>CM032755.1:7325993-9894557 GCA_019155195.1 Avicennia marina | reverse complement strand
GCCTAAATGGTACGCGTGGGCTAAGCCAAGCCTGATACTCAAAGGCTCGAAAATCCAAGCCTAAATGGTACACGTGGGCCAAGCAAAGTTAAACTTGGTACTCAAAGGCTTCAAAAAGTCTACAGGCTTAGATTCTGAAATTTTCTGCACCCCACACAGCCTTGTTCCCAGCCCAAAATCTGCATCCAAACGCAGCCTTATCTCAAACCAGAAAATCCATGGCAAACGCAGCCTTGTCCCAAACCAGGATTTCCTGCGCCAAACACGGCCCTAAAGTCCTGTAAAATCCACTCCAAACACTGCTCCATCTCAGGACGAAAAATCCGCTCCAAACACTGCCCTGTCTCAGAACAAAAATCTGCTCCAAACACGGCCTTAAGTTATCCGTTTCATCATCATCTTCCTCACCCATTGCAATCATCAGCCGCAACCATCGCACGCAACCCATCCATCATCGCCGCCGCCACGCACGTACCATCAGAACTCATAGTCGTCCCACTGCCACAACCATCTGAAGAAATTCGTCAGTTTTGCTCGACATCGAGGAGACCCACCAGCATCCCATGTCATTTTCTTCCTCAGTAAGGCGGAGGCACCATCGCTACACTAGCGCCGTCGGCAACACCACCCCACCGCTGCATTGCTCGCAGCGGCGCTTCCACCAGACCCAGCACCGCTGTTGCGCTGCCCGCGTCATGGTCGACGTTGCTGCTGCAACGCTTCTGCCAAGGTCGACATTGCTGCCGCGCTGCCCACTTCAACTCTTCCGTAAGAGACGACGCCACGGCTGCAACCGCCAGGCGAAAACCTCCCAACACCGTCGTTGGCTGGAGACCACCCCACGCTCGCTGCTGCAACTGAGTCGGCACCACCACGCCCACCGTCGGGACTGGAAACCAGCACCGAAATCCCCAGCAACGGCGCCATCCACCAGGAACCCACGCTCGCTGCTGCAACTGAGTCAGCACCGCCATTTGGCCACCTTTGAAACCTGCCATCACATCACCGTCCCCCAAACAAAGTCCCTTCCGCCGTCCGTACCAGCAGCGTTATTAGAAGTCTGCACTTGAACACCTGACGTCAAGCTGTGACTTCGACCAAATTGCCGTCACTGCTTCGTGCCACCACATTCATACCAGACACAGAACTCGGGAACAAATAAAAAAAACAAGGAAAGCAAGAAAACGGACAAAGAAGTGAAGAAAAAAAAAAACTGAAGCCTACCTTTCGATCGCGTTATACCAAAAAAAAAAGAGGGAGCTGCACTAGGGATTTCTTCGGCATAGGATCAATCCGGGCATGGCACTATTTATAATCATAGAAACGTTTGACGAAGGAATTCTCACAGAAATATAAGTCTTGCAGATAGTCATCGACAAGAAGAATTCTGCTTGCTCATGGATAACCGAGCGATCACTTAGGACTGAAGGTAATCTACAAGCGAATACGGATAAAATAAAGAAGGTATTAAGATATCCTACATTGATTAAAGTCCCCAGATATATGTGAACTTCCAAACTTACGGGCCGAGATTGGAGATTATTTGCGCATGTACTCTTGGAAAACAAAGGCCATTTAAGAGTGGCAGCCTCTCTCTCGTAAAAGGGAGGGGGACAGCAAAGAGGAGCACAATATTCGAGACTTATTCATTTAAAATAAAATCTCTATGAACAATCGAGGGAGCATTTGTAAACATGTTAAATTTAATGTCCAATTAAATAAATGCCACACGAAAATATGGCATTAAAAATATTAATTAAAGTAATTTTCATTTATTTGAGAATTTAAATAGATAAAATTACTAAAATAAATAAATGAATAATTAATATTTTACCGGCCAATTAAATGATGACAAGTGGCAGAACCTTACTAGAAGTCTGAAGCATGAAGACTCTAAGTAGTAGAGTCTTACTAGAAGTCTACGCAGCAAAGACTTTGAGTAGCAGAGTCCTGCCAGAAGTTCAAGCAACGAAGACTCTAAGTAGCAGAGTCCTGCCAGAAGTCCAAGCAACGAAGACTCTATTGAGTTATTGGGTAGGGTACAAACTCTGACGGCCAATCAAATCGCGCCACGTCAGCGGCCACTCTATCTCTCCTACAACTATAAATAGGGGTCAAATCTCGACAGGAGCAAAAAGGAGAAGAAGAAGAGAAGGAGAAGAAAAGAAGCAGCTGAAGAACTCCCTAAATTTTCTCTGGAATCCCCCAGAACATTCAAAGTGTTCTTCGTCAAATTCAAAGAAGTTCGCCGTGTTCTTCGCCAAATTCAAGAAGCTCGCCGTGTTCTTCGCCAAATTCAATAAGCTCGCCGTGTTCTTCGCCAAATCCAAGAAGCTCGCCGTGTTGGCGAATCCAAGAAGCTCGCCGTGTTCTTCACCAAATCCAAGAAGCCCGTCGTGTTCTTCGCCAAATACAAGAAGCTTGCTGTGTTCTTCGCCAAATCCAAGAAGTTCGCCGTGTTCTTCGCCAAATTCAAGAAGCCCGCCGTGTTCTTCGCCAAATCCAAGAAGTTCATCGTGTTCTTCACCAAATCTAAGGAGTTTGTCGCTAAATTCAACATTTGATCCAAGATCGTGATGCTAAACCCGAAGATCAGTGTTGCTGAGAAATCATCAACTCTCAAAGAAGATCAAGCGCAAGCCCTTTCCTTGAAGATTGATCAAATTTCAAGTCGAGCATTTTTTGAAGGAAGAATCAGAAGATCAAATTTAGAGAGTAGAACCCACAAAAAAAATTCAAGTCGATTCAAATTATTCAGTCAAATACCAAATATTCTTGTAATTCAAGAATTTTGTCCTACAATCTGGATTTTTTGCAATGAAAAACTAATTTTTTATTGAAAAACGGATCATGAAAATTCTATTTTAAAACCATATATGGATTTTTATTTAGAAAAAGGAAATTATGGAAATTTGGTTTTAAAATTAGATTTCAAGAAATTTTCAAAGAAAAATAATTCTTGAAAAATTGAATTATGAAAATTTGATTTTAAAACCATATTTGGATATTCTTGCTTCTTTCCAAACAAAAAAATCAAGGAAATTCAAATTTAAAACTAGATTCAAAAAGTGAATTTCTATGATCTGATTTTCAAAAGAAGTTTTCTTTTCCTCTTTCAAAAGTTGATCTAATGTCTATATGTTCTTCATTTTTCTATCACACAACACCTAGAATTGGACTTTTAACTTCTAAAAAAAAACAATTTAGACACTGATATGAAACGAGCTATGATGTCATTCTTCATTCTTCCCCTAATTTACACTGGCATCATTCAATAGTTTTTAGTGTCAATTAATTCTTTATAAAATATTTGACAAAAACTTGTCAGGATCGGCAATATCTTGTCCAGCGAAGAATGTTACGATTTCTAGTCACCAACATGGAGAAAAGAAACATTCGTACAGTACCTACATGTGGTGAAAAATCGTTGCTAGTGTAAGGTGAAAGTGTGCATGATTGTCCAAATGACTTAATCAGAAGCAATAACCTACACATCTCTAAGGAGGACTATGTGGAGGTTTGCCCACTTGGGACATCTATGGAAGAGGGTGATTCTTATAGCTTTATAAGGTGGGCTCATTAATCAATTCCGCCCTTTTGTCAAATGCATTGTTTGACAACAAATATATTGCGTTTTTATTTATATATTTGATAAGATATGCCTTATTCTTGTCTAATGGGTGATCTAAATATGCGTTATCTTGATAGTGCTCTTTAGCATGGAATTCACGAAAATACTATTTATGATGGAAATTTGAATATAAAAAGACAAATTGGCGGATATTTCAAATAAATTTTGTAACTTCATATGAACACATTATTCTTCGGCTAAGGCCATACTATAAGTGCAAAATTAAGAAAAACAACTTGTAGGACAATTTCTTATACTCAGATTTTATTAAACAAGTAATTTGGTGCAAATTAAATTTGAATGGGATCAAATTAAATACAACTTGAGAGTATGGATCTCTATATTTAACCTTTTGATTCTTCCTTCAAAATTTAAATTTCAAAACTTGAACAATTTTTAGTGAGAAATTTGCACTTTGATTGTTCTCAAATCTTGATTAAAGTTAAATAAAAATATATTAAAATTAAAAGTTCATTATACATATATGAAAATTATATGATAAGTATTAAATTTATTTATTTTGCTATATATAATATAATTTTCAATAAATTTAGAACTCTTTAAATAACTTATTCAATATTAAAATATTTTATAACATGAGAATTTTAATTTTGACTAAAATATATTTTTACTTCATTTCATATCATGGAAAAGTGAATTTATAAATTCAAAATAGAATATCCATTTTATTCTTTGTAAATAAAATATTGTGTTGGAAAATTGTGTTATCCATGCGTAATACAAAAATCAATTTAATAAAAAAAATTAAAAATACATACTGTAAATAATAGATTTTGACAAATTTTTGAACCGATGATTGAATGGACGGGTCCAAGCCATGGGGAATAATATTGGTTTTGTCCATGCTTTAATTATTAATTAATAGATTCGTCAATTTGTGCAGAACTGCTTGCTTATTCACATCACTGTCTATCCTGTTATGGACCGTGCTGAAATTTCACGTCCGGGTGGTGTTGATTATTCCCTCTGTCAGAAAATAAAGAAACAAATAAAATTAGGAATTTCAAGCTAAAGAAACGTGGAAGAGCTAAACTACATTGCAACATTGTAGCTCAATGCAAGTTAATGTGTGTGTGTGTGTGTGTGTAATAAATATCTATATTATAGAATTTACATTGAGTTTAAATGGGCTGAGTTGAGTTGAGGTTTTTGAAATATTTATATTTTTTTAATAAAATAAAATTAAGAATTAAAGCATCCAATCCTACTTTCTTAGTGTTATTTTTATTACTTAAGTTCATTGATTTTCTTGGTTAATTTATTATTATAGTTTACTTGGGAAATTTAAAAAATAAATTTCCATGGGATAAAGAAAATTCAAAACTTTTTGACAGTTAGAATTTGGAGAACTTCAATTGAATACTTATTTCTTTATTTTTTATTTTCTATATTAGGACTTGAACGGTTTTAGTTTCCTTTTTATTATTTATGTATGTGGCGCAAATTTTAGCCCATAAATCTTGAATTATATTTTTTTAAAGTTCATCGGGCAGCAATTTTTTTCGTTGCAACTTGAAAATTGCAAATAACAAGCTCAATAAATATGTTAGTAAAATAAAAAAATATTAATCACGGAAAATCAAAAATTAATATATAAAGGGTAGAAAATCACATAATACGTTCTAGTGAAATAAAGCATCAATTTTATTAATAAAGTTTAACAATCACAAGCACAATCACTATCCATATTCGCATGCTCATGTACGCCTTACAAGAGTATTCGGCCTCTGAGGGCTTATTGGGAAGGCATTCGGCCTCTGAGGGCTTAGGAAAGTTAAAATACTTCTTCGGACAATTTCTCGCAATGTGGCTGCTAGGACAATCTACGACTTCATGTCCCATTTTATCTAGACATATATAAATTTCAAAAATAAATTTCTGGTATTTACAAGATATATAGAACTTCTTGTCTCCAATCGCCTGTCCAATAGCGCGGTAAACATGGGATCTCTCGTACGATTAGCATCAGGCTCGATATTGTCTCGCTCTAGTGCTTCCGACAGGTTAAATTCCTTTTGCCTATTAATAATCACATTCAGATATTGGGAAACACTCATTGTTGGAAATGCACAAGTTCCGTGTTTTTCCAACTCGTAGTCCCAGAACGTTATATCTCTTCGAATTGATGGCCAAGATTTTGCCAGTTGGGACGCATATTCGTCTAACTATTCAGGTAAAAAGATAATTAGTCACTCGAAATATCATGGCAATGATTGATTAAAGAAGTCCAGCACAACAACTTCAGAAATGAGATAAATAAAATTAAGACAATTAGAGAAAGAATGCTTACAGTTGAATTTATGTCCGGCCTCCATTCACAATCATGCGGAGAATATCCGGAAGAGTTAGCCGGCCAAAGTCCGTGGACCACGAAATTCTCTGGCACCGGGGTTACGCAGCACACGTTTTGTTCCTTGCAAAATGTGCCAGGCCACGTGAGCACCAGTTGCAAGTGATGGAAATCGCCTGTTGCTTTGGACCGTGGGTTGCCTGTAGGTGCTGCAGCATTAACGTTGCGGATAAAGATCAAACGCCCAGATTAGTGCATTAATGATGTTTGACTGGAAGCATGCTTAAGGGAATACTCCGGAACGTGCGTGGGATTATTAATGGAGGTGAACGTGGTACATAGCTAGAAGATGGAAGATGTTGCTGCCCGGAATGGTTAGAAGACGGAGGATGTTACTGCTGTGCACTTCAAAGAATGGTGAGCTGGAGACTTAGTTGAAAGAACAGTAACTGCCAGCTGTGAAGTCTTGTTAGTGGATACTTATAATTTAAGTGGTATTTAGAGTAGTTGTTTAGTAACTTAAAGTGGTTTTCCTTATATATAAATTCCAGATAACAGCACTGTAGCTATTGAACGAGCAGAAGAAAAATTTTTCTCCTCCGCAAAATCTGCTGCTTCTCCAATTTTGTCACCCACAAGTTTCCTTCACCCACCTCACATTGAGCTCATGAAGACTCAGTATAGGTTTTAAAAGGAATTAAACAACTATAAGAAAAACATTACAGAAGAAAGGAGAAAAAGAGAACTGACCATTAGCAAAAATCCCGAATGCCAAGACAGCGAAAATGAACATCATAGAAACCTTGGACATTTTCCTGAAATTCATGATTCAGTGCTTTAACGATAATTATATTTACAATTAAAAAGACGATTATGAAAATAAATAAAAACCCAATTAATTCTAACAAAAACCAAATAATTGAACGAGTAACTTATGATAATAATTGTACTGACTTTGCCTTTTACACTTATCTTAAGATAATAATTGTAAAGTAGTGCTTACCAGCCTTATACCCTTATCTTAAGATAACAAAAATTCAATCACCTCAAATCTCACAAAATTGTTTGTCAGGAATCTCACTCAAAATCTTCGCCCCGGATTCGAGGGTCACGATGCGGTGCTGAAAAAGAAATGAAAGATCAGTCTTGAGGCAATAGTGGATAATCCTGATAATGACCCCCTATTTCAACTGCCTCTGCAACTCTCCTTGTCACAGTAATAGCTGTAGAATATAGTGTGGGGTAATCATCGATAATCAAGTTCATCTACTTCCACATTAAAGACACTTAACACGTTACATATTTGTCATGTCAAAGTTCAAGTGCACGCGCGTGATATGGAACTGGGAAAGGTAATTAGCTTACTATTAAAGACACTTAACACAGTAGTTTACATATATATATATATATATATTTTTTTTGGTACTAAAAATTATAAACCAAATGTTTTAAATATGTTGCATGTATGCATATGCTACCTCTTCAGACCCGTTGACAGACGAGCAACGCAAATAAATATACACAAGAAGAATCGGCAGGTCTATAAACAAGTCTGATGTCCAAAGTGCCCCTTTTTTGCAACCTGAATGAATATCTATACTTCATGATCCATGAATAGCATTCCCCTAGCTACAGTACTTAACCAGCTCGCTGACCCCAGACACACACACACACACACAAGCTTTCGCTCAACAGAAGACAAGGAAAATTCACTATGTAAGTGAAAAAACACAGGGTAAGTGAACTCTTTCAACACATCCATCCTACAAAAGCTAGCTTTAGCTTAAGTAGCTCATTAGCTTCTTTCAACAGCCCGTTTCTTCGCTTACAAAAGGTAGCCTGTCGATTCATGTTTAGTAACAAAAATGAAAATAAACGCAGTACTACATCAGAGAAATTTGCACATCATGATGGGTTCTACAACTAAACGAATAGAGAAAAGCCTTATTTAATATATAGATTTTGTGTTTGAATCAAACATATTGGAAAGTCATTAGCCTGTATATAGTAAGAAAGCTCCGTAAAATGGTACTCTAGCTGTCCCGTTTGAAAATTTCAGATTTAAGGGAGATAACTCAAAATTGCAATTTTGAAACTGCTGTGTAATTACGTTGGGCGAAGAAGATTTGAGGTACCTGTGTAAACTGGAAAGAAAACCACTTTCTGTCTCAAACACGTAACAGCGCAATGGAGAATCTTGCATAAATTTCGAGAAAAAAAAGTCCACTGGATCTTTGTTAAGAAGCTGAAAGTTAAGGGGGAAAAAAAGACATAAATTCTACGTATGAAAGAAGGGTTTGATAAAGTCGTAACAAAAACTGGCAGAAAAAGGGATACACAAGATCCAAATCCCACAAGATTGATGAATTTTTCCTGAACGTGTGTAGCAGTAATTAGTAGTTGCTAACCCAAAACATGCGCTAAAGCGTAGATGTAATTCTTTAATATAAGAAACAACCAGATTTTATGAGTTGTAGCTGCTGATCTATCCTTCACTAACTCTCATACACACTAATTTTGTAAAATCAACAAAATGAAAAAAAAAAAAAAAAGGAACCATGCCCAAATCCATGAGGAGAAAACAAAATGAATCCCAGGCGCAATCAGTTCCACCTTTTTTTCCGTTAGTTTAATTTACCTAGATAGATTGATGTGATCTTTATGAGACACAAACCTGGCTTCTTTGGAAAATATTGCTCTTTACCGGTAAATAAATGCTCTCTCCGAAGCTTGCACAACTTCCCAAGAATCCCTTCGAAGTTCGGCTCCAAGTCAAGCTCTGAAATGAATCATCACAGCCCTAACGTACATATACATACCTCCGCCCTTCTTTGTACGCATACACCTAGCTTTAGCTTATAAATTGGCACACACGCGTCATTGCGTATTCCGTGTAGGAGAGAGATAGGGAGCAAGCCGGCCATGAAAACCATATGCTGAGAGCCGGCATTGAAAACGACATGCTTTTCAGATAATGTGTGTGATTATTGGCAGGCCTGCAACGTCTTTTTCTTTTTTGAGGTCACAAAATTCATCAATTATTGAAGTTGTGTTTTATTCCACACGCTATTCAAATTACTAAAATTAAAGCAAATTTGCATGAAAAAGTGCATATTCTTTTGTGCATGTGAGAAAAGGTAAAAATATTGAGAATTTATTGTCTTCCCAAATTAGGGTTTGGTGCACTTTTTGTATAAGTCACTATAAATTTATTGGTTAAGTGAGTGTTTGCTAAAACCCTGGAACTTGGGATGCAGCTTTTTCAATTTATAAAATGCATGTCTGGTTAAAATAACTAATTTTTGAGTTTTATTACCTTTCTCTGTGTCTGAAGCCTGTGATGGCATACAAATGGACTGCCGAGTTAGAAGATATCATACGCGCACACCCACACACATAATAAGATTGCTGGCTAGATCATCCATCATGGAGATCACATTAGAACTGGTACGAATAAGAATTCTTCATTATTGGTTCTATATATATTTGCTTAACTGATCTTGTTAAATAGTTCTATAGTATAATTAAGCAAATATGTTCTGTTAATTCTTGTAAAAATAGATCCATTTCTTTTGCATAGAGACCAAGCTTGCGAAATTTCATATGTATATACTTATCTAATGGGGTAGTGAGTTTGTACGCAATTTGAAGCGCATATATGGTATGAGAAATTTTTGACAAACGTGTGCTCAAACAAGGGTTCTTTTACTTGAAGAGTGTGCACCAAAATTAGAGCTAAAAGATTTGTCTTAAACTCTTCAAGACCTCTTTAATTAGTTGAGATATTAGGGTTTGGGGTATGAGCTCTATAAGCTTTCCTACATGGATCCTTTTAATTGAAATAGTCTATAGATTCTTATTTATTAATCTTATTAATAAATTAGCTCCTGAACTCTTTAATTATTAATCTTTATTAATAATTAAAGTACAAATGTGTCCACTACAACATTTTTATCAATAGGCAACATTTAAAAACCGTTACATATTCTAAAAAAAAGTGTTACATAAAGTTCTGGCAATAGTTTTACAATTGTTTTGAGGCATTACTGAAAGTGCTGTTACGTTAGATATAATGTAACGGTTTTTAAAATTAATTGCAATGTCATATAACAACATTTATAGGCAATAGTTTTTTTATTTTTTTTGCAACATTTATTTTGTTAATATATCAAAGTTTAGGTAACACTTTTAACACTTTATACAATACTTTTAGTTAGTTTTACAACACTTTTTAAAGCATTCGTAACGGTTTTTAGAATTTATGCAATGCTTTTCGTAATTTTTGAAGAACACATTCTATTCATAATTGTTAATTAAGTGTTGATTAAAAAAGAAAGTACAATGAGCGACAATCCAACGACAATCAAAAGAAGTAAAGAAAACCAATAACAAAGTGTTCTATAAGTGTACAATAGAACAACAATCTTTAAGTGTTCTATATTATACATATGATATGGGTGGTAAATAGTAAAAAGCACAATACCTTGTGAAAACTCAAAGCTCAAAACCATGCAATCCAACGACAATCAAAAGCAATAAAAACCCATACCTTAGGGATTATCAATTAGATGGTTTAATTAACTTAGGAGCAGTTTGAATGGTTAACTGGTTGAACTATGGTTCGAAACAGTTTTCACAAATTAAAGCAGTTTTCTATCTAATCCAGTTTTAAGGGTTGTCCAGACCACTTTAGGGGCCTAGTGGTAGTTCATTCGGTCTAACCGAGCAGTCTAGGCTAGGTTTTTAAACATTGGCCTACAAATCTAATTATAATAATTTTAAACAAATCCCTTTTTGAAGAGATGAATCCTTCATTGGCCTCGAGAAATTTGGCATTCTTACCCTCTTTTCTAATTTTGAGGTCAAATCCCTACATTTGATTAAGTTTTTATTATACATTGATGATTTAATATTACATAACATATTACCTGGAAGCCAAAAAAAGAACTTAAATTTCCATAGCAGGCCCAGACCGATATTGTAGGAAGTGTGGATAAAGAAAGTGTTGCATTGCCCAGACCAAAGCAAATTTTGTGAAGTGTAGGAGGAGTTTTTAAGCATTCTAATCATGTAGACAAACTAGAGGTCGAGGTTCGAGGGCTACAACTTCAATTATCACACACAAACTATTTGGAAACATTCCAAATGTACAAAGTTTTACTTTTATCTTGTTTTATTGATATCTTACGTGTTTTGTAACAAAACAGGCGAGATTTGTTTTGTTATGTTTCGCTATATGTGTAAAATGTTTTTATGTTCTAAAGTTTTGATTTTTACAAACAAATCTTATGGAAATTGAACAGCATAGATATTCCCGTAGGTTTGTTGGTTATACCCTCGAGCAATTGGTACCAAGATCCGATCATAGATTGGAATGAAGGTCGCAAAGGACAATCCCATACATGTCTGCATTGAAGCTATTGGCATTTGAAAATCGTTACATTATGTCAGCAAAGTTCTGAAAAAAGTATTGCATTAAGTTTTGGCAACGGTTTTGACGCATTGCCGAAAGTGTTGTTACCTTAAACATAATGTAACTGAAATTAATTGCAATGTCATATTGCAACACTTATAAGCAATGGTTTTTTTTTTTTTTTGTTTTTTGCAACATTTATTTTGTTAATATAAAGTTTAGGTAACACTTTTAACACTTTATGTTATACTTTCAGACAATTTTGCAACACTTCTTGAAACACTCGTAACAATTTTTAGAGTTTATGCAATGCTTTTTATAAGTTCATATTATCTCCATTACGACATTACACAACAATTTTAATTTTTAGAGTAATGGTTTATAACCGTTGCAATTTTAGGAAACAATTTTAATACTTTTAGTAAAAACTTTGGTCATGCAATCCTACATATCACAACTTTTTGCAAAACCAACATATTCAACATATCGACAAATATATGTCATCGTAAGAAAACTACAATACAAGTTCAAACATCAGCATGTAACTTTCATAAGTCTTTAAGTTCATACCAAAAGTACTAATAATAATAATTTTATAAAAGTACAAATAAATCTACTATTCTTATGTTTGTATGTTCTTGCAATAGTAACCAAGAAAGAGTTGAATGAGTTTCGTGTTTGAATGTTTGGCCCTATTGGTTGCCAATGTTGATTGAAAATGATCTTTTCTTGCTCTTCCGTTGTTTGAGCATAAATTTATTTGCACATAGTTAGACCTCTAGTTTTCACTTCAAATTGCTCTGCATATCAACATTTCAGTTTTTATATAGAATAAAAAGACACAAATGAATTCTAAACCCGAGAGTTTACCTTAATTGTTGATTTAATCCCTAGTTAAATTAGTTTTATCTCCCTCATTGCTTGGTCCAACCTCTTGATTTTGAGAACCATATTTCTCAATCATAATATCTGCAAATTGAATGCCAGATTGAGTAAAATAAAATATATGTACAAATCAATTTAAAAATATACAAATAAAACTTAAAATTTATGAATCCCAACTTTGAAATAAAGTTTCAACTTTTAACTTCAAAATGACATGAATATATTTACCCTCTTGCTCCACATGCTCTTAAACTTCATTTTCAGCCTCATTTCGTAGGAAATATTCATCCATTGACCTTGCTAAAAGCTAAACCTTGTATTTCCTCTTTTTTTTCAGACTTTCTTCCATCACTTGTTTTCGTTTCTGAATTTAACTTGAAATTTCTTGTGGGTTTGGCATGTGATCAAATTGCAAGTTCAAACCAAAAGGTGTTTTGAACTATGCTCTCATAATGGAGGACGTAGATTCTTCATTGTTCACGTTTCTTTGCAAATTGATTTTGTCACCTTCAATATCAAACAAGATTCTAATCACAATACTCTTGCTTCTTTTTGTTGATTGACTATCCACTTGTGAATTTATGGCAACATGCAATGGTTGTATTCCTTTTAATTGAGGCCTTTGGCGCCTTTGCTCATAGAACTATTGAACTAATTCAGCACTAGACCTTACTGTTGAAGGAACTTTGAATTGAGTCATTTCTTTCTAGATGTAGATAGATTTTTCTAGGGGCTTTGTCCTTTTTCCATATTGATTATAAAACCTAACAACCTACGCAAAAAAAATGAAAGTGTTGCTTAGGTGGCAAATGTGAAATTTCAACAAAGATTACACACTATAGTAGTAGCATTACAAATCATGAAGATAACAACAAATCCTCTCCATTAAACCTATGGAATGTAGAAAGAGCTTAGATGTAATAGGCTGAAAAAAAATTGCATCCAAACATGACTAAATGACTATCAACTACTAATGATCGAAATGAGAGATCATGTGAAAAGTATAAAAGAACTCACCGAATGTTATTGGCAGTTATCTATTGACTTTGGGATATTTGATAGAAGTTCAGAGTTGCACCTACACATAAACAAAGAAATAATTGCAATCACTATTTAAGATCACATTCATCTAATGCCATAAAAATAAAGTCAAATGCCACATACTTTGTATGAAAAAAAAGACAATATGAATTATTAGTCCATAGAGTCAACAAAAATGTCATCAAAATCAGACTCGTCTTCAAAAGTTTCAAAATGCCCAGTATCTTCTAAGTGGAACAATTTATCAATGATGCTTTTAGGAATATCTTCTCTAACCAATTGAATAACATCATCACTAACTAGTAAATCTAAGTTAACACAATGCTTAACTAGTTGGCTCCAATACAATGTTTGTGGGTTCTCTAAATTCACTTGCCTTGTTATATTCAACAACTCTCTTGAGATTGTTTTCATAACATAATGGCAATTGTCATCTATAAGATCTTGGACATAGAAGCATTGATGAACTTGAACTGCTAATACAAAAGGATCATCTTGATACTACAATTTATTAAAATAAACTTGAGAGAGATCATAACCAACTTCTTCATGCTCAAACCATTCACATTTAAAAAGTACCACTTTGAATTGACCATAGTAATTTATCTCAATGATTTCCTTTATAACTTCATAATAAGTGACAATATCTTCTTTTAGATTTTCATCTTTTGAGCTTGCAAAGCTTGGGTCATTGAATTTAGGGTCACACCACTATTTTGTGTTTTAGCATCACGTCGCTTCGTATGAAACTTGTAACCATTCATAGCGTACTAGTAAATTTTTTAGCTACACTACTGGGACCTCTAGACAAATGTTTAATAAACTCTAAAGCATCCATATCTTGAACACGAGCTTCAAAACATTAAACGAAGTCTTTACTATAACTTCGGGTTTTACTCCATTTTGATCTTTTTTATGAAATGGAAAGAATATTCTCATGCTCCCAGGATAGATTTTTAAAAAATTAAGTTAATGTACAAATATCTTTTTAAAAGGATAAAACATATTGTATATATGATAAGAAATTATATTCATTCCTATCGTATTAATCAACTTTGGTGCAATTGAACAAGACATAACAATGTGCTTAAGCCAATGAGGAGTGACTTGATGAGATTAGCTTCCTTTTTCTTTTGCCTCTAATAGGATGACCCGAACTCCTGTAAAAGATTTGGTGTTAGCCTACTAAAATCAACACTATCGCAGTTTCGTGACATTCTACTCAATCTAGTGTTTACATTGTCTTACACATATCTTGAGTAAAGTGTCATAATTTCTTCCACCAAATAACCTTCAGCAATTGATCCTTCAAAATGACTTTTATTGCAAATATAAGTTTTCAAATCACACAAGCGTCTCTTAATTAGGTGTATCCATCATTAGTACATAGGCCCACCTAACTACACTTCACTAGCAAGATGAATGGGCAAATATTTTTATCTATATGCATCACATCCAAGTTATGACAAAGTGTGTTATACTTCCAATCAAGGAGCTCAAAAAAAATGGACATTTTTTTCCGTGGACCAACATCACTCTTATTTTTCTCCTCCTTCCCAAAATCATTAGCAAAGTCTTTTAACTCTCCCATAATCCTTGTTCCTGATAATGTAGGAGGTGCAAACCTAAATTCTTGCTTACCATTAAACGATCTTGTATCATATCTCCATTTAAGATTCATAGGCAAACAAACACGATGACACATATAACACATTTTTGTGGCTATGCTTGTATGTAGAAAATGTCCCATAGTTACAATAAAGGCAAGCTACTCCAACCCAACAACATAGCACATGCGAGAAGATCACTAATAGTCCATAAAAGTGCTACCCGCATTTGGAATGTTTCGTTAGTGATAGCATCATAAGTGTTTACTCTTAAGTGCCACAATAGATTTAAGTCCTCACCAATGGTTGTAAGTAAACATCTATATTATTTCCAGGTGACTTAAGACTAGAAATTAGTAATGACAACATTATATTTTCAACCTTCATGCACATCCTTGTTGGCAAATTTTAGACCATGAGAAGAATCGGCCATGTGCTATGGGATATACTCAAAGTTCTATGTGGATTAAATCCATCACTAGCCAATGGAAGTTTCACATTATAGACATCACTTGAAAAAGGTTGATGTAAATCATCAAAATCTTTCTAAGCTTGATCATCAGCTGGATGTCATAGTTTCTCGTCTCTTGGACATTCTAAATCATGCCATCGCATTGCCATTGCGGTTTTTGAACACATGAACAATCTCTGAGTTTAAGAATTGATAAAAAGTATCTTAAAATCTTTGCAGAAACCTTATCCTTCCTTGATGTTTCTTCCAACTCAAAAGCATCTTTAGGAAATTCTTTTCACAATGAAGTTCCACATTTGAGGCAAGATGTTGCTTGCTCATGCATTTTCCAATAAAGCATGCAATCATTTGGACATGCATCAATTTTTTTATAGTTAAGGCCTAAATCTCTAACCATAGTCTTGGCTTTGTCGAAGGATTCTAGAATTCTCAAGTTAGGAATGGCCTCTGTCAATAATTCTAAGAGAGCGATAAATGACGCATTACTCCACCCATAAAGACATTTCGAAAGACATAGTCACATTGTAAATGGAAGAGTTGTGAACTTTGTACAACTAGGATATAAAACTTGGGTAGTATTCTCAACCAATTATAGAATTTCTTGGCTTCCTCATTAGGCCCTTTTTGAACATTCTCTCTTTGGTTACAAGTAAACTACTGTGACACTTCTCTAAATGTACCATTCAATAATCTTTCAATGTTATTATATTCACTTGCTTCTCCCCCAACTTCATTTATGTCAACATCACAACAAATAAAAGTATGATCTCCCCATGGAAAAACCATTTTTGATATTCACTACTTTGCCAAAAATGATTTTCACATTTTGTGCAAGGGCACAAAATTTGGCCATCCTCAGTGGCTCTTGAAAAGGAAAATTCAAGAAAATATAGCACACCATTAATGTACTCATTGCTCTCTCTTCAGTGGCTCTTGAGAAGGAAAAATCAAGAAAATATAGCACATCATCCAACTCTTTCAAATATTTTCCATGACTTAGACCTTACGTAGATTAACAAATTAAGTCAATGTAAGCTTATTCAATAAGTGAAAAGGGTAGTTTCTAGGCAATGAAGTTTCTAACGGGTTTAAAGAGGAAACTTACAATTGCAGTGCATGTTTTACTGATTCAATGCCCTACTTTCTGTTAATTCTAAAAAAATGACAACTAGTTTAAGAACTACTGGAATGGAATTATGGACAAGCAACAAAGAGATTGGGAGGTCAATGTAGTCGTCATCTCCATCCTCAATGCACGCACTTGGTGATTCAGATACAATTTCATAATTTCATATACAATTCTATATACAATTTAGAGGAATCGCCAAATACATTCGACCCCAAATAGAATTATCAAAGAATCGCCAATGGCAAACATTGCCATATACAATTCCATATACAATTTAGAGGAATCACCAAATAAATTCGGCCCCAAATACAATCATCAAAGAATCGCCAATGGCAAACATTGCCAAATACATTCCAGCCCAAATCAAACATCGCTGTTTTACTTTTGCCAATACACAATTTCAGCTATGAAAAAAATTATTCGAACTTAGCTTTGCCTGGGGACGACACGTCGCATAGAAGAACACCGGTTGGAGAGGCATGTTCGGAATTTCTGTCACAGCTACCATTGATTGATGATGGCAAACCCCAACCAAACCCACCAGCGACAGAAGATGGAAGATTGATTGAGAAGAAACTACGTGACACCACAGCGACTGGAACATTGAACATGGAATCTGTTCGCTTTGGGGCATGTTTCAGAATTACAGGAGACTCAAGATGGAACGGTTCGCGTTGGGGCACAAAGGCATGTTCGAGTTACCTGTTCGTGGTGGGGCAGAAAGGCGCATTCAAGTAACCTGTTCGCGTTGGGCAGAAAGGTGTGTTTGGGAAAAATTTGAATTAATTAATTTAATTTGACAATTTTGAATCAATTTAAAAAATATTGGCAGGTAATATGAAAAAATTAATTTTTATTAGAATTAGTTTAATCACAATAAAAATATTTTACAAGAGTAATTCAAATTAAAGTTTAACAAATTTATTTTAATAAATTAAATATTAATATATATATATATATATTTAATTCCAATTTTAGTTAAAATAAAAAAATTCAGATTTTTTAATATTATTCATTACATTAATTAATTTTTATAACCATACAAGCAAAAGTAAATTATTAAATAATTAATTAAATTCAAATAATTTGATATAAATATAATATACATATATAATGCATATTCTAATTATAAGCCATGAATATTATTTAACTTTTAAAACTGTTTTATAAAAATGTTGCCTACTCCTTAATTTTAATCTGAGGATTTGTAATGTTTAAAAAGTATTACATAAATGTTGCAAATAACTTTGTATGCAATATTTTTTAATCCATCTCACAAAAATATTACTAAATCTTACTTAATCACTACAACACAGAAAACTATTGCAAAATTGTTGCAAAATTCTAATTTTTGCAACGCTTTCTTAGCCGTTAGATGTTGATTGTTGTCTAATCTTCAAAAGTTGTGGTGAACTAATTTAATTTTATTACTTTTATTAATTAAATTAAATATTCATTGTATTTCTAATTAATAATCTTATTCTTAACAAGCACCATTACAATTTATGTAGTCTAATCCAATTGCAATTAAATAAATTATCTAACCCATCAATTTAACACTAGCAATACATCTCAACTTTATATGTGTGATTTTCTAAGTTCATCCTCAATTGGAAACGAGCATAGTTCAAAAGATATGGGTAACATCTATCCTATAACCTATATCACAGTCCAATTAAGTGAAGTGAATGAGATCACAATGAACCTCTCCGATTGTCACTATCATGTCATATAAACCTTTTATCTTACTTTATCCTAATTAAGTGAGAGTTATGAATTTAATCAAATTTATAAACTTAGTTATATGACCATCTCATAAGACAAGTGTTTCTATCAGAAACTCCATTCCAATCATGTATTGCCTTGACAAAGGGTTTCTATCTTATAGAACACCAATTGTATAAGATAAATATTGTATTCACTTGCAAGAGGCAAATTTCTTATTAAACGCACACCTCCTTCCATATGCATCCGAGTAACAACACGTCGCACTCATAATCCTATCCCATACTAGGATAGTTATTAGCTCATAATGTCCTAATGACATGTTAGCTATTATGCATATAAGACAATTATATTGTCTTAGATCTAAGGTCTATGAATACTTAGCAAGATCACAAAGCATTATGTTGATAGCAAAGAGTGTGCTCTACGTGTCTATTTCGTTCTATAAGTTATTGTCCGAATGCTCCATTCCCCAATGGCTCATCCCACACATACATTCTCAATATTTCATACCAAATAGTATGGTACTCACTATATAAATACAAATTATACAAATTGTACCGACTCTATAATACCTTTTAAAGTATCTGTAATTTACAAATAGATTTTAGTAATTGAGTATTAATAAAGCTTTTTGTCCATATTCATAACTCTTTATGAATAAGACTTATTGATTCAAACATATAGAAATATGTAATACTTTACGCCAATCAATATTCATATACATGAAAGCTTGCCACAATATTTATATGAATAAATCAATATTTTATTAATTAGTGTGAAAAATACATATACAACCAAATGCTCTTCTAATATATCTCATTTTCTACTGGTGTTTGAGGTTCTACGAATTGGTATCGGACTATTCTTGACTTCATTTGCTACGCTGATTGCTGCCCTTGTTGAGATTATGCATCTTGGCATTGCTCGCAAGTACAAATTGGTGAACACTCCAAATTTGACGTTACCAATGAGCTTATGGTGGCTGGCACCTCAACACATATGTATTGTAGTTTCTGATGTATTGACCTTGATCGGTCTTCAAGAGCTTTCTATGATCAGGTTCCCAGAGAATTCAGAAGCATGGGTGTTGTACTGTTTTATTGTGTAATAGGCGCTGGACAGTTCTTAAGCAGCTTTCTCATAGCTGTGGTGGCCAAGCTGACAAGTGGAAATGGTCCGGATGGTTGGTTTTCGGACAACTTGAATCATGCGCATCTTGATTACTTCTATTGGTTACAGTCCGGGTTGTGGGCATTTGCTTCTGCTGCCTTTCTCTACTTTGCCAAGTCTTGCGTGTGCCGTAGTGGAATTACCCCGTGATAATTGGGCAGAGGTTAACTGACTTGGTAGAACTTATGTTACCAACAATTTCTTGTTTCTGTGCTAAACCTGATGGTTAAAACTAGTAATTTTTCTCTGTATTTCACTGTAGCTTGCGCAGGTAGGAGGAGGAGTAAAAGACAATCAAAATTGTTTTATCACAACTCAGCTACGTCTCTTTTATTGCATCATATTTATCCCACATTTTGTATTTTTAGTGGGTGATGACTTTTTATCGGCTTAAATCTTCTATTCCTTATTAAATATGCCACTTTATTGTTCTACTCACATAAATTTGACATGTCTAAAGAGCAGTGTGCGTAGGACTGAGAATTGTGTGGCTAGATAGAGATTTCGAATTCTTCCATTCGAAGATAGAGAAATAAAATAATTTACATATCAATAATTCTTTCCATTTTTATCTATATAACCTATTTAATAGATTCTGTCAAATTTGATGTATGATTTCAAAAATATTGATTGATAATTCTGACGCAAGTGATATGTGAATAATCAATTTTCTTGATTAATGATAGTTTTATTGTAGATAACTATTACAGTATAAGAAAATGAAAATCCAAGATAAACAGAGAGAAAATTATTTTAATTTAAACTATTTGAAATCATGATGCTACTTATAAAATAATCCAAAGAATAGGTGGCCACCAGATTAAAATGGACATAAAATTGCAATAGTAATATGTGATAGTTACATATATTTATAGTGATAGGTTATTTTAATCATGAGATATAGCTTAATAATATATAATAGTTTGAGCGTAGCTATAGTTTGATTTGCCCCAGATTTAAAAATTGAACAATTTAACTTTAAATATTTCTGGTTCTATGTCTTGTTAGATTAAGTAAACTTTCATCGTTGTTTATGTACAATCGAAATTTGCAATTAATAAAAAAAAAATATTTTTTGAACTGCAATGAATGAGTGCAACAATATTGGCACCACCTTGTGGAAGTCGCAAGGGAAGGATGAGTCGTACATGCGCAATTTAAGTTAAATCACAAACACTTTGAATATATCAATACATATATACAAATGTATTTTCTATGTTTTATAATAACGGAATTAATAATTAGGTCTTGCCTTTCAAACTTTAGGACCAAATTTGAATTTATCTTAACATTGTAGTTAAACGGAATGGATAAATTTTGTATATTTTTAAAACTATTACACCTAAACTTAGGGGTGCTTTTAAAATTTTATTAAATAATTATCAGAACACAATAATCTATAAATCTACTCTTAAAATGGGAATTTTTTTAAAAAAATTTATTCAACAAAAACGTCCTTATATTTATAATAACATTTAATGCATATGAGTGTGTATCATATTTTGTGAAATCTATACAATTGGATAAATACAATAAATGACAAGAATTATTGATACAGAAATCATTTTATATCTCTTTCTTCAAATAAAGATTTCGACATCTCTATTCTAATCATATAATTATCTATCCTAATTGCACTTTCCTTTGCACAAGTCAAATTTATGTGAATGAAACAAAAAAGTGGCATACGAAGAAGGGAAAAAAAGATTTGAGTCCCATTTTACCAGTGCGTTGATGGTGGTGATTTAGCCTACGTAGTACATTACAGGTAAACATTAAGGCCGACTTGTAACGACTTTGTGCGTGGAAACTGAGATTTCTTTAATTATTCGACGATGTCTTTCATTGTAAACGATTTAAACTCTGAAATATTGAGTGTTTTGCACGCATAAAATACATGTTTAAAATAAATAATATATACTAGTAATTTTAACACACACTGTGCATATGCTTAAATTGACCCAATAAAAATATAAAAATAATTACTTAATTTATTTTATTTACAGTATAGATTAGTTTGTTTAAATATTGATTTTGTACTTTTTTTAAAGATATTATAATTAAAAAAATAAAAAAGAACAAATAATAATAGATAATTTTGTCGACATTAAGTTAAATAAGGATACATTTGTAAATATATCTATATCAAAACTTTCTAGCATAAATATAAAACATAATGTAAATTAAGTTGAATAGGAGTATATATATAATTTTATTTGATACAATCAAAAGAGACCCAAAATTTTAATAATATAATATAGATTAATTACGTAACTTTACTATTTACTTACTACCATATACAACTTTTTTACTGGAAGACTTGAGTTCACCCATGAATGTAGTAAAACAATGTAGACTTAAACTTTTTTATAATTATTTTGATGACGATTGATTATTTAATTGATGCTGTATTATTATGTTTTTCATTTATTTTTTTCACCTTCCTTTTGCGTTTAAAATTTATAATTGTCATTTTAGTTTTTATTTATGTTGCGTAGTTATTTTTGAATATAGGGTTGTATATTTACCTTTATTATCTTTATCATATGACAAGTAATGTTAATATCTAACTTTTAAAAATAGATTGATAAGTTAGATAGAAACTAAAAATTAAAATTTTAGATTCTACTTTTAGGACTGAGTCATATTAACATACTTTTAATAATAAATTAACTTTCAGTCATATTAAATAAAATTTGATTGAAAATGATAACAATTAAATATATAAAAGGGTTGGCACAAAGTTGAAAAAAGTAAAAAAGACTGTATCTTAGTTTTCTATTTTAAATAGTCAAAAGTAGTTGGCCATGATAAATTGTATAGGTTTAAATTGATCGAATAGGGCATCTTAAGAAATCTATTGAAATAGTTAAAGGTAGTTACTGTATAAACCTCACACTTAATGATATAAAGTGTAGATAGATAAATGCGATAATATACATAGTTTCTATGGTATAAATAAACAATTTATAATAACGTGTGTGCAGATTTATGCATGAATAGATTATTGAATAAATTTAATAATAACATTTTAAATATGTACATATATAATATAGAAAATTTAAGTTTTATATATCGTATGCTTGGCATAGAATTATATACGCGTGTGTTTGTTATGATTTTTGAGGTTTTTGAGTAAAAAATCTCAAAGAAGTAAAACATAAATTTGGTTTCTAGAACTCAGATCTTTATTTGAATTTTTATTTTATTTCATATTTAATATTACAACTGCATGACAAATATTTCTTAAAGTATACATTTACGTCTAAATTGTGTATATCTTGGCACATATTTATAATGCATAATATAAAATGCAATAAGGATTTTAATTTGCTTTGTGTAAAAGCCAAATACGCCCATTGACCTATCAAATAAAGCTTCGATCCGTTAAACATAATATTTTTATTTGTTATTTCTCTTACTCTTATATAATTCATAAAAAAAAAAAAACTTGGAATTTTAGCCCACAAACAAAACCAATATAAATCAAAATGAAACATTCAGTTAAAATATATTGAGATATTTAAAAATTTGTTGGTACTACAATTTTTTTTTGTTTCTGAATGATTGACAACACGAGTATCCTACATGGGAGCTAAAAAGTCAAGTTTTTTATGATTTTAAAAGATAGAGATACAGCATATACATATGCTAAACTATTTTGATTCAACCTTTAATTTTATCAAAAAAAAAAAAAAAACCTTCAATTTTATCGTGCTAATGAGAAAACAGAAAAGCCAGAAAGGAACTTTGAACAAACTGGCCTCATTATTTATTTCCTTATCTACACTTTGCTTTTGTCAATGAATGAGTGTGACACCACTACATGTGATGTAATTCATGAATTTTGATAATTTGAATTCTTTTCAAACGTTCATGAATTAAGTTTAATCTATCTACAATACATAGATTAAGAGGGTGTTTGGTTAAATTTATTTTAAATAGCTTATAAGATCATATAATTTATAAAAATTTTTAAAACTTATAAGCTCATACATCTTATTTTTAAAATAAGTTAATAAAGTATTTAAATAAGAATATCTTATAAAATTTTATAGAAATTTATAGTTATAATTTATTATAATTTTTTGATGTAATAATAATAAAAAAATTAAATATTATTAATATAATGTAATTTAAAATATTTATGCATTTTTTAGTGTACATAAAGAAATAACTTATAATATGTCTAAAAATCAATTAGAAGAGTTTTTAAATTTTAAATATCTTATTTAAAAACTTATAAATTTTTTTATTAAAAAAATTACCAAACATTTTTGAAAGATTATAAATTTTTAAATATTTTATAAGTTATTTTTAGATACCTTGTAGCCTAACGCAAACACCCTCTAAACAATATATAAATATGACATCTAGACTACTTCTATATGCTACTGGCAGGCATTAGTGCAGCTACGATGCGGCCTATGTTATACCTCGCAAAATCTTGCGTTTACAAGAGCAAAAGAGTTGCTGTACTCATCATAAATTGAAAACTACAAGTAAAATAGATTGGAGGCGTGCACAAGTAAAATGATGCCTATTATACTGATCATGGGATCAAGTTAATTTAATTAATCAAGTTGATCTGTTGATTTACAGTTTTGTAATGAATGTGTAGCTTCTCGTCTACTCATTGCTTAATACCCTAACTATGTAAGTATCATTTCATATTCTCTGATACGAAGCATAAAAAGCCAAAGTAATCATCTACGTAACTATAAATCACATATACAGAAGTGAAAGTGATGCAGCAAGATGAGTTAATGAGGGACGCTTAATCACACGTCACGTTCAGAAGAAAAAGCAACGTGTTATATGAATCGATAGCTTTCAAAGAATATACATTCTTTTCTCTTCGGTTCTTCAAAATTAACAGGAAAACTTTTTCCCCCCTCGTTATCTATTTTTCGTCTGACCCAACAAAGAGTTGGCCTGATTAAGTAATTTAACTTGTAATTTCTTCCGAGTATATAGTTTAACATTTCATCCATCTGATGGAGTCCAAGTGAGCCAAAATGGAGATCGGCTAACGCGCAGTGCAAGGAGCCAGAGAAGGAAGAAAATACCCCACCATTTGAAAGATTATTTACTGTAACAGATCGGCTAATTTTGGGAGTCATTGTAACGTCATGATGACAGGGTCAATCTTTCTGTTTTGGCTGTTTTAGATGGTTAGGAGTGTACAAGTATCACTGTCGCGAATGCGAGGGAGGCAGGTGAAGATTTCAGGAAAATCTTTTTTCTGGATTATCTGCTTTCTCCCAAAAGCGGGACACGTCTCTTTTTGCAGAAGTGAAAGTGATGCAGACTGCAGAGAGATAAGTTAACGAGACACTGCATCGCACGTCGCGTTCAGAAGAAAAAAGAAACATGCTATATGAATCAATAGCCTTCGAAGAATATACATCTTTCCTCTTCGCCTCTTTAAGAGTAACAAGAAAACTTTTTCCATTTTTCGTCTGACCCAGCAAAGCATTGGCCTGATTAAGTAAATTAACTTGTAATTTCCTCCGATTAAATAGTTTTAACATTTAATCCATCTCAAGGAGGTTTCAACTCGTAGTTTGGGTATTTTAATATAGCTTGCTGCATTTTCCACGATGAGGACAACAGTTACTTCTACGCTGCCAAATGTTGAATTTTTCCCAACGGACGATGAACCGACCGTTGCTTTTGATCACCTACTGAGTGGAATCTGTTTGCTTGCTGGGAATGTTACAAATATAAATAGACTAATATTGGTAGCGCGTTCTTTTTATATGGTGACAAGACACTAGTGCTTCGTTGTGGTGTGGGTGGCTTTCACTGACTACTGAGATCAATAATTAATAATTCCAACCACTGGCCCCAAGAAGACAAAGGAGTGCTGCCTAATGATGGGCTTAAAGAACGCTTTTTTAGTTAGATTATGTGGAGAATATGAATTACAAGCACGAGCCCAAAGAATACGCATCTCCAATAGCATTTCAAGCCCGCTGCCTTGAACCGAACTGCAGCACGGAGGCGATGGCCATCACTGCAGCCACCCCAGGCGACTTCCCAGAAGAAGCAGAAACTCCGCTGCTGAACGACGTCGTAAGAGAATCCGTCGACTTCAAAGGTCGCCCCGCCGTCCGATCAAAAACCGGTTGCTGGAAATCTGCTTCTTTTATCATAGGTGCAACGTTAATACAGATACACACATGTTGTTGTCATGTATTGAACTGTTGTTTTCCATTTTACTTGTTGCTTTGGTATTTTTGTTCCAGGAGTTGAACTGGCTGAGAGGATTGCTTATTGCAGTATAAGTTCGAATTTAATTAGTTATCTGACAGGCCCGTTGGGGCAATCCACGGCCGCCGCCGCAGCAAACGTCAACACGTGGAACGGAGTGGCGTGGATTTTGCCCCTTGTTGGTGGTTTCATCGCGGATTCATATCTGGGACGATACGGGACGATTGTTACAGCCACCCTCCTCTACATGTTGGTCAGTCAGTCGGTACTATGTAACATCGCTTGGATAGTGTACGAGCCTTCAACACCAATATAATAGAAGTCATCGATTAGGAGAAATGCTTAAAAATGATATTTCTATGTTCTTTAGGCTTTCATAACGCGGAAAATTGAATCCTCTAATTTAATGCTATGTTTATTCGTGTGCGAATTTCTAATGACGTAGACTGCTAATTTAAAACATCATGAATCAAACAGGGACTCGGTTTATTGTCTCTCTCAGCCGCACTTCATTCGTCCGACAGCCAAAATGCAAGATGTCCTCCACCACGGCCAGAAGTGATCTTCTTCTTCTTGTCTTTGTATTTAACAGCCCTCGCACAAGCAGGGCATAAGCCTTGCGTACTGTCTTTTGGAGCACAACAGTTTGACGACGAGGATCAAGAAGAATGTAAAGCTAAAAGCGCACTTTTTAACTGGTGGAACTTTTTCTTATTCTCGGTCGCTATATTGGCCGCCTCACTATTGAATTACGTTCAGGACAATCTGAGTTGGGAACTCGCCTTTGGAATTCCCTGCATCGTCATGGGCTTTGCATTGCTTGTTTTCTTGCTTGGGACTATGACTTATCGATTTCGTATAGGTGGTGATGCCAGAAATTTGCCGGCAAGGCCCAAGGCTGTTTCTGCTCCAGAAGAAGCTGGGTCAATTAGCCCACACGAATGTGCTCAATTGATGTAAGTCCACAGTTCCTCAACAATTTTTCTCTAACCTTAATAGAAAGGATCCTTGTGATTCGCCACATGTTTTTCATACGTGGATTTGGATGTTTTTGGAATGCATGTTGCTTCTGTTTTGTATAGGTGTCATGAAAAAGCATCAACTGGAGACGGGAAAGCCCCGTTTGAGAAAGCCAGGGCAATTCTTGGGCTCGCTTCAATATGGTCATCTTGTTTGGGATACGCCATTGCTCACGCGCAAACAACGACTCTGTTCGTGAAGCAAGCAGCCACAATGAACCGTTACATTAGTGGCAACTTTCAAATACCAGCGGCTTCAATGCAAACGTGCTTAGGGGTGTCCCTTGTCGTCTTCATTCCAATCTATGACCGCATCTTGGTGCCATTTGCGAGACGTATGCCCCGGAGACCTGCAGGGATATCCATGCTTCAACGAATTGGAGCTGGATTATTCTTGACTCTTGTGGCCATGGTGATTGCAGCCATTGTTGAGAAGAAGCGCCTTGCCATTGCTCATGTGTATGAGTCGGCGGACACTCCAAATTCGACATTACCAATGAGCGTCTGGTGGCTGGCTCCTCAACACATTGTTATTGGAGTTGCTGATGTGTTCACCTTGATCGGTCTTCAAGAGTTTTTCTACGATCAGGTTCCCAGGGAATTCGGAAGCATGGGTGTTGCTCTGTTTTATAGTGTCATAGGGGCAGGGATGTTCTCAAGCAGCTTTCTCATAGCTATGCTTGCCAAGTTGACGAGCCGACATGGCCAAGATGGTTGGTTTTCTGACAACCTGAATCACGCGCATCTTGATTACTTCTACTGGTTGCTCTGCGGGCTAAATGCTATAGGGTTTGCTGCCTATCTCTACTTTGCCAAGTCTTACGTGTACCGTAGAAAAATTGTCGTGTGATGTCTTGTTTGCGGGCAAAAGCCTGGTGGTTAAAATTAGTAATTGTTCTTAGTGTGTTTCGCCGTAATTTGCACAAGTAGGAGGATGAATAAAAGACTGTCAATATTGTTCACTAAGGGTTATATACGTTTCTTTTCTTGCATCATCTTCAGCGCACACTTGGTATACTTATTGGGTGTCTATTCAAGGGTAACCCTTACTTAGTATTGGGAAAGTTTACTCAAGTGGATCATCTGGTATTAGAAAAAAATTTGCCTCGCACGTTTGGTTAAGATTAAATTGGATTAAATTCCAGTACTGCAGAAGATGAATTTGAGTTTCTATCACCGCCTATCTTAGCCCGTTAATAATATCTTTCTATTAAGTAATGGTCGACAAAAAGACAAGACAAATTTTGATTCATAAATGGACGCCCCACATGTAGCTTATGGCTCTCAATCAACAGTTTAAGGTTCTCCCTGTATACACATTAAAATTTAATGTTCAATCAAACAACACAATATAGAAAATATGACATTAAAAAAATATTAATTAAATTAATTTTTATTTAGAAATTTAAATAAATACAATTCTTAAAATAAATAAATAATATTTTTATCGATCAATCAAATGGCGACAAGTAGCATAATCCTACTAGAAGTTTAAATGATGGAGACTTTAAGTGGTAGAATCCCACTAGAAATTCAAGTAATGAAGACTCTTGAGTTGTTGAGAAGAGTACAAACTCTGACAACTAATAAAATCACGCCATGTCAGCAGGTTGACACAGCTACTCTATCTCTCTTAAAATTATAAATAGGGGTCAAACCCCATAAAAAGAGGAGGGAAGTCAAGAAAGTGAAGTAGCTGAAGATTTGAAACTCCCTAAATTCTCTCTACAATTCCTAAGAACATTCAAAGTGTTTTTCGTAAAATTCAAAGAAGTTCACTGTGTTCTTCACCAAGTTCAAAGAAGTTCGCCGTGTTCTTTGTCAAATTCAAAGAAGTTCGTTGTATTCTTCATCAAATTCAAGAAGTCCGCATGTTTTTCCCCAAGTTCAAAAAATTCGCAGTGCTCTTTATCAAATTTAAAGAAGTTCGCCTGTTCTTCACCAAATACCAATAAGTTCATCATCAAATTCAAGGCGTTCTTCATTAAAGTCCTTAAATTCAGTATTTGATTCAAAATCGTGGTGCTAAGCTCGAAGATCAGTATTGCTGAGAAATTAACAACCTTCAAGGAAGATGAAGCAGAAACCCTTTCCTTGAAGATTGTTCAAATTTCAAGTCAAACATTCTTGAAGGAAAATTAGACGACTAAAGTTTGAGAGCAGAACCCACAAAAAGTCAAATTGGTTCAAATTATTTAGTCTTACACTAAGTTTTCTTGTTATTCAAGAATTTTACCCTACAGAGTTTTGGCACGCTTAATGGAACATCTCAACCTCTCATCTCTTTCTTCATCAAATTTTAAGCTAACTTTAAGTTTCAAACAAATTACTATGGCCAACAACAAACGAAAGTCTACTAAGGCTGCTACCTTAACTGCTGCTGAGACTACCACAAAAAATGTTGCTGCTGTCACTAGAAGTGTGACAAGAAGACTTGCATACTTCAAGCTAACTCCTCTCCTTGAAGCTATTGATAATCCACTCTTTGCAAGTGAGGGCCACAAGGACAACTCTGCACCTTCAAGCTCTCGCTCTAATGCCTTGTCTACCTCCAACATGGCGCCAGTCATTATGACTAACACTTCAAGCCTAGAGGACCAAATCGCTGCATTAACTAAAATCATCGAGAGCCTTGCCAAACACGTAGACAAGCCAGACTTGTGAATCTCGAGGTTGATAAATAAAATAGACGATGCTGAAACCAGTCAGGAGGCTGAAAAGGCACATGAAGTGCCTCATGAGGCTGAAGCGTCTGCCAAACAGCCGCCCAACAACCAAAAGAAGTTCGCAATTAGAGAACTTCAAATTTCCTCTAACGGCCTGATCCTTATTGATCAACTGAAAGACTTTATTAAGGGCACCATCAAAACAGATTCGATAGAGGCATCACAAGTAGGAGGATGAATAAAAGACTATCAATATTGTTCACTACGGGTTATACACGTTTCTTTTCTTGCATCATCTTTAGCGCACACTTTGTATACTTATTGGGTGTCTATTCAAGTGTAACCCTTCCTTAGTATTGGGAAATTTTACTCAAGTGGATCATCTGGTATTAGAAAAAATTTTACCTCACACGTTTGGTTAAGATTAAATTGGATTAAATTCTATTACTGCGGAAGATAAATTTGTGTTTCTATCACTGCCTATCTTAGCCCGTTAATAATATCTTTCTATTAAGTAATGGTCAACAAAAAGAAAAGACAAATTTTGATTCATAACTAGACGCCCGACACGTAGCTTATGGCTCTCAATCAACAGTTTAAGGTTCTCCCCGTATACTCATTAAAATTTAATGCCCAATCAAACAACGCCGCGTGAAAAATATGGCATTAAAAAATATTAATTAAATCAATTTTTATTTAGGAATTTAAATAATTACAATTCCTAAAATAAATAAATAAATGATTGATATTTTTATCGACCAATCAAATGGCGACAAGTGGTAGAATTCTACTAGAAGTCTAAATGATGGAAACTCTAAGTACTAGAATCTCGCTAGAAGTCCAAGTAATGAATACTCTTAAGTTATTGAGTAGAGTACAAACTTTAACAACCAATAAAATTACACCACGTCAGCGGGCTGACGCAGCCACTCTATCTCTCCTGCAACTATAAATAGAGATTAAACCCCATAGAAAGAGGAGGGAAGTCAAGAAAGTGAAGTAGCTGAAGACTTGAAATTCTCCAAATTCTCTCTGGAATTTCTAAGAACATTCAAAGTGTTCTTCGTAAAATTTAAAGATGTTCACTATGTTCTTCGCCAAATTCAAAAAAGTTTGCCATGTTCTTCGCCAAATTCAAAGAAGTCTGCCGTGTTCTTCCCCAAATTTAAGAAGTCTGCAGTGTTCTTCTCCAAATTGAAAAAGTTCACCTTATTTTTCAGCAAATTCAAAGAAGTTCTTCGTATTCTTCACCAAATTCAAGCAATTCATCACCAAACAAAGAAAACAAAAAATATATTTTTATTGACGAAAGCAAGCGCTTGGCGAAAGAATAAATAATGTGAACTAAGCAATAATCCTAATAAAGCTAAGAGAAAGGATTCAAGCTTATCAACACATCCTTGGCAGCTACTAAATCCTCTTCTGCAATACGCAAGGCTTCTGCAGCTACATCGTCTGAAGGCTTTGGATACAACAACTTCCCCATGGAGCTCACCAACTTCCGCCGTTGCCTTTCTAAGGGATTCCTTCTACCATAAAAGAGAAGTAGACAGCTCATCCCGTCGTTTAGTCAAAAGTTCAAGTTGCTCTTCAATACTCTTCAATTTAACTTCGAAGGCCTTAACTTGCCTAGCTCCTTTAGTTTTCCTATTCAAGGCTTCCTGAAGCCGAGACTTGGTATCCTTTAGCTGCTTAGCAAGGATCTCTTTGGTAAGCATATCAGCTGCTGTACATCTCACTTCGTCATATGCTACGGCCCTAGTAAAAAACGCCTCTAAAAACTCTTCTATAAGAAACACGTCGGCATGCTTAAAACGTTTCATGGACTCGAGAACGAGCATAATTTCATATTTGAGGGAAGTTTATAATTACCACTAGAACCCCCACCATCACTTCCAAAAGCTAGCCTCTCTACTATAAGAAAAGAAAATGAGTTGGTGAATTAAAAGGGAAAACAAAGAATGCAACAAAGAGAAAAATAACAAACTACCTCTTGGGCAAGATCTCTAACCGACTCTGGGTAACTAGAAAGTTTTCCTTCTTTCGAGCTCAAAAAAAAAGGAGGCCTCCTAAGTCTCTTCTAGTGACGATCCCCATTGCTGCTAGTACTATCATTTAAGATTTCCAAACACAGTCTCTCCTCCGTAGGGATAGCTGGGCTTACAGGTTTATGAGGTGGATCTCTGACATTAGGAGATGAGCTTTCCACAATAAGGACGCCACCTTAGGATGGAGTAATGCACAGCATCGTGGAATGTTCTTCAAAGTAGTTCCCGTGAACCTTAGCCCACGACTCCTTATAAAACTTGGAATAAAACTTCCTCACAACAGTAGGAGCACAGGGAAGCATGCCTTGGCTTGTGAATTGAACAGGGTAGACACCCTCCAAAAGTACAAACCTTCCTCTAAAGAAATCTCATGGACATCACGGGTAAAAATGCCAGGAATATCTTAATAAAACCCGAATTGGGGGCTAAACGGATACAAACTATAAGGCTTAACAACGAATTGATTACCCTACCTTAAAAAAAGATAACTCGAACGAATGGCAGCAAAATAATCATCTTCAAATCAATTGCGACTGCCATCGTCCACATAGAAGATATCCCTCTACTTGGTAATCATGGCCTTGGTCCAACTAAAGAGTTCACCCATATGAATTCTTCAACACGCCTTGCATGGGTCATAATATCTAGCTCCACCTTCACCAGAATATGCGATCATCTATAGGTTATCAACTACTTTATGGACCAGATAATAGGTCTTAAAATAATAAGCAGACCACGCGTAGACGTAATGAAGCGGGAAAGGAGAATACACTCACGAAGGTCGTCGAGAATGTGCAATCACACCCAGACCCCGATAAATGCTAGCAAAAACGGGGATAGCCAGGCTTACTGCCCTCCCAGTCATCATAATACTTGCTATTTTAAAAGTACTTGGACGAACAAAGCCGGAATCACCAATGGGAATAGCAAAAATGAAAAGCCAACAGGTAAGTAACGCCGCCAAATAGGTCTCGATTTTGAAATACTCACCAATGTTAAGAAGAGTAAAAAGCTCAACATCGGTAGATAATTAAGGCTCATAAGTGTCAATCTCGCCCAAAGGGTTGTTGGGTTGAAAATTGGCAGCCGCACTGATTTCTATGGCAGATGGTGGAGGTGTTTGTTGGGTTGAAAATTGCAATGGTGAAGATGCTGTAACAAGGAGATGGGTGGCAATGGAAAACACCGGAACGGAAGCGTCAATGGGAGTATATGAACAAGCTGACAACGCTGTGCTGGGCCGAAGGGAGGGAAAGTGATCAAAGCGAATCGCATACGTGATGAGGTAGACACATCCTCATTTGTAAAGAAGGTGACTTTTGCTGGTAGAGTTTGAATAAAAGAGGGTTATGTTTAAGGGCTATCCATTGAAGAGTTTGCCAGTTTTTGGATAATTAAGCAGATGAAAGATGAGTTGGTGTTTGGTGTTGACGTGTTTAAGAAAGAATAGGATTATTCAATTAAAAAAATTAAAAACAACAACAAAAAAACACAAGCACTGCTGAGAATCTCAAGCAGGAGCCTTCGTGTACAATGGCCACTTCTCAAGTTTAATAATTTCATGGGCCTAGTGTCACACCCAAAACAGGTTCATGGGCCTAGACAAGGCAGAATGATCAAGTGACGGAAAATGTTAAAAAAGAAAGATTGTTCAAAGTCCAACAGGGAAGTTAAGAAATTCCCCAACAAAACTAGAGGGACTTCCAGTTTGGATCATGGTCCAGCAGATTTAAGGAGCCCACAAATATGTTGAGCTATTTCTGAAAGTAAAATAAAATAAAACAAGATGTGGAAAAAAAAAAACCAAAGAGAAAAGAAGAAGAAGAAGAGAAGGAATCGAGACTTACTCACTTAAAATGAAATTTTTGTGAGTAAGTCTCGAGAGGACATTTGTATACATATTAAAATTTAATGTCCAATCAAACAACGCCACGTGGAAAATATGGTATTAAAAAATATTAATTAAATCAATTTTTATTTAAGAATTTAAATAAATATAATTCCTAAAATAAATAAATAAATGATTAATATTTTTATCGATCAATCAAATAATGACAAGTGGCAGAATCCTACTAGAAGTCCAAATGATGGAAACTCTAAATGGCAGAATCCCGCTAGAAGTTCAACTAATGAAGACTCTTAAGTTTTGGGTAGAGTACAAACTCTGACGACTAATAAAATCACGTCACATCAGTAGGCTGACGCAGCCACTCTATCTCTCCGCAACTATAAATAGAGGTCAAACCCTATAGAAAGAGGAAGTCAAGAAAGTAAAGCAGCTAAAGACTTGAAACTCTCTAAATTCTCTTTGAAATTCCTATGAACATTCAAAGTATTCTTAGTCAAATTTAAAGAAGTTCGTCATGTTCTTCATCAAATTCAAAGAAGTTCACCGTGTACTTCACCAAATTCTAAGAAGTTCTGCCCATTTTTCATCAAATTCAAGGAGTTCGTCTCTAAATTCAAGACGTTATTTATTAAAGTCTCTAAATTCAATATTTGATTCCAGATCGTGGTACTAAGTTCGAAGATCAGTGTTGCTGAAAAACTAACAACCGTAAAAAAAGATCAAGCACAAGCCCTTTCCTTAAAAATTGTTCAAATTTCAAGTCAAGCGTTCTTAAAGGAAGAATCGGAGGACTAAAATTAGAGAGTAAAACCCACAAAAATTCAAATTGATTCAAATTATTCGATCTTACACTAAGTTTTCTTGTCATTCAAGAATTTTGTTCTACACTCCTATTCCAGTTATTGGTTCCTATCCATGACTGCTTTTGCAAGCATGACAAATATGGTAGGTAAAGAGTGGATTGTTGATTGTTCTGAAGGATACATAGCAGTTACTTAAGAACTGTTAAATAAAATATAAATATATATAGTCTGGCAAGAAGTAATGGCTAACTTGTTAATATTTTGTATTATAGAAAATTTTTTATATTTACAATATCGTTCGACCCATAAAGCGTCAACCAAATTAAGTGAGTTACCTTTCTAAATTTCTTCGAGGCATTCAGGTCATGTTTGTTTTCAACAGACAAACCAACTGCTGCTCGCGATCTCCAATTGCATGGAATCTGTGTAATTGATAACACATACGTATACATACTTAGATTTACACACACACTGTGTTTGAACCGAAATATATAAGTATATATACACATATATAGAATTATATTATTGGTAAGACCTCATTTGGTCTTTCAATAATTTCTTTTAAAATACTCATATAACCAATTTAATTTATATTTATACCATCTATACTATATATCATGAGTCTACTATGGTTATAATTATATTTGATCATTTTAATTTATTTTCTAAAATAACATTGTCGCCACGAATTTATATATATTATTTAATAACTAACGTTGGTCCTAAATATAAATGAATTAATAGATTTAGTTCTTCCCCTTTCCCTCTCTATCACTATTTCTTTATAAACTATTTATCCCTTTTTTATTAATATTTAGATTGTTCATTTCTCACCTTTTATATTTCTCTATTTTTTCTATCATAAATAACAATATAGTCAATTAATATTATTTTATTATTAAAGTATTAAATAATATAATAATATTATATCTTATTATAATTAATGAAATTATCCAAGATTTTATAAGTGTAAAGTGTATAAGTTTCATTAGTACATATAACATATATAGAACGCTATTTTTGTCTAGAGACTAATTATTTTTTATCATCCATTCCAATACAAAAAATCGAGGAAGAAAAAGAGTGCTGCAAAACAGCAACAAATGATGGGCTCAAGGAAATAATACTCAGCTTTGGATGCAAACTTGCACTGATTTTTATTCTATCAGTCAATATTTTCAAACTTGTAATAAGATTATCATCTGTGGCTATTTCTGTCTTCTAAGCCAATTTTCCTTCCATAATAATTTGCGTATAGACGAAGCCATTTGGACGGACAAAGGGTTTTGACAATGAGGCCATGTACCTGACAGCTCCCAAAAATCATTGGATCTCTAATCCCAAAAAATGATGGGCTCAAAGAAAGATGCCTTTTGAATGATCACGGGTAAAGTAACGAGTCACATCCTTAAAATCTCATCAGCAGTGAACTGAACTTGCAGGGCAGAGGCGATGTCAATCGCTAGAACCACCGGAATCGACTTCTCGGAAGAAGCAGAAACACCGCTACTGAACGACGTCGTAAGAGAATCCGTCGACTTCAAAGGCCGCCCCGCCGTCCGATCAAAAACCGGTTGCTGGAAATCTGCTTCTTTTATCATAGGTGCAACGTTAATACAGATACACACTTGTTGTTGTCATGTATTGAACTGTTGTTTTCCATTTTACTTGTTGCTTTGGTATTTTTGTTCCAGGAGTTGAACTGGCTGAGAGGATTGCTTATTGCAGTATAAGTTCGAATTTAATTAGTTATCTGACTGGCCCGTTGGGGCAATCCACGGCCGCCGCCGCAGCAAACGTCAACACGTGGAACGGAGTGGCGTGGATTTTGCCCCTTGTTGGTGGTTTCATCGCGGATTCATATCTGGGACGATACAGGACGATTGTTACAGCCACCCTCCTCTACATGTTGGTCAGTCAGTCGGTACTCTGTAACATCGCTTGGATAGTGTACGAGCCTTCAACAGCAATATAATAGAAGTCATCGATTAGGAGAAATGCTTAAAAATGATATTTCCATGTTCCTTAGGCTTTCATAACGCGGAAAATTGAATCCTCTAATTTAATGCTATGTTTATTCGTGTGCGAATTTCTAATGACGTAGACTGTTAATTTAAAACATCATGAATCACACAGGGACTCGGGTTATTGTCTCTCTCAGCCGCACTTCATTCGTCCGACAGCCAAAATGCAAGATGTCCTCCACCACGGCCAGAAGTGATCTTCTTCTTCTTGTCTTTGTATTTAACAGCCCTCGCACAAGCCGGGAATAAGCCTTGCGTACTGTCTTTTGGAGCCCAACAGTTTGACGATGAGGATCAAGAAGAATATAAAGCTAAAAGCGCACTTTTTAACTGGTGGAACTTTTTCTTATTCTCGGCTGCTCTATTGGCCGCCTCACTATTGAATTACGTTCAGGATAATCTGAGTTGGGAACTCGCCTTTGGAATTCCCTGCATCGTCATGGGCTTTGCATTGCTTGTTTTCTTGCTTGGGCCTATGACTTATCGATTTCGTATAGGTGGTGATGCCAAAAATTTGCCGGCAAGGCCCAAGGCTGTTTCTGCTCCAGAAGAAGCTGGGTCAATTAGCCCACACGAATGTGCTCAATTGATGTAAGTCCACAGTTCCTCAACAATTTTTCTCTAACCTTAATAGAAAGGATCCTTGTGATTCGCCACATGTTTTTCATTCGTGGATTTGGATGTTTTTGGAATGCATGTTGCTTCTGTTTTGTATAGGTGTCATGACGAAGCATCAACTGGAGACGGGAAAGCCCCCATTGAGAGAGCCAGGGCAATTCTTGGGCTCGCTGCAATTCTTGGGCTCGCTTCAATATGGTCATCTTGTTTGGGATACGCCATTGCTCACGCGCAAACAACGACTCTGTTCGTGAAGCAAGCAGCCACAATGAACCGTTACATAAGTGGCAACTTTCAAATACCGGCGGCTTCAATGCAAACTTGCTTAGGGGTGTCCATTGTCGTCTTCATTCCAATCTATGACCGCATCTTGGTACCATTTGCGAGAGGTATGCCCCGGATACCTGCAGGGATATCCATGCTTCAACGAATTGGAGCTGGATTATTCTTGACTTTTGTGGCCATGGTGATTGCAGCCATTGTTGAGAAGAAGCGCCTTGCCATTGCTCATGTGTATGAGTCGGCGGACACTCCAAATTCGACATTACCAATGAGCGTCTGGTGGCTGGCACCTCAACACATTGTTATTGGAGTTGCTGATGTGTTCACCTCGATCGGTCTTCAAGAGTTTTTCTACGATCAGGTTCCCAGGGAATTCGGAAGCATGGGTGTTGCTCTGTTTTATAGTGTCGTAGGGGCAGGGATGTTCTCAAGCAGCTTTCTCATAGCTATGCTTGCCAAGTTGACGAGCCGACATGGCCAAGATGGTTGGTTTTCTGACAACTTGAATCACGCACATCTTGATTACTTCTACTGGTTGCTCTGCGGGCTAAATGCTTTAGCGTTTGCTGCCTATCTCTAATTTGCCAAGTCTTACGTGTACCGTAGAAAAATTGTCGTGTGATGTCTTGTTTTCGGGCAAAAGCCTGGTGGTTAAAATTAGTAATTGTTCTTAGTGTGTCCCGCCATAATTTGCACAAGTAGGAGGATGAATAAAAGACTGTCAATATTGTTCACTACGGGTTTTACACGTTTCTTTTCTTGCATCATCTTTAGCGCACACTTGGTATACTTATTGGGTGTCTATTCATGGGCAACCCTTCCTTAGTATTGGGAAATTTTACTCAAGTGGATCATCTAGTATTAGAAAAAAATTTACCTCGCACGTTTTGGTTAAGATTAAATTGGATTAAATTTCATTACTGCGGAAGATAAATTTGTGTTTCTATCACCGCCTATCTTAGCCCGTTAATAATATATTTCTATTAAGTAATGGTTAACAAAAACACAAGACAAATTTTGATTCATAACTAGACGCCCGACACGTAGCTTATGGCTCTCAATCAATAGTTTAAGGTTCTCTACTTGTTAAAATTTAATGCCCAATCAAACAACACCACGTGAAAAATATGGCATTAAAAAATATTAATTAAATCAATTTTTATTTAGGAATTTAAATAAGTACAATTGTTAAAATAAATAAATAAACGATTGATATTTTTATCGACTAATCAAATAGCGACAAGTGATAGAATTCTGCTAGAAGTCTAAATGATAGAGACTCTAAGTGGTAGAATCTCGCTAGAAGTCCAAGTAATGAATGACTCTTAAGTTATTGGGTAGAGTACAAACTTTGATAACCAATAAAATCACGCCACGTCAGCAGACTGACGCAGCCACTCTATCTCTCCTACAACTATAACCCCATAGAAAGAGGAGGGAAGTCAAGTAAGTGAAGTAGCTGAAGATTTGAAACCCTCAAAATTCTCTTTGGAATTTCTAAGAACATTTAAAGTGTTCTTCGTAAAATTCAAAGATGTTCGCTATGTTCTTCGCCAAATTTAAAGAAGTTTGCCATGTTCTTCGCCAAATTCAAAGAAGTCTGCCGTGTTCTTCCCCAAATTCAAGTAGTCCGCAGTGTTCTTCCCTAAATTGAAAAAGTTCCCCTTATTCTTCATCAAATTCAAAGAAGTTCTTCGTATTCTTCACCAAATTCAATGAGTTCATCACCAAATTCAATGCGTTCTTCATTAAAGTCCCTAAATTTAGTATTTGATCCAAGATCGTGGTGCTAAGCCCAAAGATTAGTATTGCTGAGAAACTAACAACCTTCAAGGAAGATCAAGCACAAACTCTTTCCTTGAAGATTGTTCAAATTTCAAGTCAAACATTCTTGAAAGAAAAATCAAACAACTAAAGTTAGAGAGTAGAACCCATAAAAATTCAAGTTGGTTCAAATTATTCAGTCTTACACTAAGTTTTCTTATTATTCAAGAATTTTACCTTACAGATTTTTGGCACGCTCAATGGAACATCTCAACCTCTCATCTCTTTCTTCATCAAATTTCAAGCTAACTTTAAGTTTCAAGCAAATTACTATGGCCAACAACAAACGAAAGTCTACCAAGGCTGCTACCTTAACTGCTGTTGAGATTACCATAAGAAATGTTGGTGCTGTTACTAGAAGTGTGGCAAGAAGACTTGTATATTCCAAGCTAACTCCTCTCCTTGAAGCTATTAATAATCAGCTCTTTGCAAGTGAGGGCCACAAGGACAACTCTGCATCTTCAAACCCTCGCTCTAATACCTTGTCTACCTCCAACATGGCGCCAGTTATGATGACTAACACGTCAAGCCTAGAGGACCAAATCGCTGCATTAACTAAAATCATCAAGAGCCTTGCCAAACACGTAGAAGAGCCAGACTTGTGAATCTCGAGGTTGATGAATAAAATAGACGATGTTGAAAACAGTCAGGAGGCTGAAAAGGCACATGAAGTGCCTCATGAGGCTGAAGCGTCTGCCAAACAGCCGCCCAACAACCAAAAGAAGTTCGCAGTTAGAGAACTTCAAATTTCCTCTAACGGCCTGATCCCTATTGATAATTGAAAGACTTTATTGAGGGCACCATCAAAAGCAAATTCGATGGAGGCATCATGTCAACTCTGACATATGCTAAGCTTTATTCGACAAGAATTCGCAACCTTAAAAAGTCGATGGACTATCAACCCCCAAAGGTTTTAACAGTTTGATGGAAGGGGTCATCCCAAACAACATGAGACTGAATTTATAGAGACATGTAATGATGCTAGTACATATGGAGACCATCTAGTGAAGCAGTTCATTCGCTAGAAGAGAAATGCATTTGATTGGTACATTGACCTCAAGCCCGAAACTATCAAAAGTTGGGAACAAATGGAATATGAATTTTTCAGCCTTTTCTACAGTACAAGGCTAACTGTTAGCATGATCAAGCTCACAAATACCTATCAATGGAAAGATGAGCTAGTTATTAACTACATTAATAAGTGGAGGAACTTAAGTCTGAATTGCAAAGACTGAATCTCTAAAGCATCTGGCATTGAGATGTGCATACAAGGAATGCATTAGAGGTTGCAATACATCCTTCAATAGATTTGGCCTAAAAATTTTGAAGAATTGGCCACACGGGCTCACGACATGGAGCTAAGCATAGCTACAAGTGGTAACGATGGACTACCTATTTTGGAATTCCATAAACTAAAAGACAAGCAGGAAATAAAGAAAGGGGGTAAGCCTGCCACCAAAACTGCCACCAAAGAGTCTATAGCAGTGCGTGTTAAACCTATTCCAGTCAAAGGGAAGAAAAAGGTGAACAAGAAAAAAGAAATGGCTTAGAAACCAAGAAAGCCAACTCTAAAAGAGTTATAAGTCAAAACATACCCATTTTTGGATACGGACGTCTCTGGGATCTTCGACGACTTGCTAAAGGCCAACCTTATTGAATTATTAGAAATGAAGTGGCCTGCGGCAGCTGGGAAAACTAATGATCTCAAATATTGCAAATACCACCGCTTAGTTGAGCACTCTATCTATGACTGCTTCATATTTAAAGAAAAAGTTACGGAACTTACCCACCAAGGAAAAATTATATTAGAAGATGATAGTGCAAGCGCCAACACCATCACCTACAGCAATCAAACAGAGAAAAGTCACCAAATGGATAACTCTCTAAACTAAGCTGGTTGCTTCCATAAGAAAAGCTAATTCCCTATCGAAGACTGCGTGACCACGATGGTCTTCACGGACGAAGATTTGAAGTTGGGGTCCCAACCCCACAACAAACCATTGATTGCTATGCCCATGAGCAAAAGATCAATCGAATGCTGATCGATAGTGGCTCGACCGTCAACATTTTACCGTACAAACTCTTAGAGAGCTGGGGATCCCGACTGATGAGCTTTCAAACAGCCGTTTGGTAATCCAAGGATTCAACCAAGGGGGGAAAAGGCTTTGAACACTATAAAAATAAAGCTACTCATAGACGATATGGAATCGATAGCCCTGTTCCATGTCATCAATGCTAAAACATCATACAACCTAGTCCTCGGCCGACCATGGCTCCACAAGAATGGAGTAATCCCTTCTACCTGGCACTAATGCTTCAAATACTGTTAAGATGGTGTCGTGAAGAAATGCATTCCATTTGAATGGGATGAGTCCTACAGAAAGGCTTTCAAAAGCATCAAATCCTACTTGACAAATCCCGCAGTGCTGGTTGCCCCAGTACACAGCTGTCTATTGATCCTATACATTACTACACAAGAATGCTCGGTGGGAACCCTACTAATACAAGAATATGACGGAAAAAAAAGAGAACGCTCTCTACTACCTAAGCAATGATGATACCAAATGAGCTAAAATATTCACCAATTGAGAAGATTTGTTTGGCACTTGTTTTCGCTATCTAAACATTGAGACATTATTTCCAGGCTCATACAATTCGTTTGGTGTCCAAAACAAACCCAACGAAGTTCATCCTGACAAGACCCATTCTTTCCGATAGACTCACCAGGTGATACCTTCAATTCCAATAATTTGAAATCATATATGCACCATAAAGAGCCGTAAAAGGACATGCATTGACCAACTACTTAACAAATCATCCTATTCCAATTGAGTAGGCCCTTCTCGATGACCTGCCTAATGAGGATGCCTTGATGATTGAAATCACTCCTCCATGGAAAATCTATTTTGACAAAGCTTCCCAAAAAGAAGAAGCCGATGTTGGGGCGGTGTTTGTAACATTTGAAGGACAAGTTCTGCCCAACTCATTCACCTTTATGGAAAAATGTTCCAATAACGTAGCTGAATATCAAGCCTTGATCCTCGGACTCGAAATCGCCGTAGAGATCAAGCAACTGCACCTTGAAGTCTACGGGGATTCTAGGTTAGTGGTCAACCAGCTACTAGAGGAATATGAAGTCAAAAAGCTTAAACTACTCTCATACTATAACTATGCTAATATGCTCATAGGGTAGCTTAGAAGAGAAAACAAGCAAGCAAACGCATTGGCCAAACTCGCCTTTTCCTTGTCCCTGCTCGAAATAGAGTACAATATACCTTTGTGCCAAAAATGGATAGTACCACCAATACTCAAAGATGAAAAAGGCAAAGAAGAAAATTATTCCATAAAGGTTTTTAAGGTTGAAAAGGATGATTGGCGCCAAGCCTTTGTTGACTACCTAAAATATGATAGATTACCGAAAGATCCACACCGAAAAGTAGACGTTCAATGACAAGCAGCTCGTTCCATCTATTTCAATGGCACATTGTATAGACGCTCTTTTGATGGGATATTCCTATGTTGTTTGGGTGAAAATGAAGTAGCATAAGCTATGTAAGAAGTACACTTCGGCATTTGCAATGTCCATCAATCAGGACCAAAACTTCACTTCTGCATCGAAAGAATGGGGTATTACTGGCCGACAATAGTAAAAGACTGCATAGAATATGCCCAAAAATGTCAACCATGCTAGTACCATGCCAGCTTCATTCACCAACCATCAGAGCCCTTGCACCCTACAGTTGCCTCATGGCCCTTCGACACTTGGGACTTGGATGTTGTCGGACCTATAATGAAATCGTCTGCCAGTCATCTCTACATTCTCGTTGCAACCAACTACTTCTCAAAATGGGTAGAGGCAATTCCTCTCAAAGAAGTAAAGGAAAATGTTGCTCACTTCATTTATGTCAACATCATTTATAAATATAGAGTCCCTCTATATATCATCACCGATAATGGGAAACTGTTTGTAAATAGCACAAGTGATAAATTATGTTAGAAATTTAGCCTTAAGCAAAGAAAGTCCTCAATGTACTATACCCCAGCAAACGGTCTTGCAGAAGCTTTCAACAAGACTTTGTGTAACTTGTGGAAGAAAGTAGTGGCAAAATCAAAAAAGGATTGACATGAAAGGATTGGTGAAGCTTTATGGGCTTATTGAACCACTCACAAGACTCCTACACAAGTGACTCCTTATACATTAGTGTATGGTGTCGAGGCCTCGACACCCCGCCCAAACAACAAACTCCATCCTTACAAATTGCCATACAAGAAAGGCTGACTGAGGAAGGCAACGATCGCCTGCATCTTGAAGAACTAAAAGCATTTGATGAAAAGAGGTTCGATGCACAACAAAAGATTGAATGTTATCAAGCCCACTTATCCAAGGCATTCAATAAACGAGTGCGTGCTCGATCTTTTCAAATCGAGGAGTTGGTGCTCACAGCAAGAAGACCTATCATCATCACTCACCGCATTGGAAAGAAATACACCTCCAAATAGGATAAACCATATGTTGTCAAAGAAGCTTACATAAGCAGCGCTTACAAGTTGGTTGATCAAGACGGCATAAGAGTTGGCCTGATCAATGGGAGATTTTTGAAGAAATATTGTGCTTTAAACAATGATGAAATAAAAATTTCCCATCAAATCAGGGATGCAAAAAGAAGAAAAGAATGATGAAAGTCAACTCCTCCTTAACATGAGAATAAATTATCAAATCAAATCCAAATCAAAGTTCCTAAACATGAATTTAAAACTGTTAAACCTAAATCAAATCCAGACTCCTCGACATAAGTTGAACCTATCTTCAAATATTTGAAAACTCCTTAACATGAGTTGAAACTCTCTACAAATGTTCGAAGACTCCTTGAGAATAATTGAAACTGTCTACAAATGTTCAAGGACCCTCCTTGATACACAAGCCTAAGCTGTATATTACTCTTTGAAGAGTATAAACTGTGTGACCCTACATTTCACTGACTAAAAGTGGTTGGACTACATTATGAGTTGATCCCATTTTATGGGTACGTAGGCAGCTTGCATACTTTCTAAGTTCAGTTATGAATTTGTGATTGGTCATGTTTTAATTCTTGATTATTGTTAGAGGCACATCCAAACAAAGAAAACAAAAATTATATGTTTTATTGATGAAAGCAAGCGCTTGGCGAAAGAATAAATAATGAGAACTAAGCAATAATTCTAATAAAGCTAAGAGAAAGGATTCAAGCTCTCCAACACATCCTGGGCAGCTACTAAATCCTCTTCTGCAGTACCCAAGGCTTCTGTAGCTACATCGTCTAAAGGCTCTGAACACTTTGAAAGCTCGGTAGATTGGATAACAACAACTTCCTTATGGAGCTCACCAACTTCCGCTACCGTCTCTCTAAGGGATTCCTTTTGCCGCAAAAGAGAAGTAGACAGCTCATCCCATCGTTTGGTCAAAAGTTTAAGTTGCTCTTCAATTCTATTCAATTTAGCTTTAGAGGCCTTAACTTGCCTAGCTCATTCAGTTTCTCTGTTCAAGGCCTCCTAAAGCCGAGATTTGGCATCCTTTAGCTGCTTAGCAAGGATTTCTTTAATAGGTATATCAGCTGCTGTAGATCTTGCTTCGTCATATGCTGTGGCCCTAGTAAAAAGTGCCTCTAAAACCTCTTCTATGAGAAACATGTCGGCATGCTCAAACGTTTCATGGATTCAAGAACGAGCATAACTTCATTTTTGAGGGAAAAAATAAGATCAGGTGAGATGTTAGCTAATCTCTCATGGAGACTCACCCACAGTGGGCAAAGGAGCTCCTCCTCTTGGCTTCAGAGGAACTTCTCTACTTCAAACACAGAAGCCGCTGCAGGAGAAGGTGCTTTATTACCCTCTTTCACAACACAAATTTCCTTAGGCGCTATAGGCACGAGTGGAGTCAGCTTCACAATAAGTGTATGATTACCACTAAAATCCCCACCATTGCTTCCAAAAGCCTGCCTCTCTACCTAGAAGAAAAGAAAATGTGTTGGTAAATTAAAAAGGAAAACAAAGAATGTAGCAAAGAGAAAAGTAACAAACTACCTCCTAGGTAAGATCTCTAACTGATTATCGGTAGCTGGAAAATTTTCCTTTTTTTAGGCTTAAAAGAGAAAGAGGCCTCCTAACCCTCTTCCAGTGATGATCCTCATTGGTCCTACTACTATCATCTAAGATTTCCAAACACAGTCTCTTCTTCGTAGGGACAGTTGGGGCTGCAGGTTCACGAGGTGAATCTCAAACGTCAGGGGACGAGCTTCCCATATTAGAATGTGCAATCCTACCTAGACTCTGATAAATGTTAACAAGAACGGGGATAGCCAGGCATCCTACCCTTCTAGTCGCCATAATGTTTTCCATTTTAAAAGTACTCAGATGAACAAAGCTGGCATCCTCAATGGGAAGAGCAAAAACATAAAGCCAGCAGGCAAGGAATGTTGCCAAATAGGTCTTAGTTCTGAAATTCTCACCAATGTTAAGAAGAGTAAAAAGCTCTACATCGACAGATAACTAAGGTTGATAAGTGCCAACATTGCCCGAAGGGTTGCACGTGGACTTAGGACACACTGTCTTTTTCTCTTTTCAGGTTGGGGGTGTTGAGTATTTCACCTCTTTTTTATACCATAAGCTAATCCAATCCTCAATAGAAACCGAAGGAGCTCGAGCTTCATTTGGCTCTCCCGAAAGCAAATGATAAGTATGAAACAAATACCAGCAAGATCAAGGAACATATCTCTTTCTTTGCTCATTAGCACCCGTAAGTTGCTTCGCACTCGGAACGACCTCATTGTAGGGCCTTCCATAAATCGAAAGACCTGCCAAGTTCCACAAGTCCTAGAGGGACATTGATTCTTCACCAAAAGAAGCGAAGAGCGTGTTGGTAGAAGGATACTCTACCTCATAAATCGCCTACAAGATATTCTAGTTATGATCGTAAGTGAAAAGTAAGGCATAAACTGCATTAAAAATCTGAGCCGCCTTCAAATCACATCCACACCGGTCAAGCACATCTTCAGCCCTCTCCAATAGCCTTTGGTGAAGTGAAACTCGCCAATAGATGGGAGAGCATTCCCCCATTTAGCCTTTCCTTCAATAATCATGAGACCTAAAGTTGGTAGCAAAATCAACCTAACGGCATGATAATAGTGAGATGACTGTAGAGTCCAGGCCTTTAAGTCTTGTTAAATGGGATTTCTCAGATCCAGTTATCCATTCGTTGAGGGATTGACAACTTAGGCCAAGGATGACTATTAAGAGAAGTATAAACAGTCAGAATCATGCCTTTCTCTATAGAATGTCCTTTATCAAGAATAGCTAAGTATTCCACACTGGAAGAAGATATATTGATCTTAAAATGCACCATAATGATCAACTGCAAAAGGAGGCAAGGCATGTTAGGAATAAATTTAAGAAAATAAAAGCTCTACGAAAGCACAAAAATAAATAATTCTTAAAAGAGACAGGTAAAAATCAACAAATTTTGAAAGGAGTTAAAGACACCAAAAAATTAATGCCAACAAAGCCAAAGTTTCGGGCCTTAGTCCAAGTAGGGTTAAAGTTAAGCCTAGTACTTAAAGACTCAAAAATTTCAAGCCTAAATGTTACTTGTGGGCTAAGTTAAGCCTGGTATTCAATGGGCTAATTTTTATTTAACAATTTAAAAAAATAAAATTTCTAAAATAAATAAATAAATAATTGATATTTTTATCTACCAATCAAATGGCGACAAGGGGTAGAATCCTACTAGAAATCCAATAAAATCACGCCACGTCAGCAGACTGATGCAGCCACTCTATCTCTCCCTTAACTATAAATAGGGGTCAAACCCTATAGAAAGAAGAGATAAGTCAAGAAAGTGAAATAGCTAAAGATTTGAAACCCCCTAAATTCTCTCTACAATTCCCAAGAACATTCAAAGTGTTCTTTATCAAATTCAAAGAAGTTTTCCATAATCTTCGTCAAATTTAAAGAAGTCCGCCATGTTCTTCTCCAAATTCAAGAAGTCCGTCGTGTTCTTCCCCAAATTCAAAAAGTTACCCGTATTCTTCATCATATTCAAAAAAGTTCACCGTGTTTTTCACCAAATTATAGGAAGTTCTTCTCATTCTTCACCAAATTCAAAGAGTTTGTCACCAAATTCAAAGCGTTTTTCATTAAAGTCCCTAAATTCAACATTTGATCCAAGATCATGGTTAAATAGTAGAACCTACAAAAATTCAAGCGTTAAAAATTGAATTTTCTTAAATTAAGCACAAACTCTTTTCTTAAAAATTGTTCACATTTCAAGTCAAGTGTTCATGAAGGAAGAATTAGAAGACTAAAGTTAAATAGTAGAACCTACAAAAATTCAAGTTAATTTAAATTATTCAGTCTTACACCAAGTTTTTATGTTATTCAAGAATTTTGTCCTACACTCTCATTTCAGTTACTGGTTCCTATCCACGACTGCTTTTGCAAGCGTGACAAATATGGTAGGGAAAGAGTGGATTGTTGATTGTTCCAAAGGATACATAGCAGTTACTTAAGAACCGTTAAATAAAATATAAATATATATAGTCTGGCAAGAAGTAATGGCTAACTTGTTAATATTTTGTATTATTGAAAATTTTTTATATTTACAATATCGTTTGACCCCATAAAGTGTCGACCAAATTAAGTGAGTTACCTTTCTAAATTTCTTCCAGGCATTTAGGTCATGTTTGTTTTCAATAGACGAACCGACTGTTGATCGGGATCTCCAATTGCATGTAATCTATCTAATTGACAACACATACGTATACATACTTAGATTTACACACACACACACCGTGTTTGAACCGAAATATATAAGTATATATACACATATATAGAATTATATTATTGGCAAGACCTCATTTGATCTTTCAATAATTTCTTTTAAAATACTCATATAACCAATTTAATTTATATTTATACCATCTATACTATATATCATGAGTCTACTATGGTTATAATTATATTTGATCATTTTAATTTATTTTCTAAAATAACATTGTCGCCATGAATTTATATATACTATTTAATAACTAACGTTGGTCCTAAATATAAATGAATTAATAGATTTAGTTTTTCCCCTTTACCTCTCTATCACTAATACTTTATAAACTATTTATCCCTTTTTCATTAATATTTAGATTGTTCATTTCTCACCTTTTATATTTCTCTATTTTTTCTATCATTAATAACAGTATAGTCAATTAATATTATATTATTATTAAACTATTAAATAATATAATAATATTATATCTTATTATAATTAATGAAATTATCCAATATTTTATAAGTATAAAGTGTATAAATTTCATTAGTACATATAACATATATAGAACGCTATTTTTATCCAGAGACTAATTATTTTTTATCATCCATTCTAATACAAAAAATCGAGAAGAAAAAAGAGTGCTGCAAAGCAGCAACAAATGATGGGCTCAAGGAAAGAATACTCAGCTTTGGATGCGAACTTGCACTGATTTTTATTCTATCAGTCAATATTTTCAAACTTGTAAGATTATCATCTTTAACTATTTCGGTTTTCTAAGCCAATTTTCCTTCCATAATAATTTGGGTCAAGACGAAGCCATTTGGATGGACAAAGGGTTTTGACAAAGAGACCATGTACTTGACATCTCCCAAAAATCATTGAGTCTCTTATCCCAAAAAATGATGGCCTCAAAGAAAGATGCTTTTTGAATGATAACGGGTAAAGTAACGAGTCACATCTTTAAAATCTCAAGAGCAATGAACTGAACTTGCAACGCAGAGGCGCTGTCCATCACTAGAACCAGCGGAATCGACTTCTGGGAAGAAGTAGATTGTTTAGAGTGTGGCACGTCCAACTATAAACTCTGATTGAACCTTATTAGATTAAAGAAAAAGCCCAATCAAATTGAGAATATCACCTATTGATAACGTTTGTTGTGCTAGGAGCGAAGCCCAAAAAAATCGGGGAGAACCGTTTACGGGCCTGTACGTGGGCGCGTATATAAGTGGGTTTGACACCATATATTAACCTAAAACATTAGGGCTGTGAGTTATAGGTCAAGTATCCACTTTATATACAAGTCACTTTTATCTTTTTCTATCAATGTGGGATACCACTTTCTCTAATTCATATTTGTTTCCCAACAATTTCCCTCTCAAATATGACTTTCTTCCACTTGCTCCCCTTCAATCAAAACTTTTTTCCACTTGCTCCCCCTCAATCAAAAACTTCTTGAATATCTCACGGTCTCACCAAGTTGTTCATCAATGCTCATCAATTCTGTGGGCTTTCCTTCCATGGGGTATGGGCTTCACATGAGATCTCCGAACATACTTGCATGTCCATCACTTTCGTGGGCCTTCAATGGGATATGAATCTCCCATGCGATCACCGAGAACTGTCTTCATACTCATTCGAAGATGAACCATCAACTCTGATACCACTTGTTGGATTGTCTAGTTAAACTGAATTATATTAATTTCGGCCAATTCCATTAATATTTTTAGGAAGTAGTTGTGTTTATAATGGGAGCCTATTTTCCCAAAGGATAGTGGGTCGATATTTGTGTTCTTGTTTTAAGTTATTTTCCTTATATCTTTATTCATGACTACTAGGTAAATATTGGAGGTGAAGTTATCATTGAAACCTAAATTTAAATTAAATTTAAATTAAAGTGGGCTTATTGGGAACTAAAGTTGTTATCAAACCAAGCTACTGGACTCGACTCAATCGAATTTGAAGTAGCTCAGCTTGCTGAAGCAAGTCAAGCCCCAATCTGATCCTACCAAACTTAAAAACTCGTCAAGCTACTCGACTCGATGAGGGCTGTATTAGTAATTTTACATTTCCCATAATTATACAAAGTTGCACTCGAATAGCCAATTAAAAAGTAATGCACAAATTAATTTTGAGCTCAAGCTCAAGCTTCTGTCCAAAGTGCTTCAGGCATGCTTTTACTCTTCAACATACTCCTTGGCATGTTTAAAATGGTTTGATTTTTCCTTTCAACAACTCCATTTTACTGAGGTGATGTTAGTGCTATCTAGAAATGCTGAATTCCATTGTTGACACAAAAGGCCTTGAATTCATTTGATTTGAATTCTCCTTGTCTATCCAATCGAAGAGCTTTGATTCGGCAATCACTTTATTTTTTCATCATTGTCTTGAACTTTTTTAAAATTCCAAACACCTCCAACTTTTCATTCAAGAAATACACTTAAGTTTTCCGAGAATAGTCATCAATAAACAAAAGAAAATGATTATTCTTACCAAGTGATTATGACTTGATAAGTCCACAAACATAAGAATGGATCAACTCTAAAGGTTGATGGACTCTTGAAAATGACTCATTTAGAAAACTTTTTCTTGTTTGCTTGTCAAAAATGCATCCTTCATACACTAGATTTGGATGCTTAATGCATGGCAATCCTTTCACCATATTTTTCTTACTCATCTCTTTAAGACCATCAAATTTCAAATGTTCAAATCTCGTGTGTCAAAGCCAAGAAGAATATTTGAAACAAACTTGCAAGTATTTTGGAACATCACTTTGAATGTCAAGTATAAATATTTTATTTTTTGTCAGTAGTACTTTGGCTAACAACCTTCCATTTTGATCTTTCATAATCAAACTCTTATCTTTTAAATAAATATCGTAATTTTTCTCCAAAAGTTGTCCCAAACTCAAAATATTTCTTCTCATTTCCTACACATAAAAAACAATATAAATAAATTGATGGTTTCCATCGCTCAATCAAATCAAATTTGTACCTTTTCCTTTGACTTGAACTTGAGAGGAATCGCCAAAAGTGATATTGCCACCAAATGATTCATCTAACTCCGTGAAAAGATTCTTCTTTCCAAATGTATGGCTGTTTGCACTAGAATAAAGATACCATGCATCCTTCCTTCCTTTTTTTGGCCATTTCTTCTCATTATCAATACTTTCACATGCTTCATTATTACTCTCCACAAAATTGGATTTTTCCTTTATAGCACTTTTGCATTCCCAAGAATAATAGTCAAAATTATGACAATTATAACATTTAACATTTAATTTGCCGTACCTTTTTGAGTTTGGCCTTTAATCCTTTCCATATCCTCTTTCTTGATTCAAGTTTTTTCTTCTCTTTATTCGATTATGTGTTGCTCTTTCTCACTTTACAACGACCGGGTATAGATCCACGTCCACGACCTCTTTCGAATATGCCACGTCTTTCTTCCTTATCTTTGAAAGAAAGCTTTACTTGTAAAACTTGCTCCATCGGTTCTTGCTTTGGTTTCTTCAATTGCTCTTCATAGGCATGCACGGATCCAGTCAACTCCTTAATGGTCAAGTTGTCCAAATCCTATGACTCTTTAATCAAAACAACAATGTAATCAAGTTTAGAATCCACAGATCATAAAATCTTACCAACAACCCGATCATCTTTCAAGTTGTCTCCATGTCTTCGCATTTGATTGACAATGGCGAAAACTATTGTGGTATAATCTAAAATAGTTTCAGATTTTTTCACTTGTAGAGACTTGAACTCTCTTCTTAATGTTTGAAAACGAACTTTCTTCGCCTTTTCAACTTCCTTGAACAACGCTTGGTAAATATCCCAAGCTTGCTTGGAGGTGGTTGCACTTGCAACTTTCTCAAACATCTTGTCATCCAATCCTTGATGAATGAATATGAGAGCCTTTTGATCCTTTTTCAAAGAGGTCGCTTCTTCCAAAGCAACACCATTCTCCACAGGTTCCCAACAATAATAAGCTCGAAGCAATGCCTTCATGTGAATACACCAATTCTCATAATTATCTTCAATGAGAATTGAAACTTGAAAGAGAGATAAGTTCGATATCTTTTTAAAATAATTTCTTTTGGTTTTCAAACAAAATGGCTCTGATACCACTTTTTAAGAAAACTTTGGTGAATATCTATACAAAACATGAGAGAGGAATGGAGGAAATTTTGAAATCTATAACACTTTAACTTAGGATGATTACACATGGTTAGAATATGTGGGTATTTATAGGTATTTCTCAGCGTGAGCTTATTCTAAATTCATGAATAATATTCAACATAATACATCCCTTTTCTAATACATGAATAATATCAAAAAACACATAAAAAAGTACAATGTTTCAATCTTAGTACATGAATAAAGCAAAGAGATACATTCATGTATCCTTTTAATACAGTGTTCCTACACTATTCATGTACTTGGTCAATGAATCTTGTTTAATTATTAACAAAAAATACATATACAACCAAATACTCTTTTAGTATATCTCATTTTCTACTGGTGTTTGAGGTTCTACGAATTGGAATCGGACTATTCTTGATTTTATTTGCTACAGTGATGCTGTCCTTGTTGAGATTAAGCATCTTGGCATTGCTCGCGAGTACGAATTGGTGAACGCTCCAAATTTGACGTTGCCAATGAGCGTTATGGTGGCTGGCACCTCAACACATATTTATTGGAGTTGCTTATGTATTGACCTTGATTGGTCTTCAAGAGCTTTTCTATGATCAGGTTCCCAGAGAATTCAGAAGCACGGGTGTTACACTGTTATATAGCGTAACAGACGGCTTTCTCATAGCTGTGGTTGCCAAGCTAACAAGTGGAATGGTCAGGATGGTTGGTTGGTTGGTTGGTTGGTTTTCGGACAACTTGAATCATGCGCATCTTGACTACTTCTATTGGTTACTGTCCGGGCAGTACGCATTTGCTTTTGCTGGTTACTGTCCGGGCAGTACGCATTTGCTTTTGCTGCCTTTCTCTACTTTGCCAAGTCTTGCGAGTACCGTAGTGGAATTACCCTGTGATAATTGGGCAGAGGTTAACTGACTTGGTAGAACTTATGTTTACCAACAATGTCTTGTTCGTGTGCTAAACCTGATGGTTAAAACTAGTAATTGTTCCCTGGATTTCGCTGTACCTTGCGTAGGTAGGAGAAGGAGTAAAAGACCATCAAAATTGTTTCATCACAACTCAGCCACGTTTCTTTTATTGCATCATATTCATCCCACGTTTGGTATTTTTAGTGGGTGATGACTTTTTATCGACTGAAATCTTCTATTCCTTTCTTGATATGCCAATTTATTATTCTATTCACGTAAATTTGACATGTGTAAAGAGAAGTGTGAGTAGGATAGAAAATTGCGTGCCTAGATGAGATTTCGAAATCTGCTATTCAAAGATAGAGATAAAATAAATTACATATCAATGATTTTAACCTATTTAATAGATTCTATAAAATTTGATGTATCATTTCAAAAATATTGATTGATAATTCTGACGCAAATGATATATTAATAATCAATATTCTTGATTAATGATAGTTTTATTGTAAATAACTGTTACAGTATAAGAAAATGAGAATCCAAGATAAACAGAGAGAGAGTTATTTTAATTTAAACTATTTGAAATCATAGTGGTACTTATAAAATTATCCAAAAGAATAGGTGTCCACCAGATTAAAATGGACATAAAATTGCAATAGTAATATGTGGGAGTTACATATATTTATAGTGATAGGTTATTTTACTCATGAGATATTGCTTAATAATATATAATAGTTTGAGCGTAGCTATAGTTTGATTTGCACTAGATTTAAAAATTGAATAATTTAACTTTAAATATTTCCAGTTCTCTGTCTTCTTAGATTAAGTAAACTTTTATCGTTGTTTATGTACATTCAAAATTTGCAATTAATAAAAAAAATATATTTTTTGAAATGCAATGAATGAGTGCAACAATATTGGCAGTATCTTGTGGAAGTCGCAAGTGAAGGATGAGTCGTACATGCGCAATTTAAGTTAGATCACAAACACTTTGAATATATCAATACATATATACAAATGTATTTTCTATGTTTTATAATAACGGAATTAATAATTAGGTCTTGCCTTTCAAACTTTAGGACCAAATTTGAATTTATCTTAACATTGTAGTTAAACGGAATGGATAAATTTTGAATATTTTTAAAACTATTACACCTAAACTTAGGGGTGCTTTTAAAATTTTATTAAATAATTATCAGAACACAATAATCTATAAATCTACTCTTAAAATGAGAATTTTTTTAAAAAAAATTTATTCAACAAAAACGTCCTTATATTTATAATAACATTTAATACATATGAGTGTGTATCATATTTTGTGAAATCTATACAATTGGATAAATAGAATAAATGACAAGAATTATTGATATAGAAATCATTTTATATCTCTTTCTTCAAATAAAGATTTCAACATCTCTATTCTAATCATATAATTATCTGTCCTAATTGCACTTTCCTTTGCACAAGTCAAATTTATGTGAATGAAACAAAAAAGTGGCATACGAAGAAGGGAAAAGAAGATTTGAGTCCCATTTTACCAGAGCGTTGATGGTGGTGATTTAGCCTACGTAGTACATTACAGGTAAACATTAAGGCCGACTTGTAACGACTTTGTGCGTGGAAACTGAGATTGCTTCAACTCTGAAATATTGAGTGTTTTGCACCCATAAAATACATGTTTAAAATGAATAATATATACTAGTAATTTTAACACACACACTTAAATTGACACAATATAAATATAAAAATAATTACTTAATTTATTTTATTTACAGTATAGATTTGTTTGTTTATATATTTATTTTGTACTTTTTTTAAGATATTATAATTAAAAAAAATAAAAAGAACTAATAATAATAGATGATTTTGTCAACATTAAGTTAAATAAGGATACATTTGTAAATATATCTATATCAAAACTTTCTAACATAAATATAAACATAATGTAAATTAAGTTGAATAGGAGTATATATATAATTCTACTTGATACAATCAAAAGAGATCCAAAATTTTAATAATATAATATAGATTAATTATGTAACTTTATTATTTACTTACTACCATATACGACTTTTTTACTGGAAAACTTGAGTTCACCCATGAATGTAGCAAAACAATGTAGACTTAAACTTTTTTATAATTATTTTGATGACGATTGATTATTTAATTGATGCTGTGTTATTATGTTTCTCATTTATTTTTTTCATCTTCCTTTTGCGTTTAAAATTTATAATTGTCATTTTAGTTTTTATTTATGTTGCGTAGTTATTTGTGAATATAGACTTGTGTATTTACCTTTATTATCTTTATCATATGACAAGTAATGTTAATATCTAACTTTTAAAAATAGATTGATAAGTTAGATAGAAACTAAAAATTAAAATTTTAGATTCTACTATTAGGAATGAGTGATATTAACGTACTTTTTAATAATAAATTAACTTTCAGTCATATTAAATAAATTTTGATTGACAATGATAGCAATTAAATATATAAAAGGGTGAGCAAAAAGTGGAAAAAAGTAAAAAGGGATATATCTTAGTTTTCTATTTTAAATAGTACAAAGTAGTTGGCCATAATAAATTGTATAGGTTTAAATTGATCGAATAGTGCATCTTAAGAAATCTATTGAAATAGTTAAAGGTAGTTACCGTTTGAACCTCACACTTAATGATATAAAGTGTAGATAGATATTATATGTATATTAAATAATGTGATAATATGCATAGTTTCAATTGTAGAAATAAACAATTTATAATAACGTGTGTGTAGATTTATGTATGAATAGATTATTGAATAAATTTAATAATAAAATTTTAAACATGTACATATATAATATAGAAAATTTAAGTTTTATATATCGTATGCTTGGCTTAGAATTATATACGCGTGTGTTTGTTATGATTTTTGAGGTTTTTTGAGTAAAAAATCTCAAAGAAGTAAAACATAAATTTGGTTTTTAGAACTCCGATCTTTTTTTGAATTTTTATTTTATTTCAATTTAATATTGCAACTGCATGACAAATATTTTTTAAATTATACATTTACCTCTAAATTTTGTATGTCATGGCACATATTTATAATGCATAATATAAAATCCAATAAGGATTTTAATTTGCTTCATGTAAAATCCGAATATGCCATTGACCTATCAAATAAAGCTTCGATCCATCAAACATAATATTTTTATTTGTTATTTCTCTTACTCTTACATAATTCATAAAAAAAAAAAAAAACTTTGAATTTTAGCCCATAAACAAAACCAATATAAATCAAAATGAAACATTCAGTTTAAATATATTGAGATATTTAAAAATTTGTTGGTACTACAATTTTTTTTGTTTCTGAATGCTTGACAACACGAGTATCCTACATGGGAGCTAGAAAGTCGAAGTTTGTTATGATTTTAAAAGATAGAGATGCAGCATATACATATGCTAACTATTTTGATTCAACCTTTAATTTTATCAAAAAAAAAAATGAATTTATTTCCTTATCTACACTTTGCTTTTGTCCATGAATGAGTATGACACCACTACATGTGATGTAATTCGTGAATTTTGATAATTTGAATTCTTTTCAAACGTTCATGAATTAAGTTTAATCTATATACAATACATAGATTAAGAGGGTGTTTGGTTAAACTTATTTTAAATAGCTTATAAGATCATATAACTTACAAAAATTTTTAAAACTTATAAGCTCGTACATCTTATTTTTAAAATAAATTAATAAAATGTTTAAATAAGAACATGTTATAAAATTTTGCAAAAATTTATATTTATAATTAATTATAATTTTTTGATGTAATAATAATAAAAAAAAATAAATATTATTAATATAATGTAATTTAAGATATTTATGTATTTTTTAGTATATATAAAGAGGTAACTTATAAGTTGTTTAAAAATAAGTTAAGAAAAATTAATTTAATTTTAAAGAACTTTTAAATTTTAAATATCTTATTTTAAAAATTTATAATTTCTTTTATTAAAAAAATTATCAAACATTTTTTAAACGTTTTATAAGATCTTTTTGTAGAACTTATAAGCAAACACCCTCTAAACACTCTAAACAATACATAAATATGCAAACACCCTCTAAACACTCTAAACAATACATAAATATGCAAACACCCTCTAAACACTCTAAACAATACATAAATATGACATCTAGACTACTTCTATATGCTACTGGCAGGCATTAGTGCAGCTACGATGCGGCCTATGTTATACCTCGCAAAATCTTGCGTTTACAGGAGCAAAAGAGTTGCTGTACTCATCATAAATTGAAAACTACAAGTAAAATAGATTGGAGGCGTGCATAAGTAAAATGATGCCTATTATACTGATCATGGGATCAAGTTAATTTAATTAATCAACTTGATCTGTTGATATACAGTTTTGTAATGAATGTGTAGCTTCTCGTCTATTCATTGCTTAAAACCCTAACTATGTAAGTATCATTTCATCATATCTCAGATACGAAGCATAAAAATCCAAAGTAATCATCTACGTAACTATAAATCACATATACAGAGGTGAAAGTGATGCAGAAAGATAAGTTAACGAGGGACGCTTCATCGCACTTCGCGTTTAGAAGAAAAAGCAACGTGTTATATGAATCGATAGCCTTCAAAGAATTTACATTCTTTTCTCTTCGGTTCTTCAAAATTAACAGGAAAACTTTTTTCCCCCTCGTTATCTATTTTTCGTCTGACCCAACAAAGCGTTGGCCTGATTAAGTAAATTAACTTGTAATTTCTTCCAAGTAAATAGTTTTAACATTTCATCCATCTGATGGAGTCCAAGTGAGCCAAAATGGAGATCGGCTAACACGCAGTGCAAGGAGCCAGAGAAGGAAGAAAATACCCCACCATTTGAAAGATTATTTACTGTGACAGATAGGCTAATTTTGGGAGTCGTTGTAACGTCATGATGACAGGGTCAATCTTTCGGTTTTGGCTGTTTTAGATGGTTAGGACTTAGGAGTGTACAAGTGTGAGGGAGGCAGGTGAAGATTTCAGGAAAATCTTTTTTCTGGATTATCTGCTTTCTCCCAAAAGCGGGACACGTCTCTTTTTGCAGAAGTGAAAGTGATGCAGCTTGCAGAGAGAGAAGTTAACGAGACACTGCATCGCACGTCGCGTTCTGAAGAAAAAAGAGACATGCTATATGAATCAATAACCTTCGAAGAACATACGTCTTTCCTCTTCGCCTCTTTAAGAGTAACAAGAAAACTTTTTCCATTTTTCGTCTGACCCAGCAAAGCATTGGCCTGATTAAGAAAAGTAACTTGTAATTTTCTCCGATTAAATAGTTCTAATATTTAATCCATCTCAAGGAGTTTTCAACTCGTAGTTTGGGTATTTTAATGAAGCTTTCTGCATTTTTCACGATGAGGACAACAGGTACTTCTGCGCTGCCAAATGTTGAATCTTTTCCAACAGACGATGAACCGACCGTTGCTTTTGATCACCCACTGAGTGGAATCTGTTTGCTTGCTGGGAATATTATAAATATAAATAGATTGATATAGGTAGCGCATTCTTTTTATATGGTGACACGACACTAGTGGTTTGTTGTGGTGTGGCTTTCACTGACTGCTGAGATCAATCATTATTTTTTGATTAATAATTCCAACCGCTGGCCCCAACAAGACAAAGGAGTGTGATGGGCTTAAAGAACGCCTTTTTAGTTAGATTATGAGGAGAATATGAATTACAAGCACGCTGCCAAAAGAATACGCATCTCCAATAGATATAAATCAATTTTTATTTAGAAATTTAAATAAATATAATTTCTAAAATAGATAAATAAATGATTGATATTTTTATCAACCAATCAAATGATGACAAGTGGCAGAATTCTACTAGAAGTCCAAATGATGAAAATTCTAAGTGGCAGAATCCCGCTAAAAGTCCTAGTAATGAATAGTTTTAAGTTGTTGGATAGAGTACAAACTTTTATAACTAATAAAATCACGTCATGTCAACAAGCTGATGCAGCCACTCTATCTCTACTACAATTATGAATAGGGGTCAAACCCCATATAATGAGGAGGGAAGTCAAGAAAGTAAAGCAGTTAAAGATTTGAAATTCCCTAAATTCTCTCTAGAATTTCTAAGAATATTCAAAGTGTTCATCGTCAAATTCAAATTTAAGGAGTTCGTCACCAAATTCATGGCATTCTTTATTAAAATCCCTAAATTCAATATTTGATCCAAGATCATGGTGTTAAGCCTGAAAATCAGTGTTGTTGAAAAACTAACAACCCTCAAAGAAGATCAAGCATAAGCCCTTTCCTTGAAAATTGTTCAAATTTTAAGTCAAGCGTTCTTGAAGGAAGATTAGAGGACTTAAGTTAGAGAGTAGAACCTACAAAAATTCAAGTTAATTTAAATTATTCGGTCTTATACTAAGTTTTTCTCTTATTCAAGAATTTTATCCTATACTTCCATTTCAGTTATTGGTTCCTATCCATGACTGCTTTTGCAAGCGTGACAAATATGGTAGGGAAAGAGTGGATTGTTGATTGTTCCAAAGGATACATAGCAGTTACTTAGGAACTGTTAAATAAAATATAAATATATATAGTTTGGCAAGAAGTAATGGCTACCTTGTTAATATTTTGTGTTATTGAAAATTTTTTATATTTACAATATCGTTCGACCCCATAAAGTGTCGACCAAATTAAGTGAGTTACCTTTCTAAATTTCTTCCAAGCATTTAGGTCATGTTAGTTTTCAACAGACGAATCAACTGTTGCTCGCAATCTCCAATTGCATGGAATCTGTCTAATTGATAACACATACGTATACAAACTTTGATTTATATATATATATATATAGACACACACACACACACACACTGTGTTTGAACCGAAATATATAAGTATATACGCACATATATAGAATTATATTATTGGCAAGACCTCGTTTGGTCTTTTAATAATTTCATTTAAAATGCTCATATAAACAATTTAATTTATATTTATACCATCTATACTATATATCATGACTCTACTATGGTTATAATTATATTTGATCATTTTAATTTATTTTCTAAAATAACATTGTCGCCACGAATTTATATATACTATTTAATAACTTTTGTCCTAAATATAAATGAATTAATAGATTTAGTTTTTCCCCTTTCTCTATCACTATTACTTTTTAAACTATTTATCCCTTTTTTATTAATATTTAGATTGTTCATTTCTCACCTTTTATATTTCTCTATTTTTTCTATCATAAATAACAATATAGTCAATTAATATTATTTTATTATTAAAGTATTAAATAATATAATAATATTATATCTTATTATAATTAATGAAATTATCCAAGATTTTATAAGTGTAAAGTGTATAAGTTTCATTAGTACATATAACATATATAGAACGCTATTTTTGTCTAGAGACTAATTATTTTTTATCATCCATTCCAATACCAAAAATCGAGGAAGAAAAAGAGTGCTGCAAAACAGCAACAAATGATGGGCTCAAGGAAATAATACTCAGCTTTGGATGCAAACTTGCACTGATTTTTATTCTATCAGTCAATATTTTCAAACTTGTAATAAGATTATCATCTGTAGCTATTTCTGTCTTCTAAGCCAATTTTCCTTCCATAATAATTTGCGTCTAGACGAAGCCATTTGGACGGACAAAGGGTTTTGACAATGAGGCCATGTACTCAACAACTCCCAAAAATCATTGGATCTCTTATCCCAAAAAATGATGGGCTCAAAGAAAGATGCCTTTTGAATGATCACGGGTAAAGTAACGAGTCACATCCTTAAAATCTCATCAGCAGTGAACTGAACTTGCAGCGCAGGAGCGATGTCAATCGCTAGAACCATCGGAATCGACTTCTCGGAAGAAGCAGAAACACCGCTACTGAACGACGTGGTAAGAGGATCCGTCGACTTCAAAGGCCGCCCAGCCGTCCGATCAAAAACTGGTTGCTGGAAATCAGCTTCTTTGATCATATGTATACGACGTTTATCAGATCATGTCAAATATTGCCTGTTGGGTTTCAATTTTACCTGCAATTAGTTTTTGTTTTTGTTATTCACTTATTTTTGTTGTAGGTGTTGAACTGGCAGAGAGGATTGCTTATTACGGAATAAGTTCCAACTTAATTAGCTATTTCACAGGCCCGTTGGGGCAATCCACGGCCGCCGCCGCTGCAAACGTCAACGTGTGGGACGGAATGGTGTGGCTTATGCCCCTTGTAGGTGGGTTCATCGCTGATTCATATTTGGGACGGTACCGGACGATTGTTGCTGCCACCTTCCTCTATATCTTGGTCAGTCAGTACTCCGGAAAAACGTGTAGGCAATTTTAAAACCAATATTTAAAGAGAAACTTTTGCTTTCTGCTCTTAGCCGAGCCGTGTAAAATAGCACTTTTGTTAATGCAGTATATGTTTGTTCACGTGCGTGCGAAATGTTAATGATGTAAACTGTTAAAATGTAATGAATCAATCAGGGACTTGGGTTCTTGTCTCTATCAGCTGCACTTGGTTCTTTCGACTCCTCCGGCTGGCAAAATACAAAGAAAAGCAAGACATGTCCTCCGCCTCGGCTCGAATTCATCTGCTTCTTCCTGTCTTTGTATTTTACGGCATTCGCGCAAGGAGGGGATAAGCCCTGTGTGCTAGCTTTTGGAGCCGACCAATTTGATGAGGAGAATCTTGAAGAATGTAAAGCCAAGAGGGCACTTTTTAATTGGTGGAACTTTTTATTGGTCTCGGCTACCATGTTGGCCGTCTTACTCTTAAATTACATTCAGGACAATTTGAGCTGGGAACTCGCCTTTGGAATTCCCTGCATCATCATGTGCTTAGCACTAGTTGTTTTCGTGCTTGGAACTATGACTTATCGATTCCAAATAGATGCCGACAGAAGAAGCCCGTTAGCGAGTATTTGTCACATTTTCGTCAAAGCTGCCAGAAATTGGCTGGCAACGCCTGAGGCTGTTTATGTTCAAGAGGAAGCTCTCGAGAGTGCTCAACTCCAGTAAGCCAATTGTTTTCCTCTCCTTTTCTACAATGAAGAATCAAACTTCCGATCCCAATTAACATTCAGAATTTCTAAACTAGATACTAATCCTGGTTTTTCACTTACTAACCTTAAACTGAAAGAAGAAAGATATTAAGGTTGCTTCTGATTCATCACATTGTTTCATATGCAGATTTTAATCTACGTTGCTTTTGGTTTGATTAATAGGTGTTGTGATAAAGCATTACCTGCACCTGACGGCTCCGAGGAAGATGGGAAGCCCTCCGCCTCCTCCTCTAATGATGACATTGGGGCAGCCAAGAGCTTTCTTGGACTTGCTTCGATATGGTCCACTTGTTTGGGATACGCCATAGTTCATTCGCAAGTCTCGACTTTGTTCGTGAAGCAAGCCGCAACAATGGACCGACAAATACGTGGCAACTTTCAAATACCAGTTGCTTCAATGCAGACATGCTTGCGATTGTCCTTCGTCGTCTTCATTCCAATCTATGAGCGCATCTTGGTGCCATTCGCCAGAGGCATAACCAAGAAACCTGCGGGGATATCTATGCTTCAACGAATCGGAACCGGCTTATTCTTGTCTTTATTGACAACGGTGGTTGCTGCCCTGGTTGAGATGAAGCGTCTTGAGATTGCTCATAAGTACGAGTCCGAAGACACTCCGTTACCAATGAGCGTGTGGTGGCTGGCGCCACAACACGGCCAAACAGCCGCCCCACAACCAAAAGAAGTTCGCAATTAGAGAACTTCAAATTTCCTCTAACGGCCTGATCCTTATTGATCAACTGAAAGACTTATTAAGGGCACCATCAAAACAGATTCGATAGAGGCATCACAAGTAGGAGGATGAATAAAAGACTATCAATATTGTTCACTACGGGTTATACACGTTTCTTTTCTTGCATCATCTTTAGCGCACACTTTGTATACTTATGGGTGTCTATTCAAGTGTAACCCTTCCTTAGTATTGGGAAATTTTACTCAAGTGGATCATCTGGTATTAGAAAAATTTTACCTCACACGTTTGGTTAAGATTAAATTGGATTAAATTCTATTACTGCGGAAGATAAATTTGTGTTTCTATCACTGCCTATCTTAGCCCGTTAATAATATCTTTCTATTAAGTAATGGTCAACAAAAAGAAAAGACAAATTTTGATTCATAACTAAACGCCCGACACGTAGCTTATGGCTCTCAATCAACAGTTTAAGGTTCTCCCCGTATACTCATTAAAATTTAATGCCCAATCAAACAACGCCGCGTGAAAAATATGGCATTAAAAATATTAATTAAATCAATTTTTATTTAGGAATTAATAATTACAATTCCTAAAATAAATAAATAAATGATTGATATTTTTATCGACCAATCAAATGGCGACAAGTGGTAGAATTCTACTAGAAGTCTAAATGATGGAAACTCTAAGTACTAGAATCTCGCTAGAAGTCCAAGTAATGAATACTCTTAAGTTATTGAGTAGAGTACAAACTTTAACAACAAAAAAACACCACGTCAGCGGGCTGACGCAGCCACTCTATCTCTCCTGCAACTATAAATAGAGATTAAACCCCATAGAAAGAGGAGGGAAGTCAAGAAAGTGAAGTAGGAAGACTTGAAATTCTCCAAATTCTCTCTGGAATTTCTAAGAACATTCAAAGTGTTCTTCGTAAAATTTAAAGATGTTCACTATGTTCTTCGCCAAATTCAAAAAAGTTTGCCATGTTCTTCGCCAAATTCAAAGAAGTCTGCCGTGTTCTTCCCCAAATTTAAGAAGTCTGCAGTGTTCTTCTCAAATTGAAAAAGTTCACCTTATTTTTCAGCAAATTCAAAGAAGTTCTTCGTATTCTTCACCAAATTCAAGCAATTCATCACCAAACAAAAAACAAAAAAAATATTTTTATTGACGAAAGCAAGCGCTTGGCGAAAGAATAAATAATGTGAACTAAGCAATAATCCTAATAAAGCTAAGAGAAAGGATTCAAGCTTATCAACACATCCTTGGCAGCTACTAAATCCTCTTCTGCAATACGCAAGGCTTCTGCAGCTACATCGTCTGAAGGCTTTGGATACAACAACTTCCCCATGGAGCTCACCAACTTCCGCCGTTGCCTTTCTAAGGGATTCCTTCTACCATAAAAGAGAAGTAGACAGCTCATCCCGTCGTTTAGTCAAAAGTTCAAGTTGCTCTTTAATACTCTTCAATTTAACTTCGAAGGCCTTAACTTGCCTAGCTCCTTTAGTTTTCCTATTCAAGGCTTCCTGAAGCCGAGACTTGGTATCCTTTAGCTGCTTAGCAAGGATCTCTTTGGTAAGCATATCAGCTGCTGTACATCTCACTTCGTCATATGCTACGGCCCTAGTAAAAAACGCCTCTAAAAACTCTTCTATAAGAAACACGTCGGCATGCTTAAAACGTTTCATGGACTCGAGAACGAGCATAATTTCATATTTGAGGGAAGTTTATAATTACCACTAGAACCCCCACCATCACTTCCAAAAGCTAGCCTCTCTACTATAAGAAAAGAAAATGAGTTGGTGAATTAAAAGGGAAAACAAGAATGCAACAAAGAGAAAAAACAAACTACCTCTTGGGCAAGATCTCTAACCGACTCTGGGTAACTAGAAAGTTTTCCTTCTTTCGAGCCAAAAAAAAAGGAGGCCTCCTAAGTCTCTTCTAGTGACGATCCCCATTGCTGCTAGTACTATCATTTAAGATTTCCAAACACAGTCTCCTCCTCCGTAGGGATAGCTGGGCTTACAGGTTTATGAGGTGGATCTCTGACATTAGGAGATGAGCTTTCCACAATAAGGACGCCACCTTAGGATGGAGTAATGCACAGCATCGTGGAATGTTCTTCAAAGTAGTTCCCGTGAACCTTAGCCCACGACTCCTTATAAAACTTGGAATAAAACTTCCTCACAACAGTAGGAGCACAGGGAAGCATGCCTTGGCTTGTGAATTGAACAGGGGGTAGACACCCTCCAAAAGTACAAACTTCCTCTAAAGAAATCTCATGGACATCACGGGTAAAAATGCCAGGAATATCTTAATAAAACCCGAATTGGGGGCTAAACGGATACAAACTATAAGGCTTAACAACGAATTGATTACCCTACCTTAAAAAAAGATAACTCGAACGAATGCAGCAAATAATCATCTTCAAATCAATTGCGACTGCCATCGTCCACATAGAAGATATCCCTCTACTTGTAATCATGGCCTTGGTCAAACTAAAGAGTTCACCCATATGAATTCTTCAACACGCCTTGCATGGGTCATAATATCTAGCTCCACCTTCACCAGAATATGCGATCATCTATAGGTTATCAACTACTTTATGGACCAGATAATAGGTCTTAAAATAATAAGCAGACCACGCGTAGACGTAATGAAGCGGGAAAGGAGAATACACTCACGAAGGTCGTCGAGAATGTGCAATCACACCCAGACCCGATAAATGCTAGCAAAAACGGGGATAGCCAGGCTTACTGCCCTCCCAGTCATCATAATACTTGCTATTTTAAAAGTACTTGGACGAACAAAGCCGGAATCACCAATGGGAATAGCAAAAATGAAAAGCCAACAGGTAAGTAACGCCGCCAAATAGGTCTCGATTTTGAAATACTCACCAATGTTAAGAAGAGTAAAAAGCTCAACATCGGTAGATAATTAAGGCTCATAAGTGTCAATCTCGCCCAAAGGGTTGTTGGGTTGAAAATTGGCAGCCGCACTGATTTCTATGGCAGATGGTGGAGGTGTTTGTTGGGTTGAAAATTGCAATGGTGAAGATGCTGTAACAAGGAGATGGGTGGCAATGGAAAACACCGGAACGGAAGCGGTCAATGGGAGTATATGAACAAGCTGACAACGCTGTGTGCTGGGCCGAAGGGAGGGAAAGTGATCAAAGCGAATCGCATACGTGATGAGGTAGACACATCCTCATTTGTAAAGAAGGTGACTTTTGCTGGTAGAGTTTGAATAAAAGAGGGTTATGTTTAAGGGCTATCCATTGAAGAGTTTGCCAGTTTTTGGATAATTAAGCAGATGAAAGATGAGTTGGTGTTTGGTGTTGACGTGTTTAAGAAAGAATAGGATTATTCAATTAAAAAAAATTAAAAACAACAACAAAAAAACACAAGCACTGCTGAGAATCTCAAGCAGGAGCCTTCGTGTACAATGGCCACTTCTCAAGTTTAATAATTTCATGGGCCTAGTGTCACACCCAAAACAGGTTCATGGGCCTAGACAAGGCAGAATGATCAAGTGACGGAAAATGTTAAAAAAGAAAGATTGTTCAAAGTCCCACAGGGAAGTTAAGAAATTCCCAACAAAACTAGAGGGACTTCCAGTTTGGATCATGGGCCAGCAGATTTAAGGAGCCCACAAATATGTGAGTATTTCTGAAAGTAAAATAAAATAAAACAAGATGTGGAAAAAAAAAAACCAAAGAGAAAAGAAGAAGAAGAAGAGAAGGAATCGAGACTTACTCACTTAAAATGAAATTTTTGTGAGTAAGTCTCGAGAGGACATTTGTAATATTAAATTTAATGTCCAATCAAACAACGCCACGTGGAAAATATGGTATTAAAAAATATTAATTAAATCATTTTTATTTAAGAATTTAAATAAATATAATTCCTAAAATAAATAAATAAATGATTAATATTTTTATCGATCAATCAAATAATGACAAGTGGCAGAATCCTACTAGAAGTCCAAATGATGGAAACTCTAAATGGCAGAATCCCGCTAGAAGTTCAACTAATGAAGACTCTTAAGTTTGGGTAGAGTACAAACTCTGACGACTAATAAAATCAGTCACATCAGTAGGCTGACGCAGCCACTCTATCTCTCCGCAACTATAAATAGAGGGTCAAACCCTATAGAAAGAGGAAGTCAAGAAAGTAAAGCAGCTAAAGACTTGAAACTCTCTAAATTCTCTTTGAAATTCCTATGAACATTCAAAGTATTCTTAGTCAATTAAAGAAGTTCGTCATGTTCTTCATCAAATTCAAAGAAGTTCACCGTGTACTTCACCAAATTCTAAGAAGTTCTGCCCATTTTCATCAAATTCAAGGAGTTCGTCTCTAAATTCAAGACGTTATTTATTAAAGTCTCTAAATTCAATATTTGATTCCAGATCGTGGTACTAAGTTCGAAGATCAGTGTTGCTGAAAACTAACAACGTAAAAAAAGATCAAGCACAAGCCCTTTCCTTAAAATTGTTCAAATTTCAAGTCAAGCGTTCTTAAAGGAAGAATCGGAGGACTAAAATTAGAGAGTAAAACCCACAAAAATTAAATTGATTCAAATTATTCGATCTTACACTAAGTTTTCTTGTCATTCAAGAATTTTGTTCTACACTCCTATTCCAGTTATTGGTTCCTATCCATGACTGCTTTTGCAAGCATGACAAATATGGTAGGTAAAGAGTGGATTGTTGATTGTTCTGAAGGATACATAGCAGTTACTTAAGAACTGTTAAATAAAATATAAATATATAGTCTCTGGCAGAAGAAGTAATGGCTAACTTGTTAATATTTTGTATTATAGAAAATTTTATATTTACAATATCGTTCGACCCATAAAGCGTCAACCAAATTAAGTGAGTTACCTTTCTAAATTTCTTCGAGGCATTCAGGTCATGTTTGTTTTCAACAGACAAACCAACTGCTGCTCGCGATCTCCAATTGCATGGAATCTGTGTAATTGATAACACATACGTATACATACTTAGATTACACCACACTGTGTTTGAACCGAAATATATAAGTATATATACACATATATAGAATTATATTATTGGTAAGACCTCATTTGGTCTTTCAATAATTTCTTTTAAAATACTCATATAACCAATTAATTTATTTATATTTATCCATCTATACTATATATCATGAGTCTACTATGGTTATAATTATATTTGATATTTTAATTTATTTTCTAAAAAAACATTGTCGCCACGAATTATATATATATTATTTAATAACTAACGTTGGTCCTAAATATAAATGAATTAATAGATTTAGTTCTTCCCCTTTCCCTCTCTATCACTATTTCTTTATAAACTATTTATCCCTTTTTTATTAATATTTAGATTGTTCATTTCTCACCTTTTATATTTCTCTATTTTTTCTATCATAAATAACAATATAGTCAATTAATATTATTTTATATTAAAGTATTAAATAATAAATAATATTATATCTTATTATAATAATGAAATTATCCAAGATTTTATAAGTGTAAAGTGTATAAGTTTCATTAGTACATATAACATATATAGAACGCTATTTTGTCTAGAGACTAATTATTTTTTATCATCCATTCCAATACAAAAAATCGAGAGAAGAAAAAGAGTGCTGCAAAACAGCAACAAATGATGGGCTCAAGGAAATAATACTCAGCTTTGGATGCAAACTTGCATGATTTTTATTCTATCAGTCAATATTTTCAAACTTGTAATAAGATTATCATCTGTGGGCTATTTCTGTCTTCTAAGCCAATTTTCCTTCCATAATAATTGCGTATAGACGAAGCCATTTGGACGGACAAAGGGTTTTGACCATGAGGGCCATGTACCTGACAGCTCCCAAAAATCATTGGATCTCTAATCCCAAAAAATGATGGGCTCAAAAGAGAAGATGCCTTTGAATGATCACGGGTAAAGTAACGAGTCACATCCTTAAAATTCATCAGCAGGGAACTGAACTTGCAGGGCAGAGGCGATGTTCAATCGCTAGAACCACCGGAATCGACTTCTCGGAGAGAAGCAGAAACACCGCTACTGAACGACGTCGTAAGAGAATCCGTCGACTTCAAGGCCGCCCGCCGTCCGATCAAAAAACCGGTTGCTGGAAATCTGCTTCTTTTATCATAGGTGCAACGTTAATACAGATACACACTTGTTGTTGTCATGTATTGAACTGTTGTTTCCCATTTTACTTGTTGCTTTGGTATTTTTGTTCCAGGAGTTGAAACTGGCTGAGAGGATTGCTTATTGCAGTATAGTTCGAATTTATAGTTATCTGACTGGCCCGTTGGGGGCAATCCACGGCCGCCGCGGCAGCAAACGTCAACGTGGAACGTGAGTGTGGCGTGGATTTTGCCCCTTGTTGGTGGTTTCATCGCGGATTCATATCTGGGACGATACAGGACGATGTTACAGCCACCCTCCTCTACATGTTGGTCAGTCAGTCGGTACTCTGTAACATCGCTTGGATAGTGTACGAGCCTTCAACAGCAATATAATAGAAGTCATCGATTAGGAGAAATGCTTAAAAATGATATTTCCATGTTCCTTAGGCTTTCATAACGCGGAAAATTGAATCCTCTAATTTAATGCTATTTTATTCGGTGCGAATTCTAATGACGTAGACGTTAATTTAAACATCATGAATCACACAGGGACTCGGGTTATTGTCTCTCTCAGCCGCACTTCATTCGTCCGACAGCCAAAATGCAAGATGTCCTCCACCACGGCCAGAAGTGATCTTCTTCTTCTTGTCTTTGTATTTAACAGCCCTCGACAAGCCGGGAATAAGCCTTGCGTACTGTCTTTTGGAGCCCAACAGTTTGACGATGAGGATCAAGAAGAATATAAAGCTAAAAGCGCACTTTTTAAATGGTGGAAATTTTCTTATTCTCGGCGCTCTATTGGCCGCCTCACTATTGAATTACGTTCAGGATAATCTGAGTTGGGAACTCGCCTTTGGAATTCCCTGCATCGTCATGGGCTTTGCATTGCTTGTTTTCTTGCTTGGGACTATGACTTATCGATTTCGTATAGGTGGTGATGCCAAAAATTTGCCGGCCAGCAAAAGCAAATGCGTACTGCCCGGACAGTAACCAGCAAAAGCAAATGCGTACTGCCCGGACAGTAACCAATAGAAGTAGTCAAGATGCGCATGATTCAAGTTGTCCGAAAACCAACCAACCAACCAACCAACCATCCTGACCATTCCACTTGTTAGCTTGGCAACCACAGCTATGAGAAAGCCGTCTGTTACGCTATATAACAGTGTAACACCCGTGCTTCTGAATTCTCTGGGAACCTGATCATAGAAAAGCTCTTGAAGACCAATCAAGGTCAATACATAAGCAACTCCAATAAATATGTGTTGAGGTGCCAGCCACCATAACGCTCATTGGCAACGTCAAATTTGGAGCGTTCACCAATTCGTACTCGCGAGCAATGCCAAGATGCTTAATCTCAACAAGGACAGCATCACTGTAGCAAATAAAATCAAGAATAGTCCGATTCCAATTCGTAGAACCTCAAACACCAGTAGAAAATGAGATATACTAAAAGAGTATTTGGTTGTATATGTATTTTTTGTTAATAATTAAACAAGATTCATTGACCAAGTACATGAATAGTGTAGGAACACTGTATTAAAAGGATACATGAATGTATCTCTTTGCTTTATTCATGTACTAAGATTGAAACATTGTACTTTTTTATGTGTTTTTTGATATTATTCATGTATTAGAAAAGGGATGTATTATGTTGAATATTATTCATGAATTTAGAATAAGCTCACGCTGAGAAATACCTATAAATACCCACATATTCTAACCATGTGTAATCATCCTAAGTTAAAGTGTTATAGATTTCAAAATTTCCTCCATTCCTCTCTCATGTTTTGTATAGATATTCACCAAAGTTTTCTTAAAAAGTGGTATCAGAGCCATTTTGTTTGAAAACCAAAAGAAATTATTTTAAAAAGATATCGAACTTATCTCTCTTTCAAGTTTCAATTCTCATTGAAGATAATTATGAGAATTGGTGTATTCACATGAAGGCATTGCTTCGAGCTTATTATTGTTGGGAACCTGTGGAGAATGGTGTTGCTTTGGAAGAAGCGACCTCTTTGAAAAAGGATCAAAAGGCTCTCATATTCATTCATCAAGGATTGGATGACAAGATGTTTGAGAAAGTTGCAAGTGCAACCACCTCCAAGCAAGCTTGGGATATTTACCAAGCGTTGTTCAAGGAAGTTGAAAAGGCGAAGAAAGTTCGTTTTCAAACATTAAGAAGAGAGTTCAAGTCTCTACAAGTGAAAAAATCTGAAACTATTTTAGATTATACCACAATAGTTTTCGCCATTGTCAATCAAATGCGAAGACATGGAGACAACTTGAAAGATGATCGGGTTGTTGGTAAGATTTTATGATCTGTGGATTCTAAACTTGATTACATTGTTGTTTTGATTAAAGAGTCATAGGATTTGGACAACTTGACCATTAAGGAGTTGACTGGATCCGTGCATGCCTATGAAGAGCAATTGAAGAAACCAAAGCAAGAACCGATGGAGCAAGTTTTACAAGTAAAGCTTTCTTTCAAAGATAAGGAAGAAAGACGTGGCATATTCGAAAGAGGTCGTGGACGTGGATCTATACCCGGTCGTTGTAAAGTGAGAAAGAGCAACACATAATCGAATAAAGAGAAGAAAAAACTTGAATCAAGAAAGAGGATATGGAAAGGATTAAAGGCCAAACTCAAAAAGGTACGGCAAATTAAATGTTAAATGTTATAATTGTCATAATTTTGACTATTATTCTTGGGAATGCAAAAGTGCTATAAAGGAAAAATCCAATTTTGTGGAGAGTAATAATGAAGCATGTGAAAGTATTGATAATGAGAAGAAATGGCCAAAAAAAGGAAGGAAGGATGCATGGTATCTTTATTCTAGTGCAAACAGCCATACATTTGGAAAGAAGAATCTTTTCACGGAGTTAGATGAATCATTTGGTGGCAATATCACTTTTGGCGATTCCTCTCAAGTTCAAGTCAAAGGAAAAGGTACAAATTTGATTTGATTGAGCGATGGAAACCATCAATTTATTTATATTGTTTTTTATGTGTAGGAAATGAGAAGAAATATTTTGAGTTTGGGACAACTTTTGGAGAAAAATTACGATATTTATTTAAAAGATAAGAGTTTGATTATGAAAGATCAAAATGGAAGGTTGTTAGCCAAAGTACTACTGACAAAAAATAAAATATTTATACTTGACATTCAAAGTGATGTTCCAAAATACTTGCAAGTTTGTTTCAAATATTCTTCTTGGCTTTGACACACGAGATTTGAACATTTGAAATTTGATGGTCTTAAAGAGATGAGTAAGAAAAATATGGTGAAAGGATTGCCATGCATTAAGCATCCAAATCTAGTGTATGAAGGATGCATTTTTGACAAGCAAACAAGAAAAAGTTTTCTAAATGAGTCATTTTCAAGAGTCCATCAACCTTTAGAGTTGATCCATTCTTATGTTTGTGGACTTATCAAGTCATAATCACTTGGTAAGAATAATCATTTTCTTTTGTTTATTGATGACTATTCTCGGAAAACTTAAGTGTATTTCTTGAATGAAAAGTTGGAGGGGTTTGGAATTTTAAAAAAGTTCAAGACAATGATGAAAAAATAAAGTGATTGCCGAATCAAAGCTCTTCGATTGGATAGACAAGGAGAATTCAAATCAAATGAATTCAAGGCCTTTTGTGTCAACAATGGAATTCAGCATTTCTAGATAGCACTAACATCACCTCAGTAAAATGGAGTTGTTGAAAGGAAAAATCAAACCATTTTAAACATGCCAAGGAGTATGTTGAAGAGTAAAAGCATGCCTGAAGCACTTTGGACAGAAGCTTGAGCTTGAGCTCAAAATTAATTTGTGCATTACTTTTTAATTGGCTATTCGAGTGCAACTTTGTATAATTATGGGAAATGTAAAATTACTAATACAGCCCTCATCGAGTCGAGTAGCTTGACGAGTTTTTAAGTTTGGTAGGATCAGATTGGGGCTTGACTTGCTTCAGCAAGCTGAGCTACTTCAAATTCGATTGAGTCGAGTCCAGTAGCTTGGTTTGATAACAACTTTAGTTCCCAATAAGCCCACTTTAATTTAAATTTAATTTAAATTTAGGTTTCAATGATAACTTCACCTCCAATATTTACCTAGTAGTCATGAATAAAGATATAAGGAAAATAACTTAAAACAAGAACACAAATATCGACCCACTATCCTTTGGGAAAATAGGCTCCCATTATAAACACAACTACTTCCTAAAAATATTAATGGAATTGGCCGAAATTAATATAATTCAGTTTAACTAGACAATCCAACAAGTGGTATCAGAGTTGATGGTTCATCTTCGAATGAGTATGAAGACAGTTCTCGGTGATCGCATGGGAGATTCATATCCCATTGAAGGCCCACGAAAGTGATGGACATGCAAGTATGTTCGGAGATCTCATGTGAAGCCCATACCCCATGGAAGGAAAGCCCACAGAATTGATGAGCATTGATGAACAACTTGGTGAGACCGTGAGATATTCAAGAAGTTTTTGATTGAGGGGGAGCAAGTGGAAAAAAGTTTTGATTGAAGGGGAGCAAGTGGAAGAAAGTCATATTTGAGAGGGAAATTGTTGGGAAACAAATATGAATTAGAGAAAGTGGTATCCCACATTGATAGAAAAAGATAAAAGTGACTTGTATATAAAGTGGATACTTGACCTATAACTCACAGCCCTAATGTTTTAGGTTAATATATGGTGTCAAACCCACTTATATACGCGCCCACGTACAGGCCCGTAAACGGTTCTCCCCGATTTTTTTGGGCTTCGCTCCTAGCACAACAAACGTTATCAATAGGTGATATTCTCAATTTGATTGGGCTTTTTCTTTAATCTAATAAGGTTCAATCAGAGTTTATAGTTGGACGTGCCACACTCTAAACAATCTACTTCTTCCCAGAAGTCGATTCCGCTGGTTCTAGTGATGGACAGCGCCTCTGCGTTGCAAGTTCAGTTCATTGCTCTTGAGATTTTAAAGATGTGACTCGTTACTTTACCCGTTATCATTCAAAAAGCATCTTTCTTTGAGGCCATCATTTTTTGGGATAAGAGACTCAATGATTTTTGGGAGATGTCAAGTACATGGTCTCTTTGTCAAAACCCTTTGTCCATCCAAATGGCTTCGTCTTGACCCAAATTATTATGGAAGGAAAATTGGCTTAGAAAACCGAAATAGTTAAAGATGATAATCTTACAAGTTTGAAAATATTGACTGATAGAATAAAAATCAGTGCAAGTTCGCATCCAAAGCTGAGTATTCTTTCCTTGAGCCCATCATTTGTTGCTGCTTTGCAGCACTCTTTTTTCTTCTCGATTTTTTGTATTAGAATGGATGATAAAAAATAATTAGTCTCTGGATAAAAATAGCGTTCTATATATGTTATATGTACTAATGAAATTTATACACTTTATACTTATAAAATATTGGATAATTTCATTAATTATAATAAGATATAATATTATTATATTATTTAATAGTTTAATAATAATATAATATTAATTGACTATACTGTTATTAATGATAGAAAAAATAGAGAAATATAAAAGGTGAGAAATGAACAATCTAAATATTAATGAAAAAGGGATAAATAGTTTATAAAGTATTAGTGATAGAGAGGTAAAGGGGAAAAACTAAATCTATTAATTCATTTATATTTAGGACCAACGTTAGTTATTAAATAGTATATATAAATTCATGGCGACAATGTTATTTTAGAAAATAAATTAAAATGATCAAATATAATTATAACCATAGTAGACTCATGATATATAGTATAGATGGTATAAATATAAATTAAATTGGTTATATGAGTATTTTAAAAGAAATTATTGAAAGATCAAATGAGGTCTTGCCAATAATATAATTCTATATATGTGTATATATACTTATATATTTCGGTTCAAACACGGTGTGTGTGTGTGTAAATCTAAGTATGTATACGTATGTGTTGTCAATTAGATAGATTACATGCAATTGGAGATCCCGATCAACAGTCGGTTCGTCTATTGAAAACAAACATGACCTAAATGCCTGGAAGAAATTTAGAAAGGTAACTCACTTAATTTGGTCGACACTTTATGGGGTCAAACGATATTGTAAATATAAAAAATTTTCAATAATACAAAATATTAACAAGTTAGCCATTACTTCTTGCCAGACTATATATATTTATATTTTATTTAACGGTTCTTAAGTAACTGCTATGTATCCTTTGGAACAATCAACAATCCACTCTTTCCCTACCATATTTGTCACGCTTGCAAAAGCAGTCGTGGATAGGAACCAGTAACTGAAATGAGAGTGTAGGACAAAATTCTTGAATAACATAAAAACTTGGTGTAAGACTGAATAATTTAAATTAACTTGAATTTTTGTAGGTTCTACTATTTAACTTTAGTCTTCTAATTCTTCCTTCATGAACACTTGACTTGAAATGTGAACAATTTTTAAGAAAAGAGTTTGTGCTTAATTTAAGAAAATTCAATTTTTAACGCTTGAATTTTTGTAGGTTCTACTATTTAACCATGATCTTGGATCAAATGTTGAATTTAGGGACTTTAATGAAAAACGCTTTGAATTTGGTGACAAACTCTTTGAATTTGGTGAAGAATGAGAAGAACTTCCTATAATTTGGTGAAAAACACGGTGAACTTTTTTGAATATGATGAAGAATACGGGTAACTTTTTGAATTTGGGGAAGAACACGACGGACTTCTTGAATTTGGAGAAGAACATGGCGGACTTCTTTAAATTTGACGAAGATTATGGAAAACTTCTTTGAATTTGATAAAGAACACTTTGAATGTTCTTGGGAATTGTAGAGAGAATTTAGGGGGTTTCAAATCTTTAGCTATTTCACTTTCTTGACTTATCTCTTCTTTCTATAGGGTTTGACCCCTATTTATAGTTAAGGGAGAGATAGAGTGGCTGCATCAGTCTGCTGACGTGGCGTGATTTTATTGGATTTCTAGTAGGATTCTACCCCTTGTCGCCATTTGATTGGTAGATAAAAATATCAATTATTTATTTATTTATTTTAGAAATTTTATTTTTTTAAATTGTTAAATAAAAATTAGCCCATTGAATACCAGGCTTAACTTAGCCCACAAGTAACATTTAGGCTTGAAATTTTTGAGTCTTTAAGTACTAGGCTTAACTTTAACCCTACTTGGACTAAGGCCCGAAACTTTGGCTTTGTTGGCATTAATTTTTTGGTGTCTTTAACTCCTTTCAAAATTTGTTGATTTTTACCTGTCTCTTTTAAGAATTATTTATTTTTGTGCTTTCGTAGAGCTTTTATTTTCTTAAATTTATTCCTAACATGCCTTGCCTCCTTTTGCAGTTGATCATTATGGTGCATTTTAAGATCAATATATCTTCTTCCAGTGTGGAATACTTAGCTATTCTTGATAAAGGACATTCTATAGAGAAAGGCATGATTCTGACTGTTTATACTTCTCTTAATAGTCATCCTTGGCCTAAGTTGTCAATCCCTCAACGAATGGATAACTGGATCTGAGAAATCCCATTTAACAAGACTTAAAGGCCTGGACTCTACAGTCATCTCACTATTATCATGCCGTTAGGTTGATTTTGCTACCAACTTTAGGTCTCATGATTATTGAAGGAAAGGCTAAATGGGGGAATGCTCTCCCATCTATTGGCGAGTTTCACTTCACCAAAGGCTATTGGAGAGGGCTGAAGATGTGCTTGACCGGTGTGGATGTGATTTGAAGGCGGCTCAGATTTTTAATGCAGTTTATGCCTTACTTTTCACTTACGATCATAACTAGAATATCTTGTAGGCGATTTATGAGGTAGAGTATCCTTCTACCAACACGCTCTTCGCTTCTTTTGGTGAAGAATCAATGTCCCTCTAGGACTTGTGGAACTTGGCAGGTCTTTCGATTTATGGAAGGCCCTACAATGAGGTCGTTCCGAGTGCGAAGCAACTTACGGGTGCTAATGAGCAAAGAAAGAGATATGTTCCTTGATCTTGCTGGTATTTGTTTCATACTTATCATTTGCTTTCGGGAGAGCCAAATGAAGCTCGAGCTCCTTCGGTTTCTATTGAGGATTGGATTAGCTTATGGTATAAAAAAGAGGTGAAATACTCAACACCCCCAACCTGAAAAGAGAAAAAGACAGTGTGTCCTAAGTCCACGTGCAACCCTTCGGGCAATGTTGGCACTTATCAACCTTAGTTATCTGTCGATGTAGAGCTTTTTACTCTTCTTAACATTGGTGAGAATTTCAGAACTAAGACCTATTTGGCAACATTCCTTGCCTGCTGGCTTTATGTTTTTGCTCTTCCCATTGAGGATGCCAGCTTTGTTCATCTGAGTACTTTTAAAATGGAAAACATTATGGCGACTAGAAGGGTAGGATGCCTGGGCTCAAATCCCCCCCCCCCCCCCCACCCCCCCCCCCCCCCCCCCCCCCCCCCCCCCCCCCCCCCCCCATTTTTTTAATTTCCCCCCCCCCCCCCCCCCCCCCCCCCCCCCCCCCCCCCCCCCCCCCCCCCCCCCCCCCCTGCCCCCCCTCCCCCCCCCCCCACCGTTCTTGTTAAACATTTATCAGAGTCTAGGTAGGATTGACATTCTAATCTGGAAAGCTCGGTCCCTGACGTTTGAGATTCACCTCGTGAACCTGCAGCCCCAAAACGTCCTACGAAGAAGCGACTGTGTTTGGGAAATCTTAGATGATAGTCGTAGGGGACCAATGAGGATCATCACTGGAAGAGGGGTAGGAGGCCTCTTTCTCTTTTAAGCCTAAAAAAAGGAAAATTTTCCAGCTACCGATAATCAGTTAGAGATCTTACCTAGGAGGTAGTTTGTTACTTTTCTCTTTGCTACATTCTTTGTTTTCCTTTTTAATTTACCAACACATTTTCTTTTCTTCTAGGTAGAGAGGCAGGCTTTTGGAAGCAATGGTGGCACCATTGCTTCCAAAAGCCTGCCTCTCTACCTAGAAGAAAAGAAAATGTGTTGGTAAATTAAAAAGGAAAACAAAATAGCAAAGAGAAAAGTAACAAACTACCTCCTAGGTAAGATCTCTAACTGATTATCGGTAGCTGGAAAATTTTCCTTTTTTTAGGCTTAAAAGAGAAAGAGGCCTCCTAACCCTCTTCCAGTGATGATCCTCATTGGTCCTACTACTATCATCTAAGATTTCCAAACACAGTCTCTTCTTCGTAGGGACAGTTGGGGCTGCAGGTTCACGAGGTGAATCTCAAACGTCAGGGGACGAGCTTCCCATATTAGAATGTGCAATCCTACCTAGACTCTGATAAATGTTAACAAGAACGGGGATAGCCAGGCATCCTACCCTTCTAGTCGCCATAATGTTTTCCATTTTAAAAGTACTCAGATGAACAAAGCTGGCATCCTCAATGGGAAGAGCAAAAACATAAAGCCAGCAGGCAAGGAATGTTGCCAAATAGGTCTTAGTTCTGAAATTCTCACCAATGTTAAGAAGAGTAAAAAGCTCTACATCGACAGATAACTAAGGTTGATAAGTGCCAACATTGCCCGAAGGGTTGCACGTGGACTTAGGACACACTGTCTTTTTCTCTTTTCAGGTTGGGGGTGTTGAGTATTTCACCTCTTTTTTATACCATAAGCTAATCCAATCCTCAATAGAAACCGAAGGAGCTCGAGCTTCATTTGGCTCTCCCGAAAGCAAATGATAAGTATGAAACAAATACCAGCAAGATCAAGGAACATATCTCTTTCTTTGCTCATTAGCACCCGTAAGTTGCTTCGCACTCGGAACGACCTCATTGTAGGGCCTTCCATAAATCGAAAGACCTGCCAAGTTCCACAAGTCCTAGAGGGACATTGATTCTTCACCAAAAGAAGCGAAGAGCGTGTTGGTAGAAGGATACTCTACCTCATAAATCGCCTACAAGATATTCTAGTTATGATCGTAAGTGAAAAGTAAGGCATAAACTGCATTAAAAATCTGAGCCGCCTTCAAATCACATCCACACCGGTCAAGCACATCTTCAGCCCTCTCCAATAGCCTTTGGTGAAGTGAAACTCGCCAATAGATGGGAGAGCATTCCCCCATTTAGCCTTTCCTTCAATAATCATGAGACCTAAAGTTGGTAGCAAAATCAACCTAACGGCATGATAATAGTGAGATGACTGTAGAGTCCAGGCCTTTAAGTCTTGTTAAATGGGATTTCTCAGATCCAGTTATCCATTCGTTGAGGGATTGACAACTTAGGCCAAGGATGACTATTAAGAGAAGTATAAACAGTCAGAATCATGCCTTTCTCTATAGAATGTCCTTTATCAAGAATAGCTAAGTATTCCACACTGGAAGAAGATATATTGATCTTAAAATGCACCATAATGATCAACTGCAAAAGGAGGCAAGGCATGTTAGGAATAAATTTAAGAAAATAAAAGCTCTACGAAAGCACAAAAATAAATAATTCTTAAAAGAGACAGGTAAAAATCAACAAATTTTGAAAGGAGTTAAAGACACCAAAAAATTAATGCCAACAAAGCCAAAGTTTCGGGCCTTAGTCCAAGTAGGGTTAAAGTTAAGCCTAGTACTTAAAGACTCAAAAATTTCAAGCCTAAATGTTACTTGTGGGCTAAGTTAAGCCTGGTATTCAATGGGCTAATTTTTATTTAACAATTTAAAAAAATAAAATTTCTAAAATAAATAAATAAATAATTGATATTTTTATCTACCAATCAAATGGCGACAAGGGGTAGAATCCTACTAGAAATCCAATAAAATCACGCCACGTCAGCAGACTGATGCAGCCACTCTATCTCTCCCTTAACTATAAATAGGGGTCAAACCCTATAGAAAGAAGAGATAAGTCAAGAAAGTGAAATAGCTAAAGATTTGAAACCCCCTAAATTCTCTCTACAATTCCCAAGAACATTCAAAGTGTTCTTTATCAAACTCAAAGAAGTTTTCCATAATCTTCGTCAAATTTAAAGAAGTCCGCCATGTTCTTCTCCAAATTCAAGAAGTCCGTCGTGTTCTTCCCCAAATTCAAAAAGTTACCCGTATTCTTCATCATATTCAAAAAAGTTCACCGTGTTTTTCACCAAATTCTAGGAAGTTCTTCTCGTTTTTTACCAAATTTAAAGAGTTTGTCACCAAATTCAAAGCGTTTTTCATTAAAGTCCCTAAATTCAACATTTGATCCAAGATCATGGTTAAATAGTAGAACCTACAAAAATTCAAGCGTTAAAAATTGAATTTTCTTAAATTAAGCACAAACTCTTTTCTTAAAAATTGTTCACATTTCAAGTCAAGTGTTCATGAAGGAAGAATTAGAAGACTAAAGTTAAATAGTAGAACCTACAAAAATTCAAGTTAATTTAAATTATTCAGTCTTACACCAAGTTTTTATGTTATTCAAGAATTTTGTCCTACACTCTCATTTCAGTTACTGGTTCCTATCCACGACTGCTTTTGCAAGCGTGACAAATATGGTAGGGAAAGAGTGGATTGTTGATTGTTCCAAAGGATACATAGCAGTTACTTAAGAACCGTTAAATAAAATATAAATATATATAGTCTGGCAAGAAGTAATGGCTAACTTGTTAATATTTTGTATTATTGAAAATTTTTTATATTTACAATATCGTTTGACCCCATAAAGTGTCGACCAAATTAAGTGAGTTACCTTTCTAAATTTCTTCCAGGCATTTAGGTCATGTTTGTTTTCAATAGACGAACCGACTGTTGATCGGGATCTCCAATTGCATGTAATCTATCTAATTGACAACACATACGTATACATACTTAGATTTACACACACACACACCGTGTTTGAACCGAAATATATAAGTATATATACACATATATAGAATTATATTATTGGCAAGACCTCATTTGATCTTTCAATAATTTCTTTTAAAATACTCATATAACCAATTTAATTTATATTTATACCATCTATACTATATATCATGAGTCTACTATGGTTATAATTATATTTGATCATTTTAATTTATTTTCTAAAATAACATTGTCGCCATGAATTTATATATACTATTTAATAACTAACGTTGGTCCTAAATATAAATGAATTAATAGATTTAGTTTTTCCCCTTTACCTCTCTATCACTAATACTTTATAAACTATTTATCCCTTTTTCATTAATATTTAGATTGTTCATTTCTCACCTTTTATATTTCTCTATTTTTTCTATCATTAATAACAGTATAGTCAATTAATATTATATTATTATTAAACTATTAAATAATATAATAATATTATATCTTATTATAATTAATGAAATTATCCAATATTTTATAAGTATAAAGTGTATAAATTTCATTAGTACATATAACATATATAGAACGCTATTTTTATCCAGAGACTAATTATTTTTTATCATCCATTCTAATACAAAAAATCGGGAAGAAAAAAGAGTGCTGCAAAGCAGCAACAAATGATGGGCTCAAGGAAAGAATACTCAGCTTTGGATGCGAACTTGCACTGATTTTTATTCTATCAGTCAATATTTTCAAACTTGTAAGATTATCATCTTTAACTATTTCGGTTTTCTAAGCCAATTTTCCTTCCATAATAATTTGGGTCAAGACGAAGCCATTTGGATGGACAAAGGGTTTTGACAAAGAGACCATGTACTTGACATCTCCCAAAAATCATTGAGTCTCTTATCCCAAAAAATGATGGCCTCAAAGAAAGATGCTTTTTGAATGATAACGGGTAAAGTAACGAGTCACATCTTTAAAATCTCAAGAGCAATGAACTGAACTTGCAACGCAGAGGCGCTGTCCATCACTAGAACCAGCGGAATCGACTTCTGGGAAGAAGTAGATTGTTTAGAGTGTGGCACGTCCAACTATAAACTCTGATTGAACCTTATTAGATTAAAGAAAAAGCCCAATCAAATTGAGAATATCACCTATTGATAACGTTTGTTGTGCTAGGAGCGAAGCCCAAAAAAATCGGGGAGAACCGTTTACGGGCCTGTACGTGGGCGCGTATATAAGTGGGTTTGACACCATATATTAACCTAAAACATTAGGGCTGTGAGTTATAGGTCAAGTATCCACTTTATATACAAGTCACTTTTATCTTTTTCTATCAATGTGGGATACCACTTTCTCTAATTCATATTTGTTTCCCAACAATTTCCCTCTCAAATATGACTTTCTTCCACTTGCTCCCCTTCAATCAAAACTTTTTTCCACTTGCTCCCCCTCAATCAAAAACTTCTTGAATATCTCACGGTCTCACCAAGTTGTTCATCAATGCTCATCAATTCTGTGGGCTTTCCTTCCATGGGGTATGGGCTTCACATGAGATCTCCGAACATACTTGCATGTCCATCACTTTCGTGGGCCTTCAATGGGATATGAATCTCCCATGCGATCACCGAGAACTGTCTTCATACTCATTCGAAGATGAACCATCAACTCTGATACCACTTGTTGGATTGTCTAGTTAAACTGAATTATATTAATTTCGGCCAATTCCATTAATATTTTTAGGAAGTAGTTGTGTTTATAATGGGAGCCTATTTTCCCAAAGGATAGTGGGTCGATATTTGTGTTCTTGTTTTAAGTTATTTTCCTTATATCTTTATTCATGACTACTAGGTAAATATTGGAGGTGAAGTTATCATTGAAACCTAAATTTAAATTAAATTTAAATTAAAGTGGGCTTATTGGGAACTAAAGTTGTTATCAAACCAAGCTACTGGACTCGACTCAATCGAATTTGAAGTAGCTCAGCTTGCTGAAGCAAGTCAAGCCCCAATCTGATCCTACCAAACTTAAAAACTCGTCAAGCTACTCGACTCGATGAGGGCTGTATTAGTAATTTTACATTTCCCATAATTATACAAAGTTGCACTCGAATAGCCAATTAAAAAGTAATGCACAAATTAATTTTGAGCTCAAGCTCAAGCTTCTGTCCAAAGTGCTTCAGGCATGCTTTTACTCTTCAACATACTCCTTGGCATGTTTAAAATGGTTTGATTTTTCCTTTCAACAACTCCATTTTACTGAGGTGATGTTAGTGCTATCTAGAAATGCTGAATTCCATTGTTGACACAAAAGGCCTTGAATTCATTTGATTTGAATTCTCCTTGTCTATCCAATCGAAGAGCTTTGATTCGGCAATCACTTTATTTTTTCATCATTGTCTTGAACTTTTTTAAAATTCCAAACACCTCCAACTTTTCATTCAAGAAATACACTTAAGTTTTCCGAGAATAGTCATCAATAAACAAAAGAAAATGATTATTCTTACCAAGTGATTATGACTTGATAAGTCCACAAACATAAGAATGGATCAACTCTAAAGGTTGATGGACTCTTGAAAATGACTCATTTAGAAAACTTTTTCTTGTTTGCTTGTCAAAAATGCATCCTTCATACACTAGATTTGGATGCTTAATGCATGGCAATCCTTTCACCATATTTTTCTTACTCATCTCTTTAAGACCATCAAATTTCAAATGTTCAAATCTCGTGTGTCAAAGCCAAGAAGAATATTTGAAACAAACTTGCAAGTATTTTGGAACATCACTTTGAATGTCAAGTATAAATATTTTATTTTTTGTCAGTAGTACTTTGGCTAACAACCTTCCATTTTGATCTTTCATAATCAAACTCTTATCTTTTAAATAAATATCGTAATTTTTCTCCAAAAGTTGTCCCAAACTCAAAATATTTCTTCTCATTTCCTACACATAAAAAACAATATAAATAAATTGATGGTTTCCATCGCTCAATCAAATCAAATTTGTACCTTTTCCTTTGACTTGAACTTGAGAGGAATCGCCAAAAGTGATATTGCCACCAAATGATTCATCTAACTCCGTGAAAAGATTCTTCTTTCCAAATGTATGGCTGTTTGCACTAGAATAAAGATACCATGCATCCTTCCTTCCTTTTTTTGGCCATTTCTTCTCATTATCAATACTTTCACATGCTTCATTATTACTCTCCACAAAATTGGATTTTTCCTTTATAGCACTTTTGCATTCCCAAGAATAATAGTCAAAATTATGACAATTATAACATTTAACATTTAATTTGCCGTACCTTTTTGAGTTTGGCCTTTAATCCTTTCCATATCCTCTTTCTTGATTCAAGTTTTTTCTTCTCTTTATTCGATTATGTGTTGCTCTTTCTCACTTTACAACGACCGGGTATAGATCCACGTCCACGACCTCTTTCGAATATGCCACGTCTTTCTTCCTTATCTTTGAAAGAAAGCTTTACTTGTAAAACTTGCTCCATCGGTTCTTGCTTTGGTTTCTTCAATTGCTCTTCATAGGCATGCACGGATCCAGTCAACTCCTTAATGGTCAAGTTGTCCAAATCCTATGACTCTTTAATCAAAACAACAATGTAATCAAGTTTAGAATCCACAGATCATAAAATCTTACCAACAACCCGATCATCTTTCAAGTTGTCTCCATGTCTTCGCATTTGATTGACAATGGCGAAAACTATTGTGGTATAATCTAAAATAGTTTCAGATTTTTTCACTTGTAGAGACTTGAACTCTCTTCTTAATGTTTGAAAACGAACTTTCTTCGCCTTTTCAACTTCCTTGAACAACGCTTGGTAAATATCCCAAGCTTGCTTGGAGGTGGTTGCACTTGCAACTTTCTCAAACATCTTGTCATCCAATCCTTGATGAATGAATATGAGAGCCTTTTGATCCTTTTTCAAAGAGGTCGCTTCTTCCAAAGCAACACCATTCTCCACAGGTTCCCAACAATAATAAGCTCGAAGCAATGCCTTCATGTGAATACACCAATTCTCATAATTATCTTCAATGAGAATTGAAACTTGAAAGAGAGATAAGTTCGATATCTTTTTAAAATAATTTCTTTTGGTTTTCAAACAAAATGGCTCTGATACCACTTTTTAAGAAAACTTTGGTGAATATCTATACAAAACATGAGAGAGGAATGGAGGAAATTTTGAAATCTATAACACTTTAACTTAGGATGATTACACATGGTTAGAATATGTGGGTATTTATAGGTATTTCTCAGCGTGAGCTTATTCTAAATTCATGAATAATATTCAACATAATACATCCCTTTTCTAATACATGAATAATATCAAAAAACACATAAAAAAGTACAATGTTTCAATCTTAGTACATGAATAAAGCAAAGAGATACATTCATGTATCCTTTTAATACAGTGTTCCTACACTATTCATGTACTTGGTCAATGAATCTTGTTTAATTATTAACAAAAAATACATATACAACCAAATACTCTTTTAGTATATCTCATTTTCTACTGGTGTTTGAGGTTCTACGAATTGGAATCGGACTATTCTTGATTTTATTTGCTACAGTGATGCTGTCCTTGTTGAGATTAAGCATCTTGGCATTGCTCGCGAGTACGAATTGGTGAACGCTCCAAATTTGACGTTGCCAATGAGCGTTATGGTGGCTGGCACCTCAACACATATTTATTGGAGTTGCTTATGTATTGACCTTGATTGGTCTTCAAGAGCTTTTCTATGATCAGGTTCCCAGAGAATTCAGAAGCACGGGTGTTACACTGTTATATAGCGTAACAGACGGCTTTCTCATAGCTGTGGTTGCCAAGCTAACAAGTGGAATGGTCAGGATGGTTGGTTGGTTGGTTGGTTGGTTTTCGGACAACTTGAATCATGCGCATCTTGACTACTTCTATTGGTTACTGTCCGGGCAGTACGCATTTGCTTTTGCTGGTTACTGTCCGGGCAGTACGCATTTGCTTTTGCTGCCTTTCTCTACTTTGCCAAGTCTTGCGAGTACCGTAGTGGAATTACCCTGTGATAATTGGGCAGAGGTTAACTGACTTGGTAGAACTTATGTTTACCAACAATGTCTTGTTCGTGTGCTAAACCTGATGGTTAAAACTAGTAATTGTTCCCTGGATTTCGCTGTACCTTGCGTAGGTAGGAGAAGGAGTAAAAGACCATCAAAATTGTTTCATCACAACTCAGCCACGTTTCTTTTATTGCATCATATTCATCCCACGTTTGGTATTTTTAGTGGGTGATGACTTTTTATCGACTGAAATCTTCTATTCCTTTCTTGATATGCCAATTTATTATTCTATTCACGTAAATTTGACATGTGTAAAGAGAAGTGTGAGTAGGATAGAAAATTGCGTGCCTAGATGAGATTTCGAAATCTGCTATTCAAAGATAGAGATAAAATAAATTACATATCAATGATTTTAACCTATTTAATAGATTCTATAAAATTTGATGTATCATTTCAAAAATATTGATTGATAATTCTGACGCAAATGATATATTAATAATCAATATTCTTGATTAATGATAGTTTTATTGTAAATAACTGTTACAGTATAAGAAAATGAGAATCCAAGATAAACAGAGAGAGAGTTATTTTAATTTAAACTATTTGAAATCATAGTGGTACTTATAAAATTATCCAAAAGAATAGGTGTCCACCAGATTAAAATGGACATAAAATTGCAATAGTAATATGTGGGAGTTACATATATTTATAGTGATAGGTTATTTTACTCATGAGATATTGCTTAATAATATATAATAGTTTGAGCGTAGCTATAGTTTGATTTGCACTAGATTTAAAAATTGAATAATTTAACTTTAAATATTTCCAGTTCTCTGTCTTCTTAGATTAAGTAAACTTTTATCATTGTTTATGTACATTCAAAATTTGCAATTAATAAAAAAAATATATTTTTTGAAATGCAATGAATGAGTGCAACAATATTGGCAGTATCTTGTGGAAGTCGCAAGTGAAGGATGAGTCGTACATGCGCAATTTAAGTTAGATCACAAACACTTTGAATATATCAATACATATATACAAATGTATTTTCTATGTTTTATAATAACGGAATTAATAATTAGGTCTTGCCTTTCAAACTTTAGGACCAAATTTGAATTTATCTTAACATTGTAGTTAAACGGAATGGATAAATTTTGAATATTTTTAAAACTATTACACCTAAACTTAGGGGTGCTTTTAAAATTTTATTAAATAATTATCAGAACACAATAATCTATAAATCTACTCTTAAAATGAGAATTTTTTTTAAAAAAATTTATTCAACAAAAACGTCCTTATATTTATAATAACATTTAATACATATGAGTGTGTATCATATTTTGTGAAATCTATACAATTGGATAAATAGAATAAATGACAAGAATTATTGATATAGAAATCATTTTATATCTCTTTCTTCAAATAAAGATTTCAACATCTCTATTCTAATCATATAATTATCTGTCCTAATTGCACTTTCCTTTGCACAAGTCAAATTTATGTGAATGAAACAAAAAAGTGGCATACGAAGAAGGGAAAAGAAGATTTGAGTCCCATTTTACCAGAGCGTTGATGGTGGTGATTTAGCCTACGTAGTACATTACAGGTAAACATTAAGGCCGACTTGTAACGACTTTGTGCGTGGAAACTGAGATTGCTTCAACTCTGAAATATTGAGTGTTTTGCACCCATAAAATACATGTTTAAAATGAATAATATATACTAGTAATTTTAACACACACACTTAAATTGACACAATATAAATATAAAAATAATTACTTAATTTATTTTATTTACAGTATAGATTTGTTTGTTTATATATTTATTTTGTACTTTTTTTAAGATATTATAATTAAAAAAAATAAAAAGAACTAATAATAATAGATGATTTTGTCAACATTAAGTTAAATAAGGATACATTTGTAAATATATCTATATCAAAACTTTCTAACATAAATATAAACATAATGTAAATTAAGTTGAATAGGAGTATATATATAATTCTACTTGATACAATCAAAAGAGATCCAAAATTTTAATAATATAATATAGATTAATTATGTAACTTTATTATTTACTTACTACCATATACGACTTTTTTACTGGAAAACTTGAGTTCACCCATGAATGTAGCAAAACAATGTAGACTTAAACTTTTTTATAATTATTTTGATGACGATTGATTATTTAATTGATGCTGTGTTATTATGTTTCTCATTTATTTTTTTCATCTTCCTTTTGCGTTTAAAATTTATAATTGTCATTTTAGTTTTTATTTATGTTGCGTAGTTATTTGTGAATATAGACTTGTGTATTTACCTTTATTATCTTTATCATATGACAAGTAATGTTAATATCTAACTTTTAAAAATAGATTGATAAGTTAGATAGAAACTAAAAATTAAAATTTTAGATTCTACTATTAGGAATGAGTGATATTAACGTACTTTTTAATAATAAATTAACTTTCAGTCATATTAAATAAATTTTGATTGACAATGATAGCAATTAAATATATAAAAGGGTGAGCAAAAAGTGGAAAAAAGTAAAAAGGGATATATCTTAGTTTTCTATTTTAAATAGTACAAAGTAGTTGGCCATAATAAATTGTATAGGTTTAAATTGATCGAATAGTGCATCTTAAGAAATCTATTGAAATAGTTAAAGGTAGTTACCGTTTGAACCTCACACTTAATGATATAAAGTGTAGATAGATATTATATGTATATTAAATAATGTGATAATATGCATAGTTTCAATTGTAGAAATAAACAATTTATAATAACGTGTGTGTAGATTTATGTATGAATAGATTATTGAATAAATTTAATAATAAAATTTTAAACATGTACATATATAATATAGAAAATTTAAGTTTTATATATCGTATGCTTGGCTTAGAATTATATACGCGTGTGTTTGTTATGATTTTTGAGGTTTTTTGAGTAAAAAATCTCAAAGAAGTAAAACATAAATTTGGTTTTTAGAACTCCGATCTTTTTTTGAATTTTTATTTTATTTCAATTTAATATTGCAACTGCATGACAAATATTTTTTAAATTATACATTTACCTCTAAATTTTGTATGTCATGGCACATATTTATAATGCATAATATAAAATCCAATAAGGATTTTAATTTGCTTCATGTAAAATCCGAATATGCCATTGACCTATCAAATAAAGCTTCGATCCATCAAACATAATATTTTTATTTGTTATTTCTCTTACTCTTACATAATTCATAAAAAAAAAAAAAAACTTTGAATTTTAGCCCATAAACAAAACCAATATAAATCAAAATGAAACATTCAGTTTAAATATATTGAGATATTTAAAAATTTGTTGGTACTACAATTTTTTTTGTTTCTGAATGCTTGACAACACGAGTATCCTACATGGGAGCTAGAAAGTCGAAGTTTGTTATGATTTTAAAAGATAGAGATGCAGCATATACATATGCTAACTATTTTGATTCAACCTTTAATTTTATCAAAAAAAAAAATGAATTTATTTCCTTATCTACACTTTGCTTTTGTCCATGAATGAGTATGACACCACTACATGTGATGTAATTCGTGAATTTTGATAATTTGAATTCTTTTCAAACGTTCATGAATTAAGTTTAATCTATATACAATACATAGATTAAGAGGGTGTTTGGTTAAACTTATTTTAAATAGCTTATAAGATCATATAACTTACAAAAATTTTTAAAACTTATAAGCTCGTACATCTTATTTTTAAAATAAATTAATAAAATGTTTAAATAAGAACATGTTATAAAATTTTGCAAAAATTTATATTTATAATTAATTATAATTTTTTGATGTAATAATAATAAAAAAAAATAAATATTATTAATATAATGTAATTTAAGATATTTATGTATTTTTTAGTATATATAAAGAGGTAACTTATAAGTTGTTTAAAAATAAGTTAAGAAAAATTAATTTAATTTTAAAGAACTTTTAAATTTTAAATATCTTATTTTAAAAATTTATAATTTCTTTTATTAAAAAAATTATCAAACATTTTTTAAACGTTTTATAAGATCTTTTTGTAGAACTTATAAGCAAACACCCTCTAAACACTCTAAACAATACATAAATATGCAAACACCCTCTAAACACTCTAAACAATACATAAATATGCAAACACCCTCTAAACACTCTAAACAATACATAAATATGACATCTAGACTACTTCTATATGCTACTGGCAGGCATTAGTGCAGCTACGATGCGGCCTATGTTATACCTCGCAAAATCTTGCGTTTACAGGAGCAAAAGAGTTGCTGTACTCATCATAAATTGAAAACTACAAGTAAAATAGATTGGAGGCGTGCATAAGTAAAATGATGCCTATTATACTGATCATGGGATCAAGTTAATTTAATTAATCAACTTGATCTGTTGATATACAGTTTTGTAATGAATGTGTAGCTTCTCGTCTATTCATTGCTTAAAACCCTAACTATGTAAGTATCATTTCATCATATCTCAGATACGAAGCATAAAAATCCAAAGTAATCATCTACGTAACTATAAATCACATATACAGAGGTGAAAGTGATGCAGAAAGATAAGTTAACGAGGGACGCTTCATCGCACTTCGCGTTTAGAAGAAAAAGCAACGTGTTATATGAATCGATAGCCTTCAAAGAATTTACATTCTTTTCTCTTCGGTTCTTCAAAATTAACAGGAAAACTTTTTTCCCCCTCGTTATCTATTTTTCGTCTGACCCAACAAAGCGTTGGCCTGATTAAGTAAATTAACTTGTAATTTCTTCCAAGTAAATAGTTTTAACATTTCATCCATCTGATGGAGTCCAAGTGAGCCAAAATGGAGATCGGCTAACACGCAGTGCAAGGAGCCAGAGAAGGAAGAAAATACCCCACCATTTGAAAGATTATTTACTGTGACAGATAGGCTAATTTTGGGAGTCGTTGTAACGTCATGATGACAGGGTCAATCTTTCGGTTTTGGCTGTTTTAGATGGTTAGGACTTAGGAGTGTACAAGTGTGAGGGAGGCAGGTGAAGATTTCAGGAAAATCTTTTTTCTGGATTATCTGCTTTCTCCCAAAAGCGGGACACGTCTCTTTTTGCAGAAGTGAAAGTGATGCAGCTTGCAGAGAGAGAAGTTAACGAGACACTGCATCGCACGTCGCGTTCTGAAGAAAAAAGAGACATGCTATATGAATCAATAACCTTCGAAGAACATACGTCTTTCCTCTTCGCCTCTTTAAGAGTAACAAGAAAACTTTTTCCATTTTTCGTCTGACCCAGCAAAGCATTGGCCTGATTAAGAAAAGTAACTTGTAATTTTCTCCGATTAAATAGTTCTAATATTTAATCCATCTCAAGGAGTTTTCAACTCGTAGTTTGGGTATTTTAATGAAGCTTTCTGCATTTTTCACGATGAGGACAACAGGTACTTCTGCGCTGCCAAATGTTGAATCTTTTCCAACAGACGATGAACCGACCGTTGCTTTTGATCACCCACTGAGTGGAATCTGTTTGCTTGCTGGGAATATTATAAATATAAATAGATTGATATAGGTAGCGCATTCTTTTTATATGGTGACACGACACTAGTGGTTTGTTGTGGTGTGGCTTTCACTGACTGCTGAGATCAATCATTATTTTTTGATTAATAATTCCAACCGCTGGCCCCAACAAGACAAAGGAGTGTGATGGGCTTAAAGAACGCCTTTTTAGTTAGATTATGAGGAGAATATGAATTACAAGCACGCTGCCAAAAGAATACGCATCTCCAATAGATATAAATCAATTTTTATTTAGAAATTTAAATAAATATAATTTCTAAAATAGATAAATAAATGATTGATATTTTTATCAACCAATCAAATGATGACAAGTGGCAGAATTCTACTAGAAGTCCAAATGATGAAAATTCTAAGTGGCAGAATCCCGCTAAAAGTCCTAGTAATGAATAGTTTTAAGTTGTTGGATAGAGTACAAACTTTTATAACTAATAAAATCACGTCATGTCAACAAGCTGATGCAGCCACTCTATCTCTACTACAATTATGAATAGGGGTCAAACCCCATATAATGAGGAGGGAAGTCAAGAAAGTAAAGCAGTTAAAGATTTGAAATTCCCTAAATTCTCTCTAGAATTTCTAAGAATATTCAAAGTGTTCATCGTCAAATTCAAATTTAAGGAGTTCGTCACCAAATTCATGGCATTCTTTATTAAAATCCCTAAATTCAATATTTGATCCAAGATCATGGTGTTAAGCCTGAAAATCAGTGTTGTTGAAAAACTAACAACCCTCAAAGAAGATCAAGCATAAGCCCTTTCCTTGAAAATTGTTCAAATTTTAAGTCAAGCGTTCTTGAAGGAAGATTAGAGGACTTAAGTTAGAGAGTAGAACCTACAAAAATTCAAGTTAATTTAAATTATTCGGTCTTATACTAAGTTTTTCTCTTATTCAAGAATTTTATCCTATACTTCCATTTCAGTTATTGGTTCCTATCCATGACTGCTTTTGCAAGCGTGACAAATATGGTAGGGAAAGAGTGGATTGTTGATTGTTCCAAAGGATACATAGCAGTTACTTAGGAACTGTTAAATAAAATATAAATATATATAGTTTGGCAAGAAGTAATGGCTACCTTGTTAATATTTTGTGTTATTGAAAATTTTTTATATTTACAATATCGTTCGACCCCATAAAGTGTCGACCAAATTAAGTGAGTTACCTTTCTAAATTTCTTCCAAGCATTTAGGTCATGTTAGTTTTCAACAGACGAATCAACTGTTGCTCGCAATCTCCAATTGCATGGAATCTGTCTAATTGATAACACATACGTATACAAACTTTGATTTATATATATATATATATAGACACACACACACACACACACTGTGTTTGAACCGAAATATATAAGTATATACGCACATATATAGAATTATATTATTGGCAAGACCTCGTTTGGTCTTTTAATAATTTCATTTAAAATGCTCATATAAACAATTTAATTTATATTTATACCATCTATACTATATATCATGACTCTACTATGGTTATAATTATATTTGATCATTTTAATTTATTTTCTAAAATAACATTGTCGCCACGAATTTATATATACTATTTAATAACTTTTGTCCTAAATATAAATGAATTAATAGATTTAGTTTTTCCCCTTTCTCTATCACTATTACTTTTTAAACTATTTATCCCTTTTTTATTAATATTTAGATTGTTCATTTCTCACCTTTTATATTTCTCTATTTTTTCTATCATAAATAACAATATAGTCAATTAATATTATTTTATTATTAAAGTATTAAATAATATAATAATATTATATCTTATTATAATTAATGAAATTATCCAAGATTTTATAAGTGTAAAGTGTATAAGTTTCATTAGTACATATAACATATATAGAACGCTATTTTTGTCTAGAGACTAATTATTTTTTATCATCCATTCCAATACCAAAAATCGAGGAAGAAAAAGAGTGCTGCAAAACAGCAACAAATGATGGGCTCAAGGAAATAATACTCAGCTTTGGATGCAAACTTGCACTGATTTTTATTCTATCAGTCAATATTTTCAAACTTGTAATAAGATTATCATCTGTAGCTATTTCTGTCTTCTAAGCCAATTTTCCTTCCATAATAATTTGCGTCTAGACGAAGCCATTTGGACGGACAAAGGGTTTTGACAATGAGGCCATGTACTCAACAACTCCCAAAAATCATTGGATCTCTTATCCCAAAAAATGATGGGCTCAAAGAAAGATGCCTTTTGAATGATCACGGGTAAAGTAACGAGTCACATCCTTAAAATCTCATCAGCAGTGAACTGAACTTGCAGCGCAGGAGCGATGTCAATCGCTAGAACCATCGGAATCGACTTCTCGGAAGAAGCAGAAACACCGCTACTGAACGACGTGGTAAGAGGATCCGTCGACTTCAAAGGCCGCCCAGCCGTCCGATCAAAAACTGGTTGCTGGAAATCAGCTTCTTTGATCATATGTATACGACGTTTATCAGATCATGTCAAATATTGCCTGTTGGGTTTCAATTTTACCTGCAATTAGTTTTTGTTTTTGTTATTCACTTATTTTTGTTGTAGGTGTTGAACTGGCAGAGAGGATTGCTTATTACGGAATAAGTTCCAACTTAATTAGCTATTTCACAGGCCCGTTGGGGCAATCCACGGCCGCCGCCGCTGCAAACGTCAACGTGTGGGACGGAATGGTGTGGCTTATGCCCCTTGTAGGTGGGTTCATCGCTGATTCATATTTGGGACGGTACCGGACGATTGTTGCTGCCACCTTCCTCTATATCTTGGTCAGTCAGTACTCCGGAAAAACGTGTAGGCAATTTTAAAACCAATATTTAAAGAGAAACTTTTGCTTTCTGCTCTTAGCCGAGCCGTGTAAAATAGCACTTTTGTTAATGCAGTATATGTTTGTTCACGTGCGTGCGAAATGTTAATGATGTAAACTGTTAAAATGTAATGAATCAATCAGGGACTTGGGTTCTTGTCTCTATCAGCTGCACTTGGTTCTTTCGACTCCTCCGGCTGGCAAAATACAAAGAAAAGCAAGACATGTCCTCCGCCTCGGCTCGAATTCATCTGCTTCTTCCTGTCTTTGTATTTTACGGCATTCGCGCAAGGAGGGGATAAGCCCTGTGTGCTAGCTTTTGGAGCCGACCAATTTGATGAGGAGAATCTTGAAGAATGTAAAGCCAAGAGGGCACTTTTTAATTGGTGGAACTTTTTATTGGTCTCGGCTACCATGTTGGCCGTCTTACTCTTAAATTACATTCAGGACAATTTGAGCTGGGAACTCGCCTTTGGAATTCCCTGCATCATCATGTGCTTAGCACTAGTTGTTTTCGTGCTTGGAACTATGACTTATCGATTCCAAATAGATGCCGACAGAAGAAGCCCGTTAGCGAGTATTTGTCACATTTTCGTCAAAGCTGCCAGAAATTGGCTGGCAACGCCTGAGGCTGTTTATGTTCAAGAGGAAGCTCTCGAGAGTGCTCAACTCCAGTAAGCCAATTGTTTTCCTCTCCTTTTCTACAATGAAGAATCAAACTTCCGATCCCAATTAACATTCAGAATTTCTAAACTAGATACTAATCCTGGTTTTTCACTTACTAACCTTAAACTGAAAGAAGAAAGATATTAAGGTTGCTTCTGATTCATCACATTGTTTCATATGCAGATTTTAATCTACGTTGCTTTTGGTTTGATTAATAGGTGTTGTGATAAAGCATTACCTGCACCTGACGGCTCCGAGGAAGATGGGAAGCCCTCCGCCTCCTCCTCTAATGATGACATTGGGGCAGCCAAGAGCTTTCTTGGACTTGCTTCGATATGGTCCACTTGTTTGGGATACGCCATAGTTCATTCGCAAGTCTCGACTTTGTTCGTGAAGCAAGCCGCAACAATGGACCGACAAATACGTGGCAACTTTCAAATACCAGTTGCTTCAATGCAGACATGCTTGCGATTGTCCTTCGTCGTCTTCATTCCAATCTATGAGCGCATCTTGGTGCCATTCGCCAGAGGCATAACCAAGAAACCTGCGGGGATATCTATGCTTCAACGAATCGGAACCGGCTTATTCTTGTCTTTATTGACAACGGTGGTTGCTGCCCTGGTTGAGATGAAGCGTCTTGAGATTGCTCATAAGTACGAGTCCGAAGACACTCCGTTACCAATGAGCGTGTGGTGGCTGGCGCCACAACACGTGATTTTCGGGGTTTCCGAAGTGTTCACCGTGATTGGTCTTCAAGAGTTTTTCTATGATGAGGTTCCCAGGGAATTCGGAAGCATTGGTCTTGCACTGGTTTATTGTATAACAGGCGTAGGACGGTTCTTAAGCAGCCTTCTCGTGGGTACGGTTGCCAAGTTGACAGGTGGACGTGGCCACGATGGTTGGATTTCGGACAACTTGAATCATGCACATCTTGATTACTTCTACTGGGTGCTGTGTGGGCTAAGCACGTGTGCTTTTGCTACCTATCTTTACTTCGCCAAGTATTACGTGTACCGTAGAACGAGTGCCATTTGGCAACCAAACCTAGGGTAGCACCTTGGCAGAAAAAGGTTGCCAGCGGTGTCCTGTTTGTCTGCAAAACATGCTGGTTATAAATGACTGCCAAAATTTGTTCTGCATCAACTTCAGCCAAGTTCTGGTATTCTTAGTGGGTGCTTATTCAAATCTGAGTACGCCTTAGTATTGTGTAATTTTAATAATATTCGTGAGAATTATGATTGAATAGAAATATTGGATTGTCTGGTTAAACTGACTTATATTAATTTGGGCCAATTCCATTAATAATTTTAGGAAGTATTTGTGTTTATAGCAGGAGCCCGTTTTCCAAAAAGGATAGTGGGTCGATATTAGCCCATTAATTTAAAAGGATTAACATGCCCATGAAATGAGGGGACTGATGTGTTCCACTCTTGCTGGTAATGTTTGTCTCAAGAGGGACCAGTTGATAACCTGGTACCAATACTTATTTGTTTAGGCAGTTGGGGTTGGGGGTGTTATTTATTGATCTAACCGAATAAAGATAACAATTTGTGCAAGGTGCGTGACAGCTAATGGTCTTTCCCTTGATAACTAATTAGGCCATTATTTTATGTTAGCGTGGAAGGAACATGAGTTATTGTGACACCCAAAACTCTGCCCAAATGCCGAACATGAAAGGCCCGCTTACAACTACTTTGTATGTGGAAATTGCATTGCTTCTGCTGTTCTCCAAAGGATAAACACGATTTTTCCCTTCTTTCTTTTTAAGTTTTTTTAATTAGTTTATTTTTTCTCTTTAGTTTAAATAAGTAAGGATTTGCTCTGCATTTATTGGGGGACATTGCTGCAATTCAATTCGAATATATAACAGTTTTTGTTAAAGGCTGTTCCTAACTTGTAGACCCGCCTTCGAACCCATTTTCCCATTTTGTCTTCTTGTTTTAGGGTTGTTATCAAATCGAACTACTTGACTCAACTCAATCGAATAGTTTGATCAAAATTTAACTCGAGCTCGGTCAAACCCGAGCTCGAGTCAAGTTTCAAGTAGCTTGGTTTGATGAAACAAGCTAAATTTGAATTCAATCCTACCAGACTTGAAAGCTTGTCAAGTTACTTGGCTAGAGAATGGTTGTGTTAGTAATTTCATATTTTCTATAATCATATAAAGTTGTACACAAATAGTCAATTAAAAAGTAATGCAAAAATTGATCTCGAGCTCAAATTCAAACTTAAAAAATTTCCTATTATTAAATCGATCTAAGTAACTTGACTCGATTTCGATAACAATTTAATTGAAAATTATGTGCCGTTGTAATTTTTTCTTTTTAAAAAACGAACTTTTCTTGAAGGAAATTGATTTGGAGAGTAGTTGGAACCATATTCTATGGGGTGGATGGCTTGTAATCATGACTAAGGTGACAACTGGAATGACATTTAATAAAGCACTTCCCTTGATTATCGCCATTTCCAGTCCTGTGACTTAAGAATAAAAACAAATCATTGAGGCTTTGTTTAAATGCAAATTTTTGTGAGAGAAATGTTGATGCAAAAACTTAAATAATAATATAAATGTAGGAGGGAGAAAAAGATTAAAAAAAAGTATTATTTAATGGATAGTATAGTTAGAAGTTGGTATTTTGTTGGCTACAAAATCACCCAATCGGCATCCAAGCATAGCCTCAACTTTTATTAATACCAATAGTTAACAAACTAAAAATAATAACAAATAACTACTAAGAAAATAGATAAATACTTAAAGAGTGTTTACACAAACAATGAACATGCATGTCTGTCTATCTTTACGTGCAAACATGTTGTATGCGAATGTAAGGCAATGGTCCACCTAGCCCACCACATGATAAAGTGGGCCTGCACTAACAATTTGTGCCCCTCTTCTAAATCGCTTTAAAATTACATCAACTCCAATCAAATGATCCTTGCTTAAATTTCGAATTAGAAAGTATCATCATTAATTGTTCTCCCTAACTAAGATGGTGATCCTCATAAATATCACAGCAAGGGTCATTTTCGCCCTATTTATTCCAAATAAATAACTGGTTGTTGTCACGAACAATTGTCAATTTTGTTTTTCAAATTAAAGCTCTGCTGACATGTGGATATTTCTCTACTCTAATACTTACAATCTACTCATGAGGTTCTTTCTGAGTTTGGTCTCCTGCAAATGCCAGCTGCAGCGTGGCTTTCAGCAACTGCAGTGTTCATTTATGTGACTTGTAAGTATTGTGTTCCCAAATATAATAGAGAAAGAAAACAAAAAGGGTTTTTTCATGTTAGACAATAAGTGATATAGTGTGTGGGGCTAGCATTTAAAAGGTTGATGTAACATTGCATAAATAGTTCATCAGACTTTTTTGAAGTTAATTGAATTCCTCGCACTTGTCTCTACAGTCGCTTAATTACACTACAAGAAAACACTTCGTTTGGTACACAATTGGGACACAAAAAAAAAAAAAAAAAATTCCCAAAGTTGTTCACGAGTTGTTAATAAAAAATCATTCTAAATTTATTATAGCAAAAAAAATCATTCTAAATCTATTTCAATTAGTGATGATTTTCTCAAGTCATTCTTAATTTAGAGAAAATTTTGAAAATCATCTCAATTAGAGATGACTTCCTCCCATTAGAGACAAACATCAAAGCCATCACTCATTTAGGGACAACATTTTGAGGTCATCTCTAATCTCGAATTTGAAATATATATCTCATTTAAATCTTAATATTTAAGTTCCTCTCCATTTTAAAAGAATCTACTTGCAATATTTTTGGATGGAAAATAAGATTAAAGGTATGTTGTCTCATTTAATATATTTGTTGTTTGAAAAATAATTGTTTTAAGGTGATTGAGTGTTAAATGCAATATTATTTTCTTTAATATGCATTTTGAGAGAGGATTTGGCAAATGTTACTTGAATTTGTAGGTTTCATGTTATTTCTCCAATGTGGTGATGATTTTATACATTTCAAACGAAATATTGTGCACTTATGAAATATTTGAAATAATTTAATTAAGTTTTGCTAAAAATATTGTCAAATAATTTTTTGTTGAATTATAGGACTATATTTTCTCCATTCCATGTCTAGATGAATTTTGTTCATTTTGAGTGAAAATATTTGGGGCTTAATGTTTATATATATATATGAGAGGAAGAATTTATTTATATACTTTATTTCTTTTTAGGTAGCAAAAAATATTGAAATAATTGAAAGCTTGGATGTAAAACAAGAATTTGCCTGGTCATGGAACTCTAACACAAGAGTTCGAGAGCGGTGTTAATAAATTTATTGAATTGGCTACAAAACAATATGATTTTATGGATGTCAGTAGCTCGTGCTCACGATGTAAGAGCAATCATTTTTTGAAAATTAATGAGGTAAAAGTATATTTATTTAGAAAAGAATTTTTGTATAATTACTTCAATTAAACCAGTCATAGAGAATATGAGTACCTCGCTAAATCTTAGATGAAGTTAGCCAAAATATAAGTCTTAATATAGTTGAATGATTTGAAGTGATAAATTGAGAGTGAAGAATGGTGTATGATGTTCTGCATACTAGACGATCAACAAATGATGTTAGGCCTAGTCAGTTAGGTGTTGGTGTAGTTGCCAATGATGTTAGGACAAGTAACACCACATCTAGATTGGGACTATCTTCTAGTATGAACAATGTTGAAGAATAGTCAAAAAAGTTTTTTTAAATTTTGTATGCAGTTAACCAACGGTTGTATAATAGATGTAATAATTTCTCCTAACTATCAGTGGTGGCTTAACTTGTGAACATAAAGGCCAAATATAATATGTCACAAGATTGTTACGATAATATTTCTAAAGTATTTGGTGAAATCTAGCCTATGGATAATAGAGTGCCACCAAACTACTGCAACATGAAGAGACTAATAAGAGATTTATGTTTGCTTGTATTAAAGAATGATTGTTGCAAGTCAAGCTATATGTTTTTTTGGAGAGATGGTGATATGTTGGACACCTGCAAGTTTTGAGAACAAGTGATGCTCATTTAGAGAAGTAGGTCCCAATGCGAGATTGCAACAGTTGCCTCTCATTCTTAGATTATAGAGGTTATATGCTTTGGAGATGATAGCAAAACCCATGACATGGCTTGCGTGTCATAGTACTAAACATGGGCCGATGTGTCATCCCTCTTATGCTAAGGCATGGAGATACTTTGACAGGATGCACTCCGATTTTGCCTATAAACCGCAAAATGTGTGGTTAGGTCTTTGTGTCAATAATTTTACACCATATGGCTAGTATGACAAGACCTACTCTTGTTAGCTAGTTGTTGTCACGCCGTACAATCTACCGCTTAGGATGTGTACGAAATATCCATATATGTTTCTCACTCTAGTGATTTCGAGGTCATCTAGTCCTAAACGATTATTGATGTCTATCTCCAACTAGTAATTGACGAGCTTAAACAGTTATAAAAAGTGGTGTTGTGAGGTATGAAGCAAATAAACAAGATTACTTTAGGATGAGGACAACCCTGATGTGGACTATGAATGATCCTTTTATGTATTCAATATTGTCAGGGTCGAGTGCAACAAGGGTGATGGGATGCCAAATGTGTATGGGTATGAGAGCTTTTTATCTCCAACTTGAAAGAAAGGCGTTATACTTTGATTGTTATTGTCAGTTTCTCGTTATTGGTTATTTATATAGAAGAACAAGAAGAACTCCACAAAAGGTCCGATGGAACAATGTGTTATGGCCCCTAGAGAGTAAGGAGAACAAACATGGCAATGTGTATAGTGCCTAGATAGAGTTGTAGACAATCCTCACAAGTCAAACATATGGGTATGGGACTGAGCACAAATGGACAAAAGGCGTATTTTTGGGGATCTACTTTAGTGGAAAACAAACTTCATCCACCACAATCTTAATATCATATTTATTAAAAAGAATGTATTTGACAACATCTTCGATACAGTGATGGATGTGAAAAACAAAACTAAGGACAATTTAAATGCCCGACAAGATGCTGCCCTTATATGTGATTGTCTTCAAATTGTTTTGCCTCCTGATGTTGATGGCCCAAAGCTTAAGGCTGTTTAGACCCTTAATCGGAATCAGAAGCAAAAAATATGTGAATGGTTATGGGAGTTGAGGTTCCCAGATGGGCATGCCTCTAATATTGGACAATGTGTCAATATAAATGATTTAAGACTTCACAGCTTGAAGAGCCATGGCTATCATGTATTCATGGAAAGACTCATGCCTATTACTTTCAAAGAGATGGTACCAAAATTTGTATTGAATGCATTGTCTAAAGTGTCTTTGTTTTTCTAATAGTTGTGTATGCCTATGCTAAATGTAGATAATATTAGAGAATTAAATAGTAAGGTAGCTTTTTTGATGTGCAATTTGGTGAAATCTTTCCTCTTGCATTCTTTGATTCAATCTTCAATGGAGCATCTACTTGTTTATCCATTTATGAGGCAATTATCGATGGTCCTGTTTAATACAGATGGATGTATCATTTTAAAAGGTCAGTACTTTAGAACTCAGTTACTATTATGAATGTGCCCTCCACAAATGAGCATATTTCTTTATTGATGTAGATTCATGCACACTATGAAGAAAAAAGTAAAGAACAACGTTCATGTGGAGACCTCCATCGTTGAAGCATATACTGAGGAAGAAATAGCCACAATCACATCCCACTATTTCGATCCATCTGTAGGCTCAAGAAGAACAAGGCCCATAAGAAATTATATGCATTGTGACAATTTGAATGTCTACTCCTTTTCAATTTTTAACTGCCCTGGTCTTATCCCTTGAAAGCAAACACCAAGGTGGATCACAAGCACAGAGTACCATGCTATAGAAACATATGTTTTATTGAATTGTCCCGAGGTAGAGCCACGATATAGGTAGGTACTCAAATAAGATTATTTGATCTTATTTTGTTTCTGTTTCAAGACGTCTAAGTGTAGACTTAATCTAATGTTTGTTGCTAATTGATTGTCCAACAATATCCAGAAGAGGATGACATGGTTGATCGAATAGTGGTCAAACAATTTTTACTATGGTTCAAATCATAGGTAAGCCCTTACAATTTTATTCCACTACCATTGTCCCTACATCATATCTTAATGATGTGCTCCAAACTCCATATAGGCATTAGATCTAAATCACTGTGTTGATGATCCAATCTTGCAAAGTTTGGCATTTGTTTTGGGTAACCGTGCCCCCTCACCTTCCTTGAGTATTTCATCAATGGATACACTTTTCATACCATAGTTCACAAATAAGGGAAGTTGACAATGAATTTTGGTGTCTATGTGCGCACATCTTGTGACAATAATGCAGAATACAATTTCTATAGCTTAATTGAAGAAATATTATAGCTAGAGTACCAAGATCTCCCCAACATGTGCACTGTTCTGTTCAAGTTTCACTAGGTTGATCCAATTCAGGGTTAAAAAGTGCATCCAAAATAATAGTTGGAAGGTGTCAACCATTCAAAAGTTTATAGTACAGATGAACCGTTCATTCTTACTTGATAGGCTACACAGGTCTGATCTTCTAAATATCCATGTGAGAAAATAAACAAGAATGGTTGGACAGTTGTTTAAAAATCAAGGCACGCCCAAAAGTGGAAGAAAGATGGACTGATTTACCGTTCCAACCAGACATTGAGTACAACAGACTTGAGGGGCCAAATTCTTCAAATATACCACCTTTGCATGATCTCGATGTCATATATATATATATATACATACATACACGTCGACCTCGATAAAGCTATGAGATGTGCCAACTGTGACAACAATGATAGTAGCAATGGAGAATATGATTCTACTGATGTTGAAACATTTGATGAAGTGAGCAGTGATGAAGATAGTAATGATGAATAAAGATTGACCACCCTATTCTGAACGATGTTAATTTAAGCATGTATTTGCTATTTTGGTCTAGATGCATGACAACAATTATGCATACACAAATTCATCTTGTAGTGTAAACATAATTTTTCATAGAGATTATACAAAAATAAGTCACCAAATCATGCATAACACATCCGCAACTTTACAAACAATTGAGATTTCATGAACTAAAAGTCTAATTTTTGGTCAAGTACAGAAAGCAAAATAATGCTCAATATTTTTGTTGTCCCCCTCAAGTGGCACATTGTCCTTAAGGACTGTTGGCCCATCATTCGGGAATGGTGTAGGCGCATAAATGTTAAGGAGTTACGGCGTCAGTTTGGGTCCTGTGTGTTGGCTCTTAAAATAGCATGAAAGGGCCTTATAATGCATTTCTGAGTGCATCATGTAACTGTCCTTGACAATGCTAAGTGTAGCGTGTGTTCATATCAATCTCAGTCCTCAACTGTTATATTGAGCCCTCTGCTCCTCTTGTAAATCATTTATTTGTCACCACATTGTGGCAAAGTCCTATCCTAAGCCCAGATGTGGAGCAACAGTTGGAGGTGGCTGCGGAGCTTATTGTCTTGATGCTTCAACATGGTAGGGTGGGTCTATAAAGTAGATGTAATTCTGTGGGGACAAGTACTCCTCTGTGGAACTAAATGTCAACTTTTGAGTCATGTATAGAGCTCTGATGATGTGTGGATACCAAAGTCTGTCTTACAGACTACTAGCATATCGTTTAATCCCATCTTGAATAACAATCCCCAAGTTGAAGTATATTTCCTCTCTAATGGCATAAAGGATCACAACTCATTTGGCTCAATGCATTCCTACTTTGCATCAACTGCTGAAAATGGGCACTATGGTTCTCAGTTGATGTCCCAAATAGCACATTGATCTTAGTTGATGAAAAGTTTACTTCAACTCCCCAAACCCCAACTCATGGCTCCCCTTCATCTCAAGCAAATTTGAGTAGAACTGTCTCACAATTGTTTGCACAATGTCTCGATTTGGCTGAGTTACTAAATCACTGTAACCCTTTCTACGACGATAGGTGCATTGTTTTAAACTCCTTATCATTTCCTTCACTAAGCCTTGCTTGGGAACAGGGGTCCTTCCTTGTGTCTCATCTTCATATCGAGCCTTAGCTGTTGCTGAGAGGAATTTCTCCACATTGTAAGAAGGTGATGCTCTCTTCATTCTTGGCACTATCCTACATATGTAAAGAAATTAATTAGTTGGCCAAAAAATGAAGAAAGGCGCATGAATTCCAATTTGGCATTTCATCGAGCATATGGCGTGTTATGCATTATTGAAATACCATTAAAGCAAAACCATGATTTAATCTCATTTTCATTATGGCATCATCTCAACAACACAACAAGAACACAATTTAATCGGCACAAATCTAACATAATCCCTAGAAATTTAACAATGAATGGCCAAAAAATGAAGAACTATGTAATGCCCGTATATAATGCTATAATCATGAATTAGATTGTTGGTAAGTGTAAAAATTCCAAGAATAAGATGCTACATATGCAAAGAAATCAATTAGTTGCCTGAAACATAAAAAAAGCTGCATGAATTTCGATTTGGCATTTTGTCGAGCATATGGTGTGCTATGCATTATTGAATCCCCATTGAAGCAAAACAATAATTTAATCTCCATTTCATTATAGTATCATCTCAACAATACAACAACAACATTATTTAATTGGCAAAAATCTAACATTTTTCATAGAAATTTAACAATAAATAGCCAAAAAATGAAAAATTACTTAACGCCCATCTGTAATGCAATAATCATAAATTAGATTGTAAGTAAGTGTAAAAAGTTCAAGAACAAGATGTTACATTATATGGAAATTGCATACTTGTTAATTGGATAAAAATTTGTATAGGCAAGGTAACAAAGATGTGTAAACATGCTCAGAAAGTGTATGGGGATGTGTTTGATTGAAAAGATGAGTGGAGTTTGGGGCTTTAAAGTCTCCCAGATTTTGCCATCGCCTACGTCATTGCGACAACAAAGGTGAAGAAAAAAATATAAAGTTTCATTACAATGATGATGATGACCAAAATCTCTATATTTTTCATCACCCATGTTATTGCGATAATGATAGTGATGATTATGATGGGTATCCAAAATTTTTGAATAAGGATGGAATTTTAATTAAAAAGTCGTCCCTAGGCCATCCCTAATCAAAATTTATATCTCTTCCCACGCCACTGACTTACATTTCCACTACCACATCCAACCTTTCATCCACTCACTCTCTTTGCACAAGGATTTTTCTCCTTCTCAACTCTTTCTTTTCACATTCAAGCCATCTAGGCATCCAAAATAAAAGTAAGTATTCCTTTTCCTTTTTTTATTGGTAAACTTCCCCTTAGGTTATATGTTATTTTCTATTTAAATGGAAGTATTGTTTGGTTGATTTTCACTTTGGCATTCTAAGTACGTGATTTTTTTGTTGATTTACATATGTTGGAATATTAGAATTTTGAATGGTGTTACACTCTAACTTGAAAATTAAAGTTCTATTTGATGTGAATTGGGTTTGATAAAGATGCATCTTCACATGTATACACCAAGTGTTCAATAAAATATAAATATAATTTTCCATGTACAATGTGTTCATTTTCAGCATTGTTTCAATCATGAATTGTGTGTAGCATGTTCTTAATGCATTTTTGTTGTAACATTTTCTTTCAATAAACTAAATTACATGGTTCACACTCGAATCTTTTTCATGGGTCTAAATTATATTGTTCACTTGTTCTGAGGATGCCGTGTGATGCATTCTCGAGTGGGAGGTCCCAAATGGGGTGATATTCACAAAGAAGAGCTACTCTAAATTGAGACTTTACGCCTTGTGGGGCTATTGTATCTGACAACTTGGAGACTCAACCCCCCACCCACCCATGCACACACACACTCCTACCCAACCATCATTGACATCCACAAATAATTGAAACCAGCCATCACTCTTAAGGCAAATAGACCCCTTCCAAAAACTGATATCCTTACTCTTAGAGCAATCGGGAGATGACTCACTATCGAGAGTTGGAGGCCCAATTTATACCACTCCACAATCGTTCTAGTAAGTTGATTTCTAGCTCAATATTACATTCATACCTTTTGCTTTAAATGAATTTTTTAATTCCATTAATAATGAATATGCATTTTTATTTTATCAAGTGCAATGAGAGAAATTCCAAATGCAATGAGGTATATAATGACTAACAACTATAATGAGGCATGGATATGCTATAGTGATGTCTGACTAGTTGTTAAAAAATTTTGATTCTGCACATTCAAGGTTAGGAAATTAATTATAAGCTTTTTACTTTGCATGATTTTATAACTTTAGTGATTTTTACAAATGTTCAATTTGTATATGTCATATGTATTGTAGAGTCAATTTACTTGAAATGAAGCACACCAAGTAACAATTGACGAAATTTTCAAAAAAAAAAGGCGAGTGAGCTATTACATACAGCCTTGCATCATGCATGGGCATCAAACATGAGGGCTCCCTAGATCCCCAAGATAAATGGGATAGGATTGTGGCTCAATAGGGCGAAGACACATTTTGACTCATGTGTGACAAGGATAAGGCCAACCATGTTGCTGATGCCGCCTCAGCCTCCACCATCTATTAAGTTGGTTCAATTTCTATAACAACCCACTGTCCAGGAATGGTACATGCTACATTAGCTTATCATATCACACTGGAATGATGAATCTATCTTAATATGTCTTATTACTAAGTTTTAGGAGTTAGAGACGAGTCGAACCCCAACTCCACTAAAACTTTATTCCGAAGTATGGAAGCATGCATCTAGAGAATAGGTAGGACCACGTGCATAGGCAGCAGCAGTAATGTTTGTTTATTCACTCATGTAATTACGTTGGAATGATTATGTTGAGCTGTAATATCAAGGATTTTTTTAAGGTGTTGTGTGGTTACTTCAAAATAGATTGCCTTGTGTGGTGAGTGTGTATTAGTTGCATATACATTTTGGGAAGTTAAGAAATTCTCACGCACAAGCTGGAAAGTTTTTCCTTTATTCTAGTACTACTATTGTTTTAATTTTAGGTAGCATATATTTGGATAATTTTGTTTATAATATGAATATGAGTCATTTCGAATTTGTTAATTGTCCTTTTGATTTCATATTGCACAATATTTATATACATTATTTATTTTGCAGGAAATGATGGAAAAACTCTCATAAGATCAAGATGTTGAGAAGCCGGATGCAAATGCATCATCATCTTCGAACAATAACAACATTATGATATCAGCACTAAAGTTAGGCTTCTTGGGATAGGGTTTGAATCAAAATCATTTAAACCATTATTTTAAGCTTCTACATCCTCTCAAATTGAGTTCCACTCTCTTCAGCAAGAATTGCAACTCACAAAGGAAAAACTACAACAGAATGAGGAGGAGCTAAATCATTATAAGACAAGGTTGCAGTCGAATGAGATCAAATTAGAACAAATCATGTAATGGGTTGCCTCACATATTGACTTCAACATGCTCGACCTTGTTGGCTTCTTGCAGTAGGCAGAGCACAATGAGGATGAGGATGACGATGATAATGAAATCTTATATACAGATTTGTAGTTCGCTCACCCTTGTTTATATATACTTCGTTAAATATGACAGTTTATATGATATTCAAACTATTTATGTAATGAAAAAATTGACATTTTAATTTGTTGAATTTGATATGTTAAGGTTTGAAAATAATTTGCATTAATTAAAATAAAATCAAAATTTGAGAAAATTTTCAAAAAAGCCATCTTTTTCGGTCCATTTCTATTCTTTGTGTACGTATTGGAACTAAAAGTTTATAATAGTGTGTGTATATATATATATATATATATATATATATATGTTGCACAACTAGACTCCGGATATGATTGAGATTAGGGCAAGAATATGAAGCCGGCACTTGTAATAAATCAATTTCAAAAGACAAGGAAGTTTTACAATACTTTGTACAACTCACATTGAACCGGAAAATTTAATGATTAGTGAGATCGACGGATTCCTCGTCTTTTTCGCTGTGTGTGTTTCTTGTTTCTCTTTTTATTTCTCATAAACAAACACATATTTGTTTGTAAGAAAAATTGGTATTGAAATATGTAAAGAGTATAAAAATAAGAGAGAGAAAATATATATAAAAAAAGTTAATGTTGTAGGTTGTATATTTAGAGAAATGTGTTTTAATGGATGAAAATTCTCCAATTTTTCCGTCCAAAAGCGTAGCCCAAGTAAACATGTATGCATCCCCTTGGAGTATGCATACTAGCTTTAAACTCGTGTTACGTATGATATTTAATTTCAAAAAGTCATATCGAAAAAAAAGCCAAAATAATAAAAATAGACTTTATATTCAATTATATGCTTAAATAATTTTTTTTAGCAAAGCATATAGAGTATTATTTCTCAGGAACTGCTGGAACTTCATTTATATTCTGACATGTCAATTATTTTGAAGAGGCCAGTGCTAAATGATAACTTATTTTATTTTTCATTGAACTTGTATAAATTATTTACTAAAATAGAAAACAAATTTAAATTTCATACACTACCAACAAAAAAAACAGAAAAAAAAATAGATGTAGAAACCACAAATTTTATTAAGAAATTTAAAAAATGCTTCAAAAAAAATTATGTTGATATTAAGTAATATATTTAATGTGAAAAAACCCGAGATTAATTTTATTTAAAAAAATATATAAAAACATGAATAATTTAGTTTTTCATTGTACTTACACCTGGAGGGAAAAATAACAATAATGAATTAGTTACATTTTGTAGTACAACCAACTAAAAGAATTGGACTCAAATGAATATACTTGTTCAAATAAAAAAAACATAATAAGTATATTAACTTGATGAAATTATGTACCTAAATAGATCAATAACATCAAACAAAAAAAGATACTTAAGATCTTACAGAAATTATAGATTAACTGAATCATGAAAACAGGAGATTAAAAAATGTAATAAATGCAGAACATAATAAATATGAAATGTAGTGCTTTAAATATTGAGTGAAAAAGAAAAGTCCAAATAAAATTGAAAAGAGGACAGAGAAAAAAGAGTGCTCGAACAAACTTTTTAGAGCCATAATAAAAAAAATTTCATAAATGTGATACCAAAAAATCACTATTATCACACATCCTTTAATTGCAAATATTTATTGAGATTCTGTTTATATTTAGTATTTTAGAGTTTCCCCAGTCATTTTCTACAGTCACATAAAGTTACATTCCTGTGTAGCCATGTTCATATTGTCAGGTGGATTACAAACCAAAATATATTTTAAATTATAAAAAAAATAATTAGAATAATCAAGTCCTGACAATTATATTTAGCCCACTTAACTATTTAATATGATTGTATTTATTTTTAAAATATTTTTGATGTGTAAATAATTTGATTAAGATTATATGGTCAAAATGGTTTTTTAAATCATTTATAAAATGAACTTAACACTTGATTATTTTTTTATTTATGATTTTTATATATAATTATTTTATCTTATGATTTCATAATTTTATACTGAATTTTTAGTATACCAAGGTGTTGATAAAAAATGTTTAACTAACTTTAATAAAACAGTTTATTCAAATTTATTGTTAAGGTAAACATGGTTTAAGAGTATGAAATGGTCTCATTTCTATCTGACATTGAAATGGGATTTTTTCTAATGAAACTTATTCAGTCCTATAGTTCGTGGGTGTCCTTTAACAAAGGACCAATATAGTTAAGAAAATACCCAAATTAATAGCTATACAATTTATTTATATAAAAATTAAAAATTTAACCGTTTGAATGAAAATTGCCCAAATTAAAACAACATAGTTAATTAACTAAAATAATTGAAATTCTATCTGATTGGATTAATGTGGTTTTCGAGTAAAGATTAAAAAATGTCTAAATTAATTGATAATTAACTATATAAACTATTTAAATATATTGAAATACGTTACATATACATATATATTATTGTATAATTTATTATTTAAGCTAAAATTGTTTATTCTACGTGTTCAAATAATTTTTTATCAATGATTCCTATTTTAAAAATGTTAATAATATCAGTGAATTATTCAAATGAAAACAATATGATAATAAAACATAAATCGAGTATGCTTTAATAGTAATATAAAAATTTTATGAAAAATAAAAAATTATATTAGATAATTTTCATAAAATGAGCGATAAAAATGAAGAGATAATGAAATAATAAGTAAAAAACAAAAAAAAATTATAAAATTGAAAAGAAATAAGTTTTAAATGGACATTTTAATAAATTAACTCTGACGACATATTGGATACTATCTACTATTCACACATTTTATGTAATATAGATTAATACACACTCATATGCGTAATCACAAATATTTTGGTTATTCATATTATTTATGTCTTAAAAAATAGTAAATTAGTTAATGGTTTCTCTTTGAGTAAATTAAAATAGAAAAACCAATAACCAAGTTTAAAATATAAAAGTATCCAAGTTAGAATTTAATTTATGTTTACACATAGAAATAAACAATAAATTTCTTCAAAATTATTGTGGATTTATAGAAATTTATAAAATGAATTGGACTCAAATAAATATGCATAGTTCAAATAAGCAAACTCATGATAAGCATTTTAACTTCGTTATGTACTAAAATTAACTTATAATTAAGATAAAAATAAATACATACAATCTCACAACTATTATTATCATATATAACAAGTAAACCATGAAAATCGGAATGTAAACGACAAAAATAAAATAAAAAGAGAATATAAACTTACATATAAATTACCAAATAAAATTAAACAGATGGAGAAAAAATGGTACAACAAATTTTTTGGAGTCAGAACAAATCAATTGGCATATAAAATATATTTGTGAACAAAAAATCCGTATTATCAAATCCTCACAAATTGCAAATGCTTGCCAATATTTTTTTATATATATTTGGTATTTTGGAGTTCCCACTGCTAGACTCAGGCTATGTTTAGAACTCCTATTTACATTTCCTTTCGAATTATCAAACTTTATAGAATTAAACATATTATTTAATAAAATTCATTTAAATTTAAATTTAAATTTTCTTTCTTTTAAATATATAATTAGTTAATTATTTTTCAATCGTTACGTATATTTACAATCAAAATAATATATATAATATATATATACATACATAAACTCATATTAATATATTTTTATATTCTTATACACTATCACATCATTCAATTATTATTATTATTATATATATATATAAATTAATATTTTTCAAAATATCAAATCTTACTACTTAATATGACATGTTTACAGGAGTACGCAGTTATTTTTCTGGAACAATTTATACGGTGATGCTTTTATACAAGTATTCGGGGAGGAAATGAAATAGTAGAAAAATTACCGAAGTTAATGCCTATTAGTTTATTTAACTAAAATAATTTTTTTTTGATGATTTTAACTCAAACAATTGCAAATGTAACCTTTTGCATCGAAAATTGACAAAATTAATACATATATAATTAGATTTCCAAAAAATTAAAATTGTAACCGATTGCGTTAATGGTTTTCCGCATTAATTGATAATCGACCAATCAATTTTTCTAGAATAATTAAAAAAATTAAAATTATGAGAATTCAAACCCTTGGTCCAATAAATTAATTTTGCGTGTGATCATAAAAGACATGACTCATTTATATCTTTGTCGTTTTTAGTTTAATATCAATCAAATATTAATTTTTAATTTTTCAATAAATTTTTGACGATCATATATGATACATGACGTGTTTGTGTAAGTTAATTAAACGTACACAATTAAATAGATATTATTTTACGCAAAATTCAAAGCGGTGTTTCAATCTTTATTGATTAGTAGCTTATGTACACTCGCAAGCAATATTGACTTTGTTTAATGTGATCATAATTTAAATAATTATTGAAAATAATTAAAAAATATATAACCTAAGCAATATTTTTTGAACTTGAGGTTTAACATGATCATATTTTGGAATTATAATTTTGACATTCAAATAATCTAAATAGCAATTATGTTATTTATATTTTGTTAATTATCTTAATTATACTTAGTCAATTTGACTGCCCACTTAATATATTATATTTTTTTTCCCACTATAACTTTTGTATTGTGACAATTCAATTACCAATGGAATGTCATGACAATTTTTTCAAAGATACACAAATAACTACTGAATAAGATTATATATCGTATAATTTTCATAAATTTACCGAAACCCTTATCACATCACAAATTTTTTCTTATTCAAAATATATTTTATTAACCTAAAAAAAAAGCCAATCAAGCATACCACTTCAAATAAACATTGCACCCTATGCTATTACCAATTTTGGTAGCTAGCAAAAACAATGGATTGGTATGTGTGCTGTGTGCTGTGTGCTGGCTGGCCATCACATCTATGTTACCATTGAAAGGTGATTCCTCGTCATGTTTGAAAACGAATCATCCAAAGAGAAACATGATTCTTGTGAATTATCTCGTTTTATTGGGACATGTAACTCATGACTTCCGAGAATTAAACGACCTTTCTTGTTTGAAACAAACCGTGAAAAAGGAATCCAAAGAAAATGGTGGAAAGCGAAAGGAAACAACAAGGGTGGGCACTGGGCAGTTCAAAGGAAATTAAGGGGAAAAATAAGATAGTAATTTCAGAATTCTTTCATTTGGAAAACCCAAGAAATCACATAGCAAAATATTTGTTTTGCTTATAATTTTGGGGTACACGAGCATGTCCTTTTCTTTTGAAATATACAATCATACATGTCGAGTCATTTTCATGATTTTTTTTTTGTTCTCGTCGAGACAAATAATAAATGAGAAGTTCGCTTGTTTTTTCATGAACATGAAACACGTGCATGTAAACAAATTTACATGTAATTTAGTGCAAGCAAATAAAATTTTGTGCTTTTAGTTCCGAACTTAATAATTTTATACTGGGTTGAGGAAATGGGGAATATGACCCTCAGTGCGTTCTATTATTTTTATTTGCTTCTGTTAATTAATTAATTCGGTAGAAAAGTAAGATAGAAAGAAGACACTATCCCAAATTTATCAGAAAGAGAAAGACAGCAAATAAAGACACGACACCAGCTTTGGTGTGGGCTTACTTGGGAGCACGAAAGACGGAGGCCGCTGGGTCCCACCCACGAAGCAGACAACCGTTACTCGTTCACACCCGTTACCTATACGTATATTTCTGTATTTATATATATCTCGTCTTTCTATTTATTTATAAATAAATATATATATATATCTACACACAGAAACATATATATATGTATATATTTATCTTTTATTTATTATTTAATTTTTTTCCTCTGATAAATAGTTGATAATAGTTTATTTTCAAATATAAAAATTACCCGGCGGGTCAGCCGGCTGCGCTGAGGCGATGACTTCAAAGACAAGTTGTGGAGGGGAATATTTCTGAAGCAAAGATGCGTCATTTGACAACCTGTCTCGAGGTTACTAATATAACACATACAATGACAAAAATTTCTTGGATTACGGCGATGTTTGAGGAAGGGATTTTTATTTGAAATGATTGGAGTCATGTTCAGATAGTATAAATAGTATAATTTATTTAAATATATATATATATAATATAATAATAATTAGATAATATAATAGTTTTAAAAAATTATAATTATAATATATGATATAAATAAAAATAAATATGAGTATATATAGGTATTGAGTTGATTGTACATAGTTGTAATATTAAAAAATAATTAGTTAATTAAATTTTAAATTTGAATTTAAAAAAATATATTGTTAAATGATATGTTTGGTATTGTGAAATTTGAAATATTGTTTTGTAGCTAAAAGTTATATTCCAAACATAACCTACATGTTTAGGTTACGGAAAGAGAATGTCTTCATTTTATTATGGCATGACAACATTGCGACAACTGTATGTGTTTTCTTGAGGAATAAAATCTTGGAATGTGAAGGTGAGGTTGATTTAAGCTATCCCTGTTACTAAAAGACATCTTGGACAAAAACACGATGGTTTAAAAGTACTACGTTTTTCTGATTGATTGTATGATGGGATGAGCCCCACTAAAGTCCGTAAATTACACTTTCGACCTCAATGATTTGGTAAATTCCACAAGTCTTGCAATGGAAGGTTCGTGACAGCGTACCAAGCCCTTGTCTAATTCCTAGTAGCATGCCAACATTTTATGCCTTGAAAGTGGGTTTTTGTGTTTTTAATTATCCTTCGAAAAAAGCGATTATAGCATTCATCCGAAAGGTATTCGGAATTTTATGACAATCAAATGGGAAATCGTTGCGTGCTTTGGTTGAATATAAATTTAGGATTTTTGGAATAATAGTGGTTAGTATTATGTATAAATTCTAAAGAAAAAAAAATCTAAACGTACTTAATAATTCATCAGTCAACAAAATGATAACAAATAAGCATAACCGTGTGACAACTTTAAAGGCGATGCAATATAATTCTTCTGTTTCGTAAAAGGATAACAAATTACTTTCCGTCAAAAGAAATATGATATCATAAAATAAAGATAATTCTTACAGGTATTTTTTAAAATAGAATAGTAATAAAATTAACAGAATGAATGTATTGCATTTTTGTAATCAAAGAATTCATTTTGTATTTTAGTAAACTATCGTGTGCATGCTATATGTATAAAATACGATTATCTAAATAATACATAAATTTTATATATTATAAAACTTAATAGTATATAATCTGATAAATAAAACACATGATGAAATAATAATGAGATGTCTGTTTCCAAATTTCGATCATTTTCCATCACATTGAAATTCATACAATCCGAAAAATTTACCCAAAAAATATCTCATTAAAATTTCAAATTTAAATTATTCCTAATTTTATGTATACATAAGTATTCAAAATTTAATGATACCCATATGTACATATATACTTGTGTTCCCGGACATTTACTCCCAAAAAATTAATTATTGTTCTCCATAATCGAATCGATATTATATACTAGCAAACATGCAGACTTATGTACAAAAAATTTAATAAAAAATTACTTTATTAATACTACAAAACTTTTATAGTAATTTAAGATAGACGCGTGAACTTATTTTCTGTTAACTTTAAGAAAAATACAAAAACTTTGCATCGTCACTGAAAAAACAAAAATACAAAATTACACTAAAAATAATAATTATATTTTTATCAAGATACCATAGTTATTTAATAATGATCAATAACTTTGGTGTCTTGATAATTAAAAGTGAATTACATTAGGATTTGAAAAATCAAAAGTCATTAATTCTCCATTTGGAGGTATATTGGTAAAATATTATAAGGCCAAATGGTCGTTATTATAAAAAGTTGAATCTTAATAATATATATAAAATAAATTAAAATTTCCACCCATTAAATATAACTTTTACTATTTTTCATCTCATTGAAATTTATACAATCCAAAAATTTTATCCAACAAAATTTTTATTAAAAATATCAAATTAAAACTATTCCTAATTTTATGTAAATAAAAGTATTTAAAATTCAAGTATCATGTTTATTTAAATCAAATTAATACTTACACATAAAGGTACACTCACATTCACATACATTTACTCCCAAAATTTTAATTACTATCTATATATACAATCATATAATTTAATCAATATTATATAACAGCATTCATCCATGTTCCTTTTGTGCGAAAGAATTAAATAAAAATCAATTAATTGGCATAATAAATTTTTTGAAGTAATTTAAGATAGACAACATACAAAATTTGAACTTATTTATATGAACTTTGATATAAATGCAAAAAATTTACATTGTGATTGAAAAACATAAATACAGAATTACATTAGAAATAATAATTTATCCGGACACCAAAGTTATTTAGAAAAGATAAATAACTTTGATGTTTTTATAATAAAAAATAAATTAAAGTAATAGAATCTTACGATTAAAAAGAGTAATTAATTATTATAAAGGATGAAGTTTTAAATATATAGTATAACTTATACGCACACATGTACAAATTAAATAAATGGTCAAGTCCATGGTGGCCAACCATGAAAATTTGCATAAGATTCGCGGACATTTATTTATTTTCCAAAATTACTGTATCACAGAAGTCCGTTGTGGTGTGATTTGAAGACGAAAATGAAGAGGTCGTGCGTTGGAGATGGGACCCACCGCAACGGTGGTAACGAGCTGGCAAATTCGAAAGTATTTGACAGACTGTTTCTCTTCAAGCACACAATACATTGCCACCCCTCCCACTCCCTTCAAATTCCTCCTCATTACTCTTTAGTCGCCTCCAGCAATCCCTGTTTATCTCCGTCTCAAATTTGGTGCACAGCAAAAGTTCTGTTCTTGGGGAAAAATCTTGAATTATTTTCGTTTCTGTGATTTTTCTTGAATTTTTGCTTCGTTTACGACAGGACAAGTGTGTTTGATCATGGCTGAGGAAACCAAGAAGACAGCTCCTGAGGCTCCGTGCGCGGCTGAAGAGGTGGTGGCCTCTGATGTGCCGGAGGCGGAGAAGCCCGCGACCACGGTGGTAGAGAAGGATGCCCCGCCGCAGCCCGAGCCTGAGCCGGATAAGGTTGAAAAATCGGCGGCTGAGGAGGTTGTGGAAGGAGAGAAGGAAAAGGAGAACGATGAAGCGTCGGCAGAGGAGAAGATTACCGAATCTGCTTCTTTCAAGGAGGAGAGCAACAAGGTTGACGATCTCATCGACCCAGAGAAGAAAGCCTTGGATGAATTCAAACGGCTGATTAAGGAGGCACTCGAAAAGCATGAATTCACCGCTCCTCCGCCGGCAACCGCCAAGGAGGAAGAACCGAAATCCGAAGAGAAGAAAGAAGAGGAAGCCAAACCTGAAGAGAAGAAAGAAGAAGAGTCAAAAACCGAGGAGAAAAAGGAAGATGAGCCAAAGACCGAACCAAAATCCGAAGCTTGTGAAGCGCCGGCGGCGGAGGCAGTGAAAGAAGAGGCGATGGAGAAAAAGGCTGAAGAAAAAGCTACCACCGAGGCATCCGAAACAGTGGTCAAAAAGGTTGAAAAAGCGGAAGCTGCTGAAGAGATCAAGGAAACTATAATTCATGAAGTCACCGCCCCTGCTCCACCACCGTGCGAGGAGAAGCCAAAGGAGGAGGAAACAGCTGCTCCGCCGGAGGAGGTTTCCATATGGGGCATTCCTCTGCTTGCGGATGAAAAGAGCGATGTGATTCTCCTCAAGTTCTTGAGGGCTAGAGACTTTAAGGTGAAAGATGCTTTTGCCATGCTGAAGAATGTGGTGGCGTGGAGGAGAGAGTTCAAGATTGAGGAGCTGTTGGAAGAAGAAGGAATCGTTGAGGGGCTTGAAAAAGTCGTGTATATGCATGGGGTGGACAAAGAGGGACACCCTGTCTGTTACAATGCTTTTGGCGAGTTTCAGGATAAGGAGTTGTACAGTAACACTTTCGCTGATGCCGAGAAGAGAGCCAATTTCTTGAAGTGGTATATTCAGTTTCTGGAGAAGAATATCCGAAAGCTTGACTTTAGCCCCGATGGTACGTGCACCATCGTTCAGGTCACCGATCTGAAGAATTCACCTGGGCTGATCTTGTTCAAGAAAGAACTCCGCCAAGCCACCAACCAGGCCCTCCAACTGCTTCAGGACAATTATCCTGAATTTGTTGCCAAACAGGTACATCCTTTCTATTCCTCTCTTTCTTTTTTAATGTTTTGTGCATTGGTGATTCTTTTGCGGTGATCTAGTTTTAGAGGGATATCGGATTGCTTGTTAGGGATTGTTGTGGATTTTGTCAATTATATACTCTGCTGCTACTGTACATCCTAATTGAAGTTATTGATTGTTGTTTGTGTCAAAGCTGTTCGTCAATGTTCCATGGTGGTATGTGGCTTATAATAGGATGATCAGCCCATTCCTGACCCAAAGAACAAAGAGCAAGTTTGTGTTTGCTGGCCCTACGAGGACCGCTGAAACCCTCTTCAAGTCTGTAAAACTTGATCATTTTTTTTTAACCCTGTTGCTATTTACAGACATTGTTTGGCTACTTTGGTCTTATGCCAAGTTGAATGACTCTATCGTGGAATTCTATTTGTCTCAGATACATAGCGCCTGAGCAAGTACCAGTTCAATATGGTGGCCTTAGCAAAGAGGGTGAACAGGAATTCACCCCTGCTGATGCTGCAACGGAGGAAACTATCAAGCCAACATGCAAACATACCGTGGAATTCCCAATCATTGAGGTGCGTTTGCCTTAATGGCAACTGAAATAGGGTATTTTAATTAATGGATTTCCATTCTAATGGCCATCTGTGCATTGTGGGATTTTGCAGCCTGGCACTTTGGTTTGGGAGGTGAGAGTTGTGGGTTGGGATGTTTCCTATGGGGCTGAGTTTGTGCCAAGTGCCGAGGACGGATACACCTGGATAGTACAGAAGTCTAGGAAGATTGCACCTACAGATGAACAAGTTATCAGCTGCAGCTTCAAAATTGGCGAAACTGGCAAGGTTGTCCTCACCTTTGACAACCAAACTTCTAAGAAGAAGAAGCTCCTCTGCAGGTCCAAGATCAAGCCTTCTGAGTGAACATAATGTTTCACAGCATAATAAGGAGGATTCCTTTGTTCATTCACATATTCATTTATTTCTGGTTGGGTATCCAACTTAGTTTGGGAGTGTTGTTTGTTTTATATTTGTTTGTTGTTTTTTCTTGAATTGAGCTTTTCTTGTTGGATTGCTTAAATGTCTGGTGAACCAATTTTTGGGAATGCAAGGACCAGGAAATGACAGACACAGATACATACAAGGGGTTTGGACAATGTTTGATAAATGTGAACAGAAATGTCTTGTTTATTTTACTAGTGCCAAAGATAGACAAATTGCTTTTGTTACTAGCTTTCAATGATGCTTTGCGTGCTGTAAATTGTGTGTGAATCTTTTAATTTGTAATTGCATTTGTTTCTTTTAATGGATGTTGTCAAGTGGATTCTTCACGCCTCATTGCCCTGCTCCCTGCTCTATAATTTGTTCCATCCCTATGAATTGCCCTCTCTGTGCCAACTCAGCGGGGCAAATGCCAATCTGTCAAATTCTTGCATGTCTGATTTAATTTATTGCAAAATTTGAACTGGTCCAGCTAGATAGCGTTGAATCATCACAACCGACATTCCACTGATATTGTACCATATTATGTCACTCCCTGCCTAGGCTTTTGTTTCCTTTAATTTGAAACACTTTTATGAAGACCCACAGTCTGCAACTCTGCTTCGTCAAATTCGATTTCTTGAATTATGCTGGCTTTTAAAAAGTCTTTATCTCAGGATTGATGATAATATTGGGATATCATCATCGTCATTGATCCATATTAAAATGATACAACAAAGTGAAAGCAAATACAGTTTGTTGACCCCTTTACAGAAAGGCAGCAGACAAAACAAGATTTTAACAACAGTGAAAATGTTTAATGAATCTGTCAAAAGTACTTTTTAGAGAGAAAAAAAAAAAAAAGAAGAAGAAGAAGAAGGTAAAGCTGAGGCTACCTCAGAGAGTCGTGTTGAGATTCTTAACGGCTCTTTTCTGAAATTTTGATGATGAACAACCGCACATAGGGGGATGCCTTATATTAAGGTTCCTAATCATTCTTCCCACCAACTAATTAAATAAAAAGTTGTCTTCATCATCAATTAACAGCTCTAGTTGCAGTCCACACCATTTAAAAAAATCCCAGAAATACACCCCACCAATAATGCGGTAGGGCACAAACTAGACTAACCCTTGTCATATTTCCACAAGATTCTAGCATATGTAGGCATCATTGTGTTGACAAATTAACACACCAAACGAAAATTATAACGTTAGCTGAAATGTTCTGCTGTAATTGTTGGAAAAAATGACGTTTGCTGCCTCATAATTATCATTTCTATCTCTTCAAGTTGCTTCTTTGCCGTTCTCCTTTCCTTCATATTAATAGGTTTCCTTTGCCAAAAGTTAATGATTTTAGAATCCTGTTTATTTCATTTGTTTCACACCTTTATTTTGCCCCCGTCTGTTTCGTTAGAAGCAAACCGGGAGATTTTGTCTTTTAGGGTGTTTATTTTAGTCACCTTTGAGGAAGAAAGGGATTAGGATGTGAGTTGGGATGTCAAGCTTGATTTATCTACTCATCCTTTTCGGTGCAATTAATAATCCTCACTCTTCTTACAGTTTCTTTAGCCTATCATTTTATTTGAATAATTAAAAAACAGTTTGATGTGGAAGTGGGGACGGCCCAACTGGGCTAATTGGCATAGTCTCTGGGCAATCATTTGCTGATTTTGAGGGAATCTTGATCAATTTTGTTGAATTTCTTCTGTTGAATTGATTGCATTATTTCTTCTCTCTCTCTCTCTCTGTTTTTGTTTTTTTAGATCGGTTTGTGTGTCACTATATATTTGTTATCTTTCTTTATTTACACAAATCATGAAATATCAGCCCAAACAAGGTAGAATCAAAGGTTATTCCTGGATCAAGATAAACAGGTCTTGATGGAACATAATTTTGGCATGTCATAACGTGAAAAATATTCACTTAAAAAGAGCCTCGTGTGTTCATTTCAAAGAATTGTGTTCATATTTGTCCTTTTGGCAGACCAAAGAAAGGGTTTGGTAGATGCTAAGCTACCTTTTCTCTATTTTTTTCTTTTTGTTTTTTATTCTAATTTTTATTTAGGATTTTTCACTTTTAAATTCATTTATGAATGAAATATATTATGAAATTTTTAACAAAAAACACATTAAAATGAAAAGAATTGACATAATAACCAACATATGATATTCAAAATTAAAAGTAGATATAATATCTAAATATGATATTTAAAACAAACATCCACCTAACAATTAATCACATCCATCTCACATTATATTTTTATCTATAAAAAGTTATATAGCACAATTCAAACCAACTAAAAATGTGTAAACGTGAAAAAAAATTGAAACAAAAAATAGAACAAAAAAAAAAAAAAAACAAAAAGAAGAGAAAAGAAAGGGAAGAAAATAAAGAGAAATGGTGCAAGCATTGGTAGTGTAAAAGCACTACACACTACACTCAACAGTAGCAACAACTAAATCAAAAGAAAAGCCCAGACTTATCAATTGTGATCTCAGAAAATTGTACGATAATTACTAGAAAATTTAGGGACGGCCCTTTAATTTTAATTCTTTATGAGAATGATGTATTATTCTTCTATGATATAAAAATAGAGTACATGGTTGATACAAATTGGGAGGAAAGGAAAAGAGAATATAAACGAGATACATTGTTGATGAAGATCTTTCGTTTGTCTCTTTCCCTATGATTCTAAACAAGTACTCTATGTTAAGAGACTGGGAAGTGTTGCCCATGTTTGTTTCCTACATGGGTAAAAGGAAGATATTTGTTCTAAAGCTCAAGCTTTTGTTGGCTTTTCTTTCCTCTTATCATTTTCCATTTTATTTATTTATTATAATTTTTCATAAAATCCTTTTTCCGGGTTTTGGGCTTGCCGGTCTGAGACACTTGGTGCATTAAATATCACTGAAGATTTATTAATGAAAATTGCATGGAGACAAAGAAACATTGGTTGATTAACCTTCCAACCTTGTACCTTTTATTTTATCATTGCTCTGGCTGTCGTATATATGTTGGAAGTGGAGAAAATAAATGCTGATAATGATTGAAGAATTTGATCAATCATATTTGAATTGATTTTTTCCCTTTCTTTCTTTCTTTCTTCTTCTTTTTTTTTGTTTTTTAAATTTACTGAGGTGTAATTTCTTGCTGCAAGTGGGATTAACAACATTGGGCCTAGCTTCCAGCCCAATATCCGGAGCTTAATGGGCTGTGCAGCCCTACAAAATATTAACTATGTATTTTACAATTATACACCTTTTAAAAATATACATTTAATTATTATCTTTTTAAAATCTCTTCCTCTTTCTTTTTTTCTTTTTAATATATTCTTCTCTTCCACTTTTTTTTTTTTTATTATGCTACTTTTAATACTACTTAATTTAAACACATGTACACATTGACAATTTTATAATGAAGTAGATGGAATAAACTCTGTTGCACCGTTCTATCAAAAAATATAATGTGAAATACATAGTAGAAAAAACAGTATATCCTCTTCAACGGAATGTAAAGCGAAATAAAGCACCTGGGAGCTTTAAAATTTGACATAATTCTACCCATTTTATTTTATTTCTGACACGATTCAGTGATTTCCCCATTCGTGTAATGAAAGGTGATGAATCGACAAACGAATTAAGAGAGAAGTAGAGAACAGAGCAAAAATGAAAGGCCACGGATGTGGATAGTCTAGTGAAGAGTCAACATTTGTGGCTACGTCCAAGCTCTGACATAGTGCATGTAAGGTTTGATTTCATATGTTTTTCAACCGCTTCCCCTCTCCTCCCCACCCACCCATGTTCTCTAGTCCACCTTGGCCAGAACATGTGAAGAAATGACAGAAGCCTTGAACATCTTCCTGAAACTCGACACATTTCTTGCGTATTCTTAGATCTTGAACGTGTACTGTTTGGTAAAATTGTTTAATTTTTGGGTTTGGCAAAAATATTTAAACATTTCAAAATTTTGATAATTTCAAAAAAATGTGCCCAAATTTTGTTGAAAAAAATGCACGCCCCATGCATGTGACAGCGCAATTAGGGGATTCTCAGTGCCTTCGGATACGTTAACAAAGAGGATGCCCATTTGTGCAGTTCACGTGGAAAAAAAAGCCATGGGTCTATGGTGCAATAGGAGGGAAGTCCATGTCTGTTAAATGTTAACATTTCTTCCCTTGTTCATCTCCCTAACTGGAAGCTCCGACTCCCACGGCACTCCAAAAATTGCTCTGTCCCTCCCATGGTGTTCAACCAGTGATTTAAGTGTCCTCAAAGATTGTTTGGCTATTGAATCACAAAAGGCCATAGCATTTCGCACATCATCGGAAATGTGGAGTGCTACTAAGGAATGAGAGTTGTTCTGTGCATCTCTTGGACAAATGATGACCCAAGATGGTATTTCCATGCATGTTTATAATGCAATGTAAGAAAATATGTGAAATTTAGTTTTTGAGTTGTTGGGAATTTGGCAGAGAGGTAGTGTAATTTTTGTGTATTTTTATTGGTAATTTGTTTCTTATTTGGCAAAGAGGAGGTTGCCGGTTCTTTCATGGAAGGATCTTCTGATTTGTTGTAGGCAAAAAGCTATTATCCCTAGTTTATTGAAGAGATTGAAAGGCAAAAACAATAGAATGAAATATTAAAGGAAAGAACTAGAAAGCTTGTGAGTTGTTGCTTTTGGTTTCTTTGATCTTAGCTTTACTTTTGTGGATTCTAAACTTTTAGATGATAATTTTTTTGGTATGACAAATGACATCACTAATGAGGTTGAGACAAATGGAAGGTGATGGCATGATGGGATTTCTATAAGAGTTATAGGAGTTCATTTTGTTGTTGAAATGGTAGTGTTGCTGTAAGTTGTGTAATATGCATCATTGTAGTTGAAACAATGGTTATGTATAGGTTGCCGTAAGTTTATGTGTAGATTGTGCGTAATATTCGTAGTGATGTAAAATTTTCTTATGCGTAATATTCATGGTAGTGCAAAATTTTCCTAAGTTTTTGTGTAATGTGTAGAAGGATGTGCAAAAGCTGCAATATCAAAACCTATAGAACATTTTGTTTCATTGGAATTCAAATGATGCAATCCAAAACGTATAGAAATTTGTTTCACAATATTAATTAAATTAAAAGTTGAAATCATCCAAGAAAACACTGCTCAACAAAACTAACGTGAAATGCTTCTACATAAAGTTTATTGCTAACAAAACATTGGACCCCCACAGTATCCTAAATCTGTCAAAAACTTACATCTTATGCAGGGTAACATAAAGAAATGCATGGGCAATATCATTTCTTCATATTCTTAGCCATTCTACTAGACTTAGTAGATTTAGATGCATCTATTGTGAGGGTTGATGTTAGGGCTAATATGTTGACAAATTTTTTTTCCTCTAAGATAACGGCACTTGGTTTAGTCAGGCTAGTCATAACCTTAGGCATTGGTTTGGATGTCTATAGTTTTTGATACATAGACAAACCCATCGTCATAGGTAACTCAATGTAAGATTGTGTTAAGGTTGATGCTGAGGGATGTACACCCATCACATCCTCAAATTGTGTACCTTTTCTAGGAGGCGGTAGCGATTCATGTGCAACTTATTTGTATTATTAGAATGTCAAACAAAATATTGTCTAATTTAAGTTAGAAAATGCATAATGACACTCACACTTGTGCTTATGGCAGAGCCAGGAGATTTGTGGCTTGCTTTCTCCTTTTCCTTTGACTGAACACAAGAAAGCATGTTGTCAATTATATTTACTCTTTGATACTTCGAATTTGATAGCAAGTCTAAAGAGCTTACACTATCATCTATCGTGTTGGGTGTTGGGACAGTTATCATCCCATCACTAGGTCTTTTCCTCTTTAGCCACACCTTCATTAGCCTACCTTATAATGGATGAGGAAAATTAATGTCGGGACATGAGTGACACCTAAAAATGTACTCGATTTGTTTGTACTCACACTCCTTCTAGGAGAGTTTACTAGTGCCTTTTTCTTATTCTTTTGAAATTTATTTGGATCATGAGTTGGAGATGAAGGCCTTTGTGATACAGGTGTAAAAGCAAAGGCTTCAATTGCTAGGGTGGCCTAATTTAGCGCAGATAAGCTAGTTTCCATGGGAGGAACTGGGGTTTTATCGCTACACTTATTAGGCTCTTGGAGTTCTAGGAGATTTGGGAGACTTGCATGTGTTTGGGGTATAGGGCCAATGAGATCAAATTCTGGACCTTGATTAGGGTTTGTTTGTTACTTGAAACCATCAACACACATGCTAGTTAGTTGTTAAAGTGAATTTAATATAAACAAGACTGAAACTTACACTTTCCCTAATGCTATGCATTCTTTGGTTGAACAGCTATCTAAGTGGCTTTTCTCTTTACCTGTGATAAGTTCACAACAATTTAATTAGAGTATAGCTATCAATTGCATATGATGCATAAATTATAAAATATTTATACTTACAAGGAGTTTGTTTCAGGCTTTACTTGGACTAGCTTCCACTTGTGAAGTAGAAAATGAAAAATTTAGCTTAATGACTCTAGTATATATCATACCCTACCTTTTCTGGGCATCTTGTCACATTGCAGCTAGGTTCACCATAAATTATACATGATGCAATCTTTTGTTGCCTCTTCAACCTCATGGTGGTGCCTTTCTTTCTTTTGGTCTGAGGCTTACTAGGTTCTCTCTTTCTTATACTTGAAAGCCTCCTTGCATTTCTTCTAAAATTAGGAGGTAAGGAGGAATGAAATGTGTGTTATCTCAAATGACATCATTGCTCACTTCAATTATGGCAAGAGCACACACCATGTTGTATAAATTGACTATGAAGCAATGATGGACAAATTCCTTTAGGTGTAGCTTTTGGTTTAAGATTGTAGAAGCTCTATGCTTGTAAGGGATACCTGTCAACGACCACTTATTGCATGTGCAAGTCCAAGATCAACACGGAACTGACTCCCATTAAAGCATGAAATTTGGTAATACCTGTCATTAGATTTGATAGGCATACAATATATTACCTTAAACACACTTTTTGGTGTACTTTCATAAGCTTAGGGTAAAATTTGTTATTCCACTTGGCCAATGCCCTATCCCTATTTTCCTACTGCCGTTTCATCAAGTACTCCATTATCTATTCCAACATAGTAAGGATTGACTTCTCCTTGGCCTCTAATATGTTAGCATTAAATATTTCACACACATTATTGAGTAACATATCATATTTAGGATACTCTCTGAAGTATTATTTACTCTATGATGTGGGTCGTTTGTCATTGAATCATTCATATACTATTTAATCAAGTTTTTTGATTTCTTACATCCTCAATTTGAATTCATCAACTGTAGTGGCCTTAGCCACCCTCCACAATGCAATCATGAAAGCCAATTGTCTAAATCTAACATTGTTGAAGTTGTTGTATAATTGTCTTACACAAAATCGATGATCAAAACTAGGAAATACCTGTTCATATGCTTGGATCAACCTTTTTTATTTGTTAGACTTGATTATCGTGTAGTTTTATGTGACACTGTTTCAATCTTGCTTCATAACTACAAAAAAACACTCCCAAGTTTCCTTATTTTCTTTGCACAAAAAAGCACTCTCAAGTCTCCCTATTTTCTCTGTACACCATTACATATGTAATTAGATACAAATTGTTGTTAGGATTAATTCCTATTATTGCCAATAAAACACCTTTATGTGGATCCTCTAAGTGGCATTCGATCAGTGCACCAAAGCAAACATGAAACTTGCTGAACCTTTGCTGCCTATTTTCATCCTCATTAGTCCCTAAGATGAATATTGAACTAGGATTTGTTTTTCTAAGCTCGTCAGCATAATCCCTCAGCCTACTGTGTTGATAAGTAGGGTATCCCTCAAGCATCTTTAAAGCTCTCCTTTTGGCTCTATGAGCTTGATCTTTGGATACATTACACCTCAGCTCATTTACAACCTCCTACCTAAAGCTTTTGACCCTTCTCTAAAGATCAGTCTTGAACTTCTGCAAATACCTTTCACTTAACCACTTAGTTTTTACATTTTTGATATTGAATGTCTCTAAACAAGTATTGTTGAGAATTGTAAAGGTTGATTTGGAAATGCATTTATCTTTTACTTTAATGGCATGGGTCTTCTACTCATATGCCTCGCCTGCACATTCAACATACACTTTAATCTTGTTATTTTTTTTTAAAAAAGTTTCACACTTCTCTTCATTTTGATAGCTTGGGATTGAACAGTACTTTTAAATTCATCCCAAATGTTGAAAATTATTGCAATCTCAAAAACAGAATCATATAGCAAAGTTCGGTCAAAATTTAGCTGCTTAACACTTTCCTTTCCATCTCCATTAGACAAAGTGCATTCATCTAACTCATACTATCTACCACTGCATCTTTCCCAAAATCATGTTCAGCATGCTCTTATTGCTCATGATCTTCTTGCTTAACAATTTGCTCCACATTCTCCTCAAATAACAAGTCATCCTCTTCACTTCTCTCAACTGCATTATTCTTTAGAAAGTCTTTATCACTATTGTCATTACAAGTGTCTCCATTACCACTTTCTACTGTGCTATAGTTCCTAGATCAGCATTCTCAATTCTCATAGATCTCACATCAACATCATCTAAACCTAGAGTTCCAACATGCCAATCATCACTTTTTTCATGCTTAGCTTTTGCATTATCTCCATCCTTTACACTATCAACCTCTACAAATATGTCTATTTCCTTGCTAATAATGTGTTTTAAGCCATTCGTTCTCAAATCTTGGCCATACAGATTCAACTTGAAACCATTATTTACAAGTGCGTAGAATCTCCACTCTCTACCTACATTTATCTGATCTGGAAGCCTGCCTATCTTTGTAATGAACACAATCTATGTGCATCTATGTAATTAATCTTTTTCATTAACCTCCCAACGTACATAGCCTTAGAGACAAGCATAGTAGTACCCCTAAAACGAAAGCTTATAGTAATGGAAGTTAAATCAGGATTTACGTACCATAGACTAGAAAAAAAAAACAAGAAAAGAAAAGTAAAAAGGAGTTTCAGAAATGGACAAGTAAGGAACACTATACATAAAAAAAAAACATAAACAATACAACACTACACAACAGAACGGGGGATAGGCGGAGAGGACCAGGGACCATTTCAACACTTTTCCACAACAACTCATGTAGATATTTACAACATGCTACCTTACAAAGAGGAGGTGGCAAGTTTAGATGCCTCTCGTGGTGCCGATATCCCATTTTTCTCTTGTTATATTCTTTAAAACCTTCAATTTCGTCATGATTATTGTTTATCACCTTTGATTTTGTTGAATTCTTGAAGGGATTGAAAATTGAAGAGTGAAATCGAGGAAGGGTTTTTTCTGATGGAAGAATGGTTAAGCAGGTAATCGAAGGAAGGTTTCAATTAATTGTTTTTAATTCAGACGATTTTCATGTAATTTGGTTTATAACGTTCATTTGACGTGGACTTCCCTCCACTTACACCACGGACCTGTGGTTTTTTTTTTTTTTTATTCACATCAGCCGCACACATGGACATCCTCCCTACCAGCATGTCCAAAGGTGCTAAAATCCCTAAATTAATCTGTCACATGCATGGGGCATGCATTTTCTGATAGATTAGTGCACATTGTCCCAAAATTGTCAAAATTTTAAAATTTCAGGACATTTTTGCCAGACCCTAAAATTAAAGGACAATTTTGTCAAATGGTGTAATTACAGGACAAAAATTGCAATTTTTCCTTTTAGCAAATTCTCTTTGTATGAAATTCTAGAATTGGAAAGTAAAGCTTCTAGATGACTTATGAAATTCCCTGGTATGTTTTTTAGTGAGAGCCATGCTTGACAAGCTTATGTTCCATCGAAGTGTTTTGTTTTTCTTTTTACTTATTAAAATCTTATATCCTAGCATGGGACAAGCACTATATGTCTACAGGAAAATAACACCCGTGATGACTATAATCTAATAATAGGTCCTAGTGGATTCTTTTTATCTAGAGCCCAAATGTGTAGGGCCTAACGATAATGGATCAAAACACAAGACAACCCACTTATTACTATATGGTCATCTTAAAGAACAAACATCAATTCATGAGGGTGTTAATAAGCCAAGAAATTTGACCCGAGTTCGATTATGTTCAAACATATTTCTAATTCTTATCAGGTTTGAACTTAAAACATTTTTTAAGTTTAATCTCATTGCTTAATTTAATTTCTACATTGATTTCACATTTTACAAAATTAATGCGAACAAACTTTAATTAATATTGCTATTTGAACTTAAGTTGACGACACCCCTAAATTCACAATCATCATGATTTTTACCCTTTAATGTGGAAAAAATAAATGAAAGGTATAGCCACATACTTCATAATCAATTGATTATAGAAAGCTCAACAACCACATCTCCATTTAATGAATGCAAGGATAAAAGAGCTCTACATGAGTTAGATGTCAACCATAAGGATTGACACATGACAACTCATGGTCGCAGAGCTACATCAGAAACTATTTGTTCACTTAGGCTTCATTTGGGTTGAAGAATTTAGATTTGGAGAAAAAAAATTTGAAGAAAGGATTTCAAATGACTCCAAATAAAAAAGATTTGAAATTCACTATAATTATAGAAAAATATAGTTGAAAATAAGAAATAAAGGATTTGAAATATTTAATCATCCAAACAAATGTGATGTTTTTGTTATTATAGATTTAAAATCCATTTCTCCAAATCCTCCTTCTGAATGCAGACTTATTTCACTTTAGATTTTATTTGGCAGAGGAAATAACTGGACCACCACTTCAATGTTAAAAGTACCATCAATATAGGCACATAGGAATACTACTTAGTGCCGTATTGCTTGTAGTAGGTATGCATGAATCACCTTGCACTACCCTGCATTTGGTTCACTATTGACTGTTTCATTGAAGAAGGCAGCCTCTACTTCATCCAATCATATGGTGATTTATGCAAAATTATGCTCAATCTTGATCCATCTAAAATTCATTTAATTGTTCTATGTCGTTCTATAATTGCAACTATTCGCCTATTTGTTCAAAAGTCATCAACAGTGAAACAAATTCAAAATATCAATAATTATTGGCTACATTGATAGTAAGTGATCAGAAGCAGGAGGAAAGGAATCAAGGAAAGATGTCCACCACTAGGCCATTGCAAACAACAACATGAGAGGAAAGGAAAAGCACTTTATACTATTTGCATCACAATTTATGTGATTTCTTGATACTTGCCACATAAAGCTTAACTTGGAACCTATAAAGTATCTTCTTCTTCTTGCCAGTGGTGTTGTCAATGGTGAGTAACATCTTACCCAACTCAGTAATATTAAAACTGTTAGACACAATTAGTTCATTTGTGGGAAGCATCTTCCTAGTCTTTTGTATAATCACTATGTAGTCATGTGTTAGATAGCAAGTGCAATTTATTTATGTCAAATTTGATGAAATTTTAGCCAAAATTGGTGCTAAGTTCTTGATTTTACATATAAATGGCGTTTCATGTTATTTTAGGAACCAAGGTGAAGAAATAAACTTAAAAGGTGTTGAAAATCAAAATTTTTTAGAAGACTATTGCTTGTAAAGCATGAGCACGTTCTATTTGGCTAAAGAGTTTACATTTGTAGGAATTAGAAATGGACCTCCAATTGATAATAATGGGCCGTGGCTTGAAGAGACAAGATACTACTTAATCTTTTAGTTGTAGATAGAATTTCTATATATTAGGAAAGGTTCTCTTTCCCTTTGGGGGATGTTGGATTCAATATTGTTTTGGGAGAGACATGATTGTCTAGGGGAATTGGGAAGTAGAAAATAAAATTTCTCTTTGGTTTTTCTCTTTGATATTCTCAAAATTTTAATCTTGAATAGTTTTGTGATTTGCAGTTCAAAAATGAGGCATTGGTAATTTCCTTTGTCTAGTTGAAGGATAATCAATGCATTGGTTCATAAATTTTATGAAATCTAATTAGTTTTTATTATTTCATCTTTTTGTAAGTATTTATATATTCTTTGTACTTTATCGACATGATTAATATTGCATGATTAAATAACTAATCACTAATTAATTGTGAAAATAATCTATTGCCATCTACAATGTCAAATTCATAATTATTTGGTAGTTTAAGTATCTATGGTGAGTGATTTAATTTGAATGAACCGAGCCTCTGATTTTATTGGTTAGAATTGGTAGCATTTCTAATAATTAATGATCTCAATAGATTAAAGCATAAGAGCCTATTTAGGGTTTGTCTAATTAATAAGAGAAGTTATCACAAACTCTATTATTGTTATTGAAACAGTAAGGAGAAGTAGGTTGTCAAAGCCTGTTGACTACTATAGTCAATTTATTTGTGATTAAATAAATTTATCTTTGAATAAATGACTAGTTAATTGAACTAAACTCGAGATTATTCCTTTGACTAGAAGTGTGTCTTTATATGATTTATTTATATTTAATTTTGCATTATTACTTTGATTAGGATTCATCCTTTGTCAATTTATTTTTATGTGAGTTTGCATATGTAGTTTAGTTTAAATTAATTTCTTCCTCTCCTCATTCAAATTAATTTTAATTCACAGAAAAATAATTCTTTAGATCTGAAGATACAACTTTACTCACTACTATGCTTGAATTTATATTGTGGAGTATGAATTTTAGTTTTGGCGGTCTGACAACCAACAAAATTTTGGCTGTTGCTTTGGACTAGTGCTTTTATTGATTTATTTTCTTTTAATTTTTTTTCTTATTTTCCTATTCATTTGTTGGTAGTTTATGCCTTGATCTTTTTGTATGGGTGAACTTCAATACAATTTTGAGATAAAGAAAAGGACCCAGAGATTGAGGAAAGAAACTAGACAACGATTTGCCTAAGTGTTTTCTTCTCTTGGATTACAACTGATGGTTAAATTGACGGATCCCTCAAGTTCTTCTAGTGAGTCTAAGGAAAAGGTGGAAGTTGAAGCAATGGTTACAAAGAGGACTTTGAGGGAACTCATTGCATTGGATTTAAATCAACAACCTTTCTGTATAACTTATCCTCAATTAGATGCTCCTTTTGAAGCCATAGGGTCTTCTCAAGTATGAAGCCACAAGGAGTTTCATGTGGTCGACTTAAGTACGAAGCCATGAAACTCTCTGCATGACTTATCCTATGTTAGGCTCTCTACATAAGAGCACCCTAAGGAGTTCCATGTTTGCTCAAATATGAAGCCACAAGAAGTTCCATATGCACCTTCAGGGGCAAGTTAAGCTGACAGCCTTTCCTTTCTTTTTGACCAATAAAGCCGAAGATTGGCTCTACTATTTGCCCTCAAGTTTAATCACTACATAGGGTGAGTTGAAGAAGCAATTTCTTGAGAAATTTTTTTCTACCTCTTAGGCTACAAATATTAGAAAAGAAATTTGTATGATCAAACAGTTTAATGAAGATTCATTGCATGAGTATTGGGATAGATTCAAGCAATTGTGTGAAAGTTGTCCTCACCATCAAATGCCAAACAATTTTTTGATCCAATATTTTTATGAAGGACTTTCAAATATAGATTGACAAAGGATAGACATGGCAAACTCCCACTAATCTCAAAATTTGATTTCAAGTATGATTGCAAATGCTCAACAATTTGGATAAAGATAGGATTTCATCACCAAAAGAGTTAATGAGGTAAATACTTCTTCCATTGAACAAAAATTAGATGCATTAACCTCTTTGGTAGAAAAAATTGTTGTAGGTCATGCGCAACAAGCTAGAACTTGTAAGATTTCCTATGCTCATGGTCATTCAACTAATGTGTGCCCTTAAGGATGGTAATTTTTCACCCAACCTAAAAACCCGATCTGAACTTAATCCAAAATTAGTGGGTTTGGGTCAAAATCAGGTCATACCTATAAACCCAAAAAGATAATTAGGTCAATTTCAGGTTACTTGACGAGTTAACCATGGACTTATAAACTCGTGAATATATTTTAAATTATTTAAAAAATATTTATATAGATATAAAAATTGGTTAAATAAAATTAAATGGTAAAAATCAAGCCTTAATTTTAATTGAATGAAAATTAATTTTTTTTTAGTTGGCGAGTTAGATTCGAATAACCTGCGAAATTGGCGAGTTGGGTGCAGGTCAAATTTTTTGAGCCATGAAAATAATCGGGTCAAGTTTAGGTTAAGGTATTGAGTTAATATCTAAGTCTTAATCTGACCCACCAACTTGACCTGTTGTCACCCTTATATGCCCTACACTACAAGATGACCCGAATGAGCATGCAAATGCAATAGGAGGATTTTTAGGTCTACCCTAGAGGCGATTTGATCCTTATAACATGTATAACCTAAGGCAGAGGGATCATCCAAAATGTAGTTACATAGTGAAGCATCTAAGTTCTCAATAGCATTCATATTAGCTAAGGCTACTAGCTTGACCTTTACAATAGTCATCTTCTAAATTAGGTATGCCACTTAAGGATAATGTTGAATCATTGGCCTTTAACATACAACAATTTTAGTAGGAGATAAGGACAAATATTAAGAACTTGGAAAACTAAACGGGTTAATTGGCATCTACAATGAGTAGATTGGAATCTCAAGGTTTAGGGAAATTGCCTTCTTAGACTATTATTAATCCAAAACACAATGCCAGTACCATTATTTTAAGAAGTGAAAATGAATTACCAGAGCTTAGCAAAAAGGTTCACAAGCAATTAAGCGAGGGAAATTAAACAAGAAGTAGTAGTTCAACCTTTATCATCTAAATAGTAGAAGACTAATAGAGAGCCCCCTGCAATAGTAGTATCTCATCCATTTCCTAGTAGATTTGGGAAATCTAAGAAAGAAGAACAAGATCAAAAAATTCTTGAGATATTTCACCAAGTCATGGTAAATATTCCCTTTCTAGATGCTATTAAGAAAGTATCTCGATATGATAAATTTCTTAAAGAATTATGTATCACTAAGAAAAAGTTGAAGGGCATTGAGAAGGTACATATGGGAGAAAATGTCCCCCCTATGTTGCAAAAAAAAAAATTACCCCCAAAATGTAAGGAGCTAGATATGTTCTCTATTCCTTGCAAGATAGGACATGGTAGGATTGAAAAGGCAATGATAGATTTGGGAGCTTCTATAAATGCTATGCCTCATTCTATATATAATTCATTGAATATTGGTTCATTAAAAGAAACAAGTGTAATTATACAACTTGCTGATCGATCCAATACATATCTTGGTGGGTCTTGAAGGATAGTTTAGTTCAGGTTGATAGTATGATTTTTCCTATAGATTTTTATGTGTTGGATATGGGTGATAATAATTCTTCTAATACACCTCCAATTTTTTCAAGAAGGCCATGTTTAAGAATAACTAGGAAAAAAATTGATTTTACATTAGCACATTAACTATGGAAGTAGACGGTGATGTTATAAAATTCTATATTTATAATGCCAAATATCCTAATGATTCACACTCAGCTTTTGTTGAGGATGTGATTGACACTTTAACAAGTAGAATTTTGAAATAGATCCTGAAGATGCTTTATAGATTGCTCTTACTAGGAGCTTTCGCTGTGAGCTTCTTTAAAGATTAAAAGAGAAGTTAGATGTTACTTCAAGATTGTAGGAAAGGATTTTTGAATTGGATTCTTCTATCCCCATTAGTCATAATGTAGGTTATATTAATTTACCCATGTCTCATTCAAACTTTTTACCATCTACTATGTAGGCCCTAAATATCGAGTTGAAGCCTTTGCGTAGTCATCTAAAATATGCTTTCCTTGGAGAAGGAGAAACTTTTCCTATAGTAATTTCTAGTAAGCTTGGCGCTTTGGAATAGAAAAAATTGATTAGGTCGTACTGGTAATTTATGTAATGTGATATATGGATGGATGAAGTGGGAGAGCAAAGGAAGTTGCAATTGCTAAAGTTGGAAGAGATTTGGAATGAAGCTTATGAAAGTTCACGCATTTACAAGGAGAAGACAAAAGCCTTTCATGATGGAATGGTTTCAAGGAAAACATTTTTCTAGTGGTTAAAAGTTTTTCATTTTTATTCTAGGCTTAAGCTTTTCTTGGTAAATTGCATTCTCGATGGATTGGTCCTTTTATTGTGACTAATGCATTTCCTCATGGTGTAGGTGAAATTGAAAGTTTGAATAAAAACAAAGTCTTTAAAGTTCATGGTCATCATCTTAAGCCTTTTTGTGAGGGGTTTCAAATATATGATGTGGAGGAACTAACTCTTGAACCTTACGTTTACCCTACGTGAGCATATGGCAATGTCTAGCCAAAAACATTAAAGAAAGGCGCTACTTGGTAGGCAACCAAAGATTTTAACTTTTAGTTTTTTGTCATTTTTTGTTTTTAATTTATGTTTTTATATGTTTTGTAAGTTAGGTTTATTTGTTTTTATGTATAAGACTTCTTGTTGTAAGTTGCAGGTGCGTGTTGTAAAGAGTTAGAATAAGCTGCTTTTTACTTAGGTAAAGTTTGATGAATAGAAGACTTTGGTTTCTAAGACATGCCCATGCCTTATAATGGAGTCTTTCTTAAAAAAAAAAAAAAAGAATTGGCACAACACAAACAAACGTCCCTTATATTTCATTTCTCTTCCACGCAAGCCAAACACAATTCTTCCTTATTCGACAACTCCCCAAATTTTCACACACTCATCTCTCTGCCGTTTGTCCTCACACCATTCCTTTCTCAGCCAAGCACTGACTGTCTCCCTCTTCTTTCTTTCCTTCTCTTTCTTTTTCTTCTTCTATTTACTTTTCTCTACAATCATTCCAATCTCTCACTCAGTTAGTGCAATCGAACCTGAAAACATAGTTGTGAATTAGAGCAACCCAAAACCCAATTCTTGGGGAGTGTTAGGTTATGTTGCCATTGGCCTCCCTAACTTTATGCACTATTAGTAATGATTGGGATTCAATGATGAATAGTCTACAAATCCTCACTAAAGTTGAGTTTTATTTTTTATAGTGCATGAGAACAATGTGAAGGTTAATTTTGGTTTTTGGATAGCCACTCAATTCCAGTCAATGCTAAATAAGAAGCACAAGCTATTGATTTTAAGGTCTCTGATCACATACTTGGCTATTCAAAAGGAAGCTCTTGATCTTTCTAAAGATGTCAAGTTACATGTAGCCTTGCGGATTGTTCTTTTAGATTTGAAATGTTTGCAAAGAATGGGAGTGGTTTGAAAGATTAATGATGTTTATCAATTTACATCACTTGGAAAGGGGCAACCTTAGCCAAGAGTGCATGAAGCTTCTACTAGTGTTGTAGGTATTATTCCATCTATTGATGAGGTGGGACCCTTCACTCCAACTAGTTCGCCTCCTTTGAGTGTGTAGTTGTAGTCATTGGATTGTCGTTTGCCCAAACTTGAGTGGAATCTTGATGCTTACTTCACTCACATTGGATTTCAACCCCTTGGTCCCTTTGATGATTAGTTCCTTTTAGGGAAGTTTCATCATCCCTCTTTTTTTTTATTTTGCACTTTTATTTTTACATAGGGACAATGTTTGGTTTATGTGTGGAGGAGGGGGTATGTTGAAAATTTTTGCATCTGATTTTAGTAGTTGCTAGTGTTACTTTCTTGTAGTTGTGATGGTACATACAATTGAGACATGAGCATGAGTAGTGCAATTATATTAGCTAGGTGTCTTACTTTTATCGATGATGGATTTGGAGGATGGATATGCAAGATTTGACAAATTTTTAACCACCTTGTAAGTTTTTGAGCCTATTCATGACCATTTCACTTAAATTTGCTCTATTTCATTTTTGTTGAGTGGTTGCCCCACATGGTTGCTATTTTAGAACTTGCTTTGTTATGCTTGTTGAGCCAATTTTTTCTTTTCATCATACTCCCCCACATTTATTTGTCACTATCTTTTGTGAACTTTAATTTCTTCCTTAAGCAGTTGGGAATCCTTCCACATGAAGGTGAACAAGGGTCACTACACACTCCCAATTACTCAACTAACTACTAACTCAAGATACTTTATATACTTATAATTAGACAAGCTTTTTATGCACGAATGAACAAGGGTCTTTATACAATCCCAATTACTCATTTGCTCCAATCGATGGAGTACATCAAATTTTTTTTATTCTTACTTATATATTTATTCTTTTTCGAGATTTTTTTCTTCGCATTCGTTAGAGAATTCATCAACACCTAAGGTAAGACTTATGTACCTAACTTAATTATCTTATCCTCACTATAGAACTTCTTAAATAGTCTAATAATCAAGAGTAAAGAGTGTGTACTCAATCAAATATGAACCATGCCTTCCGCACTAAGTTTAGCATGCTAATCTCAAGAGCAGTAATAAAACAAAGCAACACCAATTTTTCTTACAAAACATTCATCATAAATTAAGTACAGTGGGCACAAGGCCTATGCCTTGATTATGTTATCAACTTAACCTTGTAAACCATACAACCTTACATGTACAATTCAACAATTACACCACATGCACTGATACTATTATTATTCCAAAATTTTCTACACCTTTAACCATCCCCACACTTATCTTGCTACCTTTGTTAATTATATCATCACAAGTGAAGCAAGGAAACAAGGACAAGACAACCTGTGGCACTTATACTTTTTCTTCTTTGAGCTTCTTTATGCACAATTGCCTTCTTCCATTTTTTATCGAAATCCTATACTAAGGCAACAATATAGATTATCTCTATGTAACACAAAACTGAACAAACTAAAAAACACAACAAAAGAAACTAAAAGAATAAAAAGATAGCTTGGGTTGCATCTCAAGAAGCGTTGTATTTAGTATTTATGGTCCAACATGATACTCATGGATTAAGGTGGTTTAGTTGAAACTTTGAGGATCCACAACCTACTATGAGCTGCGAGTCTCTCTTGTTTCTTCCTCATTGTCCTTTGTTTCTTCCTTGCTCCCCTCTTTGTGCTCAGCTCCTCTTTTTCTTGCCTTGGAGAATCCTTCCCCACACTTTGTTGTTCTTCTTCTTTCTTCACTTGTATATCACTTTCCTATGCACCTTCTTTCTTATTACTCTTGCTAGCAACTTGGTTAATCATTTATATTATATAGACATTTTATTCTATCTTTTGTGTGATGTGGTGGAAGGTGTTGAATACATATAAAAAGTTACCTCTTTTAGCTTTACATGCAATGTAAGTCTACCTTTGTTCATGTCAATCATGGTTCTGGTAGTAGCTAAAAAAGGTAGGCCTAAGATTATGTTGTGCTCTCTTTCACTCTCCTTTGGCACAACCAAATTACTTATCTTGATCAAGACATCCTCTACATGGCTAAGTGGTCTTGTCGTAGATCCATCAGTTAACTTTACCTTCATGTGTGTGGGCTTCACTAATTCTATCCTAAGTGCCTGAAAAGTTATAAAAGACATCACATTTATACTAGCACCTCATTCATATAAAACATTATCAAATGAGGTTCTTCCTATAGTATAGGAAATAGAAAAACTCCCTAGGTTTTCCAATTTTTATAGAAAAATCCTCTCCTCACCTAGGGTATTACTAACATCATTTAATTTCCTTTTCCATCTTCCAAGCACTTAAACTACACTTGGGTGTCTTTTAATCTCTACAAGTAACTACGAATTGACATTTAACTCTTTAAAATCAACTAGAAATCTACTTATCTACTACTTTAGTTTTGTTGGAACCTCTAAGGTTATGGAATTTTCAGCTTGTATGGTGATGGTGTACTTACCTTTTTCTTCTTGACACTAGTACCTTTTCATCCTTCACAAGAGGCACTGGCACATCTCCATTCTTATGTATAATTTACATACACACTTTTGACATGTTCAACAGAATTATTCTCAGTAGTGTGAGGTAACATATCTGCCGGTTGAGATGCAATTTCTTTTGCCAATTGTCCCATTGGCATCTTTAAATTCCTAATGGATGAGTGCTAATTCTACAAGAGAGCATTGGTTCTATTCATGTAATTCTTGCACACATATCACAAGTATAACTCATAGAATGTGGAGAATGTTGGAAATTATTTACCAAGACATTATCAATCTTTTCGGACAAAAGCTCTACTTTTATTGTGAGAGCCACTACTAAGTCTACATCATGCATGCTGGTGACCTTTCGGTGCCATTGGCAAGCATTCGATGCTATCTCCTTTATCAAGTCTCATGCATCCTTAGGCAATTTATTCATTAAGGCTTCTCCCATAACTACATCTAGAACAATACATAATTGATTAGATTGACCACTATAGAAAATTTGTACCTGCATCTAAATCCACGTTGGGGGCACTTTCTAAGAAGCTCTTTAAACTTTTCCCAAACTGGACCTAGACTCTAATTGTTTGAATGATTTAATTTCTAGTTTGAGTTAGCCAGTTTTCTTTGGTGGAAAGTATTTAGCCAAGAACTTGTTAGCCATATCTTGCTAGGTGACTATGCTTCTAGGTGGTAAGGATTGTAGCCATTGTCTAGCCCTATCCTTGAGAGAGAAAGGAAACAATCTCAATTTAATGGCATCATTAGAACTCTGTTAAATTTAACTACATCACATAATTCAACAAAAGAAGCAAGATGGGTTTTAGGAACTTCATTTGGGCTCCCCCAAATTGCTTAGATTGCACCGTATTGATTAGTGCAGGTTTCAACTCAAAGTTATTTGCGTTCATCGATGGTCTCACAATTCCTGTCATATTTAGGTTCATCATCAACTATACATAATCTCTAATAGCTTGCAAGTTCAATGAAGGAGGAAGTTCTTGTGGTGGTGGGTTATTTTCTATCATTTCCTATTCACATTGGAAAAGAACTCTATGCTTATGAAGAGTTTGTTCAATTTCTAGATCAAATCAAAATCAAAGCTCTAATTCATATGCATACAATTGTTTCCATAAGCAAGAATTTAACCTATGAAGCAGTATGGTAACTAGAAAAGCAAAAAAGAATTCAGAGAAAGAAGAGATAAAGAGAGTACTAAGGAAAAATGACAATTAAAAAGAACTAAATGGCCTAATCTAGCAATCTCTCAAAGTGTTCAATAGCACTCATTTTTCTCCCCAACAACAACCCTAAAATTTGATCATCGGTTGTCACCATATCAAAATTAAATTTATAATTAAACTTAGTATTGTAGTAAGTATAGGTATTGTTTCCATGATGAGGGATTTTGTGTCTAATGATATAATTGAGTTCCTTTTATTCTGGCCTCAAAAGTATAGCAAATTAAAAGAAATACAATAAACGAACTAAAACAAATGCTAAAAAACACTCATAATTTGAATTGGTGAAGTACCAAGGACTGAAAAACCTAGCCTCTTATGTTGTATTGATTTCCTATGTATACCCATTATGTTGATCTTAGTTTAATTGCATTTTTATGGGTTGTTATTCCTAATGTCTTTAGGATATCTTGCCAAATTCTCTTGAAGTTTCAATTCAAGTTAGAGGGTTTTCCCAAGTGTTACCAAATTAGGTAATTAGTTTTGTGAATGAAAATGTTCCCTCTGTACTAATTCTAAAGTTTCACTCCCATTATTCTCATAGGTTTAATGTTCACAATTGTACATCTAGTATACAACTTTCACTTCTATTATTCTTCTCACTGCCATAAATTAATTAGAGAATGATGAACTTCTCTAACTATTATTCAATCCCACAATTGCAAATAACAATAGCATGGATAATCAATCAAAAAACCATGTATATATATTCAATCAATTCCTTGTGTTGTGTAGAGTATTGAAAACTTCACAAGACATGGAGAAGGCCTCCTATACATGGAGAACTTGTATTTATAGTCCAAGGGTGTCTTATGGTTTGTGCATGTGTGTGAAAAGACAAAAAATCCCTAAATTTTCATGCAAGATTGAAGTTCCAAGTCCTATTGTGCCACTCTCATGATCGTGACACCAAGTTCCATAGTCATGCCGTCTTTCCTCGCACTCACACGACTGACCGTGAGATTTACGTTATTTTGCAAATTATGTTTCATAGTCATGTTGCACCATCTTGCAATCACGCCTCCTTCCTATGAACTTGTACCACTTGTTCGCACAAATTCCAGTGCAATTCATGGTTTGCTCCACTATCGCATCACTAGCTCTAGCAATTGCAACCCTTTCCTCCGTGACAGTGACTAATATTTGTGGAAATTCTAGAACTCACTGTAGTTGATCTGTGCGGTTGCGAATCCTCTTTTCGTAGCCATGACTCTTTCTTCCACTGTTGCGACACTTGCCTGTGAATATCAAATTATATTTTAAGTGTAGAAAATGTACAAAATTAATAATTAGCTTAATATATACACTTTTTCACTCTAAAATCATCATATTAAATACAATTCATGCACGATAACATATTTTTCTCAATTTTAACTCAAATGCATGCATAATTTAAGCATACTAAGGATACAAATATACTATAATTTTACTTGTGATCACCTGCCTTTATTTATTTCCCATTAGTGAGCCATTTTGGACCTTAACCCCTTCTTTGTTAAATAGTTGCAATTGATACTTGAGACCTTATAATTAGACTTTCTGTTTTGAATCCTGTGTCAAGAGTTGTCTTAATTTTAGTGTATGAGAATATGCCACACTTATGCAAGGTGGTAATTAGACTAGCAAGTGCGTGCAAGTTGTTTACAATCATCGAATCTGGGAAAAAAGAAAAATGGAAAAAATGGAAAAGAAAAAAAAGGAAGCAACATAAGTGTTGTGAAGTGCCTTTGTATATATTTGTCGTATTGTGATAGTGGGCAAAAGTTTATTTATGCATGCACTCGTTGGTGTTATGGTAAATTATTGTTATCCCTTAAAGGAATGAGTTAGTGATAGGAAATGTAATTGAATTCATTTGGTGAATTTTGGACATTCTCTTTGCCACATGTATACCTAATTATTCCTTTTTATCCTACCATTTAACCAAGCCGCATTCAACCCTACTTAAGACCCTTCAATTATTAGATTGAATTCATTACTAATGGTGGAGATGTGATATAGCAAGCCTATGGTAATGTTACTCAAGTGTGTTGATTTGAAAGTTAAATTTTACCTTATACACATTTCTAGGATGAGTGCTTATATTCAATTCCATGTGAGGATTCTTGAGTTTTACATGTTTTTGAATTTGATGCAGTTGTTGGGAGAGTGAGGTGTTTGTGCTTGTATGATGAAATACCAAGTGCTCATTATCATGATTGTTCTTCTAAGTTATGAGATGCTTGAGGACAAACATTGTCTAAGTGTCGGAAAATTTGTTAGATAGCAAGTTGTTCAATTTATCAATCTCAAATTCCTCACAATTTGAGCTAGAATTGGTGCTAAGTTCTTGATTTTGCTTATAAATGGCATTTCATGTCATTAAAGGAATCAAGATAAAGAAATAAGCTTAAAATGTGCTATAAATCAAAAATTTCCAAAAGACTATTACTTGTAAAGCGTGGGAACGTTATATTTGGTTGAAGAGTCCAGATTTACAAGAATTAGACGTGCACCTCCAACTGATGATAATGAGCCGTGGATTCAAAAGACTACTTAATCTTTTTGTTGTAGGTAGATATTCTATTTATTAGGAAAAATTCTCTTTCCCTTCAAGGGATATTAGATTCAACATTGTTTTGGGAGAGAAAGGATTGTCTAGGGGAATTGAGAAGGAGAGGATAAAATTTCACTGTGGTTTTTCTTTTGATATTCTCAAAATTTCAATCTTGTATATTTTGTGGTCTATAATTCAAATGCAAGGCGTGGCTAATTTTCCTTTTCTAGTTGAAAGGTAATCGATACTTTGGTTCATCAATTCTGTGAGATTTAATTAGTTTTTATTATTTTATTGTAAGTATTTATATATTCTCTGTATTTTATTGAGATAATTATTTTTGCATGATTAAATAATTGATCACTATTTAATTGTAAGAATAATCTATTGCCATCTACAATGTCAAATTAGTAATTGTTTGATGGTTTTAGTATCTGTGGTGAGTGACTTAATTTGATTGTAAAAATGATTTTTGAATTATATTCTGGGATTATATAATATAATTTAAATAAATTGTGCCTGTGAGTTTATTGATTAGAATTGATAGCCTTTTTAATAATTAATGATATCAATAGATTAAAGCCTAAAAGCCTATTTATGGTTGTCTAGTAGATAAGAAAAGTGATCAAAAAACCTATTGTGGTTATAAAATTAGTAAGGAGAAACAAGTTGTCAAAACCTATTGACAACTATAACTAATTGATTTGTCAATAGATGAATTTATTTTTGGATCCATGATTAGTTAATTGAATCAAAGTCAAGATTATTTCTTTAACTAGAACTGTGTCTTTTATATTTATATTTAATTTTGAATTATTACTTTGATTAAGATTCTGTTCTTCATTAATTTATTTTTATGTGAGTTTGCATATGTAGTTTAGCTTAAATTAATTTCTTCCTCGCCCCATTCAAACCAATTTTAATTCACAAGAAAATAATTCTTTAGTCCTTGAGGATATGACCTCACTCGCTACTATACTTAAATTTATATTTTGAAGTAGGTATTTATTTTTGCTTATCTAACACCCAACACCATGTTTTGCATTTGGTCGGCACTATAGCTAACTTCCCAACCCATTACACGAAGCTCCCAAACAAGATTGCCTTTCTATAAATCAACCAAAATTTCTATTACCAAGTGAATAAATATTGCATAAATGAAATAATATATCTTTAGTTGTAGTAGTGTAAAGTGCATATATGGAAGTTGAAAAAGATCTTTTTTAAAAAAAAATCTATCACCTAAATTCTTACCAACAAACCTCATTTACAGTAATTCCATGGTTTGTTTAGTTGTAGGTTTAACCATGAGCTCCGTGGTTGGATCATCTACAGTAAACTTGGGTTGCATTCACTAGTTCGGGCAATGTGTATCTGTTTCGCCAATAATGCAACCAAAATTTATTATGACAACTGAAATGCTTTATTTAGAATTCAAGAGAAGTTCTGAACTTGAATACATGACAAGACTTTGCTCACTTGGAAAGGGTTTCACTAGTCTTCATTGTGGAAGGAAATACAAATTTGGTTTTGGTATCTTAAGTTAGGAAGGTACAAATCATCTTATAGAAAGCCAAATACCACCATGGAACATTTATGAACACTTATAAGCAAGAAAAGAGGTTACTAGTATACAAAGAGGGTGTTTCGCTAAGCTTCTTTTAATTAGCTTATAAGATTATACAACTTATATGAAATTTTTTGAGCTTATAAGCTCATACAACTTATTTTTAAAATAAGTTGGTGAAAGTCTAGCTAGAGACATCTTATAAGATTTTGTGAAAATTTATAATTATAATTAGTTATAATTTTGTGGTGTAATAACGATAAAAATAAATTAAGTATCATTAATACAATGTAATTCAAGATATTTATATATTTTTTAGTATATATAAATAAGTAACTTTTAAGACATTCAAAAATAAGTTGAAAAAAGCCAACTTATGTTTAAAGAATTTATAAACTCTAAACATCTTATTAAGAGCTTATAAACTCTTTTATTAAAGAAATTACCAAACACTTTTAAAAAAGCATATAAACTCACAAATATCTTACAAAATGTTTTGAAGAGCTTATAAGCTCATCCAAACACCCTCTAAGTATCATAACTTAAGATTTCCATGTGACGCATTTCGTCCCACACTAACGTATTAAATAATAAATAGGTAGTACTAGGTAAGCACAGATATCATATCCACGTATAAGGGGTTTATGCCTATTAATATAACTAAGTGTTTATTAGTTAAGCCTACTAATTAACTAGAATGAAATAGAAAAATGACAAAAGGAGCAATTAATGAAGTATTAGGCAAGAACTTGTAGAAGCATGCAAATACGAGAAACAAATATCAATAATTAGAAAATCTAGTCACTTTTGACATGATGACTTAGAATGATAAATACCTTATGTTAATTATCAGTTTAATTGCTTTTCTATAGATTGCTAATCTTAAGGTCTTCAGGATATCTTCCTAGACTTTCCTAATATTTTAACTCAAGATATCAATTGGTTATCCCTAACCTAATCAAATCAAGTTCTGAATTCTGTATTTTATAGTTTCATTTCCGTTATTTTCATAGAATTATTGTTTACAATTAAATTCTAATTCACAGGTTGCACTTCCATTATTCCTCACATAGTCACATATTAATTAATGGGGTTATCAATTCATTTAATTATAATTCGAACCATTAATTGTAAATAACAAATTCAAGGGCAATTAATCAAAAAAAAGTTATGCATTCATAGTCTATCACAATGATAAGAACTTAGAAAATAATTTAGCAAACCATAAAAGTAACAAGACTCATCAAAGCTAAATTTTTCATATCCCACAGTCTCACAAACAAAAGAAAAGCAAGGAATTCTTGGTCACTGAGATATGCTGAATAGAAAAACTCCTAGGCCTTTGCCTCCAAGAATTATTCCTACTCTCAAGAACTTGTTTGAGCCTCAAAAGCCTATTCTTGGCATCTCCAGATTGTATTCTATGTGCAGAATGGCCTGTTTTTATATGTCGGGTTGAGAAAAGATGAAAAAGATGAGTCTATCTATGAAAAAATGCATCTGGTGTTTTTTGCAATATTTTTGCTCTTGGTTGTCTTTGTGCTTGTGAGTTTGCTCTTTGTACTAGCGATACAACTTTTGTAAATGCGAGACTAATTGTAAATTGCCAATTCCAGCACAATAAAATTCAAAACAAATTTATTCCATTCCTAGCATCTCCAGGACTCAACAACAACTAAAAGTACATGCAAAAACACATTGAAAAATTTTACAAAATAATAAAAGCATCTAAAACAAAATGAAACTTGCGTTGCCTCTCATGAGCATGTCATTTATTTTTAGTTTTGGGATTTAGATCCCTCATAAGAAGCTGTAGCACTCTTTCTTTTTTTTTACTTCATTTGTCTCCTTTTTCCGCATTTCCCCATCACAACATGGATTTCTGCTTTATTGCTTAGCCATGAGGAATTTTTGAATTCACTTGCAGCTTATGCATAAGCTTTTAGCTTAACCTACTTGTTAAGCTCTACTTGTCCTACTTATTCACAATAAAAGACCTCACGCACAGCATTAGAGTTAACATTATTCAATTTTAACTCAACATCCTTCATTTTATCATCAATAGGTTGCATCAAATCAACAAAAGATGGTGTCTACATGAAAAATGTTACTTCTTCAGGCCCAATACATAATGTAAGACTACCTTGTTCTATGTCAATAATAACCCTTGTAGTTGCTAAAAATGGGTATCTTAAAATTAAAGGAAACTCACCTTCATTGCGTATGTCCAACAACATAAAATTCATGGGAATAATGAATTCTCCATCTTTGACAAGCACGTTTTCCAAAATTCCCATTGGCTTTCTTTCAGATTTATCTACCAACTGTATCACCATCTCAACGGGCATTATTAGTCTAATACTTAAGTCCTGAAAAGTAGAAAATGACATAATATTAACATTGGTACTAAGCTCACGTAATGTTTTATAAAGAGTCTTATGTGCAACGATGGATGGGATCAAGAAACTTCCTGGATCTTTCAATTTAGGGGGAAGGATTTGATCATTTGTAACCTTGCATTCCTCCACATGTTCCAACTTTTGCCTCCTTGATAAGATCTCCTTTAAATACCTCATGTACGCAAGGGAGTTCTTCAACACTTTGAGTAAAGGCCAATTGACTTCCAATTTGTTCAATACCTCTTAAAATTTGGTGAACTGTTCCTTCTTTGTTTGCTTCAACCGTTGTGTACAAGAAATTGGAGGCACATACGGCTTCATTGGAGGCATCTTGACTTCAAGTTTCTCTTCTTATTCACCTTTGCTATCAATTGTCTCATTCGTTGCCTCCTTACTTACCGGTTTGATATGTTCAATTGGATTATTTGTAGTGTTTCTTGGAAGGGAACCACTTGGCCTTTGTTATACTTAGCAATTTGCCCCACTTGGTACTCCCAATTTTTCGGGGAGGCCTATTAATTTTGCAAGATGGAGTTTGTGTGATTCATTTATTTCTGTCTAGACTTTGCAGGACTCCCAACGAGATTCTCCAAGGATGATTTCTTATCTTGTTGTCGAGGGGCTTGCTCTTGTTGTTGAGGCTGGGATTGAAATCCAGGAGGTAGTATCTAGGAGTTTTAATTCTTCTATGAGAAATTTGGATGATTTCTCTATCCTAAATTATATGTGCTGGAGTAAGGGTTTTTCTGTGGCCTTCCAGGGCTATTCGTACAATTTACTTGCTCAAAATCTGGCACACTTTCACTTGTTCTTCCAACTTGACACTCATGTATAGGACAGTATCCAAAATACATGTCATAAACTTGCATTACAGTTGCAGAGGAAGGAGTATGATAACTTATAATCATATTGTCAATCTTCCTAGATAGTTACTGGACTTATGCAACAAAGGCAGTCAACGCATCAACACCACGCATTCTTCCTACCCTTCATGTGGTAGATCTTTCTGCTGGTCATTAGTCAGCATTTGAGGCTATCTTTTCAATGAGATCCTAAGCTTCTTCTGGTATTTTGTTTATTAGTGTTCTTTCACATGATGCATCCAACATAACTCTCAATTGTCCATTAATACTATTATACAAAATTTGTAACTGCATTCACAATAGGTATCCATGCTGTGAGCATTTTCTCAATGACTCCTTAAACCACTTCCATGCCTCTAGAAATATCTCAAACTCCTATTTGTAAATGATAGCAAAAAGAATGCATCATCACGTTCTACTCACTTCGGATAATTATCTTGAAGAATTTGCAATGCTTGTTTAGTGGCGGCTTGAAGTTCTCTTTTTCCTAGTCCAAGGGAATTTTTGAGGTCGCAAGCCTGAAAGATTGTACCAACTCCACCAGGATTAAAATCTAAGCTGCCTGACAATTGTCTCCAAAAACTGAGTCCTCCACCTTCTCCTCATCCAGAAATGTTTTGGCATACAATTTTTTGTCTTGAAATTCGCCTAAACATTGTGACGACAAACGGGGTGCCCCTCCTTGTCGTGCTTGTGCAACACAACCTTTTCAAGATCTATTTCGCAAAACTTTGCTGCAGCAACTCTTCAATGTTAAAATTCCTTCGCCGTGTTTTCGTGCTTTTTAGCATGTCAAAGGATTCTCTATTTGAAGTCGCGGGCTCGGAGAAACATGAGCAAAATCACGTTGGTCCTATTATCTTTCAACAACGGCACACCCTATATTGATACGTCTTCGGGTAAACTAGAAATTTCCAAAGGTGAGGCCGCGCTAAAGAGGCCTGTATTTCAGAGCTGCTTGAATTAAAAGTTTGAACTCTCCCAGTGCTTTCAGCTCGAAATGTGTGAGATATGAAATCTTGTTGCTTTTCTCTTTAGAAGAGGTCAGCAATTTTGGGGCCTTTTTCTTCTCCATTGGTTTCTATTCTGGTTTCTATCACTTCATTCGATTGCGTTTTTTGAGATTCTGGCTTTTCGGGCACCGATATAGCAACAAACAGTGGCTGGCATATTGGTGTTGCAGAGGCTTTTTCCACGGCGGTGGCGTTGGAGATGACGGTGACAAGCTCCCGGCGAGCTATGGCGGTGACTCTAAGTGGGTGTCTTTATGTACGACAGTAACGACTTCTTTTAGCTTTTCATCCACTGAGAGTGGCAGTCAGTCAATGGGGTTGAGTTTTGCAGCATGCCTGGTGCCACTGATGCTAGCGGCGGTTCAAAAACAGATTCCAGTTGTTTTGGCGATGGTGGTTCGGTTTCCTCCAACGCGGACGGCGGCTTCTGTGGGCTGTGATTGGAGGGTTTCATCAGCCATCCTGTACGAGGTTAGAGATAGAGGGACTGTGCCCAGTTAGTGTAAGTTAACAGAATGAAACATGGGGATGAGAGTAAACACAAACGCAAACTCTTGTTTCTTAGTATGGAGTGAGATTATCTCTATTCTTGGTTTACTACAATTTAGACTGGGATAGAAGAAAGTCGCATGAGACTCGCCGAGTGTGGGGTCACAGTTTGTTAGGGTTGACCCGAGGGCCTTGACGCCACACCGAATCCAAACAAGTCCGCCCGACCCCTGCCGCTTGGGTCCATGGCCGGAAATTATACAGGAAACCTATGGCTGTGGATAAGATTAGATGTTTTTCCATCAGAATGGATGACGTGTGGAGAACCCAACCAACCGGTTTGACTAGTTTGAATGGATCGGTTTCGTCGTTCAGTTATACTATAAAACTAGATGAACAAATGAATCGGTCAAAGCTGATCATGAATTAGTTTTTTTTGTAATTTTATTCGAAAAAGGACAATTTTTAGGTTTTTTAGGTTTTTTCATGATTTTAATATTTTCATCTCTTAAATAATTTATTAGTATGTATAATTTTCACGACTGATTTTTTATTTTAACTTTTATTTATTTAATTATGTTTATCTGTATATTATTATTATTGAGAACCACTTCAGAGTTGGGGTAGAGTTACAGCTTTTGGTGGTTCTTGTTTCTTCTCAGCCCTCCACTCAGAAGCCAATTACGGGACAAACCTCTTCACAGAATTTGTCGGGACTGAAAATTTCCGTTCATATTTCTGGTTGGTTAGTGAATGAAAAGGAAAACAAAATTTGATTGTCATGGGAATAAATTCTGCTGCCGCTGCGCTCCATAATTTTTTCCTACCATTTTCGCCATTATCATCACCTCCTTCCGCTGCTCCACAGATAAACATCAATCCCATTAATAGTTTACCAAGATGCTTCCAATTTCCTTCTCTGAAGATTCCCAAGAATCCCATATCCGCTATTAGTCGTGCTAATACCTCTGCCGCCTCCACGGCGGCTGTGTCAACTGAGAAGGTGGAGTTTTTGCCGCCTTTGGAGGTGAGCGAAATTGATGTGAAGTGCAAAAGGTGGGTATGGAAAGGATATAGCATCAATTACTTGGTTTATCCAGAACGCAATAATGATACTGCTGCAACGAATCCTCCACTTCTTCTAGTCCACGGCTTTGGTGCATCAGTTGCTCATTGGCGCAGGTATTTTGTTAATTTTCTCGTTGAATTCATGTAGTTCTGTGACGTTTCCAATTAAGAAGCTATCGTTTTATTTAATTTAAATGAGAGAGTCCGCCGGCAATAGAGAAAATGTGGTCTCCCATGGATTCGCATTTAAATAAAAAAGCACTGTGCTCGTGGCTGCTGCTAAATATTATTATTCTGCAATTGAGGGCATTTTTAGGAATATCCCAACTCTGGCTCAAAGCCACACAGTGTATGCCATTGACCTCCTAGGTTTTGGTGCTTCCGATAAGCCAGCTGGTTTTCAATATTCCATGGAAAGCTGGGCCCAGGTGAGTAGATGACATCAACCCCCCATATTTAAGATTTATCTGCCGGTGGAAGTAACCGCAGGAGTCTGTTTTCGTTTGTGTTATCATTGACTAGAATGCTCTCAATATGGCCAGTTGATATTGGATTTCTTGGATGAAATTGTTCAAAGGCCAACTGTACTATTGGGAAACTCTGTTGGGAGCCTTGCTTGCGTTATTGCTGCTGCAGGTGTGTTTCAGTGCTGTTTCTTTACCTGAAAGAGGGATTATGTAGTCTGCCTAACACATCACACGACGACTTATTAAGATCAAGTTGAATAGGTTTAAATTTAGTTTCTTCCCCAAACAGAATCTGATCAGTCTCTCGTGCGAGCGCTTGTGCTCTTCAATTGTGCTGGTGGCATGAACAACAAGGCTATTGTCGACGACTGGAGAATAAAGCTACTCCTGCCTTTGCTCTGGCTTTTTGACATCTTACTGAAACAAAAAGTAATTGCTTCTTATTTATTCGATCGTGTCAAACAAAGGTACTCGTTTAGTGGTATTGCTTTCTGATAACAGGAGTCCTTGAAAACAATGAGCTTGATAAGCTTGGTTTCCTAAATCTTGCAGAGATAATCTGAGAAATACCTTGCTGTCTGTCTATGGAAATAAGGAGTCCGTGGATGAGGACTTGGTGGAGGTACTATATCCTTTGAATCTGTATACCGTTGAATCTACGGAAAAATAAAGAAGTGAATGAGAACGTGCTTCTGAATATGGTTTTCCATGTTACTGTCTTAGTGTAGAACTTGTGTATGTGCATGAGTGATTCTGATGTGCTTCTGTTTTCATCCCCTTATCATTCTGTCAGTAGGGCAACGATCAAACTCACACAGAGTTTGCATTAAGCAATTTTAGCCTGGTATATACACACACACACGCGCATACTGAAGTATTGTGGCAACGCAAAACTTGAATAAAGTTACTGAAATCAACTCTGATCCCAGAAATTGATCACTCTCTAATTACTTTCTCTCACCTCCTTAATTTTTTGATTGCTGAGCATGTTATAATGTTCTTTTTCAATTGCAGATTATTAGGAAACCAACACTCGATGAGGGGGCTCTTGATGCTTTTGTTTCGATAGTTACAGGTCCACCAGGGCCAAATCCAGTCCAGTTGATCTCAAAGATCACTGTACCTATTTTGGTGTTATGGGGCGATGAAGACCCTTTTACCCCAATTGATGGACCTGTTGGTAAATACTTCTCATCCTTGCCTGCTCGGCTGCCAAATGTGAACCTCTTTTTATTGGAAGGAGTGGGACATTGTCCCCATGATGACAGGCCAGACTTGGTACATGAAAAATTGCTTCCTTGGCTGGCCAATCTTCCTGTTTCATGAGATGATGTTTTGTCATATTATTTTAATTCTGATGATGAATTGTATATATTCAACTCATTTGCTGTTGATCAATTGATCAGCGACAGTATTAAGTTTCTTGGATAGCTCTGTTTACTCTTTTATTTATTCTGATTTTAAAGTCATTTCCATTAAGGCAAAAGCAGGATGAAATATTTATATCATAATCAATAAAATGAAATTATCTGTATCAGGAATAGCGAGAACTGGTTTCTTCCATGGATTTTTCCCGTGTCCTTGCAACTAACATCACTTCAGTGGCCTCCATTTTATGTTCCTCGAAATTTCAATTTCACCTCAGAGGTTGATTGTTACGCTTAACCTGCGATTTGTTCCGTTTAAACTACGTATTTGCAAACCCCCATCGCAAGAATTCTGAGTGAGTCTCGGGAATACATTACCAACTGGCACACCCAGCCCCGGATGAATATCTGGCAGCCTCGGACGAATCAATCGCACCACTGTCCTGACGGCCACTGCTGCCACCGAGAGCAGCACCAGCGCCTACAAAAGAAGAGGCAACAAACTCACCTTTGAAAATGACGCCACGGTTTACATACCTGAGACCAATAAAGCTGTGGAGCTCTCCAACGTTGGAAGGAAGCCTTTCAAGAAACTAATTTTCCTTGTACAAGAAGCTCTCGGCAATTATGAATATCCTCGATTGTACAAAATGAAACCTAACCCCAAATCGTATGTTCAAAGCCTTAAAGTGGAAAGTTTAGCCAAATAAGCTTCCTAAAAGTAATTAGGGTTGAAACTTTTCGTCTTTGTTATCAACGTGGATTGAGAACTCAACACACAACACAGTAGAAATGTAAAAGAAACACACGAATTGGCAAGGCAGTTCGGAGTGGCTACTCTTGCTTCTACGGGGCTAACCCAATCAAAATAATTCCACTAAGCAAACAAAGTAAAGAGATTTCAACAAAATCCCTCACTCACACTATCACCCCATCCCCAGGTTTTCGACTACTTGACAAATTACTATCCCAATAGTGACTGCCTAAACTTTTCTCTAAGGTCAATTTTTTGTGATAATAGGCACTTAAATGACTTTGTCTTTTCCACTCTCTTTACTCACTCATGTACCACTCATAATACAAAGGAGAGCTTTAAAACACTCAAGTCACTAGACATTCTAAGTTGTTCTTCCCAACTTTAATATTGCATCTATTGTAGTTGCATTCCATTTATAGAATTTCATTAGGGAATTCAAACTTCAATTCAACTTCCATTTTGGTGCCAATTCCATATGTCAAATCTTCAAGGGTAATCTACACTGCCAGCTAGAGTCTATTGCTAACGAACTAATTTGTTTATGGCTAGAATCTTATCCAATCCTATATGCACCAATTCCAAGTTTATTTGAACTTTTTAACGAAGCTCTCCTGATCATAACAACCTCTTACCGATCTTTGTATAGTTGCACTCCTTTCTATTAATTTTAGGTTGCTGTTAACTATTTGAGAAGATTTAGCTAAATAAGTTTGGATAGAGTTAGACTCCTCCCGTCTTTATCTCTTTAGTTGTCATAGCTTTTCGAACTTCTTTAGTCATATTGTCCTAATAGAATCAAACTCTTTTGAAAGCCTTTGTAATTTGTTTAGTCATACTAGACTTCTTATCAAATTAGGATTCTTCAGTTTAATTCATATTATAAATAATGTGTCAGCACTAAACTAATAATACTAACAATTTCTCCCTTAGGCACATTGTGGCACAACCCACTCTTCCTAACTTGTTAACACAAGATCATAATAGAGGAAATAGTCGATTTTTTGCAAACGCTACTCTTTATTCATTTGGCAAACTTTCTTGCAATGTTAATATGTAAGTACATTCAATATAGATCAGGCTAAATGAGTCACAAAAAGGTTGTTCTTTGTTAATTTTTCACAACAGTCCAACAGAATAATTTTTCCAGTAGCATACTTTCTTTGCTTTAAAACAAACTTACAACAAGTGGCAAACGTTCAATAGCCATTTTTAAACAAAAACAGCGATGCATCACAATAATTGGTCTAAAGTAGCAAAAAGACATCATAATATCAACCAAGTAGGTCCAAAGTAGTGCAAGTCATTGAAATGTTAATCACCCCCCTAGAATCACACAAATATAGCATTGAAATTCAGGGATTTTACCTACTAGTCCCCCTCACCCTTTGCTCTAGATTCTCGCCTTTTATGCCATAAATTGAAGGTTAAGCAAATGTGGTAGGGCCTAGTGTAGTTCAGCTTTTGGAGGGTCCAAGTTCATCATCGGTCGAGGCAGCAGGTGCAACCAATTCTGGTAGGTCTAGCTCATCATATAATCTTAGTATTACCCATAGGTTAGCAACTTGTTCTTCCAAATTCCTTCCAATGGTAGCTAGATTGGTGATGATGCCTTGAATTTTTCCTTTTGACTCCTTGGTAATGGCTTTAGATGTGCTATTAGGTCCTTGGCCAAATCATCAACCCTGCCTAAATTTTCGAGTTACTTTTGATATTTTAGGACCTCAGACTTGTTCATTGGCTCTTTTGCTTTCGACTACACCTTCCCCTTCTTTCTTTGAAGTAATTTTGATATTAAACAGGGATAAGGCACATATCCAGTGAGGTCTGACTTAGCATAATTGATCATGTTTTCGAAAATTAATGCTCCCAAATTGACAGGCTACTTTGGCTCAATCTTGTATAGCAACGTTGCCGTGTGTGTTATCACCAGTGTAGCATTAGTTGTTTGCAATAGGTTGGCTATACCTAGCTTGTACAACAGAAAACTTTTAATGGATAAACTAGAAGACAACACTGAATACAAACTTGTGGGCTATTTGTCCAATTTGTATCGAATTAAAATGCGTGTCATTTCATCATAATTTATTGCATGGCCAAGGGGATAGGCTGAATCAAAGTCTATTGCCTTCCACTTCAAGACCTTGTTAAGAATAGATGGAGACAACTTTACCAGAATTATTCTCACATGTACTTTATGATACCGCCCAAAAGTTTCCTCATCCACTTTGCTTATTATGTTAGCATAGAACACAAAAACTAAGTACAGGTAAAATGCATCAAACCTGGGAACCACCTTTAGTAATCTAATCTCGTCAAAACTTCCATAAATGCCTTTCTTCCAAAATCTTTAGTGACTATAAGTTCCCCCATCGTGAAGTTTCTGTATTTAATAGTTCCATACCTTCCTTCACCCCTCTTAGAGTATAGTTTAAAGATTCTACCTTCCCTAGGTCTGGTTCTCCAATTGAATCCTCTTCATTAGATTGTTTTTTTTCTTCTTCATCCTTCTTTGACTTAGTCCTTGGTCATAAAATTGGTCTTTGGAATATCATGTTTTTTTTTTCTTAAGGGTGTTGCTTCAGTCATTTCAATGGACTCTATCTCTATTGGCTTTTGTGTTGCCTCAGTGGTTGCAACATCCTCTTTCTCCGTTGTTGCAATAGTAGGTTCTTGGGCCTCCTTGATCATTGGTTCTTCTTTTTGGACTTCTTGAGTGTTAACTTCTTCTTTGGTCATCTTCATTTGTGCGCTTGCTTCTGGTACTTCTTCCTTGATTGTAACCACTTCTTTCACTAATTCTTTCTCAACTATCTGTTTAGTTTTCTTTTCTCATGCTCCCTCTTTCTTGATAATCTTTTTTCCTTTTCCAATGGGTTTTGGAGTTGGTTTATTTGGAGGAACTTCTTCTTAAATATCTTGAACCAGAGAGGTTGGGAACGCTATTCTTAATAATTGTGCTGCTACGAGTTCTTCTAAAATGGGTGGTTCTAGTGGCGACGACACATCGATGGGGATGGGTGGTTGCTGAGGATCTACTACAGTCCTTCTCATCTGTGGCTTCGCCTTTTTTCTTGCCATACCTAATCGTAGAGAGAAGCTATTTGCAACAATAGAGAGAGAATAGTTATGGACGATATGATCATGATATGTACAAGATAATATATGGATATCCTCTTAAAAGAATCCTTAATATATGAAAATCAAATTCATTTATTTGTTGGGGGATCAATAGCGCTTGTTGAAAATTGTACCATCTAATAGTCTTTTTTTGACAGTTTCAACAACCCCACATTATCTCTTTGTGCCATCACATTAGTTGACTAAGTAGAGGCCTACTAGCATCTCAAATACGCAAATCTCATAAAATTGAAATTTTTGTGAATATATTTGCCAATTGTCTCTTGGTTGCAACATAGTTGATAACTAACTTCTTTCCTTCAGCCAACTCGCAAATAAAATGGTACTTAATGTTAATGTGATTTGTTCATGAGTGTAGACCTGGTTTCCTTGTCTGTTAAGTGCACTATTGTTATCACATTAACATCACCATATCTTTAACCTTCATACTATAGTCCATCAACATTGTTTCATTCATAGTAATTGCGTACAACAACTACTATCTGCAATATATTTGACTTCAGCAGTTGACAGAGAAATGGAGTTCTACTTTTACTATATTAGGATACTATATTATTGCCAATAAGGAAGCAACTGCTTACCTTTTGTAGTTTGGAGGAGATACTTGTTTGTGGGAACTTCACTTCTCTACCATGTTTTCTTAATTTTCAATTGTATACTCGTGATGATTTGACAAAGATTGTGATAAATTATCACTGTTGATCTATTCTCTTCCATGCCTTAATTTTGCTTGTAGAAGGATCCAACTCAAGTGGCTTCATTCTTATTTGTAATTAATATATGAATACTTGTCAAGAATCATCATCAATTCACCAAAAATCACACCATGCAAAGTTCTATTGATGTTTGGAGCCATTCAGAGAGAGAGAGAGATTAAACCAACAAAATGGTGCACACGATATCTCATATAATAAAGAAAACAATAAAGCTACTAAATTTAATTTCAACTTTGAAGAGACCTAAATTTGATTTTAATTCTTCAAGTTCTTTGCTAGTAAAGAAAGTTGTTCTCAAGTTAGACTCATTTAAGAACAATTTCTGAAAAAAAATTGAGTTTAATTGTTTAATTGTCACCTAAAATGAAAAGAAAAGTGGATTTTAAGAGTAATTGACATGAATTTCTAGGCTTATCATTACTTATTTAAATTTAATTTTTCAAATGTTTGGTTTGTAAAAGGTTAATATTTTCCTCCAATGAAAGGGCAACATGAGGCAAAATTTGTATTAAATATCTATTAAAAAGAAATTTTATTATTTATACTTTAGGAATTAAATTAAATACAATTCCTTGAATTAACCAATAAAATAAACTAATATTTTATTACAAATATGGCTGACTAATCAAATTGTAACAAATGTTAACATTGACCAATCAAATTGTGATAAGTGTCAACATTAGTCAACTAAATTGTGATAAGTGTTAAAGTCGATGAATCAAATCATACCATGTGTTAAATCCTACCAATTTGGTAGCCAAATCAAATCTTCTCAAGTTGTGAAAGGAGAATTCTAATATTTTGGGAGGATAAATCATAATCTTGTAATTAAAGAAAACTATATCAAACCAAATATTTTCAACCAAACCAAAATTACCACCTCGGCCATTGAATATTGCAAGGATGTCTTCTCCAACCCCCATAAATAAGGGTGGTGTTCACAACTTCAAGACATATGCACATCAAGTAAAAAAGTCTTGAAAGAAAATTCAAAGTGCTCTCTATCACATTCGATCGAAGGTATTCTTTAGCATTCTTAGGCGTTTTTTTGTGAAATTCCATCAAATTTTAACATTTGATTTATATTTAGGTCGTTAACCTTATGAATTAACACTATTTGGAGTTTTGAACAAATTCCAAGAAGATCAAAACCCTAAAACTCTTCTATCTCAAACTGTGTTTTTCATGTGACATTTAAGATATTCTTCTAACATTCAAGGCATTCTTTAAGAAGTTCATTAAATTTCAACATTTGATCCAAAACTATGGTGTTAAATAAAGAAATTAATGTTTCCTAGAATCTCAACGAGCTTTAAGAAAGATCATATCCATCCACGCTTCAAGAAAATTACAAAAACATTCAATTCTCCCTAAGTCAAAGAAAAAATAAGAGGATTAAGTTAGATATTATACTTACAAAAATTATTTGATTCAAATTTTAATTGCACTTGTAAATTTTTTTTATATAGAAATTCAATTACAAGAATTTTGTCTATAAGTTTTCTAGCATGCTTAGTGGGACCATTTCTACTTCCCATCTCTTCTTTCATCAAGTTCAAGAATTTTCAAATGGTCAGAGGAATAGCTAAGTCATCAATGGTTGCTACTTCATATTCCTCAAGGACTACTGCTAAAGGTGTTGGCGTTGTCATAAAAGGTGTGGTAAGAAAGTTTGCATACTTAAGCCGACTTCAATTCTCAATTGTATTGATAATCTACTTTACATAAGCTAAGAACAAGGAGTGCAAAGACAGTTCAGTGTCCTCTAATACTCGTGTAAGTGTGTCATCTTCCTCCAACACTACTTCGATCATGATGAATAATGCCTCGAGTCTGGAGGATCAAATTATTGTTCTAACCAAAGTTATTGAGGGTCTTGCAAAGCATGCATAGGAGCAAGACTCTCAAATTTCAAAGTTGATAGAAAAAAGTGAATAATGCTAAGGCCACTGATGTCGAAGAGAAACCACACAGAGTTCATAATAAGGCTGAGGCATCAATGAGGCAATAGTCAAACAAAAGCAAAAAGTTTGCTGTTGAAGAACTCTAAGCCTGTACTGATAGTTTCATCCTCGTTGATTAGCTGAACAGTTTATAAAGGGAATCATCAGAACTAAATTTGAGGTGACCACTAAATTGTGCCTGACTTATAACAATCCCTAATCTAGAAGAATTGATAGCCTGATGATGCCAGTGGGCTACCAACCTTCTAATTTTTAGTGGTTCGATGGGATAGGGAACCCAAAGTAACACATTACCCATTTCGTCGAAACTTGCAATAATGTTGGAACCTATGATGACCACATCATTAAACAATTTGTTCAATCACTAAAAAGTATGCCTTCAATTGAAATACTGACTTGGAGCCTGGGTCCAGGTCCATTGATAGTTGAGAATAATTGGAGCAAGAATTCTTTAACCATTTTTACAGCACTGGGCATATAGTTAGTAAGATTGAGCTTACCAACGCCCGCCAATGGATGGATGAGCCCATTATTAAGTATATCAATCGATGGAGGAACAAAACTTTAAATTACAAGGACAAGCTTCTCACATAGAAATGTGCATCCAAGGTATGCATTAAGGGTTGAAATACATCCTATAAAGGATCCAATCTAAAACTTTTGAAGAGCTAACTACTCATACCTATGATATAGAGTTGAGCACAACACCTAGTGAAGTGTATAGTCTGCAAATACAAGAACTCCAAAAATTTAGAGAAAAGTTAAAAGGGGGTAAGCCTTCCACCAAAACCCCAAATAAAGAGTCTGTGGCAGTCAAGACAAAGCCTACCAAAGTACAAAAAAGGGAAAAGTCAACTGAGAAGAAAGAGGGTCCATAAATGACAAAGACATGGACTTGAAAGGAGATGCATGACGAAACCTACTTTTTTCTTGACTGATGTTTCAGAAATATTCAATGACCTACTCAAAGCAAACCTCATCAAGTTGACGGAGATGAGTAACCCGTACCGCCTAGTTGGGCATCTAATCCATGATTGATTCATTTTCAAAAATAAAAACATGGAATTAGTTCAACAAAGGAAGATTACACTTGAGGATAATGGCCCAAATGCTAATCTTATCACCTTCAATGATTAAGTTAAAGGAGATGATCAAATAGAAGGCTCTCTTGGTGAAGCTGGCTGTGTCCAAAAGAAAAGCCACACATCTATTGAGGACAGCCACACAAATGAAGACTTAATTTTAGGCTCCCAACCACATAATAGGCCCTTGTTTGTTTTCACGCTACATACATGAACAAAGGGTTAACAGGATCTTAATTCATGAGGGCTTTACAGTGAACATTCTACCTATGCACATGGGGAGCGAATTGGAAATCCCTATGGATGAACTCTCAAATAGTAGGCTAGTGATATAAGGATTAACTAAGGGAGGCAAAAAACCTTGGGCACTATAAGGATGAAATTATTAATAGATGACATGGAGTCACAAGCTTTGTTCCACATAATAGATAATAAGGAATCACAAGCGTTGTTCCATGTGATAGATTCAAAGACAACCTAAAATGGACTCCTTAGCCACCGGTGGCTTCATGAAAATAGAGTGGTTCCTTCAACATGGTGTTAGTGCTTCAAGTACGATATGAATGAAGTGGGAGCCTCAAAAGAAGCCCCTCCTCTAATGCAAGTAAAGTTCATGAAGGGTCAACTTAAAAACAGTAAGTCAAGTGATCCATCTTACTCTAAAGATGGTTTAGGGAATGAGCCTATGGTAAACAATTTCTTCAAGGGTCTAGTGCTTCCCCTTACCTAATTAAACCAAAGAAGCCACCCTTTCAACCACTTAGGGAAGTCAAGAAGAGCATGCCGAGGCTCGTAAATTAAGAACATCCAAATGCTTTGACACTAAGGCGTACAAACTCCTTACTAAAGCAAGATATAATCAGCCAGAACAGTCACCATTAGGAAAGTTACCTCAATAATCCATAAGCAAAAACCTATAAACTTGTCTTTGATTCACAGAACAAGGTCCGCTTCATATTGCCATTAAAAAGGTGACAACAAATCATATCACGAAGGAAAGTCATTCCCTAATAAATTAAAGAAAGACAACATCGGTGTTTATCTTTGATAGACTTGGCCCATCTATAAGCTAGGTGCATGCCCTTATCAGAAGAAGACTTTCAAAGCTTTAAGGAGTAAATAAAATAAGGGAAAGCAGGCTATGGACCAAAAGCTCTAAAGTTACATCCCATTGAGGATGAAGTGTTGTACGAACTTAGTCATCACATGTAATAAAGTCTTGAAGGCAAGAATGCAAATTATCATCCACACAAATATTAAAGTGGATGATGAAGAAGATAACAAGAAAAATGTTCAGTCATCCTATCATATCACCTTGATGAAGGAGAGGCAATCAAGAAGGATGTTGAAATTGCCCTCTCAACTTGAAGAAGCAGTTAAAGCCATCATGCATGAACTTAAAGAAGTTAACTTAAGAGATGAGAATGATCTATGACTGACCTACGTTAATGCCTTGTTAACTGAAAAAGAAGTAGCATATATTGATTTTCTGAGTGAATTCAAAGATGTATTTGCTTATTCATACAAAGCAATTCCTAGGTTAAACCCAAAAGTAGTGGTTGTGTATCACTTGGCATTAAAGAAAGGAGCCCAGTTACTTAAATAGGCACAACACTAGTTTAGACCCCAACTAATTCCCTTAATTGAAGCAAAAGTCAACAAGCTCATTTAAGCAGGGTTTATTTGAGAAGTTAAATACCCCCTAGATCTCTAGCGTTATCCTAGTGACCTTGTTAATAATTGAATTGATGATCAATGTTGCCATTAGACATGAAGCGCTCTCATTCGTGGATAGGCCGTTTGAATAATACATAATGTGCTTGAGGATGAGGAGCTGACAGCCTTTCACACTCCTAAAGGTATATGCTAATTATAAAGTAACGCCTTTTGGCTTAAAGAATACTGGAGCCATATATCAAAGGGTCATGTAGAAAATTTTTGACAATATGCTTTACAAAAGTGTTAAATGTTATATTGATGACTTGGTGATTAAGTTAAGAAGGAGAGACGACCACCTAATTAATTTAAGGTGAGTTTTTGAATGTTTGAGGAGATACCAATTGAAGATGAACCTTTTAAAATGTACATTTGGGGTTGCACCTACGAAATTCTTGGGATTTATTGTTCAACATCGAGGTATCGAGATTGAACAAGAAAGATTGTAATCTTGAAAACTCTTGAACCTTGGAATATCCATAAACTTAAGAGTCTCCAAGTAAAATTGCCATATATAAGGTGATTCATCTCAAACTTAGGTAGATAATGTTACCCGTTCAACCGGCTTATGAGAAAAGGTGTCCCATTTGAGTGGGATGAATCTTGTAAAAAGGCATTAGAAAGAATAATGTTATATTTGATGATGTCCCTAGTATTAGCTGCACTAGTGCCTAGATACCCGTCAACTTCATACATTATCGCACAAGAATGCTCATGGGAGCTTTGCTAACACAGGAAAAATAAAAATACAAAAGAGGATGCCTTATATTATCTAAGTAGAATGATGACATCAAATGAGTTGAAATACTTGTCAATCAAGAAGACAATCTTCGCACTTATCTATGCTATTCAATAGTTGAAGCATTATTTTCAAGCATATGTAGTTTACTGAGTGTCAAAGGAAACCCATTGAAGTATGTCATGATGAGGCCAATTCTCTCAAAAAGACTTGCAAGGTAGTATCTCCAATTGCAACCATTTGAATCACTCATGTACCTAAAAAGGCTGTAAAGGGATAAATCTTGGCTGATTTCTTGGCCGATCATCCAATTTCTGCTAAATGCGACTTATCAAATGACTTACCAAATGTGCACGTTCTCTCTTGACCGAAGTTATTCCACCATGGAAAATATATTTCAATGGAGCTACTTCTAAGAATGGATCCAGCACAAGAGTGGTATACGTTACATGAGATAGAGAAATCCTACCACTCTTCTTCACCTTAACTCAAAATTGCACCAACAATGTTGAAGAGTATCAAGCTTTAATTCATGGGCTATAAATGGTGGTTGATATTAAACAATTTCACCTTAAGGTTTATGGTGACTCAAAGTTGGTAATCAACCAACTACTTGGGATTTATGAAGTTAAGAAACCTAAGTTGCTTCCCTACTTAAACTATGCCAAAATGGCTTATAGGATGATTATAGAAACCTAAGATGCTTCCCTACTTGATGGAGTTCTTTTACGTTGCTTAAACAGCAACAAAATAACCCAAGCTATAGGCAAAGCCCATTTTGGGTTTTTGGCATGCATCAGTCTGAATCGAGGCTCCACTTTTGCACAAAAAGGATGAGATGTTACTAGCCAACTATAGTCAAGGACTATATGAAATTTGCCAAAAAATGCCAAACATGCCAATTTCATGCTAATTTCATATATTAGCCACCTAAGTTATTGCACACTACTATTACATTATGGCCTTTTGATGCTTGGGATATGGACGTGGTTATGATGCAATCAATCACGCAATGGAATCAAAAAGGATAACAACAGTGTAGTTGAACCCTAACTCAAATCCAGGAATGCGAACCGTGCAAAAATGCCCGACCTGACATGGTGGATATCGAGTTGAACCTGACGTAAACGACCACAATCAACACACTGGGGGTTGATGGATACGTCACGACTCACACGGATCACTCCGGAATGACTCGATTTGGGAGTAAGTAAGAATTCATAAGGAATTGACAAATCCTCAAAAAACAATAATCCTCTCTTAATCAAAGTACCAAAAGCTCTTCCAAATGAAAAGGAAGGGTCCAATCTATAACAGCACTATGGGCCATTGGCCTATTCAACTAAGAACCTTAATGGATTTGCTTACATAAGGCGCAAAATAAGCTATCTTATTTAAGCGATAGAGTAACTAGTTATCTTTATTCTTCACTTGTCGGTCCAACACCATATATTCACCTAACATTCTTCTTTGTGCTTTTCAAATTTATGCTCTCACATTATACCTTCTTAAATATCTCGTACAAGCATGTTGAATGATTCCTTGATCTTCTTCGCATGTGCCCTAGTCATCGGACCAACGAGAATCTCTAAGGGGTCCTTCCAGTTATGTCCACGTCCACGTCCACATCAGTTTAGGCCAATGACAAAGACCTTTGTAGGACATCTTTATATCATGGCTACCATCAACTACTTTTCAAAGTAGGTCGATGCAATCCCCCTTATAGAGGTGAGAAAAGAACATGTTGCTAACTTCTTTCACATCAACATCATTTATTGCTATAGGTTTTTTGATACATAATCACTAATAATGAAAAGCCATTTTCCAATAACCTGGTAAATAAGCTTAGCCAAAAGTTTTGCTTTAAGTAGAAAAAGTCCTTGATGTATTATGCTCCAACAACTGGCCTTGCCGAAGCTTTCAATAAGATACTCTAAAATTTGTTAAAGAAGGGTAGTCTTAAAGTCTAAAAGAGATAGCATGAAAGAATTGGGGAAACTTTATGGGCATATTAAACCACCTGCAGGTTCCCTACACAAGCAAATCCATATACCTTGGACTAGGTTGTTGTCTTACTTGAGCAACAAATTGCATTCTTAAGCATAGCTATACAGGAGAGACTAACTGATGAAGATAATGTTTGACTATGTCTTGAAGAATTGTAATGCCTTAATGAGAAAAGATGAGAGGCGTAACAAAAGTTGGAGTACTATCAAGCACACTTGTCAAAGGCCTTTAATAAAAAGGTATGCTCGTGCTCCTTCCAAATTGGTGACTTAGTGCATGCTATGAGAAGGCCTATCATCACAACTCACTACATGGGTAACAAGTTTGCACCAAATGGGATGGTTCTTATGTGGTGAAAGAAGTGTACACCAGTGGTGCATATAAGTTGGTCACTAAAGATGCACTACGAATTGGCCCCATGAGTGGGCAATTTTTGAAGAGATATTATCTACAGAAAGAAAAAGGACAAAAAAATGAAAAACAAAACAAAAAGAAAAATCAAGGAAAATGGTAAAATAAATGCTCCTTGATATGAATCTAAACTGTTAAATCAAATTAAAGAAAATGCTCCTTAGCACATAAGTTTAAACTATAAGTTACTCTTGGCCTATAAGAGTATAAATTGTAAATGACTAAATCTTTTTCAAAATCTGAAGTGTTTGAACTATGTTATAGTTTAGTCCTTTTACAAGATACGTAGGCAGCTTAGAAAATTTTCAAGTTTAGGTATAAAATTGCGAAATGGTATGCTCTTAATAAATTGCTAAAAAGGGAGAGGCAACTCACTAGACAATAGAAAGCAAGTGGAGAAAATGATATTTTATCATTAATAAAATGATGGCTTACAATGTTTCAAAACAAAGAACTAAACAAAGCTAATCAAAAGGGTTCAAATCCCTCGTTTCCTTTTTAGCAATTTCCACAAGTGCCTTGAGGCCTTCAAGGACTTGGCCATCTCACCATCTAACAGAGAAATGTTAACTATGCCAGCAACTTCTTCAAGAACTTGGCCATCTCACCATCTAATAGAGAAATGTTAACTATGCCAGCAACTTCTTTGATCTCTGCAACTTTGACTGTAACATTTTGAGGAGGTTAGGTATGTAGCTCCAAATATTTGGATAGCTTCAATTGCTTTTCTTTTAAGTTAGCAAGCTGTTATTCAATACTTTTCAACTCTACCTCCATCTATTGAATCTACTACACTTCCTTGCTTTTCTCATACTAAGCCTCTTGCACCTTACTAAGTAAAAACCTCCTTTAATGGCCTTTCAAATACCTTAGACCTTGCATCGTCATAAACTGTGGTTTTAGCAAACAACGCTCTTAGTAAACTCTCCAAGTGGGAAATGTCACATTGGCTAAAACCTTTCATGGAGTAAAATACTAATAAGACATTATCCTTAATACAAGGTTTTGAAAACAAGACTGAATAGATTGGTTCAACTAGGAACTAGCTGATTTTCTAGTTCAATTCATTCATGTAACCCGTTAATCAAGTGAACCGGTTGTGCTTGTATTGAAAAATAAAAAATAAAAAATCACATTTTAAAAAATAAATAAATAAAATAATTTTAGGCTTTCTTATGAACATATTTACTCCTAAATATTCATTAGTATAGATAATTTTCACTATCTATTTTTTATTTTGATTTTTATTTAACTAATTATGTTATTTGGTTTAAAAAAATAAATATTGCACCTAAAAATTAAAAATTTTCGTATTAATTGCTTTATTCTATTTTAAAAGACTAATTTTTCAATAATTATATTTTTATTTGAATTTAATTTAGTTTCTTTTATATTTTTGTAATTTTTTATTAATATTGACTTATCAAAATTTCAAAGTTACATTTAAAACTTATCACTTGACATATTGATAAATGGACTTGAATTTATTTTATAAAATTGATTTAATATTATTATATGTGTATATATAATATCATATATAATTTAAAATAACCGTTTTTTTAAATAATTGAACCAGTTGAACCAGTGACCCAATTAGTTTTCCAGTTCAATAACTGGTCTGGATTTAAAAACGTTGCCTTAATAGACAAGATAACTAGGGTCTTCTCTATCTTCTCATGTAAGCCACCCCACAACTTTTGAAAATACTCATTTTGATGGCCATCAAGAAACTTTTTGGCTTCAAAGATAGAGATTGCTACAGGAGGTGATGACTCTTTAGCTACTTTAGAGGCAAATGTATCCTTATGTACAAAGTTGCCAGAAGGGGTTGGGACAAGCTACTTGGGTTCAAGGGTTGACCTTTGTGAATCCTTGTTGTCATCATTCTAAACAGTTATGTTTTGCCAGCTGAAAAGAGGAAAAGGAAATAATTTAACGAGAGTAAAAGATTGAAGAAAGTATGGAGTAAAATTAATAGAGTACCTCTTTAGCATAGTCCTCTGTGGATCGTCCATGACTCAAAGCTTCATCATCTTTTGGACGCGAGGAATTGGAATGCATTTTAGTTTGCTTCTAATGATGATCTATTGCTACTGTCACTACCCTCTAAAATATGAATGATGCTCTTTCTCTTGACACACTGAGTGGATTAGCCATGGCAACGAGCATAGGAAGGGAACCATAGATATTACCAATAGATGGGGCTGCCCTTTCTCCATGCTTATCACCTTCAGATGAAGTCTCGCTACGTGTTAAGTTAAGGAGGCGAGAGACATTCTCCTTAAAGAAATCACCATAGATAAGGAACCACCACATTCCGTAAGCAGCTAAAGAAAATCTTCTTGCACTGGTATAGACACCAACACTGAAAACCATCCTCCAAGGAGCACTTCCTAATGTTAGATACAAAAGACTTAGGCACCTCACGAAAATAGCTAAATTGGTGGCTAAATTAATGAAAACTATATGGCTCAATGTCAAAACGATCGCCTTGCCTTAAGGATAGATAACTCAAATAAATAGCTATAAAATAATCTCTTTGAGTTCTCTCAAGTCATCGTTCTCCACATAAAAGATGTTAATGTCTCTGGTATTTACATTGCCGGTCCAGCAAGTAAATTTACCTTTATGCATGCACTTTCGAGTCTGGCTCAGGTCATGGTACCTAACACATCCCTCACTAAAAAATACTGCCATCCTAAGGCCTAAAATCCTCTTTACTCTTGAGAACCTGAAAGTGAGTCCTAAAATAATGAGATATCCCCCTATAAATGTAGAGGATAGTAAATGATGCAAGCTCACAAGGTGGATGAAGAGAATTAGCAATCTTGTTGAGGACTCAATGAATAGAAGCCAAGATTGGGATTGCAAGGCTCACAGCTTACCTAGTGGCTATGATATCAACCATTTTAAATGTACTGGGACGTATAAAGCCAACTTCTTCAATAGGGTAAGCAAATGTTCATAGCCAGCATGACAAAAACACTACTAAATGCACATCCTCCGTAGCACTCTCATCGATATTAAAGCTTGCAAATGAGGCCTCCTCCAATGCAAACCATAGTTCATGTGGTTCAATATCTCTAATTGGATTAGAAGTGGATTTGAGATGAACTATCCTTTTTTTTCTTTTGGGCAAAGGCACACAATACTTTGTGGCCTTCTTGCTCAAAAACTTCACCCCTTGCACAATGAAAACTTATTGGGATTAGCCTACATAGGCCTCACTACAAAACTTATGAAAAGCATGAAGCAAGGGACAAATTTGGTGCTCATCTCGTTGACACTAGTGAGTTCTTGAGCACTTGAAATAACCTTATCATAAAATTTTTCTCTAACAAGGAGTCCAACTATTGTGCACAAGTTATAGAGGGAAATTGACACCTCCCTAATGGAAGTCAAACTTGTGCTTGTAAGTAGACATAAGGCTTCATTAAATGCCTTTATAATATCCACATTACAATCATAAGTGAATAACGAGATATACACGGCATCAAAAATCTTGACAGCATTTAGCTTAGGCTCACACTTACTGAGGAGATCTTCAGTCCACTCTTAATAACCTAATATGTACTCCTAATAACCTGATATGTATTGAAATTCTCCAGAGAAATTGAGATGACTCCCCTTTTTAGGTTTCCTATTGATAATACAAGGACCCAAATAGGGCAATGGGGAAACCTTTTTAAAATGTTGGTGATTGGTTGATTGTAAAGTCCACACCTTAGAAGATTTTTTAAGTAAAATTACTAGAAACTAGTCACCAATATGGTCAAAAACAATCAATTTAAGCTAGGCACCTACAAAACAACCAATTAAGAGAGTGTGCATGAGCAAAGAAGTGTCTTTCTCGAAGGAATAGCTTTCATTATCAAGGACAATCAAATATTCCTCGCTAATCAATAAGACATGACTCTTGAAATACACCTTAGTGAGAGCTACCAAGTAAAAGACAAGCTCAGTTAAATTAGGGTTGAAAAAAAAGACAGAGAAAATATATATGTGCAAAAAAAGAAAGGAATAAAAAAATTTGAAAAAAAACTTCGAAAATGAGAGAGAGAGAGAGAGAGAGAGAAGAAAGAGGAAAAAAGAGAAAATGAGCACAAGTCCATGTAAAATCAAAAGGACATGCCAAGACCCAAATCTTTGAAGGATACAAGTCCAAGTGAAATTAAAAGGAAAGGGGAGCTTCCAATGGCACAAACCATTTTTTTTTTTTTTAAAGCTCGTGACTCATTCTTTTAAAGTCCATGAGGACTTCTAACCCAAAATACCTAAATGTTGAATTTCTTTTGTACTAAACTTAAATCATCAACAAATAAAGCCGCCCTGGGCCTAGCAACCCAATTTTCCCTTTACTTTAAAATTGAACAGCCCTAACCCACACTTTGCTTCACAAAACACTCGCCCTATGTTTTAAAACTGCCAACCAAACACACCGTTCTATCCGTCTTTTTCTTTTTTTTTTTTTTGGTTTTTTCACAACCCCTTGCCCACCCCATCGCAAATAGCACAACCGTGGGAATAACGGCCACAGACGAATAAGGAAGCAGGTGGGCAGGAGCTACACTAAAGCTAGAAAAAGAGGTTTGTCGAGTTATTTATAGGAACTGTGAAAAAATGTTGGTGATGGATTGACTGTAAGGTCCACACTTTAAAAGATTTATTAAGTAAAATTGCTAGAAACTAGTTGTTAATTTGGTCAAAGACAATCAATTTAAACTAAGCACTTACAAAACGACCAACCAAGAGAGTGTGCACGAGCAAAGAAATGTCTTTATCAAAGGAATAGTTTTCATTATCGAGGACAATCAAATATTCCTCGTCAATCAATAAGACATGACCCTTGAAATACACTTTAGTGAGAGTTATTAAGTGAAAAACAAGCTCAGTTAAATTGGAGTTGAAAAAAAAGATAGAAAATATATATATGCAAAAAAAAGAAAGGAATAAAAAAATTTGAAAAGAACCACTGGAAGAGAGAGAGAGAGAGGGAGAGAAAAGAAAAAAGAAAAAAAGAAAATGAGCATAAGCCCATGTAAAATCAAAAGGATGCACGAAAACCCAAATCTTTGAAGGATATAAGTCCAAGTGAAATTAAAAGGAAAAGGGAGCTTCCAACGGCGGAAACCATTTTTTTTTTCAAGCTCATGATCCATTCTTTTAAAGTCCACGAGGACTCTTGATGCAAAATACCCAAATGCTGAATTTCTTTTATAATAAACTAAGTCATCAACAAATAAAGCCGCCATAGCCCCCCAACCTAGTTTTCCCTTTACTTTAAAATTGAACAGTCCTAACCCACGCTTTAAGTCACAAAACACTTCCCCCGTCTTTTAAAACTGCCAACCAAACACAGCGTTCTACCCATCCTGTTTTTTTTTTGGTTTTTTCACAACGCCTTGCCCAACCGCGCTGCAGACAGTGATAGTGAAAATGATGGTGAGTCAAAGAACGATGATGTCATTGAACACAATCACAATGATAAAACCCTAAGAGAGCCAGACATTGACCATACTTTACTTCGAGAAGAGTTTGGAGTCGCTCCTGATTCCATATCGAAGGTGGTACATTTTCCTACTCTCTGTTGCCTCTCTTTTTTCATCCTTTCCACTATTGATTGTTGTTTATTTGATGAAAAATCAAGTTTGTTCTTTGAAAGTTAATGTTATATGGCATGCAATGGAACTAGAATGTAACTTTGGAGGATAATTTTTCATGAAGATTATCAATGTACCAAGAATACATCAGTAACCAAAACACATCATGTGATACAAGTTGTGATCTGAGAAAGTTATTTATTTCTAATTATACCTGAGATATTTCCCAATTTTTATGTAAATTGAATGTTATAATGAAAGTTTTATCTTTGTCTTAGACCAGGCATAATTTAGTCCTAGTGCTTTGCCTAGGCTCTTGCATTTCCGTACATATTTTTGGGGTAAATTTTGGCTTTTGTGGTTGGGGGTGATACAAATATAGCATAGATAGAAGGTATGGGTATCAGGAATCTTTTGGATGTTCCAAGTTTATATCTTTGCTGTTTTTTGTATCCGACTCTTTCTCTTTTGGTTCCATGTTGCATTACATGTTTATTATAATTCCTTTTTTTTCCCCTGTAATTTGCCTATTTTCGGAGCTTTGAGGATGCTGAAGGCCCAGGGCCCAAGGCAACTTATGAGGTTGCTTTTTTGGCTTCTGATTCATGGAAGAAGGTCAGTTCTTTTTTAGGTTTAGTCTCTATTTCTTACGCATGAAACTCAGTACATTAGATATGACACAATGTTATGGCTAATGTTCATAAGACGATCATCAGATGCCATTAAACAGACTGAAGACAGCAACAATGTTCACGAGTCTACACTAATAAAACACGATCAGAGTGTTGAGGTATATCAAGTTCACAAAATTCATATGCCACCTGGTCCCAATCAGCAAATGTTTAATTGTGCTGTTTTTGGTTATGATATCATTTGCAGGAAAATGATGACGATTGTGATACAGATAGTGATGAGGAAATGGTGGATGGAATTTTATCTTCTGGCCCAAAATCTACTTATGAAGTTCCGTCTCAAGCAGAACTCATACGACATGCTTTTGCTGGTGACGATGTTGAAGAAGATTTTGAGAAAGATAAGGAGGCAGTGTTAAATGAGGAAAACCCAGAACCTGAAAAGCCTGTTTTGCTCCCTGGCTGGGGTCAATGGACTGACATTCAGAAAAAGAAAGACTTACCCTCTTGGATACTGGAAAAGCATGAAATGGAGAAAAAGAGAAGGCTAGAATCTGTGAAGGAGAGGAAGGATGCACATCTTAATAATGTCATCATTTCAGAGAAGTTGGATAAAAAGGTTAGTTTTATATTATTTTGGATTCTTGAAAAATGCATGTTTTATTTGTGTGACTCAGCTGCGCATCAATCAGATTGCCATAAGGATGCAACACTTCGTTATTGGATGGTAGTTTTGCAGCAGATGATATCACCACATTTCTTTCACTCAAACATTGTAAATGAAAGACCTAAGAATGTCTTTGGAGGATGGCGGGATTGGTGGAAGTGGTAGGACAAGAAAGGATTATGCCTTCCCCAAATATACACCACCGTGTATCATTATGTGTATGCTGTTCTCCTTCGAATTTGCCATCCAATTCTCCGTCCATTATAGCAAATAGAAAGTAATGGGTTTTTTGTTCCCCAAGAGCTGATGGATAATGAGTTGGAGGAATGTGTAATATACTTTTCTCTTCAGCTATGCTTTTTCATCAGATCAAATAAAATGGAATACTGGAAATGGGGATTTCCCCTGCTTTTTGTTGTTGCTTCCCTGTGGGGAAATGATTATAGAGATTGCACTTCTTTCCCATGCATCTTATGAACAATATGTGTTGCCGAGGACATTTGTTGTTGGCTTATTGAGTTTAATGTTGTTTTGTTCTCGTAGGCTGAAAAACTACGTACTAAGACACTGCCTTATCCCTATACGTCCAAGGAAGTTTTTGAACAGAGCGTTCGGATGCCAATTGTACCAGAATTTAATCCTCCCACTGCTATTGGAGCTCTTAATCGTCCAGAGGTGCATTTCTGGAATTAGAAGTTTTTATGTTGCATCATTCCCCAATTCGTAGTACTGCTTGGGACTCCCGAGTCTTTTCTTATTATTGTTGTTATTTTAGTCGTGAATTGCTCATCTTATTCTTTGTCTGTGGACAGGTGGTGAAGAAAGCTGGCGTTATCATCAAACCAATCACATACGAGGATGCGAGTGTCCGTGAGAAAGCTGAGGCCATTAAGCGCAATGCTCAGAAACCAAGAAAGGGCAAGGATAAAAATCGATCAACCAAAAAGATTACTGCGAAGGTGTGAAAGCAAAGCCAAATGTCGGCGACATGGTGTTGGAACATATGTTTTGTTTCGTCGTGCTTTTTACGTGTTACACAATTAGCAAATTTGATCTTTGTTTATTCAACAATCATTTTTTTATGATTATTGGAGAAGGGCACAACCCATTGTCACGTTATGTTCGAGGACTGGGTTGCTGCCCTCCCATTGGGGCCCTGATAGATTGTCCACGGAACTTGGGAATGGAAGACAATTTTCTGGGCAAATTTATGGCCGAACGGAAGCAGGCGTCTTTTTATGGCTGCTATGTAACTCTTTCATGGTGCCACTGGTGCCCTCACAAGAGTAAAAGAGAATTATTTGTAGTCGGTCATACTTTTCTATAATGACCATAAGAAGCCAGTTGGCTATAAAACAACGCCAAAATTGTCGCGATAATGAGCATGATTAACTGACTTATTTCAGTAACACTACAAATTCTCAATTATCGGCACGGCATTGTCGAACGAACTTCCATTGATAAGAATCTGTAAAATTGTTGGCATTCCTTAAGGAAATTCGTGAATGTGAAGTGGGCTAATTGTATTGAACCCAAATCTAGATTCTCAAGATCTAACAGGCCTAAACAATATTGGGCATCCGGCAAGCAGGACTCAGTTTGTAACTCATATATATGATCCTGCTAGAATTTTAGTCGCCCTTCTCATCTCACCTGCCATCTACTACATCGCAGGAAGCACACACCACACCGAGTGAGCTACGAAATCATACCAAGGTAGAAGACCCGTAACCTAGAACTCATCTCCGGAGTCTGAAAGTCTCTCCCTTCAAAATGTATCACAAGCAGGACCTCCAAGAGCTACGAAATAATCGATGGCCGCAAACAGCACCGCCGTGGCCAGCGAGAAGGCCGGCATCGGTGCCGAGATCAGCTGGCATCTCTCTCACAACTGCACAAAGCAGCGACGCCTCAAACAGCACTCGTCGCGCCGTCTCATCCCGGCCCCACCAGAAATATTAACCGACGAGCATCGCCACCGCGGGAAAAAAAAGGGAGAGGAATAAAAGAGGGACGGCGTGGTCACTGTTGAAAGAATTGGTAAAGCTTAATGATCTTTACGGAATAAATTGTCTGGTGGGAAGCTTCGGAATAACCGATTAGAGGCCCCGGATGAATAACGAAGAGGTTCGTCGAGTTATTTATAGGGAGGAACCTTGGAAAACATTCCTATTTCGTGACGATTTTCTGAATTAGATCCGTTGTGCTCTTTTCTTAGCATGTCTTGGAAGTTTAATCGCTTCTTATGCCGTTTTATGGGATCTTGACGAGTTTTCTTTTCTTTTTTTTTCTTGTTCTGCTGAAGAGTTTCTTCCTTGTCTTATTTACTTGGTCAAAATCAATTTGTGAAACAACCAGCAAAAAACAACGAAAACCACGCATGTAGTTAGCTTTGTAAACTATGGTCAAATTTTGAGTTAGTTGTTAATGTCATCACGATCAGAGATTGCAATATATTATCTTGTGTCTGTGCATTCGTATGCTTAATTTGGCTAATTTTGTCTAGGTATTGACAGTAACTTCCTGGTTCCTCAAATCATTTCTTCATGGCATCGGTGTTTGTGATAGTTTAAAGGAAGGTTAGTGCTAGTATTTTAGCCATTGCCCATCTACAGTGGTCATAGTTTTCTGCTATTATTGTGTTGTTTTTTGTTGCGTCTACAATATTTAACACAAAATTTTTGAGTTTCTTTGGTCAAACACAGGATGAATACAAGATCAGGAGTCAGCAAAACCAGCAGTTCACTAGGGCTGGCTGAAAAAAGAACACAGTTGAAAAGGGAGCTTGAGGAAAACCAAAAGAAGCAGCACTGTGGTAAGGGGGCAGAAGCTGGTCTTGCAGCTGTATTCAACATTATTATTCGGCTTCCACTTGAATTCCTACAGGCTTCAAGGTTCGTTTGTAGGACATGGTATGGGATAGTTAATAGTCCCGCTTTTATAGACGCCCACCTACGACGCTCAGAGATTGGATTAATAGTTTTGAATCTAGTTGGAAATGGCCTTCCATCTTCCATTGTTAGGAAGACATTAGGCTCATCAGCCATGAAACGCCTATTTTCTGTTGAGCCCAAGGTCTCAGAACTATTGTCATTGCCTACACATCATTGGCCTCTTATCGACCCACCTTCATCCTTTTACATAAAGTTCATAGAAGCACAATAAAAGATTATAATACAACCTGTGTGGGCAAGATTAAGGCAACAGGCGATGGTTTGATCATTCTTGAACACTATATCAGGAAAGGAGGTTTAATTTTTATGAACCCAGTAACTAGGGAGATGAAAACTATGCCTTCGGGAACGAAGTCTTCTCCTCATCACGAATCATATGGCTTGGCATTTTACCATGAGTCGGGCATATAAAACAGACCATTATTGGCGTATGGTGCAGTGGATCTCTTCAACCTTTTATTGGGGGTATACATCGAGTACTTCGACTTGTGACATCACTACTTGTTAATAATAAAACCCCTAATTACAAATATATTGATTAATTCCTTTCTCCACTCATTCATACTTTGGTGCCCATTATATGTGTACATTTTTACGCAATGTAATAATATGTGGGGTGCCTCTTGCATGGGCTTTATGGAGTTATACCCTCCCTCATCTTACGTGTTTTTGTCTCTCTCTCTCTGTTTTTTTTTCCTCGTAATTTATGTGCATGAAGTAGTGATGGATTTGAGAAAGATTTATCAAATTTGATTCACAAAATCTCTTCTTGTTTTTTGATATGACAGAAAATATTCCTCCAAAAAGATAGAATTTTATTTTATAGATTTTTAAATATAAAAAATATGATTACAATTGGATGGCATAATTATTTTTAAAAATTGTGACATATGTCATCTTGTTAAAATATATCTCGACCTTTGATTTGTATTATTTTTATTTACTTATTCCAAAACCCAAATCTAATTTTTATTGAAAGACTAGTAAAATTAATTAATACATTCTGTCTAAGTGTAAATTTATTTATAAATTATGAAAATGTGCATTTTAAAGAATAAAAATAATATTGTTTAAAATATAAAAATATTTAAATAAAAACAAAGAAAGATGAAAAGAAATTGAAAGCAAAAAGTTTGAAAAAAAAAAAACAAAAATGAAGATAAATTTAAAGAATAATATGTTACGAAGGATAGAAAGGAAAAAGAATTAAATATAAGGGCAAGTGTGTGACTTTAATAATGGTACTAATAATTTTGCTGTTCGAGCTTTTTGGTTATAGTTTCTGCATTTCCAAGTATGGCTTTGATTTACTGGCACTCTAAGACTTTCCAGTATGTTTCAGATTAAATATATTTGAACATTTTAATTGAGCAAGCAAGAAAATAAACGCAGTAACGTAGATCCGAAACTTTTGTGTAATCATTAATCATAATTACTTCAATGCTCGTTGCCATTTATATAAGCTACATCATGGGAAAGTAAAATGTCTTAATTCAGATTAATTCTTGCTTTAATGTAATTATAGAAATTTGTCGAAGGATTTTATAGTTAGGTAGGCGTTAATGGTAACAAAGGCACATATATGGCAATAAATGTATAGGGTATATCGTATTGCACGATTACTCCATGCAATGGCTAGCAGCAAGTAGTAAGCATCTATAGTCACATAATATAAAATACACAAAAAAAAATTAAAATAATTCATAAAGAAAAATTGTGTAACGAAGTACCGATTGTAATCCCTTAAAAGAATTGCATCTATAAGAGAATCTCATATGAGGGATTGCTGAAATTAAGATATAATTCCAAAATGACTCTTTAAAGGGGTTGCTTTCCTTTCCCAGGATAAGGTTCATCATTAGTCGCTTTCGCATCTGCCACCATATTTGAACTAGAAGGCTCAATATCGGCAATCCTCCGATCAATTTTTCCAATCTTCCTCTTCAACAAGCGGAGCATCTCTTGCAATTCATCTGAATTGGCCACATTCAACTCTTCTTTGGCCAAACAATTGACCAGAAGTAGTTCCCTCTCAAGAGATTGAACCTTTTTAGTCTCTTTATCTAAATTTTTGGACAACCTAGACAAGTTTTGTCTAAGAAATCCAGCCTGATCTAACCTGTTGTTTGCTTGGGACGAAGAAGGTAAATTTTTGAACTTTTCGATTGCTCGGTATGCTGCATGTGGAGAAGGCCAAACATGCGATTGGGTCCCATCTCCATTAATGACAATGCCACAAGCTTCAACTTGGCATAGTGTCTTCAATTCATTCAATTTTTTAAATAAACCTGCCTTCCGTTTTTTAAACGTCTCACGCCTTGCATATTCATCAGCAATTAACTCATACCTTATCTTTCCTCGAACCATGGCAAAAAAATTTCAAGCTACAAAAAAAGACAACAAAGAAATTCAAGGTTATTCGTCATTATAAAATTATAAATAGGAAAAATAGAAATGTAACACACACACACACACATATATATCCATGATAATATATGCAAGAGAAACTAAACTTATTTACACTCACAAATGTACACATCTATGTTCATGGAGCATTGATATCATTCTTAACGGGCTCTCACCACTTTATTTTGATATTTTACGCAGTATCTCAACAAGCATACATACTTGTTTCAATACCCACCACGATTTGGATTCGTCCAAGGTTGACCCAAACCAGGTGCTATTGGGCGTACGTTCTGTGAAACTCAACAAGATGTAATGCGTTTGTCACAATGTATGCATAAGAAACGAAGTTGACCGTTCATTGGACACTAAAAATGGTAAATATGACAGTCAAAGGGCATTTGATTCCTTGGATTCAGTTTTTCACTTATATCCATCCAATACTCCCTTAATAGCTAGCTCACGTGGCCGGTTTGAATAAATTGACAGGCCCCCGTTTGCTGATAAATTTCCCAACGTACATGAAATCATATCACACACACATCATAGATTACACGCACTTCTTGCATACTTGACCAATACACAATTGAGAACACTTACATGTGCATCCTAGTGTGATGCATGTGTACATGCAGAGAAAAAAAAAAAAAAAAGAAAGGAAACGAAAGGAAAGAAAACAGAAAGGAAAAGAAAATGTTTGCCAAAAAAAATTAAATGTTGTCATCTACATATACATGCATACATGAAATCATAATTATCATGATGATACATCTTATCCAAGTTTTGAACCAGCCAATTTAATTGGCATTCCTTTGAGTCCACAGGTTCAGAGGAAAACACAAGACGCAAATTTCCGTGCTTTTTACCATAAAAGCAGCACGCTTCACAACTTTCTCAAAATAAAACTTTTCAGACTTCAGTCTCAAAACCCACAAAGCAAAAAAGGAAACAAGAAAGGGAAACTCGGAAGAAAGAAAATCACCTGATCGATTGGGAAGGAGAAAAGCAGGAGGACCCGAAGGAAGAAGCCAGAACCTGAGAACGGCGTCGTCGATGGCGGACTTTAGTCGGAGCTGAAAGGCGGAGAAACTGAGAAGCGGGGATTACCATTATATAGATCGGAGATTGCAGGGGAATTTAATGCTGATGGTTTGCGGATTATGGTAATCATAATGACCACACCAATAATCTGTGCTGGACTTATTGCCTTCTTCTGTGTGAACATAATCATAATGGATACTGAGTTGAAGTAAAAATTAATACCATGTTTGGTTCAAGGATTTTGAGGAGGAAGAGAAAAAAAAAATGGTATAGAAAACACTTTTGATGGTTTGATTGATAAGGAAAATGAAGAGTAAAAGAAAAGTTGACGAAAAATATATTTTAAATAAAAGAAAATTATTTTTCTCACAAAATAGTGATAAAAATGAGAAGAAATTATTTTAACACTCTTTTCTTTTTTTAAATTCTTCACTATTTCTATTTTTCTTATCTATATTCAAATTATTTCTCTTAAATAATCAAAAAATTGTAAAATTTGAGTTTTTTTAATCTATTTTTTATTATTTATTTTCTTTATAAAAATTATTTTACCAAACAACCTATGAAATTTTAATTTTTTTCAATTTTCATTTCATGTTCTCTAGTTTTTTTTTTTTTTTTTGTTCCTTCTTAAAATCTTAGTAACCAAGCATAGTGTAAATGCAATTTAAACGCTACCCTGCATGGGAACAGAATATTGTATTATGGTCCTAGAGGTGTATAGTTATCTCAAATTAGCCCCTTCGAGTCTTTGTTTTCTATGTTTAATTGAACCCTCCCAATTTTTAAAACTAGCCATTTCTGTTGCAAATGCTGTTTTCCCCTTTTTTTTTTCAATGTTTTGATGGTTTTAACGGGGTAAAGTATGTAGGATTATGTGTTTGAAAAAATCGGTTTTGTTAATTTAGATGTTGAGGTGTTCATGCATTTTAATTACATAACATAAAATTACATAATTATCTATTTTACTTAATTTATTTCTTCTTTCTCTTTTTCTCTCCTTTTAATTTATTTTTGTTTTTTTTTTAATTTTATTTTTTCTAATTTCTTTTGATATTTTTAAATTTTAAAGTATAAATAATTTTTTTTATTATTAAAAATAAATTTATAATTTATAAATAATTTCGTGTATTGCATAAAGTGTGTGTGTATTACACTAGTCTTTCAAAATTATTCTTTCTTTTTATTTCTTTTAACTTTTTTATCAAATTTTTTCTCCTTTTCAATTTTCTCATCCTTCTTTATTTTTTTTGAATATTTTATGATTTTATTTCAATTATTTAAAATATAAAACATTTTAAATTTAGAAATAAGTTTATATATGCATGATGTATGAGACTTCACTAATGTATATAAGCTTATATACATGTATGGTTGTGAGTATGGTCGGGAGACTAGTTGATTTCAACAAACATGAATTAATAAATTGACTTTTATTTATACTTTTTAGTTAACACTACAGAAATATATCAGAGCAACCATTCCAAAAAAAAAATGCCAAATTGGAATCGTTTTGATACAGATTCGGAATGTAAAACTTGTGATACAGTAAATTCATTCTAAATTTGTGCCAAAATGGAACTGGTATACTAAACCATTCCAATTCCATTCCAAATTCGAAATGCTTTTAGCAGTCATTTTAGATTTAAAATGGCATTTGAACAGTGGTTCCAAAATTGGAACGGTGTTAAGAGATCATTCCAAATTTAGAATGGATCTGAAGTTATTACAAATTTTGGAATAAAAACGTCGTTATGAGACCATTCCAAATCTACAACAGACATGATGCTGGGTTACTCTAGCCATTCCAAAATTAGAAACTACTTCCTTGAACTATTCTAAATTTTGAAATAGTTTTGATGTCGTTCCAATGTTGCAAATTTATATATTTAAAATTAAGGCTCACCAAACGCACTTTTACAAATTTATTCACTCTAGAATACCCCCAAAGTCCTCCAGAAATGGTCATTGAAACTTTTAGGTGATTCTTTAAGATACATTGCTAATTGTTGAAGTATCTTTGCTAATTACTCTCCAAGATACATATATGGTAAATATTTTCCTTCATGTAGATCTTTTCTACTTTGGTGACTTAATATACTGTGTGAAACCCGTTAATTTGTAGGGGTATGATGTGGTGATTTGAGACTGGTTGTGTATAGTATTTTGTTAATTACATGTGGATGTTGTAAGGAAATTTTTCTTTCTTTTTTTTTTTTGTTGTTTATGAAGTTGTTGAGTTGTAATATTAAGACATGGATGTACAATAAGAACTTCCTTGATCATTAGGACTTGGTTGAGGAATTCATCAACGATGTTAATAATTTTATTGAATGGGCAAGACAACAACATAATTACATGTATGAACTGCAACATGCTTAGGCTCTAGAGTGAAATGCCGTCATCCCAAAGTATCAATGGTAGGGTGATACTGCTATGGTGTTGCATCACACAAGCGATCCCTTGCTTAGGTATGAAGTTGTAGTTTAAGATGACAGAATGGTATCTCTTCAAAGCCTTCTTGGATAGGAACTTCTACCTTTCGTATGAGGTAGACGGGGCCCTTAGTCCTCTTTTTGATGCCATTACTTTACAAAATAATACAATAAATTTCATCCTTTAATTGGATGAGGATTGAATCAAAGTGTGAAAATAATGTAAAAAATTATACAAAAATAAATGAAACCATGCATTGTACAGTGATAAAAAAAAATAACCATGAGATTTGATACTACTTACCCCATGTGTTATTTGGCATGAAACTAAAGTTTCTACCACATGAAAGTTTTATCCTAAACACCTAATGTGCATAATTAGCCCATGGTAGACATTCTAATTTGTTATTCATGTCTACACCAAGCAAACAACTTCATACCCAATACTCATAACTCATAGCAATGGATGAACTAATAATTGAAAATAATGTAGAAAATTGTACAACTAAATGATTAATGCATGAATGCATTGCAAAGTATCCAAAAATAATGATGACATTTGATAGTACTCACCCCATGTGTTATTTGACATGAAACTAAAGTTTCCACCATTTGAATATTTTGTCAAACACCTAATATGCAAAACTTTTCCAATGATAGACATTGTAATTTGTTGTTCATGTCTATTCCATGTAAACAACCTCATACCCACCACTCAAAACTCATAGCAATGGATGACCCACCAAAATAGCTTACATACAACAAATCTTCACAAAGCCAGTTGCAACACAACATAACCTTGAAAGCGGATTTCACACTCAACAATAATTCAAAAATTGGCAAACATCATAATTTTTAAATTGTGTAATGAAATATAACTCACTTGATTATGTTGTGGATGGAAGATTGAATCATCCACGGTGGAGATTGATGGCCATTCTTAGGGAAGATGGACTAAAGATTGTGGGTTTGATGGATGGAAAAATGTATCTAAACTTTTTGAGTGCCATGGTTTTTAATTCATGTCGCCATCATCGCATTGGTCATTGCAACAAACACGACGGCATTGTTATTTTTTTTGTCATGTGTGACAGAATGCTGACGCGCCCGTTGGGCTCTGTCATCTCGACAACAAGGCATGACAAAAAATAGAATGAGATGCCATCGTTACCGTCGCCTTGATGATGGGGCACGACGACGAAGATAACATTCTAGAGATGATGAAGCATGATTGTCGTTATCTCCATTGTCTCATGCTACCACCTCGACGGTGGCACACAATGGCATCTCTAGAACATTCTAGAGACATCGTCGTGCATGGTCCTCATGATGAGTGAGCACAACGGCCATGCATCTAGCCATCGTCACTTACGTCGTAATAGCAATCATGGATAGCAGCTTTGGAACATTTTGGAGTGGTTTTCTCTATAATCTTGACAATCGAGATGCAATGGTAGTCATGTGGCCAAAAATTTGGGTCGATGCCATTATTGTCACAACGAGCGATGATGATGATAAACTTTTGTTTAATTTTAGAATGGTTTTTAGTCATTTTATGGTGCTAAAGTTGTTCCAAGTCTAAAAGTATATATCTCCCATACATTTCCCTATCAGATACATTTTTCCAACTCAAAATTTTCACCAAGTTCTTCCCTCTAAATTCTACGACATGACTTGTGGTGATCAACTATGGTGGAGGTCTTCATACAATTTTTTTTGTCCTAAATTGCTGATACAGTTTTTGTGTAAGAGACTTGTGACTTAATCTTGTTGAAAATCTACCATCTCAGTAAGGTACCCACACCCATCTTTATTCTTTCACTTTTAAATTTCCAAGTCCTAGATTGCAATTTTTTTGTTGTTGGTAAGGAGACTCTTAATTTAATCTTGTTAGAAATCAACCACTTGAAATAAGGAACCCATACCCATCTTTGTCTTTTCACTTTTAAGCTTCAAATTTTAGCTATTTAGATCAATGACATAATTGAAAACAATTTCAAAGTAAGGTTATTCACTAAATGTAAACTTGCATTTAAATCCTTAGACGTGATCTACATCATTTAGGATTGAATTAGATTCAATATAATATACCTATTTTAATGACAGACTACATGTTTCAAATATTTATTTGAACTCATATTTCTGTGGAGCTCTTAGTTAATGTTTATTTTGTTATCTGGGTGCATTTTTGAAATTTCAAAGTTTAGGTAAGTAACATAGTTTGGACCAATTGCTTCTATTGTGTTCTTTAGTGGAATTTATACTTTGTAAAAACTAAGAGACATAAAGTTTGTAATGTGTATGAATTTAAATATTTGTTTTCTTAAGTATAAGTGTTAACATGTAATTTTTGAACTATTACCTACCCATCCAATATTTTGAGGATGACATGCAATGCATACTCAGGAGGGTCGAGAACGAAGGTCATAATCTGCTGGTAGAAAGCTTGATATGAGACAAGTTAACTTACCATTGCCTACGCCTATTGTAGAAGACTCTGTCACAACAGTTTTATCAAGTTATAATATGATTTTGACAGTGTAGACAAGGAGGTGATAGACTATGTGAGGGAGGTTATATTTAACCGCTAAATTGACCATTGGGTTTGATTTAAGGACGTTAAACCTAACACCAAAAAGTTCTAGTTACGTCAAATCAAGATTAGTAAACACTACTACTCTTTCATATACTGTCTAAGTTTGAAAATAGTGTATATAACCTATACAATATTGGTGAAGGAGTGTATGATTGATTGACACTTGTTATCGGTCCCAAATGAGTGTTGTTGTAGATGTCTGATTCACTGATGAACACTTTTGTAGACACCAACACTTGGGTGTAGCATGCTTTGTTATCATTTACACTATTTGAACAGATTCAATAGTATGATTGATTTATTGCATTATACAGTTTTTGTTGCTAGCCATTCCTTATAACTTATTGGCTTGGATGAATTGTGATTATATATTGTAAATTATGTTTTTGTTATAAGTGCATGAAGTGGCTTTGATATGTAATTGTGTATTAAATATTGACTGTAATAGGTTGAATTTGCATGGAAGCCCATGAATGTGATTGCAATTGATAAAAACTTTAAAAAGAAAGCATCTGAACTCTTTAGGAAGCATTTAAATTGTGAGAGAGTTTCAAACAAAAAGCCCAAATAGATCTCTCAAAAAAATTGGGACCAAATGAAAGATGAGTGAGAACAGGAGTCATATATTGTCACTTGCAAAAAAAATAAGAACAATAGCTAGATGATGCAGCCTCAACCTCCACCATTTACCGAGGCGATTTGATTTTCATCACTGCCTAGAGTGATCAAGTGGCTAGTGAATTTGTATAAAATGCTACCAGACATTTTCCCATAAATTGACATTTCATATAATTTCAATATTTAAATCTATTTATTCTAACTTCATAAGAGGCAACTATGTGTATGTCGCAAAATCTATTAGAGTTATACGCTAAAATTTGGAAAACTACATTTAGGAAATAGACAGGTCTTCATGCACAGACCTAAGCGGTAACTCCATTCTCATTTTTTAACACATTTTGCATTAAGTGGGTCAAAATTCACGATATCTCATTAATTATACGTATAAATTGATATGCAAGAAAATATGACAAAAACACTAGAAGAAACTAATGCCATGGATCCAAATGATCCAACCTTACAAAGGGAATCAGCATATAGTTTCTCCAGCAATAATATTGTAGCCACAGCTCTTGATGGCTTAAAGAAGAGACGACAACCAAGCATGGGATCAGAAGCCAAAAGCTTCTACCGATTCTATAATGGATCCAACTAGCAAACTTTCTAGTCTGCTCTAGAGTTGTGCAACATCAAGCAAAAACTTTGCCAAATGGATTGCTAAGGAGAAATAGAAGAGTGTGGGGAAAAGGCTTAAGCGAAATAAAACACAATTAAATCAATTATTAAATTGGGTCAATATGAACTACCCTTCATCTTTTAATCCAGGTGGGCCATCACATACCCTATATGACAATGTAGATAATAATGCTGATAGGTTTAACACAAATGAGTAGTGGGGTATGCCACTTCTTATGCTATTCCCTCCATATTCACGGACTTGAACAATTATATATCTTATTTTTTGTACGGTTTTTGGATTCAAGTTTTTGTGGCCATGGATTAATATAATGTTTGTATGCTTTCTATATCTTAAATGATGCAAAATTGTAGAAGAAAAAATATTTATAATTGTAATTATACAAGAAATTGTAAATAATGCTAAATAATACTGTATTTTTTGAAAAAAAAAATATAAAACTCATTCCAGTTTTGTGCCAAAATTATCCCAAATTCATGCAAAAAAATGTTTCAAATCTATTCTAATACCATGGTAGATAAATCATACCAAATCCATTCCAAACTAAGCCTTGCCAAATTTGTTCCAAAACAATTCCATTCCAAATTCGTGTCAAATCCTTTCCAAAACAAGACTTGTGCCAAAAAATTGTGTTAATTTTGTTCCAATTGAAACCTTGTCAATCCATCCCAAAAAAACCATGCCAAACCCATTTAAAAAAAAAAATCGTACTAAAACCGTTCCATAACAACCATTTCAACTCTGTCCCAATTTTTTACTATGCCAAAATTGTCCCAACTTTTCCATCTAAAAATTGTTTCTAAACCGTGCCAAAAAAGTCATTTCTAATTTCTGCCCCAAAAACACTATAACTCATGATTGGATTAAGAATGACTTCTAAAATACTGTTCCAAATTGTGAAACGGCCATGCAAGCCATTTTTAAGTTTTGGAATAGTCCAACAAAATCATTCCAAACTTGGAACTACCTTAGATAAGTTGTTCCTATAAATTTGGAACGATATTTTTATAGTTTTAAATCCATTTCAAATTAATTTTGGAAGGGTTTTTTCTAAAATGCTATTTCAAAATATCATTCCAATCAGATAAATTGGAGTTTTTTAATAACTAGCAATTTGTCTATATCAATGTATGTGCATGTAAAATTTAAATTATTATTTATCAAGTACAAACATAATGTTACAATTTTTATGTAACTATTTTCACTTATATGCATGCATATTTCTTTTTATAATTTCTTACATGACAAAAATAGACTATTTTATATATAATGAAATTCTATCATTTTATCAACGATAATAAAATAAAGAACATTTTGTTTTACAATGCATTAAAAACTTATATAAAATGGAAGGAAAATTTTAAGAGAAAAATTAAAGAGGGAGAAATGAAATAAATAAAATTCATTTGGAAAGTATGAAACAAAGGAGAGAGAAAATATAAAAAGAGGAACTAATAAAAGATACATAGGCATTTCAGTATTTCTAATTTAAGTAGCAAACTGGTTATTATAGAAGTTTAGACACAATAAATAGTATATATTTACTGTGAAAGAGGTTAATGCTTCAAAAATAGTATGTATTTATTAAATGACAAAGCAGTTAATATATATTAAAGAGTTTAGGTTACTTATAGCTTTAAATGTTGATAACTGAAACACATTTTTTCTTCTCTCTTCTTCTGTCATTATTTTTAAATTTCTTTTTATAGTTTTTTAATGGACAATTGATTTCCTTTTTCCTCATCTTTTATCTTACATCTAACTTTATTTCTCTATCTTTTTTCAACTTTATACAAAATATTATATAAATATGTAGCCTTTTCAAATTAATTATAATATAAGTAAGCTTGAGTCTAAATTATGCAGTAGGTGAATGTGATATATTCATGTATTATTTGTATAATACTATTATATTATTACTGAGGATCTTACTGTTTTCTTAAAACACTTTTTCATAATTGATTTTTTTATTTATACTATCTATGTTATGTGTTATAATTCTGTCAAATCATAACTAACTTTGGTTATTTCAATAAATTCTCTAAAGTACCCCTCTATTTAATACATCTATTTACACTATTTAATAACTTCTCTTAGTCCAAATATAAATGAATTAAAATATCTTTATTTTTTTATTTCCTTTTCATCCTTATCACTATTATTTTAAATTATTTTTAGTTTCTTATTTTATCATTTTTTATCACCTCTAATTTTTTTTATCTTTTTAAAAATTTGTAATTAAACAATTTTAGTTTATTGTTGAACCAATAAAAAAATATAATGATTTTATATTTAAGATAATTATTAAAATTATATATTTTTATAAGCATGCGTACACAAATAGTGTGTAATTTTTACTAGTTTATATTAATGAGCACGCTATATCAGGAACATCATAAAATTATAAAATGTTGTTAGGAAGAGGACTCCAATATGACTTACTAATTACTATGAGGATCCTAAATTAGTGAAATCTATAACTTTATATTCAATTAACATGCACAAACATTAAATTAAATTGGAAAGGTGAATAAGATTAACGTTTGATAATTTTATATAACTACTAAATCTGATTAATTAGCCATCGGGTAGGGGTTTCTTAATTTGCTCTGGCCAAGGTGTTTCTTCCTCCAATAGGATTTTATGCTATGTTTGGTTCTTAGAATTTATAGAGGAAAAGAAAATAAAATGTTAAGGAATAATAAAAAAAATCTTATAGAAAAGAAAATTAGAAGGAAATTGTGTTTAAGAGAGAAAAATTCATTTTCTTTAAAGAAGGTGAGGAAAAATGAGAGGAAAATTATTGTAACTCTTACTTCTCCTTCGAAACTTTATCAACTCTATTTCTTTTATCAATTTTTTCATTATTTGTCTCAAATTATATAAAAAAAATTAATTCTAATTTTTTAATTTTATTTCTTTTTTCCCCCTAAATTTTCCTTTCCTCATTAAAATCCTTTTCAACTAAACAATATATAAAACATTAAATTTCTTTTATTTTCTTTTATTCTCTCAATTTTTTTTTTCTTTCCACACTCATTTCCTTAAACCAAATATATTGTTAATTGTTTGGCAAAGGGATTTGGGTTGCTTGGATGATGCAAATACCATAATGTCAATTAAAATTATATTTATTTTTTGTGATAAAGTATAATTGTTATAAATATTTTATATAATTACATAATGAAGAATCATATTCTTAAACAAATTAAGGTGTAGGATGTTCTCTATATCATTTGACTCTATAAAAAATACATGATGTTAAGTTAGGTTCTACAAGAATACATATACTTCAATTATTATATTTTTAATATTTTCTTTCTTTTTTATGTTACATAATTTTTCAAAAAATTATGCTTTAACAAAATTATAAAGTATCAAATAAGTATGATCTTATATAATACAGGAGACATACAACAATTGAGGAACACACGATTTGGATTCATATTTTTAGTATTTTAAGTGAGAATAAACTAGTTTTACAAAAATATCCTTGGCCATGCTTAGATGGTAATTTTGACAAGTGAAAAATGTGTGGAAAAAAAAACGAAAAATTTGTTTTAAAATTGAATATATATGAAACAGGTGTCTTTTAATAAATAAAATAAAATTAAAACGGGTAAGTAACGAAAGCCCTACAAATAGGTCAGCCCCATCAAATGTTGCACGCCATGGTATCTCAGAACCCAAACTCTGAACTCCGACACAGAATTGGGACGGAAGGTTTGTCGAGAAACGAAATTTGCGATTGAAAGAGAGAGGAAATGGACGGGCCACCGGATAATGAGCTCTGTTCCATATGCCATGCCGATTTTCAGATTCCTTGCCAAGCCAATTGCAGCCATTGGTTCTGCGGTGCGTTCTTGTTTCACCAAAGCATACAGGCTGTAATTATATGGAGCAAAGATTTTGTGTAATGTTAAATCGAAATCAAGGACCCAGCCTTTTCTTTTTGAAGAATTAACTTGTGTATTTGATGAAAGATTGTTGATGATGATCTTATCCCTACGAGAATAGAAAGGTTGAAATCCATACGCTTTTGGAGGCTGGCTTGGGTTTTATATTTTCATTTATTGGTGATTGGATAGACCAGAATGCTGCTTTTTGAATCGATATGCACGAAATGTAGTTTTGAAATGAATAGTGCAATTCGGATGTTGAGAATATTGCACCCTTCATTTTGTAGACAATCCAGGAGGTAAGGTTATGTTAATTATTTAGTTCAAAGAATTCAAAATATCATAACTGAAAATTGAGATTCTTTGTTTTGGCTATAGCATTAGGTCCTTGGGGATGGATCTAGAGAAGCCACATTCAAATTTTGTAATGATTCTCTGCAAAATTCAATAACCAGGCCCCAGTCCCATGTTGTTGGTCGAACCCTTGTACTATGTTCACCTGAGGCATAATATGATGAGGTCGATTGGCACGAGAAGATATTGTCATTGATTGTTTTCTCGTTCGAATAAAGTGTAGTTTTTGAATACCTGTTATACTTTTCATTTCAGGGCGTTGTATACTACAACTTTGGGATCATGGAGCTGCTCTTCACCCATGTAAATGTCCCCTATGCAGACGTGAGATCACCTTGCTGGTTCCTATTGAATCTTTATCAAGGCAGAACCATATGGCTGGTGCAGCTGACATTCTGCAGAGGATTGAAACATATAACCGACAACATGGTGAATCCTCGAATGGTCTCATGCAGGTAACTACGTTACAAGTGCTCATTGACTGAGCTGTTTTCCAATATCAGCATTATCTTCTTCTATGATTGGTGTGATTTTGAAGTTCATTTTCTATGCCATACATTCTATATGAAGTGCTCCATGATGTGGTAATTTTTCGAATTGAGAATTACCCATCCGTAAAGTGCAACAATGCTGGTATCTCTGTCTCTGTGTGTGTTTAAGTTGTTTTAAGGATGTCATGTTGATTGTGAGTGCATTGTAAATGCTCTTGCTTATGCCAGTGAAGCATTCTTAAGGATTATTTTGACAAGTACCTTCGGATATGAAAGAGATATTTCCTTGTCCTAATATGCTTGAACCTCATGGCTTGTGTGTCTTAGGAACTTCATTCTGAAATCTTGATGATACATATCTTTCTTTTCTGGCAGAGAATTCAAGACCTTCCCTTTCTTCTCAAGCGATTGTTGCGGGATATGATGGATCCTCGAAGATCACTTCCACTTGTTGTGAGGGCACGTGTTTGTTTGGCAGTTAAGTTTTCACTGCCTTTATGCGGTTTTCACAGCATACAAGCTCACATTCTTCCTTTTATTGCTTGTGTATATATTGCTGCAGTTTGACCCTTTCTTTGTCACTTGCCCTTGTCGTTTATAAAGCTTTTGTTGGTCCATTATAACTTACTGTTTGATTTTATTTTTCAACATTACAACATTTTGAATAAATATACCTCTAGGCCAAAAAACTCTTTCAATGCCACTTGTCTGATTACGCTTTAGGCTAATTGACTAGGCTTTTGATGTAGGGCTTTTAGATGTCCTCTGTTAACTACAATTTTCAGATGATACTAGAAGGATGGCAAAAGCATGCAGGTAGGACAGGAATAGGACTGTTCTTTGTAGTTTATTGGCATGGCTTTTAATTTTTCATGTCACAATCCTACAGCGAATGAACTCTTTGCAATACTAGCCCTAACACCACTACAGTGCTAGTTGAGGAGCATAAATATGAATTATAGGTCTATGTATATTTAATGTCCTGCTTTCCCAATGTACAGACGCTTGTTAGTGCCATATACATTCTTAGCCCAGTGGATATCATCCCCGAAGGTACCATTATATCAAGATTCCAATATTTCTTAATTACATGGGTTTTGTGGATTTCATTTAAAGCTTGTCAAATTTTCCTTCTGCAGCGTTGCTAGGTATATTTGGTTTCCTGGATGATCTGATTATCGTACTCATATGCTTCCTTCATGTTGCTGCTGTTTATCGAGCTGTTCTCCTGGCTCGCCATAGAGGTGCTTAAGGATTCACTGCACCTGAAGAAGCAAAACAGTAGGGCGGCCTCTGCCCTGCTTTCAAGATTCGTATTATCCCCAAAGTATAAAGCAGCATTCTTTCACTGAATTCCAGCCAGAAAACAACCTATTGTGGTTCATCGGACAACAGAATATGCCAAAAGAAGACCAATTCTTTCAAAGTTCACTAGACAAAACAATTAGAAATACAGTGCAACCGGTCAATCTCATTCTATTTCTATTCTGTATGGAAGACTTTACATAAAATTCCTTCTTCAAAATATGTTCATGTTTTCCTGTGGAAGCTGTATGACACACTTGTGTAGGAACTGTTTGAACAAAACAACTATCTTGGACTTATTATTCAAATGACATCTTTTAAATATGGAATCTACAAGTTGAGATAGGCTCATAGTTCTGTATGGATGAGATACTCTCTGCTACTTTCCAGGGCATCGCTTTCTTGTTCCTGTGAAACAACCCTATCCGTATCTGAAGATGACAAGCATTCTGCTGAAGGCTGAACATGTCCCAAAGTGAAACCCGAAGCAGAGTTGCAGTAGGTTTCCACGGCGCCATCTCTCCGCTTTAAGTTGATAGAGTTGACAAGTATGTCAGTGCAGGGTACTGTATTGCTGCATGCAAATTTCATGGCCATTCGGCTTCTGGAAAACCCAGTGATGTTCCGGTACAATATTTGGCTAATTTCCACTGCCGAAGTCTAAGAAATTGAAGAAACAAGCTCAATCATTATAGATTAACAAGAACAGTGTCAAGAGAACATGGTTTCATGTCTTCTTTCAAATGGATAGCCAGATATCGTGGTAGGAATTCACAGAAATATAGAGGCGACGATGATGAGTATGGTACACCTGGTTTGGACAAGATTTTGGCGAATCACAATAGAATTGGTCGATGATAATGGGATTGGAGACATTATCCATCCTCACTTTTTCGTAGAGCACAGACCTCACGTAACCAGAACCTCCCTACAAAGACCACCATTCTATTTCTTTCAGTTTCATCGACAAAGAACTACAGCATCCTGTGGTCTTCTGTAAATCAATAGTACAAGAGTTACCTGCCAGGTCTTGATCCTGAGGCCATTTGTCGTACCCCGAAGGAAAGCAGTATCCAGTGCGACCTTCTCTACTATTCCAGTGGAATTGTTCTTCCCTAGACTGCCAATGCTGGTTCATAATGGTAAGGAAAATTTTAGATAGGTCTTGTAATTTCAAATATTACTGTTTCTTGGCTGAAATTCTGAGCCCAGATTAATGGCCTAACAAATTTTAATTTTTACCTGATTCCATGACCAGGCCCACAATGTATATTCTTCATCTTGATATTTGAGCTGGCATTGACAATCGAGATGCAATCATCGCCTGCAAATCAAGGTACAAAATGGTCCTATTCCCTTTCATGTCGCCTCAAAGTTGAAGTAGAACACAGAAGAAGAAAATAAAAGCGCTATCAAGAAACAAGAGGACCATGTGAAGAGAACCTGTTCCAATTTTGCAGTTCTGAAGAAGCACATTTGTCGATCCGGTGATGTGAATTCCATCGGTGTTGGGACTGTCCTCCGGGGCTGAAACTTTTACACGAGCGACGCGGACTGATTCACTACGGGCAATAGCGAAGTTCATCTGTTGGCCATTTTGAATCGTGAGGCCTTTCACTCTTACAATGGAGCTTGAATCTATGGTAAAGGCCTGCATCATGCAACATTTTCTTTATCCAAAGCTTGTGTTCGTCTATCTTTTACAACTCACGGATTGCGGAATATATGTAAAGCCGCTGAGCAGCGATCAGAACCTCACCGTTGGTGCTCCTCTGCATGGCTGAGATGGGTGGCATGCAGAGGGAAAATCAAAGAAAAGAAAGAAGAAAACAACAGTACTGGTTAGTATAAGTTTATGGCCTTAAACTATGACCGAATGAATTTGTTCAAGATTTACATTGGACTTGTTCTTTTTGCAAGATGCTGCCCACCAGTTGCTGCCTGAGCCATCAATGACCCCATTTCCCTGGAAATATGCTCTCCTTAAATTGTAAAAACCAAGCCAAGTTCGTGGGTTCTTGGGCTCCCAATTCTTTGGATCATCTGGGGCTACAACAGTTCCGTCAATCTGCACGCTTACATCATTGATCAATGAGATTGGTCGTAAATTCTTGTACAGTTAAAACATCTATGCAAGCTGGATACGTATGAATTAATCCAAATTATAGCATTCATGATGTAATAACTATGAAAGCTCATTCATCTCTGTTTGGGTTGCAGACATCTACCTGGATTGTCAACTTGTCGGCACAGGGCCCTTGGAATCTTGTAGCATTGACAAGATAACGACGCCGTTCAGGAACTAAGAGAACAGATCTTGGTGTGGAACAAGCTAGCTTCCAGGCATTTACAAAGGCCTGAAATTGATACGAATATGAAATATATATATAGACTTTAGTGAAAAATCTCTTTCCCCCCATATTCAGAAACCCTTTTGCAGTTTCTGAAAAGAGGGCTTAGACGACATTATCACCTGAGTATCATCTGAAATTCCATCTCCAACTGCACCAAATCCATCCACATTTACAAGAACCTTCTTCACATGCTGACTTTCCCGATATGGAAAGTCTGATAGCTCAAAATCATCATCTTCCTCGTCGTCTCCTCCTCCCTGTACATCCAAAGCTTCAAACCTGTCTGCGCATCTAAGGGGCACCGCTAGCAACACAAGAAAACAAATAAACGTTAACTTGTCCATGGTTATGAGGATGCTGCTGCCTTTTCAATATTGATATATACTAGTTTATTTGCATCATAAATCAAGTGAAACACGATGGGGTTTTGATATATAACCATGGAATCATTTTTAAAAATGTACTGGATTTGTGGGACTATTTGGCTTGGCTTGAAAGGACACGAAGTTTTTAAGGGTAAGAATATACAGGTCAGGTGTACTTTGCTTTACTCTTCAAACTGATGGCCCACAGTGCTGTAACATACAAATCCTTTAGTCAAAACTGTTTTAAAAATGAGGGGAAAAGAACGAAAGAAGAAAAAAGGTATTTCATGAGGTGAAGGAAAAATGGTCACACGGTGGAGCATATAACAACATTACATGTGGTTTGAGTTGCTTCTGCAAACATTAAAGCTTTCTTGTTCAAACAAGTAAAGATGAAAGATCTCATCTTCCATCATTCATTTTGTGCTTGGAGGTGCTTAAAAACCAGAACATGTATTGACTGTAACGAGACGTAAAAGAAACATAGGATAGCCCATGGAATTACGTATTGGTTTTATTGGGAAGCTGGTCCGAGAAAAAATCATTGATAGTAATGAATTTTAGGACTAACAACTGACAATCATGAGCTCGATAGGGAAGGAAATATATGGAAATCACCGAACCCTTAACAAAAAATTAATAATAACAAGCAAAAGCGCACATTCTATGTGTATAAATTTATTTATAAGTTATAAAATTATTCTATTTTGATGATAAAAAATATTAAAATTAAAAAGTACAATAATATTTAAATGAGAAAAAAAAGAAAGAAAGAAAAATACAAATTAAAAAGATAGAAGAAAATTTGAGAGAAAAACAAAAAATAATAAGATGAAAGAAAATAAGCAAATAAAAGGATAGAGGAATTGAAATAAAATTATAGTTGTGTGTTCAACTAAAAAGGCTTACTTTCATAATAATATATTATAGACACAGAATAAAAAGATAAAGAATATTTTAAATGGGAAATAAAGAAAATAAAAAGAATTTGAAAAAGGCAAAAAATTGAGGGACAGGATAAATAAAAAATAAGTTTTAAAAAAATTAATTAAAGATAATTATGTAACTTTAACCTTACTTCCATGACAATATAAGGACAGATAATTATAGATATACAGCTTAGAAAAATGGTAATTGTTTTAATTACATATGAGTTTGATTTGCATTTTTTCCTTAAGGATGATGATGTAAATTTACTACTTAACAGCAATGTTATAAATTCATGATGTGTGACTAAATGACTTCTAAATTCTTAATAATATATCAACATGTTGATAAAGATTTTTTGTTATACAAACTGAATTTATGTAACCATTTTTATTTTAGATACTTAACAACATCAGTAAAGCAGTTCCCCATCCAGAGGAGACCGAGCATTAACAACACTAAATTAAGCGCTATTATCCTTGATGGGTTCGGCAGGAAGGCATACAGCAACGGCAATGGTGATTACTCATGAAGCCGACATTTATTTCCGAAGCATTGGGGGAAAAGTAGGAAGTGGGTACTGAGTAGTGACCAAAATCGCTTTGAAGGCGAATGGGTGGAACCTGTGGAGGAGCTTCTATGGCTGAGGGGCGAGCGTGCGGAGTGAGCTTATGAGCGAAAACGAAAGACGTTTTAATTTTTTTAATTAATAATTTCGCTGCTGATGGGCTCGTCACGTGTCATGTCCAAATGTCACGTGACCCCAATTATAGTAATAACTTTGCATATTTATTCATGATGGAACCCATAAATACTAAAAACTAAGGCGATGTTTGTTTTTGTTTCTGTACAAAAATACACGTAATTCAATTATTACATTTATCAAATTTTCTATATTTTCTTTTTAATTTTACACAATTTTTTTTAAAAAAATACAAACTTAAAAACAAAAACAAACATAGACTAAATTTGGGAAGAAAGGATTTGGTCGAAAAATGATATTTGGTATGAATTGGGTTAAGATGAGTGATGTGTTTAGTTGTAGGATTTTAATGTTTTGTAAATTTTAATTTATTTTATTATATGTATAAAATATACTATAATTATTAGATGATAACATATATGTACAATGCTTGGTTTATAGGTTATAAATGTATATAAATATGTGTGTGTGTGTAACACATATATACTAATTTCATTATGAATAGATACAATGATTGAAAAATAATTAATTATAGAGTAAAAATGTTTAAACTTGAAATTAAATGAAAACTTGTTAAATATTGTGTTTGGTTTAAGTAAAGTTTGGTGAGAAATTGTATGAGTGAAAAATGTGTTCGGTGTTCCAAACATAGCCAAGAACTAACATACCCAAATTTAAATTAAAGTACGAGTTTTCTGATAAAAAACGATAATTAAACCTAAAACCAGCTGGCAGAAGAAACAGCTTCTGCCTTTCTTTTTGTTTCGTCTTTTTTCCTCAAGAAAATTTATTTGTAAGCCCTTATCATGATCCACCGTGTAAACCCTTATTCCTAAAAAATAATTAATTAATTAATTATCTATAAAGATAGAATTTTTTTAAAATTTAAATTTGAAAAAAAAATTGCAGAGTTATTATGTTTAATTATGCAAGATTTAATGAATTGTTGGATGCGTGGAAGATGTGTTCCAAACATTTTCGAATTATCATCAGTAGCCCCACCCAACAAAGATAGGGTTCTTCTCCTCACTTCAGTTTATCTAAAATATGTTTTTGTTGTTACATGTCATCATCCACCGTCAAATTTTTTTATTTCCACTAAAGCAAAAGAAGAGGGACCAGTGGGTAATATTTGCGCAAGGCAGGAGTAATGCTCCCACAACACACATGGATGTGGACCCCGCTATGTGGGGCCACACTCATATTTGTGTGGGAGCAAACCAGGTCTGCTGCTCCTGCTGGTGGGAGGTTTTCTTGCTGCTTCTGCTGCAGTATTCATTTATGTGATTGTTCCCAAATAAGAAAGGAAAAAAAATATTCTTGTGGCAGACAAGTGATTGTGTCGTTGAGGTGTTGCCCTTTGGAGGTAAAAAGTTTTTTGATTAGAAGGATAATCAAATCTAAAATAAGGTAGAAAAAAAAAACTCCCACATTCTTTTTGTTTGTTGTTTGTTTTTTTTTTTTTTTTGAAGAAAATAAATAAATGTTAGTACAAACAATGAACGCGCAAGTGGTGCAAAAATATTTATGTTAATTACAAAGCAAATCATCCACCTAGCACACAACATCGTGAAGCACTAATAATTTTTACATCTACCACTCTCTGCAGAAGTGAGAGAAGAAAGCCTGGAAGCAGAAGGAAACTGATACTCATCAGAAGACATTTAAATAGAGTATAGGAGAATATAATTCATGGGTTAATGCCAGGCAGACATCATTATGAATTACCTGGTCAGGATATCTCTTTATTGGAAGTGGCAGCAGATCATTGCAAAGTCTTAACTCACTGTCATATCCAAATTTACGGAGGATTGTCCATGTTTTATCCAAACGTCCCTTTTCAATAAAAAGTGCATGGAGAGAGAGAGAGAGAGAGCCGGCCAATGTTAGGCCGTGATCATCAACACCTTCCGGCAATAACCCTACTCCCATCGGCTGTTTCATGTCCGATTTCTGATGGTTGTAGTGGGGCACCGAAACATTTGAACCTGGACAGATATTACTGAATTAAGTAAGGTTGTCTATCATCAAAAGAAACAGAACATACAAGATTCATGTAAATTGGTAGTCTATTTCACACCAGCTATTTCAGAGGGTTGTAGAAATTGGAAAAATGCTTTAAGCAGAATCAGAAGAAAATTGACCTGAAACACGTTCAACTCTGCATCATTGAGGGCGACGTCCCTGTCGTGGTCGCAAAGAATAAAAAACCTCTTTAAAGCCCTCACACACCATGGTTTCAAAACTTGTTCTGTGCATGGCAGAAAAACTCAGGAATCTACAGAAAGAAAACATCCAATACTTAAATAACTCTGCCTATTGAATGGAAACCAAGAAAGAAGATAACTACTTCAGAGCATCCAAATATTGGCAAATTATAATCAGCATATAGGGCCATCAGACTTCCCATGTGACATGAAACCATTAAATTATAATATCAACACGGCAATCCTAGTATCAAGAAGGAAAAGGGGATGAAATTGAAATACATCAAAAATGAAGCCATATAGGTAGAATTGCTTGAGCAAGAACTAAGATTCTACAAATATAACATGGAAAATAATTTGCAATGTTCGGTTTCTTTTTTTTTTTTTAAAGTAAAAAGCACTCACTTCTCGTATTCCATTACTTGAAATGAATTGGTATTAAGAAGTCCTCGACGAAGAACATATACCTGAGAAAGTAATCCATAAACACACACACAAGAAATAAACATATTCGATGCATGTGTTGAAGATTATGGGATTATGGATATCATAGAAACCATTTCAACCAGCAAAACAAGCGTCAGATCTTGGCTACGCATCATACTTGCACTGAGGGAGAATTTTAAGCTTACTTACATCATCAACAGTATATGTAGATTGAATTACATATGACGCGGACGTCCAACATGATAAAGAGGAGTCGCTGGTAATTCCAGCTGGGCCAATAACCAGGGCACGGGCAAAAAGACTTAAAGAAGCCATTAACGTCTTGGTGCACGAAATTCAAGAAGATGTCACGCGTGGATGCAAATTCGAGGAGCCCGAGGAAGAGCGTAGAGTAAACATCCTGAGATGGATAGAAGACTTGGGGGCGAAGGAATAAATAGGGATGATTAATTTAATTAATTATTTATCATTCAACTTAGTTTAATTATTTCTCTTTTAATTTAATTCTGGGCCCAGTCAAAGTAAGCCCAGTAGGAGCCCGCAGCCCAACTAGGTTAGGGTTTTGGCACTATAAATTCCTCATGTACCATCAGATTTGAAGACAGAGTGTTTTCAATTAATTCAGGTTTCCTTTCAATTCCCTGAAATTGATTCTTTCAGTTTCTCGTGAGTTTCTATCCCAAATCGAGTCATTCCGAATTGGTTCGAGTGATTCGTAACGTATCAATCAGCAATCGGTGTGCTGATTGTGGCCGTTCTTATCGGGTTCAATCCAATCCTACCACGTTGGGTCGGCGTTCTTCGCCCGGTTCGCGTCCCTGGGGTTATCGGATTCGGGTCCGGTTACACCGTTCTATCCGACGCGATCGTTGATCACGTCAATTTGGTATCAGAGCCATCTTGTGTCGAATTCTAATTCGATACACGATCCGGAGTATAAAAAAAAATAAAAAAAAAAAGAGAAGAAATCGCCGCTGCCGCCGCCGCGAATCGACCCCCGTTCGACCGATTCACGGCCACAACCGATCCGCCGCGCTGCCGCCGCAGGAAAAAAAAAAAAAGGGAAATCGCTGCCGCCGCGCCGCCGCCGCCAGCAACCGCGATTCCGCCGCCGTTTCAGCCGATTTCCGCCAGAAAATCACACCCACCGAACCGCAGTCGAGAGCCCGTCCCTTCCCACACCGAATCGCCGCCGACGGAGGAGTGAATCGGCCGGAATTTCACCCCGAACCGCCGCGACGTCGCGCGAATTTCAGCCTGAAATTCGCGCCGCCACGGCCTGAATCGCCGCCCGTCGCCACCGTCGAGGGTTGCCCAGGGTCTGCCCAGGCCGGGCCGACCGTTCCCGGCCACCGCCGTGGACGTGCGACGGCGGAATCGGCCGATCGCGATTTCGCGCCGCCGCCGCTGCAAAATATAAAAAAAAAAAAAAAATTATTTTGTTGGGCCGAAGATTATTTGGGCCAAAAAAATTGTTGGGCCGGAGAAATATATAAAAAAAATTCTGTTGGGCCAAGTTGATTGGGCCAAAAAAAAAAATTCAGTTGGGCCAAGGTAAGAGTTGGGCCGAATACCAAGTGGGCTGGAAGCAGGATCTGGGCCAAATTATAATTGGGCCAGGCTTAAAACAAAAAAATCAGTGGGCCGAAGAGATTGGGCTGGACCAGAAGCTGTTACTGGGCTGGACCTTCTGTGCTGACGTGGTAAGGCCGTGTTTGGTTTCAGTAATTCTGTTTTTTTCTAAGGGCCTGTTTGGCTGCAAACTTTTTATTTCTGCTTAAGGACCTGTTTGGCTGCAGAAATTTTATTTCTGCTTAAGGGCCTGTTTGGTTTCTGAAAAAAAAAAAAAAAAAAAGTTACTTCTGTCGTTCATTGACACATTCCCTTACGTCATCAAGTACAAAAAAGGTATGGAAAACATAGTTGCTGATGCATTATCCCGTAGGTATAATTTACTGAACACGCTAGGCACAAGGTTACTGGGATTTGAGCACATTAAGGAACTTTACCAAAATGATCCTGACTTCAGTCAAGCCTTTGCGCTCACTGAAAAGTGTGCTTATGACAAATATTTTAGACATGAGGGTTATTTGTTCTATGTTAATAGATTGTGTATTCCACGGTGTTCTCTACGAGAATTGCTTATCCGAGAAGCTCACTGTGGAGGACTAATGGGACACTTCGGTGTCACCAAGACTGTGCTAATTCTGCAGGAACACTTCTACTGGTCAGGACTAAAAGGGGACGTGGAGCGAGTCGTGGAAAGATGCATACGGTGTAAGGAAGCGAAGTCCCGCAACCAGCCCCACGGTATGTATCACCCTTTACCTGTACCGAATACCCCTTGGACTGACATATCTATGGACTTTGTTTTGGGATTACCCCGGTCTAAAAATGGTAGAGATGCTATCTTTGTGGTCGTAGATAGATTTTCTAAGATGGCTCATTTTATTGCCTGCCATAAAACTAGCGACGCATCGCATGTGGCTGACTTGTTTTTCAAAGAAGTAGTCCGTCTACATGGTGTACCTAAAACTATAGTGTCTGATCGTGACATTAAATTTTTGAGTTATTTTTGGAAAACACTATGGGCTAAATTAGGGACTAAATTACTATTTTCTACAACATGTCACCCCCAAACCGATGGACAAACTGAAGCTGTTAACCGAACACTCACTACATTATTACGTGCTGTTATTAGGAAAAATATTAAAAGTTGGGAAGAGAGCTTGCCGCATGTTGAATTTGCTTATAATAGAGCTGTTCATTCTGCTACTAATATGTCTCCGTTTGAAATTGTATATGGCTTTAATCCTCTAACACCTTTAGATTTGTTGCCATTGCCTGGCAATGAGCATCTGAGTTTAGAAGGCAAAAGGCGAGCCGAGTATGTCAGGCGAATGCATGAACAGGTCAAGCAAAATATTGAGAAAAGGAACGAGCAATACGCCCAGCAGGCAAATAAAGGTAGGAAGCGGGTAGTGTTTGAACCCGGAGATTGGGTGTGGGTTCATATGCGAAAGGAGAGGTTTCCCAAACAACGGAAGTCTAAATTGATGCCTCGCGGAGATGGGCCATTCCGAGTCCTGGAGAGACTCAACGACAACGCCTACAGGCTGGAATTACCAGGTGAGTTCGGAGTTAGTGCAACTTTTAATGTTTCTGACTTGAGTTTATTTGATGTAGGTGATGAACGGGATTCTGAATTGAGGGCAATTCCTTCTCAAGAGGAGGGGAATGACGCGGACGTCCAACATGATAAAGAGGAGTCGCTGGTAATTCCAGCTGGGCCAATAACCAGGGCACGGGCAAAAAGACTTAAAGAAGCCATTAACGTCTTGGTGCACGAAATTCAAGAAGATGTCACGCGTGGATGCAAATTCGAGGAGCCCGAGGAAGAGCGTAGAGTAAACATCCTGAGATGGATGGAAGACTTGGGGGCGAAGGAATAAATAGGGATGATTAATTTAATTAATTATTTATCATTCAACTTAGTTTAATTATTTCTCTTTTAATTTAATTCTGGGCCCAGTCAAAGTAAGCCCAGTAGGAGCCCGCAGCCCAACTAGGTTAGGGTTTTGGCACTATAAATTCCTCATGTACCATCAGATTTGAAGACAGAGTGTTTTCAATTAATTCAGGTTTCCTTTCAATTCCCTGAAATTGATTCTTTCAGTTTCTTGTGAGTTTCTATCCCAAATCGAGTCATTCCGAATTGGTTCGAGTGATTCGTAACGTATCAATCAGCAATCGGTGTGCTGATTGTGGCCGTTCTTATCGGGTTCAATCCAATCCTACCACGTTGGGTCGGCGTTTCTTCGCCCGGTTCGCGTCCCTGGGGTTATCGGATTCGGGTCCGGTTACACCGTTCCATCTGACGCGATCGTTGATCACGTCAACATATTTTCACAATTTTAGCTTTTACCACCATACAGTCTGGTCTGTTTTCTTTGTTTTGTTTGTGGCGCCAAAATGTACATTGTCCATACACTTAAAAAATGGGAACAACTGCAGAGCCTAAATAGCGGAGGAAGAGGAACAAACGATAGCTAGAACTTGACAATTTCCAAGCACAATCCAGGGATAACATAGAAAACATGCGAGCATATAGGCAACCTGAACTGCAATACCGAAGCATAAAAAAGATAAAAAAAAATCCAATTTCTATTCTTTCATCGAGTTTCTGTTGAGCCATATAAGGAACTGGTCAAATACCTCTACGGAGTATCAATAATGGTAACAGGAACACAGTCCAGGTAGAAGTCCTCCGGGAGCCTGGTGGGCGGCAGCAACGGAGGAACCCTTGACTTCCTCATCTTGGCATCGCCAGCAGCTACGATTCGTACAACAATTCTCGCCGCACCCGAAGCCGAAGCACGTTCCCCCATTCTCGACCGCTACTGAAGTCACCGAATCAGAGACAAAATTGCGATCAAGATATAATCTATTTACATAGTAATGCATGTGTAAAGCTGATGTGAGTGATTCAATAGCTCGATAAAGTATAAACCCTTAACGAACTAAAATCCACACGATGAAACAACTGCATCTGAAACAAGAATCAAAGGATATATGGAGCAAATGCATTTAAATTCCATAAAAGTAAAATGGTTCTCTTTTCGACTGTTATTGTTCCTTCAAAAACATACGGACTGTTATGCTTTCTCACTCCCACGGTCGTTATTCGCCAGAGACGGCGAGAAACATCGCCGCCGTTCCCGTATTTGCAAATCGACACCCATTTTTGCGGTGACACCATGGCCAAAACCGAAAATCTCAGTCGCGAAATACTCTAATGTTTCTTTCAGCATTTGGCCTCCAAGTGGACGGACAAGAACCATCTAATCGAGACTCTTTCCACCCCCTTTGTTCTCACCAAGTGGCACAGCACCATTACCCGTGAGGATGTTGAACCCACAGCTCATTCGTTCAAACTTTCACATATCATCAAGTGATCAAACAAAAAAGAAGAAATGAAAAAAGGAATCAGATGACATTGACAAATACAAGAGGGCCAGAAGCATCAGAACAGAATACTCTCCCTTAGTTGCATGCTAAATAGCCAAGAATTCTTATACAGGGTTGGTACTATTCGACTACCTTCAGGCGGCTAAAAGCTATCTCAACCTTCCTAAACCAATGGCAGTTAATTAACTACATGCGCTACCTACACAACTAATTAAAGCATTTAAACTACCACTACAATAACTGCTGCAACATCTTGAAGCCTACATACTCATCTTAGCAAAGGATGATGGTTCCTCCACATTATCCAAGGCTGATAGATAATAAGCAAACTTTTGTGATAGTTTACAAGTGTTGAGGTAATTGGTGATGGGGTAGCAAGTGGAATAGGTTTGTGCCAGTCCTTTCAAGTCATGGTGATAGTTACTTAAGCATCTTGGTAGTCTTCTCGTCCTCTTAGAGTTTCTAGTTTGGTTTGGTTTAGGTTCTAGTTGAATTAGTAGGGGACTTGGTATATCAATTAGAGGTTAATCTTAGTCATTAAGAGGTGGTCCCAAAGGTGGAGAGTGGTATTCATCAGCAGCTTCACTCGGGGGATAAGACATGGGAGAAAAATAGTTGGAATGGATGGGAAGAACAACAGAGTTGGGATCAACCTTTGACACATTAAGGTGTTGATAGTGCTTATCAAATGGGAAGATATACTTATAGAAAGTCACATCTCTATAAAAAAAAAAAAAGTTTCTTAAGTATCAAGGTCATAGAGTTTAAAAGCTTTTATGCCTAAAAACACACATTTTCTAGACCTAGAGTCAAATTTACTTCTCCTCCTCTTTAGGCTAGAGGAAAACACAAGATGATCCTAACACCTTAAGTGACATATAGTTTGGTTGCTTGCTAAATAATATTTCACAAAGGGACTTGTAACTAAACATCCTACTATGTAACCTATTTGTGATGTGGGTTGCATACAAAATAGCATCCAACTAACCTGATTTTTTGTTAGCCATACTTATCTTACTTAGAAACTAGTTAGCTACAAACTTACCTGCTGATGACCTACAAATAGTCAAGAAAAAATGATATCCATTTATTATTGCAATAGAGTAAGGGCTTCATATATCTATGTGTACTAATTCAAAGGGTTTGGTTGAAGTTCTAACATGGATAGGAAAGGTCTTTCTTTTCTGTTTTGCCCTTAAACGAGTCTCACAAACTTTGTCATGCATTTCATTTATGAAAGGGTATTTGGTTTGCAATATATTAGTTATTTTGTGTGAGGTTTGACCTAGTTTAAATTGCCATGTATCAAAGGGGTTTTGAGATGATCCTGTCTATGAGCAACCAAAAGTGTTGGATTGAATGTTGGGCTCTGTTCTATTCTGAGGTTAGATATACAACCCTTGATGGTGATTAGCATAAACAATCCTCATCCATGGTGAGGGGACCTAAATGTAACATGTATCAGAATAAAAAATGAGTGAGCAAGAATGAAATTTAGCTAACTAGTTCATAGACTACAGATTGAACTTAAAAGCTAGAACATGTAGTACACTAGTAATCACAAGTGTTTTTGAGATGACCACTACTCCTACATTGATAACTGGGACTTTGGTCCTATTTGGCAAGTTCACAAAGAGGGTTTTCACCAACTTTTAGGATTGAAACAAGTTAAGTGACAAATGTGATTTAAGGCTCCACTGTTCATAATCCAAAAAGATAGAGTTGCTGATGACTCACTAGTTTCCTTAGGTATACTGGTCTTAGTGAAGGAAGTAAGACAAGTATAGCTAACAAAAAATCAGATTTCAGATTTCATTACCTACAAATTGGAATTGGGTTTCTAAGATTTTCATTACCTACAAATAGTTAGATTTTCATTACCTACTGATGACCTGTTCTATGTGGAACTAACCTCCTACTAATTTAGTGGTCCATTTCCACTGGATTGAGTTATGTCTTGAGAGTCTAGCATCTTGATTAGCTTACAAATCTATTCCTGGGAAAGAATTAAGTCATCATTCCCTCCTCTTCCTTCACTTGCTGAGGCTACAACATTTAAGACCTGATTAGCTACCACATGTCCTCCTTGTGACACCTTTTCTTTATTTCTTGTGAACTTGAATGTTGAAGGGAACCTTATGATTCTTTGGCACTTTTTCTTTGAGCATCCCTTATTCCCACAATGAAAACACACAAGATCTTGCTTCCTCTCTTTTCTATCAACCTGTGAGATTAGTGCTAAAGCCTAAATCAGTAACCTATTTCCTACTGCAACTCTCTCTCCTTCCTCCACAATTATAACACTGTAGGCTTCATCTAACAATGAAAAGGATTTTTGTCTCAACAACTGAGACCTATTTGCATAGTAGGTCTCATTCAACTCATTAAGGAACTTATAAACTCTATCCCTCTCTTGCATTTCAACATAACTTTGAAAACACTCATAATTGTGTCTCCCACACTTACAATGAAGAGTTGGTCTATATTGCCTTAACTCTTCTCAAATTGTCATCAATTCAGTGAAGTAACTGTCAATAGAACTAGTACCTTAAGTGATACTATGTAACTCACCTTGAAGCTGCAAATCCTATTGTCATCCGGCTAAGAAAATCTCTTGGAGAGTGACTTCCATATCTACCATACATGCTTCATGTAGAAGACAATTACAACAATTAGGGGTAAAGCTATGGACCTCAGCAGCCAAGCTACTATTAAATCATTGTAGCGAGTCCAAGCATTGTGCAGTGGATCATTAGATGGAGGCTCCTTTATACTCCCATCTATGAAACCAATCTTGTTTTAGACAGAAAGAGCCAAGGTGAAGAGCAACTCCAAATTGCAAAGTTGCTTGTTGTCAAGTCCGATTGTGTAATCACAATCCCATGATTGTCATTAGGAGGAATGAAGTAGGGTAAATTTGGAGCTTCTACTGAGGTGTTGGAGTTGAATCTGGTCTGAGGATTGATTGACTTAGATGATGACTCCATGAATGGCAGCATAGGTGAACCCATAGTTCATTCCCTCAAACTTTCACACATCATCAAGTGATCAAACAAGAAGGAAGACATGAAGAAAAGAATCAGAGTACACTGACAAAGAGTAGAGGGCTACAAACATTAGAATAGAATACTCTCCCTTAGTTGCAGACTGATTAGCCAAGAGTTCTTATATAGGGTTGGTTACTATTCCCTTGCCTTTAGGCGGCTAAAAGTTATCCCAACCTCCCCAAACCTATGTTAGTTAATCATCTACATACACAATTACCTACACAACTAATTTAAACATCTAAACTACCATTACACTAATTGCTACAACATCTTAAAGCCTCTGCAACCGTCAGCCAATTTCAAGTCTGTTTGCCTTTAGCTCACTTCACTTTCCGGCTGTCTTTTTGCATGTTGACTTGTCCTTCACCTGCTGAGTAATCCCTTGACCAGGTTGACACTAATGATGCCGCAATGCGCATCGACGAAGGCATTCAAAGCAGCGGAAAAGGCAACAAGCTCCACTCACAGTGGGATCAAAGATTTTACAAGTTTATTTAAAGGATATGTTAGTGAGAGAATGTTGAATTCGGCCAGATCTGGTGAATCTGCTACTCTGACAATGTCGCATGAGAACGAGACTGCAGTTAAGGTGGGGGAGGAGAACGTGGGGTCTATGGTGTGAGAAAATTGAGTCTGCTGTATGTGAAGAATTTGTGAAATCTGCTTGTGCTAAATATGTATGATTTGCAGCTAAATCATATATGATCACTTAGTTCTGAACCATTTTAGGTGGTTTCAATAATATTAGTATATAGGTGGCTTCAATAATATTAGTAAATATACATATATATTCAAACTATTCATAATAAGAATATTAATTAATTAATATCATATTGATTAATGTAATTACAATGTTATTATAGTTAATTATTCTCATACAAATACGTTAATAACACATTTAATTATTAAAAAAAATATTTTTCAAACACATATAACATGTTATATTAATTCTACTCTTCGTATCACATGACTATAACCATTACTCGGGATATGTAAAAGAGATTCTTTCTTTTCCATCATTTTGGCGTATGTCAAAAAAATAGTTACATTTCATTTCTAGAAGCCTTGTCAAATTTATTATTTTTATGTAGCGACATGATCGATTCCATCACTTGGAATTGGAAAGAAAAGTCACAAAAAGTTTGCCGAAACAAAAAAAGTCTTTATTTTCAAGTTTTTTGGTATCAATGATTGTCAAAACATATCTACAATAATGAGTCCGGACAGTTTATTTGCAAGAATATAAGTAATGAAAGTTGACTCTGTAGTAATACGATCAACTAAGCCTCATATGGCCACTCCTAGAGCAATTGTTCATGGTCATTATCGGAAATTCTATACTAAAGAGATACTTTAATTACATTTATATATGAAAAATTGAGATCTAGTGATATAAACTAGGGGCTTAGGCAGAGCCATGTATTTTCTTCACTATAAAAAATATAACATATAATGAAACTAAATTCATAGTGATAAATAAAAATAAAAATTCATTTTAATCGATATGAAAGTTGAAGCATGTTCTCTACAGTACTAGTTAATCAATTATTTTAAAATAATAAGAGTACCATTTTTGTGATAATGCTATTAATAAAATGATTACAAAATTATATTTTTCCCACAACGGACACTAGCAGAAAAATTGGAATGGACAGAGTAGCCCGTTGCAATTTCCATATGTTAGACAATGTTCAACAATATTTAGTTTGATTTAGTATTATTCTGTTTCTTAGTATAGACGTATGAGAATATTTGGTTTATTAATTTATAATATTATTTTTATGTCAAGTTATTTTATATTTTTTTATATTTTTATACTTATCCTATATTATAAATTGGAAGTTCTTTTTAGTACGCGCATTAATTCTTTCAATTTCCCCTTTAATGTACCCTTGACTTGTCACAATTAATTTTGATTAATATTTTTTCTATATAATATAATGAGATGTGAATTATAGAATTCCATTTGAACTAGGACTTCTCTAATAAAAATCCATTAATCTTTCTAATTGTTATTGGTAATGATGAGAATTAAAAAAATAGATTATTTATTCGTGATTTAGAAAATCCTCTTGTGGGTATATAATTGATTAAACAAATGTTGTAAGATAATGGACAAGTTGTCATCAAATAATTTGTAAGATTTGATTTGCTTAACATTTTTCGTAGATTGAATAGTCAATTATTTCTTTTACCATCAAATATCAAATAAAATCAAAATATTAGAAAATTTTACAAACATACAAAAATCTTTAGAAAATCTTATCGTTGTTCAGAAACATAACAAAAAGTTTGTGACATAGGATTAGGTTGAGTTGTTATTCAAACTATAAGAAATAATTTGATTGACCTTTTTGAGCTGATTACGAAGAGATCATAACAAAAAACGATCTTTTTGTTTGATGCCACTAATCCGTATCATGTATGACAAATAGCATTGCATTCAAATTCTATCATATAAGTAAGAAATACAAAAATTCAGTAAGACATCCACGCTGCTTTCTAGGGCAACTTGAAACTAATATGTATGTTAAATACAATTGGAAATAAAAAATAATAATAATCATTCCTTATTGATTGGACAAAACTACGACATCGAACACACGATTTCTTTCAAGAAAATGCAACGTTAACATCATCTGCTATGGTGAAATCAACCAAAGAGTTCGGCGTGAATAAACAAAACTGATGATCAAAGTCAAGTTGAGAAAACTGGATCTATCTACTCACTGTTCACGTGGCAGATTTGAATCAGCTAAGAAGGAAGGGAACTCAATAATGGAATTGCCAACGATTGTTTTCAAGTTTGACAACCCAAAAATACGCTCAATTATTACACTTTTTAAATTTTATTTATTTTATTCTTTTATTTTTTACATAATTTTTTAGACAAAAACACCTGAAAACACGTACCAAAATTTGAAAACGAGCATAGCCTTACTATTCGGGGAAATTGGACACTCAAAATCAGACCCACTATAAATTTTCTCAACGCTCTTAGTTTTACTGCCCACTCGTCAATAGACAAGCAGAATAACTAGAGAGACAGGACTATCCTCAACAGCAGAAAAGCCAAGCATCTCCAATGCAAGGTGAACTTGAAGTTGATGTTTCGCTTAGCCCTTTTGGTGGTCATATTGACAGTACCTTACTTAGAAGAATTAAAATTTGAATAAGGGTATATGTAAATTGATGAATTTGTCCACAACATAATCCCATTTTCAAATTACTAAATCTTCCTACTGCTTGATTCATAGTATTGTCTTCATGTCTCCGTCTCTAACATTAGCAGCAACACATCAAATGCACCCACAGAAAAACCTTGTAATTATTCAGACGGTAATATACAAAAAAGTTGGATGGGTATACATAATCAGAAACTGAAATATTATATGGATGGATGAGAAAACCAGAAGCGACCACCATATCCATTTTTTAAAATCTTTCAACGCATGTTAACATTTAATCTTAGGGGAGTGTAAGCAATTAAAATTTTCACTCAATCATACGTTGCCATTTTTTTAATATATATATTAGTAATCAAATATCAATTGTTAATTGTTTATATTTTAGGAATTAAATTAAATACAATTCCTGCAATTAAATAACAAAATAAATTGGTATTGTAATACCAAATTGGACGACAAATCAAGTGGCGACAATTGTCAAGACGGGCCAATTATATCATGCTACGTGTTAAGGCTTGCAAGTTCAGAAGGAGAATATTATTGATTCGATAATTAATTTGTAATCATCTAAAATCAAATATTCTCGACCAATCAAGTGATGTCATGTCGTTAAGCATATATGGCAGTAGAGCCTCCTCTACTCCTATAAATAGGGATGACACCAAAAGAAAAAAAAAAAAAAAAAACAACAACAACAATAGCGACAAGAGCCAAAGGAAGCACAACAAGCAACCAGCGACAGCAGCAACAAGAATTCTCTAAAGAAGAGGACTTCAAGTGAAGAATCATTCAAGGAGTTCAAATCCTCTCAACCAACTTCAAGAAATTCAAAGGAGTTCATCACCAAATTCAAGGCGTTCTTTATCAAAGTCTCTCCAATTCAGCATTAGATCCAAAATTGTGGTGCTGAACTTAAAGATCAGTGTTGTTGGGGACCTAACAACCCTCAAAAAAGATCAAGCGCAAACCCTTTCCTTGAAGATCGTTCAAACATTCAAGTCAAGAGTTATTGAAAGAAAAATCAAAAAAATAAATTAGAGATTGTATCCACAAAGTTCATTTAATTCAAATTAAAATTATACTTGTACAAAATTCTTGTTTATAAAAAATTCAATTGTAAGAATTTCGTCCTACAGGAAAAAAAAAAAACAAAGACATCTAAAGACTCACCCCTCAAAAAGACACCTAGTGAATTTCACTTGATGTGAGAAACTGTAACCATCACATGTGTCACAGTTTAAATAATTTTCAAAATAAAAACAACAGTTTTTTACATGAAATAAAAAGTAATAAAAAACAAAAGAGCAAATAAATAAGTAAATCATATAAAAATTTCCACAATGTGTACAATAATTAAATTTAAGTATTTTTATAATATGTTTTGATTTTAATCTTTATTAATAAAACTTGATTTTAGTTTTTTTAGTGCATAAATTTGCTTTGTTCATCTACTATTCTTATAAAAAAAAAGTAAAAATTTATTAAAAGTTAAACTCTTTACTAAATAGCATTTAGTTATCTTATTTAAAAAAAATAATATATAAACTCTTGAAATGTTGAATATAAATAAATCCGAACATTTTCTTAACATTTTAGTAATAAAGTAAAAGTTAATACATATTGTAAAAATGTTTAAAATTTATTTAACTTAAATATTCAACAATTTGCATGTTATTTATTCATTTATTGATCTAATGGTTTAAATTCTTAGCATTTTTATTTCATTTGAAAAGTTACTTTTTTTTTAATTTTGAGAATAATTTAGAATATTGTAACATGTTTCACTAGTCCTCACACATGACGTATTTCACCAAATGCGGGATCGAGGCTACCTTGTTTCCAGCTGGGCTGTTGGAACATGAAAAACCAAACTGAGTGTTTTATTGTTTTAATTGTGTAGAAAATTAAATGGCAGGTGATCTTTATTCTACTTTGTGACATTAATTTAATGCCTTAGTACCACCAATGGGTCGAAGCCTACAGATGCAAGGGACGGAAACCAAATTAAGTTTATTTACTTAATTTTTCCTGAATTCACCTAACAACAGTAGGGAGGTCGAATTCTGATCATCAGATATAATTGAGAATATGTTGGTTTTGCAGTTCAATTAGATTACAAAGTCACTGTTGTCAAATAAACAGTCACGAACAAATATATGCGAAACGGTCAAAATAGTGGTGAATTGAATAAAAATGTGTTAAAATTAGATAAAAATCAATTTTCCTCATTTTTTTGATTTTTACTACTTTTACGTTCTAGATATTAACTAATGTATATTATTTTCATTACTTATATTTGCTTGAGTTTTTATATTCACATGTCATCTTAATTCAGTTATAGAAAATTTAAATATTTCATCTTAAAATTAAAATTATTTCATTTTGGGTGAGCTGTTTTTATTTTGCAAAATATTTTCAGAGGTTAAATTTTTAATTTTGATATGAATCTTAATTAATTTTCTCTTAGATTTGTGCAATATTTTTTTTCTTTATCATTTAATTATTAATTTTCTTAATAATACATCCAAAGCCCATCATTTTGCATATAATTTATTTTACATTTTTCGTAAAATTAATTTAGTATTAATATGTGTACTTATAGATATATACACGCACACACACAGGCCTAATATTATATAATCTAATGCAAGTTTTTTTTAACTTGTTTATCAAATTAACCAGTAACAAGTTCCCGAACTAATGGCAAAACGTTGCTAAAAAACGCAGAATTAAGAAAACTGAAGGTGACAACCTTATCAGTCAAAAGGTATGCAAGAAAGTGAAAAAACTTGGGCTTTGTTTGTTTTACAATTATGGTGTGTGTTTTTAAATGTATTAATCTTGATAATTGTGTATAAGTGAGAGAAAAAAAAAAGATAAAAAAAAGAGTAATAATTTAATGTATGTTTTTAGATAGTGCATAATTACAAAACAAACAAAGCCTACTTTTTTATTCTAATTAGAAACTTGTTCCACTCTCTGGGTCATTTAAATTTGAGTCCTCAAACCGAAAACTTAGTTTCCTGTTTCAAGCCAGATATAAATTAAAAACTTTGGCTGAACTTAAAAAAAAAAAAAAAAAAAAAAAAAAATATTAGGCATGAAACCGGAAATTGGGTTTCCGTTTCAAGTGTCAGATATTAATATTACTGAAACTCAAATTCCAAACGTCTAGATTTTTAAAAGAACAAAAAGATTATTAGGGTTTGGCGTGTGTTAGGGTTTTGTGGTGATTAGATATAGTGAAGTAGGTTTTTAGGGTTTAGTGACTTAAAGTATTCCATAAATTAGTCTATAGTTTGTGTCAAGTCTATTAGTAGAAGGTTTTGTGTAGGGTTAATATGCATATTACTTGCCATTCAACTTTGCTTAACAAAGAATTTTACTTACATGGCAATGTCTCCCAGTGCATATAATAGTTGAGAAATTTGTGAAATAATTTTTGTATTTTCTCTATTAATTGAAAATTTTTTATAATAAATTTATAATGTGGGGTTATATGGATACAAATTAAGTAGAATTTTTATAAAAATAAATTCAAATTCTAACTAATCTAACAAATATCTAAAGATATAGTAATTAAACAAATGAAGTTAGAAATTGAATACATTAACCAAACAACAAACACTTCGCCTACATGGTGCTTACATGTCAAAACTTAATCAAAATAACTAAACAGCCATACATACTACTATTCAACCAGCGTGCTAAAAATACATCAATACTTCTCATCTAAAAACTCAGGTGTATACATTGGGCACAAGCTCAATGCCCAATTGCCCCATGCTTCCTGTTTCTCTATATGAGTTGCACATTCGCAAGCCATGATTTGGAAGTTTGAGCACTACAGACGCATAATTATTCTATTGTTCTTTTCTTGTATCCAATTCAATCAACATATTTTTACAAAAAAAATTATCAATTAAAGTTAAGTAGTTGATCTAAAAAATAAATATCATTTGAAAAATCATAATTATGAATCCAAAAATGAGATAAATCGCATCCAAACATTGACTTTAGTATAATTTAAAATAATATTATAGTATCTATGATTATTGTTATTTATATAAGCATGGATAAAAAAATTGTATATAATTATTAAAAATTATTTTATTAACTAATAACTAATACTTACAAAACTGAACTATTAACAATAATTAATTAAATAGGTGAGATTTAGGGATTTAATTTGAAATTTTCATGTTGTTCACTAAATTTAGAGATTTAATTTGTGTTCAACAAAATGCATATTATAAAGTTTGTGCTCCCTTTTGCACTATATTGCCACTGCATATTAATGAAGTTATATTGATATATAATAAAAAAATTATTTTATACAGTTTATGAAGTAGACATGAAAAATGGGGATGCTAAAATTTCTATTTGTGCTCAAGTCAAAAGGGATTGTTATGAACTCCGACAATTGTAGTTAGGATGAAATTTTGTATGAATAGAATTTTATATATGTTGGATGGTGCAAGAATAATTCCTCCAAAATTATGTTCTTTATTTATTCTTCATTTGATTGTCTCTTCCATTAACTGGTGACACACAATAAATGGTTTCTTTTCTATATAGTTTGTGTTCTTACATGAAAAATAAAAATAAAAATTTATGGCTTTAATAATTTATTTTTTAATTACTTGAACTCTATTATTATACATTTAATTTGTGTTCAAACAAAATGCATACTAAAAAGTTTGTGCTACCTTTAAATTGTTGTGGAGATTGAAGTTGCATACGTGTGAAATTTGTAGTGATTTTAAACTATTATCATCATTCATTTATTCAAAGTTTTTTGGAATTTTAATTCTTATTCTTATTTTATTTGTAAAAGAATGGCACCACCATCTTGTGAAGAAATCGAATATTAATGTATGATTTAACTATTTGATGAAATTGATTATTCCATAAGTTATTGTGTTTTATTTGTTCTAATTTTATTCTTAAAAACATATATGAAAGTTATTTAGTATTTTTGTAAGGTTTATTTTAATGTTTTTTTTGACATTTTTAATCATCATATATTTGTGCATAGATTTCATAAATTTAGGCTACATGTTATGTTTCATTATCTTAAGTGTATGTGTTTGGTCATGTTTACATTTATATTATACTATGAATGGCATGTTAATAAGAGGACTATAATTTAAAGTCGCAACAGATCAGACATTTTTTTAAAAACTAATTAAAAATGAATTTTTTTAAAAAAATTCCTTTTTTATATATTTTAGGCAATTTTGGAAACCGAGTTTTCAAAATTAGGACTAAAATTTGAAATACCCATCAAGTGGGTCATTTTTCTAAAAATGTTTAATAAAGTGGAATTTTTATTTAAAAACCCTAAAAAACTTGAACATGCAAAGTATTCAAACCCCTAGATTCAATCATATTCTAATTAACAGGTTCTCTTGGGTTTTTTATTTTTTATTCTAATTAATTTTTCCGTTTAACAAACTAACTCACTTATAAACATTTTATCAATTTAACCAATCTCACTGTTTCAAACGGTGAGATAACGTCATCCCACGTCATCTTGCCATTCGGAATGACAATATACGATTAAAAAAAATATGTGAGAACATACACTGACATCGTCTCGCTGTTCGAAACAGCAAGAAACGGCGATATGACGGTAGCACCTTTTTTTTATTTCATAGACCAAACGTGGTCTTCTTCTATGTAGAGCGAAAATTGCAGATAGACGCGCACATGAAGCAGCCCTCTTCATTCTTCATTTTTGCAGATAGACGCGCACATGAAGCAGCCCTCTTCATTCTTCATTTTTGCAGATAGACGCGCACATGAAGCAGCCCTCTTCATTCTTCATTTTCCCATTCCTCATTTTCTTCTTCTCTTTCCTCTTTCTTCTCAGGCCAATTTTGAGGTGAATTTTCAGCCAATTTTGAAGTGAATTTTCGGCCAATTTTGCAGTGAAATTTTGGGGGTTTTGGCCATTAAATCAGACTGGAAATCAGCATTGTGCTTCCAGCGAATTTTCAGGTTTTTTTCCAGTTTTTTTTTGGCCAATTTCAGTGAATTTTCAGTCCATTTTTGATACACTTTTTAGGTAATTGTGTTATTTTTAGATAATTTTCGGTGCACTTTTCAGCCCATTTTCTATTAAGTTTGAATTTTTCTGTATAATTGCATTTTCTAGTGTAATTTAAATCTATAATTTAAAGAATCTTAATATTTAAGCTACTTTATTGTTTATACTAATATGTCGTTTTGCATGTACATGTTTATTTTATGTTAAATGGACATTTAGTATCAATTACTTTCTAATCTATCAATTTTAAATGGGAGAGATGAATTAGAGATGCAAACCACCGTATAACCATCAAAATGTTAACTGGACACTACTAGAAATCTGTTAAATTAGAACGGTTGAAAAACCATTCCAAAAGATCGTGCCTGTCTGGTACAATTTTGACACAAATTTGTGACGTAAATGATATTATACAATAACTCCATTCCAAATTCGTTCCAAAATGAAACAGTCTTTTTAACTGTTCCAAATCTGGAACGACATTACAACCCCATTCCAATTTTGGAACGGGATTTGTTGCCATTTCAAAATTTGGAATTGCTTTTGATTAATCATTCCAAAATAGTTTCGAAATTGAAACGGTTTCCTTATACCATTCCAATTTTGGAATGGCTTGATATAGCGTTCCAAATTATGAATCTAGAGTTTGGAACAGCTTTTTCTTACTTTTCCAAACTCCTGATTCAAATTTGAAATGGCTCTACCAAGTCGTTCCAAATTTGAAATTTGGAACAGTGATAAAAAGCTGTTCCAACTTTGATATTTGGAACAGCCTTTTTATTACCATTCCAAATTTGAATCAGGAGTTTGGAATGACTTTGTATTGCCATTCCAAACTCCAAATTTAAAATTTGGAATGGCATTTTTTGCCGTTCCAATATTGCAGATATATATATAATTACCCTTAGGGCTCGTCAGATGTCATTTACGCATTTTTCCACTCTAAAACACCTTGAAGCCATTCTCAAATGGTAGGCGAAGCTTTTTTAAAGATTGCCCAAGGTATATTGCTAATTTTAGAGGTATCTTTGCTAATAAACCGTCAATTTTTAACATATATGGTTAATGTTATTATTTGGGTAGATTTTAATACTTTAGTGATTTAGTTTATTGTAAATATCCCATTAATTTGTGTATGGATATGAAGTAGTGAGTTGGGACTATAATTGTGTATTGTATTCTTTTAATTTGATGATGAGGATCTTGTAGAGAAGATTTTTCTCTTAGTTATGTTGTGTGTGCTCAAGTTGTTAAGAGATATTAGGGCATGAATGTACAATGTTACGAGATATTAGAGTAAAATGTGTTTATTTGTGTTTAAACTTTTTTTAATATTTAAATTTATAGTGCACAATGTTAAAAGATATTAGGGTATGGATGTACAACAAAAACCTCCCTGGTTGTCGAGGCTTGGTTGAGGAGTTTGTCAATGGTGTGACTAATTTTGTTGAATAGGTAAGAAAACAACAAAGTTATATGGATGGTTTTAAAATTAAGTGCCCTTGTTGTCGATGCAAGAATAGCAGGTTCTTAGAGCCTGAAAAAGTTAAATTTCATTTGCTCAAAAAGGATTTCATGAAGAATTATTTCAATTGAATTAGTCATGATGAAAACGAGTGCAAATAACAACGGTCCAACTGAGCCAATTGTCACTGTGAATGAATACAACTTCGGAGAAGACAATTATCAAAGGATTTCATGGGAGCGGAGGATGTTGAATGATGCACAAATGCAACATGGTGCCTCATATGCAAAGCAAGTGGTAGTAGTTTAAATCAAATATATAATGGTGATGATAGAGCCAATGGCGCAGAGCATGTTGAAGCAGGTGATGTTCATGGGCTAACAAATAAATTCTTAGATGTGTTACATGCGGCAGATGAACCATTATATGAGGGATGTAAAAATTCTTCTCAATTGTCGACTGTGGTAAGAATGGTGAGTATAAAAGCAGACCGTGGCATGTCAGAAAGTTGTTTTGATGATATATGTAGTTTGCTTGATGAGATTATACTTCGTGACTATAGAATGTCGGCAGACTATTACAGTACGAAACAATTTATAAAAGATTTGGGACTCCCTGTGCAAACGATAGATTGTTGTCCAGCTGTTTGCATGTTTATTGGAAATCTGACAGTAACCTTCATAATTGCAAATTTTGTGGTGCACCTAGGTACAAGGACGAGTCTAGCACCCAAAACTATAGAAAAAACTTACCATTTGCTCGCCTACATTATTTGCCTTTGACTCCTCGTTTGTAGAGATTGTATCCATCAGATGTGACAGCAGACTAAATGAATTGGAATACAGCATATACAAATGATGAGGGAACTATGTGTCACCCCTCAGATGGGGCAGCATGGAAAAATTTTAATGAGAGGCATCTTGAATTTGCTGCTAAGCCACGGAATATAAGGCTCTATTTATGTGCAAATGGATTAGCACCACATGAATTGTATGGCAAGACATATTCTTCTTGACCCATCATTGTGATACCATATAATCTTCCGCCAGGTTTGTGCATGAATAACCCATTCATGTTTCTATCTTTAGTGATTCCTAGGACATTAAATCCTAAAAGACTTATTGAAGTTTACCTATAACCTTTGGTCAATGAATGGCATGAAGGAGTTCCAACATATAATGCATCACGGCATAGTACCTTCAATATGAGGGTTGTCTTATTGTGGACAATTCATGACTTGTCTGCGTACTCTATGATTTTTGGGTGGTGTTGTGCTGGGTTGATGGTCTATCCATTGTGTATCGAATATAATAAGGCTTCTTATATTCACCATAGTAGAAAGTCAAGTTATTTTGATTGTCACTGCTGATTTCTTCGCCCTAATCACCCTTAAAAGAGGAATAAGAAAAATTTTATGAAAAGACGTGTAGAGTACCGCACCCTACCTCCTATTATGTCAAGTAGATTTATATGGGATCGGGTATGTGGCCTTTCTCAAGTCATTGATGACCTACTATCAACGATGGCTGGTTATGATACTGAACATAAATGGACAAAGAGAGGTATATTGTGAGATTTACCTTATTGGAAGGATAATATGTTACGACACAACTTTGATGTCATGCATATCGATAAGAATGTGTTCGACAACGTGTTCAACATAGTTATAGATATTAAAAGAAAGACAAAAGACACCTTGAATGGTCGTAAGGACATGAGTAAGAGCTGTGATCGGCCAGAGATTGTAGTTCTACCAAAAAGTGGTAGGCCTAAGCCCAAGGCAGCATACACTCTTAGTTAAGATTAGAAACGCATGACATGTCAGTGGCTTATGCAATTAAGGTTTCCAAATGGGTATGCTTTGAACATCAGTCAGTGCGTTAACATGATGAAATCAAAATTAAATGGAATGAAGACTCACGATGCGCATGTGTTTATGAAGCGCCTACTTCCCATTGCATTTAGAGAGCTATTGCTGGGATTTGTGTGGAATGCATTGACTGAATTGAATTTGTTTTTCCAAAAAATTTGCTTACCTGTTTAAAACGTTACTCAACTACAAAAGTTGGAGGAAAATGCCCTAATTTTACTTTGCAACCTTGAAAAAATTTCTCTCTCATCATTTTTCGACTCAATGGAACAATTGGTTATTTATTTGCCATATGAGGCAAGGATTGGTGGGCCAGTGCAATATAAATGGATGTATCCATTTGAAAGGTTTGATTGCACATCAAATTATATTCAACTAAACTTGATCTAATTTCTATTTGATGAAGATGAAGGTGATTTAACTGATTTTCTTAACAAATTCCTTTGAACCCTGAAGAAGACAGTCAAGAACAAAGCATGTGTTGAAATTTCAATATGTGAAGCATATGTTGTGGGGAGAAATAACTACATTTGTATCATAATATTTTGAATCAACTGTTTGATCAAAAAGAAATAGACCGGTCTATAATGACCCACGAGCTATGCCCTCTACAGCTGCATCCTTCTCCATATTCAATTATCCTAGTCGACCATCCCGCCATAGGCCTCCACGTTATCTCACTACTCCTGAGAAGCACGCAGCAAAAACATATATTTTATTGAATTGTCCAGAAATTGAACCAATCTACAGGTACGCATAGTGTAGCACAAATATAATTGCATTTGAATGATTTCCCACTGAGCTAACATATGGCTTTCGTAAGCATATTATTTGTTTCCCAGCATGACAAAGCTGATGTCCTCATGGACAAGATTGTAGCTAAGCAGTTCCTTTCATGGTTTAAAACACATGTAAGCAAAATTACACCAATCTTGAGTTTAATCATTATATAGCATATATCATTGTTAGATTTTTTTATGAAACAAATCCTGAATCCAAATAGCGGCATAAGCGATCCGTTAATGAGGAGCTTAGCCTATGGTCTAAAAAATCGAGTCACGTGCTATTCAGAATACATGGTAAATGGATTTAGGTTCCACACAATTGATTACACCCAAGACAAATCAACAATGAACTATGGGGTTTGCGTACGATCATTCTGCCACAATGACACAGAGTATGATTTTTTTAGATTATTGGAGAAAATATTGGAGTTTCAATACTGTAACTTGCTAAATATGTATGTCACACTATTTAAATGTCGATGGGTTGGCCTCGTAATAGAGAAAAAAATACGTCCTAAGTACGACATAATTGATGTTAACCTATCGCGTATCTATAAAACAGATGAACCATTTATGCTTGTTCAACAAGCTACTTAAGTATATTATTTAAGATACCCTGGTTCGAAAAGGAACAGAGTTGATTGGATTGCTGCATGCAAAACCAAGACTAGAAGTACTGTGGAAGTGAAGTGGAATGATGTCCCTTTTCAACTTAACATTGAATTCATATATCGTACGTGGTTAACACAATTAGATGTTCCTCTTTTGCATAACCCTTCAAGTATTGGACTGCATGTAGACTCACACGAGGATATGGAGGCCGATATTTATAGTAATAGATCAACTAATAGTTTTAGAGATACTTCGACAGACACCTCACTTAGTGGTAGTCAATCTGATGATTATAGAGAAGGAGGTGATGTAATTATTCCTAGTGGGAAGTCAAATCCTGTGACTATTGTATATTTAAACATAATTTTAAATTTAGATATCTAGGGTGTTCACAAGGCTTGTCGCCATAATTTTGTTAAAAATTTTGGGTTAAATATCAAAATACATATCAAATATATATAAATAGAACAACAAAAGAAAAAAGTTCATACCAAATATACTTAAGTGGAACAACAAATATCAAAGTTCATTATAAATTTAATGTCATTCAACATACATAAATAGAACATAAAACACTACACTAACAACCACCCTCATCTCCCGACGGTGCGTGGTCTACAAACGTAGATGGTCCTATGTCCTTAGGGGAATGCGGCTGCTAGGTACGGGATATGAAATAGGTCTGAATGGACAAGGCCATGCTGGCATAGGACCTGCTGCACTGTGAGTGACCATCATGCGCTAATAGTTGTAGATGGCCTTATCTCGTGCTGTGGCATAGTCCCACTATTGGTGAGTCTGTTGGTAATAATGATCCTGATGAGCAATTAGCGCAGCTAGCTGGGCTTTGAGCCATCCTATGCACTCATCCTATTGCGTCCTATGCTCTATTTCCTCTCTCATTAGCCCGACCATCGTATCCATACGATTTGATAAACTTATAATTAATTGCTCCATACCTCGGATACCATGGCACTGTGGGAGAGGTTGTTGAACAACAAGGGACTCCTTATATGCCCTCGCTAGAGCTACTGACGCATTTGGGAACAGATCAAACATAATCTCACTCTATGTAGAAAATGTCTCATCCGTGGAGTCAATAGCTGTTCCAACATCCCTGCATAATTCAGTGATGAGATGAAGTGTCACATTGCCTCTCTTGACATCTTCCCACACCTAAATATACCATCGCTAATTTCACTTCCAACATTGAAGTATATACTATTTGTGATGGCATATAACAGAATGGCTCGCTCTTTGGTGATGCTTGTATGATGATTTGTAGGTCACACTCGAGCAGCCAAAAAATAGAACCATGTACGAGCCACATCACTTAACCTAACACTCTGAAATGCATTTCGCACCAAAAGCTCAGTCCACTGGACTCCGCTTAGACATAACTCCCCAACTATTTCGGCCAATGGGTTGTGTAAGTTCAATAGCTGATTGAATCTTGCACTATGTTCCCTCTAGGGTGTTGCAAGCACCCATTTTATAGTACCTACATCATAATATACGTCAACACCTCACATCCAAACTCGGTCATTCTGATATTTCTGCATGTTGGAATAAAACTCCCTGATCATAGGCTTCACCGTGGGATGCTCGGGGTCTAGAGTGAACTACCAGCTCAAAGCATTAATGGTTGGGTGGTATAATTGGTGATATTGCATCACCCAAACTATCCCTCGCTCAAGCACGAAGCTTCGATTTTTTTATGACAGAATCATATTTTTCCTTTGCCTCCTCCGATACAAAGGTTCTCCTATCATACGAATTTGATGATGGTGCATCTCGAGTTCTTTTAGGTGCCATTTACCTTGCAAAACAACACAATAAATGATCACATCTTCAATTGTAGTATTACAACCTTATCAACATATTGCTAAATCCCACTACAAGTCAATATTTCACTTACATTACAAATTCCAACATAAACATAATGTTTTGTAACAGTCAACCTAACATAACTGTGGCATAAAAACAAATATTCCATCTTTTAGGCAATTCATTGAACATCTTATATGCAAATCAATTGTAATGGCTTGATTATAAGAAAATCATTCCAATTCCAAACATGCATACTTCCAAATCAAATGCCCAGCAATCCCAATTATCCACATTCGAATACTACTTAGCATAAATGTGACAACATGGAAATTATCAACATTGGCAATTCATCAAACACCTTATATGCCATACAAGTTGTCATGGTTTTGTTGTAATCAAATCATTTCAAATCCAAACATTACGTACAACAAATGAAATGCACAATATTCCCAATTATCCACTTAAGAATATTACTTAGCATAAATGTCACAATATTACTAATTTTCAATGTTGGCAATTCATAGAACATCTTATATGCAATTCAACTTCTAAGTAAATTGTTATAGTCAAATCATTCCAAGTCCAAACATATAAATTAACAAACAAATTTAAACATTTTGCACAAACAAATCCATCGACAAATTGTATAAACATAACGTACCATTCAATTTCATACTAAACTTTAATCGGGAGATGGGACAAACATATAGTCCAAATAAATTAAAGTAACGTAACAAAACTTACTTATTTACAAGGTGAACGCAGACTTAGTCGAAGACAACCTTATATTGACGAAGATTAAAGTATTTGGAGAAGAATGAGAGAGTTTGGAAAAGAATGAGAGAGTTTGGAGAAGAATGAGAAAGTTTGAAGGCTTAAAATAAGTTCTGGAGTCGCCGTCTTCGTGACCATTGTGATGGTGTCGGACAACGGCCATCCAATGTCGCCATCGTGACGACGGAGGCAACACCGTTTTTTTGGGTTCGGAACGATATTTTTTAACAAAGTCGTTCCAAAACCGTTCCAAAGTATTTAATATATCTCTCCCCAAACCCTCATTTTCATTCATTTCAAAACTTTTCACATCCAAAAATATTCTCCAACCCCAAACCACAAGCACGTGAAAATCTTCAACTCATCTAAGCCAAATCTTGCTAATATTTGATTCATAATAAGCTAGTATTCTAGAAATTCACTACATTCAAAGGTAATATTTCTTCTTATGTTCAAAAAATTGTATCAGTCTTAAATAGCATTTTCTCAAATATGTAGATAAGTAATGTTTAAGCTTTGATGGTTGAACAAGTGATGTTATTGTTTATGGTGTAAATAATGCTCGATTGTACTTTAATTTAATAGAAACAGTTTTGCAACATAAATTATGCGTGATAGGTGTTTGATGAAATACCTAAGTGATATACAATTTATTTTTACGCCAAATAACATATGAGAATAGTAGTATAAAATGTTGTGTTTATATTGAGACACTTTACAATGCATTTCATGAACATGTACATTGATTGCTTTTTCTCATAGTAATGGATATTTTGTTTGATGTTATATTGATTTATTGTTACAAATAGCATTTCAACCCTTTTTTTTGTCGGTATCTTACATTATGTTTGACAAACATAGTTTAGATGACTATATTTTGTACTTTATAGAAATTCAGAAAAAAGGTTGTAATGTGGCAGCAAAAGTACAATATTTTTTTTTCTCAAGTCATAGCTTTTACATATAATTTGGAACTATTACTTATTCATTTAATTTTTGAAAGATGACACGTAATGCTTATTCAAGAGCCCATGGACAAAATTCACAATCTACTGGTGGAAGGCTCGATACAAGTTGGGGTAATTTCGCTCTACCTAGGCCTATTTCAAAAGACTCTAAAACACAGCCCTCCTCACCAACACAATATCCACTACATAATAGTTTTATTAGCCCTTTTCTTTCGACGAGCCATTAGCCTCCGGTGCCCAACAAGAACACACTATTGTGGAAGAAACCCTAACTGTGCAATCATCGAAAGCATCTCATTAGAGGATAGGGGGGCCTATACACATAACCCCGCGAACCTTCCAGTACGTATATATATTTCATTTATACTCATCAATGTATGCTATTGGAGTTTTATCATAACATAAAATGGTTTTCACAATGCATATAAGAAAGTAATAGATTATATAAGGGAGGTTATATTTGGCTACTACAATAGATCTTAGGTTCGATTTAAGGATGTTGAGCTCGACACCAAAAAGTTCTGATTTCGCCTATTTAAGGTTAGCGGACAAGTACTATAGGGCTTTTGTATATTGCATAAATTTGAAAATTATATATTTAACCTGTTACATGTTGGTGTACTTTTTCAAAATACACCGACTTACACATTTGGTCCCCTACAGGTTCTGTTGTTGATGTGTGTTTAATTAATGAATCTTTTTTGACATACTTGTTTAGATGTATCATAAATGTTATATGTGTTGTTTGAACAAATTTAATAGTATGTTTGATTGATTGTCATATACCAGCATGTGGTTTCTACATAGCAGTGGTTAAATGTTGCTGTAGTGTTTGCACGATCTTTATTAGATGAAGCAGTTAGATCAACCATGATTGTATATTGTCAATTATCTTATTCTTATTATGCGTACATGAAGTGCCCTTAACATGTGATTGTGTATAAAATATTGTTTTCATTACAGGTAGAATTTACATGGAACTCTGCAGATACGATTACAATTGAGAAGAACTTCAAGAAAAAAGCTTCCAAGCTCTTAAGGAAGCACTTACATCATGCAAAAGTTTCAAAGATAAAGCCTAAATGGGTATCTTAAGAAAATTGGGAAGAAATGAAGAATGAGTGGGCATAAGAGTCATTTTGCTGAAACTTGTGAAAAAATAAAAAAAAATGACTAGCTAATACGGCATCAGCATCCACCATTTACCGAAGCAGTTCGATATCCATTACTGCCCACAGCGACCGAATGGTTAGTCAAGTTCATTAAAAAGTCAACACATGTTGTTTCCCCATAACATGACATTTCATACGATTTCATTATTTAAAATCATATATTATGTCTTCATAGGATGCAACTTTGGGCAAGCCGTCAAATTCATCTAGGGATTGGGCAAGCCATCGTGCACAAACCTAAGTGGTAATTTTGTTTTTCTCTTTCACATAGTATGTATTAATATATCTTCTAATTTATTCTCATCATTTATAAAAATAAATTATTATACAGGAGAATATCACGAAAGCACTAGATGAAGTAAATACCATGGACCCTAATTATCCAACTATACAAGGGGGATTATTTTATAGTTCATCTAGTAGCAATGCTGTAGCAGTGGCTCTTGGTGGCTTTAAGAAAGACTAATTGCTGAGCATAGGATTAGAGGCTAAGAACTTTCACAATTTCTGTAGGAGATCCACCTCGCAAACCTCCTCATCTGCTCCAGAGTTCCGCAACATGGAGCAAAAACTACTTCAAATAGAAGAAAAACTACTTATTGCTGAGGAGAAATGGAAGAATGCGGATGAGAAGTTTAAGTGAAATGAAGCATAATTAAATCAATTATTAAATTGGGTAATGAGCAAAGATGCAGATGATGGTGATGATGAGAGGCTAAAGCAGTGCACCATGCCACTTAGAGTTTTAAATCTTCCTCCCTATGTCATGATATTATTACAATACATGTGATATTTTTTAATTGGATAGTTGGAACATTTTTTTGTGGTAATGTGTGGATATAACGGTTTTATGCTCTTATATTTTAGTTGACGCAAAAATAGAGATGAAAAAATATTTTTGACAATTATTGTTTAGGAATTTTTCCAAAAAATGAAAAATTCAATTTAAATATGCATCAAAAACGATCCTAATTTATTCCTATACATTTGCAAAAATTTGTTCTAAAGACATTCCAAAATAGTCATGCCAAAACCGTTTCAAATTAAACTGTGCCAAAACCGTTTCAAAGTAGCCGTGCCAAAGCCGTTCTAAATAAAACCGTACCAAAGCCATTCCAAATTAAACCATGCCAAAGCTGTTCCAAAGTAGCTATGTCAAAGCCGTTCCAAATAAAACCGTATCAAATCCGTGCCAAATCAAACTATGCCAAAGCCGTTCCAAATCAAACTGTGCCAAAGTCGTTCCAAGGAAACTGTGCCAAAGCTATTCCAAATCAAACTGTGCCAAAGCCATTCCAAATGAAACCGTGCCCAAACTATTCCAAATAAAATTGTGCCAAAGTCATTCCAAATAAAACCGTGCCAAAAAATTTGGAATGGCTTTTATAAACTATTCCAAAAAATTTGGAACGCTACGTTTTGAAATGATAAAAATACCTTTCCAAAATTGTTTCAAATTAAATTTGAAATGGCATTTACAGAGAAACCATGTCAAAAAGGCGTTCCAATTCCATTGTTTGCTTGTAGTGAGAATAAGCTTAAAATTGGAAGTGTCATAAAAAGTGGTGAACTATTTTGCTAAGTTGGGCAAGGATACATTACTTGTTTAAGTGATGAGGGATGATTTGAAGAGGACATCAAATTAATTTTGACTAAATGGAGTTCTTTCTACTTACATTAGGTTGTCTAGATTTTGTTCTTCAATTTCTGTAGTTATGTTATCATATTCATTTTTTGGACTAAGGAATACTTTTCAAATTGTTATCTTTTATCCATTTTTTGGCTTATGTATAAACATTCATAATTAACTACGATGTTATGGTACTCATTATGTGAAATACTGTTTGACTTCAAAAAATTTCAATCAGTGGTACTATTGCAAACTGACATTTGTGACTTGAAGATATAGTATTTGAGGGCGATATTCAGATTGTGCTATATTGGGGCATTCTATTGTGTAAAACTCGAACGACATAAGTTACAACATTGGGTGTCGTTATTTGCAAAACATACATCGTAATACCAGTTTTGTTGAGTTAGAGATGATGGTGTATGATTTGACTGGAGTGGATCGGAATTATTATGTCATCTATTTGAAAACAAAGTTTGTGTTAAGTAGGAGACATGATGAGGTCCTACTAACGATTGAGAATAAAAAAAATTTATAGTTCTTGTTTAATCTAATCAATCAGATCATATATTTAGATCTATATATAAAAATAGAACGGAGAGACTGTGACAATCAATATAATGTGCCACGTGTGGAAGGGGAAACAAATCAAACTTCCCACCAATCATTCTTTGGAACTCAATAGATCAGTACCATGCCCTTGGGCACTGAAGTATTGACTCATATGGGTATTTAAGAGTGTGACATGTTGCCTAACCATAATACATAGGCATGTGATTTTGGATTGGAATATGGAGGTAGGTCTCGTATTTCGTCACAACCTGCAGCAAATATGGCACAGGAGTAGAGGCTTGCATGGATGATGATGGCGAAATGCTTTGTGATGCCCATGAGCAACATGTATACCAATCAATATCTAACATCAATGACAGGGATTATGGAGATGAGGGAGATGAAGAGCATGATGAAAATGAGGATGCAATCGATATCACTTCGATACAGTAGGTATTAACAACATCAATTATGCCTTTGTGTTCATCAGCATTTCCAGTACCTGGACATGTGACAGAACCACCAATAGTGCCATTGTATCCATCTGTGCCTTTCTTCTCACAGTTAGGGCCAGAAATAACGATTGACAGTATTGAAAATTCTAATGGTAGATGAAACATGTTCTATGATGAGCACAAAGGAGAGCTTCATTTAGACATGGTGTTTAAGGACAAGGGTCATTTCCAAGCAGTTGTGAAGGATTACTTCATAACACATATAAAGTGAGAGTACCGTGTGGTGAAGAGCACACCCAGTACGTGGAAGGTTAAATGTAGACATACTACAGTTAATGAATCTTATGACTAGCACCTTAGGGCTTCTTTAAGGCAAAAAATGAAATTGTGGAAGATAACTAGATATGGCAAAACTCACACGTGTCTCTAGGGAACCTATGTATAGATCACACAAATTTGGATAAAAACATAGTAGCTGCAATTCTTGTAAGGTTGGTTCGTCAAAACTCTATTATTGAGATAAAAAAATATTGTACGACTTGCTAAAAATCGATATGGTTATGAGATTAATCATACCAAGGTATGGTATAGCTTGAAACGAGCCTTTGAGAATGTGTACAGCACGTGAGAAGATTCAGTGAAAAATTTGTCTGCCTACATAAAAGCACTACAGAAATGAAACTCGAGCATTATTGTCGAATGGAGACACATTGACACTGGGGTGCCAAACAGGATGATGCTATGTTATTTATTCTAGGCTTTCAAACCTTGCATTGACGGATACCAGCATTGCACACCAGTGATTAGTGTGGATGGCATGCACCTATACATGAAGTATCGTCAGAAGCTTTTCATTGCAGTTACTATTGATGCTAATCAGCAAGTGTTGCCCCTTGCTTATGCCATGGTAAATGAAGAAAACACACGGTCATGGGGTTGGTTTTGGCAAATGCTATAGTGACATATTATATGTAGCAGAGCATATAATTATCTTGTATCCGACAGACATCCTGGTCTTCTTTCTGCCATCAAGGACATCGATGCTTTCAAGGCCCTGAGAGGAGAACACTAATTTTATCTTCGACATGTGTGTGCAAACACTTTAAAAGCTTTCAAGTCTCGACACATGCGTGATCAATGCTGGAGAGCATGTGCTGAGAATCAAGAGAAAAAGTTTTTTCAGACCCTAGACCATATAAAGCATATTAATTTGGAGGCCTACAACTACTTACAGAAAATTGATAAAGAGAAGTGGGCTCTATCCTTTGACGAAAGTTCGAGACATGGTGTATTGACAACTAACATATCAGAAAGCATTAATAGGGTAATGAAGGGAATACGGCGATTGCTGATATATTCAATTATGCAAATAACATTTGATTGGGCCGTCACTAAATTCAAGGAGAGATTAATGGTTGGTGAAGCTAAGATGGCAGGGGAGATAAGTGACCCATTTGGCCTGCAAAAACGTATGCAAAGGCAGAGCACAAATCCGTCTGGTATTTAGTGCAACTATGTAATCGAAATACACAGTCGGGACGAGTAATTACAGCACAAGATAGGGGCAGAGGTAGAGGGAATGCACACACTGTAGAGCTATACAATAGGAATTGCACATGCAAAAAGTGGTTGTTGCATGGAGTTCCATGCCCACACACAATAGCAATCAGTAGAAAATATGGTAATCCTAAGAGGCTAGTAATGCCATACTTTTCCATTGGCAGCTATGTACACACATATGAAGAGAGATTCAATTCTATTTGGGCTAAGAATTATTGGGATGATCCACCATTTGAGTTGATCCACAACCCTCACAGGTGTTTGATTAGGCATGTTGGAAGGAACCCGTCACGCCGAATACCGAATAAAATGGACTGGCTGTAATATCGAGTTCGACAACAATCGCGACAGGAGACCCAATGTCGATTGTAGGATTTAGACATGCCTTCATCCTCTCGACGCCTTCGTTAGTTTCACATGTGTGTAAATTTTATATTTTATAGCAGCTCATATATGTAAGTGTGTACAATACATATTGAATTATTAGCACGTGATGTTTTCTTTCGACTATGAATTTTTTGAGTGTTTCAACATATGATTCCTTGGTCACTGAAGTGTAATTCTTCAATGGAAAATGTTTTAGTTAAGTCACTATGGCTTGAAATTCATCAATTAGCGTCATATCATCTCATTTGCTTGTACACGAGTAACATCTATATTTCCACAATTATGAACTTAAGCATTATCCCCTAGAAAGGTAATCAGTTCCCAACATAAAATATAATGATATTTTATTAGAAACTGAATATGCCACAAGATCAGAGTCTGAGTAGTAGTCCCCGGACCTATATAAGTTCTGTATCACTTTGATAATAATTGCAAGACATAATGCATACTACACAGGCAATTGCAACGAACAATTGCCAACATAGCTAAGTGCAAAAGTTGGTAGATGGGGAAGTGTAAAACCAACAATTAGCAGGTGCAATAAGCTGATCGACACCACCAAGATATGCAAGCGTGCTTGTATGGTTATGACTTGTTGTTGTTTACTTAAATATTTATTCTTATTCAAATAGATTCTTCTTCAAATGTAAACATTACTGGCAGTTTATGTGATTACATATTTATATGAGTGCAAATGTTATTTTTCATGTGTTACGTACATATTGTTGTTTATTTGGCGTCTAATCAATGCACAATTCATCATACAGGACTTTTTCTAGATGGTTATGAGAGCTAATCTGAGCCCACTCGATTCGAGTTTGCTATACCTACAGCATAACTATAGGTCAGAGGCTATGTGGTTAGTAGACATAGACACTACGCTTCGGCCACGACACCAGACTAGGGCACTAGTCAGGATTCCTAATTTTGATGATCGGATTATACATTTACTGCATCAATTATGTTTCTATAGAGTGTATGAGAGTGAACATGTAGCACTTGATTGGCACTTGATCACAGTGATAGCTGAGAGGTGACACTGTGAGACTCACACATTTCATCTTGTGACTGGATAGGCTACCATTATATTAGAAGATATGGCATTGATATAGCAACTCCTAATGGAGGGTGCCCCAGTCATAGGGGTTGACGAGCGTTGGGCTATTAGAGTTTGACAAGAGTACTGTTTGGAATATTTGGAGTTTACACCCTCTATAGATGTATTTAGTAGTGCTACCATACCCCTCTTACTCTTACTTCAGGAGGTCCAATGTCAGACCCTTACTTCTGATAGTACAAAAGATGACGTGACTCAATACACACACATTTATGTGTTACTGCTATTAGGTTGTAGGATTTTTTCTAACTCATCCAGAGATCGAATGAAGCTACTATACCTTCACATATTAGAATATGTGAGTAGGCCTCAGCCATACAGCTAAGGGAGTGTGGCACTGGCATACTTATTTTGAGAGTTGTGCTCCGCGTGCATGCAAGATAGGTAGATGATAGCTGGCCCACTAAAGATTTTACAAATATGGACCTAGATTAGGATCCCGGGGTTAGGCTCATAGACCTGTGATCGTGGCCTTTACATTGACCCACTAACTGTGCTTAGTGATGTGCAATTGCCGGCTACACCATTTAGAGTACGGTATATCTCATCAAATTATATGCCTTGTCATGCTATTGTGCAACTGTTATATTTAATTTTCTTGATTATTTTCCTATGCATACAGCTACACCAAGGCGAAAATGAATAACACGTCAAATGCATCTCATTCTATCCACATGATACGTGATACATTAGATAGAGAAGCAGAGTCTCAGGTATGAGCAACTTTTGTCACATTAAATATCCATACCATCAAATCCGTATACATTACATGTTTCATTCAGTTTCAGTGGTGGCCTTACCCCGACGAGGCATATGAGATGCTACCCGACCATTGTGGGCGACGATTGTGGACGTTCTATGTTCCACTCATCTGCTATGAGATTATTGAGATACACTACATTAATCGGGTATTGAGGCAATTCAAAATGCCACAAGGCATTCCTGCTGATCTACCATGGACCCAGGATGTACTGTATAGTGAAGCACTAGCGCAGATATCTAGGGACTACCTGGGCTCATCACCACACTACATATATTCAAGAGTGGACTAGCAACAATCATATCATAAGGGGCCCTATCTTTCCAAACACATAGGTATCATGAAACTACTTCAAGTGGTACCATCGAGTCACGTGCTAATGCATCACTCCTGGGCATGTATTTGTACATACCGGATATCAGTTTGGCCACGTCACTTATTTCCCGCATGTGGTATGCTTATATATTTGTGTATATACATATGTGTGTGTGTGTGTATGTGTGAGTTATTCAATAATATACAAATAGTTTATTGTAGACACAATAAATGTAGCAACTACGTTCTGGTGGATACAATCAATAGATTGTCCATAGTGTCAAGCGATTATTACACCAACGACTCCAGCGAGATTTTCCACCATACTACCAAACAGATGACATTGCCTCCACACATCTCAGTACAAGATGTAGCACACCCTATCACCACGATGCAGCAAGTCCTAGCACATCATATCAGCATGAGGTACCAGGTCCTAGCACTGTAGATCTAAATAATATATAAGTACATCAGCCACTGCATTAGAGCACCCACTCTCCATATACGCCACAAGCCAATTCTCCATACACGATACTTTCAAAGTCTTCTTACAACCCCCTCCCCTTCATACATACACTCCACAGGAGCAGCCTTGGCAATACTATAGATCCCTAGTGCCACTCCAATAGGACTCTATGAGTATGGAAGCATAACAGCCCCACACTCTGCATCATCCTCAGGGAAATTCAGTACCACAAAGAGGACATCGTGCTAGATGACCGACACACTGTAGCACTAGTAGTTGTCTAGGAGATGAGGATGATGTGTAGTATTTAGTATTTCCTCTTGTATGTATTCAATTTTTTCAATTTTACTAGCATTTATTAATTTCACTATAATTACGACATACAATCTCATTTAAAAGTTATAACACACATCTTTTAAAATGCAAAAATTTATTTACATAAAAGAACTTTTTTTTTTTCAATAAATTGAGTTTTAAATTATAGTCTTGTATAATACTTTTTGGATTTTTTTTATGTTTTAACATTTACGTTGCAATAAAATATAATTTGCAAAAAAAAATAGAAAAGTAGTGTTTTTTTTATAAAAATAAGTGATATCTTTCTTATAAAAATTGTACTATAATAGGTTAAAATATGTGTGTTATAACTTTTAAATGAGATTGTATGTCGTAATTATAATGCAATTAATAAATGCCAGTAGAATTGAAAAAATTGAATACATATAAGAGGAAATATTAAATACTACACATCATCCTCATCTCCTAGACAACTACTAGTGCTACAGTGTGTCGGTCATCTAGCACGATGCCCTCTTTGTGGTACTGAATCTCCCTGAGGATGATGCAAAGTGTGGGGCTGTTATGCTTCCATTCTCATATAGTCCTGTTGGAGTGGCACTGAGGATCTACGGTATTGCCAAGGCTGCTCCTGTGGAGTGTATATATGAAGGGGGGGTTGTAAGAAGACTCTAAAAGTATCGTGTATGGAGAATTGGCCTGTGGCATATATGGAGAGTGGCTGTTCTGATGCAGTGGCTGATGTACATATATATTCTTTAGATCTACAGTGTTAGGACATGGTACCTCATGCTGATATGATGTGCTAAGGCTTGCTGCATCGTGGTGATAGGGTGTGCTACGTCTTGTACTGAGATATGCAGAGGCAATGTCATCCGTTTGATAGTATGGTAGAAAATCTCGCTGAAGTCGTTGGTGTAATAGTCGCTTGACGCTATGGACAATCTATTGATTGTATCCACCAGAACGTAGTTGCTACATTTGTTTAAATTTCTTCATTTTAAATAAAATCATAATAATTTCAAAAATGCCAAAACATCAAAAAACCCAAAAAGTATTATACATGACTTGAAACTCAATTTATTGAAAAGAAATTCCTTTATTTAAATACATTTTCTTATTTTAAACAAAATTATAATAATTTTAAATTTTTATAATTTATTATAACGTTAGCTTGCTATTTTAAATAATTTTTTTCATTTTAAATAAAATTATAATAATTTTAAATTCAATAAATTACTATTATAATGTAAATGACAAAATATAAAAAATCTAAAAAATACTATACAAGACTATAATTTAAAACTCAATTTATTAAAAAAATTCTTTTATTTAAATAAATTTTCTTATTTTAAACAAAAATATAATACTTTACAATTATTATAATTTATTATTACGTCATCTCGTCATTTCAGATAATTCTTTGCATTTTAAATAAAATTATAATAATTTTAAATTCAATAAATTATTATGACAATGTAAATGACAAAATATAAAAAATCTAAAAAATATTATACAAGACTAAAATTTAAAACTCAATTTATTGAAAAAAATTCTTTTATTTAAATAAATTTTCTTATTTTAAACAAAAATATAATAATTTAAAATTATTATAATTTATTATTACATCATCTCGCCATTTTAGAAAATTCTTTTCATTTTAAATAAAATTATAATAATTTTAAATTTAATAAATTATTATTACAATGTAAATGAAAAAATCTAAAAAATCTAAAAAATATTATACAAGACTATAATTTAAAATTCAATTTATTGAAAAAAATTCTTTTATTTAAATAAATTTTCTTATTTATTTAATAATTTACATTTATCATAATTTATTATTACAACAGCAAGATAACGTCAGCCGTATTTCTTCCACAATGCGGAGAGAAATTTGAGATATTTTATTTTAAAAAAGAAAATTTATCTCGTTATCCTAAACGACAAGATAAAATTGGATGACGTCATCTTGCCGTTTGGAATGGCGAGATTAGTTAAATTGATAAAATGTTTATAGTTAAGTTAATGTGTTAAATGAGAAAATTAATTAGAATAAAAAAATAAAAAACCTGGTTCTCTTTGTTATGTTTGAAACCCCACATTTTCACCTCAACATTTTGTTCTCAAATTATACACTACCAAATATATTACTTAACAAAACTTTTATCCACATTCAAATACAAATTTTCTATATATTATATATATAACTGACTAATTATTTTTTAACTATTATATATTTTTACAATATAATCAACACAAACGCACACATACATATCACACATACATTTATTTTTATTTATATCCTACAAATTAATTATTATCCTTATATATTTTCACGTTATCCAATCATTATTATATATTTTACATAATATATTCAAACAAATCAAAATTTTCATCTCATTAAAATCTTACAATCAAAAATATTATTCATCTCTTACCAAATATTATCTCAAACAAAAATCTCTCTCTCAAACGGCCTACGTATATGGTGCACATCTTAACAATAGCAAAGAATCTCCCCTAGACGCATTTAGAGTGATGATATGCAAAGGATTTTAAAAATCATAATAACAAATCCACCATACTTTGTTTATATGATTTTTTTTTACAATTAATTTTCAAATGTTTTTATTCTCTTTTAAAACTATATTTTTAGTGGGCCCTTTTATTTGAAGTTATTTCAAATCCTTTCTTCAATTACCTACCCTAAACGCAAATCCCCCGATGATATAGGAGAAAGGGTTCCTATGGAATCTGCGCTACTTCAAGCAAAATTTTATTTAGTGCTTGGGGCTTGGAGAAGAAAGGGCAATGGTCACTGCCTTTGATCTTGAAGATTCCTTCAGGTGGATTCTCCCTCACAAGCTTTTCCTGGACATCCGGCGAGAGTACATTATCGTCCAGCGTTTGGACGTAGAATCGCCTCCCTGTTCCATATTTTTCCTCCGACAAGGACAGGGCCTCCATCATAGGAGCAAGAGGGATGGGTCTCATCGAAGCCATTGCCAGGGCAACATCCTGAAACAGAAATGATCAGTGTCAAGAATCACAGACTCGGCTAAACACGTCGCATGATCCAACGCTGACGTGCCAAAGAAGTAGGGTACTTGGACAATAATATAGAGACGGATGATGCATGCTTCATTGTATTCACAAGTCCTTTGGATGTATGCATAATGGGTTACCTTAGCCGGAGATTGATTGAAAAACAGGCCAGGCAGACACTGCTTCCCGAACATGAACCCTGTCGGAGGATTGTCATTACCGTTGCCATAGATTAGCGACTTGGATTCAGGAGAGAGAAGTTCTGAAGCATTGAGCTGCAAGAAGAGACTTCGTCTTTCAGATACAAAACGTACACCTATCGCAGAGAATCATAGAAGAGCTCTTTGCACTGACCTCTTCAGCAAACACGTCAAAAGCTCTCTGCCCATCAGATATCATTGAAGCACAGAGATAAACAGCTTTCGAGATCTTATTGGGGAGCTGCTCTAAAGCGTGGGAAACGCAGGCACCGCCGCTACTGTGGCCAACCAATATCACCTGCAACAGTACACAAAGTCGAGAAACATGTTTCACTGTGGACATAGGTGGAAGCATGCTGTTCGATAATAAGGTTTTACCTTCTCGTCCCGAGGTAGTTTCTGCAGATAATCGATCAATGGTCTTGAGTACTCGGCCATTGTCGTAACATCCGTTGTGTCCCATAGATCAATCCCAGATCCTGCTAAATCCAACGCGACTGCAAGTAATCCTGTTTCCTGGAGTAGGGCAATACTTTTGTACCAACACCAAGCTCCAAATCCTCCTCCGTGAACCAAAACAATCTTCTTTGTTTTGACGTTGGTCAGAAATTCTGGCGACTGCAGAGGATGTACACATTAACACAAGTGAAGAACTGTTGTATGATCATTACATCACCGATCGTATCAATGAAACAGCTCCGCAATTAATTTAAGATTCAGATTTCTTTTGGGGGTTGGGGAGACAGGAGCTTGTCTAAAGAAAATCCTCAAAATTGTTCTCTCTGCCTAAACCACACAAATAAATTACGACAAACAAATGATTAACAAAATCGTAACATTTCAAAGTCAAAAGGAAATGGTTCCAACCCTAAATAATGAAAAAATTAGTGTGGAGAATCTGCCTGTTTATTAGAAGGGTCGGATAAAGCGGTGTTGCGGCGGCGGGAGGAGGTGGACGTAGATCTAACACGGCGAGACGTAGAAGCGTTGTCAAAACGCTGAGAAAGCTCATGCTGCTGAATTGCCATGGCAAGTGCTTTCCTGTGCAGCAATTCGCCCCCCCCTAATCTCCCCTTGGACATTGAGCCCCTTTTGCTTTCTGATCCAGTCCCTCCATTTTTGCCACGCTTCTTAGTCATGCAAAACAAAACATTTCCCATTTTTTAACCATGAAATATTAGAGAAAAAAAAAGGGCATCTTGGTGAAGAAATGGCAAAAGAGAATAGTAGGTGGTGGAGAACTATGGTTTGAATCTATAAATAATCCACTAATGTGGTTAATGTCTTAGAGAGAGAGAGATATAATTATTTGATTTTAAATACATATAATGATTAAATGATAGTTAAATTCTGACTATTTATTTTCTTTGTATACATGCGTGTGTTTGTGATATGTAAAAAAAAAAAAAGCTATGTTATGTTATTATATATTTTAAAATGTGTTTTTTTTTAATTATGAAATCAAATAATTCGAAACAAACATAGCAAAAGAAATTATGTGGCAACGCACAACACATTACTAAACCACCTCATCGTTAAATGTAGGCTAAGTAATGCCATTATTATAACCAGATTTCCATAATCCAACTTTAGATTGATTGTATATTGCCGACCATCGTTTCACGTTGGAATGGTAAGAAAGCTGAGAATGTCTCCTTTGTGCTATAATCTAATAAAAAAGGCATAGATATTTGAGCCCGTTTAAAACCGCATCCATTGCGCGCGCACTTATACTTAAAAATTGTAATGATGTTACAATAAAAAAGTAAACAAGTTAATTAAATATTTACATTGTGACATACAAGAGCATTGTAATGCTTTGGCATTGATTGCATTGGGGTTGACTCTGTCCTATATATAGAAGGTACGAATAACTAGTGAAATCCCACGAGGTGCATTAGCTAATTAACTTTGTTATTATAAAACTAAGTCCGCTAATTAAAAATATTTTAATGCAACAAACACTTGTAATTTGAATTACAAAAATCGAATATTAAAATAAAAACTTTTAATATTGTGTATATGTATATGTACTAAATCGAATCATAAGAATCCAATATTAAGATTTTATAATTTTATTTTAGTTTAAAATTTTGACTTCTGTATTTACATTTTCTTAGTGTACGTATGTATTTCTCAATCCTTCTTTTATTGTGCAATACTTAAAATCCGACTTCTAACGTCTAGGTTTAAGCAAAAGTTTACTTTTAAAATAACAATACAAGTAGTATACAAACAATACATCTAATTAAATTGGTGCCAAAATATAAAATTACTGAAACCTGAACCTTAGAAGCCCGATTCGGAGTATTATTATACACTAAAAAAGGAGAAAGATGCACATACATAAGGAAAAACAATAATGGAAGACTGATTTCCACAAAAATTAATAAAATCGTATTATAAAAATCCAATTTTAGAAATGGATAATTTTCATAACCAAGTCTTCTAATCCTTTAATTATAACATGAAATTATTATAACGATGTTAATTAGTCACAAACGTGAACTACCAATTTAACGTAATGCGCTCTTCTTCGAAGTTGGTCACTTCTGCACCGTGTTTGGGGATTGAACTGCAAGTGATTTATAACGTCTAACCATTAATATTTTGTTCTGTCATAACAACATTGTACAAACTACATGACAAAGTTATAGCATACATTCGCAATGGACCGAGATCGATGTCATACTACAGATCAAAGAATCATTAATGAATCATTGACTCTGTTACCTCAGTTTCCTACTTCCGTTGCTCCTCACTCTCTTCTTGGTTGGGCTGTTCGAACATGTAAAAAGCCAAACTGAATGGTTTACCGTTATTGATCGGACCGTTACTCAGGTTGGGGGGGCAAAAAATCACAGAAGATCGTCACTACAGGAAAACCAAATTAAACTTATTTACTTGCCTGAATCCACAGAAGAACGGTGCTGAGGTCGAAATTCAATATATATAATTAACAATGGATGTTGATTCAAGATTCAACAGATCCAACCATCATACGCATATGATTATAAAAATAACACTAAAAAATGAAGCATAAACTACAACAGTACAACGTTGGTTCCACTTCTTGCTTTGGTTACCAAAAGTTCTTTGGTTACGAGGTACGCAATCGAAGGGCAGGACAAACTTGAGATTCGTCGAGATTTACATGGAAATTAGGAAAATACCATTAAAGGACAGTGTCCGGAATGCTCAAACCTCGAGGAGAAGTACAGAGTCGCAACCACTAAACTCTATTGGCAAAGGTCAGAGCTCTATATCCATAAAAGCAAAGCATGGATTTAACATACAGAACAAAATGACCAAAATCTATGACAATGATACACATACAGAACATAAATTGCCAATAAGCAAAAAATCAAGGTGCTGAAACCGGTGGTGCAAGTTTCCGATGATTTCCATAACAGCAACAGCTCTAGTTAACATCTCTCAAAGATTTTGTACAGTTTCTCCAATGAAGCAACCTGGAAAGTCAACAATCTTCTGTTGAAAACTAAGCTTTGAAAATGCATTAGCGGTACATACAGGCAGTTCTTGGCACCTCTACACAGAAATATTCTAGTGCAAGAAACATGAATCATCCGCACTTCCTAAAATCAATTAAAAACTGGCGAACTACTGAACCTATAGGCTGTGGTGATATGGAGAAATTGCCAAAGCTAGTTATTACAAGATGAATAAGAGGAGCTTTGTACCAAGTACGCAGGCTAAAATTTAGACTTTAGAGTAAGAAAAACATGCAGATTTATACAAAACCTTTACACCATGATTAAGTTTAGTGATTTTTTTTAACCTTTGCACTAGCAAACCAATCATACAACACTTTCCAAATATAACCTTTTTCTCTCTTATACATACATTGATACAAAATCCAAGCATTGCCTATATTTAAAATAAAATCATTACTTAATCTATGCACATGCACGAACTCATATATTTATATATATATTTATACCCTCCGAAAAACTAGATATAACTCATATATGTTATCACATCATATAATCATTGTTTGGCATTATATATATAAAAATAAAGAACCGATCAAATCAAATATAAATCTGTTACTTTTACACTATAACTTCCACAATGACACGCATTCATTTTAACACCTTAAAATTTGCAAACAACCATAGCCTTCCATTTAATGCTTTTTTGTGACCACTTTCTCAAGATATATTCATTTTGCCCAATAAAGGAACAAAAGGTCATGAGTTCTATACCCTTCCATCACTCCAGTTCTAAAATACTAATTCCAGTTAAATCATGAGAAGCAAACTGAAAAATCTGTTTGCAGATGCACAGTTGGCATCAAACCATTACGAAGTGTGTGCACTAATAGCAGTCTCAAAACCATTAGCAGCAAGTAGAACCTCAATTTCTAATACCTTGACAAATGTTCCATCTGTAGCCATTGAAGTTGGAGGCTTGAGAAAAAGTCTCATTGAGGGGAATAATACATGCTGTATTGACCATTCACGCTGAGCCCAAGCACTTTCAGCCTCCAAAAGTAATTCATGCTCAATTCCTTCCTTTACATCCTCTGATTGTTAATAGCATATTGTTTGTACACGAAATAAATATCAAAAACATGCAAAAAGGTACAATTCTCAAGTATTTAACTAGATCCAACCACATAAATGAATATGGATGAATGTTAACTAGCATGGATCCTGTGATTAGTAAACATTGTTTACGTAATTATGTTTAGCCAAATAGATATATATATATATATAGTTAAGTTAACAACTTCTACAGAATATTTTTTCTAACAGAGATATTATCTGCTCAGATTTAACTGTAAGTATAATATGCAAGGAAAGGTTTCTTCTAAGATCCATCAAGGAAATTATCATTTTCTAATACCTGAAATCATAAATGCCTTACTAGATGATTGCCATCAGCTGCAATATTAACCAGTGAGGACACTGCATACACTTCTCAATGTACATACATATAGTAATATGAAACATCCCAAAAGAGTACGAAGTCAGAAAAGTTCGTTTTCATATTGAAAATACGATAAGTGCACAACTGCAATTGCCTCCATCCAACCATAACAAATATGCTAATCTAACAGGCTTACGGTGTTAATCTACACGCACTGATACCCATATCAAAATGTAGTTGCTCTTTTCTTACAACAAAAAAGGAAAATGGAGAACACAGATGACAGCCCAGTATATGGAATTCAACAAAATAACGATCACACAATGTTGCATGCAGTTTTTAGAGTAGCATTATTACCAGCACTATATGAGGCATTTCCTTCTTCGGGTGTGGCACAAGGCACTCTCCTGTAAAATTGCAAGCCATCGCCAGATGGATTGGGCAACAATGGAGGATGAAAAGCATAGAAATTCCCAATAGCAGCAGCAATTGTTTGAAAACACACTTTCTCATCATCCCAGTTAACCTGCACAAACAAGAAATATTAGCAAATATTGCACTAAATTGTAAGTTCCAACAATACAATATCATAGACAAGGCACAATCTTACACCATTACAAGAATTTCAGTAATAAATTGAGAAACAGTAAGCAGTGCCTTCATAGAAATTCTCGCCATTTAACACTGTAATAGTTTATTACCAACAGAAAACAGATTAAATCATGAAAAATAAGCATCAACTAACACAACTGATTCACTAACTTCAGAGGACATTCCAGATCACTAGATGGCCTTATAGTTATACTGTTAGTATCAGACTGTTACTTGCAGGGTTGGATCTGAGATTTGGTTCCAGACAGCCCAACTCTAGCCAAGTTTTTGTCATGCTTGCTTCTTCAAAGTTGGAGTAAAATTTCAATAATTTCAAAGTAACACAAGGCTTTTTTTTTCATGTTTGTGCCCATTGACAGTCCAAAATTCATAAACCCAGACTGCACAAAGATATGATTTTAAATAAACAAAATCGGCAAAAGGAAATACTTTACATAGAACTTACATCATTACCCAAGCATAGTACAAGCTCTGGAACACGATCCATGTCAGGTGTGTATTGGTCAAGAACAATGGGCAGCCTGGACAAATTACCATTTGGGTCAATATAAATGCCAAAATACTCCTCCAGCATCTCAGCCTTCTGTTTAATCAGTTCCGTATTCATCTAGCAAACAGAAAACATGAAGATTTTAGAAGGAAAAGGATGACTAAGTGATTGAAATGGAAGCAGCTCACTTGAAAAACCCACAAAAACAAGAGAGAAAATCGCTATTAATAGCAACATAAACTCAAAAGCTGGAAAGTTCAGGCATCTTGTGGCACATCTCAAACACCAAGCATAATGTTCAAAAGTTCAGTGTCATTCACTTAAATCACAATACAGTCGCTTAATCTGAGGTGCAGATATGCCACCAAGAATATGGACACATACAGGGCCACCACATGATGCTGACATTAGGCTCGTGTAATCAAACTAAATGGCATATACTGTGTTTGGTTGTACGTATTTATTGGAAATGGAAGTTGGTGCAAAAATGTAATAATAGTGTAAAAATAGAAGGAGAAAATAAAATTATTTTGATGGATATTATGCCTAAAGAATATGCGTTTTAGTGCGATGAAAAAGTAAACTAGTTTTCCCAAAAATAATCATATTACCTAAATATATTTTAACACAGATGCAAAGAGAGAATGAAATGAAACTGCAGAGCAAAACACCAAGAGACCACCACAGCAAGAATTTAATACTCCTTCTCCCCTATTGATGGAGCACTTCTTAAAATGGTTTTAGCAAGCACAATAATATGACTAGACAAAAAAACAAACAAAAAGTTCCACTTAGAATTTGAATAGCTAATAGAACATAGCAAAATTCAGAAAGTCAATTTTGGCAAATTCTGCAAATTAAATGAGTATGAACAAGACAGAAACAACTTTCTTATAAATTAAATAGTACATAAAGAATAACACAATGTGTAAAGTGGATTCAGTGTTTTTGTTTATCATAATAAAAACAAAACTGACAGAACCACATACCTGAAGAAACTCTCACGGTCACACAGATATTTACATTATATCTCATATTGGAAGGAACTATTAATTAATTCTAGCAAAGAAACACAATTAGAAATAATGATATTAAAAGCAGCTATTAAAGAAAGGTGTATTGGGATGAGATAAAATATAAATAGGTCTGAACAAGACAGAAACAATCAAATCAAGATCATGTGAACAAACATTATACTTCCTAGAATTAGTAGTCAATATCAAGACAAGTTACTTCTGAAATCTTTCCTTTCAGGTCGTCATTTTCATTATCTTCTGGGTTCAGATCCTCTTCTTTCAATGCCAGAATTATCAATTCTTGCAACGGAGCTGGATCACTCAATTGAATTGCACTGAAATGTGCAAATCGCCGTAAGACTTGCTGGTACATTAGCTCTTTGCTGTCAGGGAATCAAAAGAAGAATTAAAAAATGATCAGATAACTTAAGCCATGAAGAGTGATATCATAACTACAGACACTTCTGTTGACATTTAACAGAAAGTGTCATTAGAGTTTAAGAAACTCAAGTGAGATAGAAATGGTAATTATCTAAGAGTCTGTTTTAAAACAGATATGCAAAGGGATTGGATAAATAACCTCAAATTGACCACATTAGCAAGATAAAGATGAGTGTTGTGCTGCAACAGAGCAAAAACATCATCTGCCATCCCAATGTATGAGCAGTGTTTAACAATATCAAGAATCTCTGCAAAAACACACATCAGTGAGTACCATTCACAAGGTTCATGGAAACATTTCTTAACTAGAAAGGTTATGACTAAACCGGAATGACAGCTAGAGTCAATCTCTCTAATGAGTTCCTGGATGCTACTAAGGTCTGCAGTTCCTTTGGGATTCCTCCTTTGTCTGATTGAAGACCTGCAGTTAAGAAAATGGTAATAAGTGGATTCTGAGAAAAACTACATTGGACATCTTCACCTGAAATGAGCATGCAAAGATAACCATTTTCATACTACTGAAAATGGCAATAGTGTGAAATATGTAAGAAGGCCAACCCTACATTGATCAAATGCAGGGCAGCTGGTCCAACTACATCACAAGCCCTACATAGTTTATGATTCAATCCATAGCTAAATATTAAATAAATTAAATATAGTAAAAGTTGGATACTTTATGCGTGCAAATAATTATAAAAAAATATATAAGTTCATGAATTATAATAAAATGTAAATATATTATTCACAATTCCAATAATAGAATAAAATTATTTAAAATTAAATTTATAGTAGATACTTTTTAAAAATATAGAAATAGAAAATTTAATTGTATGATAAACATGAGGAAACAAAAAAGCCAAATGTTAATTAAAAAAGAACAGAAAAAGAATATAATAATAAAAAGAGAAAAGAGAAAAGAGAAAAATAAGGATATTTATTCCATCTACTATTAAGACCAAAAGTAGTTATTATAAAGCTTTTAGCCTTAATTAAATAGCATAGAAGTATGCGCTCTTTATGATCTGAAACCAGGACAGACACGGATGCACAAGGAGAAGAATGCAGATTAGACGCTACCTTACAGAGGTCAAGCAGGAACTTGTTTGTGGTTGATTAGACTGCTTAGCTTGCAAGTATGCATGCAACCTTCCTGCAGGATCCTGTGAATCGGTTCTTACCATTTTGTGCACTGGAACTTTCTGTGATTTTGAGCCTACAAAGTTTATCTAAAGGATTAAGAAACTCAAAAGCAAAGTCCAGTGACAAACAAATGCAAGAAATAATCCAACACAAGTAACCCATGATGGAAAAGAAGAATGAAAGTAGAGCATACCAGAAGATGAGGGAAGATTAGGGGAATTTCTGCTTGAAGGAACAGAAATAGATGGAGAAGGATCCACCCTCTGCCTCCAAAATGGAGAAAGAAAAAGGTGAAAATCATAAAGTCCAAAACAAGTATGTTGAAATGGAGAGATGGATAATCCAGCTAAAGGGCTTTTATCAGCTGAAAGTACCTGTTCTTGAAATGTCCGTGACTCATTGGAGTTCCTCAATTTTAATTCTATGGCAGATTGTATCTTCTCAATTACAAATTCTTGATTCAGGAGGCTTACCTGTGAACACAGCATCAATGCAACAATCTTTAATATAAAGTGTTGACAAAACTAGTAAACTAACTAGAAGCCCCGAATTTTGGTCAACTTTATTTGCACCTCTTTCTTTGTTGGGTGTACATTCACATCAATGTGCTCCGGAGGTAATCTGATTGACATGTAGATGAAAGGTTTGGATGCCTTCGGCAATGTCGCAGCATAAACAATTTCAATTGCTCTCTTTAGAGCACCGCACTCCACTAGTCTATCTGATAAAAAAAATGTATGCAAATGAATAAATGAGAGACCAACAAAAACTCACCATCTGATGGATGACAACTTCAGATACATATTTTTAGAACATATTTAAGTGCCTAAATGTTCAAACTTGCCAGGATACAGCCAAAGAAAAAAATGGTTCTGATATATTAAGAGAGATGGACGAAGAGAGAGACAATAAGGGTCCTTATTGCAAAATGAACTGGAAGATATTAGTGCAATACAGTATGCTGAGCAATACAGCATACAGGCACTATGTCTGTAAAGATATTGTTTCAATACCAAATTGAGAAATGACTGAGGGCTACCATTCTGATCTACATGAAGCACAAAAACTAACAATATATGAAGAACATTTAGCTGGAGTAAAATATTAAGAACCATATTAACTATGTAAAATATTAAGAACCATATTAACTATCTCATTGAGGCATATACCTACCATTGATGAAAAGCACCACTGTTGTCTTCTTTGCAATGTAATTAGAATTAGAGATAAAACCATCCATTTCAAAAACTGAACTTGTGGATTCATCATTTGAAGCTTCTATCTTCATAAGATTATGTGCAACTGACAACCCAAAGACACATCTGATTGCATCAAGCCTTGAGGATGTAGCAACTGAGTGAACATCAGCTCTAGCAGCTCCATGCTAAGAGAAACATATATCCAGGATATAAATAACTTGTGTTCTAAAACGGAAAAAATGGAAGTGAACCTTATCGATAGACAAACCTTTTTGCAAGAGAAGTTAATATTCATGTGATGGATGGCAAACCGACAAATTAAGTCAACTATTTTGGGGTAGTCATCCGCAGAATTTTGAAGTGTCTTCCTCCGAGCAGTCATGTTATAGAATAAATTTTCAATCTACAAAAGAAATCCACATCATGCAAAAGAATCAGGATTGTCCAAAGGACTCCATGTAGAACATGCAAGCAAACATGATGATAGGGAACCCTCTGGATAACCAACCCAACAATGACAAAACATCATAGACAATTCAACCAAAAACATGTATAACTTAAGTGTCAACTATATGAAAAGCCGCCTGTCAATTGGAAAGTGAATTTCATGATCATCAGTTCATAGCATGCTTTAAATTATGCTATTTAGCACGTATCATTAATCACCAAGTTCTTTCAACTCTCTCTCTCTCTCTCTCTCTTCAGTGATTTTCTGATAACCATTACCCTGGGAAACTGAATCTTAAAGGTCTGAAACCAGTGTTTCAACAGTCACAAAATGAGAAAATCAGGGAACAAAAAGTTACAATGCATAGGCATCAGAAGCCAACTTGCATACCATGATTTGAGTACCTTTAACAGCTGCACATGGTTTTGGTTCATGCTCCATCACACCATCTTTATAAGTTGCTCTAACAAATAAGCATGCGTAGAACAGATTCATACTTATGTACAAGAACCAGGGAAAAAAAAAAGTGCAGAAAGAAACCAAATATACTCAAAAGGGCACAAATAAATTTCCTTAAGAGCAGGAATACATCTATGCCAAAATATATAACAGAAGTAAAGATTTAATATAAATTTTCAAAACCTTAAAGCAACATGGAGCTGAAGTAAGAACTACAATAAACAAAAGAACCGAAGAATAAGCAAACAAAAGAGAAAAAAACATGATGAGTTCAAGAGACATGAAAAATGAAGGGTGAAGGTTCTATTTCATAAAGCGTGATGTTACTAGAATAGAATTTCTAAATAAAACAATTGTGGAGATTTTGGATCGCAGAATTAACTTGTGCAATGAAGCTACACTTACCTCAACTATGTACAAAAGAAAATAGCATAAGTGATTATAAGCACTCCTCTTTTCTGAACGAAAATTATAGTGCAAGAGCACATATAGAATCAAGAGAAACACAGCAGTCATTACCTGTATCCATGCAACTGACCCTCGGTAATGGTGGTGACTGTCACATGACCGACATAGGTCATACTTGCCAAGGCCTCACCTCTAAACCCCATTGATTTGACAGAGAGTAAGTCTTCAAACTTACTAAGTTTCGAGGTCGTATGCCTTTCACACAATATTGGAAGATCTTCATACTGTGCAGAAATATGGATAAACAATTAATTTGAGATAAATAAAATTAATATTACGAAGGGAGATTAAGTTTGAAAATAATCACGCTACTTAGCTTAGTTGAAATAGACGAAACTCCAATTGGATATTACAACCCTTTTCCGTTCAAAAGTCGGGCTTCAATGTTCACTTTCTAACTATATAAAATAGCAAGTAATATAGCGTAAAAGATACATATGCAATGTTATGTGATCCTAGCAGGCACATTCCCGTATATGATCTGGACAGATAATGGATTCGTATCCTGTAAACGATCTCCATGTCAAAGAGATATAGTTAAAAGGCGTTTGTAATTTGCAGGAAAACGAGAAAACAAATAGTTTAGAATACTCGTACTTATTCCATGCTTAGTTACAAGAAATGTGCGTCTCTCTGTGTGAGTCAAAGCATGCACTTCTTCAACTTCATCACACTCAATTACAGCTCAAAAGTTCTTCCATAAAGATAATCCCAAGTCATAAAAAACACATCTAGAAACCAAATGTGCCACAGAGACACAAGCACAGAGCTAAGCGTGCGTGCGCGAGAAGAGGCGAATACCCGAATTCCGTGGCCGTCATCGGAGACTTGGATGAGCTTGAGGCCGCCATCTTTAACTAAAACAGAGATGGAGGTTGAACCAGCGTCGATGCTGTTCTCTACGAGCTCTTTTACGGCTGAGACCGGCCGTTGGATGACCTCGCCGGCAGCGATTCTGTTCACCACCGCTTCATCCAGGCGGTGGATTCTAGGTGGCCCCCTCGGAATTGGATTGGGGATTAACTCTTCTATATCCATTTGATCCGGCATTTCAGTCTCCACGTCCATGGCTAAGAATCAAGAAATCAACACGGTGGGGAAATTAGGGGGTTTTGGGGTCTTCACCCCAGGAAAGTCGGAAATGACTGACATTGGCGGCAGAGGGTGACAGTGGGCTATGGTTTGGGCTTAAAACAAATTGAGGGCCGGAGTAAATGGGCCTGCCTGGTTTTGGCGAACGAATGAAGCAATGCCTTTTTATTCAAACAGGTTAGTACACATGATAGCAGTGTGCTCTGAATACAGGCATAAAATTCATGTCTGTTTTATTCAGCTACAGGGTGTAATAAACAACTCGTGAATGCGTATTCAGAATTATACAAATAAATTAACAATATTTTAAAATATAAATTTTATATTAATTATAAAATAAGTAAAATTTCTTTTAACAAATGATAAATTAAATAAAAAATTTTGAAAAAAGATTGAAAAAATACAATAATTTAACATTGAGAAAAAAAAATGAAAGAAAATATGATAATAATGGAAAGAAAATATGTAAAGAAATGATAATATCATAATAATTATACAATTGAGACATGATTACTTTTAATGCTAGGATTAAAGCTCAATGAGATTAATTTAAAGGATTACTTAGTCACATATGTTCACTTTGAATGATTAGTTCAAATTAGATTATTTTATCTAACTTAATCACATGTTTACTTTGATTGAACAAAGGCTTGCTATAAATCACAAAATTGTGCAATAAATAATCATACATGAAAGTGATGATTAAATAATTAAAATGTCGGGAATAACTTATATATTATTTAAATTACTATTTTGACCTAATATTGTTAATTGAATAATTTACATACTTAGGTTTTAATGAGAAAATAAATGTAATCATTATAAGCAGTCAACGTTACTTTCAAAGATAGGATTAAAGTCCCATGGAATTATTTGGACGGATTATTTAATGGTACATGGGATATGGTTACTTTGAGTGATAAGATAGGATTAAATTATTTTATCAAACTTAATCACATATTTATTTTAATTGATTAAAACCTTTGATTAAATAGAGATTCGTTATAAAATCACAAAATTAGAAGATAAATAATCTTACATTAAAGTTATGATTAAATAATCAAATTATTGAGAATTACTTCAATAATGAAATGAATATTTAATTAAAGGATGTTGTGATGATTAAATAATCAAGAGCTTGGGGGATAGAAGAAGTACAAAGTAGGACGGCATCTTAGGACAAGGCTGCAGCCTAGGAAGAACCTACTACTTTCCAAGTTGCACCTTGAGAAGCCGTAGCTTAGGAAGAGGCACTAGCAAGGGAATAGGATGGACCAACCTCTTGAGCAAGGTGTCTCCTCTTAGGTACAGCTTACTTGAATGTTAAAAATACCTACATCACAGTCTCTACAGAAAGAAAAGAAAATAAGGTAAGCAAAGAGATGTATAGTCAAAACAAGTATTAAGAGCCAATTTATCTACGTTAACATAAAAGAATTCCTCGTGTCGATTCAAATCAAAAAGATAAAGACCCCAAGTTTGGTAATCATGTGAAGGTTGAATTTGAATAAGACTTATAGCTTGAATTCTAAAGAAAAGGGAAAGAGAGTAATCTTTTAGAGAAAGTTGTTTGGAAGGGGAATCTGTCCAAGAGCTAAAGAACCCTAAGGACTGAGGATCTTTAAAAAAGAAAAATTCTTTCTTCCAATCCTCATTGTTATTGGAAGGGGATTGACTAAAACATTTAATGTCAAGGCGAATACTAAAATAGAAAGCCCCAAGCTCTAAACATTTTATTGTACACAAATAAAAAAACTAACTCGGCAAAGGGCTTTACTTTAGCTAAGCTAAAAAGGATGAGAATCTCAATCAAGAAACAAAAGAAGTTTGCTGTAAGTTAGGTCAAAAGTATTACAAATTACATCACTATCTCATTATAAGAAAAGGGAACAGGAAAGTTAGACCACAACAAAGTGGAGGGAAAAAAATAAATGGAATATGACCCTCTGGAGAAGAATCAGGATGATGTTAACTATTATGGATAATGGCCTGATACGAAGCAAATTCCATACGTCTTGATGGAATTCATAATTACTTTATCAGTGTAAGAGAAAACAATAGAAATATAATACAGAATTCTCTTAGCCATAATATCAAAAGAAGAAAAGGAACAGGAGATTACCTAAAAGAGAATGATGGTCGAAAAACAAAAACAAAGGCAGAAGAGTTATGGAAGAAAGAATGCAAAAAGTGGAAAAATGGGCATCAAGAGACCAATGACGTTTTGCATAGGCGAATAAGATGAGTGAGGACCATACACATAGATGATAACAATCCTCTAAAAATGAAAGGATGAAGTGCGGGCTATACACATGTATGGCGGTGAACCTTTGAGGAAGATGAAAGGACGGTTTTCATATTTCACTATCTTCATAATTAGTAGAGCAGATATTTATAGTAAATATCTCAATTAGTCCTTTGACCAATTTGCCCTTATTTATGCCCTCTATGTTGACTAGGGATCAATATAGGCCTTTGTTTGCGGCTCTTCGGTGCAACAACTGCCATGCCCTTTATGATCTCCTTTGGTGGTTACATTTGGACTCATAGGTATTCAAGTGTCTACACCAAATGCAATTCACAAAATTAGTATGAAATAAGCATGATGTAGGGTTTCATATAACAAGCATATTAGACTTCAATCTAAGGTCATTATTCTACACATTACAAAATCCCAACTTGTACACATTACACATTATAGCAAGTCTAAGGTCATTATTCTACACATTACAAAATCCCAACTTCAGTCTCTAGTCTCTATCATAAAGAGACAATTAGACTTAATTAATTTGCCTTAATTCTTTTAATTCCAACCCTTGATTGGAACTGAGAAATAATGTTCGTTCACTACCAAATCTTGGAATTGCATGGCCTTTAAGATAGCTAATAACGACTACAAATGACTCTAGGAGCTTAATGTTATGTTGCTTACAAAATCTTGCTCCCTTATCATTAAACAAATTCATAAATCCACAAAAAAAAAAAGACCTTAATTGGCAATGACAGTAGTTTTTTTTTTTTTTTCCTAGCAATAAAGTCTTGTCTTCAATTTTCTAACACTTTATTTTGCTATATAGACCATATCTTACATTTACAATGAAGTATATTTACATCAAATAAAAAAAATACAGGGCATATAGTTAAATTTGATTGATCATAAGCAACCACTTACATGAAAATTGCAATTTTTATTAATTTAAATTATTAACAGTGACACACTTGATCATGTACAAAATTCTTTACGTCAACAAATTATAAAATTATCATATTTTTAATAATGAAATGAAATTACATTAGAATGCAATTAAAAAAGAGTTAGAAATCGAGGCAATATGAAAAAAATAATAAAATTATATTAAAAAAGAATGCAAAATTGATAACATATATGTATGTATGTATAGATAAAAATATTAAAATGAGGACAATATAATAAACTAATATTCTTGAACTAAAACCAAACTTTAGGCTTAATACATAATAGAATATAATAGAACAAATATAGATAAATATAATTTCAACTAAAAATAATTGAAGCTATATATATTTTTAGTCGTTGGACTCCACTAAATTAATTAATGGGAATTTCCCAACTTTCATAATTGTCCTTTGTTTTTTGGCCCTTTAACGGCAAATATTCAAAATGTGTTATAGAAGTAATTATATTCAGATAAAAGTGAAATATGATTAAAATATGAAGGATGATAGACTTCATTCATTATGAATAGTTTAGGGTCATTGATCAACATATGAATTTGTTAAAGAAGTGAACAAGGTGATACTAAACAATAAGAAAAATAATGAAAATCACACATTGTTTCTAGTTGTTATCATGTTATTTTTCATAAAATACGTTGAACTGACATTGGAAGAAAATGAATGTTTAATAGAAATTCATTGTATTTATATAGGTTATCAAACAACATAAAATGCAAAATTAAATAGACAAAAAAAAGTCAAAAAGTGTTTGACTAAAGATTCCTTATTTAAACAATCTTGCTAAATTGATGTCAACAATCTATTGTTCTAATTCCTGTAACCCCAAAACGTATTGGGCATTAAAGTCCAACCAAATTGGCCCTATTTTTGTATTTGTAGGATGCGGTTCCTCCAATACATCTATAAATCAAAGTGAGAGCTCTTAATGATATTAGCATGATTGCACTAAGCCATCAAGTGGCTAACTTAGTTTGGCTTGCAACAATATTCCTAAGGCAAACTGAAGAAAAGCAGTATATCACTCAAGTGACTATCAGGTTTATCTTTTTACCTGGAAAGCTCACAAGACACTATTTTACTAAAAAATATATGAATTTAACTATGTGCAATACATTATAATTTCATAACACGGACATTAACAAACTTTCAAGAATGCTCAAACTCATGCAGTTCAATTTAACAGTTCAAGTTGTTATTCTTTATAATATACTAAAGCAATTCAAGAGAAAGAGTCCCAAAATTTTATATGAACATTCAATACAAGAACAAAAAATCTTAAATTGAAATGTAACTATTGCAAGTAAATTGAAGATTCACCAAACCTTCAATTTAATTAGTCCCACCTAATAATCATGTACTTAGATAATATAAGAACCAACTTTTCAATTTTTAGACATGCATATGCGTTGTACTTGTAACTATAACATTTATTTTTGGGGAATTTTGTAGAACATGTACATTTCATCTTCTTTCTTTGTAATATGAGTGTTTTTAATACAATATATTTGATTGATGACGAGGATGTTCGATATATATTTTTTAACTTAAAATGTAAATTTCTTATTGGAAAAAGTATAGTGTGCCTTAAATAACAACTTTTAAATAGTACACATGTAATAATATGAATTCTACATTCTAACTAAAAAATTCAAACTAATATAATTAAAAATTATATTTTAGAATCATTGTGTTGGGGGGCTTTAAATTTGCATGTAAGTAGATTGTTTATTCTTTACTTAAATCAAAATATAAAATGTGATACATTTAATTTCCTTGAATAAGTTTTGTAAACAGTGAACAAACTATAAAAAAACTCGTAATAAATCAAATTATTTAACAATTATACTTATATCTATTAAATAATTCTAATTTTAATTTTAAAAAGTATTAATAATTCTTGTGCAAAGCAAGTACAATTTATGAATTACATGAAAATGTATGAAAATGTTAAATAAATAAATATATATATATTTTTGTAAAATCTAAATTTTTAATATATTCATAAGTTTTAAAACTTAAATTAACTTTTAAATAAATAAATAAATATTAATAATATATGTGAAAAGTACGTGCAATTTACTAGTTAACATTAAAATGCTTTAAATATTTTGTAGTAGATATTATGCAATTTCTAGAAATGTTTAAACATTTATCCATTTTGATGGAGAAGTATAGATAATCAATCACGGCTTTAAGATCGTACTAATCACCACCGTCAGGATAAATAGCTTTGTACCCTTATCACTTAAAATCATGTTATTTAATAATACGATTCAAGAGTTCTCTTCTTCAAATACTTTTTACAATTATTAAATTTATCCTTTCCTTCTAACCAACAAAAAAATCTTCAATATCTTTCTAACACTAAATATTTAACAAATTCCTTTTTAACTATTTATTCAACTGCAACAAACTAATCTTCACACAATTTATTGAGTAGCTATATTTTCCTACTACTAAATTGCTCATACTTCCCATAACAAATTGTATACATTTAATTTAAAGTCATTCATCAGGTCGTTTTAGTAAATCGACTCTAATGACCAAATGTATAGTTCTCACACTTAATACAATTACCATCTAATGATGCATGTGCATTTTAATGCAAAGCATAATACATATGTCATGTATAGAATTTTGTTATTATATTTCAAAAAATTTAGTAAGAAGAGTAAGTTATTAACTAAAATTATGATAGCCAAACATGCATTTATAATTTTTATTTTATAGTAAAATAAATTACTAAAAATTAAAATTATATAAAACAAGATAAACAAAAAAATGAGGAGATACCAAAATAATGCAAAATAAAAGAAAAGGAAAAAGATATAAACAAATAAAAATAGACAAACTATAAAATGACATTTTAATAAAAAAATATTGAAAATCTAGGTGTCTTGGCCCATTCCAACATAAAGCTCTTGGGTGATCTCAGTTCATGTCTAGAAGGTTCTCTCCATTATAAAAATTAAAAAAAAAAAATAACAAGGCTAATAGACCTAATTTTCAATGGCACGAACTGAAGTTTCTTCACAATCTTCAAAAGTGGTTGAAGATCCTCTCGTTACACTAAGGGTGAACCATTTGGAAATGTATAAGAAGGTATCAGTCAAATTTTGCCTCAATGATCTACGGAAGACTCCACTCCAATGGGCAAAAAGAATAGAACCTTGATTTGGAGTTAACAAAAACTATCTTCATTGGTGTAGCTAGTGCTACACTTGTTGCAACTTCAATCATCAACACAATAATATAGGTTCAAATTGGTAAAATCTTTTAGAACAAATGCTCCTAGAACTCTTGATCCAACTGAAAAAAAAAAGCTTTTGCCATGGTCAGGACCAATCACTATTTTTATCATGTTAGTTTTTGCAACCACTACAAGAGCTTTAGCAGCTTCCATCATCGGCACAATGAAAGGTGAAGAGGTAAGCAAATCATGTATTGATGTTATTGGTGAGGTGAGCATGTCACTCATCAAGGTAGATAAAGGTTTAGTTGAAACTTTAACTAAGGAAGACACACTAAAACATCTTGTTAAATTTGAAATTGCTCTGATTAAAAAATTTTAAAAATAAGCACTATGAATATGATATTGCAAATAATAGTGTGATTTGACAATTTCTTGAGGCAAGTTGATGTAATAATTGCCTGAGACAAACTTTGGCTTAATGCTTTATTGCTATGATACGATACTTTTGTATTTTTATTAGTAATTGCTAAGTGTTGCCATAATATTATACTTTTATATTTTTTTATCAATAATTGTTGTAATTGAGTGTAACAAACAAGGTTGTGTTTGGATGAAGCACTTGCTCTAGAGATAAAGCATCTACCTTCTTGAAAATGCATTTCCCTTTCTCCATGAAATTTTTGTGAGGAAAGAGGAATAATATTCTTGCATTCTTGTCTTATGTCACTTTTTTACTCTCTCTTTGCTATGTTCTCAACCACCCATTCTACTCTCTCTCTCTCTCTCTCTCTCTATTCTTTTTTCCAAATAACGAAATAATCTCTCACTCTTCATCCCTTGATGATTTTTGCACCATTTACATACAGGAAGTCACTCAACAAAAAATTGGTTCCAAATCAAGCTCCATAATGTGTGGATTTTGACTTGGAGTTCTGTTTACAAATTTTGTCAAATGGGTTTTAGCCATAATTTGTGGTGGTTAAGGTTCTCGACTATCTCTTTCCAGTGGATTTGATAGAAAATGGTAGTGAAGGGCGCGATCTATGATAGTAAGAGTGGTGGTTTCATCACAAAATCAGGTGGGCTTCCTCCATACTCTATGATGGTGGCACCGGTGGAATTGGGATTCAAAATGTCGAAAACAGTCAAGTACCATCCTATGGAATTGCATGTAGCTATTACCACACATGATGACAGGAGATAAAATTCCATAAAACTAAAGTGAATTGAGGATTTGCGACAATACCATTTATTGATAGCAAGTCAAGATAACCCCTTTGTTGTTTTTGTGGTGGAAATAGTGAAGATGGTGGTGTATAATGAAGAATGGGAGGAAGCACATTTTCTCAAAGTGTAGCCCTATTTTTTCTTCCCTAAAACTTTATTTTACCAATTAGCTTTCAATTTAAGAGAGAAATAGAGCTAAAACTAAAAGAACAAGTCCCTTTTTCCTTAATCGGGGGTGTAAAACAATTAGGCAAATTGTGCGTGTATATATATATATATTTTTTTTTTTTCCTTTTTAAATTTAGATCTAAGACTATATTGGAATAAATTTGCTTAACTCTTAGCTTGTAGACAAGTTTAATAACAAACTATTAGTAACACCATTTGTAGTAACAATAAGATATATGGAGTGAGTCTAAATTTTTAGTTATCATCACTGTCATCATCATTACTATTAGTATTAATATTACTATTACTATTACTATTACTAATATTTTTGTCATTGTTGTTGTTATTCACAACAACAATAATATTCAAAATAATCATTCCAAGTATTCACTTGAGCCTGATCTTACTTCAACCCATAGTAGTGTAGATATATACTTAGGTCAAGAAAGCCTTAGATCTTAATAATATAGTATAAATCAAGGGTTAATAGTGTAAAATTCATTTTTATTAGTAGTTATATTTAAGTGTGCTTGGTCTTTTAACTAAAACCAACAATGTAAATTTATTGACAGGGATATTAATCTAAAAACTTACAACTAAATTAATATTAATCTTTATCAATTAGTAAAAATAACACATTGTTTGTGTAACATACTATGGATCCAATGGGCCATAAAACATTGAGTCCATAAAGTAGGTCCAAGTCCATCGTTGAGTATAAAATCTCAACAACATCAAACAAACTCTGCAATGGCATGAATTGATCCTTCTTTATTTTTTTCTTGAACTCCAAATTTGATTAGAAAAAAGCTTTCGCCATGGTTAGAACCAACCACTATTTTTATCATGTTAGCTTTTACAATCATTGTAACAACTTTGGTAGCCATTATCACAACCTCCATCATCGGCGCAATGAAAATTGGATAGACAAACAAATCATGTATTTATGCTCCTAATGAGGTGATCATGTTATTCATCGAGGTAACCAAATCTTTACCTAAAACTTTGAAGAAATACAACAAGCTGAAACACCTTGTTAAATTTGAAGTTGTTTTGATTAAAAAATTTGACAAATAAGCACTATGAACATGATATTGCAAGTAATAGTGTGATTTGAGGTTCTTACTACAAATAATAATGTGATATCACAATTTTTTGAGGCAGGTTGATGTAATAATTGCTTGAGACAGATTGTGACTTGATGCTTTGTTGCTATAATATAATACTTCTGTATTTTAATTAGTGATTGAAAAGTGTTGCTATGATATAATGTTTTTGTATTTTTATCAATAATAACTGAATATAACAAATAAGGCTGCCAGAAATTTTTGTGAACAATGAACAAACTAAAAAAAACTCCTAATAAGTCAAATTATGTAACAATTATACTTATATCTATTAAATAATTCTTATTTTCATTTTAAAAAGTATTAATAATTCTTGTGCAAACCAAGTACAATTTATTAATTATACGAAAATGTATGAAAATGTTACATAAAAGGAATAGATCACTGTGAGTAATTTTTGCGAACAATGAACAAATGATAAAAAAATTCTCTAAATAAGCCAAATAATGCGACAATTATACTTATATCTATTAAATAATTCTAATTTTAATTTTTTAAAAAATAATAATTCTTGTGCAAAGCAAGTACAATTTGTTATTACATGAAAATGTGAGAAAACGTTAATATATATAAATGTATATATATATTGTTGAAAAATCTAAATTTTTAATATATTCATAGTTTTAAAACTTAAATTAACTTTTGAAAAAATAAACAGGTGTTAATAATCTACATGCTATTTACTAGTTAAATTAAATGTTTTAAATATTTTGTAATAGATATTATGTAATTTATAGAAATGTTATTTTGCTGGAGATTTATAGATAATCAATCATGGCTTTAAGATCATATTAATCACCATCGTTGGTACAGAAAGCTTTGTACCCTTATCACATATAACTGTGTTAGTTAGTTAAAAATTACGATTAAGAGTTCTCTACTTCAAATACTTTTTTTACAATTATTTAAATTATCCTTTCCTTCTAACCAACAAAAATCCTTCAATATCTTTCTAACACTAAATACTTTATGAATTATTTTTTAATTATTTATCCAACTGCAATCAACTAACCTTTACACAATTTCTTGAATAGCTATAATTTCCTACTACTGAATTGCAAATACTCCCCATAACAAATAGTATAGGTTTAATTTAAATTCATTCCCAGGGACCTTTTAGTAAATGTACTGCAATGACCAAATGTGTTGTGCTCACACTTAATACAATTACCATCTAATGATGCACATGCATTTTAATGCAAAACATAATACAGATGTCATTTATAGAATTTTGTTTTTAACATGTTTCAGAAATTTCAGTAATGAGAGTTAGTTATTAATTAAGATTATGATAGCGAAACGTGCATTTATAATTTTTATTTTATAATCCAAATAAGTTATTAAAAATTAACATTATATCAGAAATTTATATAAAAAATTAAAAGAGAACAAAATAAAGAGGAAGATTAAAAAAAGAAAAAGATTTAAACAAACTAAAATTTAAAAACCATGAAAATGACATTTTAGCCCAATCCAACGCTCTTGGGCTCTAAAAGGCTCTTACCCCCTATAACACAAAATAACAAGCCTTAAAAAGCCTAGATTCAATGGCACGAGAAGTTCCTCCCCATTCTACTTGAAGCTGAATTTCCTCCCATTACTGTGAACATAAGTCTTCCAAAGATGCGTAATGAGGTGCCGATCAAAATTTTCCTAAATGATGAAGAAATTCTGTCATCATCACAACCACAATCTGCTGCCGCTGAAGACTCGGCTTCGTCCAGCAGTGGAGGCCCAGTTTGGACCATTTTTATTGGTGCTACACTGAGTCTTACTTCAATCATGGCTGGTAAAAGCTTATCATATGGGGTTAAGAATTGTTTGCTACGCAGAATAATGGAGCCAAAGATTTGATTAGGCAGGCTTATTAAACTGGGAAGCAAGTTGGCTTCATTAATAAATTTGAAAAATTTACAGAATCTGAAAGTTTTAACAAATTTTACTATAAATAATTGTTGAGATTTTAAGTGATTTAGAGAGGAGTCAATTTTAAACAATTTCTTGACAAGTGGAAAATAATGGTTGAGGCTTTGTTTGACACATTACCGTCAAGTTCGAGCAAAGACGTGCATGATATGAGATTTTTAGTGAATAGACTAGACACATCGTAGTGATTAGTAGCGAGCAAGTATACAGTTTGAAAAATTACTTGCCAAGTCGTAAATAATTGCTGAGACTTGGTTTGACACGTTATTATCGAGATTGGGCAAAGGTGTGTTGTGCATGATGAAACTTGTTGCTATCAATTTTAATTGACTTGATGGAATGTGCATGATGAGATTAAATGTAAAATATATCTTTTATCTTTTGCTTGTTTGGCGATTTTGTTCTCTATTTTTTCAAACTAGTAAAAATATTCAAAATTTTAAAAAATTTGGTAATTTGAGGACATTAAATCTTTAAATCGCCGGAAATTATCACGTGTCATGTACATGCCCGCAAAAAATTGGGGGATTTCGGCCACATTAATACGCTATATCCCATTCACTTGACATACAATGTTGAAGTGAAAAGTTGACAGAAAATTGGCAAAAGAAAAGAAAAAAAATAAGAAAAGCTAGAAATTTTAAAATATAATTTCATATTTTCAAAAAAAATAAATATTTAAAAATTTTAAATTTTATAGAATAATATTTTTAAATTTTGAATTAATATTTTTATATTTTATTAAATTTTAAAATTTATTTTAATATATATATATATAATACATAAGATATATTTTTAAGATGATATATTTGGAATAAACAACTGATATAGAAATTTATATTTTCACATTTTCTTGGTTTATAAATATTACATATATAAATGAAAAATTGATAATTGATATTTCATATTTTTTTGTTCATATTTAAACTTTTTAAAATTATTATACATGTTTTAGAAACTATATTACAATATAGTTCCTATATGATATTTTGAATTAATATTTTTCAAATTTTATGAAATTTTAATTTTTTAGTTTAATATACATATAATAAATAAGATATGTATTTTTATATTTTTTGATGATATATTTGGAATAAATAACTGATATTGGAATATATTTTTATATAAATTTCATATTTTTTATTTATAAATATTATTTCATATTTTTTGCTTTATATTATACAAAATATAAAAATTTATTTTTATATCTTTATAAAAAATTTTAAAATATTTTACATAAATATTTTAGAAAATGTATTACAATATTGTTCTTGGATGATATTTTGAATTAATATTTTTAAATTTTATTAAATTATTAGTTTTTATTTTAATATACATATAATACATAAATATTTCTTTTATATTTTTTAGATGATATATTTGGAATAAATAATTGATATGGAACTTTATATTTCATTTTTTTTTTGGTTTATGAATATTATGTATATAAATAATTGATATTTCATATTTTATATTTTTTGGTTTATACGTTGTAAAATATAAATATTTATTTTTATTTTTTATAAATATTTTTTAAAGTATTGTACATATTTTATATAGTATGTTACAATATCTTGGATGATATTTTGAATTATTATTTTAATATGTATACAATAAGTCAAATGGGCTGCTACCATGTACAATTTTTTCCACGTCAAAAAACATGGTAGCCCTTGGTGCGATTATGTGACATTTTCTATCACAAGCCAGTGTGTGAAGGAGATTCAGCATGTCATTTTTGAAATATTTATAAAAATACAAATTTTAATATCAATTATTTATTCCAACTATATTATTTGAAAAATATGAAAAATTATTTGATATATTATATGTATATTAAAATAAAAAATTAAAATTTCATAAAAATTTAAAAATATTAATTCAAAATATCATCTAGGAACAATATTGTAATATATTGTACAATATTTATAAAAATATAAAAATCAAGTTTATATTTTACTACATATAAGCCAAAAAAATTCAATATCAATTATTCATTCCATATATATCATCTCAAAAATATAAAAGATATATTTTATGTATTATATGTATATTAAAATAAGAAATAAATTTAATAAAATTTAAGATATTAATTCAAAATATCATGTAAGAAATAATATTGAAATATATTTCCTAAAATATCGACAATATTTTAAAATATTTTTATAAAAATATAAAAATAAATTTTTATATTTTACTTCATATAAACCAGAAAAATATGAAATATCAATTATCAATTGTTTATTTATATGTGTAATATTTATAAACAAAAAAAATGAAATTTATAAAAAAATTATAAATTTAATATAAAATATTTATTCCTAATATATCATCAGAAAAATATAAAAATATATATCTTATTTATTATATGTATATTAAACTAAAAATTAAAGTTTCTTAAAATTTTGAAATATTAATTCAAACTATCATCCGGCAACAATACTATAATATATTTTCTATAATATGTACAATATTTTAAAAATGTTTTTTTAAATATAGAAATAAATATTTATATTTTATTACTTATAAACCAAAAAAATATGAAATATCAATTATCAATTATTTATATATATAAGTGATATTTAAAACCCAAAAACTATGAAATTATATAAAAATATAAATTTCAATATCAAATTATCTATTCCAAATATATCATCTGAAAAATATAAAAAATAAATCTTATGTATTAAATGTGTATTAGAATAAAATTTAAAATTTAATAAAATATAAAAATATTAATTCTAAATATAAGAATATGAGTTTAAAATTTTAAGAAATGATTCTATAAAATTTAAAATTTTAAACTATTTATTTTTTAAAAATATAAAATTATAATTTAAAATTTTTGGCTTTTCTTCTTTTTTTTTTTCAATATTTTGTCAATTTTTTCATGTCAGCATTCCATTTTATGTGAATGGGATTCAGCATGTCAATGTGGTTGAAATTCCCTAATTTTCGATGGCACATGTGTGACACATGACAATTTCTAGTGATATTAGGATTCACTATCTTCAAATTATCAATATTTTTGAAATTGTGAATATTTTTATCAATTTAGAAAATAAAGGATAAAATTACAGCAGAGACAAGGGACATATTTGCATTTAATCATTGTTACCATGAAGTCCGATTGATTGATGTGATCATGTGCATGTGGTGAACTAGTGGATATATACTTGTTGGTTTGGCTTCAGTGCACTGTAGCTGATAGCAGGAAGTTTAATTAGGATGTGAAAGACACTGACTTTATGGTCTACCTACATGCGAATTTCATAGAAAATGGAAGCTTGAACTATTGTCTACATAGAATAAAGTTTAATCAGTGGCCAGCCCCAATGCTTTAAACGGGAATTAATCAGTTATCTTTATGCAATTGCTTTTTAGTTATCATGCAAGCAATACCTTGCTTAAAACAGCATCTTGAGATAACCAAAAGGGATGTTGCTTGCTCTCGTACGCAGCACACATAGATGCCAACAATGTTCGGGTGATGTTCTATCATCCTCAATGTTGTTCTGTTGCAATTGCTCCATTGCCGTCATCAAGACAACTCTTTTGTCCGAATCTTAGCCTTTTCAAAGTTTGCATTAGTAATTTCCAGTTATAAGATGTATTTTTTCCTGTTTCCGATTGGATATAGAGCTAAAAAGCTTTTGATCGTCCTGTAATTCTTGCGATGGCTTTTATATACGTCGATGCGTGTGATATATGTCTTGCTGTGGTCTTTCACCGAGAATGAGGATTAAAGAGGACATGTAGAATTATTTCATTGCTAAAACTGAATTATGGATAATGATTTAACTTATTGTCGTCCGTCTACCTCTTTAGAGTCATTGTTCGGCGTAGGAGTTTGCTAAAAAACTAAACAAGTGATGCTATACCATAAGGAAAATGACGAAAATCACATGTTGTTTCAAGTTGTTATGTTATTTTCTTATAAAATAAGTTGAAGTGACATGTGAGGAAAATGATTGTTTGGGTTATTAATCAATATAAAATGAAAATAAATAGACAAAAAAAAAAAAATTAATGCAAATTGACATAGACAAAAAAATGCAGATTTGTCTGAGTTTGACTTGAGATTCCTATTTTTGCACGTTCTTAGTAAATTGCTACCAACGGCCTATTCTTTTAATTCTCGAAAACCCTGAACATCGGGCATCAAAGTCCAATCAAATTAACTGTATTCTTGTATTTGAGGGATGCGGTTCCTCCAAAAGATCTATAAATCAAGGTGAGAATTCTTAATGATATTAGCCTGGTTGTACATGGAAATCAAGTAGCTAACTCAGTTTGAATTACAATCATACTCCTATGTCGAATTGATGCAAGACAGTACATGACTCAAGGGACTCTCCAGCTTATCTTTTCACATGAAAAGCACACAAGTCACTCGTTTACTAGAGCCTAAAGTATATTGACATATGGATTTAAATGTATGCTGCATATTTTAATTTCATAACAAGGATACTAACAGGGTTTTAATTAAGAATGCTTTGCCTCAAGCAATTCAATGTCAAGGTTTAAGTTGTTATTCTATATAATGTATTGAAGTAGTACAAGAGAAAAACGTCTAATTTAGAAGTCTAAGGCATCTACTCGGGAAAGTCAGAAATTTTTATGTGTGGATTCCATACAAGGGAAAAAAAATCTTAAATAGAAATGTAACTGTCACAATTAAATTTATTCACAACTCTTCAATTCTAATTAATCCCACCTAATAATCATGAACAGATAACATAAAAACCGACTTTTCAATTCTTAGACATGCATTTGAGTTGTACTTATAATTGTAGTATTTATTTATGGGGAATTTTGTAGATCATTTGTCTTTCATCTTTCTTTGTGATATGAGTGTTTTTAATACGTTATATCTAATTGATGTGAGGATGTTTGAGATGTATTTTCAACCTCAAACATAAATTTGTGATTGAAAAAAAGTATCATGGGTCATAAATAATAACTTCTGGAAAGCAAACATATAATAATATGAATTCTACATTCTAACTAAAAAAAATCAAATGAATATAAACATAAAATTATATTTTAGAATCATTATGTTAGGGAGCTTTAAATTCCATGTAATTAGATTGTTTATTCTCAATTTAAATCAAAACATAACATGTAATATATTTAATTTCCATGAATAATTTTTGTGAACAATGAACAAACTATATAAAAAAAAGTTCTTAATAAGCCAAATTATGTGACAATTATACTTATATCTATTAAAAAATTATTATTTTAATTGTAAAAAGCATTAATTGTTTTTGTGCAAAGGAGGTATAATTTATTAATCACGTGAAAAGGTATGAAAATGTTGTATGTATAAATATATATATATATATATTGTAAAATCTAAATTTTTAATATGTTCATAAGTTTTAAAACTTATTAACTTTTTTTAAAAAAATAAGTGTCACGTCTTGAGCATAGGATCATGATATGGCAGTATTTGCGAATTCAATTAACGAATATCAAAGCTAAATATATCACAGAGCAAATCCGATCCATACATCCCAATTAAATTTGCCAAGAAAAATAATTTAACATCCAACCTTAATTTGCAGGGGAAATAAAAGTACCCTATGTATTACATCTAATGTAGTCTTAAAGAGACATAACAAAATTCAACATCCTAGTCTAGCATTTTTGCTCTTGCTTTTGTCATACCCATGACTGGTTAGGCTTGTTAATGTCTTATGCAAAACATATCAACTAATAGTGGTAAGCGACACTTCGCCCAATAAATGGAAACATCGATCCCTTTTTCTTAACAAAGGATGTGAGTACTAAATAGTTTAAAACAATTATTCAAACTTGTAAAGAAATTCAAATAACAGTTCAAACAACAGTTATCACATTCACATCATCCTTCTCATGATTCTTTCGTTTCTTTTTTTCTTAGCCGACTTATACTCTTACTTTTTGCACTTGCTTTATCACTGATTAAGGTTTTAGTTTGTCTTCTTCCAACTAAGGGTACATTGAATCTCGGCTATGCTGCTGTAACTCCAGGGTTTCAAACTCTCATAGAAGGTATCCTAATTTACTATTACCCAACTAGTAGGGCCAAATGTTAGCTTCACCCATTATCGGTCCTTATCTTTTACCCTAATTAAATGAGTCCCATTCTATTATCCAATTAATATGGTGGAACTCATTTTCACACTCATTAGCATTGCAAAAGTGGCTTGCTCATATTTATATTCATTCATAGTGCTCATACAATTCCAAAACATTTGTTGTTAAAGCAGTTATTCACAAGAGCTCACATCCAAATTTTCAAGGACGGAAATGCAATTTCTCATAAAGTACGCATTAAATCCATGCTTTGTAGCTAAAATGGTTTGAAATCTCATTTACAAGTAACAACAGAAAAAGCATTTGCATTAAAAACGAGTTAAAGTAGTTGAAACCATTTTGGTACGATGTAACCACTTACTGTCACTTTGCTTTGATTCATTATTAGCCTTCTCAGCTAAAGTCTCGTGATGTGAGTCACACATGCAAGTCCCAAATTAATACTCTATGCAATCAATATCATTGGCTTTACAATGTTCATATGTATCTTGTGCCTTCATGTTTGCCTCAATCCCCTATTTATTACCACATTTAATGTTTCATCACATCTAATACAGCATGTTAACGCTTAATTTGGCCTCAAAATTAGAATAATCCAATTTAATTTTCACAATCACATAATTTGTCAACTGATTGCAATCACTATTCATGATAGCAAAGTTTAGTACTGCGATCGCAGGGTTCCAATCCGCTTTTGCAACTTCCAATTGGAGGACATACTGGAATTTATGCTATTTGTCCTGCGATCATGATAGGTGATCTCGTGATCAAGAAGGAGAGGCTCACGATCACGACATTCAACCACGTGGTGCAATGGAAATCTCACAATTGGTCCTTGTGATAGTTGCTTCTCCGCCTTATGCCGACACGGCCCATGATAGCACCCAAGACTGCAACACGATGTAAACTCAAGTTTGCTACTGTTCCCTTCGACATTTTCATGTAAAATGATTTTAAACCCACCAAATTCAATTCTTCACTTGTTTTCAAAGTCCTTAGGCTTGGTTGAACCCATTAAAATCCATGAAAATTGTATCCTATAAGTTTACGTAATTTTTAAAAGTTTTAGGATGTGTTTCGGTTCGAATACATCACACATCAATGCACAGTTCCTACGGTTATTTCACATAACCACACATTAACAATTATGTTTCTTATGATTTAACACATTTAATCCACAAACGTTGTATTTTTGAGTGCTTAATCATGTGAAATTTACCTTTCTACTTGTGTACGTGGGTAACGAAGGATTCGACGTGGAAATCACCTCAGAATTATGCGTTTGAAGAGGTAAACAATCCGTGAAAGCACTCTAGGCGCCGCCATCTATTTCCAGATGTGAATAGGGTTTTTTTCTTGGTCCTTTAATTTCCTATTTATACCTGGGTTTAATGAGGGCGGCCTAAGTGTCCAAATTATGCAATTTCAGGTCCTTGTGCGCAACTTTCCCATATTTTTGGCTGAATTTTCTTATAGTTTAAAACTTAATTTACTCTCTTCTAGTTGTGGAAATTTTCTCAAATACATACTTCAATAATATAACAAAATTTCCATTAACCTTAAATATCCACATGCTACAGGCCTTCACATTTAATTCTGAAAAATTTCATATGAATATAAAAACAAAATATAATGAATTTGTGATGATTTCAATGTATATCACCTCAGAATAATATGTAGTAAGACCCAAATCTTGAGGTATTACAATAAGTGTTAATAATTTACATGCAAAGTATGTACAATTTACTAGTTGACATTAAAATGCTTTAAGTATAGATATTACATAATTTCCAGAAATGTTTAAAACATTTATAAATTTTGATGGAGAATTATAGATAATCAGGGCTTTTAGATCATATCAATCACCACCATTAGTACAAATAACTTTGTACCCTTATAATCATGTTTTTTAAGGATACAAATCTAGAGTTTTTTTTTCCTTCAAATACTCTTTGATTTGACACTTTTTGTATTTGTCAAAGGAATGCTATACGAGATATTGATTTGATTGTAGTTCTAAAATTCAAATTTCATCTCTACTTCTAAATTGAAATTGAAGTTGAATTGTGAGATTGAAAGGGCACCATGATATTTCAAACTTTTTGTTTAATAATTTTTGAACAGTGTACCAAATAGTCTTGAAATTTATAATATATTTATTTTGTGTTTTAAAATTATTTGATGGCTATATGTTTGGGCTAGGTTTGGATATGTTTAATTATTCTTGTGCAATGCAAGTATAATTTATTCAATACATGGAAAGGTTCATGTGAAATAAATATATATGGTTGTAAGGACTAAATTTTCAATATGTTTATAAGCTCCGATACTTAAATTACATTTTTAAAAATAAATAAGTGTTAATAATTTATGTGCAAAGTATGTGTAATTTACTAGTTAACATTAAAATACTTTAAATATATCGTAGTAGATATTACATAGGCAATGCTTTTTTCCATTCATACACCCAAACAATACACACTGTAATCATCACACTTTTTAAATTTTATTTCTATATCTCTCTTACTTTTACACACTTTTTCATAAAAATATATCTAAAAATACACACTTAAAAATCAAAACAAACATAACCATAGCTTCTAGAAATGATTAAAGCATATATCCATTTTGATGGAGAATATAAATAATCAATGGTGTGAAGTGAAGTTCCCCTCCAATCTTACATGGGAAGTGAAGTTCCTCCTATTACGGTAAGGGTAGACTGTCTTGAGATATACAAGGAGGTATTAGTTAAACTCAACCTAAACAATGAATAAATTCTGCCATCAAAACTATCACTCTCTATTGCGAAAGACTTCGCTCCAATAGGCAAAGAGAATGGAGTTGTAGTTTACTTCAATCAACAATACAGTAATATGGGCCTGGGTCATAAAATTAGGAAGATTTGATTGCTACTCTAAAATAAGGAAGGTGTGCTTTCAGATATGATAAAATTGGAAATTAGTTTTGACTTGATTAATAAATTTAGAAAACAAACATAAGTATTGGCTTGAAAAGTTTAGCAAATTTTACTATAAATAATTATTAGGATGTGACATTGATTTGAGATTTTAAGTAATTAGAAGCGAGGAGTAGTTAGTTTTGAACAATTACGTGGCAAATTATAAATAATTGACGAGACTTTGTTAGACACATTACCATGAAGTTTGAGCAAATTGCATTTGCAAATTGCTGCCACGAATTCTAACTGATTTGAAATGATCAAGTGCATGCGGGCGACTAGTGGGCGTATATTTCGGGATGACCCATAATTTATGATAAAACTTTATAATTATATATTTAATCAAAAATTTGTTTTTACTCTTCATATTATTGTTATTGATATTGTTATTGTGTATTAATATTATAGCTTATACTTATCACTAAAATATTACTTACCAAAATCCATTTAAAAGTTAAGATGTTTTCAATAGTTAGTGATTTTTATTCTAATTTTTATTAATAATTATTTTAACTGAGTATAACAAACAATAACCTCGCATTTTTTTTTTTGAACATATAAAAATAAATGACAACACTTCGCACATTTCTTTTTAATCACAATAAAATTATATTTATTATTTAAAATATTAATTCTTTTTTGCTGTATTTTATAGTCTATCAATGACATTTTGCACACACACATATTTAAATTTATGGATTGTGTATACGTAAAAAGTTAAAATACAAACATATTTGATGTAAAAGGTTCCTCTATATTTATAAATTATTTATATATCCGAAAAGAAGACATGTGACATATTAAAATTAAGTATCTTTTTAAATCTTTAATATATTGCATAAACATAATGAATGTAATTGTATCATAACTTAAGGAGACACGTGAAATGCAAGCACTTGAAATTAATTATTTTAAAAAAAATATGTTGATATTAATTTTTCAAATGTATCTTGCAAACTATTCAACCACAACAAATATCAATAAAGATTATATTAAAGATAACTATATGTTCTAAAACGGTCAATATTTTGAATGGATTGCGGGTGACATTTTTTTTAAAGTAAAAATGTCTATAATGATAATAATAACTAGAAAAACTTGCACAATCTATGAATATGTGAAATTATTTTTAAATCATGAATTATTCTATTCAAAAATATATAATAAAAATTAAATTTAAAAGGACAAAAATTTAACAGCAAATAAAAAAGAAGTTAAAAGAACATAGAGAATGGAATGGTAAAACAATAGAAGAATATGAAATTAGAATAATTATTTGATTTTATATTGTACCACAAAAAATAGATTTATTTAATATGATGATGATGATGATGTACAGTAAAAGTGGTCACACAATGTGTGTAAACAATTGAAAATACATAACATTATCTTAATAATTAAAATAATTAGAAAATTTAGATTGTATGGAAAATTTTATATAGAAAGAGAGAGAAAGTAAAATGTTTGTAAGAAGAACAAATTAAAAAATAAAATAAATTAAATATAAGAAAAAATAAATAATTTAAATATAAAGAAGAGAAGGGCTTAGTTTAATAAAGGAGCAGTAGTGTAAATATATTCTTTACAGTCAATACAGCCTCAAAATCTTAATAATATAGTATAACTTAAGGGGCAGTGGTGTAAAATTCAATTAGTATAATTTAATTAGAGAGTAGTAGTGTAAATATTTGTTATGCAACTAAAATAACCACAGTTAAACAACAACAACAATAACACTAACTATAAAAGAATATCACTAATTGAATCTCTAATGTGTAATATTTTACCACAAATCAGCAGTCGTCCCAAAACAACACTAGTTTTGTATTTTTTATATAGTAATTCGTAACTGAATTATACTAACCCATGTTCAATTAATAAAATTACAATTTACAGTAGAAATCAAATTATTAAAACTCAAAAAGAAGAAAAGTACACACAAACATTATATACAGGCGTTGCCCAGCACCAAAAATCCAACTATCCAAGAGGAACACAAAATCATTTAAAAACCAAATGACTGAACTTTGGTTTTAAAAGTAAATAAGTTTGGCTTTATTTACTTTTAGCCTTGCCTTTCGTGATCTGAACCAACTCGGCCCAATTGAAAAGATCCTGTCATTGGGCCCAATTTTCAATTTTGGGCTACACTTCACTGCATTGCCCAAAAACTGGTAAAGCCCAGTCCGTATCGTTTGGGTATGCTTCTCTTGTCAACCTTTTTAAATTTAACCATGATAATCCTAATACTCATCGTTACTTGTTTGGTGCCTTTTAATTTGCATCAGCACCGTTTTTACTTCACCTTTAAGCCGTCCGTCCGATTGAGTCCGTAAAATATCGAGGGCTGAAAAAAATTCCAACCACATGTGGGACATCGTTGACAGCTGCTGCGCACAACTCTAAGTATTATACGCTTGACCCCAAAGTTATTCTCCTGTCGCCGTCTTCTCCTCTTATCGTCGTTCTCGCCCGCCTCATCCATTCTGTTGAGGTCAGCTTGAACGGGTTGCCTTTCTTCTCCATACCGTTCTTTCTCTCTTTCTGTTGATATAATAATTTTGATCCAATCATATGTTGTGCCATGTATTTCATTTTTTTTTCTTTATATTTCATTGAATTACACTCTTTCGCTTACACTAGCGCGTGTGCATAGTTATTTTGTTATTTCTGATATTGGGATGATCAATTTTTGTGTTAGTTTAGGTCCAAAGTTTTGATTTTTCTCCTGTTGGTGAGATGGCCTTTGACTACTCTCTCTGTCTGTGAATTCTTGTGTGTTCTTGAAAGCTTCAACTAGTATATGCGTGTGTTGATGCACCGTATCTGATGTATGTGGCCGCGGATGAATTATGTATGCGACCGATAATATTCCTTTAGCGAAGAACGGTTCTTTTTAATCAATAGAAGGATTTGATTTATGTATTAAAGATCTATATGGCCAATTTGCACTTTAGAAGGAAGAAAGTTAGACCTTCTTGATGCCCTTCTCTGATATATGATTTGTCCAACCTGAAAGTTTTCTATTAAATTTTCTAGCTTTTAGTGCCCCTTGGACTCATAATTCTGTCAATTGAGCATGCTTGTTGATTTCTCCCCAGATAATTCAGTTCAGCCAATGGGGGGAAGTGCAATTGATGATGATTGGGAGTTTCCCTCCCCTTCCAATGAGCTGCGCACTGTAGTTTTGGTTGGGAGGACGGGTAATGGAAAAAGTGCAACGGGCAATAGTATCCTTAGGAGAAGGGCATTCAAGTCAATGTCTAGCTCAGCAGGTGTTACTAGCACCTGCGAGCTGCAGACTACTGTACTGGAAGATGGCCAGATTCTTAATGTGATTGACACTCCAGGTACCATGCTGATTTTGTATTTTGGTGTTAATGAGCTGTTTATAAATGAATGGATAAAGGTCACGTCTTAGAGATGATGTGTAAGCATGAATTTCTGAAGTCCTGAATAATAAAATTTGAAATTTGAAATTCCGTTGTACGTAGAAAATATTTCCTCAGAAGCAAGAATACAAATTCAGGGAACATGTTTACATATGTTGATTGCACTCCATTTTACATCTCCTGGAAATTGCTGCAATTTGCAGGCTTGTTTGATTTTTCTGCTGAACCTGAATTTATCGGAAAGGAAATTGTTAAATGCATCAATATGGCGAAGGATGGTATCCATGCGGTTCTAGTGGTCCTGTCAGTCAGATCTCGTTTCTCACGAGAAGAAGAAGCTGCTGTTGAGAGCCTTCGAAAATTCTTTGGTGCCAAAATTACTGACTATATGATTGTAGTGTTTACCGGTGGTGATGACCTTGAAGAAAATGACGAGACACTTGATGATTACTTGGGTCGTGATTGCCCCGAGCCCTTGACGGTAGAGCATGCCAACCCAACCAGATTCTAGATAGTATTGCATTTAAACCCTTAGCCATTTAGTTTGCTGATCTTTGACTGCAGCCGGCTGTATTTGATGATATGGATGTTTGTGGAGGAAGAAATATTGATTCATTTATTCTTTCCTTCAGTGCTTGTATCTGCTAGTATTTCTGAAAATGTGTCAAATTTTTTATGTTATTCAGTGGCCAACATTTAATTGTTCTAATCTTGATGCAGGAAACTCTTCAAATGTGTGGCAATAGGTGTGTTCTGTTTGATAACAAGACAAAAGATGAATTCAAGAAATCCAAACAGCTGAAGGAACTTCGTTCCCTTATAAATGCTGTTGTAGATAACAACGGTAGGAAACCATATACAGATGAGCTCTTTGTTGAACTAAAGGTAAAATTTTTTCGTCAATAATCACTTTGTTGCAGTCTTAGGTAAGATGTTTAGATGACAGTAAAGCTTATTATGCTACTTTTGATCTTGAACAGAAAGGAGCAGTGAAACTGCGTGATCAAACGGCTGAAGTTAATTCTTTGGAGGGATACTCCAGTCAGGAGATATCTGTGTTGAAGGAGCAGTTTCATAGCGCATATGAAGAGCAGCTTAAGAGAATAACTGAGATGGTAGTTTTGGTGTTTTCTTTTTAAATAAATTACTAAAAATTTCTTGGCTCTTTCATTTTCATACTATTTAATCTGTTTTACCAATTGACAAGAAAGAAAACAGCAGCAAAGGCTGAGCATCGTCGTTGACGATGATTGCCTAGGGCAAGATGACATCTATCTGTGGAACTGGTTTTTTTAATTCATGCTATGCTTTTGTTTCTGTGAATAATAAACTTTGTAGGTTGAATCAAAGCTCAGAGAGACCACTCATAGGCTTGAACAGCAATTGGCAGAGGAGCAGGCTGCTAGACTCAAGGCAGAAGCTATAGCGCAAGATGCTCAAAGGAAATCAAATGATGAAATATCTAAACTGAGAGAGCATTTGGAGAGAGCTCAGAGGGAGACTGAGGAGCTTCGAAGGCAAGCTGAAAGAGGCAGATGTGCTATTTTGTGAAAACCAACACAATTAAGCATCATGTATAGTTTTTGCTTGCAACTATTCTCCTTTTAGATTCACTCTGTTGGTTTGCAATTGAGTTTTAACACTAAATATTATGCACACGCGTTGGACTTCTATAATTTGCAATTCGGGTGAACTGTTTTTTTTGGCCTTTTTATGAAGTTAGTACATGTAAATTAAAAGGCTAAATCTTATGTATAATTTATAATTTACATACTAGTGTGTAAAATTTAGACTTGTAAATAGCGTAAGACGCATGCATGCAAATTTTTGTTTTACATTTGGTGAGAAATTATTGTAACTACAACTGCAACTTGGATGGAATGCTGGAGATGGAACCGCAAGACATGAGCAATTTACACGTATGATGTTGCATGATGAATTTGTGAAGCTCATGTTATGCAGTGGAGTCGATATATAATGTTCTGATTCAACTGAATTAGTGAGCTAGGAATTGTGAAGTAACATGTGAAGTAAACCTGGATAGGAACAAATGGTAGAAAAACGCAGGTGCGTCAAAATCGCGACGCTGCACTACCACTTACTACAAGGAAACGAGCACTTGTATTTTATTTATGTTATATGTTGTTTGGCACATAGATCAGCCTGAAAAACTATCTGCATGGGAAGACGAGAAACAGAGGTTGATTACAAAAGTTGATCCATGTGTCGAAACTACTGAAGCATAATAGGCAATTGACATAGTACTAGGATTATATGTATGTATACCCGAGATGGAGAGCCTTCTTGGGAGGAACAGGACATGCATTTACCCTGTCTGTCATGTTCAGTTGGAGCGCATCGTGCGCAAGATATTTCTGGAAGGTAGGCATTATGCTGAGTTGCTGTAGCCTTTCTTTTTCTTGCATCTGAAACTTGGAGCGTCAATGCACTTGAGAAATCAATTTCAAGTTATTATTATTATATATTTTTTGGTGACTAGGGAATGACAAGTTATAGTTTTGGGAAATAAAATATTTCAGTCTGCTTCAGATTTTTGCGTAATGCCATTACCATGAAACAAATCTTGTTTGACAAAGATTTGAGATTTGTTATTAGATTTTGGAAAGCAATGTTTACAATGCCACTTTAATTACAAGTTATTACAGTTATTTACCTTTGCTCCGAGGTATGCCTTTTCCTACTCCGTCCGAACTTACCATTAGCAAAGACATGATGTTTAAGAGAAATAGAGGGTTCATTTCAATTTGTTGTAGTCCAGAAACTTAAATAGAAAAGTGTACATGTGTGCCACTGATTTAGCAAGTTGGAGAAAATTACCCTATTTCGCAAACTCTCACTTTCAGCGAATATCAGTTCAAGCTGCTCAAGAGAAAAACACAGTAGCATCAAAAGTCAGAAGTTAGAAGCATAGCATGGAGCACAACTCTGTGTATCATTATTTATTTGTGCAACAATAGAAACTTTTTACCACGATGAGTATATTAACAAATTCCCATTTCTTCAATTAGACATTTCATTAAGAAAGAAACCGTGTACTGGCATAATTATATTTGTTGGGTAAATCAATTTCCCTCTCTCTCTCTCTCTTGCTCTCTCTCTCTCTCTCTCTGTGTATATGTATATATATATATATGTGTATGTATGTATGTATCTATCTTGTTCTTTCATTTCAAAACATTGGCTTACCTTCTTGGACCTGATTCTTGCTATGCCTCTCTCAAGCCTACTTTTGGGCTTCTTTAACTCCTTCACATTTAAAGAGCTCAAGCCTTGGGCCGTTAGATGCCTATGAAAGAGTATGAAGAAATATTTGTCACATGGAGAACACAATTGACTCATTCCATAGAATCCCACAAATTCTTATGCGTTATTATGCTGTTTCTGTTGCTTGGACATACGTTCTCATGCTACAACACATCCATGCAACTGCTAGAACAGATTGAGGGGCTTTACAATGCTAGAATTGGATACATTGGAACTTTGCAAAATCAATGATATATGTTGGCCAGGCAAATAACTTGGCATTGATGTGGTGATGACATGGCACTGACTTGGTATTGATGTGGCATTTGATATGGCAAGTGAGCGCTAGATGATGTGGTGGCTACCATGTAACAATGCAATGACATGGTGCCCAGTAGACAGATGTGTTGGCAATATTATGGCACCGACATGATTTGGAAATAGTCAACTATGGAAAGAATTGCCTCATGTTGGTATGGGAACATTTGAATGCAATCTTCATTCCTAATTTTTGTGAATTGATTTGTTTAGGTCAAACGTCTATGAATGGTATGGAATCAACCTAGTCTAACTTTGAGAAGATGGAAAAATGTGTAAATCTTGGTGATTGCTGTTAGATCCACTCAAAGATAAAAAGCATATTTTGCTTGTAGGGAAAGTCAACACTGGTGTTGAAACACCAAGATGCTGAAACCAGGCAAGAAATGATGCATATCGAATTTTTTGTGGATTTCTTAAAGATTCTCGTCTAAAATGACTGGAAGCCATTGCCCTTTGATGGGTTTAAGGTCTGGAGGCTTCAGTTGGACTACTTAGACCTTTCGAGTTTCACTTAGAGAGTGAATAGAGTGAGAACTTTGTCTCTTAAGTGATGTGGATCATTGTATATGTCAAATTAAGTAGAAAAATAGTAGATAAGTGAGGGAAGAGTGTAAACACGTCATTGTTAATCTGGTTAGGACTAGAGGGGCTAGCTGATTAAACATATAGGCAAAGGGAATTGCTTGTAAGTGTGTGTAAGGGTTGAGACCTAAAGGATTTGGTCAATAGAGTGTTTCTCTTGAATCTTGGGTGTACTCTTGTTGAATTTGACATAGCGAGATCTTTCATCTGGGTAGGTGCCCTACAGACATAGTAAGTTAGGTTCGAACTGAGTTACTAATTGTTTATGTTTCTCTCATTTACAGTGTATTTATGTGTGTCGGTGTTCCAACACAACAGGCTCACATCAACACTTAGTGTTATGGCATCAAGTCAGACCTATCAAGTAACATCAGAGCCACATTACCCTTTTGTAACATGGTTTTCAAGAAGGTGAGATTTTAGAAGTTTTGATTGAATCATGAGTATGAGGGAGGGAGCCTTAGTATCACATCCACCATTATTTGATAGATCAAATTACCCATACTGAAAAGCTTTCATGAAAGCATTCATCAAATTTGTTGATGAGAAGGCTTGGTGTTCCATCACCAACAAATGGAGTCCACTCTTCTAGATAGCTGATGGAAAGATTGTATCCAAGGATGTTAAGGGTCGGACTACCTAGGAACAAAGACTAGCCTTAGGAAACTAAAACACCATCAACACCATATTCACAAGAGTCGATAAGGAGGAGTTTAAGTTCATTTCAACCTGTGAATTAGTGAAAGAAGCATGGGACATATTACAAAATGTGCAAGAAGAAACGACCACCATATGCATGTCGAAGCTTCAAATGCTTACCTTTCAACTCTAGAATCTCAAAATGGGAGAAGATGAAACTATAGCCTTGTTTAATAGAAAATTAATGGACATAGCCAATCAAGCGTTCCAACTGGAAAAATGATTTTCAGAAGTAAAATTGGTACAAAAAATGTTAAGATCTTTACCGGAAAGGTTTTTGGCAAAAGTAGCTGCCATTGAAGAAACGAGAGATGTAGACAACATGAGGTTAGATGAGTTGATGGCTCTTTGTAGATGTACGAGATGAATTTACTTCAAGTTAAAAGGAATATGGTGATTGCTCTCAAAATTGAACAAAGGTGCTAGGGCAGTGCGTGTTGTAACACCAACCACGAGGTTTTTCTTGTCGCATAGAAACTAGGGAGTTTTCTTAAGAAGAAGGCAATCCAAAACAAGATCACTAGGAAACTGAAGAAGGCTAGAGACGATTGTCCGAACAAAGGTGGAGAAGTGAAGATTGAACGAAGAGGGATTCCATGTCATATGTGTGGCAGTTTTGGTTATGTCTTTGTTGAACGTGCAAATATGTTGAAGAAGAAAGGCAAGTTTATGGAAACTACATAAAGCAATGATGACTCTGATCAGTCTAAGGATGAGGAATTTGAATTAATCCATGTGGCCTTTAATTCCATTGCAAGGAAAAAACCTTGTGTCTATAGTCTATGTTGCAAAATCAATTGAATCTCAAAGTGACAGTGATTGTGAGAGTGAGGATGTTCAAGAAGTTATAACTGCTATTTACAAGCACATGTTGGATGATATAGAAGTTTTGAGAAAGGACTATAAGGACTTAAAAGTTAAAAATCAAAAATTGGAAGAAGATCATGTGCACAACCATTGCAAGTGTTGAGGATGCTACAGCAACATTGAAAAAGTTGAACTCAGTAAAGACTAAGTTAGATGACATCTTTAGAATGGGAACAAAGCCAAAATTATCATGGAGTTAGATTCTGCAATAACCTAGAAAATGTCATAAAAGCAAGCCCAAAGATTCAATTTTTGAAGGAATCATCATTTGATGTTGCAACATTAGTAAGTGCAAAACCTTTGCCAAAAAGAAACTACGCCAGTATATCCATTGTAGAAGGAGGCAAAATAGCTGTAAGGATGAAATTTGTGAAGGAAATATTACCACTTGTTGCAGCACCAGGGTATGTAGAACCCTTAAAGGATTGTGCTTGTACATTTGCTTTAACAAGTGGAAATATCACTAGAAAAATAGGCGGGACAAATGTTTGAGCACTAGTGCAACAAGTTCCTCCCTCAATCAAAGAAACCAGATCATGCTAGCACCTTAATTGGGATGCATCGGAATACATTGCCTGTGAGAGCAATGTTGGAACATCAAAAGAAGAAACCTGCTAAGTAATCAAATATCTGTGAGTACTACCAGGACACCTTATTTCTACTTGTTTTTCTTTCTTTAAAAACCTCATGAATGGAAAACAAGATTGTGTTAAATTTTTAGACAGGTTTAAAGGAAGAAAGATTATATAGAGAATCTAAATAAAAAAAAAAGAAGCAAACTTGAGGTACTACACTTCCTATGCCTCTTAGATAGCATGTTCTAATACTAAGAGTCAGTTTGACAGCGTGGTTCAAGGCTTATGACTAGAGCTAAGACTAACTTGACCAATTGTGCAAACCTTAATAGAGAAATTGAAGATAATCAAATAGGGCTTGTGATTGATAAAGTAGCTATGAAGACTAATGAAAGCCCATTGTAAAAAATGTACCACATCTAAGGGTTGGTGAATGTCGAGGTCACTGTAGTGTACCATAGTGCAACATCAGTGTAACTTGGAGACATCCTAATAACATCATATAACATAAGAGGAATTGAAGACTTGAGAAAAAAACTAAGCCTTTGCTTGGTTTGAAGTTTGGCCCATGATCAAAAAAAATAAAGGAAAGAGGTGGAAAGGATCAAGAAGAAAATATTTTTGAAAATCTCAACTTATTCACTTTTTCTTCTTGATTGAAGTCTAATTATATCAAATTCCTACTTTTCTTAACATCAAAGACTCCAAAAAAATCTTTTGGATTTCTTTCTTATATATATATATATATGCAAATCTGAGAATTAAATCCTCTTTACCTTTAGAAGATTCGATGAAGCCATAACATCAAATCCATCAATCATTAGCTATGTGCCAACAGCTACTAAAAAGCTGCAGGGTCAAGTACCATAAATTGAATGAGTTGACAATGGTGCCTTGAAAGATAGAGTTGATGGGGCTTCTATGAATGGTGCTTATTTCAAATATTTTGTAGTAGCGCAAAACAATCATAGTGCATTGGAAACACCACTAGCACTACAGATTGAGGATCCTGCTAAACTTGATATTGGAACACTAGATGGGAAACCTATAAAGCCTACTAGAGACCTTATGGATGCTACTCATGGCAAATGGAATGTACTTTTGACATATTGCCCCTATTGAAGAAGGAAACCTGATATCGGATCTTCTAACACCAAACAATGAGGACAAAGCTTATGATGAGACATTGCCATGGTCTTGAAAGGAACCCAAGTTGAGAATAAAGAAATATCATCCTTAGAATGATATCATTGGAAGAGTAGATGACATGAGGTGCACTAGAAATGTCAAGAGGATCAACTACTAAGATCTTGCAGGATGTCCTTGCTTTTTGCCCAACATTAAATCAAACTATGAACAAGGCCCTACAAGGACAAGTTTTGAATTGGCTAAATGTGAGAGGAGTTGAATCAGTTCGCATGGAATGATATTTAAACATTGGCAGAACAATGACAGAATGAGAACATCATAGGCATTAAATGAGTGTTTAAGAACAAGATAGGTAAGCATGGTATTGTAACACTCAATAAGGCCAGCTTGTTCACATTAGTCGCTTGTTACCTCAACATCAAGCCATACTAGATGGATACTAAAAAAACATTTTTAAATGAAGTGGTGGAAGAAAGAGGCTTACGTAAAGCAACATAAAAGGTTTGAGAACACCGCGTATCCTAACCATGTTTTTAATGAAGCTTTTTATGATCTAAAATAGGTACTTAAAGCATGGTACGAAAGACTTCTAAAATACTTGTTGAAAGAAGGATGTGAAAGAAGAGTTGACTGCATATTGTTCATTTGGTGTTGCAACACCAACATATTCATTATGCAGATCCATATTGATGACATCGTCCTTGGATCCAATTTGAAGTAGCTTGTTAACAACTTTTGGAGTTAACGGAGAAGGATTTCGGAATGAGCATGACAGAGTATGCCGAAAATCTAGTAAAGTGCTTTGGCTTGGAGTCATATTGACATGTTGCAACACCACTATTGGTCAACACAAAAACTCACAAAAAATGATGCTGGAGCACAATTTAATGCAAATTTGTATTGAAGAAATCCTTCTATACCAGATTATAGGTCATTCAGATATATGCAATAGTATTAGATTATGTGCCAAGTTCCAGTTTAATTGTAAGGGGAGCTATTTAAATATCGTGAAGAGAATAAATTGATACATAATGGCACTAGTGAACTTGAGGAAGAAAATGTAGTGGCAGTCGACTATGTTGCAACAATATCCCAATAAATGAACATTCATACAAAGCCAAATCTGACAAAATCTTTGAAAAATCTTCACTTTCCATGGCGCCTAGGACCCTCAAGCACTGGCAATGTTCTCTCAAATCAGACAAGAGTCCTTTCCATTTATGACACATATTTCTCTCTTCTTCTATTTATACTTGTATCTCTCCCATTGATGCACATATTACGCATTAAAGAATTTATCTTTTATCATCTTTTGAAACAAGAAAAGATGAAAGAAAGCGGGAGCAGTCTAAAGGAGAAGTGCCATTGGAACCTTTACGCTAGCAACACCACCACTGAAGAAGTTCCAACACCAGTTGAGAAATAGGTTCCACCACTTCAAGTACTGGTAGAACAAGAAACCCATAGAAGTGGACATTGAAATCAAAGTAGTACCCATTGCCACCACGTGTCCTAAAGGATATGTTTGCCTTAAATCAAGGATTTTAAGAAAGGGCAGAAAAAGGATTGTTCATGAGTGGTTGCTATTAGTTCTACTCTGCTGATGATACTGTAGCACCATCAATAACTGAAGAAGAATCACTTCAAAAAGAATATGAAGCCAAACTTAAACCACAATAGGCCAGGGATCAAGCACCAGAGAAGATACTGGAGTGCCCTTTGTACCACCAAAGAAAAGAAAACAAAAGAAAGGGGAAGCCCGTTTTCAAAAGGAAAAGGTATTGATGTTTCCAAAACTAATAACTCTAAATTTTATCATGATAAGTGTGAGGAGCATAGCCGTGTGATTGTTGAGAAGTTTGTTGACCTTGAAAAATACAAGGAGATAGGATTTTAGTGAATTTACTTATGGAGATTGGGCTTTTTGATGTATTGATATCTTTTGATATTTATTACCCAAGCTAAATGGAGGAATTTTATTCAAATTTGAAGAAGGAGGCTATAGACAGTGAATTGAAGTGGTATCGTAAGGTTTATTTGAGAGGAAAGGTGGTATGGTTTTCACCATTTGTTATTAGGTTGATATCGCAACACTAGGATAATGATTTTAGTAGTGTGCACCCAACAGACTTTAATCTTGACTATGGCAAGATTGCTAGTGTGATCGCAAGATACAAACATGGGTCCTATAACAATGTTGTACACTTGACCCATGTTAGCGTGATTTCAAAGGTGTTTGCAAGTAAGTTGAAGATTGACTGCATTAGACATTCCTTAAAAATTCTGACTCAATAAGGTTAATGATTTGATTGTTGTTACAACACCCGAAACTACAAGTGCCCCACAGTTATCTAAGGACTGCTTAACTAGAGTTATTACGCATTTGGAGGTAATATGGTGTAGGATTGATGGATAGATTAATTAATTGTCACTGCAGTGCCATGAATTGAACTTGTAATTGAATAACCCAAAATTAGTACTTGCTTCGATTCTTGATGATGAACCTTATGATGTTCGAACACTGGCTCCATTTGCGACCAGCCTTATAACTTTTAAAGCCCACATGGGCCCTTCCTCCTCAAATTCTTGGCTTTGTTATTGTGTGCCCTAAAGCGGATGTATATTTAGAGCTTTTTGACCTCAAGGGGGAGCTTATATTGAGGGAGAGTTGAGGGGGAGCAATTTAAGGAGGAGTGGATAGAATTTGATAGGGTTTGGCTAATTATTGGACTGCTTGACTAGCTGGTGATGTTAAAGCATGGGTGTTTCTGCTACCCTTTCTACTATTGGTTTTCTTTTGTTGCTATTGTTTATTGCACTTATAAGGATGGACTGCTTGTCTATTCCTTTTATTAAAGTTTATCTTAAATTCTCCTCTAATGTGTTGGATCGTGTTGTAACCTGGGACTTCAAAATTTCTGTAGCTAGTTGATGAAATCTGTTGAACTCTGATAATGTTGCAACACTAGTTGGAAGTCACCACTTGGGACTCATTGAATTACCAAAACCTAGGCAACATAGATACTTATAAATTCTCCCCAATGATATTCAGAATGCCTTGTGCAAAGTGTGGTGTGCAAGAAGGTTGTGCCACACAATGCCAAAGGAAGAGATTGTCTGTGGGGCAGCTAACTTGGCACTGATGTGGTAGTTGATGTGGCAAGTGAGTGCTAGATGACATGGCAGCTAATCGTGCAATAGTGCAGTGACATGGCACCAAGAAAATAGTTGTGTTGGTAATCTTGTGACACCAACACGATTTGGAGATAGTTAACTATGGAAAGTGTTAACTAATGCTGGTTTGGGAAGATTTGGCTGCAATCTTTATTTCCAATTTTTGTGATTTGATTTGCTTAGGTCAAACATCTATGAATGGTATGGGATCAACTTGGTCTATCTTCGAGAAGATGGAAAAATGTGTGAATCTTAGTGATTGTTGTTAGATCCACAAAAAAATGGAAAGTATATCTTGCTTGCAGGGAAAGTCAACATAGGTGTTGGAATACCAAGACCCAGAGACCTGATGGGAAATCAGGCAGATCAAATCTGTCATGGATTTTTCTGAGATCCTCATCCAAAACGAATGGAAGCTGTTGAACTTTGATGTGTTTAAGGTCTAGAGGCTTCATTAGATAACTTGGACCTTTGAAACTTTACTTGGAGAGTGAATGGTGTGAGAACTTTATCCCTTGAGTGGTGAGGATCATTGTACATGTCAAATCAAGTTGGAAAAGAGTAGGCAACTGAAGGAAGAGTGTAAACACATTCTTGTCAACCTAATTAGGACTAGAAGGGCTGGACACCCTAAATACTTAGGCAAAGAGAGTTACTTGTAAGTGTGTCTGAGGGTTGAGACCAAAAGGGTTTAGTCAATAGAGAGTTTCTCTAGAAATTTGGGTATACTCTTGTTGAATTTGACATAGTGTGATCTTTCAATTTGGTAGGTGCCCCACAGACGTAGGAGGCTGGCTTCGAACTATATTGCCAATTATTTGTGTTCATCTCATTTATATTCTGTTTGTATGCATTGATGTTTTAACACAATAGACACACAGAAACACTTAGTGCTGCAGCATTGAGTAAGAACTATTAGTATATATTATATAACTACAAGTCTCGAACAATAGAATTGTGAAAGAATCAGAAACTGTTGACTTTCAACTGCTGTTGTAAAAGATTGTCTGTGAATGAAGTGGCAAAATACCTTAATCTATTTTATGTTGTATGATGTTAAACATGCTATATTTTTCCAAGACAATGAACATGATACACATTGAATTAATAATTATTTATTTATATTCTTGAAGCAAAATAAATTTATTTTTTGAACATAATTAAATAAATAATGCATATATGTATAGAGTCAAGATTTTCCTAATAAGTTACCTATTTCAAAACTTGGTTTGACTTTAATTCACTGTATAACTTCATTAACTATTATGACCAAAACTAGAAACCTGATTTTATTTGCTTCCAACTCGAGAGCAATGATCTTTTTAGTTTGCACAAAATTTTAGCTCTAAAATATTTAAAGCAATGAATCACGACCAAGAACCCAATTCTGATTCTTTGGAAGAGTTCTCTTTCGTCTAGGCATATATAATGAACTTTAAAATATAACACGCACACACACACACAATGATAACTAGGTTAAGTATCTACTAACTCTAAACACGTACGTCTGATGTCCAAAGTTTGCCCTCTTCTTTCACTTCTTGCTTTCAGTCTGAACATCAATACTTCATGATCTATGAAGAATACACCACTTACTGAAGTAATTAACCTGCTTTCTAACCCCTGAAATATATATGAGCTTTCATTCAAGAAGACATAAAATTAACATAATAAGTGCTGAACTTTTTCCAACACATGTCGTCCTACAATAGCTAGCTTAAGCTAAAGGAAAGAACTGGGGTTGGAAGAATGCTTACTTATTGTTGGCATACTCGTAGATGCTCCCACGGCTGGAGAAGACAATTAATGCAACTTCTGCATCACAGAGAACTGAGAGTTCAAAAGCTTTCTTTAGCAGCCCATTTCTTTGCTTACAAAGGGAAACATGTCGATTCGTGTTATTCTCAATCCTCTTGTTTCAATCTTTCCCCTTGCCATATTGTAACCCTAGTCACTCAAAACAACATTTTCTTGTAAATAAAAACGCTGAATTCTTTGATTTCATTGGAGAAATTTGCACATTGTGACGAGTTTTACAGTCAAACTAAATTTGTACAAAAATTATTGAATATATAGATCTTGTATTTGAATCTATTGAAGAAAGAGTTGTCGAACTTTTGACCCAAAGTCGCATTTCTTTTCTTATTTAATCGTGTTTTGTGTATATATATATATATGGGGCTCTCGGCCCCCGTAGCAACAGTCGGGAAAAAAAAAAAAAGGAAAAACCCTAGCCGCCTCTCACCCTTTAACGAGAAACACCATCTGCCGAATTTGTAAGCCTTGTCACTGTTCGTTGTATATACGATACCGACGATTTTCTTACCTTTTGTAACATGGTATCAGAGCCATCGTCGGCGTATTGTTTCTGACCGGTCTTTCGGGAATTTTCGTGTTTCCGAGCGTCGATCTCACTGAGTTGTTTGCTCGACTTTGTTGTCGGGGTTTGGTTCTCCGACTGGTTGTGTAATCAGCCTTCCCTTTTTTTTGTGGTGAATTCGTCAGGATTCCTGTTTTGGGTGATGTTCGGTTCCTTTGGTTTTGTTTCCGTTTAGATATCAAATTTTTGCATATCTATATTGTTGTTCCCATCGTACGAGAAGTAGGGATTACCTTTTGTTTCTCTAGTTTGTTGCAATTTACTGCTGAATATATCCTATATTTGGTTCATATCACTGTTGTTTGTGTTGTCTGCCATTACTGTGAGTAGTTGATCTGCACTACTGCAACCTTGTTTGCTTATTTTGGTTACATTATCCGGGTTGTTAGTAGATAGTCATTGTTGTTCATTGCGAATATCTGTCTATTGTCTCTCAAACTATAATGCAGGGCATTTCATCTACATCGGGATCGGACATATCTGTGTCTGGTCCTGGAATTGAGACTCGCTTCAACCCCATGGATCCTTTGAGTCCTTATAGAATCGAAAGTGGAGACAGCCCCATGGTGGCGCTGGTGACTGATCTATTAACTACTGAAATTATGTTGGTTGGTTCAGGAATATTAAGCGAGCTCTCCGCACCAAGAACAAGTTGGGATTTATTACAGGTCAAATTCCAAAGCCTGGATCCGTTGCTGATCCTGCATATGATTTGTGGGAAAGATGCAATGATATGGTTACATCCTGGCTGCTAAACTCTATATCCTCATCCATTAAGTCCAGTCTCATTTTGTTGATAATGCGAAGGAATTGTGGGAAGAATTGCACAGCAGACTATCGCAGCACAATGCTACTCGCATTTTTCAACTAAGAAAAGAACTTGCTGGTTTGAAACAAGAAGCAGACACCGTTATGGTTTATTATGGGAAACTGAAAAGTATTTGGGATGAGCTGTTAATATATGATGAACAACCAAATTGTACTTGTGGTCAATTGCGTATCTTGGGAGAAAGGTATCAAAGGGACTGCGTCATGCAATTTCTAATAGGGTTGAATGATATCTATTCACCTGCTAGGGATCAAATTCTAATGATGGATCTGGTTCCCTCAGTTAATAGAGTTTTTGGGATGATTCAACAGCAAGAAAAACAACACCTGGTTGCGGATGGGGATGTTGAAAGTGATGTGATGGCCATGGCATTTCACAAGACCAACATTAACCAAAAACAGGGAGGAAGGAAGGATAAACCCTTCTACACTCATTGTAAGGTCTCGGGACACTCGTTCAACAAGTGCTTTAAGGCTGGAAATGCGCAACCCCTGAAGTGCAGTCACTGCCACATGAACGGACACACTGTGGATAAATGCTACAAGCTTAAGGGGTTTCCTCCAGGTCATAAACTTTACCATAAAAATTCTACTAATGACCTTGTGGCTTCTTATGTTTCAGCGTAGGTCCCCGAAGACAACTGGGAAGACAAATGCCCTTTCACTAAAGGGAAAATTCAAGAATTATTCCAATGGCTCAACAATGAGAAAGGGAAAGAAAGGGGTAAAGAAGTGCAAGGGAACAAACCCAACGAGGCCATGCACTGCCTAAATGTTTCAGGTAAATGTGCTAATTTGAAACACCCTTTTGATATTATGAACAAGAAAGAAACCTATTTATGGGTCTTGGATACTGGTGCAACAAATCATATGATCTGCGATAAGTCATTATTCAGTAATAATTGGAATGAATGCATGTATAGAGTCACCCTGCCAAATGGACACACTGTGAGTGCCACTGCAATAGGCAGCGTTCGATTATCTAATGATATTCTGCTTAGAAATGTTCTTTTCTTGCCATCTTTTAATTTTAACCTATTATCCGTTAGGAAGTTGATGATTGATATTAATTGTTGCGTAGTTTTCATGACTGAAAATGTTTCATTCAGGACCAAATTTCTTGGCAGACACTTGGTGAGGGAGAGGTAAGGAAAGGCCTTTATTGTTTTATTCAAGGAAAAGAATACAATAACAATCCCTTAAGGAACACCACTTATTCCTTGGCGGCACAGACATCAAATTCTTATACACTTTGGCATCATAGACTAAGACACCCTTCTGATGATAAATTGACACAAATACACAAAACTCAAGGATTTCTTTTTTTATCTGGTTGCAAATCAAATTCTTGCACCATCTGTCACTTAGCCAAACAACATAGGCTTCCCTTTCAAAGTAGTTCACACTGTAGCTTGAGTGTTTTTGAGTTAGTGCATTGTGACCTATGGGGGCCTTGCAGTGAAGCCTCGCATCATGGCAGCAGATATTTCTTAACTATTGTTGATGTTTTTTCTAGATGCACTTGGGTCTATCTTTTAAAATATAAATCCAAAGTCACTGGCATTTTGGAAAAGTTTCATAAAATGGTTCTTAATCAATTTTGTTCCAACATTAAAACGATCAGGACTGATCATGGAACTGAATTCAATCTTTGCTCCCTTTGTCGGCAAAATGGTATAATCCATCAAAAACCTTGTGTTCAAACCCCATAACAAAACGAAGTTGTGGAAAGAAAACATCAACACTTACTCAATGTAGCTAGGGCACTAAAATTCGAATCACACTTACCCATTGAGTATTGGAGTGAGTGTGTATTGACTGCTGCCTACATTATCAATCGATTGCCTACTCCCGTCTTGAATAACAAAACTCCTTTTGAAATTCTTTTCCAAGCCAAACCATCATATGACCACATGAAAGTTTTTGGTTGTCTATGTTTTTGCACCACACTCAAGGAAGGAAGAAACAAATTCGATCCTAGAGCGAAAAGATGCGTCTTCTTGGGATATCCCTTTGGTATAAAGGGCTACAAGTTGCTTGAACTAGATACCAACCAAATCATTGTGTCAAGAAATGTGATCTTCTATGAAAATATTTTTCCTTTTGAAGAAATCAATAAGAACCTTGATTCCACAGACACTCTTGCGTCCAGGAATTATGAAAACACTGTTCCGATTCTAGATACTATTCGTGAAGATGAAATAACTTTATTCCCCACTTCAGAAAACCACAACGAATCTACCCTATCACCTACAGAAGAAGAACCTAACAACAACCAGGATGAATTAACCAATGACACACCGCTTGAAGAAACTATATCGGAACCAAAGCGGTCAATTAGAAAGAGAAATCTACCTAAGTATCAAAACGACTACTATTGCCAACAGGTTTCTTGGTCTAATCCAAAGGATAAAATTCTTCAAGAACCAAATAACTACCGCGAGGCTTCCCAAATCTCAGAATGGTGTAATGCCATGAGCGAAGAACTAAAAGCATTAGAAGAAAATAAAACTTGGACTATTACTGACTTGCCACCTGGAAAGAAGGCTATAGGGTGTAAATATGTCTACAAAATTAAACACAAACCAGATGGATCTATTGATAGATATAAAGCCAGGTTAGTAGCGAAAGGATACACTCAAGAATATGGGTTGGATTATCAAGAAACCTTTTCACCTGTAGCTAAAATTATCACAGTTCGAATATTGTTGGCAATTGCCACTAAGAAGAATTGGTTTTTAGAACAATTGGATGTCAACAATGCATTCTTACATGGGAATCTAGAGGAGGATATTTACATGATGAAACCTCTAGGGTATAATAAAGGAAACGAACATCAAGTTTGCAAATTAAACAAAAGTATTTATGGACGTAAACAAGCCTCTAGACAATGAAATCAAACCTTTTGTACTGCTATTAAGAATTTTGGTTTTGATCAAAGTAAGGCTGACTATAACCTTTTCACAATGGACAAACAAAATTCCTTTATCGCTATTGTTGTTTATGTTGATGACATTATCGTTACTGGGAATAACTCTAGCATTATCAAGAAATTGAAGGCTTACCTGAATGATACCTTCAAAATAAAGGATATTGGAAATCTGTCGTACTTCTTGGGGATTGAATTGATCAAAATTCATGAGGGAATACATCTGTCACAAAGGAATTACATTTTGGACATATTAGCTGACTGTGAAATGACGCACTGTAAGACATCTAAAGTCCCAATGAAACAGAATATTAAGATGAGTAAATATGATGGGGAACCCATACCTGATCCTTCATTATATCAAAGGCTAATTGAAAGACTGTTATATTTAACAATTACTAGACCAGACATTGCCTTTCCAGTCCATACTCTAAGCCAATACATGGAAGCTCCCACTAATGTTCACCTGAAAGCTGCGTACAAGGTGCTGCAGTACTTAAAACTAACTGCAGGACAAGGTATTCACTTGTATGCAGATACTGATTTTCAATTAACAGGATATTGTGTCATCATTGGAAGATCCTTGATTTCTTGGAGATCCAAGAAACAATCATTAGTCTCGAAATCTTCTGCGGAGGCAGAATACAGGTCCATTGCCAACCTTTGTATTGAGTTAATTTGGATTAAGTATGTTTTGGAAGCCTTCCAGGTACATCATTATGGGCCCGTGAAGGTCCTCTGCGACAGTCAAGCAGCAGTACACATTGCTTCTAATCCAGTTTTCCATGAAAGAACAAAACACATCGAGCTGGATTGTCACTTGTGCGAGATTTGATACAAGCCAAGATGATTGAGACCAAGCATGTTGAAAGCCAATCATAAGTGGCGGACATATTCACAAAATCCCTATCGGCAGGTGTACTGAAGAATCATCTCAACAAGATGGGAGGATCAATTTATCACCTCCATCTTGAAGGGGGGTATTGAAGAAAGAGTTGTCGGACTTTTGACCCAAAGTCGCATTTCTTTTCTTATTTAATCGTGTTTTGTGTATATATATATATATATATATGGGGTCTTGGTCACCGCAGCAACAGTTGGGGAAAACAAAAAAAAAAAAAAAGGAAAAACCCTAGCCGCCTCTCACCCTTTAACGAGAAACACCATCCGCCAAATTTGTAAGCCTTGATCAGTGTTCGTTGTATATACGATACCAACGATTTTCTTACCTTTTGTAACAGAATCAAACATATCAGGAAATTATTAGCCTGTATATACATAGATATCGCTTTTTAGTTTTAGTGGCGCTAAAACTAATAATCGCACCACGTGAATGAAAAGTTTATAAAACCTAATATTGTAATCCAGATGTCCCGTTTGAAAATTTTCACATTTAAGTGAGATAACTCAAAATCAAAATCTTTGGAGAAGATTTGAGCTATGTATATAAAAGTGCGTTATAGACTGAAAAACAAAATTCACTTTCTGTTCCATAACACATGATAATTAAAATAATGGAGAATCTTGCATAAATTTCAAAAAAAAAAAGCGCTTGATGAAATTTTGCTAATGTGCTGAAAATTAAGGAAAAAAAATGAAATTCTTTGTAGAGAAGAAGGGTTTGAGATTCGTAAAAAAAACTGGCAGACAAATAAGATACAGAAGATCAAAGACAAAATTTGTAATATATAACCATAGAAGAAAATCAATCAAGATTTATGAATTTTCCTTCATGTTTAACAGCAATTATTAACCAAAGAAATAAGCGAACACAGTTTAATTCTTGGGAAGAGGATCTTGTCAGAGAAAGAGAAAAGGCATGAATACAGAAAAATGAAATATTCAATACAAGAAAAAGCCCCAGATCTCCCCTTCACCAATCTCACACAAACTAATTTTGCAAAATTAACCAAAAGGAAAATAAGTTACAGAATTGTGCCCTGATCCATGAAGAGAAACCAAAATGGATCCCATGCGTAGCCATTTCTACTTTTTCTTTTTTCTTAATTTAATTTATCTGCTAGATAGATTGATTGTCATCTTCATGACACACAAACATGGCTTTTTCTGAAAATATTGCTATTTTATGGTGAGTAGAATGCTCTCTCGAAAGCTTACACGACTTCCCAAAATTCTCTTCAAAGTTGGCCTTTAATTCAAGCTCTAGATTGAATCACCATAGCCCCATATTACATATGAGTTTTTTAAAAATAAATATATGTTTTTAATTTTTCAAAATGACGGGGTGGGAAAAGTGTTGATGGAATGTATCAATCTGTTGTTTGAAACGGTGGAATAGTAGATTGTGTTATTTTATTTTATTTTATTTGTGTGATGGATGCATGCATGAGTTGACTATTGCCATTCTATCGCATAATCCGACGGAATGGTAGCACTTATTTTAACTAAAAATAGTTTAATAATTTAGATTTATAATCGAATAATATTTGTGAGATGGATTAGGGTTTTTGTTGAATTAGGAATTTTTGATTGACTTAAGGTTTTCTTAGTTAATTCAAGTTTTTGTTGAATTAAGAGTTAGTGTTTTTGTTGGCATGGGGGTGTTTTTGTTGATGCGGGGATTTTTGTTGATTTAACGTATTTGATGATATAAGATTTTGATTGATTCAGGGTTCTGTTGAATTAGGATTTTGTCATATTAGATTGTTTAAGGGTTGGGTTTTTTGTTGAATTAGGGATTTTTTTGCTTTAGGTTTTTTTTTTTTTTTTGATTTAGTGTTTGTGTTAATTTTGAGTTTTTTATTTGGGGTTTACATTTTTTATTAGCAACAACCAACCATCAGCCATATTAACATATACGCACATGCATTCCAAAGTGTTGAATCATTTTTTAGCTACACCTTAGAGAGGCCCTTCATGATTTTTTGATTAACAAATTCTCTAATCAAGTGAAAAACAAACTCAACTGGGGTGATACCAATACTAAATTATTTGAAAAAAATATCATATTTTGTAATTTGATTAATAATTTTTTAGAAGCAAATTTATTGTTTATTATTAGTTAGTGTTTGAATTCATGTTAATATCTTCCCAATAATGTTGTGCTGTAATAATTTTAGATTGTGTATGACAAAATTTCATAAGCACTAAATTAACAAGGATGTGAGTACAAACTAACAATCTATAATACAAATTGTAAAGTAACGATTGAAAAATATTAAAAAATCAAGTTCAAATAAACATGATGTCGGTAATGAAATAACAAGTAATCACACAACATATGCTCAAAATGTACATGACTATAAATGGCCCCTAGTGCCACATCCCAGTGGCTGTATCTGACATCGTGGCTTACGTTGTCACTGTGGGTTCCGTTCCTTTGGCATCGTCTACTGCTCGGAGTCATGACTTCTTTCATTGTCATGGCTTTGTGACCCTTCCATATAATACAGTGTGGAGAAACTCTCAACGAATGGTATGGGAGACGTGGCATAGTGGTGGGGAGTGCCATGCTGCATAGGTGAGCTGAATCCTAATCCCAACTGTAAATTTGATGACATGTACTGGGGCTGTAATTAGAAAGAATCTAACCCTATTGGCGTGTATGGGGATTGCATGTTAAGGGATGGTGGCGTCGATTTGTAGTAGTCCCTGACACGCCCAATGCCAGTCGATTAAGCCACATCCGCCACATTAGTAAATGCAGAAGCATATGAAAAAGGCTTAGCCATATTTGGATGTATCGGTGGGTGTGACAAGCCTAGCATGTTCAGATGAGGAGGTGGGTGTGACGGGCCCGGCATGGCCTAGTGACAAGTTAGGACTTGATTGTAAGGCTCGAAGTCTCGAGTAATTTGCTGTGAGGCCATGGTCTCCAACTATCAGAATATTGCCATGTCATACCCTATCCGGCACATCTACTACATTTGTTGGGCCTGTAACAAAATGTTAGGAATCATATATTAATATACATGCACTATATAAGGAGATGAATGATATCATACCATGTGCATGAAAACTCTAAGGCCTTTAGGTTGGTATCCCTTATGCATATACCGTTACAGAGGATTGATGATGCGTCATCCACTAGTAGCACTCCCAATAACCCTCCTCGATGTAAGATTGGTTGTAGTGGTGCTCAGTAAAGTGTCGGAACCACGACTGATCCTACCACTAATGCACATATGTCACATGATATTGGCGCAATCCCTACCCTGTGCTGAGCATTTTTTTATGTGGTACAAAGTGTTAGGGTTTGAAGATATCGACTACATTGCATCGAGCTGCTTGACAACTCTCTTGGAATAGTGATACTCAACTACTTGAAAGATGATCATGAGACCAAAGTATATCCATCGAGCACATAATCTCTCATCATTCAATGCCGTGATGTCCTGCTCATCTTATAACTGCCGTATGAACTGTATATAATAGAAATTGTCTATGTGTAAGTGTATGCAGATGACATTAAATTTTTATTCAAGTTAAAGCATAAATACAAACTTGAGTCAGGCCCTGGAGTCGAGAATCTCATGGATCACGTGCATGGAGTGGGATGCTATCTCATGCATGTCGTGGGAAATCCTCATGTACCTATATCATGATATTGTTCAGTAACTTAATGCCCTCAATATCAAAATGTATATTAATATATGTTGATCATCATACCATGCATTGAAGGGGGTAGGAGGAAGTACTTGATCGTCTTGCAGCTGCATCTGCTTAATGTTTACCCACGCATCGCCTTAGTGAGGGCAGAGTGCTAGAATTTGAGACTACACCCAAATTTGAATTGAACAAGAATTGTTGTGAATAATAAGAAGATGCAATGGGTGACTTGAATGGAAATGAAATTAGAGTTGACTTCACCTCTATCAGCTCGACCGCACCCGATGTATTATGATGCCCTTAAATGGATGCAGCATGAAGATTTCTATATAAATATACTAACACAACACTGACCTAGATATAATGACGTGCACGATCGAGGTCTTCGAGGGGCCACAGTAAGTGTATGCTAACTGTGTTTCCTAAGGTGTTAGGCAACATCGTGCATCCCTACCTTCGTAATGTAAATACTTGTGCGTGCTGAGCTATCTGCTCAAGAGTGCAGTCCTCATGTAATAGGTTAATCATCATATGTTTGTGCACGTCGAAAAGGCTAATGGTGTTACCCTTTAAATGATCTTGGAGTGGGGTAAAACCTAAGTAATGCTGTAAGTACGCTACCACTCCACCTCAGATCGGCTAGTATTTACCCTTGTGATTGGCTTACTTAAGGTAGGTAGCTGCCATAACATGGCCACATTCTGGAGAGTGGTCATGGCCTTTCCTGATGCCAAGTAGAATGTGTGGGTCTTTGGGTGCTGTCTCTCAATCATAGCAGTGAGTAGATGCCAATCTAACTAAACGTGATCGCATCTGTAAACTTTATAGAAGTGAATCTCATGTAGTATGGCTATTACTCTATCATCTGGTCAAAAAATTTGTAACCAAAAGTCTGGACATTTGGCATGAATGATGTAATTTAACTCTCCATCCCATTCCATGTTACACATCTGATTATGCGGCATATAGTAAGGTGGGATCACTCAGCCTAAGTTCTGTCTTACAATATGAAAGGGGATTATTTTAGAGTTTTTCAGCATTAACAAATAGGAAATCTAAATGAAATGTGATTTGTAATTGTTGGGTATTGATCTTGTTGATTTCATTATAAATTATGGTTTTGTGGGGGTGCTTCTTCGACATGGGCTTTATAAGTGTTGGGAATTGAAATTGTTGACTTTATTGCGACTTCGGGATTTATGGGGGTGCTTCCCTTTGATGTGTAATTTGCAAGGGTTGAAACTTATTGGAGTTGGAGATTAGGATTGGAACTTATTATGGAGTTGAAAATTAAGGTTGGAGTTATTAACTTGGGGTTGAAAGTAGGTCCTCAATCTAAGTGTTGGAACTTATTCAGTTACGGTTGAGAATGGAATCTACTGACTTAAAATTTGGAATGGAACTTATTATAGGTGTCAAGAATGGAAATACTTGACTTAGAGTTCAAATTAGGGTTTTCTAGCAGTTCTTCTCACTTGAGGGTTGTTTGTATTTAAGATAAAAGCATAACTATGTAACGCACTATTACTAAAAGCAAACAGTAGTCAAGTATAGTACATAGCATTTTATTAATAAAAGTCAAATTTACTGTAGTAAAAAATACATGTCATTAAGAAAACTACATAATATCTTATCCAACCTACATATAACACTAAAAATGAAAGTTGCATTACTTAAACAAAATACGTAGCACTACACAAGAATTATCATCGCCGTGGTCATTGAAAGGATGATAGAATTTGTTCAAGTCGATGATGGGCTTCCCTTTCACTTTCTCTTCATGCTTGATGCTCCGCCTAATCCATCTAATTTGGAATTTTCATACTTTAGTTGCACTTGCTATGCTTGATTAATCACCTTTCGAGATTATGAACAAGTTCAAAGTCTGACTGCTCCTAGTAAGTTTTAGCCTAAATTGGGTGAAATTGTCTGATATACGTGTTAACCTAGGCTACCGTGGATAAGTAGGGTGGCATAAGAATTTTTGTGTTCAACCCCTAATTATAGCACACTGCCATCACATTGAAATAGGGAATACTGCACAATACCCATTTCCCGCAGGAGCTTGATAGATCTCTAAGTTGCACAATTTGGACATTTCCTCCTCCATGACTAAGATGGATCATCGTGATGACCCGAGTTGTTCCCCTCGTGCCTATCAAACAACTACACATTGTGACCAATTGATTTGCCTTCTGCTTGTGCAAATAACTTGCTCAACCATGTTGGCCATTCATTCCCCACTGCGACAATTTCTTGTTCTTTTGTTCACCAATCATGGAAATATGCCACAGCACAATCAAATGTCGACTGTACTATGACACAAATAGGCAATTGTCTGACTCCTTTGATGACATCATTTTTGGATTCTGAAATATTCATAGTTAGAATCTTACAACGTTTGCCATCATCCCACACAAAAGTGCACTTCTTGAGATCAATCTGGGACAACTAATAATGCACACGTGGCTCTAGGGTCTTTATGTGCTCCATCGTCTATTCAAACTTGGACATTTGTGAATGGCTCCCAGCATATTAACATAAGTTTTTGTAATGGTGATTCTTAAATTTTTCAGTAGATTTGCGCACATATGTCTCAAGCAAAATTGATGGCACTTTAAAGATGTTTGAACTCATCAAACATCTCCATCATTGATAGTAAGCCTGCATAGCAGTCAGATATAAGACAAGTTTCGGATCTACCGCGTGTCACATGTTTAACAATCATTTGCAAAAACTAACGCCACAACTTGAAACTTGCTTCATTAACCAATACAAGTGCAAAGGGCAACACCTACTGATTAGCATCAACTGCCATAATAATCAGTAATTTGTGATTGTACTTAACACACAGGTGAGTTCCATTAGCATTGATGACCTGTTGGCAATGAGCATAGTCATCTATGCATGGTTGAATGCGTAGAGTACATAATGCAGCATATTAGCTTTGGGTACATTGGTGTCCTTTGTGTCACCTCTCCACCAAAATTCTGGGATTCCATCTCTGCAATGCTGACATATATATAGGCAACCTTCACAGAATCCTTCCATGTGCCATACACTTTTTGACTGCACATTTTAGTTTGTTCCATGCCTTACCATACCTTATCTCGAACCCATATTGCCATTCACCATTTGCATGACACATTAAATAAGTGAGGTAGTGGCGGACCATTCCAGTGACCATATTCTTATCCAAATTTGTATGGTCTATCGATAGCTCATCTAAAACATAGGTGTGTTTGAGCCCATATCGAGTAATTCACTACAGATCATACCATTGAGAGTATGAAGCAATCAAATGCCACTAGCAACTTTGATCATCGTTAGTGTGGTGGCATCAAGCTTCTAGAGGGTTGACGTGCTATTCACTCCTGAATATTCCTTTTGGGCAACCCTAACGAAGTAGTCTTTCATAGTCACTTGCAAATGTTCCTTAGATTTGAGGTACATATAAACACATAACTTGGGGTTTTCTTCATCGTAGTAAACTATTCCTCTAACCCTCAGGATGCCTTAGTTATCAGAATGAATATCCTCACTAACTTGTGTGAAGAATGGCACCATTAGGTACATGGATGTCCCAAGAGAAGTTACATTAGAGTACATGGACATCCTAATAGATAGCACTGCATTGATTGGTACATGGGATGTTTAAGAAGCACCTGCTTATGACTTTGCCAACACCTTGACTATAGCTGCAATGTTGACTGTGCGCTTTCATTGTCCTCAAAGGATGTACTATCTCTAGCACTCTCTTCCTCTAATGTAGTTTGTATTATCCAGTGCCTATGCTTATTTGCGTACTAAGTATTAGTATCCTCACCCTCCTCATTGTCCAACTGGGTTGCCTCTTCTGGGTGGTCACCATATGCATGTAAGGTCTCACCATATGTTGTACATACGGCACCTCATACAAATATGGTTTGGTGTTCAAATTAGAAAACTCAGATGCATCATGAATACCAACTACGATAATGCCTCAGTGACTCTTGGTATACTATCTACATAATCAACAACAGAAAAAGTTTAATGCAATAACACGCCCATATTTGCACCTCCTAGTGCATGTGTGTGCTGATCACCAACATGCCTAGGCTTTGTTTGTAAGTACTACTGTAAATTGTTCGATTGACTTCTTAGGTTCAATAGAAAGTTCAAATTGGTTGTAGTGTTAATTGATAATACTGATGCCATTTGTCCCTCGAATTGATCCATGAATACGTAGCTAGAGTAAAGTTAGAGTAACACCTTACTACTGTTGAATCCTGACAACAGATACATAGTAACCACAAGTTGATCGAAGTCTATGTCACGAGGAATGAGGGTCGCTATATCGTTCCATGGCTATAACTTAAAAAGTTGGATCCTGCAAGACAACGCTTTTCCAATACAAAAGAATTTGTATCTTGCTCTCAAATGATATAGTTATAGTAACAAAACCTATATCATTATTACTAAAATATAAAATTATACATTATATTAAATCAAAATCTTCAAATAATATTTTAAATTAAACAAACTTACAAACCTAGCACATAATCAACAACATATAATGCACTATTAAAAGGTTCACAATCTATAATAATACAAAATCAAAATCTTACAAGACTACTTTAAATTAAAATCTTAATGCTATAAATTAAACCAAACTCTTACTGCTGTACATAATAAACTATTATATTAAACAATATATTAAATCATTACATAATATATTAAACCAAATTCTATAACATTACATGAAATTACATAGAAAAACAAAATTAATGCATAGTCAGCAATATGAAGAATGAATAATATATAATATAATTGTTTCAGTACTCTAATTTTCAATATACATATTTTCTCAATTTCTCCAAATTGATCAAAACACATGTCTACAAACACTAATGAAGGTTACAAAATCTCATTCAAAATAATATTACGATGCAAAAGGGAAGTATATACCTACAAATATAGTGAACCTACTACACAAAGTTCTCTAAAAACATCCTAAGACTGCTTGCACACGAGAATGTTTTCCCCATTTTAAAATTTTAAAAATAACTTCACAACACATGTTTACTTTTACTGTCAAAACAAGTATAACTACAAAATTTGATTCAAAATAATACCATTTGAATAAAGAAAATGCATACACACAAATATAGACAACAAAGTATAGTCCTCCGTGTGTATGCTAGTAGCCATGAAACTGTTGTACAACATTACATGAAATTAAACCAGCAAACAAAATTAAAGCATAATCAACATAGAGAATGACTAATTCATATTCCCTGAATTCTAGATTATTGAATTCTATCCTATATTTCTTAATAATCTAGAATTCACCTCGAAAATCTTTATAATTCTGAATTGTACCCTAATTTTTTAATAATTGTAAATTCTATCCTAAAGTTTTTCAAAAGTATGAAACCAAGCCTCAAATTTTAAATAATTGTGAATTCTACCCTCAACTTTATATATCTATAAATCCATTCTTAACTTTTAAATAATTATAAATTCAACACTACACTTTTAAATAATTGTGAGATCTCCACAAAAAGTTTAAATAATTATTAATTCAATTTGAATTTTTTAATTAATTGCACATTCTCCACTAAAATTTTAAATAATTAGGAATTCTTCCTTACAAATTTAACCAATTGTGCAATCTACCTTAAACCCTTAAAAAACTCTACATTGTATCAACTATCTCTCAAAAATAATATTATTTACAAAAAAAGGAAATGCGTACCTCTAGATATAGTGAACCACTAATGACACCAATGAACTTTCTTATGCTACTCGCACATGAAAATATTTTCCCTATTTTAAAATTAACTTCACACCACATGTCTATTATTATTATCTAAACAAGTATAAATTATAAAATTTCATTCAAAATAACAGTATTTGAACAAAAAAAGGCATATCCACAAATATAGACAACAAAGTATAATCCTTTGCAGTACTCACTAGTAGAGGAAGGAATTTGCTTCTAGTTGGGATGTCAAAAGAGAGGACTATGTTTGTTTTTGGGTGGAGCACCGAATGGGAGAGAGGCAGGGGGAAGTGCGCCAAAGGGGAGGGGTGAAAGGGGGAAAGGGGGAAAGGGGGAAGTGTGTTAGGAGGAAGGGGAGCAAGGGGTATATAGACACTACACTCCATCCAATGGTTTAACGGAATGTAGAAAAAGGTACCATTTTGTTGAATCATCTAACAAAATGGCAGTAAAAGCCTGTACAACGGAATGGTACATTCCGAAAACCTCTTTCCCACCCCGTCACATTGAAAATTTTAAAAAATATATATTTATTTAAAAAAAATCCAAATACATATATACACCTCTTTCTTTCTTTGTAGATGCCTAGCTCTGGCTTATAGGTTGGCATATGCGTATATATGCGTATTTTGTGTGGGAGAGAATGAAAGGGTGACAAGTGGCCATGAAAATGACATGTTTTCCTGATATAAACCAAGCGTGAGCTTATGGGGGGTAGTGGCGATTATTAGCAGTTCTGTAGTGACAATGTTCCTCGAAAACTGCAATGCCTTAACCCCATTTATTTGAACATACCCCTCATTTTTCTTTTTCATTTTGCGTCACAAATTGCTAAAACAAATTTGCATGAAAAATTGCATCTTCTTTTATGTGTGTGAGAAAAGGTAAAAACAATGAGAAAAATTTATTCATTGTCTTCACCTATTAGGGTTTGGTGCACTTCATGTAGAGTTCATTGCAAATTTACATGTTAATTGAGCATGTGTTACTTGGGATGCATCTGTTTCAATTAACATAATGGACATCGAGTTAAAGTAATTGCTTTTTAATTTTTATTACCTTTTTCCTTTAATTGTATACATGGGCAAAATTGACTATTGTGTTTGAGTGTTTCAACTGAGATATATATATATATATATTAGGATTGGCTATAAAACCATGATCATGAAGATCACAGTAGAATAATTGTAATACACTAAAAACTTTGAGTCTTAGAAATAATATTTTGATGGAAGGATTATTTAATTACTTAATTTTCGGATGAAAATAGGTAGGAGAAGATAATTGTATGTAAAAAGTAAGATATACCAAATTAGTTGATCAAATCCTACTAGGCCTTGAAGAAAATTAAAAGGACAATTTTAATTAACTTAAAGATATATAAATAAGAAAAAAATAGGTTTGATTGGTTAGAAAAAAGTTGGGTTAATCCCAAACTCAAAATGAAGAAATCTAGTATAACTCAAATAGTGGATTACTCTAGTACAAATAGCATGCAAGAGTAGGAGGAATTAAACTATCCCACACAATTAGAAAAGCTAATCAGCCGTCCAAGGGGTGAGGAAAAAAGGGAGAAATGAGTCAACCCAAGATTTGTATCAAATTTGAGGTAGTTTCCTAGTTTGAGTTTAAAGTTTTTATGCATGAAACTGGGAATTACAATTCACGTATCTTAGGCACATGAAATATGAGAATTTTATGTGTGATTACGTAGATTGAACGTCAGTATATTTACGAAGATATGCTAGCACGAGACTAAGCATAGGAATTTGGACAAAATATGTGATATGTATAAACGAGTTAAATCTTATGTTTTCATTAAAAATTCTTGATTAAAATGTAATGTTAGAATTTTTAAGTTTAGAAATTATTGAAAAGATCCTTAGAACTTGTAAAATGTTGGTAATAATTAAAAAGAGGATTAAAATTGTGTAGAGGATGAAATTAGGACCAAATAGTGCCTTACGTGCAGTTTGGTGTCGCATTGCGGTCATCCTTGCAATCACACAGTGCGATCTCGCACTTGCTAGGTGCATGTCTGTAGCCGCAAATTGGGTGGCAAGACAGGTTATTTAACCCATGGCTATTGGTCATGGTTGTGATGTTCCTTCTCATAGGCATGAAATAAGCTTTTGCAGTCATGAGGCTTGACCGCGGCAAGAGACAAAATGTCCCATGGTCATTCCTACTGTCACGAGTCAGTCCTCTGTAGTCACGACTTAATTGTTTGTGGTCATGAGGGATACGAGCAGCTCTAAATAGAATGCATTGTGGCTTGTTTCATAGCCACAAAGCCATCTTTTGAAGTTGCGAGACTTGTTTCCATAGGTCCAAAACGGAGCGTTATTTTCTTATTCTTAATGCCTAATATTTCAATTTCAGGGCTTGAATAAGTAGCTCAAGACATGACAGGGTATATGGGATGTTAATTGAATGAAATTCAAAATAGAAAAACCCATTCAATAGGTAACTAATAATCTAAAAAGGACAATAATATGGACATGTACGATGCATTCAAAGCATATGAGTAAACGAGGTTCCTACTGAATTAGGAATTAAATGAAAATTATTTTGATTGAATAGGAAGTATAAAACCAGTAACCAATTAGTTTATTGATCTCTCGAATTAGCATCAAGCATGTGGGTACACCTTGTCAACTTTTATAACTACCTTTAAAATTGTTTTATGATAAAACTAAATTTTTATTGTTTGATTAAAATTATTTTTGAATTTTTTTCTACTTTATGAAAGTGTGATCTTGATGTGTTGATTTCTATGAAATTTGAAAATATTTTATTTTCCTACAAAATTCAAAGGTGAAATTTTTGCAAAATAAATTGTTTGTAATGAGCCATTTTGAAAATCTCTAAATGCGATAAAGGATAAAGATGTATAGCTCATGTATGATACCAACGACAGCGTGAGAATGAATTTCAACCCTCCCAATTAGGTAATAGCTTAGGACTCGTTTAATTGGGGAAAAAGTATTGGGGCTAAAAGCAAGCGAAGTTGAAATGTGATCTTACTAATTAGGAGTATAGATTGCAATATCGACTAGTTGGGGTTAAAGTAATGTGGCTCACAATAGTCACAACCAATTATTTACTTGACCCTTCTTAGTCAAGAGTCTAGACTAAGGCCCTAATTAGTGCAAAATGGCACACAAAGTACATATTCCAAGAGCTGACAGATGAACATGTGGTTTAATGAAAAATTCTAAAAAATAGTGTGATATTGTAGTTTATTGCTATCTATTTTACAAAGATGTTTTATGTAAATTGCATTATGCTCACATCCTATGAGAAGTAAAAAGGCAGATAATCCACTTACTAGGTGACTTGTCCTTTACATTTTCCAAATGCTATTCTTGTAGAGGATGACAAAGAGGACGAACTCACATGGGGATGGTAAACTAGGAAAATGAAGACCTTGATTTTCTTTTCACAAGCGGATAAGACGTTTATGATGTAATATATAGGTTAGTTTTTCTGATGCCAAATAGTGTTAAAATTTTTTCTTTTGGGATGTTATATGACATTTAATGGATTAGTTACTTTGGTATCTATTGGCTTTGGTATCTGCTGAGGTTACTCGATCCGCACCCTCAAAGACTAAACCCAATCCTGTTAATTTTGGGTTAAGTTGAGATCAGATTTTTAGGGGGGGTCAAAAATTGCCACCTCTAAGTAGCCATTTGAGTTGAACCTGACATAAACTGGAGGGAAGTAGAAAACAATCTAAAGTCACCTAAGTCAGTCTCTAAATTAGGAACTAAATAGTAAAGGTAATTGGTTTTTAGGCTAAACAACAAGAAACCTAATTGACTTGAGATGGCTGGGTACTGCCTCTATTGCTAGAGTGTACTTTGTGCCATCATCAGCATGCAGGAATATGCTGCTGACTGACTGGTGCATGTTTCAAATGTGCCTAGTTGGTCATTGTGCTGTGGAACACACAAACAACATTGCAAGAATAGTTGTCATTAGTAACAACAATGGTAATAATAACAACAATGGTGGTTAAAAACAACTAGGATGTTTGCTTTGACACAGGAAATGCTAATGTGTTCGTTTTGACATAGGAGAAAGTAGACAATGCTAAAGACATGGTTGTAAGTAATGTGCCATCTACCAACTTAACGCTTATTTTTTGTTCAATTAAGGTACTTCTCATTCATTTATTGTTAAGAAATTTTCTAAGCTCTTAGAGCATAAGTTAGAAATAATAGAGTACCCTATAAAGTAGCCACACTAGGTGGAAATAAGTAGCCGACACCCCCACCTATTTTTGAAATAGGTTAGTTCAAGTTTTGAAGGTCAAACTTTTTTTAAAGGGGACAAGATGTAGTACTCCAAAAATTTTAAGTATTAGAAGTAATATTTTGATGGAAGGTCTATTTCATTACTTAATTTTCAAATGAAAATAGTTAAGAGATGATAATTGTATATAAACAGTGAGACGTACCAAATTTAGTTAATCAAATCCTACCAAGCTTTGAAGATAATTAAAAGGACATTTTTAATTATCCTAATTATCTTTAGGATATATAAATAAGGGAAAAAAAGGGTCGATTGGCTGGAAAAGAAGTTGGGTTATGCCCAAATTTAATAAAGAAACTGGGTATAACTAAAATACTAGATTACCCTACTATAAATAGGACACAAGGGTAGGAGGAATTAAACTATCCCACACAATTAGAAAGCTAATCAGCTATCTAGAGGGTGAGGAAAAAAAGAAAGAAACGAGTCAACCCAAAAATAATGTCGAATTTGAGGTGATTTCCTAGTTCGAGTTAATAGTTTTCATGCATGGAGTTAGGAATTATGATTCATGTATCTTGGGCACATAAAACATGAGAATTTTATATGTGAATAGGTAGACTAAACAATAGTATATTTACCAAAGTTATGCTAGCATGAGATTATGCATAGGAATTTGGACAAAAGATGTATGATAAGCAAGTTAAATCCTACATTTTCTTTAAATTTTTTTTATTAATATGTAAAGTTAGAATTTTTATATTTAGAAATTATTGAAAAGTTCCTAAGAACCTGTAAAATGTGTGTAATCATCAAAAAAGAGTATTAAAATTACGTAGAGGATAAAATCAGAACCAATTAGCCCTTATGAGCAGCTTATTGCCTCATCGTTGTTGTCCTCATAGTCACATGGTGCGATCTTGTGCTTGCGGGGTGCACATCTATGGTTGTGAATCAAGTAGCGAGAGAGGTTGTTTGACTCGTGGTTGTCAATCGTAGTTGTAGGGTTCCTTCTAGCAGGCATGGCATTACCTTTTCGCGGTTGCGAGGCATGACCAGAGCAAGAGGTAGAACATCTGGGTTTTTTTTAAAATAACCTAAAAAATATATTTATCAAAATAATCCAATTTCAAAAGGATGTGCCAAAATAACTCAATTCCGTGAAATAATATCACAGAAACAAGTTCCATGATTTCATATCACGGAAATGCTTTCCATGATATATAATTATTTATATTATTTATATAATTAAATTTCAATAAATTATTTAAATAATTTAACTAAATTAATATATTTGACATCATAAACTAAATAAATAATTTAAATAATATAATTTTATATTTTTATGTTTTTAAATAATTTATATTTTATATTTTATAAATTTGAGTGCATAATTTCTTTTATACATAGAGAATGATAAAAAAAATTAATGGTAACAATTTAAAAAAATTTTATTTTTATTTGAAAATTAAAATTAATACAAAAAATAGAATTAATCACCAAAAAATTATTAGAAAATTGCACGCGTAAATAATTATAGTTTAATACTGTTACCTATTTTTAAAGAATTAATGTAGGTTTTAATTACAATCATATGTACATTACTAATTTATAATTAATTATACTTGAATAGTAGGTAATAATATTAAATGTCACAAATATGTGTGAATAATGAATAATGAAATATGATAATTTGAAAATAATTCAAACAAACATATTTATTCAAATAACTTCTAATAAACATGTTAATATAGAGTACAACATAATTCTATCTGAATGTCTTATGTCCCCTAATGCCACACCTAAGAGCGCGTCGATCTTTACGAGGCTGGAGGTAGAGTCATCATCTTCATACTGTGACGTGTTGTCATGTAACAACGCAGTGGAATGGTCAAATATATTGTCCTGCTGCACCTCCCCATGCGAGTCTATCTAAAAAAACCCAACAACATGATCAAATGTAAATTGAACAATTGAGGTTATTGGAAGTTGTCTTGTACCTTTCAAAACTCCATTAAGGGATTCTGAAATTTTTATTGTCTGGATCCCTTTACACCATCCTCTCTTATATACTAGTGTCCACTTCACTTAGTTAATTGTCATATGTCAATTCCATGCATTAGGATTGATTCTGTATATCTCTTCCATGCACCTATTGAACTTTGGTAACTCGTGCGCAGACCTCACCTTCTAACCTAAATCTTTCAGAGCTTGGCTCTTAAATGCCTGGCTGAAGTTTGGGCAAAGATACCTTAAACAATAGACATGTGTCCCACGTGGTTCTTAAAATGCAGGAACCCTTTCCATAGCTACGAGTAAGCCCGCATGACGATCAGAGATAAGACAGGTATGCTCCCTATCGTGCACAACATAACGGCTGATCAAATTCAAAAACTAGTGCCATGACTTTATACTCTCCTCGTCCACAATAGCAAAAGCTAATGGTAATACTTTGTGCACATCTAGTGCCATAGCGATCAACATTTTATACTTGTGCCTCGAATATAGGTGTGTCTTATCCACACTAATTATGTTGCAGCAGTGTTAGTATCCATCAAGACACGGTTTGAAGGTGCAAAAAACATACCCTAATGTGTATTGACTTCGAGCACCACTCTCAATGTGGTGCCACTCCACAATAGTTCCAGAGTAGTACTTTTGTAGTGCGGCCATGTATGCGGGTAACTTCTAAATTGAACTCTCCCACATGCCACACACCATCTCAATAGTCCATTTTGAACCATGCCATACTTTTATATAGTTAACTTCAAATTCATAGTTGTCATTTACTATCTGAATGATAAATTTGATATTGTATGATAGGTTTTGGTGAACTATACTCAGAAGTTATGATGTTCTTATCTAGGTTTCTGTAGTCCACTGACGTCATACTCGAGAATCAAGTGTGCGGACCTTTATATTTTGTAATTTGTCAAAAACCCGACATTGGCTTCAGAATAGCCCTTAAACCTGACTTGCAGCCTTCTTCATTTTGCTTGCATTTCACCTTCTATGGAGCTGATGTATTTTTTACCACTTTGTATTCATGCTGTGCAACACTGAATGAGTATTCTTTAACAGCCGAAATTATCTGATTTTTATTATTGAAATTCATATCCGCGAGCAATTCTCCACTATCCTCCTCATAAAATCTACCCCATGTAGTAGGAGGAATATCCTGAGAATCTTGCTCAGAGTCACCAAGAATGGTTTGCAAGAACTCAGTGAATGAGTACGTATATTGCACCGAACCTAAATCGATTGTATATAAGGTTGAGTTGATGTGCCAACATATCCTTGGCTAATTCGTTCCTCCGTTGATTCTATTGTACTCACATATGCAAGTCCCTCGTCATCCCCCTCCTCTGTGTCATCATCTGATGGTATATTTGTAGCACTCCATCTTGTCCAAAATTATCACCATTTGCCATTGACACATTATCGTACAGTTCTATCTCTAGGTCATCTTTCTCATTTAATGTATAACCTAATTGTTGAGCCATATGTAAAGGTCTCTCATTAAAATTATGCTCTTTTAGACTTTCGTGAACCCCTATCTGTGCCAAACGTTCCGTGACTTGCGGTAGGTCCCTCAACTACTCATTTATAGGACATGAGTGAAAATCATGATCTGCTTAAGGATGTAAGGTCTTATTGAACTCCAAATATAACTCTAAAAAATGGAATCTATTAATAAAGTTTAGGAAGAAATATAGATTGTTGTTGCTGTTCAAGTTAATTACAGTGGCTCTATCATGTCTATGTTCATGGCTTAGCACAATGGCGTGTAAACTCTCAATTCAAATCTATTACTATTAACACTACTCAATTGCTATAATCTTACAAAAAGTTGCATTAAGTTTGTGTTGTGAAAGATGGTATCTAACGCGCATGGCTCGCGGTTGTATCTAACAAAATTTACATTTCGCAAAATAGTGCCACCCCGATACAACATGATACAACACGATTTGTACATAATCTCCACCAATCGACACATCTTTATAAAAACAAGTCACAAAGAAAAATATTATCAACTCCATAAATTATCCAATTATGTATTTAAACTACTAAATTATTTTCCATATATTTCTGATTATGTCAAACTATTAAATGGATAATTTAATTGTTATAAGATGATATATAAAACTTATCTGTATCTTTAAAATAAACTCCATGTATTCATCATACACATCATATTTAGTCAACTAAATTTATTAATAACATTTTTTTGAAGGTAAATCTAATTTTAAACTAATTTGATTGTTATAAAATAATATGTAATATGCCAATACTTATTTAAAATAACTTCTAAATACTTTTTATATATTAGAGTAAAAAGTATTTTTAAATTTTTAAAATAAAATACAAGACATATATAATTTTATGAAAAATACACACATGCATATGGAAATTATATAATAGAAAATTTATACATATATATTAAAGAATAAAGCAGTCAACTAAATTATTAATTATACTTCTTATTAAGTTAAACTATTAAGTGAATAATTTAACAAAAAAAAATGATATATAAAACTTATTTATATCTTAAAAAATAATGTATTCATTATATCTTTAAAATAAATTTCATATCAAACATCTTACATATCAAATAGTAAAGTAGCTTACTAAAATTCTAATTAATTCAAACATACATATCAAATGATGAAATATCTAAAAAAATCAATTGCGACAACTAATTAAATTATTAAATTAATTTAAGAATATTTTCTCACTAAAGCAGGATATTCACGTATTCAACATGTATAAATATCATAATATTTCTATACATACCAAAAAGCATACACATATAATCATCAAATATATTTATATATTATATAACAAAAGATGTGCACATACCTTAGGAATTTCAAATCAAATGTTGCCTTAAATTATTCCGACCAAACTTTGCATGAATCTAAAAACCAAATGCAATCTTAAATCTCAAAGCTGATCGATTGTTGTCTGTCCACATTTAAACTACATAAATATATTACACTCTAACATATAATATATAATATGTAAATAGATATTTAAAATAAACTCTTATTATTTGTTATATATTTAATTACATATATATTAAAATTATTAAAATAAATTACAAAGTATGTATAATTTTTGTCAAGTATACACATATCAATATGTCAAATATAAAACAAATTGTTAATTATATTGTTAAACTATTAAATTGTTAAATTAATTCAAATACATTTCTTCACTAAAATAACATACTCACATATTCAATATATACAAATATAATAACATTTTCAAAAATATTAAAAATATAAACATATAATAAAAATTTTGAAATTATATTATATTACAAAAATTTAATACATACTTTAGAATATAAATCTTAAATTTTTAAAGTTGTAAACCAAACACAACTTTAAATAAAATTTGAAAAAGTAAATTTAATTTCAAACCAAACATTTTCTTTAGACTAATCTTAACATTTAAATTGATATCATATCAAATACAACTTTAAACAGTAAATTTAATCAATTAAGCAACAATGTATTTTAACTAAATATAATTTTAAATTATTAAATAATTGAAAATTTTTTTAATTTAATTTAAAATTAGTTTATAAGAAAAATTATGAAACAATATCTAAACATTTATATACTAAACACAATCTTAAACATATAACTTAAAAACATAAATAAAATTATGCATCTTAACTATAAAAATTAATTTTTGAATTTATGAAAATTAAAAAAAAAAGGAAAGAGTTTAAGTAAATGAAAGAAACAAACCTATCAATTGTTACTTCAAATTGAAGAATGGCGATTGAATGTTGTTGATGGGTTCAATGATTGCAAATTTATCAAATAATATTTAAACATTATATACTAAACACAATATTGAGCATATAATTTAAAAATATAAATAAAATTATGTATTTTAACTATCAAAATTAAATTACAAATTTACAGAAATAAAAAAGAGATAAAATAAATGAAAGAAACATATCGATTAATTGTTACTGTAAATTAAAAAATGATGATTCGTCGTTGAAAGAAACAAACCAATTAGTATAGGGAGAAGAATCTTAAGAGGTATAGAAAGGATTTTTAAAGGATTTAGTTAGAGAGATGAAGAGACAGATGAGGAAGAAATCGTCGAATAGTGAGGGAGAAGGTGTCAACTATGAATGAATGAGTCGGATAAGACGGGTTTTTAAGAAAGAAAATACATGTACCGGTCAAAGGCCGTAAATGGCGCTAACATTTTTCACGATTCGAGATTACGAAAACATGATTCTGTGAACTCGAATTGCGAAATTATTTTTTTTTTAATTAAGAAAGCCAATTCCATGATTTTGAATCACGGAATTGCCTCGATTGGGGCAATTTCCGTGATTCGAAACCATGGAATTGTGTTTTTAATTTTTTTATTTCCATGATTCAGAACCACGGAGGTTGCCTGGAATTAGCTTTTTTATATATATATTTAACTAATTCCATGATTTCATATCTCAAAATTGAGTTATTTTCACAACACCCACTGAAATCGGATTATTTTGACAAATAATTTTTTTAAAGTTATTCTGACAAAAAACCCCCAGAACATCCCACGATCATTCTTGCGGTTGGGACTTAATTGTTCACAATCACAAAGGTCTAGAGTGGCACTGAATAGAATGCATTGTAGCTCGTTTTGTGGCCATAGAGCCATCTTTTGTAGTCACGAGACCTACTTCCATGGGTGCAGAACCTGAAAAGTGAGCAAAGTGTTATTTTCACATTATTAATGCCTAATTTTTCAATTTCAAGCTTTAAAAAGTAGCTCAAAACTTGGAAGGATATATGGGATGTAAATTGACTGAAATTTGAGCAAGAAAACCCATTCAATAGGTAATTAAAAATCTAAAAAAGACAACAATACGAGACATGTAGGATACGTTCGAAGCATATGAATAAATGAGGTTAAAACTAAATTAGGAATTAAATGAGAATTGTTTTAATTGAAAAGGAAGTCAAGAACCTGTAACCAATGAGCTTATTGATCAGCAGAATTGGCATCAAAAAAGTAGATACACCATGCTAGCTTCTATAACTAGCTTCGAAATGGTTTTATGATACAACTAAATTTTTATTACCTGATTAAAATTATTTTTGAATATTTTCTTGCTTTATGAAAAGATGATCTTGATGTGTTGATTTTGGCAAAACTAAAAATATTTTAATTTCTTATAAAATTCAGATGTGACATATTTGCAAAATAAATTGTTTGTAATGAGCCATTCTAGAAATGTGTACATGCGGTAAATGATAAAGATGTACCACTCATGTGTGATACCGATGATAGTGTGAAGAATTTTGACCTTATCAATCGAGTAATAGATTAAAACTCATTCATTCAGGATAAAAGTATTGTGGCTGATTGCAGACAAAATTGATATATGACTCTATCAATTAGGAGTATAAATTAGGACATCACCTAGTCGAGGTTGAAATATTGGGGTTCACGGCGGACGCAGCCAATTATTCATGTGACCTTCCTTAATTGGGAGTGTAAATTAAAACCCCGATCATTGGAAATGTCACACCAAGTATGTATTCCATGAGTGAGTCAATGAAGATATGGTTTATGAATAATTCTATAAGGTAGTGTGATAATGTGGTTTGTTGTTATCTATTTTATAAAGATGTTTTATATAAATTATATTATACTCACATCCTATGAAAAGTAAAACAATAGGTGATCCGTTTACTAGGTGATTTGTCGCTCACGTTTTCCAAATGTTATTCTTGCAGAGGATGCCAAAGAGGATGAACTCACGTGGCGATGGTAGAATAAGGAAATGAAGACCTTGATTTTATTTTCACTAGCAAATAAGACATTTCTGATGTAATAGATAGGTTGGTTTGTTCAGTTGCCAAATAGTGTTAAAATTATTTCTTTGGGATATTATGTTACGTTTAAAGATTAGTTGCTTTGGTATATACTGGCTTTAATATTCACAAAGGTTATTCGTAGGTACCATCGTGTTATGTCTTGAATTCATAGTGTGAAAATAATTACTTAGAATTCTTCATTGAGTAGGAATTTTATTGGTTCTATGTATATTTGCTAAACTAATCTTGTAAAACGCGGTGTAGATTTTTGGGTTAGTTTTACCTTAAATGAGGATGCTAATTGGCACAAATGTTAAAACGCGGTGTCACGGTGGAAAGACATGACATTATATGCAAATTTGGACTCCTTAATCAACGAAATGCATCCCTCTCTCTATGCACTTTCATAACAAGACATGTATATAAATTTACATATTTCAAAATCAATTCTTTCAAACATATTAAATATTAAAATATAACTTTTTATCTCTTTTTCTTTGTTATTTTATAATACCGTTAAGTTTCTGTGCCAAACTCTATACTTTTAAATTAACATCAAAATGGGCTTTACAATCACACCAAAATTACTAAAGTCAGCATTTTTATTTCATGGTTATTAGGCGATGTATAGTCGAATTATTAAAAGATTTTTGAAAGCTCTTAGAGCTTGCTTGACTTTCGGGAGTTTATTAACTCATTCTAAATATTTTAGTAGTATGCCCTAAAATACTTTCAAACTCATAACTGGTTACAATTTACATTCAGCCTCTTGAGATTTTGAAATTCTTGAAATTTCATGGGAGAAATTCATTAAAAGGAAAATGTAAAATCACATCTGGCAAGTTAGGCAACTCCCAACTTCATTGATTAGATAGAACATTGCTTTTGAAGCACGTTTTTGTTCCCCCCAGCGGACACTCATAGTGTGTTGAGAGATTAGGTTCTAGATTTGAACTTCAAGTATAATGAAGAAAGTGACAAAGCATTGAATTTGCTTCATTTTCCATAGATACACTTGACGTGAAATTCGCATTGAATTTGCTTCATTTTCCCACAGAAAAACTTTGATGTGAAATTCGAAGGGTGTACACATCAGCCTTCCTAACTTGAAAAGGCTATATTCGTTTTTACTTTTTGATACTAAAATATACAATATAATTATTATATTTTTTAATTATTTTATATAATTTTTTGATAAAATATATCTAAAATACACAATTAAAATAAACTAAAGATATTTTAATTTGATAATTGTTTTCAAGAAAAAAAAACCTAATTTTTGAAGTGGCCTACTTGAGATTCTCAGCCATAATGTACAGCTGGTCAAAGTCTTTGTACTGGATACATATTTCATGTGGGCCGCCCTAAGAGGTGCCATATTATTTGGTATAATTATACATACAACCATAATGTACAGATGGTCAAAGTATCTATACTGGATACATGATTTCATGTAGGTCTTAATTAGTACCATATTGTTTGGTGTAATTATACTTACAACTAACAATGGCACAGTCAATGCTTGTGCAAGTTTTTAAATAAATTATACCATTTTATTCATAATAATAAATTATAACAAAAATAAAATTAATTCAAAATTAAGAACATATAAAAGATCGAAAAAGATAGAAAGAGCGAATGGAAAGTTACATAACATATAAGAGAAAAATAGAGTTATATTTACAGAAAATGGAGAAAGAAAAATATTTACATAAGGGTAATATAGTAATTTAATATTATACAATCAAAATTTGTATCTTGTCTTTATACATAGTATAGAACATAAAATAGATAAAAAAAATTTAAAATAAAAATAGAATAAATCAAAACTAAAAGTGAATGATATGTCATATGAGTGAAAGAAAATATATATATATATATATATATATATACATATATATATATATATCAGTGGTATAAGATTTCCAAACTCATTTATGCTTTAGGTCAATTGCTGAACCCATCGGTTAAAAGATGAAAATAGAAAAAAAGAAAAAAGAAAAGGGAACAGGAATACAAGATAATACTCTGATGAATTGGGTAATGAAGTAGAATTACATGTGCGAGAAAAGTGAAATACATTTTATGTAAAAATAGAAAAATGAAGATAATCAACAATAACTAATACTAGGGACCTAAAAGGATTTCTTGCTTCAAATCTTAGTTATGTTAAACACATAAAATTATGCTCATGAATTCCATAACAATAAAGAATCTATAAAAAAACATCAAAAGTTAATGTTTCTTTACCAAAAGCCAATAAATATTATGCCAAAGAGGCGACCAATAATTGAATTTTGTAGAAAATAAAAATTCTAATGAAACACATTTGTAGTGATTAATTTCGTGGATTTGATGCAAGAGTTGAAGTTGGATATGTGATCTAGCTCATGACTAAATTTTGTAAAAAAGGTTAGATACTCTTTTTGGCATCAAATGATAGGTGTGGCATGAGAATCACGTGATAGAAAATTCCACACGATATGTGTGTGTGTGTGTGGTGTTTATATATATAGTGGTAGGCTAATTTATAATCTAGTTATCAATTTTCAAAGATAAATTGAAAAAATTAATGCTTAGCTAGAGAAACAATGTTACGCTTTAATTTGATTTTATTTTGACATATTTTTTGTTGTTGGAATGAGGTAGGCAAGTCCAAAGTAGATGAAACACATTTCTTGAGATGCTTATGACAAGTTGTGCTAAAAATTCTCAATATTAACACTTCATATTGTTTAGCACATATTTTCCTTGTGCCTAAATTATGTCAATTTCTCTTGATAGAAGCGGACAAATATAACAACTAATCACCATCATTGTATTGTCCCTATAATCATGAAATTTTTGAACTTGATGTACAGTGGTAATCTATCTACCTGAATAGTATAGTCTATATTGATTTTTCCAATACCTGTAGGTAGAATAATTAATTAATAACAATCAAATTAATTGCAAAAAGATTAACATATGTAGATGATTGAGGAAGATTGATTAATTCAAACTCAATATTATATACTCTTCTACTCAAAACCTATTTTGGATAATTTAAAAGTAAAACAACACAAGAATTACTTGTGTGACATGAATTTGAAACTATTAATAGAGAATTCACCAAGAAAACCCTAATGGCTAGCATGATTGGTTCATGAACACAAGTTCCATTTCCTTCATTTGAACAGAAAGGGATTGCTTGTGGCCCTAATGTGAACTTAGGGCATTTATTGAATGCTTTGCTTTCAATGTTACTTTCATCTTTAATTCTTTTTCATATCCTTTAGATATTGGAATTGAATATTTGGCAGAGTTGCTCACTTACTCATACATTATTTTTTCATAAGTTTTACATATTGCTTTTACATTTTTGTGTGACAACAATCATGCACATGTTGTAGGCAATGGTTGTAATTATCTATGAAGCAAAATAATTGATAGCTATAAAATTATTGGCAATTATATTTACCTGAGTCTGATAGAGTTACAAATGGGGCTCAGTATGCGTTTTATGTCATGGGCTAAAATAAAACTCAATGAGTAGCCAAACCAAAAGCCCAATCCTTTTTTCTACGGATTCAAAGTTGACATATTATTTTCACAACATGTCTACGGAATTTACATTGATGAAAATATCTTAGATGTAAATGTTTACAATACATATTCTGATTATTAGCTAGTCACTACAGAATTGAATAAAATTGGAAATTTGAACAAAAAAAAAACCGTTTTGAGAGGAATCGTGTAATCTTATCATTAGGTTTGAAAATTTACAAGCGTTCATTTACTATGCTAACAATAATTGTAGTATATATAAAAACTAGCTCATATACACGACTACACAAAGACAAAGGTCCTAACACATTGAAATCCTCAAACACTGTAAATTCGAATTCGATCTAACTAAAACAATATATAACATAAACATGAAGAAATATAAGTATGTTTCGGATTTTGGACTAACAAAAAATTACAAGCTCCTTGCTCTTTTTACTATTATGAAACCTACAAATATTTTTGGAACATTGGTTTCAACAAGCAAAAGCAAATTGTTCAGAATACAGATAGTGTAGTGAAGTAAGAAAATTGGTCATCTTCCTTGGCTGAACTTAAAAAACCAAAATGAGCACAAGTTAGCTAGTTTGGGAGGTCCATGGCTTTATATATGTGAGACGTGTCTATGTGCATGATGAATGCTAATAAATTTAATAAGTAGCCAGGATAGATCAATTGAAACACAACAGAAGGTTTGTGTTCTCACAAAATGTTCCCTTAAAAAGCTAAGAGAACAATAAAGTCAAGAGAATTTACCAAATATGGAAACTTGGTGCAATAATTTGGACGATTTGGTTTGACTTCAAACATTACAGCAAGATGGTTAATAATAAGTGCATAAGTATCAAAATGGAGATAATATATATAATAGGTTTCTTTGGAAAACATCCTTAAGATGGTTGAGACACAACTGGAGAGGTACACATATCCTCACATTTACCATGTGAGTCGGATAGATGGGGAATAGAATTTGATCTTAATCTCGAATGCCAAGTTCAACATCAAGTTCATCATCTTGTTCAAAAAGCTTCAGAGGGCACACATCTTGCTCCTCTCCTTTTTTTCTTTGCCATAGCTTATATAAGAAAATAGAAAACATAAGAATGACTAAAAGATGAAGGAATATAATAAGAATTTTCAATCCAATTGAATTTCCAAATGACTTCTTCTTACAGCTTTCTTATCAATAGAAAAGTTTGATCCTAATGAGCCATCTGCCAGTCCTAAGCAGAGAATATAAAAATTCAATAATGGCCCTAAGCATATCAAATGCAACAACATAAAAGATTGTTAATGAGAAACTACATCAAGAAATCCCATTTCGATCTACTAGTGATTAGAAACTATGCACCCACACAAGATCTAGATTCAAACCATCACTAATCGGTTGTGGAAATCATTTAGCTCTAGACTTTTTCCTAATATTACTAATTGCAGTCAACATAATCAAAGTTGGGAATACAAAAAGAAGAAAATTATATTAATTTGCTCCAAAAAGAAACTATGCTAAAAGGGAAAAAGGGATTTGCATAGGCTAAACTATTACGTGGCCAATTAGAGCTTGGCCAAAGTAAAACGGGAAATATAGGTTTTCAGTTTGTAGATGTCTTAGCTAGCCTCACAAAGGATTTAAGCACTAATGAGCCATGTTTAGTTAAAGACTGCTTGATGTTAATGTAGACACACAAAATTTTATGTCTAATTAAATTATGCTATGTGAAAAATATGATGCAAATATTAATTAAATAAATTCTATTTATATTTTAAGAATTTAATTGATATTTTAATTGACGAAACAAATTTTAACAAATGGTGAGATCCTTTCAAAGCCATGGAAGATGAGGACTCTTGCAAGACCTAGCTTATCAATTAAAATTTATGATAAGTTATAAATTATGATGGCCTATTTAAATTGAGTCATCTTAGTAAGATGATGTAATCATATTATCCCTCCTACAACTACAAATAGGAGCCAAATCTCACAATTGAAGATTCAGATGAATTAAAGCCCATGAAATCTTTCTAAATTCTCTCTGCAATTTAAAGAAACTTTATGGCGTTCGTTGGCAAATTCAAGACGTTATTCGTGAAAAGTCTTCAAATTTTATTGTTTGATCCAAAATTATAATACTAAATTAGGAGATCAACGTTAATTGAAGACTCGACAAGTTTTAAGGAAGATTAAATACAAGCTTTTTCTTTGAAGATTGTTCAAGTTTCAAACATCATTCTTGGAGGAAGAATTAAGGGATACAAATTAGAGTTGGAATCGAGCCAAATCGAGCTTGAGTAGATTACTACTCGAACTCGAATCGAGTTGATTTTTTATGAGCTCGACTCTAGCTTGAACTCGACTTAAGTTGCCGATCTCGATCTCGAGCTCGAGTTTAAGCAAAATTATGCAACTCTAGCTCAAGATCACTAGGTTTGGTGTATGAGTAAAGAGTTCGAGTTTATTGAGCCCGAGCTCGAGCTCGAGCTCAAGCTCGATTCGAGAATGCACTGTAGAGTTTAGACTGTGTTTGGTAAAAACAAAAAAAAAAAAAATTAAAATGGAGAATCGAACTCGAGCTACTCGATCGAGCTTGAGTATCTCCATGAAATGTTTGAGTTCAACTTGGTGACTATGTCGAGTTGAATTGTGCTCGAGTCGAGCTTTGATCAAGTTGCTCGACTGAGTCAAGTCGAGCAATTCAATTGGTTAACACCCTTGATTCAAATTAGAGAATTAAATCAACAAAAATTCATTTTAATGTAAATTATCTCATCTTGTAAAAAAACTTCTTGTTATTATACAAGAATTTTCTCTATAGCTAGGATTCAACTTATTGAAATTTGGCTAGATTCTAGAACAAGAAAAAGATCCCATTTGACTAGCACATGTGTGTAGCTAAGCTAAATTGGTTCAATAACGGCCTACGAGTAATTGTTTGTCTTGTGATGTCTTCAATCCAATAAGTAGTTAGATCATAGGAGGAAGAGAGTCTATTGAACTTAAAGCTTTATAAACTTTATGTGGCATATCACTTGCATTACTTGTGATAAGGTGAACTAGTAGATTCAAAAATGAAAAGTTGGATAGAGAACAATATGTAAGAATTCTGGTCTTTGTGGTCTTGCTACTTTAAACTAGTAGATCAATCTACAAATTACAACTTGAACTACCAATCTTAGAATAAAGCTTTACCAAACTAAATGAGAGAAATTCAATAGAAATCACATACTATTGAATGGCTAGATGAATAATAAGAAGAAGAATGCTTAAGTACCTAGATCATAAAAGGGCTCTAATTTCATCTATTATCATAAAGTAAAATCAATCTATAGTTAAAATTCTCTTAGTACTTAAGACAATTGGTATAGAAGTTGATAAAAGCAGAGCCCACATAAGCAATCAAAGGTTTAACTTAAAAACTATGTTTTAATTGTTCACTCCACCTAAGCATTTAACCAATGTTCTCAACAAAATACCAATGAAAGGAAAATCTGGAAAACTTTCACCCCCTTTTTTGGATTCTAACAATTTGTTTCAACTATCTTTTCAAAAAATTGCAAACATAACAGATTAGATGTGTATAAAATTGAGTTATATCCACAAGATGAAGGGAAGAAGGCAGACCTAGAAGCAATAGAAGGAAAACAAATAACGAGAAAAGGCACTCGAACAATTGCAGACTTTTGAATATTCTCGTACTTTTGCTTTTCTTTTTCCCCTCTTCCTTTTTTTTTTTCCTATTATTCTCTTATGCGATTGTTTGTTTACCGCCAAATCCCACAAGATTTCACCATGAATAAACTTGTCATACTAAGATTTGTTTTTAAATTGAACACGTAAAACTGGTTAGAAATTGTTAAAGAGGAAGAGTAGATAAGAAGACCTTTCAAGCATTCATTATTAACACTTTCAAAACTAGTTCTTGCAAATTTTTCTTCCAAATTTTGTTATTATAATTCAATTTTCTATTTTAACACAATTCTCTTTTCTCTTTTCTCTTTATTTTGTCGATCTATGCTATGGTGTCAATTTTTTGTTCGCCAAATATATATTAATCAAAATGTTCCTTTCTCTAGTTATTGTTATCTCCATATTTTTAACACGTTCATTTTCCCCATGATTTTCCTTTAATTTCTTTTTTTATAATTTTAATTTTTAATTATTTTTTAATGTTAAAAATATAATAAAATAACACTACTCGTAATTAGTTACCAATGTAATCCGTAATTGAATTCCAAATAATTATTCAGAAAATGGGAAACTAAAAATCTTCTGCGTTCCGAATCCCCGAATTGCACATTCCCTACCAAAAATTCGTACCCTCGCGAGACTCCGCACAAACATGCTATATATCGGCAGCAGGAAGCCCTAAACTTTCTCTCTCACGCAGCAACGACATTCTTTAGGCTCCCAGCCTCTACAGTACTTGGCTTCTTTCGCTCTACGGGCAAGCCTTATGTTTTCCTTTTATTTGATCTACTATTTTCCTCCGCTATATTTTCAATTTTAGGCCTTTCATTGGAATTCAGGGCTTGTATTTTTATAATTTTATGACGGTTGATCATGATTTCTTTTTTTTAAAATTACTGGATTTTCAGATTTCTGGGATTTACTTGAAGCCATGGCTCTGGTGAGTGTGCCGTCTCTTTTCTGTAACCTTTGTTTTACGTATTGTTGTGATTTTCTGGCAGATCTCTTGGTTTTTAGGAGAGCGTGGAAATTTAATTGGTTTGTAGATGTGGCTCCAAAGTTGAGGTTTTTGCCTTTTGTCTGGCTTTGTTATGCTCTAGGATCGTTTGAATTGTTGTTCCTCTATTCGGTCGTTCATTTGTTTTCTAGATTTGTATTGAAGTATTGATACCTTTACGTTTTTTTTTTTTTTTCAAATTTTTGCTCCGAGACATGTTTATTTTTAAGTTATTTGAGAATAAAACCTAATAATATCTAACCTATAATAGTTGTCCTTGCAATCTTCATTTTTTACTGTTTTATATTCCATTGATTTTTTTTAGTGATCGCTTTCTGTGACTAAATGAGTCACCTGATGGTTTGTAATGATAATTGCCCGCTGTATATAGGACTACTGTCCAAATCTACCTTTTAAGAAGTCAATATGTATTTAAAGAAATTGGTGGAATTTGTATTTTTTTGGACTATTTTACCATAACCATCCCTACGTATGGTTAAGTAACAAAACAACGAGAAAGCACAGATGCAGTTGGTGGATTATGCTGCTGGATCCTTAGGCTCATTTCCACTTGTTATTCCTCTTAACTGTAAGACATTACATCATTATTTTTAATTTTATTTGCTTCATCCACGTGTCAAAGGCTAGGCTTCTTGTTTAATGTTTATCCATTATGCATATTCAGTCTTCCATATGGTAGCTTGGCCTATGTGAGATTTATTTTTATGGTGCTTTGGTATTGTGTTATTCTTTTCTAGATACCACTTGGGAGCATTTCAAAACTTATTAGAATGATGGTCATTTAATTGGATTTGAGTGCTCAGAATGTGCAAAGAGTTTTATCTGTATTTTTGAAATAGAATATTTACATCATAAAATAGAGTTTTTATAGTGCTTTTATTTTCCCCTATTCCTCAGTGAAATCAAAATTCTGATTCGTGGAGTGTGAGTGTCTGATGGCGACCCTCTTTAAGGTAATTCTGATTAGCTACTGTTATATTTCATGTATTGTGTGAGAAGGAAATTGAATCACTGATCTACTTCCAGTATGTTTTCCCACATTAATCATCAATTTTTGCTTGAATTAGGTTTTTGTATAAGCATTTTAGCTGTCTGTAACAGGAATTTTGATGGTGTTCTTGCACTATTGCTTCACTATAACATTGACTGGTTTTTGAACTTGTACTTCAGATCTGTGGATTGTTTGGCTGATGGGCTTGGCGTGGTGTATTTTATATTGTTTTTAATTTGTTTTTATTTGTGTTAGGATCCGACCAAACTATCTGCATACAGGGATAGAAGGTTTCCTGGGACGCAAGAAGAATTTGATGAGGCGCTGCAAAACTCAATGACTGTTTACATTGGGAATATGTCGTTTTATACGACAGAAGAGCAAGTTTACGAGCTGTTTTCTCGAGCAGGAGAGATAAAAAAGATAATCATGGGGTTGGATAAGAACAGCAAAACTCCATGTGGCTTCTGCTTTGTAATGTGAGTATTTGCACAGTATTCCTTGGGATTTGTTCAATGAATAGGAGCATAAAGTTGTGTACCCATTGCAGGTTTTATTTTATCTCATATGTGAAAATGTGAGATTATGTTGCTAAGATTTCTGTTAGCTTCTAACAGTGATATGTGGTTATAATTGGTGTGATGGCATTTTCAAGGCTTATATCTGGTCATACTATCTTGTATTAATTTTATTGTGGTTACCAGTTTCTACTCCAGAGAAGATGCCGAAGAGTCTGTTAAATATATCAGTGGGACGATTCTGGATGATCGTCCTATTCGTGTAGACTTTGATTGGGGGTTTCAAGAAGGCAGACAATGGGGGCGTGGGAAAAGTGGCGGACAGGTGATGCCTGTAAAATTTGTTGCACCTTACTCTGATTTCTTTATGTGATTCATCTTTTATTTTTCAGGTTCGGGATGAATATCGCACTGACTATGACCCAGATATCCTTTGTATGCCTTTCCCTTTTAAAGTTATCCCTCTTAGATCAGACTTTTATTAATGTACTGTTTTCTGTTTGCATTTTTACATGTGGATTCTGTTTTTTTAAAGCTATTATCTTTCATTTTTTTGGTTGTAAATATTGTCATTATCTCAACCTTTAAAGAGTCATCATATGTAGACTAAATATGTCAGGTTGCAACAGATTCTTAGGTTCGTGGTCCTGCTGCACAACTGCATCTAGTCCAAGTCTTAATTTTCATCTCTCTTTGAATGAATTGGTATTTGATTAAGAATTCTCTTTTGTGATTGGACTCCTCTCTGATTCATTTTCTTTTTTATTTTTTGATTGTGTCTCCCTTTTGCACTCGTTGCCTCTGCTCATTTTAAAAGCTATTATACTTGTTACTTTATTTGAAGTTATGGCATCTATTGACTCTGGGTATGGGAAAGAAGATTGTGGAGAAATCCACAGATGTAGCTTTGTTGTTTCTTCATTTAAGTTTCCTGAACTCCTTAATTAGCCATACGTAGAGGTGGTTATGGTAAAATAGTCCAACAGGAGTTGGAAGCACAGAGGCAGTTGGTGGATTATGGTGCTGGATCCTTAGGCTCATTTGCACCTGTTATGCCGGTTAACTGTAAGTCATTACATCGTTATTATTATTTTTTAAAATTTGTTTCATCCACATGTCAAATGCCAGGCTTCTTATTTAATGTTTTTTCCATTATGCATATTCAGGCTTCCATATGGTAGCTTGAGCTAAGAGAGTTTTATTTTTATGATGCTTTGGTATTGTATTATTCTTTTCTAGATATCACTTAGGAGCATTTCAAAACTTATCAGAACAACAGTCCTTTAATTGGATTTGAGAGCTCAGAAAGTGCGAAGAGTTTTACTTATATTTTTGAGATAGAATATTTGAACTTATCAATAGCAGGTGTTTGGACTAGTTAAGTATTTTTTATTTGTAGTGACGGCGGGGCTCCTTTGTGTAAGGTGGGTGAGTCTGATTCTTTCTTGGTATGTAATTTTGGGGCATTTGCTTATAATTGCTTTTTCTTAGTGGAAAAGCCTTTGTTTACATAATTAAATGACTCATTTATCCTTTATGAGGATGATGAATAAGTAATGTGTTTAGTTTGTTTACTGTTTATATCACTGCAATGGAAGCTGATCTTCAACAAATGCAGATGGTAGACATGGTGGACACTATGGTCATGGTGGCTCTCACCGACATGGCAGGGGTACTATGTTCACTTAAGTAGTATTTTATTTGTCTTGCTCATAGGCTTAATTAATTGATGTGTTTTGGGGACAGATTACTCTCGTAAGCGAAACAGAGAAGATGACCGCCGCGGGCCAGAGTTCTCGAGGAGGAAGTCAGACTTTGTATATCGAAGAAATCCAGATCATGAACCCAGACCCGTATGTTAAGATCTGCTTCTATTATTGTGTCAACACATACCTGCTATGGATAATATACCAATAGCTTTATTTAATTTGATTGCCTTCGTAAGCTGTCAAGAACTCAAGAACTTCAATGATTGCTTAAAACACAAGATGTTGTCGATAGTGAGCATCAAGTGATAAGATTGTGCAAATGTCACCATCTTAATATTTAATTAATTTTTTACATTTTTGAAGTATCCTGTAATGCGGCAGGTGCATCTTCGAATGGACCATTCTTTCCTCTTATAATCTATGTATCCTAGTTGAGGGGCAGGTCCCAATTTGTGTACATTAATGATTTGTGTACGTTAATAATAGGAATCCTGTTGCTTTACAGGAAAAAAATCCACGATTTCGGGAGAGTGGTGATTCCGATGATGAGGAGGAGGATGACCGGAAGCGGCATCCCTGAGCAATTTCATCCGTTAAATCCCAATGTAGATTTCAGAAGTTTACACAGCTATATGCTTTGTTTCACAAGGTGCAGTCGCCCCGCTTGAACAAACATTACTGTTTAAATATCTGTATTCCATTCTCAAACTTCATTTCCCTCTAAACATCTTAAGTGTTGAAGTTAGTCCTGGAATACTTTCAATTCCCATGTATTGTAAACGTGCCACAATGACACCATTTGTTAGGATAATTGTCTCTGTTTGACAGATTCAGAAGCCAAATGAATGTGACAAAACCATTTTGAATTTGAGTCCGGTCCCCTATATATAACTTAGACAAGGCAGAAAATGGCTATAATGTTGTATCTCTGTTTTATTTATCTTTTTTATTTTACAAGACGGAATTTATTGATGCTGTTTATAGTTGTTGATTTCATATAAAATTTAAATATGACAAGCTTGTGCAATTTTTGTATCAATAATAATAATAATTATTATTATTATAAAATGTTATTTATATTATATTAACAACAATAGGGTAAAGGGCACTTGATCATTACCTTCAAAAGTAATATAATAGCATTTATATGTTAGTTATGATACTTTGCATCTTAATGCATCGTTACTTTAAATGTAGGATAAATTTTTATGGTAATTGATTACAATAAATAAAACTTTATAATTTATAAAAAAATTTATGCAGGTTCGTGTCATTATATATTGCTTGTTATACTCAGACTATGAACTTACTTTTGGTTATTAATGTTATATTTATTTTGAATGATTGGGTTTCATAAATTATTTTATCAAATTAAATCATGTGTTTGTGATGGATAAATGCTTTTGAGCAATTTTAAGCCCCATATACAATTATTAAAATAAAAGATAATTAATCTCTGGTTGGACTAAAAAAATGAAGTATCCAAGCTCCGTTTAGAAAAAATCCAATTGGTAATATATCTATGATTACTACGTGTATCATAAATAATTCCTGTTTGTTATTTCTAAAGTCATAACAAAAAGAAAGGGTGATGAGAAGATTTGTCCTATATGTGCAAATCCAAATCGGGCGGATCTTTACCCGGAGTAGAGCATAAACCTAAAAAGATGAAAGAGGCCCATTCAGGAACAAGAAAATACTACCGTGATTTGGATTGAATCTCGATTGATTAAGGTCTTGATCACTTATTTTTATAAGATTATACTCTAAAGATTTGTACACTTCGATGGATATGATTAAAGTCTAGGAATTTTCTTGAAAGATACATTAATTATATGGTAATTTAATATTGTATTTACTAATAAGGATTAAATGTTGGATGGCTTAATTATAAGTATCCCAAATGAGCCAATATATTTGGATTATTTCATCACACTTATCAGGTTGGACTATCTTATTCGACATTTTGTTAAATAGTATCAGACTTATATTTTATCATGGATTTTTGTCAGCTAAAGTGAACATTTGATTAATTTTGATAAATTAATTTATTAAGTCTAATCTTTAAAGGTGAACATATCTTAAATGATTATTTTAAGTAATAAAATAGTTTACATGGATTAATTAATTTTCAACAATTATATTTAGTAAAGTTAACTACTTACGGTGATTATTTTTGTCTTTCCATTATAACTTTAATATGTAAATTATTCAATTAACAATATCAGGTCAAAATAGTAATTTAAATGATATATAAGTAATTTTTAATATCTTAATTATTTAATCATAACTTTCATGTAAGATTATTTATTCAACAATTGTATGATTTTATAGCAAGCCTCTATTTAATCAAAGAAAACAAGTGATTAAGTTAAATAAAATAATCTAATTCTATTTTATCACTCAAAATGAATATGTCACACATGTGATTAAATAATCCTTTAAAATAATTCCATTGGGCATTAATCCAATGATTGAAAGTAAACATGTCTCTAGTCTAACCTGTTCTTTTCCTCCTGCTATTCTTTACATGGTCACGATTCAATTAAATGGTAGCTACTCATTTAAAAGTATTAAACTCATAATTGATAAGGACAAGAATAAGGAAAAATAATCAAAATTCATTCATTCATCAAAAAATATTACTAACACAAGGTTTTGGAATAAAATTTAGCAACTCATAATGTTTACCAATAAAACCAAACTAAATTATATCATCCCAAATTCAAAAATTAAAGAAAAAGACAAAGAAAAACTTATTCTAAAGTATTAAATGGTTGCACACATGATGAGGTCTTCAAAATTGAGTGAATTCCTTCGTGCTTCTCTTTTCAAAGTGTTTCTTAGTCTTCAAGGCCACCAAAAACTTTTTAAGACTTTAGTTATATTTGTTTTACAATTATTCATCACTCAAAAATACACACATAATTCTTACTTATCTTTTCTTATCTCTTCTTTCTCTTGCTTTTACACAATTTTCAAGGTAAAAACACCTAAAAATACATACCAAAATTTAAAAACAAACAAAGCCTTTATTTTTGTATTCCTTATATATTTGATGGCATAGAAAAGAAGTCCAAAAATTGTGTTAAAATATGCTACCAAAAATGATTTGAACTCCTGTTGTTGTTGGTCTTGTGGCCATGATATCTTTAGTAGTCACGAGGTCAAATTCCACCATTTCGAATCCGGATGCAATAATTACATAAAATTGATTGCTGTGATTCATGGCCACAACATCTCGTCCTGTGGATGCAAGCTCTACTTTCGCTATCACACTGATTGCCTATGGAAATTCCATAATGCTTTGCAGTCTAGCTCATCAACACCATCCTTTTTCTTGCGGTTGCTTCTCTGACCTTTGCGATTGCGAAGCTTTTTGCACTAAAGATTTTGTTGCTTCCATTCCTACTAGTGCAGTTGCGACATCTACGGACGTGATCTTCACTTCTACAGCCACGATCCTACAAGCAAAACAGATTTTTGTTGAATTATGTCCAAAAATCATGTTTTTCACTCCAAATTCATGAATTCACATCCTAATACCTAATTTTTAACTAGGAAAACTTTCACATAAAATTTTAATTATTTAAAACCACAATAAAGCACAAAATCACTCATTTAGAGGGCAAAAATCTACTTTAAAATTAAGTATGATTACATTCAAACACTTGAGGTTTCCTAATCCTTCGCGAACAAGAATTCAACAACAAGACAAATGGCACTCAAAACATACAATTCAGATAGCAATAGTAGAGTTAGGTTGGCCACCTTTCTTAATTGTATAACAATTTTATAAAAACAATTAAGCAACTCTAAAATTATTCAAGAATACTACATCTTTAAGCCATCCATCTTCAATGCTAGTCTCTACGTAAGTTTGTAAGCCACCCTAACCTCCCATTACCTTAGTCACTTGACGTTGCTATTACCTAGTAAAGACAATTAATTCATGAACAGCTCACCTCAATGAGTCCACCTATCCCACCTTTTCACAAGCTCAAACAACGAATGAAACGAGATCAATTAGACATAGTGGGGTTCAGCGAAGGAGAGAGGGCCTTTGTTTTTCTTCCCCTACATTAATTCTTTTCAACCTTTCTTGTGAGCCTTTTTGTAAGTTTTCTTAAGTTGTTAGGACTCTTTTTATGTGAAAGTGAATAGGGATCACTGTGCACACCCTTAGTTATTTAGCTCATAACAAACTTGAGATATTTTGTATAGTTATAACCAAGTAACCATGGTATGCAAGAATGAATAGAGGTTTTTGTGCACTTTCGGTTATTAAGTCACTTCAATTAATGGAGTAGAAAATTTTTATATGCTCACCTTTTTTCAGATTTTCTTTCATAATCCCTTTTCACATTTTTCTTTTTGTTTGTTTTCACTCCTTTCTATTGTCTATTTTATCCCTCATTCCTCCCACCTTTTTTATTCATATTCTAATGGTTTATGAACTCTCTAAAATAAGACTTACTCCTACAAACTATCATCTCTTCTATAGTAATAGAACTTCTCAAGCTACTTAGTAAATAGGGGTCGGGTAGTGTGCAGAAAATATGGGAATTCCTTTTTCAACTACAGATCAACTTATCATGCAATTCACCAACCTCACCGTGTTACCATAGTCGCACATGCAATTCTCAACCAAGCAATATATTATTTATTCTCACTCAACTTAACAACCAAACACACGCACGCACAGAAGCCAACATTGACTGTAAGACCACCCCATAGACAAGCAGCACTTATACGAAATCAGCAATTAGCAAAATTTCAACTACTCCATTTAAAGTATTCACTTAGAATCAAGCATCCTTAACAACTGGCTATTCCAACATGCTTAATAAAATTTATAGGTATTAGCAAAAGCCAGAAACACAAGAATTTTACCTTTACATATTGTTTATATATTTACCAATCTATCAAGCAATTCTACAAGCACTTGGCATGCAACTTGAAAACAAGTAACAAATATCCAATAATCAACTAAAAGCCATCCACATGTGTACTCCACGACACATAATTCTTAGGCAACTAGTTCAACATTCGAATTTTAGCAAAAATTAAGCAAAGACACAACAAACTTGTGGTGTAATATCTCAAATTTTTGGAACACAATAACAATAGTTATACAACATTATAAGGGTAATTTTAGGGGAGTAAATTATTTATTTTATTATTATTTTTGTGTAAATAAAGAGAGTTAATATTAAATGTACATGAAAGTCAATATACACATCTCTATGCTAGTCAAACCTTACCAAAATTTAATATAGTGGTGAGGAAGTAATTTCCATAGCTATGGAGACTAAAATCAAGAATCAGAGCCTGATATTTATTTAACTATTTTTGGTAAATTTTTGTTAAAAATATTTAGGTGGGAATGGCAAAGAATAAATATGGTGCATGCTTGCCAAAGCTTACCAAAAATTAGAACCATAATGGAGGCTCATTACAATGAGTAAATAAGGTCAAATTAAAATGATTGAAATAAATTTTACACCTTAAAAAAAATAGCGTGAGAAAGATGGCCCAAAAATAACAGAGCCCTAAACTACCACAATGAACACCATTCCACCCATATTTACATATACACACATATATAGTTAAAGCCCTACAAGAAAATATATTCTTTCATCATAAATCACCCCTAGCAGCCATCCAAGAGGGGGAGCAAGAAGCGAGATGAAAATTTCAAGTTCAAGCACGTAGAGAACTCAAGAAACCAAAAGGCTCACGCCGTTGAACTCTAAGTATAGTGAGCAAATATCAAGAAAATGGTTATTCTATGAACATTGGTAATTGTCTTTTAAAAAAATTATACTCCCAATAAATTTTGTCCTCTTGTTGAAACTTACTGCAGAATATTCGTTGAAATTTTATACTTTTCTATACTTGTTCCAAAATATTTTCTTGAAAATAATTTTTTTCGATTCGTGTAAATTGATATGTTTGGTTTAAACTATTTTAATTTGAATTGCATTTGAATGTGAATAAATGCTATACAACCATGTTTTAAATTATTTCATATATATTAATCGAGTGCATTGGGTTATTGAGAAATGTAGTGTAAACCCAAAGGAATAGTATAAGAAGATAAAAGCTACTTAACTGAGGTTAAAAGTTAAAAGTAAAGTTTTTTCAACTAAAGTTAAAGGTTAGTCAAAATGTTCCTTTCTCTAGTTATTTCTATCTCTACATTTTTAACATATTCATTTTCTCCATAATGTTCCTTTAATTTCTCTTTTTACCATATAATTTTGATTTTTAATTATTTTTTTATATTAAAAGTACAAAAAAAAAAAAAACACTACTCATAATTAGTTATCAGTATAATCCGCAATTGAATTCCAAATAATTATTGAGAAAATGGGAAAACTAAAAATCTTCTGCGTATCGAATCCCCGAATTGCCCTTTAACGTTAGCACACAAACCAAATCAATGCGGCGCATTCTCCCCCAAAAGTGCACAAACATGCGATATATTGGCTTCAAGAAACCCTCAGCCTCCTCTCTCATATAGCAGCGCTATTCGTTTGGCTCCTAGCCTCTGCACTACGCGGCTTCTTTCACTCTACAGGCAAGCCTTATGTTGTACTACTATTTGATCTACTATTTTCCTCCGCTATGTTTTCAATTTTAGGCCTTTCTTTGGTATGCAGGGCCTGTATTTTTATAATTTTATGATGTTTGATAAAGATTTCTTTTTTTATTACTGGATTTTCAGATTTCTGGGGATTTACTTGAAGCCATGGTTCTGGTGGGTGTGCTGTCTCTTTTCTGTAACCTTTGTTTTACGTATTGTTGTGATTTTTCTGGCAGATCTCTTGGTTTTTAGTAAAGCGTGGAAATTTAATTAGTTTGTATATGTGGCTCCAAAGTTGAGGTTTTTCATTTTAATCGGGCTTCGATTACGAAGACGCTCTAGAATCGTTTGAATTGATGTTCCTCTATTCGGTCGTTCATGTGTATAGTATCTTGTGCCTGTGCATTCGTATGCTTTAATCAGGCTGCGATTCTGATTGCAATATATTGTCTTGTGTCTGTGCATTCGTATACTTAATTTGGCTAATTTTATCTGGGTATTGACAGTAACTTACTGGTTCCTCAAATCATTTCTTCATGGCATCGATACTTGTGATAGTTTAAAGGAAGGTCAGTGCTAATATTTTAGCCCTTGCCCTTTGGTCAAACACAGGATGAATACAAGATTAGGAGTCAGCAAACCCAGCAGCTTACTAGGGCTGTCTGAAGAAAGAACACAGTTGAAAAGGAAGCGCACGCCACACTGTGAGAGCTGTGAAACGGAAGACCCAGAACCCGGAACTCATCCCCGGAGTCCGGAAAGTTTCTCCCTCTAAAATGTATAACAAGCGTGGCCTCTGGGCAATTAAAGCCAAGAATGGTGGTAAATTCTCCCACCATGAGAAGGCTGCTGCTGCTACTCCATTGCCGAAGAAGGCTCCTAAGTGTTACCTAGCTGATGATGTCAAGAAGCTGCCCTCCAATAAGCGCAAGCCCAAGCCCACCAAGCTCAGGTTTATATTTTCAAATATCTTTTTTTTATTATCTTATTAGTTCGATGGATTTGTTGTGTGTTGATTTACATTTTCTATTACTTTTTGTTTGTAGGGCGGATATTACTCCGGGGACGGTGTTGATAAATGAGAAAGATTTCATCATATCTGAGACATATCCAGAATCTGAATACAATCCTAGTGGTGATATTCTCGATGGTGATGGCCGTATTAGCATTCAAGACCTTTTGGACCCACTGCATGGCAAGTCAGGTTTCAGCAAACTCCGGAAGAGCTTGCACCGAATGGAGAAAAAGTCTACGCCCATTCTGGTGCCACTTCCCAAGCCAGATCAAGAAAGGTTGGAGCGAAAGGCTGCTTATGAACAATCAACGAAGGATATTACCAAGTGGGAACCTTTGGTCAAGAGGAACCGAGAAGCACCTACTTTATATTTTGATGAAGATGTGGACTTGGGATTTTCAACTATAGGAGCAATTGCTTCTGAATTTGAACCAAGAACTGATTTTGAGAAGAAAATTGCTTCTTTGGTTAGCCAAAATGAGGTTGTTGAAGCTCACAAAAAAGATGGTGCTAGGCTTCTTGAGCTGAACAAGGTTTTAAGTCATATTAATCAATATTTAGCCTTATAGCCTTTTACTTATAACCTCGATCACCCTGTTGTTATTTATCATATTCTTCTATCACATACTTCTCTATAAAACATTGTAAATGATTGTGCAATCAACTCTTACTTTCTGGATGATTTGGCAGATATCTGCTGAAGATGTCATGGATAGACAGGAACGCCTTGCCAAAATGCGTAGTCTTCTTTTTCGCCATGAGATGAAGTTAAAACGAATTAAAAAAATAAAGTCGAAAACCTATCACAGGCTATTGAAAAAGGACCGAAAGAAGGTAGCTGAAGCTGCAATTCAAATGGATCCAGAAGCTGCAAAGGAACTTGCAATGAAGCAAGAGTTCAAAAGGGCTGAGGTAATTTGATATTAATTTGAATTGCTCTAATTACTGATTCTTGGTTCTGAAGATTGTAGATTGCATTTCAATCCATTACTTGATAAATTCAGGAACGTATGACTTTAAAACACAAAAACAGCTCCAAATGGGCAAAACGAATTTTGCGACGTGGTCTCAAAGTCCAAGATGAAGCTACCTGGGAAGCTTTCGGTGAACAGCTTAACCAACATGCTGCTTTGACTAGAAAAATAAATTCAGTGAAAGAAAGCAGTAGCAGTGATGAGAGCAATGATGACGATGAGAGTGATGACATGGCCAATTCGGACGAGGATGTTACAACAAAACTGTTAACGAAGGCAAAGGAGAAAACCCTTAAAGTATTACAAGGGGATGAGGAGATGCCTAAGTCAGGAGTGCTTTCTTTACCTTTCATGGTAATTTGGTGCATCTTGTATATTTTCACTTGTTCTCTTAATATCGTGAAGTTTCAGTCATTATCATTATGATGTCTCAATCTTCTGAAAGTTAGGTAATTGTAATCTAAACAATTGTCATGAAAATGATCAATTATGATCATTTGCTATTGCTTTGTGTAGGTGCGTGGAATGGAGAAGAGAAAAGAGGCTGCTGATAAAGAAGCAAAGCTAGCTCTTGAACAATATGAATCTTCATTGAAGCAGTTTGAAGATAGAAGTGGGTTGGAAAATCATGACCAGGGTGCCTCAAGTGGTCGGATGGTTTTTGGTGTCCGGAAAAGGATGGTTAACGAAACAAGTAAGAATGTCAAATTGAATAACTACTATGGCAACAGCGATAGTGAAAATGATGGTGAGTCCAAGAAAGATGATGTCATTGAACACAATCACAATGATAAAACCCTAAGAGAGTCAGGCATTGACCATAATTTACTTCGAGAAGAGTTTGGAGTCGCTCATGATTCCATATCGAAGGTGGTACATTTTCCTGCTCCTCTGTGTTGCCTCTCTTTTTTCATCTTTTCCAATACTGATTGTTGTTTATTTGATGAAAAATCAAATTGTCTCTTTGAAACTTAATGTTATATGGCATGCAATAGAACTAGAATGTAACTTAGGAGGATATTTTTTTTCTTGAAGATTATCAATGTACCAAGAATATATCAGTAACCAAAACACACCATGTGATACAAGTTGTGATCTGAGAAAGTTATTTATTTCTAATTATACCTGAGATATTTCCCAATTCTTATGTAAATTGAATGTTATAATGAGAGTTTTATCTTTGTCTTAGACCAGGGATAATTTGGTCCTAGTGCTTTGCCTAGGCTCTTGCATTTCCGTACATTTTTTTGGGGTAAATTTTGGCTTTTGGGGTTGGGGGTGATACAAATATAGCATAGATAAAATGTATGGGTATCAGGAATCTTTTGGATGTTCCAAGTTTATATCTTTGCTGTTTTTTGTATCTGACTCTTTCTCTTTGGATTCCATGTTGTGTTACATGTTTATTATAATTCCTTTTTTTTCCCCTGTAATTTGCCTATTTTCAGAGCTTTGAGGATGCTGAAGACCCAGGGCCCAAGGCAACTTATGAGGTTGCTTTTTTGGCTTCTGATTCATGGAAGAAGGTTAGTTCTTTTTTAGGTTTAGTCTCTATTTCTTACACATGAAACTCAGTACATTAGATATGACACAATGTTATGGCTAATGAATAGATAAGACGATCATCAGATGCTATTAAACAGGCTGAAGACAGCAACAATGTTCGCGAGTCTACACTAATAAAACATGATCAGAGTATTGAGGTATATCAAGTTCACAAAATTCATATGCCACCTGATCCCAATCAGCAAATGTTTAATTGTGTTATTTTTGGTTATGATATCATTTGCAGGAAAACGATGATGATTGTGATACAGATAGTGATGAGGAGATGGTGGATGGAATTTTATCTTCTGGCCTGAAATCTACTTATGAAGTTCCGTCTCAAGCAGAACTCATACGACGTGCTTTTGCTGGTGACGATGTTGAAGAAGATTTTGAGAAAGATAAGGACGCAGTGTTAAATGAGGAAAACCCAGAACCTGAAAAGCCTGTTTTGCTTCCTGGCTGGGGTCAATGGACTGACATTCAGAAAAAGAAAGACTTACCCTCTTGGATACTGGAAAAGCATGAAATGGAGAAAAAGAGAAGGCTAGAATCTGTGAAGGAGAGGAAGGATGCACATCTTAATAATGTCATCATTTCAGAGAAGTTGGATAAAAAGGTTAGTTTTATGTTATTTTGGATTCTTGAAAAATGCATGTTTTATTTGTGTGACTCAGCTGCGCATCAATCAGATTGCCATAAGGATGCAACACTTCGTCATTGGATGGTAGTTTTGCAGCAGATGATATCACCGCATTTCTTTCACTCAAACATTGTAAATGAAAGACCTAAGAATGTCTTTGGAGGATGGCGGGATTGGTGGAAGTGGTAGGACAAGAAAGGATTATGCCTTCCCCACATATACACTACCGTGTATCATTTGCTGTTCTCCTTAGAATTTGCCGTCCAATTCTCCACCCATTATAACAAATAGAAAGTAATGGGTTTTTTGTTCCCCAAGAGCTGACGGATAATGAGTTGGAGGAATGTGTAATATAATTTTCTCTTCAGCTATGCTTTTTCATCAGATCAAATAAAATGGAATACAGGAAATGGGAATTTCCCCTGGTTTTTGCTGTTGCTTTCCTGTGGGGAAATGATTATAAAGAATGCACTTCTTTCCAATGCATCTTATGAACAATATGTGTTGCCGAGGACATTAGTTGTTGGCTTATTGAGTTTAATGTTGTTTTGTCCTCGTAGGCTGAAAAACTACATACTAAGACACTGCCTTATCCCTATACGTCCAAGGAAGTTTTTGAACAGAGCGTTCGGATGCCAATTGGACCAGAATTTAATCCTGCCACTGCTATTGGAGCTCTTAATCGTCCAGAGGTGCATTTCTGGAATTGGAAGTTTTTATGTTACATCATTCCCCAATTCGTAGTACTGCTTGGGACTCCCGAGTCTCTTATTATTGTTGTTGTTATTTTAGTCGTGAATTGCTCATCTTATTCTTTGTCTGTGGACAGGTGGTGAAGAAAGCTGGCGTTACCATCAAACCAATCACATACGAGGATGCGAGTGTCCGTGAGAAAGCTGAGGCCATTAAGCGCAATGCTCAGAAACCAAGAAAGGGCAAGGATAAAAATCGATCAACCAAAAAGATTACTGCGAAGGTGTGAAAGCAAAGCAAAATGTCGGCGACATAGTGTTCGAACATATGTTTTGTTTCGTCGTGCTTTTTACGTGTTACACAATTAGGAAATTCGATTTTTGTTTATTCAACAATCATTTTTTTAAGATTATTGGAGAAGGGCACAACCCATTGTCACGTTATGTTTGAGGACTGGGTTGCTGCCCTCGCATTGGGGCCCTGATAGATTGTCCACGAACTTGGGAATGGAATACAATTTTCTGGACAAATTTATGGTCGAACGGAACCAGGCGTCTTTTTATGGCTGCCATGTAACTCTTTCATCATTGCATTATGGTTGAGAGTTGTGTCAGGGAATCCTAGCGAGGATCCAATGCCATCGTGGGTGTAAGACATTGTTTTCAAGTTCAAAGGCTATGCTTGTTTTTATAGTCTACATCTTTCTCCACCCTATAAATTTTTATGTAACCAAACATGTTATATAAAATTTTTACTTAAATTTAATTTTTTTTATATATAATTAATCAAAATTTTTTAATCGTTATGTGTATTAATAATTAAATTAATATTTATATGTTCATATTTATATATAATTATATTCTAAAAATTAGTCATTTTGTATTTATTATCAAATTATTTAATTATTATGCTATATTTTATATACATATATATATATATTTATATAAAGAAGCATAGCCTTCTTTTGGTCTTTTTTTCAATAGCCTATGATAGGTTTTTGACTTTATTTCTTTTTTTCGTTTTGCCTTCATCTCATGGTGAAAAAGAAGATTACGCATTTTGGCAAGGCGTTCCTATCTATCCATGACATCTTTAGCGAATATCTGTCACATCGTCCAAGAAGTAAGAGTTGATTGCACAATCATTTACAATGTTTTATAGAGAAGTATGTGATAGAAGAATAATAAATAACAGTACGGTGATCGAGGTTACAAGTAAAAGGCTATAAGGCTAAATATTGATTAATATGACTTAACATCTTGTTCAGTTCAAGAATCCTAGCACCATCTTTTTTGTGAGCTTCAACAACCTCATTTTGGCTAACCAAAGAAGCAATTTTCTCCTCAAAATCAGTTCTTGGTTCAAATTCAAAAGCAATTGCTCCTATAGTTGAAAATCCTAAGTCCATATCTTCATCAAAATATAAAGTAGGTGCTTCTCTGTTCCTGTTGACCAAGGGTTTCCACGTGGTAATATCCTTTTTTGATTGTTCATAAGCAGTCTTTTGCTCTAATCTTTCTTGATCTGGCTTGGGAAGTGGCACCAGAATGGGCGTAGACTTTTTCTGTGTTCAGTGCAAGCTCTTTCGGAGTTTGCTGAAACTTGACTTGCCATGCAGTGGGTCTAAAAGGTCTTAAATGCTAATATGGCCATCACCATCGAGAATATCACCACTAGGGTTGTATTTAGATTCTGGATATGCTTCAAATATGATGAAATCTTTCTCCTTTATCAACACCGTCCTCGGAGTAATACTTGCCTTGTCAACAAAAAGTAATAGAAAACGTAAATCAACACACAACAAATCTATCGAACTAATAAGATAATAAAAAAAAAGACATTTAAAAATATAAACCTGAGCTTGGTGGGCTTAGGCTTGCGCTTATTGGAGGGCAGCTTCTTGACATCATCAGCTAGGTAACACTTAGGAGCCTTCTTCGACGTTGGAGTGGCAGCAGCAGCCTTCTCATGATGGGGGAATTTACCACTATTGTTGGCTTTAATTGCTCAAAGGCCACGCTTGTGATACATTTTAGAGAGAGAGACTTTCCGGACTCTGGGGATGAGTTCTGGGTTACGGGTCTTTTGCCTCGGTGCCATTTCGCAGCTCTCACAGTGTGGCATTCGCTTCCTCTTCAATTGTGTTCTTTCTTCAGATAGCCCTAGTAAGCTGCTGGGTTTGCTAACTCCTAATCTTGTTTTCATCCTATGTTTGACCAAAGAAACTCAAAAAATTTGTGTTAAATATTGTAGAAGCAACAATAAACAACACAATAATAGCTGAAAACTATGAACACTGTGGATGGGAAAGGGCTAAAATATTAGCATTGACCTTCCTTTGAACTACCACAAGTATTGATGGCACGAAGAAATTATTTAAGGAACCAGTAAGTTACTGTCAATACCTAGATAAAATTAGCTGAATTAAGCATACGAATGCACAGACACAAGATAATATACACATGAACGACTGAATAGAGGAACATCAATTCAAACAATTCTAGAGCATCTTTAGAATCAAACCCCGATTAAAACGAAATACCTCAAGTTTGGAGCCACATATAAAAACTAATTAAATTTCCACGCGTTACTAAAAACAAAGAGATCTGCCAGAAAAATCACAACAATACATAAAACAAAGGTTATAGAAAGAGACAGCACAGTCACCCGAACCATGGCTTTAAGTAAATCCCAAAAAATCTGAAAATCCAGTAATAAAAAAAGAAATCTTTATCAAACATCAAAAATTATAAAAATACAAGCCTTGCATACCAAAGATAGGCCTAAAATTGAAAACATAGCAGAGCAAAATAGTAGATCAAATAGAAGTAAAACATAAGGTTTGCCTACAGAGTGAAAGAAGCTGTGTACTGTAGAGGCTAGGAGCCATACAAATAGCATTGCAAAAAGATAGTAGGAGCCTTCTCATGGTGGGGGAATTTACCAACGTTTTTAGCTTTAATTTCCCAGAGGCCGTGGAGAGACTTTTTGAACTCTGGGAATGAGTTCTAATTACTGGTCTTCTGCCTTGGCGCCATTTCGTAGCTCCTACGGTGTGGTGAGTGCTTCGTGCAGTGCAGAAGATGGCTGGCGAGGATGAGAAATGCGACTAAAATCCTAGCGGGGTCACATATATCAGTAACAAACTGAGCCCTGTTTTATTAGGCCTGACACCCAATGAACGACAGTTAGCAGAAAATAAACATAATTGCATGAATAGACCACAAAAAAATACTAGACACATGCCAATTTAAATCATGGCTCTTTCTCATAGCTAGGACATTAAATTCTAAAATAAGGGTAAAAAAGGTAGCTTTACACGGACAACGAGACAAAGTTAGTGTGGAGATAAGTAAAAGGCTATAAGGCTAAATATTAATTAATATGACTTAACACATTGTTTAGCTCAAGAAACCCGACACCATCATTTTTGTGAGCTTCAACAACCTCATTTTGGCTGACCAAAGAAGCAATTTTCTTATCAAAATTAGTTCTTGGTTCAAATTTAGAAGCAATTACTCATATAGTTGAAAATTTCAAGTCCACAACTTCATCAAAATATAAATTAGGTGCATCTCTATTCCTCTTGACCAAAGGTCCCCACTTGATAATATCCTTCTTTGATCGTTCATAAACAGCCTTTCGCTCCAACCTTTCTTGATCTGGCTTGGGAAGTGGTGCCATAATGTGCGGAGACTTTTTCTCCATTTGGTGCAAGCTCTTCCAAAGTTTGCTGAAACCTGACTGCCATGCAGTGGGTCCAAAACATCCTGAATTCTAATACGGCCATCACCATCAAGAATATCACCACTAGGATTGTATTCAAATTCCAAATATGCCTCAGATATGATGATAAAAAATGTAAATCAACACACAACAAATCCATCAAACCAATAAGTAATAAAAAAAGATATTTAAAAATATAAACTTGAACTTCGTGGGCTTGTTATTGGAGGGTGGCTACTTGACATCTTCAACTAGGTAAAACTTAGGAGCCTTCCCCAGCACCAAAGCTACGGCAGGAGCCTTCTCATGGTGGAAAAATTTTCCATCATTCTTGGCTTTAATTTCCCAAAGGCCACACTTGTGATACATTTTAGAGGGAGAGACTTTCCGAACTCCGAGAATGAGTTCCGATTACAGGTCTTCTATCTCGGTGCCATTTTGTAGCTCCCACGGTGTGGTGCGTGCTTCGTGTGGTGTAGAAGATGGCTTGTGAGGATGAGAAACGTGACTAAAACTCTAGCAGGGTCATATATATCAGTAACAAATTGAGCCCTACTTTATTGGGCCGAACACCTAATGAACGACAGTTAGCAGAAAATATAAATAATTGGACAAGTAGACCACAAAAAATTCTAGACACATGCCAATTTAAATCATGGTCCCATCTCATACTTAGGACATTAAATTTTAAAATAAGGGTCAAAAAGGTTGCTTCACATGGATAACGAGACAAAGTTAGTGTGGAGATAGTAAAAGGCTATAAGGCTAAATATTGATTAATATGACTTAAACAACTTGTTCAGCTCAAGAAGCCTGCCACCATCATTTTTGCGAGCTTCAACAACCTCATTTTAGCTAACCAAAGAAGTGATTTTTATCTCAAAATCAATTCATGGTTCAAATTTCGGAGCAATTGCTCCTATAGTTGAAAATCCCAAGTCCACATCTTCATCAAAATATAAAGTAGGTGCTTCTCTGTTCCTTTTGACCAAAGGTCCCCACTTGGTAGTATCATTCTTTGATTGTTCATAAATAGCCTTTTGCTCCAACCTTCCTTGATCTGGCTTGGGAAGTGGCGCCAGAATGGGCGTAGACTTTTTCTCCATTTGGTCCAAACTCTTTTGGAGTTTGCTGAAACCTGACTTGCCATGCAATGGGTCAAAAAGGTCCAAAATGCTGTTACGGCCATCACCATTGAGAATATCACCATTAAGATGGTATTTAGATTCTAGATATGCCTTAGATATGATGATAGAAAATGTAAATCAACACACAAAAAATCCATCGAACCAATAAGATAATAATAAAAAGATATTTAAAAATATAAACCTAAACTTGGGGGCCTTAGGCTTACGCTTATTGGAGAATGGCTTCTTGACATCATCCGCTAGGTAAAACTTAGGAGCCTTCCTTAGCATCGGAGCGGCGGTAGGAGCCTTCTCATGGTGGGGGAATTTACCACTAATCTTAGCTTTAATTGCCCATGGGCCATGCTTGTAATACATTTTAGAGGGAGAGACTTTCCAGTCTCTGGGGATGAGTTCTGAGTTACGAGTCTTCTACCTTGGTGCCATTTCGCAACTCCTACGGTGTGGTACATGCTTTGTGCAGCACATAAGATGGCTGGGGAGGATGAGAAACGTGACTAAAACCCTAAGGGGTTGTATATATCAGTAACAAACTGAGCCCTGCTTTATTGGGCCGGATGCCCTAGGAACGACAATTAGTAGAAAATATAAATAATTACACAAATGGACCACACAAAATTCTAGACACACGCCAATTTATATCATGGTACCATCTCACAGCTAGGACATTAAATTGTAAAATATAGGTAAAAAAGGTAGCTTCACACGAACAACGAGATAGAGTTAGTGTGGAGAAAAGTAAAAGGCTATAAGGCTAAATATTGATTAATATAACTTAAACACCTTGTTCAGCTTAAGAAACCTACCATCATCATTTTGTGAGCTTCAACAACCTTATTTTGGCCGACCAAACATGCAAGTTTCTTCTCGAAATTAGTTCTTGGTTCAAATTCAAAAGCACTTGCTTTTATAGTCGAAAATCCCAAGTTCACATCTTCATCAAAATATAAAGTAGATGCTTCTCTGTTCCTCTTAACCAAAGGTCCCCACTTGGTAATATCCTTCTTTGATCATTAATAAGCAGCCTTTCGCTCCAACTTTTCTTGATCTGGCTTGGGAAGTGGCTCTAGCATGGGCGTAGGCTTTTCTTCCATTTGGTGTAAGCTCTTCCAGAGTTTGCTAAAACCTGACTTGCCATGCAATAGGTCAAAAAGGTCCTAAATGCTGATACAACCATCACCATCAAGAATATCACCATTGGGATTGTATTCAAATTCTAGATATGTCTCAGATATGATGATAGATAACGTAAATCAACACATAACAAATCCATCGAATTAATAAGATAATAAAAATCAAATCAAGCATTCTTAACAATTGGTTATTCCAACATGCTTAATAGAATTTAGAAGCATTAGCAGAAGCTGGAAGCACAAGAATTTTACCATCACACATTGTTTATATATTCACCAGTCTATTAAGCAATTCTACAAGCACTTGCTATGCAACTTGAAAACAAGTAATAGATATCCAATAATCAACTAAAAGCCATCCGCATTTGTACTTTACAGCACATAATCCTTAGGCAACTAGTTCAATATTTGAATTTTAGCAAAAATTAAGCAAAGACATAACAAACCTGTGGTGTAATACCCCAAATTTTTTGGACACAATAACAATAGCTATAAAACATTATGAGGGTAATTTTGGGGGAGTAAATTCTTTATTTTATTATTATTTTCGTGTAAATAAAGAGAATTAATATTAAATGTACATGAAAGACAATGTACACACCTCTATGGTAGTCAAAACCTACCAAAATTTAATATAGTGGCGACGAAGAAATTTCCATAGCTATTGAGACTAAAATCAAGGATGAGAGGCCATTATTTATTTAAGTATTTTGGTAAATTTTTGCTAAAAATATTTAGGTGGGAATGGCAGAGAATAAGTACGGTATATGCTTGCCAAGCATACCAAAAATTGGAACATTTTTGGGGGCTCATTACAATGAGTAAATAAGGTCAAATTAGGATGATTGAGATACATTTTCTAACTTGAAAAAAAAAAATAGAAAGTCATGAGAAAGTTGGCCCCAAAATAATAGAGCCCTAAACTACCACAATAAACACCATTCCACCTATATTTGCATATATACATATATGTACAGTTAAAACCTTACAAGAAAATGCATTCATTCACCTTAAATCACCCTAGTAGCCATCAAAGAGGGAGAGGAAGAAAGGAGATGAAAATTCTAAGTTCAAGTGTGTAGAAAACTCAAGAAACCAAAAGGCTCACGTTGTTGATCTCAAAGTACAGTGAGCAAATACCAATTGGTTATCCTATGAACATTGATAACTATCTTTTAAAAAATTATATTCTCTGGAAATTTTGTACTCTTGTTGAAACTTATTGCAGAATATTCCTTGAAATTTTATGATTTTCTATACTTGTTCCAAATATTTTCTTGAAAAATATTCTTGTTCAATATGTGTAAATTGGTATGTTTGGTTTAAATTGTTTTAATCTAAAACGCTTTTGGATGTGAACAAGTGCTATGCAACTGTGTTTTAAATTGCTTCAAATATGTTAATCTTGTACATTGAGTTATTGAGAAGTATAGTGGAGAACAAAAGGAATAGTGCAAGAAGGTAAGAGCTGCTTAATTGAGGTTAAAAGTTAAAGTAAGGCCTGTTCATCTGGAGTTAAAGGTTGAGGTAATACTCACTCATTTGGAGTTAAAGGTTGAGGGAAGACACACTCAATTAGAATTAAAGGTTGGGACAAAACCCTCTTTAGTTGAAGTAAAAGACTAACGTCCTGATCAAAAAGAATGGTACGTTAACTACATGAATTCCCAAGTGTACTAAGGAATGAGTCAAGTAAAGTGAATATGGGGCGATTCACATGTGAATTTTCAACTGCTAGCTTCTTTGTTACTTTTTACATAAATGTTTGAATGTTTGAATATTATCAATTATTTTATCATGTTCACTTTCCAATGAAAAGGTAGGAGACCGCTTATTGAGAAATTAGTCACTCACCACTTTTCAAAATTCCTTATGCAGAAAACCCCAGTGAGAAAGAGTAAATGTGGGGATGGTCAGAAGAGAACCTGAGATAAGGCAGACTTAGTTATATTACTGCTTTACGAATAATATTTTGAAGTAATAGAATAAGCCTTTTGTTTTATTTCCACAGCAATTTAATAAACTTACATAAGTTATAAAACTGTTACTACTATGCTTTAGAATGTGTGATTTGACATTGATATAAGAAATGGATAGGGTTAGTGCTTTAGGTGAGCGGGCACCTTTTGACTATAGCGCTTTACCTAAGGACATCATAGATCGCCTCTTCGTCACGATGACCCAGTTAGGTAATGCGGCTGTCACATTAATCGAGGCTCAATGATAGCGTGATAGACTCAAGGCTGAGAATAAAGTATTAAGGGATCATCAAGACACCTTTAAAAGGAAGTTGGAGGGCTCACAGATGGTGCGGTAAAAGTTGGCAAGGACGAATGAACACATACAAAAGAGCTACCAATATCACATGGATACAACATGGAAAGAGCAAAAAGAGCTAGTTTGACAGGTGAAGCACCTCAATCATAAGAATGATGAGCTTCGCACGCTAATCCACCAGTAAGTTGAGGACTTCAAGCCTCAAGAAGAGCTCAAGCAAGACCCTAAGGTGATGAGGTTGAACTGAACAATGCATGCATAGTTACAGATGAGTTATTTTATACTAGGGGCATAGTTATAGATGAATTATTTTAGGAATGAGAGTCCTAGAGCTATAGGAGTATGGATATATGATTAAGACTAGTTTGTCCTTTATAATTGGCAATTTTGAGTGATATTAATAAAGCTATTATTTCTTTATGACCATTGTGTGCTTTGTTGTTTTACTTGTTGTCTGTAGACCCTTAATTTTTGTATATGCCAATATGAACACCAACTCATGCAAGTTGTCTAATCTATGAGTAATTTTTGAATATAGGAAATGGTTGGACTTCAATGCTGCACTATCTAAAACCCATACTAAACCACCCTTATAGAGGCTGTAGACAACCAGGCATATAATTATTCTCCACCTCTACCACTAGTGCAAGTCCAGCTACAGTTAGCCATGGGCTAACTTAACTTATAGCAAGAGGACCTAATGGCTCTAGCAGCGGTCATGGCCTAAGTGGTTGGAAACCAACAGCAAGCTCTGGCACTAGCACAAAGCCAACCGAGCGGAAGAACTAAAGCCAAATACGATGCAATAAAATGAGCCTATATGCCTACTTTCAATGGTTCGCATGACCTAGAGGTTGTCCAAAAATGGTTAAAGGAGATGGAGGACAACTTTGAATTAATGGATATTTCAGCTAAGTGACAGATGTGAATAGTAATATCTTTGTTGGTTGGCGAGGCTTCCCTCTGGTGGGAAGGTTTCTCACTTATACTCTAAGAAGAAGGTTCAATTACATGGGCCCAATTTCATGAAGCATTTGTGAACCACTTTTTCTCTAATATCATCTGCTTATGAAACATGGTAGAATTTGACAACTTAGTGCAAGCACCTAACATGTCAGTGGTCGAGTACTCAGTAAAGTTTCATACCCTAGAGAGGTACTCGATCATGGTAATGGTGAACCCAACTCTCAAAATGCACAAGTTCAATATGGGATTGAAAAACCGACTGCAGAAGGCCTTTGCATTGTATGACGCATGGACTTTTAATGATCTGCTAGGAGCTGCTATGAGGCTGAGGCTGAAATCAATCGTAGGAAGGTGGAAAACAACTTGAAAGGGCCCAAGCTAAGTCTATACCTTGGGGATGAGTAGACTAGACCTCTAACTAGGGTTTTGCCCAGAAAGATAACTAATAGGGGTGGAAATGGCCAAGCCTTGCTTCTAATACCCAAGTGTATTAAATACCACCGCCGACATGCTAGAGCATGTTGATTTGTCATGAAAGTGTGTTTTCAATGTGGCCAACAAGGCCAATAAATCACTGAGTGCTCACAAGAGACCTCTAAAGCGATGACTACCAATGCTAATAATGGGAATGATGTTAGTGGTAACAACAATAATCATGAGCCTCAACAGCCTAATGTTAAGTAGCGAGGAAATGCTAAAGTGTTTGCCATGTCCCAAGAGGGAGCTGACGGCGCTAAGGACACAACTGTAAGTAGTGTTGCTGTTAACAAATTATGCGATACACTTTGTTGGATTAGGGTAGCCTGTATACCTTTCTCTTTGAAGGTCTTACTTAGCATTTAAGGAATAGGCTCGAGACATTAGAATAACCATATCATGTAGCCATGACAGAGGTGAAATAATGATAGCCACCTAGATAAATATAGGAATTGCAACTTGGGACCTTAGTACAGATTGAGAGTTGAAAGTTGGGTACCCTATGTGTGGTTCAATGGCACGACCTCGTTAAATGAAAGGCAACATTAGAATTAGGAGTGCAAAGGCAATAAAATCAAAGTGGCACAAGGAGGCAGGATAGAACCCTACTCTATTCCTAAAGAAGAGAAGTTAGAAGCTCAAGGTTGAGCACAAAGAATGAGGAACCAATACTGTCACCAATTTAGGAAGTAAGTTAATTCAAGTTTCTAGGATGAAACTTTTTACAAAATAGAAGAATGTAATACCCTGAAATTTTAGAACACAATGACAAAAGTTATAAAACATTATAAGGGTACTTTTGGGGAAATAAATTATTTATTTTATTATAATTTTCATGTAAATAGAGAGAGTTAATATTAAATGCACATGAAAAGCAACGTACGCACCTCTATGGTAGTCAAACCCTACCAAAATTTAATATAGTGGTGAAGAAGTAATTTTCAAAGCTATGGAGACTTAAATCAAGGATGAGAGGCTATTATTTATTTAACTATTTTCGGGTGAATTTTTGCTCAAAATATTTAGGTGGCAATGACAAAGAATAAGTATGGCTTACACTTGTCAAAGCTTACCAAAAATTGGAACATTAATGGAGGCTCATTACCATGAGTAAATAAGTTCAAATTAGGATAATTGAGATAGATTTTCTGCCTTGAAAAATATAGAAAGTCATGTAAAGGTTGACCCAAAATAAGAGAGCCTGAAACTACAACAATTAACATCATTCCACCTATATTTGCATATATATATATATATATATATAGTTAAAACCCTATAAAATATATTCTTTCACCCTAACAGCTGTCCAAGCCGTCCAAGAGGGGAAGGGAGGAAGGAGACAAAAATTCCAAGCTTAAGCGTGTACAAAACTCAGGAAACCAAGAGACTCATGCCAGTGAACTACAAGTATAGTGAGCAAATATCCAGTAAGTGATTACTCTATGAACTTTAATAATTGTCTTTTTAAAATGAATTATACTCCCTGGAAATATTGTATTCTTGTTGAAAGTTATTGCAGAATATTCCTTGAAATTTTAAGTTTTTAAACTTGTTTCCAAATATTTTCTCAAAAAATATTCCTATTTGATATGCGTAAATTGGTATGTTTGGTTTAACTATTGTAATCTAAAATACCTTTAGATGTGAACAAGTGTTATGTAACTATGTTTTAAATCACTTCAAATATTTTAATCGTGTACATCGCAATATTGTGGAATACAGTGAGGACCAATAGGAATAGTGTAAGAATGTAAGACCAGCTCATCTGGGGTTAAAGGTTAAGGTAAAACCCATTTAACCAAAGTTAAAGGTTGAGATAAGATTCACTCAATTAGAGTTAAAGGTTGAGAGAAGATCTACTCAATTGGAATTAAAGATTGAGATGTGACCTTTACTAGTCGGGGCAAAAGAATAAGATCCTGATCAAGAAAAATGGTACACAAATTGCACAAATCCACAAGTGTACTAAGGAATGAGTCCAACAAAGTGAATATATGGTGATTCTCATATGAATTTTCAACTACTAGCTTCTCTGCTACTTTTTATATAAATGTTTGAATGTTTAAATATAGTTAATTATTTTATTATATTCACATTCCAATAAAAAGGTAGGTGATCGCTTATTGGCCGATTAGTAGCTCACCACTTTTCAAAATCCCTTATATAGAAAAACATATAGAGCAAATGAAGAGATGGTAGGAGGAGAGCTTGGGATGAGGAAGACTTAGTTATATAACTATTTTACGAATAAGTTTTCAGTGTAATAGAATAGGCCATTTATTTTATTTCCACTGCAATGTAACGGATTTTTGCTTTATTTGAAATAAAAGAACTTGATGGACTAGATTGCAATGATACTTGTTGGCTTTGGCATTCGCTATGGTGATTAGCAAATGTTGCCACTTTATGGTCTTGATTTTAAGGCACAACACGTAACTCTTTTTACTGTAACAGAGCATGAATTTCAAAGTCACATATACACAATATCGAATCTTTTAAGCTCAACCTAACAATGCAGTTATGAAGGGAGGGGATGTAAACAAAAACAAGTGGAGAATTGAGAAGAAACATACCAGACATGTTTACACGATAGGGGAGTCACTTTCAGACGAAACCTAGAACTTGTGGAGAAATTGGGGTCTTTAGAGAGGAGATATGATGTGGGTGTTGTGTTTGGTGGGTTTCTAGAGATAGATGGCAGCCAATAGTGGTAATGTGTCGAGCAAAGAGGCTAGTGATTTGTGCTGTGAGGTGAAGAAAAGAGATAAAAAATTAAACCTCGTGGCCTGTTTTAATTTTAGATCTATACTCATGTCTAATTGTACATGTGTGAAAACATCTGCCACATGTGTGAGCTCAATGGGTGTACATGCGAAGCCATCCTCAAGGGAGGTTAAGGTTTAGATTGAACCCGATTCACAATTGCGAGGTGGAAACTTGCACATGTGAGTACTGAAGTTGGGAATTTTTACCTCTTGTTGTAGTTATGTGTGTGATTGTGCCAATGGCTACCGCGATTGCGAGAATGATTTACACGATTGCGAACCGAGGTGTGGGGTGATTTGTTTTTATTGCAGGTGCCTTCGTAGTTGCACTACCTCTCTTTGCACTGCGAGACTACTCTTTATGCTCATGAGAGTGTGTGGACGAGTCCAATTCTTGCACCAAAAGTTTTCGAACCAATTTAAGTCTATTCAAAACATCTCCAAGGCTTCAAAACAACATAGAAATACACTAAGAATGCAAGAATAAAGAAAACATATAAATTAGATTAGAAACTTAGGTTGCCTTCCAAGTAGCGTTGCATTTTTAGTTAGTGCCCAGACGTCTCATGAATGAGTTAGTTTAATTTTCTTTTGCGGATCCACGACCCCTCATGAATAGCTAGAGTTTTTTTTCTTCATCTCCTTGTTATCCTTTTGCATTTCCCTTTCACAGCTCAAAGTTCTACCTCATTATTCAACAATGTGTGATTTTTAGTAAAAGTTTGTGCATCATCCTTTGCTTTAATCTGCTCATGAAATCTCGACTAAACCTACTTACTCCCAACAAATACTTCATGCATAGAATTAGTGTGATCATCATGCAAATTTGAATTATTGTCCTTTTGTTTCTCATTTGGGGAGGGCACAGGATGACGCAGCAATAAAAGACAGTATCTACATGAAAAATATCACCTCTTTTAAGCTAATATGTAGCATGAGACTCCCTTGTTTCATATTAATTACCGCCCTAGTAGTTGCTAAAAATAGGCGTTCTAAGATTAAAGGAGACTCGCCTTCATTGCCCATATCCACACCACAAAGTCTATGAGAATGAAGAATTCTCCAACCTTAACTAGCATAGTCTCTACAACACCTATTGGCCTCCTTGTGAATTTGTTAGCGAGTTGTATTACCATCTTTAGCTTTACAACTCTAATCACTAATGTCTGAAAAGTGGAAAATGATATAATATAAACATTGGTTCTAAAATCATATAATTTTGGCAAAGTGTTTGTGTGTAATGGTGCAAAGGATCGAAAAACTCCCAAGATTTTTCAATTTAATTGGCCAAATGTGATTACTTGTGGCTTTGTATTCCTCCACATCCTCCAGCTTCCTTATTCTTGACAAAATTTCTTTCAAATAACTTATGTATACATGAGAGTTCTTTAACACTTCGAGTAAGGGCAAGTTGACTTCCAACTTGTTAAATACCTCCAAAATCTCATGAATTGTTCTTTTTCCTTAGGCTACTTTGGCTATTGTGGATAAGGAACGGGTGGCACATATAGCTTAACCAGTTGTGTCCTCACTTTAGTGTTCTTCTGTTATATATCCTTGGAATCAGCATTGACCTCATTTTTTTTACTCAGTTGCCCTGACATTTACTACTTGGACATGTTCTGTAGGGTTGTCTTCTATGTTACTTGTCAAAGAACCACTAGGCTTCTGAGATATCTCATTTGCAAGTTGCCCAACTTGATATTCCAAATTTATGAGGGAGGCCTGCTAATTTTGTAATATGGAATCTGTTCGATTCATGTAGTACTATATGGACATCACCAAACTCCAAATGAGGTTCTCCAGTGATGATTTCTTTTCATGTTGCGAAGGAGGTTGCTATTGATGTTGGGGTTAGAATCCAGAAGGTAAGTTTTAAGGATTCTAATTCTTCCAAGAGAAGTTTGGGTGGCTTCTCCATCTTGGGGTGTATATATTCAAATAAAAGTTGTTTTGCAGCCTTTCTTGATTATTGACATAATTTATCCACTTAAATTTGGTTGTGGTCCCACTTAAACTCCCAACTTGACATTGATATGTAGGATGGGGTCTAGCATACAAATCACAGACGTGCATAACCAAAGCAAAGAAAGAAGTATGAGAACTCACAATTATATTGTCGATCTTCTTAAAGAGTTGCTCCACTTTTGCAGTGAGAGTGGTAATTACATCTACACCATACATGGCTGCTATCCTGTTTGTGTTAGATCTTTCTATTAGTCATTGGTATGCATTCAAGGCCATTCTCCTCTATGAGGTCCCATTGTGCCTTCTAGCATTTTGTGCATCAAAGCTCCTCTAGACGCTACATCTAACATGGTTTTTAGTTGCTTGTTAACACCACTGTAAAATGTTTACATTTGCATCCAAAAAGGATATTCATGCTATGGGCATTTTCTCGGGAACTCCTTGAACCAGTCTCACACCTTTGGAAACGTCTCAAAGTCCCATTGCTTTCCAATCTCTAGCCTAAGCTATGTTGTCTTAGTAGGTGAAAAGTATTTTTACTAGAAATTTATTCGCCATGTCCCGCCAGGTGGTGATGCTACCTAGTAGCAATCCTTGAAACCACTACCTAACTTGGTCCCACTAGGAGAATTGAAGTAGTCTCAACTTCACCACATTGTAAGACACTTCGTAATATCACATAGTTCCAAAAAGCTAGCCAGGTGCATATTGGCATCCTCATGTGGTGCTCCTGAAAATTGGTTCAATTGAACCATATTTATCAAGGTTGGTTTCAGTTCAAAATGTATTGGCATTCACTAGTAGTCGAACAATCCCTATCATATTTTGATTCATTACTAGATGATTAGAATGTAGTTTCTAATCAGCTTATGGTTTGGTGCTAGTAGTTGTGGGTGTGGTTGATTATCTTGAAAAGGTAGCTGTTGGTTATTCTGTTCTTCCATGGTTGACTCTCTCTGTTGTTGGTGTCGCAAGGCTCTTCTCCAGTAGGCTATACTTTCTATTTTTGGATCGTGCTCCTCTAAATCTGAACCCTGGCTCCTGTGTATAAAAAGTCCACAAACCTCAATAGCAACCAACACTAAATATGCAATCAAACAAAAACTAGAAGAAAAGATATTAAAATTGAAAACAAATTCATAATCTGGCAAATACTGAGAGTAGTGTTCCATACCACTCATTGCCCTTTCTCAACAATGGCACCAAAAACGTGATGCGCATCGTCACCACATTAATGTAATAAATAAGAGAAAATAGTACTATGCAAGCCTAAATGTTGTGTCCATAAAGAAAGAGTTGTGTGTCTATTGTTTTAACTAAATGTCTATTGCTTAAGCCTAATGAATGAATCAGATAAAACTAAAAAGTAATGAAAGAAACAAGCAACAGGTAATTGACAAGCACTCGCAAGAGCAACAAACATGTTGGAGTGACTAATAATGATTAGGAAGCCTAGTCCTTTGTGATGTGATTGATTTGGAATGCTAAATTCATTGCGTTAATTATCAATTTAATTACTTTATCATGAATTGTTAATCCTAAAGTCTTCAAGATATCTTCCAAGATGCTCCTAAAGCTTTGACTTAAGATATTAACAGGTTCTTCCTAGCCTAATTGAGTTATATTATGAATTCTATGATTAATAATATGTGCCTACACTAATCTCCTAGCTTCACTTCTATTATTCTTATAGGATTAATGTTTACAATTAAATGTCTAACACACAGGTTTTACGCCCATTAATCCCCGCACGATCAAAGGTAAATTAAAGGGTTGAGCTAGTCTTTTAATATCAATCCAAAACAGCAATTATAAATAACAATGGAAAGATAATTAATCAAAAGCAAATTCAATCATTCATTTATCATCACAACACAAAGTCCTAGAAAATAATTTACCGATTCATGAATGTAACAAAACAAGCCAAAACTAAATTAATCATACTCAACATTGTTTAAAAACTAAGAAAACAAGAAATCCTTAGATCATGAGATGCTAGAGCAAGATTTCTCCCCTATCTTTGCGCAATTGCTTCCAAGAAATTTGATGTCTTCTCCAAGAATTTAAGAGCTGCCCAAGCTGTTTTTCTCATCCAAAAGGTGATCTCCCACATATGGAATGGCATCTTTTTATATGTAGGGTTGAGTAGAGATGAAAAGACAAGTTTACCTATGAAAAATTATGTTGGGAATTTATTGCATAACATCCCACACATGTGCTGTCTAACCTTGTGGGTGTACTGCTAGTCTCACATATATGCTGTCTAACCTTGTGGGTGCACTACTAGTCTCACATATGCGCCAACCCTTTTGCATTAGCACCCATCGCTCCTAATCCCATTTCATGGTAGCGAACTCACTTCTCGTGATCACATGCATTCATCTCACAACCACGGCAGTTGACTGTCGAAATTGCAAAATGTCTTGGACTTCTTCCACATGATTGAGCTCTAAGCTTCTGTGATTGCAACCCACGTTTCCACTCTTGCAACCTTGACTATGGTAGGATGTTTTGCGATTTTATCTTTCAATTGTGAATCCATCTTTGGCACTCGCAAGCTCCTTGAACATGCAACCTACACATTCCAAAACTTGTTTTAAGTGCATGAATTATTCCAAATTCGATTAATTTTGCACAAAACACTTTAAACTCCTAGAACATCAAAAGTGCATTTCAGGGCATTCTTAATTGATTCCTTTACAATTAACACACATAATAGCTAGGGAACTAATAGAAAACATTAATAATGAAAGGGTAAAATAATGTAAATTCTAGAGTTATCACTCACTTAATAGGGCAAAATTTCACCCTACTGTGAGCAAAAAATTGCCGAAAATATTTAAAGGGTAAGTTAAATTCATCCATCTAAAAAGGCAAAATGTTACCCCACTTGAACAAAAAATTACTCAAAATATTTAAGGGATGAGTTAAATTCGCTCACCCAAGAAGGCGAAACGTCGCCCCACCGGAGCTAAAAATTGCTTAAAATATTTAAAAGATGAGTCAAATTTGCTATCCTAGGAAGGCAAAAGGTTGCCCCACCTAAGCCAAAAATTAGTCAAAATATTTAAGGGATGAACCAAACTCACTCACCCAAGAGGGCAAAACGTCATCCTATTGCAAGTTAAAAATTGTTCAAAACATTTAAGTGATAAACCAAACTCACTCACCCCAAAAGGCACAACATCACCCCACTCTGAGCTTAAAATTGCTACGTCACCCTACTTGAGCTAAAAATTGTACAAAATATTTATGGGATAAGTCAAATTCATTCATGTAAGAGAACAAAATGTGACCCCACCAAGATTTAGCTTATTGAAGTTTGGCTAGATTTTGGAACAAGAAAAAGATCCCTTTTGACTAACACAAGAGCGCAACTAATCTTGAATTAGTTCAGCAATAGCCTACAAGTAATTGTTTATCTTGTGATGGCTTCAATCCGATCAGTAGTTTGACTATAGGAGGTAGAAAGTCTACTGAACTCAATGGTTTAAAGATGTTCTAGGGCATATCACTTGCATTACTTGCCTTTTTAAAAGTTGGATAGGCACAAATATGCAAGAATTCCGGTCTTTGTGGCCTTGCTTCCTTAAACTAGTAGAACAAACTCCAAACCATAGCTTGAACTACAAATCTTAGAATCAAGCTCTACCAAAAACTTAGATGAGAAAAATTCAACAAAAATCACATGATATGTAATGGCTAAATGAGCAATAAAAACAAAATGCTCTTGAAGGAACCTTAATTTCATCTATTCTCATAAAGTAAAATCAATCTACTATTCAATTTCTTTTTGTACTTAGGACAATAGGTATAGAAGTTGATAAAAGTAGAGCCCATGTAAGTGATCAAAGGTTTAACTTAAAAATTGTGTTTAAATGTTCACTTGCCTAAGAATTTAACCAATCTTCTCAACAAAGTACCAATTAAAGTAAAATGTTGAAAACTTTCAACTCTTTTGTGGATTCTAACAATTTTTTCTAACATTGTTTTGAAATTAAGTTGTATTCACAAGATGAAAAGAAGGAAATAGACTTAAAATTAACAAAAGGAAAACAAATGAAGAGAAAATGCATAAGAGTAGTCGCAGAGAGTTAGAAACTTTTGAATGTTCTCATATTTTTACTTTTCTCTTTTCCTTCTTCCTTTTCTTTCATTATTCTCTTTGTGTAATTGTTTGTTTACTACCAAATCACACAAGATTTCATTGTGAATAAATTTCTTGTCAAACTAAGATTTGTTTTTTGGTTGAGTACGAGCTACTAGTTAAAAATTATTAAAGAGGCAGAATAAATAAGAAGACCTTTCAAGTACTATTAATACTCCATAACCACTCCTAACAAATATTTCTTCTAAATTTTGTTATTATATATATATATATATATATATTTATCTTAACCCAATTCTCTTTTCTCCTTATTCTGTCAACCTATGCTATACAGTAAATTTTTGGTTTGTCAAAAATATATTAGTGAAAATATCCCTTTCTCTAGTTATTTTTATCACTCCATTTTTAACATATTCATTTACCCCATAATGTTTCTTTAACTTCTCTTCGTATCATATAATTTTAATTTTTAACTATTTTTTAATATTAAAAGTATAATAAAATAACACTGCTCATAATTAGTTACCAGTATAATCCGCAATTCAATTCCAAATAATTATTGAGAAAATGGGAAAGCTAAAAAATCTTTTTGCGTACCGAATCCCCGAATTGCCCTTTATCCTTAGCACACAAATCAAATCAATTCGGCGCATTCTCCCCCAAAAGTTGGTACCCTCGCGACCCTTCAGCACAACATGCTATATATTGGCTTCAAGAAACCCTAAACCTCCTCTCTCGCATAGCAGCGCTGTTCGTTTGGCTCTTAGCCTCTGCAGTACGCGGCTTCTTTTACTCTACAGGCAAGCCTTATGTTTACCTTCTATTTGATCTACTATTTTCCTCCGCTATGTTTTCAATTTTAGGCCTTTCTTTGGAATGCAGAGCTTGTATTTTTATAATTTTATGATGTTTGATAAAGATTTCTTTTTTTATTACTGGATTTTCAGATTTCTGGGGATTTACTTGAAGCCATGGCGCTGGTGAGTGTGCTGTCTCTTTTATGTAACCTTTGTTTTACGTATTGTTGTGTTTTTTCTGGCAGATCTCTTGGTTTTTAGTAAAGCGTGGAAATTTAATTGGTTCGTACTTGTGGCTCCAAAGTTGAGGTTTTTCCTTTTAATCGGTCTTCGATTCTGAAGACGCTCTAGAATCGTTTGAATTGATGTTCCTCCATTTGGTCGTTCACATGTATTTTCTAGATTTGGATTGAAGTATTGATGCCTTATTTTTTTTTGAAGTTTTGGTTCCCTTGTCGTGATCTTTAAGTATGCTCCTTGCAATCTTCTTTTTTTTCACTGTTTTATATTCCATTGAAATTTTTTAGTGATTACTTTCTGTGTCTAAATGACTTGCGCGTGATGCTTTTGAAGTGATAATTGCCCATTGTATATAGATAGGACTACTGCCCAAATCTACTTTTTAAGAAAGCCAATTTGTATTTAAAGAAATTGGTGAAAGGTCACCTAAATTCATTTTGGGATTGCTGTCTTCAAAATAGGGGAAGTCATCGATTTAAAAGTCTAAACTATGTATCCTTTGTTGCTGCGAAAATATTGGATTAATTAACATGATCGTGCACAAACCACAAGCTATTCTTAATGGTTTGATCCAGGATGCTGATCTTATTTGGTCCTCTGTTCAGGTTTTGCATTCTTCTACTCCCAACAAAAATGCATTTAAGGCACTTATTGCGGCAGAATATTGTGGTGTAAAGGTTGAGTTGGCTAAGGATTTTCAAATGGGTGTATCAAACAAGACCCCAGAATTCCTTAAGATGAACCCCATTGGAAAGGTTTGCATAACAAGGAAATAATGCATCTGCTAATTATGCAAATTCGTTTCTGTTTTATGATTTTGGTTTCTCTTTGTAGATTCCTGTTCTTGAAACACCGGATGGCCCGATATTTGAAAGCAATGCCATTGCACGTTACGGTAAGATAAGTTATTTTTAATTTCATATTGTTGTACTGTGATTTGCTCTGATGTGTTCCTTGTTTATTTTATGCAGTGGCTCGGCTGAATCCTGATGGGCCCCTGTATGGCTGTTCTCTGATTGATTATGTAAGGCCTTGACATTTAGCCTCTATTTCTTGGAGTACTTGTGTTATAGTGATTTGTTTCATGAATTGTGTCACGTCAAATTCCAATCATATGTTGAATATATTCTCATACTGCCTTCTCTTGGTTTATTGGATTTTTTAGGCCCATGTTGAACAATGGATCGATTTTTCTGCTACTGAGATTGATGCAAATACTGGGAATTGGTTGTATCCAAGACTTGGTTTTCGTGTGTATATTCCTCCGGTATGCTAACTTGTTTCAGCCATATGCAACCTATACCCTTTGTACATGTTCAGTTGCCTCACTAACTTGGTGGCTATTATTTAAAATCAGTCCTATTCTCTCTTGTGTACAGGCTGAGGAGGCTGCAATTGCTTCACTGAAACGGTCTCTGGGAGCTTTGGACACCCATCTTGCCTCCAACACTTATTTGGTTGGACACAGTGTTACGCTTGCTGACATTGTTATGGTATGTAACCTGGTCATTGGCTTTAAGACTGTCATGACCAAGAGCTTTACCTCGGAATTCCCACATGTGGAGCGGTATTTTTGGACGTTAGTTAATCAGCCAAATTTCAAGAAGATATGTGGTGATGTTGAACAATCTGAATCTGTTCCACCTGTTGCGTCCAAGAAACCTGCACAGCCAAAAGAGCCTGCAAAACCCAAGCCGAAGGAGGTTAAGAAAGAAGAGACTAAACCCAAGGTAGCAGTAGAGGAAGAAGCACCTAAGCCAAAGCCAAAGAATCCTTTGGATCTTTTGCCTCCAAGTAAGATGATTCTTGATGAATGGAAGAGGCTCTACTCTAACACGAAGTCCAACTTCCGCGAGGTTGCCATCAAAGGTAGTTGACTATTTTACATGTTTCTTTAGGCTATCATTAAGCTCTCTTTTTTAATATCTAGTTCTTTTTCAAGATTGCATTATAGAATTATTTGATGTGGACTGTTCTTCTGGATCCTGCACTCTATTTGAAAGGAGCAATTAGTAAAACTAATACATTCCCTTAAGAGTTGCTGATCCGTTACTTGTTATGCTTTATCCCTGCAGTAAGTTCAGATGGCAGATATAAGGATGTTGACTTTTGGATCGGTTTTTTTGCTTTTTTCCATATGAAGTGGTGGTTATGCTCTATGTAGTGCACTTTTGAGTGTTGAATTCTTCTTTCTGAGTTGACTTGGATGAATAATCATAAGGTTTGGAAACTCTTCTTTCTGTGATTTGCAGGATTCTGGGGCATGTATGATCCTGAAGGATACTCTCTTTGGTTCTGCGACTACAAGTACAATGATGAGAACACTGTGTCATTTGTCACTCTGAACAAGGTGAGTGGCTTTCTGCAGAGAATGGATCTGGCTCGGAAGTATGCTTTTGGAAAGATGCTGGTCATTGGTTCAGAGGCTCCATACAAGGTAAAGGGATTGTGGCTCTTTAGAGGGGCAGAAATTCCTCAATTTGTGCTTGATGAGTGCTACGACATGGAACTGTATGACTGGACAAAGGTAGATATCAACGATGAAGCTCAAAAGGAACGTGTCAATCAGATGATTGAAGATGCTGAGCCTTTTGAGGGCGAGCCTCTGTTGGATGCCAAGTGCTTCAAGTGAGGATACATGGGCTGGCATTCCAAATTGTTACCTATAGTTCTGTGGTTGTAGCCTGTAGGCTACCTTGATTTTGTTAAATTTGCTCTTCCTTATTCTACCAAAATTTCTATTTGAAGATGACTGCAGTTTAATTTCATAGCTTGTTTTGTTATTTGTGAATTTTGCTGTACGTCGGTCCCCTGGAACATCTGAGTTATTAAACTTTTGTGGGTTTATTATTGATTGGAGAAATTCTCTTCCCTCTTATGTCTGTCTATTTCTGTCTGCTGAACCCTATATCCTTCATCGTGAGTTGTTATTTAGGATTTGCCCTATTGTGCTTCCTCACCTTTTCACCCATTTTAGGACGATGATGACTCTGATTTATATAGCAAGCATGCGGATGTTAATTGTACTTTATTCACTGGCTTTGTTTTCGTGCTTATCGGACGAAGGCACGCTCGTATATGTTACTCTTAATTTTTTATTTTTTATATATTTACATAATTTTTGAGATAACATGACTAGGAACAAAAACTTAAGCTTGCTCTCTAGTCAGTCACAACTATTCGTTGTGCGTGTAAGGTTGGCCTTTATACTCTCCCTGGTATTATTCTGATTCAACAATTATCAGGTTGTATAAAAACATAAGTTCCGTTTCGTGAGGAGTGAATTAGTTCTGTTTGGTACTTTGCGAAGAAAAAGAAATATTGATTATGTTGGGAATAACGATTAATATGTGGAAAAAAAATATATCTCCAGCCTAATCTTGTCCTTTCAGCCAGTGGACGGTGATATTAATTGTGAGGAAAGGACTGTTTTGGTCAAAAAGCCATCAAGGAGTCAGAGATCGGAGCGAGCCATCGCACCGTTGTCTCCAAGTCTATAAACTATGTCATCTTTATATTTAATATACGATCAAACAGATAATAACCCTAGTTGATTTTATCAAACTCCATTGGTATTTTATTTTCACACAGCTTTTTACTCATTCGAATGAAATTAAATGAAAAGAAGTCTTTGCAGTATCAATTATGTCCGAAAAAATTTTCAAAACGATCCACACTGACTCTAGAAACATCAAATAGGGTGGGAGATATTTTGTCATGCATGACGTACGCAGTGCGCCAATTCTCTCTGTGTCAAATCACTCAAAGAATCGCGAATCATCCATCCATCCAGAGCCGTACCGACAGCGGTCATCCCCCATGCTGGGCTCTGTACTTGTGTGCTATAAATAGAGGAGAGGTTTCAGCTTCGGCGCATTCCTATTTCATATTTTCGTTCATTCAAGGGGGCACCAGACAATTTGCTCGCTTGAGAAAAATGGAAAGCAACGCTGAGGAGAGGCAACAGATCCCACTTCTCACACCTTATAAAATGGGAATGTTTCGGCTTTCTCATAGGTATTAATTGCTCCCCAGTTACGTTATCATCGCCACTTGTTTCCTTTTGATCTATGCATTTGTTTATTTTAATTTTTTGCTCGAGGAAGTAGTAATTACGGGCCGAGAAACTGATGATTGTAAATGGAAATTGTCTAAATTATTTATGAGGCTATTTTTCACAGAATCGTTATGGCACCGCTGACTAGGCAGAGATCTTTCAACAACATTCCTCAGCCGCATGCTATATTGTACTACTCCCAGAGAGCTACCAAAGGGGGGTTTCTACTGACTGAAGCCACTGGAGTTTCCGACACCGCTCAAGGGTAAATTTAAATTGTTGAGTTGAAAGTCCAAGTTTAGGTGTTGTGCATATTATATTAACGAGATGTACTAAAACGGTTTCCTTGTTCTTTGCTAACACAATAATTTCTTTCCGATTGAAGATACCCTCGCACTCCGGGATTATGGACAGAGGAACAAGTTGAGGCATGGAAACCCATTGTAGACGCGGTTCATGCCAAAGGTGCCGTCATCTTTTGCCAGATTTGGCATGTGGGCAGGGTTTCAAGCACAGGTAGCCCTTGATTTGTTACTTCGAAGAGGTCTTTCTAGTTGACAATAATATCAAGAACAATAATGCTTCTGAGCCTCATGATGATAAATAAAATGACAGGAAACTGCAAGTTTAAACAGCCAAAAATCGAATGTCCTAATTAACAACAGCATGACTATATTTTCAAGTTGAGGTCAAGGATTCCTCTCTTTTTCCATTGCTGATTGAACTGCATTTTCAGAGTTTCAGCCAAATGGGCAGGCTCCAATATCGTGTACGGATAAAGGTATAGCCCCACAAGTTCGAGCGAATGGTATAGATGTTGCGCTGTTTTCTCCTCCACGGCGGCTTAGAACGGATGAAATTCCTCAAATCGTCAATGATTTCAGACATGCTGCAAGAAATGCTATCGAAGCTGGTAATGTGAAGTTTAGACCTATGTACAGTTTGTTGATGATTTTATCAGCATTCAGTGTACTAATTACCTGTTTATATAGGGACAGTCACTTATTCACAGACATACTCTTCCCATTTTCAGGCTTTGATGGGGTTGAGATCCACGGTGCACATGGCTATCTGATAGACCAGTTTTTCAAAGATCAAGTAAATGATCGTACAGATCAGTACGGGGGGTCTCTAGAGAACAGGTGCCGATTTGGTCTCGAAATAGTTGAAGCTGTGACTAATGAGATAGGAGCTTCCAGAGTCGGAATGAGGCTTTCTCCATTTGCAGATTATATGGAATGTGCAGACTCAAACCCCAAAGCCCTTGGCCTTTACATGGCCGAGGCTTTAAACAAGTGTGGGCTTCTCTACTGCCACATGGTTGAACCAAGGATGGGAACTGTTTTGGGTATGTCAGAATGTCCAGAGAGTCTTTTGCCCATGAGAAAGGCGTTTAAAGGCACTTTTATTGCCGCCGGAGGTTACAACAGGGAAGGTGGTAACAAGGCCATTGCTGAAAATCATGCAGATCTCATCGCCTGTGGCCGTCATTTCTTGGCCAATCCAGATTTGCCGAAGAGATTCGAGCTGAGTGCCCCTCTCAACAAATGGAACAGGGAAACATTTTACGTACCTGATCCTGTTGTAGGCTATACAGACTACCCATTTCTTGAAGAAACTGCATGATGTAGACTTCCTCAATTTTGAGACCATCGACTTTTGATTCTGATTCGTCAAATAATGAATGCTGAATACGTGTAGAAATTGTCGTTGGGCGGTTATACCATTGTTTTGTGTACTGTCTTTCTGTCAAATAAACTTTTTGAGTTATTATGACTCTGGTTGTTTCTACTTCGTATTTATAAGTTATCTGAGTTGGTATAATCATTAGCGGCGCGTGCAATTAAATATCATGGTAGAACTCAGACCAATTCATACAAATGTGCACGTGCACTGCATACAACCGCACGTGCATGCTACATGTATCCCCACCCATCCTCTCCGGCATCTTTAGGTATTAAAATGTCCAAGTCGCTGACAGTCCATTCAGCTGTAACCCCAGAGGGGCTAACATATATTTCTGCACCTACATTGATCGAAGTCCATACCCGTTTTGCTGGTGTTGTGCCTGGATCCTGCATAAAATTGTTCGACTAAATTGATCTCAAGAATCAAGAAAAGGCTGGCGTATCATGCTAGACATATAGGCTAAGCTTTCTTTAACCACAATGCAGTTACCTGATAGAAATATAGCCGACTAGACAGAGCTCCAGTATCAAGTTCCCAAGTTCTTGGATCATTAATCCATCCATCGCCCTTTCTTTTGGGATATCCATGGACCGCCCACTCAGGATGTGGGAGAAGTTGCACCAGTTCTTGTGCCTGTGGATTGCTATACGGGTCACAAATATCGTATGGCTTCTCCAGATGTTTAGCATTTCCAGGAGCGCAGTAGAGATGATAAGCTGAATATGGAAATCGAGATGTATCATTTCTGTATATTCTCTCTCCTGTGGAACTCATGTGGTAAGGCGGGCACGATACAAGGTTATCCGGACGACACCAACTTGTAGTTGCAGGGTTTATAATCATCTCACTGTATCTCGTTACATCTGTCAGAACATTCCCGTCACAGGGATCTCCATTATTTTTCCAACAACTTCCAATGTCAAGGAGATAGAATTGGTTGTTAGGACCTCCACCTTGTTTAACATCTAGCGACAACCTGACCTTGAAGTGTGGAGACTCTGGTGACTGCATCAATTACATAAACGTTGCTGTTATCCCTTACAGTGTTATCGGTTCTTTCTGTTGTAATTATGGACTCACAGGTCAAAAAACATAATGCAAAATTAAAATATATATAAGATAGGATTCAAGATATACTGAAAAAATAACTAACTACTGAATTGAAAAAAGGGAAGCTAAATCATCTGGCAGAATCAGGGACAGACTTTAGCTACCCAAAGGAAGAAATATACTTCACGGACCTTTTTCATGATGCCGCGTCCATTATAATGATAACCCCCGTTGAGTCCTTTTGCTGCATCAGCTCTTAGATACAACATTAGCCAAGGATACTTGGATGAAGTTGTCAATTTTTGTGATAAAATCCAACTATTCGTCTCTAAATTCTTCCGCCACAAAGTCGAGAAAAAGGACTTGTCCCCTACACCAGAACTCAGATTGGCATCAATGTCATATGTCCCATAAAATCCTCCAACCAGAGACACACTGCCATCACTAAATGAGACCATTTTGGACTGGTTATGATACACAAGGGGTTGGTTCATACACCCCTCACCAAAACAAGGAAAGTTTCTGTCTGTCACTATTTTAGCAACTTTCTTCCCATTCTCAGGACAAAGTGTAGTGTTCTTGTCAAAGTTTCCATTTTTTAGCATTATCATCCAAAAATACCAAGGCTCATCAGAATCAGGCACCTCACAGAGAGATCCAAGATAAAGTTCCTTTTCCGCGGCAAAAATATCAGGATCTGTAAAAGGTTTAAATTTTCCAATGGGGAATCTATCACCAGCTCTCAGTCTGTTGTCCGATTCCTTCACTTTCTGGTGCACTTTGCACTTGCTTCCTTATCAACAAATAAACTTCTTAGATAATCTGATTTGCAACATCATGAAACAAAGCTAAAGGAGTAATTGTTCAAGAATCCAAATTTAAATGACAACTTGATTTCAATCCTCAGCCACTGCCTTTTAAAGATAGTACTTAGATTGATAAGCTTACAGAAACGCAGTATGGGAGGATGCATACAACCCTCCAACTGTTAGGAAAACTTTACCAATTCGAACAATTTAACTCCTCACTGCAAACTCAAATTAATTCTGCAACCAGAGCATAGAGCTGCATTTTGTAGCATTTATCACTCAAAGCCAGAAAAGAATTGATAATCAACTTACATGCACTAATGACACTTAGCTTGAGCAGTCAGACAATTATTGTCCTGAAGGGGAAGGCTACTGCACTACTTATCCATTAAATATCGTCTGTTTTCAACGTTGCGTGTGAAAAAGGTTCCCCATTGTTCCATACTCTAAACATTCATTCAAGAATAAAAGATACTCATATTTGGAAAGAATCACTTTATTCTTTGGGCAAAATAAGAAGTTACAGCGAACCTGTTATAGGCGGACAATAAAGATCAGCACAATCAGCCATTCTGGGGCTGCCCATATTTGGCGCCTCCTTACCTACTTCATTGCAGAAATTCCAAGCTTCCAATGCAAATCTTGCATTTGGGCTCTTCATTCCAGGGTCCCCGGTCACTGAGACATACGAATTATTCACTGATAATTGAATTATTCCCTGGGCAAAATCAAGAAGAAGCGGAAATATCGCCCCTGTAAAGAAAATTGACAGGGCAAGAGATCCCATCATAAGCAAGTTTCACTCGAGACCTCAACAAGAAAAATAATGAGCCCTAATATTTATTGGTATCGACGATATGCGTAGGAGAATCAAATCCCAAGATTTCTTTCACTGGGAGATTTTCTGAAATTCCAAGGATGGAGTCAATTTGTAGTGTACACTGTACTCTTGTTTTCCGTTACCGAAAAGGGACGGGGACGGATGACCTGCCTGGGACTGGGAGTCCTGCCTTCAAAGCAAATTAAAGAAGTGGGATGTCGTTGCCACGTGTCCATTTTCTGTCTGAGAAACCAAGTTTCCCTTTCATCGATATATCTATTTTGTATTATTAAAATTTTGAGCCCTATTTTAGTTGTATATTGTAAAGTTACGTTAATATCCTTAATTAAACCATGTGAATTTACACCAGTATCCCTGACCAACTGACTCGAAGTCCTTTCCGTTGGTTTCTTCCCCATTCTTCCAGACAAATCTTCTACATTCATTTCCTCACTTCTGCTTCTTTCCTCTAATATCCGAGCGTTGCTTTCTTCCCCGTTGGTTATTGATTCTATCAATCATGTTAATATGAGAATATCTGTATGTTAATTAGTCCTCCATAAGCAGCAGGAGTTGATTCCCAGTATTTATTGAAGTGAGTTGTAATTTTATCCCTAGATAATATATTTTGTGCATATATTGATGTGGATGTACAATTGTATATTCTTATTTTTCAGATTTTTGTGATGTGAAAAGTGTAATTTAGTATTAGTGTTAATTAATTGTGTTATTTCGTGATTTTTTATGTGGTGGAGCTGAGAATGATAGTAATTTTTTTTAAAGAGGATTCGCTTTTTGGATTGGTTAACAAATTTGTTTTCGTATTTAGAAAATTATGCAGTGAATAGGAAATGTCTGTCTGTTCGCAAAGTTCTTTCCCGTTTATTGTTAATTGCGAAAAGCTATGATCACCAACTTGCAGGATATTCTATAGCTCTACGGAACGTTTGTGATTTTATACTTTGCCTTCATATTCGACAATTCTAAAAATGAGCTTCCAAACATTTTTAGTATGTTTTTGGTCTCTTTTCTTATCCTTGACTTACTGATATGTGTTTTCAACTTTAATCCAAGCTTAGATATGATTGGGATACTTTGAGGTTGCACATTGTCAAGGATATACTTTTGAACTTCTTGTTCTTGCTTCGACAATCCATCCTTAATGCAATTCAGTTGCGATGCGCTTGGTGGAAAATTAATGCTTTTTTTTATTGAGACATTGATGGCTTGTCTAAAATTATAATGTGTTTTAGCCTTGCTGAAGTCATTTTTCAGTTAAATGGGTGACTATTTGATTACATAATACATTCTTATAGATATTTTGCATCTAGAAATCAACTACAAATTATAGGCTTCGGAAAAGTTCTTGCATGACTTTCATTTTCTCTTATTAAATTTCTTCTCGATAATTTTGGATTTTTAATTGGTTAATTACACTCTTTGAAAAGCTCATAATCTCAATTATCTCTTTAACATAGATTATCATTTTAAATGATAATTTTGTTTAGGCCTTTACAGTGTGGTTAAGCTCATTGAAGCTTGTTTTATTTATGATTTTTAGTGCTTAGCAAATGGACAATAAAAGAAGCTCTTCATAATGCCTTTGCTAAGTTTGGTCGAGCTATTTAAAGTATATTTCCTTTTTTTTTAAAAAAATATAAGTTCACAAATAGGGGATTTATGATAAGACGTGCTCTCGACTATTAGAAAATGCTTGGATTGGGATGACTTAAATGTCTTTTTAAAAATTTGTTCCAATTTGGAAAAAAGTTTTGACATGGATTTAAGATGTAAATCTTGTGATATAGAAAATTCATTTCAAAATTGTTCCAAACAAGAACATTATCAAAATCTGTTTAAAATTTGGAATGGTTACAATAAGTTGTTCTAAAGTTTGAAATGGCTTCAAGACACTATTCCAAATTTGGAACAACAAGGAAGCCATTTCAAACATTGGAATTGTATTGATTAGCCATTCCAAATATTGGAACGGTCATGTGGAGCTGTTCCGATATTTAGAACAATTTTAGAAGTTGTTCTAGATTTAGAACGATTGCAAAAGACTTTTTCAATTTTGGAACAATTTTGAAAGAAGTTCTAATCTAGCATATTTGAAATTGACTTGAGAGCTCACCTAACACATTTTTAGACATTATTTTACCATAGAATACCTCCAAAGTGTCCCAAAATAATGGTTGAAGCTTCCACTTTATTCTCTACGGTATGTTGCTAATTTTTTAATATTGGTATGTCGTTCAATTTGAAATGTTAAATGGTTTAGGGTGTATATGCATCATAGTTCTGAAATGCGAATGGCGCGGCGTGGTGCCAACTTCTACTAGAGCTATGCGCGCTATTTTGAAATATGGCGCACATTAAATCAAATTAATTAAAAAATATTTATGCCTTTAATATATATCTTTGAAATATAAAATAATCATTAAAAAATCAACTTTAATTAAAAAAAGTAAATAACATTGATAAATGCATATATAATTCATTTCAACTTTCAAGCGTCAACTACAAATAATTAATCAGCATTTCAAGTTCAAAATATAATCAAATAAACATTATAAATTATGTAAATATCACAAATGTTAATCATCAATATCAAAAAAATCAAAATCACTCTCAACATCATTTTCATCTTCATTCACATCATTAGATTGAAACTCAGGCTTATTCTCCTCATAAGCGTCATCTTCATCCACTAATTGATATGATCTATATTTAGATATAACGTCTCTTGAACTTGATCTTGCCCTTGTCGTTGTTCTAGTTCAAAAATCACATGCTTCTTCTTCAACTCTAGAAGCTCTAGCAACATCACCCCAAGTTAAGTCATCGCCTTCGTGCACAAAGGTGTTCTCTTTTGAATCCAAATTTTCAAGCAATTATTCATTAGATTCATCAACGTTCTCCAAACTGATAGGATCAAGTTCATGATGTTTTTCAAAACGACGTCTCAAAGCCCAGTTATATTTGATATAAACCAAATCATTCATGCGCTTTTGAGTCAATCTATTCCTCTTCTTGGAGTGAAGCTGCAAAAATTAAATTTTAAATTAAAATATTTTATTAATGAAATAATAATATTTATAGACACATATAAATTATATACTTATATTTTCAAACACGTTTTCAAACACACTTTAATTTCTTTCGCAACTTGATGCACTACAAGTAAGACTAAGAACTCTTATTGCTAAGTTTGTAAATTTGGAGTGTTGTTTCCAAAATCTTTCCACCATTCGGCTTCACAAAACAAATATCAACATACAATAGTTATTTATCGTTCTATGAAATAATAAATATATTTAATTTTATATAATAAATACCTAGTGCTCTCAATTTTCTTTGTCTAATAGCTAGTGCAATCCAAATTGGCCTTCAGCATTTCTGTACAATGAGAGCTCTTGATAAATCTCATATTGTACATCATTTGGAAACAACTTTTTTATGCATTTGTGCAGACCATTTGTAATCTCTGGATCATTTTCAACATTGGGGTTTTCATAAAAAAATTCTAGATTCAAAAAATAGCCTACTGCATGTAAAGGCCGATGAAGCTACATCTCCCATCTCCTATCATTAATTTTAAATATGTTCTTATATTTTCTTCATTGTTATTAAATGAGGCCATTATTGCTTCCTTTGCCCTATCCATAACCTCATATATATATTTCATTGGAGGTTTAGCCTCACCATCCACCAATCGTAACACAGCTAATAATGACCCACCAATTTTGAGTGCATAAATAATAGTTTTCTAAAATGAAAGCATCAATATCACACTCGCCACCAACTTACCTTGTGTCTCTTTTGAATATTTGCACTCAGCCCATTGTTTTGAAGTAAACATATTTCTCAAATTTGTTTTCTCTACTTGAAAACGCTTTAAAGTTAAAAAGGCAGTGGCAAATATGGTCTTCCCTGCTCGAACCATCTCCTTTTATTTAGTGAACTCTCTTATCATGTTTAGGAGATTAGACCTATTATATATATATATATATCCATTAATCATCATTGCTCACTCATACGTCTTCTTCAAAGTTTCTACTTTGAAGACGTCTTAAAAAATAAGATCTATGCAATGAGCGGCGCAAGGAGTCCAGAATAAATACTTATATTTAGCCTCCAAAAGTCTTCCTATTGATTCAAAAAAATATAAAAATTAATATTTCATCAATAATTACTAATGTAAGTAAAATGAAAAACAAAATTAAATGCATTGAAATTTTCTTACCAACAACAACATTTGTGCTCGCACTATCAATAATTACTTGCACTATATTTTTCTCACCAATCTGTTCAATGTATTTTGATAACAATTTGCACAATTTCTCACCAGTGTGCGAATACTCCGAAGCATCGACTGATTCAATAAATTTACTTCCTTTTGGGCAATTCACCAAAAAATTAATTAATGTCCGATTCTTTTTATCGGTTCAACCATCTGCCATCAATGAACAACCATATTTTGTCATTGCCTCATCATGGGTCTTCAAAAGGCCACTCGTGTGTTCCGACTCTTTTTTCAAACAAGTCACCCTTAACTCGTGATAAGTTGGTGGCTTGGTGCTAGGATCACACTGAAAACAAGCTTTCAACATTTGCCTAAAAGTATCAAAATTGACAACATTAAAATGTAGCATGTTGTCATAAGCCTACCATGCAAACCATTGCACCATATGTCCTCTCTTTATTTTTGTAGTTTCATCAAACTTTAAAGTTTTTCTCTTACTACTGTTACGTTTTACTACCTCATTAGTATCACACATAAAAAACATGTCAATGAGACCCATCTACTTCATTTTCTTAGTTGATGAACCAGCAGATGGACGCTTGCCAACACCCAAGTCTTCATTTTATTCATCATCTTTCTCTAATTTCTCAGCTACCAAATCAAAATGAGGAATTGCATCAATTTGATTTTTCAAGTCTTTCTTCTTTTCTATTAAATTTTTAATCTCTTCCTTTACATGCTCGGGACATTTAAAACACGCTTTTGTATTTCGAAAGCCCCCAACAAGGTGTTGTTTGTGCCGTGTGCCCTCCTTTGGAAACTTTATCACAAAAAATACATTTAACGTTGTTTGTATTTTTTGGATCGACTAATGTAGCATAATTTCAAGTTGGGTCCTTTCGATTTGAATTCGATACATCAGAAATCAACATCTTGATACGGTACAATGAATCGGCGCAGAATATAACAAATTCAATTGTTGCCAAAATATAGCAAAAAATGCTTTATAAACTTACACAATGAATCGACATAGAATATTTCAAACACATTTCAAAAAATAACAAAAATAAACAGAACTTAAAAAAAAAAAAAAACTTACTGCTTGAAACTGCCCACTACTTGGTCAAAGGCAGCTCGATCAAAATAGTGGCTTGACCAAAAACCTAGACCCAGACACAGTGGCTTGGCTGAAAATCCAGACCCAGGCGTAGTGGCTTGGCCGAAAACCCAGACCCAGACACAATGCAGACGGCCGAAAGCCCAAACCCAGACGTGACGCAAACGGCCGAAAACCCAAACCCAAATGCGATGCAGATGGCTCACATGAAAACCTATTTCCCAAACGCGACGCAGATGGGAAAACCCAGATCCAGACACAGTGGCTTGGCCGAAAACCTAAACCTAGACGCAGTGGCTCGGTTGAAAACCCAAACCCAGGTGCGACGCAGACGGCCGAAAGCCCAGACCTAGACGCGACGCATATGGCTCACATAAAAACCCACTTTCTAGACGCAGATGCAAACAGACGCAGACGAATCGACGGATCGAGGCTAACAAGGCTGTGTTAGTGTACAAGTGTGTTTTAAAAAAATACAATTCTTCCCAACGCACGACTTCTCTTTGGCACGTCATTGCGCGCCAGATCACCATGGGAAACGGCGCTCTGGCGACCGCCTATGGCGCGCCAGAGAGAAGGCATGCGCCTTCTTCATCGAATGGCGTAGATCGTGCGCCATTAGCGCTATTCGCTATGGCGCTTCATTACAATAGTGATATACATATATGATGAATGTTCTGCTTCTTAAGAATTTTGTTTACATTTGGTGAGTTAATATATTATGCGAAACCTAACAATATGTAGAGGTATGGAGTGGTGATTTGTGGCTATTTAATTGCATAAAATAAATTGTTGTATGTTGGTTTAGCGAGGAATTTTTTTGCTTTTATGTTGTATATATAGTCGTTGACCTTTAATTTACAATTTGTTTTGGCTTAAATTTACTGTACAAATATTAAGAAATATTAGGGTATGAATGTACAACAAAAAGCTCCTTGGTCATTGAGGCTTGGTTGAGGACTTCATGATCAGTGTTAATGATTTTGTTGAATGGACAAGTATTTATTGTCGATGCAAGAACAAGGTCTTGAAGTCTAAAGAAGTTAAAGCCCATTTGTTTGAAAAAGGATTCGTGAAAAATTATTTCAGTTGGATTAGTTATGGTGAAAGTGAATATTTCGACAGCAAGATACCCTTAGAGCCGAACATCCTATTAAGTGAGTATAATATTGGTGAAGGCAATGATCAAAGTATTTTGTGGGACCAAAGGATGATATGATGTTCAGAGGCAACATACAGCATCATCTATGTGGAAAGTGGGTAATAGTGATTCGAATTAAAGGCTTGGTAACGATGACAGTAAAGATAACATTGAGGACGTTGAAGGAGGTGATGTTGACAGGTTGAAAGATAAATTTTTGGATGTTCTATGTGTGGTAGACCGATCATTATATGAGGAATGGGAAAGTTTATCTCGATTATCGTTCGTGGTCAGAATGGTGACTATAAAGGTAGATCATGGTATATCAAAAAGTTGCTTTAATGTTGCATGTAGTTTGATTTGGAAGATTTTACCTCATGACCATTGAATGCCATCGTACTACTATAGCACGAAATGACTTATAAGAGATTGGAGACTCCTAATGTAAAAGATAGACTGCTGTCTAGATAAATGCATACTGGAAATCTAACAATGATCCTTATAACAGTAAATTTTGTGCCACACTTAGATACAAGCCTTGGTCGAGTAACAAATGTTCTAAGAAAAAAATACTATTTGCTTGTCTACATTATTTACTTTTAACTTTTCAATTGCAGAAATTTTATGCATCAGATGTGATCCATGTGTCATCCCCCATATGGCACAATTGGGAAGAGTTTTAGTCAAAGTCATCCTAAGGTTGTTATTAAGCCACACAATGCAAGGATTGGTATTTGTGCAAATTGTTTTGCACCATACATATTGTATGGGAAGGCATATCTTGTTAGCTCGTGTCATGACATCATATAAGATTTCGTCAGGTTTGCGTATTAAAAATCTATACATGTTTTTGTGCCTAATGATTCCTAGTCTAACAAATTCTAAAAGACTTATCAATGTCTACTTTTAATTTTTGGTTGATGAATTACTCATGTTCTGACATGAAAGAGCTCCAACAGATGATACATCTTGATATAGTACTTTTAATATAAATGCTGCTTTGTTGTAAACATTTCATGACCTACCTGCTTACTTTCTGATTACTGGGTAGAGTTCTACTAAGCTAATAGGGTGTCCGGTACGTATGGATTATCTTAGAGCTTCATACCTTCCACTTGGTAGGAAAGTGAGTTATTTTGATTATCACTATCAATTCGTCCTATCAGATCACCTTTACAGGATAAATAAGAAAAATTTCACGAAAGGACATGTAGAGTGCCGTGCCGCTCCTCTGAATGAGTCAAGCGAATGTGTACAGGAAAAGGTGCATGGCTTCCCATGGGTAATTGATGATCTTACCTCAACAGTAGTTGATTATGATTAAGGACATAAGTGGACAAAGAGAAGCTTTCTATGGGACCTGCCCTATTGGAAGACTAATATGTTGTGGTACAATCTCGATGTTATGCATATTGAAAAGAATGTCTTTGACAATTTGTTCAACGCAATTATTGATGTTAAAGGAAAAGACAAAGAATAATTTAAAAACTTGTAAGGACATTAGCAAGATCTATGATTGCCTAAAAATTGTAGTTCCATTGGATGGTGATACGTCTAAGCTTAAGGCAGCGTACAACCTTAATCAAGACCAGAAACATATGGTATGTGAGTGGCTAAAGCAATTGTAATTTCTTGATAGTCATGCCTCAAACATTAGGTGGTACGTAGACATGACAGAGTTGAAACTATATGATATGAAAACTCACAATGCACGCATGTTCATGGAGAGGCTAGTCCTTATTGCATTCATGGAGTTGCTATAGGGATTCACATGGAATTTGTTGACAAAGTTGAATTTGTTCTTCTAACAAATCCACTTACCTATTCAGAATATTAGTCAACTTCAAAAGTTGGAAATGCTTATTAGCAATCTTGAGAAAATCTTCCCCCTCATCATTTTTCGACTCAATAAAACACTTGATCATTCATCTACCGTTCGAGATAAGGATTGGTGGAGTTATGTAATGTAGGTGGATGTACCTATTTGAAAAGTAGGTTTTTACACTTGGTGCTTGTTGAAGTAGTGTTTTAATTTTTTTTTCTTTTAAGACACATTATTGTTATGCTTAGCAGGTTCCTTTGAACTCCAAAGAAGAAGGTTAGAAATAAAGTACATGTGGAAACTTTAATATGCAACATATATTGTGGAGGAGATTATCATGTTTGCCTTATTCTATTTTGAATCTTATGTCCATTCTAGGATAACAAGGTTGACCAACAATGATTCTCAAGCAATGCCATTGTCGTTTGTGGCATTCTCCATTTTCAATCATCTTGGCACACCATCCCACAAGAAGCCTCCACGTTATTTGGCAACATGTTGTGGAAATGTATGCGCTCTTGAACTGTCTTGGATAGAACCATTCTATAGGTACTTGTAATAATATATGAGTAATGACATGTTTAAATCAACTATTTCGTGTAATTGATTCTAGATTTTTATGTGCTCAGATTGTTTGTTGCCTAATACGATGAGTCGAACCTTTTCATGGATAACATTGTATTACAATACTTGCTTTTGTGGTTTGAATCTCATGTAAGCTCTACTGCATTAAATTTGTAATTTCGCCTTATAGGATGCCAATTTTATTTTAGAGATCTGTTTTGTCATAGATTTTGAGTTTAAGTCATAGCATAACCAAATCGTTGATGAGGAGCTTGGCTTATGGTCTAAGTAATCGCGTGGCATGCTACTCGGAGTATGTGTAAATAGATTCAAATTTCACACAGTTGGTCATGCTGGGGACAAGTCAATGATGAACATTGGTGTCTACATTCAGTCATTGTGCTATAACACAAAGTATGACTTTTTTGGCTTATTGGAGGAAGTTTTGGAGTTACAGTATTATGACATGCGAAATATGCATGTGACACTATTCAAATGTAGGTGGGTTGATCATGTGACAGGGCAGAATGTGCATCTTAAGTATGCCATAGTGGATATTAACCTTTCATGTATTTACAGAATGAACGAACCATTTATACTTGCATAATAGGCTGTTCAAATGTATTATGTTAAATACCTTGCTGTAAAGAGGAACATATATAATTAGATGGCCACATGCGAGACTAAGGTGAGATGTGTGGTCGAAGTGAAATGGATGGATGTGCCATTCCAGCTTGATAATAAATTCATATGCAGAGCTTGGTCTATATGCTGAGATGTCCTCCTACATGACCCTATCGAAATTTCAAAATATGTGGACTTAGATGAGGCCATGGAAGGTGCAACATATAATAACTGGTGTAGTGGTGGTGTAGGAGATAGCTCGACTAATTTCTCATTGAGTGGTAGTGAATCCATTGATTGAGGACAAAGGATTGGCATACGATATTTAATTGAGGCCCATTCTTTGAGAAGACTAGGTGTACATAACTTTTTGATGGAATATAATGCATATCTAATGCATACATAGATTGAGTAAGTCAACTACAAGAATTTAATGAACATAACTCAATCAAAATACATAGTTGATTCAATAATGTTCAATCATGCATGTTTTCTTTGATCGTTTAGTGGGGCCTTCTTCATCTCATCATTCACTAGTGCATCATCAAATGACTCTGGCTGCTGGGGCATGGGGTAGGGTTGAATTGAAGAGGCCAAAGTAGCATAAGTCCTACTCCATGGTGTGTGCCTATCATTCGGTAGTAGTCAAGTGTGGCCTCGTCTCACTTACTGGTGTAGTTCTAATACTGGTGAGTCCGATGGTAGTGAGGACCTTGTGCAAAAATCGCAGCCAACTCTACCTCGATCAGTCCCATGCATGCATCTTGCTGCTTTATTTGCTCTTTATATATGCCAAGAAGCCCTATTACAGTATGCATCCACTTTAACAGGCTTATCAAGATCTACGCCATACCCCATAAACTATAACTGTGGAGGTAGCTGTTAAGTTGGTGGGAGCTCATCTTGCTATGCTCTTATTGGATCATCCTAGAGATCTAGGGAGAGGTCAAACAAAATCTCTAACTGTGTTGGAAGTGTCTCTTCACTTGAGTGAATCACTGCCCTAACCCTTCGACAACATAGCTCTGTGATTAAATATGGGTGTCATAACATTTCTCTAGACAACTTCCCACACTTAAATATACCATCGTTGATTACATCCCCTACATTGAAGTATATGCTCTTCATAATGGCGTTTGCTCCTTGGTGAAACTTGAGTGGTGGCCTACTGGTCGTACACGTGCAGCCGAAAAGGACCATGTACATGATTCGTCACTCAATCCAAAAATAAAAAATGCACTTCGCATGGCTGGATCAGTCTATATAATTTCATTTGGACATAACTCCCTAACTAGAGCTTCCAAAGCATTGTTCAAGTTCAAAAACTGGTTGAACCCTGCATTATGTTCTCTATTTAAAGTCATTAGCACCCCGTTAATGGTAGATGCATCATGACACTTCCCTATCCCTTATACCCATACCTTATCTGTATCATATTTGCATAAATCTCCCTAACTATCAACTTAACTACAACATGTTTAAGCTCGATGGTGAAATGCTGACATCCCAAAGTGTGTATGATAGGGTGATTGGTACAGATTGTGGTGTCGCATTTCATGAGCTATCCCTTAGACATAATATTTCTATTGGTGATGACATTGTGGTATCTATTTGAAGCCTCTTCAGATATGAATTTCTCTGTATTGTAGGAGACTAATATTGAGGGGGCTTCATGTCCTCTTTTTGGAGCTATAAGTATACCAAAATAACACATTGATCCCATGAATGCATAAATGGAATTTCGCATGACAACCATATATTGCTTTATAAAGCACGTCTCATTTTTCATTACTTGACCAAAGTAATTACCAACAAGTTATAAAGTCCAATCAACTATATTAACCAAAAATGCACACAAATTCAATCTTTGGATTGGGAAATAGCAAAGCTAAGCACACAAATGTCTAAATTAATTGCATACCTCCCATCATAGTGGTATGCTACTATCCTAAGTTGTTATTTGATATCTTTGTCAAGTTAGGGTCACTTTAACATTTCATTGAACACCTGCCATATGTGATGATTAAAATGGTATATATGAGTGTTGTTATTACACTTTTAGGATGGGATTTCAACATCGGAACCCAACACTCCTCACTCATCACATTGTCTGACATAATTCACATAACTCCTCTCAAAACAAGTCATTTCATAGATTGTTTCAACAAGATATTAAACTAAGTACACCTAAAAATTGTAAGAATAATTTTCCAAAATTTACATACAACGCAATGTTACAAGGATCCCATTCATAACTTACCTATCAGAATTTTGTAAAGAAGAATTTGGGAAATTGTCGAAGGGAGAATTGCAGCCACTAGCTTGGGAGGTTGAAAGGTGGGTTTGTTTGAAACCCACTAATGGGACATGGCTTTTTAAAAAAGCTCGTCATCAATGACGATTGTGACAACATCCTTTTTTAAAAATCCATATCCTAGATTGCTCTGATGATAGTGCAAATTTTTTTGGCTCATTAAGCATTTGTTGTGATGAATGGCTCAACAACCATTCAAATTGCACATGGCTCCAAAATCGCGAGTTAGGAAGACCATGTCTCTAGACGACTTGAAACATTGTTAAGACGCCATCGTGCATAGACATCGCGACATTAGGGATGTCGTTCACTGTCATCCCTACTTTGTCCTTGTAATTGCAACAGTAGGGACAACATTCACTGTCATCCTTACATTGTCGTTGCTGTTGCGACAGTCAGGATGATGGTGAAAAAAAGACGTGGTCATCCCTAATGCCACGACAATGGTTTCCTATAAATTTTAAAATTAGTCTCGAAACAGTTTCCTTCAACATTTTGTCCAAAACCACACTTCTTTCAAGCCCTATCTCACTAAAGATGTCTTCCAAGTCAAGTTCTTGCACTGAATTTGCCAATTTTTTGTGTGAATAGAAGACCCATCACAAGTTTCTTCTTGGTGAAACCCTACCTATCTCATTTAAACGTATAAGGAACTAATTCTAAGATTTTAGTTGCTTGATGTTCCTATAATCACTTAGGTTATTTTGATATGATAATATATGCTCAATGCTACGGCTTGAGTGTTTTGATTTTATCTACCTAGGAATTTGATTATTTTGGTTGAGTTGCGTAAATGTCAAGACTTTGAATTTGAGTAATTTTTCTCCAACCATATAGACTAGTTTCATCTTGTAAAATTTGCTCAATGTAGTGTTCTAATTTTTTCAATTTAGGCAGTTCATTTTTAGAAATTAAATTAACCATCCTATTTCAATCTTATGTTATGCTCACTAGTTGTTTGATTTATTTACTTTCCAGTTTAGTTTTGTGAGACACTTGAGATGTTTGGCTAATTTATTATGGACATGTAGGTAGCAGTTTAAATGTGGAGATAATTAACCTACTTTTAACTAATTCCATTTTAAAGCCGATATGTTGCTACTTTCTTTCTAGTATAGTAGATAAATTAATAGTTCCTTTCAAATGAAAGTACTGTTTCAATTTTTGAATAATAACTTTATTTTTCAATGATTTGAAAATGACTTATAGTACATACTTGAGAACTTGGGAATGAACGTCACAATCTAGTGGTGCAAGGCCTGGAACAAGTCGGCTTAATTTGTCTTTGCCCAAGGCAACTTTTGATGACTCCAAAACACAACAGTCCTAACTGTCACAATCCCCCCCCCCCCAAACACTCACAATTGACTCATTAGCGCCTGTCAAAAGAACCATCTACTTCTGGTCCCTAACAAGAACAAGTTGTTGTTAAAGCAACCCTAAAAGCATAATTAATCGAGGCGTCCAACTAGAGAATAAGGGGTCGTATACACATAACATCTGACATATTATAGTATGCATCTTACTATGTTTAATTTACAACACTCATTGCATGTCACAATAGTTATATAATGTTATAAAATGATTTCCGTAGTGCATATAGGGAGGTGACAGACTATGTAAGAAAGGTTTTGTTTAACAACTATAATGACCATTAGATTCGGTTTAAGGACATCGACCTCAACACCAAAAAGTTTTTGATTTCATCGAATCAAGATTGGTAAACATTACTACTTTTTCCTATGCAACGAAAGGTTTGGGAACAATGTACGTAACTTGTATAGAATGTGTTAATGATTGATTAACATATGTGAATAGTACTATTTGTGATTATTTTCATGAATTTGTGATTGGTTGATAAACCTTTTTGTATTATGATTGTTTGTTATATAAACTTGTTTTTTTGTCATTCTATAGCATGATTGAATGATTGTTGTCTTTACTTTTGGTTACTAATCAGTGACATGTCGATGAATGATTTATATTGTGGTTGGAATGTTGGTATACATGCATACATTGTACATCATCTATTTATCATGAGTACATGATATGGTTTAAGGAGCAATTATGTATGAAATCTTTACTGCAACAGACCAAATTTGTTTGGAACTTTACAGACAGGATTGCAATTGAAAATAACTTTAAGAAAAAAAGACTTTTGAACTCCTTATGAAGCATTTGCATCGAGCAACGGTTTCAAAAAAAAACCCAAATGGATCTTTTAGGAGAATTAGGACTGAATGAAGACTGAGTGGACACAAGAATCGTTTGGTGGTACTTGTGAAAAAAATTAAAAACAACTAGCTAGCTAATGTAACCCTAATCTCCACCATTTACTAATATGGTTCAATTTCTATCACTGTCCACAACAAGTGAATAGTGAGCAAATTTCTATAAAATGTTAACTAACATTTTTTGATATATTAAAGTTTCAAATTATTTAAATATCTAGATCCATTTATTCAAACTTTATAGAAGGGGATAATGTGTAGGCCACCAAATCTATTAAAGTAGTACTCAAAGGTTTGGAAAATATATTCTAAGGAACAGATAGGTCTTTGTGCACGACCTAAGTATTAACTAATTATCTCTTTTTCATTTATTTTGCATTATATGTTTCAAAATTCACCATATATTATGATAAGAATAAATTAATATGAAGGAAAACATGGCGAAAGTATTAGAAAAAGTTAATGTCATAGACCCAAATGACCTAACTACATAAGGGAGATAAGCTTACAGTTTCTCCAATAGCAACATCGTGGCCATAGCTCTTGGTGGTTTTAACAAGGGACGACTACTAGGCATAGGATCAAAGGGCAAGGGCTTTTGTCAATTTTGTAGGGGATCCAATTCACGGACCTCCCTACCTACTCTAGAGTTTTACAACATCGAGTAAATACTACGCCAGATAAAAGAAAAATTACAAATTGTAGACAAGAAATAAAAGAGTGTTGATTAGGGGCTCGAACGAAATGAATGACAACTAAATCAATTGTTGAAGTGGATCAATGTAAAATACCCTTAATCATTTAATCTAGGCAGCCATCACATTGCCCAGATGACAATGCAGATGATGATGATGATGACAGTCTTGATACCTAAGAGTAGTATGGCATGCCCCTTTATTTGTTATTCCTTCCCTATTCAAATACATATCTTTTATTATGTATGGATTTTGGATTCTAAAATTAGTGGCCATGTATTAATGTGATGTTTGTATATTTCTTATATTTTAAATTATGCAAATTTGGCAAAGAAAAATATTTATAAGTGTAATTTTATAAGAAATTGTAATTAATGCTGCTTTTTATAAATAAAAAAAAACAAAAACCTTCTAGATTCAAACCAAAATTGTCCTAAAAATGTGCTAATAGCATCCCCAATATCTTTTAAAATCATGGTAGAAATAGTCATGCCAAAATCATTTCAAACATAGTCATGCAAAAATCATTCCAAATAAATCATGTCAAATATATTCCAAACAAGCTATTCCAACTCCATTCCGAAAGAAGCCCTGTCAAATCCATCCTAAAAAGAATGTGCTAAATCTATTCCAAAATAGGCCGTGCCAACTCTATCCTGAACAACACATGCCAAATTCGTTACAAAATAAGTTATGCTAAATCCATCTCAAAATAAGTTGTGTCAAACCTGTTTCAAACGAATCGTGCTAAAAGTATTCCAAAAGTAATTATGCTAAATCTATGCCAAAAGAAACATGCCAAATCCATACCAAAATAAGACATGCCATATCCATCACAATTTTTTATTCGTCTCATTATATCCGTCTTAAAATCATTCCTAAACTGTCCTCAAAAAAGCTATTCCCAGCACTGTATCCCACATTTGGAATTTGAATGACTTTCTAAAATCCGTTCTTACCAATTTGGATTGGTGCAATTTGAAACAGTCTATTTGTCTTTCCAACGGCTTTTCTATAAAAGCCATTCCAAATAGCTGTTCCAATCCAACAAATTTTTTGAAGTGTTTATAGCCAAATTCGGTGATGAAACATGTTCATGGCTACTTTTAAAGGTTTTAGTTTTGTAAGAAATGCGACAAAGACATTGAAGCAAGGATTAGGGGTATGGATAGCCAAGTTAATTTGAAATTTTTCAAAAAATGTGCTATATTATACGAGTGAATAGCATAATCTAAGCCTGATTGCTAAATTGGCTAGATGGCTAGCAGTGAAAGTAGGTTTGCTTCCTACATGAAAAATTAGGCTTAGGATAAAAATAGACGTGTACATGTGTTTGATTTCATGTCTTTAACTAAATTCTACTTAACTAATGCCCCTCTGAAGAACTTTTATTCATTTCAAGTTTGATTTTGTTTTGAAATTATGCAGATATAGGAATAAGCAATTAAGGGATAATCTATAAGGGGAAGTGTAATAAACATATGAATTGCCGCACCCCTTTATTTTAGTTAATATCTAATCATTTCAACCAATTAAGATGATGATGCACGCATGCATTATTGCTTAAGAAAAATCAAGGACATCTAAGTTCAAGCCTTGCAAAAAAATCAAAGAATGTTTAACATAACTTTCACTACGAAATTTTTAAAGTTCTTAAAATTACCTACTCATGTATTTAGCCTTTTTCAACTTTTGGTTGGAGGATTGATTTGGTGATACAAATATGATATTGCTAGGGTTTGGTTGCATATCAAATTAAAATTAGTAAAATATGCATTCTAGAGCAGTTGACAAACTACTAGCTTCCTTGAATAACAGAGATACAAAATCTATAGTCCACTCAAAAGTTTTTTCTTTTTTCCTCCTTTAAGCTACACCTACTGACAACAACATCATAGGGTGGAGGTTATTGTGATGCCACTTATTCTACACATCTAATAATATATGTGATTTTCTTCCCTAAGATACTAATTATGTTTCACTTCTCACTAAATTTTCATGGCAAAGCACCACTATATTCTTCCCAAGCATTGCGTGATCTTCATATCTTCATCTTGGTGCTAGCAATTTGCCATGTTCTCTGCTTTAAAATTCTATGTGAGAATTAAAAGTAATAATTCAATAATTTAGAATCTATTGCGCAATTATTTACCATTATTTAAAATTGTATTACTTTTTTTAGCACATACATTGAATGTGTCTCAGTTGCTAGTTATGCAATCTTAGGCTCAACTTATTGTTTGGCTTGGCCCAAAAACAATCTCATGTATAAAACATGGATGATCCATATCCAACCCAACAAAGGCCATAAGCCGAGACACATGAATACTGATTGATTCATATACATATTTAATTTCAAGGGTCCCTTAGTGGGAGCAAGAAGATACACTATAAGGGATCGATTTTTGAAGTGCTAGCCATGTGAAAATCTACCTAGCCTTTTTACAATGCTTGTAAGTACATGGAATACATCCATCATAGGAGTATAAAAAAGTATTAAACAAGACAAGTGTATATATATATATATATATATATTATCATAAATGGGTGCGACAACCATTTAATCAACATTTCGTTGTAGGAGCAGCCGCAGATATTGTTGGCTTCGAGGGCAATAATTGTCCATCGAGGGACATGATGAATCTTGGTTAAAATAATGTATTTTGATCTGATTTTTGATAACTAAAACTTTCCTCTTATTTTAATTTAAATTATATCTATAAGTGTAGATAGTCGACAAGCAATTCAATTTGTTTAATTTAAGAATGTATTTATATTATAAATTTAATATGAAGGACTTTTGGCCCACCATCACGATGGTTATTACAAATTAGAGAGACGTCAAGTTCAAATCTTAAAAACCCTTTCACTATTTGATTTTCGTTCAATTTTAGTTTTTAAGAATACAATCATATTAATTGGCTAAGAGGCTCAAGTAAGGTGTTTCATTCTTATCTTTTATCACTTTTTTTCTTCTCAACTTCGTTAAGCTTCACTACTCAACTCGATTAAGCTTTAGGTTGAATCAATAAATTAAAAAAAAAAATTGTGCTTAAAAATATCCTTAAAATACACACACACCTAAATTGCCTCATATAACTACAAATGACCACTTTAAGAAAAGGAGATAAAGAAGTACAAATATTACTTATTTTTTTATTTAACTTGAGTTTTAAGAATATAATTATATTTTATAGTAGTGAGTCTCTTTTAGATGTAAGAGGCTGCGTGTTCATTCTTATCTTTCACAACATTTTTTAGCTCAATCAATTCGATTATTCTATTAACTAAATCCTAGCTCAGGCAAAGCAGTAAAAAAATTATGCTCGAAAAATACCCCAATAATAAGTATACACACCTAGATCACCCCATCTCAACAAGATTACAAATGATTGCTATCGTTAGGTTAGTCACCTTTATTATAAGTTGGGAAATTATGAAAAAAGTGACTTCACTTATTTGGACTCATAAGTTTTTGTGGTGTAGGATTCTTAGTGTTGATGTGACAAATGAGTATTAGAATGTTAAATTAGTTGAATAAGACGGACGTAACTGAGTTTACAAAAGATAGAGAGAGTTGGAGCAACAAACTGCAAGACTCTGGAAGAGTCTAAGGTTACTCAAACTCTAGAGTCTTATTAGTATTGCCAACATGAAGAGAATTCTACAAAAATTCATAGATAATTTTTAGGAGTTTTGTTGAAAAATTTTGGGAGTGTTTCTTGAATAAAAAAATAGTGAATTTCATAATATAAATAGAGACTGTGTTGGGAAACAAATATGAGTTAGAAAAAATGGCATCCCACATTGGTAGAAAAAGAGAAAAGTGACTTGTATATAAAGTGGATACTTGACCCATAACTCACAGCCTTAAGGTTTTGGGTTAATATATGGTGTCAAGCCCACTTATATACGTGTCCACGTACAGGCCCGTGAACGGTTCTCCCCGATTTCGTTGGGCTCCGCTCCAGGCCCAACATACGTTGTTCATGGGTGATGCTCCCAATTTGATTGGGCTTCTCCTCTGGCCCAATAAGGTTCAATCAGAGTTTGTTGTCGGGCCCGCCGCACTCCCAACAGACTGTGTAGCATGGGTTTTGATGAGCCAACATACATGCTTTGGTGAGCTTTTGTTAGGTGAGAAAAAATGATGAATTCAAGTTGTTATCACCCATTTATCATTTAATATTTGACAAAAGTGAGCTTGTACCAATCTCCTAGAGGTAATCAATGCACAAAACAAAATTAGCCTGTGTTTGTTGTGACAACTAGTCGATAACTTAAAATGTGGGATAGTAAAATTTTTTAGTGATAATTGTTTGATATGTCTTGTTTAAACATTTTTATAATTGTAAAATTGTATGATCTGAGTGAAGCTCCACAGATATATTAGAGCTGCTTTGAACTGCATAAAACATAATATGTCTCTCACTCTTTGTTTCTTTATTGTTTCTATGTTGTCTTGTGTGCTGCCAATATTATCACAACATTGGATTGCACTATAATCTACAATACATAAGCGTGTTTCTAAGGAGTTCCCAACATATATTCAATCCAGCACCTTTTTTTTTTTTTGTCAGATTCACTTTAATAAAAAGGGGAAAAGAAGAATAAGTACTGATCATTTATAATACTTAAGGCAATAATGCCGTGGTTATGAATAGAAACATCGAAAGGTGGGGCCAAAACCCAAAAGCAGTGTCGGGATGAAGAGGTGAAAGCAAAATGGAATTTTTTGAACAAGAACTCAAGGCAGGGCAATTCATATAGAGGTCTTTTGACCTAATTTTAAAAGTAATAATAATTGTTGTTGTCATGTCACTCGCCCGTACGTAGCCTATGCAAGAGAGGGCTATTCTCGCGTGAAGTTGCACACCATTCTACTTCACTATTCCGATTAATGTCCCAAATAAGAGAAACTACAAGGTTGCAAAATAAGGAGATTAAATCAACCGAAATGACTAATAATTGACAATTTTATGTCTCCCTTCCAAAACAAAACTCACTTTATTGTATTGTAAATTTGTGTCGATCATCGTTATAACGAAATGGGTTGTCTTCTTTCACCTTTTTAATTCTTGTAAACGTTTTTTAGCAGTTTATCTATTTCTTTCTTCCTCGGCTTTGACTTAGTGTGTGTATGGTTTATTCCTTATCAATATCAATATTAACATCAAATATGATCGTTTCTGATAGATAGCCAATCTGAAACATGGAATAGAAGCATGTTCTTTGTTCCAGTGGAAGAAAAAATAACTTTTGATGACAGAATATTAAGTACTAATTAATGCATAGTTTATTATCTACTTATTGATATATCTGTATTGATCATGTGCATATATGTATATGTTTGTTCCACAATTCTTGCAAACTTAGTTATAATTCATTATACTGTCAGATTGCCAGTAATCACTGCAAGTCAATTGCCACATATATATTGTCATGATTTATTGTGCCAAATTTTATTGTGTAGGCAATATTTCATATATGTTATTAATTTCTAATACAAAAAATTATTTTTCTCATTAATTTCAAATTGTGATAATTCCTGTACATAATATTTTAATTATTAATTGATTAAACTTTATCTTCTACCACAATATATATAAATACATATATATGAATATAGTGACATCTTATCATTAATATGCCCTTTGTAGCACAATCCATCGGCGGAGCCAAACTGACGAATTAATAAACCAATCATTAATGTTTCTTTTTGGTTGTACAATCAAGAACCTGTACCTTGACCTATTTTACAGAGTGCAAAAGGACGATGCGAACTCGCATCCCATCGCACATTTATGAATATCAAATTATACAGAATAATCTTTTCAAATCACAGAATATATTTTTGCAAATTCCACGCAAAATTTGGCATCGATTTTGTTTTTCTTATGTAAAATAAATGCAACTTGTTACCTAATATGTAATACTGTTGATTAATTATATTTATTAGTCGTGCAATAATATTATTTCTTTGTATGCTTTTCAGTTTGTGCTTTAATCGGGAGAGTTGAGATCAGCCACTCAACATTAAAAACTGTATCCTAAGGTTCTTTTTGCCTGGAACCTGGATTAGTTTAAGCCCATGTACCCCCCACTTGGATTTTGGCCGAAGATCTGTGGAACCAAAATTAGATAGATCAAATGTTTACTGTGTATCAAGAATCAAGTGCATGTCTCCACGTGGACGGAATATTGACGTGCCAAATCCTCATGCAACCAATGATCAAGATTCAAGTGATGTGAAAGGGAGAGGGCCATCAAATTCGGGTTTTCTATTGAATGCGAGTTTGATTTGACAAGATTCTTGACTTCAACATTAAGATGGGAGTGGAGGAGGCTGAGCTGGAGCTTTTGCATTTGTTATTTTGTAAGGAATAAAAAGTCTGAAACAACGCATTCTTTCTTTTGTAATTTGAAAAAGTGGAATCACCTTAGCAATTTTAATTGTTATGTATAAATAGGAGTATTTAATGATGCAAATGTTCTGATCAAAATTATACTCACTGTTGTCACAATTCCAAACATAGCCTAACTTGTCACTAGCCAATTCTCCTTACTTAAGCATTGCCCAGTTCGTACTTGCTAATAATTAATTATATCATTTTTGCGACGAAAGGGCTTGCGGAAGGCTGCTGATCACCCTGTTGTAATTGCAAGAGTATAACAAAGCCCCAAAAAAACAGTGGTTATTTTTGTTTTCAAATTTTGGTAAGTGATGTTTTGTCTTGATACTTGTTAATTGTGTAAAAGTAATAAAATTTATAAGTGTATTTTGGGGTTCCAAAATTTAAAAACAAAGATAGCCGTGAAAATCCCATTATGCAATGAGACAAAAATACAGGCGTCGATCGAATTAAACTAGGAGTTAAAAAGTTGGCGTGGAAAAGGCTGTCCCAACAACATGGGCAGCTCAACAAGAGAGTTAATTTGGATGCACATGTACGTAAAGCAATTTCAATGCTGACCTAGACACAGAAGACCTCTTTCTCCATTGTGGACGGCCACTTGGGATACTGTACTAATCCAACTTCAAATTTCTGAATGTTGCCCAGAAATTCCGAGCACAGGATGTGTGGGGGCAACGCCATATATTGCTTTCCAACACCAACCAATCACGTAGAGGCATCATACTTTCTTTTGACTCTGCAAAAGGTGTGTGTCCTCTTTTGGCAGAAAAATTTTCCAACTTTGGGATCACCAGTTGTCACGGTGTCATAGGTTGCGAACCCATATTAGTATACGAAAAGGGTCTTGCCATATATTTCAATCTTACTAAGTGTAATTAAAGTGGATTCCGACCATGAATAGGATGTTTTGAATATGTTAATGCTTTTACCTGCGGAAAGAGAATCAGAAGGTGTATATAAAACTGCTCAGGTCAGGTAGGAGAAAGAAGCAAGTGTGTTTTGTGTTAATCGGGAGGAGTTAAGGGAGTGAAATATTCCTCGAAGCTAGTTCAAACTAGTGGAAGGCTGTGAAGTTGAAAGAAATTAAATTCTTTAATTGTTGGAAGTTGGAACCTAGGCTTAACTTGATTGTCTGCAACTTAATTTGTGTGTATAAATACATTATACATGGCTCGGGGGAAGATTCAGATGAAGAGGATCGAGAATCCGGTGCACCGGCAGGTGACCTTCTGCAAGAGGCGTGCGGGGCTGCTGAAGAAGGCTAGGGAGCTGTCAGTGCTTTGCGATGCAGAAATTGGACTTTTCATCTTCTCCGCCCACGGCAAGCTCTACGAACTGGCCACCAAAGGGTCCTTTCTCTCTCTCTCTCTAAAACCTATATAAATTCACTAGGCTGTGTACGTCCCTAAGTTTCTCTGTCTTTGTCTGAAGAGTACAGGATTAGTTACTCGTGTCTCCTTCTCTATGAGTAATTAAGCATTTGTACTTTGTGAAATTACAATCGCTGAGTGTCCGTGCTTGAATTAATCATGCTGGTTTTGATTGTTAGAAGCTAGCATCACTGTTCCTCATTTCTTTGTTCTGCGACTAATTTAGATCTTTAAATTTGGGCACTCAAGAACCATGCAGGGTTTGATTGAGAGGTACATGAAGTTTAACAGGGAGATTCCTGCTGAAGTGCCCAAAGACAAGCATCTTAATAAGGTATGTGAATTTTTCCTAGCCTTCTTTCATCCTAGTATTTTGTTAAATTATCTCCTTTAATGATCACTTGCAGAGAAACACATACTAGGGGCTTCTCAACAACATTATATATAAGCCTTTATAGGTTAATTAGCTAGGAAGAGAGAATCAGGTGCCTTTTTCTAGTGATGTGCGCGCGTGATAAACACACACAATCGTAGTATATACATCTTATTAATTTCTTCATTGTAGACTAGAATACAATCCTGCAGCAATATGAATCACAAAGTTAGATCCTCTACATCAAAGCCAAATCCTCCTTCGCGTTGCTTTCTGACTAGAGAGAGAGAGATACATATATATATATATATATAACACAACACCTAGTGTGATAGTTGTGTTTGAAGGTATTTGGTTATATTTTTACAGGAAGTGCATTTAAGCAGTCGTTTATTTTAATAATATCTATATGCATGTTTTACATTGATTCATAACTTTCTTTATGAGATACCTTTTGATTTTAGCATATATATATATATATATTTGCTTAGGAATACATCAAGTTGTTTGACCACAAAGACATGGTACCATTTCATGCATTCTTAATATATATCCTATGTTAAAACAGCTATGTTATTTTGATAACATTAATTTCTAAAATTAACTATATGTGTTGTAACATGTTTTGAATACGATGCAACCTTTTCCTTTTCCTCTCATAGGACCCAAAAGAAGAGATTGGCATGCTGAAGCTTGAGATTGAGATACTTCAAAAAGGACTTGGGTATATTTGATTTCTAATATTTATCTTAACCACCCCATGCATCATTAAAAAGTAATACAATCAACAACAGGAACTTTTATTAATGATGATGGGAATAATATTTTCCTCTTTATTAGATATATATATGGAGGAGGAACTGGTGCAATGACTGTAAAAGAACTGAATATTCTCGAGAAACATCTTGAGAAATGGATATATCATGTGCGCTCAGCAAAGGTATGTGTATACGCATAACTTAGAAATCAAATTTTTTTTTAATTTAATATACAGATAGCTTATGATTTTATTGACAATATATCTAACTTGAAAAAAATATATATCATCACCTGCAGATGGACATTATGCTTCAAGAAATCCAGTTGCTGAAGAATAAAGTTAGATAAATCACGTCTTTTTATACTATATGCTTTTTTTGTTATTTAATACCGATAAGAGTTTGAATTTAATAGTTAATACTAAATTCGAAGCTAATGTAGCAACTAATGAAATTGTAAAGTTTAATTGTAAATGAATTATTTATTTTTTTTGCCATGTAAAAATTAATAACAAAAGACTTATGTTGTACACCTTAATATTGGTAGTAGCCGATCATTAATTATAAAGATGTTATGTATTGTTATCATGGCGTGACATATTTTGATCAAATATTTTACAAATATACACCATTTTGAATAGGAAGGAATCCTCCAGGCAGCAAACAAGCATCTGCAGGATAAGGTAGGAAGAATTCATGAGTTAATTTATTTGGCCCTCATCAGAAAACATTTTCTTGCATATTTGGTGGTTTTTAGTAATTTATGGATTGTGATTGGTCAGATTGAGGAGCAGCATGGGATGGATGAGTTGGCACCAATGCTTCGGGGCCCACTAACCATTCCAAGTGAAATATACCCTCTAACTACTAACATTGAGAGCCAACGAAGTTTGCCTAGTCAGATCTACAAGTTTTAGCATATGCCACGGCTTGTTGTAAGGAAAAACTACCTAAAATTCTGGTGTGGTTTTTAATAGATTGCAAGTGATGAAATAGGTAGGGGGCGCCTGGTATGCCTTTGACAATGTAATTTTATGTTTCAGTTGGTTATGTACTTGTCTATTTCTTTCTTCTAAGGATTTGAACAAATGAGTTGTCGGGTTTACGTAACAATGAGAATTAAGGAAAAATGCTATCTTCTTTTTAATTTCTACATGATATTGGTTTTACCATCTCTTTTGTTATTACTAGTTAATTGGGTTGTGCTTGTCAAGGCTATGTTTGTTGCTCTCCCAACATCTCGTTGCACAATCATATTTTATAATAAAATTTTCATTTGAATTTGACGCGATCTAAGGACTCGATAAAATTTATTTTAGTACTTATTAATTTTAGTTTATTTGTTAATGAGCTTTATAAATAAATTGGGCCATATAGGCTTTTAGGTTAGAATCTGATAGTATTTAGTATAAATAGGAGTTTGTTATTCAATTGAAATAGAACAATGTAGACAAAGTTTTTAATCAATTCAGGTTTCTTCTCAATTTCTTGAAATTGAGCCTTTCAATTTCTCGTGAGTTCCTATCCCAAATCGAGTCATTGCAGAGTGGTTCGTGTGATTTGTAACGTATCAATTAGTATTCGGTGTGTTGATTGTGGTCGTTCCCATCGAGTTCAATCCAATCCTACCACGTTGGGTCGGCGTTTTTCGCTCGGTTCCCGTCCTTGGGATTTTCGAATTCGGGTTCGATTACACCATCGCTATCCTACTATTTCGACGTGATTTTGATCATGTCAGTTGGTATCAGAGCAAGCTTGTGTCGAATTCTAATTCGATACACGATCCAGAGTTTTCAACCAAAAAAAAAGTCAAAAAGAATAAATAAAAAAAAGGAAAAAATTGCCACCACGATCGGCTGAAAATCGCAGTTGAATCCGCCACCGTCTAAACCGATTTCTGGCCGCAAACCCCACCCAGCGCTACGCCACCCCGACCCCATCCAATTCTGACCCGAATCGCCATCGGAGGAGGAGAGAATCGGCCGCAATCCGCCGCGAACCACCGCCAGGTTTCTGCTATCAAAACCGCTCGATTTCGCCGCCCATCACTGCCATTGAGGACCACCCAGGGCTCGCCAACGCCTAGGTAGTCGACGCTGGCCGCTTCCGCAGACGTACACTGGCGAAATCAGCCTTTTCACCGCTGCCGCCGCCACCAACTGCAAAAAGAAAAAAAAAATTGTTGGGCCGAGGCAAGGAATTGGGTCGAGGATTGATTTGGGCTGAAGTCCGCTTGGGCCAAAGACTTGCAAACCGGGCCAGGCTTAGGCAGGCAAAAAAAAATCAGTTTGGCTGGAGTTGATTGGGCTGAAAACTACCGCGGGCCAGAGGCGCATTTTGGGCCGAAGAGATTAGGCTGGACTAGGAGCTGCTGCTGGGCTGGACCGTCCGCGTTGACGTGGTAAGGCCATGTTTGGTTACAATTTCTATTCCACTTAAGGGCCTGTTTGACTGCAAAATTTCTGTTTCAGCTTATGGGCTTGTTTGGTTACTGATTTTTTTAAAAAAAAGGGAGGCCGAAAAAAAAAAAAGAGGCCAGAAAGAAAAAGAGAGGCAAAAAAAAAAAATGGGCCAAAAAAAAAAGGAGGCCAAAAAAAAAAGGAAGGGAGGAATTTTATTTTATTTATTTAATTTTAATCTTGTAGGGGTTGTATTTGGGGATATTGCAGGTTGAGATACTTGCTTATCTCAAATCTTTTTTTTTTTTATTGTAGCACATATATATCATACCGAGTGCTTGTATTTATTACGTTGATTGAATCTTTGAGACCATTTTGGAATCACACGAGAAGGGCACGAGAAATTGAAATTTGTGAGGATTAAATTGAGTGTGTGTGATACATGAGTGGAGGTAAGAAACAAGTGTCAGAGAGCCTTCACCTGAGAGGAGTGAGAGTAGCGAGGTTGGTGAGGACTTTTATTACTAATCGTTATCTGCTATTATTGTTTCTTTATACCCCAGTTATCGTGATGGTCAGCCAGTACTTAGGACAGGATAATAACCTTGACGAGACTAAATTCTTATTTGAATCCTTCATTGGTGAATTGAGGAAGCTCACTAGGAGCGTGGAGGGTATGCAGGACAGGATGATAGATGTGCAAGATCGATTAGAGCACGTAGAAGTGTCCTAAGCTGCAACCCTAGAAAGAGAGTTCACTGTCCAGGCCACTTGGACGCAGAGGCAGCCTCGTGCCAGGCCGACCTTAAACTAGGGATAGACATAGATATCATGTCAGACCTGTGAGACAAGATCAGCATGATTATGAGGAGCAATATGGATCGAATGTGGATGAGTATGACAAGACATCCAAGGTATCGGGTTCTGATAATGAAAGTCAATTTTAGGTGTGTTTCAACTGCTTTCAGTGTGAGCATAACAGGAGTGAATGTCAAAACAAGGAAGTTGATGCTCATATTAGCATTAGCAAAGTTATGGGAAAGAAAAAAAGTCTAACCATAAAGATGCCGTCTTTGACTGAAGTAAGGATTGTAGATAAGATGCCACTGGAGGAAGCACAACATGAAGATAATGGCAGTGTTAGCGCATATTTAGGAATTGAGAAGAAAAGTGAACGAAAATAAATAACAGAACTAGTAGAAGTTGAAAAGGATAGAGTTGATATGGAAGAAGGCATAGAAGTTAAAGTAACAGTTGAGGACAACCACAAGAATGAAGAACAAGCCAAGGATTGGGAGATTAAATTTCAACAGAGTCACGTGTACATTGATCCATTTGACCATTTAGCAGATGCTTTATCCAATTATACTGCACAAGAGTGGAAGATAGTTTTATCTGCAGTCATATGCATATCCGAATAAGTCGTCAGTGCCTTTTTATATTCCTTTATATGGTTTGTTGCTGATATTTCTGTGTTGGACTCATGGGAAGATGAAACTGAAGTTTCAGCGAGGTGATGAAGAGTTAAGGAACTTCTAGAGATTCGTGTTTGATCCAAAAGGACACAAAATTCGAATTGAGAACAATTCGCCTTCAAGAGGTGGGGTATGACGCGATCCAAGAACCCGATGAAATTTATTTTAGTATTTATTAATTTTAGTTTATTTGTTAATGGGATTTATTAATAAATTGGGCCATATAGGCTTTTAAGTTAGAATCTGATAGTATTTAATATAAATAGCAGTTTGTTATTCAGTTGAAACAAAACAATGTAGACAGAGTTTTTAATCAATTTAGGTTTCTTCTCAATTCCCTGAAATTAAGTCTTTCAATTTCTCATTAGTTCTTATCCCAAATCGAATCATTGCGGAGTGGTCTGTGTGATTCGTAATGATCAATCAGTATTCGGTGTGCTGATTATGGTTGTTCTCATCGAGTTCAATCCAATCCTACCACGTTGGGTTGGCGTTCTTCGCTCGATTTGCGTCCTTGGGATTTTTGGATTTTGGTTTGATTACACCGTCGCTATCCTGCTATTTCGACGTGATTCTGATTGCATCAGTTGGTATCAGAGCAAGCGTGTGTTGAATTCTAATTTGATACACGATCCGAAGTTTTCAACAAAAACTCCAGGCTTTATTGCCATCGTGAGTGGCTAGAACTCTGCTAAATTCCAACAATCTAGGATGCCACCCCACCTTATTATCGATGAGCCTCCTGTTGTGTAGAACCCTAGGACCAATTGGGAGCATCGCCACTGCTCCTTTATGTGTGCCTGTCTGCCATCGTGAGCACCTAAAAAGTGGGTCTAGACTCCTAACCTTGCGCCCTTGTTTTGCCAGTTCTACTACTATATGGGACCAAAGGAAAGAGAAGGTTGGATTTGGACCAGTTTTTAGGGTTAAATAATGTGTGTGGGCCTTTCATTTTTCCTTGGGCTTGGCAGTTTGTTGAGTTTTTAAACATGGGCTTACAAGTATTGTGCTTTTGTGGGCTAAAGTTTTTGTTAGGCTTTATGTGTGGGTTGGTTATTTGTGTTGAGCATAAATAAGTGTGGGTTAGTTCGTGAATTTGTTCAGTGGGCTAGTGTTGTTTTGTTTGGGTTCTTGTAAGTGTAAAGCCCAAGTGTTATTGAGTTGTGGTTGATAAAGTGCGTCTTGTACCCATGTAGCTTACTGTTAGTAACTTTGTATGACTGGCTTTTCATTATCATGAATATTTGTATTAGTGTTATCCATGTTATTACAGTAGTTGCACCCATATGATAGTAAAATTGTATTTTTCTAAGTATGTGATACTTATGTTGGTATTATGAAAGACTTTTTTCAAGTTTAAGTGTCTATTGTTAGTAATTACAAGTGTAAGTGTAGGACAAAAATCTTGTAATTGAATTTTTATAAATAAGAATTTGTACAAATACAATTGTAATTTGAATCAAATGAACTTTGTGGGTACAATTTCTAACTTAATCCTTTGATTTTTCTTCCAACTTTTATGATTTGAATATTAATTGAAGAATCCGGCTGAAATTGAGAGAGCTTTTGAGATTTGATCCTCTTTAATATTAATTGGAGCCTTCAATAATGTCAATCTACTAGTTTAGTACCTTAAATGTAGATCAAACGCCAGGATTTGATAAATTTCTTAGGAAGAACGTATTGAATTTGATGACAAACTCCTTCGAACTTCTTGAAGTTGGTGGTGAGAATTTGAACTCCGGAAATACTTCTTCACTTGAAGTCTTTTGTTGCTTTTTCAATTGGTTGTTGTATATTCTCTGGCTGCTTGTTGTGCCTCCTTCTTTTCTTGTGTTGTCGTTGTGTTTTTGTAAATGGCATCCCTATTTATAAGGATGGAGAAGGCTCTACTGTCATGTATAATTGATGGCGTGACACCATTTAATTGGTCAGAAATATTGGATTTAGCATTATTTTGTTTAATTGGATAATCACGAATTAATTACCGAATCAACAATATTCCCCTTCCAAACTTATAGGACTTGACTCATGTCATGATATGATTGACTCCTCTAAACACTTGCTGTGATTTAAGTGGGTAATGCCATTTGCAATAAAAATGTTAATTTATTTATTATCTAATTTCAAAAATTATTTTCTTAATTTCTAAAATACAAATAATTAATTACTAATATTTTATCACAATAAAATGCCACATGTTAATATTTTATCGCGCAAAAAAAATTTTAATTATTTACAAATGCCCCATCGAGACTTGTGTATAGAGAATTCAGTTTTGGCATAGATGAGTTTCAAAATTCTTGTTTATTTATGTATTTAATCTTGGGGAAAATTTTGGATTGCCAAAATTATTCCTTGAGGATAATGTCAATTTAGATATAACTCAAACCAACTATTTACTATTTTGTTTAGGCATTGACAAGTTTTGAATTGCTACGTGTTAGCTTGTTATTACTCAACTTCACATCTTGAGCCTTCTTTGGCTAAGTCAGTTTGTCAACAAGCTAAAGTTCAGTTTGATATTATTAAATTATAGCCTGTAGAACTTACAAACTTGAAAAAGGATTTTAGTCAATTATTTTTGTGTTCCAGTGTATATAACTTACAAACATGATCTTCATCGACAACATAGCTTAAAATCAATTTATAAATTTCTTTTTCATACTCATTTGTCAACTAATTAATTTTATGTTTATCAACCAAGGCCACCTAGATATGTTAGTATGTTGTAAATATGGAAAATAGCACATCACAACCTGAATAAACAGGAGTGATAATTAGGCAGTCCTATGGCGAAGCAGAATGATCCACTGGCAATGGCATTTTTCTTTTTCATTTTTGTTTATTTGTTTTCAGTATATATTTTTTAAAAATTGTATAAAAATAACAAAGAGTTTGATAAAAAATTTAGAAATTGTAATAATTAAAGTATGCTTTTCGTAGTAGAAAATGAAAAACATATCCATTGCCTTTACGATGCAAGTGCTGTGCGTGTGCTTTCCTCAATAAAACTATGAGGCATATCTTCCTCTCTCTACGCCATTGGCATTTCAATAGATCGCATGATAATCTACTGTTCTACGCCTCCTACCTTTAAGGAATAAGAATCTCATCCATTTGAGCCATTTGTTTTTTTGACACCGATTAACCTGAGAACAAAGATGGCTCTAGTTCCTATTTCTTACATCATATGTTGATTTACAATGAAAAAATGACTTTGTAAGATGGCTCTAGTTCCTATTTCTTGCATCATCTGTTGGTTTACAATGAAGAAATGACTTTGTTGGATTTTCAATTGGATGTTGTAACTCTTCATAAATTTTGGAGAATGGCCGCTTGTTTGACAAATGAAAACCAAATGGGGCGTTGTGTTTTTCTCGCATTAATGGTTAAATGTTTGTTTTCCCTTTTTTTTTTCATATTTAAAACATGTCTTTTTGAATTTTATCTCTTTTTTTAATTTTTTTATAATTAAAAAATTACACCTAAAAACATAAATTTAAAAAGTAAAAATAAACATGGTTCTTGAAGGGCTATATTTGAGGTAGCTTGTGGACTTCGATCTTATTTGAAATTAATTAGAACTTCAATTAACTTTAATTCACAAATTTAGTATTATAAATGTAAATTAAATATTAGAATTTGATAGAATTCTATGAATACCACTAAAAACTTTTTTGAAGGTAGTGGGAGGGAACTTTTATCTCCTATGTGATGTCATTTTCTAATAGTAGGATACCACCTTATTCATAAGAGTGTAGAAGGCATCCATTCTATGTTTATTTAATAACATGACATGATCTCATTAATTGTCTTTTTTTTAATTTACTATTAATTACTATAATTGTTTTATTTTCATATTTGAATGGATATTAATGTCACTTGTCAAACGAAGGAGTTTTGACCCTTAATATAGTTTGACCGCCCATTTTAACAAGTGTCACAGTATGGTTGATTGATCATATTTTTATTATTTAATTTTAAAAATTATATCTAATTAAATGCAAAAATTAGTATTTCCACTAGCAAACTTATAGAATAATGATTTTTAAAATATGTAAATTTTGTGCACAGCACGACAAATAAGCTAGTTATACGTGTGTGTGTGTGTGTGTGTGTGTGTGTGTGTGATATACATGATATATGAAATATGATATATATATATATATATTTATTTATTTATAAAAACAAACAAAATTAATTTTCCATGGCTTTGGTGTAACCATGTAAGACGCGGTCTGGGTTAAAATCGACAGGGTATTGAAAAATTAGGGCTTTAACGGTTTCTACGCTCTCCTAACACAACGCCATGTCTTCGACACTAGAAATTGAAGCTCGAGAGTAAGCTCTTTCTCCCATTAAATTGCATATATCCGCTTGTCTGTGTTCTTGCAATTTTAGTTGATGAAAGTTTACGTTAGACAGATATTCTGTAGTTATCAAATAAATTTGAGTGAACATGTGAAGTTCGTGTCCTTTTGAAATGCTTTGCGTTAGTTACCTTTCGTTTCTGTAAATTAACCTGGGATGGTAGCTGGAGCGTAAACTGTGTTGTTGGGAATTGGATAATCATCGCTGAACGAAGTTGGGTAAACTTGTATTTCAGTCTGCGGTCTTGGTTTCATCTTCTTAGAATGTAAGCTTACTGAATATTGGTTCTAACTTATGTTAACTTTCCTTGTGAACCATTTGAGAGATTATATCCACTGCCGTCTTATTATGCTTCTTCATCGTGAACACATATTTTTCATCTATGTTCTTGCAGTGTGATCAAGATTGTACTTCAATTCTGCAAAGAGCATTCCCTGCACCAAACTTTTCAAACACTTCAGAACGAGTGCCAGGTTTCTCTAAATACTGTTGACAGCCTCGAAACATTTATTGCTGATATTAATAGTGGAAGGTGGGATGCAATCTTACCTCAAGTTGCACAACTACAGCTTCCTCGAAACAAGTTAGAAGACTTATATGAGCAGGTAGGCTGCTCTTGATGTGCATGTGAAATTCCATCACACTTGCTCCATTTGTAGCCATGCTTTTGACCTCTTGTACTGTGTTATCCTCTTCACTACTGGTGTAGAACTGTTATATTGGTCAGCGATAAATATCATTGTAAAATCAGAAGAATGAAAATTTGAATAATTTATATCATTCTGCCACAGCTCTGCTTCAAAGGAGGAAATATTATGAGCTTCTCATTTTCTATTTGTTAAATTTTTTGTGCATCTTTTTGTCAGTGGTCCTTACGTATTTATTAGTGCAGATACTTGGAACATATGTGATGTAACCATAAATAAAAAGCACAATGGTTCTACCCTGTCCCCATGTTGGATAATTGTTGTAGCTGGGTCTAGATTGATTAATCAATTTCCATTACCAAATGAAATTTTCTTGATAAGCATTGTAGGGATCAGCTAGTCCCGTTAAGATTTATTTCAATTATTTTAGCAGTTTTCATCTGGATTGCACACATATGCAGTTGGTTTCACCAACTACTGACATAGAAAAACTGGACCCTGAAAATAAGAAGTACGTTCATTTTCTCAGGGTTATTCTAAAATGAGAAAAATTTTGCTGGACCTAATCCTAGTATCAGTTGATATATACTTAAAAGGAGTTTCTCTCTTTGTAGGTTTTCTTAGGTTTTCTTCTTAATTCTGTTGGGAATATGTAATTCTTTGTGTTTTTTTAGATTGTTTTGGAAATGATTGAACTGCGGGAGATTGATACTGCTCGTGCTATATTAAGGCAAACCCAAGTGATGGGTGTCATGAAACAGGAGCAACCAGAGCGCTACTTACGGCTTGAGCATCTACTAGTTCGGACTTACTTTGATCCAAATGAGGTATGTGTGATTTCTTCATTCTTGAGCGATTTTAGTCCTTGGAATTTTGCCTATGCTTACATGGTATGTCTGTTATCAAAACCTAAATTGCATGTAGGATCATGCCCTTTAGAAAAGGATAAAAAAGCGTTAATTTCATCGGTATATGTTCCATCTTGCAACTTGACCTTTTTTGCACAATATTTTCTATTATTTAAATTAATTAAAATTTTAATCATTGCACTCTCAAGATTAGGTTGATATTGCCACTGCACTGCTTACAATTCAGAAGGTGTTTACTTTTTCTGGACCTTTTATTTTGAAAAGATGCACTTTATAATTTATGCACAGGTGTATCAAGACTCGACAAAGGAGAAAAGGCGTGCTCAAATTGCACAAGGTTCCATCCATTTCTTTCTTGGTTTGATTGATCCACAAATGCTGCTTAAATTGCATAAGTTTTGCTGAATGTCACAGAGTTGCTATTATGTTTTATTTGCTTCTTTTGCTCAGCTATACCATGGGGAATCATTTTATGAAGTAATTGTTGGGAAATATTGGAGAAATCAATACTTAATTTGTTAAACAAAATTTGTACTAACTTATTGGTCTCTGAACATCTAAATTTATCACGTGATATCAAATTTGTTGTTAGGGAAGGCTCCTCCGACCGACATACATGGAAGTTAAAAACCCTACAAGTAGTCTTTGCAGTTTCTCTCTGAGTCTCTGCAGCTCTTAGCCTGGACCTGCAGCGATATTTATCATTTTTTTCAACTTTTTATTTGGCATGTTTCTTAACCTCATATGAGATCAATATTCATCACTGTCATGATTTTCCTTGCTGCACAGTTAGACAAGTTGAATTTTTAATACCTTCAGTTTCTCATTTTGTGGTATATGCTCTCATATATACTGTTCAACTACATTTACAGCTATTGCAGTCGAAGTTTCAGTGGTTCCACCTTCTCGATTAATGGCTTTGATTGGTCAGGCTCTTAAGTGGCAGCAGCACCAAGGTTTCTTAAAGAAATGCCACCTATGAATTGAGCTATTGTGAACTTATTTTAACTCTTTGTGTTTACCTTGGATGCAACAGTTGCTCTGCAGTTTATCCTTGCAGAAGAAAGAAAATAACTTTGTTTTGACATTATCTGTTAGTTTCTGGCACAACGCTTGTCATAAAAGGGAATATATCACTTCCATTGTCCCTAGACTTTCTATGTCTATTCTCTTTTTGGGTGTTTCAAAACTGAAGTCAGAGTCCTACAATAGAAATCTTTTTCTGATAAATACCCTACCGATACCAGTAATTGTCAGACCACTACTTTTAATGGCAATAGTGTAGATGCATTCAAAACTCACTTTTCTAAACTCTTTCTCTGGCTTTTTCAGGTTTACTTCCACCTGGAACACAATTTGATCTATTCCGAGGTACAGCTGCTATGAAACAAGATGTAGAAGACATGTACCCGACAACTGCTGGCCACACTATAAAGGCAAACGATACATCTAACTTAAATTTGGATATTAGGTTCATCCAGTTGCCCTTTACTATTGACAAGCATCCTTAGAAGATTTAATGATCTTGTCAACCATGGGAAGAATTCTGCCCTTTAATTCTTCTTTGAATCACCATCTCCTTGCTTGCACACCTTGTTCTGTTGAAACAAAATTACTACCGAACACCTATTCTGGACTCTCTATTCTCTTAATATTTCTGTGATCATACTATCTCCGTTGTTATTTTATGCAGTTTGGGAAAAACAGTCATCCAGAGAGTGCTGGGTTCTCTCCAGATGGGCAATTCCTTGTTTCTTGTTCAGTGGATGGATTTATTGAGGTTCTTTGTTGTGAAATCTCTTATTTTATGATACATTTGATTTAGATTGTTAGTTCCTCATTTTATGTGATTTTAGGTGTGGGATCATATAAGTGGGAAACTGAAGAAGGATCTCCAATATCAAGCTGACGTGAGTTGCTCATTATTCCTACTTGTGTTCTTGATTGATTTATTATTCCTGCTCTATCATGTGTGTTGACTATACTGTTTAAAATATATTTTATTATTACTTCTTTTCTTGTTTAATAATTTCCTTATGCAGTGGACGAAGAGATTGTTTCTGTTTGGATGCAATGTTGAAAAATTATAGATTTTTGATACAAAATGTTGATAACAAATGTTGCTGCATGTTTTGCTGCTTCGTCATTCATTATCTGACATCTGGCTCTGAGTTTAAAGGATGTTGATCCCCTGTTTCCCACAGTTTTAACCAAGTTTGTACCTGGGAATTCTGGATAAAAACTTTTCCTTATTATTATTATTTTTTCATATTTGAATTTGTTCAGTTACAAGTTTTTTGATTCTCAAAGCTGATTATAGCTTGTTTTCTTTTCTTTTCTTTCCTAGAGAAAAGAGTATAGTCATCATGACATGCCATTTGTTTACGTGGACATAATGTCACACTTGTGTCCCTTGACTTCTTTGTGCTACTTTGTCACTGACTGGTGATAACTTGGCAGGAAATGTTTATGATGCATGATGATGCTGTACTATGTGTTGATTTTAGTAGAGACTCTGAGATGCTTGCATCTGGATCACAAGACGGGAAAATAAAAGTAAGGTTTATGTCAACTTGGAATTCTCATGTGAAATTTTTTCACTTGTTTCATGTTGATTTGCACAAAAAAGAAGAAACTCAACTTCACCAGAGCTGGAATATAAATGGATAGAAATAAACAGTGATGATCGTTGCTATTGATTATACTTCAAATGCTACTATGTTGTCTATTTTTGCAATGGCCAGTGTAATGTATTGCAGGCTTTCAGATACCAATTATGGCTTTACTTGGAATTTATCATAGCAAATGAATTTAATTTCCTATACCTGTCTAAAGGTTTGGCGTATCAGAACTGGTCAGTGCTTGCGTCGGCTGGAGCGTGCACATTCTGGGGGTGTTACCAGTGTCATTTTTTCTCGAGATGGAACGCAGTTGTTAAGTACATCATTTGATGGCACTGCCAGGTTTGTTGGCTATTGACTGTTGAATTAGGTTATTGTTACATCTTATTTGTCACTTTTTCCCTTCCCCTCAAAGCCATTTCTGAAGTTGAGGGAGAGCTGGAAGTTGGAAGATCTACAGCTTCTTGATTTTGGAATATTATCCTATTAACTCCTTGGTTTTCTTATTTTGTACAGAATTCATGGCTTGAAGTCAGGGAAGATGTTGAAGGAGTTTCGTGGCCATACTTCTTATGTTAATGATGCCGTCTTTACTGCTGATGGTTCTCGTGTCATAACTGCTTCCAGTGATTGCACAGTCAAAGTAAGTTATCTTTCTTTATTGGTTATCAACCGTGGGCCAGTTTGCAGGCTTTTGACCTTTCTGTTTGTGCTACGTGTAAATGATGACATACAGGTTTGGGATGTGAAGACTACAGATTGTCTGCAGACTTTTAAGCCACCACCTCCTCTAAGGGTATTTATTTGTTTTAATCACTCAGGAGCTATAGCTGGAATTGTTGAACAAATAAATTTATCAACTAAAATTTCCTTGTTCAGTTGTTAAGCTGAACTTTTCAATTGATATCTCTTCGCCTACTATGCTACAGGGAGGTGATGCATCTGTGAATTCTATTCATCTGTTCCCAAAAAATGCTGATCACATAGTTGTGTGCAACAAAACATCATCAATATACATCATGACACTCCAAGGGCAGGTAATAATTGCTTTAAATCACTGAGAGGAAGAAATTAAGTGAACTGAAAAAGAACAAGGACAGAAACAAAAGATGCCGTCTTCTTCTTCTTTTAACCTGGGAATGAGGAGTGCTTTATATTTAAGAATTTTCTTGTTAAGCCGTGAGAATATGGATCATGATAGGTGTGTACACCATTTAAAAATCTCTTATTATTTTTAATAAATTATCTTGGCTCCCTACTTTCATTTGAATACTGTTGACTACGAGATAAAAACTGATGTTGCTTACTCTAAGCTGCATCTCTTTCTCCCCTTCCCTCTCAAGGTTGTAAAAAGTTTTTCATCTGGTAAAAGAGAAGGTGGAGATTTCATGGCAGCTTGTTTGTCTCCCAAAGGCGAATGGATTTATTGTGTTGGTGAAGACAGGTATATTGCAAGTTGCTTCCATTTTTGGTAGACCTCATGGATTTCTTTGCCAGTGTGTTTATGCAAAACTTATTACAGTTAGAAGATAAATTGCTTTAGTGATTCCCTTGTGCATTGCAGACTTGTTTTCTTCTTTCTTTGGCATCATGATTAATGTATACTTAGGAATTCTTCATTGGACAATTTCATTGCAGCATAACTATAACTGATCTTCAAATCAGTCTTCAAAAGTTTTGCCACTGGTAGAGGCTCTGCTTGTGTGATTTTTGTGAACACTAACTTTTCAAAAGTTAAAGTTTGAGCATTTAATATTTGCGGTCTGTCTAGCAATTTTTAAGGGGATGCACAAACCCTATATGAGGAAATGAAAGGGGAAAATGCAGCATATTTGCTCCTTTAATGCACATGGTGGAAAGTAGATTTGTTGATGTTGAGATTACCTTCTTGAATCACAGAATAGTTTTCTTATACTTGTGAGGGGGGAACATTGCAGTAGTTTCCTGCGTCCCCTTGGGTGTCCGAAGGCTTCTTTTCTGCAACTTATAAAGTTTTAAATCACATGGTGGAAAATAGATTGTTGATGTTGAGAGTACCTTTTTGAATCACAGAATAGTTTTCTTATACTTGTGAAGGGGGAACATTGCAGTAGTTTCTTGCATCCCCTTGGGTGTCTGAAGGCTTCTTTTCTGCAACTTATAAAGTTTTAACTATACCTTTTGACACAGCACCAGACTCTCCCTTTCGGAGAGCTCGGAGCATCTTACTAAATGAAAAGCACAAGTTGGTTGGATTTGTTAATTAGTCCTTTTTTTTTTTGGTAAAGAAAACAATGGGTTGTTTCTGTGATTAGGAGGATTAACTGACTGAAATATTTTGTCCAAAACAAATTCATTCTGGTCCTCCCTTCTCGTTTCCCTCCTGTTTGGTCAAAGGCCTACAAATAAGTTTCCAAGGAATTTGTCAAGAAATTTGGTATGGTGAATAGTTAGAGATTGGGAAGACTAATTTTTGGTTTATTTATCGCCGTTTCTGGTGTATATCTCTGTTGTGGTAATTATATGCTTTAAAACTAGTAGGGGGTAACATTTCTAGTCTCCCTCATGTTTTGCTAAGATACTTTACTAATTGTATGCAGAAATTTGTATTGCTTCAGTCATCAATCTGGCAAACTAGAGCATCTAATGAAGGTAAGCTACTTCATTTGAAGATACGGAAGCTTATCACAGATGTACATCCATGTTTGTCCCGTAGCATGGTTTCTAATTTTTATTCAGGTGCTATCATATGTTCACAAGGGTGTGTTTTGTTTTGTTTTGTTTTGTTTTTGTTGCTTTATTCTTCCCCCAAACACATGCGTGCACGCATGCAGACTCTGAACCTTCTGGATCTGTGATTCCGTATCAAGTAAATCACATTTCTTGTCTTGGCAGGTGCATGAGAAGGATGTGATAGGTATCGCCCACCATCCCCATATAAACCTTGTCGCCACTTATGGTGAAGACTCCACGATGAAGTTATGGAAGCCTTAAACTCTTGTTTACCTTCTGAGAGGCTTCTATAAGCATTCGGCAGCTTTTTTACCATACATGTTTTCTTGCATGGGGCTCTTTTGTAATTTGCAGAGCCATCTCTTTCTTGTGGCAATCAATCTGTGTGGCAATTGTCCCGTTCATATATTTAATGTAAGTGGAATTAAGATTGATTGGGACAAAAACTCCATTCCGAGCACCCTCTACTGCTACCGCAGCTGCAATTTCTTGTTTTCTGAGAAATAACAATTTGTTATTTTACTGTTCGAAGCTGAGTTAATGTGGCTGGACTTTGTGATGGCTGCCCATTGCAGCCAATCATATGCTTTTAGGCTCCGCCCCCCACCCCATTTATAATTTGATGCCTATTTTGTTTCAGAGTTACACGGCCCCTCTCAATTATAATACAATAATAAAACTTGAACTCTGTTCTTTCTTGCTTGGAAACTTGTATCTACTTTGTCTGTCAAACTCTGGTGCCCCTTTTCTTCTGGAAAAATGGGTTTGCTGTGTGCTGTGACTATAGATCTCTCTCACAAACATGGGTACAAATGTATCGAGCAAATTAATCCCATGAAGCCTACGTGGCTGATCCCCACTCTCAATTATCATAAGTGATGCTTCTCCGGATATCGATTACTTTTATTATATTTTCCATTTCTAACAATTCATCTGGCAGTGCCCCCACAATTTCTTGTGTGGCAAAAGAATTAATTATAAACCAGAAAAGCCGCTAATCTTTTTCATGCACCATTTGGGCATTGAAATTAAATCTTTCAGTTGTAGGAATTAATGTCCAAAAGAATCATCGTAATTATGTATCAGGCACTGTCATTCATTGTCCTCATCCGCAGAGCGCGGCTGCACCTGGTGATTTACGCGAAGCATGTTCCCAATTCCCACTGTTACCCCTATTAATAAAATCCATTCCACTGATGACAGAATTTTGTACCTACAAGGTTAGTTTTTAGGTGGCTGGCTTTATAACATCAATGCTCTTACAGGAAATTTACATGTACCGTAACAGTGGTTAGAGTGAGAATGAGAGAGAGAGAGAGAGTTGTTAGTAAAGAATTTTACATAAAGAGAAATGCTGAACAACCTAAAATATTCATATAATCTGAAGCCATGTAACATGAAACTAAGACGGTGTTTGACTGTAAATTTTTCAAAATATTTGACAATTTACAAGTTTTTGAAAAATATTGAGTAAAATTTTTAGTGAAAGTACTTATAAACTTTCAAAATAAAATGGTTAAAACTTATAAACTTTTTGAAAATAAGTTGTTAACTTTTCTCTACTTATTTTCAAATATATATATATATATATTGAAAATATCGTAAATATATTCTATTACATTATAATGATAATATTGAATTTATGTTTATCATTATTATTCCAAAAAATTATAATTAACTATACTTCTAAATTTTAATAAAATTTTATAAGATATTTTATCTAAACATTTTATGAGCTTATATTAAAAATGAGATTTATCAACTCTAAAAACATCTTATTAGGATATTATAAGCAAATTAAAATAAACTTTGCCAAAGACCTTCTAAAATGAGCGCGAAGGAGAAAAGAACCAAGAGTGCCGAGTATTTACTACAAGAAACCACATATAGGTGAATATGCATTTACTTCTTACCAACAACCGCCTATTCAACTCTCATGAAGCCCTCGTCCTCAGCCCAAAGGTTCAGTTACAGTACACTAAACACGCACAAAGAAGACGCAGGCATGGCTGCCTTTTATAGGCTTTTTGCGGTCTTCCTGGCTTTGAGCGCACAGAATGCAGATCTGGGACGGGGTCAGGAAGATGAGGGAGCTGGTGGAGGGAGAAGAGCATTGGTGCCTGCCATGTTTATTTTTGGCGATTCTCTCATAGATAATGGCAACAACAACAACCTGCCTTCTTTTGCCAAAGCCAACTATCTCCCTTATGGCATTGATTTCCAAGGTGGCCCGACTGGACGGTTCTCCAATGGTTACACCATTGTCGACACTATTGGTACGTAATTCTCTCAGAAATAGGCAATCAATTGATTCTTTAACCATACACACACATCTGTATATATGTTTCTACGTCTTCAAAAGCAAGCTGACGCCCTGTATCTAATCTGGTGCAGCTGAGTTGCTTGGACTGCCTCTGATTCCCCCATACTCTGAGGTTTCTGGTGATGGAATGCGATATGGAGTTAACTATGCCTCTGCCGCTGCAGGCATACTTGACATTACCGGCAGAAATTTTGTGAGTGCTTCTATACTCGTGTCTAATTCTTTTTCTTCAAAAATGTGTACTCTGTTTACTTTCCTTTAAATATAATATGCTAAGAGTGTTGAATGATATGATGTGGATCAACATACTGATCCATACCTACTTTTTCTGTCGAGAAACAATAAATTCCAATAAACATTGTTGAATGCCTGTCAAAACCGCACAAAGTGGTTTTCTCCGTTCACACCTTTGTTATGGTCCTTGACAAGTAGCCAGACGTTACAAGTAAACAGAATTGGTGGTAAATTTTTTTGCTACCCGTTCTGAATTTCTAAGTTTGGTAACATATATAGCTTGAACTATTGGATCATGCGCAGGTGACTCGCATTCCATTTAACCAGCAGATCAGAAACTTTGAGAGCACTCTTGATCAAATGACAAACAGTGTCGGTGCACAGGCCCTAGGCAACTGCATTTTCTTTGTTGGGATGGGCAGCAATGACTACCTCAACAATTACCTCATGCCCAACTACAATACCAAGAATCAGTACAATGCCCAACAATATGCAGATCTCTTGGTTCAGCACTACTCCCAGCAACTTACTGTAAGATTACTGCTAGTTTTGATTGTCTTTTGATCGATCATAAAAGCACCGCATGCAAAATGTCGCGTTTTGTTGACACCGCAGAGGTTGTACAATCTTGGAGCCAGGAAATTTGTGATAGCAGGGCTTGGACTAATGGGCTGTATTCCGAGCATCCTCGCTCAAAGCAACAATGGTGGATGCTCGGAGGAAGTCAACCTGCTTGTTCTCCCATTTAACACCAACACCAAGGCCATGACCGACAATCTCAGCACTAGTCTTCCTGGTGCTCGATTTTCTTATGTGGACATTAACAACATGTTTCAAGATCTCCTGGCAAATGCCGGATCATATGGTACCTAAACTTAATTTCCTTATCAAAAGTGTGAAGCATTGGTTCAGTCTTCTTTCTTGTTTACAGGCTTCGGCGTGATAAATCGTGGGTGCTGTGGCATTGGAAGGAACCGAGGCCAGATCACTTGTCTTCCGTTGCAGAGACCATGTCCTAACAGGAATCAGTACATATTCTGGGATGCTTTCCACCCAACAGAAGCTGTAAACGTCTTGTTTGGCCAGAGCGCTTTCAGTGGAAGCTCCGATGTTGTTTATCCCATGAACATAGAGCAATTGGCTAATCTTTGATCTCATCGTCAAAACAAGCAACTAGGGAGCTACATTTCTTGGGCTATTTGCGACTTTGCGATTTTCTTTTGCGCAAGAGTTGTCGCCTATTTTCTTTTCTAGCTGCTGATTTTAGCTTATAAGTGCCTTGACAATGATTGTGTGAAAGCACACCTTTGAGCAAACTGAAATGGAAGTTCATCACCAAACTTTTCAGCTAATCCAAACCAACTTCTTAGGGCTTGTGATTTGGACGGCAAGCAATATCTTAGCAACTTTATCTTATTTCGCACCCGATGCGGTCATCACATGGCAGCAGTTTCCTGTGTCCATTGCCTCTTCCTCCGACCTTACGCTTGCATCACCAAATATAGAAAAGTGCATCATCATTTTTTCGTCTTCTTTTTTTTTTTTTTTATTCTCTTTCTCCTTCCCTTATCTTTCTATTTTTTTTCCTAAATTTTTTTTTTCAGGTTTCTATTATTGTTTAGGCTTTTCTTTCACTTTTTGAAAATATATTTTAATTTTAATTTTTTAGAATTTAAGTTAATTTTTAATTTTTCTTTTATTTTTCTTCTTTCATGCACTTTTGTTAATTAAATCATTTTATAATTAGAGAAAACAAAATATGATGCAATCAGAGGAAATGGAGGAACAATGCAAGTCTTGAATTCAGAATTCCAGCAAGTTAATGGCTCACTGTGTAGACAAGTAAAGGCCCAATATGATGTGTTGTAACAATGAAATTTGGGTGGGGGTAAGGAGCCCGAGGCCCCAAATGTTGGGTCTCACTCACTGTCACTTGGTGTCGTGAATACAGGGGAACCCTCTCAAGTCTCAACTGTGTTCTGTGATTCTAAATCTCTAATCAAAAGAAAACAAACTAAATAATGGTCGATGGAAATGAGGCTCACCCAATCTTGTTTTCCAACTGCCATCTCCAATTCCTCTTCTTTTTCTCCCAACTGTTTTACTTTACTTGCCCAGGTGCTCCTATACTCTGGTTTCTCTCTATCCGTGCTATTTTTTTTTTTTTTTTTGTGTGGTTGCTGGGATAAAAGTGGGAAAATATTGGTTCCCAAATTCTTGCATTTATTTGTTTGCTAAGGAGCGGTGCAATAACTAATTTTTATCTAACCGTACGTGATTTTTTTTTCTCTGATAAAGCGATGGAAGCTTCATGTTGGAAGGATATCTTGGAAGGGCCAAGACATAAGCAAGAAGGTCTTGGTTCATGTGGTCAAAGAGTAAACTATATTTTCTCAACCTTTCTGTTTTTTTTTTTTTTGTTTGTTTGATTTATCTTGTGTTGTTTTAACTATAAGAGCTCCACTTGAATAAGATTTTTGCTTTTTGGCGGTTGTGATTATGATTGCATACACACACACACACATGGAGTTATGAAGTTTCAATGGCAGATGTGAAACTCTGGCGTCCATTTCAAAATTGTATATGGTGCCAATTCTTGAACTTGCTGCTGCTAGTAAGGATATCGTTGGTTTTAGTCTTGTCGATGAAGGGCGGCATCTGCATATCCCTTCTAATGCTGGCTCTGTTCAAGTGGTGAGCTACAGCTACTTGTGTTCTTGTGTTTTGTCTCGGTGGGTTTTTGTTATTCATCGACACTTGGGCTTTTTAATTAATGCATGCTACTGGACTGTGCCATCTTTGAATGCTGAATTTGAGAAATTGCCATTTATGCCTTGGGATAATTGAATGCTTGCTTGATCTTGGAATAATTAGCTTGGGCGCTCTTTGGGCTGGTTCCTGTGTTGCCTATAAAGGGACATATAGAATTTGACTAACAGATCTGCGATTCCTGTGACTGCAATGTTTCTTACAGTTTTGTTTCCTGACTTAATATATGCATTCGTTTGTGCCTGACTTTGTGACATATTTCGTGTCAGTGCCACTCTGAGGGAAATAAATTGACCAAAACAACTGCTAGTTTTAGATTACATGGTAGACAGTGGAATCAGATATTCACAGTGCCAATGCCCTGTCGATTACCAATTGTAAGTACTTTAATCTAATTTTTCCTTCTGTAAATGTTACATGTACACATCTGCTGTAATTTATTGTTTGTGTAGATCATTGTATGCATGCGTTAAATGTTGAGTTTCGACCTCAAAAAAACTTATCAATATTGTCATCAGGCTAAGACCACTGGTCCTTTCCTAGTTCTGGTTCCTTTGATAGCCTTTTGCATCCAATGCATAATGGGTGCATTTCGAAAAAGAGTTGCCAAAAACTTGAGACACGAAGCTGCAAATAAATCTGGAAAGCATCATCATAGGTCTAATAGCACGAGATGGAAAACACTTCTCAGCGACTCAACGGATCCAGATGCATTTGATGCTGAATCTGAACTGGATTCTGGGGTAAGTACAAAATCTAGATTCGTTCACATTCTTTCTGTACTTTGTGAATTTAAATAAAAAAAAAAATCTTCTACTTTATTGTAACTATAGTCAATATTATCCATGAACATCTTATGCGTGGCCCTATTTGTCATATCCAGTCTTTTTGTTTAATTCTATATCTCTGTTTACCTTCTGGTTTGCTGAGTGGACTAAACAGATCATATCTCAATAGTTGCTGTTGAAAATTCGTTACAGTCATTCTTTGAGGACCAGGAACAATTGCATTTTGAAGATATTTCTCATACTTACACCAAACTTGAAGATGACTATCGGAAGTTCCTTTCAGAATGTGGAATGAGCAATTGGGGCTATTGGCGTGGAGGCTCACCAGAATAATCTAATGATTTCTGGTTATTCCATTGCTGTTTTCTTTGTAACTATTTTCGATACTATTTTTTCCCGAAGAACTGGCGTGAAGTACAAGTGATAAATGTATAGCGTTTCTTAGTAGAAATTTTCATGTAATGATGATTGTGTATGTTGTAAAATCACAAGCTTGAATTGATTGGAGGGTTGTCTGAAAATAAAATTAGTTTCTCTGGTTCCGTTCTACCGCTATTATCTTGAATGAATGGTCGCCCCAACAGTCAAGTCTATCAAAACCGAACCCAGTTCTGCTCCTGACTCTGAATCAATATTGTCCAACCAGATGCAATAATAGTTCCCCCCTCAAATTTACATTGAAGCAGACAGTAGTACAGAACTTCCAGATATAGTACACGATGAATTAATTGTGCAGGGCAGCTATAAAAGGGCCCGACCACCTGGTAACAAGCAAACAGCGGCGCTATTTCTGAAGCAGAGATCCTATATGTTCTCATTCAGAGACAGTCACATGGACTGGTGAGTTGATTTCCGTGCTTCTGCTGTACCATCAGGATATCTGCCCAAGCAAGAAACACTTGAGAAGGAGAAGTGGCAGACCGTTCATGTTTTCTCTGTTGGATTACGGGGAAGCCCGTGAGGATGCCAAGGGGAGGACTCCAACGTACTAACGAACTGCATTAAATCCCAGTGAAGGTCAAAATTGTGGGCGAGGAAGAGGCTTCATAATTTGTGAAAAGCAACAACAGAAATATTAAGAGTATTTTGTAACTAAAATCATATTCACGACATGTATGCTTGTCGAATGTCATGATTCGCGATCTCTTAAGACTCTTAACCATCTGCAGACGCAACCCACAGCGTTTCTACTCCATCGTGTCCAATAAAGTGGCAGACTTTGTTTCCGATTACTTTCTGGTGGTTCTCAAACTCGGTCCTTCACAATCACAGCCGACTTAGCCCACCAAGGAGCATTAGGATTATTAACAGAGACTTTAGAACAATACGTTGTTTCATCACATTTCCTATTAAAAAGATTTGGCTATTTCATGGGTCACAAGTTGCTCAAAAGTAACTACAGCCTAAAACACAACGAGGAGCAATTGTAAAATGTGTCATCAAACGAACTTTCGAATTTAGGCTCCAAAATTTCCAGCAAGCAAAGTTATCATTTATAACTGATTTACAATGTCAGAAACGGAATAAGGGCGACTCACTACAGTCACAGCATATAGGTAAAGAATGCCAACACATTTCTGGGCGAAAAGAATGGGGTACAAGAGTGAAAACAAATCAACACTCTTTCAATGACAATACACCTGTTGCATCCATCATCATCCAAATAACACCAGAGCCAAACAGAATACAGAAAATTTATATGAAGATATTCGGCCGATGCACAAAACCATTGACAAAAAGATGAATAAAGATATTTATCTACAAAGACGTTTACATTGATACTACATGGCTACCATAACAAGATTTTGAGTCAAGACACCCAACAAGAATTTCAAGAATCAGTTGTCAAAATTATCCATCTATGCTAAAACCTATAACCAGAGCCAGATGACGGAGGAGCAGGTGGCAAGCGGGTAGGTGTGCGACGACTGCCAGAGTTTGCCCCATGGCTTATGTCACCATTTTGAGTTGGATCACTGCTCCGGCGGCTATGACCATTGGATCTAGAATGCCCAAATGAACCGTTGGCAGCAGCATCAAATGCAGATCTCCAGTCATCGCCCGATGACGAACCCACTGCAGTTGGACTACTTTCTGCACAAGGAAACATAAGATTGCAAGTAAAAGGATATGAGAAAAGCCATATTTCAAGTATGGACACAGAGCAACTACTATCATCCCAAATTCAGGAATAGGATCAAAACGAATACAGACATAATTTATGCAGATGCATATTTAAAGAGAACTTCGCCTTATCAGATACATTCAAGTTGATGGTAGAAGGTATTCTCAAGTCATTTGTTCTTTTCACTTTTAGTCCTCATCCAATTCATTATCTGGTCCTGGTGGTAAGATTTTTCATTGATATTCAATTTGTATTGGGAATAGCCCCTCCATGCCCCATAAGGCAATTCAACATGTAAAGTTAATACAATTTGTATGTTAGGTTACAAAGATTAAGCAAAGCTAAATTGAGTGTGGTTCTCGTTCTGTTTGGTCAGACAAGTGAAATAGCCGAATGGAAGGAATTCTCCTTGTCCTCTATTGTCTGCGTTAAATGATTTCCCCCAATACACAGATGTCATACAGATAAACTAATCGCTTGGCATTATAGAAAATTTACCAGTGTCTCACTACATAGTGAGTAGACACCCAAATGGCAAGTGCATATTTCTCTATTTTGTGGCCTCACCACAGTCTAAATAATTCTAGGATTTTAGCCATATGTTTCCAAAGTGCATAAGTGTCGTGAGTTCCAAAGAAGTATGATCAATTCCCCTTACAATAGATTAGCTTACAAAATGAAGATTACCTGCTCCACCATTTGAGAAGCCGGATTCCACAGCTGCCCGATTGTCATGAATACTTAGTTGTCTAGTAAGCTTGGAAAGAAGAGAGGACTGTTTCTGGTAACGCTCCCGCCTGTGCTTTACATTCTGGTCCTCCTGGAGTAGCTCCTCTATTCTTGCCATGCTTTGGGCACTAAATTCCAAATCAAATAAAGTAACGTAACGAACACAGAATGAAAAGTACACGACACAAAATTCTATTTGAAGGAGATGAATGCTCCTGTTGATAGAATTGAACAAGCTTCACAATGTGGAACCCATTGCATTGCCACTTTATCTTATGCTAATCTTCTTACAGTTAAGAATACAAAATGCAAGTAGCATGGTCCATCTATCAGATGCAATGATGCATGAAAACAAAACTAACCTGACAGCACTGTATAGCTTATTAAGCATGTCTTCTTTCGCCTTTTCCACTTGGCAAAGAACAACTGCCTGTAATCAAATACATCATTCAAATGAAAAGGTGTCTTCAACTGAACAAAGTCAAAAGAAGTTTTTCTTCAGAATTTGACCTTTGGGACATTGGCGGCAAGACTGTTAAGAACAGCTTCAACATAACCACGCACTTCCTGAGCCATCCATCGAAGTTCCTCTTCTGGATCTACAGGTCTTCTAGCCATTGTATCCTGTTGAGGGACACCAAAGGTAAGTACATGTATACATGTCCTTAGTTACACACTGAAAGAACAGCTCAAAGGTCAGACAAGCAAAACTATATGGCACCATATCAATAAAAGGATTCGTAAGATGGTACATAAGATGTGAGGGCAAACATTTGACCCCCCATTTATCTTGCAAAATAATATGATCTAAGCATTTAAAACTGTTTATATGTAACACAGAATATAGATTAAAATACACACTAAAACATCTGAACAAATAAAGCTGTACAACAAATTTGAGAAGTAATGAAGTTCATGGAGTTACAAGAGAACCATCCGAATGACTTTGCCGCACTGGAGGAACAGCTTCACCCTTGACTTGACCTCCTTTAGAGCTGATAAGATTTCTTAATTTGTTGAGCCACTCTGTCTTGTCTGTCATACTCTCAGCCTTCAAAACAACAGCACTATGGGCTGCAGTCATAAGGAACTCCCATTTAGTGTTTTCTTTTAATTAAAATTTAAAATAAGCTTCAGCAAGTGAGAGTAGAGCAAATATTTATAATACCCTTAAGAACAGTCTTATACGGAACCCTGCTTGTTATCTTGAATACAAGGTTGGGTGCTTTTCCCTCATCTGGACCATTTGCTTTTTTATCTTTAGAACTCTTTGAAGGAGCTTCATCATCCTCCGAAGCTTCTTCCAGATTACATTCCTGAAAATTTCAACAACGAATTATAGGACTGCTTAGTCAGACAAGAAACTTCATCAGCCACATCATATCATGTGATCAAATTTCAACACTTCAAAATTATGTCTATTTTATTAATTTTTTATAAGGACCAAAAAATGAATCAAGTTAGCAACGTGTCCATCAAACAGGTATGCACTAAGAGCTCTTCCCAACTAAACACTAACTTGTCTGCATACATGAATGCTCCATAGTACATAGCCAATAAGTACCTCCAAAGTTATGACTCCACGAAAATGTCGCTCTTCTTGCTTCTTCGTGTATCCAAGCTGCAGATATAATATTTCATCACAATAAAAATAGTTAGCGAATAAGTAAGGAGATAATAACAAAAGTTCATATATGTTGTCATCATTGTAAGCAATTTTTCAATATACATGTATTAATATCAGTGTGTTAATTCCTCAATGAACTGTTAAAAGAGAATCCTACAGTACAATGTTACAAACATTATATGGTGCTTTTATAAAAGAAACAAACCCAGAAGGATAAAAAATCAAATTTGGTTATTAGCAAGATTCCCTGGCGGAGACTCGAGAATATTTGAACATCACAAAAACAGAACATAAAAGAAGCAAACTACCAAAAGGGCCAACAGAAGTTGGGTTCAGAAATCTTTCCAAAGAATCAACATGAGGAGTTAGTCCACAGGACTAAAGCTAACAACCACTTTTGAGCTACTCACTTTTCCTGTTTTTTCATTTAAGACAAACCATCTTCTACTCCAACCATTAGTTTTGGCACTTTTCTTCAATAAGAAACCTGCAAAAAGAATATAAGTTAATTCTCAAAACAATGCCCTCATATGAAAATTAAACTTAGAATTAGCAAATTTTATTCCGAATCCTCATTTCAGTCTACCAGCCACAGAAGCTTTTACTTGATGGGTGCTCATGGCCCAGTGAATAGGTTAGGCCATGGGAATATCTGGAGCCTCATGTTCTTTCCAATTAGTTAGATTCACATTTCAAAGAGGTCGACAGTTAGTTGTTTAAGAATATGACTTTGTCCCTCCTATTAGAGGTGTTCGATAAACGTCTGCATCAAGTAAAGAGCACCCGAAAGTCAAGAAATTGGTGACCTAATGATAGCTAAGAGTTGACAGCCAATGCCCCAGTGAATGACAGATGTAACTATAATGGTCTTAATGTACCAAAATTCCTTGTTGGGTGGGTCTTAAGCCACAAAGCAAGAGAATGGTTCATAATGAGAAGAACCAAAAGCCCTATAGTTTTGATAATAAAAACAAAAAGAAAAAAAATGCAAATTTCAATAGCTCTCATGGATTTTATACCTCCAAGCTCGGCCAAAGGCCAATGTAATCACATTCAATTTACAACAAGTCAGCAACTAGACTTCCTATACCAAGTGGGAGAACATATGTATTGCTGATAAAAACTAGATCTGTGGGGGAATAGTTATGCATGCACCTGCTGTTATTTCCCCTTCTGGCCCTGCTGTTTTCAGTGCAGATCCTTCTTGCACATCTTTATCTTGTTGATTCGGTTTGCCATCCTTCATTGATTTTAAGCTCCCCCCGCTCTGTTGGCCACCAGTTTGTGGACTAGTAGCCTGAATAGTGGAAATAAGCCACTTATAGGAGCACATAACATTGAACAAGAAAATTCAACAGAATTGCTACTATAGGTATGCAGAAATTCAGATACAATCAACTCCAGGGTGCATGGAATTCCACTTGTAAACAAAAATATGTATATGTAAACTTAATGAAAAGGGATGTCACACCCTATTTAAAATGGATTGCTCTGCCTCAGATGCCTTTTTGGAAGATCTTCCTTTTATCTCCTCTTCACGCCGTTGTCTATCCATCCTGGGAAAAAAGCATCAAAAACTAGAACTGTTAAAAAAAATAAATATGCAATAGCAATTCGTGGAAAACTAGACTAGCAGTTGTGCGTACCGCCTTTGTACCAGACGAATAAAATGTTGTGGAGGAACAAATGCACGTTCCATATCAACTAGTGCAACCACCATATTTTTAGCTTCATTCTTAAATCCTTCCAGAGCAGCAGTAGCAATTGCAACAACCTACATAAATTGCAGCAAAAAATGCTCCATGAAGATTTAATGAAAAGAAAGTCACAAAAATTGCATTGAATGATGAAATGCAGGGCCACATTCATGTTTACCTCTCTCTTAAAAGGAGGATATTTACCGAGGCCTGGTGTAGTATTTGCAGAAGCTGAGACAATATCAATTAGTACCCGGTGCACCTATTAAAGGAACCAGGAAATATTTAATGTGAAACAGAGACACTAAATTCACCAAATATGTAAACAGAAAAAAAAACAAGAAAGGTAGAAAGAAAATTATAAAGACCTCATCAACACAAAGGCGTGAAGGTTCTTTTGCCAACTCTAAAACACCCTTAATCAATGACCTCAAACCTTTTTCAGGAGATATAAGATAAGGTTGATAACCATCTGCTTCAAGCACAATCTGGAAACAATTTGAAAGCATCAATATCAAGAAAGAAAACATCATGATTTCAGAAACACAAGATGCCGCAGTGGCAGGGAAGGCATACCCTTTTAACATTATTGATGTCAAAATGTCTATCTAATGGTAGTTGCTTGATTCTATTAGGGAAATTGCCTTCAAAACTAGACACCACTTTCCACCCATCACCCTGGAAAAGTTAAGTAGTTCAGAATCATAACATGATGCCCACAGAACTAGTGCTCAAACAAGAATATGAAAATGTTCCACAACACTAACAAAGCACAAGAAAGGACATCCAGCATATTGATTATTTCACGCAACAGATAATGACAATCACGGAAATAATATCCAAAAAATAGCCAAGAGGACCTCAGCCAAACTTCTCTTTCTTGAGGGAAAAAAAAATTGAGCACCACTGGAAGAAAAGACAGACCACTATAAAATTAACAGAAAAGCTCTTAAAGACAGAGGAAGCCTCCATTACACACAACTTGTTATTCAAGTTACTACTAACATCAGGCAGCGGCACAAAAGTGGCGTGCAGCTAAACCCAACCAATATCAACGCAGATTTACATTGGTTTTCCAACAGCAATTTGAATATCAACGCTCATCTTTTAAAAAATTGCCATTACATCATCTCAGAGTAAATCAAATCACAAGAATGATATCAACAAGACATGCCATGAGATTTCCTTACAACCATTAAGTAGCATAAAACCAGAGCATTCTTGTATTGGTTCTTACTCAAGCTATTCCAAATCTATACTGTATTCATCAAGAGTTTCTATATCAAATTTCAGGTGTCTTCATAGGTTATTTGCTTAAAGGAAGCCTCAACTAATGACTCATTAATTAAAATCAAGATAATCTGCATAGTATCCTCTCCCAGTGTTCAGAGCATCACCTCTCCTGTTGTGATGTGCTGAAGGAACTTGTCCTCAAATTCGCGGCAAAGTTCCAACGCTAAAGCTCTTGTACCCTCTGGACTGTGAACCATCTGTTCACCAAGTCTGAAAAGTTCATCCTGTACTACCTGGGACTTGCTTTGAAGCCTGCAGGAGTCAGAAAATCAGTAAATCAACAGTCAATAAAGGTACTATATACTGAAGCATAGTGCCAAAGAAAGCTTTAACCACAGGCATCTAACACAATAAATTAGTATGACAACTCCTTTATGCAAAAAAGGCCGAATGATGTTACATAATGAGAGAATACATGAAATTTTAAAATAAAAAAGACAAACATGAACAACAGAAAATGAAATGCACAAGCATCTATATGACCCTTCACTTTTACACAAGAAGAATAATGTACTATAGTAATTTGTTTCTGGATCTGGTGCAAAATGTATCAGCCAGTTCTGCCCTTAGTGGTATCCAGTATTTTGTTTTGTCAAACATTTAAACTGTCGGGGAAAAGGAAAGGAACAAGGTATCCCTTCAGCACCACCAAAAAATGAACCAAAAATCCAGTAATGGCATCTGTAAACTCGTGCAATAGCATCCATATCCAGATTATACTCAAAAGCTGTGGTCATAAATGCCAACATGGGCAAGGACAAATCAACTTACAGAACACATGAAATATAAATTACTTTAGAAGGAAAAATATATTACCAAAGTTAGTAGTTTATCATACAAAAAGAAACAATCTCGTCCATACATATGAAGCAGAACATTAGAAGCTTGAACAGGGAACGTACCCTGATAGGAGATTTGGCAGCCTGATTTTCATGCGATTCCGAATCTGTTGGGCCAGGGTCTCTACCAGTGCTAATCTCCCAAGCTTGCTTTGAGGTGCTCCAGTGAGTATTGATTTCAAGCTTTCACTCTCTGCTCGCCATGCAGTTTCTAAAGAATTATCAGCTCCAACACTTCCTGATTGAGTTGATGCTATAGAGACAGATTGACCAATCAAAGCAACCCAGGGGATGTCAGATGTACTTCTAGGTCCTTGATTCAATAAAAGAGCCTGGACAGCAGCAAGGATTTTTGGTTCTGAAGATGCTTGATCTATCTTGCTTATCACTCCAACAGTTCTTGTACCTAAGTAATGCAAGTCAATATAAGTTGTTCGCATATAAACATATGGTTTTGACAAATATAACTCAATAGAAATTCAAATTTATTTTTCGGGAATTCACGAATCAAGATGAGATGAATATAGCAAACCCACATTCTCCATCAAGCTCTTTTGCAATTCTTATAGCTTTGGCTGAGGCCACTTCTGGAGCCTGAGCAGCAGGTATTACAACCAACAATATCGCATCACTGCGTTCAGCATACTGACTCTGTATGAAGAAATAGGCCATCACAATCCCAAAAATCAAATATTGTCACCCTAAGTTCTAATTAGAAGCAACTGGGCTCTATCTTATATTTGATTGAGTTCTATTTCAACTTCGGTTTAAAGAGAAACCTCTTTAGCATGAATTACAGTTGAATATTAGTTCGAACTGGGAGGTAAAATTTCCACATTTGGCACAATATATTGAGGTCATTCGTTTTTCTATTAAAACTATTTCAGCAACTGGTTCCTTAAAACTACACTACTTTCGAAGCATTTTTGAGCAATAAAACAATTTCAAGTTTTTTGTAGCTCTGACAAGATGCCATTCAGTAGCCACTCACCAATGAATCATCTATACTGCCCTTATCTACTCCAGGCAAATCAATCAATTTCAATGGCAGAGCTGCAAAACAAGGAGATCAAATATTAGATAACTAACTTTACAATTTCAAAATCTGACATGGCTGTGAGGCTACCAAACAATACATATTTTGATAAAATGTGAGAAACACCTATGAGGAGGTAAAAATAAGCCAACAAATAGTTTTTGGTAGCTTAATAAAGCCTGAAAATTCCCATATTGAACAATAGTTATTCTAAGCATCCATAAAAACAATAGGCAAATTCATAGTTGAAAAGAAAACAGTTTGGATAGTGCACTTCATACAGCAATAAAGATGATTGGGTAAAATACAAATCCTCCTTTTATGGTTCGTGAAAAACAGAGTATATTTTTCCTAAAAAGGTATTCTAATATCTAGGATCTACAGGTAAGAACAAAACCATAAAGCTCATATGCTATTTGTCAGTTAAGTAAACAAAAGCAATGCTTGAAACCAACACACCTGTACTTGTACGGAGCTTCAATAATATCTCATCACGACTCTTGCCAGATATTTTGCTCAATCTATCTTGTAATGAATGCCGAAGTGCACCTGTGACAGACCAAATAGGAAACAAACAGATTCCATGTAATGAGAAAACACATTAGAACATTTTTCTCGCTCATGACAGAGGAGTATAGAGCCCAAATTCAGTGGCTATACTCTTTTTTTTAAGATTAATCTAAGTTGGAGGCCTCACTTGCAGAAACCTGTTGAGATTTACTATCAATCTGCAAAACAATAGATTTGCTGCTTAGCGAACCATCCCTTGTCAAATCAACACATATTGGAGCACGTGTTGCACCACCTTCACCAGTTGGCTGCAAAATTCAAGGGTAGACTTTAAAGTTGTGATTTTTCACTTGAATAAATTCAAATTAAATGAGATAATTTGAAATAGAATCTAGAAGATAACATGCTTACCAATGCAGGATGCCCAATTAGACTATTCAGAACTGCAGACTTACCGGCACCCTGGATAAGTACACAACACAGAATAAATTTTCCATGCACATATCAAGAAATGCAAAACAACTCAAACATAAGATTTCATAAACAATGTGAAGAATGGTAAAGTAAATAATCCACGGATCACACAAAGGATATTTCAATCAACATAAATTGCTTACTCATATCAAGTTTCTTAAAGTGCATTCTCCAGCACAAAATTCAAAATAAACCCATTATCTTGCATTGCTCTGTTATGCATAACAGTGATAAAATGCTATAAAATCTTATGCTTAAACTGAACAATAAGCTTGTATCATTTTATCATCTACAACTTGTAACTCTTACAGGATACTGGTCTTCAACACATGCAGCATCTGTTTACAGCACAAAAATTTCATAATCATGACATTCCTGAAGTTCCCAGTTACTTATAAACAGTAGAAAGACTCAAATATTGGAAAATTTAGGAGCAAAACCAATCCACCACCAACCTTTTGATTCTTCATTAAAAATCTTTATTTGGGCTAATATGTTAAGTAACCACCATGTTCAACCAGTTATAGAGAGCCTGTCCAAGAATGTTACATTTTCTTTCTCCTTTTTTCACATACCAATATTGTTCAAAAGCCGCAAAATTGAATCTACTTAAGCTTAAGAAACTGAATATGATAACATAACATAATTGGTATTACCATCTTTTAATTGACACTGTTACAGTTTTTGGGCATCACTTGATGCAGCAGTTGTAGCCAAATTCAAGATCCTTAATACATTATTGCAGTAATATGCAAAAATAAAATAAAATTTGGGAAGTCCTCTGGAGAACTAAAGACCAATAAGCTTGAAAAGAGATCTGGTGGTGGTGATCTCATAATTTTTGGAATCTGCTAAAAATATTATAGAAAGATACCAGCACGCACGCGCACACACACACACACACACAACAGAGACACACACTCATAACTAATCCAAGTTTCAGACCAATGCCACTCTAAATTCCAAACAAGCAACCAGGTAGTGATAAACTTACTATCACTCTTTTTTGGGGCACAACTCTGGCGCATTCTGTTTTTATGCCGCAATATTAATGAATTGATGCAAAAGAAGAAGTAGAGGTAATAATAAAAATATTAACACAAACTAATGAAGTAAAACAATTATAATGCTAAATGGTAACAGTCCTTGAGGTGATAGTTCAGCTCACAAAATGTCGTGTAAAAGCTAGATCTAAATTTTAATCATAGCAGAAACACAAGAATTATTCCAGATGATTTTGAATGAAATTTAAATTGTCTCGGCCTACCTTATCGATTATTGGAAGAAAAATGAAAAAATTGTTGATAAAGAGTTCAAAATGCTATGTCACCATTCTGTCTACCGTCTCTTTGAAATTAAGCTCATTGAGCTCAGAATTATTCCTTAGAGTTGGCTATTCATTTGCTATACTGAGCAATACACATCACCAGGTAAAATGAATTCTATCAAAAATAAGATCCTGTTCTCCCAACCCAAAGGTTGATGGAACTCATGATCCGCATGGGGATTCCTAATCCAGCTCAAGCAAAACTGAGTACAGCATCAAATGAACAAATTAACCGTACAAACCTAAAAATAAAATAAACAAGAAGGATATCACATAAACTGCAATTTCAAATTGATCCGATATTCCAGATCCAAAAATGGGGAAGCCCCAGAGATCTAACAAAACTACTGCGTACGTTAAACCACAAGTTAATCGAAAGGCAAATCCAAAAGACCCCCTGATTAATGACACTCACAGTGTTTCCAAGAGCAACGACATTGAGGAAAGTGGAGGAGCGCTTAGAGGAAGCAGATGACGGCGTCTCGTCCACATCTTCATCGGCAAGCAGCGCCGACGCCTGCCGCATCGAATCGGAGAGCTGCGACAATTCCTCGATGGCGTCCATGATTTCCAATCAGTGTCCTCGCGTGAAATCAACGGCCAGACGCAATAAAAACGATGCGTCTCACAAAACCACCGGATCGGAGCACCAATAACCGCAGATCCAATAAAATGGGAGAAGATCAAGTGAATATGAATTTTTTATCTATATGTGCATGAGTAGATTGTGAGGATGTTAGGATTTAAGGATATTTGAAATTTGAATTTCTGAAATTAGGGGAAGAAAATCAGAATGGTTGAGAGAGAAAAGAAAGGAGCGCGTGGGTTTGTAGAACAGCCAAGGGATGTTTCGATTTGAAAATTGAAAAACAGATACTCTCTCTCTCTCTCTCTCTCTCTCTCTCCGTGTAATGACGTAAAGGAAGAAGACGGAGTAAGAAAAAGTGACTATTAATTAATTACACCAAAATGCCAGGTTTCCGACCCCGAATGCAAATTCGGAACTGCTCTTCTGGTGGTATAAGTACACGTGGACAGATTAATTGCCCATGGAAGGTACAACTTATGATGCAACAGGTTCCAAGTGGGAATTCACGTCTGATCAACTGTGATTGGGCTCGGCTTTCGTGTTAAAACTTCAAATGTCGAATTTAAAATCCTTAAAGTGGGTTTGAATTTTATTAAATATAATAGTTACAATTAAGTAAAAGAGAGAGAATAGGAAGGTAAAAGGTATGAAAATCCATATTTTGACCAATGTTAAGACCAAAACTTGAGAATGCAATAAGACCAAAAAAAAGGGGAAGAAAACATGAAGGATGTGAGTTCGTTGTTGAATTTTGACGGTTTGAACAAGTCAAAAGAGGTGGAGGTGCACGACTTTATACCGTTCATTAATTAATTGTGTCGAGGCAGCTTCATTACTTTAAAACTGTTCCAAATTAAATTAATCGACATGTGATGATGGGTCACTCCTTCATCGTTCTACTTTCGTTTTGAAGGTCCAAAGGAAGAAGCCCAAAAAAATTGGGTTTAGGCTGGCTCAGCATTTTGCACTTTTGGTCACTTATTGGGCTGTCTCAACAATCTAGATTTTGAAAAGTGTTGACGACGGAAAGAAGAAAAGTGGCTGGCCATTTTACCCGCGTTTATGGACAACGTGGCTCAAGACACGCGGGTTGATCGTTTTCGTACGATAATCCACGGACAGTCTCCTAACTTCATCAGATCAAACGAATTTTGATTTGTCAGGCTAATTAATTATTTAAACTGGTGTAATCTTCCACTTCTTTACAAAGATTGATATTGGAGATGACCAATATATTCCTTGCAGCAAACAGAATTTAGTAAAGGTGAGGTGGGAATGTGGGTTCCATGATGATGGCAAGAGGCTGTTTAGGATGTGTGGTGAGTCCATACCCTTTTCCTCCAAACATATATATCTTCAGGTCTCATGCCCCACACCAATTTCTGGTCAAATCCATGCAACACATTAGCCAACAATGCTCGGACAAACTTAAGGCCGAGCTTGTAGCCGGGGAGCATCTCCTTCGGCCGGAGCCAAATGGCAAAAGAGCTGAGTTACTTCCCATCAAATCAATTTCTTTGCCCACAAACCTCTCCGGCAAGAATTCTTCAGGGGCGTCCCATAAGTTGGGATCCCTCCCCGTGCTCCACGTGTTTATCAGGACCATGGTTCCTTTACTGTGCAATCATCAGTTGCATAATGGGGGGCTAATGATGTGGCCAAGGGATGTAACCTCATTGATTACGTCATAATAGCATCTATATAAGGCAAGTGTGACAAGTCATTCTCTTCTAATCATCTGTTTCTGCCAATTATCCTGTCGAGCTCTTCTTTAGCCTTTTCAATTATGCGAGGTTGTTTCAAGATTTCATGAATAATCCATTCAACTGTCGTGGGTGAGGTATCCGCGCCACCAGCAAGTAGGTCCTATAATTATTATCGAAAGAGGAAGAATTAAACTATACATAGTGACGAAATCAACATATTCGAGTTATATAAAAAAGGCAGTGTATTAAAATTTGAACATTATAATATTCAAACTTCATACATGCTTTGTCCCCATAGAGGATTTTAAGTACCCACAAAACAAGCACCCGATTTTATAAAGAAGGCCATGAGATAATTGTACATGACATTCGTAAATATTAATATTTCATATACAGTGTTAGCCTACAGCTTGCAAGTAAATTAGATTTGACTGTTATGAAGTAAATGAGCTTGGAAGGAAAGATTAATAGCTGCAGTAATCCCTCGACACAATCTCTTGTCAGTTCGATGTCGAGATTAGGACCCTCAACTCGTTGCAACAAGGCGTCTCCCACATCTTTTGGGACAAAATCCTTTTCAACAACTCTTCTGGCTTGATGATCATCGATCACATAATTGTGAAACCCATCAAATTTCTCGCGCAAGGCCGCCTTCATTCGTCTTAACACATATCCCTGCAGATCGAGAGAATTGAGCACTGGCATCCAGTCACCAATATTGAATGCCCCATTAAGGAAAATCCACTCATCCAACACCCCTTTCAGCTTTCGACTCACTTAAACACCTGCTGCCTAATACCATCCTACTTATCGTGTAAAGCGAAAACCGCAACATATGGCTTTCCCGACAGGGAGTACAAACCAGAAAGGAGATTGTGCCTCTCCTCAATGCGTATATGCTCGAAGAATTTGAGTCTTTTTGGACTGAACACCTCCAATAACTAAATTTTACGTGCTTGTCGCCAGTAAGGAGCCCACGTCAAGTCTAAGAAATCGTAGGCAGTGTATTTACCAGCAGCAAGTGTCGGCCTGGGGGCAAAAACTGAGTCGTGAACCCTTAAGAACTGTTTGGCAAGCTCAGGAGAAGACGCGACCACAACTGGAAATTTGCCAAACCTCAGCAGCATTATTTCACCGTATGTTGGGATAGAAAGTGAAGGGACTGATGTGGGATGGAATCAATGAGGTTCAAGTTGCCAAGAAGAGGCCATGGTTTTGGAGCTGGTGGAAGTCTTGGCCCGTGATAGATTTGGTGGATTATATGTGAGATCAATAGTAGCAGTGCGGGCTAAAATAGCCCAGGAGCTGTCCATTGCAGAACAGGTCGTGGCAAGAGAATTTGTTTGGAGGTGGAAGCTGATTGATTGCAAGAACCTCCTGTTGGAATATTAAGAAAAAGAAATTAATAATAACAACAATGTATATCCATAGACGATTGTGACATTTCATTATCAAATTAATTTATGAATTGTAATAAAATCATATCCAGAAAGTTATTATCCCACTTTAGATGACAGTTTCAACACGCGGGACGTGACTGAAAATTCATCCAAGAGAAAGAAGAAAAAGAAAAACAGTAGGTTCATCCATTTTTTGCGTTTGCCACGTCCCAAAGTTCTTATAACAAATTAATTCATCGAGAATTAATTATTCCACCATCAAATTAATTAATGAATTATAATCAGATTATATCATTGCCAGTCAACATGTGATAAGGTTCGGTTCCAGAATTATGCAATTGCACGTTTAAGCGACCACCCAACTATTAAATTGGAGTGTAATCCGTGCAATGCATGGATTAATTATATTTAATTTCTATTAGTAATGTATAATTTTTTTAAATGAATATGTTTTGCTTATAATAAAAATTACTAATGGTTAAAGAATACTTTCTACACAACTGTAGATAAACTAATAAAAAATAATAGAATTCTCAAATTAATATTCAGTATGTACAAACAAATGTATGTAACATAAAATGACATTTTCCCCAATTTACAAAAATTTAATGAATATGTAGATATATAGTAAATGTAAACATATTGAAATATTTTTAAAAAATTAAATACAAACACTAAAAGCTAACTGATTTCATGCTTAGATTTCAATAAATTCAACTTTTAGCTTCAAACATGTAAACTTTAAAAAAAAAATGACAACTAACCATCAAAATAAAGATTATAAATCATTATTATTTAAATGATATTAAAAAAAATATGGCCAATAATACTTTCTAATATAGAAGTGAAATACTTGATTAACAAAGAAAATTATATTTTTAAGTATACTTAACAAAATCACATCCATTTTTTTAGGGGGATTGTATCATCTTTTGAAAAATGTGAATACCCATGTACTTCTCTGACCAACCAATGGTTAAAATATTATTAGTTAATACAATTATTTAAAAAAATTTATTAATAAGCTTTTCGTGCACTAAACTTAATATAAAATATACACACACACACACACAAATGAGACCTAGTGTATATTTTGTAACAAATATTTTATGGCTTACACAAAGAACATGATGCATAAATTTACTAATGGTCAATGTTAAACACAATATAAAATAAATCATAATTCAACATAACTACATATTTTTCAAGTTGGTTGGATTTTGAGTAATAAAGATATACTATGAGAAATATTTATTTTCTGAAACTTACATTATACTTTTAAATAGGTGGACTTTTTATTTTTTTAAGAAAAGTATTGTTTTAATTAATAAAATATAAGTAATAATTAAAGGCATAGTGTGTTTATCAAAATTTTGCAAAGAACAGTTATAAATAGGTGAATAACATTGACCCAGTAAAGTATATAGGCTATTTAATCTTATTATTACATTTAAAATATTTAATATTTATATATCATAGTTTAAAAAAACTTAAAAACTTATGTCAAATTGATTTACATAAATAAAAACTGAAAATTTAATTAATCAAATATTTAATTTTTGTAAATTAAAACCCCAAAAGTTTCAACTTCTACTTTTAATATATGCATTTTTTTGAGTCCATATTATGTAAATGTGGGCTTCATAAAATTCAATGGGGGGGTTTTGTTTTTCTGTTGAAGCTTAAAATTTATACATCTAGTAAATTAAAGTTAATAAATCCATAGACACATACAAATATTTTTTCAATCTATTAAAATATAAACATCACTTTTTCTATTATATATAAAATATGGATTGTCAATATATATTGTAAAAGATATGTAAATAAGGCAATGAGTACATACAATAAGACAATTTTATGCATTTATTATACTTTTATACAAAATGTGAAATATACAAAGTTGTGTATAACTTCTAGAAAGTATTCATTTGGGGATCTTTGTACAAAGGTGTTTCAAGTCACTTTTCATCTTCTCACAGCATATTGACAGACAAGAAGAAGTTGGATTAAATTGTATTTTCATTAGAGCTAACAATAACAATAAGAGTGGCAATGATGACTCTAGCGTTCACTGAATTATTATTAAAAAAATTATTTACCTTTCAAACTGTAATTATAGAGTGATGTCCAAATCACCAAACTATAATTCAATTGTTATATTCTGCTACGTTTTGTTTTTTTCAATGTATTTTTACTTTCAAATACTTTCATATTTATTTATATATATTAGTCTTTTCAAAAAAATTACCTTAATCAAATAAAGTGTCATTTAGAATTTTTAAAACTAACAGATAAAGAAATTTAGGTTATGTTTGTTTTTATATTTTGGTGTGTGTTTTTAGGTGTTTTTTTTTTTAAAAAGTGTGTACAAGTAAAAGAGAGATGGAGATAAAATTTAAAAAATATAATGAATATAGTGTATGTTTTTAGGGTGAAAAAATAAACACGAACATAGCTTTAATTTCTACTAACGTACCCAATAATTTTAATTTATTAAAAAATTGTATATTTTGTATAAGATTTCCATTAAATTTAGTTTTATTATATATGCATGGACATATTGTCGTTTTGGAAAAAATAATGTCACATATTAGATTTTCATATTAAAATAAATTTATTCTAGAGTTAAACTTATATGGTTTGGTTTTCATTCCATATAAATTTTTAGTATGTATGAAATTTTTAAATTGTAAATATTTTATTTTTAATATGAGGAACAATATAATTTAACAAAATTGTAAATATTTTATTCCAAAAAATTAATTTTTAAAATTATATTTACAAAATTTTTTAATCTTTTCAAATATATCTATTACTCATATAAATAACAAAATACATGCATGATTTTTTTAAATTGTAAATTTTGTGAATTTAAGATTTTTGTTAAAATTATTTTTATTATATATGCATGATACATCATAGTTTTGGAAAAATTAAATAACTCATATTAGATTTTCACATTGAAAACAAATTTATTTAAAAATTGAACTTATAAAGTTTGATTTGTACTTTTACAAATATAAGAATCTCTCTAGAAAAAATAAAAAAGAATATTCGAAAGTAAAAGATAATATTAGACAAAAATAAATAACAAGAGCATGCAACATAATACTAAATTTCTATTGTGTATATGAATTGCAAGAAATTATATAATTGATAAGAGTAATAGATATATTTGAAAAGTTTAAAATATGTTCATATTCAATTTATGATTGATTGAGAAAACAATAAATTATTATTATAATTTTCTTTATTACTTTTTATATAAAAAGTTACTTTTCAAGTATTTTTAATAATAGCATTGATTAATTTAGTAATATTTTATGAATTAAATAATAAATTATTTTTAAAAATAAAGAATAACTCAACAAAAATTTAATAGCCATTACGCTAAGATATATTTGATAAATTGAGTTATAATTTCAAATCATAAATTCTTTCAAAATGATAAATGGTGACTCCAAAGAGTTGTGACCCTCTCGAAAGAGATGAGGTTTTATTTGTTGTAATTTTATATTGTATAGTTGTATTTCATATAAGTTTTGTCACAGTAAAGTTTGATTAAGTGTAATTCTTGTCTTGAATTATCATGGAATCATTTCATTTACACTAAGTACCACGATCATGTCGTCCTAAATTTCCAACAAATAATACCAAAGTTGAGATTCTAGTCTACACTGAGTACCACAATCCTACGATTTGGAAGTCTCGTGTGGAAAATCACCTAATAATTAGAGACTTTCTGAGATCCTGTATAGGTGATCAAGCTAAACCTGAAGTCTAGGGGCTAAATGGGAAAGGATGCATGGTAAGACAGTAGGTCGAATCCGAATGTAGTTGGCCAAAGCATCTTCAATCAAGTGTGTAAAGAAGCTCGTGCCGATGTTCTTTAGAAAAAGTTAGAGACCATGTATAAAAGAAAACATGCTCTGAACAAAGCCTCCTTTAGCAAAAGAATTACTTCAATATTTTGAAGTGTCGAGTATGGGTGAACATCTAAATGAGTTTTAAATGTTGATAAATAATTATACTATCTTGAAACTAAATTTAGATGAAAAAGTCTAAGCGTTGTTGTTATTCAGTTTGCTACAAGATAGTTAGGAAAGTCTATTTGTAACAGTGACGCATTTAGTCTCAAATAGAGTTTTGACTCTTGAAATAACCAAGAAATTTGAATAAGGAGATAAGACGGAAGGAGCCTAGGCAATATGTCAAGTCCCATGCCCTAACATCGTAAAAACAAGAGTTGAGGGGGAGAAGTTTCAATCAATGGCCTAAGCATAAGAGAGATAACTCAAGAAGAAGATTGATTAATTAGAAGGAAGTTGAATGCTTCCATCACAAAAAAGGACATATTAAAAGCTAATGTCGAGTATTAAAGAGGGAGTTAGCCCAAGATCAAGTAAACTAGAAGAAGCAATATTCCAGTGAAAGGGAATCTGCAGCCGGGATATTTGAGGATGATGCTATCATTGTGTGGGATGAATCGTTAGATGAGTCAACATAAGATTGCATTTGGGTGGTAGACTCTATAGCGTCCTAGGATCTGACTTCGCTTAAGGAACTATTTTCAAAATACACACTAGTTAACTGAAACTAAGTTCGAATAGGAGATAATAAAACTTGGAAGGTTCATGTGTCAGGAAATTACACTCATAACAGCTTTGGGTTGCAAGTTGGAGTTAAAGAATGTTAAACATGTCACTAACTTAGGGATGAATATTTTGTCCACAGGAAAGTTTAATGATATGGGATACTCTAATCACTTCTCCAATGGTGTTTGAAGGCTTACTAAAGGGTATCTGGTGGTAGCAAAAGGTAACAAAATTAATGCTCATTATGTTAAAAATGTTAGTAGACAAGGAAAAGGATGCACCCCCAAGGTCAAAGAAAGTAAGGATTGATCCAATAGAGCACATGATGATTATTGAAAATAAAGCACCTCTCCTAAATGGCCGTCAAGGGAGAAATTGTTGGTTTTGCTACCCCTATTTAGATGAAATAACTCCAATGACATGCACCAGGAACAAGCCAATGAAAGTACGAAATTCTTTTGAGTGGCACACTTAAGCAATGGTTTCATTTTATGGCATCGCTAGAAGCGACGAAATGTTGCTGGTTTGGTTACTTAAGGGACATGGTCAATGACCTTGAATTTGGCCTGTAGCTAGGTTGCTTGCACAATTGATAAGAAGGCAACTAAAAGTAGCAATAGAGACAGTTGATTGCCACCTTTTATGGTCAACAGAAAAAAACTCAAGCACTATAAATATGGGTACCTTCATTGTTGAAAACCTAGCTTAGAGAAGAAAGCTTTACGAAAAATTAAGTAATCCTCTAAGATAGATTCTTAGAGAGATAATTGTGATTGGAGTGTCTCTAAAATTATTCTAAAGAGATTGTGAGAATTGGTAATTCTTTAAGGAATTTAGGAGAGAATTTGGGTTTGTCAGTTACCCGAGAGAGTTGTAATGCTCTCGAGAGATGTGTGCTATGTTTGTTTTGCAATTTTTCACCCTAAAAAATACATACTTAATTATTACATTTTTTTAATTTTGACTATTTCTTTCTCATACTTTAACACAATTCTCAAGACAAGACACTTAAAAACACATACCTAAATTTAAATACAAACATAGTCGTGAGGTTTTTTTGGTTGTAATTTTATATTTTGCAGTCGTATTTTATATAAGTTTTTGGAAGGTATGTTAGACCGAGTAGTGTAATTACAAGTTAAGTTTCCTTCAATGATATTGTAAATTCACTAAACAATTTTTATGTCGATGTTATAACACCACTACATATGTAAAATATAAAGTAAACATAATCACAAAAACACATTGTATATTTACATAGTTTGGAACTTCAACTACTCCTACATCTGCGGGGCATTAGCCTAAATCAAAGTAATTCATTGTTTTAAGTGATTGCAACCAAACACAACTCTCTCTCTCTCTCTCTCTCTCTCTCTCTCTCTCTCTCTCTCTCTTCATCTAAATTAAGTTCACACTTGATGTCAACTAGTTGGTGCATCTCTCCTTTAAGTGAAGTAACTAGCCAAAACCCTGTCATACCCCAACATACACATTGACATAAATTGGGCCCCTCACAAGAAGTTGTACTAACTTAAGACATCATAAACATATGTGTAAATGTGAATATTTTTCTCACTCTAAGCTCATAATTTTCTCAAGAGAAAGTATACCCTAACTTTGCATGACTTAACACTATTTATGCTTGAATTATCTTCCAATAAATCCAAGAAGACCAACTACAAATCATCTCCAAAATGTTGGTTAAGATTTTGGTCAATAATCTATCTTTGTTAGCAGCTTGACATTGCAGTTCCAGCAATAGTAACCAATTCTAGCAGTTTGACTTTTAATATCATGAGGATCCACTTGCATATTTTAGACTTCCGAATCTTTTCTTATATATTGATAATGTGACTTGATTTGGTCAACTTTTCAATCCTTTTTTACCACAAAATTCATTTGATATGCCAACTCTTCAAGTTGTCTTATTGGACTATGCTGGTATTGCAGTTCCAACATTGACTTTCCTTCTGCAACAAAGATTCATATCTTTTAACTTTAGGAACATATAATCTCATGACATGGAAATAATTCGCATAAAGTTTCAATTGATATTTTTTCAACTTTCAACTGATTTGGAATGATCTTCATCTATTTTTAGACTTTGATAAATATGAAATTGTATAAAATCCAATATTTCTTTATTTAACTAGATTCTTTGACCTACTCATATAGAAATACTCAAAGTCCACTTCTAATTTTTGTTAAGATTTATTAGCAATATTTTCCACAAATAATCTTGTGCCGCATAAGTTCCAACTTAGAAAATGCCAATAATTTTGTTTGAGTAAAAGTTTGATTAAGTGTAATTTTGGTCTTGAATTATTGTGTAATTCTTTCATCCATATTAAGTACCATGATCTTGCCATCCTAAATTCCCACCACAATTGTGGTTGCATTTGTCCATTGAACGTGCCCATTAATCGAGTAAAATTTGGCACTTGATGGCAGGAAGTCTAGGATCCATGACGATTGAAGAAGGTTACTTTGAATGTGTTGTGAGTCCATATATTAATTCCATAGTTACAATTTACGGGTCTTGGGGCTTCATCCAACCAGCCGACTTCAAGTTCAATCTTTGCATCAAATTAGCTGGCATCGATGCATCTCACAGCCATTGTCACTTTGTGAATAATGATTTTTTTTAAAAAAATGAAAAAATAACTAAAATTATTATCTAAACTACGCCAAAGTGCATTTCAATTCATAAAAGTTCGTTTATTATTTTTTAAAATTTTCTCCATTTTATTTCAAATATAGTTTTGTTTTTCTGATGAATATTTCTATTTTTATTTTAATTTTGATTATTTTTCAATGATAGATATAGTATTTCATATGTCATAAAAATATTTTAGTTTTATTTCATTTTTTAATAAATATTTTTAAAATTTTAATTGTTTTTCATTTTTTGAATGAATACTTTACATCAAATGTGATTTTTTTCATGTTTTTTGCTTTTTTTTCAGATTTTCCAAACTAAGTCCTGTGAGTTGACACTCCAAGGGAACTTGCACGCGTGTTTCATGTGCATTTTCCATTCAAGGATTAACAACAAATGAGAAAAAGAACCAAATGTGTCAAGAATCTTATTAAACAGCTCGAAGACTATAAATTGGCAATTTTTTTCGTGTAGAGTGAAATATCGAACAAACAGAATGGTTGTTGTGGCAGAAAGCAATTTTACGCAATCGAATGTCATAGCATCTTCATTGATGGATGTTCAAGTGTGCACCGTTAACTTCCTAAGCAACACTATCAAGACCTTTCCATGATGTGAAATTTTCTTCTGCAGCAACGTGACCAATGGTTAAAGTAGAGAAAGAAATTGATAATAGGTACGTCGTCTCGGTATCTTGGACCTTTAACGTAGGATCTCTATTGGTCAAAATTCAGTTCACGAAGTATTCACAATAATGAATGGCATTATGAGAAATTAGAGATTTCACACAAATGTACAAGCTAACTGGTTCAGAAGCCAATATAATGGTGATAGTTATTCGACATTATTTGCTTCCTTGCACTCTCGTTGTTACTAATAGCCTAAGGAATCTTCTGAACTCTATTAATGTAGCTTATCATGAAAAGAAGAAAACACACAGTGCAAAATACTCATTCAGTGGGAATTTGTTCTGACGCATGGTTTAGAACTGATAAGTCAGGGCAGAGTTATCATCTGATGTGATCTTATACTTTTTACAAAGATTTTTAGAAACTTGAAACTTAAGATGATACTGAAGATTCCCAATTTATTCACTAGAACAAATAGAATTTAGTAAAGACGGGGCGGAAGTGTAGGTTCCACATGATGGAAAGAGGTTGTTTAGGATGTGTGGTGAGTCCATATTCTTCTTTCATGCATATATCTTCTGATCTCATGCCTTCTGCCAATTTCAACTCAAATCCATGCAACAGATTAGCCAATATAGCTCGAACAATCTTAAGGGCAAGGTTGTATTTAGGGCATCTTTGGCGGCTAAATCTAATGAAGACGCGAATCATTCCCTAGGAGATTTTTGTAACGAGATTTTTTTTTTCTACCTGAGGGAGTTGGATTCAAAAATTTTAGTGGGAAACCATTTGATTTAAAGTCCATAATTATTTAGTAACAACATTAACAACCAAACCAATAATCTTGTTTATTTTTTGCAATTATTTTATTCTTGAATGATGGCATTAGCTCTCATAATTACTGTTGCTAAGACCATTACATTTATCGGCATCGAGATAGCCAATTGGGTTCGAGGCTTGGGAAGAGTTCTCATTTCTCAAGAAATCGGTGTGATCATGGAAGTTATCATCCTGAGCATTGGGAAGGAGGTTGTTCTTAATGTATCAAGACCCTCGGTTAGTGAGACAAAGAAGGGCAAGACCAAAAGAAAGAAATCTAGTGTTTCGAAGGCCGGTGGGAGGGGTTTGGCATTCGATGCTCATGTTAGTAAGGGAAAGACTTTCTAATGAAACAAGGAGGAGCATTAGAGGAGGAATTGTGCCAAGAGCCTTGGCTGCTTGGAAGATAGTAAGGAAGGCATGGAACTTTATACTTAAGAAACATCTTATTCCATTAGTGTGTTTTCTATGTCTTAGATCTTGGATTCAGGTGCTTCTTTTCATGTTTGTACTTCAAATTAACATTTGACCAAGAGTAGATCACTTCAGAAGCGAGAAGTAATGATTAGAGTCAGTAGTAGGGCATCCATTACAATTGACATTACTTCGATTAGGTTATTATCTAGTCATATTTTAGGCCTAAAAGATAGTCTCTTGTTACCAAATGGTTCAAGAATATTGTCTCTATACCATTACTAGTAAAATAAAGTTATGAATTTTCTTTTAGCGATAATAAGTGCCAAATTTATTATCATAATAAATTAGTTTGCACTAACTCGTTTGTAAATGACTTGTACTACTAGAATTTGGATGATAAGCCTGTGATGAATACCTATCAAATAAACATGGTATTCAAGATTGAAGTAGAGAAACAAACTAACATGCATGTAAAGGCACTATAATCAAATTGTGGCAATGAATACATGAGCACTGTGTTTGTGGAATTTCTCAACAAAAATGGCATTATATCACAATTCAGACCACCGACACCTCCTCAGTTGTAGCAAAGCATAGTTAGACCTTATTGGACATGGTTCCATGCATGATGAGCTTTACCGATTTACCTATTTTTCTATAGGGATACACCCTCTTGACTGTTGCCCACGTCTTGAATTGGATTTCCTCTAAGTCTACTTCTTCAATCACACATGAGATGTAGAGGGAAAGGAAACTGAGCTTGAAGCATATTAGGGTTTGAGGATGTCCAACTTACCTTAAGAAGAGTAAGGTAGATAAGTTAGAGACAAAAGCCATTTTAGGTTGCTTTGTAGGGTATTCCAAGGACTCTATAGGATACAAGTTCTACCTCCCTGATGACCAGAAGATTATTATTGGTTATCAAGCACCCTTTTTGGAGGAAAAGTTTGTGAAGAAAGAGGGTGCTGATAGGACCACTGTGCTGTTGGAAGTTGAGTGTGAGCGATGAAGTAAGGAACCCATACGGTAGTTACCTAATCAAGAAACACCTTCTAGGATGCTACCATTGTGATAATTGAGTAGAGTCTCCTATGCATCAAAGAGATATAATTACGTCTTAAAGAATAAACAAGAGTTGTTCGATATAGGAGATAATGATCATGGGGATGATCCTTTTACATATGATCAAGCAATGCTGGATAGGGGCTCTACTAAGTGGCAGGAGGCTATGCAATCCAAGATGGATTTGATCTATTTAAACTATGTTTGGACTTTAGTAGATCCACTCAACGGAATAGTTTCCATTATATGCAAGTAGGTTTACAAAAGGAAGATTGATTTGACTGGTGAGGTGGAGACCTATGAGACCAGGCCAATGGCGAAAGGCTATAGTCAAGAAGAGGGTATTGACTATGAGAAGGCTTGTTGCCTATAGCTATGATCAAATCAATTTGGATACTTCTCACTATAGCTACCCAATTGGACTATCAGATTTAGTAAATAGATGTCAAAATCACATTCGTCAATGGGTTTCTTAAGGAGGATGTCTATATGGTGCAACCACATAGTTGTGAGGTTGAAAGTGAGTCTTTAAAAGTATGCAAGCTTAAGAGATCTATTTATGGCCTTAAGTAGGCATCAAGGAATTGGAATCTTTCTTATGATGTTGCAACCAAATCGTTTGGTTTCATTAGAAATGAGGAAAAGCTGTGTGTCTACAAGAAGGTCGATCGGAGTGTAGTCATAGTCTTAGTATTGTATGTAGATGATATACTTCTTATTGGAAATGATATTAGGATGATGATATCGGTCAAAATATGGCTATCGAGTATGTTCTCTATGAAAGATCTAAGACAACTGACCTATATTTTGGGAATTCACAACTATAGAAATAGAGCAAAAAGATTGATGGGTCTCTTACAAGCCTTGTATAAAGATAAAATCCTGAAGAGAATTAGGATGGAATCCTCTAAGAGAAGATTACTATAAGTTAGGCGTGGTGTCCATCTGTCAAAGTCCACATGCCCACAAATGGATGATAAGGGGAGATCAATGGCCACCATTCCATATGCTTTGGTAATTGGAAGCCTATGTATGCAATCCCATGTATAGGGTTGGATATCACCTACACCATTTATGTTACAAGCAAGTTTAAGGCAAATCCTTGCAAACAATATTAGGATATTATCAAGTGTATTCTTACATACTTGAGAAGGACTAAGGATATGGTACTTATGTATTGAAATAGGGAATTGAAAGTAGATGGCTATACTAACTCTGATTTTCAATCGGATGTCGATGATGGAAAATCTACTTTTGAATACATTTTCACCCTAAATAGAGAAGTCATGAGTTGGAAGAGTTTCAAACAGAGCACCACTACAAATTCCACCACCAAAACTAAGTATATTATGGCATGTGATGTTGCAAAGGTGGCTATTTAGATTAAGAAGTTCATTACTGAGTTTCTAGTGGTTCCGAGGATAGATCAACTATTACTACTTCATTGTGATAATAACGGTATGATTACGCAAGAAAAGGAACCAAAGTCTTAAAAGTCCAAACATATTGAGAAACAATATCATGTCATTCGAGAAATTATTAGAAAGGCTGATATTACAATGCAAAAGATAGCTTTAGCAAATAATGCTATTGATCTACTTACCAAGTTGATGCCATTGTCATTTTGAGAAGATGGGTATTAAATACCATGTAACTAACATTAGGGTTATTGGTGCTAAAGTGCAAGTAAAAGATTGTTAATGATATGCCTTCTTATGCCAAATTATTAATGAGGGATACAATGAAAGATACATTAAGGCATATTGATTGTAAATGTTATTATTAATATTTAAGAAAATATTGATAATTATTTTATCAACACTCTGGTAGTGTTTTCATGCATGTAGGTCTTAAATGACGTAAAATATTGCATGTGCCTATGTGATTGTGTTAAGAGGTCTTATTCATAAAAGGTTATGAATATGGGCACAAGAGTGTTTTAATACATAATCACTAAAACTAGTCCAAGAGTCATAGACACTCAAAAGGATATTAGAGAGTCAATACGACTTGCACACCTTATATTTGTACGGGGAGTGCTATATCGTTTGGTGTGAGATACTGAAAACATATGTGTTGATGCGTTATTAGAGAATAAGCATTTGAACATTGACTTGCAGAATGAAACAAACACATGAAGTTCACTCTTTGTTGTTAATGTTTTTCTTTGTGATCATGTTAAGTGCACGTGAACCTTAGGCCTAAGACGATATGGTTGTCTTATGCGCATGATGGTGAATGTGTCATTAGAGTAATAAGGACTAATATCTATCCTAATATGGGATAGGGTTATGAGCCTAAAGTGCCATTGTCAGGGTGCGTAAAGAGACATGTGTGCGTTGAATAAGAGATTTGTCTACGTGCAAGTGAGCAAGGCATTTGTCCTATGTAGTTGATATTTTATGAGCCAAAAATCCTTAGCTAGGGTGGTGTGTGATTGAAAAGAAGTTATCGATAAAAACATTAGTCTTATGAGGAAATATCTATTGACGACATAACTGAGTTTGTAAGTTTAACTAAATCTAAGATTCTTACTTAGTTAGGACAAAGGAAGATAAAATGTTTATAACGTATGATTTTTACGATTAGGAATGTTCATTGTAATCCATTCACTTTATCTTGAAAGGGCTACGATATGGGCTATAAATTAGGTGTTACACATATTTTTCGAGCTATACTCATTGTTAGCCAATGATGAATTTAAAAAGATACACACATAAGAACAAGATGATGACTTGAGGCAATTGTAAAGTGATAATTACAAGGCTTGAGAAGACTTGTGGATGAAGCTTGGGAAGCTTCATGGTGGTTTTTAATTTAGTTGCAATTGGGTTAAACCAAATTGGAATAATTTATTCCTCATTTTGGTAGTGATGAGATCATTAGTTAGAAATATGATAAGCCTTTAATTTAGTCCATGGAATTAATTACAGTAAAGAGATAAGGTACAAAAGAATTATTTTGACCTATTATGTTTACTAATAATGGGGTTTATTAATTGGAAGCATAATAAGCCTTTGATTTAATTAATGAGATTAATTAAATTGAAGTAAATAATTCAAATGGGATTTATTTATTAATTAGATTAATAATTAAAAGTGGATGGGCTTGGAATAATTTTAAAGTCCATATGAAAGCCCATAGAGCCCATTCCATGAGCCTTATGAATCATAGTACAAATAGGATCGTGTTTTGAGAATAAATAAATTGAAAGAGTTCTAAAATACTATTCATGTGAATAGTGGCAGTGAGTACTTTTCATCCATGGGTACTGTTGACTTGCGTACTATTCATCACTTGCGTGTAAGAAAAAATTAGTTACTATCCACCCTCAGTTTTCTATCAAAAAATTCTTTAAATATAAGAGTTACAGAATTTCATGAAGGAGTTGTGAAGTTTTGTTGGAGAATCATAGCCAACAACTTATATGTGTAGACATAGTAGAGGTCAGGGCTTTATAGTGGCTTATAAATCAGAAATAGAAACTACATGTTTCATTTTTATGTAATCATTCATACAACTATCTTAAAACTTATGTTTCTGCATTTTATGTGACAAAGAGCATATTAGGTTGGGATTTTGTTTATTTTGCTGTGTTCTCTGATTTTATGATTGAAAGTTGTAAAATTTGGCATCTTACATCTAGTGAAACCAATAAAAGGGAACCTAGAGTGAAAATTATCCTTAGTCGAGCTCACCTATAATAATAGCCACCATAATAACATAGGGGTAGCCCCTATGAAGCATTGTATGAATAAAAATGCAGCTCAGCCACATGCTAGGATGAAATAGGCTAAAGAAAGGTGACTGGACCTGAGGTAGTTCAATTGACAGTAGAAAAAGCAGCTACCATTCGAAGGAGACTCAAAAAGGCTCAAGATAGATAGAAAAGTTGGGCCGACATGAAGAGGAGACCTTTACAGTTCAAGCTAAGAGAGAAGGTCTACCTTAAAAATTCCCCTATGCGCGGAATAAATAGATTTGGAAAGACCAGGAAGCTAAGCCCATAGTTCATAGGACCCTTCGAGATACTAGAAAGGATTAGGAAGTTGGCTCACCGATTGGCATTACCTCTAGACTTTACTAGGGTGCATAATGTGTTTCATGCATCCCAACTAAGGAAGTATGTGTCAAACCCAAACTATGTGCTGAAATCGGAACAATTGACAATCAAGAACGACCTAATGAATGAGGAATGCCTGATAAAGATCATGGACTATAAGGAGTAGAACTTGAGAATTAGGACAATACCTTATGTGAAGGTCCTTTGGATGAACCCCATTGAATAAGAAGTGAATTGGGAGTTAGAAGAGGAAATGAGAACTTGATACCCCTATCTATGCTCAAAATAGGTTAGTCTAAGTTTCAAGGACGAAACTTCTTATAAAAGAGAAAGATGTAATGCCTTAAAAATTTATGGGCTTGGTGGCAATATTTACAAAAAATTAAAAAATAAATAAGTGTAGGAAATTATTTAGTACTCCATTATTTTGTTTAATGATTTTTGTGTGAAATATTAACCAAAATACAAACCCAACCATGGAAGGTAATAATGGGGTGATTATGCTAGTCAACCCTACTAAAAATAAAAACATTCATAGAGAATATTTACCATACTGAGATGAGGCAAAAATTGGGAGATTAGAAGCTAAATTTGGCTGGGAAGTTCTGCCAAGATTTATATGAAATATCACCCAAATTATGAATGGTCAATTTTCCCATGTTTGGCATACAAGCACCCCAATACATATAAGTATCTTCTCAAACCTAAAAGAAAGAATATTTTGGCATCCTAAAAAACTCAAGGCAGCTGCCCAAGGAGTTAGGGGGAGAGGAGAGATGAATTTTATACTCAAAAAACTCAAGAATGCATGTAAATTAATGTGAGTTTTCAATCCAAATCTCGTAAAGTTCATCCACATACATAAGAAATTATTCTCCATGTGTTTAGGTACTAAAAGGCATGATAAATCATAGGCAATGAATTTGAAAGTGACAAAAAGACTACACAAGAAGGGAAACTGAGAAAAATTGCGTATAAGTAACATACATGGGGTTTAGGAATTTTTGTGTTTTCTTGAACCACATGGGAATAGATAGATCAAAATTTAATATTTACGCTAAGAATATGATTTAGGGACCTTCAGAAGCCCTAGAACGTGTTTTCATGTTGCAAAGAGAGATTAAAATGGAGTTGAAGAAATTTAGAATCCGAACGTGATATCTGCACGTAGTCAGACTACAGTGCAGACATCACATTTGGTCTTTCTTACACTACGACATGCTTGTGTGTCATAGTTGTGGCCTGAGTCTGTGTGGTTGCGGGAGAAGCCGCAGGTAGACCAGCACGCCTTGCAGTTGATGTCACGAGCACACCAGTGCATGCTACAACTGTGGTGCAGTTCTCTGTGGTTGCAAAACAGATCACGAAAATTCTAGATTGCAGCTAGAGCCGTAAGCACGACAAAGCCTTCTGTAGCCACGATTTTGTTCTCCACAATTGTGAACTTGGGTGCAAATGTTAACATAATTCCCTATGTGTCATCTTATGGTCTTGAGACCTATTTCCGTTGGCACAAGCAATGTTCTCACGAGAGCAAAACTTGGAAATTGACTAGAAATTGATTTTTGTGATTTTAATGCTCAAATTTATCATACTGGAAACCAAAAAAGTTGAATTAAATGGGATGTAGCCACTAGACTTAGAGAAAAGGAAACGTGTAGGATTGCATCAAGAGCATATAGGCATTGAAATTCACTAAACTAAAGATTGAAATGGATATTGTTCTAACATAAATCAAAACCCAAGAAGATAATACCAGTGAATTTCAAGAATAGTAAGTGAGTGCCAAGTCAGTTGATATTTGAAGTATTTTTGCTATTGCCTTTGAAATGGTTTTTATTCATAAATGAAAACTTTACTGAGTAAGTGGATATCAACATATTTTTCTAACTACTTTTTAAATGAATTTTTTCTATAAATACATTATTTTATTGAGGTTGCATTTCAAATTATTTTCATGAAAATCCTGTATTTATTCTAAAATGACTATTTCTAAAAAGGAACTTCAAATATGGAAAAGTACCAAATGGTATCAATTTTGGAATTGTTTTGAGATGTAACAATGATATTGAACTGTTGACTGATTAACTAATTTCATTGAAACATCGTGAAACATGCCTTGGAAATTAACTAGGATAGTGTAGGGACTAGTTTTGCCCACTCACTGGGTAATAGATGAGATGCATGACCCACTCAATTAAAGTTATAGGTTGAATAAGTAACCCACTCAATTGGGTTTATAGGTTAAGATATGTGATTTACTCAGTTAGGGTTGTAGGTTGAGCAACGTATCCTTCCTTAATTAGAATAGTAGACTAAGGTCCTAATTTGTGAAATGGTACACTAACAGGTTGAGAACCTAAGCATGCTAACACATAGTACATGTAAATCATAAGTGTAATATGACATTTATGGTTTAACTGTCGTTTGCAAATATTTTGTAAATGATCTAACATGATTACATTTGAATTTTTGCTTTGTTCACATCTCAACAAAAAAGTAGGCATCCGCTTACTGGGCCTTTTTTCACTCTTGTTTTTCTATCACATCTTTGTGCATAGGACATTAAAGAGAATGATCAAGCGTGGAGATGGTAGGAGTGAGAGCTAGAAGAATTTTCCTTTACTGTTAAGCAAATAAGACAGTGAGACTATAATACATTAGTTCACTTTATTTTTCGTTGTGATGTATCAAACACTTATATTGTAATAAAAGAACTTAATGGTTTAGTTTTCTTTGATATATTAGCTTTGATACTGTTGAGCTTGTTTATGGCATGTTGCGTTCCTGGATTGGGGGGAACTTTGGTTCATTCTAATTCTTTGCTTAAGGTTAAGAACTTAGGCTCATTTCATTTATTAGATGTCACACAAGCTTAAGATTGAAAACCTAGGCTCTATCTAAATCTTAAATGTCATACAACTCAAGGTCAGATCTTAGGATCAGTCTAACTTTTATGTGCCATGAAATTGTAACCTTCAGGCCTTAGGCTTTGTGCCCTAATGATTGAAGTTCCTATTATCAACATCTAAGTTCATGTGTCTCATATGTCTAGGATTGTAGCATATGCTTTGTCCATAATCTATGTCGCAAGGTTAGACTAAATTAGTTACTAACCAAACTAATACCATAGATGTACATGTAATAGCGATCTAATATCCCAATGGCATATATCTTCATGCTAATGATCAATGTCGAGTTCAAAAGCCTTATGTGTTTAAGTTCAAATTAACATCTTATATACACTTAATGTCATGATAGTCAGATCCTGTACATTAGGCCCTAACAAGTGAAATCTTACTATCAAAGTTCAAGTTTAGATTGTCTATGTCTCTAAGATCAAGCCTTGACTTTGATAAGCATCTTATGTATCTAAGTTCAAATATCTTACAAGTTTAGGGTTGAAACCTAAGCTTTGATAAGCATATTATGCGTCTAAGTTCAGATATCTTACATGTCCATGGTCAAAACCTAGGCTCTGATAAGCATCTTATGCATTTAAGTTCTAATATCTTACATGTGCAGGGTTGCATCCTAAACTTTGATAAGCATCTTTTGCATCTAAGTACAAATATCTTACATGTCAATCAATCCCTAATACAGTTCTCTATCACTTCCCCACATTTAGATTACGATATGACAATTTCCACAAAATGGTTATCTTAGTGGATACCACAACCTACACAACAAAGTATCTAATCCATAAAATATCATTCACTCTGAACCATAAGTCTATTAAATTATTATAGCCCAAAAAAAATAAAATAAAATAGAAGACATCTAGTTACATCACTTATTCTTAATTGTTTGAGATATCTACACTAAGAGTTCCTTTCCTACCATCCCAACGCTTTACCATCCCCACACATGCTTGTCCTTGTTGGTGTTATCTACAAAAAGGGATTTTCCAGAATAGGTGAGTAACTATTTGCCTAGTAGGAGGGTTATCTAATCTTTAGAATGTGAATATAGTAAAATACTTGACAGTTGATATATAATCATTCGAAAATCCACTTAAGAGTAAAAAGAAAACATAAACACCAACATTGTTGTCCAAAACTATTCAACTTGTATATTCTGTTAGTCTGCTCATGGATTCGAATAGCTCGTGTACCAATCCGCCAATTCAGGCTTTAGTTTATAACCCTAACTAAGGAAGGTCACGTGTTACTACATCCACTGTTTCAATTTTTAAATTCAATTGAGAGAGTCCTATATTTAATTTATAATCTCAATTGAGAGAGTCATGTGTAACTTAATAACTAGCACAATTTTTAACTTTAATTAAAGGAGTTAGCTTAATATTAGCTGAAAGGTCCAATACTCCAACCCCGAATGGGAGGGTCGGAACTAGACCTTATAACAACTACTATCCCAATAAATATCATATCACAAGACTCTTTGCGAATAAAACCATTTAATTTGAAGTGAAGTAGAAACAATTAGTTCACATTCGAAATATTTCCAAGGTAGAACGATTTGAAATTAAAACATGCTAATTTATTTATTGAAATAGTAAAATAGCAATTAAGAGGAAAAAATTCCTTGGAAATCATAATAGGATGATTTTAGTTTGTTAAACATAAAATTGCAAGAAAATCATATTATTTAAGAAGGGAGTTGTAAAATTTTGACAAATAGATACACTTCCACAGTAAAAGTTTCAGTATGCAGTAAAAGAAATTTTAAAAATGCAGTTGAGAGATGGTTTCATGACTGTGCAACCTACTATAGTGTATTTTGTTGATGGCTGTGGTCGAGGCTCATGATCACGAGAAATCATGGCATGAACATGAGGGATGGTCCCATGATTGCGGATCACAGGGGGAAAGCGTGACCAACCTACGCTAAGGCCTGTTTGTTCCATTTATTTTGCTCCATGCAACCTTAGCCATCCCATCCTAGAATTACACATCCTACACATGTTTTATGGAGTTTTTTTTTTTTTTTGACTAGTTTTACACATAAAAATAATATCTAGGTACCAAGGAAACAAGATTGAAAGAGAATTCTCAAAGTCATCCAAAACCAATTTTATGCAGTTTAACCGTATGTACCTCATGCTATTTCCTTCTACGTGTATACACTTAAAACTAGCGCGGAAGCATCTAAAATTGATGTACACTTGCCTATGATATGAGGATATTAATTTCCAGCGGATATGCATTGAAGTGCAAGGTTTCATGCACGAACATACCTCAGAGTGGTACAAGAAAATTTCCTCCGCCTTCTACTTGGATGGCCGACCACAATACACCCTTGGTTGGAGAATATTATGATTTTCAGCGGCTCTAATTCGGTGGTGTAGATATATATAATTAGGCTAATTGCACTTATTTAGTGTAGGAGTTGACCCTTTATTTGGCAACAAATTCCTAACAATTTCCTTTCTAATTCTTAGGCCTACTCAAATCTAGTTACACCAAAACCACTGCTCCATGCATATGGTAATTGCTCACACCCAAATCTCCCAATTTTTGGTAGAGTTGACTATACTTGTGTGTGTATGTTCTCCTTCCACAACCATTTGTCACCATATAAATAATTAAATAATTTATTGTGCAAGTAAATAATAAATTCATATATTCCCTTTTAAAAAAATTCGGTCTCGCACATCAAGACTTTGTCATTTTCAACTTTGAAAACCCTTCTGGAATCAATAATAGCAACTACATCTCCATTGTCGTGGCTGGGGTGGGTGATCAAGTGAGAAAAGGAAGGATAGTGGGTGACTGAATGTAAGAGTGAGCGAGTGTGAGCATCAAAATATTTATAAGGTTAATAGAGGGGGTTCTTTTTGTTTTAAAAAAATATTTTTTTCTTTTTATCTTTTCAAGTAAATTTTCATATATTTTTTATTTTTCTGTGTTATTTGAGTTTTTGGTTCTTAATTTAGTCTAACTTTCCTCTTACCACTATTTGTTTCTGTATAGCTTTATTGTCTCTGATTTGAAGTTAAACTATTCCTACCAACTACCAAGCCTGGTGGGCACAATGCTCCAAAATTTCACACGTTAGTTTTTGTTTTTTCTTAATTTTTCTTTTATTTAAGAATTTCTTTAATTATTGTTAATTAATCTATTGCCTTATTTCATTGTCACATTGCTTTCTTTATTCCAAAAAGCTTAAATCAATGCTCCGCTCTGAGGTCAACAAATTTTGCCACAAGACACAATCTTAGTTTTTTGGGTTAATTTTTCTTTTTATTTTCAAATATAAAAGTGCATCAAATAAAAAATTAAATGAAACAATACATGAAATAAAAATGGAAAATATTTAGTAATAAAATTTTTTGAAAATTTTATCTCCAATTTTTGATTAGTAATTTTTTGTATTTTAAGCATTGAAATGGAAATAAAAAATTATATAAAATTCTAAATAAAATGTGCATACTCAATCACATAAAAATGTAGGTTTTAATTTTTTTATATAGAAAATATTAGTTAAATTATGATACAAAAGTTTTTTTATCTTCATTTTTGTTAATATACTTGTCACACCCCCAATTCGAGAATACAATATGATAGCATTCACGAATGATTTCAGTAGATATCAAAGCTAACATATTGAAAATGTTTGTTTATTCCAATATATGCATCTATTACATCACAACGGAAATGAATAGCAAGACTAGTTTATTACAATGTCTTATTCGATCAATTGTAAAACAAACGACAAATTCATATATCTCTTACTACCATACCCATGTGTGATTATTCTTCCTAATGTCTTCTACAAAAGAGGTGTGAGGGAAAAATGTGAGCAACTGATAAATATTCAAACATTCATGTGAAAAATTGTGGGGAAGATGATAGCTAAAATTCTCATGTAAAGTTCCACGAAGTTTCACTTGTCCTATTCTTTAGTATGCTCGAAGACTTAAACAGTTTGTATATCATTTTTATTGATAAAAATCTTAGTCTTTAACCCAAACTAAAAAGGGTCATATCCCACCCATTATCTCTGATTGAGTAGGTCTTATCCTAACCTTTAATCTCGACGAAGTGGATTTTATTCCAACCGTTAAACCTGGTAAAGTGAGTCTTGCCCTAATCTTTAACCCTGATGGTTTAGGTCTTACCAAAACCTTTAACGTCAATTCAGTGGATCATATCCCAACTTTTAATTCTAATTGAATGAGTCATAACTCACCTGTTGTCCTGATGAGAGAGTGGAATGCTCTTTCGCTATTATGATTGGTCCCCAAGACATTACATTACATTAGCCCAATATACACAATTATCTAGTTAGGAGCAGCTTAATATATAATTTACATGATACTCATTCATATTCAAGACATATTCTAGGATAACCCATTTTAAAAGAAAAATATGCCAATTTGCATAAATCATGCAAAAACATTTTCTAGAAAATATTTCAAAATAGTTTTAACAAAATATACAATTAGCAAAAAATAATTTGAATAATTCTAGTAAGAAAAAATAATTTCTAGAAAAAATATTTCATTTAAAAGGACAGTTACAAAAATCTACAGATAACCACTTACACAGTAAAAATTAAATTAAGTATCAAAATCATTTTTAAGGGAAAAAGTGAAAATATTGTATATAACCATTTATGTAGTATAAATTTCATTTATGAAATAAAATTATTTTTAAAAGGCAATTATAAAGGTTCGTAGGATCACCACTTACTCAGTATTTATTTACTGATCTTAAAATTTCTCGATATGACTCTCTTGGTTTCCTATTCCAGTTAGAGCAACTCCTACAATTGAAAATTTAGTCCCCATATGCTTCTTAATGTAATCCTAAATGTTAATTCATTTGTTTCCATACCCTGTGACCATATTCCTCTTGATTCGGCTTGTTTTGGGCTTAAAAGTGACCAAAGTTATCATTAAAATCACTAAACCCAAATTCAGCCACTTTCTAGGCCTTGCCTCTGTGAAAGCATTGTTTGCAACCACAAAAATGGGTCCCATGACTACACAACGAGCCGCAAGCCATTCTGGCATATTAGTGCTTAGACCTTAAGACCACAGGAGGAGGAGTCGTGCTCCTGAGGAGGCTGCCCACAACCATGCCATCAGCTGTAATGTATTTGCTTCCTACCACAACCAGTACTCACACTCGTGGGGAGAGCTTTTGCAACTGCGAGGCACCTCATTGCGACTATAACATCAACCACGAAGAACAATGCCTAACTCCACGATCTGATTTGTACCCATGGTTTCGACCACTGCAATTGTGAGTTTATGTCTTGTGATCGTAGAGGTGACCGTAGGCTGTGGCAGTGCTGTGCATAAGGCATGATTTAATTTCCAAATGTGATTGTACTCAATTTTAAACCTTCTACATGATCCATGAATGTGTTCTAAGGGTTCTAATGACCTTTTAATCATGTTCATAATATAAAAATTCAATCTTTATTGTTTCCCCTCACAATAGTTCAAGAAAAGCCAAGAGTTCACCAAAATTCAATATATCCTTCCTACACGCGATTCTATGTTGGGTTTCCTTCGTATAATTCCACTAATATAATCCAGATACCAAGTCCAAATTTTTGTCCTTGTGTTCCCTATAATTTACATGCCTTTTGTACCTAAAAATGTGTAAAATAAATTTCTTATAACTATGCATGAATTCTATAGGATTTAAATTGAAAGATTCCTTGAGTTCTACGCGTTTGGTACTCAAAATTCATTTCTTTCTTCTTTCCCTTCTCTTGGATGATTGCTAGGTGTTTTTCTAGAGTAGAGAATAAATTTTCTCCTTGATGTGAGATATTTATATTGGGGGTGTATCTATACCAATTTTGCAATTTTGGTCCTTCATAATTTTAGTATAAAAATTTACACAAAGTTCCATGAATTTCCAATCAAATTCTTAGCCTCAACCTGCTTATTTAGTTGACTTTTTATCATGGTATGTGCCCTGCATTAATGCTCTAATTCTTTATAGCATGGTAAGTGCCCCTCATTAATGCTTTAATTTTTGGTAAAGTTTTCTAACACTTTAATGCATATATCTCCTTCCTTATACACCTTAATCTTCCCACAAAATTTTTACATGAATTTTTCAAAATTTTAAAGTCAACATTCAAGTTTGATTCTCCCCAAATTATTCCTATTCAACATGGCAATAAGTTTCTACTAATATGCCAATTTTTGATAACATTTGCCTAGTATAACTCATGTTTACTCTCTACCATCCATACATAAGTACTTAAGCCAATATATCATTGAAAAATTAGTTTTGTAAAGTAAAATCAACACAATTAATATGAAAAATTTTAATTTCAAGATAAATAAAAGTCAAAATGAAAAACTAGAGAGTGAAAATTATACATAATAGTAAATTATTTATGATGTGAAAATGCGAGAAATTATAAAAAATATAAAAAATATTTTTTTAAAAAATACAAATTTAAAATTTTTTTTTATCACTAAAAATACCAAAATCCAATTTTAACTGAATCATTTGAAGAGCATGTAACTAGACGTAGACGACCGTCTGCTTAAAGACTTTGTTTAGGGACCCAACCCTTTTTTGCTACAGGTGTCCTCTATTTACAATGGGCAGTAAAAAATCGTTTGTTGTTATTCTTCTTCTTTTTAGGCCTCTAGCGTATCGATTCTTTTTTTTTTTCCTTAAAATATATTTTATTTTGACAAATGATAGTTTTATTTGGATTTGATTCTCATAACGAAAATGCACCCTTTAAAGTAAACACGGCATGTATGCTGGAGAGTGTGCATCTGCCACGGCACGGCCAACGCCAAAGGACAAAATTGAGAATTCCAACATTGCCCATAAGTTTTGGAGACAAGAAGAGTCCAATAAAACAGCATTCTAGACAATCCAAAATAGCCATACAATTTCCAATAGAACGACATTCTAGACATTAAATATATGACTATATATGTTTGAATATTAATTTTGGTGAGCGAAAAATGTGTGCAAATAGTTAGGTGAAAAAAAAATTGTATTTTTATATATTCTGACTAATAAACGCATAAATCAGCAAAGAAATAACAATTAAACAGACTAATCCAGTAACGGACAAGGCGGGCAGATAAGGAGAAGCATCCGACCCGAGATCCAGCCACCATTTGTGTAATATATTTGATGTTATTTTTAAATAGTGGAAAAAGAGGGTGAATATATGGCAAAATACGAGTCTTAAATGAACATTGGAAAAATAATAATACATTCTAATCTTTTCTCTCTCCCTTCCCCCTACTTCCTTTCTCCCTAGTATTCACTAACATCATCACGTTTCCTCCCTACAAGTGCAACTCCTCCCTCAAGTTGTGCAGTAACTGTAGAGGATCATCTTCAGACAGCCTCCAGAGTCCTCACACTACTAGAAACTTGGTTAATTGAAACGGATTTTTGGCACAGTTTCTCTGTAAAGGCCGTTCCAAATTTGATTTAGAACAATTTTAGAACGGTATTTTTTTTCGTTTCAAAACGACACGTTCCAAATTTTTGGCATAGCTTTCGAAACCCGTTCCAAAAATTTGGAACGGCTTATAAATACCGTTCCAAATTTGGCACGGTTACAATAAGACATTCCAAATAGATACCTAGGCCACAGTACTTGGAACTGCAATGGATTGGATTTGGGACGGAAATTTGGAATGGTTTTTTATTGGAACAGTTTGGGGACGATTTTGATACAAAACTTTGGAACTGCTTTGGCATGGTTATTTTTGGAACAGCTTTGGCGCGGTTCATTTTGGAACAGCTTTGGAACGGTTCTGTTTGGAACGGGTTTGGCACGGTTTTATTTGGCACTGTTTTAGCACAGTTTTATTTGGCACGGTTCTGGCACAGTTTTATTTGGTACGGCTCTGGCATGGTTTTATTTGGCATAGCTTTGGGATGGTGTTAGTTGGAACAACTTACTCACAACTAGTTTGGAGCGGCTTTGGCACAATCTATTTTGGAACGACTTCGACACGGGTACTCTAGAACAATTATTTTGGAACAGCTTTGGAACGCATTTTTACCAATGTATAGGAATAGAGATGGATCATTTTGGATGCAGATTCAAATTGAATTTTGTATTTTTTAGCAAAAATTCTTATGCAATAATGGTCAAAAATATTTTTTTATCTCTACTTTGACGTCAACTAAAATATAAAAGCATACAACCATTATATTACCCCATTACTATAAAATAAAATTAAAACTATTCAATCCAAAAATATCAGATGCATTGTAATAATAACATGACATACAGAGGAAGATTCAAAACTTTAAATGAGATGGCACACTAGTCAAGCCTCTCGTCATCATCATCATCTGCATCTTGATTCAGGGACTGGGATAGCTTGCTGGGAGTGAAAGCTTGAGGTTAGTTTGTGTTAACCCAATTCAATAATTGATTTAATTGTGCCTCATTTCGCTCAAGCCTATCCTCCGCACTCTTCCATTTCTCCTCAGCCATAAGCAATTTTTCTTCTGTTTGAATTAGTTTTTGCTCCATGTTGCGTAACTCAGGAGTAGGTGATGAGGTTTGCGAGGTAGTTCCCTTACAAAAATTGCGAAAGTTCTTACCCTCTGATCCCATGTCCGGCAGTCGGCCTTTCTTAAAGCCACCAAGAGCTGTTGCGACAGCATTGCTACTAGATGAACTGTAAGATGATCCCCCTTGTGTAGTTGGATCATTAGAATCCATGGCATTTATTTCTTCTAGTGCATTCACGATATTCTCCTGTATAATAATTTATTTTTATAAATGATGAGAATAAATTAGGAGATATATTAATGCATACTGTGTAGAAGAGACAGGCAAAGTTACCACTTGGATCTGTGCACGAGGTCCTGCCCAATCCCCAGATGCAATCTTCCAAACCTTAGAGTACAACTCTGATGGATTTGGCAGCCTGCCCAAAATTGCCTCCATGTAATTTTAGTTCCATCATGTCAACGTACCGACTAATGTTCGAAGCATACCCATTTGGAAATTTTAATTACATAAGCTACTGATATATCATACGTTTCTGATCTCGACTAAGGTTGTATGCTGCCTTGGGCTTAGGCCTACCACTTTCTGGTGGAACTGCAATCTCAGCCCGATCACAAAAATTACTCATGTCCTTACGACCATTCAAGGTATCTTTTGTCTTTCCTTTAATATTCATAACTGTGTTGAACACGTTGTCGAACACATTCTTCTCGATATGCATGATATCAAGATTGTGCCGTAACATGTTATCCTTCCAATAAGGTAAATCCCACAATATGCTTCCCTTTATCCATTTATGTTCAGTGCCATAACCAACCACCATTGATATTGGGTCATCAATGACCCGGGGCAGGCCACATACCTGATCCCATATAAATTCACTTGACATATTAGGAGGTGGGGTGCGCTACTCTACACGTCCTTTTCTAAAATTTTTCTTATTCCTCCTATAAGGGTGATCAGGGCAAACAAATCGGCGGTGACAATCAAAATAGCTTGGCTTCTTACTATGGAGAAGATAAGTTGCCTTAGTATATTCCATACACACTGCACAGGCTATCAACCCAGCACAACTCCACCCAGAAATCATAGAATACGCAGGCAAGTCATGAATTGTCCACAATAAAACAGCCCTCATATTGAAGGTATTATGCCGTGATGCATCATATGTTGGAATGCCTTCATGCCACAACATGAGTAGTTCATCGATCAAAGGTTGTAGGTAAACGTCAATAAGTTTTTTAGGATTTGATGGAGTAGGAATCACTAAAGACAAAAACATGTATGGGTTCTTCATACACAAACTTCGTGGAAGATTATATGGTGTCACAATCATGGGCCAAGAGGAATATGTCTTGCCATACGAACCATGCGGTGCAAATCCATCTGCACATAAACAGAGCCTTACATTGCGTGGCTTAGCAGCAAATTTAGGATGCCTCTCATTAAAACTTTTCCATGCTGCCCCATCTGAGGGGTGACACATAGTTCCCTCATCAGTTGTATGTGCTGCATGCCAAATCATCTGGTCTGCTGTCACATTTGATGCATACAATCTCTGCAAACGGAGACTTAAAGGCGGATAATGTAAGCGAGCAAATGGTACCTTTTTTCTATGGTTTTGGGAGCCTGACCTTACCTTGTATCTAGGTGCACCACAAAATTTGCAACAATGAAGGTTACTATCAGATTTCCAATATAACATGCAACTAGTCAGACAACAATCTATTTTCTGCACAGGAAATCCCAAATCTCTTATAAGTCATTTCGTACTATAATAATCTGCCAGCATTCTATGGTCACGACGTAGGACCTCATCAAGCAAACTACATATATCATCAAAAACTTTCTGACATGCCATGGTCTGCTTTTATACTCACCATTCTTGCCACAGCCGACAATTGAGAAGAATTTTCACATCCGTCGTACAAGGGTTCATCTGCCGCATATAACACATCCAACAATTTATTTGTTAGCCCATGAACATTACCTACTTCAACATGCTCTGTGCCATCAACTCTGTCATCACCATCATATATTTGATTTGTACCGCTACCACTTGCTTCCCACACATATGAGGCACCATGTTGCATTTGTGTATTGTGTAACATCCTTTGCTCCCATGAAATCTTTTGATAATTGCCTTCGCCTAGGTTGTATTCACTCAATGTGACAGTTGGCTCAGCTAGACCGGGGTGATTTAAGCACTCGTTCTCATCATGACTAGTCTAATTGAAATAATTCTTCACGAAACCCTTTCTAAGCAAATGTAATTTCACTTCTTCAGGCTCTAAGAACTTACTGTTCTTGCATCGACAACAAGGGCACCTAATCTAAGAATCATCCATATAACTTTGTTGTTTTCTTGCCCGTTCAATAAAATCATTCACACCATTGACAAACTCTTTAACCAATCCTCGACGTCCAAGGAGGTTTTTGTTGTACATCCACGCCTTAATATCTCTCAATATTGTGCACTATAAATTTAAATACAAATAAAAGTTTAAATTAAATATTTTTAACACAAATAAACACATTGTGGCATAATATCTCTTAACATTGTACATTCATAACCCTAATATTTCTTAACAACATAACCAAAATTTCATCTTCTCTACAAGATTCTCATCATCCAATTAAAAGATTACAATATACAATTATAGTCTCACCTCATTACTTCATATCCACACACAAGCTAATGGGATATTCACAATAAATTAAATCACAAAAGTATAAAAAATCTACACAAATAGTAATATTAACGATAGATGTCAAAAATTGACGGTTTATTAGCAAAGATACCTTTAAAATTAGCAAATTACCTTAGATAATTTTTAAAAAAGCCTCTCCTACCGTTTGAGAATGGCTTGAAAGTGATTTAGAGTGAAAAAATTGCGTAAATGGCATCTGGTGAGCCGTAAGGGTATTATATATATCTATAATAGTGGAACGGATTTGGAACGGCAATAAATTCTGCTCCAAATTTGAATTTTGAAATTTGGAATGACAATAGAAAGCCATTCCAAAGTCCTGAGTCAAATTTGGAACGACAGTGAGAAGGCTGTTCCAGAATCGCAAGTTGGAATGGCTTAGAAAAGCCATTCCCAATGAATTTCAAAGTTGGAACGGCTTTTAAATGCCGTTCCAAATTTAGAATTTGAAATAAATTTGGAACGGTAATGAATGTCATTCCAAATTGAAAAATCAAGGTTTGAAATTTTGGAACGGCAATATAAAGCCATTCCAAATGTTGGAACAGCTTTGCTTTGCCGTTCCAAATGTTGGAACGAGAATGCGAAGCCGTTCCAATTTTGGAACGGTTTTTTCTTCCGTTCTAGTTTGGAACGGGCTTGGAACAGTTTTAGTAGACTGTTCCTATTTGGAACGGATTTAGAACGGACTTTTTGTATAATGTCATTTATGTTTTAAATTCGTGCCAGACAGGCATGAGTTTTTGGAACGGCTGAAAAGCCGTTCCAATTAACTAGATTTCTAGCAATGTTAGAAATCAAGTTCAGATTGTAAGGGTTCGTCCCCACCAAAACAATTCCTACTAAATCTGCTCCATTTAAAATGTATCACTGGAACAGTTCCTAATGAATCTGCTCTTAAAGTGTTCCCCGTGTTGAGTAGAGCAAGGGAACATATTTGGTGGGTGAAGACGGGTTCTAGCTACTTGCAAAATTGTGGCACCTGTAGGAAACCCTAAAGAGGCAATAGACATTAGACAGAGAGAGGCCAAAGAGAGAGAGACTAGTTTGACTCAGGCAAGGTGTTGGAAGGATTTATGTTGCCCATGACAATCATAGTCGTTGAAGACTTGTAATTACTAAACAACCCTCCATTCCAAAAGCTTCCCCCAATATGTCACCATTTCAAGTGTTGGCTCAAATCAAACGAGGCCTCTACTTTCAGCCTATCACTATTCACTGAGTTAATCGGAGAGAGTTTGTTCGGCCTTGTAAGCCCAACAAGTCCTATGAAAATTGAAAGGGTCGACCCGTGCATGCGGTTCCCACTCGCACCCAAACAATGTTCTAAAAATCGATGGCGGTTGAATTGGTTGGAGGACTGGCGAGTTAAAAAACAGTTTAAGAAGAACTTAAATATTATAATACAATATAATCAAGTAAAATTATGATTAAATTGTTAAATTAAGTGAACTAGTTATAATTCATGAAAACCTAATGATTTAAATTGATAAATAAATATACTTTTAAATCTTAATTTTTTTCTTCTTAATTTAATTTAGGTTTGTTTATGGTAATTTATCTTCTATATATTCTATTTTATAAAGAAAATTTCATGAATCAAATAAATTATCTTTTAAGATATCTGATGATTTTTGATTTAAACACATATTGAATATATAAGACATTAAAATTAGAATATATTTTGATTAAATATTTTAATATGATCTATTTTTTTTTGTATATTTTACATTTATTTGTTGAATTAATATTCATTGTTTTCATGTTTGTAGTATTTTTATTGTATTAATGCAATAAATTTAACTATCAATAGTAATTTAAAATGCTTAAAATTAGATTCAAATATTATTTTGTTAATATTCACTATTTTATGTATTTTTAATATATTAATAAATATTAATAATATAAATATGACATTATCGGTTAGACCATGGTTGAACAATCAGTTGAAACCGTTGGACCAGTAAATTTTCCGATTCCATCACCAGTCTAGTTTTTAAAACATTACACCTAAGTGTAACAAGATTATGCATATATGGCTTGTGACTGGGATGGATTTGGCAAAGATGCACTCAAACTTGGGCTAACTAGAGTGCAAACAAGTTAATCACTTTTTTTTGTTTTCTTTTTTGAGCTTGAGCTAGAGCTAAAATGTGCATAAATAAACTCAAGTTTGAGCTTAAAATACTATTGAACTTGAGTTCAAGTTTGAGCTCGATGCAAAAGTGTCAAACTTGAGCCAAATTCGACTCTGAATCAATTCATTTAATTTTAAAATTCTAAATATTATTTAATTTAATTATTTTGTAATTTTATTATACAATAAAAATAATATTTTTAATAATTTAATTAGAAATAATAAAATATTTAACAATATAGCCTTTCAACTAAATTAATTCAAAAATAAATATTAAAAATGAATTAGTATTTTAAAATAGTATGGAAAAGTAATCATCAATAATGAATTTTAGAACATAACTTAAACTTTATAAAATAGTACAATAATTTTAAAAAATAATATTTGTTCAAGGTTCTCCATTACATTCTTGACCATCGTCATTTGCCCCTTTTGCAAAAATATCGATTAAAAGTGGTTAGTAATGAGTCACTTAGTAAATGGTATCTTTTACTTTTTTGGGTTTTCCTAGGACGTGAGAAGAATAATAATAAGAAGTTATACGAAATACATTTTTAGATTTAGGCAATCCAAATCACATTTGGAGTAGATAATCAAATTTTAATTAAACAATTTGTAGAAAACACCAAATATCTATTTTTTTCCAAGCATTTCATCACTTATATTGTTCACATGTCCACATTCATTTGCAAGTTCACGGAGATACGTACTTTGTGTATTATTTCTATTGATTAGAGTCTCAATCTATATTCTTGATAAAGGACATTCACGTTTTATTTGGCTATACTGCCGTGGCCCTAGGGCTGTAACCCCCACCTGGAAAGTATTCCAATCAACTGTAACTTGATTAGTAGGACCATGTATCAGCTTCACCCGCTACTAGTTTTAATATTTATACTTTATTGAATAGGTACTAATCTATTGCCTAGTTAGCGGTATAAGACTTGTTTTATACTGTTGTCAGTATTATAAGTAAGGCTTTTCATATTTATTATATGTAGTTTGATTTTAGAGCACTTAGTTTAAAAATAAACATTTGTAACTAACGCCTATACAGGTTTTTTGGAAAAATAAAATCACTTCAAGTTTTGCAAGAAATAAATACATTAAAATCATGCTTTTATAAAATGGAAATAATATTAAAAAATAATTTTAATAATGCAATAAAAGTTCAATTGTATTATAAAAATAATTTAGAAAGCAATTTCAAAATTTGGCATAGAGTAACTACTTACTAGTCCCTTAATTTTGTAGCTTAATATATTCATTAGCCATTGATTTTTGATTTCCTAATCAGTCACACATACAATGTCCATTATTAATTCAAATGCACCCCATGGTTTTAGATAAGTCGTGTGTATCCTACATGTCTTATTTTGTAGTCCATTCCATTTCGAGTTAGTGGTACATTGATTATTGCTATTTAGATTCTCTCAATTACCTTTTTACATGCTTTATTATCTCCTTAGCAGTGTGTTTAAACTTATTTTCATCTCAAAATTGGAAACTTCAGATCAAATTACATATAATATATAATCTGCTTAACCCTCATAGATAACATCACGATTGTGAATCCACACCTCGTAGATATTGCCATGCAGTCCTAGGTCTCGTTGCATGTTCCGTCTCCCAGGTTGAGTGATCCGCTCCACGCGTGCTCTGGGTCCTCTCACGATTGCGTCGTCACCCCTCGTAGTCGTGCCACTGGCTATGACACGACGTTGGGTTTGCGTAGTAATGCTATTCTAACATATTTTCTCATACTATGCCATTCTAATCACCCACTACACTACCATAGAAAATTTTAATAAATCAATAGGCACTAATAATTAAGTAGGTAGATATTAATCCACTAGTATCATCCAAAAATTTTGAGTAGAATATTCTCCCCCTTACAAAAAGTTTTATCCTCAAAACTTGCATTAACTTACCCCAGTATTCAATGGTTGGGGGGGGGGGGGTACTAATTCCTTGTATTCAATCACCAAACAATGAATATGTCCTTAAGACATTACTTCTACTAGCCCAAATTTCCATTCATTGCACCTAGCATAGTGTTGTTCTTTCCTATAGGTTTGTAAAGCTATCCAAAATATTTTCCCATGTGTTCCTTTACTCAGGAAGTAGTCCCAAATGTCATCTATAGACTCCATTATTGTCTAAGCAAGGTCTAAATTTATTGATTGCACAACCCATGAAAGCCGTAGGCACTAGCTAACCTAATTAGTAGCACCATGAAAATCATAACACCTAATTCTATTATTTCTTAGGGCATATCCTTTACCTTTGATCTTTAATTATTGGACTTAACCCCAATTCAATCTTAGGAAATAATTTAGCCCTTTTAGTACGGTTAGGTAGATCATTTATCTTAGATATGGGATGTCTATTCTTAATCATGTCCTACTTGAGTTTCTCATCCCTCGTGCTCAACTTCAGGCTTCTAACTTCCCTTTTCCATGAATAGGGCAAGGTCTCACCATGCCTCCTTACGCCACTCTAATTTCTTTGCCTTTGCACTCCTGGATTTATTACTTTTGTTGAAGTCACACTTACCTGATGGCATGCTAGATCCTTCCTTTTTCTATGCCAAGAGGTTATGTTCTATTTGTATTGAATTTTATCACTATTAATAACTTATGGAACACAACCACACAATTATTCAATCATATTTTACGTGCCCTAATAGTTTATATCCCTTAGGTTGAGTCTTGAGTTCAACCGTCCTGTGCCTTCTAGGGTCAAATCTTAAACTTGGTCTAATTCTAGAGGGGGGGGGGGGCGGAAGAACTTAGGTTCAGTCTTATTCTTTGCTTAAGGTCAAGAACTTATACTTATTCCATTTTTTAGGCATTTGCACTTGCTCAAGACTGAGAACTTAGGCCCTATCTAAATTTCTGACATCACATAACTCAAAGTCAAAACCTAGGCTTGAACTAATATTTTTTGATTAATTATCTTATGTGAGATCATACTCTTTAGGCCTCATATTTTATGCCCTAATGATTCTAGTCCTTATAATCAAGGTGCACATTCTTGACGTAGTAGTTCCCTTCTTTATCTATGCTTGAATGCCCTTTTAGTTAGTGCCGGATAAATATTGATGTCTTAATGCCTCATGTACCCATGAACTAGTAATTTCCTGATCTTACTATTTATACCGTAGTGAGTGGAGTTATAGCTCAAGTTCAAATATCTTATGTGTCTAGATTTGATACTTAACTTAATGTAAAACCTTAAATTTAATTCATGCTTAAGATTGAAATTCAGACTCTATCTAACTCTTAGAAGTCATATTTACTAAAAGTTAAAGTTTTAGGTTTTAACTCAATCCTCACTTAACGTTGAGAACTAACACTCGATTTAAATCTTAGATGTCGTACTTGCTTAAGATCAAGAACTAGATACTTGATTTGATTCTTTGATTAACATTCCATGTGTGCATGGAATCCTGGCCTTTAGACCTTAGGCTTTAAGTCCTAATGGTTCGAGTTCTTATGATCAACATCCTAGTTCAAGTGTCTTGTGTGCCTAAGATTATAACCTATGCTTTGTCCATCCTTTACGTAATAAGGTTAGGCTAAATCAGTCACTAACCAACTTATATTTTAGATGTACACATAGTAGTGACCCATTATTCTAATGGCTTATGTCTTCGTACCTATGTTTCACATTGGGTTCAAATCAAGTCTTGTGGGACTAAATCATGTAGTAGCAGCCCTAAATCATGTCTTGCATGCCTAAGTTTAGATTAACACCTTGTATACACTTAAAATCATGATAGTGAAGCGTTATACACTATGAGTCCTATGATTAAAGCCTAAGTTTAGATTGCCTATGTCCTTAAGATTAAGCCTATGCTTTGATAAATGTCTTAGGCGTCTAGTGTCAACACCTGTGCTCTGATACCACTTTTGTCACTCCTCAAATTTGGTAACATGACACGATAGTTGTTGCAAATCATTTCAATGAATACTAATGCTAACATATATCATAGAAAACTAATCCAACAACAAAATTCATAATAATCCAATGGAAAAATAATGTAACATCTCTTACAACATCCAAAATTTCATATGTAGCAGAAATAGAATATCCTAACTATTATTACATTAGGGTTGCCTTGATAAATAATAGTGGTAATGGAAGTTGAACAAACAAACTAGGCCTTCCTTCTCTACTCTACCATCCTCATGTATGGCCATCGTCATTTGCTCCCTTTGCAAAAACATTGATTAAAAGTAGTAAGCGACAAGTCACCCAATAAATAGTATCTCCTACTTTTTTAGATTTTCATAAAATGTGAGTAGAATAATGACAACAATTTATATGAAACACATTTTCAGAAATAGACAATCCAAATCACATTTGGAGTAGACAGTAAAATTCTAATTAAACAATTTACAGAAACATCGTATTTCAGGTCATTCCAATCATCTTATCACCTCTACTATTTACATGTCCATATTCATTTGCCCACTTATGTACTATTTCCACTAATTAGGGTTTTAGCTTATACTCTCGATTAATTAGGGTCACGTTTTATTTGGTTATGCCACGCGACCCAAGGGCTTCAACCTTGCTTGGAAGATATCTTAATCTACTGTAACCCAATTGCTATGATCATGTATCAGTTTCACTCATTGTGATCCTAATACTTTCACCTGATAGGGCGAGTACTAATCTATTACCCAATTACAAGGGCGGAACTTGTTCTACTCTATTGTTGACATTACACGAGAGGTTTTTTTATATTTATTACATGTAGTTTGATTTTAGAACACTTAATTTAAATATACGTATTTGCAATTAACCCCGATCCATGTTTTTCAGAGAAATAAAATTGCTTCAAGTTTCATAGAAAATCATTGTGTTAAAATAATGGTTTTATAAAATATAAATAATATTGAAAAACAATTTTAGTCATGCAATGAAAGTTTAGTTATATCACAAAAATAATTTAGAAAGCAATTTCAAAAGTTGGCAAAGAGTAAGCACTTACCTATCCCTTAATTTTGTAGTTTAACAGATTCCTCAACTATGAACTCTTGATTTCCTAATCAATCATACATACAATTCCCATTATTACTTAATTCAAATGCACCCCATGCTTTTAGATGTTTTGTGTGCATCCTATGTGTCTTCATAGTTTGTTTGGTTTTCGGTTACTAGTTGAGTAATTATTCCTACTTGAATTCTCTCAGTTGTCATTTCCTATGCTTTGCTATCTCCTTAGCAGTGTGTTTAAGCCTATTTTAGTCTCAAAATTAAAATTTTGGCTCAAATTACATACAATATACAATCTGCATAGCCCTCGTAGACAGCTTTACGATTGTGGATCCATACCTCGTAGACAGTGCCATGTGGCCATTGGTTGCATTGCATGCTACATCTCCTAGGTTGTGTGATCTGCTCCACACATACTCCAAGTCCTCTGGCAGTTGCGCCGTCACGCCTTGTAGTCCTGCTACCAACCACAACGTGACGCTAAGTTCGCACAACAATGCTGTTCCGACGTATTTTCACCTACTACACCATTCCAATCATCCAAACACGATTATGTCATTGTTCTAAAGGTCCTGAGGCATATTTTTATAGATTAAATTCATGAAAAACATAACCTAAGTATATTCACAAATTTTGAAGAGATCTTAGACATGTTTTAGATTCGGCGCGGTATGCTAATACACGGTACCTACAATTTCCTACACATAATTACACATCCTATACATAATTCCTATGCATTAAACACGTGTAAGTCTTTAAAAGTTCACATTTTTATGTGTCCATGCATGCAAAATCAATATTCCTATGTGTCTGCATAGTAAACGAAGGATTTAATGTAGAAATTACCTTATTTGTGACGCTTGAAAGCTAGAATACTCCTCCTCTCACTCTGGTTGATTGCTGCCTCCCAATATTCCTATGTGTCTGCATAGTAAACAAAGGATTTAATGTAAAAATTACCTTATTTGTGACGCTTGGAAGCTAGAATACTCCTCCTCTCACTCTGGTCGGCTGTGCCGCCCTCTAGGTCAAAGGAGTAGGTTTTTATCTATTATTATGGGTATTTATGCCCAAGGGTTTATTAGGAGTTTGAAAAGGTATCAAATTCTTATATATATTTTTTAGGCCTTAAAAATTACGTACAAAATTTTCCAATTCCATGGAAATTCCCACACAAATTTTGGGCCTAATTCCTCATTTCCTTGTCTCCAAATCATGGTAAACTTTGACTCTTGATAATTTAATTATATGACATATTCTAATTAGCCTATTTCCTTTTTACCAAAATTTCAGATTTTTAGGGATTTTTCACACGAATCATCCAGCCTAAAAATCCCCATTTTTAGTTCCCGCATGCATAATAGCTCCTCCATTAGGTATCCAAAATATTTGAGTGGGATTTGGTTACCTATCATAGGCATATCCCCTTTCCTACCCACTTTCTTTATTTCTCAAAATTTCACACAAAAATTAGTATAAAATAATAAGGTATGGGCTTAAATTAATACTTAAATTAATTCTTTAAGCATTCACCAATGAAAATATAAATAAAAATTTGATTAACTAACTCCCAAAATTTGATAAGGTTAACTGGCTTAAAAATATGTCGATTGTCTTCTATGTACACTCGATAGTACTCTACTACACTATCATAAAAAATTCTAATAAATCAATAGGCACTAATAATTAAGTAGGTAGATATTGATCCACTAGTATAACCAAAAAATTCGAGGTGTTATAGGTTTACAATCTTTTGAACAAAAAATTGAGCTTGACTTCAAATAAATTTAGGTCAAACTTGATATCGAACCAAGTCAAAAGCCAGCTTAGAATCGTCAATGGGGAGGGTTTTACTCTACATATATCTATATCCATACATACCAATATATAAAATACCCTTAAATGTCCATACTCATAAATACCTACAGCATAATACCTATGTTGTTCCTTACCCAGTATAGTATTAGACCCATTGGGTAATGTCCAAGTTTTACGTATATGTTTAGGGTCTAATTGAATAAATGTTTATCATATTTAAAATTTCATTTTTTTTTGTATTTGCTATTGTTAATATAATTTATGTAAATATTATAATCACTTGGCATAGTAATTAGTTTGAATTATCAAATATCATTTCAATGAAGTCAACTTTATTATAAAATTTTCTTATTGACATTTAATTTTATAAACTCAATTTTAATACAAAATTTCTAAAATCTAGTTTGCAATTCAAATATCTTTTATTATCTTTTAGTTAATTTTTATTCAATTTAATGAAAATATATTCTTGGTCAAAAAAATAATTTTGACTTCTCGAGAGCAGTTACTCTAGATCTAAAGTTTTGTTCTAATGTTAATGCCTTATTCCCTAATCCTAATCCCTATCATCTCATCACACTTTATTATGTTTAGAATCATTTTATATGAGCATAAACTTTCCCACAAGCCTTAAAGGAAAAAAGTGTTTCAATCCCAATAGGTTTTTACCCTTCTTTATTTTATTTGGAAAGTAAGCACTTAGTATATAAATGAAAATATTTTAACATCAGATATTGTGATTAGTACATTGAGATGATAAAAGAACACTAACCAAAAGGAAAAAAAGGAGGAAAGAGCAAAGCAAATAAAATCTCCAAATTCTTACTAATTGTTTAAACGGTAATAGTTGGATCAGTGTCACACATTTCCGTACCAATGATTATTTTCAAAGATTAGAGACCAATTTATTCATCTATCTATTTTAGTGTCTCTATCCACACACACACTCTCTCTCTCACATATACGTATTATATGTGTAAATGTAATTTAATATATTCAATTTAATGAAAATATATTCAATTTAATTTTTGGTCAAAAAAATTGTACTAACTTGAATTAATATTTTATTTTGTTCTTAGAAATCAAAATTTACCAAATATTAAATGAAATATTGATTTTTAAAAATACATAAAAAATAAGGTCTAACAAAATGCAAATTATGCATGTAAAACAGAAAAAATAAAACAAAAAATATATTTAAGCATGTTTGCTTATGAAAACTCATGAAGCTTTGTCTAAATATTCATGATTATTTTTGTAAAATTGAAATTAGAAAAAATTTTAAGAATGCATCATTAAAAATATCCATAAGCAACAACAGGTAGGATAAGACTCAAACCCATAGTTTTATTATAATACTAGCTCAAAGACCAGTGCTACGCTTCTGAGCATGAACATGAATTAAATCTCTATGAATATCATTAATCATTATGAAGATTAGGACTAGAAAGGAAATACATGGAAATCACCCAACTCCACATTGAGAGGAAAAAAAAAACACTTTTCGTGTTATTAGTAATAGTGCATATTCACGCAAGAATTAAATAAAAAATTATTTATTAATTTAAGAAAATATAATAGTAATTTATGATAAATAATATACAACTATTGAACTTAATTCATTCAGACTTCAGTGTATAATTTACATAATGATTTTTTGCTTGATATGAAAACAAAGATTACACTATAATTAATATTATATTTTAATTATACAATAAGTGTGCGAATGTATGCGATAACAATATATAATCTTGATATTTATCTAATTAAAAACGAATCGACAGTTAATTCAGTTTTGAAAAAAAAGTGTGATGAGTCAAATGGCTCTGTTAATTGATTGAGATAATAGCCTATTTAGGTAAAATAATTAAAAGGGTAAAGGTAGTTAAATATGCGTAAATTAGTTATGAATGGTATTTTTTAAAAAAATCATTAACAAACCAATGAATGGCTTGGCAATGACACAATAGTATATAGATTTGAAAGAGAAAATATGATGAGTTGAATGGTATGTTCATTGATTGACACACAAAATTCACATTGTTAATTTTATAAATTTTAATAAAATATTTCACAAAAATAATTAATTCTAAATTTTGACAAGAAAACGAATATGATCTCTTTTCTTTGACAACAAAATGAACCAGCCTGAATTTTCAACCTGACCCGGGTTAGATGATCAATGAAGAGGAGCAGATTAAGGATCCAACATTCGAATGCGATTTGTTTTACATAACTGGATTAATCAAATTTTTTAGGAATACTCGGAAGCCGTAACCAGGTTTATAAGAGAGCCGACAGCAGAATATGGAGAAATTGAGAATGTCGTCGTAAATAAAGAAACTGAGCATTAATGTAGTGAATGAATGTATCACTGGACATTTTGCATTGCGTTTGGCCATGGGGATTAATGCTGGTTTTGCCCATGCTTTATTAATTAATAGTTTAGTCAATTTGTGCAGAATTGCTTGCTTATTCACACATCAGTGTCTATCCTCTTGTGGGCTGTGCTGAAATTTCACGTCCAGGTGGTGCTGATTATTTCCCTCTGTCAGACAAAATAAATAAACAAATAAAATAAGGATGTCAAGTAAAAGAAACATGCAAGAGCTAAAACACATTGCGTCAATGTAGCTCAATGCATATAAATGTTATAAACGACAAACTGGTTTATCATAAAATAGGTTGTTGTAAACCTAATGAACATGTTGGTCACAAAAGTCAAAGACACAGGCATGCTCACCTAGCTTGTCCTTAATCCCCAAGCTGGAATGACGTCAACATAGTAGCTTAATTTTTAAACCTAACTGAGCACCCATAGTATTTAAATGGAAACCAGAAACAGTGCTTTATCAATCAAAAATGAATTATAGGGCAAGGGCGGTCCAAAGATTGGGCCCCAGATTAATAAATAATAGATAAATTATGACTGACAGGTTAGCTCCAAAGAGGTTAAAACCTAGTTCTGTCCGTAAGAGCTAGATTTTCTTGAGCATGGCTTTTCAAGGATATTAAATGAACGCGTTCTTGCTTTTAAATGAGTTTGTTCCTCTCAATTAATGTATGACAAACGAGAAGCCTAGAGCAGAAATACATTGCACATCACACAAATAGATGTGAATGGACCTATTTCACAATTCCTAACAATTTATATATCAGATAAGAAACAATCTCATCATTCTTGAAAACACACACACACACACACACGACACGTATTTATTAACATTAAATAAAATGGAGAAAAATTCATAAATTGAAAAACTGTATATATTTTTTGTTTAGGTAGAATGAGATTATTTTTTGTAATATATATATATAATAAATATCTATATTACAGAATTTACATCGAGTTTACATGGGTTGAGTTGAGTTTTTTGAAATATTTATATTAAATTTTTTAATAAAATAAAGTTAACAATTAAAGTATTAAATCCTACTGTCTTATTGTTATTTTTATGATTTCATGGATTTTTCTTCTACTTGCATCTAGACATGTATAGATTTCAAAAATCAATCTTAGTTTTGACAGGAAATATAGAAGTTCTTGCCTCGAATTTACTAGTCTAACAGCGGCTAAAACATGGGATTCGAGGTGTGAAGAGCCATCAGGCTTGATAATGTTATGCTCCAGAGCCCCTGCTAGGTCAAATCTTCCTTGCTCATTAATAATCACTCCTAGGTATTGGGAAGCCCACGTTGTTGGGACTACACAAGTTCCCCGTTTTCTCCACTGGTAATTCCAGAATTGTATGTTTGACATATTACTTTGAGTTCATGGCCAAGATTTTGACAGTTGGCTCCCAAATTTGTTTAACTACTCGGGTAAAAAGATCATTAATCACTCAAAATATCATGTCAATAATTGATTGAAGAAGTCAAGGAAAACAACTTCTAAAACTGAGGTAAAAAAATTAAGACAACTAGAACAAGAAAACTTAACAGTTAAAGCTATGTTTCTCGCTCCAGGACAACAGTGCATAGAATGTCCAGTACTAGCAGCAGGCCAAAGACCATGCACCACAAATTTCTGGAGCACAGGGGATTGCACAGTCCTGCAAAATGTGTCGGGCCACGTGAACACCAATTGCAGGTGATTTTAACCACTTGAACTGGTTGCATTGGTCCATGGGATGTCTGTAGATCCTACAGCATTAATGTTGCAGTTAAAGATCAAACACACAGATTTCCCAAAAATGGCAATGGGAAAGGAAACATGCACGCGAAGATGGCCCACCGTTAACTTAGTGCATTGAATGACGTTTGACTGGAAGCATGCTCAAGGGAATACAACAGAACGTATGTGGGATTAAACAACTAAAGAAATATTACAGAAGAAGGGAGTAGAGGAGAACCGACCATTTCTTGCCAGGAAGAACGTCAGCCGGGATTCTTGCACCATGGTTTGAGACGTTTCGAGGGAAATCACTTGTCCTGATCTCATGTATCCCAAGCTCATTTTCTGAACCATTGGCGAAAATCCCAAACGTCAAGACAGTGAAACTAAACAGCATAGAAACCTTGGACATTTTCCTGGAGATTCATGATTCAGTGCTTTAACAATAATTATATTTAGAATGAAAAGGAAGGATACGAAAATAAATAAAAACCAAGATAATTCTTAGTTAAAAAACCAAATAATTGAAGGGTTTTTTTTTTAATAAATGTTATTTTTCCTAATGTACCATTCAACTGTTCCAAACGACGGGATGTGAAATATTATTCTTTTTTAAAAATTTTGCATGCCATGAATGGGAGCATGGCATGCATGGCCTGCCATTCCGTCCTCTAAACTAACAGAATGGTAGGCCGCTATTTTACTGCTTTTCGCCGATCATTATGTAATAATTTTGATATATTTTTGAGCAATAATTATTAGGCTTTTGATTGAATTAGGGCATACGTTGAATTGGACTGTATGTTGAATTATGGTTTTGTTTGAATTATAGTATTTAATATTTAAATGATATTTAAAATTTGAATTTTGACAATCATATTTTTGCAATACTTATTAATTTTGTAAATGGAAAGGTCTATAATAACCCGATTTTTTAAAAATATCAATGTAGTGATATATGAAATTAATTATTGAAGATATTTGTTGGAAGAAATGTAATTTTGGCATGGAATTAATTTCATTTAAATAAGCAATACATAGAAGTGGTGGGGAAATGGTTATATGTACAAATTATCTATGAAAATGTGTGATTTACTAGGGTTTTTATATGGTTTAGGGTTTTTTACATTTTGAACTCTTTATACTATAGGATTTTAAGTATGTAAGTGGCATTGGAAATAAGAGTTGAATAATTATATTTGCGTAATAATCGTTGAATTTTTTGAGAAATTATCATAATTTGCAAATTGATGAAGATTTAGATTTTATATAGTTAAAGTGAGTGAATTTAAAATAGAAGTTGTAATATAATGGTGAAAAAAATATAAATAATTAAGTTCTAATAAACATGCAATCAGTGCATACAAATAATAAAAAAATAAATAACTATACAAAATATATTCAAAATGTACAACACTATAAATGGCACCTAGTACTGTATCCTTGTTGTTGTGTCTAATGACGTGGCCTATGTCGTCACCGTGGGTGTCGTCCCTCTGGTGCTGACTGTTGATCGGAGTTATGATTGGTGCTACTGTCATGGCTTTGTGATCCTCCTATATAATAAGGTGAGAAAAAAATATCAGAGAATGGTTTTAGGTATGTGGGATAATGGTGGGAAGCGCCATGCAGCATAGGTGAGGTGAATTCTATTCCAACTGTAAATTCTGCGACATAAAAGGGGCACTGTAGCTGAAAAGAATCTAAGTCCACCAGTGTATAGGGAGACTATATGTTAGTGTCGGATGGCATCGGTATGTAGTAGTCCCCTCCTAACCCAGTGGTGGTGGACTGTCCCATGTCCAACACATCATTAAATGAAGAAGCATATGAGGAAGGACCGGCCATCTTAGGAGTAGTAGGTGGTCTGCTAAGCCAGACATATCTAGATAAGCAGGTAGGTGCGATGGCCTAAGCATGTCTAAATGAAGACTAATTGCAGTGCCTGTAATTAAATTTCGAGTGTCATAAATTAATATGTATGCACTATAAAAAGGTGTAAGATATGTGCAGATAATGTAAAGAGGTTGTTGGTATTATACCATGTGAGCAAAAACTCCAGTGGCTCCAAGCCAGTATCCACAATGCAAATAGTGTTGTAGTGAACTGATGATACACCGTGTGACCCACTAGTACCACTCTCAATATTCCTCCTTGATGGAAGACTACGAGTAGAGATGCTAAATAAAGTGGAGCACACGAGCTCACTCTCACCACTAATAGATGTATGTCGTGTGATGTAGGCATCAATTCCTACCATGTACCAATCATTCAATTGCGTCATGCAAGTTGTAAAGTCAGAAGTTAAGGTCTGGGGGTATGGACTGCACTACCTTGAACTACCTCACTACTCTCTCGTGGAAGTGATGCTTGACAACCTCGAATAGCATTATGAGACTTGAATATGTTCATCGAGTATAAAATCTGTCACTAGGCAATGAAGCAAAGTTGCGCTCGTTGTAGGGCTACCATATGAATTGCGTAGAACGAAAATTGTATAAGTGTATTGTATTGCATACGACATTAGATTTTGATTCTATATTAATGCATAAATGCAAACCTGAGCATGGGTCTCAAAGTCTAGAATGTCACAAATCACGTACACAAAGTGAGATGTCCAATGCATGTCGTGGTTAACCTTAGTGTACCTATATCAGGAAAAAGATTAATACTAAGTTAATGTGCCCAACTAGATTGTAGGGGATAGGATATAGTAAGAAACATTGATCACTATACTGTGCACCGAAGGGGGACAAGAGGAAGCACTTGATCGTCATCTAACGGTATTGGCCCCATGTCTACACACGATGTGCTTAGGCAGGGGTAGAGGCCTGGTATCTGGGACCAAGCCCAAATCTATTGCGAATAAGGATTGAGAGTCATTAATATATTAGTTGCACTATGTGATTTGAACCAAAATGAAAATATCCTATGAATTTACCCATACTATCTTAATCGCACTAGATATAGTTTGTCATCTTCGAAGGGATGTGGCACAGAGGTATTTATATAGATGTTCTAGCACCATACTACCCCAATTGTGTTGAGATGCACAATTGAGGTTTTTAAAAAGTGAAAAGTAGTGTAAACTGACTCTGTTACCAGAGGTATAAAGCAATATCGTGCATCCCAACAATAGCATCGCACGTGTGTGCTGAGCTATTTGCTTCGGAGGGCTATTTGGTTGAAATAGGTGGTCCTGTAATGCCCTGACTGGTCAGTGAGTGTGCGGTTGAGGCCCTTAAACTTAGCCACCTCTAGTGTCCAACCTAAATTATGCTAGCAATATACTTACCACTCCATCACATCTCGGGTGAAATCAACCATGTCATTGGCTCATAAGAAATAGGCAACTGCCATATCATGACTATGTCTTAAAGAGTGATTGTGGCCTCTCTTGAGGTGAGGTGGAAAGTGTAGGTCTCTGGGCGCTATTTCAAAACCATAGCAGTTATTAGATGCTAATTCTTCTGAAGGTGACCTTATTTATAAACTCTATAAGAGCTAATATTATGTAGTATGGCTCCTATCTTATGATTTAGCCGGAAATTCCTTATTCATGTGTCGGGACGTCTTGGACGAAGGGTGAAGTCCAAGCCCGCATCCCACACTTCGTGAAATCTATGATTACGATCATCATGCAACAAGACAGGATCAATTGGCCCGGAGTGCATCCTACAAAATAAAAGGGAATGATTTTAGCAGTTAAGAGCATGAAGAAAATTATGGGGTTGAAATTAAAGGCTGAAATTGTTAGGTATTAGGAAATTATAGTTAGAACTTATTAGATATCAGACATTAGGGATGGAACTTATTAAGTGTTGAAAATTAGGGTTGGAACTTATTAGGTGTTGGACACTACAAATGAAACTTATAGGCATTGAAAATTAAGTTGGATGTTAGGAATAAAACTTATTAGGTGTTAAAAATTAGGGTTGGAACTTATTAGGTGTTGAAAATTATTAGGTGTTGAACATTTGGGATGAAACTTATTAGGTGTTGAAAATTAAGGTTGGAACTTATTAGGTATTGCAAACTTGGGTTGAAACTTGTTAGGTATTGCAAACTAAGGTTGGAACTTATTATGTGTTGCAGATTAGGGTTGGAATTTATTAGGTGCTAGACATAGAGTTGGAACTTATTAGGTACTGAACATTAAAGTTAAAACTTTTTAGGTGCTGGACAATAGGAAGGAACATATTAGGTGTTGCAAATTAGGGTTAGAATTTATTAGGTGGTGGATATTAGGATTAGAACTTATTAGGTATTGGACATTAGAATTGAAACTTATTATGTACTGGACATTAGAGTTAGAACTTGTTAGGTGCTAGACATTAGAGTTAGAACTTATTATGTACTGGACATTAGAGTTAGAACTTGTTAGGTGGTGGACATTAAGGTTGAAACTTATATAGTTTTTAAGTGAAAAGAACACCACACTCTATTACTAAAGTTGTCACAGTAATCAAGCACAACACATAGAGTTTCATTACTAAAAGCGAATTTTATAATAGTGCAGCAAAACATATAGCACTGGCTTAATAAAAGTGAAATGTACGCTAGAAAAACAAAATAGTAAGCATCTCATTAGACCTATACATAACACTACACTAGAATTATCATCACTTTACCTATCAGGAGGAAGATGACATTTGTTCAAGTTGACGACGAGTTTTCATTTGACTTTCTCTTCATGCTTGATACTCTGCCCAATCTATCTTGTTTGAAATTCTTGTAGTCTAGTTATGTCTGCTACGCATGATTACTCACCTCTTAGGATTATGAACAAAGTCAAAGCTTGATTGCTCCTAATAAGTTTTAGTCCAAATCAGTTGAAACTATCCCATGTTTATGCTAGCATAGGCAGTTGTTGAGAAGTAGGGTTGCACAAGAATCTTCGAGTTTAGCCCTAATTCTTACATATCGCCATCATATGGGAACAAGGAATACTACGCAGTGCCCACGTCCCATAGGAACAAGATCGATCTTTGAGATGCACAATTTGGATGTTCTCATCTCCATGACTACGATGGTTGGCGTTGATTACTTGAGTTGTTCCCTTACACTTATCGAACAACTGCACACCATGTTCGACTGATTTGCGCTAAGCATCTGCATATAACTTGCTTGGCCATGTCAGCTAATCATTCCCTACTAGGCTATTTCTTGCCTTTTTATGCAACGATCATGGAAATACACTATAGCATGATCAAATGTCAACTGTACTATGGCTCAAATGGATAATAGTTGGATTCGATTGATGACCCCATGAGTCGATTCTGAAATATTTATAGTCATAATCCCATAGCACTTACCACCATCACTTGCAAGAGTCCACTTCTCAGGATCAATTTGGGATAGCCTATCGTACACATTTAGCTCTAAGGTCTTGATGTGTTCCATCATCTATTCAAAGTTGGATACTTGAGAATGACTCCCAACATACCAATGTAAGTCTTTGTAGTAGTGATTCTTAAATTTTTTCAGTAGATTCATGCATACATGCCTTAAATAGAATCAGTGGGCAGCTTGAGCGTGTTTGAACTCATTAAACATATCCACCACAAACAACAATCTTGCATGGTAGTTGGATATAAAAAAAGTATCAAATCTACCTCAAATCACATATGTCACAATCATTTGCAAAAACTAATGCCACAATTCGAAACTTTCTTCATCAACCAATGTAAATGTTAGGGATAACACTTGCTATTGAGCATCCATTGCCACAGCAATCAGTAATTTGTGATTGTACTTGACGTACAAGTGAGTCTCGTAAAGACTAATGACCTGTCGGAAATGAGTATAGCCATCTATGCATAGTTGAATGCCTAGAACATATAGTGCAACATCTTAGACATCGGTATATTGATGTCTTCGTGTTACCACTCCACCACCGTCTTGGGATTTCGCCTCTACAACACTGAAATATAGGCAGACAACTTCTTTATAAAATCCTCCACGTGCCATATGCTTTTTGCCACCACATATTGCAACTCGTGCCATGCTTTTCCACATTAGATCTCGAACCCATTTTTATTTTTCACCATTTGGATGACATACTTAATTGGATAGGCGGGGTCATGGCAGGCCATCCCAATCAGGAGCATCGTTGTCATATTCTTGTCCAAATTTGCATGGTACATCGATTGCTCCTCTAGAACACATGTGGTTGACTCGTATCAAATAATTTGCCACAGATCATACCCTTAAGTGTATGAAGTGGTCAAAGGCCATGAGTAAGGCTACTCCTATCTGGCGTGGTAGCAGACAAGCTTTTAGATAGTTGACGTACTCTTCGTTATTAAATACTCTCTATGGACAACCTTAACAGAATCTTCTCACGACTGCCTGTTCGTCGTAGTAAGTTACTCCTTTAACCTTTGGGATGTCATAGCTATCACAATGAATCTCATTACTTATTTGTGTGAAGAATGACACCAATGAATACATGGAAGTCCTAATAGTAAATACATTAAGGTACATAAATGTCCCAACAGGAGGGACATTAGCATACATAGAGATCCCAACAAATGGTACTGATTTGTTGGTACAGGGGAGGTTTTTGCAAGGCTTGTTGCTGATTGTGCTAGCACATCCTCCATAGTCGCAATGTCAACAATGTTGTTCTCATAGTTCTCATCAGATGCACTATTTCTAGCACCCTCTCCCTTTTATGCAGGATGTATTGTCTGGTGCCCATATTTGTCTGCATATGCAGTACCCTTATCCCCATCCTCCTCGCCGTCCAACTGGGCCGTCTCTTCTGATTGCTTATCATATGCATATGAGGTCTCGCCATATGTGTGCTGCACATACGACACCTCTTAAAAATATGGTTGGGTGTTCAGATCAAGAGTCATAGATGAATCATGAATGTTGAATTGAGATAGTGTCTTAATGAATCTTGGCACACTAGCTACATCATTGCCAATATAAAAATTTTGATGTAATGAGCCACTCATGTCTAGACATCCTAGGGTATGTGTATGCTGATCACCAGAATGTCTAGACTCTATTTGTAAATGCAATTGTAGAGAGTTCAACTAACTCATTGGGTTTAACAAGAATTCAAATTGGTTGTACTGTCAATAGGTAATAATTATACTATTTGCCCCTTGAATTGATTCCTAAATACGTAGTTAGAGTGAATTCTAAGCAGCACTCTATTATTGTCAAATTTTGACAATTGAAATATAGTAGTCAGAAATTGATTAAATTTAATGTCACAAGAAACGAAGGTCATTATAGCTAGTACACAGCTATAACTTACAAAAGTTGAACCTATTAGATAAGGCCCCATAGTACAAAGAATTTGTATTTCGCCTTCAAATGACATGGCTATAGTTGCAAAAAAGTTTAGGAGCAAAAGTATATGCCATTATTACAAAAATACAAAATAACATTCCCCTTTAATTCAATATATTAAGTCAAAATTTTTAAATAATACATTAAATTAAACCAACTTACAAATTTAGCATACAATGGACACCGCGTAATGCACCATTAAAATGTTTATAATATACAATCTTATGAAATCAAAATCTTGCAGCAGTCTATCACATTAAAATCTTAATGCTAGAGGCTAAATCAAAATCTTCATGGAAATATACTGTAGCGTACAATCAACAATATATGTAACGTACTTATAAAATGTTCATAAAACATGACTTTTGTCATATTATGTCAATAACATGAACATATATTAATGCATAACGTAATACATTAAACTAATTTTCTATAAAATTACATGAAATTACTTCAGATAAAGGATATCTATACTTGCAAATATAGTGAATCGATTATACAAACTTCTCTGAAAATTTTCTAAAACTGCATGCACACGAGAATGCTTTTTATATTTCAAAATTTTAAAAATAAGTTCAATACACGTGCCGACTTTTACTACCAAAATAAGTATAAACTACAAAATTTTATTTAAAATAAGATCATTTGAATAAAAACATGTCATTCAACATTACATGAAATTAAACTAATCAACAAAATTAATATACAATCAACCATATGGACAATGACTAATGCACAAAATAATATAAATTGTCACCTCTACCCTCAACTTTTCTTTAATGGTGATTTATAACTAATATTTTTACAATTTTTGATGCATACTTATAAATATAGTAAACCAATTACAATAACAATTTCTTTCTTTAATGAATAACTTTAAATATAGTGAACCAATTACACCAACAATCTTTATAATACTTGTACTCGAAAATATATTTTTTATTTTAAAATAAACTTCGCACTAAAATAAACATAAATTATAATATTTTATTTAAAAAATATATACTACAAATAGAAGCAGTGAAATATAGTTTTCTCCGTAGATGTCGGTAGGTTAAAAAAAATATTAAAAAGAGACCGCAAGGACAAAAGAAACCATCGGGACGGAGACTTGTAGGGGGAGGGAGAGTCAGGGAGAGGGGTAGCTGGGGGAGGGGGTCGGAATGGCTTGTTGTAGGTGGAGGCTGTCATCTTGGCGTTTGATACGACAGGATGGCAATCACGCGTCTTTAGACGATGGAATGGTACATTTTAGACAAAAAAAATTATATTTAATTATTTTGAAAATTAAAAAAATTATTTATTTAAAAAGGTTCAATAATTGAACGAATAATTTATGATAAAATATAAATAGGTCAGAAACTTTCATAATTTGACAGTTTTATCAACATTGATAAATACTTGGGTTGGAGTCAACGGTCAGCACGTAGTCAAGTCACCCTCAATCGATGGTTCTAGATCCCGTTGCGCAGGCAATAAAGAATGAGCTCACTTTTTCTTGCTAGCTTCTCATGCAACCTCTCAACTTACTCTTGAACGTGACGTGAAGAAGTGAATATATAAATCCTCTATTTCCATATATTTTAAAGTTTAATGATTTAAGAATTTCCAAAAAAAAAAAAAAAAAAAAAGGTTTTTTTATTAAACAGACTATGGAATAAGTAAATGTTTGAAATATGTTGCATGTATGCATGCATATGCAACCCTCTTTAGGCACATTGACAGAGAGGCAATGCAAATAAATATACACCAGAAGACCCGCAGGTCCATAAACTAGTCTAATGTCTAAAGTGCCCCCTCTTTGCTTTCAACCTGAATATCTATACTTCATGATCTATGAATAATATTCCCCTAAGTACAGTACTTAACCAGCTTGCTGACCCCAGATATGTAAACCCTAAACCCTCAGTAGAAGACGTGGAACATTCACTTTCTAAATGAAGAAACACATCGTAACTGAACTATTTCAACACAATATCCATCCTACGAAAGCTAGCTTGAGCTTAAGTAGACCAATGCAAGAACTGGGTTTGGAGGAATGCTTACTTATTGTTGGCCACAGCTAGAGAAGACAATTGGTGCAGCTTCTGGTCACAGAGAACTGAGTGCTCATAAGCTTTCTTCAACAGCCTGTTCCTTCGCCTGTACATATAGACCTTGTGTTTGAATCAAACATATTGGAAAATTATTAGCCTGTATATACGAAGAAAGCTCTTTTTAATTTTAAAATTTGCTTTAAAATGTTATTCTAGCTGTCCCGGTTTGAAAATTTCAGATTTAAGGGAGATAACTCAAAATTGCAATTTTGAAACTACTGTGAAATTACGTTGGCTGAAGAATAATTGAGGTATGAGTGTAAACTGAAAAGAAAGAAAAACACTTTCTGTTTCAAACAGCGCAATGGAGAATCTTGTATAAATTTCGGAAAAAAAACTCCGCTGGATCTTTGTTAAGAAGCAGAAAGTTAAGGGGAAAAAAAAAGACAAATAGAAATTCTACTTAGAAAAGAAAGGTTAGAGAAAGTCTGTAACGAAAACTGGCAGAAAATGAGATACACAAGATTGATGAATTTTTCCTGAATGTGTTTAACAGTAATTGTTAACCCAGAACATACGCAAAAGCATAGATGTTATTCTTCGAAAGAGGCTCCTGTCAGAGAAAGAGAAATAGCATGAATACAGAAAAATGAAATCTTTAATATTAGGAAAAACCAGATTGCGAGTAAATGCTCTCGGAAGCTTACATGACTTCCCAAGAAGCCCTTCAAAGTTCTCCCCCAATTCAAGCTCTGAAATGAATCACCATAGCCCCATAATCGAGATGTACACGCCTCTTTCTTTCTTTGTATGTATCTAGCTTTGGCTTATAGGTTGGCATACACATTCTGTGTGGGAGAGAGATGGGGGGGTGGGGGCTGGCCATGAAAACGACATGCTTTCCAGATATAAAGCAAGTGAGAGCTTATGGGGTGGTGATTATTAGCAGCTCTGCAGGGACAATGCTCCCAAAAAACTGCAATGCCGTAACCCCTTTTAGTTGAAAATACCCATCATTTTTCTTTTTCTTTTTTGAGGTCACAAAATTCATCAATTATTAAAAATCTCTAACAATGTGTTTTATTCCGCCAGTTATGCAAATTACTAAAAGCAAATTTGCATGGGAAAGTGCATATTTCTTTTATGCGTGTGAGAAAAGGTAAAAATATTAAGAAGAATAATTAATTTATTGTCTTTGCATATTGAGGTTTGGCGCACTCTACGTAGAACTCACTATAAATTTATTGGTTAAGTGTGTGTTTGCTAAAAACCTGGAACTTGGGATACAGCTATTTCAATTTATAAAATGCATTTCGAGTTAAAATAACTTCTTGTCGAGTTTTATTAACTTTTTCCATATCTAAAGAGAGTGATGGTTTACAAATGGACTGCTGAGTTAGAATATATCATTCGCGCGCGCACACGCACAAATTAAGATTGCTGGCTGGATCATCGATCATGGAGATCACATTAGAACAGTTAATAATAAGAATTCTTCATTATTGGTTCTATATATATTTGCTTAACTGATCTTGTTAAATAGTTCTGTTGTATAATTAAGCATATATATTCTATTAATTCCTGTAAATACAGATCCATTTCGTTTGCATAGAGACCAGGGTTGGGAAATTTCACATATACTTACCCAATAGCGTAGTGGGTTGGTAAGCAATTTGAAGTGCATACATGCTCCAATTTGATAAAGCAAATTATTAGAATTATCCCATGCAATTCAATGAGTTCAACTTGTGCAGTCCTCTTCAAATAATATGAGAGCTTAATTTGTCCTACTATTCTTTACAACTGCAATGCCTTATGAATTCCAACTAGCTAGCTAGTGTGGTACTATCGCATTAGTCCAAGTTCTTGCGGTGATTCAAGCGTGAAAGCCTTGTTTTCCCATACTTGACAGTTTCAGATTCTTTGGCTATTGATCAATAAATTGTTTTTTTTAGAAAAACTTCAAAATGTTTTTCTGTCATTGTTGCAAAGGCAAACTCTACCACTAGTGATAACAGACAAGACAATTAAGACAATGTAGGATAGAAGTCTCTGACATATGACAAACACATAGTAACATAATTAAAATGATAATTTCTTGTAACAAATTTGATAAAATAATCTTTAAGGCCTTTACCATGTTATTGAAAGTGAAAATATGTCTAGAGGTGAAACTCCTAATTTCATATTCATATTTATCCATTTAAAAAGTTCTCTCTATTTTTTTTTAAGAAAGAAATAATCCCTTAATTCACATTAGTAGTTTTTGTTGTTTCACCTTAAATTAAGATGCCTAATTGACACATATATTGAGATGTGGCGTCACAGTAGAGATATCATTAATCGACGGAATGTATCCATCTTTCATTGCACCTGTATAATAAAGCATGCAGTCATCAAAGAGGGCTTTTCAATTGTCCTAAAATTACTAAATTTTGATATTTTATTGCTTGGTTATTAGACGATTAAAAAATGTTTACATTCTGCCTCTTAGTCAATATCAAGATTTGAAATTATTAAGATTTCATGTAAGAAATTTATTAAAAAGAAAATGTAAAGTCACCTTTGTAAAGTTAGGCAACTCCCAACCGAATTGATTAGAATGACCGTTGCTTTTATAGTACATTTTTGTTCGCCATATCAGAACCTCATTGTGTGTTGAGAGATTATATTTTAGATTAGAACTTCAATTTGAAGAAGGAGACGAGAATTAGCTTCATTTTCCACGTAAAAATTTTGACACGAAATTTGAAGGTTGTGCCATCACCCCTCCCAACTTTAAAATTGCCGTGTTTATTTTCATTTTTGTTACTAAGACACACAAGACAATTATTATATTTTAAATTTTTATTTTTTTTACACAATACTCGGCTACAAAATAAAATAGAGATATTTAAATTTGGCAGTTGATTCCAAGAAGAAAAGTTTAATATTTGAAGTGGCCCACTGGAGATTCACAACCACATAATGCAGATGGTATAATTTTCTGTACAGGATACACGATTTCATGTGGGGCCTTGTTGGTACAACGTTGTTTCGTGTCGGTGCAATGTAATTTTCATTGTTTTTGAAGATTTCCAAACTCGTTTTTGTATTAGGTCAATTGTTGCAACCATCACTTAAAAGGTGGAAAAAAAATAAAAATAGAAGAAAAGGAACGAGAATGCGAGACTATACTCTAACCGACGCAGGATACTGCGTGTGTTTGCTAGAAGAGGTAGAGTCTGGCAAATCTTAGATTGAGAAATGGAGATACAGAAATTAGGATTAAACTTAAAAAAGGTTACTACTATCATTGAGTCGAATATTCGAATGTCAGTTTGAACTCGACTTGACAAAATGGGTCAAACTCAAGTCGAGTTGCAAGATGAGCCACTTGATGAACAATTTGTCCCAGCCTCATCGCAAGTAATAATGCAAATTATTTTTGGGAGACAAGTGAAATACGTGTTACATAAAATAGAAAAAAAAAGGGAGATCATCAAGATTAATTAAAACTAGGGACCTAAAAGAATTTCTTGGGTTGAATCCTAGTTGTGTAGAACACCTAAATTTATGCCTGTAAATACCATAATAACGAAAATCTACAAAATAACTTCAAAGTAAATGCTTTTCTTACCCAAATGCAAGAAATAATACGCGAAAGAGGTGGACGATAATTGAGTTTCGTATGACAATGAACATTCTAATATACTATGTTTGTAGGGATTAATTTTGTGGATTTGATGCAAGAATTAAAGTTGAATATATGATGTGGCTTATGAATAAATTCTGGTGAAGAACAGAGGCTTCGTCATTATTTTTGACATCCAATGGTGGAGGTTTGGCATGAGGATGACGTGACGGAGAATTTCATGATGAGATTTGTGTGCGTGTGTAGTGGCGTCAGAAAATTTATAATCCTAGTGATCAATTTTTAGAGATAAATTGGCAATTTTAATGCTTGGCTTGATACAGGTTACTACACACAGATATTTATTTTTTCTGAACTTGATGAAACACATTCTTGAGATGTTTAAGACAGGTAGCGATAAGAAATTCTCAATATTAACCCTTCATAAAGTGAATTAAAATTAGCATACATTTTTTAAATTCCAGGCACTCACAGCACAAAAGAAGTATCTAAAAATTAAGGAGGACATTTCAATAACAAAAACTACAATTTTTGTCAAAACGAGAATAATAAAGCAAACATTATATGCCTTAAACTGACATTAACACAATTTCTCTTGACGAAAGGAGACAACCTTAATAACTAATCAGCATTGACTTATTGTTCCTATAATCATGAAATTAGTGAACTTGATATGTAGTGATTATCCATCTATCTGGACAGTATAGTTTATTTGATTTTCCCATAATGCGTAAGTAAAAAAAATTAATTAATAAGGATCAAACTAATGGTAAAAAATTCAATGGATAGATAAATAAAGGAAGATAGAGTTATATTAATTCAAACTCAACATTATTTACTCTTATAATCAAAACCAATTCTAGCTAAACCCAAAGTAAAACTATACGAGAGAGAAATTTTACTAGTATGACATGATTTTGAAATTGTTAATTAAAAAAAAATCGACAAAACCCGAATCGTAAACGTAACAGGTTCATTGACTACAAGCTCCATTTCCTAAATTGGAATGGAAAGTGATTGCTTGTGGTCCTAATGTAAACACTTGACATTCTTTGAATGTGTTGCTTTCAACATCACTTTCGTTTTTAAGTCTTTTTCACATGATTTTGAAATTGGAATCAAATATTTGACACAATTGCTAGCTCACTCATACATTACTTTCTTTTTATTTTTATTTTGCCTTTTTTTTTTTTTACTTTTTTTGTATGCCAACAATCATGCGTGTGTTATAGGCCACGATTGTAATTATCTATAAAGCAAAAAATAATTGAGGTCTACAAAATTAATGGCAATTATATTTACCTGAGTTGTAAATGAAGGAAAGGTGGAAAAAAAAAAAAGGTCAAGGTGGAAAAAAGGTCTTTGGGGTAGCCCAGTGACAAACGCAGCCCAGTATGGATTTGAGATCATGGGCTGATATCGTAAAACCCAATAAGTAGCCCACAAAGAGCCCAACCCATTTTCTTAAGGATCCAAAGTTGAGTTTTTATATTCATAAAGAAAACCAGAAATTAAATGCAAAAGAGAAGGGTTTTGAAGAGAATTGTGTAATATTATTACAAGGTTAGAAATTTGGCTGGTGAGTGTTCATTTACTATTCTAATAATAGTAGTTGTAGGATTTGTAAATACTACCTTATATATGAACTACATGAAGGTCCCAACAAACTGAAATCCTTAAGCACGATCAACACGAATTCAAACTAGAACAATTGACTAACATATACACACAACTTTTGGTACTTTCAAGAATTTGGACACAGAGAAAATTATAAGCTTATTGCTCTTTTTACATTCTTACGAAGCCTAAAATACTTTTTGTATCATTGGTTTTAGCAAGCAAACGAAACATGATCGCTCAAAATATAGATGACCAAGTGAAGTCAGAAACTTGGTCATTTTCCTTAGCTAAACTGCACATCCAAAAATAGCATAAGTTAGCTAGCTTGAGTGGTTCATGATTTGACATGTGTTAGGCATCTCTACGTGCGTGATGAATGCAAATAAATTTTAATTAGTAGATTATATCAGTTGACATACGATATAGGGTCCTTATTCTTGGAAATTTTTTGCTTTTTACAAGCAAAGAAAGCAACAAAGTAGAGAAAATTTACCAAATATGGAAACGTGTTGCAACAATTTGGACAATTTAGTCTGATTTCAAATATTATAGCAAGATGGCTGACAATTAAGTGTATACACATCAAAATGGACATAATATTTATAGCAGGGTTATTTGTTGAAATTAACCTCTAGATGGTTGAGATATAGACTAGAGTGGCACACATCTTCACGCTCTAACATCTGAGTTAATAGATGTTACACCCTAAATCCAGTATCATGTCGCATGACAATCTATTAATAAAATTCATAATAATCCAAAAGAAATAATGTAACATCCATAATCCACCAAGTAGCGAAAATAAATAACCTAACTATTACATCAAAACTGTCTTAACGAACAATAATGATAATCACCCTAAGTTTGACCATTGTCTTTGACTTTCTCTACAAGAATATCAACTAAAAGTGATGAGTGATGAGTCACCCAATAAATGATACTGCCTACCATTTTCCTTTTTAATGAATGTAAGGCAAATAAGATAGCACAATTGAATAAAAACACATTTTATAGACAAGTAACATAAACCATGGTTTGCATAAAATAGTAAGTTCTAGTTAAACATTTTACAAACACAAAATGCCAAAATCATTCCCATCGTCTTATCATTTCAATGTCCACATGTCCATATTTCTCAATCTGCTCATGATAAAACATACTTCATGTATAATTTTCCGTAATGAGGGCATGAGCACCTTAGTCTATTAAGTTGACTAAGGAGGGCACGTTGCTCAATCTGCAACCCTGATTGAGTGGGTCACATGTCTCAATTTATAACCCCAATTAAGTGAGTCACGTGTCTCAACCTATAACTCTAGTTGAGTCGGAGGTCACATATCCTAACTTATAACCACGGTTGAATAGGTCATGTATCCTAACTTATAACCTTAGTTTTGTAAGTGATACTAGTTCCACAGTATCATTAGTATCACAAGAAAAGCTTTTCATATTTGTTACATGCCTTTCGCTTTCAAAATATTTAGTTTAAAACAATTCATTTGCAAGTAACCTACATCTAGGTTTTTCAACAAATAAATCACTTCAACTTTTGCAAGAAATCAACACATTAAAATCATGCTTTTATAAAACAAAAGTAATATTTAAAAACAATTTTAATGACAAAATAAAAGTTCATTTGTATCATAAAATAATTTAGAAAGTAGTTTCAAAAGTTGGTAGAGAGTAATCGCTCACCTGTTACTTAATTCTGTTGGTTAACAGGTTCCTTGGCTATTAATCCTCTATTTCGTAATCAATCACACATACAATTCCCACTTGAATATTCAGTTTAACAGATATCCTATGCCTTTCAATGTCTACTATGCATTCTATATGATTACTTTTACTCGCATTCTTTTCGTTATTGTTTTCCATTTTCCATTGCCTCTTGCATGGTGTATTCAAGACTAATCTAGTCTTAAAATCAGAAAAATTTATCTCAAACTACACAATAACAACAATTTGTTCTTCATCCATAGTCTAACCCATGACCGCGAAGGTCCTTCTCACAACCACAAAGACCAACCTCACGACCACACTGAGCAATTGCTAAGCAAACGGTCGTGAGGCTATATGCGGTGGCTACTGCTGTCTACCCCTCCTCTTGAGCTACTTCTTAACTTTAATATTTTGCTCCACTAAGTTCTCTATATCCACATAATGCTGCTGCTCAAGTATGCCTACAATCTATCGATTCAAGGCTCCTACAAACCTAGCCTTGGTCGCCTTCCTATCCTCCACTATGTCTGCCCTTATTAACACTATTTCTATCTCCTTGTAGTAAACTCTACACTTCAACTTCCTCCTATTAATATTTGTAGCTTACAATGCACATCTTAATGATAATGGTTGGGAACAAATCTTGCCCTCATCAAACCTTTAAATCATACCAAGTGTTAATAGGGTGCCCATCATTCCTTCTATGGCTAGTACAGACCTGATCCCACCATATGATAGTGTAGTCGGTGAATTCTACTACCACTAACTTCACCTTTTGTGCCTCAATATAATGGTGACAATCAAACACTAACTCCACCCGTCTCTCCCACTCCAAATAAGCATCTGGATCAGATTTACTTTAGAACGTCGGTATGGTCAACTTGACACTCTTTGGGACCTCATTATCCTCATCATGTTGATGCCTATTCGCCTTCATAGGACCACCAAAATCCTCAAAATCATCATCATTGACATACCTCTCTCGACGAGGCTGGCCCATAGGCGATCCTCTCCTAAGCTTCGACTCTTCTCAAAGAGCTAGACTACCATGTATAGATGCCTGCGAAGCCTCCAAATTCTCCAAATGCTAATTGATACTGGCCAATGTGTCTGTGAGCTGCTTCATGTTAAATGTGTTGTCTCCAATTGCTGATTCTCCAAGTATTTTGTAAAACGTGTGCAAAACAAAGGGACAATAGTAATGTAACGTGTGTGCAGATGTCCACCCAACTAATTAACTGTAATTCACAACTTTTACCTCTAAATTGTGTATCACACTAAAATTCACTCAATCAATACCATCACCTGCTCAATTTTCTATGCCTGTCTTGCAAAATCTCAAGACTTCTCAGAATTCAAGTAATGTACACTTAAATGGCACATAAGTATGTGAAAAACATGGAAATTAGAAGTTTGGAATCAATTTAAAGCAAAGGGATCAATTGGGGGAAAAAATGACACAACAGGTTGATCTAGGTATGATTAGATTGATCCTAGTTGAAAAACAAAAGTTGGGCTTGATCTAGGAGCAAACAGATTGATCTGGAATAGGAAGAAACAATGCAATCAACTTGGAAATACACCATAGGATGCATGATCTATCTTTTGACTGGTTTTCATGAAACTAATCAATCTAAACTCCATGTATGGAAGCACAAACTATAAGAATCAACATATGTTGGAACTTAATGATAACCTGCTTGAGTGAACAGTGAAGAATGGCCTAAGAATGCAATGATTACATTGAACTCTAGCGATGGAAGGTCACAATTAGCATGCTTAGTTAGTTCATATACGACAATTAACCAAGAAAACTTGGAATAATTCGATTTCGATTTTCCTAACAAAGTTGAATCACTCAAAGTTTCTAAGAAAAAGGAAAAAGTTTTATTTCAATGCCAAAGAGTAGAAAAAGAAAAAAAGAAATCTTCCGTAGGATAACTAAGGCTCTATTTATAATGATTTAAGGAGCCTTGAAACCTAAAAGTCATGCAAGTAATTGCTAAAAACAAAAACAACTTGAAACAGGTAAAAATACTAACTAAATTAGACTTATACTGAGTTTTAGGTCAATCCAAGGGTCTCAAGATCAATTTGGAATCTTCGCACTCGATCTAGGAGTCAATCTGACTGTCTAAATCTTAAAAGTAGAAAATTGTTGGGTTGCTAGAATTACGATCGCGCTAGATGTGATCGTAAAGATAGAAGACATGTGATTTGGCCCTCTTGTATCCTTCACAAGTATCAATATGGTTTTTTTAAGTCTTTTAGCCCTAGCTCGTGTGATTGACGATTGTGTCAAGTTTCCTCAAATACTCAAGTTCGGCTGCGGCAATTGTGTCAAGTTTAGCTCTGGCGCTTGGCCCTAATTATTAAAATTTAATATTTTTCTATATCTAATGTAATTTTCAATAAATTTAATACTCATTAAATAACTTATTCAAAATTAAAATATTTTGTAGACATGAAAATGTTAATTCTGACAAACATTTTTTTTGCTTCATTTTATATTTTGGAAAACTAAATTTATAAAATCAAAATAGAATATTTGTTTTATTTAATGTAAATTATATGCAACAAAAAATTAATTTTAATAACAATATATTAAAAATAGATAACAAAAATAGAATAGATTTGACCATTTTTTATTTTTCTATATTTCTCCTTTTGTTTCATCTTGAAAGCGAAATGCAAGACTTGAAAAAGAGATTGGCTGGATGAACTTTCAAGTCTCTTGTTGGTATGTTAAACCACACTCAATTTCTTTATGGGAGATACACTTCCTGATAAGGTTTTATAGCATAACAGCTGTAATTATCTGGAAGTTCGATTTGAAAAAATGATTGCATTTAGAATTTTAAGGGGACAACTGATGAATTAATGTTGGAAGAGCTTTAGAGATGGCAATGGGTTAAGCTTGGGATAGGGTTCCCTCTCCCATCCCATCACCATGTTACTAAAAATATCCCCTACTCTCGCCTCACCTCCTATCAATACTTCCCTTAAGGGTGCCCATTGGGGGAGTGTAAAAAACCAACTTGTAGAGTCAAATTACCATGTTAGTACAACGAAATTTCTCTTCTTATACTTATAATTATTGATTAAAAAGTTTAGTATAATAAATGATAACCTTCATCCTCAATATCGATTAAATTGAAAACATTTGATTTATTTTATTTTGTTATTATCTGTTTGTAGTCTTTGATATGTTTGTCAATTTACTTTGTTACGTGTACCTTGAATTCCTTGAGCCTTTTAAAAGATTCATACTTATACTTCATCAAGTATACATACCTATACCATGAGTAGTCATCGGTAAAAGTTATAAAATAAAAAAAATCTCCTTTTGCCATTTCATTAAATGGCCCACGAACATTACTGTAAACTAACTCTAACACCTCAGTGTCCTTTCGACGCGTCCATTAAATTAACTTCTAACCATCTTATCTAAGATTCAAGGTTCGAAAGTTGAATAGGATTTCTTTCTAAATAGATTAATAAGCCCATCTTTTTTCAATCTACTAATCCTTATATACTCAAAATAGCCGAGTCTAAGGTACTACAAATACTTGGAATTTAAAGTATCTCTAGGACATTTGTTTGAGATGGTGTAAATCACACTACTATCATCTATATTCAAATAGTATAAGCCATGCATGACAGATACCGTGCTAACCAATTTATTACAATAATAATTATAGTGCATATCACTTCTAAAAGAAAATTCATAATTCTCTTTTATTAATAATAGAATGGAAACCATGTTCTTGAGCCCATTGGGCAACAAAAGACATCCCTCAAAACTAAACTATGGCTTAATGATAGTTTTATTGAAGCGATCCTAATAGTAGTAGTTACAGCACTTGCTTCATTCTTCACCTTAATACCACTTCTCGCTTCCCAAGCATGCTACTTCTGACCAGATCATGATACGAAGTGCAAATGTGGGAAGTAGCACCAAAACCTAAAATATAAGAAGTAGAAAATATATTAATGGAACAAAATGTTTTATAAACATAAAGTTCCTTACTTGCTACTACTTTCTTAAGGCTGAAGTACTTGGTGCATTTCCTCCTCCCAATGACCAATCTTACCTCAGTGGAAACACTTTCCTTTTTAATACTCCCACCAACCTTGGGAATGGAAGGCTTCTTCTTATTCATCTTATCCTTCTTGGTTACACTAGAGGAGTTAGACGCAATAAGAACCACCTGCTTCTCTTTCCTCTTTATGGCTTGTGCAATCACCAGCTTATTAAGAAGCCCAACCAGTGTACACTTAATATCATTTATGTGATAATTAACAATAAATAGTGAGAAGGAATCTAAAAAAATCCAAAGGATCAAATCCATCTGTAGATTGGCATCTATGATCAAATGTAGTGACTTAAGCCTCTCGACGAGTGAAATCATCTTAAAGACATACTTACTCACATCACCACCCCTTACCATATGCATCCTAAATAGCTGCTCAAATATCTCATATTTAGCAATATGACTCTACTCACTATACAATTCTTACAGGTGGTATAAGTTCTCTCTAGTAGTCCCCATACCCTTATAGGTCCTCTTTTTTATGAGTCATAGCAGCCAACATGTAGCTCTTGACTCATAGATCATCCTCCATCCATTTGTTATGAATGGTCTTTTCCTTCTCACCAGTCGTGTCAGTAGGAGCTTGTGGGATATCAACCTCCAAGACATGGTCGAGACAATTTAGATTGACAACAATTTAAAGATTTTGGAGCCAATAGAAATAATTGAGCCCAGTCAGAATATTGATTTCAAGTAGTTTAGATAGAAGCATAGACATTTTCTAGATAAATAATACTACAAAACATAAATAAGATTTGTTAACTTGGTTATTATATGTGTTACTATTATGATTATAGACTTTAAATCAAAACGGCCCCCTACTAGATTCTTCGAATCCTACACTCCCTTGAGTAGAAGACAAAAATTCGATTGATAAAATTTTCTTAGCGGGGATTAGGGTCTTCATTAAACGCAACACACCTCAGTAATTGAGTCTTGGAATGCTAGGTCTAATAAGTGACAACTCTTGTCAACACATCCTTTGCCCATAACTCAACAATACCTTACGTAATCAAGTCTTGCATGTTGGATCCATTTAAGTCACACCTATTGATTGAAAACTCACTAGATTTGAACTTTGCCTGTGAGTAACCACTCTTAAGATGTAGTATTTTTTTAAATGTCATATCTAGTGTACTTGAAGCGTCATGGCAATATGACCCCACTCATGTGATGATATCACACACCAAGTTACACTTAAGGCTTCAAGCTCTGTGTAGGGCCACAACAAATAATTTGCCATTACAACTTAATATTTATTTGAGCAAGTTTTAGGATCCACATAAAGTAGATTTCACTTTGCACATTATCCCTTTTTATTTATCTTATACATCCATCACAAATAATATACAAAAATAAAAGTGGTGATTATGGACTTTTAGACCTAACTCGAGCCAAGGTTGGATCATGCACAAATGCGTGAAATCCTACAAGTGTGCAAGCCAATGTTGTGGCTGTGGCTCCCAGTAGCGGTGCGTTGCAAAAAATCTAGAGGTTCAGCTCTTCAACGTGAATTCATTTCTTTTACAATTTTTCCAATTCCAATCACTTCCAAAACACTTTTGAAAGGTTGTTCACACATTAAATACATTTTTAAAGGAATTTAAACATGAAAACTAGCATAGAACACGGATAAATAATTGAACTTTATAGTTTTGCAGGAAAAACAGTTACTATAATACCGCTATTATTTTTCTTTGGGATTTGTTTGTAAAAATTAAAAATTTTGATCATGAAAACATTCTGCACATGCAACTAAAACTATAGGAATAAAACCCACTCATTTTTGTTGCAAAACATGCAAAGCATTAAATAAACAAGAGCATGCATAAAAATTGTACCTTTGCAACATTTGCAAATGTATCATGTGTGATCCTTAGAATCCTGACCCTTAAGCCTCGACCTCAAGATTGTTCACATGATTGAGATGCTTGCAAGCTCCTCTTACACTTCCACAAAACTCTTTTGTGAAGCTTAAATGCAAACAACTTTAGGCTCAGACGATTTTATGGCAAAAGAGTGGTTATTAAGAGTGGCTAGAGAGCTACACTTTTTTACTTGATAAGGTGCACAAAAATTAGGTTTAAGTTGTGTGTCTTAGACTTTTCAAAACCCCTTTAAATAGTTAAGACACTAAAGTTTGGGTATGGGCTCTATGGGCCTTCCAACATTAACCCTTTTAATTAAAATAACTCATGAACTTTTATTTATTAATCATATTAATAAATCGAATCACAAACTCTTTAATTAGTAATTTTCATTAATAATTAAAACTCAAATGTATCCATCTAATTTAATTTAATTAATTAAATTAAATTCTCCATTGTATTTCTAATTAATGATTTCATCACTAACAAGCTATATGGTAATTTATTTAGTCTAATCAAATTGCAACTAAACAAATTATGTAACTCATCAATTTAACATTTGTAATACATCCTAATCTTATGCGTGTGACTATTTAGATTCATTCTTACATGGCAATAAGTATAATTCGAAGGATATAGGTGATGTCTAGCGTACGGCTCATACCATAGTCCAATTAAGATGAAGTGATTCAAATCATAAAAAAGATTTATGATCGTTACTACCATGTTGTATATACTTTTTTGTCTTATTTTGTCCTAACTAAGCGAGAATCATATATTTAGTTAAACTCAAAAACTCGGTCATATGACCAATCGACGTTTCCTCATGATACCAATATTTCTATCAAAAATTCCTTTTCAATCATACATTACCTTGGCCAAAGGCTTCTGCCTCATGGAACACTAATGTGAATTGTAGAACCAAAAGATTGAAATGGTTGGGAAAATAAAGGAAAGGTTGGAAAATAAAAACAAAGAAAATAAAGAAAGGATAAACAGGGAAATTAAAGTCCAACCACTTAGTAAAAATGTACCTCATGAGGGGTAAACCCATATAATAAATAGAAATAAAAACAATCAAGAGATCTAAACACCCAAGCCTTAAAGATGTTGGCTACAAATAGAAATGAAAACAACCAAGAGATCTAAACACCCAAGCCTTAAAGATGTTGGCTACAAACCACTGAAAGTAAGACAGATGACCTGATTTGATACTTGATTTTGAGTGTTGAATCATTCAAACACAGTCAAACATAAAGTATTGAGAGAACGAAGAAATCTTCTTCATTCATTTATTCAAAGGATAATAATTTGGTCATAAAGTCATTACACAGGTATATGAAGGCCTATGAGTCAAAAATCTAAGTTACAAGCATGAAATGACCAAAATACCCTTACAAAATTGGCTCCAGCGGTCAAAATTCAAAATGGCAATAAAAATCAACCTTTCCTACACGTCACAATTGATCAATAAAAATCAACCTTTCCTACACGTCACAATTGATCTAGATGTCCATCTGATCGAACATGTCTTGGTACAGATCAAATGGTTACAATTCGGCCATCATGCGATCATTTTATCCAAGCTTTTGTCTTTGCAATTACATTCTTTGTGATGCAACGTGATCATAATGTCAGCAAGTCCAAAATCGTGCCTAATTCGATTGCACTCTTTTCACTCAATCGGGTTTGCGGCGGATCATAACTCTAGAATGTCTACAATTTCACCTAGGTTGATCTGGACACCATGGGATCAATCTGGAGTAACATGAATTGTATTTCTAACACTTCCCAAACCTTTTCTTTCCTTCCTTAGCCCAATTTGAATCCATCTAACACTCGTGATTCCTTCTATGGCCTTAAATCCACTCCATTTATCAATTTCTTTTTGTACTTCGATCATCAAGATTCTTCACTCATTTGGGTTTGGCCAATCATCTTCATCCATGACACCAAGAAGAAAGGGTCTTTGACTTGGATGTCCACATCATTTCCTTCCTCTTGTGGACGTTGTTCTATCAACCATTTTTGCCCTTTAAGGTTATCGACAATGGGGTATTGCTAATTAAAGACATGAAATAGGGCATCAAAGCCATACTCACATTGCATTTGTTGGTTGCAAGTGTAGCTTCCAAATTTGTCTTTCTCAAAATGCAAGAAAATGTAATAACCCGAATCGAACACAAGCTTTTCCAAAGCTTCACATTCCCCAAATTCAAATTCTTGAAAGTTTCCTTGCGAGGACACCATTTTGGTGGTAACGTCGAAACATCCTAACCATTAAGATCATAATCCTCTAAGTTAATCAATTCATGATAAAAAATTTACCGAACAAACACCTTAACAACAAAATGTAAATATTTGTCCTCCAAGTAAAATTTTGTAGGAATTGAACAACAGTTCAAAGTGCTTAAAGCATCCCAAAAGATCTCCATGTTACGTAATAGCCAAGTACGCTCAATGCTTAATGCTTAATATCCCACAAGCTTTAATGACCTAACCTACTTGTAAATACAATGAGTGCTCAAGGTCATGCAAGCTACTATCAAAGGAAAAGAATTTGTCACAACATAGAAGATGTACCATAGCATACAAATTATGAAAATTATTCTCACGCTTATGCAAGTCACACATATGCTCAAGGTTAATCAATTTGGAATTCAAAGTGGGTGCAAAGGTGAACCCACCACATAAACCATCAACGTTAATACTATCAAAAGCTTCCCATTTGGTAATAATTGTAAGAATGTTACCATAAACTCTAAGATAACCCGAGTACTTGGGTTTGATAGCTTCTTCCCTTGATTTCTTATGTGATAGAGTAGCGGGGACCCATCTTACCACTCAATGAAAGGTATATTGTCAAATTCTTACACAAAAAATAGAATATACGGGGAGGAAAAAAGTGACTTATCATGAATAATTGTAGTTTCGTTGCAACTTAATGATTTCATTGTTCTCTCTTCCTCACATATTTCTCTCAACTCACTCCCTAATAACAAATATTCCTGATTTTTCAGGCTACATCTCTCTTCAACCTCTCTCTTACGCTCTTTCCTATCTCTTCCTCTTCTCTCCAATTCTAGCTTATTTTGCTTTTAAAGGTAAACTTGATTCTTTTGTACTTGCTTTGGGGATAATGGTACCAAGGTGATCTTCCGAATACCAAAAAAGAAGGAGAACCAGTTGGTGAACCCATCACGGGTCACTCTCCTGTTAAATTGCCAAGGCAATCCCAATGAGATACAACATACTTGCATCAAAACCATATCACAAATGACTTCATCGACATACCCTTCTATGCTATAGGCAACCAAGACTTGCTTGGTCACATCTAACTCACAACTATCATTTAACCATTGTAATGAGTACGGCAGTACTGACTAACCCCAAATTTCCCATGAGAATAGTGCTTGCCACATTAGTGCAACTCCCACTATCCATGATTATGCTACATGTCTTCTTTTGCACCTTGCATCAAGTATGAAATACATTCTTTTTTTGCTCATCATCCACTTCTTTGCTAGGTGTTGTACTAAGCACCTCCACATTTACAAATTGAGCATCCTTTCTCCTTCAAAAGTAACCTCATCATTTTTCTCATCAACCATGTCAACTTCTTCAACTTTACTTCTCCTTATCTGTCACTACATCACCAACATCATTCAAAACCATAGTTCTTTTGTTTGGACACTGTGTAGAGTAAGGTCCTCGCCTCTGACACTTAAAACACATGATATCACAAGTATGAGAAGTACTAAAGGAAGGGGGTGGTACCTTTGTTTAAAGGTCATCCTTCAGTGTCTCCTTGGCCTTAAAAGTACTAACCAAAGGAATTTGGTTACCTTCTTAGGGAGTAGTTTTTGTATGCATCTTGTTAGAACTATCTCCTCCTTGACCCCTCTTATTATATTTCTCAACTTTGATAGCCTTTTGTACTATCAATGTTCTCCATTTTCACTTGGGAGTTTCATCATATAGATCATCATGGAAAGTGGAATAGTTGTCTAGTGAGCTCTTATCCTTCCATGGTAGACGTTCACAATTCCTTACTTGACCACTGCGTGGCGACAAGTCTTACCATGTACTTGTAGTTCGAGAGGCTTCAACTTATTCTAGCCAGTCATGCGTTCCTTCCTTTGTTCTTGAGATTCTTTGCATTCCTCCTCTAATAGCCTTTAAGCATCAATTTCATGTCATAGGATTCTTTGGTCGAACATGCTTAGCTATTTAACATATTGAAAGTAAATGGCAAAATAAAGTGCACGTGTGCAAATGTTTATATGTACAAGGACCAAGAAATTAAAAGTCACTCAATTCTACCAATCAAACTTAAGTCACCTCAGAAAATTCGAAATGATTCATAGGCTCAAGAACCAACAAAATCTAGAAAAATTGTGTAAAAATCAAGAAAATAAGTTTTAGGATTGATCTTGAGTGCAAAAGATCAATCTAAGTGGAAGAAATAGGCACGTGCACGATCTTGGTGTGATCTAAGGACACGATCAATTTGGAGGTATGGGCGATCAATCACGAGGGCAGCATCAGCAACTACGTTTTGGTGTTCCCTAGCGGCACAATCAATCTGGGTTGACTCTGCATTGATTTGTCTAGGAAAATCTGGACGAAGATTTGATTTAAAACACACTAAAATCCTCAAAATTCCAACTTTTTCTTTTTGAACTATATTTCTTCTTCTTTGTTTTTTTTTTTTTTTTGTACAATATCTCTACTTTCTTTTCTTCTTCTCTTCCCTTCTTTTGTCCCAAACAAACCACAAATCCAACAACAATATCTCCAACACAAAATACCACAAATTTTAACACCAAAAATCCACTAAAATTCATCTAATAATTCCACTAGCCTAATATATATATATATATATATATGCCTGTGTGTGTGTGTGTGTGTGTGTATTTATCTATGTATGTATGTATATTGTACTCCAAACAACACACAAAATTACTCCAACAATATCCTAAAACAAGAACAACCAAAATATTACAGTATTTCAACTCCAAAAATACTCTAAGATTCATCAAAACAATTTTAAACAATCCAAAAATAATTTTTTTTTAAGGTAGGAAAAACAAGAAGAGTGGAAATGGAGAAAGAAGATAAGGCAAATGGCCCAAATGGAGCCTAACCAACCAACCAAATCAAGAAATCTAATTAAGTTGGCTCTAATGGCATTTGATGCGAGTCAAGCGGAAGCAAAAGATCGAAATAGTTGGGAAAATGGAGGAAATGTTGGAAAAAAAAAACAAAGAAAACAAACAAGGGATAAATGGCGAGATTGAAGTCAAGCTATTGAGTAAGAACATATCTGACATGAGATAAACCTTTACAATAAATGGAAATGAAAACAACCAGGAGATCCAAACATCCAAGCCATGGAGATGTTAGCTACGAGCCACCGGAAGTAAAATAAATGACCCAACTTGATACTTGAGCTTGGGTATTGAATCAATCAAACACACTCAAAGTATGGAGAGAAAGAAGAAATCTTCTTCATTCATTTACTTAAAGGATAATAATATGGTCTTAAAGTCACTACACAAGTATATAAAGGCCTATAAGTCAAAAATCCGAGTTACAAGCATGAAATGACCAAAGCACCCTTGCAAAAATTGGCTCCATGGTCAAATTTCAAAAAGGCAATAAAAATTAGCCTTTCTCACTCATGGTGATCAATTTGGATGTCCATCCAATCGATTGTGTCTTAGTACTAATTGATCTACAGTGATCTGACCTTCATGCAATTGTTCTATCCAAGCTTTTATCTTTACAACTGCAATCTTCGTGATCGATTGTGTGTAGCGCGATCGTAATGTGAGCAATTCCAAATTTGTGCCTAGGTCAATCGCACTCTTTCCACTCGATCGGGTTGCCAGCTAATTATAACTCCATAATGTCAAGAACTTCACCCAAGTCAATCCAAACACCATGAGATCGATCCAAATTGACTCAGATCATAATTCAAGCACTTCCCAATCCTTTTCTTGCCTTCCTTGGCCTAACTTAAAGCCATATAACAACCTTAGTTCCTCCCATGACCCCAAATCCACTCCATTTATTGATTTCTTGTATTTTCCATACTTAGATCATCAAGAATTCTTCACTTATTCAAGTTTAAGCAATCATCTTTGTCCATGACACCAAGGTGAGGAGTCTTTAACTCGGATGTCCACATCAAACACCAACTATATAAAACAAATACCTTACTCATTTGCAAGTAGACAAATTCTATATTAAATGCACACGTGCCTCCATACACACCCAAACAATGACACGTTGAGTTCATGACCCTATTCAATATTAGGATAGATATTGACCATATTTGATACTAGGATAAATAATAGCCCTTAATTCCCTAATAACACATTAGCCGTCATGTGCACAAGACAACCATGTCGTCTTAGGTTTAAAGTCTATGATCATAAAGCAAGATGTTGATAGCTAAAAGTAAACTTTATGTGTCTATTTCGTTCAGCGAGTCATTGCTCGAATGCTCCATTCCCTAATGTTACATGCACACATATATATTCTCAATATTTCATATCAAATGGTATGACACTCATCGTACAAATATAAGATGTGCAAATCATACCAATTCTCTAATACCCTTTAGAGTATCTATGACTTGCGAATAAGTTTTCATAATTGAGTATCAAGAAAGCCTTATGTCCATTTTCATAACTTCTTATGAATAAGCTTCTTAATTCAAACATATGGGCACATCAAGACTTTATGCCAATCAAGATTTATGTATGAAAACTTATCAAAAATATTAATAAGAAAATTAATATTTTATTAATTATTGAGTGAAAGTACATATACAATCAAATACCCTTTTAGTATTCCTCATTTTCTAATAACGTTAGAAAGCATATCACTAATAGAGTCTCACTAGATGATTCCCATGAGTAGTAGTACAATTGTGTTCATATCCAAATTCTTGTGATTCATTGACATGGAGCTAGGGAAACAAGTATGTAGACCCTCGTACTTGGTAATCTTTTAGTAATCCAATCTTGGTTTCAATAGAGCCTACAATGCCCACTTACAATACTCATTAGTGGTGCTGTGCTTACACTTCACTTTCTATATCTCAAGGGCACTTCACAACTATGTACTCGCGTTGTACTACATCAAATTAGTAACGGATGCAATAACATGTTCTTTATTCCTAAAGTTTATCCCCACAATTAACTCCCCATTATCCTGCCCATAGATCTATGCACTTAGGAAAATATCCATGGTATCCTAGTCATAGTCATCATGTACGTGCTGTAAGAACTCAATTGACAAGTATCTTAACAACAACATGCCACTCTACATGTGAGACTGACTAGACGGGCATGCTTCATCTTGCCATATACATGACCCAATCTAGGCTAAAACTAACCCCATATACACCCAACTAGTCAACCTGCAATGCCAACTCAAACTGCTACTCTACCTCTGCATCTCTTTCCTTGCCTCCCGCAGTCTGTTGATCCTGAAAGCTTGGTTCTATATTGCATTCCTCCGCCCCTACATTATCTTCATCCCCTATTACCGTAAGTGCCTCTGTTAGTATGAGTAATTCATTAACATCCTTATTTTGATTCTCATCTACCACATTAAAAGGATTTCGAAGCCTCTCATTCCATATCAAGGCCTCAAACCATACAAACAACTTAAGGGAGCGTAGTCTATTAATAGGGTTTAAACAAAACCTCAAGTAATGTTCTGAATCAAGCTTTATTAAAACTGTTCTCTGAGGCCCATGTCTATGACTAAGAATAAATAGAATGTGCATTATCAACCTATACTGAAAACAATCAATACCACTCAATTGATATACCCTTGCAAGTAGTTGCGGTAGATTTAAGTTTTAGCTGATTAAAATCAAATACTCGTGCTTGTCAATTATATCTAAAAGAATTTTTATCTTATAAAATATGATCGCCCCAGTACAAGACAAGCTATACATAGTTTCTCCTAGTTAACATATCTTTACAAAAAATTATCAAATAAAGTTAAGTAGTTGACCAAAAATTTATAATTTGAAATAGTATAATTATGAGTTCAAAATTGATATATTTTGCATCCAAGCGTAGACTTAAGTATAAATTAAATATATAATTTAAAATATATTTTTTAAATCTTTGTATACAATTTTTATAAATATTTTGCATACAATTGTTTCTTCTCCATGCCTACTGGATATTCCTATTATTTCATTAATTGTTAGAAATTATTTTATTAACTAATAACTAATTATTCCTATCAAAATTAATTGAAATATATTTTAGTTTTTCTAAAAATATTTTCATTTTATTTTTTTGTTAATTTCTTAATGATAAAGAGATTATTTATAATATAATAAAAATATTTTAGGTATATTTAATAATTCAAATAATATAACTAACAGAAAATGTTACTAACAAAATTGAAATTATTAATAATATTTTGTTACACAAAATAATTACTTATTTAAATATAAAATCATCACTTATTTTATAGTATATAGTAAATATTAATTATACTTACTCCTTACATGTAACTAATTAATTCATGATTAATAATTGATCATTAAAACATTGTATAAAATATTTTGAATATTTCGTAACTTTTAAATAATTTTTCAAATTATATTATTGTTTGTATTATTTTGTAAGGTATCATACAAAATATTTGATATATGCTTTAGTTCTCCTAAACAATTTTTTTTATTTATATTTTTTATTTCTTAACGATAACGAGATTAATTAATATATAATAAAAATATTTCAAGTATATGAGTAAATGTTTTCTATAAAAAACCCTTATTAATATTTAATTATATCTACTAATTATTTACTTATGATTAAAAATTTTTACTGATTCATATTAATGCCTAATTTATAGTCTACATACAATTGTTTATAGCTAATAATTAATTACAAAAAACAAAATTCTTTGATCTTCTATTAATTGCCACGGTCATTTATTATTTATAGAAAACTAAAATAATGTTATTGAGCAATTAATAATAGTACAACAATTTAACACAAAATATTCTAAGTCAATTGGAGTGAACCAAAAATAAATGAATTCATAAAACACGGCAATAAAACATACATAACATAATTATATTATTCATAGTATGATATAAACATAAACATGAACAAACACATTTACTTAAGATAATGAAACAATAACTAATCTAAATTTATGTAATCTAAACACACATATAGCACAATTAAAAATATCAAAAAAACATTAACATAAAATTCACAAAAATACTAAGGTACTTTCATAATATATTTAAGCATAAAATTAGAATAAATACAACATTTACAGGAACATACTTACCTTAATAGGGAGAGTCAACCATGCCTTAATTGTACAGATTATACTTGAGTATAAAAACATAGGCCCCAAGCAAATTGTAAAATTTTTTTTAACATTCTCCCCACCCAAGGAGGAGCTGCAGCCTCTGCCCAGCAAAGAAGAAAAAAGAGGGAAAATTTTTCTTTGCCCCAACTGTGTGGTAAGTCCTTGGAAATTTGTACTTTAATTAGGTTATGTGAAAGGAATAGGATTCTTCATTCATAAGCATATTTGCATAAATTCTTTACGCTGCATGCTGGGTTAGACAAACCACAGATGAAAATATGTAACATATGCCTACACGCAGCAATCACAACCTAGATATTGAGTATGTAAACGAAACATGCAACCCATCATCCTTTCAAACCTAGTTTTTCAGTGTCTTGGTGATTTATGTGTAAGAACTAACCAAAAAACTCCCTAACCCTTGTATGGAATACATGGTTATAGGATGCAATGCCTAAAGTTGTGTAGAATAAAAGAAACAAACCAAATAGGCCCTTATGTGCAGGCTCACTACACTTTGTTGTCACACTTCGTGATTGCAAGATCACCACTCGCGGTTGTGGCGAGCTATCTTGATAGATTGAACTTACATAAACCACTCAATTGAGATAATAGATTGAGAAACATGACCCTCTTGATTGAACTTAAATATTGAAACAGTTGATAAAGATGCATGTGATCCTTATTAGTTGGGGTATAAATTAAAGTCCTAATTAGTGGATTGGTATACTAATTGTTTGATTCTCTAAGTAGACCAACAAAATATATAAGTGGAAATGGGTTGTGAATAACTTTACTCATGTCTAAGTTTCCTATTACTCTCACATGGATTTTTTACCAAAAATTTTACCAAGTGTTTTACTATATTCTCATCTCAAAATAGTAGGTAAACCCATTATTGGCCAATTAGCCATTCACCCACTCTGAAAAACCCTTTTGCAGGTGTTTTTGGAGACAAGTGTGCTTAAGGCTAGTAGATTGCCAACATACAAGATGGAGACCTTAGTTATTGTTATTGTGATATTTAAGAATAAGCAATGTAACCGACATAGTAGTATTTCTTATTTTTTTGCTGCATTATGTAATGACTTATAATTAGGAATGAATGTCATTTCATGGATTAAATGTTATGATGCATGGACTTTGGTATTTGCTAAGGTCATTGTTTCATGAGTATTGCCATGTTACAAACCCGGTTTGAGAGCATGACAATAGCAATTTCTATCCTTTAATTGTTGACTCATATCATTTTTTTTTTTACTCTAACTATAGCAAGTGGCAGAAAGGGACACTAAATTCTAAATTTTAGGTATGTTAGGTTAAAACCTTAATTTGGCTGAAAAGTGCCGCATGCTAGCCACTTGACATTAAAAATTAGGGTTGTTCAAATTTATTTATGGTTGCATGAAGTGCGGTATTGTACTTCATAAAGTGACATCAAATTGAAATTATAAAAAGTAATATAATTACAAATTTTATATTTTTCTATAAAAATACAAAATTTTAAAATTTTTATTTTAAAAATTTTGAAAATATATTTCTTGTCATCATTCATTAAGTGAAATAAATCGAAGCACAATATAGAAATTGAAAATGTCAACAACTTTAATTATCTTGGACATTACTAATTTATTTCATTATATTGAATGTTCAAGTACACAAATCACATGCCCAACTTCTATCAAATTACAAATTCATCAAATGTAAAACAACATTCTCCACATCTTGAAATTCGACACCTGTGACATTTGCGTTTGATTTCTGGGCATCTGATGGCAATTTCTTTGACAAGTTTGTGAGGTAAGTATATCACAAAGGTTTAAAACCTTATTTGATTGTATTTATTTCTATGACTTGTAAGATAAATGGTCGACATGTCATGAAAGAGTTGTAGGGTTCCCAAGGAATAAGTCTGAGGGAGTAGGGGTAGATTATTTATTTGTTGTAACTTAGTAGAGGTACAGGTTGTAGTGATAAGAATATTAGTGACGTGGTGGGCCTTTACCATGGGATCTAGGGGTTGGGGGCGGGGGCGGGGGCGGGGGTGGCAGTCGGGGGAGGAGGGGGCGGCGGCGATGGAGGTGGCAGAGGAGGGGGCAGAGGAGGGGGCACTGGTGAGGGATGGGATGATGGAGAGGAGGGGCACTGGCGGCGGCGATGGAGGTGGCAGAGGAGGGAGCAGTGGAGAGGTGATGGGAGGGCGGCGTCGGTGGAGGTGGCAGAGGAGGGGGCAGTGGTGAGGGTGTGTGGAAGGTGGAGGTAGGGTGCGGAGGATGTGGAGGCCGAGAGGTGGTTGAGGAGTGGTGGTGGCTAGTGGTTAGGGTGCTGGCCGGAGGCGGCGGAGGAGGCGGAGGCGGCGGAGGAGGTGGAGGCGAGGGTGGTGGAGGTGGTGGTGGACAAAATATTTTATGTAGATTTTTGTGCGGTGGAATTCCATGAGGAAGAGTATTGCATAGGTTTCGGAGTGTGGCTGTTGTAGTTGTGGCTGATATGGACAGGAGAGCTACTAGAACCCATAACTTGAATTCTATATTTCCTGCCATGATTACCAAATAGAACTGAAACAATTGGATGCCTGCAAAATCGGTAGTTTTTCCCTTCTATTTATAGGCATAATTCTTTCTTCATTTTGAAATTGAAATGTAGATTCGTATATCCTTTTTTTCAGTAGGTTAGTTACCATTAAATACATAGTGTTAGGTGAGTTTGTTAACGTGCCTAAATTTATTTTATGTAGTACATATTAAAGTTTGAATTCTTGATGCTTATTTTCACCACCTGAAATCTAAAGTCAGAGACTTATAAGTAATGACTATCTTTCTTCTGTTTTCTTCTTTATTTTTTTTTCAAAATTCAATATCTAAAAATACAGCAAGAGTTTTGACGTGAGATATAACATTAGATTTGCAATTAGTTAGTTAGTGTTTTCTTGAATTGAGTTTTTGTTTCTAATAGTTTCAATAAATTTGGGGTGACAGTGCAGGGAAACACCATTCGAATTTGTGCAGTTTTTACCATTTGAAAGTATGGAAATATGCATTTTTATCCCCTTGGAATCTTGTCTAAACAATCAATTTCTTGCCTGCATATACCGTGGTTTCTAGAAAATAGTTGTGTGATCATCATAATACTGGGATACTAATTTAAATGAGATCCAAATCGCACTATTAGCAATTAAGTTCAAATTACTACTTAATTTTTAACTAAATAAATAGATTGTTTTGTCTAGTAATTATAAATGTTTACAAATTATCGTTTAAATGCCTAATGCAAAAGAAACTATCGCTTTTGAATAGAAAAGATAATGTCAAAACCTTAGCTTTCTATTCTATAGTCTGTCAAAATTTGCTCAATGGCACTAATTGTTTGAAAATTATTTCCTATAAATAATTTACTGAATATATGACTCACCAAATAATTACTATTAATGCTTATTACCATTTAAACTAATTGCTTGTACAACTTATAATTTGAGTGATATTAAAATTTTCAAATTAATATCTTTGGAAATCTACTATCTACTACTCTATAAAGGTATGTATCTCTCTTATTGATTTTGGCACATTATTAAATTACATCATTATCCTTAATTAAATATTCATATTTAGTAAAATTAAGGTTAGTTAGGTAAATATAAAATTCTATTTAAAATATAAAGATTTAAGTAGTTAAATAATGATAGAATTCTAACTTATCTTGAATTCTCTTACTGTAATTTATAAATTAATTAAAAATAAAAAATTAATAGAATTCTAAACTATCTAAACTACTTATAAGTTATTATAATTATTAATTATCTACTTATATAAGAATCGTATAATTTTTAAATTAAATAACAATAAATTTGTTAGAGGACACTAACTCATAACTATACCATTTAATTAATAAATATAAAATAAATTAATTTTTTAAAAATAACAAAAAAAAAACTCAGTCACATGAAATTGCAAAAAATAAAATGAGTTGCAATATAAATAATGTTAACACAAACAGGAAAAAATTCAGATAAATAAATAAGTTATAATAAAAAACAACTATAGTTAATGAAATAAATAATATGTCATAAACTACTTTAAGTGTACAAAATTTGACTATAAATTTTATTAAATATGTGATATTTATTTAATATAAGTTAAATTCATTTGAAGTTTGATTATATATAATATAATACCATAGAGACTAGATAAAAATTATTATGATGTGAAATTTTAAATTGTAAGCATAAATACACTGCTTGTTTAAAAACATGTTAACAGATTCGTGTGAATATATAATATTATTAAATGTATTTAAAATATAAAAGTAGATATTAAGAATTAGAAATAAAATGATATATTTAAAAAGATAATTCTATAGAAGAATGGTATAAATATGAGAATGCATAAATATGCAAAAACTGTTCTAAGAAATAGTCAAATTTAATATTTTTGTTATGCACTAACTAGTAACGTATAAAAAATATAAAACAATACATAATAAAATCAATGTTACAAAATCAAAACCAAACAGAAAATTAGTTCACAAATATTAAATTAAAGAATGATGTGTAATGATAAGTTTTATGGTTGGGTTGATGATAATTTATAATATAATTGCATACCAATTTTGAAAATACAATAAGAGAAATAATATAAAATAAACTAATGTGTTGAAATATAAAAACAATTAAATAATTGTACTACATAAAAATAATATTCTATATTATGGATAGTTATTTAAAATATTAAAATAGAAGTATATTTCTTAAAGAAATAAGCTATAATTCAATATAGAAACAAGAAAATTAATTTAATTATTTAGATACTAAGACCTTGCAAGTAAAATATCATAAATATTGTCAAATCAAAACAGCTTGTAAATTATCCAAATTAATACATTCATGCAGTAATCACAACACAAATATTATAAAGTGTAATAAGTAACATGTGCAATATGATCATTCGAATAAAAGACAATACATATTTAATAAAAATATTAAGTAACTTCATAATGATAAGACATCAAGGAAAAATTAATAGTAAATAAAAGTAAAACTTAGCAATGCATAGAAGAGTAAAATTTTAATTTCTAAATGTAAAATTAATGCCACATTGTCTTATACTGATCTGCATAAAGTTTAAAGAAAACAATTACTATATGAATTATGAGCAGTTAATTCTCATGCTTTCTATATTACACTAAAAGTGTATGTGTGAGTGTATCATATTATGTGTTTTTGGCATTTTGTGAAAGTATATATGTATACTTAATTAAATACTTATATTTCTTAAAATAAAGTTGGTTAAGTAAAAATAAAATACTAGTTAAAATATAAACATTTTAGTAGTCAACTACTATAAAATTCTAATTTATTTAAATTTCTTGTATAGTTATTTATAAATTAATTAAAATCAAAGAAATTAGTAAGCACTGAACTATTCAGACTACTTATATGGTTATTATAAATATTAGTCATCTATATTATATATGAAGTGTTTAATTATTTTTAATTAAATTAAAATAAATTTATTGAAAGACACTAATTCATAACAATATCACTTAATAATAAATAGAAAATAAATTAATATTTTACAAACAATTTTAAATGTGCAAAATTTGAATATAAATTTTATTAATTATATATATATTTATTATCTTAAAGTTTATTTATTTGTAATATAGAGATTGAATAACAATTATTAAGATATGAAACTTTAGAATATAAGAATAAAACATATTACGTGTTTGAAAATTTATTAGTAGGTCTAACTAAATTTATACTATTAAAATACATTTAAAATATAGAAAGTAAATTTATAGTATTAGAAACGAAATGATATGCTTAAAAAAAGAAAATTTTATGAAATAATGTAGTGCGTATGAAATTCCACAAGCATGTGTTTTTCGAAGGATATTAACTTAAACTATATCACTCAACTTACGAGAAGTTAAAATTTCAAATAAATAACAAAATGTATTATTATTAGAAATAACTACTATAATAAAATAAATAATATGCTATAAATTATTTTAATAATGTAAAAGTTGACTATAATTTTTTAACTCTGTAATATTTATTTGATATATTTTAATTTTATTTTAAAATTTAATTATCTATAATATAGTACTATAGAGATAGAATAACAATTATTCAAACTTTTGATTGTAAGGATAAAATATACTTTTTGTTGGAAAACTTTTTAATAGATTCACCTTAATATAGTATTGTAAAAGCTCATTGAAAATATAAAATATAAAATTATAGCTTGAGAAATAAAAAGATATGTTATAGGAAGCTAATTTTATGAAAGATTGCTAGAGTGGTTGAACTTGAAAATGTGTCATAATTCATGATTGGAGGCGTGAACTTCACACTTACATAACTCTAAGGGACGTGTTTATGCGTGAAGGATTAAATATTTTTACCCCTTGCATTTCCCAATAGCATTCTATAAATTCACTTATGCGCAAAAGATTTGAACTTGTTTATTAATTCTTTGTTGAATTTAAAAATAAAATCAACAAAATTGAGGTACATGCATGACTATATAGGTGTTACCAAACCCTGCACCCAAAATTCTTAGTCAATTTAAAAGTACAAGATTGAATTTTGTGCTATGTAAATCTAATGTAAAAGAAAAAAAAAGTGAAAACCTTATTTTTGGAATTAATACTTTTCGTACTTTCCACAGAAGGAAAAAAGTAAAAGAAAAAAAAGAGCGGAAGTTTGATTCCATGTTTAACATGTTAACAACACAATTTTAAAATTAATAGATTGGCTGAGGAGATCACACTAACCATTGCCCCTTGATTTGGGGTTAGGGTTTTAGAATCAAAATGAAAGTTTTTTACATACAAAAGTGGGAAAAAAAAGTTGTCAATAATTATCTTAGTTAACATTTAATAATAACAGTACATATGTCTGCATAGACATAACCAAAGTTAGGCTGCAAAATGGCGCATTCGTACATTTTCTTACTTCCAAATTCCATGACATGGAAATCAATTGGGATTACTTTCACTTGGCAGACTTATGCTGCATAAGACCACTTATTATGAAAAATACAATAAACTTATCTCTCTGTTCAAAATGAATACTAAACAAAATAAACTTTGGAAGAAATTTCAGAATGCATTGACATTCCAAATAGCAATTTAAAGGTGGTCATATTTTAAGTTGCTACTTAGCGTTAGTATGTCCAAAAAATAATTTTGAAGTTTTAATATTTTATTCCTTTTTTACAAGTAGGAATGAAAACGGAAGATGAGTTGCGTTGTCTTACTTTCACAAGTTAAATGTTTTCACAATTTGAAGGCGCAAAATTTACATATGTATAACCTAAGAGGCAAGGTGAAATTCAAGCCAAACTACAGATGATCTGCACAATCCCATACATTTTGAGAAATACAACCAATTTTCCTTTTTTATTTCAATCTCTAATTCTTTTCCATGACTTTATTCAACGCTATATGTCATTTATTGGATGTGGAATTTTGGGCTGTGGAAATCCTCAAGGTAATGCATGGTTTCAGAAATGTGAATGGAAGGTTAGCTGTCTATTGTGGCTCAGTGGCTCCATAACTTGATTTCCACATTACTTGCCACGATAACCAAATAGAAACGACTAAATTGTTGCAAGATTGGTAAATTTTTTCACTCTATACGTAGTCATAATTCCTTCATTTTCCAATTGACATGTATATACGTATACCGTTTCTTTCAATAGGTTAGTTATTGTTAAATAAATGGTGGTAGGTCAGTTTCTAAATATGCACAAATTTATTTCATGTAGTACAAATTAAAGTTTGAATTTTAGATGCTTATTTTTAGTACTTGAAATCTAAAGTCAAAGACTTGTAAGTAATAACTAGCGATGGTGTTCAATCTAGGTTTACATATTCATGTTTTTTCCTTTTGTTTTTCCTTTCTCTTCAATATTTGAAAGTTCTGATTACGTAATTCAACACCAAGTATCATAGGCAAAAAGTAAACAATATGAACGCATGAACTTGTTAATGTAGTTTAAAGATTTTTTTCTACATGTGGGGTGTTCCAGGAAAACAATTCTACTATATCAAATGAAATAGGAGTGCAACAAGTTTACATGAAACATTCTAAGAAGTTAATCCTCATTGATCTCAATTTCTCAAATGCTTGAAGAAAATCCCACATTCCTAACTGCACACTCAATTAATCTCATTAGTCCTATCTAATTGGGAATGGCCTTTTTTATTGCAATTTCAAATTATAAATCAGGAATTTGGAACGCTAATAAAAAGCCGTTGCAAACTTTAGATGTGTAATTTGGAACGGTTTTGTTATTGCCGTTCCAAATTACGAATCTGGAGTTTGAAACGGCTTTGTATTGCCATTCCAAATTTGGAACGGTATTTTATTGTCGTTCCAATATTGCAAATATATATATTTACCCTTATGGTTCATTAGACGCCATTTATACATTTTTCCACTCTAAAACACCTTGAAGTCATTTTTAAACAGTAGTCGAAACTTTTTTAGATATTGCTCAAGATATATTGCTAATTTTGGAGGTATCTTCATTAATTAATGTCCAATTTTTGACATATATGGTTAATGTTATTATTTGTGTAGATTTTTAATACTTTAGTGATTTATTTTATTGTGAGTATCCCATTAATTTGTGTATGGATTTTGTGTATGGATATGGAGTAGTGAATTGGGACTATAATTGTGTATAGTATTCTTTTAATTAGATGATGAGGATGTTGTAGAGAAGTTTTTTCCCTTTTTTATTTTGTGTGTGCTTAAGTTGTTGATTTGTAATTTAAACTTTTATTTGTGTTTAAATTTATAATGCACAATATTAAGAGATATTAGGGCATGAATATACAACAAAAACCTCACGGTCGTCGAGGCTTGGTTGAGGACTTTGTCAATGGTGTGACTGATTTTGTTGAATGGGCAAGACAACAACAAAGTTATATAGATGATTCTAAAATTGGGTGTCCATGTTGTTGATGCAAAAACAGCAGGTTCTTGAAGTCTGAAGAAGTTGAATTACATTTGTTCAAAAAGGGCTGCTTAAAGAATTATTTCAATTGGATTAATCATGGTGAAAATGAGTGCTTAAATAGCAACGGTCCATTTGAGTCAGCTGTCACGGTGAGTGAATACAACCTAAGAGAAGGCAATTATCAAAGTATTTCATGGAGCAAATGATGTTGAACGATGCACAAATGCAACATGGGGTCTCGTATGTGTGGGAAGCAAGTGGTAGTGGTTCAAATCAAATATATGATGGTAATGACAAAGTTGATGGCACAGAGCATGTTAAAGCAGGTGATGCTCATGAGCCAACGAATAAATTCTTGAATGTGTTACATGCAGCAGATGAACCATTGTATAAAGGATGTGGAAATTCATCTTAATTGTCGGTTGTAGCAAGAATGGTGAGTATAAAAACAGATTATGGTATGTTAGAAAGTTATTTTGATGATATATTTAGTTTGATAGATGAGATTCTACCTCCTAACCATAGAATGCTGGTAGACTATTATAGTACGAAACGACTTATAAGAGATTTAGGACTCTCTATGTGCGAGATAGATTGTTGTCCAACTAAGTGCATGTTATATTAGAAATCTGAAAGTAACCTTCATAACTGCAAATTTTGTGGTGCGCCTAAGTACAAGGTCAAGTCTAGCATCCAAAACCATAGAAAAATGGTACCATTTGCTCGCCTACATTATTTGCCTTTGACTCACCGTTTGTAGAAATTGTATGTATTAGATGTAATAGTAGACCAGATAATTCGACATGCAGCACACACAATTGATGAGGGAACTATGTGTCACCCCTCAGATGGAGTAACTTGGAAAAGTTTTAATGAAAGGTATCCTAAATTTGCTACTGAGCCACGCAATGTAAGGCTTTATTTATGTGTGTATGGATTTGCACCATATGGATTGTATGGCAAGACATATTCTTCTTGGCGCATCATTATGACACCATAGAATCTTCCACCAGGTTTGTGTGTGAAGACCTCATATATATTTCTGTCTTTAGTGCTTCTTTGCCCATCATTTGTCAATAGTGTGACAATTTTGTTGAATGGGCAAGACAACAATAAAGTTATATGGATGGTTCTAAAATTAATTGTCCATGTTGTTGATGCAAGAATAACAGGTTCTTGGAGCCTAAAGAAGTTGAATTACATTTGCTCAGAAAAGGGCTGCATAAAGAATTATTTCAATTGGACTAGTCGTGATGAAAATGAGTGCTTTAATAGCAACAATCCATCTGAGTCAGTTGTCATGGTGAGTGAATACAACTTGGAAGAAGACAATTATCAAAAGATTTAATGGGAGCAAAGGATGTTGAATGATGCACAAATACAACATGGGGCCTCATATGTGTGGAAAGCAAGTGGTAGCAGCTCAAATCAAATGTATGATGGTGATGATAGAGCTGATGATGGCAGGAGCATGTTAAAGCAGGTGATGCTCATGGGCCAACAAATAAATTCTTAGATGTGTTATGTGCGGTAGATGAACCATTGTATAAGGGATGTGAAAAATTCATCTCAATTGTCGGCTATGGCAAGAATAGTGAGTATAAAAATAGACCATGTCATGTCAGAAAGTTATTTTGATGATATATTTAATTTGATTGATGAGATTCTACCTTGCGACCATAGCATGCCGGTAGACTATTATAGTACAAAACAACTTATAAGAGATTTGGGACTCTTTATGCAGAAGATAGATTGTTGTCCAACTAGATGCATGTTATATTAGAAATCTAAAGGTAACCTTCATAACCGCAAGTTTTGTGGTACGCCTAGGTACAAGGTCAAATCTGGCGCACAAAACCAGAGAAAAAAGGTATCATTTGCTGGCCTATATTATTTGCCTTTGACTCACCGTTTGCAGAAATTGTATGCATGAGATGTAACAACAAACCAAATGATTTGACATGCAGCACACAAAACTGATGAGGGAACTATGTGTCATCCCTCAGATGGGGTAGCTTGGAAAAGTTTTAGTGAAAGTCATCCCGAATTTGCTACTGAAACACGCAATGTAAAGCTCTATTTATGTGCAGATGGATTTGTATCATATAGATTGTATGGCAAGTCATATTCTTCTTAGCCCATCATTGTGACACCGTATAATCTTCCGTCAAATTTGTGTATGAAGAACCTATAAATATTTCTGTCTTTAGTGATTCCTAGTCCATCAAATTATAAAAGACTTATTGACATTTACCTACAACCTTTGGTAGATGAACTACTCATATTGTGGCATGGAGTTCAACATATGATGCATCACAGCATAATACCTTCAATATGAGGGTTTTTTAATTGTGGACAATAACTAATCTAAATTTATGTTAACTAAACACACATATAACACAATTAAAAATATCAAAAAAACATTAACATAAAATTCACAAAAATATTAAATCACTTTCATAATATAGTTAAGCATAAAATTAGAATAAATACAACATTTGCAGGAACATACTTACCTTAATAGAGAGAGTCAACCATGCCTTAATTGTACACATTATACTCGAGTATAAAAACATAGGCCCCCAAGAAAATTGTAAAAATTTTTCTTAACATTCTCCCTACCCAAGGAGGAGCTGTAGTCTCCTCCCAGCAAAGGAGAAAAAAGAGAGAAAATTTTTCTTTGCCCAACTGTGAGGCAAGTCCTTAGGAATTTGTACTTTAATTAGGTTATGTGAAAGGAATAGGATTCTTCATTCATTAGCATATTTGCATAAATTCTTTACGATGCATGCTGGGTTAGACAAACCACATAGGTGAAAATATGTAACATATGCCTACACGTAGCAATCACAACCTAGATATTAAGTATGTAAACGAAACATGCAACTCGTCATCCTTTTCAAACCTAGTTTTTTTAGTGTCTTGGTGATTTATGTGTAAGAACTAACTAAAAAACTCTCTAACCCTCGTATGGAATACATGATTATAGGATGGAATGCCTAAAGTTATGTAGAATAAAAGAAACAAACCAAATAGGCCCTTATGTGCAGGATAACTATACTCTGTTGTCACACTTCATGATTGCAAGATCACCACTCGTGATTGTGGCGAGCTACCTTGATTTGGGTTAGAAATTGAGACAACTAACAGTGTGCGCATGACTCTCTCATTCATGATTATAGATTAAACTTATATGACCCACTCAATTGGAGTAATAGATGGAGATACACGACTCTCTCAATTGAATTTAAATATTGAGACAGTTGATAAGGATGCACGTGATCCTTATTAGTTGGAGTTACAGATTAAAGTTCTAATTAGTAGATTGGTATACTAATTGTTTGATTCTCTAAGCAGACCAACAAAATATATAAGTGGAAATGGGTTGTGAATAATTATACTCATGTCTAAGTTTCCTATTACTCTCACATGGATTTTTGACCAAAAATTTTTCCAAGTGTTTTACTATGTTCTTATCTCAAAATGACAGGTAAACTCTTTATTGGCCAATTAGCCACTCACCCAGTTTGAAAAACCCTTTTGCACGTGATGCTATTGGAGACAAGTGTGCTTAAGGCTAGTAGATTGCCAACATACAAGATGGAGACCATAGTTATTTTTATTTTGATATTTAAGAATAAGCAATGTAACCGATATAGTAGTATTTCTTATTTTTTTGCTGCATTATGTAATGACTTATAATTAGGAATGAATGTCATTTTATGGATTAAATGTTCTTATGCATGGACTTTGGTATTTGCTAAGGTAATTGTTTTATAAGTATTGCCATGTCACAAACCCAGTTTGAGAGTATGACAACAGCAATTTCTATCCTTTAATTGTTGACTCATATCATTTTTTTTACTCTGACTATTGCAAGTGGCAGAAAGGGACACTAAATTCTAAATTTTAGGTATGTTAGGTTAAAACCTTAATTTGACTGAAAAGTACATGGTGGCCACTTGACATTAAAAATTAGGGTTGTTGGAACTTATTTATGGTGGCACGAAGTTCGGTGTTGTACTTCATAAAGTGACATCAAATTAAAATTATAAAAAGTAATATAACAGGAAATTTTATATTTTTCCATAAAAATACAAAATTTTAAAATTTTTATTTTAAAAATTTTGAAAATATATTTCTTGTCATCATTCATTAAGTGAAATAAATCAAAGCACAATATAGAAATTGAAAATATCGACAACTTTAATTATCTTGAACACTACTAATTTATTTCATTATATTGAATGTACAAGTACACAAATCACATGCCCAACTTCTATCGAATTACAAATTCATCAAATGTAAAACAACATTCTCCACATCTTGAAATTCGACACCTGTGACATTTGCGTTCGATTTCTAGGCATCTGATGGCAATTTCTTTGACAAGTTTTTGTGAGGTAAGTACATCACAGAGGTTTAAAACCTTATTTGATAGTATTTATTTTTATGACTCGTAAGATAAATGGTTGACATGTTATGAAAGAGTTGTAGGGTTCCCAAGATATAGGTCTAAGGGAGTAGGGGTAGATTATTTGTTTGTTGTAACTTAGTAGAGGTACAGGTTGCAGTGATAAGAATATTAGCGATGTCGTGAGGCTTTACCATGGGATCTAGGGGGTGGGGGTGGGGGCGGGGGTGGCAGTCGGGGGAGGAGGTGGAGGCGGCGGGGGAGGTGGAGGTGGCGGAGGAGGGGGCAGTGGTGAGGTGATGGGGAGGGCGGCGGTGGCAAAGGAGGCGGTGGGGAGGAGGGGTCGGAGGCGGAGGGGGCAGTGGTGAGGGTGATGGGGAGGGCGGGGCGGCAGAGGAGGCGCTGGGGGAGGAGGGGCAGTGGTGAGGGTGATGGGGAGGGCGGCGGCGGCAGAGGAGGCGCTGGGGGAGGAGGGGGCAGTGGTGAGGGTGATGGGGAGGGCGGCGGCGGCAGAGGAGGTGGTGGCGGAGGAGGGGGCAGTGGTGAGGGTGATGGGGAGGGCGGCGGCGGCAGAGGAGGCGGTGGGGGAGGAGGGGGTGGAGGAGGAGGAGGAGGCGGAGGCGGCGGAGGAGGTGGAAGCGAGGGTGGTGGGGGTGGTGGTGGACAAAATATTTTATGTAGATTTTTGAGCGGTGGAATTCCCGGATGGGGAATTTTGCATAGCTTTGAGATTGTGGCTGTTGTAGTTGTGGCTGATATGGCCAGGAGAGCTACTAGAACCCATAACTTGAGTTCTATATTTCCTGCCATGATTACCAAATAGAACTGGATGCCTGCAAAATCGGTAGTTTTTTCCTTCTATTTATAGGCATAATTCTTTCGTCATTTTGGAATTGACATGTGGATTCGTATATCCTTTTTTCAGTAGGTTAGTTACCATTAAATAAATAGTGTTAGGTGAGTTTGTTAATGTGCCCAAATTTATTTTATGTAGTACATATTAAAGTTTGAGTTCTTGATGCTTATTTTCAGCACTTGAAATCTAAAGTCAGAGACTTATAAGTAATAACTATCTTTCTTCTGTTTTCTTCTTTATTTGTTTTTCAAAATTCAATATCTAAAAATACAGCAAGAGTTTTGACGTGAGATATAACATTAGATTTGCAATTAGTTTAGTTAGTGTTTTCTTGAATTGAGTTTTTGTTTCTAATAGTTTCAATAAATTTGGGGTGACAGTGCAGGGAAACACCATTCGAATTTGTGCAGTTTTTACCATTTGAAAGTATGGAAATATGCATTTTTATCCCCTTCGAATCTTGTCTAAATAATCAATTTCTTGCCTGCTTATACCGTGGTTTCTAGAAAATAGTTGTGTGATCATAATAATACTGGGATACTAATTTAAATGAGATCCAAATCGCACTATTAGCAATTAAATTCAAATTACTACTTAAATTTTAACTAAATAAATAGATTGTTTTGTCTAATAATTATAAATGTTTACAAATTATCGTTTAAATGCGTAATGCAAAAGAAACTATCACTTTTGAATAGAAAAGATAATGTCAAAACCTTAGCTTTCTATTCTATAGTCTGTCAAAATTTGCTCAATGGCACTGATTGTTTGAAAATTATTTCCTATAAATAATTTACTGAATATATGACTCACCAAATAATTACTCTTAATGCTTATTACCATTTAAACTAATTGTTTGTACAACGTATAATTTGAGTGATATTAAAATTTTCAAATTAATATCTTTGGAAATCAACTATCTACTACTATATAAAGGTATGTATCTCTCTTATTGATTTTGGCACATTATTAAATTACATCTTTATCCTTAATTAAATATTCATATTTAGTAAAATTAAGGTTAGTTAGGTAAATATAAAATTCTATTTAAAATATAAAGATTTCAGTAGTTAAATAATGATAGAATTCTAACTCATCTTGAATTCTTCTATTGTAACTTATAAATTAATTAAAAGTAAAAAATTAATAGAATTCTAAATTATTTAAACTACTTATAAGTTATTATAATTATTAATTATCTACTTATATATGAATTGTATAATTTTTAAATTAAATAACAATAAATTTGTTGGAGGACACTAACTCAAAACTATACCACTTAATTAATAAATATAAAATAAATTAATTTGTTAAAAATAACAAAAAAAACTCAGTCACATGAAATTGCGGAAAATAAAATGAGTAGCGAAATAATTTTAACACAATCAGTAAAAAATTCAGATAAATAAATAAGTTATAATAAAAAACAATAATTTGACTATAAATTTTATTAAATATGTGATATGTGTATTTAATATAAGTTAAATTCATTTTAAAGTTTGATTATATATAGTATAATATCATAGAGACTGGATAAAAGTTATTATGATGTGAAATTTTAAATTGTAAGCATAAATACACTATTTGTTTGAAAACATGTTAATAGATTCATGTGAATATAATATATTTAAAATATAAAAGTAGATATTAAGAATTAGAAATAAAATGATATATTTAAAAAGATAATTCTATAGAAGAATGATACAAATATGAAAGTACATAAATATGCAAAAAATGTTGTAAGAAATAGTAAAATTTAATATTTATGTTATGCACTAATTAGTAATGTATAAAAAATACAAAATATTACATAATAAAATCAATGTTACAAAATTAAAACCAATAGAAAATCTAGTTCATAAATATTAAATTAAAGAATGATGTGAGTAGTAATATAAGCAATGTTAATACAGTCAGTGAAAATTTCAAATAAATAAATAAGTTATAAAAAATCAACTATAGCTATGAAATAAATAATATGTTATAAATAATTTTAAATGTACAAATTTTGACTATAAATTTTATTAAATATTTGATATTTAGTTAATATAAGTTAAATTCATTTTGAAGTTTGATTATATAAAATATAATTCCATAGAGACTAGATAAAAATTATTATGAAGTGAAATTTTAAATTGTAAGTATAAATACACTGCTTGTTTGAAAACATGTTAGCATATTCGTGTGAATATGTAATATTATTAAATGTATTTAAAATATAAAAGTAGATATTAAGAATTAGAAATAAAATGATATATTTAAAAAGATAATTCTATAGAAGAATGGTATAAATATGAGAATGCATAAATATGCAAAAACTATTCTAAGAAATAGTCAAATTTAATATTTTTGTTATGCACTAACTAGTAATGTATAAAAAATATAAAATAATACATAATACAATCAATGTTACCAAATTAAAACCAAGCAGAAAATTTAATTCATAAATATTAAATTAAAGAATGATGTGTAATGATAAGTTTTATGGTTGGGTTGAAGATAATTTACAATATAATTGCATACCAATTTTAAAAATACAATAAGTGAAATAATATAAAATAAAATAATGTGTTGAAATATAAAAACAATCAAATAATTGTACTACATAAAAATAATATTCTATAATATGGATAGTTATTTAAAATATTAAAATAGAAGTATATTTCTTAAAGAATAAGCTAAAATTCAAAATAAACACAAGAAAAATAAAAACAAGAAAATTAATTTAATTAATTAGATAGTAAGACCTTACAAGTAAAATATCATAAATCTTGTCAAATAAAAACAGCTTGTAAAATATCCAAATTAATACATTCATGCAGTAATCACAACACAAATTTTATAAAGTTTAATAAGTAACATGTGCAATATGATCATTCGAATAAAAGACAATACATGTTTAATAAAAATATTAACTTCATAATGATAAGATATCAAGAAAAAATTAATAGTAAATAAAAGTAAAACTTAGCAATGCATAGAAGAGTAAAATTTTAATTTCTAAATGTAAAATTAATGCCACATTGTCTTATACTGATCTGCATAAAGTTTAAGGAAAACAATTACTATATGAATTATGAACAGTTAATTCTCATGCTTTCTATATTACAATAAAAGTGTATGTGTGAGTGTATCATATTATGTGTTTTTGACATTTTGTGAAAGTATATATGTATACTTAATTAAATACTTATATTTCTTAAAATAAAGTTGGTTAAGTAAAAATAAAATACTAGTTAAAATATAAACATTTTAGTAGTCAACTAATATAAAATTCAAATTTATTTAAATTTCTTGTATAATTATTTATAAATTAATTAAAATCAAAAAAATTAGTAAGCAGAACTATTCAGACTACTTATATGGTTATTATAAATATTAGTCATCTATATTATATATGATGTGTTTAATTATTTTTAATAAATTAAATTAAATTTATTGAAAGACACTAATTCATAACAATATCACTTAATAATAAATAGAAAATAAATTAATATTTTACAAACAATTTTAAATGTGCAAAAATATGAATATAAATTTTATTTATTATATATATATTTATTATTTATTTATTTTTAATATAGAGATTGAATAACAATTATTAAGATATGAAACTTTAGAATGTAAGAATAAAACATATTACGTGTTTGAAAATTTATTAGTAGGTCTATCTAAATTTATACTATTAAAATACATTTAAAATATGGAAAGTAAATTTATAGCATTAGAATAAAATGACATGCTTAAAAAAAGAAAATTTTATGAAATAAAGTAGTGCGTATGAAATTCCATAAGCATGTGTTTTTGGGAGGATATTAACTTAAATTATATCACTCAACTACAATATGTTAAAATTTCTAATAAATAAGAAAATGTATTATTATTAGAAATAACTACTATAATAAAATAAATAATATGCTATAAATTATTTTAATAATGTAAAAGTTGACTATAATTTTCCAACTCCATAATATTTATTTGATATATTTTAATTTTATTTTAAAATTTAATTATCTATAATATAATACTCTAGAGATAGAATAACAATTATTCAAACTTTTGATTGTAAGGATAAAATATACTTTTTGTTGGAAAACTTTTTAATAGATTTACCTTAATATAGTATTGTAAAAGCTCATTGAAAATATAAAATATAAAATTATAGCTTGAGAAATAAAATTATATGTTATAGAAAGCTAATTTTATGAAAGATTGCTAGAGTGGTTAAACTTGAAAATGTGTCATAATTCAAATTGGAGGCGTGAACTTCACACGTTACATAACTCTAAGGGACAAGTTTATGCGTGAAGGATTAAAAATTTTTACCCCTTGCATTTCCCAATAGCATTCTATAAATTCACTTACGCGCAAAAGATTTGAACTTGTTTATTAATTCGTTGTTGAATTTAAAAATAAAATCAACAAAATTGAGGTACATGCATGACTATATAGGTGTTACCAAACCCTGCACCCAAAATTTTAAGTCAATTTAAAAGTACAAGATTAAATTTTGTGCTATGTAAATCTAATGTAAAAGAAAAAAAAAAACTGAAAACCTTATTTTTGGAATTTACATATGTATAACCTAAGAGGCAAGGTGAAATTCAACCCAAACTACAGATGATCTGCACAATCCCATATATTTTGAGAAATACAACCAATTTTCCTTTTTTATTTCTCAATCTCTAATTCTTTTCCATGACTTTATTCAACGCTATATGTCATTTATTGGATGTGGAATTTTGGGCCGTGGAAATCCTCAAGGTAGTCTTATGCATGGTTTCGGAAATGTGAATGGAAGGTTAGCTGTCTATTGTGGCTCAGTGGCTCCATAACTTGATTTCCACATTACTTGCCACAATAACCAAATAGAAACGACTAAATGCTTGCAAGATTGGAAAATTTTTTCACTGTCTTCGTAGTCATAATTCCTTCATTTTCCAATTGACATGTATATACGTCTACCGTTTTTTTCAATAGGTTAGTTATTGTTAAATAAATGGTGTTAGGTTAGTTTCTAAACATGCACAAGTTTATTTCATGTAGTACAAATTAAAGTTTGAATTTTAGATGCTTATTTTAATACTTGAAATCTAAAGTCAAAGACTTGTAAGTAATAACTAGCGATAATGTTCAATCTAGTTTTATATATTTATGTTTTTCCCTTTTGTTTTTCCTTTCTCTTCAATATTTGAAAGTTCTGATTACGTCATTAACACCAAGTATCAGAGGCAAAAAGTAAACAACATGAATGCATGAACTTGTTAATGTAGTTTGAAGACTTTTTTCAACATCTGGGGTGTTCCAGGAAAACAATTCCACTATATCAAATGAAATAGGAGTGCAACAAGTTTATATGAAACACTCTAAGAAGTTAATCCTCATTGACCTCAATTTCTCAAACGCTTCAAGAAAATCCCACATTCCTAACTGCACACTCAATTAGTCTCACTAGTCCTATCTAATTTGGAATGGCCTTTTTTATTGCAATTCCAAATTCCAAATCAGGAATTTGGAAATAAAAAGCCGTTCCAAACTTCAGATGTGTAATTTGGAACGTTTTTGTTATTGCTGTTCCAAATTATGAATCTGGAGTTTGAAATGGCTTTGTATTACCATTCCAAATTTGGAATAGTTTTTTATTGTCGTTCCAATATTTTAAATATATATATTTACCCTTATGGTTCATCAAACGCCATTTATGCATTTTTCCACTCTAAAACACCTTGAAGCGATTTTCAAACGGTAGTCGAAACTTTTTTATATATTGCTCAAGATATATTGCTAATTTTGGAGGTATCTTTACTAATTAATGTCCAATTTTTGACATATATGGTTAATGTTATTATTTGTGTAAATTTTTAATACTTTAGTGATTTAGTTTATTGTGAGTATCCCATTAATTTGTGTATGGATATGGAGTAGTGAGTTGGGATTATAATTGTTTATAGTATTCTTTTAATAGGATGATGAGGATGTTGTAGAGAAGTTTTTTCCCTTTTTTATTTTGTGTGTGTTTAAGTTGTTGATTTGTAATTTAAACTTTTATTTTTGTTTAAATTTATGATGCACAATGTTAAGAGATATTAGAGCATGGATGTACAACAAAAACCTCATGGTTGTCAAGGCTTGGTTGAGCAGTTTGTTAATGGTGTGACTGATTTTGTTGAATAGGCAAGACAAGAACAAAGTTATATAAATGTTTTTAAAATTGGGTGTCCATGTTGTTGATACAAGAACAGTAGGTTCTTAAAGCCTGAAGAAGTTGAATTACATTTGCTTAGAAAGTGCTGCGTAAAGTATTATTTTAACTGGACTAGTCATGGTGAAAATTAGTGCTTAAATAGCAACAGTCCATCTGAGTCAGCTATCACAGTGAGTGAATACAACCTGGGAAAAGGTAATTATCAAAAGATTTTATGAGAGCAAAGGATGTGGAACGATGCACAAATGCAACATGAGGCCTCATATGTATTGGATGCAAATGGTAGTGGTTCAAATCAAATGTATGATAGTGATGACAAAACTGATGGCACAGAGCATGTTGAAGCAGGTGATGGTCATGGGTCAACAAATAAATTCTTGGATGTGTTACGTGCAGCAAATAAACCATTGTATGAAGGATGTGAAAATTCATCTCAATTGTCGGCTGTGGGAAGAATGGTGAGTATAAAAATAGACCATGGCATGTCAGAAAATTATTTTGATGATATATTTAGTTTGATTGATGAGATTTTACCTCGTGACTATAGAATGCCAGTAAACAATTATAGTACGAAATGACTTATAAGAGATTTGAGACTCTCTATGTGGAAGATAGATTGTTGTCCAACTGGATGCATGTTATATTAGAAATCTGAAAGTACCCTTCACAACTGCAAGTTTTGTGGTGCGCCTAGATACAAGGTCAAGTCCAGCATCCAAAACCATAGAAAAAAGATACAATTCACTCGCCTACATTATTTGCCTTTGACTCACCATTTGCAAAAATTGTACGCATCAGATGTAACAGCAAACCAGATGATTTGGCATGCAGTACACCTAACTGATGAGGGAACTATGTGTCACCCCTTAGGTAAGGTAGCTTGGAAAAGTTTTAGTGGAAGACATCCTAAATTTGTTACTGAGCCACGTAATGTAAGGCTCTATTTATATACAGATGGATTTGTACCATATGGATTGTATGGCAAGACATATTCTTCTTGGCCCATATTGTGATACCATATAATCTTCCGCCAGGTTTGTGTGTGAAGAACCCATACATATTTTTGTTTTTAGTGATTCCTAGCTCATCATTTGTCAATGGTGTGACTAATTTTGTTGAATGGGCAAGACAACAACAACGTTATATAGATGGTTCTAAAATTGGGTGTCCATGTTGTTGATGCAAGAATAGCAGGTTCTTGGAGCCTGAAGAGGTTGAATTACATTTGCTCAGAAAGTGCTGTGTAAAGAATTATTTCAATTGGACTAGTGACGATGAAATGAGTGCTTAAATAGCAATGGTCCATCTGAGTTAGTTGTCACGGTGAGTGAATACAACTTGAGAGAAGGTAATTATCAAAGGATTTCATGGGAACAAAGGATGTAGAATGATGCACAAATGCAACATGGGGCCTCATATGTGTGGGAAACAAATGGTAGCGGTTCAAATCAAATGTATGATGATGATGACAGAGCTGATGGCATGGAGCATGTTGAAGCAGGTGATGCTCATGGGCCAACAAATAAATTCTTGGATGTGTTACGTGCAGCAGATGAACCATTGTATGAAGGATGTGAAAATTCATCTCAATTGTCGGCTGTGGCAAGAATGGTGAGTATAAAAACAGACCATGGCATGTCAAAAAGTTATTTTGATGATATATTTAGTTTGATTGATGAGATTCTACCTCATGACCATAGAATGTCAGTAAACAATTATAGTACGAAACGACTTATAAGAGATTTGGGACTCTCTATGCGGAAGATAGATTGTTGTCCAACTGGATGCATGTTATATTAGAAATCTGAAAGTAGCCTTCACAACTGCAAGTTTTGTCGTACGCCTAGGTACAAGGTCAAGTCCAGCATCTAAAACCATAGAAAAAAGGTACCATTCACTCGCCTATATTATTTACCTTTGACTCACTATTTGCAAAAATTGTACGCATCAGATGTAACAGCAAACCAGATGATTTGGCATGCAGTACATATAATTGATGAGGGAACTATGTGTCAACCCTCAGATAGGGTAGCTTGGAAATTTTTTAGTGAAAGGCATCTTGAATTTGCTATTGAGCCACGCAATGCAAGGCTCTATTTATATGCAGATGGATTTGCACCATATGGATTGTATGGCAAGACATATTCTTCTTGGCCCATCATTGTGATACCATATAATCTTCTGCCAGGTTTGTGTATGAAGAACCCATACATATTTTTGTTTTTAGTGATTCCTAGCTCATCATTTGTCAATGGTGTGACTAATTTTGTTGAATGGGCAAGACAACAACAAAGTTATATAGATGATTCTAAAATTGGGTGTCCATGTTGTTGATTACAAGAACAGCAGGTTCTTAGAGTCTGAAGAAGTTGAATTACATTGGCTCAGAAAGTGCTGTGCAAAGAATTATTTCAATTAGACTAATCATGGTGAAAATGAATGCTTAAATAGCAATGGTCCATCTGAGTTAGCTATCACAGTGAGTGAATACAACTTGAGAGAAGGCAATTATCAAAGGATTTCATGGGAGCAAAGGATGTAGAACGATGCACAAATGCAGCATGGGGCCTTATATGTGTGAGAAGCAAGTGGTAGCGGTTCAAATCAAATGTATGATGGTGATGACAGAGCTGATGGCACGGAGCATGTTGAAGAAAGTGATTTTCTTGGGCCAATAAATAAATTCTTGGATGTGTTATGTGCGGCAGATGAACCATTGTATGAAGGATGTGAAAATTCATCTCAATTGTTGCCTGTGGCAAGAATGGTGAGTATAAAAACAGACCATGGTATGTTAAAAAGTTATTTTGATGATATATTTAGTTTGATTGATGAGATTCTACCTCGTGATCATAGAATGCTAGTAGACTGTTACAGTACGAAAAGACTTATAAGAGATTTGGGACTCTCTATGCGGAAGATAGATTGTTGTTCAACTGGATGCATGTTATATTAGAAATCTGAAAGTAACCTTCACAACTGCAAGTTTTATGGTGCGGCTAGGTACAAGATCAAGTCCGGCACCCAAAACCATAGAAAAAAGGTACCATTCACTCACCTACATTATTTACCTTTGACTCACCATTTGCAGAAATTGTATGCATCAGATGTAACAGCAAACCAGATGATTTGGCATGCAACACACACAACTGATGAGGGAACTATGTCTCACCCCTTAGATAGGGTAGCTGGAAAAGTTTTAGTGAAAGGCTTCCTGAATTTGCTATTGAGCCACGCAATGTAAGGCTCTATTTATGTGCAAATGGATTTACATCATATGGATTGTATGGCAAGACATATTCTTCTTGACCCATCATTGTGACACCATATAATCTTCCCCCAGGTTTGTGTGTGAAGAACCCATACATATTTCTGTCTTTAGTGATTCTTAGTCCATCAAATTCTAAAAGATTTATTGACATTTACCTACAACCTTTGGTAGACAAGCTACTCATGTTGTAGCATGAAAGAGTTCCAACATATGATGCATCACGGCATAGTTCTTTCAATATGAGGGTTATTTTATTGTGGGTAATTCATGACTTGCCTACTTACTCTATGATTTCTAAATGGAGTTGTACTGGGTTGATGGAGTGTCCAGTGTGTATGGAATATACTAAGGCTTCTTATCTTCAACATACTAGGAAGTCAAGTTATTTTGATTGTCACTACTAATTTCTTTCCCTTGATCACCCTTAAAGGAGGAATAAGAAAAATTTTACGAAAGGATGTATAGAGTACCGCACCCCATCCTCTATTATGTCAAGCAAATTTATGCGAGATCGGGTATATGGGCTCCCTCGGGCCATTGATGACCCAATATCAAGATTGGCTAGTTATGGTACTGAACATAAATGGACAAAGAGAAGCATATTATTGGATCTACCTTATTGGAAGGATAATATATTGCGACACAACTTTGATGTCATACATATCGAGAAGAATATGTTCGACAATGTGTTCAACACAGTGATAGATATTAAAGGAAAAACGAAAGACACCTTGAATGGTTTGTAAGGATATGAGTAAGAGCTGTGATCGACTAGAGATTACAATTCCACTAGAAAGTGATGGGCCTAAACCCAATGCAACATACACTTTTAGTCGAGATCAGAAACGCACGATATATCAATGGCTTATGTAATTAAGGTTTCCAGATGGGTATGCTTCGAACTTCAGTCATTGCGTTGACATGATGAAATTGAAATTATATGATATGAAGACTCACAATGCACATGTATTACGGAGTGCCTACTTCCTATTGCATTTAGAGAGCTGTTGCCAAGATTTGTGTGGAATGCATTAATTGAGTTGAGTTTGTTTTTCCAACAAATTTGCTTACATGTACAAAACGTTAGTCAACTATAAGAGTTGGAGGATAAGACCCCAATTTTACTTTGCAACCTTGAGAAAATCTTTCCTCCATTATTTGTCTACTCAATGGAGGACTTAGTTATTCATTTACCATATGAGGCGGGGATTGGTGGGTTAGTACAATATAGATGGATATATCCATTTGAGAGGTTTGATTGTACATCAAATTATGTCCAAATGTACTTAATCTATTTTCTATTTGATGAAGATGAAGGTGATTTTACTGATTTTCTTAACAGGTCCCTTTGAACCTTGAAGAAGAAAGTCAGGAACAAAGTATGTGTTGAAACTTCAATATGTGAAGCATATGCTGTGGAGGAAATAGCTACATTTGCATCATACTATTTTAAATCAACTATTCAATCAAAAAGAAATAAATCAGTCCATAATGACCCACGAACTATGCCATCTACAACTGCATCCTTCTTTATTTTCAATTATCTCAGTCGACTATGCCGCCGTAGGCCTTCACATTATCTCAATACTTCTGAGAAGCACACAACAGAACATATGTTTTATTGAACTGTCTGGAGGTTGAACTAATCTATAGGTACACATAATGTAGTACAAATATAATTACATTTGAACTATGATTTTCCACTAAGCTAACATATTGTTTCCTGAAGCCAGGCTGTTTGTTTCCCAGTACGACGAGGCTAATCCCCTCATGGACAAGATTGTAGCTGAGTAATTCCACCCATGGTTTAAAACATATGTAAGCACAATTACACCAATATTGAGTTTAATCATTATATAGCATATATCATTGCTGAGGTATTTTTTATAAAATAGATTTTGAATCCAAGTAGCGTCATAAATGATCCGTTAATGAGGAGCTGAGCCTATGGTCCAAGAAATCGAGTCACATGCTATTCAAAATATATGGTAAATAGATTTAGGTTCCACACATTTGACCATGCCCAAGACAAATCAATAAGGAACTATAGTGTTTGTGTTCGATTATCCTGCAACAATGACACAGAGTATGATTTTTTTGGACTATTAGAGGAAATATTGAAGTTTCAATACTGTAACTTGTCAAATATGTATATCACACTATTCAAGTGTCAGTGGGTTGACCCCTTGATAGGGCAGAAAACACATCCTAAATACGACATAATTGATGTTAATCTATCACGTATCTACAAGACAGATGAACTATTTGTGCTTGTTCAACAAGCTATTCAAGTATATTATGTAGGATACCCTGGTTCAAAAAGGAACAAAGTTGATTGGATTGCTGCGTGTAAAACTAAGGTTAGAAGTACTATGGAAGTGAAGTGGAGTATTATCCCTTTTCAGCTTGACAATGAATTCATGTATGGCATATGGTCAACACATTAAATGTTCTTATTTTGTATGACCCTTCACGTATTAGACTACATGTACACTCGCATGAGGATATAGAGGCTGATATTTATAGTAATAGGTTAACTGATAATTTTAGAGATATCTCGACAGATACCTCACCTAATAGTAGTGAATCTAATGATTCTAAAGAAGGAGGCGATGTGTAATTATTCCTACTAACAAGTCAAAATTCAATGACTTTTGTATATATAAACAAAATTTTAAATTTATATATCTGTCATATTCACAAGGCTTTTCGCCATAGTTTTGTTAAAATTTGGATGTTAATTATCAAAATACATACCAATATATATAAACAGAACAACAAAAGAACAAAGTTCATACCAAATATACATAAATGGAACAATGAATATCAAAGTTCATTATAAACTTAGTTGTCATTCAACATACATAAATGGAACATAAAAATGTGCACTAATAATCGCCCTTATCTCCCGATGTTGTGTGTTCTACAGACGTAGATGGTCATACATCCTCAGGTGAATGTGGCCGCTGAGATACAAGATATGGGATAGGTTTGAATAGATGAGACCATGCTGGCATAGGTCCCGCTGCACTATACGCTGATAGTCGTAGATGGCCTCGTCTCGTGCTGTGGCATAGTCCCAATATTAGTGAGTCTATTGGTAATAATGATCCTAACAAGTAATTAGCGTAGCTAGCTGGGCCTTGAGCCATCCTATACGGTCATCCTATGATGTCATGTATTCTCTTTCTTCCCTCATAAGTCTGACCATCGTATCCATACAATCTGATAAATTATCGGTAATTGCTCCATACCCCAGATTCCAAGGCACTGTGGAGGAGGCTACTGAGCTCGCTATAGTTGATGAACAATATCATATGCCCCTGCTGGATCTAGTGGCTCCTCTTGAGGGAGGTCAAAAATGATCTCATCCTGTGTAGAAAGTGTCTCCTCCTTCGAATCAATAGCTACTCCAGTATGCCTGCATAACTCAGTGATGATATAGGAGTGCCACATTGCCTCTCTTAACATCTTTCCACACCTAAATATACCATCACTAATTTTGCTTCCAACATTGAAGTATATACCTTCGTCATGGCATATAACAGTATGGCTCGCTCCTTGGTGATGCTTGTATGATGATTTATAAGTTATACTTGAGTAGCTAAAAAATAGAATCATGTGTGGGCCACGTCACTTAACCCAGCACTCCAAAATGCACTACACATTGAAGGCTCAGTCCACTAGACTCTGTTTGGACATAACTCCCCAACTATTTTAGCCAAGAGGTTGTTTAAGCTCGATAGTTGATTGAATCAGGCACAATGTTACCTCTGAGGTGTTCCAAACACCCAATTTGTGATGCCTACATCATAATTCACATCAAAACTTCGCACCTAAGCTCGATCAATATGATATTTTCCCATGTTCGAATAAAACTCCTTGACCACAGGCTTTACAACGAGATGCTCAGGCTCTTGAGTGAATGGCCACCAGCCCAAAGTATTAATGGTTGGGTGGTATAAGTGGTGGTATCGCATCGCCCAAACTATCTCTCGCTTAGGCACGAAGCTTCAATTTTTTATGATAGAATTATATTTTTCCTTTACCTCCTCCAATATAAAAGTTGACCTATCATAAGAGCTGGATGATGGTGCATCTTGAGTTCTTTTAAGTGTCATTACCTTGCAAAATAACATAATAAATGATCACATCTTCAATTATAATATTACAACTTTATCAATTTATTGCCAATTCCCACATCAACATTTCATGTACATTACAAATTCCAACATAAACATAATATTAGATAATATCAACCTAACATAACTATGGTATAAAAATAAAGATTCCATCTTTTAGGCAATTCATCGAATACTTTATATGCAAATCAGGTTGTAATGGCTTTATTGTATGAAAATCATTCCCAATCTAAACATTTCGTACAACAAATCAAATGCACAACACTCCCAATTATCAACATACCAATACTATTTAGAATAAATATCACAATATCGCTAATTATCAACGTTGTCAATTCATTGAATAACTTATATGCAAATCTAGTCGTAATGGCTTTGTTGTAATCAAATCATTCCAAATCCAAATATTTCTTACAAAAAATCAAATGCAAATTATTCCAAATTATCAAAATATGAATATTACCTAGAATAAATGTCACAACATTGCTAATTATCAACTTTGGCAATTCATCGGACACCTTACATATAATTCAACTTCTAATAAAATTGTTGTAATAAATGCATTCCAAGTCCAAATATATAAATTAACAAACAAATCTAAATATTTTGCACAATAAATCTATCAACAAATTCCATAAACATAACATACTATTCAATTTCATACTAAACCTCAATCGGGAGAAGGGACAAACATTATATATTTCAAATTAAAGTAATGTCACAAAACTTACCTGTTTGCGAGGTGAGTGCAAGACTTAGTTGAAGATGATTAATAATTGAGGAGGATTGAAGTATTTGGAGAAGAATGAGAGAGTTTGAAGAAGAATGAGAAAGTTTGGAAGAAGATGAAACTTATACCATACAACACTGATGTCACCGTTGCGACGAGGGAGGTGACGCCGTTTTTTTTTTTTTCGGTTTGGAATTGTATTTTTTGACGAAAACGTTTCAAAGTCATTACAAAGTAATTATTATATCTCCTTCTAAACACTCATTTTCGTTCATTTCAAATATTTTTACCTCCAAAAATTCTCTCCAACCCCCAACCACCCTAATCCGAATTAGTGAAAATCTTCAACTTATCTAGGCTAAATCTTGCTAATATTTGGTTCGTGTGCAGGTGGTATTCTAGAAATTCACTACATTCCAAAGTAATATTTCTTCTTATGTTCAACAAATATTTGAATCTTAAATAGTATTTTCTCATAGATGTAGATAAGTAATATTTAACCTTTGATAGTTGAATAAATGTTGTTATTGTTATGGTGTAAATAATGTTTGATTGTAATTTAATTTAATAACAATAAATTAACAACATAAATTATGCATATGAGGTGTTTAATGAAATGTCTAACTGGTATACAATTTATTTTTATGCCAAATAACATATGGGAATAGTAGTATGAAATGTTATGTTTATATTTAGACACTTTACAATGCATTTCATGAACATGTACATTGATTGTTTTTTCTCATAGAATGATATTTTGTTTGATATTATATTCATTTATTGTTGCAAATAGCATTTCAACCCATTTTTTTGCCGGTCTCTTACAAAATTTTTGACAAACATAGTTTAGACCAATTGAAAATATAGTCATATTTGACTATATTTTGTACTCTATAAAAATTCATAAACAAAGGATGTAATGTGCATGCATATAAGGTATTTTTTTCTCAAGTCATATTTTTCACACATAATTTGGAAGTATTACTTATTTGTTTAATTTTTGAAAGATGACACGTGACGCTTACTTAAGGGGCTGTGGACAAAATTCACAATCTATTGGTAGAAGACTCAAGACAAGTCGAGGTAACTTTCCTTTACCTAGGTCTATTTTAGAAGATTTTGAAACACAGCCACTCTCACCAACACAGTCTCCACTACATAATTGTCTTTTTAGCTCTTTCCTTTTTGATGAGCCATTAGCCTTCAGTGCCTAACAAGAACACACTGTTGTAGAAGCAACCCCAAATGTGCAACCATCGGAAGCATATCATTGGAGGACTGGGGGCTCCTACACACATAACCCCACGAACCTTCCAGTATGTATTTATTTCATTGATACTTATCAATGTATGTTACAAGAGTTTTATCATAATATAAAATGGTTTTCCAAGTACATATAAAGAGGTAACAGACTATATAAGGAAGGTTATATTTGGCCACTACAATGGATCTTGAGTTCGATTTAAAGATGTAGAGCTCGACACCAAAAAGTTCTAGTTTTGTTTGTTTAAGGTTAGTAGACAAGTACTATGGAGCTTTTGTATATTGCAAAAGTTTGAAAATTATGTATATAATTAGTCCCCTATTGGTTCTGTTATAGATGCATGTTTAATTGATGAATCCTCTTTGACATACTTGCTTAGATATATCATAGATGTTGTTATATATATTGTTAGAACAAATTCAATTGCATGATTGATTGATTGCCATATGCCTTTTGTGGTTGCTACTTAGCAGTGGTTAAATATTGTTGCTGTGGTGTTTGCACCATCTTTATTGAATGAATTAGATAAAACGTAATTATATATTGTCAATTATCTGATTCTTATTATACGTACATGAAATGGCCTTGACATGCGATTGTGTATAAAATATTGACTACAACAGGTAGAATTTGCATGATACCCTGCATACACGACTGCAATTGCAAAGAATTTCAAGAAAAAAGCTTTTGAACTCTAAAGGAAATACTTACAGCATGCAATAGTTTCAGAGATAAAACCCAAATAGATATCTAAAGAGAATTGGGAAGAAATGAAGAATGAGTAGGCATAGGAGTCATTTGCTGAAACTTGTCAAAAAAAAAAAAAAAAGAACAACCGACTAGTTGATGTGACATTAGCCTTCACCATTTACTAAGGCGGTTCGATATCTATTACTGCTTACAGCGACCGAATGGTTAGTCAAGTTCATTAAAATCTCAACGCATATTATTTGCCTATAACATGACATTTCATACGATTTCATTATTTAAAATCATTTATTATGTCTTCATAGGAGGCAACTTTGGGCAAGTTGCCAAAATCCATTAGAGTTGTACTTTAAGGTTTGAAAGACTATATTCAGGAATTGGGTAGGCCCGCCCTCATGCATAGACCCCAGCGATAACTAAGTATTTTCTCTTTCACATAGTATGCATTAATATATCTCCTAAAAATAAATTATTGTACAGGAGAATATCACAAAAGTACTAGATGAAGTAAATGCTATGGACCCTAATGATTCAACCACACAAGAGAGATCATTTTACAATTCATCTAGTAGCAATACTGTGGCAATGACTCTTGGTGGCTTTAAAAAAGGTCGACTGCCGGGCATGGGATCAAAGTCTAAAAACTTTCACAATTTCTGTAGGCGATCCACATCGTAAACCTCTTCATCTGCTCCAAAGTTACGAAACATGTGGCAAAAACTACTTCAGAAGAAAAACTACAAAATTGCTAAGAGAATTGGAAGAGTGCGAAGGAGAGGCTTGAGCAAAATGAGGTACAATTAAATCAATTATTGAATTGGGTTAATGCAAACTACCCTCAAGCTTTCACTCCCAGTAGCCATCACGATCCCCAAATAAAGATGAAGATAATGATGATGAGAGGCTTGAGTAGCGTGCCATGCCACTTAGAGTTTTGATTCTTCCTTACTATGTCAAGTTATTATTACAATACATGTGATATTTTTGGATTAGGTAGCTGGATTCATTTGTTTATGATAATGGATTAATATAATGGTTGTATGTTTTATATTTTAGTTGACGCAAAAATAGAGATGAAAAATTATTTATGACAATTATTGTTTAGGAATTACGGCCTAATATTAATAAATAATGTTGTATTTTTGCCAAAAAATGCAAAAATAATTCTAAATGTGCACCAAAAATGATCCTAATTTATTCTTATACCTTTGCAAAAAATCCATTCCAAAGTAATCGTGTCAAATCCGTTCCAAATAAAATTGTGCCAAAGCCGCTCCAAAGTAACCATACCTAAGTCATTCTAAATTAAACCGTGCTAAAACTGTTTCAAATAAAACCATGCCAAATCTGTTTTAAAGTAGCCGTGCTTAAGCCGTTCTAAATGAAACTGTAGCAAAGCTATTCCAAATAAGACCATGTTAAAGCTGCTCTAAAGTGGCCATGATAAAACCGTTCCAAAGTAGTTGTACTTAAATCATTCCAAATGAAACCATGCCAAAGCCACTTTAAATAAAATTGTGCCAAAGCCGCTCCAAAGTAACTGTGCCAAAGCTGTTCCAAAGTAGTCATGCCAAATTCTTTTCAAATTACTTCCATTCCAAATATGCAGTGCCAAAGTCATCCTAAATATCTTTCGTACCAAAATTGTGCCAATGTTCTATATTAAAACCGTTCCTAAACCATTATAATAAAAATTGTTCCAAAGTTTCATTCCAAAAGCTGTTCCAAAGTTGATTCAACCACTGCAGCCCAAAAATGTATTTGGAACGGTTTATTATAACTGTGCCAAAAACTTGGAACGGCTACAATAAACCGTTCTAAATTTGAAACACTGCGTTTTGGAACAGTAAAAATACAATTTCAAAGTTATTCCAAATTGAATTTGGGGTGGCATTTACAGAGAAACCATGCCACAAAGCTGTTCTAATTCCACTGTTTTCTTGTAGTGTTAGATGATTTCATTTGGTAATGGATTCAAATCTTTTAATTCTCATTTAAACTATATCTTTACTATTATTAGTGGATTAGAAATTTCTTTCGCATGCAGTCATTGAAAATCCTTTATTTCAAATCTTTTCTCTAAATTCAAATCATTTAATTCAAATGGAATTTAATGATTTTTATATTATTTATAAATTATTAAAATTAAATAACTAACAAAATTCTAAATTGTTAAAACTAATTATAAACCTAAATTCACAACAAACTAAATTATAATTGCTTATTTATAATTTTAAAAATAACTATGAATTAGATGGGAGAACATTGATCTTGTGACTATATTGCCTAATAAACAGAAAATAAATAATACATTATGAAAAAATTTGAAGATAGATACCAAATAAATTAAATAAATTATGAATGATAAAAAAAAGAGAAATATAAATAAAGTTGCAATAATAAACTAAAATTTTACATAAATAACTAAATTTTATATATAAAAAACTCACTATTGTTATAAAAATATATTAAAAAATATCTAAACCTAATAAAACTTTAGCAATCAAATTGTGTGATAATTCATTTTATGTTATTATTTTATTTCATAATTAATTATATTTAATACAATACAACACAAGGAAAAGATACCAAGAAAAATAGAGTTACAAAAACGTGCTAAAATTTTAACCCAATAAAAATATAAATTAAATAATAAGAAATCAATATACTTATAAAAAAAATAAGCTGTAAAATATTTAAAATGAACAGATTTAAACTATCATCTATGTCATATATTATTAATGTGTTATTTCAATTTTTTAAAATAACAATAAATCTTTGGGAAGATATTGGTATCATGACTATGTAGCCTAATAAACCAAAAAAAAAAACAAAAAAAACAAAAACTGGTGCATTGGAAAATTATAAATATAAATATCAATTAAACTAAAATATGAAAAACGAACAAAAAATAACGTAAATATCTAAAATGAGTCAATCTTTGACCATCATTTTTATATGTGATATTTTTTTGTATATTATTATTTTTGTTTTGCAGTCTATTATATTTATATACTATACCATATAAAGCAAACAATTAGAAAAATGATATTATAATAATATGCTAAAATTATAAATAAATAAATTGCATATAAAAATTGATATTCTTATGAAAAAAATTATGATATAAAATAATTAAAACTAATGATCTTATGACTATCAATTTTAATAAATATGTTACAATTTTGTCATAAAATATTTTTTTTTTCAATTTTAAAGCTAATAGTTTGTTATCTAATACAATAAAAATAAAATAACAATAACAAATATATTAACTTTAGATTTTAAAGATAATGTATACTATTTTATTAAACATTACCAATAGATTTATGTGGATATAATATTATTAAGATATTAAATTGAAAATTTCAATACAAGAAAAAATTACTGGTTAAAAAAGCAACTGTATAGGATTTGAAAAGATAACTTATACAAATTCTAAACATTTTTTAATTAATTAATAAATTATATAGGAAATTAATCTTAATAAATTGCAAATGGAGACTAATAAATAAAATATAAATTGTTATCTAATAAGAATATTGTTACAAAATAAAATAAAACTAAAAATTATTAAATAAATATTACAATAATATTTGATGGTAAGAATATAAATGCAATTGATAGTAAACCTTATTATAATTACAAACTAACTTAGTAAGCATTGTATAACAAAAAATAGTAAATTCATGTGTTGAAAATATATAAATAAATATCTGAAAGGTGTATTTCCTAAGAAATAAGGTGAAGTCAAAAAAATAGTATATAAACATTATTTAATAAACACAAAACCCTTTAAATAAAATACTAAAAAATTTATAAAAATTATTTATAAAATGAATAAAACAAATATATTCATGTTATCAAAATTATTATAAAATGTATAAAAAATATATTCATGTTAATAATTTTTATATAAATATCATGAATTTAAATAAATAACATATACATCATGAAAACTTAAATTTCAATGAAAAGAAATATTTAATAAAAAATATTACTTAAAACCATTTGGATTTGAACTTTTATTTTATATAAATCAAGAATTAAAGGCAAAAAAGATATAAAGAATTAAATTTAGTAATAAATAGACGAAAAAAAACTGTATTAAAAAATTTTAGATATTTACATGCCATAAGGTGATGAAATGGTAAGTTAAAAATCAATTTAAATAATATCGACATAAATAACTATTTTTAAAAATCTATACAAAATAATAGAATTTAATGTAAATGATTTAATTGTAGTAATTCACCTTACAAACTAAATTATTTTGATATTAAGTTAATATTTTTATATAAATAAATCTATTTAGGGCATTAATAGATTTCAATTTATAGTATATCAGTTTAAAAATATTATTGGTTTATAAAAATAAAAATAAGAATACATAATACTGAAATTAAAAGATCATTTTTTTGCCAAGAGTTAATAAAGAAGAATGTTGATTTTTATATTAAATTTACTTATAAACCTCAAAATAATTTTATCTTAACATATTTATATATTTATTAATTTTTAATATTATATAAATTATATTTTATTATGTTACAATAGATATATCAAGTAATAAGTACAATACACATATTTGGATTAAAAGGTCAATATATTAAATAACATAAAGTAATTTAAATTCAATCCATTTAACTAAAATATTATATAAGGTTATTAGAAAATAAGCCACAAATTCTCATACAATGATTATAAAAAAATTTCTTTTTCAAAAAAATAATAATGAAGTTTGAATACTATGGTGCAATATCAGAAGTTTAAATTAAAAAATAATTAGATGTATATGAATTTATTTTATTTCATTATACTAATTATTTTAAATTAGTATACAGATATCTGATATTATTTTCTTGCAATTCCAATTCTAATTGAGCTATTTCTAAAAGTAAGACATTGATATTATTTATCATATTATAAACGCAAGAAAATAAATATATTACTAAATTTAAAAAATAACTATATTATACAAATTAAAAATTAAAATTATGCAATTATTATAATTATGTATCATTCTATTCGTTTTTCTAGTAAAATTAAAAAGGCCAAAAGTAAAAATAGTTGCATTTAAAATTGTGACAAGGTATATTGATTCCGTCTTCTCCTTGTGTTTGCATATTAATTCAGTAAAGATTAGACAGCCCATAAAATGAAAGCCACTCGTACAACATTTATATGGAGTTCAGGATCTTCCAATTCCCTAAGTGTTTGCTGCTCAACGTCATTCTAATTATGATATTGGAAAAAGTATAACCCGACAAATGCTCCCTTGAGTGACCATATATTAGTTCAGCGAGTGCGATGCCATTTTCAAATATAGATTCTTCATATATATATAATCTATTATAACAAGAATTGGAAGAACATACGAAAAAAGAAAGACGAAAAAGGGGGTCAGAAAACGGCAGAACTACGTAGAAAAGACAACAGGCTGATGTTCATTCCTTAGCCCTATTTGTGTTACAAATGACCAGCCTCAGCTAAAAATAAACACCATTAGAAATAGAAAAGATCAATGACAACTTTAACTAAAATTAACTTTTTACACTCCCAACCTTGGCCCATTTTCCTCTGCTCCATAATTTTCAATTTCATCCTTCGGGTCGTGACAAGATTATGCCACACCTCATAATACAATTAAAAAAGATTTCTCAGACTTCGTTTGAATGTAAATTTTGATGATATAAGATTTAGTACAGATATTTAAGAATGGTACAAAAGTGAAAAAGAGAAACAAATTATATATGACTTTGACAGATAGCATATTTTTAAAAAAGGTACTTTAAAAGATAAAAATTTCTATCCAAACATATGCCTGTTTTTTTATAACTTCAGGTTTTATAGTAGTTTTACCCTTTTGTTATTAGGGTTTTTATTAGTTTCCCTGCTATGTTGTATGCTAATTGGAAGATAAATTGATTGCAAATGCTTACCAGTATTAATCTAGTATTTTGCAGGTCTTTTAAGTGTTTTTGGATTATATTAATGGATGTTGGAGCATTTCATACATTTAAAACGGTTTCTGGAGTGTGTAAGTCGCAATTGCAAAGTGTGTGTTTGTGACAGCAAGGAGTTGTGTCACAATGGTGAGAAGATATTGTGAAAGTCAAGCTCACGATAGCAAAACGAGGATTGGAGCACACAAGTTCAAAAGCAATAGAAAGACATGTTCTACCACAATGAGTCTCACAATCACAAAAGATGGGTTTGTGATAGCGAGAGGTAACTATGCAATCCCGCTATTAGTAGCAAGAATTCCATAACCTTTACTACCAGAGTTTGCAACCACGAGGAAGGTGTTCGCAATCGCAAGAGAGGCTTATGCAATTGCGAAGCGGATTGGGAGGATGCACTAGACATGATTTTTCATGGGCAATCTTCTTAACCCTACATATAAAATACAGCAGTAATTCTAGTAAGAGAAGGTTCATAGACGTGAAGAAGAGTACGTTGAAGAAGAAACAAGCTACATAGGAGAAAAGCACAAATTCTTGGAGGCGAAGACAAGGATTAAGATTGTTTCTATTTGTCATGTCTCATAGACTAAGAACTCCTATCTGTTCTTGTGTTTCTGAGAATATATTGAATTTGAACAGTTTAGTATTGATGAATTTTGTTATTTTTATGTCTTACTAAATTATTTTCTACGACCTTGTAATTGTGATGAACTATAAACGCATAAATTTTCTTTTGGTTATTATCTTTGCATTTGTTATTTGCAATTGAATGTTTGAATTGTGATTAAAGGACTTAATGAACTTTTTAATTAATTTGTGTCTGTGCGAGGAATAACAGAAGTGAAACACATGCATTAGACATTCAATTGTAAATATTAATTCTGTAGGAAGAATAGGAGTGAAACTATAAGATTAGTGTAAGCACATATTGCTAATTATAGAATTCATAACTTGACTCAATTAGACTAGAGAGAACCCAGTTATACCTTGCATTGAAGCTTTGAGAGAGTCTAAGAGGATATCTCAGAGACTTTGAAATTAACAATCTATAACAAAGTAATTATATTGACAATTAACATAAGACATTCATCTTTCTATGTCAATCATGTTACAAGGGACAAGATTTCCTAATCGTTGGTAGTTGTTTCCATTATTTGGTTGTCATCGTGAGTGCTTGCTAGTCACTTCATTGATTGATTCTTTTATTATCTTTCCATCTCATTCTAGTAAGTTAAATAGGCCTGACTAATAAACATTTAATTATATCTATAGACACTGACCCCTTCCCTATAGATACAATATCTGTACTTACCTATTACTATCCATTTATTCTTTCATACATTAGTCTGAGATGACACGCATCACATTTTTGGTGTTGTTGCTTGGGAAGGGCAACGAGTGCTATCGAACACTCTTGGTGTTTGCTAGATTAAGCCAAGCAATCTTTTTCTTTTTAATTGCTTTATTTTTCTTATTATTTTTCTATTGATCTCATTCATGGTGTTGGTTTTTGGTTCAGGTCTATGGAACTCTTTTATACATAGGAGCCAACTTTCTAATTTGGAGGAGTACGATCCTAAGATTGAGCAAACACTTCAACAAAGAAGAGTCGTACAACGCCAACAACAAATAGAGTTAAACATGGAAGATGAAGACAATCCACCACCACCTCCACAACTTTCACTACCGAATCAAAAGCCAATCAAGGACTACATTTAACTAATGATGAATCAAAAAATGATAGGAATTGTTTGGCCACCGATGAATGCAAACTATTTCGTACCTAAGCCCTCCCTAATTAACATAGTTCAACTAAACCAATTTAGAGAAGCATCGCACGAGGACACTAATCTACATCTAGCCAGTTTTTTTGGAGTGGTACAATACAATAAAGTTTAATAGTGTTTCGAATGATTCGTCGAAGTTGAGTTATTTCCCTCTCTTTATAGGACTGAGCAAGGTAGTGGCTATAAAGATTGCCACTGGGTAGCATTATTATATAACAGGGTATGGTGAATAAATTCCTAACTAAGTACTTTCTACCTGCTAAGACAGGGTAACTTTGGTTAGAGATAGGGACTTTCAAGTAGCTAGGGTCTGAGATGATTCTAGAGGTGTGGGAACACTTTAAAGAGCTCCTACGAAAGTGTCCACAGCATGCATACCTTTTGTGGTTAAAGGTACAACCTTTTGTAATGGTATTAATGGTCAACTAAGGACTATGTTGGATGGAACCTTTGGAGGAGTACTAATGAATAAGATAACAAAAGAAGCTTGGGATCTCATTGAGGAGATGACCTCAAATGCTTATCAATAGCCAAGTGTAAGATCCACCACTCGAAAGGTAGCAAGAGTGCATAGCGCTGATGCGTTGACTGCCCTTGCTGCAAAAGTGAGGCAGTTGTCAAGAAAGATTGACAATATGAAGTCCTCATACTTCCTCTTCTAAAACTTTAATTCAAGTTTATGACATGTGCAAGACCCCATCCCACACACGAGTGTCAAGTTGGGAGCACAAGTGGGAGTGCGGTGAATTTCGAGCAAGTAAACTATGTGAATAACCAAGGAAGGCCGTAGAACAATCCCTACTCCAATATATATGATCCAAAATGGAGATATCATCCAAATTTCTCATGGAAGAACCACAATTCTCAAATGCTATCTCTTAGATTCTAACCCCAATCACTACAACAAAACTAAGCCCCTCTACAACATGAAATGAAGCCATCTTTGAAGGATCTCATTGGAAGCCTTACGAAGTCTACCAAGGAGTACATGAATCACACAATTCCATCTTATAAAATTAGCAAGTCTTTCTATGAAATCTTGAGTATTAAGTCTAGTAAATTGTGAAACAGATATCACAAAGGCCCCAGTAGCTCCCTTTTGAGCAATACTGAGAATAACCTGATCAAACTATGTGGGGCCAATTGAGGAGAAAATTAATACAAGAGGTGCCTTAAGCTAAAGAAGAAGTGGAAAAGGTAGTAAAAGTACTTTTAGTGAAGTTGTCTGTACCATCAACTCCTTATCTATAGCGGTTGAAGCAAATAAAGGAAACAAAGTAGTTTGCCAAAATTCTAAAGCTGTTCAAAAAAGCGAAAGTTAATTTGCCTTTACTTAAAGTGTTGAAGAACTCAACTACAAATATGAAGTATTTAAAGGAGATCTTATAAAAAAAAAAAAAATAGGAAGATGTGGAGGAATGTAAGGCTATGAATGATCAAAACCTTTCTCCTAAGTTAAAGGATCCAAGGAGTTTTTCAATTCCTTGCACTATTGCACACAAAAATTTTGATAAAGCGTTATATGATCTTAGTAAAAGTGTTAATATAATATCATTTTTTACTTTTCAAACTTTTGGGATTGGAGTGGTGAAGCCTACAAAGGTGGTGGTATAGCTAGTAGATAGATCTATGAGAAAGCGAATTAGAGTCATAGAGAATATGTGAGTCAATGTTGGAGAGTTTATCATCTCCATGGACTTTGTTGTGTTGAATATGCATAATAAAGGTGAGTTTCCTTTAGTTTTAAGGTGCTCACTTTTAGCAACTATGAGGGCTATTATTGACATGAGAAAAGATAGCCTCACCTTACATATTGGCTTTAGAGAGGTAACATTCTTTATGTATATGCCATCTTCTATTGATTCGATAGAGCCTAATGATGACAAAATGAATAATGCTAAGTTGAAATTGGATAATGTTGATTCTAATTTTATGCATAAGGTTTTTAGCATAGACCAGAAGGATATTCTTGAGATCGATGAGCAATGGAAGGAAAGGGTTGATGACTAGGCTCTATGTGAACTCAAAAGCTCCCCATGGGAAAGTAATCAAGCAGAAATCCATGCTGTGGTGGGGAAAACCAAGAAGAGGAGGTGGAAGAAATGAAAATGAAGCATTATAGCTTCTCATGAGGGGTCTTGAATCCTAAAACAAAAATAAAATGACTAGCCCATGAGACATCTGGCTGCTAACAAAAAATGCAGCACTAGTTAGGAGGCAACCCAAGTTTTAATTTGTTATAGATGTTTTCTTTTATTTCTTGATTTTTTCACTATGTTTTTATGTGCATTTTTTTGTGGTTTTGAGTATTAAAGATTCTTGGAATGGATTAATTTCACTTTGAAATTTATTGTGTAGGATTTTGTAGCTTGCGATCAAGTTCACAATTGCAGAGATGGATGTCGCAAGCACAGAGAACAAATTCGCAATAACAGAAATGATTGCAACAAAGAGATGCATTTAGTTGCAATCCAATTCGCGATTGCAAGGAACCTTTCCCCGATCGCAAGAAGTATTATTACAATAGTGATTGATCACAATAGACAAGTGAGTTTTCTACTTCCAGATTTTGCAATTATGAGACTCACTTTCACGATCGTGAATATCAATCTTGCAACAGCGAAATAGTTCACAATAGAATCATGCTTTTTGTTGTGAAGGGTTTGTGAGAGCAGAGCATAATGTCGCAATCATGACTAACATTCTTGCAATTGCGAGTCTCAATTACTAGAACAAATATGGAATTGAAAACTAGGTCTATTCTTAACTTCTTCTTCATCTCCTTCTCCCAAATGCACACGACCAACGGCCACCTCATAGCCACCCATCTCCACCCCTCTGCTCATGCTGCAACACAATGCACAACACAAACATTGCACATTCTCAACATATTCTTCAAGTTTTATTTTCAAGTTTATCCGTCCCACTCAATAAGAATGCCAAGTATGTCTCACAAAATTTTTTACTTTTTTCTACATATTTTAGTGTGATTATTACCTACTAATGTGGACATTCGAATCAAAGTCACCCTCTCATTAAAGCTATGGATGATGATGATCATCCAAGTAAGAACAATTAAGGAGATTTTGATGATCTTCATGAAGGAAAGGTGCAAGTTGGGTGAAGAGGATGAATTAATTACTTGAAACAAGCTAATGAACAAAAGCAGCTTCAAATTTGGACTAAGGAAGGTATAAAAGGCTTGGAAAGGGCTATAATTATGATCCAAGTCACTCCAAATCGATCTCATAGAGTCCGAACTGACAGGGAGAAGTTCTGAACCTTTTGGAGTTCCAATTGGCTAGCCCTTGGATCAAGCAGAAGGAGTGCAATCGACCTGAGAGTGAAATTGGACCTACTAACATTATGATTACACTACGATTAAGCGCTAAGACGGTGATCATAAAGACGAAAGTAGGGCTAGAATGATCACACAAAGGCTAGATTGCAGCGGATCGATCTATGTCAAGGTGTGATCGATCAGATGAACATCCAGATCGATCCCGATGGGTAGCAATTTGAATTGACTTGTTTTGGTTGTTGAAGCCACTTTTTGAAGGGTATTTTCATCATTTCCCATCGGTTAGACCCCCTAGACACTATTTGTACCTATATATGTCTTCATTTGCACATCATATATTAACTATTGTCCATTGCATATAGAATGATAGTTGGTAGCCAACAACTCCAAATCATGGTTATTTAGATTTCTTTGGTTGTTTTTACTTTCATTTGTTGTAAAGGTTTGCCCCACGTCAAGTATGTTCTTACTCAATGGTTTAGATTCAATCTCACCTTTTATCATCTATTTTCCTTTGACTTTTCCTCGTTAATTTCCTTGTTTTATTTTCTCTTTATTTTCCCCATTTTTCCAGCCATCTTTCGATCCTTGCTTCTGCTAGTTCACATCACCTACATTGTTGATTTATGGCCACAATTTTCAATTTTGAGACATGTATGTGAGTATGGAATTTCTAGTATGTTCAATTTAAGATGGTGAAAGTTTTAAGGGTTCTCTGATTATCTTTAAAATTTTTGCAAAATTTTTGGTGTAAAAATTGAATTGTTGGGACTTGATGATGATGTGTTGATGAATTCAGCTGGATTGGGTGAAATTTAGTTGCATTCTACCATTTTCTTTCATAGTGTATGCTCCGTGCTCAACAAAATGCCTTAATGACTGTTCCTAGTTACTTCGCATACTTGTGGGTGTGTTTGACAAAATTGAATGTGTCCATGCCTCTTGAGGTTGGTTGTGAAATTAATTTGTGGACATTCTAGTCTATTTGGGTGGTGATTATGTAAATTTTGTAGATACTCATTCGCACAAGAGGAACAAGCATCGAGCAAGCTCATCCTAAGTAGTGGCAAACTTCAATGAGGAAAGGTTTATGTCAGCAAAGTCATAAGACAAGAACTTATTGGATATGGTGCATCGCTGACATGTGGTTGAGAGGGGCGTTGGTGAGGAGTACGATCTGTACTTGCACTTCACCAATTTAGTAAACATGAGGGGATGGACCACTTCCATACACCACCCAATTGGGCAATTTTCCTTGGGGTTGTTGAGGGAGTTCTATACAAATGTATTAGACATGGAGGATTACATTATGCGAAGTGAAGATTCCTACTGCATTTCGGTCCATGGGATATTAATGTATTATTTGACATAGAGTTGGTGGATATCGAGGAGTTTGAGCACATAGAGTGCAGTGGTGGGCTGAATGAGGCCATGATAGCTTGGATGTGCCCCACCGGAGCTAGATTGGTTAAGGGTAATCATTTATTCCGTATGAACCCTAAGAGTTTCATGGTTAAGGTGTGGTTATATTTTGGCTTAGGAAAGATTAGGCCATCCAAACACTCCACCACTTGCTCCTCTCAAGTAGTTGTCCTCGCTTATGCACTTTACACTAGTGTTCGATTGGATTCGGGTCATCTTATATATTCTAACATTCTCCACATTACCCAAACGAGGAGAACCTATACCTTTTGATTATAGATTGATGCAGGGTAGCGTGGTTAGATGTTGAGGAGCACTTTAGGATAGATATTGATCCGACCATCATTATTAGATGCTCGAGGAGCAATGATGTTCTAGTTGATCCGAATGATGAGGTGGCAAGGAGGCAACAGCATCACAGTTGAGTTTCAGGGCCCTCGGACCTACAGGCTATCTACAGCAAACATGCTAGATAGGTTGGACAAGGACATTCATGCCATGGAGAGAGACCAGTGCAGAGTTCATGAGGGACTGAAGAGGCACGTTGGAGGAATGAAACAGCACCTTGATCGAGTAGACTACACTGTTCAAAGCTAGTTTGATTAGATGGTTGACTTTATGATGGACTTTTAAAGGAACACTGTGCAGTACTTCTAGTAGATATATCTTGATATCCCATTCACTATGGCACAAATGCCTCTAGTAGCGCCCTACCAACTACACTTTCGAATGATCCTATGAATTGTGTGAGTTATTTGTTTTCATATCCTAAAATTAAGATGAATGACCATCTTTTATGTAAACCTTCATCAACCCTACCAGCTACACTTTCGAATGATCCTATGAATTGTGTGAGTTATTTGTTTTCATATGCTAAATTTAAGATGAATGACCATCTTTTATGTAAACCTTCATCAATTCATCACTAGCACAATTTGCATGATTTGTCTCCATGAGTTAGATTGAATTAGGTTGAATTTGCTAGAGACTAATAAATGTTTAAGTGTGAGGGTGTGATAACTTTAGGTTTTATAGTATTTTTACCTCTCTATTATCAGGTTTTTTTACTAGTGTTCCAACTATTTTGTACGCTAATTGGAAGATAAATTGATAGGAAATGCTTAACAATATTAATCGAGTGTTTCGTAGGTGTTTTATGTGTTTTTGGATGAAATTAAGTGAATTTAGAACATTTTATGAGCTTAAAATGATTTCTATAATGTGCAGGTTGTGATTGTGAAATGCATTTTCGCAATAAAAAGGGGTAGTGTAGAAGAAATTGCGAAAACCAAGCTCACAATCACAAGCACTTGCATTCTCAATGCTTGGGGTGAAGAAAAGGCACAATTATATTGTTGTAGCCAATTCACTTCAACGCAACAAAGAGGTGATATTAGAGATGCAAATGAGTCGAACTAACCTAAAAATGTTAAGCTCAAGTTTAACTCATATTAAATCAAGTTGAACTCGAATTCGAATTCAAAAAAACTAAGTTCATTCGAGCTTAAGCACAAAATTTTTTGTGCCCAAATCGGGTCAAACTTGAGCTCATTATTTTTATTTTAAAATAAAATATAAACTTTTAAAAAATTGCCATCTTCAATTTTTGAAAAAAATAGAACATGATCCTAAATAATCCTATAGTTTGTAAATATTAATAGCTTTCAAATAATATTAAAACATATAAATTATGTGAATACTTATTAATTAATATAATAATTTAGTCTTATAACATATGCATTAACTTATAAAATAAATAAATATAAAATTTTAATTAATTTAATTATGTCATTTTTATACTTAAATGATCAAAAGATATATATATATATATATATATATATATTAGAATGAAATTATATGATAAGTTAATAATAATTGTATATGTGCATATATATTTTTTTAGTTAGGTGTAGAGCTCATATTAGTTCACATAATATATTTAAGAATATCCCATTATTACTATTACATAATTACATATTTACTATATATCATTTTAATATGCTATACATTATTTATTATATACTAATTTTATAGTTATAAAGTATATTTAAATATATGAAACATTTGATAGATAAAAATATAAAAAAATTAAAAAACTCACGAACCGGCTCACGAGCTTTCAAACAAAAAAAAATTAAGCTTAAACTTGGCTCAACAAATATTCGAGTCGAGTTCAAGTTTAAGTTAGACTCAAGATAGTTCGAGTCAAGTTATCAAACTCACGAGGCAGTTAATTAACTCATCTTACACCCCTAGATGATATTAAGTTGGGTAAATGTGGAACTTATGTCTTCCAAGTGGCATTGTAACATGTGACTTGATCATAAAAGAGTTATATATTGACCACGACTCTGAACGAAAAAAAATTCATATATTTTAAGTTTCAATACAACTCATTATTATTATTATTATTTTATAGTGGTTTCCCTTAATTTGAATTTTTAATACCACATGACCTTTAAATCACAAGGAAAGTTCTAAGTATTGGGCTTTAATTCCAATTACAATTACAATAACACTTTCGCAATTATATGTTAACCTTGGACTCATTCCCACTTTTTTTTTCAAAATCCCAAGTAAAATAAACTTAATTAGAATTCAATTTTTGTTGGTATACTCTTGTGCTTTCACTATTCACTGCAACCGAAGGGTGAATTCTTTTATTTATTTGAAAGTGTGGGTTTCACAATTTCTAGATTTGATAAGATTCAAAAATGCTTCTCCAGAAATCGATAGCATCTAAAACTTGCCAACGCAACGTCCAAGCTCAAGCTAATTTTTATGGAGTTTGTGAGGTTCGAGCAAATTTCTGGCCAGATGGGTTTCGCTTTATTTTTTGGTAGGCTAATGGGCAATGTTTTACAACGAACAAGTCCAATATTCTTTTGCTCCACTCATAGAAATATAATTGAAAAGCATTTTAATAATTATACACAATGTTTTTAAAACTAGACCTCGGAGAATTAAATTGGGTAATTGTTTTGATAGGTTGAGTTGTTTTAAGAAAACCGGTCATTTTAAATTAATAATAATATAAATATATTAAATTAATTTTACAAAATAAATATAATTCAATTTAATAATATACTAAAAGGGTTTTAAATATAATGTTAAAAATTTAATAATTCAATTAAAATAAAAAAATTATTACACAAATTTGAAAAAATTATTAAATTAAGAATAATTAAAATTAAAAAATAGTTTAACCAAATAAAAACACATCAAGTTATATGAAAAAATTTAATTTTAAGATACAATAATTAAATTTTTAAAAACTTGATTAGAAAAACAAGTAGATAAAAATTACTAAAAAAAAAGTTAAAATAAAAATTATATGTTCTAATTAATATTAAGGAGTTATAAATGTAAGAAATTTTAGGGGAAAAAAAGTAAAAATTTATTTTGTATTTTCTTTCAAAAAATTTCTCCAAAACCAATTTGGTCAATTTTTATCCAATTTTTAATTGATTCACACTAATTTTGACCAGTTTGCAATAGTTTGAGAATTATCAATTTTCATACTTTGATCAGTTGGGAAAATCGATTTGTTCTCAATTAAATCGATTAGTTTGGTCTAATTTTGAAAACAATAGTTATACGTCACCATCACAATATTAAAATAAATAAATAAATAGTGTGCATTGAACAAATTCTTGGATTATTTTTTATTTGGCAGATAAACTAGTCAAATATGGAAAATTTGCACTACACATCTTAAAGGCCAATTCGTCTAAATTAAATTTTTTGGAAATGATATTAAAAAAATAATCCAAATTAACAACTTGTGATTATTTTTTATGTTTTCCTAGTTGAAGAAAAACTACTTTAATAATAATGATATGTAGTTGACCTAGTTTCAATTCAAACAAAATTTCTTTTATCTTATTTTTATCAGCTTTCTTCCTGTCTTTTATGACATATGTATCTACACTTTATCATTAAAATTTTAATAAGATTAATGTGGTTATACTGTATGAATTTATACAATTACTCTTAATTAAATAATCTGAATTTGCATTGTTATTCTTCAACAAATGAATTTAAACATATCAAAGGCGTATTAGTTGTATTTTCATCTAAACTTCTTTCAATTGTTTTGAAATCCTCTTGGTTACTCCACATTACCATTTTTTGAATCTTCTTAATTTTTTTTTTATCTCATTTTATGTAATTGTAAACAACTTATTTTTATCATTAAATTTTTAAAATATAGTAGATGTATATTTTATTACCAATAAAAAATTATGTACATGTATAAAAATATGTAATTTTTTTCTAAATAGAAAATTTTAATTTGGAATAAATATGTCATGTACTTTAAATTATTCATATAATACACATGAAACTTGATGTATAAAAAAAATATTATTTTTCGAATAAGGATGCACACACATCGTGTGTGCTTACAAAGCTATATTTATATGATTATCGCGTGAAAAAATAATACATGGGACGGACGAAAGATAGGATAGGTGTCATTGGGCCTAATCCCTGATCAGTCCTAGTTTCCTAACTCCAAACAGACAACTAACTTGATAAGGCAGAACAACTCTATTCATGGTCAACATCAAACTCGTGGCCCCCACTATACAGCGCAAAATAAAAATATCAACGCCCAGCTTCGCTAACTTACACCCGTCATCCCCATCGGATGGTCGCGCTGCGCACTACATCCTCTCACAGGCTCACTCCCTCCTCTTATCATTTATACCGAATAAATAATATTCAGCATATTCCCTCTCCTCTCTCTGCCCACTCCCTCTTTCATCAGCTTTCTCGTCTCTTCTCTTGGTTACAATTACATTCGTCCCCATTCGTACAGGGACCCAGAAAACACGAGGAGCCATTTGCGCTTGTTATTTTTTTTTTTTCGATTTTGCTGCAGATATTATGGATCTATGGTGTCTGAATGCGAAAAGCGATGGGTTTTTGTTGAGAAACTCGTTCTCTGAGAAAGCCATTTGTTGGCGTTCGATAAATTATTTCTCGGCGTTTGAAATTAGGGTGTCGAGGAAGGAATCTTTGTCCCGTTATTGTAAATATCGATCGGTTTTGGTACGGGCCATGGCGAAAAAGAATCCCGGAAATTCCGGTAATTCTAGTTCCGATTCGTCCTTATCCAGCTCTGGTAATATACGATCATTCTTGTGTTTGTCTGCGAAAAAGGAAATCCTTTGAATGTTGTTGTCACGCAGCAACGTACGGAGTTGACTAATTAGCGAGTTAATCTGTCACTTGTAATTGTTTGTTTGTTCTTTCGCTTTCTATCTTAAGTGAGTTCTGGCATGTAAAATTTTTCAATGCTTTGGGATTTTTTGAATGGAGGATTATCTTATTCTTTTCAAAGTTGCTGATATTCAGAGATTGTCTTCAAACGTGTAGTTTCTATGTTCTTTCTTCTTAGTATAGAACCGATGGATGTCAGAATGCGATGCCTTTAATGTATCAGATATGTGGCGATACCGCTTGTCCGCATTGTGATTGTTAAGCTGTGTAGTGATTCCACTGACAATCAGAAGATATCTCTCAAAAATATTGGCTTTGTTTTCTTTGCTTGTAATTTGATCTTAAACATTGGCACATATGCCGACACTTGGGAGCTTCATAGGAACATATGCTATTTAATGCTGCATCGGATGCTCTAAATTTATGTTCTAGTTTCAAGCCTTGATCTTTCACTTTGTACGAAGCTATAAAATTATGCTGAGTGAAATGGACTTCACAAAGTTTTTCATTTTAGTAAACAAATTGCTCTGTCTTGGTGAATTTTCAATGATTACATACCGAATAACATACACAGTCTTCTGAAGTAGACTTTTTAAATAGGTGAATTCTTCAAATAATTATCATTTCTCCATCTTTATTTTGCTTATACTCTATTTCTCGCAAATTTTGACTTATCTGCTAATCTGACCTTATTGAAAATGTATTCTTTATTGGCGCCAATTGTTACAGTGAAATATTCTTCTGCTGGCGTGTTCACGAGTTATCAAGCTTAAATAACTGCCTAACTTGTAATTCTCTTGATACGGATGATGCTGTCTTTGAAGGTGACAATGATCATTCAAAAACTGGAGGAGATGGCCTAAAAGGGAACAATCCTCCTCCTGGAAGCAACAAATCTGGTGATACTAGCTCACATAAGCCCCAGCGTAAACCCTTGGATTGGAGAGAGTTTAGAGCACTGCTCTACATTCATGAGCAGGTATTCTTTTGCCTTCTTTAAGGCTTCCATTTTTGAGATTTATTGGGTCAACCATGCAGATGAGTTTCAAATATGAATTAGTTTTCTCCACTCATTGGACTTGAATGGTTTGTACTTTAGCTCAATGTTAAATTTGGTTGTTTTGCTGTTTAAAAGCAAGAATTTTGAACTCTAAAATGTTGTTTCTAAAGTCAAATTTGTACTGAAATGTTCTTCAAGGATGAAAGTGCAGACTCTGTTCACAACCAAGATAGAACATTGCCCGGGTCAAAATCTCTTCCACTCAAGTGGGCTCACCCTATCTCAGAACCTGAGAATGGGTGTCTTCTTGTTGCTACAGAAAAGCTTGATGGAGTTCGGACCTTCGAGAGAACTGTAGTTCTTCTCCTTAGATCTGGAACAAGGAACCCACATGAGGGCCCTTTTGGTGTTGTTATAAATCGTCCACTTAACAAAAAGATGAAACACATGAGTCCCACTAATGTAGAGTTGGCAACTACATTTGCTGACTGCTCTCTGCATTTTGGTGGACCCCTTGATGCAAGTATGTTCTTGTTAAGGGCTGCGGAACTTACTGGACTTCCTGGTTTTGAGGAGGTCATTCCTGGGACGTACTTCGGCTCCCGAAACAGTTTGGATGAAGCTTCAGTGTTGATAAAGAATGGGATCCTCAGGCCTCAGGATTTCAAATTCTTTATGGGATATGCAGGGTGGCAGCTCGACCAACTAAGAGAGGAAATAGAATCTGATTACTGGTATGTTGCTGCTAGTAGTGCAAACTTGATATCTGGGGTTTCACAGAATTCTCCATCCGATGGTCTGTGGGAAGAGATTCTGCAACTAATGGGGGGTCACTACTCGGAATTGAGCCGCAAGCCCAAGCAAGATAGTTAGTTCTTTCTGAGCCACTTCAACATTCTATGAAGGTCATCCATGGATGGGAAGTGCGACTCAATTGTACAGTATTTAACTCAAAAACGAGTCTTAAGTAACTGGATCTTTTTTTTAATCCCTTTTCTTTTTCTTGTTTCCCTGTCTTCTCCTTTCTTGCTGTTTCTATCCGTTCCTATGTAAAATGAGATTGTTATTTATGCTAGTAAAGATGGATGATGTTCTGATTAATGACCTTTATTATGGAATTTTGATTTTTAGTTTCAGCTCTATTTATCATTGCTTGTATTCTGAATCTCTCTTTCTCCGAGAACTTCGAATTTACTCCCTCGTATTTTCGTCTAGAAATTGTGGGTTTTCGTTCAACATCTTTTATATGCGTGTTTGTTTTCTGAATGGTTGGTATATAGAAAACCCGGCTCCGTAACCAGCTATGTCGATCCTACAAACGAATTGAATTTCCACTGGAAACCTACGGTGAAATTACATTGTCTTTACTAGTGTTAAAATTGAGGTGAGCAGGTTACCATGCAAAAGTCAAATGGCCTCCTCGTACGGGCACAAGCCCACTCACAATATAAAGTTCCCTCTGTTGCTGTATTAGCATTTTCACGAGTTGTTGAAATGAAAACTGGAGACATTTGACCTTTGAGCTGCTTCCACCACCTTTGGCCAATTCAAATTACCATTCAATGACAGCATATTTCCTGGTCTGAAAGATGTAGCAAGGCACCCATCATTTTGTTGGTTCACTAGTTACATTACTTGTTATTTCCGCATGGTTGAGGACCCGTCCAGCATCTTAGCAGGGGGAGGCATTGATGGTCCGGACTCCGGAGAATGGGATCCTCTGTCTCTTGAGCGCATAACCCTGACGAAAAGAGAAAAACGTTGAAGCGGTTTTCAAATACAAATAGAATTGAAAAGGTGGAAGATTTCACCTAACCAGGAGGATGATTGTTACATGGTTTAATTGTTTATTCTTCTTGTAGTCATGATTCCTTCTTACAGATTAGGGCAGAAAATCCATCGGTTCAATTAACTAACTGATTAAATAAAGGTTTTCCTTGGGTGTACAATTTTTCTTCGTTGCTTTTTCACAAAGGAAAAAGACAAACCAAACCTAAAATACACACACACACACACATATATGTGTGTGTGTGTGCGCGCGCGCGCGCTAGTCATTCTTCGAAAATATCCCGTGTTCAAATTTTTATTTCTAACGTTGAAATATTAATGGTTCTGTAAATTAGGTTAATATTCGAAAAGGCGAAAATGAAGCACATTTTGATTCTACCCGACAACTCCAATCATTTCATTCAGAAGCTCATAAAAAGGTTGCCCACTAGCCAGTCCGCAGCGTTTTCTGTGCACTCCAACACGTGTTCGCCGCCATCTCTGTTCCTCACTGCATCGGATATCTCTTCTCTTCATCATTTTGTGCATACAAGGGAAATGGATCTGGTCAACAGAGTGCTCAACTTTTTTGTGCCGCCGGCAAGCCTGCTTATGCTGGCCTTTGCATGGCCGACTCTCTGTTTCATCAGCATCTGCGAGCGCCTTTTACAACAGCCTAGACATGGAGGTTAAAGTGGTGGTCGTCACTGGTGCTTCTTCTGCCATTGGAGAGGTATTAAAAATGCCCAAATAATGGATTAACTCCCCTTTTTAATAAGATCATACGCAATTAGCGTGTCCAAGGGTTAATAGACGATGTCCTTGCAAACACAGCAAATCGCTTATCAATTTGCAAAGAGAGGGCCAACCTCGTGTTGGTGGCAGAAGAGAACAGAGGTTGCGAGGAATACGCCAGAACGCTGTAATGCTTGGTGCGCCACGTGTGTTGATAGTTGCCGCCGATGTTGTCAAGGAAGATGATCGCAGGAGATTTATCAATGAAACAATCAACTGTTACGGACGAGGTAATCGAGCCTCCCTTTAGGTCAGATTCACAGCTAGAAAATGTTGGTGTCCGATTTTGTTAATTTTGGCTTGCAGTTAATTATACGTAACGTGATGGTCTGGGGAGACAAAAATCGAGTAATGACCCATTACAAAAACGGAGATAAACAACCTGACAGCTATTTACGCAATTAATTTTTTTCCCTGTTGCAGTTGATCATCTAGTGAATTAGTGAGTGTTTAGGGCATACTTTCTACTTTGAGGAAGCTACAGACTCGACTCTGTTTCCCTTTTTAATGGTACGATAATCTGGAATTTGATAAGTTTGATCTGTTATCGGAATTACACCAAGAAATTTGCTTGCCAGAAATCAGTAATATAAATATTCCATTTATGTATTTAGGACATTAACCTTAGGGGCAATATTTATCCGACGTATGCGGCGCTGCCTTATTCCCGGGAAGGCAATGGCCGCGTCGTAGTGACTGCATCAGTCGAAAATTGGTTGCCACTGCCAAGGATGAGCTTGTATTCTGTAAGTTTTACTATTGCCTTGCCTTTCCAGAGTCATTTAGGGGGAAATTGCCGAATTATCATTAACTCGGTTGGGTTGGAACTGAAATGAGCAGGGGAAAATTCATGATGGACCAAGGCACAGAAATGCAGTGGAAGGAAGAAAAAGAAGCGAGTTGTGTAGTATATACATGGCCTCTGTTTCTTCATCCAAGGCCACATAACCTTATCGATTCTATGCTTGCATGCATTTATTCGTTTTTGTGCATTTCTTTGTAAGGTTCACGGCATCTGGAGGTCCTGTGGAGGAGCTCGCCAAGCTGATTGTCTTGGGGGCCTACAGAGGAGATCCATACGTGACATACCCCAGTTGGTACGACATATTTTTCTTGTATAGGGTTTTCGCACCCGAAGTCCTCTACGTATTCTTTTGGCAAATGGAGTGAAATAGCATTACATTAATCTGCGTTTCTGTACATGCTTTGTTGCCGCCAGTAGAAGTTTTGAGAGGAACGCATGGATGTCTGCAAACGTTTTATTTGCTTGACAGTTTTGATCGGTTGAATAAGCAGACTGATTTGTGCTTCCCAGAGTTTACTGTAGTTCGTATGGATACTATGAAAAATGAATATGCGAGTACGTTAGCTATGTTAGTCAGTCCTTGATGGCATCTTAACAGTGATAATTTGCGTTGCTGCAGTGCAGCTGCTGACGACTCCTTCAACTTGGCCATTCAACCAACAACGGCATCCCTCTCTTCTTTTGCTTTCTTAGCCCTTTCCATCACATTGTCAGTTGTCTATCCATATCTCTACCACAGTCCTTGTACGCACACACCTGCCAGCTCGTGCAACGCAGTGTCTTTTTTCTCCTTGGATGTGGTGTCTTTGGGTTTCCTTACTACTCTCCCATGGCGGAGCCCTCAGTATCCTTCCCTGACCTTTCCAGCAGTAGGGGCCAATGTATTCGTCTACTTTTCCTTGGCGTTGCCTAAGCCTTCTCAGCAGCATAACCTCTGTAATTTTTCCGTGGCCGACGACAGTTCTGAACACCATCTCAATCATGAAGACCTAAACAACGTGAGCACAACTTAAAACAAATCTAAATGACAGCGCGTAACAAAAGGACGAACTGTGGGGTTGAGGGCGCGTTCTTAGTTAGTCAGTCACTCCTCGAAAGCTATTCATGGTGGGGATTGCCCCCAAAGTTGGGCTCCTGCCCAACCTCGGAAAAGGTTTAGCGGAGACGCGACTCGTGCCGTGTCATCGATACGTGTATGATACGCACAAGGAAATGGGTGCAATTGAGCCACCGATCTTTTCCACCAAGGGTGAGTCCACGAGAATTTTCTCTGTTTTACTTCTCCAATTTTTAATTAATATATGGATTGTTTGGTACGTTGTTCTTGGTCAATGCTGTTCCCACGTGGCAGACTAGTCTATGTCTGTGTGTGTGTGCTTTTTTTTTTTTTTTTTAAATAAGCGGCTTCTGAATAGGGTCCGAATTATGTGTCAACTGAGTTCAAGATGTAGTTGATGAATATAATAATAAGCTGACAAATTATAGGCGGCACGAACAGCTGCCTACGACCAACTCTAACGTATATTGTCTCTGGCGCCGGCATGAGAGCCGATCAAGTGACAAATTATGGGACTGGGAAGACAAATAAAGGAAAAACAGAGCAGGACAAAAGTAAGTTCTGGTTGCAAGCAGCCTGCACTACCCTACTCCATATGACAACCGCGCGTGCTAAAGATAATCTTCCACTGAAATGCTAAGACATTCTTCATCCCTTTTTTGCCACCCATCCCGACTTTCTTCTTCCTCCGAACAACACACTTTCTTCCCATCTTGCTTTGAAATTCCGCCGTTTTTAGAGTCTACAAACCCCGCATCGATCGCCAATCCAGCGTCCGACGCCGCCTTCTGCACCGACCGCGGCGACATGCCCACCCTAACGCTGGCCGGCAACATCGGAGGAAAGTTGAGGTTTTGCGGCGACGAGTTCCCACGCAGACAGTAGAACGCGACGTCGTGTGCTACCGCGGCGGCCTCCGGGGTGGCGTACGAGCCCAGCCAGAGGCGCTCCGGCGTGCCCGGAACCCTTATCTCCGAGACCCACTTCCCCCATTTCCGGCGACGAACGCCCTTGTACTTGTTCCTTGTGTCGCCATTTCCGGAAGCACTTCCGTCTGTCGTGCTGCTCATTCTTGCTGGAGTGAAGCGCAGAAGAAGACGGCGAAATGGAATGCGCAGTGCCACGGTGAGGGATTTTTATGTACGAGTTTTTGCTTTTGGATGCTTATATACTAGTTTTAACCATTACAAAGTCAAACGCAACTTGAGTGGGTTGTATTATTAAATTATTTAATATGTATTTGTGCACTAGAAATCATATTTTAAACGGCCCACGTGAAGTCAACGGTCGGAAAGGGCACGACAAGCGCTTTGACATATGAAATTAGAGTTTGGTCTTTGGTGATGAAACTTCGAGAATGAAAGGCGTCGGCGAGTAAAAGTGAAAAGGCAACGGTGGGTCGATCAACACTTCCTTCCGAAATCAAAATTTTCAAATTTGTTCAAACCTATAATTGATTTTCTAAGTAACAGAAGAAAGGAAAATGTTACTAAGATATGATGGCTAAGTATAATACTCATGTATAAAGGAGATTTGTTGGTGTTCAATAATAATATGGGTGGAAGGATGTTGGCTTGGATTTTTGTTATGTCAGATAATAATAAGCCAAACCGACGTGCCCGACTTTTTTTAAAGATTAATATTATTCCGAACCGACGTGCACGACTTTTTTCAAAGATTATTATTATTATTATTATAACAAGAAGTGACTAACTAAATATAAAGTGGAGCTCGCGTATCATAACTTGTTTTTGATGGAAGAATAAATACACACACACACACACATAGAGATAGATAGATAAACACGCACACACATCACAGATTAAAACATGGCTTGGCTTGTGACGTTGAATTTAAAAGTCAGCGATCATTTTTGACTAAAGTTGGTCAAAATTTTCGATGGGACGCGCGTGCGCAAATTCATCATTCCTTGCGTCATCGTTCTTGGTTTTAGGCTGTTCTTTTTACGTGCCATTTGATTTGGAAATCAGATCCATACCACGACTATATATGCATAATTATTTCTACTATCCCATTTTCTTGTTTGGGAAGTCAACATTGCTTGCCCTTCCCTTGTTTGGAATCTGAATTTATTGCATTTTTTTAAAAAATTTTTTAAATAATAATGTTGTTGGAACTTATGTTTGCGCTATATTTTCATTTGAAGATAATGAAACATGTGTTTTGTAATTGAATTATTGAGGCTATATTTGCTTCCTAATTGAGATGAAGAAGAAAATTTGGATAATTTGAATAAGAATGAAAATTATGTTTAATTTATAATATTAAGATTGATAGAAAAATTATATATATATATATATATATTAATATGTAATCATAATTGAATTTGTGATAATATATAAGTTTACTAGGTAATAAAAAAATAAATGTGAGTGTCAAAATTGTAGGGATAAGGTTGATTTGATTGTGAATAGGTATGATAATTGAAAATTTATTAATTAATTATAAAAAGTAAAAGATAAAAAAATTTAATTTAAGTTTGAATAAAATTTAAAAGGTAAAATGTTTGGTTTTGTAAACTTTGGAGTGAGGTATGAATACTGCAAAATAAGGTGGTTGGGTGAAAGTTTGGATAATAGAGAGAAAAAGCAAAGGTCTAATATATGTCCTAAATAAGAGGTGGCTCCAGGATAGAACAGAACCTAACTTTCCCTAAAACAATTGAGATATGAGTTGCAATAGTTAATGTTAAAAGTAATTTAGAATAATAAGCGAATTTGTAAGGCGTAACATATACACACTACGCAATAAGTTCACTAAGAGATGGAGAAGCTACAGGTAGTGGTGATTGGTGAATTTCTTAATCATATAAAACATTTGAAATGAATCTTCACAGATGCATCCTAATATCACTTTTCAACAAGCCTATGATTTACCCTAACAACTCCTCTCTTCCAAATTTGGACGTCTAGTGTATAAGTTGGATGGTTAACCTAGTGGTAACTAGATAGTGGTTACAGACTATGGTGGCTGATATATTCTATAAATAAAAACTCTCTTTTATCAAAGTAATACAAGTTACAAAGTAATTATTATTTTAGGTAACTATTGTCTTTAACGATTACTGTGTTTAGGCAATTATTATCTTGAAAAACAAACCCACATCAATGGTGCTATCTGTGGGAAAGAGTGTCCTAAAAATATAGGAGAGGCAAAGAAAAAAGTGAGTACAATAGTAGATGTAATCATGGAAAAGGTAAGAGAGCATGAGGAGACAATGCTCCCAACTACTTTGCCAGGTTGAGTTTTATGCTTCCCAAAGGAGCTAGGAACACCAGCTAAACCGGCTTTAAACATTTCTATGGATCAATTGAATGAAACAAACACCGATCTAACCAAGAAAGCCAAGACAGCCCAGCGTATGAACAAGGAGGAAGCACCCTAAGCTTCGAGCTCAAAAATGGGAGATAACTGTAAAAAAATGCAGGTAGGACAAAATACAGAGAACAAAGGTAGGGAATGAAGTGTGTATTTCTCCAATATAGTGGAAAGAAGGTTCACTAAACTCCAGGAGGAGCTATAAAGGATGAAGCACCAAGAAGAAAATAATTGAATTGTAGAAGATTTGCCTTTTCCTCCAAAAGTGTGGATGAAGCACCAAGAAGAACATAATTGGATTGTAGAAGATTTGCCTTTTACTCAAAAAGTATGGCGAAGCCCGTACTTGATAAATTCAGACAGCTCAGTATGCCCAAATATAATGGGGCCTTAGACCAGGTAAAACGTTTGGCTAAGTTCAAGCACCAAGTTTTACTTTATTAATACCCTGATGAAATTAATTGCAAGGTTTTCCTTACAATCCTAGGTGGCTTGGTTTAGAGGTGGTTTAACTAGATTCTAGCTAGATCATTAGAAATTTTGATAATTTTGCAAATTTCTTTCTCCACAAGCTATAAAAGATATGACAAAACCCTGATAGCTTTATTCAATATGAGATATGGAAATGACAAACCCCTCTGGGATCATGTTCATTGTTTCTCAAAGGTGGCCTTTGATGCCCCATCCATAATTCAAGAGGTATTAGCAAGTGCATTAGCACAGGGACTCAAGAAAGGCTATTTCTTTAAGTCCTTGGCAAGATTCCCGCAAAAGACTTTGATGAGATGCTATCCCAAGAAAAAAAGTATAGTAATATGGAGGAAGTATGGCTAAAGTAAATAATTGATCGTAAGGCAACTCAGAATGATAATAGGATGAGGCCACTAGTAACCACTACAACCATGGTGATTAAAGAGAAAACTTTAGAGAAGCTCACTCCTCTAAAGGTTAGTAGGGAACAAATTGTTATGGTCTTACAGGACTCTAGCATGATTCAATGGCCTTGGGGTGTTTCGTGCCCTATGAAAACCCCTAAAATAATAAATATTGCAAATTCCACAATGCGTTCAAGTACACGATGAAGGGATGTTTCAACCTTTAGAAGCAAATAGAAAATCTGATCAAAAAGGGATTTCTCCAAGAATTTTTCAACAAACAAGGAATCAAGAAGGGCAAGGAAAAAATAATAAGGGAAAAAGAAGAAAGACCACAAGCCAAGGTCTTATAAATATTATGTTCAAGGGCCAATCTTGTATGGAGGGAAAAAAAATAGTCTACACATTATAGCAAGTGTGGGCAAAAGCAAGAAGTTCACAAAAGAGAAATCAGAGGGGGTTGTCCTATCTTTTGGGCCAAAAGACCTCCAAGGGATTGTAACCCCATATTATGACACTTTAGTAATAACTGTGGCTATAGTCAATTTTGATGTAGCACGGTGTTTGGTAGACAATGGTAGCTCAGTGAACATTTTGATTATATTAGCATTCAAGAAAATGGGGATTGGTAGAGGAAAGCTAGAACCAGTAAGCCAAACTTTGTTTAGGTTCACTGAAGAAGCTACTTAGCCTGTAGGAAAAATCATCTTCCCCATTATGTTGGAGCAGACTGATAGGTCCATAACTAAGTTCATACAGTTTTTCATAGTGGAGATGGTCTCAACCTATATTTTCATCCTAAACTAGCTCGCCCTCGTTGAATTCCAAGTAGTAGCGTCCCTATATCATTTAGTAGTGAAGCTTTTAGTAGGAGACAAAGTCGGGGTTGTAACCGAAGATCAGTTGGTAGCCTGCAAATGTTATGTTGAAACAATTAGAAGAATTGAGAAAAAGTCAATCAGAGAAAGTAATGCTAAGCACCCTTTTCAAATGGAACCTACATAAGAGTTATTGCAAATAAGTTTGGGAACAAGTATTGTAACCCAGATTGGGGTGGAATTGGGAGAACCTTAGAGGGCTCATCTAACCTGTCTTTTTTTAGGGCAAATGTTAATAAAGGAGTTAAAGGGAATCAACCTCGAGGTAACGAAGCACTGACTAAATATAAACCCTCGAGTTAAGCCAGTCAAACAAAAGTTAAGGTAATTCAACCCATAAAAAACTGCAACTATAAAGGGGGAAATCAGTACACTATTGAATGTTAGACATATTAAGGAAATAAATACCTAAAGAGGTTGTCTAATGTGGTTGTCATGTCTAAGGTAGGGGAAAATGGAGGATGTGTATAAATTTTAAGGATTTAAATAAAGTTTGTCCTAAAAATTGTTACTCATTACCCAAAATAGACTAATTGGTCGATACCACGATAGGGTCAAAATTACTTAGTATGATGGATTCATATTAAGGGTACCATTAGATCCCACTTGTCAAAGATGATTAGAAAAGGATCATGCCATTTGGACTCAAAAATTTTGAAGCCGCGTACCAAAGGTTAATAGATAAGGCGTTCCAACACCAAATAAGAAGAAACATGAAAGTTTATGTAGACAATAACGAAATATAGAAAAAATCATATGAGGGATTTAGAGGAAACCCTCATAGCATTAAGAATTTTAGGCTCAAGTTAAAGCCGGTTAAGATTGCTTTCAACATTAAAAGAGGAAAGTTTTTGGGATACATAGTAACTAGAAGAGAAATTGAGTCCAACTTAGACAAGATATGAACTGTATTGGAATTGTTGCCCACCTCGAGACTATATGGTAGGTGTAAAAATTAAATGGAATGACAACTCCTTTAAGCTATTTTATCTCTCGATCTACTGATATGAGCCCCCGTTCTTCAAAATTTTGAAAAAGGCTAAGACCTTTAAATGGACGAAAGAACGCTAGGGTGCTTTTAATGAACTGAAATAATATTTGTCCAACCTGCCACTGTTGGCAAAATAGAAGAAGGGAGAAAGGCTATACTTGTATTTAGCAATATCTGAAAAGCTAATTAGCTTAGTCTTAGCTAAGGAAAAAACATGAACAAGTCCAATTAGTGTGTAAAAACTTTAATATTCAATTATAGTACAACAAAATAGCTCCATCTTCCCTTAAGAAAGGACATTCCTTTACAATATCAAACTTATTAGTAAAAAGAGGGGTAGGGAAAACACTTTCCAAAAAGGAGGGTGCCCTATCCTTGGGGAAAAATATACCAATCACATCAAGCACTAACTTGAGTCCGCCTTGACAAAAGAGCCTTATAGTTAGCCTGGCATCTCACCTCGTCACAGAATTGATCCCAATTGTGGTTTTGGTCTTGATCCTTCGTTGGAAGGTTGGAGATATATGATAATGGGAAATCTCATCCTCCCAAAATAATTAAAGGTGCCATTAGCTTTCAAAGCTTGACAAGTATTTTGACACCGAGTTCTCATGAGCAGCCTGGCATTGACAAAGCTCTTTAGATAGTTGTCGGTAGTCTTTAATAATCTTCACTTGAGATTTTTTAAGGCCTTGCACCTCTTCAAGCGTTTATCTATCGTGAGATTCATCTAGAGCCTTACACCTATTCAAGCATTCATCTAACTCCAAGCAAGCACCATTAAATTACAACTAAAAACACTCCATCTACTCCAAAAAGAAAAGATCCAAGTTTAACATCCTGTTCAATTCGATGTATTCCAATTGAAGTTGCTCAAGACCTTAAAGAGCTTCCACAGTTGTAGAAACTTTCTTACAACGGAAAGAAAGGGAGGCATTAAGATACCTTATAAAAGATCAAATGAAAATAGGAGATATGCTTGGAGTAACCATAATAAAAGAGTTGTGAATGCGATAAATATAGATGGGGGAAGAATTATGAATGCAATAGATGCATATTGTAATCCCTTCTTTGTAGTTCTTTAGTATGAATGGGTACAGAAAGGGATGGAGGTGAGGTGATGTATGCTAACATCCTTTTTGCCAAGCCTATGATTTAACCTAACAATTCCTCTCCTTCTACCTTGAGCAGTTAATTTAGTAGTAGTTAGGACAATAATAGTAAGTCATGGTAGTTGATGTATTTTATAAATAGGAACTCTCTCGTTAAAGCAACACAGGTTACAAAGCAAATACTATTTTTTATAACTATTGTCTTTGATATTTACTATTTTTAATCAACCATTATTCTCCAGGGAAACAAATCCACGTCCCCAACCTTTTCGGGTCATTTGCCTACATTCCCAGTTGATAGAAATACAATACTTACGGGCATCTCTCTTAAGCGAGAAATGTGAGACACAATTACGAAACAATACGAACTACACTTGAAGGGTCCAGGAGCTTCTGTTCCTGCTTCAACAGAAAAAGAGCGGGTCCTACATATGGGCCCCACCCACTCATGCAGGTGTGTGGGGAGTGAGCAGGGGCTGGGGTTTGGGACCTTCCAAGTATTACCTGAAACAATATTGAGATATGGCAGCAACAGTGCAGGTACAGCCCTTTTCCAGCTAATAGTTTCAAAAGGCAACCCCAATTAAAGACATTTGTCATCTGCCTTTCCATCCAGGATTTCATAAATCATTCTTCCATGTCAAACCAAAACCCATAACACACATAACTCTGTCCTCCATTTTCATGCATCTTTAATCATTTATCGTACAACACCGATCTTAATTCGTATTTCATCCTTGGCTAATCCATTCCATGGTATCATTTGCAGCTCTTTAATTATCTTTCATTCTTTGAAACAAAAACATGTTATTTTTCCCTTTCGTATTGGATGCTATGAAAATCTCTTATTACATCTCTCAAGTCAATGGCCTTATTAACTCTAATTTTGCCCAATAATACATCTATAGAGGGCCTCCATATTTGTAAAAAGCTTAGCCCTCAAGAGCTACTCCTCTCTAGCCTACATTCTTTATTATAATGTCTTCCACTTAATGGGCATATTTGGTTGGCTATTGGACCAAAGTAGGTAATACACGTCGAAAGAGTGACACATGTGCACATTGGCCAAATTTAAAGGATGCATTTGAGTTTTGTCTCTTATTTCAATAATAATTCACTAACATCTTTCGTGAACAAAGAAAGAAAATCAATTTAATATCTTCCCGATCGATGTTTTTTTCCAGTCCATATTTATTGCTTCAATCTTAAACCTTATTGCCCAAAATTCCTTTTTAATGAATCTCGACATAAATTCAATCTGCAATTCAATTGCGAATGGAAGAGGACATGTATGGGTTGGGGTAGGGTGAAAGAAATTTTACAAGAAAGCATCTCCCCAACCCTTGTTTTAAACATGTTGAATAAATTGTTAAAAAAAAAAAACTGGATTTATGTATTATATGTGTATTGAGTAATATATCTTGCTCTTGCAAAAGCTTTTTGATATCTGGATTGCAATCATTAAGGAAAAGTAATTGATATAGTTATAAACTAGCAATCTCCACAAACTCCACAAATATTTTGGCACTCTTAAGAAATTTATAATTAAAAAAACAAAAACTATATATATATATAATATTATAAAAACAATGTAATATAGCAATCTTCCAACAAAGAGTATATACTAAACCCTAGAAATTGGCCCAAGTCCTCATATTTTCCATGCCCTTTAATTTCCCTCTCCGTCCATACATCCAATCAGATTCCTTCATCATCCATACAAAAAGCTAGGACGAAATCATAAGAAGAACATAGAAATGATGGCAGTGAAAGAAGTTTACAGAGACGAGTAAAAGTAGGAAGGACCTTTTTTCAGTTAAGTTTTTCTCTCTTCTAAGGGGTTTTGAGCATATGCATGATTAGCCATAAAAATGAAATTAGGAATTACCATCGTAAACTTAAAAAATATGTAATGCTGGGATTCGTATTTATTTAATCTTTCTTAATTGATGTCCTTTTTGAGCCTCACACTGCTGCTACAACAATCGGGAGTTTATTCTTCGTTCCCGCATACAATCATTGTATGACCTAATAATATTTCTCATGATCATAATGAACGCTAGTTTCTAAGACTGGAGAATAGAATTATTAGCCAAAATGAAGGGAAAATGATAGAAATAGTAATTTAGGAGACGAGTTTTAAAGGTGGCAGGCCAGTGGCCATGTCCGTCTCTTTTGCAACTGATATAGATGTTGGTCCTAATTCCAGTTGAAAAAACAAATAAACACACGGCCACAAATGATGCCACAATAATGAATGTCTAAAATGTAATACAATGCAAGGTCTCTAATCCTCTGCGGGAGCGATGCCTGGATAGCCCACCAGATCTTCAAGACAACAACTAGCAAGGATACATTTGAAGCAGTACTTTTTACTTGGGATTTGAAACATTTGAAAATAACTAGTTCATGATTTGTTGAAGGTAATATTTTCATGAAATCTTGAATTTGTGTACGTGCAAACCAACTTTGGATGCTTTCCAGGAAATATAGGATCAATGTAACTCAACTGCTTCAAAGTTGAGGGAACTAATCAAGCGAAACATTGGCGCATACAGGATAAAAACTTCAGGGGCCGCCTTAAGTGCCTACGCCAATAGCGATCATTCAGCTACGTAGCAAAGGGTTCAATGCAACCCTCTGCATGTCCAAGTGGAAGAGAACAAATAAAACACCCGAATGTAAAAAGATGTTTCATAGGCCATAATAAATAAATTCTTACCCTATGTTGGCTAACATCCAAGTGATCTCTTTCATAAGGAAGCAAGTTCCATGCTTGGTAGAATTAGGGTTCCGGATTAGTTTAGGATGGCAAAGTCTTGTGATGAGTAAAATAAATTGATCGATCAATTGCCTAAAATCTTTACTAGGAAAGTTGGGCATTTGAATGCCATTACTCGTGTGGTTCGTGAGGCGGCCTAGATATTGACTAAAGAGCAAAAATGCAAATGGGCCCGTGGAGAAAGAGGGACTTCATGCAAGTGAAATGGTCAGCATCTAATGAAAGAAGATTTCTCTATTATTCCTCAAATTATCTTAAATGCTAGATCAATCATACAACTCCCATGGCATCATGCACTGATTTAAGTAGCCCAGCATTTTGGGAATTTTGCGGGAATTTGAGAGGCAGAAGTTCTCATAACAGTCAGTTTTGTAGGGAACACGTGCGTTAGGCTGTGAGTCTACACTACATATACAGGTGAGCGTTTTACATTATAACATTCATTTTTTAAGAATAACCACTCACAATTTATCATGTAATAACATGAGGACACCCCTAAAGCATCCAATGATGCGAGTCAAAAGAAAACAGTGAATTATTATGGCATTCGGGAGCAATTCCAACAGCCTCTTCGTAGTAGTCATTCTTAATGTGGCTTAGAATTCAAAGTACAGAAAATATGCAGTGAGAGTTTCCAAAATAACACAACGGAGAGTTTCATTAGCCGTGAGCCAGGAACTATTTCTCCACCAGTCTTACAACCTGATACTGGTACAATATCATGCCCTATAATTGGTGGCTGCTCCCAAAATGGAATTCTTCTATTATTCTGACTCCCATTTTGTGTTTTTGCATTGATCAACGGCTTTTTCTATGCCCTTCTCATTCACAGATGTTCATTTGTCAATGCAAACTTCTACACCTTGTTCAACCATCTGGCACTACTGAAATTGACAACCACATCTAAATTTCTTTTCACGCGACTCAAAATAATGCATGCTTACTGACACAAAAATTCTACACAACTACAAATTAATATGTGAATTTCAAAGATGAACTTCCCTGCATGAGTTTCGCATGGATACCAAAAAAACCACGCCATAATTCTCATGCCTAGTATCCTTGGAATGAGAATGAAAGAATTTTGAAAAGCCCATCTGGGTTGTCAGCATGTACCTGAAACAGAAATAATAGCTGTCGTTACCATAAAGTACTATATACCTGATTAAATATGAGTTCAGTGTTGTGGTAAAAGCATGAATGATAGAACTTCGACAATTGAAAGACTATCAATTTTCACCCATAATCTATGTTCAAAGACCAAGTATATGGAGAAAATGGCTACATACCCAATGGCCAGCATCTTCCAGGACATGCATTTCAACTCCACCTCCCTCTTCAGCAGCTTGTTCCTCAGCAATATGGATCCGGCGAAGGTCTTCCAGGGCCCATCTATGCAAACTTCTTTCTGCTTTGAGAAAATTAATATGTACACCTCGAGGAACATCTTCCACAAGCTTCCTGCATGCATGAAAATGACAGCTTAGCTCTCCCAGCAATCGTTTACACTAAAATGCAAACTTGAGAGAAGGAATTCCATAGGACAGCTTTGATTTCTCATGTAACAGAATAAATGTTCTTCCAATCACCTGATTACATTAATTTAGAATACAGTTTTCCAAGAAATCCAGGTAATAATTGTTATTGCTATTATTGTTTTTCCCTTTCTTCACTTTTGCCTTTTTTCCTTTTTGGGATGGTGGATATTGGGTTCGGACAGCATGGTCGGGCAGTGAATTATCAGGCTAATTTACCACAGAGAATTATCAGGCTAATTTACCACAGATTTGTCTCTTCATATGATTGATACATGTCTGAAATACCCTCAAGATTGAACACCCAAGAGAAGCTTGATGACGACGCTCCATTAACCCGAGTCTGCCGAAGATTAGTTACCACCCACTGTGATGGAATAATATGGAAAAAGATAATAACAAAAGAAATTAGAGGAAAGCATCAATTTAACAGACATTGAAAGAAACTTCTCACATAGAATATTGCAGATACCCATAAAGGGAAACAACTTGATGTGGTATTTTACATCTAGAATTTACCTGTGCCACATCTTTTGAGAAACCATCCTGAACAAGAGTGTCCATGACATCCCGTTTGGAAGAGACCTTCCTTGAAGAATAATTTGATAGATGAGTACAAATTGGTATCAGTGTTATCAATATCAGTCTAAGGATTGCAGAAAGGAAAACATAACCAATTTCACTAATATAAATGACAATTACCCAACTACAAACACAGCAGTTATGCAGAACCAAAGGGGGTAGCAATGAGAAAACAGAAAAAGGAATGGATATTGATATTTTCAGCAAATTAAGTCCTACTTACCTCTTTAGGCAATTTACTTAGAAAAGATATAAGTTCAGCAGGATGATCATCTCCAGGTGCACCAGTTTGAACTTTTCCAGGAGTAGCATCCAAAACCCAGACCTGATATGCCATTACAGGAAAGATCCAGAAAATAACACAATCAGGAAAAGGATTGCTATGTAAAGTGAGGTCCTCCTTCTGAACCATTTTGGTCCCATTGCAGTGCTTATATTCTGAACCATGCAGTATGTAAAGAAGCAAGGGTGGAGAAACAGGAAATCCGGTAGCAGAACTGTCAGAGCATTCATATTGACAATGCATTGTGAAGAATCTACTACAGTAAACCAAAACTCTGACACCAAATTCAACTAATAAATGAAAAGAATACAGCCTAGATTGTAGAAATTCCCTACTCTAACGGGCCGAGCAAGAGGTTTTGCAACTTGATCCACCATGCTCAATGCAACTATAGGAAAAATAAAGAGATGTTAGTACACTTGTTTGGAGGCGTAAAAAGATCCAATATAATAATTCATAATAAAGATGTTTGGCAAACTAGATTTACACAGGGATGGACACTATGTTACCTTTACCACCAAAGCTGTGGCCAACTACTACTCGAGGAGTTAACTTCAGTTGCCCAAGCTAGTCAAAAGAAGAAATATGTACTGTTAGATGAAAGAATAATAAGCAACCTAACTTCATTTCATGACCACCAGATGCAAAGATAGAAGTTGAACAGAACATGACCCAGCTAATCAGTGAAAGCAAAGCCACAAAACAAAAAAAAGAAAGAAAAAACAAAGAAAGTTGTTATGCAAAGCAATTCACTACCATATATATCGATACGCTTCATACATTCCCCATTACAGTAACAAAAATTATAACACTAGTACCCCATAAATACAGTTAGTTAACATTCCGCATGCAGCACCTTACTGTGGCTGGCAAGAGAAATGTGCACAAGTTCTGATTGAAATGTGGCTATTCTTGCAATTACAGAAAAAGTAAAACTATCACAGAGAAAACGAAAAGGCAAGTGAGAAATGCCGTGTGCACCCCCAAAAGAGTGCAAATATAAAATATTGCTCATTTTTAGAATTACATACTAGCTTTAAAACATCAAGAGCAGCTGAAGCAACAGTATGAGGTCTTTTCTTCTTTAGAGATGCTGAATCACCATGGCACCGCAGGTCTACAAGGAGAAACTAAGTCAAGAAACAAAGACTAAGCTTCAGACAAACATGATCATGAAAATGCATATATTTAAGTAGAGTATGAAGTGTATCCATATATCCACCTAATAAGTAATTGTCAAGAATAAGTGAGGCTACATCATATATTTGAAGTAATTGTTGGCGTTTGGATGTAAATGATGTGACGGTTTAGAAAATCTCAAAAAATAGTCGAGAAAAAGTACACCTTTATAATTAATATGACTGATGGCAATAATTGAAAAATAAAGCAAACCGCATCATTTATTTACCTGCCATTTAGGAAACTCCTTGGCCAACCGCCTAGCAAAAGTTCCTGTAAATTTTTCCATAAATTTCAACATTTTAAGGAACTGTAATTAAATGCACATGAATTCTCAAATATCTGCAGATCATTTGTCAAAAGCTTAAGGAAATAGTTGGTGTTTAAAGAACATGCCAAATGTAGAAGTAGTACAATAGTATTCAAAGCAATACCTAGACTATTTCAGGTACAATCTCTGCCTTACAAAATCAAGTTTGGTTTTCCTATCAAACTTCATCAGGTCTTCATACTGATTTGATTTACCAAGTTGAATAACCAAAACTAGTTTATCTTCTTGCAATCACATAATCATACAACTCACCATCCATAATACTCTCAAAATAAACCTACTTTTCACCTGTTCATTTTGGATTGCTGTTATTCTTCTCCAAGCTCCTCAAGATAGCATTTAAACTCAAATACATATATATAAGTTCTTATGCACACTGAAAGGTCCAACACCCCCAAAGGAGAGGACAATGCTAGTGCATATATTTCTTCTCCCGGGGTCATATTTAATACACACAATCTATTTAATGAAGCTACCAGTTTCTTCTTCTAATCCCAGCAAGTACTTCCTCTTCTCCATCTACTGCTATCAGTCCTTCCTACTGTTTAGAAAGAAGATGGAAAAGGCAAACAAGTTTGAGGGAGGGTGTGGATATGTATGGAGTAGTTTCCAAAAGATGTTCCCTCCATATATATCTGGATCAATGTCTTTAAAACTGGACCGGTCATCGAACCAGATAACTAACTAGATCACTTGGTCATTGGTTCAATCAGTTTAATCATTTTCAAAAATTCAGTTATTTTATATTTTATATAATCTATATACACACATAATAATATTAAATCATTTTACAAAATAAATTTAAGTCCATTTATAAATAAATGATAAGTTTTAGATATAAAATTGAAATTTAATAATTCAATTAAAAAAATATTATAAAATATGAAAGAAACTAAATTAAATTCAAATTCAAATTCAAAAATATAAATGTTGAAAATTTTCGTTTGGTAAAAAAACATAATTACTATGAGAAAATTTGATTGTAAGATTCAATATTTAATATTTCAATAACTCAATTAGAAAAATATATATTTAAAAGATAATTAAATAATACTAAAAATAAAAACTAGTTAGTGAAAATTATACATAAAAATAATTTTTATGGGAAAAAATTTGATAAAACATAAAAAATATTTCATCTATTTTTTTTTAAATAGGGAGATTTTTTTTAATTAATTAAAAACACAAAATCAGTTTTTTGATCGGATTGACCGGTTTTCGGCCTGTTTGACCCATTGTTGACCGGGTTTGACCTGTTCCCGCGGGTCAAACAGAGCTCCAGTTTTGGGAAGTGCCTGGACCAGAAAACTGACCCGTTCCCAAGCCGAACGGTCAAACCGGCCGGTCCAGTCCAGGTTTAATAACCTTGATCTGGACATTAGTTGTTTTGCTGAAAAAAGAGCACATATTATTTCCAGAGGGTCAAAGCTTTGCATGAACATAAACATGGGTTTCCCGAATAAAATTTAGGATAAACTAAATAAATATAAAATTTCCAAACATAGGTTAAGATGGAAAACCAAACACTGATCAAGTTTGTAATATTTTTCAACATGTTTGTGGTCTGGTAAGGAGTTGCAGTTGGAAGTGGAAATATATAAAAACAGATAATGTCAACACAAGTAGAAAATAACAATAAAACAAGGATCTCTAGCCATAAATGATTTGCTTGCAAGTAAGTTATTAAAATTACAGAGTAGCACCTACCCCAATTTTTCCTGCTACCTAGAATGCCATGCAAAAGTACAGCAGTTGGAGGCTGAGGTGCTGATTTGTCCAAAATGTAACTCCACCTCACCTGTAGACCAAACGTCAGCAGCACACAGTTATATTTATGCTGAATGCCTACACGTATGATGGAAAGCAAGAACAGATCTCCTTAAAATTGCACGAACACGGATATTGTCCAGAAATTTTATGCAAATATTTTAATGAAACTAATCCAGGATTATTTTTTCAAAGAGAGAAGACAAGGGTAATCAGCAGGAGATGGAATTTTATATGTGGTATTCTGGTCAAGTGAGAACTTTGTCACCCCAAACGTGTGTGGTTGCACATGCACACACACGCACGCACACACACACACAAGGGAAAACTCCCTCAAATGGAAGAATATGTTAGGGCCACCATTTTGATCTTAAAAATCCAGTGCACAATACCAATAAATGAAGGGATGCATTTACAAATTCTTCCCATGATTTTTCTTGTGGCAACCATAAGATGAGAGATATACCAAATAGTGAAAAAGAATATGAATCTTGACATATAAGGCCATGTCCCCAAGACAATTACAGTTAACACTATCATAGACAATAGATCTTCAGCCTCTAATTTCAGAAGAAAAATCAGAACCCTAAATGACATGTATTCACTTCATAAATGTTGCTTGCCAGGATTTGAAAGGAGCAACTAAACTAAAGTTTTCATATGATAATGAAACTTTGATTTAAGAAATTTTAAATAAAAAAATAAATGTTGTTTTCCTAATGACTTTGTGCCTCAAAAGGGGTATGAATATCTCTAGAAAAGAAAACATAGAGCATTATGGTGAAGTTTTTTCTGTCCATTGATGAGTAGTATTAGGGTGACCTTGAATACTCTATAATACAGACATGTATTATAATAAGAAGATGCAGAAAAAAGAACGTAGGACTCACATCTGCTCCTTGAACAAGATCATACACCTGCACAGACAGATTATACAATCAGTGCAACACATTTGAAACACATATGTCCAAAGAAAAAAACATACCAAGGCATTGAATTTATAACATCCTATTTTTCAAAACCAAATGCAGAGTACAACATTCATATTTATTACCAAAATTTCAGCAGGCTTCACAACAATACTATTGTCAGTTAGCTTGTCATCCGTCAATGCCATGTGTATACTTGGACGCATAGATGCCCTCCTAGAGTGAGTCAAAGCAACCTAAGAGATATAGATTAAAAAACACATTTGAGATAAAAGTAAAATCAATTACATTACCATCCAATCATAGGGATAATTGGTAAGAAAACAAGTAAAGCTCATATATTAAATTCTGCTACATAATTCAAGTACCACGTTATAAATTGAGAGTTCAACTAAAAATCAACACATAAATATTAAGAAAATATCTTATCAACTCCTCCACATGCATTGAAGTAACTATAAGTGCAGTAGGAACATATATTATACATTGATGTCAAGTTAGAAAGCAGCACAAATGAACCCATATTCCCGTGTGCATAATTACCTTACATTTTTATTCAATTTTTAAATAACTTAAGTAAAAATAATAGACAAAAAAGTCTTGAAAAATAATGCTACGCTTATGAAACATTACATTTATAGTTCAATAAACACACAAACTGCAGACTATACGTCGAATATTATCACGCAATTAAATAGAAACAAGCATTAAACGCCTGAAAACTAAAAATCAACCTGAATAATTCTCAATTCACAAGAAAGGAAGCAACCACCGGCCAAACAACCATAATTCTGCTTGCTAATATATCATTCTTGAAAGAAGAAAAGAAAGTCAATTACCTCATGGAACGTTCTTGAAGTATTGAATTTTACCGGTCTCTGATAGATCGATGGCGTCAAACCCAAACGAGTATCTGATGCGAATGAGGGGACTTTCGCAGAATGACGGCACAGAAAATTGGAAAGCCCCGACATAATGATTCAGACGAAGAAGGGGTACAATGTTGGAGCTTTGGAAAGAATTAGGCGGTGGATCGAGGGAGAATGAGAAATTAGGTAATGTGAAAGGCAGACGGAGGCGGAGACACCAAAGCTTTCGTGGCGAGCTTTTGTGGCTTAAACTGCATCTTGAGTTGTGCGTCTCTTTTTCTCTCCGACTCTCCGCCTCCGCCGCAGGTTCCACTCGAAAATACACTGTTGGGCTATGTTTGGGAGGGGAGTTTTGTTGGGAGGACGTTTGGCGGAGGTTGTGTTAAAATTTTATTGAGATAAATAATATGATTTATTTAAATTTATATATTTAAATGTGTATAAAATATATAATAATAATTAGATAGTACGAGAGTATATAAGGATAATGATTAATTTTTAAAATATAAATGTAGAAGAAGTACATGTATATATAAATATTAATTTGATTAAGTATAAGTATAATAATTAAAAAATAATTAATTAATTATATACGTAAAAAAGATAAATTTAAATTTAAATTTAAAAAAGAAATCTTGTAACTTAGTGTGTTTGTTGTATGAAACTGAATGTAGTAGAAAAAATATATATATTGAAACATGGGCAGCAAACAAAGCCTTAGTGACTAAGGTTGCAAAAACGTTAGAATCTTGTATTAAAAGATAAAACAATTAATCAGTTAAAAAATAAAAAAGCATGCACTCTCTCTCTCTCTCTCTCTCTCTCTCTCTGGGCGATCAAAACGGCTCCTAATGCTAGTCTGTTCCTGAACGAATGTGAACTGGCGGCGTCAGTAAATATCTTGAGCTCCTGAACGAATGTGAACTGGCGGCGTCAGTAAATATCTTGAGCTAGTGTAAATTTATATGAACACCAACTTCTTTAAACGTTGTTACATTAATTATGTATGAAGTATCCATCTCTTTGCATTAAAATTTGGTATTAAAATTTGATTAATAGGTTAGTGTTCAAAAAAGAGACCTCTTGCAAGCAACGAACAAGGGAGATTGATGCAAAAGTATAATCAGTTATGTAAGATGGAGTGAGAGAAGCAAACGGGAGTCACAATTTCGTACCAAAATATGTGTGGGTTGAGGAGTGTAAGCTTCTGTTAAAATCAATTTTACAAATAATCTAGACAGACTATGTAGCGTAATCTTCCTATTATTTCTATTATTATATACCATTTAATGGGAGGGTTCTACCACGTGACTAACTTTTGACCAGCTAATATATTTTTAAAATGTCTTTTTAATAATTTTATATACCATTTATCATAATTAAACTTTCTATAATAATCAGCGTTTAGTTCTGTCTGTAGAAAAGCCGAAATGTTTTGACTATGCATGTTTTTATTCTTTACGCCATGCTTTTAAATATATTTTTCTCAAAAATTAAGTAAAAATAAGAAAGATGTATAAAAAATTGAAAAAATAAAATGATTGTAGTGTATACTTTTAAAGGTGAAAGTAGAAAATAAATATAGTTTTAAATATTTTCACTATTTTATAATTTCTAATTGAACTTCCTTTAACTTATTTATTCTTATCCATTTTTTAAAATTTTCTCTATTTGTATACATTTTTATTATATTTTTAAACATAATAATTTATATTTATAATTATTAATTATTTTATATAATTTTATTATATTTAAAATAAATAATTTTTGTTAGATAATAAATTATATAAAAAAAAAAACTCATACACATAATTCGAAATATTTATATAGTAAAATCACAAATTTATGTATGTACAAAATTACTTAATCTCCACCTTGTTCTCCTTTCATTGCTTTAATTACAAGATTGAAGCACCCTTTCGTTATTCAATTTAATTGTTAAATCATTTAGAAGAAAGTCGCGTTTAGAAAAGTTCATACACGGATGAAATCCAACGAAATCGGTGATGATTTGATTCAAAATGTAATATTTGTGATGAAATCGTTCAAATTTCACATTTAAGCGGACATTGATCAAAAATAGAAAAACAAAATAAACTTTCATCCCATAACCTCAATTTAGGACAAAAGAAAATAAACAAGCCAGCAGCGATGGTGGAGCGGGCAGCACAAGCGAGTTTCTTACCGCATGGCCTATTTGTGGCTTGAAAATTAGGCCGTTAACTTCCCAATAACGGGTTTGGTCTTTGCTATTTTAGAGAATCAATGAAATGAAGGACGTTAAGAGTGTGTTTGGTCTTCCCACTAATCCTATCATGTTCAAACATCCTAAAAAAAAGTTTTAAGTCAAAACAAAACTTGCCGGTCCGGGATGCACTTTGACTTTTGCCACGCTCTCAATCTCGTCCTTCTTCTTGATTGCATAGCTGCATGCACAAATTTATTTTAAAAGAATGGTGTTAAAAGAGTCGTTGACGGAGCAGAAAAAAAGTGTTAATTGAAAAACTGAAGTGATAAATGATGCAAAACATAGCATGCCTTAAACAATATAAACCAGAAAATTCCATGAACGGCTAGTCAATTCAGGAAGAAACTACTCATTACCTGTTAGATGACCCTTTTGCAGCACTGACGAGTTAGTCGGCAACGCATTCAGCTATGGTTTTAATATTCCTGAAAGCACTCTCCCTAGCTCCAGTTGTAAGAAGATACATCGCCTGATTTATACGACGAAGAGGTGAAATATCAACTGCTTGGCAGCTCACAACACCAGCAGACCCAATTCTGGTAGCATCTTCTCTTGGCCAACTGAAAAACGCGAAGACAGAGAGAGGGGGAGGGAACAGCTTATGTTAAACAAAATGTAATGGGATTGTTGCATCAACAACACCCCATCCCGCCCCCCCAAAAAAATGGTGATGAAAGTTTGGAATGAGCTTGAGCCATTGTATAAAATTGCACGAAAACATATAAATCAGGTCTCTTAGTGAATCATCACCGGACATGTTCAGGAATAACTATAAGAAACCATATCACAGCAATTTGTATAAGTATTCCTAGTACAATTTCAAAATCGTGAATCATATTAATAGAAACAATAAAATAACAGACTACAGATTCATCACAAGATAAATACACAATCACCAAATTCTTTCGTACCTGTTGATCACTGCATCAACTATAACTTGAATTGGGTTGTTGTCTGTCAGCAAGTGGATTATTCCCATAGCATGTTTGACAATGCAGGCAGCCATCAATTTCTTTCCATTGTTTTATGAGTGAGTTGGTCAGCCTTTCAACAATTGGGCACTGGGCCTTCCTGAACCGCTTCACTTGGTATCTCCCAGCTGTGTGGAGCATGTAGATAGGGTGCTTTGCAGCAGTTGCAGTGATGTAATCCTCTACAGAAATGTCACTTACCTATAAAAAGCATGATGTTTTCAAATCAACACTATTGCTTTTAAATCCTTTTAATGACCGTTCCAGATGATCAGAAATCATCCTTATATAGCTTTACTAATCATCGAAAGGAGGCTTCAGAATTTAAATAACGCACTTGTGTATAAAAATGAATAGATAAGACTTCATCAAAAAGTATAAAAATGTCAAGAAATTGTCATTAGATTGAAAAGAAAACAAGATCCAAGCTTCATGCATAGATGGCAGATGATTAAATAGGCATAAAATCTAAGGCAAATGACATGCAAATCCAAAGACTCTCTTCTCAAACAATTAAATATCATTAATTTATGCCTAAATTCCAGTTCACAATACAGAAAACAGCAGGGTAAAGTTTCTGGAAGAGCATTACAAGTAGGCAACCAATATAATGAGAAGCATTCCATAAACTTTCCAATTCATACAATAACTACGAGGAAAAATGCACAGATTATCAGAAATCTCTCTCTCTACAATTGATCGATCGATAACCCCAAGTGTAAAATTATTCTAACAAAAAAGTAAATAGAACCGCAAGATTCAGAAACAAACATAAAAGAAGAATAATGAGAACACTCCTAGTCTCGATTTAGCCAGGAATCGAAAAAATGTATCAATGAAAATCAGCCAAAATTTATCTAAATTTCAAACCACGAAGAAAACAACAATGTACTAAGAGCAAGTGACAGAGACGCAAATAATGCTAACAAATTTCCAAACATTAGAATTACATTCGTAAATCAGAATCAAAAAAATGGGAAAAAGAAATACGATTAATCCTTATAAACCACTTTAAAACAACGGAAGAGAAAATGCAACCTCGCCTCCGTCATAGGACCAGCGATTGAAGAGCACAACACCGCTGTGAGTCTTGTCCTATGGTTCTGTGCTCATTTTCTGTTATTTACTACATCCAGGAGAAGTGTGTGCGGCAATTGGAAGGGGATTGCTTAGAGAAATGCGGTGGAGAGCAGTTTCCAAGAGGCCGAAAGTGACGTTGGAGACGACAAGGAGCATGCAAACCCTGAGGATGAAGCTGCTCCTAGACGATATGGAGTCAATTACCTTGGTCCATGTTACTGATGCTAAGACACCATACAACTTACTTCTCAGACGGCCGTGGCTCCATGAGAACAGGGTAGTCCCCTTTGCCTCGCATCAATGTTTCAAGTATTACCACGATGGTACTATGAAGAAAGTGCTGGGTGATGGCAAGCCTTTCATTGAAGCTGAATCCCACTTTGTTGACATCAAGTATTACTTGAATAAGTTTAGATCTCATAAAGCTAGCAGCCCTCAAAACTAAGAAAAGCAAAAAGATGGTCCAACAAAGAAAGATGAAATTGGTAAGGCACATCCTAAAAGCCATCAAGGCAAAAGCCTGGTGATTGACGATGCTCTTAAAGGTCTAACGCTACCGCTAACTTAAATTAACAGTAAAGCACCTATCCCACCACCTAAAGAAGCTTTAGGGGAACACCACGAGGCTCGGGGGCTGAGATTGCAAAAGGCTTCGGTCCCAAGGCGTACAAACTCCTCATCAAGGTTGGGTACAACCCGCAAGAGCAATCATCATTGGGAAAGCTTCCACAAAAATCCACAAGTCAAAATTCGTGAGCAGGATTTGGGTATGAACAACCGAAAGGTCCTGTTCGCATTGCCATAAGAAAGGCTACCACTAACAATATCACTGAGGTGAATCGCTCTTCAAAGGTCGAGAGCAAGCCAGCATAGGTGTCGATCTTCGAAAAACTTGGTCCACCCAAGAGACAAAAGTACTGGAAGACAAAAAGGGGCATCAGTAAAATGCTAAAGCAAGACAAGAAGTTTTGAAACTTGATCCCTTCTCACATGCGGCAACAAACGGATTTTGCAGTATCCTATGACAAAGTCCTTAAAGGCAAATTCTAAATGATCATCTTCACTAAGGCTCAAAAGGTAGAGGACAATGATAAGAAAAGTGTAGGCTCATCCAACTACATTACACTGTGCAAAGAAGAACAAGCCATCGAGAAATATGCTAAGATTGCACCACTCCAGATGGAGGCGGGAACCAAGTCCACGGTACACGAATTGAAAGAAGTGGACCTGGGAGTTAGTAGCGATCTTCGACCCATCAACATTAATGTCTTACTGACAGACGAAGAGTCTAACATGTACATGGAGCTACTGAAAGAGTTTAGGGACGTGTCTGCATGGTCATACAAGGAAATGCCTGGCCTACACCCAAAAATCGCTAGACATCACTTGTCTGTAAAGAAAGGAACTCAGCCCGTTAAATAAGCACAACGTCGATTCTGACTAGAATTGCTTCCCCAAATCGAAATAAAAGTCAACAAGTTGATCGAGGCTAAATTCATCTGGGAAGTTAAATACTCCACATGGATCTCCAGCATCATCCTGGTCAGGAAAACGAATGTACAAATCCAGGTGTTTGTTGACTTCAGAGATCTCAACAAGGCATGTCTAAAAGATGACTTCCCTCTACCCATTACCGAGCTCATGATCAATGTTACCATGGAACACAAGGCTTTCTCATTCATGGACAGATCTTATGGGTACAACTAAATTCGCATGGCATCGGAGGATGAAGATTTAATGGTCTTTTGCACACCTAAAGGCACATATTAGTATAAGGTGATGCCTTTTGGCCTTAAAAATGCAGGAGCCACGTATCAGATGCCATGTAAAAGATCTTTGATGATATGCTCCATAAGAACGTCAAATGCTACGTCAATAATCTTGTAGTCAAGATAAAGAAAAAGGTAGACCATCTGGATGATCTTAGAAAAGTCTTTGAACACCTTAGAAGATATCAGCTAAAAATGAACCTATTAAAATGCACCTTTGGGTTGCTTTTGGCAAGTTCTTTGGCTTCATCATCCGTTATTGAGGTATTGAGATTAAGCAGACAAATATTGACGCCATCTTAAAGATGCCAAAGCCTCAAAATATCCACGAGCTAAAAAGTTTACAAAGAATATTGGTATATATTCGGAGGTTCATCTCAAATCTAGTAGGTCACTGTCAACCATTCAGCAAACTTATGAAAAAGGGTGTTCCATTCAAATAGGATGAATACTACAGGAAAGCCTTTGAAAATATCAAATCCTACCTGGCAAGACCCCCAGTGTTGGTAGCCCTAATGCATGACCATCCTTTGCTCCTATACATTGCTGTGTAAAAATGTTCAGTGGGAGCCCTATTAGCCTAAGAAAATGATGAAAAAAAGGAGACTACTCTCTACTATCTAAGCAAGATGATGATGCCAAATGAGTTGAAGTACTCATCGATTAAGAAAATCTATTTGCCGCTTATCTTCGCCATCTAGAAATTAAGGCATTACTTCCAGACTCATACAATTCGTTTGGTGTCTAAGGCTAATCCATTAAAGTACTTCATGACAAAGCCCATTCTCTCTGACAGGCTCGCAAGGTGGTATCTGTAATTTCAAAAATTTGAAATCGTGTATGTGCCACAAAAGGCAGTGAAGGGACAAGCATTGTCTGACTTTTTGGCAAACCATCCTATTCCAGCCAAATGGGATCTGTCTGACAACTTGCCAAATAAAGATGCCTTAATGGTCGAAATTACTCCTCCATGGAAGATGTACTTTCACAAAGCCTCCCATAGGGGTGGAGCCAGTATAGGGATAGCATTTGTGATACCGAAAGGCAAAGTCTTGCCTTACTCGTTCACCCTCATAGAAAATTGCTCCGACAATGTGGCTGAGTACCAAGCCCTGATCATTAAATTCAAGTTAGCCGTAGATATCAAACAACTCCACCTCGAAGTCTATGGTGATTCTAAGTTAGTGATCAACCAGTTGTAGAGAGAGTATGAAGTTAAGAAGTCTAAGTTGCTTCCATACTATAACTATGCTAATATGCTCATGTGATAGCTTAGAGTTGTCACAATTGAGCATGTGCTAAGAAGCGAAAACAAGTAGGCAAATGCATTAGCTAAGCTTGCCTTTGCTTTGTCCTTGCCCAACTCTGAATATTATGTGTCATGTGCAAGAAATGGGTAGTGCCACCAACATTTGAGGATAAAGAGAAGGAAGAAAATTGCTCCGTAGAAGTCCTCGATGTGAAAAAGGAAGACAGACGCCAACCATTCATGAACTACCTGAAATATAAGAAATTATTAGATGATCCATGTCAAAAGGTTGACATTCAATGCTGAGCAACCCACTTTATCTACTTCAAGGGCATCTTGTATAGATGCTCGTTCAATGAAATATTCCTATGCTACCTAGGCAATGACAAAACCATTCAAGCTATGGAGAAAGCACACTCTAGGATTTGTCGTGCCCATCAATGTAGATCAAAACTTCATTTTTAGATCAAAAGAATGGGATACTACTAGCCGACAATGGTGAAAGATTGCATGGAGTTTGCCTAAAAGTGCCAAGCATGTCAGTACCATGCTAACTTCATCCACCAACTGTCCGAGTTATTACGCCCAACAATAGCTTCATAACTGTTCGATGCTTGGGGACTAGATGTCGTTGGACCTATAACAGTCATCTGCTAGTCACCTCCATGTCTTGGCTGCTACTAACTACTCTCCAAATGGATAGAGGCGGTCCGTCTCAGGGGAGTGAAAAAAGAAAATGTTGCTGACTTCATTCATGTCAACATTATCTACAGGTATGGAGTTTTTTGGTATATCATCACAGACAATGGGAAGCCATTCTTCAACAACACCATTGACAAATTATGCCAAAGGTTCGGCTTTAAGGAAATCCTCAATGTACCATACCCTGGCCAACGATCTCATAAAAGCCTTAACAAGATTTTGTGTAACTTGTTGAAAAAGATCGTGTCAAAGTCAAAAAAGAATTGGCATGAAAGGATTGGGGAAGCTTTGTGGGCCTACCGAACCACTTTTAAGAGTCCTACGCAAGTAACCCCTTATGCGTTGGTATACGAGGTTAAAGCTGTCATCCCGCTTGTGTAGCAAATTCCAACGCTGCGAGTTGCCATACAAAAAAGATTGATTGAGGAAGATAATGCTTGCTTGCTTCTTAAAGAATTGGAGGCGATTGATGAAAAAAAGGCTCGATACACAGCAAAGGCTCGAATGCTATCAAGCCCACCTATCTAAAGCCTTTAACAAAAAGGTGTGTGCTTGGTCTTTCTAAGTTAGAGAATTAGTGCTAGCCATGAAAAGGCCCATCATCATCACCCACTATATTGGAAACAAGTTCATCTCTAAGTGGGATAGACCATATGTCGTCCAAGAAGTTTATACAAATGGCACCTATAGACTCATCAATCAAGACGATGTAAGAGTTGGCCCAATCAACTAAAAATTCCTGAAGAAATACTATGCCTGAAAGAAAATATAAAGGCAAAAGGATTAAAAAGTTCTTTGACACGAGTATAAACTGTCACAAATTAAATTAAAAAGTTCGTTAATATGAACCTAAACTGTTAGCTCAAATCAAATCAAATGCTCCTCGACACACGAGCCTAAATTGTATGCCACTCCTAACCCGTAAGAGTTTAAACTGTGAACGGATAAAACATTCGACAAATGTTAAATGTTTGAATTACATAATGACTTGATCCCTTTATAAGGCACGTAGGCAGCTTGAAATATATATATATATATATATATGATAAATTTCAAGTTCAATCATAAAATAACAAAAGCATTCATTTCAGATAAGTTGCAAATGGAAGGCAATCCGTTTACAAGAGGTAAAAGAAATACTTTATTCATAGGTCAACGATTACAATACTTCGAATACAGAGGATGAAAGCAAGCAAGTCTACTCAAAGGGTTTCAAATCATCCAACTTCCTCTTGGCAGCTTCAACAAAGGCTGTCGAAGACTTCAAGGTTTTAGTCATCTCACTATCTAATGGAGAAGTATTGGTTATAATCCTAACCTCTTCCTCTATTTCTCTAACTACGGCCAAAACCCCTTCGTGAGCTTGGAGTTGCAACTCTCAAGACTTGGAACGCTCCTCCTCCTTCTCTTTCAAAATTGCAAACTAGCCTTCAACACTCTTCAGCTCCACCTTTGTCGGGTCAATTTGCTCAGCTTCCTTGCTTTTATCAACTTGAGCTTTTTGCAAGTGACCCTGGGTTTCACTAAGCTACTGCGCGAGAACCTCTTTAGTTGGTCTCTTAGATGCTTGGGACCTCGTGTCGTCATAAGTTGTAGCTTTAGCGAATAGTGTATCCAGTAAGACCTCTAAGTGGGAAATATCGAATTGGTCTAAGCCTTTCATCAATTGAATGACTAATGAAATGCTGTCACTAAGGGAGGAAATTAACTCAGCTGGGATCTTCCTTATCCTCTCACAAAGGCCGGCCCACAATTTTTTGAGATATTCCTTCTGATAATCATGAAGAAATTTGTCGCCCTCAAAGACAGAAACTACTGTAGAAGAAGTAGCCCTAGCAACTAACCCTAAAGTCAAGCCATCCCGGCCGCTGACGAGAGCTGGAAGTGGATCACATTCACGAGCCGACTCCTGCGAACCTTCACTAGCATCACTTATAAATACATGCTTCGCTAGTTGAAAATAATAATAATGGTAATAACAATTAAGGTGTTGCAGTATGAAAGAGCAAGCTAATAAAATACGTCTCTAGCGTATTCCCCTATAGGCTGCCTATCATCCAAACCCCCATCTTTTGGAACCAGAGAACCTGAATCCCTTTTGGTTCTCTTCCAATGGCGATCTACATTACCACTACCGCTATCCTCTAAAATCTCGATGGCATTTTTCCTCTTCGGTGCACCAAGCGAATCAATGATGATAACAGGTGCAAGACATGTGTCTTGAGCATTTCCAACAAGTAGACAAACACCGCTATCCCCTGTGGAAGCATCATTGTGTAAAAGGTCAACCAAGCGAGCAGCATGTTCTTCCAATAAATTACTATAGACAAGGGGCCACCATTTCTTATAAACAATTGAGAAGTATCGCCACGTGAAAATGGGATTGTAAGGGAAATGCGCCTTAGCCATGGATCGAAGTAAAAGACATGGGCATTAATAACGAAGGCCATCATTTAAAAAGCACTGCCTCACATCATGGACAAACGACCTGAGCACCTCTTGGAAATAACCAAACTGGCGACCAAACCAATGGGAACTATAAAGTTCTACATCAAAAAGATCACCCACCTCAAGGTTAGGTAGCTCGAACGAATAGCCATAAAATAATCTCGCTGGAGCTCCCTGGCATCGTCATTATCTATGTAAATGATGCCGTTGTCTTTGGTGACCATATTGCAAGTCCAGCAGACTTGTTCGTCCTTATGAATTCGTTTTTGGGCCTCACTTAGGTCATGATACTTGGCACATCCCTATCTAGAACACATTACCATCTTAGAGTCTGGAACACCCTTAAAGACCTGAAAGTGGGTTCTAAAGTAATGCGAAATCCACTTGTAAACATAGTGCGCCGGGAATGCTGCAGGCTCATGGCATGGGCAATGAGAGTTGGCAATTCTGTTCAGGCCATTGTAAGTGGATGTTAAAACTAGAACTGCAAGACTTACATATTGCCCAGTAGCCATAATTCCAGCCATTTTAAATGAACTTAGCTGTATGAACCCAACATTTTCGTTAGGGAGAACAAAGACACAAAGCTAGCATGACAAAAATGCTGCCATACATGTCTCCTCTCTAACTCTCCCGCTAATGCTAAAACTCACGAACACGGTCTCTTCTGATGCAAACCAAAGTGCATAGGGATCAATATCCCCAAATAGATTATATGTAGATTGGCGGTAGACTGTCTTCTTCTCTTTATGGGCACGAGGCGTGGAGTATTTCATAGTTTTCTTACACCAGAACTTTACCCACTTAACAATCGGCACTTTCGGAGGTTGGCCAACAGAGACCCTACCACAAAGTCTATGGAAATCATGGAACAAGTATTTGCATAATGGGGAACAAACTTCGCACCTATTCCGTCTATGCCAACCAGTTCCTTAGCACTTGGGATGACCTCGTCACAGAACTTTCCCCTAATAAGGAACTCAGCCATCGAGCAAAGTCATAAAGGGATATTGACATCTCCCCAAGTGAAGTTAACAAGGTATCAATGAGAGGATACCAGGCCTCCAAAAATTCCTTCGTAATCTCTGTGCTTTGATCATATGAGAATAGTGAAACATACACCGCATCGAGGATTCTGGCAGCAACTAGCTTAGGTTTGAACCTGTTAAGAATATCTTCGGTCCACTCCCAAAATCCAAGGATGTGTCATTGATGATATGGCAGTCGAGTGTAGGCAAAGGCACAACTTCATCAGAAGGTTAATGGTGGCTCGATTGTAGGGTCCATGCCTTGGTAGACCGTCCAAGAGCAGTAGGTTGCGACCATTCATCAATATCCCTAGGAACAGTCAGCCTGGACTAAGAAATCGTGAGATGACCAATCAGGGAGGCATGCACAACTAAAGAGGTGCGTCACTCCACCTGCTGGTTCTTATCGTCAAGGATGATCAAACATTCTTCACTGGATAATGCAACATGACTATTGAAATATGCCATTTTTTTTGAACTGCCACATAGAAGAAAAGAGAGTGTTAGACTCGATTGGGTTGAAACAGGGCTAAAACCATACATAGTGACTAAAATGGATCAAATCCAAGTCCAAGGGACCAGCCCAAGTCCATAGGTCAAATCCTAGCCCAAGGGACTAGCCCAAGCCCATAGGTCAAATCCAAGTCCAAGAGACTAGCCCAAGTCCTTGGATCAAATCCAAATTCTAGGGTCCAACCCATGTCCATGGATCAAGTTTAAGTCCAAAGATCCAGCTCAAATCCAAGTCCTAAAGTCCAAACTTAAACTTATAGGCCTAGGGCCGAAAATTTACAAGGCCTAATTTTCTCGAGGCTCAAGAAAATTTTGAGCCCAAAATAACAAGGCACCAAAATTTTTCTGGGCCCAAGAAAATTCCAACCCCCGAAAAAAAAAAAAACAAGACCCAAAATTCTCTCAAAGCCTAAGAAAATTCTAAACCCAAAATAACAAGGCACCAAAATTTTCTCGAGTCCCAAGCTCATGAATTCAAAGTATAAATGTACGGGTCCAAACCCAGATCCACAAGCCTAAAGGCTTAAACTCTAGAGCCCAAGTTTAAAGACCTCTAAGCTCAAAGGCCCAAGCTCCAAGGCCTAAATTTAGTGAACCCCAAGCTCCAAGACCCAAGCTCCGAGGCCCAAATTCAGATACCCTTAAGCTCAAAGACCAAAACTCCAAGGCCCAAACTCTTAAAGGCTAAAAATATAGAGATACATATATATATATATATGTGTGTGTGTGTGTGTGTGTGTGTGTGTGGTTATATATATAAATATATAATATTTTATTAAATATATATATATACTTTATTTGGGTTGTCAAAAAAAGAAAAGGAAAAAATATATATTTTTTGTGTTGTTAAAAAAGCAGAAAAAAAATCATATTCTATTTTGTCCAAAAAATAAAATAAAATAAAATAAAACAGAAAAAAAGGATTATGTATATTTTTGTTCAAAAAAAAAGAAAAAAGATAGTTGGGCTAGATTTGGGCCCAACAGTTTTTTTAAGCCCTACCAAACAAGCCCCAATTTGTTTCTTGCACCCAAACATGGCCTAACGACCCATCTTTGGATTTTTTTACCCAAACACGCCCTTGTTTTCTTTTAAAGACAACACCAAACATGCCCTGAAACCTCCAGTTCCTGTCCTCCCTCAAATTGGTATTGTACTACAAAATTAGCCGACAAATCAAACTGCAACACGTGTCAAGACTAACCAATTCAATCGTACAACTTATCAAATCTTGTAAACTTGGAAGGAGAATATTGTTGATTTGGCATTTAATCTGTAATCACTCGATTAAAGGAAATGATACCAAATCAAATATGCTTAACCAGCTAAACATTGCCATGTCACCAAACATTGATGGTAGCAAGGCCTTCTCCACCTCTATAAATAGAGGTGGCCTTTACACATCAAAGGACACAAAGACATCAAGTAAAAAACACCAAGAAGATGAAGGAGAAGAACAGAAGCTGCATCAGAGAACAGACGATCCAAAAAGCTCATTGAATCCTCTTCCCAAGTTTAAGGCCGTTCTTCTAACATTCAAGGCATTCTTCATAGAAGGCTATCAAATTACGGCGTTTGATTCACATCCAATGTGTTAAACCAGTGGATTAACATTATTGAAGGCTCCGATCAACATCAAGAAGGATTAAAACTCAAAAACTCTCCCAGTTCCAGCCCGATTCTTCGATTAACATTTAAGACACCCCTGCAACCTTCAAAGCATTCTTCAAGAAAGTTCACCAAATCAAAGTGTTTGATATGGAATCGTGGTATAAAACTAAGAAATTAAAGGTTTTTAGAAGCCTGAAGAGCTTTAAAGCAGATTAAACCCACAAATGCTTCAACAAGTTCATAAGAACATTCAAATCATCCAAGTTGGAAAAAGAATCAGAGGACTAAGTTATAGAATAAGACCCATAAAATTTCATTTGATTCAAATTATAATTAATTTATACAAATTTTTTGTTAATGAAAATCTAATTTAGAATATTGACATTCTGGTAGAGATCAAAATCCAACACATGGTCTGATAGCTCCAAAGATTGTAAGAGCAATGATAATAGAATATGGAGCTAAGGACACGTAATCTTCCTATTATTTCTATTATTATATACCATTTAATGGGAGGGTTCTCCCACATAACTAACTTTTGACCAGCTAATGTATTTTTAAAATGTCTTTTTAATAATTTATATACCATTTATCATAATTAAACTTTCTATAATAATCAACATTTAGTACTTTCAGTAGAAAAGCCAAAATGTTTTGACTATGCTTGTTTTTATTTTTTACAGTATGCTTTTAAATATGTTTTTCTCAAAAATTAAGTAAAAATAAGAAAGATGTATAAAAATTTGAAAAAATAAAATGATTGTAGTGTATACTTTTAAAAGTGAAAGTAGAAAATCAATATAGTTTTTTTTTTAGTTTTTTTGCTTGGTTGCTTGTGTTATGTCATATCCATCAAATGCTGCCCCTATTTATAGGGGTGAGGAAGCTTGACTGCCACGTTTTGCGATGACGTGATGCAGTCTAATTGGCTGTCACGTCTTGATTTACGGTATTGATTGTCGTGATTTCCTCCCTTTATATTTGTCAAGGCGTAAATTAAGACTTGTCAAATGAGTAGCCTTAACTCGTGGCGCAATTTAACTGGCTATCCTGTCTTAATTTACGGCCGTGATTTTCATGATTTCCTCCTTTTATATTAAGGCACAAATCATGACTTGCCAAATGAGTAGTCGTGACATGTGGCGTAATTAGACTGGCCCATTATAACACGTGTGGATCATATTTGTATTTAAATATCAATTTTATTTATTATTTAACTCTAAAAAACGTATTTAGTTAAATTCTTAGAATATAATAAAACTTTAATTTTAATTGATATTTAATGCAAAAAAATGTCACGTGGCGACATCCAATTATGCTAATTGTTTTTACTTGCCCACAAATGCTCCCTCGAGACTTATTTACAAAGAATTTGATTTTGGAGTAAATAAGACTTGAAAGTCTTTTTATCTTTTTAATTTTCTTTTTTATTCATTTATTTATTTTGATTTTTTTCTTTTTTAAAATTATTTATTTATTTATTTATTATTATTATTATTATTATTATTATTTATTTGTCTCTATCTTTCTACAGAAGGAATGGATTGCCAGCTCCATCTCTCGCCAGATCTCCTGCGTTCTTTCCTTCCCATCTAAGATCGCAATCCCCAAGAATCTCACCCCTTTGATAAGAGGATTTCCAATTTGGAGGAGCACGACCGGGTTATAAATGGAGAAGCTTTTGGCCGTGCCACTGCCTCTGTGTCCGAATGATCCGCCGGTGATCCTCCAAAACCAGCAACACTAGTTGCCATTCAAAGTCGCCGACCAAGATACTACATAAGCATAGGCAGAAATACTGTCCGATTCCAGCCATGCCCGTCCTCGTCATCCTTGAGCTCCGCCCTGTCGCCGTCACTTCACCTACGACCGAGCGGGGGCCGGGCAGTTGATGGTACATGGCACTGCATCGCAACTGTAGGGGGGCCGCGTGTGGCTGCACGTGGCTGGACATCGTTACCTAGCGTCGTCGCTTTAGTCGCAAAGCGCGCGCTAGACGAACGGCGGTGCGCAATGCTGCATTGTAGCTGGAGAGGCATTGCTGCGGCTGCACGCAATTGGAGGTTGTTGCTTCGCATCATTGCTTCAATCGCCGAGGTAGTGCCAAGCAGACGACGGTGTGCAGCACCGCACCATGGCTAGTCACCCAGTGATGTTGGAGTCAGGGCCGAGCGAGAGAGAGACTATCTGTGTGGGGCTTTGTTTGGGCGTTAAAAAAACAAAAAAAAAAGATTGGGGCTTATTTGAGCTTGTAAACCTATTGGACCAAAATTTGGCCCAACCACCATCTCTGTTATTTTATTTTATTTTATTTTGAATAAAATATTTGTATGCTCCCTTGAAACTTAAGCCTCGTGAGTTGGGCAACTTTGAACTTAGGCCTTTGAACTCTTGAACTTGAATTTGGATTTAGATTTGGGCCTATTGGGATTCAAACTCATAGTCTTAGGTTTGGATCATTGGGTTTTGGATTCTTAGACTTAGATTTGAACCCATTGGGATTTGAACTCTTGAACTTGGGTTTGGACCCATGGGATTTGGACTCATAGATTCGAGTTTAAATCCATTAGATTTGGACTCATAGATTTAGATTTGGACCCACTAGACTTTGGAGTCATAAACTTGGGTTTGAATCCATTAGACTTTAGACTCATAGACTCGAGTTTGGACCCATGGGATTTGGACGTTTGGACTTGGGTTTGGACCCATTGGGATCTAAACTCTTGAACTTAAGTTTGGACCCATGGGATTTGGACTCATAGATTCGGGTTTGAATCCATTGGACTTGGACTCATAGATTTAGGTTTGGACCCATGGGCGTTGGGCTAGTCCCATGAACTTGGGGACCTATGGACTTGGGCTTAATCCATAGACTTAGGCTGGTCCCTCGGACTTGGGCTTGATCTATAGACTTAGGCTAGTCTTTGGGATTTGGGTTTAACCTATGGACTTGGGTTGGTCCCTTAGACTTGGGCTTGATCCATGGACTTAGGCTGGTCCCTTAGACTTGGGTTTGATCCATTTTTAATTGTTATATATGGTTTTAGCCTTGTTTCAACCTAATTGAGTCTAACACTCTCTTCTTTTCTATATGGTAGTTCAAACGATGGCATATTTCAAGAGTCATGTTGCACAATCTAGCGAAGAGTGTTTGATCGTGCTTGATGATAAGAACCAACGGATAGAGCAAGGCACCTCTTTGGTTATGCATGCCCCCTTGATCAGTAGCTTTGCCGTTTCTTGGCCAAGGTTGACTATTTTTTGGGCGCATCGATGAACGGTCGCAACCTGCTCTCTAGGGCGGTCCGGCAAAGCATGGACTCTGTAGCCCAACCACCATCAACCCTCTAATGAGGTTGTCTATTTGCCCACACTCGGCCGTCATATCGTTAACGAGGAGGCTAAGTGGGCTAGCCAACTTGACTTGGTTGGCAAGTTTTGATACATCCCTGGATATTGGGAATGGACCGAGGATGTTCTCAGTTAGTGTAAACCTAAGTTGGATGTCGCCAGAATCTTCAACGCAATGTACACTTCGTTGTTCTCGTACGATCGAAGCACGGAGATCATGAAAGCATTTCTTAAGGCCTGGTGCCCTCTCACCAATATCTTGCTCTCACCAATATCTTGCTAACCTCACTCGGGAAAATGTCGATATCCCTTTATGACCTACGTTCGATGGCCAGGCTCCCTATTAGGGGAAAGCTTTATGACAAGGTCATCCCAAGTGATAAGGAGCTAGTTGGCGTTGATGGAACAGGTGTGAAGTTTGTTCCCTGCCTATGTAAATATCTATTACATACTTTCTATAGACTTTGCAACAAGGTCTTTGGGGCCAACCTCGGAAAGTGCCGATTATTGAGTGGGTAAAGTTCTAGTTCAAGAGGGCCACAAAATACTCCGCGCCTCTTACCTGTAAGGAAAAGAGGACAGTACGCCCCCAATCCATATATAATCCATCTAGGGAGATTGATCTCCATGCACCTTAGTTAGCATCAGAAGAGTCCTTGTTCGGGAGCTTTAATATCAATGAGGGAGCTAGGGAGGAGACGTATACAGTAGCCTTTTTGTCATGTTAGCTTTGTGTCTTCATTCTCCCCAATGAGGATGTTAGGTTCATATGGCCAAGTACATTTAAAATGGTCAGGATTATGGCTACGAGGCAATATGTGAGCCTTGCAGTCCCAATTCTGACCTCAATTTACAGTGGTCTGAACAGAATTGCCAACTCTTACACCTGCAACATTCTCGGTGCATTATGTTTACAGGTGGATTTCGCATTACTTGAGGACCCACTTTCAAGTCTTTAAGGGCGTGCTGGACCCTAAGATAGTGGTGTATTACAGAGAGGGATGCGCTAAGTTTTACAACCCAGGCGAGGCCTGAAGGCGAATCCATAAAGGTGAGCAGGCTTGCTGGACTAGCAACATGGTCACCAAAGACAATGGCATAATTTATATAGATAATGATGATGCTGGGGAGCTCGAACGAGATCATTTTGTAGCCATGTGTTCAAACTACCTAACCTTAAGGCAATGTGATTATTTTGAATTCGAACCTTATAGTCCTCATCGATTCAGTCGCCAGTTAGGTTATTTTCAAGAGATGCCTGGGTCACTTGTCCATAATACGAGGCAATGCTCTTTAGAGGATGGCCTTCACTATTGGCGCCTATGCCTTTTACTTCAATCCATGGCTAAGGCACGTTTTCCTCATAACCCCACTTTCACGCGGCTATACTTCTCGGCCGCTTATAAGAGATGGTGGGCCCTTGTCCATGGCAATTTCTTAAAGAAACATGCTACTCGCTTGGTCGACCCTTCACACAATGATGCTCCCCCAAAGGATAGCAATGCTGGTCTATCTGCTGGCAATGCCCAAGACACACGTCTCACTCCCGCTACCATGGTTGATCCGCCAGGTACATCAAAGAGAAAAAAGGCCACTGAGATCTTGGAGGATAACGGTAATAGCACCATCGATCATCATTGGAAGAGAACCAAAAGGGATTCGGATTCTTCAGTTCCAAAAGATGAGGTCTAGATCACAAGCAGTCCACAGAGGAATATGCTAGAAAGGTATTTTTCGGCTCGCATTTTTTATGCAATAACACTTTTATTAATAATGATAACCTAATTGTTATTCATCATTATTGTTATTTTCAGCTGGTGGAGCATGTTTTTGGGAGCGATGCTAGTGAAGGTTCGCGGGGTCAACTTGCGAATGTGATCCACTTTTGACTCTGTTGGCAACCCGGGTGACTTGACTTTGAGGGTAGTTGCCAAGGCTATTCCTTCCACGAGGGTTTCTGTCTTTGAGGCCGACAAATTCCTTCGTGATTATCAAAAGAAATATTTGGAGAAATTATAGGTCGGCCTACGTGAACGGATTAAGAATACCCTAACTAAGTCAACCTCCTTCAGTTACAACGTTTCATTGGTCATTTAGTTAATGAAAAGCCTAGGCTAATTTGATATTTCTCACTTAGAGACTTCATTGGGTGTGTTGTTTGATAAGGCTACAGCTTATGATGATGTAAGGTCTCAGGCATCTGAGAAGCCAACAAAGGAGGTCCTTGCTCAGCAGCTTAGTGAAGCTCGAGGTCGCTTGCATAAAGCCCAAGCTGATAAGAGTAACGAGGCCGAGCAAATTTACCGGACAAAGGCAGAGTTGAAGAATGTGGAAGCCCAACGTGCAGCTTTGAAATAGAAGCGATAGGAGCTTTCTAAGTCTTTGGAGTTGCAGCTCGAAGCTCATGAAGGTACTTTGGCCGAAGACAGAGAAATGAAGGAAGAGATCAAGATCATAACCAAGACTCCTCCATTAGATGACGAGATGGCCAAGGCCTTGAAGTTTTCGAGGGCTTCTGTTGAGGCTGCCAAGAGGGGGTTGGATGATTTGAAGCTTTTTGACTATACTTGCTTGCTTTCATCATCTGTATTCAAAGTTTTGTAATCATTGACCTATGAATAAAATATTTCTTTTATCCATTGTCAATGGATTGCTTTTTTTTTTTTTTCAAGCTGCCTGCATACCTTACAAAAGGATCAAATCATAACGTAGTTCAACCAACTGAATATATCAAAAGATTTAGCTGTTCATAGTTTATACTCTTGTGGGCTAGGAGCAATTTACAGTTTAGACTCATATGTTAAGAAGGGTTTTATTTAACGATTTTGACAGTTTAAACTCATATCAATGAGTGTAATGACTTAGAATTTGATCAGACAGTTTATACTCGTATCAAGGAGGTTTTTTTTCAAGTGTAATATTTTTTTAGGAATTTCCCATTGATCAGACCGACCCTTACACCATCTTGATCGAAAAGTCTATAGGCACCATTTGTATAAACCTCTCAGACGACATATGGTCCATCCCACTTAGAGATGAACTTATTTCCAGTGCGGTGAGTGATGTTGATGGGCCTCCTCACAGCGAGTACTAATTCTCCAACTTAGAAAGACTGGACACGCACCCTTTTATTGAAGACTTTGGATATACGCGCTTGATAGCATTCGAGCCTTTGTTGTGCGTCGAGCCTCTTTTCATCAAGCGCCTCCAATTCTTCAAGATGCAATCGAATGTTGTCTTCCTCGGTTATTCCCTTTTGCATGGCAATCCGCAGTAATGGAATTTGCTATTAAAGGGGATGACAGCTTCAACTCCGTACACCAGTGCATAAGGAGTTGCTTGCATAGGTGTCCTAAATGTGGTTCGGTAGGCCCACAAAGCATCTTCAATCCTTTAATACCAATCCCTTTTTGACTTTAACACCACCTTCTTCAACATGTTGCACAAAGTCCTATTGAAAGCTTCTACGAAGCCATTGGTTGGAGCATGATACATCGAGGATTTCCTTTACTTGAATCCAAACCTTTGACATAATTTGTCAATGGTATTATTGATGAATGGCTTCCCATTGTCAGTGATAATGTATTGAGGAACTCCATATCTGTAGATAATGTTGGTGTGGATGAAGTCAGCAACATTTTCCTTTTTTATTTCCTTCACAAGGATCACCTTTACCCATTTAGAAAAGTAGTCAGTAGCAGTTAAGATGTAAATGTGACCAGCAGATGACTTCATTATAAGTCCAACGATGTCCAATCCCCAAGCATCAAATGGCCATGAAGCTACTATTAGGTGTAATGGCTCAGGCAGTTGATGAATGAAGTTAGCATGGTATTGACATGCTTGGCACCTTTAGGCAAACTGCACGCAATCTTTCACCATTGTCGGCCAGTAGTATCCCATTCTTTAGATCCGAATGTGAAGTTTTTATCCGAATTGATGGGCACCACAAATCCCAGAGTGTGCTTACTCCATAACTTGAATGGCTTCATCATCACCCAGGTAGCATAGGAATACTCCATCAAATGAGCATCTGTACAGATAGCATAGAAATACTCCATCGTCTAGCAATTTTTCATATTTCAGGTAGTCTATGAATAATTAGCGCCAGTCTTCTTTTTCCACATCGAGGACTTCTACAAAGCAATTTTCTCCCTCTTCTTTGTCCTCAAGTGTTGGTGGCATTACCCATTTCTTGCATATAGGGATGTGACATTCAGCATCAGGTAAGGACAAAGTGGAGGCAAGCTTAGCCAATGCATTTGCCTACTTATTCTCACTTCCCGGCATATGCTCAATTGTGACACATCTAAGCCATCCCATAAGTGTATTGGCATAGCTATAGTACGGAAGCAATCCACGCTTCTTGACTTCGTACTCTGTCTACAGCTGGTTGATAACTAATTTGGGATCACCATAGATCTCGAGGTGGAGTTATTTGATGTCCATGGCTATCTTGAGTTCGATAATCAGGGTTTGGTACTCAGCCATATTGTTGGAGCAATTTTCTATGATGGTGAACAAGTGAGGCAAGACTTCGCCTTCTGATGTCACAAACGCTACCCCTACACTAGCTCCACCCCTATGGGAAGCTCCATCGAAGTACATCTTCCATGGAGGAGTGATTTCGACTATCAGAGCATTTTCATCCGGCATGTCGTCAGATAAATTCCACTCAACTAGAATAGGATGATCTGCTAGAAAGTCAGCCAACGCTTGTCCCTTCACTGCCTTTTGTGGCACATACACAATTTCAAATTATTAGAATTGCAAGTACTATCTTGCGAGCCTGTCAGAGAGAACAGGCTTTGTCATGAGGTATTTTAAAGGGTTAGCCTTGGACACTAAACTAATTGTATGAGCCTAGAAGTAGTGTCTTAATTTTTGGATGGCGAAGACAAGCACCAAACAGATCTTCTCAATCAGCGAGTACTTGAGCTCGTTTGGCGTCATCATCCTACTTAAGTAGTAGAGGGCACTCTCCTTCCTTTCATCATTTTCTTAGGCTAATAGGGCTCCCACTGAGCATTCTTGCGTAGCGATATACAAGATCAGAGGACGGTCGGGCACTGGGCTACCAACACTAGGGGTTTTGTCAGGTAGAACTTGATATTTTGGAAAGCCTTCCTATAGTGTTCATCTCATTCGAATGGAACGCCTTTCTTCCTAAGTTTGTTGAATGATTAACAGCATCCTACGAGATTTGAGATGAACCTCCGAATATATGCCAGTTTTCCTTGTAAGCTTTTGAGCTCATGATACTTCGAGGCTCTGGCATCTTCAACATGGCATTGATTTTTGCCTGCTCAATCTCGATACCCCGATAGCAAACAATGAAGCCTAAGAACTTGCCAGAAGCAACCTCCAAAGGCGCATTTTAACGGGTTCTTTTTTAGTTGGTACCTTCTAAGGCGTTCAAAAACTTTCTTGAGATCGTCCAGATGGTCCACTTCTTCTTTGACTTGACCACAAGATCGTCGACGTAGCATTTGACATTCTTGTGGAACATATCATCAAAGATCTTCTACATCACCCTCTAGTACGTGGCCTTACATTTTTCAGGCCAAAAGGTATTACCTTATAGTAACATATACCCTTAGGTGTAAGAAAGACCGTTAATTCTTTATCCTCTGGCGCCATGCAAATTTGGTTGTATCTGGACGATCCATCCATGAATGAGAGGGCCTCGTGCCCCATAGTAACATCGATCATGAGTTCAGTGATGGGTAGATGGAAATCATCTTTCAGGCATGCCTCGTTGAGATTTCTAAAGTCAACACACACCCGAATTTGTTCATTCTTTTTCCTGATCGAGACAATGCTGGAGATCCATGTGGGGTATTTAACCTCCGGAATGAATCCAGTCTTGATCAGTTTATTGACCTCTTCTTCAATTTAGGGAAGCAATTCTGGTCTAAACCAGCATTGCGCTTGCTTAACAAGCCAAATTCTTTTCTTTATGGACAGGTGATGTATGGCAACCTTCGGGTCTAAGCTTAGCATTTCCCTGTGTGACTAAAAAAAACACATCTTTGAACTCTTTAAGAAGCCTCATATACATGTCAACCTCTTCATTTGTCAACAAAACACTAAGGTAAATAGGTTTAGGGTCACTGCTATCGCCCACGTCCACTTCGTTTAATTCATCTACTGTGGACTTAGTTCCTACCTCCATTTGGAGTGGCGTAACCTCAGCATCTTATTCAATGACTTGTCCTTCTTCGCATAGTGTAATGTGGTTAAACAAGCCCACACTTTCCTTATCGTCATCCTCTACCACTTGAGCTTTAGTGAAGACGACTGTCTGGAATCTGGCTTTAAGAACTTTGTCGCAAGATACCACCAAATTTGTTTGTTGCCACATGCGAGAAAGGATCAAGCTTTGAAGCTTTTCATCCTGCTTCGGCATCTTTCTGATGCCCCCTTTTGCCTTCCAACACTTTTGTTTTTTGGATGGATCAAGTCTTACAAAGACCCACACTCGTACTGGCTTGCCCTCCCTTTTTGAAGAGCGATCAGCTTCAATGACATTATTGGTGGTAGCCCTTCTTATAGTAATGCGGACAGGGCCTTTTGGTTGTTCATACCCAAGCTCTACTCATAGAGTTTGACTTAAGGATTTTTTGGAAAGCTTCCCCAATGACGATTACTCCTACGGGTTATATCCAACCTTGATGAGGAGTTTGTATGCCATAAGATCGAAGCCTTTTGCAATCCTCAGCTCCCGAGCCTCTTAGCATTCTTCTACAACTTCTTTGGGTTGTGGAGCAGGTGTTTTGAAGTTAATTTGGATCAACAGTAGGATTAGACCTTTAAGAGCATCATCAATCACGGGGCTCTTGCCTTGACAGCTTTTAGGATGCACCTTGCTAGCCTCGTCTTTCTTTACCGGACTATTTTCTCATTTTTCTTGGCTTTAGGAATTACTAGTTTTAGGAGCTCTGACTTTATTCAAGTAATACTTGGCATCAGTGAAGTGGGATTCAACTTCAGTGAAGGGTTTGCAATCGCCCAACACTTTCTTTACAGACCCGTTGCAGCAATACTTGGAACATTAATGTGGAGCCATGGCCGTCCTAAAAGTAAATTGTATGACGTCTCAGCATTAATGACATGGAAAAGGATAATTGACTGCATATCATCTATGAGCAGCTCCATCCTCATGGTGCCCAAAGCTCTCTACCCCCCTTGGTTGAATCCTTAAATCATCAGGCGGTTATTTGAAAACTCAGCGGTCAAGATCCCCAACTCTCTTAGTGTCTTTAAGGGTAAAATATTGACTGCAAAGCCGCCATGGACCAAGATTCTATTAACCCTTTGTTCGTGGACATAGCCCGTCACAAACAATGGCCTGTTGTGGGGTTGGGACCCCAGCATCAAATCTTCGTCCGTAAAGACTACTACAGTCCTAAAGCCTTCGACGTGCTCTTGGCTTTTCTTTTGGAAGCAGCCAACTTCATTAGGGGAGTTGCTCGTCTCATCAACTCCATTTGTTTGGTCGTCGAGGGTGGTGGTGTTAACATTGGCACTATCATCCTCTAATGTGATTTTTTCTTAACGGACCAATTCCATGATTTTTTTCCTTGAATAAAAAACAGTTATGGATGGGGTGCCCGACCAAGCGATGGTACTTACAGTACTTGAGATCGTCAGTCTTCCCAGCTTCTGCAGGCCGCTTCATCTCCGGTAAGTCGATGAGTTTGCCCTTTAGTAAATCATCTAAAATTCTAAGGACGTCTGTGTCTAGGAAAGGGTACAACTTAGCCTGCATCTTCTTCAAGGTCGACCTCTTTGGCGGTGGAACCTTTTTCTTTTCAACAAGTCTTTCTTTTGCCAGTGGTTTAATAGGCTTCGCCTTGACCGCCATTGACTCCTTAGCTGGTGCCTTAGCAATGGGTTTGCTGGAGAAGGGCTTGCCTCCCTTTTGTTTCTCCTTGGACTTCTGGGAGTCTTGTGTGGGTGGACCATAGACTTTGTTGGCCGCCATGCTCAACTCTATATCGTGAGCACGAGTGGCCAACTCTTCAAAGGTTTTTGGTTGGATCCCTTATAGGATGTACTTCAACCCTCAATGCATTCCTTGAATGCATTTTTCAATGCTTGAAGCCTCTGAAAACCTATCTTTGCAATTCAGGCTCTTATTCCTCCAACGATTGACATATCTAATGACAAGCTCATCCTTCTACTGGCGAGTGTTAGTAAGTTCTATCATACTAACCGTTCGCCTGGTGTTGTAGAAGCGGTTGAGAAATTCTTTCTCCAACTACTCCCAACTGTTGATGGATTTTGGCTCCAAGTTAGTGTACCTGTCAAAGGCATTTCCTTTTAGAGACCAAACGAATTGCTTAACAAGGAGGTTACCGTAGGTTCTAGCGTCATTGCAAGTCTTGATGAAATGGGCTATGTGCTGCTTCGGATTCCCCATTCCATCGAATTATTGGAACCTACAGGGTTGATAACCTGTTAGCATCTTAAAGCCAGCAATCCAAGCCGTGTAGGGCTTTTCGTAAGTTAGGGATGATTTTGTGGTCCCTTCAAATTTACTTTTGATGGCCCCTTCGATGAAATCTTTTAGTTGATTGAGGGGGATGGAGCCATCCGCAGAGGGTTGCAGCTCCTCAACAACAAGCCTTTTTCCTTTGTCTAGCTGCTACCTGGATGTTTTAGCCTCATCATGAACTTCTTAAGGCTTCTCTTCGACACGACTAGCCTCAGCAAGTTCTGCCTTTTCCATTAGCTTAGAGATTTTGGAGTCTTGTTCTTTCACATGCTTGGCAAGACCCTCAATTAACCTGGTTAATGTAGCAACTTAATCCTCAAGACTTGAGGCATCAGTCATCATTACTGGAGTGGTGTTGAAGCCGGGTGAGGCAACTGGGCGAGGGCTGGAGGGCGATGAACTATTCTTATTGTCCTCGCTCCCTTAGCTTAGGTAGTATGGTTCATCCACAGCCTCGGGATAGCAATTGGCTTAAAGTAAGTCAACTGTCTTGCTTGGCCTCTAGTGACAACACCTCCTTCGGGAACAGCTCCTAAGGCATCTGAGGCGGTAGCTTTAGATAACTTCGCTTTTTCTCCAGTCATTTGAGATTCTTGAATTTTTTTTTTTTTTTTTTTGTTGAGAGAAGAGATGAGAGGTAGAGAGGTCCCACTGGGTGTGCCAGAAACTGTAGGACAAAAATCTTGACGATTGAATTTCTATTAACAAGAAATTGTACAAATACAATTGTAATTTGAATCAAATGAATTTTGTTGGTACAATCTCTAACTTAATCCTCTGATTCTTCTTCCAACTTGTATGATTTGAATATTGATTGAAGAATCTGACTGAAACTACGAGCTTTTGAGCTTTGATTCGCTTTAATGTTGACTAAAGCTTTCAATAATATTAATCCTCTAATTTAGCACATTGAATGTGAATCAAACATTAGGATTTGATAAGTTTCTAAGAAGAATGCCTTGAATTTAATGACGAACTCTTTCTAACTTCTTGAAACTAGTGGAGAGGATTTGAACTCTTTGAATGCTTCTTCACTTAAAGTTCTCTTATTCACAGAAAATTTTTGTTGATGTCGTCTGGTTGCTTGTGTTATGTCGTATCCATCAAATGCTACCCCTATTTATAGGGGTGAGGAAGCCTGACTGCCACATTTAGCGAGTGATGTGGTGCAGTCTGATTAACTATCACGTCTTGATTTACGGTATTGATTGTCATGATTTCCTCCCTTTATATTTGTCAAGGCATAAATTATGACTTGCCAAATGAGTAGCCTTGACACGTGGCGCAATTTGACTGGCTACCCTGTCTTGATTTACGGCGTTGATTGTCATGATTTCCTCTTTTTATATTAAAGCACAAATCACGACTTTCCAAATGAGCAATCGTGACATGTGGCGTAATTTGACTGGGCCATTATAACACTTGTGGATCATATTTGTATTAAAATATCAATTTTATTTCGCATTTAATTCTAAAAATTGTATTTCGTTAAATTCTTAGAATATAATAAAACTTTAATTTTAATTGATATTTAATGCAATAAAATGTCACGGGGCGACATCCAATTGGGCTAATTCTTTTTCCTTGCCTACAGGATCAAAATGAAAATTAGTTAGGAGAGTTAAGTTTTGTGCAAGTTTGTAAGACTTTAGTGTCCAAAATGAAACAACGGTTGTAGATTGTCCTTCAATTGGGCCTCTTTTAGGCTCAGTCACAATTCACAACTATGTGGATCATTTTGTTCTAAGATGCTCAACACTTGTCAATACACGAGAGGCAATTTAAATGGTCGAGGCTCATGTAAGCAAGCAAAGTTTTTGGTCAATTAAATGCCGCAACGTGGTATTTTCTTCCCTTTATATTTGTCAAGGCATAAATTATGACTTGCCAAATGAGTAGCCTTGACACGTGGCGCAATTTGACTGGCTACCCTGTCTTGATTTACGGCGTTGATTGTCATGATTTCCTCTTTTTATATTAAAGCACAAATCACGACTTTCCAAATGAGCAATCGTGACATGTGGCGTAATTTGACTGGGCCATTATAACACTTGTGGATCATATTTGTATTAAAATATCAATTTTATTTCGCATTTAATTCTAAAAATTGTATTTCGTTAAATTCTTAGAATATAATAAAACTTTAATTTTAATTGATATTTAATGCAATAAAATGTCACGGGGCGACATCCAATTGGGCTAATTCTTTTTCCTTGCCTACAGGATCAAAATGAAAATTAGTTAGGAGAGTTAAGTTTTGTGCAAGTTTGTAAGACTTTAGTGTCCGAAATGAAACAACGGTTGTAGATTGTCCTTCAATTGGGCCTCTTTTAGGCTCAGTCACAATTCACAACTATGTGGATCATTTTGTTCTAAGATGCTCAACACTTGTCAATACACGAGAGGCAATTTAAATGGTCGAGGCTCATGTAAGCAAGCAAAGTTTTTGGTCAATTAAATGCCGCAACGTGGTATTTTCTTGTAATTAAATACCAATTATTAATTATTTATATTTTAAGAATTAAATTAAATATAATTTTTAAAATTAAATAATTAAATAAATTTGTGTTATACTACAAAATTGGCCAACAAATCAAACTGCCACACATGTCAAGACTAACCAATTCAATCGTGTCACTTGTCAAATCTTGTAAACTTGGAAAGAGAATATTGTTGATTTAGCAATTAATCCGTAATCACTCAATTGAAGGAAATGATACCAATTCATATATGCTCAACCAACCAGACATTGCCACGTCACCAAACATTGATGGTAGCAAGGCCTTCTCAACCCCTTTAAATAAAGGTGGCCTTTACACATTAAAGGATACAAAAACATCAAGCAAAAAACACCAACAGGATGAATGAGAAGAATAGGAGCTGCATCAAGCAGCAGGCGATCCAGAAAGCTCAACGAATCCTCTCCCCAAGTTCAAGGCCATTCTTCCAACATGCGAAGCGTTCTTCACAGAAGCCCATCAAATTACGGCATTTAATCCACATCCAAAATGCTAAATCAGTGGATTAATGTTATTGAAGGCTCCGGTCAATATCGAGGATCAAAGCTCAAAAGCTCACCCAGTTCTAGCATTCAAGGCACCCTCACAACCTTTAAAGCATTCTTCAACAAAGTTCACCCAATCAAGGTGTTCATCTGGAATCGTGGTGCAAAACTAAGAAATTAACGTTCCCCAAAAGCCTAAAGAGCTTGATAGAACATCAAACACAAAAACACTTCAACAAGTTTATAAGAACGTTCAAATCATCTAAGTTGGAAGTAAAATTAGAGGACCAAATTAGAGAATATGACCCATAAAATTTCATTCGATTCAAATTATAATCGATTTGTACAAATTTCTTGTTAATAGAAATCCAATTGAAAGAATTTTGTCCGACAGTTTCTTACACACCCAATGGGACATCTCTACCTCTCATCTCTTCTCTCAAAAAAAGGAAAATTCAAGAATCTCAAATGGCTGGAGAAAAAGCAAAATCATCCAAAGTTGCGTCCTCAAATGCCTCAAGAGCTACTCCTAAAAAAGGCATTATCACAAGAGGCCTAGCAAAGCAGTTGACTTACTTTAAGCCGATTGCCATCTCCGAGGTTGCTGATGAACCATACTATCTAGGGCAAGGGAACGAGAACAACAAGAATGATTCATTGCCTTCCAGCCCTCGCTCAGTCGTCTCACCTTGCTCTAATGCCACTCTAGTAATAATGACAAGTGCTTCGAGTTTGGAGAATCAAATTAGTGCATTAACCAAGGTGATTGAAAGTCTTACCAAGCATGTACAAGAACAGGACTCTAAGATCTCTAAGTTGATGGAAAAGACAGAACTAACTAAGGCTATATGTGTGGAAGAGAAACCCCAAGAACTCCATGATGAGGCGGAAACATCCAAGCAGTAGCCAAACAAAGAGAAAAGGCCTATTTAGGGGCTCTAACGCTCTACAGATGGCTCCAACCCTCTTGATCAACTAAAAGATTTCATCAAAAGGGCCTTCAAAAATAAATTTAAAGGAACCACCAAATCGTCCTTGACTTATACAAAGCCTTACACGGCCTGGAGTGACAGCTTAAAGATGCCAAGAGGTTATCAACCCCCTAAGTTCCAACAATTTAATGGAATGGGAAATCTAAAGCAGTACATTGCCCATTTCATCGAGACTTGCAATGATGCTGGAACCTATAGTGACCTCTTTGTCAAGCAATTTGTTTGGTCCCTAAAACGAAATGCCTTCAATTGGTACTCTGAATTGAGCCAAGGTCCATCGAGAGTTAGGAACAGTTGGAATCAAAATTCCTCAACCTTTTCTATAGCACCAGGCAAACGGTTACTATGATCGAATTCACTAACACCTACTAGTGGAAGGATAGGCCTGTCCTCGAATACATCAATCGCTGGAGGAATAAGAGTCTGAATTACAAGAACAAGCTTTCAGAAGTTTTAGGAATCGAAATGTGCACTCAAGGGATGCATTAAGGGTTGAAATACATCTTGCAAGGGATCCAACCAAGGACCTTCGAAGAGTTAGCCACTCGTGCTCATGATATGGAATTGAGTATAACCGCTAGTGGAGTCTATGGTCCATCCATACAAGACTCTCAGAAGTCCAAGGAGAAACAAAAAGGGGGCAAGCCCTTTCTCTGGCAAACCTAGCACCAAAGTATTAGCCAAGGAGTTAATGGCAGTCAAGGCGAAGCCCGTCAAATCACCGGCGAAGGAAAGACCTACTAAAAAGAAAGAAACTCTGCCACTAGAGACAAAGAGGCCAACCTTGAAGGAGATGCAGGCTAAGTCGTACCCTTTTCTAGACATGAATGTCCCCGAGATCTTCAACAACTTACTAAAGGCCAACCTCATCGACCTACCAAAGATAAAGTGGCCTACAGAAGCTGAGAAGACTGACGATCCCAAATTCTGCAAGTACCACCTCCCCATCCACGACTGCTTTGTATTCAAGGACAAGGTCATGGAATTAGCCCACTAAGGAAAGATCACATTAGAGGATGATGGTGCCAATGTCAACACCATCACCCTCAATAATTGAACAAATAGAGTTGATGAAACAAACAATTCTCCTGACGAAGTTGGCCGCTTTCAAAAGAAAAGCTAAGACCCCGTTGAAAACATTATGGCTGCAATAGTCTTCATAGACAAAGATTTGATGCTAAAGTCTCAACCCCACAACAGGCCATTGTTCGTTATAGACTATGTCCACGAATAAAAGGTCAACAAAATGTTGATTGACAGTGGCTCAGTAGTTAATATCTTACCCTTAAAGATGCTAAGATAGTTGGGGATCTCAACCGGTGAGCTCTCAAATAGTCGCTTAATGATCCAAGGATTCAACCAAATGGAGTAGAGAGCTTTGGGCACCATGAAGATGAAGCTGCTCCAAGACAATATGGAGTCAACTGCCCTGTTCCATGTTATTGATGCCAAAATATCATACAACTTACTTCTCAGACGGTTGTGGCTCCATGAAAACGGGGTAATCCCTTCTACCTAGCATCAATGTTTCTAATATTACCACAATGGTACTGTGAAGAAACTACTAAGTGATGGCCAGCCTTTCACTAAAGTTGAATCCCACTTTGCTGATGCCAAGTATTACTTAAATAAAATTGGAGCTCCTAAAGCTGCAACTCTCAAAACCAAGAAAAGTAAAAAGATGGTCCAGCAAAGAAAGATGAAGCCGGCAAGGCACATCCTAAAAGCCGCCAAGGTAAAAGATTAGTGGTTGATGATGCTCTTAAAGGTTTGACACTACCACTAACTCAAATTAACAGCAAAGCACCTATCACACCACCTAAAGAAGCTATAGGAGAACACCAAGAGGCTCAGGAGTTAAGGATTGCAAGAAGCTTTAGTCCCAAGGCGTACAAACTCCTCATCAAGGTTGGGTACAACCTATAGGAGCAATCACATTTGGGAAAGCTTCTGCAAAAATCCACAAGTCAAAATATGTGAGCAGGGCTTAAGTATGAACAGCCGAAAGGCCTTGTTCGCATTGCCATAAAAAAGGCTACCACTAATAGTATCACTGAGGTGGATCGCTCTTCAAAGGTCAAGGCTAGCCAACATGGGTGTCGATCTTCGAAAAACTTAGTCCACCCAAGAGACAAAAGTATTGGAAGGCAAAAAGGAACATCAGTAAAACACCAAAGCAGGACAAGAAGTTTCAAAACTTGATCCCTTCTCACATGCAGCAACAAACGAATTTAGCGGTATCCTATAACAAAGTCTTTAAAGGAAAATTCCAAATGATCATCTTCACTAAGGCTCAAAAGGCAGAGAACGATGATAAGGAAAGTGTAGGCTCGTCTAACCACATTACACTATGCAAAGAAGGGCAAGCCATCAAGAAAGATGCTAAGATTACACCACTCCAGATGGAGGCAGGAACTAGTCCATGGTAGATGAATTGAAAGAAGTAGATCTGAGAGTTAGCAGCGATCCTTGACCTATCTACATTAATGTCTTACTGACAGACGAAGAGTCTAGCATGTACATAGAGCTACTAAAAGAGTTCAGGGATGTGTTTGCATAGTCATACAAGGAAATGCTAGGCTTACACCCAAAAATCGCTGGACATCACCTATCTGTAAAGAAAGGAATTCAGCCCGTTAAACAAGCACAACGCCGATTCCGACCAAAATTGCTTCCCCAAATCAAAGCAAAAATCAACAAACTGATCAAGGCTAGACTCATTTGGAAAGTTAAATATTCCACAAGGATCTCTAGCATCGTCCTGGTCAGGAAAACGAACGAACAAATTCGGGTATGTGTTGACTTCAGAGATCTCAACAAGGCATGTGCAAACGATTATTTTCCTCTACCCATCATCGAGCTCATGATCGATATTACCATGGGACACGAGGCTTTCTCATTCATAAATGGATCGTCCAGGTACAACTAAATTCACATGGCATCAGAGGATGAAGATTTAATGGCCTTTCGCACACCTAAGGGCACATACTACTGTAAGGTGATGCCTTTTGGCCTTAAAAATGCAGGAGCCATGTATCAGAGAGCCATATAAAAAATCTTTGATAATATGCTCCATAAGAATGTTGAATGCCACGTCAATGATCTCGTAGTCAAAACAAAGAAGAAGGTAGACCATCTAGATGATCTTAGGAAAGTCTTCGAACGCCTTAGAAGATACCAACTAAAGATAAACCTATTGAAATGCACCTTTAGGGTTGCTTCTGGAAAGTTCTTAGGCTTCATCGTCCGTTATCGAGGCATCGAGATTGAGCAAGCAAAGATTGACGCCATCTTGAAGATGTCAAAGCCTCGAAATATCCACGAGCTCAAAAACTTATAAGGAAGATTGGTATATATTCGGAAGTTTATCTCAAATCTCGTAGGTCACTGTCAACTATTCAGCAGACTTATGAAAAAGCGTGTTCCATTCCAATGAGATGAATATTGCAGGAAGGCCTTCGAAAATGTCAAATTTTACCTAACAAGACCCCTAGTATTGGTAGCCCTAGTGCCTGACCATCCTCTGTTCCTATACATTACTGCGCAAGAATGATCAATAGGAGCCCTATTGGCCTAAGAAAATGATAAAAAGACGGAGAGTGCCCTCTACTACCTAAGCAAATGATGATGCCAAATGAGTTGAAGTACTCACCGATTAAGAAAATCTGTTTGGCACTTATCTTCGCCCTCTAGAAATTAAGGCACTACTTGCACACTCATACAATTCGCTTGATGTCTAAGGCCAAACCATTAAAGTACGTCATGACAAAGTCCATTCTCTCTTACAGGCTCGTAAGGTGGTACTTGCAATTCCAACAATTTAAAATCGTGTACGTACCACAAAAGGTAATGAAGGGACAAGCATTGGCTGGCAGATCATCCTATTCCAACCAAATGAGATCTGTCTGACAACTTGCCACATGAAAATGTCTTCATGGTCGAAATTACTCCTCCATGGAAGATGTACTTCCATAGAGCCTCCCATAGAGGTGGAGCCAGTGCAAGAATAACATTTGTGACACCAGAAGGAGAAGTCTTGCCTCACTCGTTCACCCTCACAGAAAATTGCTCTAATAATGTGGTTGAGTACCAAGCCCTAATCATTAGACTCGAGTTAGCCATAGATATCAAACAACTTCACCTTGAAGTCTATGGTGATTCCAAGTTAGTGATCAACCAGTTGTAGGGGGAGTAAGAAGTCAAGAAGTTTGAGTTGCTTCCGTACTATAACTATGCCAATATGCTCATGGGATAACTTGGAGGTGTCACAATTGAGCATGTGCCAAGATGCAAAAACAAGTAGGTAGATGCATTCGCTAAGCTTGTCTTTGCCTTCTCCTTGCCCAACTCTGAATATTATGTGTCCGTGTGTAAGAAATAGGTAGTGCCACCAACATTTGAGGATAAAGAGGAGGAAGAAAATTGCTCTGTAGAAATCCTCGACGTGGAAAAGGAAGACTAGCACCAACCATTCATAAACTACCTAAAATATGAGAAATTTTTAGATGATCCACGTCAAAAAGTTGACATTCGACATCGAATAGCCCGCTTTATCTACTTCAAGGGCATCTTGTATAGATGCTCGTTCACTGACGTATTCCTATGCTGCCTAAGCAATGACAAAACCATTCAAGTCATGGAGGACACACACTTTAAGATTTGTGGAGCCCATTAATCCAGATCAAAACTTCACTTTTGAATCAAAAGAATGGGATACTACTAGCCGATAATGGTGAAAAATTGTATGGACCTATAGGTGCCAAGCATGTCAGTACCATGCCAACTTCATCCACTAACTGCCTGAGCCATTACACCCAACAATAGCTTCATAACTGTTTGATGCTTAGAGACTAGATGTCGTCGGACCTATAACAGTCATCTGCTGGTCACCTCTACATCTTGGCTGCTACTGACTACTGTCCAAATGGGCAGAGATAGTTCCTCTCAGGGATGTGACAAAGGAAAATGTTGCTGACTTCATTCGTGTCAACATTATGTACAAGTATGGAGTTTCTTGGTACATCATTACCGACAATGGGAAGTCATTCTTCGACAACACCATTGACAAATTATGCCAAAGGTTCGGCTTCAAGCAAAGGAAATTCTCAATGTACCATACTCCAACTAATGGTCTCGTAAAACCCTTCAACAAGATTTTGTGTAACTTGTTGAAAAAGGTAGTGTCAAAGTTAAAAAAGGACTGGCATGAAAGAATTAGGGAAGCTCTGTGGGCCTACTGAACCATTTTCAGGACTTCTACGCAAACAACCCCTTATGCGTTGGTATACGGGGTTGAAGCTGCCGTCCCACTTGTGCAGCAAATTCTATCGCTGCGAGTTGCCATACAAGAAGGATTGACTGAGGAAGATATGCCTGCTTGCGTCTTGAATAATTGGAGGCGCTTGATGAAAAGAGGCTCGATACACAGCAAATGCTCAAATGCTATCAAGCCCGCCTATCCAAAGACTTTAACAAAAAGGTGCGTGCCTGGTCTTTCCAAGTTGGAGAATTGGTGCTAGCTATGAGAAGGCCCATCATCATCACTCACTGTACTGAAAACAAGTTCATTTCTAAGTGAGATGGACCATATATTGTCTGAGAAGTTTATACAAATGATGCCTATCAAGACAGTATAAGAGTTGGCCCAATCAACGGAAAATTCCTAAGGAAATACTATGCCTGAAAGAAAATATAAAGGCAAAAGGATTAAAAAGTTTTTTGACATGAATATAAATTGTCACAAATCAAATTAAAAAGTAAGTTAACATGAACCTAAACTGTCAGCTCAAATCAAATCAAATGCACCTCGACATACGACCCTAAATTGAATGCCACTCCTAACCCGCAAGAGTTTAAACTATGAATGGCTAAATCATTCAACAAATGTTAAATGTTTGAATTACATTATGAATTAATCCCTTTATAGGGTACGCAAGCAGCTTGAAATATATATATATATATATATAAATGAATATATATATATATAATAAATTTTAAGTTCAGTCATAAAATGGCAGAAGCATTCATTTCAGATGAGTTGCGAATGGAAGGCAATCAATTAACAAGAGGTAAAAGAAATACTTTATTCATAGGTCAACGATTACAATACTTCGAATACAGAAGATGAAAGCAAACAAGTCTAGTCAAAGGGCTTCAAATCATCCAACTCCCTCTTAGCAACTTCAACAAAGGCCCTCGAAGACATCAAGACTTTAGCCATCTCACTATCTAATAGAGGAGCATTGGTTATGATCCTAACATCTTCCTCCATTTCTCTAACTCCGGCCGAAACCCCTTCGTTAGCTTGGAGTTGCAACTCCCAAGACTTGAAACGCTCTTCCTGCTTCTCTTTCAAAACAAGCTAGCCTTCAACACTCTTCATCTCCGCCTTTGTCTGGTTAATTTGCTCGACCCCCTTACTTTTATCAACTTGAGTGTTATGCAAGCGACTCTGGGTTTCACTAAGCTGCTGAGTGAGAACCTCCTTAGTTGGTCTCTTAGATGCTTGGGACCTCGTGTCGTCATAAGTTGTAGCTTTAGCAAATAGTGTGTCCAATAAGACCTCTAAGTAGGAAATATCGAATTAGCCTAAGCCTTTCATCAATCGAATGACCAATGAAATGCTGTTACTAAGGGAGGAGATTGACTTGGGTGGGGTGTTCCTTATCCTCTCGCAAAAGCCGACCCACAATTTCTTAAGATATTCCTTCTAATAATCATGAAAGAATTGTCACCCTCAAAGACGGAAACTTCCATAGAAGGAGTAGCCCTAGCAACTACCCCCAAAGTCGAGCCATCCCGGCTACCGACGGGAGCTGGAAGTGGATCACATTCGCGAGCCGACTCCTGCAAACCTTCACTAGCATCACTCCTGAATACATGATTCGCCAGTTGAAAATAATAATAATGGTAATAACAATTAAGGCATTACAGTATGAAAGAGCAAGCTAATAAAATACCTCTCTAACGTATTCCCCTACAAGCTGCTGTCGTTCAAACCCCCATCTTTCGAAACCAGAGAACCTGAATCCCTTTTGGTTCTCTTCCAATGGCAATCTACATTGCTACTACTGCTATCCTCCAAAATCTCGATGGCATTTTTCCTCTTTGGTGCACTAAGTGGATCACCCATAGTAGCAAGTGCAAGACATGTGTCTTGGGCATTTCCAACAAGTAGACCAGCACCGCTTCCCCCGTGGAAGCATCATTGTGTGAAGGGTCAGCCAGGCGAGCAACATATTCCTCCAAGAAATTACAATGGACAAGGGGCCACCATTTCTTATAAACAGTCGAGAAGTATCGCCAGCGAAAGTGGGGTTGTAAGGGAAACACGCCTTAGCCATAAACCAAAGCAAAAGGCATAGGCACCAATAGCGAAGGCCATCATCTAAAAAGCACTGTCTCACATCATGGACAAGCGACCCAGGCACCTCCTTGGCGACTGAACTAATGGGGACTATAAAGTTCTACATCAAAATGATCACCTCACCTCAAGGTTAGGTAGCTCGAATGAATAGCTACAAAATAATCTCGCTAGAGCTCCCCGGCATCGTCATTATCTATGTAAATGATGCCGTTGTCTTTAGTGACCATGTTGCAAGTCCAACGGCTAGTTCGCCCTTATGAATCTGCTTTCGGGCCTTGCTTGGGTCATAAGACTTTGCGCAACCCTATCCAAAACACACCACCATATTAAGGTTTAGAACACCCTTGAAGACCAGAAAGTGGGTTCTGAAGTCCACTCGTAAACATAGTGCACTGTGAATGCTACAGGCTCACGGCATGGGCAGTGAGATTTGGCAATTTTGTTTAGGTCATTGTAAGTGGATGTTAGAACTAGGACTGCAAGACTTATATATAGCCCAGTAGCCACAATTCCAACCATTTTAAATATACTTAGCCGTATGAACCCAACATCTTCATTAAGGAGAACAAAGACACAAAGCTAACATGACAAAAATGCTACCATACAAGTCTCCTCTCTGACTCCCCTACTAATGCTAAAACTTGCGAACACAGTCTCTTCTGATAGGGACCAATGTGCATGAGGATCAATATCCCCAGATGAATTGTATCTAGATCGGGGGCAGACTGTCTTCTTCTCCTTATAGGCACGAGGCATAGAGTATTTCGTAGTCTTCTTACACCAGAACTTCACCCATTGAACAATCGGCACTTTCCGAGGTTTGCCTACAGGGACTCTACCACAAAGTCTATGAAAAGCATGGAACAAGTATTTGCATGAATAGGGAACAAATTTCGCACCTGTTCCGTCAATGCCAACCAGCTCCTTAGCACTTAGGATGACTTCATCATAGAGCTTTTTCCTAATAGGGAACTTGGCCATTGAGCGCAAGTCATAAAGGGATATCGACATCTCTCCAAGTGAAGTCAACAAGATATTGGTGAGAGGACACCAGGCCTCAAAAAAGGCCTTCATAATCTACGTGCTTCAATCATATGAGAACAGCGAAACATACATAGCGCCGAAGATTCTGCCAGCATCTAGCATAGGTTTACACCTGCTAAGAATATCTTCAGTCCACTCCCAATATTCAGGGATGTCTTAAAACTCGCTAATCAAGTCAAGATGGCCACCCCTCATAGCCTTCCCATTGATGATGCGGTGGTCGAGTGTGGGTAAAGGCACAACTTCATCAGAAGGTTAATGGTGGCTCGATTGCAAGGTCCATGCATTGGTAGACCGCTCAAGAGTAGCAGGTTGCGACCATTTATCAATGCGCCTAGGAACAGTCAGCTTAGGCCAAGAAATCGCGAGATTACCAATCAGGGAGGCATGCACAGCTAAAGAGGTGCGTCACTCCACCCGCTGGTTCTTATCGTCAAGGATGATCATTCTTCACTGGATGATGTAACATGACTTTTGAAATATGTCATTTTTTTAACTACCACATAGAATAAAAGAGAGTGTTAGATTCGATTGGATTGAAATAGGGCTAAAACCATATATAGTGACTAAAATTGATCATATCCAAGTCCAAGGACCAGTCCAAGCCCAAGTCCAAGTCTAAAGGACCAACCCAAGTTCACGAGTCTAATCCAAGCCTAAGGGACCGGACCAAGCCCATGGATCAAATCCAAGTCCAAAAGACCAGTCCAAGCCCATAGATCAAATCTAAATTTAAGGGTGCAGCTCATGTCTATGGATCAAGTTCAAATTCAAAGGTTCAGCTCAAATCTAAGTCCTAAAGTCCAAACTCAAACTTATAGGCCTAGAGCCCAAAATTTACAATGCCTAATTTTCCTGAGGCCTAAGAAAATTTCAAGCCCAAAATAACAAGGCACCAAAATTTTTCTAGGCCCAAAAAATTTCCAACCCCACCCCCCCCCCCCCCAAAAAAAAAATAAGACCCAAAATTCTCTTGAGACCCAAGAAAATTCTAAGCCTAAAATAACAAGGCACCAAAATTTTCTCAAATCCCAAGATCATGAATTCAAAGTACAAATGCACGCCAAATCCACAAACCTAAAGGCTTAAATTCTAGAGCCTAAGTTTAAAGACCCCTAAGTTCAAAGGCCCAAGTTCCAAGGCCTAAATTCAACCAACCCTAAGCTCCAAGGCCCAAGTTCCAAAGCCCAAATTCAAATACTTCTAAACTCAAAGACCTAAACTCCATGGTCCAAACTCTTAAAAACTAAAAATATAGAGATATATATGTGTGTGGATATATATATATATATATATATATATAATATTTTATTATGTTTCTAAATAAATATATATATGTGGTTATATATATATAATATTTTATTAAATATACATATACACTTTATTTGGGTTGTCAAAAAACAGAGAAGGAAAAAATATATATATTTTGCGTTGTTAAAAAAGCAGAAAAAAAATCATATTCTGTTTTGTCCAAAATAAAATAAAATAAAACAGAAAAAAAAAGGACTGTGTTTATTTTTGTTCAAATAAAAATAGAAAAAAGACAGTTGGGCCAGATTTGGGCCCAATAGGTTTTTTAAGCCCTGCCAAACAAGCCCCAATTTGTTTCTTGCACCCAAACATGGCCTAACAACCCATCTTTTCTTTTTTTACCCAAACACGCCCTTGTTTTCTTTTAATGACAACACCAAACGTGCCCTTAAACCAGCAGCTCCTGTCCTCCCTCTCTCTCGTCTTTCCTTCTGCCTAGCAACACCCAGTTTTTGTTTCTAAGAGCCCTCAGCCAAACAAACCCTTATTCTTCTCCGCCCTTAATCCACAACCAGCAAACGGGCAATGCAAAGGCCATAGCTCAACAACGTAGCCGCCGCGAATGGTAAATGGAAACAAACATGAAGAAAATATAAAGGAATTGAGTCATGAAGGCCCATTGTTGCTTACCAGAAAAAAAGAGGGAGGGCAGGAAATATGAATAGCAGAGGAATAATTGGCACTAATAGAATGAGGCGGAGAATTGCTCATGACGGTGAGATGGAGTTTTTCGTTCCATTTATTGAGGGTTCGTCACCGGATAAAGAAGTAATGTTTCATAAGTTTTGGGGAACAATATCCCATGAATGCTGTAAAGATGCGTAATGCTCTCCCAAAATCCTAATGCTTGATATTGGGTACTGAATACTAAAAGATGCAAAAGCAAGAAAGTGGCACTCGAAATCGACGGCCGAATAAGATCAACTCTATTGTCTGATTCCAGAAAGGAAATGATAATAACTGCGGAATCGTTCTCATTTTCTTACCTAAAATAGGGACAGTGCCAGATGATGAGATCAAAGGGGTATTCTAATGTTGCTGGGCAATTCCATTTTCTCCCATATGAAAGGATATCAGGGACCGTCTTTCCATTCTGAATGGGTTTGGGGCTGATCTTCGACGAAAGCTATGAAGAATAGAAAGGAAGGAAATCCGCCCTCCAAATCAGCGATCTAACTTGTCTCGTGTAAGGATTGATTGCATTCAATTGGGATACCCCCTTTAAAAAAAAAAAAAAATGAATGACAATCCAATTAAACTGAAAGAGATGGCCTGCAATGATCTTCGTTGAAAGGAAAGTGGAAGGGAGGTTAGTAGGATATCATTATCCTTGATTGTATGAAGGGTTGCGTCAGAGGAGAAAAATAAAACAAAGTGCAAGATTTCTTCAGATTAAGAAAAAGATGGCATTCTGTAACTATGGATCTATACACGTGTCTATGGCATGGGCCCACAAAATCAATAGGACGGGGTCATGGGCCAAAAAAACAGAGAGAGAGAGACTTGGGCAGCTCACTCAGGCCCAAAAGGAAAAAGAACAAAAAAAGAATTGGGCCAGACTCATTCAAGCCCAAAAGAAAGAAAAACAAATATTAAATAAAATAAAGACTCCATTTGGTGATCAATAATGGACTGAAATAATAAGGAAGTGAGCTCTCAATTGAAACAAGCCAGAAGAAGAAGAAGAGAAAAGAAAAAGAAACAAAAAAAAACTTTCGAAACTTATTTGCTCCAAAATTGAATTCTTCATAAACAAGTTTCAAGGAGGCATTTGTAAGTTTTTGACCAATTAAATGTCGCCATGTGGCATTTTCTTGTAATTAAATACCAATTATTAATTATTTATATTTTAAGAATTAAATTAAATACAATTCCTAAAATTAAATAATAAAATAAAATGGTACTATATTACAAAATTGACTGACAAATCAAACTGCAACACGTGTCAAGACTAACCAATTCAATCGTGCCACTTATCAAATCTTGTAAACTTGGAAGGAAAATATTATTGATTTTTCAATTAATTCGTAATCACTAGATTAGAGGAAAGTAATCACTCGATTAAAAGAAATGATATCAAATCAAATATACTCAACCAACCAAACACTGCCATGTCACCAAACATTGATGGTACACATCAAAGGACACGAAGACATCAAGCAAAAAACACCAAAAAGACAAAGGAGAAGAACAGAAGCTGCATCAGGTAACAAACGATCCACAAAGCTCATCGAATCCTCTCCCCAAGTTTAAGACCATTCTTCTAACATTTAAGGCATTCTTCGCAGAAGCTTATCAAAATACGACATTTGATCAACATCCAAAGTGTTAAAATAGTGGATTAACGTTATTGAAAACTCCGGTCAACATCAAGGAGGATCAAAGCTCAAAAACTCCCCCAATTCTAACCAGATTCTTCGATCAACATTTAAGGCTCCCCCACAACCTTCAAAGTATTCTTCAAGAAAGTTCACCAAATCAAAGCATTTAATCTAGAATCGTGGTATAAAACCAAGAAATTAACGTTCTCTAAAAGCCTGAAGAGCTTTAAAGATGATTAAACCCACAAACGCTTCAACAAGTTCATAAGAATGTTCAAATCATCCAAGTTGGAAGAAGAATCAAAGGACCAAGTTAGAGAATATGACCCACAAAATTTCATTTAATTCAAATTATAATCGATTTGTACAAATTTTTTGTTAATAGAAATCCAATTGCAAAAATTTTGTCCTATAGCTCGTTTATTTTATTTTTATCTCTATGAAAGAGGCTCGCTTCACGTAATCCTCAATTCATTCCGTCACAATTTTGACACGTCGTCTAATGCTGTACATCCAAAATTGTTACATTAAATGACATGTGTCAGTATTTGTTTTTTTTTTTTTTTTGATAGTAGGCGTCATTAAATATATACCAAGTTCTTATACAAACAGGCTAAGCAATGACTATTGAACCCCAGTTGCCTAAGCCTAAAGTCTTAGTATAATAGGTAACTTCTTTTAATTAATTTTGTAATATCTATTATGTTGCTATTTTCAAAATTGAAAAATAACCGACAATACATGACATGTGTTGTAGTTCTGGAATCCACTCTACAATCTTCTCAACCCTTCACTCAAAGAAGGGGTTGTTTAAAACGCGTGTCACAAAACTTGCTCAATTTAATAATTATTTTTTTAATTCTTAAATTAATTATACTTCAATTAATTAACTAGAGTTTAGGCATCTATTCGCCTACACTTCGTCTCTCTCACAAAGCTTGCTCAATTTAATAATTATTTGTTAATTCTTGAATTAATTAACTAGAGTTTAGGCATCTCTTCGCTTGCACTTCGTCTCTCTCACAAAGCCTGCTCAATTTAATAATTGTTTTTTAATTCTTAAATTAATTAACTAGAGTTTACGCGTCTCCTCGTCTCCCTTTCTTCACCTGCACTTTGTCTCCCTTTCTTCTTCCACTTTCATCTCTAAAATTTCATCTGCAAATTTATGTTCTTGCACTCAAATATGAATGATTGAAGTTTCTTACTAATAAAGATTGGAGCATTCTAGTGGTTGATAGAGACTAACTCAACCTTTACAATAAGGCTTCAAGGTGAGAGGAAGATAAGTAACCCAACAATCTTCCTTTCATGTTTAGGTTTTGTTCAATTCTTCAAAAATCTTATTTTCTAATAACTATACTTATCTTCTGTTGTGCTCTATTTAGATCTAAAGTTTAATAGTGTAAATCATCAAAATTGGAAAAGCATGAACTCTACAAGCTCGATGCCATGCAACAGTAGTGGAAAACACCATTATGAATATATTTCATGTTGATATTTTTTATACTTTGAAATTGGATGACGTCCATGTTTTAGTTTGGAATTAGAAGCATTGTGTTTGAACACCATAAATTGAGATTCTGTGATTTTTCAACAATAAAAAGATAGTGTTTGTACAATAAAACTTGGGATCTTATGTTTATCTAAAAACAATTATAATATACTAATAAAAAGAATATGTCCAAGAAATGTAGACTATTTATAGATACTCAAGAAGATTTATAAATCTTCGAATTTGTTTAACAGCAAAAGACAGTGCGTGATGTTTCATGTAGTTGCCTAATACCAAATATGCAATCATAAATATTTAAATTATTATTTGAATAAACTTGGATTCTCGAGTATATGCATTCATGTATTCTAATTTTTCTTAGCTCAATATGATTTTTAAGCTCCAATGATAAAACTTTGTCATGAACAATTTACATTATTCCACGAGTTGTGTCAATGAAAATAATATTAATGCTCTTACAGGTTGTTTCTTCTATATTTTTATATTAACATGTTGCTATTTATTATTATATTTAATTTCAAATATTTATTTACTTGTTATTTTTCATAAAAGATGAAAATCACGATGAACATATTGGAAATGCAAATTGTGATGATGGGCAAGACACAGCTACACAACCATTATGGCATGAAAATACGGAGCTACATAATAATTTCGTAATTGATAAATTTAAACATAAATTAATAGTTTGACAAAGGATAATAAGTCTTGAGGATGCATATTTATTATATGTCATACACGTTAAGGTTTCAGTGTCAAAACGGAAATTTAGAATGCTTTCATGATAATAGTGGAAGCTCTACATGAAAGAATTTGAGTGTTCTTGTGAAGGAACAAAAAAAATCAAAAGAGTACTTCTAAAAATGGATAATCTCACAACTAAAAATTGGAAATAAGAATTGATTGCACTGCAAAACCTAAAATTAGCCACAAAAAGAATGAATGAAGGAGAGTAATTATTTTTAACACTGAACATAGTCATGAGATGGTCATAGCCTATCAAAGATGCATGTTAAGATTAGCACATAATATCTCTTATCCTAAAGGAAATGTGTTGATGTCATTACTAAGTGCTGGATTTTCAATTTCCAATATTTATTCTTATTTACAAGAAAAATCTCATGGAAGGGAAAATTTTAGTTTTCTTCAAAAAGATATATGTGATTATATTAATCGTTTAGCTAAAAGTTATTAAAAAAAAAGGTTAAGGACAGTGATGCTACATAATTGATTCAATATTTCAAACCAAGATCAAATGAAGGTAATTTGTTCTATTGGCATTTTCCAAGTAGATGATAATGTTAGAATGTGCAACTTCTTTTATAGAGATAGTCATTGCAAGATTGATTATGAATTTTTGGTGATGTGCTTTCTATTAATACTACTTATTAGATGAATAAATATAATTTGATTTGTGCACCTTTTGTTAGCATCAATCATCACATGCATAATGTCATGTTTAGGTTGGCTTCTATGTCTAACAAGACAGTAGTTTCTCTTTAGTGGTTGTTTGACACATTTAATTCTTGAATATTTGGGTGGTAAATAACCTAAAATAATTATCACAAACAAATATCAAGCAATGATTAATGTTATTGAAATAGTTTTTTTGACTTTACATCATCGATTGTGTCAATGGCACATTAATCAAAATGCTTCGTCGCATTTTGGAAGTTCGAATAACAATTCGGAGTTTAAAAGTTTGTTCAATAAACGTATGAAATTTTGTGAGTTTGAGGAAGAATTTTAAATAGTATGGCATAAAATGATTGATGATTATAATCTTCATGACCATTTTTGGCTTAATAGTATGAACAAATTACAACATAAGTAGTCTACTAAATCCAAATTTGCAACATTAAAATTCCAACCCCCACATCATTAACCTCACATTCAAGTTCTCATGTAATTTATTCAAAGCGAAAGTAACACTGTCGAGCCTATTTCTCATCAAATATCTAACGTCTAAATAGGTTTTACTTTGCATTGAAAGATCAGAGCAACACCTCATTATGTGATTAACATACATGGTTTTTGATTCATGATCACCTCTAGAGATACTCTCTTCATCACATTGCACTTATCACTTGTAGTTTTTGTCCATCATTTCCTTACATATTGCGATGGTACATCATCCAAGTTCCACGTTCATTTGCTTCAAAATTATTAATGCATGCTTATGTAATATACCAATTGATTCAATATAATAACAACTATACGTCATTTTATTGTTTTCACGTCAAATTCAACTTTGTGCACTTAATTTGAATTTTGTAATCATATTTTAAACTCAAATAGAGTGCCTATATTAGAAGGCTATCCATCAAGATCAATGCTTAAAGAGTTTATCAATTGTACTTCAAACATTTTATATATCTTATGTGTATAAACTCTTGCAAAATATTTCAACAAAAAGATTACTTACAGAATGTGTTGGCATCCCATGATGACATTTAAATAATCCTCTTTTTTCATTTTGGCACCACTTGTTTTGAATTCAATCAAAACATTGCACACATTCGAATAATGTTTGTGTCCTTCTATCACCATCTTTTAAAATAGAGAGTTCCTACTCTCACTCCTTAAAGTAGCCTTTAATCCCACATTGAACCTATACTTCCTAAATAGACCACTTTTATTGTAATTCGTGCATACCTTTAAGCCATTAGTGGTCATGAAGGTTATAATCATCAATCATTTTATGCCTTACCTCTTCAAACTCTTCTTCAGTCTCGTCAAATTCCTAATATTTATTGAACAAACTTTCTAACTCTACATTGTTATTCAAACTACCAAAATGTAATAAAACATTTTGATTAATGTGCCATTAATACAATTGATGATGTGAAGTTGGAAAAACTATTTCAAAGACATTAATCATTACTTAATATTAATATGTGAAAATTGTTTCATGTTGTTTACCACCCATAGATTTAAGACATGTGTCAAACAACAATTGAAAGGAAACCTCTATCTCATTAGACATAAAAGCCAAACATTACATTGTGCATGTGATAATTAATGCCAACAAAAAGTGCACAAATCAAATTATAATTATTCGTCTGATAAGGAGTATCAATTGAAAGCTCACACCAAAAATTCATAATCAATCTTGCAACGACCATCTCTCAAAAAGAAGATGCACATTCTACCATTATCATCTACTTGGAAATCCCAAAAGGACAAATTATCTTTATTTGATTTTTGTTTGAAATATCAAATCAATTCTGTAACAACACTGTTCTCAACTTTTTTATGACTTTTAGCTAAACAATTAACATAATCATATTTATCTTTTTGAAGAAATCCAACATTTTCCCTTCCATGAGTTTCTTCTTGCAAATAAGAATAAGCATTAGAAATTGAAAATTCAGTACTTACTAATGACATCAACATATTTCCTTTAACATGAAAGATATTATGTGCTAATCTCAACATATATCTTTGATTGGCTATGACCATCTTATGATTGCGTTCAGTGTTAAAAATAATTACTCTCCTTTTTTCATTCTGTTTGCGGTCAATTCTAAATCTTGTAGTGCAACCAATTCTTATTTCCAATTTTTGGTAGTGAGTTCACCCATTTTTAAAAGAACTCTTTTGATCTTTTATTCCTTTACAAGAACACTTAAATTCTTTTATGCGGAGCTTTCTATTATTATAAAAAAAGTAATCTTGTTTTACTTTTCTAACATTAAAATGCTTACAATGTGCATATTTATAATATAATGAATTCGCGTCCTCAACACTTATTGTCCTTCATCCAACTGCTAAATTACGGTTAAATTTATCAATTATTGAACCATTGTGCACCTCCATACTTTCAAGCTTTGATGCCATCATCACAATTTGTTTCCAATATCTTCATCACGATTTTTGAAAAATAACAAGTAAATAAATATTTGAAATTAAATATAATAATTAATAGTAACACCTTAATATAAAAATATGAAAGAGACAACATGTGAGAGCATTAATATTATTTTCATTGGCACAACTCATGGAATAATGTAAACAGTTCATGGCAAATTTATCATTAGGGCCTGAAAATCATATTGAGCTAAAAAAAAAATAGAATCCATGCATACAAATACATGAGAATCCAAGTCTATTCAAATAGTAATTTCAGGGTTTATGATTACGTATTTGGTGTTGGACAACTACATGAGACATCATGCAATGGCTTTTGCTGTTACACAAATCCGGAGATTTATAAATCTTCTTGAGTTTCTATGAACATTCTACATTTCTTGGATAGATTCTTTTCTTTTTTCTTTTTATTAGTATATTATACTCTTTTCTAGGTAAACATAAGATCTCAATTTTTACAGTACAAACACTGTCTTTTATTGTTGAAAAAAAATCAAAAAATTTCAGTTTATAGTGTACAAACACAATGCTTCTAATTTCAAACAAGAACATGGATGTCATCTAATATGAAAATATAAAAATATCAACATGAAATGTAATCATAATTGTATTTTCCACTACAATTGCATTGCACTGACCTTGTAGAGTTCATGTTTTTCTGGTTTTGATGAATTCCAATATTAAACTTTAGATTTAAATAGAACACAACGAAGGATAAGTATAGTTTTTCAAAAAAATAAGATTTTTAAATAACCAAACAGAACTTAAACGTAAAAGGAAGATTGTTGGGTTACTGGTCTTTCTTTCACCTTAAAACCCGATTGTAAAGGTCGAATTAGAGGGTGTTTGGTTAAGCTTACTTGTAAGAACATATAAAATTATATAACTTATAAGATATTTTTTAAAATTTATAAGTTTATAAATTTTATTTTTAAATAAACTAAAAAATATTTAGTAAGATTATTTTATAAGATTCTATTGAAATTTATAATATTATTGATTATAAATTTTTTGATTTAATAATAGCGAAAAAAACTTAAATACTATTAATAAAATTAATTTAAAGATATTTTTATTATTTTTAATATATAAAATGCAGTAGAATATTTATACTATTTTTAATATATAAAATAAAATGACTCTATAAGATATTTAAAATAAATTTAAAATAATTAATTTTTTAAAAAAAAATTTATAATTTTTAAATATTTTATTTTACAAATTTATAAATTTTTTTATTAAAAAAATTATCAAATACTCAGAAACTCACCTAAACACGCTCTCTCCCAACCGTAACAACGCTTCAATCTTTATTAGTAAGAAACGTCAATCATTCATGCGTGAGGGCAAGAAAATAAATTTATAGCTGAAATTTTAGGGATGGAAGTGAAAGAAAAGACTAAGAAGCGTAGGTGGAGAGAGAGAGAGAGAGGGGGGAAAAGACGCTAAACTCTAGTTGATTAATGTAGGTATAATTAATTTAAGAATTAAAAAATAATGATTAAATTGAGCAGATTAAGTGCAGGTGCTAGAGGGAGACCTAGTCTGCTGAAACTCTAGTTAATTAATGTAAGAATTAAAAAAATAATCATTAAATTGAGCAAGTTTGTAACAGGTGTCAAAACCTGGAGCACCCGATGTACCTCACCGGTGCAGTGTCTGGCGACCTTATAATCAATTGAGGGTCATTGTCAGTTTTAATTTTTGGTCGGTTGCAAAAGTTGTCTTCGTTGAGATTTCGGAGACTTTTAAAGTCAGCTAGGAATACATCTTCAGCTTATATGATCCACATATTACTAATACATTTAAAAAAAAAGCAACGTGGCCCTTAAAAGTCCTTTTGTTTTCTTTTCGCCTTTTATTTTATTTTTATTTTTATTTTTTTTACACCCTAACAACCCAAATTATACGCGTCTATTTATCACTAATACATCTTATCAAATGCACTTGAAATGCTGGAAGAACTAGTAATTACACACTCTATGCGTGTATAACACACTTAAATCTCTATTTTATCGTAATATTTTGAATTATGTTCATAAGTGTTTTGTCTTACAATTTTTAAATTCACACACTTTTGTATGCATAAAATATCTTTATTTTGTATGATTCGCTTTGATATATAAATTCATTGTTATAATGAAACATAAAATCATACTGACAGAGAGGGAGGAAGCTAGTAAATGACATAAAGTAGCAAAAAAAATTTTAAGAATATCAACACCACAATAAAATATAAAACTATTATATTTTCATAAATTTAATAATATAATTAAAATTATATAAAAAATTTTAACAAGAGAAGAGAGAAAAAAAATCAATTAAAAATGAAATAAATAATAAAGCGAATTAAGTCAAGAAACAGGAGAAAAATAAAAAGTAAAAGAAAATAAGAATTATTTTTGCAATTTAACAGTGGTGCTTTAGTTCGTTTCTAAGTCTGACAAATTTTGATGGTAACGACTACGGCTATTGGTTGCTTATCCTGCACTATTCATCCCAATTTATAATTTTACAAATTAAATATTTTTAATTATATTTACTTTGCTTCATAAAATCTAAACATGTTATAATTATTATATATTTTAAATTTTATTTTTTATTTTTTACTTTTACACATTTAAAAAAAATACATCAAAAAACTACACATCTAAAAATATAAAAAAACATAACTTTTAATTTTTAAATTTTATTCAAATTTAAATTAAAAATTTTTTTTCTTATATTTTATAATCAATTAATAAATTTTTAATTATTATACTTATTTATAATCAAATCAAGTATGTCTCTAAAATTTTTTTAGTTATATTTATTTTTTTATTTTTTTATAAATATATATACTTTTATATTATTTAATATTATTAAATATTAAATATATATAAAAATAATTTATAATTCATTTAAAATTTTCAAATCAAACAAAATTTTGTTCTCGCTCCCGTTCGAATCACTCAATTCTCTCTCTCTCATCACATGGCCTACAAATTTCAAAAAGTGAGAGGCCCGTCGTGTCTTGTCATGTTATGGCATTAAGATTTTCGGCATGAATGACGTGTCAAGAATGCACAGATAATAATGACTTGTTTCTATTTAGAAGCGCGTATTTTGAAAAAGTATGTTGAATAATCAGAGACATATCCTTTTGATTAATTAAATTTTGATTTTTTTTTCCACTTCACTACTGTTATTTTAGATTCTTTCTCTCTCTCTCTCTTTCAATTGACATAGAATTTCTTATTTCCTCAACTCTTTTATTGCCTCTGTTTTTCTCTGAATTTTTTTTAAATATACATATAATTAAATAATTCTTTTATTGTGGAACTACTTAAAAATCTAACAATTTCTTATGTGATCTTAATTAGTGAAATTACATAATTTCTTTTATAAGTATGCACACACGTAGAGTGTGTAAACTTTACTGGTATATAAATGTATGCTTATAAAAAAATGTTTAATTTCACTAATTATAATAAAATATAAAATTATTATATTTTTAATTGTTCAATATAAAATAACATATATATGAATTAAAATATATACATAATAAATATAGTAATAAAAGATATATGCATTAGATCTAATTAAATCAAGACGAAATAAGCTAGTAGCAGATAAAGGTTATGGATTAGTGGCAAAATTGAAAATTAAAAAGTGTTTGAGAAGTGATTATAATTATAAGGATATTTTAAGAATTTAATTGAGAGACCTATATAAATAGTGAAATTACATAATTTTTTAAAGTGCGCACGTAAGTGAAGTGTGCAAGTTTTACTAAAAACTAATTCAATAAAGAGCTTTGGGTTAGAAGTATAATTGAAAAATAGAAAGTTCAAGTAGTTGTAATTATGAGGGTATTTTAGGAATTTAATGAAAAGACCAATTACCCTCTCATTCTTCTTTTTTTAGTGAATATTTAATGTATATATCCTTCATTACTATATTTATTATGTATATATTATAATTAATATATTGTTATTTTTTACTGAACAAGTACAAATATAAAAATTTTATATTTTATTATAATTAATGAAATCATATATATTTCTTATAAGCATGCTCTCATGTGGAGTGCGTAAGCTTGTTGGTATGATAAACACAAATAAAAAACAATGATTGTCAATATTAACTCTACTAAAATCATAAAACAGCACTCGAAAACAAAAGATTCATAATATAATTTATCAATGTGAAGTTGAAATCTTGAACTTATAAGAAGTAATATAGTAATTAATATTTATGATATGATTTAATACGCAATATGAAGTGAACTATGGAAACAGTTGCATTAGCTACATTTAAGCTATTGTTATGGACGAGAGGGCATATTTTACTCTAACTTCGATTATGTGTATATTTGAATAAGATGCTCCACATTCATGCGAAACCGATGGTTAAAATGTGATTTAAAATTCGATAAAAATTCATTAAAGAAGATCTACGTGTACATGTCCAATTAATTAGTATATGAAAATTTTAATTTTAAAAAGTTATTCCTTATTTGCAACACTTAGGTGCAATATAGTGATGCATGTATTAGAAATTAACTTCGCAATTATGCATTTTATAAAAGAAGCAAACATAGTGCCAACTCTTTGTTTACAATTTTTTCTCTCTACCCAAAACAAAATAATAATGTAGCAATTTTCCTAACAAATATGTTAATTAGGTGAAAGTTGATCATACACCTAACTATAAGTGTTACAATGTGTGCTAAATAGAATAACAAAGTAAGTAAAATGAAGCACAGAGTTGGTAACACAATTTGAAGTAATATCTTCTATAGATCTTATCCAGTTAAATGCTTCAATTAAATACAAAATGTAAAGAGTTAATTATAAAATCTTTCGTCTAATTTATTATTTTTATTTCATGATTCTCAATTTGTTGACAACATTAAACCATGTTAACCTATGCTACTCTAGAGTCAATATTTGTTATAATGAATTCCATAAAATTTTGCTTAACATACTCACTGAACAATGAGAATAAGAGTCTAGCACACGGGTTAAAGGATACACCTTTAAGTTAGAACTCGAACTCTTTTAACATCTCTCTCTCTCTTATTTTTTTCTCATTTTTGCTTGATGCTTTCGTCTCATCTTCAGCCTCTTATTTATAGTGTCAAGTGTTATAATCCAAATGAAACAAGCTTAGATTAAACAATAATTAGCAACCTAATTTTTCAGCAAAAATTCCTCAACTATTGTAAACATGTCGGCAACCGTCCCACAATTTTAGGCTAAACTCTTCTCAGTCCATGTCTATGCAAACTTTAAAGCTGCTTTTAACATACATCTCTAAACAATTTAAAACATTTTCAGATATTTATCGAGTGTTTCATCTTAATACCTCAATCATGACGGCTACAACAAGATAGGCAAATATAACAAATCTTATTATTCTAAACAATATGCCAACAATTCACCTCATATATATGTACATATCTATATATATATATATATATATATATCCTTCGACCATGTTACATGGCGTTTGAATATGAGATTGTTTTTGTTACAATGCCAGGCCCAAAAATTACTTGGGTCAAGTAGATTTAAAAGCTCAAAAAAGGGAAGAAAAGCCCTCAAACATATTCGATTTTAATTTACAAATTTCCCCATGGGTTATAGTTTTTTTTTATAAAGGATTTCATTTAATCCGTGCCGTGCAGAGGCATTCCCCCTTTGTAATCCGCTTTTGTTAATAGTTGAAGGAATTATGACAGAATCCAGCAGAAGCAGAAAAAGCATATACCTGGATTCAGTGCCACAAATCTTGGGAGGAAAGTGGGAAGTCCGAAGTAACTAGTGGATATACGACGCATGACCCTCCTTTCTTCCTTTTCAGTGTTACCGGCTGGGTTGTGTCTTGTAAAATATTTTATTAAATATTTTCTTTTTAACATTGCACGGTTGCAAGCTTTAAGATTTTTAAAATATGCAAACTCCAACAATGTGAAGAGCAAAAGTTATCATTTCCCCTAACTTGTTAAAAAAAATAATAAAAAAATGGTATCTGGAATTATAACAAGTTATCTTCTTTGCGCTGTACGTCAATTAATTATGTTCGAGCAAATTCATAATAAGATTAAAAATATTATTCAACGTAAGAATGCAAAATCCTTGCATATATACCGATTTTAGACTAAATTCACAATAAAAGAGGACAATATTTAACAGAAATGAATAAGTGAACATATCTCAAAAAATGTACCTACTTCGGTGAGAATATAAAGTGAGTAGATTAAACACAAAATGAAGTTTAAAAAGGGTGACAAAATTAAATGCCGAGAATTGTAAGCAACACATTCAAATTTACCAATTGAGTAAAGAATGGACTAATGGCAATTTTGAAAACTATTGTCAAAGTCTGTGTGATTAGAAATTAGATGATGACCATTTGATATTGAATACATTTCTTATTTCATTTATATGTATTTATTGTCGGTGAAGGAAAAAAAAAATTAGAATGGTCACGTCATCAAAGCATCAGATGTCTTAACACTTGAAAGATCCTCAATGCTTAAAAAACTCGTCACAATAACTGTATTACGAATTGAGAGGGTGATAGGGTGCGATTTTGACCACCTTTTGCAAAGGGAAACCGCGTCTTCCAACTACAATGTTTATTTAATTCATATGCCCATCAACCTTATCCTTGTTTCCTTAGTTTCCTTTTTCTTTGTTTTCCTTTTTCAAATACCACGCTGCCCTGTTATGCTTAAATATAATTATTTTAATTTTTCTGGAAAGAGAAAACATGCTAGAAATGCTGTGTGTGTATTGGTTTTTGTCTCATCAAAATTGTTAAACCAAACAAAACGTGGGTCATTAATTAGAGAAGTAAAATCTAATTAAATTCAAATGAATGCTTTTGAAATAAAGTTGGAAGCCTAAAATCAACAAGTTTAGATACAAATATGTTGTGTTTTGCTTTTTGAAGTATTAATAAAAAAGAAAGTTCGGATACAGATATGTTGGCATTGTCATGTGTCGTCTGTGCTTCGCAACCATAAAATCCCAAGAATTCCAGACACTCGAGTCGGTGGCAGGGTGAAAGAAAAAGAATATGAAAAAATCAATGTTATATTTATTTTACAATTATCTATTATTTAAAAACACATGCTTAATTATTACTCATATTTTTTTATCTCTTTTCTCTCTTATTTGCATATAATTGTCGAGATAAAAACACTTAAAAATACACATTAAAATTTAAAAATAAACAAAGTCCACAATTTTTTCTTGCTTTCATACTGCTAATTAACGATGATTTAACTGAGAAAAAATTAAAGAGGAGAATATATTAATAGAAAATGTAAAGGAAAGAAATTATAAAGAAAAAGATTAGTGGAAGACAGATAAACAAACATCAAAGTGTTGTTAGATCCAGCAGTGAGTCATGTAACGCTGTAAATAAATATCTCATTATGCAAAATAGATAAATTGAAGACCGATTAAGACGTCTTTATTACGGACCACGAATTAAAGTTCGTGCCTTTTGTTTTAGTGTTCTTGTTGCTAATGATGAACAAGTTTTTGTAATGCTTTGATTAAACGAGCAATTGAATTGGTCACAGTCGCTTCAACCACTCCCCTGAATGACCTTATGATTATGTCATAAACATTAAGATGTCCTAACCACAACTTTGACATTTGTCATAGCATTAAGGCATATATGCCAGCCAACCAGCATAAGACGAGCGAACAAGCGTTTGGTTTGAAGGACTCGTAATTTTAAAATTAAATTAAAACCCTCCCAAGAAGTAGTTATGGGTAATCTTGTGTGTAATTTTATTTCCTTATCATCTCTACAACCAGATTGTGGATGGAAGCCCAGAAAAAGGAATGATGCGACGAAGTCACAAGGTTCAACAGTAGAGTCAAATGAACAATTGTCTCCACTCTTCACCGTAATTGTTTTTATTAGAACGAAAGCAACATTTAAGAAATTTGGGGACAGAGGACAAGTGGCATGTTGTCACCGCTTCTTGAAAATATTTCCAGATATATCGCACGAGGGATTCCCCTCTTTCGGTAGGTACAACTTCAATCCACTTTCATGCAACTACGTGGAACCTTCACTCCTTTGCCGGTGTGCTTTTGATCGGACACAACGGCCCCCCTACAAATACCAACCACTCCAGCTCTCGTTCCCATGACTTGAAAACTGACCAAGAACCTGGAAATCATGAGAAAGCAGGGTTGGAATGAATGCACCACGTCACCATACATAGGAGTTAGGAAACGAAAATGGGGAAGATGGGTGTCTGAAATTCGTGAGCCAGGCAAGAAGACCCGCATTTGGTTGGGAAGTTTCGACACACCTGAGATGGCAGCAGCTGCGTATGATGTCGCGGCATGGCACCTCAAGGGTTCGGATGCGCGCCTCAACTTCCCAGAACTGGTGGACGGTCTTCCCAAGCCGAGTACCAACAACGCCGATGACATTCGCCGAGCAGCTCAGCAGGCGGCCATGCAGTTGAAGACTGGGCAGCAGCCAGAAGAAGTCGTCACTTCCAGGGATGGCCCACTCCCAGCAAGAGTGGCTTTATCGCCGGGCCATATTCAAGCCATAAATGAATCACCCCTTGACTCACCAAAAATGTGGACGGAGCTGGCAGGTCCATCAGTGGTCGGAGAACCTGGGGACATAGAGATGGACGAATGGGATAATGTGGAATCTTATTCCATTTGGGATTGATACGCGGCCAAATAACAGGATACGATTCTTATACTGCGCTAAAGTCTAGCTCAACTTCTATTATCGCATTTCACAAGGAGCTTGGTGATCCACCAACATGGCCACAAGTTCAAAAATATTCGTATTTTAGGATATGCATAAGTATTTGAAGTCACTTAATTATTTGTTTCCACGGCCACTTTTTTGGCCTATTATCTGTATTATTTCAAAACCTAATGAAACTAATTCATATCCACACGTTTCTTATCACTCGTTTCTTTTAATCACAAAGTCAAACAGTACTGGAAGTAAGTATTAGTATTACCTTTAATTTTTTATTGGTTTTTTCTCCTGCGTCACAGACGAGGTCGTTCGGTCAAAATTTATTAAAATCATCAGTCTCTTTTCCTGTTTAGGTCAAACATCAAGGGATCTACTTGCTGGCCATCCTCTACGAGCAGAAATTGGTAACCACTAAAATAGCAATTTGAATCTCAGTAAGCGAAGCACAATCAAGCAGCAGCCTTTTTAACATTTAAGGTTCGAATTGGTTTCAAGGTGATAAACGAGACTCAAGAGGCGATGTTTGTTTTCGTTTTGAGTTTGTATTTTTAGTTGTATATTTTTAGAATTGTATAAAAGTATGTAAGGGAAAGAAAAAAATTTTAAAAATTGTAATGATTATAACGTTTGTTTTTTTAAGTATAAAAAATGAAAACAAACGCTTCAAAGACTTCCGAACTTCAAGACAAGAAGACTATGAAGCACATTCAAAAACAACTGCATCCGTGTGCTGTGTCGGTGACGTGGAGAAATTTGCAGGTTGTTGTGCTTTCAGGTCACACTTGTCTATAGTTAGTTGGAATATGTAAAGATCCGGTGGCTAATTATTGGCCATTGCTCGGATAGGTACTGTATCTATAGAGTGTAGTTTCTCCAACAACATGGAATGTATTTATAGTCTCGATTTTTTGTTTTTGTCTTTGTTCTCTGCCATCGCCCTCTGATAAATATCGAAACCATGTGTAGACACATAAATAAATAAATAAATAAATAAAAAATATCACATAAAATTAAATAAAGAAATTAAAACATGAATTAAATAATCTTATTTTAGAATTTTAAAACAAATACAATCTTCTTAATAAATAATTAATCAATCAAAATTGTCCAAATCAAACGGCGACAAGTGGCACAATCCGGTAAGAAAGCAATAAATAATGAAGAGGGCCAATCAGAAGGCGACAAGTGGCGCAGTCTAGCAAGAGGCCAACAACCCCAGCCAATCAGAATGCTCCACGTTAGCAGGTTAGGTGGCTACATCATCTCTCCTACAACTATAAATAGGGGTCAAAACCTCACAAAAAGAAAAAACAACAAGCCAAGGAGAAGAAGAGAAGACACAAAATCCTCTCAAGGCGTTCAAGAACATTCAAGGCGTTCTTCATCAAGTTTAAAGAGTTCATCTCCAAATTCAAGGCGTTCTTCGTCAACGATCTTCAAATTCAACGTTCGATCCGACATCAGGGCGCCAAGCTCGAAGATTAGCGTTAATTGAAGAAATTTACGAGTTTCAAGGAAGATCAAGCACAAGCCCTTTCCTTGAAGACACGTCAAGTTGAAATCACATCTTTGGAGGAAGAATCAGAGGACTAAATTAGAGAACAGAGCCCGCATCAAATTCATTTGATTCAAATTGTAATCGATTTGTACGAACTTCTTGTTAGTGGAAATCCAAGAGCAAGATTTTGTCCTACAAAGTTTTGGCACGCCCAGTGGGACCTCTCTACCTCTCATCTCTTCCTTCCTCAGAGTTTCAAGTGGACTACAAGCTTCGAACAAATCATCATGGCCAGCAACAAGGGAAAAGCTGTCAAAGCCGCTACCTCAGCCGCCAGTGAAACCGCCACAAAGAACGTCGGGGTCATCACTAGGAGTTTGGCAAGGAAAGCAACACGCTCAGAACCGGCCCCCCTCCATGAAGATGTCAACAACCCACTCCTCACAAACAAAAGTAATGAGGACGACTCAGCACCTTCGAGCCATCGCTCTGACGCTTCATCTGCCTCCAATGACGCCCCAGTCATGACGACTAATGCCTCGAGCTTGGAGGACCAAATCGCCGCACTGACTAAGGTCATTGAAGGGCTAGCCAAACATGTCCAAGAGCAAGATGCTCGGATCTCAAGGGTGATGGACAAAGTAGACAAAGCCGAAACCAGTCAAATGGCAGAAAAGGCGCTCGAAGTTCCTGACGGAGTTGAAGTATCTACCAAGCAACCAGCCAATGACCATCAGGAGCCTGTAGCCAAAGAGCTTCAACTATCCTCGGATGGCTCGATTCCTATTGATCAACTTAAAGACTTCATCGAAGGTACCATCAAGAACAAGCTAGAAGGAGGCACTAAGTCAACTCTGGTATATGCCAAGCCCTACTCGACAAGGATTGACGGCCTGAAAATGCCAACCGGCTATCAGCCTCCTAAATTCCAGCAATTCGACGGCAAAGGAAACCCAAAACAGCATGTGGCACACTTCATAGAAACATGCAATGACGCTGGAACATATGGAGATCTTCTCGTCAAACAGTTCGTCCGCTCGTTGAAGGGAAATGCGTTCGACTGGTACACTGACCTCGAACCCAGATCCATCGATAGCTGGGAAGAAATGGAGTATGAGTTCCTCAACCGCTTCTACAGCACAAGACGAACCGTCAGCATGATTGAGCTTACCAACGCTCGCCAATGGAAAGAGGAGCCGGTCATTGACTACATCAACCGATGGAGGAATCTAAGTCTAAACTGCAAAGATAGACTTTCCGAGGCTTCAGGCATCGAAATGTGCATACAAGGAATGCATTGGGGACTGCGATACATTCTCCAAGGGATTCGGCCTAAAACTTTTGAAGAATTGGCCACGCGAGCCCATGATATGGAGCTAAGCATTGCCGCAAGTGGCATTGGCGCGCCACCTATTTCGGAATTCCGCAAGGCGAAGGATAGACAAGAAGTGAGAAGAGGGGGCAAGCCTCTCCCTAAAACTCCAACAAGAGAATCCATGGCGGTACGCGCCACGCCCATTCCAGTCAAAGGAAAGGAGAAGGCTGATGAAAAGAAAGAAGCCTCACAAAAACCAAAAAGGCCAACGCTAAAAGAAATGCAGGCCAAATCTTATCCCTTCCTTGATTCGGACGTTCCTGGGATCTTCGACGACTTGCTAAAGGCCAACCTCATTGAGCTCCCCGAGATGAAAAGGCCTGCGGAAGCCGGAAAGACTGACGATCCCAAATACTGCAAATACCACCGCTTGGTTGGGCACCCTATTCATGACTGCTTCATATTTAAAGAGAAAATCATGGAGCTTGCCCACCAGGGAAAAATCACATTGGAAGATGATAGTGCGAACGTTAACGCTACCACCTCCAACGACCAAATGAAGGAAGCCCCTGGAAACAACCACTCCCTGGACAAAATCAATGGTCTCCGTGAGAAAAGCCAACCCTCTGAAGGTTGCATGACCGCAATGGTCTTTACTGACGAAGATCTGATATTAGGATCTCAACCCCATAACAGACCCTTGTTCGTAACCGGCTACATCCTTGAGCAAAAAATCAACCGGATGCTAGTTGACGGCGGTTCGGCAGTAAATATCCTACCGCTACGAACACTAAGAGAATTAGGGATCCCGACAGATGAGCTTTCAAACAGCCACCTGATGATCCAGGGATTCAATCAAGGGGGGCAGAGAGCCTTAGGCACCCTAAGGTTGAACTTGCTCATAGATGACATGGAATCAACCACCTTGTTTCATGTCATTGACGCTAGGACTTCGTACAATTTACTGCTCGGTCGGCCATGGCTCCACGAGAACGGGGTAGTCCCTTCTACCTGGCACCAATGCCTCAAATATTGCCGCAATGGTGTCGTCAAAAGCATCTTGGGTGATTGCAAGCCATTCACCGAAGCTGAATCCCATTTTGCTGATGCAAAATATTACCTGAATAAAACTAAGGCTCCAGAGGTTAGTAGCTCCCAGGAAAATGACAAGACGGGAGGTGTGCCGGCACAGAAAGACGAAGTCGACGACGTGCACCCCAAGAACCATCCAAATAAGACGCCAGAAATTCATGATGCTTTAAAGGGCTTGACACTGCCTATAACTCAAATTGACGGCAGCATACTTGCCCAACCACCTGAAGGGATTATAAAGGAACGTCCTGAGGCTCGAGAATTGAGGACTGCAAAAGGTTTCGGCCCCAAAGCATACAAACTCCTCGTCAAAGCAGGGTACAATCCGCAAGAAGAGTCACCATTGGGAAAGCTCCCGCAAAGGTCCGAGGGTCAAAACCCACGAGCCGGACTCGGATATAAACAGCCACAGGGCCCTGTGCACATTGCCATAAGAAGAGCCCTTACCAACAACGTAAGGAGAGCTTCCACTAACAACACCACAGTGGAAGACCGCTCCTCAAAATTTGAAAAGAAGCCAGTGCGAGTGTCAGTCTTCAAAAGACTCGGCTCGTCCCAGAAGCAAAAATGCTGGAAAGTAAAGAATAGAGCCGCTGAAGCACCAAAGCACGAGGAAAAGCTCCACAGTCGAATTCCCTCCCGCATGAAAAGAAAGACAGACTTGGTCATATCATGTGACAGGGTCCTCAAAGCTAAATTTCAAACGATCATCTTCACCAAAGCCCAAACTGAAGAAGACGGTGACAGGAAAAGTGTTGGCTCATCCAACCATATAACTGTGAACGAAGGAGAACCCATTGAGGAGGACGCCGAAATCGCACCACCTCAGATGGAAGCAGGCACAAAGTCCACGATGGATGAGTTAAGGGAAATAAGTTTGGGAGACGATGACACTCCTCGCCCCATCTACATCAGTGCCCTGCTAGGAAATGAAGAGGCTTGTGCATACGTAGAATTGCTACGGGAATTCAGGGATGTCTTTGCCTGGTCATATAAGGAAATGCCTGGCTTAGACCCGAAGGTAGCAGTACACCACTTGGCCGTTAAAAAGGTAGCTCGCCCCGTTAAGCAAGCACAGCGCCGTTTTCGACCCGAACTCCTCCCACAAATTGAGGCTGAAGTCAACAAATTGATTGAAGCTGGGTTCATCCGAGAAGTCAAGTACCCCACATGGATCTCTAGCATCGTCCCCGTAAGAAAGAAGAATGGGCAAATCCGAGTCTGCGTCGACTTTAGAGATCTCAATGAAGCATGCCCTAAGGATGACTTCCCTCTGCCCATCACGGAACTCATGATCGATGCCACCACAGGGCATGAGGCGCTGTCTTTCATGGACGGGTCATCCGGGTACAACCAAATACGAATGGCACCCGAAGATGAAGAACTCACGGCTTTTCGCACCCCTAAAGGCATATACTGCTACAAGGTTATGCCATTTGGTCTCAAGAACGCCGGGGCAACATACCAAAGGGCCATGCAGAAAATATTTGACGATATGCTGCATAAGAACGTTGAGTGCTACGTCGACGACCTCGTAGTAAAATCAAAGAGACGAGAAGATCATTTGCATGACCTGAGAAAAGTCTTCGAACGCTTGAGAAAGTACCAACTGAGGATGAACCCCTTGAAATGTGCATTCGGTGTCACCTCTGGTAAATTCTTAGGCTTTGTTGTTCGTCATCGTGGCATCGAAATTGAACAAGCAAAAATCGACGCCATCTTGAAGATGCCAGAGCCTCGAAACATCCACGAGCTCAAAAGCCTACAAGGAAAATTGGCCTATATCCGGAGATTCATCTCTAACCTGGCTGGGCGCTGCCAACCTTTTGGTCGCCTCATGAAGAAAGACATCCTTTTTAAATGGGATGAGTCCTGTAGAAAGGCCCTGCAAAACATCAAGTCCTATCTAACAAGACCTCCAGTGTTGGCAGCCCCGGTGATCGGCCGCCCGTTGATCCTATACATCGCCGCACAGGAATGCTCGGTGGGAGCTTTGCTAGCACAAGAGAACAAGGAAAAGAAAGAAAATGCTTTGTATTACCTCAGCAAAATGATGACACCAAATGAGCTGAAGTACTCACCATTAGAAAAGATATGTCTGGCACTCGTCTTTGCCATCCAAAAGTTGAGACACTACTTCCAAGCTCACACAATTCATCTGGTGTCTAAAGCAAATCCATTAAAATATGTTATGTCAAGGCCTGTCCTCTCTGATAGACTCGCAAGGTGGTACCTCCAATTTCAACAATTTGAGATTATCTACATACCACAAAAGGCAGTGAAAGGACAAGCCCTAGCAGACTTCTTGGCAGACCACCCTATCCCAGCTGAGTGGGACCTTTCTGATGACCTACCGGACGAGCACTCCCTGCTGGTAGAAGTCACTCCTCCATGGAAGATGTACTTTGATGGAGCTTTCCACAAAGAAGGAGCCGGCGCCGGGGTAGTATTCGTAACATCTGAAGGCGAAATCCTGCCCCATTCATTTACCCTTGTGGAAAAATGCTCAAACAACGTGGCTGAATACCAAGCTTTAATCCTCGGACTCGAGATCGCTATGGATATCAAGCAGCTACACCTTGAAGTCTTTGGAGATTCTCGATTAGTGGTCAACCAGCTGCTAGGGGAATATGAAGTTAAAAAACCCGAATTGCTTCCATACCACAACTATGCAAGCAAAATCATGAGTTGGCTCGGGGACGTCACAATCAAGCACGTACCAAGGAGTGAAAACAAACAAGCTGACGCACTGGCTAAGCTTGCCTCCACCCTCTCGTTGCCTGATGCAAAATACCAGGTGACTATATACAAAAAATGGGTGGCGCCGCCAACATTTGAAGATGATGAAGGGGTAGAAAGTTGCCCCGTAGAAGTCTTTGACATAGAAAAGGAAGACTGGCGCCAGCCATTTGTGGATTATCTGAAATACGAAAAATTACCAGATGATCCACGCCAAAAAGTCGACGTCCGACGCCGAGCAGCCCGCTTCATCTACTTTAAGGGTGTCCTATATAGACGCTCGTTTGATGGAGTGTTCCTACGTTGCTTAGGCAACGATGAAATGACTCAAGCCATGGAAGAAGCGCACTCCGGCATATGCGGCGCTCATCAGTCCGGACCAAAACTCCATTTCCGAATCAAGAGAATGGGATACTACTGGCCAACAATGGTGAATGATTGCATGGAGTTCGCTCGCCGATGCCAAGCATGTCAATACCACGCCAACTTCATTCACCAACCACCCGAGCCGCTACACCCGACGGTAGCTTCATGGCCATTCGACGCCTGGGGATTAGATGTCGTAGGACCCATGACAAAATCATCCGCTGGCCATCTCTACATTTTGGCAGCCACTGACTACTTCTCCAAATGGGCAGAGGCGGTTCCCTTAAAGGAAGTAAAAAAGGAGAACGTTGCCAACTTCATCCGCGCTAACATCATTTACAGGTATGGGGTCCCCCGGTATATCATCACCGACAACGGGAAACCATTTGTCAACAGCACCATAGACAAGTTATGTCAGAAGTTTGGCTTCAAGCAAAGAAAATCCTCAATGTACCACGCTCCGGCCAATGGTCTTGCAGAAGCCTTCAATAAGACTCTAGGCAACTTGTTAAAGAAGGTGTGTCAAAGTCTAAGAAGGATTGGCACGAGAGAATTGGGGAGGCCCTGTGGGCTTACCGGACTACGTTCAGGACACCCACGCAAGCAACCCCTTATGCTTTGGTGTACGGAGTCGAAGCAGTCGTCCCGCTCGAACAACAAATCCCATCGCTACGAGTTGCTATACAGGAGGGACTAACTGAAGAAGAAAACGCCCGCCTGCGTCTTGAAGAATTGGAGGCGCTGGACGAAAAGAGGCTTGATGCTCAGCAGAGGCTCGAGTGTTATCAAGCCCGGCTATCCAAGGCTTTCAACAAAAGGGTGCGTATGCGATCCTTCCAAATTGGAGATTTGGTGCTTGCAGTAAGGAGACCTATCATTATCACCCATCGCACTGGAAAAAAGTTTACCCCAAAATGGGATGGGCCGTACGTTGTCCGAGAAGTCTACACAAATGGCGCCTACAAGCTGGTCGATCAGGATGGTGTGACTGTTGGCCCGATCAACGGCAAATTCCTCAAGAAATATTATGCTTAAAGGCAAGGCAAAAAAAAAAAAGAAAAGCGTTAAAACAAAATACACAAATTGTAAACACTCCTGGCCCGCAAGAGTATAAACTGTGAACGGCATTTACTTCTTGCAAATTTAAGAAGTTCTGAACTACGTTCTGACTTGATCCCATTCTTTTGGGTACGTAGGCAGCTTAGATATTCTCTAAGTTCAGTCTCAAATTTGTAACAAATCATGCTTTGATAGCCACCATCGGAGCACTCGCAAAAAGAAGAAAGAGCAACAAATGAGGAAGTAAAGAATGGCATTTTATTGATAAATCCAGTTGTTGACAAAAGAAATAACATCAGAATCCAAGAAAAGGGAAAATACAATTCTGATTAAAGGCTAAGAAAAAGGGTTCAAGCCCTCTAGCTCGTCTTTGGCCATCACCAACTCTGCCTCAGCAACGCGCAAGGCCTCGACAGCTCTCTCGTCCGAAGGCTCCATAGATCGCAAGGTAACCAGCTCTCCATGAATCTCCCCCACCTCAGCCGCGGCCTCCCGCAAAGACTCTCTTTGCTGCACAAGGGATGAGGAAAGCTCCTGCTTCCGCTTCGTCAATAGCTCAAGTTGCTCCTCCACATTCTTCAGCTCAGCCTCAGAACACTCAACCTCTTTAACTCCCTCAGCTTCCTTGTCTAACGCCTCTCGAAGCCGGTCATCAACGTCCTTCAACTGGCGGGCGAGGGCCTCCTTGGTAAGTGCATCTGATGTAGCAGATCGTGCTTCGTCATACGCCGCGGCCCTGGCAAACAAGCTCTCCAAGAATTCCTCGATGCATGAAATGTTGGCATGTTCAAAACGCTTCATGGACTCAAGGACTAACATGACCTCGTCCTTGAGGGAGGAAACAGCATCAAGCGAGGTGCCCACTAATCTCTCACGAAGGCCCGTCCATAGCTTACAAAGAAACTCCCTCTCGTGGCTCCGAAGGAATTTTTCTGCCTCGAACATTGAAACTGCTGCAGGAAGAAGAGCGTCCTTCTGCTTCTCTGAGGGGCGAGGTCGATCCAGCACAACATCACCAGGCACGACAGCAGATGCTGCGCCAGATCTTCCTAAAGACTTGCGACTACCGCTGAAATCCCCGCCATCACTCCCAAACACTTGCTTCTCTATCTGAAAATGAGCATATACATAAGCACATTAAAATCAGGCAAGTCAGAAAGAAAAAAAGAAAAGAGATCACCAGTTATAGCTAATCACCTCCTTGGCAAGGACCTCAACTGACTCATGGTGACTGGAAGCAGCATCTTCTTTCGGACCACAGGGGGCAGGATCCTGTCTAGCAATCTTCCAATGACGATCCCCGTTGCTGCTAGCACTGTCATCCAAAATTGGAAGAGCCAGTCGCTTTCTTTCAGGGGCGATCGGGGCAGCATGGTCGTCAGGATAATCAGGGATGTTGGGAGATGGACCTTCTACTTCGGGCACATCACTTTGAGACGAGCTGGCACACAACTTCGCTGCATGCGTTTCAAGGTAATCCCCATGAACTGCGGTCCACCATTCTTTGTAGCCCTTAGAGTGAAATTTCCTTACAACCGCTGGAATGCGAGGGAAAAATGCCTTAGCCTTCGACCCAGACAGAGTCAGCAATCGCCAGAAGTAGAGACCCTCATCCAAGGAAGTTTCGCGCACATCACGTGTAAGAATCCCAGGAGCCTCCTGATAAAAACCGAACTGACGGCTGAATCGGTGCGGGCTGTAAGGCTCAACAATACACTGAGCGCCCTGCCTCAACGAAAGATAGCCCGAGCGAATCGCAGCAAAATAATCATCCTCATGATGCCTATGGCTACCATCATCAAGATAGAAGATATCCTGTTGTTTAGTAATCATGGTGTCAGTCCAGCCAAAAAGGTCGCCTTTGTGAATTCTCCGGCGCGCCTCCCGTGGGTCATAATACCTCGCTCCGCCTTCACCTGAATAGACAACCATCTTCGGACTATCGATGTCTTTATGGATTAAATAGTGAGTCTTGAAGAAGTGTGCAGCCCACGCATAAATATAATGAAGCGGGAACGGGGAGAGTATCCGTGAAGGCCTCCGTGATTGCGCAATCCTTCCCAAACCACGATAGAGGCTTGTAAGGACAGGGATCGCCAGACTCACTGCCCTCCAGTCGCCATAACACATGCCATCTTGAAAGTGCTAGGACGTACAGAACCAGCACTCTCGATGGGAAGGACGAGGACGCTGAGCCAGCAAGCTAGAAACGCCGCTAAATAAGTCCCCACTCTCAAATTATCAGGGACACCGAGGCGTACAAAGGGCTCTTCATCTACAACAGACCAGTGCTGATGTACACCGATCTCACCGGATGGGTTGCAAGAAGATTTAGGGCGAGCCGACTTCTTCTCTTTTCGGGCAGGAGGTGCAACATACTTCGCCTTTCTCCTGCACCAGAAGCTAATCCAGTCTTTGATGGAGACCGAGGAAGCCCGAGCATCATTTGAGTTGCTGCGTAAAAATCGATAAGCGTGAAACAAATATTGACAAGACTGGGGAAGATGCCTCTTACCTTGATCATTGAGACCCACAAGCTCCTTCGCGCTCGGGACCACCTCGTCATAAAACCTCCCATAAATCGGGAGTCCAGCTAAACTCCGTAAGTCATGCAGTGAAATAGACACTTCGCCATAAGAGGTGAAGAGCGTGTTAGTGGATGGACACCACGCCTCATAAATCGCCCGCAGAATGTTAGAGCATCGATCGTAGGTAAACATCGAGGCATACACGGCATCATAAATCTGGGCTGCCCTCAAGTCGCGCTCGCAACGGCTAAGCACATCCTCGGCCCACTCCCAATAGCCTTCAATAAAACAAAACTCTCCAACACATGGAAGAACATCACCCCACTTAGCTTTTCCTTCCACAAGCTGGTGCCCTAGAGTCGGAAGAAAGACCGACCTGACAGCAGCATGATGATGAGAAGACCGCAAGGTATATGCCTTAGAGGTCCTACTAAAAGGCACCTCTCGAGTCCAACTGTCCATCCGATCAGCAGCTTCCAGTCGGGGCCAAGGACGATGGAGGAGTGGAGGATAAACATCCAAGATCGTGCTCCTCTCAAGAGGATAACCTTCTTCATCAAGGATGACCAAATGCTCCACGCCTGAAGGAGAAAAGCTGCCCTTGAAATGCACCATAATGAAAACTGCAAAGGAAACGCAAGAAAAGGTTAGATAGATTCGCAAAAAAAAAACAGAGAGAGAGAGAGAGAGAGAAAAACAGAGAGAGAGAAAGGAGTTGAAGCCTAGTCAGTACACGTGGGCTAAAATCAAGCTCGGTACTCAAAGGCCCAAATTGAAGCCTAGTCGGTACGCGTTGGCTAAAATCAAGCCTGGTGCTCAAAGGCCCAAATTGAAGCCTAGTCGGTACACGTGGGCTAAGATTAAGCCTGGTACTCAAGGCCCAACTTCAAGCCACACCGGATACACGGGGGTAAAAACAAGCCTGGTACTCAAAGGGGCCTCCAAATTAAGGCTCAGTCGGTACACGTGTGCTACGATAAGCCTGGACTTCAATAAGGCCCCACATTCCAGCCTAACCGGTACACGTGGGCAAGATCAAGCCTGGTATCAACGGCCCAATTGGAAGCCGTCGGTACATAATAGATTAATACATAAACGTGGGCTAAGAGTAACCTGGTACTCCAAGACCCAAATTCAAGCTTGTGGACATAGGAGCACTTTTAGGCGATCCAGAGATAGTGGCCATACCTATGAGCGGCATCAGGAGCTCATGGGGAACGCAAAAGTAAGACAACCGTTAGAACCCATCCCAACGGTACACCGTGGGCTAGATCAAGCTGGTCTCAAAGGCCTAAACTGAAGCCTAGTCGGTAAGCGTGGGCTAAGATTCAAGCTGTACTCAAAGGCCCAAAATTGAACGCCTAATCGGACACGTGGGGCTAAGATCAGCTGGTACTCAAAGGCCTAAAGGAAGCTAGTTCGGGTACGCGTGGGTAGATCACGCTGGTAGTCAAAGGGCCCAAAATTGGAATCCTAATCGGTACAGTGGGCTAAGATCACGCCTGGTACTCAAAGGCTCCAAATTGATGGCCTAGTCGGTAGCGATGGGTTAAAATCAAGCTCTGGTACTCACAGGCCCAATAGTGGAATCTAGCCGGTACGAGTGGGCTAATCCACGCCTGGTACTCAAAGGCCCAAATTAGCCTAATCCGGTACACGTGGGCTAAAATTAAGCCTGGTACTCAAAGGCCCAAAAGTTCGAGCCTAACCGGTACACGTGGGCCAAAAATCAAATTTGATCCTAAAATAAAAAATAAAAAATAAAAAATAAAAAAAAACCCTAAAACACAGCCTTCCCCGGAATCAGTACCAAGTGCAGCCCCATTTCCAAAACACAAAATTCACACCAAACCAAGCCTTGTCCTTAAAAAAAAATATATAAAAAAATAAAAATAAAAAAAAAACGGGTCAAGCCAAACAGGGCCTTAGCCCCAAAAACCGGATTCATGCCCAAACACGGCCTTGCCCTGGGAAATGAGCCAGTACTAAATTCTGCTCATTTCCCAGGTGTGGGAGGCCGGGCGATCAGCACCGCGCCTACATTTCCTCCTTCGAGAGCCGCCGCATTCGTCCACCAAACCAGCGCCGCCCAGCCTGTCGCGCCACCGCACGTCGGCTGCAGCATCGCGCGGCCGGACAGAGCGCAGCAAACGCCGCGTGACTGGGCCACGCACGCTGTGCGCCCACCGACGCGACGCCGATGCAGCCACCCCACGCACGCTGCGCGACCACCGCCGCGCTCGTACCACGAAACCCACAGGCACCTTTCTGCAACCATTGCCCGAAGCCGTCTACACCGTTTCCAGATGAACGCCAGCTCCACGCAACGCCCCGCGACCAGACCGCGCGGTCACACGCCCGCAGGTCCAGTGCCTCGCGCATCCACCGACGTCTCCTCCACTGGTCAGCAACACCACCGCCCGCCTGCCAACTCCCCTGTTGCTGCGGACCCAGCTACACCCGTGCCGCTGCCACGCCTCGCCGAGTTTGCAACCTTTTCTCCCAACACAGCACAGCACCGCCATAACGCCCCCTCGTCAGCACCTTCGCCACCACGAGACTAGCCGCGCCACCACTACCCAAAATCTCAGCCACTCAGAAGCTTCCCGACGCAGTCGTTGACTAGAAACGTGTCCTACCATGCTTGCATCCCTTCCGCCTCAGCACAGCTGTAACCGCTCGCGCCACTACAAGCCCGCGCTGCCACCCAACGCAACCATCGATGCTTGAGCCACAACCGCCACGCCGCACACCACCGCTGTGCCATCTGCCCCGCTGCTTCATGTTGTCGCCACCAATACTGCGCGACACCCCGTTCATCGACATAGCACGGAGGCAGCAGATGGAATGGTCGACCGACGATTTCAAGAATACAAAAAAAAAAAAAAGAATAAAAAAAAAATGAACAAAGCAGAGAAGAGACGGCGACTTACCACGACAAAATAAAAGAATAATAAGAAGAAAAAAAAAAAAGAGGGCGAATGCGTCCATATAAAGAAGGCGTGCGGGAATTGGAAATTAGCATGCACGATTTCTAATACTGAACATTAATAAACCGTAGTAAATGCTAATAAAAATAAATGCGAATAATATAAAATAATAATAAACATAAAAATAAAAAATATATATATACACGTATACATATACATATATATGTAACAAAAAAAAAAAAGAGAGAGACTGTCTAATATATATATATATATATATATGTAAAATCGTTAAAAACATATATACGTATATAAATAACAAAAAAAAAATTAAAATAATATTAATAAAAAATATATATTAAAAAAAATTTATATTAAAAAAAAAGAAAAAAAAATATATATAGAATAAAATAAATAAACAAAGTAAGACACTTAAATTAAGTGAAATAAATAATACTTATATAAGTAAATAAATAAAATCGAGACTCGCTCATTCAAAAAAAATCTCATGAACGAGTCTCGAGGGGGGCATTTTGTAGACACATAAATAAATAAATAAATAAATAAATAAAAAATATAACATAAAATTAAATAAAGAAATTAAAACATGAATTAAATAATCTTATTTTAGAATTTTAAAACAAATACAATCTTCTTAATAAATAATTAATCAATCAAAATTGTCCAAATCAAACGGCGACAAGTGGCACAATCCGGTAAGAAAGCAATAAATAATGAAGAGGGCCAATCAGAAGGCGACAAGTGGCGCAGTCTAGCAAGAGGCCAACAACCCCAGCTAATCAGAATGCTCCACGTCAGCAAGTTAGGTGGCTACATTATCTCTCCTACAACTATAAATAGGGGTCAAAACCTCACAACAAAGGGGACAACAACAAGCCAAGGAGAAGAAGAGAAGACACAAATCCTCTCAAGGCGTTCAAGAACATTCAAGGCGTTCTTTGTCAAGTTTAAAGAGTTCATCTCCAAATTCAAGGCGTCCTTCGTCAACGGTCTTCAAATTCAACGTTCGATCCGACATCAGGGCGCCAAGTTCGAAGATCAGCGTTAATTGGAGAAATCAACAAATTCCAAGGAAGATCAAGCACAAGCCCTTCTCTTGAAGATACTCCAAATTAAAGCCACGGCTTCGATCCTAAACCCAAATTCAAGGCATTCTTCGTCAACGATCTTCAAATTCAACGTTCGATCCGACATCAGGGCGCCAAGCTCGAAGATTAGCGTTAATTGAAGAAATTTACGAGTTTCAAGGAAGATCAAGCACAAGCCCTTTCCTTGAAGACACGTCAAGTTGAAATCACATCTTTGGAGGAAGAATCAGAGGACTAAATTAGAGAACAGAGCCCGCATCAAATTCATTTGATTCAAATTGTAATCGATTTGTACGAACTTCTTGTTAGTGGAAATCCAAGAGCAAGATTTTGTCCTACACCATGTTTAAGCCTAGACTTGTTAGGATTAATGATAATATCGCAGCCTTCCGATTCCCAATTCCAGGTGATAGGCAGGTTTTTCGTAAGCAGCAGGGTAGGGATAACAAGCAGCAGCTGTGGACTGGCTTCCGAAAGAGGTCGTTCAGATTGGGTTTATCTCAATTCACCACACTCTCTTTACCCATAACAACTCCTCAGGGTGATGCTCGACCACCTCATGACAACTCTCTAGAGTTCACCGTTCATATGAGTAAAAGGTAAAGAGACACCAAAAACTACTGATGGACATTTTTAGACCCTGTTCTCGTGCTTTGTCACAAAATTAATATCAGGGCAGAAAGCCATTACTTCTTACTTAGAGAGAGGGTGTTTGATCTTATAAGATATTTATAAATTTATAAGTTATTAATGAGTATTTGATAATTTTTGTTAAAAGAGTTCATAAATTCTAAAATTAGGTATTCAAATTTTATGAACTTTTTGAAAATAAGTTCACTTTTTCCATTTTATTTTGAATAATTTATAACTAATTCGTTTTATATATTAATAATAATATTAAAAATCCTTAAATTACATTGTATTAATATTATATAAGTTATTTTTATTACTACTATGTCAAAAGAATTATAACAATTATAATTATAAATTTCAAAAAGATTTTACACGCTAATTTTACCACACATCTTCTATTTTATTTTTAAAATAAAATGTATGAAGTTTTAAATTTTAAAAATATTTTGTAAGCTTTTAAAAATAAATTTAACCAAGCACCCTCTTCCTCCACCCTACCGCTATTTGGGCCATTTCCCAATCAACCAACCACGGCAGGATTCTACCACTCGAGCAACTTATTCAAAGAACGTAAAATCCTCACTTTTGCATGTCTGACACTGTCAAAATGACCAGCAACATAACCTAAAATTAGGGCCAACAGAACAATTTGAAGACGTCCAACGTAGACTACGCAAATTCCATGAAAATAGCCACCACTCATGACTAGAGACACGAAGGAGACTATGCCTGCAGGAAAGATCTTCCCAGACCTCTTGATGCAAGAACCCATCACTCCCAGAAGAGAGACAGACAGAACAAGACCAAGTGACGATGCCAAAACTGCGTTTTACGGAAGTATGGAGAAAACAAAATACAATAATGATGCGGACAATGCACCAGCAATCAGTGACTTGCGGCTTCCAGTCTGCAAATAGCCCACCATTCCACCAATTCCAACCAAAGCAGCATAGCCTAGTGTAAGTTTCTGGGACATTGACATGCTTGCCTTCTTCGCATGGCCTCCACCTTGATCTTCACTTCCACCCTATCCTTCTCCATCGTGTCTCGATTACCACCATTGTCACCACCACCTCCACCTCACCCGCTGCCATCATTTTCACATCCCCCACCAAAATGGTCATTAGACCCACCAGAATCTGGTGGCATATCTATACCTTCCCCAACTGAATCTACAGTAAAGATGGTTGGAACCATAGAATCAGAAAAAAAGTACCAGCTCTAATTTTCCAGGAACATTGCTTTGTTGCAGCATAAGAAGCTGAAAAGGCCATCAGCTTGGTTGGTAAGAAATACAAAAGGCGAAGTTCCTGCTAATGATGCTAGGAAGTGATCAATTGCCAAATTTCCCCGCCTTGAAGTGCAAAACTGAGACTGGGGATATAGCAGCAGAGATGACTATGGAAATGCCAAATGTTCTCCCATACTTCCCGATTTAGGTCACTTATCAAGGAAATCATTTTATATTCAGGAAGTTCTAATCCCAGATTTCGTATTTTCTGCAAATTCAACAAAAATCAACTTCCATCCACTATCTGCAGTTCCAAAACAGTGCAGGAATCACATATGTGGAAAAAATTATATATATATATATATATACATACATGCCCAAAAATATTCTAGACGCAATAATGAAGAAGATTTCAGACATAAAAAATTAAACTATCGACGTATTACGAACTTATATGCCGTGGGAAGCTTACAATCCTTAGGATGCAGTAATAATCGGTGAGGTTTTGGTATATGAAGACATATATACTTATTTGCACATATGAAAATACAAGATTTAGATTTGCGTGACAAGCCAAGACCCAAAAACTATTACTAATTAAATACCACAAATAGAAACTCATTCACTTCACAATTTCACAATTTATACATAAATGGAGATGTGGTGTTCGGATCTTGGGCAAATACAGGTGATATTTTAGCAGGTAAATTAACACTATTTTTTGTACGTTAACCCCTGAGAAAGTTTCACATTGTTTCAACAGTTCTGCTTCTGGAATAGATTGTTCCATTTGTGCTAGAGAAAAAGAATCAACAGGCAGATGATCATTGCCCTCATTATCCTTAATGATATGATAGAAGGGTTCTCCATCTAATGCAATAAAAAGCACTGAAAAGAAGAACGACGAATGACAGGACAAATGGAGCACGAAAGTCCCGAAATAAGATTCCATTATTTAAGCAGAAGACCAAAATTTCCTTAAAACAGCACTTTGTGACATGAGAAAACGTGAAATAAGATTCATATCACAAGCAGAAAGCACAACCATTGAACTACGAATTTGAGTAATTGGTGAACTTTTTCTAGGGTTATTGATAGACCTCAAGACGTCAGTTACACAAACAATACACAACTATTACCAAGATCTAGGGATGATATTTAACCATTGCTTGGACAGAAGCCAGAGGCTTAAAGCAAGGAACTTTATACCTTTTGTAACCAAACTAAGTACCGAGACTAACCTCTCCAGTTCTCCTTCAGTGGTGACGTAAAACGAAAACCCTTAAGCAAGAATCCCGTGGTAACAAATATAGGCACATTAAAATTTTATACCAATCAAATAATGTCAATTGAAAAATATAGTATTAGAATATTAATTAAATCATTTCTTTATTTATTTAGGAATTTAAATAAATATGGTTCCTAAAATAAATAAATAAAAAAGTTAATAGTTTAATCGTCCAATCAGATGGTGACAATTGGTGTAATATTGTCAGAAGTTAGAGAGACGAAAACTCTACAAGATTAAACCTATCTATTAAGATTGTTGGATGAGGTTTAAATTGTGATAGCTAATAGGATTGTGCCACGTCAACAAGATGATGCAGTCACTTTATCTCTCCTCCAACTATAAACAGTAGGATAAGTTAAGAAAATGAAGCAACTGAAGACTTGAAACTTCCCAAATTCTCTCTAGAATTTTCAAAAATATTCAAAGTATTCTTCGTCAAATTTAAAGAAGTTCATGTTCTTGGCAAAATTCAAAAAAGTTCGTCGTGTTCTTGACCAAATTCAAAGATGTTCATTGTATTCTTCACCAAATTTAAGGAGTTTGTCACCAAATTCAAGGCATTCTCTATCAAAATCCCTAAATCCAACGTTTGATCTAAGATCGTGGTGCTAAACCCGAAGATCAGCGTTGTTAAGGACTTAACAATCCTCAAAGAAGATCAAGCATAAGCTTTTTCTTTGAAGATTGTTCAAGTTTAAAGCCAAGCGTTCTTAAAGGAAGAATCAAACGATTAAATTTAGAAAGTAGAACCCAGAAAATTTAATTTGATCTAAATTATTTTATCTAGCACCAAGTTTTCTTGATATTCAAGAATTTTGTCCTACAAATTTTTGGCACGCTTAGTGGGACATCTCTACCTCTTATCTCTTCCTTCATCAAATTTTAAGCAAACTTTAAGCTATAAATAAGTTACTATGGCCAGCAACAAGGGAAAGTCTACCAAGGCTGCTACTTCAACTACTGCTGAGACTGCTGCAAAAAATGCTAGTGCTGTCACCTGAAGTGTGGCAAGAAGACTAGCGTACTTTGAGCTAAATCCTCTTCCTGAGGCTGTTGATAATCTGCTTCTTGCAAGTGAGGGCCACAAGGACAACTCTACACCTTCAAGCTCTCGCTCTAGTGCTTCATCTGCCTCTAATACGGTGCTATTCATGACGACTAACATTTCCAATCTTGAGGACCAAATCACTACATTAACTAAGGTTATCAAAGGGCTTGCCAAACACGTCCAAGAGCAAGATTCGCGAATCTCGAGTCTAATAGACAAAGTAGATGATGCTGAAATCAGTCGAGAAGCTGAAACAGCACCTGAAGTGCCTCATGAGATTGAAGTATTTGCCAAACAGTCGGCTGGTGACCTAAAGAAGTCCCTAGTTAGAGAACTCTAAATTTTCTCTGACAGCTTGATCCCTATTAATCAATTGAAAGACTTCATTGAAGGTATTGTCAAAAACAAATTTGATAGAGACATCAAGTCAACTCTAATATATGCTAAGCCTTATTCATAAAAATTGACAACTTGAAGATGTTGATGGGTTATCACCCCCCCTAAATTTCAACAGTTTGATGGAAATGAAAACTCCAAACAGCACGTAGCTCACTTCATAGAGACGTGCAGCGATGGTGGGACATATGGAGACCATATAATCAAGCAGTTTGTCTGCTCGTTGAAAGGAAATGTGTTCGACTAGGACCATCGACAGTTAGGAACAAACAGAGTATGAATTCCTCAACTGCTTCTTAGCACAAGGCGGACTGTCAGCATGATCGACCTCACAAATACCCACCAATAGAAAGATGAGCTAGTCATTAACTACATCAATAGGTGAAGGAACTTAATTCTGAATTGCAAAGATAGATTCTCTAAAGCCTTAAGCATTGAGATGTGCATACAAGGTATGGGCTAGGGGTTACGGTACATCCTTCAAGGGATTTATCCCAAAACTTTTGAAGAATTGGCCGCGTAGGCTCACGACATGGAGCTAAACATAGTTGCAAGTGGTGTCGGTGGACCACTTATTTCAGAGTTCCGCAAGCTGAAAGATAACTAGGAAGTAAAGAAAGGGGGCAAGCTTCCCACCAAAACTCCAACTAAAGAGTCTATAGTAGTACGTGCTAAACCCATTCCAGTCACAGGGAAGGAAAAGGTGGATGAGAAAAAAGAAGTGCCTCAAAAACCAAAAAGGCCAACTCTAAAGGAGTTGCAAGCTAAATCATACACGAACGTCTCGGGGATCTTTGACAACTTGCTAAAGACCAACTTTATTGAATTACCAAAAATGAAGTGGCTTGCAGAAGTTGAGAAGACTGATAATCCCAAATATTGCAAATACTACCGCTTGGTCGGTCATCTATCAACGACTGCTTCATATAAAAAAAGGTCATAGAACTCGCCCACCAAGGAAAAATCACGTTGGAGGATGATAGTGTAAGTGCCAAAGCCATCATCCTCAACAACCAAATGAAGGAAGGTCACCAAATTGACAACTCGCCGAATAAAGTTGGCTGCTTCCATGAGAAAAGCCAACTCCCCGTTGAAGACTGCATGGCCAAAATGGTTTTCACGAATGAAGATTTATATTGGGGTCCCAACCCCATAATAGGTAATTATTTGTCATTGGCTATTCCCATGAACAAAAAATCAATCGAATGCTAATCGATAGTGGCTCGACGGTCAACATTTTGCTCTTATGAACTCTTAGAGAGTTAGGGATCTCAACAGATGAGCTTTTCAATAGCTATTTGGTGATCTAGGGATTCAACCAAAGGGGGCAAAAGGCCTTAGGTACTATAAGAATGAAGCTACTCATAGACGACATGAAATTGACAACCTTGTTTCATGTTATCAATATTAAAACATTATACAACCTATTCCTCGACTGGCCATGGCTCCATGAAAATGGAGTAATCCCTCCTACTTGGCACTAATGTTTCAAGTACTGTCAAAACGGTGTCGTGAAGAAAACGCTCAGCGACTGCAAATCGTTTACTAAGGCTGAGTCCCATTTCGCCGATGCAAAATATTACTAAAGCAAATTTGGGGCTTCTGAAGTTAGCAACTCTCAAGAAAAAGAGAAATAAGATGGTTAGGCAAAGAAAGACGCCTCAACTAATAAGGTACATTTCAAAAGCCGCACGAATAAAGAGCTAGCAATCGACAGTGCTCTTAAAGTTTTGACACTGCTTCTGACTCAAATTGAGAGTAGAACACTTACCCAACTGCCCAAAGAAGCTATAAAGGAACACCAGGAGGCTCAAGAGCTAAGGACTGTGAAATGCTTTAGTCCCAAAGCATATAAACTCATCATTAAGGTTAGATACAACCTACAAGAGCAGTCGTTATTGGGAAAGCTTCTACAAAAATCACCAAGCCAAAACCCGTGGTAGGACTTGGGTATAAGCAGCCAAAAGGTCCCATCCTCATTGCCATAAGAAGAGTTTTCACTAACACCATCACGGAGGAAGACTACTCTTCAAGAATTGAGAAAAGGCTAGCACAAGTGTCTGTCTTCGAAAGGCTTGGCTCACTTAAAAAGCAAAAGCATTGCAAGCTAAAAGGAGACATCACTAAAGCACTAAAACAGGAAGGGAAACTTTGAAGTCTGATCCCTTCTCGCATGCACCAGCAAACGGACTTGATTGTATCTTGTGATAAAGTCCTTACAGCAAAATTTGAAACCATCGTCTTCACCAAATCTTAAGCCGAGGAAGACAATAATGAGAAAGTATGGGCTCATCTAACCACATAACCTTACAAGAGGAAGAGGAACCCATCGAATAGGATGCTAAAATTGCAACACCTCAAATGGAGGTAGGTTCTAAGTTTACAGTGGATGAATTGAAAGAAGTAAATTTGAGGACTAATGACAACCCTCATCCTATCTATATCAGTACCCTGCTTGCAAATGAAGAGGCCGATGTATACATGGAACTACTAAAGGAGTTCAAATACGTTTTTGCCTGGTCATACAAAAAAATGTCTGACTTAGACCCGAAGGTGGCTGCGCATCACCTAGCTGTGAAGAAGGGAGCTCGTCCTGTTAAGCAAGCACAATGTTTCGACTAGAGCTTCTCTCTCAAATTAAAGCAGAAGTCAACAAATTAATTGAAGTTGGATTCGTTTCAGAAGTTAAATATCCCACATGGATTTCTAGCATCGTCTTGGTAAGAAAGAAGAACGGACAAATTCGAGTCTATGTTGACTTTAGCGATACCATGTCGCAAAGATGATTTCCCTTTACTCGTCACGGAGCTCATGATTGACGCCACGATATGACATGAAGTACTCTCTTTCATGGATAGATCATCCGGGTATAATCAAATACGCATGTCGCCTAAAGATGAGGAATTAATAGCCTTTCGTATACTTAAAGGTATATACTGCTACAAGGTGATACTATTCGGCCTCAAAAATGCTGGGGCCACGTATCAAAGAGCCATGCAGAAAATCTTTACCGACATGCTCCACAAAAATGTCGAATGCTACGTTAATGACCTTGTGGTAAAATTGAAAAAAAAAAAGGTCATTTGCATGACTTAAGGAGATACCAATTGAAGATGAATCCATTGAAATGTGTATTTGAGGTTGCCTCTGGCAAATTTTTGGACTTCATTGTCCGCCACCAAGGCATCGAAATCAAGCAAACGAAGATTGATGCTGTCTTGAAAATGCTAGAACCTCGAAACATTCATAAACTCAAGAGCCTACAAGGAAAATTAGTATATATTAGAAGATTCATCTCCAATTTAATAGGGCATTGTCAACCGTTTAGTCGCCTTATGAAGAAGGGCATTCTATTTGAATGGGATGAGTCCTATAAAAGGTTTTTGAAAGCGTCAAGTCCCACCTCACAACACCTCCGGTGTTGGTAGGCCCGATACCTGACCATCCGTTGATCCCATACATTGCTGCATAAGAATGCTCGGTAGGAGTCCTATTGGCATAAGAAAACGACAAAAAGAAAGAGAACGCTTTCTACTACCTAAGCAAGATGATAACACTAAATGAATTAAAAAACTCATCAATTGAGAAGATTTATTTGGCACTTGTTTTCGCTATCCAAAAGTTAAGGCATTGCTTCTAAACTCATATAGTCTGTTTGGTGTCCAACGCCAACCCACGAAAGTTCGTCATGACAAGGCATGTTCTTTCCGAAAGACTTACAAGGTAGTAATTCCAACAATTTGAAATCATATATATACCATAAAAGGCTATAAAGGGACAAGCGTTGGCCTACTTCTTGGTAGACCACCCTATTCTAGTTGAGTGAGACTTTCCCGATGATCTGCTTGATGAAGATGTGTTGATGGTTGAAATCACTCTTTCATGAAAGATGTATTTTGATGGAACTTCCCATTAAGAAGAAGTCGATGCGGGGGTGGTGTTCGCAACATTTGAAGGATAAGTCGTGCGTCACTCATTCACCTTTATGGAAAAATGCTCCAAAAATGTGGCGGAATATCAAGCCTTGTCACCGGACTCAAAATCGCCGTGGAAATCAAGTAACTATACCTCGAAGTCTATGGGGATTGTAGGTTAGTAGTAAACTAGCTACTAGGGGAATATGAAATTAAAAAACTAGAATTACTCATATACTATAACTATGCTAATATGCTTATGGGGTGGTTTGGAGATGTCACCATAAAATATGTGCTAAGAAGGGCAAACAAGCAGGTAGATACATTGGCCAAGCTTGCCTCTTCCTTATCCTTGCCTGAAGTAGAATACCATGTGCCTATATGCCAAAAAAGGATAGTGCCATTGATGCTTGAGAATGAAGAAGGCAAAGAAGAAAATTATTCTGTAGAGGTATTCGAAGTTGAAAAGGAAGATTGACACTGACCATTCGTGGACTACCTAAAATATGACAAGTTGCCCGAAGATCCATGCCGGAAACTAGATATTCGACAACGAGTAGCTTGTTTCATCTATTTCAAGGGCACATTGTATAGACACTCCTTTGATGCGATATTCTTACGTTGTTTAGGTGATGATGAAGCTATGTAAGCCATAGAGGAAGCATACTCTGGGATTTGCAGTGCTCACCAGTTAGGACCAAAACTTCACTTCCACATTAAAAGAATACAGTATTACTGGTAGATAATAGTAAAGGATTGCATGGAATTCGCTCAAAAGTGTCAACCATGCCAATACCACGCCAACTTCATTCATTAACCGATTAAGCCCTTGCACCCCACAGTTGCCTCATGGCCCTTCGATGCTTAAGGTTTGGATGTTGTCGGACCCATAACAAAATCATCCACCGACCATCTCTATATCCTTGCTGCAACCAACTCAAAATGGGTAGAGGCAATTCTTCTTAAGGAAGTAAAGAAGGAAAATGTTCTGACTTCATCCGTGTTAATATTATCTATAGATACGGAGTCCCTCAATATATCATCACCTATAATGGAAAACCGTTTGTTAATAGCACAATTGACAATCTATGCCAGAAATTTAGCTTCAAGCAAAGGAAGTCTTTAATGTACCATGCCTCAGCAAATGGTCTTGCAGAAGTTTTTAACAAGACTTTGTGTAACTTATTAAAAAAGACAGTGTCAAAATCAAAAAGAGATTAGCATGAAAGAATTGGTGAAGCTTTATGGGCTATCGAACCACTCACAGGTCTCCTACACAGGTAACTCTTTATGCATAGGTATATAGTGCCGAGGATGTCACCCTGCTTGAACAGCAAATTCCATCCTTACGAATTTCCATACAAGAGGGGCTGACTGAGGAAGACAATGCTCGCTTACGCCTTGAAGAATTAGAAACACTTGATGAAAAGAGGCTTGATGCACAACAAAAGATTGAGTGCTACCAAGCTCACTTATCTAAAGCGTTTAATAAAAGAGTGCGTGCTCAGTCTTTTCAAGTCGGGGACTTGATGCTTGCAGTAAAAAGGCGTATCATCATCACTCATCGCATTGAAAACAAATTTACCTCTGAATGAGATGGACTATATGTTGTCAGAGAGGTTTATACAAACGGTGCCTATAGACTTGTTGATTAAGATAAAGTGAAAGTCAATGGAAAATTTTTGAAAAAAATATTATGCTTGAATAAAAATTCAAAAAAAACAACATATAAAAGGTCAAATCAAAGATGTGAGAAAAAATAATAAAATAAAAAAATGAAAGAGATGAAAATTACTCCTTGACATGAGCATAAATTATCAAACCAAATCCAAATCGGAGTTCCTTGACATAAATTTAAAATTGTCAAACCTAAATCAAATTCAAGATGCTCTTTGATACACAAGCTTAAACTGTATGTTAATCCTGACCCACAAGAGCATAAACTGTGAATGACCTTACATTTCATAAATTAAAAGTGTTTAAATTACGTTATGACTTGATACCATTTTATGGGTACATAGACAGCTTGGATACTTTTTAAATTCAGTCATGAATTTGTGATATGTTATGTTTTAATTCATGATTATTGCTGGGGGCATATCCAAACAAAGAAAGCAAGAAATAGTGAAACAAGACATTTTATTGACAAAAGCAAGTGCTTGGCAAAAGAATAATGCCAACTAAGCAATGATCATAACAAAGCTAAGAAAAGGGATTCAAACTCTCCAACACATCCTTGGTAGCTACTAAATCCTCTTTAGCATTACGTAAGGCCTCTGTAGCCACATCATCTAAAGGCTTGGTAAATTGGATAGCAACAATTTCTCCATGGAGCTCACCAACTTCTGCTGCTGCCTCTTTAAGAGATTCCTTTTGCCGCGAAAGAGATCTAGAAAGCTCTTGTTGTCGCTTAGTCAAAAGTTTAAGTTGTTCCTTAGCGCTCTTCAATTTGGCTTTGGAAACCTCAACTTGCCTAGCTCCTTCGGTGTCCCTGTTTAAGGCCTCTTGAAGCCGACACTCTACATCCATCAACTGTTTAGCGAGGACCTCTTTGGTAGGCATATCAGCTGTTGTGGATCTCGCCTCATCATAAACTACGGCCTTAGCAAACAGTGCCTCTAAAAACTCTTCTATAAAGAACACGTCGTCGTGGTTAAAACGTTTCATAGATTCAAGGACAAGCATAACTTCATCATTGAGAATAGAAATGAGATCGGGCGAGGTGCTAGCTATCCTCTTGAGGAGACTTATCTATAGCCAGCAAAGGAACTCCTCCTTGTGACTCTAGAGGAATTTCTCTACTTTAAATATGAAAGCCATTGCAAGACAAGGTGCTTTCTTGCTCTCTTTCAAAACACGAATTTCCTCTGGCGCTATGGTTACAAGTGGATTTAGCTCCGCAACAAGTTTATGACTATCGCTAGAACCCATGCCATCGCTTTTAAGGCCTGCCCCTCCACTTAGAAGAAAAAGAAAAACGTGTTGGTAAATTGAAAAGGAAGATAAAGAATGCAATAAAGAAAAAAGTAACAAACCACCTCTTGGGCAAGATCTCTAACTGACTCTGGGTAGTTGGAAAGTTTGCCTTCTTTCGGACTTAAAGAAGAAGGGGCTCTCCTAACCCGTTTCTAGTGATGACCCCCATTGCTATTGGTACTATCATCTAAGATCTGCAAACATGGCCTTTTTTCTATAGGGACAGGTAGGGCTGCAGGTTCACGAGGGGGATCTCTGATATTAGGAGACAAGCTTCCTACATTAGGGATGTTACCTTAAGATGGAGTAATGCACAACTTCACAGAATGTTCTTTAAAGTAGTTCTCATGAACTTTAGCCCACCATTCCTTATAATCTTTGGAATGAAACTTCCTCACAACTGTAGGAACGCGGGGAAAGCATGCTTTGGCCTGTGAATTAGGCAAGGTAGACACCCTCCAAAAGTACAGGCCTTCCTCTAGAGAAGTCTTATAAACGTCATGTGTAAGAATGCTAGGAATCTCTTGATAAAATTTGAATTGGTGACTAAACCAATGCAAGTTATAAGGCTCAACAGCGAATTAATTACCTTGCCTCAATGAAAGATAACCAGAACAAATGGTAGCAAAATAATCATGTTCAAACTGGTCGCAACTACCATCATCAACGTAGAAGATATCCCTCTACTTGGTAATCATGGTCTCTGTCCAACTGAAGAATTCGCCTTTTAAAATTCTTCGATGCGTCTCGCGTAGGTTATAATACCTAGCCCCACCTTCACCAGAATATGCGATCATTTTTGGACTATCAACTGCTTTATGGACTAGATAATGAGTCTTAAAATAATGAACAGACCACACATAGACATAATGGAGCGGAAAAGGGGAATACACTTGCGAAGGGCTTTGAGAATATACAATTTTACCCAAATCTCGATAAATACTAGCAAGAAAGGGAACAACTAGGCTTACCGCCCTCCTGGTTGCATAATACTTGTCATCTTAAAAGTACTTGGATGAACAAAGCCAACTTCCTCAATGGGAAGAGCAAAGATGCAAAGCTACGAGTAAGAGATGTCGCGAAGTAGGTCTTCATTCTGAAATTCTCACCGACATTGAGATGTGTAAAAGGTTCCTCATTGGTAGATGACTAAGGCCCATGAGTGCCAATCTTACTACAAGGGTTGCATGTGGACCTCAGACGGGTTGTCTTTTTCTCCTTTTGGGCTGGGAATGCTAAGTACTTTGCTTCTTTTTTACACCAAAAGCTGATCCAATTTTCAATAGAAATTGAAGGAGCTCGAGTATCATTTTGACTCTCCCTGAAACAAGTGATAAGTATGGAACAAATGTTGATAAGATCGAGAAACATATCTCTTCCCTTGCTTGTTTACACCCGTAAGTTGAATCTCCCATAAATCGGAAGACCCGCAAAGTTCCGCAAGTTATGAAGGGATATTGATACCTCGCCATAATAGATAAAGAGCGTATTGGTAGAAGGACACCATGCTTCGTAGATCACTTGTAAGATGTTCAAGTTATGATTGTAAGTAAAAAGCGAGGCATAAACTGCTTCAAAAATTTGAGCTACCTTTAGCTTGTGTCTACACTAGCTAAGTACATTTTCAGCCTACCTCCAATAGCCATTGGTAAAGTGGAACTTGCCGGTCGATGGAAAAGCGTCCCTCTCATCTAGCCTTACCTTCGATAACCATACGACTTAAAGTTGGCAACAAAACTAACCTAACGGCATGATGATGGTGAGATGACTGTAAGATCGAGGCTTTCAAAATCTTGCTAAACGGGATTTCTTAAGTCCAATTATCCATCTGATGAGGGATCATCAACTTAGGCCAAGGATGACTGATAAGAGAAATATAAACTGCTAAAATTGTACCTTTCTCTATAAGACGACCTTCCTCGTCGAGAATAAACAAGTACTCCATGCCGGAGGAAGATATATTGCTCCTGAAATGCACCATGATGATCAACTGCAAAAAAGAACAAGGAATGAATGATTAAGGTTGGATTTTAGCACATAAAGAGATCTATGAATAGATGAAAGCTCTATGAAGCGCAATATAGCCCTTAAAGGAGCTAAGTAAAATTAGCAATCCAAAAGGAGTTAAGGTGCCAGTAAAGCAACACTAATAAAGCAAAACTTCAGGCCTCAATCTAAACTTAGCAAAATTAAGCTAGGTACTCAAAGCCTAAAAAATTCAAGTTTAAACGGTACTCATGAGCTAAGTTAAGCTTGTTATTCAAAGACTCAAAAATTCAAGCCTAAGTGGTACATATGGATTGAGTTAAGCCTAGTACTCAAAGGCTCAAAAATTTAAACATGAACGATACTAGTGGGCAAAAGTCAAGCCTAGTATTCGAAGGTCCAAAAGTTTAAGCCTAAGTGGTGCACGTAGGTTGAGTTAAACTTAGTACTCAAAAGTTCAAAAATTCAAGTTTGAACAATACTCGTAGGCAAAATTAAACTTAGTACTCAAAAGCTCAAAACTTTAAATCTAAACGGTACTCGTGGACTAAGATAAGCTTGGTACTCAAATGTTCAAAAATTTAAGCCTAGTCGGTACACGTGGGCTAAAAATTAAGTCTGGTACTCAAAGGCCAAAAAGTTCCCTAGTACTCAAAGGCTCAAAAGTTCAAGAGCTAAAAATTAAGCTTGCTACTCAAAGGTTCAAAAGTTCAAGCCTATATGGTACCCGTGAGCAAAATTAAGATTGGTATTTAAAGGCTCAAAAGTTTAAACCTAAAAGGTACTCGTGGGCCAAGTTAGGCATGGTACTTAAAGGTTCAAAAATTCAAGTTTGAATGGTATTTGTGGGCTAAGTTAAGCTTGGTACTCAAACACTGAAAAATTCAACCTAAATGATACTCGTGGACCAAGTTAAGTCTGATACTCAAAGACTTAAAAATTTAAACCTAACTGGTACTTATGGCCCAAGCCAAGCTTGGTATTCAAAGATTTAAGAGTTCAAACCTAAATGATACGCGTAGGCTACATTAAGCCTAATACTTAAAGGTTCAAAAGTTCAAACCTAAATAATATGCGCAGGCTACATCAAGCTTAGACTCAAATGCTCAAAAATTCAAGTCTAAATGGTACATGTGGACAAAATCAAGCCTAATATTCAAAGCCCAAAAATTCAAGTTTAAATAGTACATGTAGACTAGATTAAGTCGGGTGTTCATATGCCCAAAAAAAAAAAGTCCAAGCAAATATAGCTTTGTGTCCTAAAGAATTTTCCAGCCAAACACAGCTTCACTCCCAAACCAAAAAATCTACCCAAACAAAGCTTTATTCCCAAAACCAAAAAAATTTGCCCAAACATGGCCTTATACTTAAACAAAAAATCTTCAACCAAACACTGCCTTAAGTCCAACAAATCCTGCATCCAAACACAGCCTTTTGTCCAATGAATTCTGCATCCAAACACAACCTTATGTCCAATGAATTCTTCATCAAAACGCAGCCTTATCCCAAACAATAACTACCCCAAAGATGGGCTTCTTCCCCAGGAAAAAAGGCCGCGAAAACCCACACTGCTACTGCAGCCATCATTCGTCACTGTGAATCCGCTCCACCGAATGTCACCCAATGTCGCTGTCAAACGCCCATGCCCGATGTAAGCACTGCTGGACGCCCGAGTCGTCCCATCACCAAAAGACACCATTGGTCGGCGCTGCCCTGTGTGAAAGCTCGACGTTACTCTTGTGCTGCCTGTACCGTCGCTTCCACCATGGTCTACATCACCACATCAAACCAAACTGCCAGCTTCACACTACTGCTGCGACGCGTCGCCCAGCTACCGTGTCATTAGAAGACCCATCGCGCTCAAGACTACTGCGGCCATTGCTGCGTCCACCGCTATAGTGGCCTTCGTTCAGACACTGTCACCTCTGAGCTGCTCGCCTAAAGATTCTACAACCACCAGCATCGCGCCAACCGTCGCTTCATTGAAGCCCCGTCATCGCGGCCTTGGCAAAGACCCAGACCTACCATCGCATCCGGGGCAGCGACACCACACCAGCATTGTCTCTTCCTTTCACCCGTCCACCACACTACGGTCTTGCTCAGAGTTCTAGCATTACCACGGATGAAACAACCTCCAAAGCTACGTGACGCCATTGGACTCTGCCAAAAAACGGAAAATTAAAGGAAAAAAGAAAGAAGAGGAGGAAGATAGCTTACCCGTTTAATCTTCTGGTGGCGACCTTGCTAATGACAATTCGTGATGGCTATTATCTCTGTCACCAATGGAGCAACAACGAAGCTAGAAACAGTCTTCTTATTTATACACAGTTAATGGTAGAGTTCTAGTTAGACGTGGCTTTCCTGATCAAAATCCGACAAAGCGAATTTATCTGCATAGTGGATTTGGATGAGGAAAACTAGTTTGGGTGCAAATCAAACTCTAAAGCTGTCATTGAAACCGATAGGCATTAAGATTAAAACAAATTATACATAATGGCGGTTGAACTGTGATTGGACATCAAAAAGCATGGGCCGGTGATTATAGGAATTTCTAAATAAAGTGGGCTTACTGAATGAGCTAGCCTTTTGTAATGGGCCGTCAGCGGATTGGGCTCCGTGATTTAAGTGTTAAAAAAAATCAAGACTTATTTTTTCAAGATAAAATTTTCATGAGCAAGTCTCGATAAGTTATTTGTAAGTATATTAAAATTTTGTGCCAATCAAATAAAGCCATATGAAAATATAGTATTAGAATATTAATTAAATCATTTCTTTATTTATTTTAAAATTAAATAAATATAGTTCTTAAAATAAATAAATAAAAAAGTTAATATTTTAATCGCTCAATCAAATGTGACAAATGGTGCAATCTTGTCAAAGTTGGAGAGATGAAAACTCTACAAAATTAAACTTATCAGTTAAAGTTGCTACATGGGGTTCAAATTGCGATAGTTAATAGGATTTTACTACGTTAGCAAGATGATGCAGTTACTCTATCTTTTCTTCAACTATAAATAGGAGGATAGAAGTCAAGAAAGTAAAGTACCTAAAGACTTGAAGCTTCATAAATTCTTTCCAATAACATTCAAAGTATTCTTCATTAAATTCAAAAAAGTTTGTTATTTTTTTGTCAAATTAAAAGAGTTCATCATGTTCTTCATCAAATTCAAAAAGTTCGCCACCAAATTCAATGCATTCTCTGTCAAAATCTCTAAATTCAACGTTTGATTTAAGGTCGCGGGGTTCAGCCTAAAAATCAGTGTTGCTAAAGATCTAACAACTTTCAAAAAAGATCAAATACAAGCTCTTTCCTTATAGATTATTCAAGTTTTAAACCAAACGTTTTTTAAATAAGAATAAAAGGATTAAAGTTAAAGCGAAGAATTTACAAAATTCAATTTAATTTGAATTATTCAATTTTACATTAAGTCTTCTTATTATTCAAGAGACAAAGTAAGAGTACAAGTCGGCAATGGATTCCGACGTGTGCGAGCGTGAGTATTAGGCCGTGAACTTCACTTATATGATCATTCAAACCACCCATCTCAAACGGAAGATGTACGTATGGAAGTTAAAGGACAATACATACCGATTACGAATAGCTCAGAGGCAAGTCCTCTAGCAATCTGGGTTTAGGAAGCAACTCAAAATTAAATATTTTGCAAGAAGTTCGAGCAGGTCCATAAATTGCAACGTTGAACGGCTTATGAGGACCCAATTCATATATTTCCAAACTCTAGGGCTTAAATTGAAATTAAGTTGAGGCTAGAGCAAAGGGACGCTCATCGAATTCACTCGTCAAACAGCAGATGGCGACCGCCTCGACTTCCCGCGCGCCGGGACCGGAAACCGATTTCCGGATCGGGCAGAGGGTCCACTTCATCGGACAACCAACAAGAATCGGGACGGTCAAGTACGTGGGGCCCGTCGAAGGGTACCCCGGTAATTGGGTAGGTGTAGACTGGGATGGCGATGGCGAGGGCAAGCACGATGGATCCCACAATGGTGTCAGCTACTTCTCGGCCAGGGGTCCAAATACAGCGTCTTTTGTGCGCCCGCGTAATCTGAGTGCCGGCGTGTCGCTACTGGAAGCTCTTGAAACTCGCTATCGAGCTGCTTCTACTAAAGAAGAAGAAGGTAACGCAGAAAGAACTGATGTCCGCGCGTCAATTTTGATACATTGTCAGAAATGAGAATTTTTTGGCATAAATCCGAAGTCCTTTTAATATATGCTATTAAAATGTCAATTTGTCTGGTTTGACTGCAGGCCTCTGCGCTTCTCTTTCGACAGAGAGGAGCAGGCAGCATTTTTAATTTTTGGGTAGAAGATGTAGCAACTTGTGCAAAAATAAGCTCTAACATGTGCTTTTGCTTCTTATAGCTGATACCAATTTTTCGTACTTAACAAACTTTTTTGCAATGCTCGAATTCTGTTGTGTGTCTGAATTCGATTGTATCATTAACTATGAATTTGTATTAGCCACATAATTTTGTTCTTTGGAGGCTGTCATGACTTAAATGATCAAGAATTTGGAAGTTCTAGCATGATCAATGTAAACCAGTACTTTCCCTAACTGCAAAAAGCTGTAGGATTTAGTTGTTAACTAATCTAGTTGGCCTTGTGAAATATTTTTTGATTATTTCCTTGCAATATTGTTCTGTTAAGCATTTTCTGAAATGTGGGTGTTTGTGTATCACGTCTCTATGTAGATGAGATGTATGTCCTTTCAGCAAGAAACAAAAGAGTGTCTATTGAGCTCCTTGGGAAAGAGAAAATTGAAGACAAACTGAGTCGATTTGAGGAGTTGACAAGTGCATCACTATCTCATTTAGGGGTCAGGTTCTGTGGATCTGCTGGCCAAATCAGTTCAACGCTTCCTAGTGAGTTATTCTCTCCTGTTCAGTCCCCTGTTTTTCTTTTTTCTTTTTTTGATGTTAATTTCATATCCAAAATGCTTGAACTTGTTTCTAATATTACAACTTCAGAAACTCCTTGTGTTGTCATTTATGTCTTTCAAGATTTCTGCTCATAAAGGTTTTGTTCTTATTCCCTGATTATTTGTTGAACTCTAAAATTCTCTTTGCAGATTTGAAGGAGCTTGACTTGACTGGAAACCTACTTTTTAATTGGGAAGTACGTGGTCCTTAATCATACGCTCTGTAACAATGTACTTGCCTTTATTCGGCTACCATTTTCTTATGTGTAGACAGAAAAGACTTAGGAGTTCCAATGATATTTTATCCTCATAACACAGCAGAATCAGGAAACTCTGGACATCTTTTGTATTGTGTTACTTTTGGATATCATAATTTTTGGTTCAATATTCACCATTTAATCTGAGTTATTGTTTAGTTAGAATTGTTTACTTGTTTACGTTTTACAAAATTGTTTATATATTGATACATATAGTGGAAAATGTCCAATGCATTGCTGGGTGAATGTGATGAATGATGACGTTGTTATTCTACGACCTTTTTGACATATGAGCTTCATGTAGCTTAATAATGTTGCAAGCTATTTTGGTTGTCTTTGCAGGATGTTGGCATTATCTGCAATAGCTTACCTGCTCTCACAGCTCTCAATATATCCAATAATCCCATGTCACCTAATATAACTAATTTGCCCCAGTTCAGCAACATTCACATTTTGGTACTGAACCATACTGGAGTGCTCTGGGAGCAGGTGTAGCTCAAGTCTATATTTGTTGGTACTTCCTTTCTATTCAAAAGAGTGCATTTGAACCATATTTGGTTTGATTTTACAGGTGGAGGTTCTTAAGGATTCTATCCCGTACGTAGAAGAGCTACATCTCATTGGCAATAATTTAAGAGAAATAACGGTTAGCACCTATTGTACAGTGATAATTTCTAATGTTGGAAGTTTCACATGTAGTTGTCATTTGTATTCAATGATGGCTAAGATTGTCTGTGCTGCATTGGTTCATTTCTTATGGAGGAGGAGTAGGAAGCCTGTTTTTGAGAGGGTGCAGATAAATGTCCTTGAAATATTGCTTATTGCATGATATTTACTTGTGCTAAGTGGAGAGACATTTTGATGTTCTGCAAAACGTGACATTTGGATCAGTGGCTTTGTGTACATGGTTATAATTCTAAACAATTGTAGTGTCAGGATTTTGAATTTGAAATCCAACTGATTCAAGTCAAACACCGCATGCAACTTCAAAGGTTTTGAAAAAGAATAGAAAACTAAAGGGCAAGAGTTACTTATGTGTTGGAAATATCAAGTACTTTTAATGGACATACGCAAAAAATAATTTCTAATAATTTGTGTAGTAAGGTGGTTTGAGCTAATAGAAGTAATAATAAATAAGCAAAAAGGCAAGTTAGACATTTTTAATGAGTGATGAAGTTTAGCATTAGGCCCAGTATGGAGTTTGAGATCTGTGAACTTTGGAGGAAAAATTGCTGAAAGAGTATTTGTCTGCTGGTTAATGCATCTGATGAATTTATATGTACAGGAAAACATGAAGAGGGACCAACTTCAAAAATCTTAAATAGGAATATTGTAAGCTCTAGGAAGTTTCACTGCTTGTCTGTATACATTTGACGTCAACCTCTGTTATTCTTCCCTTTTCGAGCTTTTTTGCAGATTTGTGCTTGATAGTTTTGTTGACAATTTGTATTATGGTTTCTTTTTCTAATATTATTCTTTTTACTTGTCCAGCTAGCATCTTCAACTATTGTTCAAGGATTTAATTCACTTCGACTTCTTGACCTTGAAAATAATTGTATATCTGCTTGGGATGAGATTTTAAAACTCTCCCAGTTAAGCAGGTACTCAGTAGGGGGTCACACTTTTGTTATGGTATCTCAACAGCTATTACTGCAATTTGAAAAGTTATTAAGTTACCTTGTGGTTCTTGTGTTCAGCCTGGAGGAGCTTTTCTTGAACAACAATAATTTGAATCATATCTGGTATCCTGAGTCTGATAAATTGGGTAACCCATCCAATGGGTATAAGCATCCTGAGAAAAGTTTTAGGCCTTTCAAGAGTTTGCGCCGCCTTTCTCTGGGTAAATTTGATTGACTTTCATACAATTTCTTTACTGGCACATCATGGTGAAAGAATTAACTGATCGGTTTCTGTATTAGGGGCCAACAACATTGAAGATCTGGAATCTGTTGATTCACTTAACTTCTTCCCTAACTTGATGGTGAGCATCATTTTGGTGAACTATGTGTCTTTAAAACATTGCAAGACCAGAAGTGAAAATGGTCAAAGGTGTTTCAAAAACCCAATATTTTGAAGGATTAGTAGTTTGCTTTGGTTATGTGTTGAATGTTGGGAAAACTGACAAAAGAGGAGCAACTTCTTCAAATCTACCCAACATTTATTGGAGTTTTGTGATCAATGATTCCTGTTCTGTGATTATAATTGACAGTGTTGCATAATCATATAACTGCATTAAGTAACAATTTTAGATAAGCTGCTGTTAGCCTGCCTACAACAACCTGCACAAACAAAACTCATTAAGAAAAATAATTCATCCAACTTTCCAAACAGTGCTGCTGGTTACGAGATTTAGGGATCTCATACACTCCATACTACTGCAGCTTGAAACGTGGCAATATGATCTAACTGCTTCTATCATCAATGAATGCAGAAGCAGAAATAAATCTAGTAAAAGCACATTCTGGGTGGTTTCTAGGCAGGAATTCTGCCAAATAGATCCGTTGGCCCGCAAATTTGGACATGCCTTTGCATGTAGTACTATGTAAATTTTCTGACAGACTATTTACATTGGTTTATATTGGACTAATTATTTGCATTTGTTGTCTGTTTGACAGATATTTGAACTTTGCAAATGATTCTTGTGTGTCAATAACTTTTGATTTGGGTCATATGTTACAGATAAATGCTATTTATTCTTATGCAGGATGTTAGGCTGTCAGATAATCCAGTTGCAGATCTAGGAAAACGTGGTGTCCCCAGATTTGTCTTTATTGCTCGGTTAGCAAAAGTTGAGATACTTAATGGAAGTGAGGTGAAAATCCCTTTTTTCTTTTTGCTCTTCTTCTTTCTTATTTATTTATTTATTCTTCTGGGAAACGGGGGTGTTCTTTTGGTAGTAATGATAGTATCTGCTTTTGGTTATTGCAGGTTAGTCCTCGAGAAAGAAAGGACTCTGAAATTCGGTATTGTTTTCCTTCAAATGCTTATTATTGTATGTATTTTGTATGGCTACACAAATGCTGATAGTTGAAACTCTTCTTGCCTATAAAGATGCTTCTTCAAGGGGAAAAAATGACATTCCTGAACAATGGGAAAGTTTACTAACATATGAAATCATATATTGACATGGAATGCTCATTAAACAGACTGACTTTGCTTCATTGTTGGGAACATCAACGAGTAGTTAATCAGCCGACTTTGTAAATTTTTATTTCCCTGCTCCAGCCAACACTATTTGTTTTCTCTCCTGTAGATATGTTCGCTTAGTCATGTCAAAATTTCATGGCAGTGCCGAAGAAATTATGAGGCTTCATCCTAGGTAACCATTTCTTTTTGCTAGCTCTCTTCCACTACTGCTAGTTTACAGAAAGAGCCAGTTGTAGAAGAACAAATATTCTAGTAATATACATGACTGTTGCTAGCACATAGCCTACTGTCCATTGACAAGTAAGATACTAAGGTGAAGCAATTACACTGATTGTTTTGTTATCTGGCCTTAGCTAAGCCTATTTGTTTTTTATTTTCTAAGATCACTGGAATTAGGATACTAGATGCACTATACCAATATGTGGCATGAGGAATTTCCTGAGTTTCAGCTGTTCTGAATTATTTTTAATCCAGTAAGAAGCTTTCATGTTTCATTTGCTCATCCTCAGTATGAAACAGGCTTCCAAAGACGTGCGCGCGTGTGTGTGAGAGAGAGAGAGAGAGAGAGATGTGGCTCCGCTTTAATAGCCTAAAGGCAAATAAGCATATGCTATTTTGTTTTTGTTTTTGTTTTTGGAACCTTAACACACACTATAATAATTATGCTTTTTATATGTTCTATCTTTTTTATTTTACACAATTTCACAAAAAAAAAAAACACCTGAAAACACATCCAAAAATGCAAACAGACACAGCCCTAGTTCTCTTCAATAATTTACTTCTCTTTTAATGAGATGTGATGCTTAGTTATGAAGTACCATGTAATTCTTTACACGAACTTGATAAGCAGGTTTGCTGAGCTCAAAAAGAACTATGGAATTGATGATGAGAGACCGTTGACTGGGGTATCAGGCCCTCAAAAAATGGCATCAGGATTAATTTGTATAATTCTTCTGTTTGGACTCAGCTCCCACAATGTGAAACGACAAACATTCTAAACTTTTACACTTGTCTGCGCAGCTATTCACTTGAAATGTGTTGGAGCATCAATGGGTGAAAAGCCCCCACTGATTAGAAAGTTGCCTGCAACAACAACGGTTATATTTCTCTTGTTTCTGCGAAGTGTTCTTTCCTTTTAATGATCTCTCTTGATTTTAACTTGCATCCACCTTGGGACACAGGTTGGAAAGCTGAAGAACCTGTGTGAGAGTTTCTTCAAGTTGAAGTCTGTTAAATCAGTACTGTTTCTTCAAGAAGAGGTTTGTGTGATGATCCAATTTTTCCACTACTGTCTTCCCTTCTTCCCTTTGTGAAGCAATATTGCAATTTTGTATATTATGGTTTTGGTTGGAGTTTGAAGCAGTGCTAGATCTATCCAAGAACTCCTGATATTTTGATGCTTTGTAGCATAATTGGGTAGATGAATGCACACAACCAGATATATTGTATTATCTAATACAATTATCTGGGTTGAATGCTGCATGATCTTCTCGGATTGATATGTATGACAACGGCATGTTTATGGGCTTACAGGGTTCACCACTACCTACACTACTTGAGGATGATATGGCATCCCTTGTCGAGCTTGGGGTTGGCAATGACTCTTCCATTCTCGTAGATGAGCAATCTTGATGTCCAATGCCCGTATCCAAAAGCTTTATATCCAATGCAGATGTATTTCCAGTATGAAGGATGCCAAGCCTGCGCCAAGCGTAGTTCTATATTGGATAAAGCAGGAGTTCTGCATTTTGGCTCTGAGAAGCTGATAATTAGAGACTTCCGATACAAATGCATTGTGTTAATTATTTTTGTTAATTATCAAATCGAATACATCTGGAGAGGAACTCTGTTTTGCTTTTGCCCACATCAGGCAGCCGTAAATCTGTCATTTTGTTATATTTATCTATTCGTTCCAGTCTTATTTTGAAAGAGACAAACACAAGACACTACCGGCGGTCCGTATTTTAAGGTGATCAGCTGATGGCAAGTGTTTAAATGAGTGAGGTATTACCCTAAACCCAGCAAGTTTGAGCTGAGTCGTCCCTCTCCCCCTCCACACAATGATTCACGTGCAGTGAAAAATCATGTCGAGAACCAGCAGCTCAAATTATAGCAGAAACCACAGGTCCTTACTGAGTTGATGGAACTTTTTGAACGCCAGATCTAATTTAAAACCAGGGCGCAGAAAGCAAAACTCGTGACTAAAGGAAAGATAACAGATGGACTTCAAACAAGGCCATAAGGTTGGAGGCAAGTGATGAGAAGAGGTAAACCAAGGTGGCGTACTTTGGTGTCACATTCTTCATTTCGTACTAGCAATAGATGCATTGTGAACGTTTGTGCGCACAAACAAAAAAATGAACACTTACAATTGTAGATATATATATATATTACTTATAATATTGACTGTAAAAACAATATGCATAATACATGATTCACTAATATATAATTCACTAAAACTTTAAAATTATTATATTAAGTTGTCATTAAGTGCAATAAAGGATATTGGATTATCTTTGACAAAAAAAAAAAAAACCAAAATTGAATCATTTAAAGCAATTAATAAATTATGTTGATAATTATATTGAAAATGTTTTAACTTCTAAAAATTTTAAAAATTTAGCAGCGTTTAGAATTTAATATTTCCATTATTAGTTCCTAGAAATTAACTAAGTGATTAAGGTATTTTTTTTTTAAATTTTAATATGCAACATTTTAATATTACTATAGTGGGAGTTTATAATAGATTATAGATATAAATAATTCACTAAAAATTTAAAAATTATTATATTAATAACATTTAATACAATTTATGACAATATGGGTTTTATTGAAAATGCACTTTGTGATGATCAAATTTGAAAGTTTAGGGGTCGGAGCCTTATAGAGTATAGATTACGAAGATGTGTAGGAAATATTAGGAGATTTGTCTCTAACAGTGAGATGATTCATATATCCCATCAAGTCTTAATAATAGTGTAAACAATAAGATGTACCAGAGTATCAATTCTTGAGAATTTTAATTTAATATTTGTTTTTTTATTTTTCAAAATAACCACTGCTATATGACTCGATATAACACAAGCACACAACATAAAAATAAGACTAATATGGAGACATAAATTGTTTATACAGTTTAAAGTATCAAACACTCCTACGTTTGTGGAATCTTGTCCAGTGTAAAAGTTGATGGAGTTGTTATGACAAACTCTCAAACAATGAGCTCTACACCTATGTTATTCTATCCGGTGACTTGTAGATGCACTTCACAACTCTATTTGTTTTTGCCACAACCAACACCCATTTTGGCTTCTACCTTTTATTGATCTATGCTCTCTTTAGAAAACTCTCTTAACTCTCAAAGCATCTTGTGGACACTTTAGTGATCTCAAAGCTTCACCAAACTTTTCTTCTTCTTCCTCTCGAATGTCATCATCATTTTTGCAAGGTAAAAAGGAAAAATCACGTTCCACAAATTATGTGACTCAAATCATTCTCTTGATTTCTTTCTGTTTATTAAATCTATTTGTTGTAACAAAATTTCACTTTTCTTTTCTTGACTGGAATACTCTTTTTTTATTCGCTTACTCCATATACTCCATATACTTTCCTTTATTTATCCAGATTGATCTTTTCCATATAATCTCCAAAGTTCATATATATCCACATGAATCACAAATAATCTCATTAGAGTGGAAAAATTAAACCTTGCCAAATTCAGTCGGTCTCTCCAAGTCTTGCTACAACAGGCAGTCCGTCTATTATCATCTTGGTTGTAACATTGACTTTGTGTCATGCAGAACCAATACAATAGAATTATGCCACAAGGGCTCTAAGTATACTTTGCAGTTACCACTTAAATGGTTCTCTACATCAAAAACCTAGAATCATGAGGACTTGCAAAGCAAGTATAATTAAAGACTTGTTCAACGTATGATACAATGCGGGTGCCCAGTAGCTTACACGTTCCACTGATGGAAAATTAAAGTTGACTCCCCCTTGAGATCCCTTCGGAGTTTGGGAGCCATGCCATGCCGTCAAAAGAAGCTCTGCGTTCCGAGGGCCTAGCTTTTGTAGCATCAGTAATCAGAACGACGCACTGTTTCTAGAATACGTAGTTAACTGCATAGAATGAGTTGTTTTTCTTCTGACTGGAAGCCAGTGGTCTTCAGATTTTGGATATCGTTTGTGTTCTGTCAAAGTGTAAACAATACATATGATAAGATTGATTTATTTCAAAATATAGTAACCTCCTCTTTTATACTTTGGTTGGTTCAGTGGCTTACATTTATGGTATCCAAATACGGCAAGTGTCCTTTAAGCAAGTGTGTGGTGTTTGATGATTGACTTGAGTTTCAAATTTGAATCTAGGAATGGGGATCGCAAACATTCCTCCCTGCTTTAGCTTTTGAATTGCTTCATTCATCCCTAACTGTTGAGGCTGCATGCCACTAATGGGGATTTCCAGGACACTACGCCTATGCTTCGGTTTCAAATATTAAAATTAAGTTTGGTTTCTTCTCCTCTGAAGCCAAGAGGAGCCAAAGCATCAAGGACTACAATTTACAACTTGCTCGTGTTTCATTAGGAAAGCTGAAATCAAAAATCCCAATCAGCGTCCAAGTCCCAAAATGACAAACATATATTTGTTGGATTTAATGTCGTCGGTTTGTCAACTTTTAATATTTATTTTTAAATATTTTTGTGACAAAAATTATGTAAAAGAGATAATTTAAAAAAAAATAAAGATAATAATTTAACTTGTATTTTGAACAGTCAATAATTGTAAAACAAACATAGCCAATATAGATACTATATTTAGTGAGAGTTTGTGTGCGTGCGCGCGCGCGCTCCTATAATTTCTCGTGTAACCAATTGAGACTCTGACTAATTTCCTCAGCAGTGCCACGCATGGATCCCACTGCTCCCGGCCTATGGAATTTAGGGTGCATTCCCTACCACAAGCCAATCAGCAACGACCAGCCTTTCCTACTACAGAGAGTCATAGTAAAGGAATGTTCTACAAGCTTCTAGCCTAGTACAAAATCCTTCTTCAGCTTAAGGAAAACGTATTCCCGTTTATCCGCTTCACAAAGCAAATTAGCCAACACGCAACTCAGAACTATTTTATGAACTTTTAACCTCGCAAATACACAGAGCAGTTTCAACACAGGTAGGACAATGAATTAGCGCCACCTGGTCAGAAGAGCTGGCTAAACGTTCTAAACTGCAAAATCGCATGGCAACCATTGGCGACATGAGAACTAGTCAAAAACTATAATCTCACACTTGGAAACAGAAAAAGTTTTTGAGTAAGACAAGCATCAGTATTTTACATGGTCCACTTCTAAATAAGCAGTTAATGAGCTCATGATGGGGCACCAAGATATGATGCAAGGCGCAATATGTCGCAGAACACTCCACCAGCAGTCACCTCAGCCCCAGCCCCAGGACCACGTACAATTAAAGGCTGCTTCTCATACCTCTGAGTTGAGAATGCTATTATATTATCAGATCCAGAAAGTTGGGCAAATGGATGCTCCTTTTCATATCTTCGCAGTTCCACTGTTCCTTTCTTGTTGACAACATCCACTACCCCAACATATCTCAAGACCTTTAGATATTTCAATAACACATCAGTTCACGAATAAAATCATCAACAGTGTTCGGTTCTGTTTCTGGTTTTTCAACTTTTATTGCATAGAACACATGATTTTTGAGGTCATTTTAGTGGGGAATATTAAATTGATGCGGGTGGCATCATTCTACCATTATTTCCCACAATTTCCTGCCACCAACAATGGAAATTTACATAATTTTACCTTGTTTTTGATAATTACATGATTATGTGAAACCTTGGCAGTATACCTCAGTACATACATCTAAATTCTACTGACTTAAGAAAGTGACACAGCCAGATAAAGAGACAGAGGAGGAGGAAGAGAGGAGGGGCAGAGACAACAAAACAAAGATTACCACTGAATGGAAAGAGCAGGCATTGGGGAGTGGCACCACTAATCTTAAATATCCCACACCTACCTTTATTACCATTGGATGCCCATGTACACCTAACCGTATCAGGTCCCTGAAAAACTAGTTGACACAGCCCGAACTGGGTGCTAGTGTATGATTCTAATCCATGAATTTTTTTCAAAATTTCAGTAAAAAAGTAAAGCTTAGAAGTGCTTACTTCACCAGAAGCTTCAGCCTCCTGTCTCCGCTTTGCCAAGTCTTGATCATAATGAGGAAGCTGCTGCAAGAACTCCTCAGCTGAGGTGCTATCCTGGAATAAAGTATTCGAATTCGCATCAGAGATGAATTAGTGCTTTTATTATAAGCAGGCCACACATTAATTAAGTTCTCACCTTTAATGGGTTTGGCACTAGACTTTGAATAGGAATATCTGATAATTCTAACTTCAATCCAGACTCTCTAGCAAGTATTATCACCTGCACAATGCATACCATCTGATGAATACAAAATTATCTCACCAGAGATGCATTTAAAGACAATGGCAGTTGATGACAGAGATGCAACAAGTGGTAGTTTCAGTGTGGAAACATCGCAACTACGTTATGGAATATTTTTCAACCAAAATTGCAATTGATATTCTAGTAATTGATTTGTGTTGCAATCTGAAACCATAAACTGGCGATCAGGGATTGAACAGGTTCCTTTTCAAGAGAATCTTAAAGCAAATATCAAGGTATATTGCTTTTGAGAAGACCTTTGTGTTGTTTGATGGTTTTCTTGTAGTTCATAACACAAAGCTAAACATGATAGGCATCGTAACAGAGCTCAATAAGAATTAACAGATGATACCTTCCTAGCTACATCAGTTCCAGATAAATCATCTCTGGGATCTGGTTCAGTGTAACCTGCCTCTTTTGCCTCCTTCACCACTTCACTAAATGTCCGTGCCCCCACAAAGTTGTTAAATATATAACTTAAAGTCCCGCTGCATGAGCACATTATTAAGTGAAGTTAATGAATAGAAAAGGAGCTAGTGATATTCCCAAGAATGATAGACGTACAAGAAAACCAACCTAAAAATGCCTTCAATTCGCAAAATTTTGTCCCCTGTTTCAAGAAGACCTTGCAAAGTGCTAATGATTGGTAGACCAGCTCCAACAGTTGCTTCATAGAAGTAATGTGTATAAGATTGTCGCTGAAGAGCTCTCAACTTCAAATACTACATTCAGGAAGGATTTTTAAACGAAGGGATCAATATGGTTAAAAGTTGTTGCATCAACTGTCAAAAGAAAGGAGGATTTTTGATAAAAACAGGCACTTAAAAGCATTATCATATGCACAGCCATGGAGAGCTAGAGGCAATTCCCGCACAAGCACTTGAAAAATGGTATGATAGATATGCTAAGAATTACAAAAATACATCTATTTAGATTTCAACTAGTGTAGATATAGCATTGAGCGTGTTACCTGCTCAAGTGGTCCTGAATTGGCTTTCTTATTTGGGGTGATCACATGGATCCCTTGACGTAACCAGTTATGGTAATGACTTGCAACATTAGGATCAGCAGTACAATCTACTATTACAGTGTTTGGGATAAAATGATTCCCGTGCACATGTTGAACAAACTTGTGCAGGTCTGCCTTTTCTCCTTTCTCCATTTGGAGGTCTCTCCACATAGTCAGGCCAATTCCCCTAGAATAATCAAATGAAGGTTGTCAATAAAAAATTGTATAAAGATTAGTAATTTAAAAAGTAGGTGAACACTGTGCTCATGGGCTCCAGGCATAAAGAGGGCAAAAATTCAAAATTCTGATTAACCTTTGTCATTAGAACAGTTATACTCCTCCAGAATCTACAATAGAAGGTAGCATGTAGGAGTATTTAATTGGAAATTAGCTACAAACTTCAAGTTGATGACTCCATCGAAAAATGTAGGGAAACTACATTCACAAGTAACGATGTTGGCTGAAGAGTAACAATGTCGACTGACACATTCTATTCCAAGAACTCAATGTTAAGATTATTCAAGCTATTAGGAAGCATAATACTAAATCTTATTTCTGCGGCAAGCTGTGTCCCCAACAAACAACAATGAGTTACTATCCTATTTAATTTGGTCTCAATAACTAGAAATGTATGGAAACAATAAATAAATAAAAGAGCACACCAACTATCCCGAAGGCCTTCCTTCAGAAGATATCGACAAAAGGTGCTTATCAGTTAAAAGAGGAGAATCAATGAGCCATGCTGCTATAATGCTGAACGGTCAGATGAAGCATAGAAAACTTACACGTCACTCAAGAGCATGGTTCTTGATCCAGTAATACCCATCACACGCAGATCAATGTTAAAGTTTTCCTTAAGGACTGCTGCCTGAATGGTTAATCAAAACGTAACAGGATTCAACATTAGTTTATGTAGAAGCTTGTATCTTCCTCAATTTGCAATAACAAACTTGAAACAGAGAGGTCAGAAAAACAAAGTGCAGATGAAACTTAGCTATGGAAAAAATTTAAATAAGTCCAGTCTATTCCAATAAAAGACTCTACTGAACTATACACAATAGCAGAAGGAAATTTAGCACTGTTAAAAATTCCAGAAAATTGGATTTAGGCATTAAAGCATAATAACCTGTATCAATACCAAAAGAAGGCCAGTACAGGAATTTCATCCATACGCCTACTAGTCAGCAAACAGTTCAGTAAACTCACATAAATTGGTTGGGGTAATTCCCGTAAACAATAAATTCATGGTCAAATTAATTAGGATTCAGCTTCTCATCAGCTGTCTTTGATATCAAACAAAGAAGAGCAGAAGTTGAAAGATGACACATTGGATTCCATGCACTCGAAAACTAGTGAAAATCTCATGAAAAGCAACACACAACTTCAGAAAATACAACCACGAGATTAAAAGCAAGTTGATTTCAAGAAAAGCATCTGACCTACAGATGCCACTAGCCAAATGATTAGAAGATAAAAATTGTCAGAACTACCTGGTCCCTGAGCTGATCCAGCAATGTGCCACCAATCAATCCAGGTCCAATTATACCCATTGCTATGGTAGTTCTAGAATGGTAAAATCTTGAGTGCACAGCTCGTAATGCCTTTATGCAATCTTCTCGTTTGACCACTACAGTGACATTATATTCAGAGCAGCCCTGAGCTATAGCACGTATATTGATATTAGCCTGTACAAGGGCAAAGTTAAGAATCTATCTGTCCAATTTTAAGAATTAGATATTTACTACAGCAGGTAAAAAGATCATTTTGCATTTTCTCCTGTCAGGACAAGAAAAAGGTGACAAGCTTTACTGAACACTTATTACTGAACAAATAAAATTGGTAGATTAGAGATGTTTAAGCGCATATTTTTTTCCAGAGTGGTCTCTGAAATACAAGTGATTAAATTGAAGACATTAAATTTTTAAAAGATCTTCAAAACTTCCAACCTTCGCAAGTGCATCGAAAAGTGTAGCACTAACTCCAGGGGTACTCGCCATTTTCTGACCTACAGCAGCCAAAATGCTACAATTGGGAACAACTGCAATCTGGAAAGTTCCAACGTGATCAAGAAACTATCAATAAAAAGAATCTCTCCAAAATACGCATTAAAAATGTGGAAGCATTGCTTGCAGCACAAAAGACAAAGATGATGATAAAAGAATTAAGCAGCATGGGTGACATAAAAATGTTTGAGAACATTCCTATCATGAAAGATCTAGCTCAATGATTCGAAAAACATGGCGAGATCAATAATTGAACCGCAACAGTAAGATCTTAGTCCCATTAGATGGGGTGTAACCTCTTGATGCACATGCAATGTAATTTTGCTAATAAAAAATTCGAACAATGTAATGTCATATAGTTATATCAAGATTTTGAAATGTATGTTCTAAGTAGAAAAACTTCATCTTTATCACATTTGAATGTGAAACTTTAAAAAATAGTTAGCTGTAGACTAAATTTTGTAAGACATAAGGAAGTTATACTGAAGGTCAAGGAGTACAAAACATAATGTATCATCTGCAGGTAATGACCTATAAAGAAATGATGGTCGTGTAACTTACTATCAGAAACTAACACATATACCGGACGTATTAAATAATTCACGTAACATATTGGTCACTTACAGACAAGTAAAATACCTGAGAAAGGCGACCAGCATCCAAGGCCTGACGAAATCTAGACTCTAAAGCTGCAGCTACAGCTTTTACTTCCTTCTCAGGTACAGCAAAACACACAGAGTGTTCACTACTAGCCTGTGATGGAGCAAATCAATTAGGCCAGCATGAAATGTTACACTAAGCATTGAACAGAGAACAGAACACAAGTACCTGTGATATCATGATTACATTAGCTGCAACATCCTTCACAGCACCGAAAATGGCACTAGCAGTACCAGGAACACCTGCCATTCCAGTTCTGCAAAAAATGTTTGCGAGCAACAGCTCATCATGGCAAATGAAGAAGAATAAAAAACGGGCAGTATAATCTACAACGGGCATCATTATATGAATTACAAACGCACCCTTCAACATTTACTAGGGCCAAATTATCGATTGTTGCGAAACCTTTGACAGGAGACTCCAATCGATGGCCGTCTTCATCTTCAAAACCAGTAGGTCGGCAAATCATTGTTCCCGGTGCAGAGAGATTGAAAATATTTCTTATAACAATTGGGATGTCATATTTCATGACTGGAATAATTGTTCGAGGATGTAAAACATTTGCCCCAAAGTATGACTGCGCAGATACAGATGATCGTAAATGACAACTGACACTATGTCAAAAACCTAAAACTCATTTACAACAAAAAGTACATGAAAAAGCTACCATTTCCCATGCCTCCTGATAAGACAATTTGTTCAATATTACAGCCTCGCTAACTGCCAAAAGAATAAGAAATGAAGATTCATACTTGTCCAAATTCTAAGCACTGTTGCCAGAATTGTAGAGGGGACAAACAGAAAATCTGCAATAACTGAAGCTACTGTATGTGAATGAGTAGAACAAACCTTTTCTAGGGTCTGCACTGTACACCCCATCCACATCAGTCCATATTGTAACTTGACGTGCTCTGAATAAAGCACCAATAATTGCAGCAGAAAAGTCACTTCCATCTCTCTTCAAAGTTGTGGGAATATTTTGAGGTGTACTGGCAATAAACCCAGTTGCAACAATTGTGTTAGATGGATTTTGAGAGTACCACTTCTCAAGTCTTCGGCCTGACTCCAAATAATCTGGATCGACTTGATTAGAACTTGTAGGATTTACAACAAGGACATCTCTGGTGTCCATGCACGTACATTCTACTTCACTCTATAAAAAGCAAGACTATTAGGGGAAAAAATTGGACATCCAGAGCTTGCAAACTTAATGAAATTCATAAAATAAGTCCTCAACAAGAAGAAGCACCTTCCTAACCACCGCGGAGAGTAACTGAGCAGACCATAACTCACCATGTCCAACCACAAAGTCAGAAAAAGACTCAGTTGCATGACCAGCTGCAGTAAATCAACAATTTTGGTCATTAAACTTAAAATTATTCATCCAAGCATAGGAATTCAGTTATACGATCTCATGAATAGAATTATAAGTAATACATATTTAGCTTAGTGCTACAAAATTTTAAGGGATGGGTCTCTATGTACATAATGGATAAAGAGGTAGATGCAACTCAAAAACTGAGGAAACATCATCTGGGTAAGAGAAAAACCACATATTCAAAAATGCCATAGCAACGTCTGCCATCCTGAGAGAACACAAAAAGAATGCTAATGGCTTGTTGATTAAGAGGTATGCCATTTCTTTCCACTTGCTTTAATGCATCAAGATCGACATGTGCTACAAACTCAAACCACTAGGAGGCAAATAACTAAAACTTTGACTTGTTTTTTCTTCTTTAGGGAATAATCTTGGGTTAAGGCAAACCCAATGTCAACACAAAGACATACAGACTAACCTTGTAATAAAAACAACTGCATGAGGCTATATTATTTTTGCTTAAACCTAGCAAACATTCAGCATTACCTACTGCAGGCACATACCAATATATATTGCACGTAACATTGCCTTAAGGTTATTAATGTCCTGGCGCAATCGAGCTAACAAATTAGTAAGATCGTCCCCCTCAAGTAGATCAGCTGCAGTTGACTCGTGCTTTTCTAGAACAGCATCCAGTGCAATTACATAAGAATCATCCCGGGCCTGTGCCTTCTGTATGAGATCATACATCATATCTGTCACCTTTGACATTGCAGACACAACAACCAATTTTCTTTCTGACTCATCCATCACCACAATATTTGCAGCATTGCGTATTCTTTCAGAAGTTCCAACACAAGTACCACCAAACTTATGAATGGACCAAGAGTCGCCCTTTGGAAGTTTAACTTCTGCCACAGCTTCATCCCGCAAACGATCTACAAGATTTTAACATCCATTGGAAAATTATAGCTTGTTAGTAGAAGATCAAGCTCTAGTCTCAGGTGTTAGTAAAGAACCATAGAAACCTGCACTAGTGACTGAGGCAAACACTTTAGCATTCAAATAATCCCTTCCTTGCCGCAGAGAACTGCAACCTATTCTGAAATTGAGAACAGCAAATAACTTCAGCAAGAGGCCAAAATGCACATCTAGCATCATAAAAACAATAAGGCAAACTAAATCTTGCATCTCATAGAAATATCTTGCAAACACAAGAGTGCAAGTAGTTTGACGATGGAACAATTTTAGTAGCATGGTTACATCAAAAAAAAAAAAAAAAAAAAAAGATAAAACCAAAAACTTCACATTGTGTTGAGTTGTGGACTGACGGGCGATATTTTTAGTTTATTTCATATTATGGTTTAAGTAAAAAAAGAAAGAAAAAATGTAAAAATAAAATAAAATAGCAATTACTAAACAATAGGACTAGTAAAAATTACTTTCTTAATTTATTTTATCCACAAGATCAGTTGACATATCTTTTCACCAACTCCTGACAATCTTATTTACTTGTTAACACTTCCAATGATGACAACCTCAACCTACATGGATTAGTGCATCTTATCCCCCCCCAAGCTATGCATTTCCGCAAAGAAATCCAATTTTGCAAAAATGTTTCCCCATGCCCCCTGAACATGTTTCTGGCGTAATATTCATTGGAGATACTGAAAAAAGTTGGGAGTGTATGCACTTTGCCCCCTGAACTTCAAAAAAGATGCAGTCAATTCCTTGCACTCTTTGAAAATCACCCATAACTGTTACATTATTAATTTCACAAAAATTATAGTGAGAAGTGATACATTTCCATAACATGTGAATATTTCAATCTATTTGAGTTATTTCATAATTATAAACTATATATATACATATACACAAACGTGTGCTATACCTTGCACATTACTGGTTGTTACTTTGGGTTATTTGTAATTTCAAATAGGAATAAATAAAAGATGATGTCATAACAGATCCTTTTACCATCCATATCTACCTTAATAAAATTATTTCTTTTCTTTATATTCCAATCAAAACCAAGTAACCCACTTGATAAACATTTGTCGCATTTAGGTGTTATAATAATTATTGGGGGTATATTTTTTTTATTATACAGCATACATAAATTTAAAATATTAATTATAAAAATAGTTTAAAGTTATAAAATAATTTGAGTTTACCATATATACATATATTGAGCAAGAAAATAGTATATATCATTATTTTTGGTGAAATATTCCAGTTTATTTAACAAAAATAAGAACTTGAAGGCAAATAATTAAATTCAAAATTCTTGGAAGTCCAGAATGAAGTGGGCAAATGCAAAAGTATTTAGAAATTCCAGAAAAAAAAGAATATATATATATATATATATAGAGAGAGAGAGAGAGAGAGAGAGAGGGAGGGGGGGGGGGTGATGACCGCGAAGGGCAACCATCTACAAAGATTAGGAGTGTTTAAAAATGGGGCAAATTGCTCAGGAGTATCTGTTTCCCACTCGTTTCGCGTCAGTTGGAGTATAAGGCCAGAGAATGTGTTTATGGAAATCTACATTGCAACTATATAATTTGACCATGAATTGAACCACGATATCACAAAACCTAAGGTAAAATATTATCCGTCACTTAAACTATAGCAACATAATTTCAGTAATCGCATGCATTCCAGACTGATATTAAACAACCCTGAACGTAACTAGACAGATGTTTCAAGTAGATGCAGAGTATCCAAACAAAGATGCAAAATTTTTCAGTATTTGCATTCATGCAATGTCCAGAAACCCATGTAAGGAAAGATCATGGCGGACGCCCTACAAAACCAGAACTCACTCAACAGATCAATGGAACCCCATTCCTGGAGTATCGAGTTATCCCGAAAAATCTGAAAAGAGGAAAGTTTACCTGAAAATGGGAGGGCGTCGGCAGAGAGAAAGGGGATGGATCTTGTTTACCGTTGTTAAAAATTTCTTATTTCTAGCAGAAAGATTGGTTGAAGAACAAAAAGGAGACGGAGAAGACGCCAAGGCCATTGCTGCTGCAGCGTGGTTGCACCAGTTGTGTGTTCGTATGTTTGGCGGCTGGTTTTTATTGATTTTGAGGAGGGATTTGTGATGACACCTAACACCCACTTTCGCTCTATTACAAACCAATCCGCTCTGGAGTGAATTGTGTTTTGCCTTTTCCAATTATTTCAAATAACGATGATTTGTTTGTTTTTAAATTATTTATTTTTTAAAAATATATAATTAATTATTACAAATTTTTTTATTTTTTTACACAATTCTCAAAATAAAACACTTAAAAACACACCTCATGATTACAAAACCAACCTTACAATAATATTTGCGTGGGTTGTTTCCCGTGCTACTTCTTGCCTTCATTTTTTTTTTGCTTCAAAAGCAAACACTATAATGCTATACTTTTTAAATTTTTTTTATTTTTCTTTTATATCTATACATTTTTTAAAAGCACACTTAAAAATAAACGTTGAAAATAAATTGATCAACATTCTAAAATAAATACGGTTTGGAATCTGTTGTTAGAGCTTTTATTGTATGTTTTTCATTAGGTAGCAATTGACATGAGCATTTGGGGATGTCATTTAGCTTGAGACATGCAACAGTCATGCATTTCAAGTGCTTAGTATATACTCTTCTTTGTGTCTCGATAGATTTTATTTGCTATGTATGTATTTTTGTTATTTATGATTTTCATGTGATTAAGATCGTAACTTCAAAAAATGTTACTCGTTAAAATAAATATTTTCTTCTTATGGGCACCAACTTTGACCCCCCACGTATATGCAAAATCCAAACAAGAACATTGTTGCTATGCATCAAGGCCGTCAAGAGTTTTGCAGTGGCAAAAAATGGGCCCTCCCTCTGTTTCCAGCCAAACCAGAGGCTGTCTCCAAAATCTAACGGCTCCAAATCAACCTTCGCCCACTGACGTAGCCGGCTTTCCTTGTCCCAATCAATTTATTTCACACATTAATTGCTCATTTTTATGTAATTAGTTATTTATATGAATTCTATCCTTCCCCAAATTATTTGGGTGACGCTACATTAACTAGAACATAAGGCCAATGCTTGGTTGTTGATCTGGATGTGGACGAATATAATTGTGATTTGTAGAGTATGAAAATCATATTTGGTTATAAAATTTTCATTTTAACATATATATATATATATATTATGTAATAATTGATTGATGTAAAAGTATGTAGAAGCTCACAAAGTGTAAATATATTAGATTGTGAATATTTATAGTAATTGAATTTTAAATAATATTATATGTATGTATGTATGTATGTATGTGAGGGATAAATTTTGCATTTATATAAAAATTTTATATTGTTTCAAGATCTTGTTCCAAACAAACCCAAGTCCAATATGGTTAATACCTTGTGATGAAAAAATAATAATTCTTATTATAATCTATTTTATATCATTAAGCTAATAAAGAATTTGATACCACAATGTCCAATTTCTTGAATATCATTAGTTATTTATATACTTCATTCATACAAGTTTTGTAAGCACACATTATGTGTGTGCAAAAGTATAAAAGATATAAATTCGCCACATGCTAGAACCTAACGACGACCTGCTTATGCGAATTGTGAATAATGAACTAAAAATGCAATGATTGATGAAGAACTTTAGTGATCGATGGCCACGACTAATATGTCTAGTTAATTGATATATCACAAATCAAACCAAAAAAACTTTAAAATAATTTGATTTGGAAATTCACCAGAAAATTGAATTACTCAAATTTTTAAGAAAATAAAAGTTTGTGTTCCAATGCCAAAGAGTCAAAAGACCCTTTTCAAAATAATTAAAGCTCTATTCATAGTATCTAAGGGGCCTTCAAAACCCTAAAATTCGTGCATGTAATTGTTAAAAATAAAACAACTTGAAAAGGTAAATTCTTAGCTAATTTGGACTTGTCTTATATTCTGGATTAATCCAAGGGTCATAGGATCGATCGAATATCTTCGCAATCGATCTAATTGCGATAGGCACCCTTCAAAGCGTAAAAGCAAAAAGTTGCTAGGATGTTGGAATTACAATCACGCTAGGTGTGGTCAATCAAACGTCACACAATCGTAAATCCAAGAAGTGTGTGTTCTAGTTGCAGGCAATCAACTGGGCGCTAGATTGATCCACTTGGCTTGCAATCGATCTAAGCGTGGCTCAGATTGATCCGGATCCTATTTTCAAGCTTGTTTCAAACTCGTTTCACACCAAATGCACCCACCCATAGATGTTCTTCTTCGTCCTTAAGCTTTTCTCCAAATTCCTTCACAACCATCCATAGTTTTCTTGAATTTTTTGGCCCTAGCTCAGGTCATGTCCTCCAAAAATCCTTTAATACTTAAGTTTAGATCTGGCACTCACATTACCTTCTCCTCTTGAGAAGGAATTGTTGTTAATTCCAAGTTCTTTTCATCTCTTGCATCAAAAGAATTCAAATTGACAACATTAAAAGTAGCATTAATGTCAAAATCACATGGGAATTGCAATCTGTAGTTATTGTCACTTATGCGCTTCACGACTTGAAATAGGTCATTTCCTCTAAGTATCAACTTAGATTTTCTTTGCTCCAAAAATTTTTTTTGCACATATGAACTCAAACCTAATTCTAGGTTTAAAGATAACCTTTACGTCCTTTGTTGACTTGTTAGGTGTATTGCTCATTCTTTTTTTCAATATTTTAAGGCTCACATTCATGTAACTGCTTTATAAACTTTGTCTTACACTTTCTATTTGCACTAACTTGCTTACTACGTGGTAATGGCGATAAATCCAATGGAGTTAATAGATTTAAACCATAAACAACTTCAAATGACAACAATTGTGTAATAGAGTGCACACTTCTATTATAAACAAATTCAACATACGGTAAACACTTTTCCCAAGTTTTTATATTCCTCTTAATCGACGCACACAATAGAGCAATTAAAATCCTATGCATTACCTCTATTTGGTCATTAATCTGTGGATGACTCGTGAGAGAAAATAATAACTTTGTTCTTAACTTACACCATAATGTCTTCCAAAAATAACTTCGAAATTAAACATCTCTATCAAACAGTGTTGTTTTTGGTACACCATGTGATATAACCACTTCTTTAAAGACTAAGTTAGCTATGTGTGCTGCATAATTAGTTTTGTTGCATGTAATAAAATGTAACATTTTATAAAATCTATCAACAACCACAAATATAATATCCTTACCTATCCGAGTGCACAGCAAGCCTAGCACAAAATTTATTGAAATATCTATCCATGGCATACCTAAAACTGGCAACGGTGTATACATCCCATGTCGCTAAACTCTTGATTTGGCTTCCATGCACTTGATGCACCTATCAACCATTCTCTCCACATCTCTTCACAAGTATGGCGAAAAGAAATGTTTCTGAAAAATAACAAATGTTTTGGTGACATCATAGTGTCCTATTAGGCCTCCATCACGAGCCTCTCGAATTAGAATTCTCACAAGGAATACCTTGGAATACAACGCCTAATAAATACCCATCATGATAATAATAATTGTCATGTACAGCTTAGTCAATTCATACACATGCCCAGAATCTTCGTCATTCACATACACCTCCTTAACATTCACGAAGCCCAATAACCTAGCATTCAATGTAAGTAATGAATGTCTCCTAGACAATGCATTCACTACCACAATTTCTACACCCTTTTTATACTTAATCATGTAACTAAAGTATCGATAAAGGATACCCATTTAACATGTCTTTGATTTAACTTCCCTTGACTTTTGAGATACTTTAAGGACTTGTGATCCACATGAATAATGAATTCCTTAGGTTACAAGTCTCTAAAGCTCTTATCAATGTGTAAATCTCCTTGTCATACGTCGGGGTAGTTCAACTTTACTCCATTCAACTTTTGACTAAAAATATGCAATTAGTCATTTCTTCTACATAGGTACTGCTTCAATTCCAATACCTAAGGCATCACATTTAAGTGCAAAAGTCTTTAAAAAGTCAAGTAAAGATAATATTAGAGCATGAGTAAGCTTATCATTGAGTAATTCAAATGTCTTTTCTTGAGCTTCCGCCTACTAAAACTTCTCATTCTTCTTAATGATTGCAATCAATGGTACTGTGATTGTACTCAAATCCTATATAAATCTCCAGTAAAACTTGCAAGCTTATGAAAGCTCCTTACCTCAGATACATTCGTGGCGGTTGGCCATTCTCTTATTGCCTTTTATTTTTGTCCACTTAGATACCCTGGCACTTACAACATAGCTAAGAAACACCCAATGGTCTATGTAAAATGTACACTTATTAGGATTAGCATATATAATTTTTCTTTCTGTAAAGCCTCAAATACTTCCCTAAGGTATTTAGAATTCTCATCAATAAACCTACTGTACACAAGAATATTACCAAAATACACTAGTACAAATCTACCTATGAAAGCACACGAAACATGATTCATAAGCTTGATAAATGTATTTGGTGCATTTGTCAAGCCAAACGACATAACTAACCATTCCTATAGCCTATGTTTAGTTTTAAAAGTCATTTTCCACTCTTCTTCCTCTTTTATGCTTATTTAATAATAGCCACTTTTAAGAACAATTTGTGAGAAAACATTATCACCTTATAACTCATCAAGCATATTATCTAGTCTAGAAATATGATAACAATATTTTACCATTATGGCGTTTATTGCTCTACAATTCACACACATTCTCTAGGATCTATCTTTCTTTAGCATAAGTAGCACTAGAACCACACATGGACTCGTGTTCTCTAGGACTCATCCTTTACTAACCAATTTCTCCACTTGTCTTTAGATCTCCTTAGTCTTTTCCCAATTTGTGTGATAGGCTGATTGATTTAGGATGGTTGCTCCTGGCATAAAGTTAATTTGATGTTCAATTACTCTAATTAGTAGCAATCCACGAGGTAGCTCCTTCGGTAGCGTCTAAGAAGTCATGCAAAACAAATATAACTTTGGGAGGAAAGATGTGTCCTCTTCTAATAAATAGTAGGATTCTTTATACATGAGTAGTACAACTCTCTTTTCACTTCCTACAACTATCCTCACATCTCTCACTCTCGCTTACATACACACTTTTCCTTATTTTTTCTCTCTCTTTTCCTTTATTTCTTTCTTTCTACCTACCCATCCACTCTTTACTTCTTTCTCACTCTCTTTTTTTTCTTCTTTTTGCTCTCCAAATTTAACTCATATTGCTGCTACAAGTAGTTTTGATCTTTCTGAACTTCCTTAGGAGTTAGTGGTACTAGAGTCACCTTCCGATCATTGTGATCAAAGACATGCCTATTTGACTTACTATGAAACATAACATCCTTATTAAATTGCCAAGGCCTCCCTAGCAAACCGTGACTAGCCTTCATAGGTATCATATCTCATAATGCACTATCCTTATATTTACTAATATCAAACTCCACCAGGACTGGCTTTGTAACCTTCACTTCACCACTATTGTTTAACCACTGTAACTTGTACAGTCATGCATGATCTTCAAAGGGTAATGTAAGTCTCTCCACTAACATAGTACTTGCAATATTCATACAATTGCTACCATCTATAATAAGACTACATATTTTACTTTTTATCCTACACCGTGCATAGAAGATATTCTCGTTGCTCTTCAAAACCCTCTTCCTTAACCTGTGCGTTCAATGTTCACATCACCATGAAACTCAGACTACTTGTTTCCTTGTAAACTTCCTCATCTCTTTCGGATGGCACCTTTTCTAAGGGTGACATATCATCTCCATTACTGCCATCTTTTTATTAGTGACTATCTTTCCTTTGTCCATCAATATCATGATTTGCTTATTTGGGTATTAAGTAGCAATATGTCCTCTCCCTTACTTTACCAACTCCTCTATATCCACATAGTGTGTAGCTTGAGAACATCTGCAATTTTCCAGTTCAAACCTCCCATAAACCTAGTCATGGTTGCTTCCTTATCCTCTATTATATCTACCCTCATTAACAACATTTACATATCCTCATAATAATCTTCTACACTTCAACTTCTCTACACTAATATTTGTAACCTATGATACACATCTCAATGATAATCTTTTTCTTATTAGAACCTTCAAATCATGCTAAGTGTCAATGATATGCTCACTATTCCTCATACAACTAGTACGTATTTGATCCCATTAGATGATAGCATAGTTGGTAAACTTTATGATTGCCAACTTTACCTTTTATGCTTCAGTATAGCAATGGGAATAAAAACCCAATTCCACCTATTTCTCCATTCCAATTAAGCATTTAGATCAGATTTACCTGGGAAGCTTGGTATGGTCAATTTGACCCCCTTTGGAACCTCCTCATCCTTATCTCTTCTACGCCTACTCAACCTCCTAGAACTACCAAAATTCTCAAAATCATCAACATAACCAAAGTTATCATCACTGACATATCTTTCTCGATAAGCCTGGCAAATAGGCAGTCCCCTCTTAGTCATCAACTCCTCTTGAGGTGCTAAATTCCCTTGTATGGATGCTTGTGAAGCCTCTTAATTCTCCAAACATTGGTTAATGCTAGCCAACATCTCTATGATATACTTTATATTAAAAGTATTGTCTCCAATAGCTAACTTTCTAAACATCCTACAAAGTGTGTATAATACAAAGGGAAATAGGAATGTGAAGTGTGTACAGTTGTCCTCCTAGCTCACTAGATGCAAATCACTCAACTTTTACCACTCACTTATGTTTCACACAAAAATTCACTCAATTAATGCACTCACTAGCTCAATTTCTTATGCTCACCTTGTAAAATTCCAAGATCTTTTAGTAATTCAAGCAACATACTCCTAAATGATGTGTGAGTGTGTGTAAAGGCAAAAACTAAGAGTTTTCAATCAATCCAAAAGCCAATGGATCAATTTGGGCGAAAAATTAACTCAACAATTGATTTGAACATAATCGGATTGATCTTAGTTGCAAAATAGGGGACGTGATCGATCAAGGAACGAGTAGATCGATCCAGAGCAAGAAGGGACACATGATCGACTTAAGAAACAACACAATTGATCAGATACATTGTGATCAACCTAGAAACAAACTAAGGGCGCACATCGATCTGAACTAATAGTGCAATTGATCCTGCATTTATTTTTCACAAACTGCTCAATCCAAACTCCACAAAATCTATCCCAATTCAACCTTTTCACTTTTTCAATGTTCTTCATAACCAAGGATCACTTTAGTGCCAATTTTCAATCAAAGATCACAACTTTTCTTGTGTTTTCTTTCTAATGCAAAGTTCTAAAATTTTTTTTCAACTGCATGTTTCTTTTTTTTTTAGGAGTCACAAATCACAACCATACTATCAATTAAATTTTTCTTACTAGATCATAGAGATAGCAAAGAGAATACAAGAAACATGAAAGGACAAAAAACTAGATAGAATTGATTCCTGGAAAGGTGTCAAGATTAGAATCCAAAATAGCTAGCTCGATTCCAACTAACATGTGTGTGGAAGCGTAAAAGATATGAATTCAATGTATGCCAGAACGCAACAACATGTGCAAATCGTAAAGAACATCCCAAAATGCAACGATTAATGAAGAACTTTAGTGATTGATGGCTACAACTAACATATCTAATTAGTTGACACGCCACAAATTAAACCAAAAAAAGCTTGGAATAATTCAATTTAGGAATTCACAAGAAAATTGAATTACTTAAATTTTCTAGGAAAAGAAAGGTTGTATTCCAATGCCAAAGAGTTAAAAGATCCCTTTCAAAATAATTAAGGCTCTATTTATAGTATCTAAGGAGCCTTCAAACCCTAAAATTCATGCAATTAATTGCCACAAATTAAGAAAGCTTGAAAAGGTAAAGTTCCAAGCTAATTTGGACTCATCCCTTATTCTAGATCAATCTGAGGATCATATGATCAATCGACATCTCTGCGATCAATTTGGTTACGATAGGCACCATTTAGATTGTAAAAGTAGAATGTTGGAAATACAATTGTCCTAGGTGTGATCTATTAGATGGAGCATAATCGTTAATCCATAAAGCATGCGATCTAGTCCACTTGTGATCGCCTGGCCACCGAATTAATCCGCTTGGCTTGTGATTGATCAAGGTGTGGCTAAGATCTATCCATGTCCTACCTCCAAACTTGATTTGAGCTCATTTCGCACCAAATACACCCATGAATGTTATTTTTGCTTCTTAAATCCGTCCAAATGCTGAAAAACTTCTTCAAATTCCTTCATGAGTATCAACATGGTTTCCTTGAGTCTTTTACTTGAGAAAGAGCTGGAGTCTCTATGTAATCCAAGTTACTAAGCCACATAACTAGTGGAGTACAATATTTATGGAGATGCTCACTGAAATTTTTTCTCTCTCCATTTTTTTTTTTCATTTTTTCACTTTCTATTGAACTTTTTTTTAGCCATTTTTTCTACAATTTTCTTCCTTTTCTCCTTGCCAAGTTCCAACAACAAAATCAAGGGAAAAATCAATAAGAAGATAGCATAATAATGCCCAAATAAGTTGATCAGAGGAAGAAAATAATTTTTGAAGGAATTTCCTATATCATTTATATCCCTTTTCAATACTATTGTTCATTCTCCAAAGGCATTTTAACAAACTAAAGTGAGAATTATGTTTCCTAACTTATTATCCATTCTTATATAATAGCACTTCTCAAGAAATGAAGCATTTTGTGGTAAAGTTAAAGTGTACTAATGTGTAGGATTTCTTGTAACAAAATCAAGCTGAAAACTTTCCATACACAAAAATAATCTATAAATCTTGCGACAAAAATTTCAAATCCAAAAGAATTCATCACAAATTAAGTACAATAGCCATGAGCTTTAAATTACCATCATCAGTTCATATCAAGAATAGACCAAAGCAGAATTCATTACCTTTTTGTTAGTTACATCAATTGCCTCCAAGCTCATCATTCCAATACAAATAAAGACATTAGTGTAAAAATTAAATAAGTACATTGATAAGTATAGCTAGTCAAATCCAGCAACACCAAGATCACCAACTGACAAGTACACTGGTTCTCCACACATAGATGTTGCATTGTTTTCAATGCAAGTAAATACAAATTAGCTCAAAAAAAAAAAAAAAGAGAGAAACAAAGAAAAACACAACCTAAGGGAATGAAGTGGCAATGTGGTGTCACTCCTCGACTAGTGAGTCCTGTAGGGGCTCATTCATGTGCTAAAAATGAGGTTGGTAGGGTAGAATTGGAGGCATTTGAGCCATGGCAAATGGCATATCCTTGTAGATCTACTAGAAGTACTGTGCAGTGGCTTTTTGAAAGTTTATCATAAAGCTAGCCAACTAATTAAACTGACTTTGAATAGTGTAGTGCACTTTATCAATGCATTGTTCATCTCTCCAATGTGCCTCTCTAGTCCATCATGAACTCTACAGTGGTCCCTCTCCATGGCATGAATGTCTTTATCTAACCTATGTAGTCTAGCATGTCTGCTATGGATAACCTATGAGCCCAAGACCTTTGAAACTTTGGTTTGGTCTTGTTGCCTCTTCATTAGCTACCTCGACCTCATCCTCTAGGTTAACTAGAGTGTCATCCCTCTTAGGGTATCTAATGATGCTGGTTGGACCAATATCTATCCTAAAGTATTTCTTAATGTCCAACCTAATCGCCCTGCATAAATTGACAATCAAATGTGTATTAGCAAAAGAGATTCTTCTCATCAAGGTAAAGTGAAGAATGATAGAATATATTAGATTACCTAGATCTAGCAACATGCTAGGGAAAAGTACATAGGGGTGGACATCTGCTTGAGTGAGTGGAGCTGGTAAAAGAGTGTGTGGATGGCCTAATCTTTCCTAAGGTAAAATATAACCACACTCTTGTCAGGATACTTGTGGGTTTCATGAGGAATAGATACCCTCAACCTATCTAGCTCTGGTGGGGTACATCTTAGCTATCATCGTCTCACTTACCCCACTAACATGCTATATGTGATAAATTCCTTTGTATTTTAGTCATCAGCATACTCCAAGCCATATAATGCATTAATATCCTGTAGACTGAACTATAATGAGACACTAATCCTCATAATGTAATCTTCCTTACCTAATATATTTGCATAGAAGTCTCTCATCAACTTCAAGGAAGATCATTCAGTTAGGAGGCATATGGCATTCGTCCACCCTTTTATATTCACCAAATTGGTAAAGTATGGGTGAGGATCATGCTTCTCACCAATGCCCTACTCAACCACAAGCTAGTGATGCACTATGTCCAAACTATACCTATCTTGTTCCTCAGCAAACATAAATTTCTCCTCATCAAAATTCACCACTACTCGGGATGAGTACCTATAAAATCAAATAGTCACCAACAAGTAATACCAGAGCACTTATTGCCTACATGTAGTTTCATTAAGGTAATTTCATTAACCAACTAATCACCTAAATGTGTAATTTCATAAACCAACCAATCATCTAAATGTGTAGTTTCATCAACACACACCAAGAAGTCATAATAGCTAGGAATAATCAATTAAGCATTTTGTTGAACACATATCATACACTATGAAACAAGGTAGAATGCAACTAGACTTCACCCAAAACCCATCCAAATAATCAAAACAATAATATACAGTCCTAACAATTTAGGTGTTATGCCAACTAATTCATGAAATTGGAAGAATAATCATGTGAATCACTTAAATATCTGCCACCCTAAATTTGGCATAACATGAAACCCACACTTGTATACATGCCTTAAAATCAGTTGCATCCATAAATCAACAATAAAGGTAAGAATACGCCAAAATATACCAAAGAGCATTGAGAATTTGTGGCAACATACCTACCATATTTGGACTTGGAGATTGGTGTAGTTTGAAGCAACACTTGAAAAATTTTTACACAAAGAGCAACATGGGATTAACATATGAAAAATTACCGATTTTTGATATCTATGTGATTTATTAGGGCATGTCCACAAGGGGTGTACAAAGTAATATGAGGAAGACTTCATGATGTGTGTTATCTCACATCAATGTATTAAAGAATGAATGGATAGTACTAGGTAAGCACAAATGCCATATCCATAGGAAAGGAGTTTGTATTTACTAATATAACTAAATGTTTTAGTTAGGCCTACTCAAGTCACTAGAATGAAATAAAAAGATGACAAAAGAATCAGACAATGAGGTAACTAGCAAGCACTCACAATAATACACAAACACTGCAACAATTACCAATAATTAGGAAATCTAGTCCCTTGTGACATGATTGATACATAATAATTAATATCTTATGTTAATTATCAATTTAATTGCTTTGTTATGGATTGTTGATCCTAAAGCCTCTAAAATATTCTTTTGAATTCTCCTAAAGCTCTAACTCAAGATAGCAACAGGTTCTCCCTAATCTAATCGAGTCAAGTATAAATTATGTGATTAATAATATTTGTTACACTAATTATACAATTTCACCCTCATTATTTGCATAAAATTAGTGTTTACAATTGAATGTTTATGTGTAGGTTTCACTCATGTTATTCTCTACACAATCACATAATAATTAAAGGATTGATTAGTTCCTTTAATCTTAATTCAAACCATCAATTGTAAATAACAAATGCAAGGATAATTAATCAAAACTTAATTCATACATTCATGATATATCACAATCACAAGGTCTCAGAAAATAATTTAGTAAGATGCAAAACTCATCAATGCTAAATTATTCATATCCAACATAATCTCAAAAACACATGAAAGGTCAAGAAATCTTAGTTTATGAGATACATTGAATAGAAACAATCCTAATCATTGTCTTTGCCTCCAAGAATTTGTGATTTTCTCCAAAGTTTCTTGTTTCTTCCTTAATGCACACTTCTTCTCTCTAAGTCTTTTTTAATTAGAATTACTACTCCATTTTAAAAGTAGGGTTGACAATAGGTGGAAAAGATGAGATTGCCCATGAAATATCATGTTAGGTGCATCCTTGCAATCCGTTTTGCAATTGCAGAAATCTCTCTTGCGATCATGGGCTCCATTTTCACAATTGTGAGCTTTGGTAGTGGTTATGTGATTTTTGCTTTCAATGGTGTACTTTTGAGTTACTTGCTTGTGATTGCACCCTTCTTTTGCGATAAACAATACCTTTTTGTTGTACTCGATTCATGGTCATAGTCTTTGACTTTTTGGTCATGGCCTTACTTCTTATGACTATAAGAATCAACAGCAAACAATTCCAAAATGTGTTGCTTTCTTTAATGCGAGTACAGAATCATCTCTCACAACCATAAAGGGCTTCTTTGAAACTATGAGAATTGATCACGAACATGGCTTTCACATTTTCTTCTTGCAATTGCAACACCCCTCCTCCTTATTGCCAATGCATACCTTACAGTCGAGACTTGCACACACCAAAAATTGTTTCAAGTGCATGAAATGTTATGATTCACTTATTTTCATCCAAAAACACTTGTAACACCTAAAAAATACTATATTTGACACTTTCAAGCATTTGCAATCAATTTTTCTTCCAATTAATGCACACACTAGCCGAGAAACTAGTAAAAGACTGATAATGGAGGGTTAAAAATACTATAAAACCTAAATTTATCACTTTATTCACTTAGGTGGCCAACTTCCTCGTGGTTCATAGCTCTGTGAATTACTTTCAACAAAAAGAAGCTTGTATAAAGATGCTAGTCACTCACTCCTTAGTAGAGAAATGCCTTCCAAGCTTGTTTCATGTGGAGTAGTTGATGGGGAAATAGATATGGAATGACAACTAGAGAGGTTCGAACTTTTGAGGTATTTAGTGGGATTTGCTTAACAAATCCAAGGCGTGCATCTGAATTGATTATTGAGAGTCCTTCTAAGGATGGTAACCTTGTTGTGTGTTATCAAACAAATGGTAGGTCATCTCACCCAACTAGGAAGCTACGTTAAACCCACTTAAATGCACATCTAGAGGGAGGAGACCAAAATCTCATGTTGAAGTGTTGTCTTCTATCTAGTTCAGAGTGCCTATTAACAGATGGCCGTAACAAAAACAATCCAAAGTCTGATGTTGCTATGGAATCCTATATATAGGCTAAAGATTGTAATTTTGCAACTTGACTTGTGGGGACTCAAATAGTTCATAGGTTAGGATCATTCAGCACTCCTCTGGCAAATATTCCTCTTTAGGTGGACTTGCTTACTAGAAAATCGAGCTCTAGAGGGAGAGGTTGTGAACGAAAATCCCCAAATATATGAGGTCTCATGAGGCCAAAAGATGAAACATACTAAGGTTTATGGTTCAATTTAAGTGGACACTAGGTTTCTTAATACATCCACAACATCACAATTTCATATTCACGATGAATCTTGTACTTCATCGGCAGAGCTACTTCAATGAAAGAGGTTTTCCTGCAACCCTAGCTAGAGCTATGAGTTACCTAAGTTGAAACCACCAAGGATCGGGGGGCTTGGACAGTTTTAGAACTAGATAGATTATTTTATATCCACAACCACTCCTTAAATTTATTATCGAAATTAGGTGTTCTTCTTCTAAAATTGAGTATTTAAAACATCACTTTAATTTTTTATGGTTTTAATGTGGAATCTACTTAATCAAGAAGTGGCTGGGTCTTACTATAGTCTAAGTCTATTAGCATGTTAATTCATAGTTTTTCTCTCAATCATGTCAATGCATCACTTGTTTTAGATAATAAATCGTTTTGTTGGAGATTTATAGGTTTTGATAGCTTTCCAGACTATCCCTCTAAATGGCACTCATGGGAGCTACAAAGAAATCTAGTATGAGAGAACAAGTCTATGGTGATTTTAACTCCGTCTTCACTTATTCAAAGAAGGTGGAAATCTTCCCAATGAAACTAGTTTGATCTGTTTAGAGATGTTCTTCAGGATTAGTCCATGTTTTACCTTGGCTTCATGGTTTTCCTTACATATTGAGTAAAAAATGTGATCCCCCATTTACTATTAGGGAAAGGTTTTATTGGGCATGAACCTTTAGTGGATAGCTCTAGGAATTTAGTCATCCAAATGCCTTGCACTTTCTGGCAATTAGGTTGGACCACCTATATATATTTATTGCTTTCTTGTGTGTACTTGGATTTTTTCCATGCAAAGGACATAAGCCTTAGATTTGAAGCTATTTAGCTTCTTTTAGAAAGATGTGAGTAGTTGGTGGTCGGTGCTTGGAATTCTACTTGAAGCGGTAATACAAACAATGATGTTTTTAGTAGGTTGTCTTGGTGTTGTCTTGGTGTTGAACTCTACTGTCTTGTTGGAGTCATGAGAATCTTGGGGATTTTAAAAGGAGGATCTACCATTTGGTGGAACAACAATGCTTTGTTCTTGAAACCCTTGTGAATGTAGAGGTAGATGTCAAAACCCAAAATAATGTGTGTAGAGAGCTTGATAGCCTCCTTTCTAAGGAAGAAATTAGAGGGAAACAATGCAAGAAAATCACATGGCTAACTGAAGGTGATTACAATACTAAAGATTTCCATGCCCATGCTTAAAGGAGGAGGAAAAAAAATTTAATTACATGTCTTAAAAATAAGTCTAGATCATGTCTTCGACCAATGTGATGCAAGATTTGATTCTTATGTACTTCCATAATTTATTCTCATCAAGCAATCCTAATATCCCTAGCCTAAAGGTGGCTTTGATGAATATGTCCCTTGATGAAGCAAACTCTAGACTTCTTTTACCTTTCATAGAGGAAGAGATATGAATAGTATAGAAGCAAATGGGTCTATACAATCCCTAAGCTATATTGTTTTCCCCTATTTTTTCCAACGATTATGACATATTGTGGACAAGGTCATCACAAAAAAGGTGCTTAAATGTCTTAATTGGTAATAGTACTATTCATGATTAGAACCAATCTTTCATAGCCTTAATTCTAAAGATTTCTAAACCTAAAAGCATGTTGCATGTTCACCTTATCAGTCTATGTAACAATGTTTATAAGTTAGTTTCTAAAGCCATTACTAATCCAGTGGATTAAGCTGCACATCATTTCTCCTTACGAAGCAGCTCTTGTGAGTGGAAGACTTATCATGAACAACATATTATTGGCTTGGGCAATTTTTCATTTCTTGGTGAACTATCAAAGAGGCAGCATAGGTTTTGTGGCTGTGAAACTAGATTTAGGCAAAGTGTACGATCGAGTTGAATGGCCTTTCCTAGAAATGGCACTCCATAAAATGGGTTTTCATAAGAGGTTTGTGGACTTAGTGATGAAATGCTTGAAATCAATTTCCTTTTCTCTTTCTTTTGAATGCTAGGGCCTTTGATTTCTTAAAACTAAAGTGAGTTTTATAGTAAGGAGACCCTTTCTCCCCATTTTTATTCATCATTATCATGGAGGCTGATAGAAGAGAAAGTGTTACATAACTCCCTTAACGGCATATCCATTGCTCATGGAGCTCCTACAATTTCCCACATTTTCTTTGAAGATGATTTCCTCTTGTTTTGTAAGGTTTTCTTGGTTCAAGTTGTTTATGCTTATGAGTCTTTTGGCTTGTGTTGAAAACGGATCTACCTTATCTATTAGTTTCTAAAAATCTTCTTTTTTCTTTAGCAAGAATATGCCTCATGATTGTCATGTATAGTTGAAGCAAATTCTTGAAACTTCTCATTCTTATTCTCTTAAGAAATACTTAGGTGTGTCAATTTTATTTGCAAAATCCAAAAAGCCTGCCTTTTAGTACATGCACAATCAAATATGGTTTGGAATTTGAGGATGGAAAGAAAGCTCTCCTTCGCAAGGTGAAGGTCTTGATGTCGTTTCACAAGCTTCCCTTATCGTTGTAATGAGTTGCTTCCTACTTCCAGACCCTCTATTATCAAAGCTTCAAAGCTTAATTGTAGACTGTAGGTGGTCGAGTAATGAAGTTGGAAAAACATTTTGGATTAGTTGGTCCAAGTTTTGTAAGAGCAAGAAAGTACTGGGCATGGGCTTTTAGGAATTCAAGGCTTTTAATTTAGCCCTATTAGCTTAACAAGTTTGGCGTATGCTCTTTAATCTAAGTGGTATCCTTACTAAGACCTTTAAAGCTTAATCTTTCCTAAGTCCACTATTTAGGAAGCAACTCTAGGTCGATTCCTTTCTTATATTTAATGTAATCTATGGAATACGTGTAGTCTTGTTATTAAGGGCCCATGAAGGTAAATTGGGGAAGGAATACAATTTGTGTTTGGAAAGACCAATGGATCCTACAACCTCCTAATTTCAAGCCAATTACCTTTTTGTATCTAAAGCTTGAAAACATGATAGTGAAACATTTTATTGACTCTAGCACTAGTGGGTTGGACTTTTGAAAGGTTTGGAAACTATTCTAGGAGATGGAAAGGAATTACATTTTCTTTATTCCACCAGGAGAAATTCATGGCCACAAAGCCCTTATCTCACATTTTCCAAAGTCAAGGAACTTCTCGATGCCACGTTCTTACCATCTAGGCTAAACAAAACTCTTAAGTGATAAAAGACCGATGTTTGGCTCTTCGAGGGATTGTAGTGGATAGAGTTAGAATTTCTTCTAGTAGACATCAATTATTTATAAGATTAATGTTCTATGTTGGTGTTTATGTTGAGAGGCATTTCCTCTTCCCTTGCATGGTTTAGTTTAGAGCTATTCTAGTTTGGATGCACTGTTTACTTTACAATCATCCTCGAGAGGATATTTATCACTTCTTGCTAGAGTGTTTCGCGACAAATCTATGCCTTGTTTACCCTCAACCAGAATGTTATGTCGCAAAGGGTTTTTTATTTCATCTAAAGGGTGGCTATGGAGCATCAATAAAAAGGTGTCCCCCATTGAAACACTTTCAGTTGCAAATCATTGCCATTTCGTCAGTCAACAATCTAGCTCAGCTTTTGTTTTAGGTTCTTATGTGTCATGTTTCAATTTGACGTGGTTAATTGATGCTAACTAGCACATTTGCAGAAGTGTAAAAGATACAAATTTAGTGTATGCTAGAACCTAACAACAATTTGCTTGCACAAACTGTGAAGAAATGACCTACAACGCAACAATTGACGAAGAACTCTAGCAATTAACAACCACAACTAACATGTCAGGTGAGTTGATATGTCATGAATCAAACCAAGAAAAGCTAAGAGTAATTTAATTTGGGAATTCATAAGTAAATTGAATCACTTCAATTTCTAGAAAAGAAGAAAAGTTGTATTTTAATGCTAAAGAGTTAAAAGATTCTTCACAAAATAATTAAGGCCTCATATATAGTGTCGAAAAACCTTTTAAACCCCAAACTTCGTGCAAGTAATTGCCAAAAATAAAGAAATTATGAAAAAGGTAATTTCTTAACTAAATTTGGCCTTTCCCACACTTGAGATTAATTTAGATGTCAATAGGATCGATCCCTTGCCCTTACAATTGATCCGAATGATGATCTGAGTACCTGGATCGAAAAAATAGAAAGTTGCTGGGAAGCCAGACTTACGATTGTGCCTGACGCGATCGATCCAATAGCTCACGATTGTAAAACTAGAAGATGTGCAATCTGGCTCACTAACAATCGCCCTGGTACTAGCTCAGTCTGATTGAGTTGCGATCGATCAACCATCTATTGAGATTGATTTGGATTTTGTTTCCAAGCTTGTTTTGACCTCGTTTTGCACAAGCATTGTTCTTCCACCTTATGTACTCCCAAACATCCAAAAGCTTCTTTAAATTTCTTCACGAGCATCCACATTATTTCCTTGAGTCTTTTAGCCCTAGCTCTCATCATTGGTCCTCTCGAAATCCATGAATATTCAAGTTAGACTCTAACACTCACATCATCCCTTTCATTTAGAGAAGGATTTGCCCTCAATTCCAAGTATTTTTCATTCCCAACATCAAAAGGACTCAAATCAGCAACATTAAAGGCAATGCTAGTATCAAACTCACCTAGCAATTGTAATTTGTTGGCATTATCATTTATGAGCTCCACCATTTAAAATGGTCTATCTTGTTGTGGCATCAACTTAGATTTCCTCTGGTCCTTTCAAAATTAGCCACCATTTTGGGGCACCAATTCTTTCTAGGTTGTTAAGCTCAGATGAAGAGCACAAAGCCTTGAAACCATATGTCATGACACGCCTTTAGAAGTTTTATTAGGGTTTTACTGAGTGCATAGAGATCTTGCTAGAAATGAATGACGTCGCTTAGACTGTTGATATGTCTGATATTAGCTAGAAGAATGCTTGGATTAAGCGCTCTCCTAAGGACTGGATAATACCTGACACCTCTTGGAAAGATGACTGATTTATGTTGGTGCTCTTCATTGACTTCCTTTGCTTGATGGCACTTGTTACCTTTTTGTGCACAAGCTTTTCAAAAGCTCCCATGTTTTTCCCCTTTTTTTGTAACTAACTAGGTAATAAAATTTTATTTTTTTACTACCTTCATATTTTGCATCACCTATATGTTATGCAAACCAATTAGTTGTATAGCAATGAAATTGGCTAAAATCAGTTAGGTTACTCTTCCTCTGCTACCTAAATAACTTGTATAAAGACTCCGTTTTCTATCTTGACCGAGTTCCATCTAGTTAGCTTAGGTAACTAACTATATCATTATTTTTACATAATATTGCATCGAATCTTTATTAGGGTATGCGAATCTGCCTTATTAGTCACATCTAGGCTTTTCACCTACCACGTCTTTTCATCTACTTTTTTTACCCTATAAATACTCCTGTATCTTTACATTTTATTCTATTGACCTATTTATTCTTTTCTGTATGAAGTTCATATTTACCATGTCAAACTTTCCCTATAGTAGTAATGCTTTTAATTCTTCCTATGTTAGATTCACCCACTTCCAGATTTACCATATTGAGGAAATTAAGACCGTAATGGATTATATTAAGAGATTAGAACTGGAAAAGATGAAGCATGAGTTTGAGCATATCAAAACTAAGAGGAAAAAAAAAACCCTTCTAAAGCTCAATTGCATGCATTGGAAAAAGAACTTGAAAAGACTGATAAAGAGCCTGGGGGCTATCGACATGCTAGCAAGGGCAATAGCTTAAGGGGTCTTTCTAAGAGTCGATGTCTTTCACAACTTATGAGCTCTAAGGAAGGTTGTATGGCACTGGAGTCATAAATCATGGAATGCAAGCATCATGATCAAATTGTTCATTAGGACATTTCTCATGCTACTTGAATTAAGGATGTTCGCATAGCTTTCTATTGGGGTTTTAATGAGTGCCTAGATGTTGATGTTCTTCCCTAGGATGTTGACATCTTGAAAGTCTCCTAGAGAGAGTAGTGGAACAAACAGTCCTCTAAGGTACAGACTATCCCAGATCCTACATGGGCATTTGAAGATGAATAATTGCTACTGTTATCATAACCATGTATCATTGTTTGTCGATTTCTATCTTTATCTTTTCATTGTATGGTATCTTTAACCCCTCTGTAGCTTCCCTATTCCTCTTCTTCCCTTTCTTTTTCTCTTTCATCTTTGAATTGGTTGTTGGATTAATGAAAATAACATCTTTCAACTATTGCATTTTCCTAATGCACAAATTACACATAATAACACTAACCCCACTATTCTAAATGTGGGAAAATTGAAAGTCATGAATCCTAATACTTACTTGAATAAGGAGTGATTATATTGCTTTTATATCTATGTCACTTTTCATTCATTTAGGCTGTTGTACTTGTATTAAGGCGACTTACCTCCCATGAACATCCCAATATGTAAGATAAAGTGACTTTTCTAAATCATTCCTTTGAGGATTCAAAGTTTGCCCTAACGAAAGACGTCAACCTGGTTGAAGTACCACTTATCTATGACTAATCCCTTCTTTTAGTCTCTACCCAATTGGTCCTGATTTTACTTTGTGCCATACTCATGCTCTCGTCCGTCTTTTTATGACTTAAGTTTCTTTTTGTGGATTTTTATGGCCCATGGTCACCAACACACAGGGTATTTGGGTTTTTCTTTCCTTTCTCCTTTTCTTTTTATATTTTTTTCCAACATGTGCTCTTCCCAACCATGGTTTAATTAGGTTTCATTTTGCAAAATTTTTGCCACTCGGCCACTCAGCACTGAGGGTAATTGGGTAATTATTTTTTTTAGCATGTGCTCTTCTTAGTCGTGGCTTGATTAGGTTTCATCTTTCCAAATTTCAGCCACTTGCCACTTAGTACTTAGGCTAACTAGGTGTCCTCAATTCTTTAAAGCATGTGCTCTTCTCAATTATAGGTCAATAGGCTTTCATTTGATGAAAATTTGGGCTCCTTGGCCACCCAACACCCAGGCTGACTGGGAGTGCTTGTTTCTTTAAAGTGTGTGCTCTTCCCAGTTATAGCTGATTAGGTATCATCTAACGAAAATTTAGGCTACTCTTTGCCACGTAAAACCCATGCTAATTGGGTATGCTTATTTCTTAGAAGCATGTGTTTTTCTCGACCATAGGTTAATTAGGTATCATTTGATGAAAATTTAGGCTACTTGGCCACTCAACACCTAGGCTAATTAGGTATGCTCATTTTCGAATGTTATCAATGATACATTCTAACTTCCTAAAGAAGTTTCCAGTATCCTAAGATAAAATCTAGCCCTGCACATATCTTTCATCATTCCTAGAGTTTTTTTATAAGAAAGAAGCTAGAATGACAATGTTCATTCACACTTAACTTCTCTGTTAACCCTAAACTCTTTCTATTGCAGTCATCTCTCTACCACATTGGACACTTCAACGAGTTCTTCTTTCTCTAAGAAAATGGCATTTTCATCCAGTAGTAACACCCATCCTCTATTTTATTTTGTTGTAACAAATAAATTAATACTTACCAATAAGGAGATTCAAGAGAAATTTCTTATTTTAGATGGTCATGAGATCATCATCACTAGCGTGGGTGATTGCCCCAATCAACCACCAATGGGATACATAACTATTTTTACTCATCAACTCTGATTGAAGTTGTTTTTCCCTATTCATCCTCTTATTCAAGGTGTTCTCAAATAATTTAAAGTAAATGTATCACAACTCACTCCTAATTCCTTAAAGCTCCCATGTTGCCTTTTAATTATTCTTTACACAAAATTAGTTATCCCACCCTATGTTGACTTATTTCATTATGCATTTGCCTACCAATCGCCCAATACAGCTATTTTTTATTTTACCCTGCAAAGTGGATACCACTTTCTCAAGTGCCTCCCTTTTGCAAACAAACATGGAATGAAGAATATTTTTTCCTACATTGAATTTTGGGCCAAAAATTACATTCAAAATATAGAAAAAAATTAAAATTCTCAAAAGCCCTTTCATGGATCCTTATGGTTCAACAAAAATTGAAGAAAAGTCGATAAGAACAAACTCGTTTTTTTGCCAAAATCAAGTTAGGATCATCTCGGATTCCACGCGTTGCTACAGGAACAAACGCCCTTTACAATATCCACATGACCAAGTATCCAGATGAACTAAGATGTGTTAGCACCTTGAAAACACTCTTAATTTTTCTCTAGTAATTTTTTTGGATTTCAGCAAAACTCCTTTTTTTTTTCCTTTATATCTTGTGTTTTTCGAAGAGAGGTAGAATCTTTAACTATTAAGGATTTGATTTGAATATAGACTTTCCCTTTTCATAAGCCCTTAACAATTAAGAACTCCTAAAATCTCTACCATAAATTTCTAATTTGACTTTTTTTAGGATCCTTGACAACATAGGACTCCTAAAATCTCTCTTAAAAAATCCAAATTTGACTTTTGGAAGATCTCCTAAAATTTGGAATTTTGGTTACTAACCAAAATAAAAAAAATTCAAATTTTGGCCATTTTCAAATACTTCGAATTTCATGAAGTTTGAATTTTATTCACTCCCTTACTATTAATTTTTCTAATGTTCAAGATTTAAATCAAATTTAAATTTGAATATTAAATAAAATTCCAAAGAGACAACTAGGTTAATTTTAATTTAATAAATCTGGATTCAATGAATTTAGACAAGATGAACCTTAAGTTCATCTTAGCTCGATCTATGTGTGCGACCACTTAACATTGAGTGGGCCTCAATTTCATTTCGAGCTCACAAGTCATAAGCAACCTCTTGCAAGGCATTATGACTATTCAAGATAAATGAATATTGATAATTCGATACAAGTGCCTCACCCAGAGATCAATCTTGATCTAGTGTGATCGTAATTTTAGAACCTCAAAATATATTTTCAAGTCAATCTGGTCCTCTAGGATTGATCTGACATTGTTCAGATCACAATTTCAGCCTCTTTTAAACCTTCTTTAGCCTTCAAAGCCCAATTTTGAAGTCAAATTTCATCCTTTGTCTCCTATCAAAATTTCAAGGCACAACAAGATATCATGCCTCGGTTCTTTGGCACCTCCAACAGGTCTTTGATCACATCAAACCCCTTCTATTAAAGGTGAATTGCCCTTAATTCATAGTCTTGTCCACTAGGGTCAAATATGAGCTTATAAAATCCTTGAATTACTTCACCAGTTTACTTGGACTCTAATTTTGTATCTACACAATTTTAGTATTTTCATGCCAACAAAGAACCATGTAAAAGAACATTATAAATCCTAAAAGGCTTAGTTTGATGTGCACTTGCAATCTAATTAATTAGAAAGAACTTCAACTCTAGTGTAGGACAAATGGGCAAGGTCTACATTAGGTTGTCGAATGAGTCAATATACACGTGAGGTATTATAAGTTTTACTTCCCATTGAACTAGTTTCCCTTCATCCTCGTGTTCACCCTTAGTTCCCTCTGTTATTTCGATGGCTATCTCCTTCACAACTTCCTTATCCTCCATTTCATTTTTTGTTACCTTTGCTACGTCAATTTTCCCCTCCTCTTGTTTATCTTCATTTGATGGCACCAACTATAAAGATGCCATTAGCCTTCTCAACCTTCCTTAGCCTTCCATGCATGCTATCCAATTTTTCACTAATGCCCTTCAATTCTTTGGCTAAGTTTTTAAGCAAGTTCCTTAAGCTATATTCATCGTCACTAGAACCTACAAGGCTATATGTCTGCAGAACAAAGGGTGAAAGCACAATGCAAATATATGATTTATAGAAATGTAAAATTCACATTTCACCCCACTCGTAAATGCACTCAAAGCTCAAAAATAATCTTACCCATTAAACTTAATGTCACCTCGAATAAGTTGATGCGATTCTTAAGCTCAACAACCAACAAATCCATGAAGAAAAGTGTAAAGTTCAAGAAAATGGAGTTCAGGATCAATCTAGAAGCAATCAAATCGATCAAGGTGGATAATCTACAAGTGAGATCAATCTGGAAGGTAGGTGGATCGATCCAACAATGTATGGCATAGTTGATTGTGTAGACGTGCTCATGCGATAGAGCTAGTGCAAGTAAGTGCAATCAATCGAGAGGTGCTAAGATCGATTGTGAATCCAGTTAAAGTAAATAAGGTTTCTATATATCCTAATAGCATGATCGATCTGGCTTATTTGAGATCGATCTGGTATCAATTTTTTGACAAAAAATTTATTCGAAATAGTAACAAAACCCTATGATTCTTGTCCAACAATTCCACAACATTTTCTCACTATATTTTCAACCCCAAAAATCATAATTTGAGTAATACAAAATTATTCCAAACAGCCCAGATTTTTGTATGATTTTTCTACTTCTTTTGTTGTTCTCTTCTCTTTTTTTTCGTCCCAAATAGTACTTAAACTCTCAACAATTATCACAATATTTCAACACCACAAAAAAATCACCAAAATTTCACCCAAATAGTTCCACAATACTAAAATTTTTTATAAAAATAAAAAAGAATGGGTATGAGTGGAGAGTGAAATAGAAAATATGAAGAATATAACAATGATAACACAACCGATCAACCTGATTAAGAAACCCGATTAACTAGCTCTGATGCCAATGGATGTGAACATGGTGGAAGCAAGGATTGAGAGATACGGTTGGGAAAGGAAAGAAAGATAGTCGACTAGATTGCATAAATGATAACCAAGTAAGAACTAACCTCAATTGTGACAAGCCTTACAACAAATCAAATTTTGGCAACTAATAAGCCAAACACCATGCCATAAGATATTAGCCACAAACCATCGAAAACAAGTCAAATGACTTGATTTATACTTGAGCTTGGGTGCAAACACTCACAAACAACAATTATGGAAAGGGAAAAAAATTTCTATTGAGTGTGTAAAATATTCAAAGGTCCTTCCAATGTCCCTTTGTAATGATACTTCAGAAATGGACTCCAATGGCTAAAAATTTGAAAAATTGACCTAACATCAATGTTTTTGCCCATTGCAATCAATCTGGTGGTCCATAGATTGATCGTGTCTCACTAGAGATCGGTCCTCTACATTCCCATTGTCATGTGATCATAAATCCAAATGTTGCAAAGTGCAATCGTAGTCCTTGCGATCAATCATGCCTATTCGCAATCATAATTCTAAAGCTTCAGCATTTGTAGTCCAAGTCGATCACACTCCTTTGGATTAATTGGGTCTCTAATTAATCATAATTCCAGAGCGTCTATCTGACAATCCCATTGACTCGGATTGATTTAGGTTGGTTCGAATCACAATTTTGACCCTTTTGTCACTTTTTGGACCTCCCAAGCTAGAATTTGGTGCTAAGTTTTATCTTTTGGTTCTCCAAATGGGTCCAAGTGTCCTCTAAACTCCTAAGTAAGCATGAAACTCATAAGGGTGATGGATCAAAGTGACAACATGAAGGGGTCTCAATTCTTGATATTCACATCACCCATAATTATCTCTCTCATAATGAGAGGGACATATTCCATCTCAATCACTCATCTCAGTTTGCATGTTTGTTCAACAACAATCTTCATAGTCATCTAATTAAAGAAATGTTTGATTGTAACAAAACATATTGTTTCTCATGTAAGAAACTAAAGTGACTTCAAATTTGAGGATTCAATAACATGGCTATTATGAGTGTTATTTATGACATTAATCCATGTAGTGGCCTCATAATGGGTTAATCTAATACCTTGTTCTATAATATATGCCTACAAGTTTGATTTGTATCTCCATACACATGATTATCTCATAATCATCTATCAAATCTTGTAATAGTCTTGATTTATTTTTGTTCCCACAATAATAAGTGATTAGGGACATTTAGAATAATATTTGTAATTATTCATGAATATTAACATAAAGTCAACATGCAAACATTATAATAATAAATTCCTTCAAATAAACTAGAATGACTATTTTCACATAATTAGTTTAGGACAATCACTAATAGGTATAAGAGTTCCTGCCTACTTGGGTGGAGGAACTTCCAGTGGATTCTAAGCTACTAAAGGAGCTCATCCCTTCATGTACTAAACTTATCTCTTCTAAATAGCTTGACTCTTTAGCTTGCTAAAGGAAAAGATTTGCTATCTTTTAACCAGCTCTGTTCTTCTTTGTTGATGCTACTAAGGACCTATAGGTTTGCCTACTTAACTTATGAAAGATAATAAGAGTAGGTCATTCAAAAAGGAAAGGGTGCTAGTTAGTTTTACAAGCCTTTGTCATTGTCAGTCAACTAAGTAGGGCCTGAGGCCCCCAACAAATCCGTAAATTTGATGAGCATGGTGTAAGAAAAGGATGTACCCCAATGCGTTTCATTCTTTTCAGAAGGGAAAAAAAATTCCCCCATCATAGTGAACCTCTCTTTGTGATCGGGATGACTTAGATGCCTCCCAGCCAAAGGGCAGATCGAATCAGAGTTTCCTTAGGTAGACACCGACCTACAGTTATCCTTAAACTTCCGTGCTCGGTAGAGAAGAAGAAAACAAAGTTATGCTACTAGCGAAGCAACTAGTCTTGATCGGGTGGGGGAGCAGTTTAGTTTCATACGATGCCCTCGCAACAAGAAGAGGTTGTTTTCATTTGAAAGGAAAGGCTTTTTCTATCTTATCAATGGCCTACTCTTTTCTTCAAACCCAAGACATCCATCCACGAATTTATCTTTGGGACTAAACATTCCAATGCCAAACTCTTTCTTTATGATAGGGAGCTCTATTGAATAGGATCCATATTTAGCATGCCAATTTCTCTGTGGGTTAGTTACCCATCATAAGCGTGACTTGGCCTCAAACTTAAAAAAGGATGAGGCCGACAAGAAGCTTGCCAACCACATGAGCATGGTGAGTATTTATACCATTCCTTTCTCCCTGTCTTTTTATCAAAAATTTAAGCTTTCTCATATGTCCACTTTGTGGACCTTACTCATGGTTGACAATGTGCTAGCTTGGGTACATGAGGCTGATAACCTCTATGAGTCACTTCTTCAAGAGAAAAGGAAGGCGGAGGAAGAAAATTGGGCTATCCAAAAAGAGAACCATGCCCTCTTAGGGCCTATTTGAGAATTGACGCGAGACCTTGATTTTGATAATAGGAAATTGCGAGGGCTTCAGGAATCCCTCCCCCACGTGTTGGAAAAAACTCAGTGTTGAACCACAAAGGAAACTTTACATCGTGCTCTCCATGATTCCCATCCATGCCTAAGGGATGAACTTCTTGCAAGATTACTTGACCAAATATAAACAAACTAAGGATTTTGAAGTTATTTTTATTGGGTGGGCATCCTTAACTTTTGTCAATGAGTTTGACTACTACCGAGAAAAGGTTATTAAAAGAGGATTTGTGAAAGAAGGACTAAACCTTGACTCCCTAGATATCATGTAGGGAACAAAAAGAGCCTAGATTGGGGAGATATTTGAGCCTGCTCTATTTAAACAACCACAAGTGGATCCCACTCTGCCTAAAGGCACTTCCACCAATTAACCAATAGTATTGGAAGAGATAGGGGACATTGAGGGCATGCTTGAACAAACATGCAATGAACAAGCCTCAACGTTTGCTTTTTAGCATAACTTAGCTAAGACCTCTTCTTGGTCTCCCACATGACTTAGGCTTGGTCAAAAGATTCCTCTTTTCCCTGCACTTTTATATCCCTCTTTATGTAAATACTGCTTTGACAATGAAATAGAACAAGATTTTATTTACAATGTCTATCTTTTGAAATACAAGGGTTTAAACATAGAATCGTTTCAACATTTGAGCATTTCAAGGCCTATCTAATGTATGCTCCTCACAATCCTTAAGCCTGTGTGCTCCTCTGAGCAGTTCTTCGATAATAATGTATAGACCTTCCCAAGTAGGATCTAACTTGCCCACACCTTTTCGAGATTTTTGCATCCTTTAGTGGTGTGAATATGCTCATGAAAATTACAAAATATATCACCTTGATGCTTTCGTGGTGGTATCTTAAATGAAATCAGTCAACTGAATGCATCTGTATCTCAAATGGGTGTTTAAGATGTGTTTATGAGTTGTTTTCAAGGAAGTTTCTAGTGAAGACCCATCTTGACTTCAATTCTTAGCCTAGGACTAAGAAATGGAAAGACCTGACCTTGCTAGTCCTCTTAAGCAAAGTATGTTCTGATTCCTTGTTCCCCTTTCTCTTTTGGTCTTTTCCATATTGATATATTTCTCTACTTGAGCCAAAGACTCGTCAAAGTCATAGGCAGGCTTCTTGGCTAGAGATTAGAAAAAACTCTCCATCCTTTAAACCTTGAACGAAAGCACTAGTGAGCACTTCTTGAGTAGCTGAAGGGGTATCTAAGGCATTACGAGTGAATCTTTTCACATATTATCTTAATGGCTCTTCACTGCTACCATATACTACTTGAAAAGTGGTGAAGGAATAAAGAACTGAAATTTTCAAAACAATGATCGCCTACAGGGGAGATGGGCAAACCACCATTGGGCAGTTCTCCTAACATGGATAAGAAAACTCAACACTTTAACTCCATCTAAATATTGTTGGAGAAGGGCTTGATGCCTAAATTTGAAATGGTGCTCAGATGGATTTAAAGCCTTATTATCTTCATTAATTGACACATTACAAAGTTTTTAAGAAGTGGCTCATTTATGACCTCTTCAAAAAAGAGAGATTTTTTACTAAGCGCTAGGATTTTTTACTAAGCACAAAGGTTTCCTACCTGTCGGCAAAGTAAACTCTTTGAACTTCCAATTCTCTGTTGACTCCTTCCCTTTTAGACTACCTTCAGGGTAGTCAGCAAAATTTGATATCATGACTTACTCCCTTATTCGATCTTGAGAATATATTTCATCAGATTTTTCACCTTTAGAAGACTTTTACAACATTAGGTGATCTTTAAGGGCAACTTGAACAACCTCATTAATTATGGCTTGCAATTGCTCCTTGGTCAAACTAAATCATAAAGGCAATGGCCTTAGCTTTCTTTCTTTCATAATTCCAAAGAATAACAAGAGAAATATGTGGGTGGATTTCCACAAACAGAGCTAATGTGGGGCACCCAAAATCAACACTGTAATGATAGGTTGATTTTGAACACACGTATTCAAATGGTAATGCAAATAGAAAACAAGATAAGCACACAAATATACATGGCTTTTGAAAAAGAAAGCCCATGTCCGTGATGTAAAAAATGTGCAAATATTATGGTTAGTGTTCCTTCGGTACATTTTTTTGCTAACTATTTATGGAATTGAACTACAACAACAGTTTATTCCTTATTTATATAGCCCCCTGCATTCCCCACTACACTCATAGCTATTAACTCCTCAACAATTGCTATTGATCGCCTTACTTAGGAAGGATGGTTGGACCAACTTGTTGGAGGCCCGCCCAAGTTATCACACTTCAGGGATGGCAGGCTTCCTTTGTACCTAGTTTGCATTCATCTAATGCACCAAATCTTATTGTTATTTAGGATATGGACATTCCTCACATCACATGAAACTGCCTAGTGCTTTGCTTGCTCTTTCCTTTTTTCAGGTACCAAGACCCTCTACAATCAAGTCTACCATCCTGTCCTGGTCTTCTCATGCTTGAATATCATGATGCGATACTCAGGTGCCCATCCAATTCTGCATATTTGTTGATTTTTCTTCTTTTGAAGCTAAATGATGTACAATGTCACTTTCGATTGGGTGCCAACACTTGATTTGCGATACGTACTAAGAAAGAAGAATATATACTCTGAAAAACTAGATGGTCTATCACCACCACCCCAACATTCCAATTAATGTCAAAGTGATAAAACTAATTAATACATGAACAATGCTACAACTTACACTTCATAGGATATCTACAACTGTTAAATAATTAAGCCATTGTTTTCACTACTTTTATGCCAATAGATATGGTTAGGCTAGAACACATATATAGAAATATTTATCCGAGTGCTGGCCAAGTTGTCCAGTCAACACCTATACGTGTTGAATGCGATCGAGGATGAGAGTCAACAATATGCAGTGGATGCCATGCATATGCACACACACTCACACGTCATATACTACTTACCATGAAATTCCCATCTCCAACAATATAGAACGAATGAACAAATTAATTACTGGAGAATCATGAGTATGGAATTGGAACAGTTCTTTGCCATTCCTTTGATCTTTTCCAAGATAAATTAATTCCACCCATACCCTAATTAAGGAAACTTTTGACTTACATAGAGAGTAATTGGCTGTGTTACCATATGATAATATTTAATCATTGTATCCAAGAGGGGTTTAGTTGAAAGATGTTGTTTAGTATGGATTGTGTTGGAATTAGTAATATGTTTAGGTTTAAAATTTTGATGCTTTGAAAATTTTAATTTCTTTAAACATATGATTAGTTTATAGAGTATAAGTAAGTATATATATATATGTGTGTGTGTGTGTGTAAGGATATGTGTGTGTATATATAAGTATTTGATTTGATTATGAATATATATAATAATAGAAAAATAATTAATTATATATAGAGAGAGGAAATATTTTATTTAAATTTGAAAGAAATTTTACTGAATTGCATGTTTATAATACATTGTCTTTTAGAATTTTCCCTTTCATCATTGTTTCCCTCTCCACCCCCATTGTCTCTCCTCAATAGATTATGGATGCTGTTGTCGAGCACAAAAATGAGTTTCAAGATTGGGAACTCCTCTGTCCTTACTCGGTGAATTCCAACTCCACCACGATTACCTCCCTTAGCAGTATACTCTCCCTTCACGAAATCCATTCACTAGGCTGGCTTTAAGTCGACTATTTCTTAATAGATGACTGAGAGCATTCTGGGAACAATTTTGATGATGATGATGATGATGGTAAATGGACTATCTCAGATAATCCAAGTTGGATTCATCTTGAGTTGGATGAATACCCAACTCACCACCTTGATAAAGAGCACGGTAAGTTTTGGTTAGATTCTTGTACTGAATGGTTTGATGATCAAAATTCTACCAATTTAGAATGGAGAGATGAAATGCCTTCTTCCAAGAATGACCAAAATGAAGCCACTTCTCAAGGGATTATGGAAATATTTAATGAAAAAGGTGAAAAGGCGGGAATTTGGGAAAGTTTTATCTTGACTCTAGTGGATTTCAAGAGACCTTAGGTAAGCTTAATGACTTCTTAGGGAATTCTCACCTAGATTTGGCAGGTAACATGAATTTAATTGATGAGTCAGAAGTTTTAGTTGATAAAAGGAATGAAAGTGAGAATATTGCAAGTGGAGCCACAATTATAGACTACATAGGAAACAGTAAAACTGATGAGCTTGAAAAGAGAAGCATAGTGTGGTGGAAGATGCCAATGGGGTTTCTTTAGTACTTTGTCTTTTGAATGAGTCCTGTTTAGATAGTTTGTTGTAGCTCCAATAATAGGAGTTGCAATTTTAAGCCATAGATTGTACCAGATGAAGAAAAAGATTAGGGTATTAAAAATTAAGGTTACTATTGATGACAAGGTCAGTGATGTCTTGTGCATTATATGTGACTCATCATTTTATTAGATTTTAGAAGATTTTATGGGGAAATTGTTTGGTGAAAGTTCTCAAACTTGGTAGTTGGTACTTTAAATAGCTTTGATACACGAGAAGTTGTGTAGTTGTTTGAAATCAAGGAAGATAACTATCTAATTGATTTCTGGAAGAATTGATTGGCGAGGTTATTAACACTTGAATATGTATATTTATGTCTTTTTGAGAAATATTATCATTATGCTTTGTGTGGTTTTGGAATATTAGTTCCATTGGCCTATCCTTCTTGCAACCTCATAGAATTCTAGTTCTTGACATTGTCCTATTGCAACAAGAATAATTTTTTGGTGTGTTTAGAGAGATTTTATCTTGTAGAGTAACAATGTATGGCATATGTGGAAGATTTATTGCTTATGTCATGTGAGTTATATTAGTTTAAAAAAGGTGATGAAACATGATTTACTTCTTTCAATCATTTTAATAGTTTTGAATTAAATTTTTTAGCTTGTAAACATGTTGCTATAAGGTTTTCCTTTATGTGGAGTACTGCATGTGGACATGATTGATTTGTTGTGTGGAAAAAGATACATCACATAGGAGTTCTAATCTATTTATTGGATATTTATATGGTTATGATTGGTCTGGTGGTCAATTGATGGCCTCATTGTTGCTTATATAATTTTTTTCAATTTGTATTTTATGACATATCAATAGCTTTGGCATGAAATGTATGGCATATGTGTATAGTGTTGTTGACTTAACAAGACTTTGCCCTTAATTTGATTTTGACATCTCAACGCTATTGCATAAGAAAAATGTGTTTTCATTTCTTCAGTACAAAGAAGTAGATTCTTTACTTATTCCTTGCATATTAGTTGTTTTTCAATAGTCAATATTATACACATCAGTATATATTTTCAAAATTTTACAAAAGATAACTCAGGCCATTAGTCATGCTGCTTGTCTCAATGAAGCTTTGTCAGCTGCAAAACAAGTCCTAATGTTTCAACCTTCACTGCCTATTGTTGACATGACCACCGTATGGCCTGTAATGAGTTCAAGATGAGCAAAGCAATTGCTCTACATGAAACAAAAGGCATGAAGTTGTTGGTAAGTCGAGAATAATCTGTGTGTTTTAGTCTCCTTACGCTTTCCGAGGCTTGGTTGCTTGTAGAAAACTCACTATATGTTTCTTGAGATCGTGTGTTGGCATGGGATATGTTTTCTACTCTCTATAAGATCTTGTATTGAAAATTCATGTGATTTCCACAATAGAATGTATGTTCAGTAGTAGCTTATTGTTCCTATTATTGGTTAATGCTCATTCTTAGTTGATCCAAATACCAAAAGACCTAATTGCTTTGTATATCAATACTCCTTCATTATATTCACATGATAATAAAACATAATAGTTGATCAAGAGTCGACATCTTACAAATCCATTTTGATAAGGCTTATATCGTGTGGGTATGGAGAATCGACCACAAAAGAGTTGTTGTTAACTCACAACCACACCATAAAAGTGCTTATAAATGACCTTTGACTGTGACCTTCTTTCATGATGAGAAATCCAATAGTCCATCCACTTGACAATGTGTTGTTGAGGCGACAAGTGAGGTGAGAGTATATGAACGAGTAAGTAGCTAGTATGGCATGAGATGCTGTACTTAAGGCATGCATACCTATATCATGTGTTGAAAGTCAACGAAATGACTTGGACTTGTGTTATGTTTTTTTATTTATCATTAAGCTTAATGGTCGAGTTAGTTTGTTTAATTGGTGGATTAGGAGCAGGTATAAAAGGTTAAGCCGACTTGTACTTGCCAGATTTTTTCATTCTTTCTCTGTCCTTGTATCCAGAAAACTCTCATCCTCTGAAAGCAATGGTGGAAGTTTCTGTATTTTCTCTGGCTTGTTTTCTACTGATTTCTATTTGTTTCTATAGAGATCTTAGGTATTGGTTCGTATCATGGTATCATAGCAAGGTTTTCACCATTTAATCAGTGGTGTTTGAAGCACCACTCTGATTCAAGTCAGAGTTGCTCGTTCTGAATAGATTTCTCTGATTTATTTTCCTCTCCTTTCAATTTTTCATCGTTTCCACCATTTTATCGAAAAATCCGATCAGATCTGGACTAGATCTATTTTGTTACTTTTAGATCTAGTTGTTTTTGAGCTAGTTCATCGATAGATCGGTTGGTGTACTGTCAATTTCTTGTGGAGTGTTGTCTTTATGATTTACTGTTTTTCTTTTCTTTGTACTAACTCGGTGTAGTTTATGCTACTCATCTATTTCTATGCACTTCGTTAAGCAGACTTTCAGTTTTTAAGCATGTAGGCTTCTACCTTAGTTGTAGGTAAGGATAATCACTCTAATTTTTCGCCTAATCCTTCAGATCCTTTGACTCCTTTCAGACTTGAAAGTAGTGATACTTCGATGATGCCTCTTGTCACCGAACTGTTGATCATTGAGAACTTCATGAATTGGTCGCGAAATGTTAAGCGAGCTTTGTGAACTAAAATTAAAATTGGCTTTCTCATAAGTCAGATTTCGAAGCCTACCTCCATTACTGATCCATCTTTTAAACTTTGGGAAAGGTGCAATGACATGGTTGTATCTTAAGTGTTAAATTCTGTTTTATCATCTATTAAGTCAAGTCTGATATTTGTTGATGATGCCCAAGAATTATGGAATGAACTTCATGATTGGTTGTCACAGCACAACGCAACCAGAATTTATCAATTAAAGGAGTTAGTCTGTTTGAAATAGGCTGCAGACTCTATTTTAGTTTATTATGGAAAGTTGAAGGGTATATGGGATGAATTGCTGCTTTATGATGATATGCCTAACTGTACTTGTGGTCATTTGCGTGTTCTAGGTGATAGGTATTAAAGAGATTGTGTGATGCAATTTCTTATGGGTCTTAGTGATCTATTCACTAGCAAGAGATCAAGTACTGATGATGGAGCTTGTACCTCCTGTAAACAAGGTATTTTTCATTATTCAGCAATAGGAGAGGTACCATTTGGTAGTAGGAGGAAGTGGTGAAGCTGATGTGTTGGCTATGGCTATACAAAGGCCTACTGGTAACCACAAATAGGTGAGAAGAAAAGACAGACCATTCTGTACCTACTGTAAAATCCTAGGGCATAGTTTTGAGAAGTGCTTCAAAGATGGGAATGCACAACCACCCAAATGCAAACATTGTCAAATGATTGGTCATTTAGTGGATAAATGTTACTAATCGAAGGCTTATCCACCTGGACATAAATTACATTAGAAAGGGGCTACTAACAACTCTATTACTGCATAGGTCTCCGTGGGTGATTCTTTACCAAAGGAAGAAGGCTTTCCTTTCACTAAGTCCCAGCTTCAGTAGCTTGTGAACTAGTTGAATAACAGATCAAACACCAGAAAACAATAGGAGACTCATAGTGATGATATTTGTGACAATGTCAATTGCTTGAATGCCTCAGGTAAGTTCACTGAATATAATTTCAATTTCCAAAAGACCATTGTTAAGGATGCTAGCCTGGGATCTTAGATATAGATGCAACCAACCACATGATATGTGATGATTCCTTGTTTATTGGTAATATACTAAGTGTTCTTATACAGTTAGATTGCTTGATTGTAATGTAGCATATGCTATTGGATTGGGAAATGTTCAGTTATCTCATAATATTTTACTGCATAAAGTTTTGTTCATACCTTCTTTCACCTTTAATCTCATTTCAGTTAAGTCATTGACCCTTGACCTTAATTGTTGTGTGTCCTTCTTATCTGACAAATGCATTGTCCATGACCGAGCATCTTGGACCATAATTGGTAAAGGTGAGGTAAGGAAAGGTTTATATTGCTTTGACAAGCTTGAAATAGACTACTCTAACTTGTTAGCCAAAGATAAAACAACTGTCCTCAAGGATTTATCAAAATTTTCTCTCTCTATACACTTACAACAACCTTATGTTCTGTGGCATAATAGGCTAGGGCATTTGTCAAATGATAGATTGAAGTTAGTCAGTAGTGAGGGATTGAACATTTCTTTGGTTGATTGTGAAAATTTTCCCTATACAACTTGTCATTTAGCCAAACAACATAGGGCTCCTTTTCTAAACAACTCACATAGCACGTTAAAGCTTTTTAAACTTATGTGTTGTGATCTGTGGGGGCCATGCAGTGAGATAGCACATAATGGTAGCAGGCATTTTCTAACCATTGTCAAAGACTTTTCAAAGGCCACTTGGGTTTATTTACTAAAAACCAAAACAAATGCCATTCAACATCTTCAAAATTTTTGCAATATCATTTGGAATTAGTTTGATTGCTCCATTAAAATTCTTAAAACTGATCTTGGAACTGAATTTAATCTTGAAACTTTTTGTCATGAGAAAGGCATTATTCAACAAAAGTCTTATGTCGAGACTCCACAATAAAACAGAGTCGTAAAAAGAAAACATCAACATTTACTTAATGTAGTTAGAGTCTTAATATTTCAATCACACTTACCTCTCAAGTATTGGGGTGAGTGTGTGGTTACTACTACCTACATTATCAACAGTTTATCTACACTCGCTTTAGATAACAAAACTCCTTTTGAAATGCTTTTTAAAATAAAACCAGTTTACAATCAGATGAGAGTTTTTGGGTGTTTATGTTTTTGTACAACACTTACAACAAGAAGAAGGAAATTTGACCCCAGAGCTAAGAAATGTGTCATCATAGGATATTCATTTGGTATTAAAGGGTATAAACTTCTTGATCTTGAGACAAATCAGACTCCTGTGTTTAGAAATGTGGTCTTTTATGAAGATGTATTCCCTTTTGCCTTTATGAACAAACAAGATACAGAAGAATCTGTTTCTTTCTTGCACAATAACAGTGATAGTATCTCTGATTGTTCAATACCTCATAATCATAATTTTGACAATGATTCCCATAATTCATCAATCAGTCAGTCAGAACAGCTAACTTGTTGTAACGAAAGAAACACTAAGAGCTTACAACCTAATTTGTCTGGACAACAATTAAGTCTAGTTGAGCTTGAAAATAATTCACCCTTGCTAAGAAGATTAGCAATGTCAAGAAACATGTCAAAATACTTAAGTGATTACTATTGTCAGCAAGTAACTAATATTGCTTCACCTAAAATAGAGTTGGTGAATATTGTTCCGGTAACCCAGTATTTGAATGCTCTGCTTCTAAGGCTGATAATGTCTCTAAAATTTGTAGTGCAGGAAATTTAACAGATAACAACCTTAAGAAAGAACTAAGTTATTACAATGAGGCCTCACAATTTGCGGAAGGGTCTAATACAATGGAAAAGGAATTGACAGCATTAGAAGAAAATGGCACCTAGTCTCTTATTGATTTACCACCAAGTAAGAAAGCAGTAGGCTGTAAATATGTTTACATGATAAAGTATAAACTAGATGGATCCATTGAAAGATATAAGGCTAGGTTAGTAGCTAAGGGTTACGCAGCAATACAGGATGGATTATCAAGAAACCTTTTCCCTTGTAGCAAAACTAACATCTGTAAGAATTTTATTAGTTGTTGCTGTAAAAAGAAATTGATTTTTAGAATAACTAGATGTCAACAATGCCTTCTTACATGGTAATCTGGAAGAGGACATTTATATAATACAACTTCCAAGCTAGAACAAAGGCAAACCACATCAAGGATGGAAATTGAATAAAGCATTTATAGGCTTAAACAAGCATCTAGACAATGGAACCATGCATTTTGTGCAGCAATAAAGAAATTTGGTTTTGTTCAGCACAAAGTTGATTATAGTCTTTTTACTAGGATGAATCAAAGTTCATTCATTGCTATTGTAGTTTATGTTAATGATGTAATTATTGCAGTGAATGATTCTGAGCTGATCAAACAATTGAAAACTTAATGATGCATTCAAAATTAAAGATATTGGTGACTTATCTTACTTCTTAGACATTAAATTGATAAGAATAGAAAAGGGTATACATCTTTCCCAACACAAGTATGTACAAGACATATTGGCTGATTGTGGAATGAAAAATTGAAAAGTGTCAAAAGTTCTAATGGAGCAAAATATCAGGTTGAGCAAATATTATGGAGAGGCCATTCCAGATCTAACACATTACAGAAGATTGGTTGGGAGACTATTGTACCTGACTGTTACCAGATATGATATTTCTTTTGCTGTGCATATCCTTAGTCAGTTTATGGATATGCCTACTAATACTAATTTAAAGGTAGCTTATAACGTGTTACAGTATTTAAAACTGATTGTGCAGCAGGGAATTTATCTGTTTGCAAATGTAGATTATTAATTGATAGGTTTTTTTAATGCAGATTCGGGATCTTGTCCTGATTCTAGGAGGTCTATAACAAGTTACTGTGTAATGTTGGGAAGTTCCTTCATATCTTGGAGGTCCAAGAAGCAGTCTTTGGTTTCTAAATCTTCAGCTGAAGTGGTATACATGTCAATGGCTACTTTTTATACTGAAATAATTTCGATAAAATATGTCTTGGAAGCTTTGCAAGTAGACCACACAGAACTAGTCACAATATTCTGTGATAGCCAAGCAGCACTTCACATTGCTTCCAATCCAATTTTTCACAAGAGGACTAAACACATTGAGTTGGACTGCTATCTGGTAAGGGACTTACTGCAAGCTAGGGTCATCAAAGCCAAGCACGTGAATACTCAATGACAAGTTGCAGATATATTCACAAAGGCCTTGCTAGAACATACTTTAAAGACACATGTTGACAAGATGGAAGCTATTTGTTCATCACTCCCATCTTTTAGAGGGGGGGGGGGTGTTAAGAGTCAACGAGATGACTTGGACTTGTGTTATGTATTTTTATTATCATTAAGCTTAATGGTCGGGTTAGTGTGTTTAATTGGAAGATTAGCAGCAAGTATAAAAGCCAGAGTTGGCTTGTACTGTGCTAGATTTTTCATTCTTTCTATGACCTTGTATTTAGAAAACTCTCATCATCTGAAACCAACGATGGAAGTTTCTGTATTTTCTCTGGCTTGTTTTCTACTGATTTCTGTTTGTTTCCATAGAAATCTTAGGTGTTGGTTCGTATCATCATGTGTAGAATTGGTTTGATAAAACAATACATACACATGTTAAAACATTCAATACATCATCTATTGGTATAAAATATGAAAGAAGAAAAAAAAAAGGAGTGACTGGCTATAACCGATGCAGAGTCTATACAAAGGTCCATCCATTATCTAATTCAATTTAACACAAGCTGGTTTTTCTACCTAAAAACTCAACAGGAGATGTTATTCGAAACAAGCAAAAAGGAAGAGCGCGGTCAACCCATAAATTGATTATGCCATTTATTGAACATGAAAGAAAGGAAAAAAGTTGGAATAAAGGAATATAAACAAGTATAATAGATTAATTATAAGTAGTAAGACTATAAATTATACAAAAAAATAAACTAGTTAAGAAAGGAATATAATGTATGTGTTGACTAAGTAGTAGGGAACAAACAAACTGCATGATGATCCATCCCTCAGTTTTGCATGACCAAAACGAATGTGACCCCGGGTGGCGGGGGATTGAGGGGGATTTACTATTGCTACTAACTGTTATTATTTCCTTAGGGGCAGCAACTAATAGACAAATTTGTTATTCATTTCCGACGTGTCATTTAAATTGAATCGAAGTGTTAGGTGGTTCCTTCTTTCTCTCTTCAACAGCCAGAGAGAGATAGAGAGGTGTGGCCGCTGCCGGGATCTGGACGTCCGCCGATCATCTCTAAATTCCGATCTCTCTCTCCCGCCTCCCACAACTATTCCAATATCAAACAAGCCATGTCCCTTAACATGAAAACCTTATCACAGGCCTTCGCCAAGGCGTCGGCCGTCATCGAGAAGACCGTGCAAACCACCGTCCAAGAAGTCACCGGCCTACCTAGACCTATGCAGGACTACGACCTCATCGATCAGATCGGTTCCGCAGGCCCCGCCCTCGCCTGGAAATTGTACTCAGCCAAGTCGCGTGACGGTCACGTGCCTGCCGTCTACCCCACCGTCTGCGTCTGGGTCTTGGATAAGAAAGCTTTATCGGAGGCGCGGCAGCGTGCGGGCCTCTCCAAAGCAGCCGAAGATGCGTTTTTCGATGTGATTCGGGCTGATGCGGCCCGACTTGTCAGGCTGAGGCACCCTGGGGTCGTCCACGTGGTTCAAGCTCTGGATGAGAGTAAGAATGCCATGGCTATGGTCACAGAACCACTCTTTGCATCGGTGGCTAATGTGCTGGGGATTGTGGACAATATTCCAAAGGTGCCCAAGGAACTCGGGGGAATGGTATGGCCTTCGAAAATGATCTAGTCTTTCTGAATTTGATGGTTCAGTTCGGTTCGTTCTTTTGGCAATTCTGATTTTTGGCGCTATACATTTAATACCAATGACAAATAAGATGCATTTGTGCTTGGTGTGCTTAACTTGATGGGAATGAGTTAAGGGCATTCGGATGCGGAGGCAGGAATACAATTTATATTTCTTTGTCAGATGTTTTATTGAGGAAGAAGATGGGATATTCAGAATCATATACCCACACAGTCTTTAGTAAAATTCTGCGACAGCTAGTATTTTAGCTCTCGCCATAACCAGTGCAATTTAATAAAGGATTTTAGATATCAACCAGAATCCCTTTATATGAAATTCCGCCAATTATCTCATCATTCGCAGACTCTGTAACCCTTTAAACATGCATTGGGAAATCTTGTACTATTTCTATTTGGATTTTAAATTGCTCGTTTTGATTTATGAAAGTACCATTATTTCCTTGGTTCCGTGTGAAATTTCAACTTTGTTTAAATTGGGAACTTATGCTATTCACATTTTTACTAGGAATTTCCAAAGTGTTGACTATATTCTGCTGCAGGAAATGGGACTGCTGGAGGTGAAGCACGGCCTGCTTCAGATCGCTGAGACATTGTACTTCCTCCATACTAATGCACGCCTTATCCACAGGGCTATATCACCTGAGGTTATGATTTCGATTTGTTTTTTCTTTTCAAGATTTTAATTTGAATGTTAACTCATAGATTTTTAATTTTCTTTCTGTCTTGGAGGGCACATTGTGTTGTGTGAATCAGCTGATTTGTTATTTTTTTGGTAGCAGACTGCCCTCATTACATCCAACGGAGCTTGGAAGCTTGCTGGTTTTGGTTTTGCAATATCAACAGATCAGTCCTCCGATGATTGTGCCAGCATGCAGACTTTCCACTATGCTGTGAGTAATATATTCATCAATATTTGTAAATATGCATGCGTTGCTTTTTCACACTTGAGTATTTTTCATCTGTTTTATTATTTGCATTCTTTCTCTAAATTCTGTTTATGGGATAACCATATAATTGTAATGGACTTAATGGAAGGAATAGATCGACATGCTGGAGAGATTGGGCGTTTTGCTTATGTTACTTCACCAAAAGAGCCGGAATATTTCAGGATGGATGCCTTCTCCTTATTTGATTTGCATTAGAGGAGCTTCTTTATTTTTAGGCACTCATAACAGATTGTTGTGGGGCACCTGATAGTGTTCTGCTCCAAGTCGGTTTCGCTTTTATACCTGAGGCAATCTGTTCTGAAGAAAACTTGACTGATTTATGGAATTAGACTCTAACCTACTTCCGTTTATTAGGAATATGATGTGGAAGATTCTGTACTGCCCCTTCAGCCATCATTGAACTACACAGCTCCTGAGTTGGTCCGAAGCAAAACATCCTCTGTTGGGTCTGCCTCTGACATTTTCAGTTTTGGATGCCTTGTTTACCATTTGATAGCTCGGAAGCCTTTATTTGATTGCCACAACAATGTGAAGATGGTATTCTTTTCGCTTCTCCTGAACTTTTGCATACTGTTCTATGGGATAATTCTATTGCACTATGATTTCTGGAAATAGCCGCACCTGCTTTCTGATCCGTTACGCTAAATTATGTACTCTCAGTGTCTTTTATATTGCGCAATACACATTATAATTTAATTTATTTTAATTCTTATGGTCTGGAAAACAGGGAAAACCATAGCTGGGACATAAGCAAATAATCTTTTTCTGGTTTATAAATGTTGTTACACCTTCTCCTCTTAAGGCGTAATGTTGGGAATGGATCTTGCAGATTCGTTCATGTCTATTCACTTTTGGTCAGATCTTCTGTTGTGAATAAGCATATTTTCTGAATTTGTATATGAGGGCATACTCAGCTAATGTCCTTATTCTTGCTATATATTTCAGTGAGCTAGAACTTTAGATGAATCCTCCTGTATGATTTGTATATTTATACTTCTTATTTATATACAGAAAAAGGTGTTATTTTTTCCATTTTCTGAAGGACGCTTAGACGTGACATTTTAGAAGTTGCTTCACCAATTTAGCATTACGTTGTTGTGGGACTAATATCCCTCCCCTTTAGCCATGTGTCTGTCTGCAATAAATTTAGGTGAAAGATCTCATGGACCTATTAGAATCTAGAGTGCCAAAGAGGAATTATTTGCTTTGCATGAGCTACTTGTGCATAGAGATATACAATTATATACAAGGCATAGCTTAGGTGCATTGCATGAGTTCGATTTAGTTGATTTTGAAGTACTCTGTCAAAAAAACATGACAAAGGAGTTGCAATTATTTGTTGTTCGTTGGTGCTAAACACGACCAATTCACCAAATTTAAAGTGTGGAATTGTTAAAATTAGTCGATTAGGTTTCTTTGATAGGCTAGATGCTGATTTTGGACCGATTGGTCCCAAACTCAACTTTGCTCAGCGTCAAATATAATCAAACCTAGAGTTTCTAATAAAGTTAAATATACTTGGTAAATTAAGATTGAGCTTTCTTAAGCATTGTCTTACTGTAACATGACACAATGTGTAATGTTGTAATATTGCCTCACATGTTTTCAAAATACAAAAGCATGCTAAATTCGCATTTCGCACAATTTAAACAGTGAATGAGAATTTGGCTTAAACTGCTGATCTCTGACGTTTCAGTTCATGACAACTATGATGGACGTTCTGAGCTAAGTTATAGGGCATTGCTGCTGTTGTAAGAATTGCCAATCCCGTTTGCTCTGGTTTGATTTTTTCTAAAATTCAGATTACACAATACTTCAAAAGGATACTATAATGTTATATATTTAAGGAAATGAAAGGATATTAAGAAGCTAAAAGCTCTAGCAGTGTTTGGTGGAAGTTTTGAGAGTGCTAACAGAAATTTGTGGACCATAAAAGAAACAGTAGACAAACAAATTAATATGGAAGTAGCTAAATCGTCCTCAATAATTTTGTTATCATTCCGCTTTTTTCTAATTTTGCATTTGATGTGCATGTCCTTGTATAGTGATTAATGGTTTTTGTCCAACCTTTTTTTGGCAGTATATGAATAGTCTGAATTACCTAACTAGTGGGGCATTTTCCACCATACCGAGGGACCTTGTTCCTGATTTGCAGAGAATGCTCTCAGCTAATGAAGCTTCAAGGCCAACAGCATCAGATTTTACTGGTTAGGATTGGTTCCTTTTGTCTATGGCTCTTATCAATCCTGTTTACAATCACTAGATGCGTAAAATCTTTAATGTGTATGTGTAAGTTGTTCTGAATAAAGTCTATAGCTTAAAAAATGAGGCTATGTTTGTTTTCAGTTTTAGGTATGTTTTTAGGGGCGTTCGTCTCTAGAATTGTATATGAGTAAGAAAGAGACAAATAAAATTTAAAAAGTATAATGATTGTAGTGTGTTTTAAAAGGAAAAATGTGAAAAGAAAAAACCATAGCTTGTGTATTGAATTTTTCTTGTGTTCCTTATTTGCTTTAATGTGCTTTGTCAGCTTACAAAAAATATTTTCTGCAGCCAAAAAATATTTGAATGATATATTGGTTATCTTTTGCCAAATATCTGTTCCATAATTCAGGTTCATCTTTTTTCCGGGAGGATACTAGGTTGCGTGCTCTTCGCTTCCTGGATCATATGCTCGTATGTATATTATCTTTTAGCTCATTTTTGATATACTTCTTTAGACAGTTAGGATACAACTTTTTGAAGGTGAAATCTGATCTTGCCTCTGGTTGCCTCCAGGAAAGAGATAACATGCAAAAAACTGAATTTCTAAAAGCACTATCAGAAATGTGGAAAGATTTCGACCCCCGTGTTTTGCGGTATAAGGTTTGAGCTTTTGTGTTGCCATTAAGCTATTTAAATCTCAGTTATTTTTCTGTCATAGTATGTTGACTGCATATTTGTCAGGGTCACTTGCACCTATAGTTTCTCCCTCTAAAAATGATAAATGACATCGAGGTACAGAAGATTAGTTGTTTGTTATTACTCTCTCTGTTTCTCTCTGTCTCTGTCTCTCTGCCCCGCCCTTCTCTCTCTCTCTCTATATATATATATATATTATAAACTAACAATTATACTTGTATTTCTTATGTAAAAGTGACTTGATTCAGCACCTCATCTTGTGATATATGTATTGCAATGTCTATAGGTTGGGTCTGGTTGTGTGCCAAAATCTGAGACCCAAAATGACAAAAAGGGGGCATGTTTTACCCATTAGGCTCTATAGATTTCACATTATTATCTTATAGATATTAGAGAAATATTATATTAATGAAAAATTTCCAATACAATCTCAATTTTTTTAATAAAATAAATTAAATATCTGTATTTTACTATTTAAAAATTTTAAAAAATTCACGCATATTTATAATTTCTGTTAATATATTTTTAAACATAAATTAATATTTATATGTATATAAGAATGTTATATTCATATTTTGTTTGTAAACACTTATATAATAGGCTTTTTTTTTTTTGTTTTAGTATGAATATAAATATCATCATATAATTATATACATACTAAATAGAAAATTTATATTATTTTAAGTCAGGTGCAGGTCCAAAAATATAAATCTAGATATTTATGGTTCGGATTTTGTCATCCTAGACATACATTTATCATACATAAATTGATTCGAACTATTGAAAAATTAGTTCAATTGTATGAATATTATAGAATTAATCCTCACAAAATAGAAACACTGCTAAGACATCAAGGGTTAGATATGGTCAATACACGAGTTCTGTTAGTTTACAAATGAAGGTCTTTTTAAGGGATTCTAGCTGTAAATTTGGAAGTTTGTGTAGCTGGGCGATTTGGATGTAGTTAGCCCTATTTGTCAATGTTACTAAGTAATTGCAAATCAAAATCTAAGGAGAATAAATTCATTCAATATTTGATCTTGTTAAGTGTAGTCTTGGACCTTAGGTTTTATGTGCATTAATGCTCACAGTGTCCCGTCTTATGATAGCCCTATGATTATTATCGTAAATGATTTCTGCCTTCTTTTCTGCTTTTCTGTAGTTTGTTATGATAATTGTGAGGGTGTAATGAATTTTTCACTATGCTTTTCTGATTTTATTTATCATGATGTTTGAAAAGTTTTGGTGAAGTGAATTGTAGATTTAAAATTCTGTATGCAGGTTCTGCCGCCACTCTGTGCAGAGCTTCGAAATTTGGTGATGCAACCTATGATTCTGCCTATGGTTCTGATAATAGTGGATTCCCAGGTTCTGTATTAGTTCATCATTGCATTCCAAAGTCTCTTTGGCATGGATATGTGTACTGCTGAAATGATTTTTTTTTCGCAAGTTTTAGTAATATTCATGTGGTCAAGAAGTTTTCATTGTGGGGCTATATCAGTGTGCTTATTGGTGCTGTGACTTTTTGCACAATGTTAGATTAGAAAATGACATGCAATGAATTTTGTCGCTTTATTTATGATACTTGAGAAGGTTCATAAAATGACTAGTCTTATGATACAATGTATTGATAACCTCACACCGCATTCAATTGCTAGTCCAGTAAGCGCATCTGATGGAGCTCACCTATTCTTTTTGTAACTCTACACTCACATAACATTGGTTATTCATACAGCTTCTATAAGATTGATTATAGGTTTATGCCCTGCAGGAAAGAAATGATTTTGAGCTATCAACCCTACCAGCTCTCATCCCTGTCTTGAATTCGGCTTCCGGAGAGACGTTGCTGCTACTTGTGAAGCATGCGGAACTTATCATCAGCAAGGTAATGGAATTTTCTGTAAGCTGCCATTTATGTGCATGATTAGTTATTTATGTTATGGAATTTGCTTTTATAAAATTGTTAAATTCATCCGTGGTTAAGTCCTTTGGTTTCTAAGCATGTTGATGACTTCCAGTATGGAATCATGATGTTGTCATTGGAATAACTATGCTTTCCAGATTGAAATTGTTTTATGGTGTTGAACAGAGATTTGCATTCAACAACACTATGAAAGTTATGTGACATTATTTAAAAATAAAATCTTGAAAAAGCTTTCAACTTATTAAACCTGAATAACATTTCAACATTTTAGTTGTTAATCAATCGTGGACTTAATTTTTCATATAAATAAAACCAAAACTTGTTTATTGAATCAGACCAAATCAGTCGACACAAGTACATGAATAAATTAATTAACATAAACAAAGCAAAAATTTTGAATAATAAATAAATAAATTCATGTTAGCTGTGTTAGTCAGGAAGATATATACTTCAGTTGTATTCAAATGCTCTTTAGAGCACAATTCGTACAGTAAACATAATTTGGCCCCACAGTTAAGCTACAGTGCACATGAACAGTGAAAGGCCTAGGCCTGTAATATCATTTCATAGGGTATTATGGTGGGAAGATATTGAAACGTATAAAAAATAGTTAAACATGTAATGCATTCATAGTATTTCTGAAAGTGTGAGTGCTTTATGTTTTGCCAGGGGCATATATGCATGATGCACACATGTATGTAGTCACTTTGTTGGGGCAGTGTGGCAGTGGCACTGTGGCAATTTTCCTTTTTCAACTCTTGTAATGTTATTTGTTTGCAAAATCGGAGGGTTGCACATATGGTGGTATCTTACTTTTTACACTTGGCAGGCTAGTCAGGAACACCTTATTTCGCATGTTCTTCCCATGCTTGTTCGAGCTTATGATGACACTGATGCTCGCTTGCAAGAGGAAGTTCTCAAAAAGACTCTGCCACTTGCAAAACAATTGGATGATCAGGTGATTGCTAATCGTATTCTGGTTGATTACTTTACATTTTGGCTACACATAGCTTAATATATATCCTTTGTCCTTGGACACCATTTTTTTTTGTAAATAACCGGTCAAATGATGAAGTTGATATTGTGAGAGACATTGTACTGCGCTGTAGCCTGTTATTTAAATTAGATTCACTTTAGAATCAAATGGTAATTATGCTATTTACATCATTAGGCTGTGTGCCTAGTGTTTTTCCCCCTTATTTTTATTCTTCCTTTTATGAGACCAAAGAGGAAATTTATTGAACCCAAACCGTGTTTGCACAATCTGCCCTTAAATTGAATATTTAACATTATTGGCATAGATCGTTGTGTTTCTTGTGCATGCGTTTGCTTTAAAGCTGTCTAGGAGGGCATGTCTGCTATTTATCAGAACTTAATCAGCTAACCACGAACATCTGCATTGACCATCTCTCATCTTGAACAAATTGTGTCATATAGTACTTGATTGCTATGATATATGTAGCCTTAAAATTAATAGCACTGTTTACTTCAACATCCTCTTGCAGGGAGGTGATTATTTTTCGGTAAATTGATTTGGGAATCTGCGATGATAGCTAGATATATATGTGTAACTTGACTTCATTGGTGGAAATAAATTGGGAGATGCCTGTCTTGCCGGAAGATGGCTTGTCTTGAAGAGTTAGATTACTCTGAGATAAAAGATATAGAAAAATAAGTAATTGATAATTGCATCCTGATAAGTACTAGCAATGTTGGGCTACAAGACTTAATTGATTGAAATGAGTTGTGGGTTGAGTCTCTTTAGACTGAGTGACAATCATGGGCTGAAATAAAGTAGTTTGGGTCATGTTCATGTTATTGATTTGATTTTTTCTCTTTTTAGGTATTAAGCTGAACCTAAAATCTGTGTTTACTCTTTTAGGCTATTAAGTTATTCATTTAGGCTATTAAGTTACTTAGATCTGATAAAAAAATGCATAAATTGTAAGCTGTTTGGTTGTCTAATTCTAATGGTTTAGTGACTTTGTGTTGGGTAATTTGTGTTAATAGTCTGTAGATTTAGTGAAAGGCATGTCTTTTCGTATTAAGGTCTACCTTGAATTATTTTGTTTTAAACCTGTTTCCACTAATAGTGCTGTTGGTTTGCCTACTTGTGAATATCAAGCCCCTGCCTCATGGAACTGCAAACAGAGAAGACCAAGTAGCAGTCTCATGGTTGGCCTTCTGTCTACCCATGTGTTACATCAGTGCTATTGCCCAAAGGACCGTGATTTGTTTGCTAAGTTCTCAATAGAGCAAATTGAACATTATGAGCAAGAGTTATGTTTGTTTTAGTTTTTAGGTGTATTTTTCTAGAAATATGTGTAAAAGTGGGGGGGGGGGGGGTGGAATTTGAAAAGTGTAATAATTGGAGTATGTGTATTTTTTTGAGTGAAGTATAACAAACATGGCTCAGATTTTCGTGTTCAATTTGAGAGTGTTGAAGAGTTAGATCAGAACTCAACTATCAGTCATCTATTATTGTCTGTCTATTATCTAGAGTAGTAATCTAGATTAAATGTTTAGTTGGTTAAGAATCTAGTTGATTTTTTATTTTCTTTATATATATTTATTGTAACCACTCTCTATAGAGTGTAGGCTTTTTCAATTAGTCAGAGAAATCAATGCTTTCGTTCCAACACATTGCTATTTGCATTTTAGTGTACTCTTTACATAAAAACGTTCCTAATTTATATTATTAGACTCGTAAACGAACACCTAACACCGTATGAAATAAGAAAACACAATATTCTAAACTTACACTAGGTAAAAACATTTAAAATATCAAACTCAAAATTTTAAATATTATATTCTATAATGTTTTGTAACACTTTTCCTCAACTTGAAATGGAGTTGTGTCAAGTGTTCAATTTGGAAAAACCAAAATAAAACTAGTAGACAGCTATAGAAAGCTAGTATAGTAGACAGCAATATTAGGAAGATTAGTAAGGTAGGCAATAGCAGAGAGCCAGGCAACATGAGAAATCACACTTGTTTGTGGCAAACAATAGAGTAGAAGTTGCGCATGATATAGACAATGGTAATGGTCGCAATTAGCTGCACTAAATAGGAGTAAAGGTTGCAATTAATAGCCACAAATAGTAGTTGCGGTCACAATAATTTGTGACAGATAACTAGAAATAGATAGAAATTAGGTTTACTTAGGGCAATAGAAAGTAGATAGAACACTTTGAGAAAATCAGCTTAAGAAAGTATTAAAACCAGATTGTTTTTCCTTCTTTTTAGGGGAGAAAATATGTTGAAATAGGATCGTAACCCATTTTGATGTCATGCTTGAAGATTGGAAGAATTGTATAATATTCTATTATTTAAAAGTGGTTCAAATCTATAATATGAGACTAGTAAATAATGCCAAATATAACCCTGTGGAATATCAAACAACCTATTCTAAATCTATAATAGGTAATGGCATATCAAATCAAATATCCTAAGTATTCTAGCTAATATTTTAAATGTTTAAAGATATTCTCTAACAAGAGTAGCATAGCAAGCACATTGTAATCTTTATTTGGTTGATTTTTCTTGGGGGTTAAACCAATGCTCTTAGGTTAGGAGTTTAGTTATTTGCTCATTCCTTATCTGTTCTCTCCTTGCAGCTAGTTAAGCAAGCTGTTTTGCCTCGTGTTCATGGATTGGCTCTAAAAACAACTGTTGCTGCGGTACGTAATCTTGTTGGATTTAGGATTCCAACTACCCAAAGAACATAGATGTGAATTATAATTCTTCGGCTATTTTATCCTTTTTGCAACTAAATTGAGACATATTATTTTACCAGTCTGTTGTGAATCATTTTATGTGTATTTCCTCTATTTTTCAGCAGTCCACTCATGATCATGCTGATAACATGATTAATGCAAGAAATGTCACTTTGGTAGTCCTATATTGACAACTGACTGACCATGGTGATCTCAAAATAAGAATATTTTGTTGTGCAAAATTTTTTGGGCCTCCTCCCCCAAAAGCTAGCAATATAAACAATTCCTCTTAGTTTAGTTGTTGCATTTTGTAGTAAATTATCTTGTTTGGTCAAATTCAATGATGCTACTTGTCTCCCTAGTAAACATGCTTGTGGTCAATTTATCCGTCTAAGAGCTACATTTTTCTTCATTTGGCAGGTGAGAGTGAATGCTCTCTTATGTTTTGGTGAAATGGTTCACATGCTAGATAAGAGTGCTGTTTTAGATATCTTGCAAACCATCCAACGATGTACTGTAGTTGATCATTCTGCTCCAACTCTAATGTCTATTCTTGGAGTTGCAAGCTCGATTTTGAAACAGGTTTGGGATTTTTAGGATTGTTGGTACTAGGCGGTACTGAAACTTCTGGATAACGACATCCCACTTTTATCTTACCATGGTCATTTCTGTTTGTTTGTTCCAGTATGGTGTTGAATTTGTCGTGGAGCATGTTCTTCCACTGCTCATACCTCTTCTCATCACTCAACAATTAAATATTCAGCAATTTGCAAAGTATATGCTTTTTGTCAAGGATGTGTTGAGGTAGGATTACCATCTGTTGTACTACACTCATCACCTCTTACTAACTTGTGGCTCCCACATTTTAAGGTTCTAATTTCATTTGACATGTGTGCTTTCGGACTTGCACAACGTATATGTTCATTTGGCTGGTGCTGCATAATTTTGTTTTCCTGTTTCGTTCAGGAAAATTGAAGAAAAGAGGGGGGTAGCTTTGACAGATTCTGGAATCACTGAGGTAAGATCATCTGCAGCGGAGGGATATACATCAGGACAAACAAATACGACTTCATCCACTGGCCCATCTACTGCAAAGTGCAGTACATCATGGGATGAAGACTGGTTACCAGCAAGGATAGCCTCAACAGCCCTGCAGTCCTCAACTACAACATTGACCACTCAGCCTGAATTACCAAGTCAGTCTGCTCAAGGAAACTCTAGATATACCATGTCCTCAGCATCATCACTAGCCTCCACTCAACAACTTCCTTCGTCGTGTCCTGCGGTTGATATTGAGTGGCCACCTCGATCTTCATCAGGTGTTGCAACTCGATTTGGTGACTTCAGAAATCAAAATGGAAACAAAGGCACTTCCGATTCAAGTTTGGATAATATAGACCCTTTTGCTGACTGGCCACTTCGCCCTAGTGGTGCTTTGAGTGTTTCCGGCTCTCTGAACAATGGCACTACAGCATCATCAGTTAACAGACATGTGCGCAGCAATAGTGCAACTACGACCAATGGTTTGAGCTCTCAATCTGGATCGTGGACCTTCGGCAAAGAGACTCCTAGCGAGTCCAGGAGCCAGAATCAAGGAATTAGTTCATCAAGTGTTGGTAGTGGACTCAGTTCACACAATTCACTTGTGTACATGAAGCAAAATCATGGCCTTTCAACTCTTGGTTCTTCCACTGAGAAGGCAGCAGGACCAGCCGGATCTATCTTTGCTCCCAAGAAAAATGAGCATATTGCACCAAGGCTGGCTCCACCTCCAACAACTGCCGTTGCTAGAGTTGGAGCACGAGGGAGGGGAAGTCAGGGGCCAAACAGTTCTAGTTGGGTGTCACTCTCCAGTAATATGAAATCCCAAACTGAGCATCCCCCTCTACTGCCCGATTTGCTCTAGTTGCTGCATTAACTTCTACTTGATGTTTAAATGGTGTAAAAAGAGGTACATATCAACCTCATTTTGTTGTCCTCTTTGAAAGATGACTTCTTCGGTGATCGATGAAGCAGATTGGTTGTCCTCCAGTATTCTGAGGTTTGTTGTTGCATAGGATGTAGTTTTGTTCTTTGGTAGCACAATGCGTTATAGATTGATTCATAGGAAAAATTTTCTTCATTCTTTCCTTCGCCACCCCTCCCCTCGGTCCCCCACAAAGGGGAGAGAGAGAGAGAGATGTGTTGTTGAACGAATTCATTGTAACAGGAGAAACGATAAAGAGAGGTGATCTATTGTTAGAGTTTGTGCGGGAAATCTTGTGTGATGGATACCTTCCGCTGTGCCCGAGTCGGGCGATTTGAGATGTGATTTTTGTTTGTGGTCTCTTACTACCGGCTTGTCATTTATTTTGAAGCTGTATATAAACATTTCACGAAACGTCTTAATAATGTATTTTGTTTGTGATAGCGAAGGTGAATGATTTGTGTATGTATTCGTGTGTGTTGCTCATAAATACGAAAACAGAACAGTTTTCAATTAATACGCATTTGCGTTTTTTCGTTTTTTTTTTTTTTTTTGATTTCACTGCATGTTATCTGAATGACAACGACGACCGACTATGCGATTGTCCTCACAATTGTCTCTTTAGTCCACGAACCGCTTACGTTAAAGCTATTGTTCATCGTATTTGAGGCATCTACACCTAGTATTTAATATTTTACTAAATATCATAATTTATATATGTATTTTTTTATTACTTCTTCAATTTTTACTTATTTCATTATCTTTCTTCAATTTTAATTTATTTTTATTATTTTTTATTTTACGAATGCATAAAATTTATATTTAAACACTATCGTTGTCACTCATTATTATGGTTGAACGTACTAGTCTTGAGTTCCTTTGTTTTTAATTGATTATATATTTTTTTTTCTTTCAAATTTGTAGCTCAGTCTTAATTCTTTTTTTTTTTTTTAAAAGTTTTTATCTATTATCTTATAAACGCAATAAAATGTTCCTCCTGAATTGCCTTGCTCGAATATGAATATCTTGCATGACCTGGAGCAAATTTAAGATTTTCCAAATCCCTCAGTTTCTTTTGGTGGATTGATTATTAAAAGACTCTGTTCTTATTTTTTTAATAATTGTTGCCTACTTTGTGAAAGCGTTTTTATCGGTATATTACCAAAATCGGTTGATTTAATAATGATGTACTTAGTAAAATGCATCAACGAAGATATTTAATTTGGAGTATCAGTGTTTCTTTTGTCTGATTCGTCATTTTTTTGAGTGTTATTATTACGAGTGAGATAAGAGAAAAAGCTATAGAAGAATACTAATTATAAACAAGAACATAATATTCCTGCACGCACACATAGCGAATTAAGTAACATCGACCATTGGATCTTATACAACTCAAGGCGCAAGACAAAAGAAGCACCAGCCATGGCCTGCTCATCACGTGCCCAAGATCTGTCATTTGTCGTCACTGTTGGCTAACAATGGAGCTTGTGGATGGAGTCTCAGACAAAAATAATATCATATCCATCCATCAGAATATATATGATTCCATCCCCTGATCCAGAATATGCCAATCCAGCCGTCCTCCAATCCCTCCACTTCTTGCAAACTTGCCATTAATGGCATTCAGGAACGAGTCCCTGTATGTTATGCTGAAGCCTGGATCTCCCAATTCCTTGAATACCATTTGGTTTCTTCAAAATGGCCTTAGAATCCCACCATCAATGCCATCTGCGCATCATCGCCCACCGCCCATAGCCTGTCGTGAAATCACACGCCCGCCCACCCGCAGCGTCTCTCTGCAGGATATATATTCACACAGCGTGCATGTTCGCCCCGCGTCCTGAAATCAATCTCTTTGACAAGATTGTTGGTGATAAAATTTTGACAGCCTAGATTGTATTAATTTGCTTTCTGTCCGGAATTGAACGAATCTCTATCTTAGGATCCTTCCATGCCTACTTCTACTAGGTGTTCGTTGTCGATGGATTTGACATGCGAGGCCATCTCTTGCACCCAAGCCTGTCATGCAGTCAACAGTAGTCCAGATGACGGAGAAAGTCGGAAGACAAAAGTAGCTGGAGCCCGGAGAAATTGAAATTAAAACGTTTAGGTTTATGGACACATACAGTGAGGGTGTTGGCAGAGTAGTGACTGATTGGCATCGACAAGTTCCCTAGCCACGACTGTTGGATCGTCCTCTTTATAAGCAACCCCGCGCGGACCGTGTTGATACACGTACGTGTGCATACGAATTAATTAATTAGTAATATTGGAGTATATATCGAATTAAATAAACGCATGCGCGTATAATAATGAGTGTGAATGCATGGAAGAGTATTTAACCTGGCATGCATGTCCGGTACTCGTAGTATCATCCCTTGACAAGTCCATTGGTGTAGAAATGCCCGCATTTGCTGCCCACTTCACGTACTGGCCTCTTCCGCCAAACTCCTGATAATTGGCGGCCTCGGAAACCACAAAATCTCTAGCGCCCGGAAGACACGGATAAATCCATGGATTGAAGATTTTCGCAGTACAATATTAGAAAAGCACTCAATATTCATCCTCCCCGGCGCTTTCTAATTGTCAAGAGGTAGGTAGGTTTATGCACGACCATACACACACACACATGCACGCACAACCCTCCTTTCTCCACGTGTTTCTGTACATACATGGAAATATTGCAAAGGTAGATGATTTCAAGTTGTAGCCAGTACGAATTATATATATTGTGTGTGTGTGTGAGAGAGAGTGGTCAACACAGGGGGTCGATAAATTGCAGAAAGACTAATTGACTTGTTCAATTTCTTATTATTTTTTTTTTTAAACAATTGTGCAGGCAGCTTGTACTGCTGGTGCTGTCTGGGTACTGGATTTTTGTGGGCCTTGAATTAATTTTCACCATCGATATACATATAGTAATATTTGAATCAAATTAACTCGGCAGAGATTTATGCTAAAGGCGCCATCGAAGCAAGCTAATTAGTATTCAATTTCATTCGGTTGTTGAGGATCAGATGATGGACGGACGGATGGATATATAAGGACGAGGGCGCATCATTACAGAATATATACGAGTATATATATACACACCTGAAAATATTATGTGCTTCACACGTATGGAATATGTGTTTAAATTAAATAATATATAAATGTATCATATATCACAATTTTTTTTATTTATATAGCTTGATTATTTTCAAAAATTAAGTTATATATTTACTTTCTTTTGCTCGTCATGAGGCAGAGATATTGTTTTCTTACTTTTAAGAATAATTTAATATGGTAAATAAAAGTTGATAAAAATTAAAATTTTAGATTTTGATATCATGAGTTTTATTAATAAATTAATTTTTCGTGGTATCTTTTAATTGAGTAAAAATAATGATTAAGAAAATTTTCATGTAAATTATAATTTTTATAATTAAATTTTGATTGATAAGAATACCATTTGAATATATATTTTTTCATAAAGCCATTGAGTCAAGTTAAAAAAAATTAATAAAGAAAGTTTTATTTAAAATTTGAATTATACAAATAAATGAGAAAAATACACTTATATTTATTATGAAAATAATTGTTTATGAGCTAGAGATCTAAAATGTTTTTAAAATTGAATATCTCTTACATTTTGACGTACATATATTTTTACAAAATTTACCTTATGAATGTAATGTTTAAATTGATGATAATTAGCTAGAATAAATTCATGTCCATATTAACTCTAATTTTGATATTGCATCATTATATATGAACTTTGTTGTATTTTTTGAATATGATAAACCTTTTATGATTATTTTGTAAGAATATATAGCTTCTATTTTTAAATTAATAATCACTATCTAATAAATTTAGGGGTTTCAATAATAGCCATATATGAAATTGAGCACAGTTTTGTCTATTCTTTTCAAGTGTAATTTTTATACCATGTATGGTCATGCTCGACAGTGCATGTGTTGAAGTAAATTCCGTACATTATTGCAAAGTAAAACAATGGATGAGAACATGAGAATATAATGATCTTATCATGACATCATCTTTCTCTCATTTATATTGGAACGTTTTGATTTACCAGACACCGATTGCTGTCTTGAAAAAAAAAAGTATTTCCCTTTTTACAAATAGGACATTCATATTTGTTCCAATTAAATTGGATTTTCTCATTTTTATATTGGCAATTCAACATAGGTTGATATATACACTATATATATATATGTGTGTATGTGTGTGTGTTTCTCTTCCTACCAATTTTTAGATAAAAATAATTTGACATAGTATGTGATTGTTTAACATTTAAAATATCAGTTAATATTCAAAAGATCCGATTGATGTGGGTCGTTAACATACCAAATTAAATTTATAGTAGAACCTAGTACTAGGTGATTATAGGTATCGTTCCCTGAGGAAAGGTTATGTGTCTATTGATATAACAAAATTCTTATTAGTTAGGTCGTTAAAAGGTTGCAAGAAAAGAAATAACTAGAAAAGAAAGAACATGTTCGGAAAAAAAATTGCAATTTTGAAAAAAAATGACGTACCAGTAATTGAGGGGTCTATTTCCTTGTGTTGTGTTGGTTTTCAATCTAAGCTAATTGATGTAAATTATCAGTTTAATTGTTTTGTTATAAATTGTTAATTCTAAAGTCTATAGGATATTCTTCCAAATTTTCCTATATCTTCGATTCAAGATTTCAACAGGTTTTCCCAAGCCTTTTCTAGTCAAGTGATTTAGTTTTATAATTAACAATAGTTTACCCGCACTAATTCTATGATTTCACTCTTGTTATTCTTATAAAATTAATGTTCACAATTGGTTGTCTAGCACGCACATTGTACTCCCGTTATTCCCTGCACAACCTTGAACTAATTATAGAGTTGATCAAATTCCATAATTACCATTCAATTATCCAATTGCAAATAACAAGAATATAGACAATTAATCATTAATTTATGCATACATATTCGAAGTGTATGGATTGAAGTAAATTCCGTACATTATTGCAAAGTAAAACAATGGATGAGAACATGAGAATATAATGATCTTATCATGACATCATCTTTCTCTCATTTATATTGGAACATTTTGATTTATTAGACACCGATTGCTGCCTTGAAAAAAAAAAGTATTTCCCTTCTTACAAACAGGACATTCATATTTGTTCCAATTAAATTGGATTTTCTCATTTTTATATTGGCAATTCAACATAGGTTGATATATACACTACATATATATGTGTGTGTGTATGTGTGTGTTTCTCCTACCATTTTTTAGATAAAAATAATTCGACATATTATGTGATTGTTTAATATTTAAAATATCAGTTAATATTCAAAAGATATGATTGATGTGTGTCGTTAACACACCAAATTAAATTTATAGTAGAACCTAGTCCTAGGTGAAAGAACATGTTCGAAAAAAAAATTGCAATTTTGAAAAAAAAATGGCGTACCAATAATTGAGGGGTCTATTTCCTTGTGTTGTGTTGGTTTTCAACCTATGCTAATTAATGTTAATTATCATTTTAATCGTTTTGTTATAAATTGTTAATTCTAAAGTTCATAAGAATTTCTCCCAAATTTTCCTATAGCTTCAATTCAAGATTTCAGCAGGTTTTTCCATGCCTTTTCTAGTCAAGTGATTTAGTTTTATAATTAACAAGAGTTTACCCACACTAATTCTATGATTTCACTTTTGTTATTCTTATAAAATTAATGTTCACAATTGGTTGTCTAGCACGCACATTGTACTCCCGTTATTCCCTGCACAACCTTGAACTAATTATAGAGTTGATCAAATTGCATAATAACCATTCAATTATCCAATTGCAAATAACAAGAATATAGACAATTAATCATTCATTTATGCATACATATTCAAAGTGTATGGGTTGAAGTAAATTCCGTACATTATTGCAAAGTAAAACAATGGATGAGAACATGAGAATATAATGATCTTATCATGACAACATCTTTCTCTCATTTATATTGGAACATTTTGATTTATTAGACACCGATTGCTGTCTTGAAAAAAAAAAGTATTTCCCCTCTTTCAAATAGGACATTCATATTTGTTCCAATTAAATTGGATTTTCTCATTTTTATATTGGCAATTCAACATAAGTTGATATATACACTACATATATACGTGTGTGTATGTGTGTGTGTTTCTCTTCCTACCATTTTTTAGATAAAAATAATTCGACATATTATGTGATTGTTTATATTTAAAATATCAGTTAATATTCAAAAGATCCGATTGATGTGTGTCGTTAACACACCAAATTTAATTTATAGCAGAACCTAGTCCTAGGTGAAAGAACATGTTCGAAAAAAAAATCGCAATTTTGAAAAAAAAATGGCGTACCAGTAATTGAGGGGTCTATTTCCTTGTGTTGTGTTGGTTTTCAATCTATGTTAATTAATGTTAATTATCAGTTTAATTGTTTTGTTATAAATTGTTAATTCTAAAGTTCATAGGATATTCTCCCAAATTTTCCTATAACTTCGATTCAAGATTTCAGCAGGTTTTTCCATGCCTTTTCTAGTCAAGTGACTTAGTTTTATAATTAACAATAGTCTACCCGCACTAATTCTATGATTTCACTATTGTTATTCTCATGAAATTAATGTTCACAATTGGTTGTCTAGCACGCACATTGTACTCCCGTTATTCCCTGCACAACCTTGAACTAATTATAGAGTTGATCAAATTGCATAATTACCATTCAATTATCCAATTGCAAATAACAAGAATATAGACAATTAATCATTCATTTATGCATACATATTCAAAGTGTATGGGTTGAAGTAAATTCCGTACATTATTGCAAAGTAAAACAATGGATGAGAACATGAGAATATAATGATCTTATCATGACATCATCTTTCTCTCATTTATATTGGAACATTTTGATTTATTAGACACCGATTGCTGTCTTGAAAAAAAAAAGTATTTCCCCTCTTACAAATAGGACATTCATATTTGTTCCAATTAAATTGGATTTTCTCATTTTTATATTGGCAATTCAACATAAGTTGATATATACACTACATATATATGTGTGTGTATGTGTGTGTGTTTCTCTTCCTACCATTTTTTAGATAAAAATAATTCGACATATTATGTGATTGTTTATATTTAAAATATCAGTTAATATTAAAAAGATCTGATTGATGTGTGTCGTTAACACACCAAATTTAATTTATAGTAGAACCTAGTCCTAGGTGAAAGAACATGTTCGAAAAAAAAAATCGCAATTTTGAAAAAAAAATGGCGTACCAGTAATTGAGGGGTCTATTTCCTTGTGTTGTGTTGGTTTTCAATCTATGTTAATTAATGTTAATTATCAGTTTAATTGTTTTGTTATAAATTGTTAATTCTAAAGTTCATAGGATATTCTCCCAAATTTTCCTATAGCTTCGATTCAAGATTTCAGCAGGTTTTTCCATGCCTTTTCTAGTCAAGTGACTTAGTTTTATAATTAACAATAGTCTACCCGCACTAATTCTATGATTTCACTATTGTTATTCTCATGAAATTAATGTTCACAATTGGTTGTCTAGCACACACATTGTACTCCCGTTATTCCCTGCACAACCTTGAACTAATTATAGAGTTGATCAAATTGCATAATTACCATTCAATTATCCAATTGCAAATAACAAGAATATAGACAATTAATCATTCATTTATGCATACATATTCAAAGTGTATGGGTTGAAGTAAATTCCGTACATTATTGCAAAGTAAAACAATGGATGAGAACATGAGAATATAATGATCTTATCATGACATCATCTTTCTATCATTTATATTGGAACATTTTGATTTATTAGACACCGATTGCTCTCTTGAAAAAAAAAAAGTATTTCCCCTCTTACAAATAGGACATTCATATTTGTTCCAATTAAATTGGATTTTCTCATTTTTATATTGGCAATTCAACATAGGTTGATATATACACTACATATATATGTGTGTGTGTTTCTCTTCCTACCATTTTTTAGATAAAAATAATTCGACATATTAAGTGATTGTTTAATATTTAAAATATCAGTTAATATTCAAAAGATCCGATTGATGTGTGTCGTTAACACACCAAATTAAATTTATAGTAGAACCTAGACCTAGGTGAAAGAACATATTCGAAAAAAAAATCGCAATTTCGAAAAAAAGATGGCGTAACAGTAATTGAGGGGTCTATTTCCTTGTGTTGTGTTGGTTTTCAATCTATGCTAATTAATGTTAATTATCAGTTTAATTGTTTTGTTATAAATTGTTAATTCTAAAGTTCATAGGATGTTCTCCCAAATTTTCCTATAGCTTCGATTCAAGATTTCAGCAGGTTTTTCAATGCGTTTTCTAGTCAAGTGATTTAGTTTTATAACAAACAATAGTTTACCCGCACTAATTCTATGATTTCACTCTTGTTATTCTCCTAAAATTAATGTTCACAATTGGTTGTCTAGCACGCATATTGTACTCCCGTTATTCCCTGCACAATCTTGAACTAATTATAGAGTTGATCAAATTGCATAATTACCATTCAATTATCCAATTGCAAATAACAAGAATATAGACAATTAATCATTAATTTATGCATACATATTCGAAGTGTATGGGTTGACGTAAATTCCGTACATTATTGCAAAGTAAAACAATGGATGAGAACATGAGAATATAATGATCTTATCATGACATCATCTTTCTCTCATTTATATTGGAACATTTTGATTTATTAGACACCGATTGCTCTCTTGAAAAAAAAAAAGTATTTCCCCTCTTACAAATAGGACATTCATATTTGTTCCAATTAAATTGGATTTTCTCATTTTTATATTGGCAATTCAACATAGGTTGATATATACACTACATATATATGTGTGTGTGTTTCTCTTCCTACCATTTTTTAGATAAAAATAATTCGACATATTACGTGATTGTTTAATTTTTAAAATATCTGTTAATATTCAAAAGATCCGATTGATGTGTGTCGTTAACACACCAAATTAAATTTATAGTAGAACCTAGTCTTAGGTGAAAGAACATTTTCGAAAAAAAAATCGCAATTTTGAAAAAAAAATGGCGTACCAGTAATTGAGGGGTCTATTTCTTTGTGTTGTGTTGGTTTTCAATCTATGTTAATTAATGTTAATTATCAGTTTAATTGTTTTGTTATAAATTGTTAATTCTAAAGTTCATAAGATGTTCTCCCAAATTTTCCTATAACTTCGATTCAAGATTTCAGCAGGTTTTTCCATGCCTTTTCTAGTCAAGTGATTTAGTTTTATAATTAACAATAGTTTACCCGCACTAATTCTATGATTTGACTCTTGTTATTCTCATGAAATTAATGTTCACAATTGGTTGTCTAGCACGCACATTGTACTCCCGTTATTCCCTGCACAACCTTGAACTAATTATAGAGTTGATCAAATTGCATAATTACCATTCAATTATCCAATTTCAAATAACAAGAATATAGACAATTAATCATTCATTTATGCATACATATTCCAAGTGTATGGGTTGAAGTAAATTCCGTACATTATTGCAAAGTAACACAATGGATGAGAACATGAGAATATAATGATCTTATCATGACATCATCTTTCTCTCACTTATATTGGAACATTTTGATTTATTAGACACCGATTGCTGTCTTGAAAAAGAAAAAGTATTTCCCCTCTTACAAATAGGACATTCATATTTGTTCCAATTAAATTGGATTTTCTCATTTTTATATTGGCAATTCAATATAGGTTGATATATACACTACATATATATGTGTGTGTGTTTCTCTTCCTACCATTTTTTAGATAAAAATAATTCGACATATTACGTGATTGTTTAATTTTTAAAATATCAGTTAATATTCAAAAGATCCGATTGATATGTGTCGTTAACACACCAAATTAAATTTATAGTAGAACCTAGTCCTAGGTGAAAGAACATGTTCGAAAAAAAAATCGCAATTTTGAAAAAAAAATGGCGTACCAGTAATTGAGGGGTCTATTTCTTTGTGTTGTGTTGGTTTTCAATCTATGCTAATTAATGTTAATTATCAGTTTAATTGTTTTGTTATAAATTGTTAATTCTAAAGTTCATAGGATGTTCTCCCAAATTTTCCTATAACTTCGATTCAAGATTTCAGCAGGTTTTTCCATGCCTTTTCTAGTCAAGTGATTTAGTTTTATAATTAGCAATAGTTTACCCGCACTAATTCTATGATTTGACTCTTGTTATTCTCATGAAATTAATGTTCACAATTGGTTGTCTAGCACGCACATTGTACTCCCGTTATTCCCTACACAACCTTGAACTAATTATAGAGTTGATCAAATTGCATAATTACCATTCAATTATCCAATTGCAAATAACAAGAATATAGACAATTAATCATTCATTTATGCATACATATTCAAAGTGTATGGGTTGAAGTAAATTCCGTACATTATTGCAAAGTAACACAATGGATGAGAACATGAGAATATAATGATCTTATCATGACATCATCTTTCTCTCATTTATATTGGAACATTTTGATTTATTAGACACCGATTGCTATCTTGAAAAAGAAAAAGTATTTCCCCTCTTACAAATAGGACATTCATATTTGTTCCAATTAAATTGGACTTTCTCATTTTTATATTGGCAATTCAACATAGGTTGATATATACACTACATATATATGTGTGTGTATGTGTGTGTGTTTCTCTTCCTACCATTTTTTAGATAAAAATAATTCGACATATTATGTGATTGTTTAATATTTAAAATATCAGTTAATATTCAAAAGATCCGATTGATGTGTGTCGTTAACACACCAAATTAAATTTATAGTAAAACCTAGTCCTAGGTGAAAGAACATGTTCGAAAAAAAAATCGCAATTTTGAAAAGAAAATGGCGTACCAGTAATTGAGGGGTCTATTTCCTTGTGTTGTGTTGGTTTTCAATCTATGCTAATTAATGTTAATTATCAGTTTAATTATTTTTGTTATAAATTGTTAATTCTAAAGTTCATAGGATATTCTCCCAAATTTTCCTATACCTTCGATTCAAGATTTTAGCAGGTTTTTCCATGCCTTTTCTAGTCAAGTGATTTAATTTTATAATTAACAAGAGTTTACCCGCACTAATTCTATGATTTCACTATTGTTATTCTCATGAAATTAATGTTCACAATTGGTTGTCTAGCACGCACATTGTACTGCCGTTATTCCCTGCACAACCTTGAACTAATTATAGAGTTGATCAAATTGCATAATTACCATTCAATTATCCAATTGCAAATAACAAGAATATAGACAATTAATCATTAATTTATGCATACATATTCAAAGTGTATGGGTTGAAGTAAATTCCATACATTATTGCAAAGTAAAACAATGGATGAGAACATTAGAATATAATGATCTTATCATGACATCATCTTTCTCTCATTTACATTGGAACATTTTGATTTATTAGACACCGATTGCTGTCTTGAAAAAAAAAATGTATTTCCCCTCTTACAAATAGGACATTCATATTTGTTCCAATTAAATTGGATTTTCTTATTTTTATATTGGCAATTCAACATAGGTTGATATATACACTACATATATATGTGTGTGTATGTGTGTGTGTTTCTCTTCCTACCATTTTTTAGATAAAAATAATTCGACATATTATGTGATTGTTTAATATTTAAAATATCAGTTAATATTCAAAAGATCCGATTGATGTGTGTCGTTAACACACCAAATTTAATTTATAGCAGAACCTAGTCCTAGGTGAAAGAACTTGTTCGAAAAAAAAATCACAATTTTGGAAAAAAAATGGTGTACCAGTAATTGAGGGGTCTATTTCCTTGTGTTGTGTTGGTTTTCAATCTATGCTAATTAATGTTAATTATCAGTTTAATTGTTTTGTTATAAATTGTTAATTCTAAAGTTCATAAGAATTTCTCCCAAATTTTCCTATAGCTTCGATTCAAGATTTCAGCAGGTTTTTCCATGCCTTTTCTAGCCAAGTGATTTAGTTTTATAATTAACAATAGTTTACCCGCACTAATTCTATGATTTCACTATTGTTATTCTCATGAAATTAATGTTCACAATTGGTTGTCTAGCACGCACATTGTACTCCCGTTATTCCCTGCACAACCTTGAACTTATTATAGAGTTGATCAAATTGCAAAATTACCATTCAATTATCCAATTGCAAATAACAAGAATATAGACAATTAATCATTAATTTATGCATACATATTCAAAGTGTATGGGTTGAAGTAAATTCCATACATTATTGCAAAGTAAAACAATGGATGAGAACATTAGAATATAATGATCTTATCATGACATCATCTTTCTCTCATTTACATTGGAACATTTTGATTTATTAGACACCGATTGCTGTCTTGAAAAAAAAAATGTATTTCCCCTCTTACAAATAGGACATTCATATTTGTTCCAATTAAATTGGATTTTCTTATTTTTATATTGGCAATTCAACATAGGTTGATATATACACTACATATATATGTGTGTGTATGTGTGTGTGTTTCTCTTCCTACCATTTTTTAGTTAAAAATAATTCGACATATTATGTGATTGTTTAATATTTAAAATATCAGTTAATATTCAAAAGATCCGATTGATGTGTGTCGTTAACACACAAAATGAAATTTATAGTAGAACCTAGTCCTAGGTGAAAGAACAGGTTCGAAAAAAAAATCGCAATTTTAAAAAAAAAATGGCGTACCAGTAATTGAGGGGTCTATTTCCTTGTGTTGTGTTGGTTTTCAATCTATGCTAATTAATGTTAATTATCAGTTTAATTGTTTTGTTATAAGTTGTTAATTCTAAAGTTCATAGAATATTCTCCCAAATTTTCCTATAGCTTCGATTCAAGATTTCAGCAGGTTTTTCCATGCTTTTTCTAATCAAGTGATTTAGTTTTATAATTAACAAGAGTTTACCCGCACTAATTCTATGATTTCACTATTGTTATTCTCATGAAATTAATGTTCACAATTGGTTGTCTAGCACGCACATTGTACTCCCGTTATTCCCTGCACAACCTTGAACTTATTATAGAGTTGATCAAATTGCAAAATTACCATTCAATTATCCAATTGCAAATAACAAGAATATAGACAATTAATGATTCATTTATGCATACATATTCAAAGTGTATGGGTTGAAGTAAATTCCGTACATTATTGCAAAGTAAAAGAATGGATGAGAACATGAGAATATAATGATCTTATCATGACATCATCTTTCTCTCATTTATATTGGAACATTTTGATTTATTAGACACCGATTGCTGTCTTAAAAAAAAAAAGGTATTTCCCCTCTTACGAATAGGACATTCATATTTGTTCCAATTAAATTGGATTTTCTCATTTTTTTTATTGGCAATTCAACATAGGTTGATATATACACTACATATATATGTGTGTGTATGTGTGTGTGTTTCTCTTCCTACCATTTTTTAGATAAAAATAATTCGACATATTATGTGATTGTTTAATATTTAAAATATCAGTTAATATTCAAAAGATCCGATTGATGTGTGTCGTTAACACCCAAATTAAATTTATAGTAGAACCTAGTCCTAGGTGAAAGAACATGCTCGAAAAAAAAATCGCAATTTTGAAAAAAAAATGGCGTACTAATAATTGAGGGGTCTATTTCCTTGTGTTGTGTTGGTTTTCAATCTATGCTAATTAATGTTAATTATCAGTTTAATTGTTTTGTTATAAATTGTTAATTCTAAAGTTCATAGGATATTCTGCCAAATTTTCCTATTGCTTCGATTCAAGATTTCAGCAGGTTTTTCCATGCATTTTCTAGTCAAGTGATTTAGTTTTATAATTAACAATAGTTTACCCGCACTCATTTTACGATTTCACTCTTGTTATTCTCATAAAATTAATGTTCACAATTGGTTGTCTAGCACGCACATTGTACTCCTGTTATTCCCTGCACAAGCTTGAACTAATTATAGAGTTGATCAAATTGCATAATTTCCATTCAATTATCCAATTGCAAATAACAAGAATATAGACAATTAATCATTCATTTATGCATACATATTCAATCAACACAAACACAAAAGAGTAAAAAATATATTAGCAACTCATGTTAAAATTAGTAAAGACCAATGCTACTTTGTTCATCATCCAAACAAATATCAAAATAATAAAAACATTTTGAGAAAACTTAGTCTAATATCCGTGTTTTGCTTGGACAAATGAACACTCTTCAAATGTGGTGTGAATTCCTTTTTCTTTACCTCTTCCATGATTGTTTTTGTGTTTTCTAAGTGTTGTTGTGCTAAAATGTAACTAAAAGCCCTCTTCTACTATGTGAAGAACTTATATTTATATGCCAACAGTCCTTAGGGTTCATGTAGGTGTGTGAAAAGTCGGAAAAAGCTCTTAAAAACATTCCAAATTGAAGGTTGATATCGTCCTGCACCAACCTCCCGAGGTCGCGGCTCCAACCTTCACAATCACAACTTGTATCCTTGCATTTGTGTTCCCAAACAAGTTTTTTACATAACTCTACCAATTGCGTTTTGTGGTCACACCAAAGCCTCTTGTGCTCGTGCCACAATACACCGCAATCATGACCAAATTTTGCAACCGTGCCACAGTGTCCCGCGATTGCGTTCCTTGTTTTCACAATCGCGACCTATTCTTGTGAAAATTATAAAACACTCTACAGTTTTGTTTCACGAATGCATCACCTCATTCCACAATCGTGGCTCTTCGTTGCGTGAACGCGATACTTCCTTGTGGGCATCAAAGTATATTTTAAGTGTAGAAAATTTTCAAAATTAAAAATCAACTCAATATCTTCATTTTTTTTCACTCCAAAACCAACATAATCAATGCAATTCATACGTAACAATATATTTCCTTCATTTTAACTCACACACATACTTTTAAGCATACAAGGGGTATTAACATACTATAATGTTGCATGTTATCACCTATTCAAGTAAATAAAGAGATAGTTAAATCAAAATAATTTTGTTTAAAGTTTTCTATAATATTTTAGTGATATGAATGAAATTAAAACTATTATTTCTAATTGTTTAATATATTGATCATTTAATCCAAACATGCATTTGTGCTTTTACTTGTTCTACTTTAGGGTAACATAATAAAAGATAATCTATACTATAATAATCAAAATTAATAATGTATAAAAACCACTTTATATTAAGATGAAATTAATTGATTTTCATAAGCAATTTTATACAAGGATCAAAATTGGTTTTTTTAACTCTTAATAGAAAATGATCTTTCAATTTTCTTATTATAATATTAAGTTTCACTTTTTTCTTTCACTTTTATTTATCAATATATTTTATTGATACACTATAATCTAAAATTGATTAATTACTTGAACATAGTTGTTCAAACTTAAAATTAATCTTAATATTAAAATAATTTAGGATGCACAATGAAGTTCTATAATTGAATTGTTTATACTAAATATCTGTTGCATTGCATAGATTTTAAATAAAATCATTTACAACTATATTAATTAGATTGAATTTTAACTTATTATTTCACCACCTTTTTGTGTATAAACATTTAAAATTTCTAATATAGTTTTTTTCTTTACATTACTAAATTTGATTTCATTGTTATCACATATTTTTCACCTTTATGACTTAAAGTTTCATGATGAATATGTTACTTGATGTAATTAATGATTTTTCTATTAAAAGTTATTAACACAAATGTATTTGTTCAAGGTAATTTTGATTTGACAAAGGTTGTAGCATTTTAGGAGAATATTTTTTCAATTCATTAGTTTTCTATAAATTTGTTATTCATTATGCTTACTAACTTTATTTGCAGTTATAACAAAGTTTACCATCAATTTTTCCATTATATACTTACCATGCATCATATATAATTCTTTATATTTATTTATTATTTTTTTGTAACAGTATTTTTTACCACTCTTGTATTTTTTAATATTAGTTTTCATTCATAATATGTTGAAATTAATTACTTATATATTTTCTTTGCTAATTAAAATATTATTTATACTATTTTTAAAATTTTCTTTTCAAAGGATTGCCCTCTTTCAACATGTAAGTTTCTCTCGTGTAGGAAATTTATATTTTATTTTTCAATATTATTATATTCTCATAAATCTAAAAATATTTTTTAATTAAATAGTATATTATCTTTACAATCTAACATTAACATACTTATTGTTATCCTATTTTTATGGTATTTTATTACAAATAACCAACTTTAAAATGAAGTAATAATTCATAAAAAATTGCAATATATTTACAAAATGGATAGTCATAAATTCATTTGTTTTAATTATTTCATTACATATTGTTTTTCATAAGAATTTTGATTTTTATCTATAATTTACTTATTTATTTAAAATTTGAGCTCAACATTGTAGCATTATTTTTCTTATTATTTGTTTTATATGGTATTGAAAAATAATAATTAACAATCTAATAAAAATAATAATACTCAAGCAATTATCCTGTAATTAATAAAATTGATGGTTAAAATTTGATTTTTTTTAGATATTTTGTAATATATTGTTATAAAAATAGTGTTATTTATAAAATAAATTTATTGTTTTATTTAATATTTTAACTCATCACGTAGTTAATAAAATTGATGGTCAAATATTCAATCATTTTAATGTTTCATAAAAAAAATATATAATTTAGCTATTTCTTCAAAGCTTTAGTTCATTATTATAACTTCATTTAAGTTGTTATTTGTATCTTCTTTCATATTTTAATTTAATTAATAATTATATTTATAAATTTTAACACACTAATTTATTTTATGTTAATTAAGCAATATTGCCATGCAGTCAATGTCTTCTAATGAATTTATTATTATGTTTTAAAAAATGCAATTATGAAGTAATAACATATTTAATAAAATTGATAGTTATACATTATCCATTTCAAATATTTTGTAACATATTATTTATTCATAGAATATTCAGTTTTTATATATGTAATTTATTTATATAAACTTTTTTCACATTGTTGTAACTCTAATTTTCTTCCTATTTGTTCTTTATAATATTTACTAAATATAACTAACTATTAAATAAATACTAATATATAACGAATTATTATATGAAATTTATTATTTGTTTAAAATTTCGGTTCATTATTACAACTATTTGTTTTATCATGCATAAATTAATTAACTTATTTAATATCTATATTTGTAAATTTTCAAATTATTTATTTTTTATTTATTATATGATCTATTTATGAAATCAATATTCTCTAATGAATTCATTATTATTTAAAAATAAAATTATGTAATTTGTTATAATTATTTATTGTAATATATGTTCATAACTGGTTTAAACAAATTATGATTTAGAATTTTTTAAACTTTACTTAATAAATAATTCTAAGTTTTTTCAGTTTATTACTACTAAAATATTTCTATTTTAAATAATTTTAATGAAAACTACTTAAGTAGTCTAGATATATTAGAACTGTATTAATAAAGATTTTTACCTAGATAATTTTATTTATTATAATAAATATAAATATTTAATTCAAGATATATATATATATATTCTTTCATAATTTACAAAAAATAATCATATATTTTTTGATATAGTGAAGTATAGATATATTAGTAGTAATTTTGAAGAGAGTGGACATGGAAGGGACTGCTCTGCATATATCCATGGATGGACGAACGCCTGTGGGCCTGACTGAAAGCCATGATCCCACCATCCCCATGCAGTGCCTGGCTGCGAGATGAGATGATTAGAAGACATGCTGGAAAAATAACGTGTTTTGAAGGGATAGCACATTTGCATAGAAATAAATATTATATTTAATAATTAATTTATTATTTATTAATTACTACATATAATATTTTAAAAAATGAGTCCTGTTGATTTAGATGTAAATTTAACAATTAATATATTGTTTTGAATCTTTATACAGGGTTTTTATTGTGTATCCTAAATTTTTATCCCATTCGTTAAAATTTTTTTATTTTAAAATTATTTATCAAACTAATCAAATTCTGTGGAATGAGATTACGAAATCTCGTTCTATAGAATTGCAAAAAAATTAAAAAATAGAAAAATTTGTTTCCGTGATTTGAGTTCACGAAAATGGCCCAACTCTGTCCCTTTCCTCTATTTTCTATTTATCTGTGACAAATATAATTTATCAAGTAATTAAAAATATACAGACAAACATAATTTATCATCAATATGTAAATATTTATATTAGATAAATTTAATTAAAATTATTGTATATTTGTTTTGCCAATTATTGCATTAAAGTATAATAACTGCAGATAATGAATTAACAAACTTTAGTTTCTATGATTTGAATGTTTGATGTAGAAATTAAAATTATTAAAAAAATAGAATTAATCATTACATGACAGAAGTAATTTCATTATTTTTAATTTAATATATTTATAGAATATTTGATATAAATACATTTTATCCTTTATTATGTTTGGCCTTTATTATGTTTGTTTATATATTTTTTTGTTTAATACATATATATTTATTTGTATATTTTTTGTTACATGATAAATTATACTTGTTTGTCTATTTCAAAATAGTTAATTTCATACATGGTTTTAAAATGAAAATATTTTTAAATATGAAATAAAAATTCGGGACAAACGGAAGAAAAACCTAAGTAAGGGCTAGCTTTATAGAATCTGAACAAGCAAGGAACTAACGAAATTCAATTTAATAAGTTGAGTTCACGGAATGTCGAATTTGAAGAAAGTATAATAGATATTGCTATGAATTTGGAACCACTCCCCTTACTCAAGGGGGACAGAGGGATCGTACCATTTTTGTGTACTTTTTTTTTTGTTTTTATGCATTTTTGTTTGCCTTGTGACCAATTCCATGGGATAAAATCATGGAATTGCAATCCTGTGATTTTATTCTATAAAATTGGGATAAATTTATAAACAATTTTAAGATTGGGATACTTTAAAACATCAGATAAAAAATTGGAACAAATAGTACAATAACCCCTTTATACACACATATAATTGTTAAACATCAAGTGATTATTTTAATAAAAATTACATAGGTTTTTTTTTTTTACTTTAATTATGTTCTTATATTTAAAGCTATAGTAGTTATAACTATTTGTTTTTTATTTTTATAGTATAGTTTTAGTAATATTAGGTTATATATTTACTTTATCATATTTATCATAAGGAAAATAATATTAATATCTTCCTTTTAAAAATATATTATCAATTTACATAAATATATAAAAAATTATAATTATAATTTTAATAATAAAACTTACCCATATTACTATATCATCAATAAGAAATTTTTAATTTTTTCTTTTAATTAAGCAAAATTATGAATGAGGAAAAGGCCAATTCAATTATAATTTATATGAATAAATTATAATTAATTAAAAAGTTATATTGTTTATATTTCATCTCTAAGGTATTTAGTTAAGTTAAATTAGTAATAAAAAAAAGTTACTTAAATTTTCATTTATACAAATAAATGAAGAAAATAATTTTAAAATTATTTTATAACTAAGGAAATTGAGATTCTTTAGACTTTAATAATATTTTTATATAAAAGTATATGTGGGTTTACAAAATTCATATTTAGAAAAGAATAACTCCTATTAATGATATTTAATTATTCAATTATATATATAATTGTTTTCCAAACTTTTTACATTTTCATTACATATTTTTAAGATAATTTTTATAACTTTGCATTCCAATTCATATTTCATATATTTAAATGACCTAATATGGTATTTTTTCATATAACTTGAATTAAAAGTGGTTTCATTATTATTTAATATATATCTGTGAGTTCAAATTTTTGCATCTCTACTAAGCATAATAATAATAAAAAAAAATTGATATCTACTTCAAAATGGTTAGTACTTTGAGTTTCTATATCAATCATATCATTCACCTTTTTCCTTTTTTCTTTTTTTAAGTTGTATAGTTAGATGTTGAAGTTAAACTAGCTTTTGTTTAGTCTTGCAAGTTATTAAGATGGTATTTAGACAGAGGGTCTTGAAATTGGGAATTTGAATTAATCCCATAATTGTTATTTGGAACACCGCTATTAGAATTGAAATTTGAAAATTCCCTAAAAATTTAGTATTTACCAAAATCTCTAGTAAGGTAGAGATTTTTAGTTGAGACTCAAGTTTGATTTCTATATAGCTTATAAGTTAGGCTAATTTAATAAATATGTAATGCACATTATATAATTAAAGATGATGCATATTTTTTACATATCGAAATGTAAAATTACTAAATCAGTTTTATTGTATTATTAAATTGTACTTGATGGCTTTCGACAAACTAATATTTTTCTTATTTTTCCTCAATTTTCATGTATAGCATTTATTTCTCTCTAATGTTTTCTTTTGCTTTCAAGTTTCAAGTCACTTTTTAAATTCATTTTTTATTTTCTAATATTATTCAAATTTGAATAATTTTATTTTTATTATTTTAATATAATAATTTTATGATATATTATTATTAATAAAACCATAAAATTTTTAAATAATTTTCACATGAAAGCATTTACCTTCAATGTCTATTTATAATTTTATACAAGTTAAAATAGAAATTTCTCATATCTCTTTTTTGAAAGAGTCTATTAACTAAAATCAACTTTAATAATAATATACTTTACATGTATTGAACCGAACATATGTATTAGAATGAATAATTTCATTCCAAACTTGAGGTAAATGATTTTGACTCCAAATCAAATTTTATGATTTGAATCAAATGCCACCTAAAATTATTGTAAGGTTATTATATAGAATGCAATGAATGACTCGTGTTTCGATTATGATTTATTTCTCTTGAATGAATTCTAAGTACTTATTGTGCTCCACGTCCTATGAGAATGGCCACCCCATAGTTTAATTCAAATGCTCAAATTGACTTAAAATATAGTGATTCATGTTGATATATATCAATACAAAACACGTCATATGTTTTTATTTCATGCAACTTAAAAACGAGATCATTTTATAACTTAAGAAGATGTGCCCTAAAATAATTTAGGGAAAAATTGTTATATATTATGTTATTATATAAATTCATTCATTGGATATAGGTAAAGTTACTTTCAGTCACATTCATATATGTATATATAAACACACATACATATATAATTTTATTACAATATTTTGTCAAAAATATGTATTCAAATAGTTTACATAATATATTATATAACAATTCACCACCTAAATTCTTCTTTAGATGTTAGTGAATTAAAAAAATCATGTTTTAATTATTTTTAGCTATCCTCTTTATGAATGTATAATTGTCACAAAATTTATAATGCATTTTCTTAACTATCTAGTTATAATAATTATTTTTCAATTATATTTATTCATGATTAGAGTATTAAATTTTTCTTAGAAATTAAAAAAGTTGCATATAAGATTGTTAAATTTTATGTATAAAAATAAAAATTTTAATATAAAAAATATTCATCTGTGCATTGCTAATTATAAATTTTCGTTTATTCTTCATGTCGTCCATAATATCTTATCATTATAAATTTACTAATATTTTTACAAAATAAATATTTTCCTTTATTCAATATTTCATATTGCACTGATTATTTATTTAAATTTATAATATCTACATTACAATTACTACACAAATGCATTTATTTTGGATTTTTTTTATAAGCAAATTAAATTTGAAAAAATTATAATATTTTATTTGCAAGGTTTATTATCTAATTATTTGGTATGTGATTATAATATAATCTATTATCAATCTACCCATATAAACTTATCATTAAATTTTGTTCTTTAATATTTTCATGCTCAATTTGAAGTTCTATTTTAATTTTGCAGCATTTATTTTATCATGTTATGATGCAGGCATCAAAGTCAAGTCAGACTACCCAAGAATTTCTGTAGGACTTATCATGCGAACCAAGCTAAGTAGCTCAAAGAATCCATGATGATGATCGTGAAGGAATTTTAAGAAGATTTTGGATATTTGGACGATCTTGGGAGCAAGAAAAGCGTCTATGGATCTATTTAGTACAAAATAAGTAGGAATCAAGCTTTGGAACAGCCTTTGGATCAATCTAGCACCAATCCCAATTGATCCAAAGTAGCCTTGATCGATCCAACACAACAGTGAATTGATAGGACTAGAATTTGGGAGCTTCTATAATTATAATACTGCTTAATGTAATCGATCACATGACTTGCGATCGACCATCTTGGACTTGAGCAATGCATTAGAATTACAATTCGAGTGCCATGATTGACATCCAGGTCAATCCCAAGAGTTCTAGATTGATCTCCTAAGGCTCTAGATTCATCCAACGTGCATTTGGAGCACAAAATAACTATGATTCACACTTTATCATGTGTTAGTTTATTTTGGATTTTTTTTACAGAACTTTAGTGTATTTTTTGGCTTTTTAAACACTATATAAAGGAGTCTTGGTTATTTTCATTGAAACTTTTGCCTCTTTAATTATTGAATAAATATTTTTTCTTTTCCTAGAATTGTGAGTGTTCTCAAATCCTTGTGAAATTCCATAAAAAATTATTCCAAGCCATTCTTGGTTAATTTGTGATGTATAAACTAATGTGGTGTCTTAATTGTAACCGTTGTTCATCAGAATTCATAGCAACCTATTGCTTTTTGATCGTTTCCTACACGGTTCGTGCAAGAAAAGTTTTGTTGGGTTCAGTTGGCAATAGAGCCGATTATTTTGGATTCTAATCTAGATTTTGGTTCTGGTATCAACTTTATCTCCGTTCTTTCATGTTCCTTCCATCTTATTCTTCGTTATCTTCTTCCTAGTAAAAAAAAAAAAATCTCATTGCTTTAATTTCATTGATTTTCTAGCATATTGTCGTTTGTTGTTTTGGTATGATTGAGAGTGTTGAACAAAAAAAGTCAAAAACTTGTGAACAAAAAAAAAAAAAAAGAGTAGGAAAAGTTGCAAAAAATTGAACCAAAAAAAGTGAGAAGAAGTCGTAATCTTTTACCAATATTTTGCTAGGGGGAGTTCCTTGATTGTTGGAGAACATTAAAAAATCAAAAAATTGGATTTAGGAATGCATTGAACAAGGTCAAGTCGTGTTGATCAAAATTTTTTGATGCAGGATAGATCAGCCCCTCACTCTAGGTCGATTTCATGTCATTCTACACACTGCCTAAACGATCCACTCCAGGGCCTGATCGATCATGATTTGCCTAGGTTGATTGTGATATCTACCTTGTCCTAGATTGATCCACCTTGTTCTTGGATCAATTGCTATCCCTTTTTCTGCCCAAGATTGATCTGATCATGCTTGAATCGACTTGACATTGTGGTTTTCACATTGAATTGATCCATTTGGGTTCAAATTCATCTTGAATCTCTATTTTCACCTTTTCACCAACTTACACACTATTTAGGGATATGTTGTTTGAATTTCTGGGAACATTTGAAATTTTACGAGGCGGATAAGAGAATTGAGTTGGTAAGAGCATTGTTTGAGTGATTATTTGTGTGATACATGAGTGAGAGATAAAATTAGAGTGAATTACATCTTGTGAGGTGAGAGGAAACCTATGCAGCCTTCACATTTCCTATAATCTTTTATTATACAAATTTGTGGGATTTCTAGAGAATCAGCTGTTGGAGATAATACATTCAATATGAAGTAACTTACAGACACACTAACTAGCATTAACCAGCATTGGAGAATTTAGAAGCATCATAGGTGTCCACACAAGGGAGCCTAGTACCTCGAGAGGAATCGATGCCTAGGAGAGGACAATCTATGTGATAGCCTCGTAGGGAAAGACATATGAGTGATAATGATTGTGGTTATCCTAGTAAGTTTGAGGATTTTGGTAGCCTTAGGAGGTCGAATAGGTGTAGAAGAGAGGACAATGAAGAAATTCCGATGCGATTCAAGCTCACCATACCTGCGTTCTAAGGAAAATAGATCCATATGCATACCTAGAGTGGGAAAGCGGGTCAAAATTATTTTGGTCTACCACCGGTATTTTGAAGCTCAAAAGGTAGAATTACTAGTAGTTGAATTTCTTGATTATGCTATTATTTGGTGGGGTCAAGTTTGTAAGGCATGACTTAAAGGTACTGATAAAAAGGGTTTGTATCTAGCTATTGTCATAGAGATTTGTACTATAGATTGCAAACCTTAACATATGGGAATAGAAGTATTGAGGATTATTTCAAGGAAATGAAGATGGCTTTAATAAGAGCATATGTAGTACAAGATAAGGAGGCCACCATGGCTACATTTATGAATGGATTAAATAGAGATATTGCTGATGTACTTGAGCTGTACCAGTTGGAGAACTTGATGGAGAGAGCCATAAGATCAGAAAATAACTTAAGAGAAGGGTAAATAGCAACAGCAGAGTGTCACCACATGGCCAAATCCATGGCACGAGGAGAAGTAGCCAGCTATCCTTAGTGGATCCATCAAGCCAAAGGTTGAAACATCTAAGATACCTAATGCTAACCCTTGTACTTATGTTACATGTAATAGGAATATTATGTGTTTTAAGTGACAAGGAATGAGACATATTGCTACCCAATGCCCGAATAAGAGGACTAGGCCCTTGATGGATAAAAGAGAGATAGTGATGGATGAAAAGAATAGCTATGGGATGAGATGCCACTTTTAAGGGAGATATCTTCTGATGATGATGAGGGAGTTTACAAAGAAACTAGAATGTGAGCTTGGTGGTGATGCGCATCTTGTATAAACAAGCTAAGGAAGAAAGATTTGAAGAATGGTGGGAAAACATCTTCCATGCAAGGTGCCAAATTAAAAGTAAGACTTTTAACCTTATTATGGATGGCGGAAGTGGTACTAATGTTGCTAACACTATATTAGTAGAAAGGCTTGTATTACAGCTTAAGGATCATGTATGCTTATATAAATTGTAGTAGTTAAATAATAGAAGTGAGGTGAAGGTAACAAAACAAGTTTTAGTTGTGTTTGAAATTAGTAAGTATAAGGACAAGGTGTTGTGACATGCCTATGCAAGCAACCTTATTTTTTTAAGGGGACCTTAGCAGTACGACAAGGATGTTACATTTAATGCAAGTCAAGCAGGTTTCTTTTATCACAATGATCGGAAGATCACTTTAATACCACTTACCCTAAAGGAAGTCCATGAAGATAAAAGATATTTGCAGCAGTAATATGAGATAGAGAAAAAGAAAAAGAAAAAAGAGAGTGAAAAATGGATTGAGAGTGGACAAGAGGTAAGGAAAAAGGAGAGGAAAGAAAAAGAAAGAAAGGAAAAAGAGGGGAAAGGATCTATACCAGTAAGAGAGAGATGTGAGAGTAACTATAGGAAGTAAGAGAGAAATTGTATTGCTCATGTGAAAAATAATTCACTTTTTGTCACTATTTTATAGGGTTTCTAAGATGTCCTAGCTGAAGAATTACCAAGTGGATTGCCCCTAATTTAAGAAATTGAGCACCAAATTGACTTCATGCGAGGAACAGCAATTCCAAATCACCTAGTGTACCAAATTGACCCAGAAGAAACCAAGGAGATCAAAAGGCAAGTAGAAAAACTAATAAGCAAGGAATGAGTTTGAGAAAGTATGAGCCCTTATGCTGTCTTGACGTTGCTCGTCCCTAAAAAAGATAGGCCATAGAGGATGTGCGTGGACTACAGAGTAGTGAATGTCATTATGGTAAAGTAACACTATCCTCTTTCTAAATTAGATGACATGCCTGATGAGTTATAAGGTGCCATAGTGTTTTCACAAATAGATCTTAAAAGTGACTATCATCAAATTCATATGAAAGAAGGGGATGAATGGAAAACAACATTTAAAACTAAGTATGGTTTGTATTGGTAGTAAGTTATGTCAATTGCTTTAATGAATGCTCCAGGTATTTTTTTTGAGGCTTATGAATCATATTTTTTATGCTTTTATAGTTAAATTTTTTGTGGTGTATTTCGATGTTATTCTTGTTTACAATAGGTCCATTAATGAACATGCCATGCATCTTAGATGTGTATTTAAGACCCTACATAATGAACAAGGTGAGAGATGTACGTAAACTAACCATTGCATGTTTTTTAGCTTTGTTATAAGTGCAAAGGGTATTCAAGTGGACGAGAACAAGTTGAAAGCCATACGCGAATGGTTGACCCTATTAGTGATTCACCTCTAATGCTAAGAAAAAAAGAGGGATATTAGAGGACATTTGGTTGTATATATATTTTCTTTTAGTTACTAATAAAACATTGATTTCTATATCAATATTTTGGCCAGTTTTCATATATTTGAATCTTGACTGGCGTAAAGTATTTCATGTATCCATGTATTTGAATTAAGAGGCCTTATTCATATGGAGTTATAAATATGGATATAAAGTTGTCTTAGTGTTCGGTCACTAAAACTAGTCCGCGAATCACAAATATTCTAAAGGTCATTACAAAGTTAGTATAACTTGTACACTTTGTATTTATATGATGAGTGTCATGCTATTTGGTATGAGATATTAAGAATATATGTGTGTGGGTGCACCGTTGGGGAATGGTCATTTTAACAATGACTTGAAAATGAAACAGATGCATGAAGTTTACTCTTAGTTGTCTACGTCCTACTTCGTGATCATGTTAAGTGCACGTGGGCCTTAGACTTGAGATATCATGGTTGTCTTGTGTGCATGGTGGTTAACATGTCATTAAGGTCTAATATCTATTCTAGTATGGGATAGGGTCATGAGCCTAACGTGTCGTTGTCCGAATGCATATGAAGGCATGTGTGCGGTCAATGAGGGATTTGTCTTCATGCAAGTGAGCAAGATATTTATCCTTTGCCATTGGTGTTCTATGATACTGAAACTCTTGGCCAAGGTAATGTATAATCAAAAAGAAGTTTCCAATAGAAGCATTTATCTCCTGAGGAAATAACAATTGGACACATGATAGAGTTTTTTAGTTTGACTAAATCTATGACTCTCGCTGGGTTGGAATAAAGTAAGACAAAAGGTTTATACGGCATTGTAATCACGATTGGCAAGGCTCATCGTGATCTGATTCACTTTATCTTAATTGAGCAATGATATGGGTTGTAGGCTAAATGTTACTTGTATTTTTCGAATTATGCTCATTGTCCATTAAGGTTGAACCTATAGAATCACACACATAAGGTTAGGATCTATTGCAAGTATTAAATTAATGGGTTGCATATGAGGCTTGAGAAGATTCGTAAAATTATTTATTTAGTTACGATTGAATTGGAATAAATAAATTACTGTGGTATTTGTTAATAATAAATCATTAATTAGAAGCACAATAAAAATTTAATTTAATAAATGAGATTAATTAAATTAAATTAATTTGATATAATTGAGCTTTAATTATTAATAGAGATTATAAGTAAAGGGTTTACGGGCTTAATGAGATTAATAAATACAAGTCCATAGGTTATTTTAATTAAAAAAAATCTATGTAGGAGGGCCCGTGGAGCCCATACCCTAAAACTCTTGTGTTATAACTATTTAAAGTGGTGTTTGAATAGTTCATGACACACTTTTCCATCCTCAAAATTCATGTACCCCTCTCAAGCAAGAAAGAGCAGCCCTTAGTCATCCTCTCTTGAGCTCTTCCTTGTTGACAATTCCTTATTGCCCAACTTGTTTGTGTTAAAGCTTCATAGAATGTGTTTTGTGGATTGTAGAAGGAGCTCATGACATCTTAGTTGTGTGGTCAAACTAGAGGTTGTGGTTTGAAGACCACGACTCAAAAGTCACATACAAAATCATTTGGAAATGTTCCAAAGGTACAAACTTTATACTTGTTCTTGTTTTAATGATGTCTTGCGTATTTTACAACAATAACAGGTGGAATTTGTTCCTATTGCTTCTGATGTGATTTTATGATATTTTTATGTTCTAAAGTTTTTATTTTTACAGGTAAATCCTATAGAAATTCAACAAATCCCCATGAATGTATCTGATGGATTTACGAGTTTTTACAGTAGGTTTGTGAGAGATTTCAACATAATTGCAACACCATTAACTATATTTATCAAAAAGAATGAGAAATTTTAGTGGGCAGATGCGCAACAAAAGGTCTTTAAGACACTTAAAAATAAGCTTACTAATGCTCTTATTTTATCTTTATGTAATTTTAATAAAACTTTTGAGTTTGAATGTGATACATTTGGTGTAAGTATTGGAGCAGTGCTTATGCAAGAAAGAAGGCTATTGCATCTTTTAGTGAGAAATTAAATGGGGCCAAGCTAAATTATCCTATATGCGTCAATGAGATGTATACATTGGTGAGAGATTTGGAAACATGTCAGCACTACTTGAGGCCTAAGGTGTTCATTGTTCACATCAACCATGAGTTTTTGAAGCATCCTAAGAGTCAAGATAAGTTGAGTCAAAGACATATCAAGTGGCTATCTTTTATTGATACATTCCATTATGTTATTAAGTATAAAAAAAAGTGTAGAAAATGTAGTAGCAAATGCATTGTCTAGGCAATATTCCTTGATTACTACATCGAATGCTAGGTTGTTAGCCTTTGAGCATATTAAGGGGTTGACTAAGATGGAGTACATGATAAATATTTTCAACATAATGAGTATCTATTTCTTGTAGATAGACTAAGCTTTCCTGAGTGTTCCTTACGAGAATTACTCATTAGAGAGGCTTATAATAGAGGATTAATGGGACAATACAGTATCACAAAAACAATATCTATTTTTTAGGAATATTTTTATTGGCCACACTTGTCGAGAGACATGGGAAGGATCAACGGAAGACATATCAAATGCAAAAAAGCTAAGTTAAGAGTTCAACCAGATGGGTTATACACGCTATTGTCCATGCCAGACATGCCTTAGATAGACATCTTAATGGATTTTATATTGGGATTACTACGTACAATGAAGGGTAAGGATAGTATTTTTTTTTTTTTTAGTTGTTGATAGATTTTCCAAAATAGCATATTTTATTGCATTTACTAAAACCAATGATGCTACAAACATTGCAAATTTATTTTTCAAAGAAGTTACATTTCATAGAATACAAAAAACAATTGTGTCTAATAGGGACATAAAATTTTTAAGCTACTTTTGGAAGACGTTATGGTGTAAGTTAGAAATGAAGTTATTATTTTCCTCAACAAGTCATCCATAAAATGATGGCCAAACCAAAGTAGAAAATAGGACACTAATTGCCTTGTTATTTGCATTGATTAAAAAGAATATAAAGACGTGGGAATAGTGCCTACCGCATATTGAATTTGCATATAATAGAAGTGTACACACAACCACACACGTCACCTTTTGAAGTAGTGTCTGGTTTTAATCCACTACCCTTTTGATTTACTGCCATTACTATGTAATGAGAAAATAAGCATAGATGGGGAACACATGGCAAATTTTGTGAAGCAGTTTTATGACCATGTGCATCAAAATATTGAAAGGAGGAATGAGCCATGTGCACAACAAGCTAACAAAGGACACAAAAAGATTGTCTTCAAGCCTAGAGATTAGGTCTAGGTTCATATGTACAAGAAGAGATTTCATGAATAAAGCAAGTTGAAATTGATGCCAAGAAGTGATTGAAAATTTTAAGTTGTAGAGTACATAAATGACAATGTTTATAAGTTACGATTGCCAATTAAGTTAGAAATTAACGCTACTTTCAATGTTGCTGGCCTGAGCCCATTTAAGGCTAGTGATGAAGAAGGGTTAAAATTAAGGGCATTCCTTCTTAAAAGGAGAGGGAAGATGAAGGCATCAAAATCAAGCCGAATTACCAAAGGATTTCCAGAGGACCTATGATGCGAACCAGGGCTAAGAAGTTCAAAGAATCCATAAAGATGCTCATGATACAGTTTTAAGAAGCTTTTGGACATTTGGAAGGCCTCAGGGATCAAGAAGAATGTCCATGGATCCATTTGGTGCAAAATGAGTATGAATCAAGCTTTAGAATACTCTATGGATCAGTCTAGCACTAACCCCAATCAATCTAAAGTAGCCCCGATCGATCTATCACAATAGTTGATCAACAGGATCAGAATTCCAGAGCTTTTGGAATTACAATTGCACTTAATATGATCGATTGCATGACTTGCAATCGATAGTCCTAGACTTGGGCAGCACACTAGAGTTACAATTTGGATGCCATGATCGACATCTGGATCTATCCTAGAAGTACCAGATCGATTTCCAAGGCACCAAATCAATCTAAAGTTCTTTTGGAGCCTAAAATAGCTAGGATTTGTACCTTTTCATGCTTGGTTTATTTTTGGATAATTATTTACACAACTTTAGGGTAATTTAAGGCTTCCTAAACACTATATAAAGGAGCCTTGGTTACTTTCTTTGAAACTTTTGCCTCCTTAATTATTAATTACATATTTTTCTTTTCCTAGAATTATAAGTGTTCTCAAATTCTTGTGAAATTCCAAATCAAATTACTTCAAGACATTCTTGGTTACTTCATGATGTATCAACTAACATAGTGTGTTGGTTTTGGCTGTAGTTCATTGGAATTCATTGTATGTCATTTCCAACATGATTCATGCAAGCAGATTTCCGTTGGGTTAAAGCATACGCTGGATTTCATATCTTTATACTTTTGCAACGCGTCATGACATATTTTATATTTTTATACATTATTGCTCTTAGCATATTTATAAAATGTTAAAGTGAATTTAATTAAATATTAATTTTGACTATTTATTACAATATTATCTTGCATGTTTGTACATTTTCATATTTTTAACATTCTTTCATAAAATTATCTCGTCTTATAATATATCATTTTATTTCTCATACTATAAATTTAATTTTTATATCTTTCATCTATCTTCATAATATTATACTTAAATCCATCTATTAATAAGTTCACAAATAAATTGATCATTCTATAATCATAGTATGAGGGCGGTTGGGCCAGTTGGCCCCCATTGTCTAGTGGTTTAGGACATCCCTTTTTCAAGGAAGCAATGGGGATTCAAATTCCCTTGGGAATAGGGTACTGTAATTGGAAGTTGATCATGGATTACCAATAAGCCTAAAATGGATTTTTCCTAGGTCGATGCCCGAGCGGTTAATTGGGATGGACTGTAAATTTGTTGGCAATAGGGGGTTTCCAAGTCCACGGCCAAGTACTTATTACTTCTTGGGTTGTGATTGCTATCTTATTAGGGGCAGCTACTATAGCTGTTCGGAACCCACAAACCATTCCGACTGGGGGTCAGAATTTCTTCGAATATGTTCTTGAATTCATTCAAGATGTGAGTAAAACTCAAATTGGAGAAGAAGTATATTTTATCTATATAATCGAAAGTCTTATATCTTAACAATTGTTTTCCTGTCTCTGATGTATTATATCATAGAGAATAAAATTTAAAATAAAAGTTATTTATAATAAATGGATATCATATATTTAATAAAATTTTAAGTCAAACTTTGCATACTTATAATAGTTTATAACATATCATTTTTCATAACAATACTTGTTTCTGATAATAATTTATCTATTCAATTAAAACTTTGGTGTCACCTTATTTGTATTGCTATTTAATTTATCTTTTGTAATTTTATTTGATTGAAATTTATTTTTGTGATTTTTAACATGTTAATTTAACATTTATTATGTGATATACTTATGAGATAAGTGTCCTCCAACCAATTTATTATTTAATTAATAATTATAATTGTTATATAAGTTGTTTATTAGAATTCTATTAATTTCTTTGATTTTAATTAATTTATAAATAACCATGCTAGAAGTTTAGATAAGTTATAATTCTATAAGTATTTGACTACTAAAAAATATTTTTTTATTAAATTGAATTTTTTTTACCCACCTAACCTTATTTTTGGTAAATATAAATATTTTATTAAGGATATAGATGTCCTTTCATAATGTGCCAGAAACACTTAGACAGATTCATACTAATTGGGGCTACTTTTAATCATATTGTTGTTGGTATATTTGTTTGCAACATCATAATTACTGTGATGATAGTTATTGTGATGATAGAATCTAGTATTGACTAGAACGCCATGATGAATTTTGTTGATGTCCAAATTTTTAGTAGAAGGTTGAATCCGATTTAGACCTCTATGAGGGACATCTTTGAATGATTGGAGACCCGAAGTGTTTTAAGAAGTCTTGAAGAAGCCTTGGAGAAGTTCATATTGAAAAAGGGTACTTATTGGATAAGTATAAAAAACTTTAAGTTTATTTCAAACTATTGCAATAGCACCTACAACAAAAGTTGGAGCTAACTGAGAACCGCTCTGAAGGACCAACAAATTGATCTATGATGGACTTCTGGCCGAATACTATTTAAATTTCTCAACAATAAATGTTAGAGAATTATCTAAGGAAGATAAAGCATGAACTTCGTTGAGATTCATTTATGATAACGCTGAGAGTTTTAAAAGACAATCAATTTTGTCTATTTGTCTAGTTGTGACTAGTTTTGTGAGAATCAAATCTTTAGTGTTACTAACTTTCTAAAAGGTGTGAGTTAGGTCTAAAGGATGATATAAGTTAAGCACAAAATGGTGGAAAGTTTTCCATTTGGATACCTAGTTTCGGTATTAGGTTTGTACAAGTGTGAGAGTTGAATGCTTTGTCTTCACAAATTTATGTTAAGTTAGTGGAAGATTCTTCACTTGGCAAAGTGACCATAGATGTAAGAGTTTATCTTTGAACTACATTATCATATCGATGTTCAATTTTTTCATTTGTTAGAGTGTGTGAGTTTGTGTTCAAATGTTTCTAGCATTCCGTTAAAAAAACTATTGGAACTGCTACTACAACAACGTCACTGCATTTTTCATATTGCATCAAAGCCAAGTTGCTAGAAGTGCTTTGTTTAAAGTTTGTGTGATACTTGTGATTTCAACAAACTGATGATATTTGTGCTAAAGAAATAGCGTCTATAACTCATCCTCCACTTCTCGATGGTACCAACTATTCCTATTAAAAGGTACGTATGCATTCATTCATCAAATCTAAATATGGAAAAGTGATGTGAACATAGAGCAATAGGATTGAATTACAGTTAATGAAAGGATAAACTGCGAGATTGCATCAAAATTAACCGAGCAAAAATTTACCTCATTTAGGGTAAACCTTTTCAACAAATTAAAATTTAAGCAACCATAGAACTAAATAATACGCAGTGAAATGTTGGCCACGAACCATGAAAAATAAGTCGAATGACCCTATTTATACTCTGAGTTAAGGAATAATTTCGCACAAACCAAAAGAAAAGGAAGAAGAAGTGCCAAAAGTCTCAACACAAACTATTATAAGAGGTATTTATAATGTCTCCAAAAAAACCCTAATGGGCTAGAAGTCTAACAAGGTTGAGCTGGGATTCACAATGGCCTAAAAGCGTTCAAAAGTTGACTTTTTGCTCTAAAATTGCATTTCTGGCCTTGTGCAATCAATCTAACTTGAAATGGGATAAATCACACAAGCAGGGGATTGATCAACGTTGATCAACTATGCATGCAATCACATTTCCAAAAATCAGGCAAGTCAATCATGGGCGTCTACAATCAATCGTGCTCCTTGCGATCGTAAGAACAAAAAGTGACACCTGACGCCTAGTCAATTTGAAGTGTTGCAATCAATCGAACCTTGTTCTGATCATAAATCCAAAATGACAAGAACTCGCCCAATGTTGATTTGGAAGCCTTGATATTGATGCAAGTTGGTCTGTATAGAAAAGCAGTGCTCTCATGAGTCATGTAGGCCCTCCAATCAATAATTTGAAGCTAGATTCCATCCTTTAACTCCTCCCATGATCCCAAGTCCACTCAAATCACCCACTCTTGAACCAAACTTGCTAGCACCACTTTGGGTCTTCGTGTTTCAGCCCTCATCTCAATCCGAAGTGGCAAAGCTAGAGTCTCCTTAGTCTTGATGTTCATATCATTTCTCTCATCTTGTGAAGGTTGTTCCATCAACTGAAATTTCTTCTTGCCGCCTACAATAAGGGGATTCCAATCAAAAATAATATTTAATACTTTGAATTCATGCTCACCTCACAATGTTATTTTGTAAACACCACCCTTAATCTTTTCCTCATTGAGAAGCAAAAAATCCCAACTTCCTAATCGAACATGGCCTTTTTCCTTAAGTATCCTTGCAATAAATTCATTGTAGTGGTGACACCTATGTGCCCCAACCATCCAACATCATATACCTTCCACTTAATTAGCCCATGTCATGAAAGTTTAGAAGTATATGTCCTATCATCCAAAAACAAATATTCATGTTTTTGATGAAACTTTTTAGGACTTGTAAAATGAGTCAAAGTACACATAACATTCCAAACAACATCAGTTTTATGTAAAGGATAAGCATGTTCAAATTCCATCATCGCACCATCGTTAACAACCCCATTCGCTAGACCAAATAATTAATATTTAGGATCACACAACCTCCCAGCAAAAGAAAAGAATTTGTCATGATACGTTGAACAAATCACAGCATGCGCATCAACAAAATCACCGTCATTCTCATGCAAGTCATGTATAGGCTCGAGTTTCATCACCTTGGTACTCAAGGTGGATACTAATGCGTGCCCACTAGATAAATTGCCAGCTACAATACCATCAAAAGTAATCCATGGAGCATACACTACACATATGTTACCTAGAACCTTCAGGTGCCCTAATACCATTCCATGACTTCCTATTACTTGAGAGGGAGGTAATTTACTTAGCATTTCCTTCAGATATATGTCTTCAAACTCCTGTAGGGAAAACATAAGGCTTTATCAAGAATAATCAAATTTTCTTTGTGCATCAACAATTTCATTGCACTCTCCATCTCACACACTCCCCTCAAGCCTCGCTCCCCCATTAACAAACACTCAATATTTTTCATGATAAAACTCTCTACATCTTCCCTCTTACTCTTTCCCCATTTCTTCTTTTCTTTCCACTCCAATTTGTATTGTTTCTAAAGATAAATTTGATCTCTGGGCACTTATCCAGAGGATAAGGGTACTGAAGTAATCTTTCAACCACCCAAAAAGAAAGAGTACTTGTTGGTAACACCATCAAAGGTCAACCTCTTATCAAATTGCCATGGCTATCCCAACAAGATATGGCATGCCTGCATCAAAATTACATCAAATGTGATCTCATCAATATATCCTCTTATACAAAATGCCACCAACACCTGCTTAGCCTTCTTCACTTCCCCACTATCATTCAACCATTGCAAGTGGTATGGCCTAGGGTATGTGAAGGTAGCCAATCCTAATCTTTCCACTAAGGTACCCTTTTGCTTAGACACTAAGTGGAATAGTGTCCCAACCCTTAACATTTAAAGCACACGATATTAAGATTATGAGAAGTACTAGGGGTAGGAAATGGTAACTTCGCCTGTTTGCCATCCTTAAGCATCTCATTGGGCTTGGTAGTACTAACTATGGAAGCTTGATTTCCTCCTAAGGAAAGGTCTTTATACTCAATCATCCTCCTAGGGAGAGGTCTTTATACTCGTCATGCTCAAATAAGCTCCACCTCGACCCCTTCTTTTAAGTTGTTTCTCAACTTTGATGTCATTTTATATCATCTCATCTAAGTTTACATAATGTTGGAGCTCCACTATGTCAGCGATGTCATGGTGCATCTCACTCGAAATCTATCCATGGTGGCTTCCTAGTCCTCCACCACATCGACTCTACTCATCAATAACTCCATCTCCTTATGGTAATCCTCCACACTTCAGGATCCTTATGTCAACCCCTATAACCTTTGCTATAGGCCCTTATGATGATGTGATGAAATAAATCTCCTCTCATAGCAATCTTCAACTCTGTCCACATCCGAATAGGCCTTTCACTAGCTCTTCTTCGATTCATTAGCAATTGATCCCACAAAACCACCCCATGGTCAATGAACTCTAAAACTACTACCTTTAACTTTTGGTTCTCAGTGTATTGGAAGCAATCAAAAACCATCTCCACCCGATACTTCCATTCAAGTTATTGTTTATGGTCAAACTTCCCTTGGAACGGCAATACTTTGTGCTTAATTTTCTTAAGTTCCTCATTTTTCTCATTCACTAGTCTCCTTCTGTATCGCCTTGGAGGCTCATAAAAAGTATCATCATTGTAATCAAAATAGTCATCTAGTCACTGTCAATCTACCATTAATCTGCACACAATCCCGAACCCGTCCACCATAGATGATAGGCCATCCCTTGTCCTTATGGTTTGGAAGACTTCAACCCTCTCCAAGATATCATGCATTTCTTCCCTAATGGTTTTAAGTATCATCTTGACGTCATAAGATTCTCTAACCAAACTCGGTTGGCTATTTGAGATGATGAAATAAAATGGTAAAAGCAATGTGTGTGTGTGTAGGTATATAAATAAAGAAATAATCAAAAGAATTTATCCTCTCATATCACTTGTGTATGTACTCAATCACTCAATGTCCTTACCAAGACACAACTTAATGTCACCTTAGAAAATATAGGATGATTCGTAGGCTCAAAGACCAAAAACTTTCTCAAAGAAAGGAGTAGAATTGGAGAAAATAAGGTTATGGATCAATTTGGAAGCAATGAGATCGATCCTAGCATATTGATTTGGAAAAGGGCTGGATGAATATGGCTGGGTGCAGGTACTTTCGATCAAGAAAGAAGGCATGTGCAATCATTCCAAGGACAAGGGAATGCGATCATTGAGGGTTGACTAAGATCCATGGCAACTACAGTCAATAGTAACTATGGTTTCAAAGTCACACGGTGGCTCGATCGATCCAGTGATTTTCAAGATCAATCTGGCATCAATATTTTTTTGCAAAAAATTTGTCCCAAATAGCAACAAAACCCCACAATTTTTTTAATACTGTTTTGTCTTCTTTTTTGTACAAATTTTTTTGTTCTTTTCTTTCACATTCTCTTTTTTGTCCAATAATCAACATAATATTCCAATCAAATACCACAAAAATCAATACTACCAAAAGTACCAAAATTCACCAAACTATCCAGGGATATTTTTTTGAATTTTCAAAATAAATAAAGTGAAGAAGGTGGGGAAATAAAATGAAGGATAGAGAAAAAAAAAACTCAAATGGTAGCTCAACCAATCAACAGGATTAAGAAATTCAATTAATTAGCTCTGATGCCAATTGATGTGAACATGGAATGATATGATTAAAGTATGGTTGAGGAAAGGATAAACAATGAGATTGTACAAAAATTAACTGAGCAAAATCTAGTATCACTTGAGGCAGACCCTTGCCACAAATTAAAATTTGAGCAACCAAAGAACCAAATACTGCGCTACTAAATGTTGGCCACAAACTACTAGAAACAAGGCAATTGATGTGTGTGAATGAGAAGTCATTAGAGTTGATATCCACATGCAAGGCTACAAAGAAAGTTTAGGATCAAAACATACATGAAGGAACAAATGCCGTGAGGAATTCCATGCTCCAAATGTTAGCTTTCGATTTGAGAATCCTTTTTAAGAACTTAATGGTAGGTGAAGACAATACTAAAACAATTTTTAATGGAAAATTACACCACATTATAAATCAAGCCTTTCAATTATGCAAAGGCATTCTACAGCTAAATTAATAAAAAGAACTCTACATTGATTGCCTACAAGGTTTGCTCCTAAAGTTTCTACTATAAAAGAAGCAAGAGATGTGCATAATCTACAACTTGCTTTGCTCATGGTATCCTTATAAACTTATGAGATGAATATAAATGATGCCAAGAAGGATAAGGAAAAGGATATTTCTCTTCAATGAGAAGATTAAAATGATAGTGAAAGTTTATGTTGCAACATTAATCCCTCATTTGCCTATATTGCAAAGAAGTTGAAAAACTTCTTGCAAAAAAGGAAATTTAATGGGCCAAATAAAGCTAGAAATTCTTCTAGCAAGAGTACAAAGGATCATCCTAAGAATCTTAAGTAGAAGGAGAAGGTTAAACTACAAAAGAACGGACCACAATGCTATAAATATGGAGGCTTCATATATGTCCAAGTTGTGTGTGAAAACGAGTACAACTTGAAGTGAAGATGGATCAATTAAGTCTGATGAGGATGATCATCACCATGTAGCATTTAACTTTGTGAGTGAAAAAAGTAAAGGATGCGACCTACCATGTTGCAACATCAATCACAAAAGAAGATAATCGATCTAAATATAGCAATAGTGATTCTAAAGAAGAAAGCTTGACAACATACCAGTTGGCTGGTGACAAGTTGATATTCCTTCAATTCGATAATGATGATCTCAAAAAGTAGGTAAGGAGTTTACAAGATGAAACCAAAATTGAATTGACACAAATTATAAGTTTAATACTGAAAACAAAAGGTTTGAGATTGTTTGTCATGAAGTAAAGATTAGGACAGACAGAGCTAATGCTGCTTCAAGAAATTGAATTCTAAAAAAGAAAAATTAGATGATGTATTGTCAGTTAGAAAGTTGGCAAAATATCACACAAGTTTGGGATTTTTGGAGAAACTCAAAAGCAGCAATAAGAAAATGAAAGAGATTAAATTCGTCAAGCAGACTGCACCACAAAATCCTATTCCAACATCTACTTCAAAAAATTCCAAAAGGAAGAAAATGAAGAAGTTAACAATACTCTGTATCTATGGAAGAAGAAGTAAAAGTTAAACTATTCAACACCTATTGCAAGAAGACAGAACATCTAGTTGGTAGATGCTTTACATTGTTGAATCACGGGTTGCATGGTGGTCACATGACAAGTGATCAAAATAATCTCACTATTTACAAAACCTTTGTTGGAGTTCATGTGACCTTTTTTGGTTATAGACAAAGGTTTTGTGTAATTAGGAAAAGGACTTCTAGTCGATGACATAGTGAGGAGTTCTACATGTAGGCGATCTGAAAGTGAATTTGTCGAGTATAAGTCAATTATGTCATCGGAATTTGTTTGTAAAATTCACTAAAGGCCAATGTCATGTGTAACAATCAAAACAAGGGCATACTTGCTAGCAACAGGTCTTATGACGACTATTACACCTTTAACAACATGTTATCTTGTATAAAGTCTATCGATGATGATAGTATGAGATGGCATCAAAGATTTAGCATGTGAGAACTACCATGTTTTTATGAAACTATTGAAAATTGAAGCTATCCATGGGCCACCAATGTTATCCAATGTTTCAACTCAAATCTGTGGACCGTGTCAACTTGGTAAATAAAGGAAACTATCACACAAAAAGGTGCAATGCCTAAGCACATCAAAGGTGCTGGAATTATTACACATGAGCTTGAAAGGGCCAATGAATGTTATGAGTACCGAAGATACAAAGGTATAATTATTTGTGTTGATGATTATTCCATATTCACTTAGATTGATTTCTTGAAAGAAAAATCAGAAACTTTTCAAGCCTTTAAAAAGTTATGCAATTAGCTTGAAAGTGAAAAAGGAGAAACGACTGGAAATATTGTTAGAATTCATAGCAAAAAATTTGAAAATCAGCAGTTTTACTCAATATTATTGCCAACATAGAAAACAATATGAATACTCATCACAAAAGAGCCCTCAACAAAATGGTATTATGGAATGCCGAAACAAAACCTTGTAAGAGATGGCTAAAGTTATGCTTATTTCCAAGGATGTCAACACCAAATGGTAGGCAGAAGTGATTAATACGGCTTGCTACATCATCAATGGAGTATATCCTAGACCTACCTTGTTGAAAGTACCCTATGAAATTTGAAAAGGAAAGAGACCAAGTGTTAGCCTATTTTCACACATTTAGGAGCAAATTTTTGAAAGATCAAGAGAAGACTGGAAAATTCTCAAGTGTGGTAAAGGTTTCTTTCTTTCTTACTACACTAACAATAAAGCTTACAGGGTGTACAACTCTAGGAAAATGTCAATGATGGAGACCATCAATGTTGTGATTAATTAAGATGATGAATCCACTAAAATGGAACCTAAAATTTACTCAAAACCATTAGAAGATGAAGATCTCTTGTCACACAGAACTAGAAATCCTCTAACAACTAATAAGGACCAACATATAGGACAAACTGTTGCAACACTAAAACCAACATCACCTGTTGCTAATCCAACCTCAAGTAAAGCTCTTAAGCCCTCTTCCCAAATTCATAAAAACTATTCAACTTATGTCATAATTTTTGATTTGAATAATCGAAGAACCAGAGACTTACCTAAGGTATACTATGGAAACCTGATTAAATATTCATGTTTTATTTCTAATTTAGAACCTAGGAATGACGATGAAACTTTAAAAGATGAATTCTTAGTTCTAGCCATAAAAAATAAATTAAATTAGTTTGAGAGGAATGATACGTGAACACTTCTTAAAGGATTTAAGAATGTCAATATAATTGGAACAAAATGAGTCTTTAAAAACAAAACAAATGAAGATTGTGTGAAATCAAGAAACAAAACTAGATTATTGGCTCAAGGATATATTCAAGTTTAGAGAATAGACTTTAATGAAACTATTGCCCTTATCGCTTGACTTGAGGTCATTAGATTACTTTTAGCCATGCTTACTTATTGTAAAGCTATTTCAAATGGATGTAAAATGCAGTCTTAAATGGCTTTTTGAATAAGCTAGTATAAGTTGAGCTACCAAAATAATTTGTAGACACACATTCTCCCAATCGTGTCTATAAACTTAAGAAAGCTTTACATGGTTTAAAACAAGCACCTTGTGCTTGGTATAAACTCCTTACAAATTTTCTTTAGAAGAAAGGATAAAAGCAAAGGGGAGCTAATAAAACTTTATTTGTAAAATGTTGCAACAAAAATGTTATAATTACTCAAGTATATATGGATGATTTTGTTTTTAGTTTAACTTCACTAAAGTAGTTGTTTAATTTTGTGAAAAGCATACAACACAAGTTTGAGATGGGCATGGTTGGTGAATTGACATACTGTTTGAGCCTACAAATCAAGTAAATGAAGGAAGGTATGTTTATTTCACAATTGAAGTATGCTAAGAATTTGGTAAAGAAATTTGATCTTGAAGAAAACAGACATGTTACAACACTGATAGAAACATCAATGAAGTTGCACAAAAATGAGCATAGAAAACTAATTGATAAGAACCTATATAGAAGTATGATAGGAAGCTTGTTATACCTAATTGCAAGTAAACTAGATTTTTGTTTTAGTGTAGGTGTTTTTACCAAATCTAATAGCATCGAGACAAAATCATATGACTACACTAAAAAGAATCATAAGATATGTGAACTCTAAAACAAAACTTAGTTTGTGGTATACTAAGGATTCTAAGGCAGGTTTGGTTGGCTATACTGATGCTGATTGAGTTAGAAATTGTAATGATCGAAAAAGTACCATATGAGGTTTTCTTTTTTGGGAAACAACTTAGTATCTAGGTATAGCAAGAAATAAAATTACATCTCACGTCCCATGTCAGAAGTTGAATATATTGCTACAATGAGTTGTTGAGCTTAATTAGTTTGGATGAAGCAGTTGATGAGGACCTATATAGAAGCATGACAGGAAGCCTGTTATACCTAATTGCGAGTAAACTAGATTTGTGTTTTAGTGTGGGTGTTTGTACTAGATATCCAATAGCACCGAGACGATGTCATATGACAACAGTGAAAAGAATCATAAGGTATGTGAGCTCTACACTAAAACTTAGTTTTCGGTATGCTAAAGATTCTAAGGTGGGTTTAGTTGGTAATTCTGATGCTGATTGAGTTAGAAATTGTGATAATCGAAAAAGTACTATAGGAGGTTTTTTTTTGGGGGAAACAACTTGGTATCTTGGTACAACTAGAAACAAAATTACTTCTCACTTTCCACAATGAAAACTAAATATATTGCTTTAGTGAGTTGTTGTGCTTATTTGTTTGGATAAAGCAAATGATTAATGACTATGGAATGTCTACAGACGGGTTAACAATATTCTATGAAAACAAAAGTGTAGTTCGTATCATAAAGAACCCTATTCAACACTCAAGAGCAAAGCATATTAGGCATCATTTCATTTGCAAACTAGTGAAAAATAGAACTATTGAAACACTACTCATAGCATCAAAAATTGTGACAATGGAAGGTGAATCTTCACACCAAAGAAAAAATCTTAGTGAGAATTCACAAAAACCCATGAAAAAAAACCTCTTCCACTGTCACCGAAAATGCCGTTATGCTTGAAAGAACTCCATCACCTAGGGTTTTGCAAAACCCATCTAATGGCTAATGGGCACTGGGAATTGTTCCTATAGGTGATGAACCAAAACTTGAGCCTCTCATGGTTGTGTATCTAATGAACTTAGGGGGGGAACTAAGCCTAAAGATGCAGCACCCAGATGAGAACCACCACTATGTCCATACGAGCCAGTGAGTCGACAAACTTGAAACCATGGACCTGTCAGATTTGGTGGAAGTTTTGCAAGAAAGAAGAAAAAGAAAACCTTTAAGAAGGTTCCCAAAATGAAGGTTCTAACATCACCTCCAATAGTGCAAGACGTTGGTGAAGAACGAGAGAACATCCCACTGCTTAAGATACTAAAGGCAAAAAGGAAAGCTTTAGAAGGGTCATCTAAACAAGAACTCAAAGTAAATCCAGGAAATTAAAGTTGGACAAAGGGAAGGAAAAAGTAGACCAAGAGAAAGGCAAGGAGAAAGTGAGTGAGGAGTGCCTAAGGAAATTAGAAAATTAGTGAAGCAATTTAAGCTTTCCAAACTTGTAGGGTACAAGTTTCACTCAAAAAGGGCTAAATCATCACGATTATGTCACTACTTACTCCTTTATGCCTGAAAAATACATTCTAGAATCTACATTCACTAAGATGAAGTTCATTACTTTTCTAAATTGTATTAGTTTGCTTGGCACTGTAAAGTGTTATGATCATCACATTACTACTATTGTCTATGTATTCTATACAAACCTCACTAGGAAGGTTGGTGATACAGAGTCTCCTTGGTACAACCAAGTATAGGTAGAAGACTAAAGAAATGGCCCGCATCAAACAATTTGCAATCTTCCTTGTTTACACTAAAGTACTTTATGCTACAAGATTGGCATTTCTAAATGGTTTCTAGTAGCTAATGTCACATTGGTGACAAAGGAAATGGTCTTTGTTGTACAACCTTGTTAATAAACCAGAGGTAAACTTGTGCCATTTGATCTTTAATTCTTTCATTTTACTAGAAGAGAAAGTATTCTTACTTATCTTCCAAATCTTGGTTTGATTACAAAAATTGTTTCTAACCCAAAATACAAGATCAAATTAGAGAAAAGTGATATGAAACAAGTTTGGAAATGATGAAATGGAGGCCAAAGCTTAAGGGGATAGGAAAAAATGAAGGTCATGCAGTATATGGCGAAGCTGAGCATGAACCAAGTCCCCCTCCATTAAAGTAATAGATTCAAAATGCTTTGAACTCGTTGCTTGTAATGAAAAAGATACTCACAAATTAGATCAACCACATGTAGGCTGAAATTCAAAACATAGAGTGTAATGTTGCAACAGTACATGCAAAATTAGCTTTACTTAGTGGATCTCTAAATGTTAAAGGTGAACACTGATCCTTATGAGTCTCAGCCTATTGATCTAGTGACAATGATGATAGGATCCTATGTTGACAGGGTCCCATGTTGACTAGGACTCTATAATGAATTTTGTTGATGTCTAAATTTTTAGTAGAAGGTTAAATTCGTTGGACCTCTGAAAGGGATATCCTTGAATGATTAGATATCTAAGGAGTTTGAAGAAGTCTAGAAGAAGCCTTGGAGAAGTTTGGATTAAAGAAGGTTATTGGATAAGTATCAAAAAGTTTAAATTTATATTAAACTGTTGCAACAGTACCTACAATAGAAGTTGGAGCTAATGGGAACCAACTTTGAAGGACCAACAAGTTGAATCATGTTGGACTTCTGGTCAAAGGCTAATGAGATTTAGCCATGAGAGTGTTGAGAGCTTTGAAAGATAATAAGTTTTTTCTATATGCCTAGTTGTGACTAGTTTTGCGACAATCAGCTATAGAGTCATTGGGCTTAAATAGTAGCTTAGGTTAAGCACAAAACAGTGGAAAAGGTTTTGGTGCATCCAACAATTTGAATACCTAGTGAGGGATATTAGGTTTGTAAGAGTTGAAAGTAGATTGCTTTGTCTTTACCACTCTATTTTAAGTCAATCAAAAATTCTTTGCTTGAAAAAGTGACTACAGACGTAGAAGTATATCGTAGAACTGCGTTATCACATCGATGTTCAATTTCTTTATTTGTTGGTGTGTGTAAATTTGTGTTCAAATGTTTCTAGCATTTTGTTGAACAATTGTTGTGACCTTTGTTGCAACATCGTCATCACATTTTTCAGCTACAATATATATATATACATACATACATATGTATGTATGTATGTTGTAGCAAATTAAATGCTCTCTCTATATATGCGATATATACATATATGCCCATCTACATGAAAGTCTAACTTAACATAATTGCCTCAAAATGAATCCAACTCCAATCTCCAAATTCTACTATATATTACAAACTCATATTTAATGGCTTCTTCATTGTATGTGCGTGTTTGTGCATATGTAAGTTGTTCTTATATGCCTATAGTGTCCATGCAAAGTGCAAACCCATCTTTCCATCAATAATCCATCTCGAATATCTAATTATGCACCAAATTAAAAATACCGTATACATGAACTCCACCTCTTTAAATGTAGAGAGTCCCTTTATAATACAATAATATGTCAGACACACGCTCCACATCTAGTCATTTTTCTTAGGTTGAAGACTTCAATGTAATTAAAATCCTGTCCAGGCTAGCTAGCTACAAGTGGGAGTGGGTTGAGGTTTTTGTCGTTCAAAGTCAATCTAAAAAACAAAGTGTTGATCTTGTAGTAACGCTTGCAACAATGGATCAACAAAATACTAAAAACGCTTAAATACAACTGACACACACCAACAAAAAGATGCACTTCTACATCTACTTCACTACCAGGTGAAAAATCTTCTACTTACTTGAACAAAAGTAGGAAAACCAATTAATCAACTCTCACACTCTCACAAATCAAATACCTCACCAAGGTACCCAAATGATGGGATGCACCAAAACCTTTCTCATGTTTTGTGCTTAATTTAAAACTGTCCTTTGATCTAACTCACATCTCTTGGAAAATTTGTTTCACTAAAGAATTGATTCTCTCAAAACTGGTCACAACCAAGTTCATAGACAAACTTATCTAACTCTTACAACTCTAAGCACTCACACGGCTAATTATCAAGGAAGTTCACACTCTACCTCACTTGGCTAATTCTCTAATATTTATAATTAAGAAACCTCAACAACCTTTGACTAAAATTCTATCACAAATCAATTTGTTGATCCTACAAAGTCAGTTCCTAGGCGGCTCCAACTTGTGTTGTAGGAACTGTTGCAACAATTTAAGATAAACTCAAACACTTCAGTGCTTTTTCACCAAATGTTTTGCCTCGATCCAAACTTCTTCAAGGCTTTTGTTAAATTTCGTCAAATTCATTCAAGTCTTCCATCTTCCAAGGACGACTATCGTAGAAATTCCATTCGAATTCAACCTTCTATTAAGAGTTTAGACATCACAAAAATATCATAGTCAGTCATTAGACTCCTAGTTGTGTTAAGAGTATCATAATATCTACCTATACAACAATTATGATATTACCAACAAAAGTACCAATAATAATAAGATTAAAATAATCAATACTACACCACCCGAAATTAAATTAATCATACTCATAAGGAGATTGATATGTATGTGCGTGTTGGGGGGGCAAGGGGGTGGGGGCATTAATATAGTAAAATTCAAATAAATAGTTAATTCCTGGAATTTAGAGAAAAAAGAAATTCACAAATCAAAAGGCTTACCCAGAGAATTAACTAGCTAGCGGGCAGAAGCAGAAGACCAGCCGTCAGCAACTTGCAGTGTGAAGCAATGCCCCTCAGATACATTACTAGAAAAGACGTACGCATACAATGAAACACGGCATTAATGATCGATCTTATGTATACATATAATATGCAGTCGCTTCAATCTGCAGCTAGTTATGTGTGTGTGTGTGTGTGTGTGTGTGTCATACATATGTTATAAACATTCTCATATAAGTTTCATATAAATAATCTTAATTGGTACTGTAATTAAGAGACGTCATGCATGTATTATAGGACGTACATTTGAGTAAGTTGTGTTTGGCCAAAATAAAGAAGAATAAGAGGGTGTTTGGCTTAGCTTATTTTTTATATTTTATAAAATCATGTAAATTATAAAATATTTTTAAAACTTATAAGTTCATAAATTTTATTTTAAAATAGCTAACAAAGTATTTGATAATATCATCATAAAAGATTTTATTGAAATTTATAAATATAGGTAATTATAATTTTTAATGAAATAATAATGAAAATAAATTAAATACTATTAATAAAATATAATTTAAAGATATTTATGTTAATTTTAATATACAAAATAAAGTAACTTACAATATATACGAAAATAAATTGAGAATAACTAACTTATTTGCTCCAAGTATTTTATTTTTAAAACTTATAACTTCTTTTTTAAAAAAAAAAATATCAAATGCTCTTTTATCTTATACAATGAATTAAAAAACGTAAAAGCCCACCCAAACACTGTCGGAATTTGTTGCTTTGAACATAATAAAAGCTTTTGGATAAAGCCTACATTTGTTGCGGTTGACTGAGTTTGCTTTCATGTGTAATCATCATGCTGTTGCAGCTACTGCAGATAGGAATCGGATTATGATAATCCCACATGCTATGGGATCCACCACGCTTATTGTTTTATTTATTATTTGAAACACACACACTCACACTGAATACAGGAATTGCGCGCTCCAAGTACTACTCTTCATTTCATCCAATTTATCTAATGGCCCGACAGCCTAAATTGAAGGAATTAAGGAAAGAAAGATATGGAAATATTAAAGCTCTGTGTCTATTTTCTCGAGCCACTAGAAGGCGAACGTCTCAACTCTCAACTAGCTCCCCCGAACTCTCTTTTTCCTTTCTGCAGTATAATTTTCCTTCTTTCTACTTTTTCTGGTTTTTTTTCCACTAAAGCACCTCTTGCGGAGCTCGAGGCTCATCGTTTACGAGGTAATTCGGCGATTAGTGTGCTCGTGACGCCCTTGATTGTAGGAGAGGATGTCTCCTGTCCATTCAACACTGGAATACATGTGTGTGTGTGTGTGGAAATCAAATGGCATCGAGGAAAGGAAAAAAGAAGTCAACAAAAAATTATCGGTCATATGCATTATATATAAAAGGTGGGGTGGGGAAAAAAGGTTCATGAAAAACTGAGGAAGAGGCTATCATAGAATTCCTGTGGCATGCATTGGTGGACATATATTGCAGATAGGGTGGTGTTCAGTTCTCGTGTTGGAATAGAAACCAGAATTGGATTCGAATTTAAAATCAAGTTATTCATTTTAATATATCTGTTTGTTTGGTTGAAAACGTTTTCTTTCAAAATGAGATTTAAATTTTTTTTAATTTAATCTTAATTTATATAATTTAAAAAACACACATTGTATATGTGAATTATTTATAAATTTTATATTTTTATTAATTATAATATATTATAAAATTATTATATTTTAATTAATAAAAATAAAATGTTCAAAATTAAATAATATTATAAAATATAAACAAATATAAAAGTTTAAAGAGAAGAGAATATCAAAATAAAATAATAGATAAATAAGAGAAAAAAGAAAAAAAAGTTAGCTAAAAACTCTACAGCATAATTTAATAGTATCTAAATAATTTGGATAAAAAATCATTAAAAAAATTAATAACAATTTTAGTGATAGGAAAAAATAATAAGAAAGAGAATAAAATATATTAGGCGATTGAAGAGAAATAAAAAAAAAGTTGAATAATAAAAATAAGTGTAATATAATAAGCCAAATAGAAGATAAAGAAAAAATATAGAAAAAAAAGAACAAAATACATTTAAAAAAAGGAGAAAAAGAAAAAAAAATTTATAAAGCTAATTCAGTAATTTTATATTTAATTAAACAAAGTATAGGCATTATCTTCAATTATGTCAAGTGTCTGTATTACTATTTATTAAATTAATATAACTTATATATTTTAAATTAAATATATGTGAATCAATATTGAATTTTCTCAAAACTCTCCACTTTACTAAAGATTTGATAAGTCTTAAATTTTTTAATATAATTCTCAAATTTAAATTTTAGTAATAATAAATCAAACAATAATTATAAGTTTCATTCTAATTTCTAATTCTAATACTCTCTTACCAAATGATACTAAATATTCGAATAGAGCCCAAATAAATAAGCAAGTAATAATATTGATATTAAATTAGGGTAGAAGAAATTCTTTTGTCATTAATTTAAGTTACCACAAGACAACATGCATGTAATCACGACGATGGTAATTATTAAAGTGAGGCGCCGATAGGTTTGGGATGTGATGGGATTGGGCACCGCGATTCGCGCTTAAAGGATATAATTTCGCTGTGGCGTGGGGGCGTTAGTTATTTTCGGTTGTCTCTGTTAATTCCAACTGTGGGCTATCCATTTTTTCACATGGGATAGGTATGGCTGCTGCTTCGTACTTATTCATATGTAAGTTACTTATTTGTGAAACCCGTTGGTTATGTTTGTTACTTAATTTTCAACCCAAAATTATTTTATCATACTTTATATTATAAAATATATAATTCAACAAAACATTCATTTAATTTTAAATTTAAATTTAAAATTTCTTTCTGTTATATATATGACTTATTAATTATTTTTATATTATTATATTTATTAACAATCAAATCTATACATATACTCACATCTTTTTTTATTAACACCCTAAACATTATTCCTATGTACCATCACATCATTTTATAATTATTATATATTTTATACATACATTCAAACAAATCAAACTATTCATCTCATCAAAAACATTTCTTTTAAACATACAATTCATTTCAACATAACTTTTACCAAACATTATTTCTAATTAAGACTCTTCTTGGAAACATAGTCTTGGTCTCTTAGTGTGTATAAATATATAAACAACAACAACAACAACAATAATAATTTGATATGTTTATTTTAAATTTTAATGTATATTTTTAAGTACTTTTATCTCAAAAATTTTATAAAAGTAACGTATAGAAAAAAATAAAATTTAAAAATATAATAATTAAATATATATTATTCAGATTCAAAATTTAAAAACAAACATGTCCATATGCGCGCTTTTCGGTTATCGTGCAATAGGTGGGTCTCTCTCTATTTCTCCTTTTCCACTTATAGCGCTTGACGGACAAATGTTTAGTTCTGCTATACACGCGCTCTTGAGGAGCGTGTACGATTGACTCCGGGGGTGTTCAATTCCGCCTAATATGCACTTTGGTACTGTGTAATATAAGCCAAATTCAGTTAAATCTCTATCACTAAGTTTCTTAATTTGACTTAATGGATGGTTTAAGGGTGCACCGGAACAGTAATCGTGTCTAACAAATGTCTCCTTTTTTTTTTTTCTGTTTTTTAATTTTTATTATTTATAGTTAATTAAATACTTTAATTTAAAATTCTATTTTATTTTTATTTTAATCAATGGAGGTTTATGATAATTTTACTTTTATTTTCAATTTAGTATTTTTTAATTAGAATCTTATTTTTTAACTCATACATTAAAATATATGATAAGGTTTATATAAGTTTGACTTCCGATATTAATTAACTACAATTAATTACAAATAAAAAATAAAATAAAATAAAGCGGCATGATGTTAATATACTTTCATTGTATTTTATACTTTATTATAATTTTTTTATGTATTATGACAATTGTTAAGTTATAAAATAATTAAAGAAAATTTAAAATTTATCTTAAAACATATATAATAGCTATGATTAAGATAAATTAAAAAACTAAATTAAAATTTTAATTAAATGTATGAGAAAACTGGTAAAAAAATTATACACCAATTAAGAAATACTAAATTGAAAATAAAATAAAATAAACCCCAAAGCTCAATAAATAAAAATAAAAACTGAATTTCAAAATAAAATACCTAATTAAATTTAATTAACAAGAAATTTAAGAAAAACAGAAAAATAAAAGAAAGAAAGACAGATTTTAAAATTAAATATTTAATGTACTGCAATTATTAAGAAATTTAAAAAAGTGGGGAAAAAAAGACGCAAAGTGCAGATAACCCAGAACACTATTCTAGATGCCCTATCGAAAAGACCCAACTTAATCACCATGCTTAAAGTCCTGAAGTCTCTAAGTTGTTGGAAATGACTCTATTTATACGCTATCATATAAATATGTACATTAGTAAATTATAATATAATTGTGGCCTGTTCTTGGGAAGAGCTATAACATCAATCGGAGATCATCAACTTGTTGTAAATTATTGGAAACGACTCCGTTTATATGCCATCCTCTAAATATGTACATGAGCCAATTACTTTTTTTTTAACTTTAAATTTTATTTATATAACCGTGATTCTACTGATATATGTACAAATATATATGATAAACATGCTGCGATAATTGAGAATAAAGTTTTGGGTATTTAAAAGAAAAAGAAAAAGGCATGGAGAGTAGAGAATTCTGCAACTATGGGAACCAAATGTTTATATACACGTTTAATATAATTGATTTATTGATTTTTTTTTATATGTTGTCAGATTAAAACCATACGCAAGAAATTATATAAACCTATGTCTGATGTTCATGTCTCTCTTCGTACACCATAATGCATGTTCTGGGAAAGGTATTATATATTTAATAATTAATGAGAAAAGGGCACATAATTAGGGGTTTGGAGGAGCATAAATTTTAAAATGGTATCCAAGATCTGTATGCATGTATATATATTATATATGTCCATATAGTTAGTGGGAAAATTAAGAAAATGTCAAGACTTTGCTATAGGAATGGATGAAAAGGTATTTGTATTCGTACATAAACAAGGTTTGGAGATAATATATTTTTTATCTACATACATATACACGTGTGTGTGTATTTGAAGGGGGTGGCATATATGTAAGTGTGTGGCTGTGCATTAGAAACCAAAATTCTCTACACATGTGATTCTAACAAAGGAATCACTTAGGCCCCTATGCTAGGATTTTAAAGTGTAGAAATAAGTTTAAATTTTAGTAGTATTAGAGTGTTCAATGTATTTTGGAAGGATTTAAAAAATTATTATTTCTATATTAATAGGGTTTCAAGTGTAAAAATTAGGTGTCTGATGAGTGAATTATTTGAATGCATTTCAAGTTAATAAATTTATCTTTTTATTAATTTTTTTTTTTGTAAATGGATTCATCTTGTTATTGTTCTTTTGAAAAGAAATTTTTTCTTCCTATTATTTTATACAAATAATTTTTGTCAATAAAGTATATTCTTTGTTTTACCGTTTTGTAGCGACGACGTCACTGCATAAGTGATTTCTTTTCCTCTACATGATTTTCCATTGAATTGATTTTTAGATAAAATCTTTTAGTATTAAAAATATAAATGTAAGCATCACGTTTTTGGTCATTTGTTTATATAAAGGTATGCATTATTATAATTCAACTATTAACATTTTTGTTAAAATTTAAATAAGGTAATAAATTTATTCATATTTGTGGTGATTAGAAGCTAATGGTAAGAAAAAGAACGTATTCTAACCCTTAAATGGGTATAAAAGTTATTTTAAACTCTTTTAATTAGAATTAAACATTAAGTATTGACCCAGTTGATTATGATTAAAAATTAAGACTGGACAAGCAAATCCCTAAATGGGTATTAAAAAAATTGTTTTGGGCCCTCCTTAATCGGTGCTATGAACTAAAGCTCCAATCAATGGTTACGAGCATTAATTCTCTTATGATGCATGAGTATATACAAAGTTAAAGGTTAAATGTGTTTATATACTATTTGATTTTCTACATGTTTTACAAGTACGTGATTTCATGGTATTTATTATAAAAGAAATTTGAGGAAAAAAGTTTTGTTATCTTAAACTAGCTATTTTTATTAAAAAAGTGAATGCTGTGGCATGTTCACATTTGAAAGCAAGATGAATTTACTTACTACATAATTAGTTGCTTATTACTTTACAAATTATTGCAGAAGACATAGTTGAAAATAGAGATGATTGTTATGAGAACGATAGAACCTCTACAAATTTAGATGTAAATAATTTAATTAGTAGTTAGTAGTTGCTTATTGCGAAAAATTCCAAATGCAGTAGAGTAGGGAAGTTTAGAGATATTTAAGCATTTTAATTATTTTGTTTCTGATTATGAATCTAATTTATTTCAGAATGAATATTTTTATGAATTTTTAGTATGCTCTATGTTTTGTATTTCTCTTGATTACTATTTATATAGATTGTTACTTTTCAATTTTTTAAAACGATGGCATTGAATAAAATAGTAATACATTTTATAATTTGAATAATAAAATATTCTAAAAATAAGGATTAACTCAACGAAAATTTAAAATCCCATTGCACTAAGATATATTTAATAAATTGAGCTATAATTTTACAATAGTAAATTCTATGAATTATTGTTTAGAGTCAAATTATAATTATTCTTTATTGTTCTCTAAATACACACGCATAGATATTGATTAGACAATATTTTTAACTTTAAACACTATAAATATGTGTTTATTATTGAATTAGTACTACATTTCATTATGAATAAAAAATAAACTAATGTTAAATCATGAATAGTTTAACCAATATAAAATTTTAATTTAATGAAAAAAAACTCAAAATTTTAGAAAATTAGAATTGCACTTAATAGTTTTATTATTTAAATATTTTAAAAATATAGAGATTAATTCAACAAATAATTAAAAGCCCATTATATAAAGATATATTTAATAAATTGAGTTATAATTTTAAAAAAGTAACTTCTATCAATTATATTTGGACACAAATTATAGTTATTTATCATTATTCTCTCTCTCTCTCTCTCTCTCTCTCTCTCTCTCGCTATCTCTCTCTCTCTCTCTCTCTCTCTCTATATATATATATATATATATATAAATATATAATACATATATCTATACTCCTTATATAGAGCGTTCGCATATTAGAGTTAAATTTCGGTTGGTACAATGTGATTTTCCTTAATTGTCCTTAGATATTTGATTTGTTTAATTCTAGAAATTAACTAATAGAAAACTTGAATTTTGCCTTGATATAATTGAATATTGATGGCTTCCAAAAAAGTGTAAAAGGATCAAATCAATTAATTATTTTTTTATTTCTTTAAATTTAATTATGTAAAGCACCGTCATTTTAGCGAAACAGTACAACAGCTTTCCTAAAGATTGAATTTTTAATTATTAAATTAACACAATATCCTTAATTTCTTTCCATAAATAATTATGTTACTTATTATACTTGGTAATTTTTTATCTATTAAAATTTATTAATTAATTATTATATCCATTAATTTTTTGTCTATTAAAGCATATCATTCAAGTTAAATTTTATTAGTATATGTAAATAGATATAGAGATATGTATCCCCTTTGATGAATCCTTAATCAGGAGTTCACTTGAGCCTGCTAGCATCGCATGTATTATGTAAAATAATTATCAACAGAATTGTTGACTCAAATCAAATCAAATCAAAACTGGTTGGTTAACAGAACAATAACGGGCAGAGGATTCGGCCATGAGTGAAAAATGGGGACTTGAATAATTAAAAGCCTAAATTGACGGTGTTGCGATTGGAATTAACTGTGGACTTGAACGCCTATATAAGGGGCATCCATGTCAGCTAATTAAGGCATAGACCGAATAAAGAAAGAAATTAGGTCTAAGAGGTGTTGGGAGACATTCAACTCAACTCATCATCAAGCACACATGAATATGATGAAGGCATTAACTCGCAGCAGGGGGCATAATTTTCCGTTTTCCAAACTCCTCTCGTCATTATTACTATTATTATTCTCTGGGACATTCCATCTGCTTGTTGAAGGGAACAAGCCCGATTACAGGGACGCCCTTGCCAAATCCATACTGTTCTTCCAGGGCCAGAGGTCCGGAAGGCTCCCTCCTGCCCAACAAATCACCTGGAGGGCCAATTCTGGACTTTTGGACGGTCGGCTCGCCGGTGTACGTACCTTCAGCCTGCGTCCATGTCTTAACTACTTCTATATGTGTGTGTGTGTGTGTGTGTGTGTGTGTGTGTATTACTTCATTCTTCTAATCCTGGCTCAAATCAATTATGTTCTAGAGATGTGGAGCTAGCTGCTCATACATATAGTATATACAATTATTATAATTGAAAAACCAAACAATATATTTATTTATTTATATTCAGCAATACGTGTGCTGCAGGTGGACTTAAGCGGAGGGTACTACGATGCTGGAGACAACGTGAAATTCAACTTCCCAATGGCCTTCACCACCACAATGCTGTCGTGGGGAGCCATAGAGTACGGCAAGAAATTGGGCCCTCAGCTACCCAGCTGCAGGGCCGCCATCCGTTGGGCCACCGACTACCTTCTCAAGTGTGCCAGGGCCACGCCCGGTAAGCTCTACGTTGGCGTCGGCGATCCCACTGCGGACCACAAATGTTGGCAGAGGCCCGAAGACATGGACACCGCCAGGACCGTGTATTCCGTGTCAGCAACCAATCCGGGCTCCGACGTGGCCGCCGAAACTGCGGCCGCCCTGGCCGCTGCTTCCCTCGTTTTCCGCCGAGCCGATCCCGACTACTCCGAACTGCTCCTCACAACTGCCAAAACTGTGATGCAGTTTGCGATGCGTTACAGAGGGTCGTACAGCGACTCCCTCGGTTCTTCTGTCTGCCCATTTTATTGCTCTTATTCCGGATACACGGTTGGCACTCCCCACTCACCCCTTTTGTTTTTTCAATTACGTACAGCTGCTCGAAATATAACTTTAACCACGTAACTCTGATCACCTGATATGACTGCGCCGGGTGTGTTTGTGTGTGTGTTCTGTGCATATACAATACACACACACATATAGGATGAGTTGCTGTGGGGAGCAGCCTGGCTTTTCAGAGCAACGAATGAGGTTTTTTACCTAAATTTCGTAAGATCGCTGGGAGCAAACGATGGGACTGACATTTTCAGCTGGGACAACAAATTTGCCGGCGCTCGCGTTCTCCTCGCAAGGGTACCATGCCTTCAATTAGTTATCGATTAATGTTCACTGACTGATGAAATGCATCTGTTCCACATGATCAAACTGGATCGTCGTCAGTTAGTTTAATCATCCGATTAAATCATAATGTATGCAGAGAAGTTTAGTGGATAAAGACCGGGCGTTTGAGTCATTCGGACAAGAAGCTGAAGACTTCATGTGCAAAATTCTGCCCGATTCCCCTTCCTCCAGCACGCAATACACGCCCGGAGGTCTAATGTTCAAGCTGGGCGCCAGCAATCTCCAGTACGTCACCTCCATAACTTTCTTGCTCACCACATACTCCAAATACATGGCCGCCTCAAGGCATACCTTCAACTGTGGGAATCTGCTGGTCACTTCTAAAACTCTGAGAAGCCTAGCCAAAAGGCAGGTGGACTACATCTTGGGAGATAATCCTATGAAGATGTCTTACATGGTAGGACACGGCCCCAACTATCCCAGGAGAATTCACCACAGGGGATCCTCTTTACCCTCGATCGGCGTGCATCCCCAATCGTTTGGGTGTGAGGCTGGATTTCAGCCATTTTTCTACACCTCAAACCCCAACCCAAATACACTCACCGGTGCGATTGTTGGGGGTCCCAACCAGAATGATTTCTTCCCCGACGAGCGCACGGATTACGCGCATTCGGAGCCCGCTACATACGTTAATGCTGCCATTGTGGGGCCCTTGGCATACTTTGCTGGAAAAAATTGAATTAACTCATCAGAGCTCATCATATATATATATACATATGCACACAGACAGTCGTCTAAGTGGATGCGTTTAAATTAAGTTGTTGATACCTGCAGAAAAAACCCCTTCGAGGGAGAAGTTTGGATGATCCTCAATTAATCACCTTTGTTGCAGTTTAAGCAAAACGCTTTAAACCACCAAGATAACATATACACACATTAATATTATGCAAAGTAGTCATTTATAAAAAATATATAGGGCTATAAAAAATGTGTAGTAAAATATATGTTTGTGATAATTCTTGTAATATTGGTGAAAAATATCCAATTATTGCAATTATATAATTTTAGATGTAATTTCAACATGTTGTATATTATTTATATATATATATAATAATTATAAAATACATTTGAAAATATAACATAACACAAAGATAAAATAGATAGATATAAAAATATATTTTATCTGTTTACGTTCAAAAAATCATGTTTTGAAAAAAGTGAAAGAAAGAAACTATGAAAAAAAAAAAACTAAAAATCAAAAGAACCAAAAGAATAAAAAAATGAAGGAGAATGGAAGAAGTGCGACCACGTGTCTTTTTCTCCTTGTGCGGCTGCACTGGTGGTGCGACCTGGAACAGCCAAACCAGCAAACTAATGTTGCACAACATAACTGTATTGGGACTTATTATTATTACTTTTTATTATTGTTATTATTATCATCATCATTATTTTTTACAAGGAGCTTCAGAAACCGTTTCCAGAGCCCAACCGTACAGATCCCATGATCTAGAGGAGACTTTTAGATTCAATTTTCACCGAAAGTTAAAAGTTCTTCGAAACTTATTTTATATTAGTTCCGTGGAGTTATAAACATAGGAAAATGACCTCAAGTCATTGAAGTGGAGGTCATGTAACTATAGTAAATGTAGCAACTGCAAAATGAGAGTGCAGCATCTTACTGTACGTATGTTAATGGTGGTCAAAGAAGGCCGCCAGACCTGTTCAACCTTGTTTCCCCTACAATGATAATCTTTGTTCGGAAAAGATCAGAAATAGTTGTGGAGTTGATTGTAGGAACGGCAATGGTTGGTGCGCGTTCTCATTTCCAGACTGGAAACTGCCTTCGTCATTACCTCAAAGAACAAAAACTCGGTGGTATTGGCGTGGAAGCCTGCATCAAACATCGTCCACTGTTCTGTCCTCAGCACTCGTGCAATCATTCCAACACCAATTTACGCACTTCCGTAATTCTAAACTTCTTCAAGAATCGAACTTTCAATTTCACATACTACCCCCCTTATTTATTTATTGTCGTAAACGAGAAGAAGATAAGCTACTGTGTCCAAACTGCAGGCCGCAGCAGATACTTTGTGTCGCCTTAAAATCGATATCTAAAAACAATAGACTGCGGGTTTTTGGGTTCTTAGGGAATGCTTTTAATATTGTTGCAACATAGATATGCCCTGCCCTGCCTTGCCTTAATGGAGGGTCTTCCGCTTCCATACACTGTCCCCATTTTCAGGCAATGATATAGTAGCACATTTTTGTCCTGTACAGGTTAGCATTTAGCACATACATCAGCCTATCCGTTCAAGGGGGCGTAATTATCAAACAATAACTCGTCACCAGTAGTCATTGCAAGAGCAGGCTCCCCCCTTAAAATGATGAAACCTGTTTGCATCTCTTACGATGATCACCCTCTCGACAAGTCTTGACGCTAATCGCATGAAGTTGTGACAATCTAAACAAATGCGTATATTCTTTATTATTTTAATAGCATTCCCATCGCCACTGGCATTCATCAAAGAGAAAACCAACGCCAGCTTCTCACTGTGGTGATACAGCTGCTCCTCTTTGTGTTCTTCTTCAACATCAAACAAAACTGAACTTGTCTCTGGAACATATCCCATTTTCTTCAACCCACTTAACAGCTCCTCCATACTGGCACGTATTGCTTTTAGCTGTGGATGTCGCTGTCCCCCAGAAGCGAACTCGTGCACTCTATGGCCGACTTCGGTCCAGCTCAGTCCGGGTTCCTTTCTAACACCTACTCTATTCATTTTCCTTCTTATAAAACCTCCTTCTTCAAAGCTACTAGCCGAGCAATAAATATTTGAGATCATGACATATCCTAGTGAATTTTCTGGATCCAATTCCTTTAATTTCGATGATGCTAACTTTGCCAGTTCAGTTTCTCCATGTTTCCGACACGCTCCTAACAAAGCACTCCAAATAACATAGTCTGGTTGCATCGGCATGTTGCTTATAATGTTCGCAGCCTTGGAAAGGTGTCCCGATCGACCCAAAATATCAACCATACAAGCATAGTGATCAAGCTGCGCAACTATGCCATATTTCTCATACATGCTATCAAATATATCTAGCCCTTCTTTCACCATTCCAGCATGGCTGCAAGATGAGAGCAGCGCAACAAACGTTGTTTCATCTGGCGTGACATTCATTTGTTTAAACAAATCCAATGCTTCTTCAGCCTTACCGTGCACTGCATAAGCCTTCAACATTGAGTTCCAAGATATGATATCCCTTAACGGCATTTCAGAGAAAACTTGCTCGGAGTTATCTATCAAACCACACCTAGCATAGGCATGAATTAAAGCATTGTCAAGCTCCAAAACATTAACAAAACCAGTTACGACCACTTGACAATGCACAGCAGCGGCATTCCTTTCCATCACCAGGTTTGCACAAGCTTTCAATAATATTGAAAGTACATAACAATCTGGACATAAATCCTCCCTACGCATCTGATTGAAGAGGCGTATAGCCTGTTCGGGGTCCCTTTCAGCAAAAGCAGTCATAATACCAGTCCACAGAACGATATCACGATACATGCCAGTGGTGTCCAAGAACAACTTATGACAAGCACCTATATCTCTTCCAAGAATAGAATATCCTTTGATTAGGGCAGTCGCCACTCCAATGTCCAGCACCAAACCCGTCTTAATGCCAAAAGAATGCAATTGCAGACAGCACGTGAGCCCCAAAATTGTATCACTGCCCTCGTTAAGTCCACACAATGAAGAAACTAAGGTTAAGAGTGTAGTACGGTCAAACTCAATGCCATCGCAACGCATTGTTATAAACAAAGTCATAGCTTTATCAACTTGTCCGTGCATTCCAAGCCCAGTAATCATGGAATTATAAGTAACAAGACTGCGAATGTACATCGAATCAAACACCCTCCCAGCCTCCACACCCGGATTGCAACTATTCTTCCAGTACATTGATATCAGAGCATTGGCTACGTAAATCCAAGCGTCAAAGCCGGTTCTGAAAGCAAGCCCATGAACTTGGACGCCGTGGCAGTAATCACACACAGACAGCACGCTCGCGTAGGCAAAATCATTGGGTCTACAGTCGGTTAGCATTTGAGAAAACAAGAGGAAGCATTGTTCCAACTTTCCGTGTTTAGCATAGCCCGAAATCAGAATCGACCAAGAAACAATATTTTTGTGAGGCATTTGAGCGAACAACTGGTGGGCGTGGTGCAGTTGGCCACGCTTAGCTTGCGCATTGATAAGAAGGTTGGCGGCACAGAGGTCTGGTGGTGGGGTGGCTGTAGTATTCGTTTGCCCGTAGTGGCGGTGAATGGAGCGGAGGTTAGGTTCTGGAAGCCGTGACGAGAAAGCAGTTTTCGCCCAAGGACGAAGACGTTCTGAATATTTCATTGAAAGAGAAACTTAGTTGCGGCTTGCCGCTATGGTTCATATCGCTTGGAACCTGATTCTTCTGCTTCTGCATCAGATGACATCGACTTGGACGACTACATAGAGAGAAAGGATCGCGTCAAGAAGCCGCCGACAAGAAAGCATCGAGACAAAGGCAATGGATGAGGACATGATGTATAATTGGCATCATTGTAGCGTACAAGTTAATTGAAAGTGGATAATTACTTTCCATTGACACATAAAATTTTATTGAGTGTCCCCACCGCTGGTCATTAACAACGTTTACATATGCAATTGCATAGATGGAAATAATAATTTGTTGCCCGTAGAGTTACTCTCGGTGGCCTTAATGCTGAAAAAACTGGCCATCTCGCATTGCGGCGCATTGATATTAATTGATTTTCCACCATGTTGAGGTCTTAATAAGAGATACATTCCCCAGTTAATCATCACCAGTTAATTCTGCAAACTTGACAAAATGACCCATGAAACGCGCCTCGGAAGCGCAGGCCGTCCCCGGAATTCACATTTGTTTCAGTAAAGCGTGCGTCACTCAGACACCTCACCACCACTCGGACAAGAAAAATACGTTTTCAAAGGAAACTAAATCACATTGCCAGCCATTTTCTTTTCTACATTTACATCTTATTCTTACCAATAAAAATAAGCATAATTGTCTGCAAGCCTCGTCCAGGACAATAAAGATGGCTGAAAACACGCAAGGCCAGGGCCACCTTCTCAACAAAACAATATTGCCGTGTCCATTATCCTTGAAATCTTCATATTAGACCAAGGAGGAGCATAACCCTGATCATGTCTCACCAATTGCAGACCCCAACACTAGAGGGGAGACACAACTACAGAAAACGCTCACGATTAATAACCAAAGTCACTGCATCTACTGCAATTCTCCCGTCACTTCCACCAAGAGCATACAAAACAACTGAAGGAAAATAATAGAAAATAAGCATCCCTAACTTGTGGCAGTAGAAGATGCCATGCATGCTTGGCTACAGTGAACTACACACATCGCACGAGTTCAGGTAACAAATTTCATGTTCTGATCTGATTGACAGTTGACATCTGACTGAACATATGAAAATAATATGTAATGCACAGGCACAAAAACTGCCCAGACAAGTACGAAATTCAAAATCCCCATGGCTTCTTAAGAACTTCAAGAACCAAGCGGGTAGGAGGAGAAAAAAAATTGGTTCCAAAGCTCAAAACTTCAATAAGCATTCAATAGTCTGGACAGATAAACCACAGAAGACAAAAGCATCTATTCACTCCAATACAAACATACTAGACAAGAATAAATTAATCATAGCAAACATTCTAAAAGTATCAAGGTACCATATCAAGCACTACAACGCTTCACACTTCATATAAGATGTGAAGTTAGACTATAAATCTACCCAGTCCATAGAAATATCAGTAAGGACTGTACTTCAGTGAATTGCGCATCTCATAACGGCCTGACTTACCGCGACTAAAACTATTCGATGCTGCCTCTAATGCTCCTTGACTGTAATTGTAATTGTAATTGTAATTGTAATCGGTTTGGTCATGATATGATCCATACCGATTAGGTCGTTGCATAGATATATCACAGGGGACTGACAATGAATCAAAACAGTTAATGTTAACAAGAAGAAACAATCCAAAAGAATAGCAAGGAAAATATTGCGAATTAAAGCTTCATGATAGAAAAACAAGTTACTGCAGTAAAAGCATATCTCACCTTGTGGAAAATTTATTTTGTGATCTGAAAGCCGGTATGATGTTGAAAACCTGGGCGATTGTGCAGAAAGTTCTGTGTCATCATATGGAACATGGTATGGCCTTGGTTTGAGTGAAGAACCAACTGAGGAGGCAGTTGCAATGGGAAAACTCACATAGGATTTGTCCTGTCCAGAAACCTGAAAGAAACAAATTGCTTTCATTAAATAAACAAACTACCAAAAATTGAAGCTCCTATAGAGTTGTTCATTCCTTAAAAGGCATTCAAGTTCCTAGAACATAACCATCTGCAGGAAAACTATGTAATAGCATCCCTTTCTCTTCAGAGAAATGCCCATGAGGATTTCACAAGTACCTCTCAAAGGAAGGATATAGACTATCCCATAAGAAGTAATTCACTTGGATTGATTGAGGTACAAAAACCATCATCATAAAATTGCATAATTAGCTTCACATCAAGTTTCCAAAAAAAAAAAAAAATGGGAAAAAAACCTATCTGGAATATCTTCTAGCTTTAGTAGCTTACAGCAAATTTCAGCGTCCTTCTGTAGAGTGTTACAAGCCCAGAAAAAAGCTTGACAGCATAGTCAGCTATCTCTTCCGATTCATACTCTGCAAAAGCATAATTTTTGCTCTTACCAGTCTCCTTGTCTCGGGGGATATACAAATCTACTACACGACCTGCTTGAATGAGAATGTCATACAACACCCTCTCACTCACTCTCTCATCCAGATTTCCTGCAGAAGGAAATTCTACCGAAAGTAAATATTCTACCGCTGTCTACCTTCGCTCTGCATATCCAGAAAGCGGAAATTTTAAGGTGCGAGCCTGAAGCTTTAAAAGCAACTTTCTTTATTCTGTCTGAGAAAGTAAAATTACAAAAATAAAACCTGCGTCTGTATGCTGTACACGCTGCCGACCTTTGTTTTTTTTGTTTTTTTTTCTCTTTTGAATTTATATCTTCTTCAAAAACTCTCCAGATATTCTAAAGAAATTTGAACTCTTGTCAAATAGTGCTGCAGTACTACAACAAACAATATATAAAGCATTTCTCAATTTTAATTGGAGAAGCAAGTCAGCCAAACAAAAGGGGTTTTAGAAAACTCTAAGGATAGTATGCTTCAAGAAAATCAATTAAGCAAGTTAAGAAGACAACAAATTAATGATATTCAGCCATCAAATTAGCATTGAAGCGCGCAGGAGTAGCTTTCAAAACTATCCCTAACAAAAGGTAAAGCTTTTAGGACGAAAGAATCCAGACAAAAATGAAAAATTTCAGAATCGAGGATTAATCCTCCACTGAAATCAATACATGATGGTCCAAAACTCAATCGGGAGAAATCACAATTTATGAAAGAAAAGAACAGAGTGGACGGGACAAAATGCATACCAATATAAACAGTCGAACTAGACTTATCCGCCATGATTTAAAACCACAATTTTAATAGAGAAAGCAGCTCGCAATTGCAGCTGTGGTTTATTGTGCCCTTCGGGAAAGGAAAAAGATTTGTACACTTTGTACGGAGGAAAAGGAATCCAGGGGCGCAAACGATGTCAATCATCAGCAGCCGACGCCCAAGAGTAAGTTCATATGTAACATGGATTTTTGACCGATTGGAAAGAGGCCCAATGATTAAGCCCAAATGAGAGAGCTGGAACCTCGCCATGGATACCGACCCAAGGGTTTTTTTTTTTTTATCAATTTGTCCTTCTTTTCCTACCAATCAAACTTGAGTCCTACCTGGTGGGCAGGTTAAATTTAAGTCCTATTTTCGGAATGCTGGCATCTGAAAATGGATCAGATGAATTCCATGTTCTTGGATCCCAGAAACGAACCAATTATTAAAAAGAAGGGGAAATTGGTTCAATTCTAGATTCTAGATATGAAGAAAATTCTTTTATAATAACAACAAAAATTATATAGGATGAAATAATTCGGGATCGAGTCAAACTTGTGGGTTCAATTACTTGAATTCAATCCTTTGATTCTTCTTCTAAGAACAAAATTTAAAGTTCAAACAATATTTAAAGAAAGGTTTGTGCATTATCTTCTTCAAAAAAAGTCTTCTTTTAACTCGTGAGAAAATTTGTGGAGAAATTTCAAATATAAATAGAATTTATTTAATTGATAAATAAAATTTTTTGAGTATCAACAAGTGCTCCTTGGAGACTTGTTTATAAAAAACTTATTTATTTAGCATGATTTGATTGATCGATTAAACTATCAATTATTTAATTATTTATTTTAAAAATTATATTTATTTAAATTTTTAAATATAAATAGAATTTATTTAATTGGCAAATAAAATTTGTTGTGTATCTACAAGTGCCCCTCGAAGACTTATTTATAAAAAACTTATTTTTGAATGAATGACTCTCTCTCTCTCTCTCGTTGCTGTGGGCTCCTCAAGCTTATTAGCCCATAAGGATAGAAACCACTCTAATTTTGATTGCCGATTTCATGGTTAGGCCTCTCTCATCGTTATGGACTCCTCGAGCTTATTAGCCCATAATTCATTTAAAGACAGAAACCCGTCAAATTTTGATTGCAATTTCGTGGACGGGCCTCTCTTGTTGTTATGGGCTTGTCAAGCTTATTAGCCCATAATCCATTTAAAGACAAAAGATCGGCCTTTATTATCCAACAGCCAATAGTTTTATTCAAAGCCGAAGGAGGCTCAAATGTTTTTGTTGGGCTTGGATTGAGAATTTCAATCGCGGACCTTTTGATTTGCAGGACCAAGACTAGCTCTAAACTACCTAAAGGGGCACATATTCACTTCTACATAAGTTAACTTGGGCTTTACCTTCGTTCCCAATACTTCTAGGCGTGGCTTTTTTTGTTTTTCGACCTCATGTAGCTATGTCGCTACTCAAATTGCCAATGTCCTAATATACAATATTCCCTTCAATTTTAAAATTCTATAATTTTAAGAGTTCATCAAGTATGGGAATTCTTCCAGGTCATTATCTACAAAAACAAAACTAACGTAGCACAAGAACCCTGCCTTAGCTAGGAAATCAACCTTTATCAATGTGGGTTGCCCATAAGAGGTTGATAATGATTTGAAAGAAGCATGACACACATATCGTAGGCTATGTAAACTCTCTGCTAATACAAACTCTGGCTATCTTTGGACTTTTTTTTAAAATATTCCACTACTTATAAATAGACAAAACACCTCCTACCACAATAAAGCTCAAACATAACAGCAAACTCCTACCTCATACATCATCTGTCGATTGAGAAAGGTGAGTTCTCTACCAATCTGGAATGCTTATGTTGTGGCCCTTCAAGGTATGGTTTTCCTTTCCCTTTGCTCGTTTCTCATTCTATTTCTTGTTGCTTCTTTGCTTCCTTCTTCTTTTTCTCTTTGCGGAATTATGTTAGATCTTCAAGAAAGGAGTACCAAGTCTTCTAAATAGTTCTTCATTCGAAGTGAAAAATTGAAGAAGAAATGCTCGGCAGTAGAATAGTTGGAAGAAGTCACTGTTTCCCTGTCACAGATACAGCTCCTCTACACTGCATGATTACTGTTACATTAACTCACACACCGTGCGCTCAACTGACTAAGATAATCACATCATCTTATACTACTATGAATCAGCTACAAAACCATGCCAAGCCACATCCATTTGGACTACTACAATCACGTGGATAATTGCCCTTAACAGAATGTGCCAGCTGTGAGCCTTCTTAGCTATCAAACTTCATTGCTGACTCTTAGCCTCCACTGCCACATCTGATATTTTCATTTTTGACACTCTCCCTTAAGATGAGTGTGTGTATTCTCAACATTCATCTTACCCAAAAACCAGTTTAATTGTTTCGAATTTAGTTCTTTAGTGAAAACATCAGCCAGTTGATCTTTTGAGTCTAAGTGTCTTACCTCGACCATGCCTACTTGTACTTTTTCCCTAAGGAAATGAAGATCAAGATCAAAGTGCTTGGTCCTCTTGTGATAGGTGGGGTTTTTAGAAATGTAAAGTGCATTTTTGTTGTCACAGTACATTGTGACAGGTTGGCAAAGTTTCTTCCCAAGCTCTATTAACAGGTTTTGTATCCACATTACCTCACAAAGGCGGGATGCCAATGAACTATAATCTCTTGAGCTCCTTGCCATCATATTTTACTTCTTTGATTTCCAACTTATCAAAGAGTCACCTAAAGCAACACAAAACCCTGTGACTGATCTTCTCATGTTAATGCATCCACCCCAGTCACTGTCTGACCAGGCCTGCAGATTGTTGGCAATTATTCTTCTCATGATGACTCCCTTTCCTAGTGCATTCTTCATGTACCTCAGCACTCTAAGGGTTGCATTCAAATAAGTCCTTCCTAGACAACTAATGAACTGTGAAAGAGTTTGTACAATAAAAGAAATATCTAGTCTGGTAAAGGTCAAATAAATAAGCTTCCTAACCAACCTTCTGTAGTATGTTGCTTCCTTGAGTGGCTTTTCATCTTCCTTGGTCAGCTTTTTATTTTCCTGTATAGGTGTCATGGCAACTTTGGTACTAAGCAGTCCATAAGTGGTTAACATGTCTAGAGTGTACTTCCTTTGGCATATGAATATGCCTATTTGTGATCTTTCTGTCTCCACTCCAAGAAAGTACCTTAGAGCCCCAAGGTCTCTAATCTTGAATTTTGTCCTCAAGTATGTCAATAGGTCATTAACATCTTTCTCATCTTTACCTTCAACCAGTACATCATCAACATAAACCAGTAGCACAATTCTGGTTCCTTCTTCTACCCCTTTTACAAAGAGTGAGCAATCAACCTTTGACTGGTTAAAACCATATTGACAAAGTGTCTCTGTCAACTTTATATTCCATTGCCTTGAAGCTTGTTTCAATCTATAGAGGGATTTTTTTAACCTGTACACCAAATCTATGTTCAGGCAGTTGTGCTCCCCCTTTATCTCATATCCCTATGGTATATCCATATAAACTTCCTCATTTAAGTCATCACTTTCCACTAAAGTCAAGAAAAGTCTCACTGTTATTTGTTTCACCACTAGGTTGAAAGTTCATTGGTAGTCAAAGTCCTCTATTTGGTTGTATTCTTTAGCCACAAGCCTTTCATTGTACCACTCAAGAGCTCCATCTGACTCCAACTTGGTCCTGTAGACCCACGTATTGCCTATAGTGTGGCAACCCTTGGGTAGAGTTACAAGTTCCTATATCTTATTTTCCTCCAATGCTTTCAACTCTTCTAGCATAGCCTTCCTCTAGTGTGGCAACTTGACAGCTTCAGCATAAGACTCGGGTTCTCTTGCATGGTTTAATGCAGATAGAAAGGTTTTATATTCTTTGGATAGTTGGTTAGTGCTGAGGCTGTTAGCTATGGGATGGCTGGTGATTGAGTTACAAACTTGTTGGTTTAGATCAACCATGTTGTGCTAGTAAAGCTCAAGGTATTTACGCAATTTTCTAATCCTGTCTAACCTTCTGAGTTGAGGGGATTCAAGACTGGGCTGTTGAATGACATCTGGTTAAGGTATTATAGCAATGTCATTTCTTATAGGCAAGGCAGGACTTGACTCATCTCTTGGACCAAGGCTACAGGTTTGTTGTTCACACTGTGGCTCACAATGATCTCACTCATGCAAAATGTGAACAACTGGTGGGGCAGATTATGTGATGTGTGTGCTTGTGAGCAACTAATTACACTCTACAAAGGGAAAGAATCTCTCATAGAATATCACATCTCTTGAGATGAAGATTTCATTAGTTTCTAAGTCATAAAGCTTATAAGGTTTCATTCCACTTGGATATCCTATGAAGACAGTCTTCCTAACTCTTGTATCAAACTTAGTTCTTCCTCTTTTTAGGGTGGAAGCAAACTTAAGACAACTAAAGACCTTCAAGTTGGAGTAATCTGGTGCAGTATTAGCCAAAATTCTAGTAAGAAGCCTATTAATTAAATGAGTTGCACTGAGCATAGCTTTACCCCAAAATTTCTTTGGCATGGAGGCTTGGAAAAGGATTGCTCTAGCTATGAATAAAATGTGTTGGTGTTTTCTTTCCATCACAGCATTCCACTATGGGGTTTAAAACATAGGAATATTGATGGATAATGCCAAACTCATCAAAGAAGGTAGGCATCCTAAGTTTAGCTGCATTGTCTGTTCTTATGATTTGTATCTTTATGTTAAACTGTGTTTAGACCATTCGGCAGAAGCATAGCAAGACACAAGCCACGTTTAATTTGTGTTTTATTAAATAAGTCCAAGTACATCTACTAAAGTCATCTATAATATTTAGAAAGAAATGAAAACCATTGATGGAAAGTATTGAATATAGACCCTAAACATCCACATGTATCAACTCAAAAGGCTTTACAGTACTAATTACATGAAGGGGAAAAGATAATTGTTTCTGTTTTGCCCTGTGGCAGACATCATAGATCTTATCGTCTACTAAACCACTATAAGGATTTGTTCTTTGCAGCTGTTTAACAACTAGATATGAGGGATGCCCTAATCTAAGATGCCATATATCTTTTCTCGTATGAGACTCTGTTCGAGTAGATGAACATTTGTGAATTTCACTGACTATTGGAGCTGATCTAGTAGTGGTTTGCTCCAACATATACAGCCCTTCCGAGACTCTAGCCACTCCAATCCTCATCCTTGGTGATCAACCCTGGATGTAGCAAGAGTTAGATTCGAACACAAGAGAGCAGTGGTGTGACTTTGTAAGTTTGATGACTGAGATCAAGTTATATTTGAATGAGGGCACATGCAAAACATTACTGATTGTGATTGAGTCAGACAATCTAACAAATCCTATGTTTGACACTAGAATTCTTGCTTTATTAGGAAGGTAGAAAAACATATCACTAACAGGTTCATAGGACCGAAACAAGCAAAGTGAATGACACATGTGATTTGTAGCCATTGAGTCTATGATCCAAGAGATTGATCTAATGGTGGAAGTTTGGTGCTGCACAGGTTCAAATATACCAGAATAGGTAGTGACAGATCTAGGATCATCAAAAAAAGGTTTAAAATTGTTTTGGTTAACTGCAAAGTTAAATTCTATGATAGAGAAGTCTGTGGATCTTGATTGAGCCTCTAAGTCATGCTGTTTCTGAAGATTGTCCACAGTGGATTCATGCACACCTTATGAGTTTAGCAAGTTCACAAGCTTCCTCATCTGCTCTTATGTTAATCTCAAGTGTTCACCTCCGTGGATTCTTCAAGTTCCTTAGCTAACTTAGTCCCTGCCTGATTCACCATAGCAGTCTGTCCCGTCCTCCCTCTTCCTTTAGTAAATTTAAAGTTGGATGGGAAGCCAACAATCCTATAACATTTCTCCCTAGTGTGGCCTCTTTTTCCATAATGTGAGGACACCATATCTACTTTCCTTTCTTTGCTATTTAAAGCAGACATCAAAGCTGAACTGTCAGCCAGTGATCTCACTTCCACACTAGCTCTCTACACTTTATCCACTGCTATGGCATTATAGGCCTCATCAAGAGACGGAAACGGCCTCTGCCTTAATAGCTGGGATCTATTAGCCAAATATGTCCATTAAGTCCATTTAAGAACTTATACACTTTTTCTTTCTCTTGTGAGTCAGCAAAGGACTAGAAGCAAGCAGTATTACACCTACCACACTTGCAGTGTGGTGGTGGGTAGTACATCCTCAACTCCTCCCATATTCCTATCAACTCCATGTAATAAGCATTTACAGATCATGTTCCTTGGCTGACATTATGCAGATCTCTTTGTAGCTTACATACTCTATTATCATCGGGTAAGGAGATCCGTCTAGATAGCACATTCCATATCTGATTTGCATGTCTCATATAAAACACAGTGGCTACAAGTGATGGATTCATTGATTTCACCAGCCAGGCCACGATCAGATCATTACATCACTCTCAAGAATGATGGAGAAGATCATCCTCAATTGGTTCCATAATGCTTCAATCTACAAATCCAAGTTTATTCCAGATTGAGAGCGCTAGCTTAAAAGATCTGCTCCAAGTGGCATAGTTGTTGCCATTCAATTCGAGATGCATAACTAAGGTGTTTTGATTGTCCATTGGATGAATATAGTAAGCTGAATTTGGATCCTCCATAGAAACATTGGAGAGTGGTCAATTGACAGGATTAACTGATCTTGATGAAGACTCCATCAACTGGAGGAAAGAAATGTAGATGAAGGAGAAAGATGCACAAGTTGTGCTTGAAGTGATTGCTTCAAACGGATTCTCCAATCTCTAATACCATGCGAAATTATGTTGGATCTTCAAGCATGGAGTACCAAGTCTTCAAAATGGTTCATCATTCAAAGTGAAAAATAGAAGAAGAAATGCTCAGTAGTGGAATAGTTGGAAGAAATAACTATTTCCTTATCAAAAATACAGCTCTTCTATACTGCACAGTCACTATTCCATTAACTCACACACTATGCACTCAACTGGCTCCTAAGCTAATCTCACCATCTTATACTACTATGAATTAGCTACAAAACCATGCCAAGCCACATTCATTTGGACCACTCCAACCATATAGATAACTGCCCTTAACAGAATTTGCCAGCCGTGAACCTTCTTAGCTGTCAAACTTTATTACTGACTCCTAGCCTCCACTGCCACGTCTAATATTTCATTTTTGACACTCCTCCCTTTTTTTTTGGAACTCACTAGTTGAGGGTCGCATTTGGCTAGGAGGTTCTAGGCACACCACCTCAGAGTGCTATCATCAAACGAGTCTTACTCTTGGTCACACAATAATGTGAGAATAAGGTAGTGCGTGATGAAGATAGGTGCAGTTGTTAGGTAAGCTTTCTAATGGTGCCAAAGGTGGATGTATGAGGCAAACGATGATCCTGCATCATTTTTCACTCAACTGACGACACCTAGAGATTAATGAGGAGTGACACAACAAGGTGAGCAACCTAGAAGTTACGGTAGATGATGACAAAGACAACAACAACAGTGAACATACAACAGATGATGACAGGTGTGCCAGTAGTTGCTAGTGGTGTAGAGTGATGGTTGGAATCAAAATGGCATCAAGTAACATGTATCTAAATTGATCAAGAAGCTACAATGAGGTATACTAGTTTGATGGCAATGGACAACGACAAAGGTGGCGCAACATTGAGGAGTTGCGTTGGAGCGGTCATTCTTGGAGAAGAAAACGTAGCAGAAGGGCTACCTATAAGGCCGTGTTTTGGAGACAACATTCCCAACTTTGATTTCTCTTGTAATTTTTTCTTTTTATGGTATAATCAACTCCAACCAATTCACCTTATAGCCTACGAGTACTAGGTTTGATTTTGGGCCCGTGAGTACCAAATTTAATTTGGCCCACAAGTACTAGCTTAAATTTAACTCATGAGTATCAGGCTTAAATTTGACTGACAAGTACCAGGTTTGATTTACTCCAAAAGTACTAAGCTTAATTTGGCCTATAAGTACTAGGCTTCATTTGACCAATGGGTACTAACTTTAATTTTTTTTGCTGAACTTGAATTTAGTGGTCTTGGGACCTAAAGTTTTACTTTGCTTGGAGTTTTGACCCCTCTAGACTTGAAACTTGCCAAATATGTTGTGGCTTAGCCTTTAGAGCCTTTCTTTCCTGCCTCATGAATTTTATAGAAGTTAAAACTTAAGGAATTCGTAATCCAACTTACTTGTCCATACTTTGCTCCTTTTTTTTGGAATTGTTCTTTAAAATAAAAAGACTATTTAGCTTGTTAAAGTCTAACTAAGCTTTTCTCCATTTTTTTATTTGCAATTAATAACATCGTGCACTTCAACAACAATGTTTCCTCTTCAAGTGCAGAGCATTTAGTCATCCTTGATGAAGAGGACCATCCCATTGAGAAAGGCACAACTTTGGTATACCGCCTTATCACTTAGCTTACATGCCATTGGCCTAAATTGATGGTTCCTCACAAGGTAGACAAGTCATGTCAGGGGATTCCTTTTAGCAAGACATTGAAGGTACAAGCCTTGAAGCCTACTCAGCATCATCACGCTAGTCGGTTAGTTTCACTACCAACCTTGAGACATCGAATCATTGAAGGTAGAGCTAAGTGGGGGGAAGCTTCTCCATAGGCAAGTTTTAGTACATCAAAAGTTATTAGGAATGGACAAAGGGCATACTTAGTGTGAACATGAGCTAAGGGCAACCCAGATTCATGATGGGGTATGTGTTTCGTTGTTTACTTATGACCGCAACCCCCAACATCCTTCAAGCAATTTAAAAAGTTTGGTGTCCATGCACCAATACATTTTTCACTTCCTATATTAAAGTGTCTATCTCCTTCTATGACTTATGCAATTTAGTAGGTCTTCCAATGTACCAGTGGCTCTATGATGAGGTCATTCCAAGTGCTAAAGAGGTCACGAGTGTCGATGAGCTAGGTAAGAGGTATGTCCCTTGATCCTGCAGATTTTTATTCCATGATTATCATCTTCTTCATTGAAGTGCAAAAAGTGATCAAATCTTATTAGTTTCTATTGGTGACTAAGTCTATTTTTGGTGTAAGAGGAAGGTAAAGTATGCCACACCCTTTGTTCACAAGGAAAAAAGGATCATCTGCTCTAAATCCACATACAATCCTCCTGGTGAGATTTGCACACATGAAATGTGATAGGTAGCGTAGCACTTAAGTTCATCATTTTCATCTACCTCCCTTAAATGGATCTAGTCACTAATAAAAACAACTCCTCCATGTGCAATCCTCCTATTTTCATGCCTTGATATTGGCAGGCACTTAAGGGAAGAAATGTACTTAGCGCCAGCTTTGCATTTTTGACCTTCCCATTGAGGATATTTGAGCACTTTTAAAATGGTATGTATCATGGCAACCAGAGGAGTGGTGAGCTTAGCCATACTCGTCTTAGTGAGCACTTATCAAGGTCAAGGCAAAGTTGTACATTTTCTGAGGCCTTCACAAGTATGTTCCCCATTTCCACTTTACCATGTCTATACATAGTCTGCACACTACTTCAGGACTCATAATTCAATCTATAAAGGAGTACATAGTCCAAAGATGGTTGCGTATTTTGAAGAAGCAGGGCTAAGTATTACAACCTACACGAGGCGTATCAGAGTGTTCATAAGGTGAAGTTTTTTAGTTAGACCAATATCGTGATTAAGAATAAGGACATTCCATAAATTAACAATGGAAACCACAAGAGATTTGAGGATAAACATTTTGCTGCCATCCGCTTGAGCTACCTTCTACTAAGGCAAGGTAGCTGCTTTGCTATAAAGCCTTATAGCCTGCACAAGATCAATCATCAGTTCGGGTACTACTAAGAGGTTCTCGAGGTCCTTACATGCGACATTGGTGAAATACCTTCAAAGGAGGGCTTGCACTTTTAAAGAATATATACCTTGTCTAAGTTGATGGTTAAGGCATGCTTCCCTCGCATCCCAACAGCTATAAAGATGTTTCATTTGAGGACCTATAAGGAAAGGTAGGAACAAGTTCATAAGAGCTACTTTAAGGGCCATGTTGCAAAGTTGTGCAGTATCCCATCTCAAGATAATGAATACAAAGTAGGCAGCACATCTCCCGATGCCTGAAATCCCTTTTCTAAACCTATGCCTGTTTTGATCCCATTGCGAATAGGACAAGTCTGTATGCTCTAGATGATAACTTTAGTAGCAACAGGATCGTCATTGAAAGACAGTCGAGAGGGACTCTATGTCTTTGAGTTTGAAGGAGGGTAGTGCTCTTAGTTACCTAGAGTTTGTCAGAAGTCTTGCTATGGACGTGCCTTATCACATTTTTCTTTTATAATTTTTTTTCTCTTTTTCTCTTTCTTTTGACTAAAGTTCTCCCTTTCCTTTTTTCAAGTGGAGAGGTAAGCCTTTTGAGGTGACAGTGGAGATTCTAGCGATAGCTATAAACTTGTCCTGAAGCTAAATTCGCCACCCATGGTTGTACCTAATGACAAGGCACTAAAGGAAGTTCACATTTTAAAAAAGGGAACGATAACACCTTCCCCTATAATAGCCTCAATGTTCATGGCGAAAAAGTTCCTTCATAACCACAAGAAGGAGTTCTTTAGCAAGTTGTAGGTGAGTCTTTGCGAGAGGTTAGCAAGCACTCTACTTGACCTTATTTCTTCTTTTAAGGATGAGGTTTTGCTTATCCTTCACTCTATGAAGTGCTTCAACTATATTGATGTATCTCTTATGGAAGAGTTGCTAAAGGCACTGTTTACTAAGGCTACAACTTATGATGAGGTAAGATCTACAGCTGCAAGCAGCCAAGATGCCTACTAGGGAAATCCTTGCCTAATAATTGGATGATGTAAAGGATCATCTTCGAGGAGCCTAAGATAGGAAAAGCAAGGAGGCCAAGCAAGTTGAGCATTTTGAGCTTGTGCTTAAGAGTGTTAAGGAGTAGCTTGTTTCTTTAAGAAAGTAGCTCAAGACCTTGACTAAGCAATGAAGGGAGTTATCTACATCTCTTACGTAGTAAAAGCAGTCTTTTCAAAAAGTTGAAGTGGAGGTTGGTGAGATTGAGAAGGTTTCTACCATAGAGTCTAATAAGCCTCTAAATGGTGCAACTACTGAGACCTTGCAAACTTCAAAAGAGGATTTAATAGTTGCTAAGGACGAGCTGAAAGCTTGAATCCTTTTATTTAGATTTGTTAAAATTCTTTTACATCCTAGTCATTAACATTATATCTATGGCAAAAATTTGATTTCATTAATAAAACATCATTGTTTTCTCTCTTATTGCACAACTGCTTACTTCTTTGTCTTGTTAAGGAATGCCCATTTTCCATCCAACATAACGAGTTAAAATATAAACTATTACAAATTCATGATTGAACTTAGAAAATATCTAAGTTGTCTCTTACTCAAAACTGGGATCAAGTCTTAACGTAATTCAAACACATTGAATTTTGTGAAAGGTAGGGCCGTTCGTACTTTGTACCCTTGCAAGCTATAGGTAACATACAGTTCAAACTTGTGTACCAAGAAGTATTTTCATTTGATTTAAGTTGATAGTTTATGATGTTAAGTAAGTTGACTTAGGGTTAATAGTTTATGCATATATCGAGGAGCATCTCTTTTTTTTTGCTTTTTTGTTTTGTTGGTTTCTTCTTCTTTTCCTTTTTTCTTTTGAGCATAATACCTTTTCCAAAATTTCTCATTGATGGGGCATATCTACAATCCATCCACAGCAACTAATTTATATCTGATGTGCATGCAAAACCTCTTTAACCACTTAAGGGCCATCCCACTTTAGGGCAAACTTGTTTCCAATACGATGGATAGTGATGATAAGCCTCTTTACAATGAGCACTAAGTCCTCAATTTGAAAAGAATGAACACACACTTCTTATTAAATGCTTTTAACAGGTGAATTTAATAGCATTTGAGCTTTTGTTGTACATCCATCCTCTTCTCATCGAGTGTCTCCAACTTTTCAAGATACAAACAAGTGTTCTCCACTTTTATCAATCTCTCTCATATGGCAATTCTCAGGGATAGGACTTGCTAATGAAGTAGGACGACAACCTTAATAACCAACGTATAAGGAGTTGTTTATGTAGAGGTTCTATAGCTAGTTCGATAAGTCCCTAAAGCTTCTCTAATCCTTTCATGTCTCTCTCTCTTAGACTTAGAGACCACCTTTTTAGGAGGTTCTAGAGTATCTTATTAAAAGTTTTTGTGAGATTGTTGGCTGGGACATAATACATTGAAGATTTCTTTTATTTAAAGTCAAACTTCTGTTATAACTCGTTAATGGTGCTATTAGCAAATGGTTTCCCATTGGAAGTGATGATGTACCAAGAGACCCCATATTGATATATGATGTTGAAGCAAATGAAGTCAGCTACGCTGTTCTTCTTCACTATTTTGAGAGAGTCATTTCAACCTATTTGGAGAAGTATTTAGTTGTAGCAATGATATAGAGATGGCTAATAAATGACTTTGTCATGGTTCCAACAACATCTAAACCCCAAGTGTTAAAAAGCCATGAGAAATTGTTGGGTGTAGTGACTCAAGTGGTTGATGGATGAGATTAGCATGGTATTAGTGGCTTAACACTCTTGTGCAAACTCCATGCAATCTTTCACCATCATTAGCCAGTAATAGCCAATCTTATTTATGTGAAAGTGGGGTTTTGGATTGAATTGGTGAGCACCACATATACCAAAATGAGCTTTCTCCATGACCTGCATGGCTTCATTATCACATAGGCAATGCAAGAATATATGTGCCTTTAAAGTAGACAAAGTGAGTTGCCCAATGTTAAATATGAACTTTCCACCATGGATCATCCAACAGTTTCTCATACTTCAAGTAGTTCATGAAAAGTTGTCACCAATTTTCCTTTTCAATTTCGAGGACCTCCACAGCACAATTGTCTTCATCTTCATCTTCTTTGTTCTCGAGCGCCAAAGGCATCATCCATTTCTTGCATATGAGTATGCGGCCTTCTGCTTCAGATAATGACAAGGTAGAGATAAGCTTGGATAGCGCATCTACTTACTGCTTTTCTCTCCTTAGTACATGTTTAATTGTAAAGTGGCAAAGAATGCTTGGAAAATGCTAGAATTATGATCCCAACCACTTCCTATTGATCTCACACATTCAAATCAACCTAAAAGGAGTTTGAGTGCACTCGAATTGAGATCACAACAAGGTTCGATCAATCTAATTCCACTCGATCAACCTAGGTGCATTTTTTAATATTACTGTTTTTACCATTACATTGTACACAATCGATTGCGAAACCTGTGATCGTAAACATAGAATATTCTTAACACAATCTTTGCACATCTAGATCTAGCCAAGAAAGACATGATCGATTGCTTTTAGGCTAGATTGATCGCACTAGGCACAGGAATTGCAAATGTCGAGCTAAATTTCAAATTTTTTGAACACTAGAGCCTATTTTCCAAGGGTATTTTGGGTGTTTTATACATTTAGAAGCCTAGGGAAATTTTATACACTATAAATATCCATTCCTCTTGCATTGTAAGATATCGAACCATAAAAGTTTGATTTATGACAATGAATGAAGACATTTTCTTCTTTCAACTTTCATACTTATGTGTTTGTGTATGTTGAGGAATTTCAACTCCAAAACTCAAGTATTAAATTAGATCATTTGGGTGTATTCTAGTGGTTCGTAGTCAACATCTTCAAAGCATAGGTGTTTGATTTCATTAGTTGTTTCAACTCCAATTACTAGTAAGAATTTTCCCTACGTGAGGCACTTACTTGATGGTTTTGGGTATAATATCACCATCTATCCTTGTTTTTCTTTTGTTTTATTTTACTTTCGTTTATCCTATTTTATCAACCATGTTTCAATCCTTTCCAACCGAGATTACACGTCTGGTTGCTTGTTTTCTCTCTTTGGTACATGCTTAATTGAGATGTCTCCAAGCCATATCATAAGTTTATTAGCATAGTTATGGTATAAGAGCAACTCGGGGTTCTTAACTTCGTACATCCCCAACAATTGATTGTTCTACAACCAGGAATCCTTTTATACTTCAAGGTGCAATTCCTTGATATCCACGACTATTTTAAGTCTGTCATCAAGGCTTGATATTCAGTAACATTGTTGGAGTATTTTTCTGTCAGAGTGAATAAGTGAGACAAGACTTTTCATCAAATGTCACAAAAGTCACCTAAGTGTAAGCTCTTTCTCTATGGGAAGCATCATCAACGTACATTTTCCATGGAGATGTGATTTTAACAACCAAGACATTCTCATCGGACATGTCATCGAATAGGTTCCATTCAGCTAAAATAAGATGGTTTACTAAGAAGTTAGCTAGTGCTTGTCCCCTCATTGCCATGTGTGGCATATAGATAATTTCAAATAGTTGAATAGGAGGTACCACCTTGTGAGCTTGTCGGAGAGAATGAGCCTTGTTATAATATATTTTAATGAGTTAGCTTTGGACACCTGATAAATCATGTGAGCTTGAAAGTAGTGTTTTAGCTTTTAGATAGCGAAGACAGGCATATCTTTTCAATTGGTGAGTGCTTTAGTTCATTTGGTATCATTATCTGATTTAGAAAATATAGGGCATTTTCTTCTTTTTATCATTTTCTTGTGCCAACAAAGCTCCCATTAGGCATTTGATGTGATCTTGAACTATTGGAAGGGCTATGTAATTGGGGCATGATTTATTGTTGTACCTTGGAATTTTAGAAGTGGCCAAAGGATGAAATTTAGTTTCAAAATTGGGCCCAAACATTGATTAAAGTGGACTTTAGTGATTGGAATGAGCCAAAGTATGGATTGTGGCTTCAATTTTGACTTGAAGTGGCAAAGGATGCTTGGAAGGGTTAGAATTACAATTCGGGCCACTTTCAATCAATCTCATTGCCCCGAGATCAACCTGGAAGGAGTTTGAGAGCACTAGTATTGTGATTGAAAGAGGGTCCAATCGATTCAATTCCACCCAATCAACCTAGGCACATTTTTGGACATTGCAATTTTTACAATCGTGTTGCATGTGATCAATCACAAAACCTATAATCACAAAAGCAAAATGATCATGGCATGATCGTTGCACATCCAAATCAAGCCAAGTAAGGCACGATTGATTGCCTTTAAGGCCAGATCAATCACACGAGACAAGAATTGCAAATTTTAGGCTAAATTCAAATTTTTGAATGTTAGCTTATTTTCCAAGGGTATTTTGGGCATTTCATGTGTAAAGGCCTAGGAACATTTTGTACACTATAACTTTCCATTCCTCTTACATTGTTAGATATTAAACCATTAAACTTTGATATATGACAATAAATGAAGGTGTTTTCTTCTTTCAATTTCCATACTTGTGTGTTTGTTTGTGTTGAAGGATTTCAACTCCCAAATTCAAGTAAATCAGATCATTTGGGTGTATTCTGGTTATTCATAGCCAACATCTCCATAACAAAGCTGTTTGGTTTCATTGGTTTTCAACTTCAACTAATAATAAAGGTTTGCTCCACGTAAGATACATTATTGCTCAATGGTTTTTGGTACAATCTTGCTTTCTCTCCTTATTTATCCTTTGTTTTCTTTTCTTTTCATTTATCCTACTGTTCCAATTGTGTCAATCCTTTACTTCCACCTTATTGACATCAATTGGCATCAGAGCTTATTAATCAGGTTTTTTAATTTGATTGGTCGATTGAGATTCCACATTATTGTATTCTCCATATTTTCTTTGATTTTTCTTCAACTTCTATTTTATTTCCAAAAGATACAAAAAAAAATATGTGCTGTGGCCTGTTTGAACAGATTTTAATTCTTTTGGTGGTGTTGAAAATTTGGTATTATTGTGGGGAATATTGTTGGTATTATGTGTATGGTTTAGATTTAAAAAAGAAGAAAAAGAAAAAACTTACAAAAAATTTGGGTTGTTTAGGCATATTTTGATATTTTGTATTTGTTGAAATTTGTATTTTTGGGTGATGAAAATCTTGTACGATTGTTTGTAACAAAATTGGGGATTCGTTGCTATGTTTAGGACAATTTTTTGTCAAAATTGTTAGTTGGATCGTTCCCTAAGTGTTCTAAATTGATCACGCCTCTAGGGTACACCCAAAACCATAATTGCTGAAAACTATCCTCGTGATCGATCCCCCAAATTCTGGATCATTCACATTTCCAGATCTCTCCAAATCACAAGCACGATCAACCACGCGATCGTCCAGTCCCATTCAATGTCCAAATTGATCGAGCCCCACCTGAATCAATCACCATTGCTGATTTTTTTCACCTTAATCAATTTAATTACCTCCAAATAGATCCCAAACTCCATTTTCTTCAATTTTACACTTTTTTTAGTGAATTTTTTGGCTATATAACTTAAGGATTACACCAAATTTTTCAAACGGTCTTGAGTTGATATTTGTAAGATTATTTTAGGCATTGAGAGCATACATGAGTTGTGTGAGTTTTGAATTAGACATTTTCACATTTGCATATATACCTTGCGCTCTCATCCTAGTTTCATAACGTCATATAGCCCAGTAGGTTCTGATGATAATGAGTAAGGCTTAAGAACCTCACTCGAATCTCTTTCCAAGGAATTGAGGAGTGTTGCTCAAATTTGGATGGCATGCAAGGGAAATTAAAGAGAATAGAGAGTGCCAATAACATCTCCAATACCTACCCGATACAAAATTCAAGCATTGTATGTCTTAATTATTTCCAACGAGGGCGCTACATGGACAAATGTCTAAATAAGGAGGTCGATATTCCCCAAACACAACATGGACAAGCGTCTAAATAAGCAGGTCAATATTCCCCTTGCAATTGGTGTACTTGTGGAAGCTGATTTGATTCCATCCTTAGACTTAAAACCATTAAATGGAGGCATTCAAGAAGAGGGGAAAATTAATAGAGAAAAATCTGAGGGAGTCAAGGAAGTTGAGGTGGAGATAACAATGGCCATGGGAAGTGATGACAAATATGTGGACGCAAGGGAGATTATTGAGCAAGGAGCAAAACTTTTTGTAGCTCGTGTATATGAGGATCTGTTTGACTACTTGACAAATCTTTCACTTGTTTATGATACACAAAATTTGAAAATCTTTAGTGCTGAGGAGTTTATGTGTGCACACCCAATTAAGGTTTTTGTGATTCATCCTATTATTTCACGTGTCGTGTTGTTAGCAAATAGGTGCTGGATTTGTGTTGGTGTGAAATTGAAGTCCAAGCAAATTAGTGAAGTACTTCAAGGATTTTGTAGGCTCATATTTGACATTAGTGGACAATACTATGAATGGGGTACAATTTGCCTTTAAGAGGAAGGGTTGATGTGATCCCGAACCTATTGGAGGCGCCACGTAACTAGGGCATGATATCTTGCTATGCCTTTGAATTTTTGAAGAGGCTAAAGGATGAAATTTGGCTTTAAAATTGGACTCAAACATTGATTAAAGTGGACTTTAGTGATAAAAAAGAACTAAAAGGATGGATAATGACTTCAATTTTGACTTGGAGTGGCAAAGAATGCTTGAAAAGAACTAGAATTACAATCCTGGCCACCTCCTATCGATCTCACAGTATTCAAATCAACCTAAAAGGAGTTCAAGGGCACTCGAATTGAGATCACAACAAGGTTTGATAGATCTGATTCCACTTGATCGACCTAGGTGCATTTTTTAATGGTACTGTTTTTATGATTACATTGCATGTGATCGATTATAAACATAGAATATTGATAGCATAATCTTTACACATCTAGATCAAGCCAAGCAAGACATGATCGATGGCTTTTAGGCCAGATTGATTGCACTCGGCAGGAGTTCCAAATTTCAGGCTAAATTTCAAATTTTTGAAAGCTAGAGCCTATTTTCCAAGGGTATTTTGGGTGTTTCATACATTTAGAGGCCTAGGAAAATTTTATACACTATAAATATCCATTCCTCTTGCATTGTAAGATATTGAACCATAAAACTTTGATTTATGACAATGAATGAAGATGTTTTCCTCTTTCAACTTCCATACTTGTGTGTTTGTGTGTGTTGAGGGATTTCAACTCCAAAACTCAAGTATTAAATAAGATCATTTAGGTGTATTCCAGTGGTTCATAGTCAATATCTCCAGAGGATAGATGTTTGATTTCATTAGTTATTTCAATTCCAACTAATAGTAAGAATTTTTCCCATGTGAGGTACTTGATGGTTTTGAGTACAATATCACCATCTATCCTTGTTTTTCCCTTTTTTATTTTACTTTCATTTATCCTATTTTTCCAACTGTGTTTTGATCCTTTGGTTCTAACTTATTCACATTAGCATTATTGGGAAGTAATGTATAGAATCAGCACTAGGGCCACTAACACTTGAGGTTTTGTCAAATAAGATTTGATGCTTTCAAATACCTTCTTACAAGATTCATTCCACTCGAATGAAAGGCACTTCTTCATGAGCTAACTAAATGGTTGACGACAACCAGCAAGATTTGAGAAGAAGCTTCTAATATTCACTAGCTTTTCTTATAGACATTTCAGTTCGTGGCTTTAGCATCTTGAGGATAGCATCAATCTTCGCTTACTCAATTTTGATGCCTTGATGGTGCACAATAAACCCTTAAAACTTCCTAGAGGAAACCTAAATATACACTTCAACGAGTTCATCCTTAACAAGTACCTCCTCGGGCGTTTAAAAGCTTTTCTCAAATTATTCAAATTGTCTCCTCTTTTCTTTGACTTCACTACGAGGTCATCAACATAGCACTTGATGTTCTCGTAGAGCATATCATCGAAGATCTTCTGTATGGATCTTTAGTGTATAGCACAGCTACCTTTAGATCTAGACTAAGCATCTCCTTTCATTCATCTCCTTCTATACTTCACTTATTTGATCGACTCCTTTTATGCATCACCTATCAGCTTTTTAGAGATTAAAGAGTTGTATCACTTTAGTATATGGTCCCAGCATTTGCCTACACAGCTACCTTTGGTTCTAGATTGGGCATCCCTTGGTATGACCAAATGAACACATCTTTGACTCCATGTACATGTTAGCCTCTTCACAAGCCAATAAGGCATTAATATAGCTCAACTGAGGATCACTGTTATCTCTCAAGTTCACTTCCTTCAACTTGTCCACTTGGAACTTGGTTCCTACCTCCATCTCAGGTAATGTGACATTAGCAACTTCTTTAGTGGGGTTTCCTTCCTCACTTAAGGTGATATGATTGGATAGGCCTACACTTTTCTCGTCACCGTCTTCCTCGACTTAAGTTTTGGTGAAGGCAAAGGGTTTGAAACTTTACTTTCAGAACTTTGTCCCATGACATAACTAAATCTGTTTGCTACAACATGCGTGAAGGGATCAAGTTTTGAAGTTTCTCATCATACTTTGGTACTTTGGATATGTCCCCTTTCGCTTCCTAGCACTTTTGCCTCTTAAGCAGGCTAAGCCTTTCAAAGGTCGATATTCGTATTAGTTTCTTTGCAGTTGTTGAAGAGTAGTTCTTCTCAACGATATGGTTGATGGAAGCTCTCCTGATGGTGATACAAATAGAACTTTATGGCACAAACCTAAGCCCTGCTCATGAGTTTTGGCTTGAAGATTCTTGGGGGTGCTTTTCCAACGATGAGTCCTGTGAGTTTCATCCAGGTTTGATGAGGAGTTTGTATGCCTTGAGGCTAAAGCACTTTGTCATCCTCAACTTTCGAGCTTCAAGATGTTCTCCCATAGCCTCTTTGAGTAGTTGAGTAGGCACTTTATTACAAATTTAAGTTAAGGGTAAAGCCAAACCCTTGACAACATCGTCAATTACTAATTCTTTTCTAGGGCGGCTTTAGGCGAGGATGTGCCTTGTTTGTCTCATCTTTCTTTACTAGGCCACCTTTTTATTTCTCTTTAATCTAAAAGGTGCCAACCTCGAAAGCCCCTACTTTGTCTAGTTATTATTTGGAAACAGTAAAGTGAGACTTAGCTTCAGTAAAAAACTTGCAATCCTTTCCTTACCACAACATTGAGGCAATATTTGAAACATTAGTGCTAGGTGGAAGGAACAACCCCATTCTCATGAAGCCATAATCACCCAATAAAGAGATTGTATAATGTCCTTACATCTATAACATGGAATAAGGCACTCAAGTATGTATCGTCTATCAATAACTTCATTCTTATGGTGCCCATAACTCTTTACCCCCATTGGTTGGACCTTTGAATCATTAGTCAACTATTTAATAGTTTATCAATTGGGATCCCCAATTCTTTCAATGTATGTAAGGGTAAGATGTTAACTACTGAGCCACCATCAACTAATATTATGTTGTCCCTTTGCTCATGGATATAGTTGGTGATAAACACTTAGTTTTTCTAATGGAAGTGGCTAACTTTATTAGGAGAATTGTTAGTTTCATTTATTTAGTCGTTAAGGGTGACAATGTTAGCATTTGTGCCATCATCGTTTATCGTGATTTTACCTAAGCGGGTAACTTCAATGATCTTATCTTTAAATATAAAGCAATCGTGAATCGAGTGCCTAACTAAGTGGTGGTACTTGCAGTATTTAAGGTCATCAGTTCTTCTAGTTTATATAGGCTGATTTATTTCTAGAAGCTCAATAAGTTTGGCCTTCAACAGATTATCAAAGATTCCTGAGATGTTTAAGTTCAAAAATTGGTATGAAATGGCCTGCGATTCCTTTGAAGTTAGCCTCTTTGGCTTCTAAGGATCTTCCTTCTTCTCAACCACATTTTTCTTTCCTCGAACTTGGACTTATTTAACACATACTACCATGGATTCTTTACTCAAAATTTTGGTGGGAGGCTTTTCCCCCTTTCTTCATTCCTTAATTCTCTTTTATCTTATAAAGATATGAAACAAGCAGATTCTTGGCATCCTTTGCGACCATGCTCAACTCAATGTCATGAGCTTGTACAGTTAATTATTTTAATATTTTAGATTAAATCTCTAGAAGAATGTATCGCAACCTCCAATGCATGCCTTTTATGCACATCTTTATACCTCAAGCCTCAAAGAGTTGGTCCTTTCAATTCAGACTGAAGTTTCTCCAACAGTTAATGTAATCATTGATGGGCTTTTCTTTCCACTAATGAGTGTCAAAGATCTCGATCATATTAATAATGCGCCTTGTGCTATAGAAGTGGTTGAGGAACTCGTGTTCTAGTTGCTTCTAACAATCAATGGACCTAAACTCTAGATCGGTGTATCGGTCAAATGCATTTCCTTTCAACAACCACACGAATTGCTTAACCAAGTGGTCTCCATAGGTCCAAACATCATTACATATTCCTATAAAGTGAGCCACATGTTGCTTTGGATTCCCTTTGCTATCAAACTGTTAGAACTTTAGAGCTTGGTAGCCCACTAACATTTTCAAATTGTCAATCCTTGCGAAGTAAGGCCTCACATATGTTAGGGTTGACTTGATAACTCCATTAAGCTTACTTTTGATAATCCTTCTAATGAAGTTCTTCAGCATATTGATAGGAATCAAACCATCAAAGGAAATTTGGAGCTCCTTGACTATAGCCCACTTTTGATCATTGGATGATTGCTTACTGGATGTTTTAACTTTATCATGGACTTCAAACACCTTTTCCATAATTCGACTAGCATCAGCATTATCTATCTTTTCCATCAATCTTAAAACCCGCGAGTCTTACTCTTAAGCATTCTTGACCAACCCTTCGATAACTTTAATTAATACAGCAATTTGATCATCCAAACTTAAGGCATTAGTCGTCATGACTAGGGCCACCATGTTGGAAACAAACAAACCACTAGAGCGAGCGTTGGAGCGAGGGTTGCAAGGTAAGGAACTGTTCTTGTGATCTTATCTCTTTTGCTTATAAAAAGTGGATTGTTGATGACCTTAAGGATAGAAGTTGCTTTAAGTATGCTAGTTTCTTTGCCACATTTTAGGTAAAAATGTCATCAACTTTTGTAGCAACTTCTGAGGAAGGTAGCAGTTTTGGAGATCTTCCCTTTATTACTAGTCATTCTAACTCGCTTGAAATTTGACTAGATAAGAGATGATAGATAGACAAATCTCATTAATTGTATTAAAAATCTAGAGCCAAAATTCTTGTATAATAATAAGAAAACTTGTACAAGGTAAAATATTTTGGGATTAATATAACTTTTTAGTTCAATTATCTAAATTCAATCACCTAATTCTTCTTCTAAAAACAAAATTTAAAGTTCGGACAATTTTCAAAGAAATAATTTGTACTTTATCTTTCTTAAAATTTGTTGAGTCTTCAATTAACATTTATCTTCTAACTTAACGCCACAACTTTGGACTGACGCTGAAATTTGATAACTTTTCACAAAAAATACTTTAAATTTAAAATCGAACTCCATTAATGTTCTTTGAACTCCCATGAAAATTTGTGTAGAGTCTTTGTAAAATTTCCTGGACTTCAATTCTTCTGAGACTTCAATTATTTTCCATTCTCCTCAAAATTGACTTTTATTTTTAACTATAAGAAAAGTCATAATTTCATTGGCCATCATAAAGCCTGTCTAAGAATTTAATCAATAAATTTAAGCTCACAAAAGTACACATCTACTATGCATTTGATAAGATTTCAACATCTAATATGATTTAATTAGTCTATTAAAATATCAATTATTTATTTATTTTAAAAATTATATTTATTCAAATTCTCAAAATATAAATATAATTTTATTTAATTAATATTTTACATCATAATTTTTACATATTGCTATTTGATTGTACATGAAAAGCTTTTATGTGTCTACACAGGGATCCACGAATTGAACAAACATTTAGAAAAATAAAAAATGGATATTGAACAAATTTTTAAAAAAAATAAAAAACAAAAATTGGATAATTCTAGAGTTCAAGATCCCAACTTTAAAAGGACGAAAAAAAACTAATTGCTGACCGTTGAACGGTCAGAAATTCACTTAATGTTTTAACATTAGCAATTAAGAACTGCAAATGTTTGATCTATAAACATAGCGAATAAGTTTATAACAATCTATTAAAACAAACTAATTTTCAAGATAAAACCAATTAATCAGTGCACTTTTATATATATATTCAATCTAGTCTATCACAGGAGCAACACCAGCAAACAATCTATATAGAGTAACATGTAAAAGCCCTCACACATATTCATCAACCAAATCACAAATGTTGGCTACAAAGCGGCAATACATCCAGTCAAATCTCAAGAAAACTGATCTAAATTTTGGTTACAAAGCCGCAATACATCTATTAAGATCTCAAGGAAAGCCATCCAGCTGTGTTACACAAATTAAATATTTAAAGTTTTTTGCTACTTTTTGTATGCAATAGGGAAGAAAAATAGTAAAAAATGGTTACGAAATCAGGGTTAAAAATCTGAAAATCTGAAAAATCTGCGGAAAATTTGTGGAAAACTTGAAAATTGGATAAAAAATTGTAAGGGAGAGAAAATGTGTATAAAATTGGAGAAATTGTATGTATATTTCACTATTAAAAAACAGTGGTGAAAAAAATAAAAAAATGAAGAAAAATATAAAAGATAACGGCAGAGAGGTGTTTAGGCGTTCACCAGTGCCGCCTCCATCGTACATATGCGGATTGGCTTGTGGTGGAGGCTGGTTATTGTGAAGCGCCAGATAAGGAGGGAGGACAACTGAAAATCGGCACCGAGCTGTCACTGAGAAATGGGGCTGAGACACGAGGAGAGGAAGGGTGGTCGTCGAGACATGCGGAGAGGCGCAGAGAGGTGAACAAACGGCCGTTCGCTAAGAACGTCGATGCCACAGTGGCGATGTCCGTCAGAGAAGAGGAGCGGAGTAGGGCCACGGAGAGGAAACGAGCCGCCACGTCATTTGGAAGAGGGGCGTGGGAGTACAGCAGGGGGGAGAGCTAGAGGCACCGTGTCATTTGGGGTGTGTGTGTGTGTGTGTGTCTTAAATGGGGTAGGCGTTGAGAGGTTTGTTTGGTTGGTTGGGCTGAACTTGGGCATGGGTACGTGGTTGGGTTTGGCCACAGGGTTGGGGTGGAAAAGAGAAAAGTTAGTAAGGGTTTGGAAAATCGAAAAAATGTTTAGCTGTTTTAAGTTTTGTGAAAAAAAATTGTGTTGGTTCTGGAAAAGAAACTTGGGATGATTACGTAATATAACTATGATTTTTGAAAAGAAATTAGGGATGATTGTGTAATATAACTATGATTTTGGAAAAGAAATTAGGGATGATTATGCTGTTTGTGCTTTAATTTTGTATAAATCCATGATATAGTTTGTACAAGCAGTGTGATTTTACTAATAAAATTTGTAATCGTCCTTTTTTGTTGTTGTTAGAATGGCTGATTATTTAGTGTCTTCTTAACTTAATTGATAATGGACTTGTGATTTTGGACTGGCACTACTTAACGTATTTACTAGGTAGTTGGAATTTTAATGCAGTCACTATTGAAGGAGCCTATATTAGCTCAGAAGTGACGAACCCTACAATATATAGTTACATCAACTAGATCTATGTGTTTTCCTAACAGCAGTAGAAGTCCAAAGCTTGTAATATCTTCTCAAATTAACCGATAATGGACTGGTAACTTTGGACTGGTCACTACTGGTCATATTCACTAATCAATTAGGATTGATAATTTTGACTAGTCACTTTAGATTCATTCACTAATATAACACCATAGTGGTCAGCTTTACTTCAGTAGTCCACGTGACTCCACATTTATGTTTACGGCAATGGTTCATCTAACCCATTACCATAATAATACAGTCACCTCAATTACTTGGACTATGTCTAGAAAATAGTACAATCACGTAGACTATGATTATACATTATCTATCTAGAACAATCCGCTTGAATACTACTATGATATAGGGAGAGAGTGGGCACACAAAATTGAAGAGTCTAAAGCATTAGTCCATGATCTTCAAGACTTAAGTGTGAAGGTTCCAAAACAATGATCTTTGTCTATGTCTAAGAACTTTGAAGATATATGCACAATTGTTGTTAGACTAATAAGGCATGAAAATAATTGAATGTTAACTCTTTGATTTATATATCAAATGCTAGCCTAGTTGAAGAAGTTACACATGCTCAAGATCACAAACTAACGCGTTGGGAAATTTTTAATGTAATTAGCCATTTTGGATATAAATCAGATTATTATATGTCTAATGAAGATAAAGAATAATCTATTTATAATTGATAATTTCTATATATGCTTTTTCTTTTTTGTCTGCTCTATTTTGTAACTATTTTTATATTTAGACCAATTGTTTTCTCATTTCATCACAATATTACAAGCAATCTTCAGTGTGCCTTTTGACTAAACTCCTCGAGTTTCCTTCATTATATGTACACAAAAGATGCCTTCAAAATAAACAATTACAATACAATTGTACATGTTTGCACAAAATTGACAATAATTTAATCATTAAAAATTAAAAATGCTTACTATTTTAATTTCTATTTCTACTAATAAATTAATATATTAACTATAAACTACCAAGCACTTGATAATTTTTATTTTATAAAAAATGTTACGATCCATCACCAATTTCAAATAATTGTCATGGGACAATATATCATTACATATTATAACCATTAAATGTTTAATTTTATATTTTTTTATTTGTGAAGACAACATAATATATGTTATTAGTTGCTCTCATGCAAAAGTTATGATTATGATTTTCTAATAATATATTAAATTTTTGAAACTTAAAATTTCTTGTACAAAAATATTACTATAAACAATGAATCCTAAACCACTACGTACAATACTCTAAGTGTGACTAAATCCTAAAAACCCACACCATTATATGTAATCACTTTAATTATAATAACACAAAACCCTAACACGCACACACATATAAAATCCTAACCCTAACAAGTCAAAACCCTAATCCCTAATATGATCTTTTAATTTTTTTGAAATAGTCTAATTCTGGATCTTGTATCTTAAAATTGATGTTTTTCATTATTTTTTTTTCAATGCCTTCAATTGTGAGTTCTAGGATCCTAAATTTGAGTTTTTTAAAAAAAGAATATGAGTTTAATTTTGGGATCCTAGATCCCAACAATGAACCAAATTTATTTATTTTTTATTTTTTACGCTTATACCCTCAATTCCCAGACCTTGAATTCTGAAATTGAGTCTGAACATCTTTTGGGATCTCAAATCCTAAAAACACTAACTGGGTCCTAAAATTAAAACCCACAAGACTTTTTCACAAAGTCTTACATCAAGTGGGGGGAAAACTGGGTTTTTTAATAAAATATTCAAAATTAAAAAACTTTTATCAAAATAACCATCTTCCAAGGAATTTGCCAAATTAGGTTTTTCTGCTGATGGAAACGCCAGAGGTATAAAAAAAAAAATCAATATTCTCTTAATTAAAAAAGTAAAAAACAACATTTTCCACCTTCAGTGAAGGCAAAAATCACAATAAAAAAATAATAATTCATTACTTTTCCACCCTCACAAAGTGAGGAATTGGAGTCTCAGTTAAAATAAATTATTTATATACCGGCCATTACCCCATTTCGCCAAACACGGCTTTTACCATTTTTATAATTGCCCAAACCAAACCAATACAGTCACTGGCCAAGCCAAACACAGTCATCCATGCAACTATATTATGGAAGTTAAATCCAGCAATTTTAAACAACAATCCAGCAAAATCGTTCAAAAAATTGTGAGGTACTAGTTTTAAAATTCAAATTGAAATTTAGCTAAACATGTACATTTTTGTTACTGATTTTGTGTATTGTTGAAATGGTGTAGTAGGATGTTAGGAAAATAGATGAGGGAGATAAATTAGGACAGATCTGCCCTCTGGTGCCACAACCAAGGCAGCGCATGTAATCATGCACCTTCGTCACGAGCGCATGGACACGATGAGCTTGAGACCAGTTATTGTTGGGAGTCACGTTGCAACGAATAAAGATATCATGACAAGTATATTACGAGACATTCTTAGACATCCAACTTGAGCTATCGGAAATTTTCAAGGGTCTCACAATCTGGCTACTTACACTTACTTAGCACATGTGGAATCACTGTCCAGCAGATGACAATATTGAGGTATAGATTGTACAGTATGCACACTGTTGTATGTTTTTAAATGTTGGGGACTAGGTTGATGCCCGATTCACTGGGCAATAAAGTTAAATTGTTATATTTGTAGTCATCAGAGAACTTAGATAGGACTAGCTCCTTTAGTTAAGGTTCTACTATACTCGCATGTCTGTACTGCAAGTTGTATAAATCATTAACAGTAGACAATAAATGCACAGGTGGTGCTTATATGCTTTTATAGGTATATTTTATTAATTTTAATGGTATTATTGTATGAAACACATGTCAACTTATTATTTGTATATGTTGTGTATGCAAATATGGATATGGAGCAGGATTCCTAGAGTAGCTTTTTTGCTGGGTCAACATGAGAGTTTTACATAGGTCTGCTTCAAGTGCTTGTAAAAAGTTGCCAACTGCGCTCAATGGTACACAATAATAACAAATATGCTTTAATAATTTTTTAATTAATTTAAATAGAGTATATTATTCCTTCCCAATTTAACTCGTAATGTCTTTTGTATAAACAAGTTAGTAGAAATCAATACCATACTATGACTAGGACTCATGCCTTAGAAAGCATACACGATACCTTGGATATTGAGGCACATAGTCAGGTGAGTACTATCTTTTATAATGCGAAATCTACCAATATATAAGTTATGACACATTCCTAAATAAGTCTTGATTATGTGACAATTCATATAACGGCCCTATTCTAACATGTGTTATGCTCAACTAACTAGCCACATAGTGTAGCATATGTCGATCTATTTAAGTTTACTTATATTGTACGACATTGTCGAGATGTACCGTACAGAGAGGGTGCTACAATAATTTGAAATTGTATAGTACATACCAAACGACCCCTCATGTTAGGAGGACGCCTTGCATAGAATTTAGTCATTGTGACCGTACATGAGTAGATTAGTCTAAAAGTCATGTTGTTTACATTACATGGTGAATGAGACAAGAGAACTTAATTTGGGGAGAGGTTCACCATGATTGTGTACCTTGCATAGTGTATAGGTTTGCTGAATGGTATGGGTAATTTACACATCGGTATATCAATCCGGTCAAACAATTTGTGGACAGTGGCTATCAGCCAGGTCAAAGCTGCATCTTTGCATATTCGGCATGCAATAAAATTGTCTTTCAAATATTATTTTCACAAAATTTTTTGATGTCATATCTATTTACATATTTATGTATCAAACTCATGATGTCTGGCTAATGATATTTCATTTTAGGTGCATTAAATCAACTACTTGAGCCTTCATCGTGACGACAATAATGTCATTTAAAATATGTGGACCCTATGCATATCATAAATAAGAAAGAACTTCACTCTATATAAAGTTGTTCCTGACCCTTTGTCACTTTCATTATAAGTAAGAGATATGGGCATACAATATTCCTCGATTTCATATCATGTAGACATACTTAAACTTTTCACTTCTTATTAAGTAGAGCCACTTAGTCCATCCACTTTATATCACCCAATAAAGCATAATGATGTCTACATATTAGGTTCACTAGACACCACTTATAGTTAGACGCCAATTACAGTTAGTTGGGTCAATCATGTTATTCTATTTAGCAACAATAGTGCAGCATTTGAAATAGACAAAGGATATAATTGAAAGTGCACAGTTAGATAGCCTCTGTATGGCATTAAGGGTCGTCACAATTATTAGGTTTAGAGTTTAGTTTTTTAGATACCATTTCATTTATGTATTGAACCGTATGTGTAAAATCATTATTTTTATTATAATGTATTGGACATTGTTATAAATTTGTGATGATATATTCAAGTTTACAAATCTAATATTTATTTATAAAACATCTAAGAAATTCTAAGCCATTAAACTTATTACTATAGATAAAAAACTTAAATTACTGAATATAACACCATAAACCACTATATGTAATTCTAAATTTCATACATATCATAATTTTGTATTATTTTTAAGATAATAAAAAATATATTATTTTTTAAATACTTTTATCAATTCTACCTATGTGGATGGCAATGTTTTGAAAATTAGGCTAGTCTTCAAATAGAAAAATTTATTGGGTTACTGATTCGACTGGTTGAACTGTTGAAAAAATTAGTTATTTTAAATTATAATATTTATATATATTACTATAAAAATAATTTACAAAATAAATGAAATCTAATTTAAGAATATACTAAAAATGAGTTTTAGATATAATGTTAAAAATTAAATAATTCAACTCAAATTAAAAATCATATTAAGTTCAACATGATTAAAAGTATAAAATTGAAAAATTAGTTTTGAAAAATAAATAAATTAATTAATGAATATGATCAATTTTAATTTTAAGATAGAATAATTAAATTTTCAAAAAATTGATTAGAAAAATAAAAGGATAAAAATTACTAAAAATAAAAGTCAAAATTAAAATTGTACATGTAATTAATATTGCAGAGTTGTAAATGTAAGAAATTTAAAAAAAAGAGTGAAAATTTAATTTGTAATTTTTTTAAAAAATTACTAAAACTTTCTTTTTTTTATAAATTTTTTGGGTAAAATCAGTTTAATCAATTTTTTAACTAATTTTTTTTATTATCTATTTTAACCAATGCTTACCAGTTTTGTGTTTTCTCAATTTTTATACTTTGATCGTATTGAAAAATCGACTGGTTCCTCTAAAATTGGTTGAATATGTCGATTCGATTTGATTTTTAAAACAAAGGTGGATGGCGGGATTCGGCTGATTTTTTTTGTTTTTTATTTAATCATCGTGGAAAGAATACAAAGAATTTTTTTTAATATGTTTGAATTTTGTCCTCTGCGAGAGCGGAATTAGTAAGACTTTTTTTATATTTTTATTTTAGTATTCATAATTTCGCCGTCCCCAACGGTGCAAAAGGTTAGTTTGGCAAATCCCCGGAAGATGGTTATTTTTGATAAAAGTCTTGTAATTTTGCATATTTTGTTAAAACACCCAAAAAAAAAGGAAAAACCACAGACCCAATGCGTAATTTGGGGGCAATATCTGATGTGGGGCCACACCTTTGTGTGTTGGTGCTGGGCAACCGGGACCCATCTTGCATAACCTCAATTTTGAATCCAGCTCATCATTGCTTGTTCTTTCGAACGGCAGACGGCCTCGCTACCACCCGTCTCATCCAATCACATTTGTCCACGACTTTAACGCTACGTCTTCCTTCAATTCCATATCACTGTCATTCTCCTTGGTCAGAGTCCCAGGTTACACGCAGGCACACACCTTAGATCTCACGCCAGTTCCAGTCTTCTCCAGTAAAGAAGTATTCAGAGACCATTTTTTTTCTCCTTTCAATTGAAATATTATATATATATATATATACGCACGTATAACTTCGGGTCCTGCCTTGTCCCTTCTCACTGTAACCTGAACCGTTTTGACTGGTGTTGGCGCTGGTGTGTCGTGCATCCAACTCAACTGCTTTTTGTGAATTTTACAGTAAAATTTTTACGCCTTCCAAATTCTCAAAAACTTGACCCGCCGTTTCGATATTTTATAAAAAACTCAACATATTATTAGCAAAAAGGCCGGGAATTCGGCCGGTCGGACATGATAAAAGCAGGATCATTCCCTTTTTTTATCGTGCTGGCGATGGACTTCTCTCTGTTTTTTTTTTCTCTCGGATAGAATTTGATAAAGCATGTGACATCCGTTGAAACTAAAGGGTTGGGTTATCAGAATACAGTTCTCAGTTTTCAGAATTTCAAAGACGGCTTTTGGATCGAGGAACTCAGGTGAGTGAGTCCTCCAAATTTTCTTATCGAAATTTTCTTCCAGATTTGTCGAATTGCCTGTGGGATCTTTGGATTGAAATGCCTTTCTGTTTTTCTGGGTCACTTTAATTTCTTCTTTTTCTTTACGTGATCAAGGTCGTAGGAACTTTCTCCTGAATTTCTTTTATATGTTGAGATGGGGTTCAATTTTAGTTTCTTGCAGTTGTTAGGAGTCGGTCTACACAACCTCTCATCAACTTTTTGGGGAAGCTCTCCTTTTTCATTATTTGAAGTTGCTTTCCATACTTTACGTCACTGCTAAGATAAATCTTCAGTTTTGTACACGACTTAACTAATGCAGTGTGTTAACTTTTACTCCATTGCAAGCTTTTGAAGCAAATCCCGTATTTTTTGGTCTTCCACCCTGATTTGGTTTACATAGCGTACGTGATGATTTTATATGATCTCGCCTCGCTTAGCTACTTATATTTTCATTTTCAAATATGGGACGTAGATTAGGAATTTTTTTTTTCTTTTCTTTTCTTTTTTTCCCAGCTGAGATAGGCCTATTGCTTGGTTTAATTCTCGTTTGAGGATTAGGAAAATTTGCCAAGCTCAGTTTCTTTTTCGAGGCCTTACATTTTATTGGTCACGAGGAACTGTTTGGCAGAAGTACTGAATTCCATAGTTTTGATACAAGCTAAAGCTTACATATGAATTTGTTCAGCCTGTTTAATGAAAATGCCTACTATATTTTGTTGATGTGCATGTGTTTGTGACTTTTACAAATGAAGTGAAACTCTCTTTCTCTATAAATGCCAAGACATGTTCTGGACAATTGCAATTAGCGTAATTGCTAAATTTACCTGCTTGGGTTGTTCACATTGTTTCCAATTTAGAAGAGCTGTTCTGTGATCTGCAGCAAGTTAGATTGATGTGCAATGCAGAGATCATGTAGTGCTCTTCTACAAAGGAGAGCTTTGGAGGAGGCAGTCTGCCGAAGGAATTGGCTGTATACGGTATCTCTCTCTGTTGTTGTTCTATGGGGCCTTGTCTTCCTCATAAATATATGGATTGGTCACAGCGATTGTCAAAAAGGTCAGTCTGCCATCTAATTTTTCATTGAACTGGGTAGCATTATCTAACAAACCCTTTTTATCTAGCAATTCTTCCTTGATACCTTGTCATTTCATTCTAAACTAGCTTGTCTTGTGCACAGATTTATATCCCAAGTAGCCTACCCTTTTTATTGAACATTGCTCTGAGTTTGATGTTTGAGATTGAGGCTTAATTTGTGTAACGAGTTTAATTAGTACTTGCTAGTAACCCACCCCACCCCATCACTCTATGGTGTGGGTGTGGTTGGTTCTTGTTCTGGTGATGTAAAAGTGGCATTTTTGTGTATGAAAATTACTTCAAGAGTTGCTAACAGTTTAAGAGTTGGCATGTAGTGTTTAACTTTTAATTTGTTGGCTTTGAAGAGAACTGATGATAAAATAAGAAGCTCCCATTTATTGAATTACTATCTGTTTGCTTGGTGTTGTCCTTGCTAGCTGAACTCACCTGCCTTTTTGATAGATGTAGACAAAATTGAAGAATGTTCTGTTGATGCAATGATATTGGAAGAAGATAAAGTGGCATTTGAACGGGGTGCGAATTTCAAGTTATTTGTGGACAGACATCCATCTGAGGGTGTTGTCTCTGAAGATTCTCATATTAAGACATCTTTTCATATTCGTAAAACAGATTTTAGGAGTGGTGAATCACTTATTATGTTGGAGAATACAAACTCTGTATCTCCTGCTCAGGAGGCTGACATGAAAAGGGACGTACCTGCCAATGAGGAAAAGGAAAAGCCTAAAATTGACAGGTCATCCCATGGAGTGCCACAGGGTCTTGATGAATTCAAGAGTAAAGCATTCAGTTCTAGAAGCAGGTATCTAACTGGTCAAGCTGGAAGCATTATACATAGATTAGAGCCTGGCAGCGCAGAATACAACTATGCTTCCGCTTCTAAGGGTGCAAAGGTCTTGTCTTACAATAAGGAAGCCAAGGGTGCTTCAAATATTTTGAATAGAGATAAAGACAAGTATCTTCGAAATCCTTGCTCTATTGAAGGGAAGTTTGTTGTAATAGAACTTTCTGAAGAGACGTTGGTGGATGCTATTGAAATAGCTAATTTTGAGCATCATTCATCTAATTTGAAAGATTTTGAGTTATTAGGCAGTCCTGTTTATCCTACTGATTCATGGGTGAAACTTGGGAATTTTACTGCTGCCAATGTGAGGCTTGCTCAAAGATTTGCTCTTCCTCAGCCAAAATGGGTGAGATACCTTAAATTGAATCTACTAAGTCATCATGGTTCAGAGTTCTACTGTACACTGAGTGTTCTAGAAGTGTACGGTGTTGATGCTGTAGAGAAAATGCTTGAGGATCTGATTTCAGTTCAAGATCAGGTATCTGCATCTGGTGGATTTATAGATGAGAAAAATCCTGGTCTAAGCCAGCAGATGACCGGTGAAGGTGATGGTTATGAAGATCTAAGTGAAGAACATGATATTACAACTGGAACCTCTAATGTGAATCACGCGGGGTTGGAACTTGATTTGCCTGACCCAGTTGAAGAAATGCGCCTTAAACAGCTTAACAGAATGCCTGGAGATAGTGTTCTTAAGATTTTAATGAAAAAGGTTAGATTCTTGGATTTGAATATAGGCGTTATCGAGGGATACTTAGAGGAGTTAAATTCCAAATATGGTGAAATTTTTGAAGAATTTGATAAGGAAGTTGAAGAAAAAGGCATACTTTTGGAGAAGGTGATGTCTGATGTATGGGGTTTCTCACAAAGCAAAGAGCGCACTGTATGTCTCAATGTTTTTGTTTTTGCTATTTTCAAAGCACTTGTATGGTTTTTAACCTTCTAACTGTATCCCTCTTGCAGAGAAAGGAGATTGCCGATATTTTGTCTTGGAAATCACTTGTTTCCGTGCAATTGAACAGCATAATTGAAGAAAATAGTCTTCTCAGGTGGCCTTAATTCTTCTCTGCTGTTGTACTCTCTCTCTCTAAGGATTTGGGTTGCTGTATGGCCTGTCGCCCGTGTTTTGGTTTTGTTATAATTTTTTTATCTATGTCTAGGCGTGGGAACAGTAGAAAATATGTAAAACCAATAGTTTGGTGGTTTATCTATTGCTTGAATGCCTATAGCCTTGGTGCAGAATGCAGCCTGATACCTAATGCCTAAAACCCACGAATAAAATTTTTGGAAGAAAATCCTAGTGCGTTTAATTCATCTCTATGACTGTTTCTCTCTCATATTTACGCTAAGCTGTTCCTTCTGGACTGTTATTCATTTGTTGTCGCAGGTTGGAGGTAGAAAAGGTTGGAAGGAATCAATTACATCTGGAGAACAAGGGGATCGTTATATTTCTCTTATGCGGAGTTTTTGGGTTCATAGCTCTTATGAATATTAGTAGAGTGGAAAGTTCCAGGAAATTTTGTTCCGAGAGGTCTTCCTGGTTTTATCTGCTGCTCAGCTGTAGCATTACTATGATCATCCTCTCCTTGTAATAATTTTTGACTTACCCAGACGCTGCCACCCTCTCTGTCAGCCAAGGGAGCCACGTTCTAGTTTTCTTTTGTTAGCAAACCGATTTTGTTGTGCTCGAAGAAGCCATGTTCAACGTAGAAGAAAACTAATAACTATCCATGCTGCAATCACTCAATCTTCATTGGTGGAAAAATTTCTAGTGAAATAAATCAAAATTACTAATTTGTTAATGTTCTTGTTGGGCGATGGAAGTAAGTATAATTTCCATGGAGTGAAATTCTTTATTTGTTTGATTATATAATAATAATAATAATAATTGAATGATATAATGATATATATATTTGTTTGTGTGTGCACATGTGAATAAGTGTAAATGTTTATAAATGCGAATGTTTGCATGTATGTTTTATGTACTAATTTAATTATGTAAATTTATATGTTATAATTAAATTTTAAATCTTTGTGCATGTATTAAAGAAAATATAGTTTAAATAAAAATTTAAATAACAAATTTGTTAGATAAATGTTTAAATTGTATATGTTAGGGTTTTTTAAAAAAATTCTAAATTAAATAGAAAATTAAAAAAATAACAAAAATATGTTTAAAAATCTGTTCTCATGTTGGAAACTAGGTTTTTGGCATCTACATTAAAATTTTTTTATTTTTTGAAATAGCCATGAAAAAAATTATTTTAAATGGTCTGATAGTCAGGCCCCAAAAAATTAAAAAAAAAAAAAATTGACAAAGTCGGAAATGGGGTAACTTCAAAAACCAAACACGCCCTAAACAATTCAGATCTGAATCGTCGTCCTCGCATCACCGTCGCTGCAACCCATCAGCATTTCATCCCCTTGCGGGTTTTTGGTTATTTTCTTTTCAAATCTTCTATCTTTTTAAGTTTTCTTCTTCTTCTTCTTCTTTTTTTTTTCAGTTGAAGAGCAGTCATTATAGATATTTTTTACATTTTCAATTTGTTTTTTGCCACCTCTGTTGCTATCAACGCCGCCCAAAATTTTTGGTATGGTTTAAATATTGTGTAAAATTGATTATTTATTATTATATTGTGTTAATATTTTTAATTATATTCAGATTCACTAAATATATTGTTAGTATATAAATTTAAATATTTTCGATAATATTGTTGATGAAATTGGATTTTTGATTGTTTTAAAAGTTTTTAAGTGTCGTTAAACATTTTGGATGTTATTAATTTTTTTTTAGGTTGTAAATTTAAATATTTTGAGTGTTAGTTAAATTTTGAGATGTTAAATTTGATGTTGGTTTGTAAATTTAAATGTTGCGGCAGTGTTGTTGAAGTGGGATTTTTAAGTGTTGTTAAAGGTTTACAGTGTTCTTAAATATTTTGGGTGTTAGTTATATTTTTTGAGTGTTATTAAATTTGTTGTTAGTTTATTACTTTAATTTCATTAGTAATGCTGTTGTTAAATATTTTGAGTTTTGTTAAATTTTTTAGATGTCGTTAAATTTATTATTAGTTTATGAATTTTAGTTTTCTTGGTAATGTTATTGTTGAAATTAAATTTTTGAGTGTTGTTAAATTTGTTAGGTGTTAGGTACATTTTTTAAGTATTGTTAAATTTATTGTTAGGATAAAAATGTAAATGTTGTTGGTAATATTAATGTTGAAATCAGATTTTTGAGTATTGTTAAATTTTTTGTGTTAGTTAATGAATGTAATATATAATGTATAAATCAAAGAGATATGCAATTTGTTATAAATGAAGACAAGTACAGGTTTATTTATATAATGCATAACAGTATTTATTTTTTCAATATTACTTGTAAGTTCATTTTCGTTCATATTCAATCGTTGAAAGAATAGAAATGATAGAAGAGCATTAAGGTATAATTTGACTATGAAATTAGTTATTTAAAACTCTGTTATAATGTGTTTGTTGTAATTCCATATTTGAACATATATATAAAAGCTATTTAGTGCATTCGAGATTTTATTTCCTTATTCTTCGATATTTTGGTCATGTTACATAATGATATATTTTATTATGTTAAGTATATACATTTGGTCATGTTTATGTTTATTGTATTGTGCTATATGTAACAAGTTAATATACTTATGGTATGTATGCTTGTTCAATGGATTTGTCTTTTTATTAATTTGTGTTTTCATTATTCAGTATTTATGAATATAATATTTTATTTATTACATAATCCAATTGACTTAGAATTTGGTGTGTTAAATTGGTACAATAGTGTTAATTATTTAATAGTATTATTTTAGTTTTGTATTAGTAGTAAACGAGGATGAAAGAATTTTAGATTTCTTAAGTAATTATTTGGTATAAATAATTGTATGTAGATTATAAAAATGTGTATTAGCAAAACAGGTTATACTATAAGTGAATACTTAGTGAACACAATTAAACGTTAGCAAAAACCTACAGAAAATATTTATTCAAAAGTTAAATAGCCCTTAAAATATTTTTACTATATTTTAATTAATTTCATTGACATTTATCAAAAAAATATGAACAAAAAAATTTATGTAGTGGAACTAATTAATAAAGAATATACTTTTATTAATTGACATTTACTGAATATTCATGTGTATGATACCATGCTAGATAATGAATATTATTTGAAGATTACAATATATTAAAATATTGTATGAATTTTTTAGTAATTTGAATTTAGTTTTTATTATTTGAATTATTAAATATACCTAAAATATTGCAATGGAACTATTAATGAAATAATTTTCAGCAAGTAAAAAATAATAAGAATATCCAACAAACATGTAAAAAACAATATATTATCATATTGTATAAATTATTTAGTAATATTGTATTTTAGTTATATTATTTAAATTAGTAAATATATCTAAAATATTGTAGTGGAACTATTAAATATTCGACTTTGTATATTTTAATGGAACTAATAAACATACCTAAAATGTATTTCAATTAGTCTTGACAAGAGTAATTAGGTATTAGTTACTACAATAATTTCTAACAATTAAAGAAATAGAAAGAATATCCTATAGGAACATTGAAATTTTTACAATTTCTTTTTATGGAAACAAATAGTTATTCGTTAATAAAATAAATTTTAGCAAGTAACAAAATAATAAGAATATCCAAAAGCATATAATAAACATTTTGTAAGGAAAAATAGATACTTCTCCCAATATTTGTATAAAAAAATTTGAAAATTATATATTAAATTATATGTTGAATTTATACATAGGTTTGTGTTTGGTTGCAATTTATATCAAGTTTGAATTCATAATGATATCATGTCAAATTTTAATTTTTTATAAAGACAAGTCGATTGAGGGAGACTACGTATAGCTCGTCTTGTACTGTAGTGGACATAATGTGCATAATGGGAATTTTTATAGTCATGATCAATAACCACGTGAATTTGATATTATGAGTCATGATTTTAGTCTGCCACAATTGTACGTAAAAGTGTATCAACTTATTGGTGTTGATTGTCATTAGTTAACTTGTTACTGCATACTTTATTTGTACTTAGACACAGACATGGGGACACAGACATGGGTCTCAAAAAATAGTTTTAATAAAGCTTGATGACAAGTATCACTTGAGGTTTTATTTGAACTCCATTAATATATTATATTTTTTAGAATTGTTTATGCAGTTTAAGGTATTGACATGGAACTAAGGAAGTCAAAATTTGTTTAACGAGATAAATGAGAAATATAATGAAGATGCTAATGAATTACCTATAGTGATATAAGCACTTGAGGCAGTGCGGGTTCAGGACAATGTGAGAGTGCATAAATGTGGTGCAAGACCTAGCTTTCAGAATAAACAAATCTTGGGAGGCGAGTTAGGAAATGCAGAGATAGAGCATCAACTTGAGCTAACATTGCAAGATGAAGCATGGGGTGTGGATGGATTTTAGTACTGCTGCTTTGTCATAAGCATTAATGGGATACATTTACATGCCAAATACCAATACAAAATACTTTTTGCACTGGCCTTGGATGCGAACCTTGAGTCGATATGTTGCACGATGAATGATCCCGATTTGTTTGATGTCTAATCGGAATGTTGATATGCTAGTTGCTATAGAATGTTTTCTCATTTTTCGGCCATCTCACAAGGTTAATTGATTTTGCTTGAAGCACGTGTGTGCTAACTTTACTAAGATCTTTCGTAGTCAAGCGTTGAAGAACTTGTGTTGGAGGGTGGGCTTGACGCATGAGCTCATCAAGTTCAACAGGTGTATGGATGAAATTAACAATTTAAATCATATTGCATATAATTGGTTGATGGCGATTAACTGTAAGAAGTGGGCTCTTGTACATGACGGTGGATATAGAACAGGAATACCAATGACCAACATCTCAGAGTCCTTAAATAGAGTGTTGAACGATGCAGGACAACTCTTGATTTCTGCCATTATGTAGTTTATATTTGAGCGTATCGTTACATTCTTTCTAAATAGATTGACTAAAACCATAGACATGTAAGTAGATGACCGAGACTGGCCCACATGGCCAGCTAAGACATACAAGGATGCAGAGTAAGAGTTTGTTTGGCGCACATTGCAGTCAATTGACTAGTGTACTTTGTCAACAGATGTGTACATGGTATACTGGGGACTCATCATGGGACTAACTATTTTGTTAGTATCACATAGCAGATGTATAACTATGGAAAGTGGGTGCATGTGGGATTATATGCTCACATGTGGTATATATTTGTAGAAGGTACAACATGAATATCAAAGAACTTGTGAGCCCTTGTTATTATGTTGACCAATGGGCAGCCACATATTCAGGCGAGTTTTAGATTGTGTTGAGAGAGGAGTATTATGTCCCTCCACCATTTGTACTAGTGTACAACGCAGAGCGTTGGTAGTGGCGACGACAAGGTTGGGATCGGAGGACACGTATACATAATGACTGATGAAGTGTAAGCTAAGTAGAGTATGCAGTATGGAGGCTATTGATCTTGAGCCACCAAGTTTTTGATATCTATAGGCCTACTCCTTACTTTTATGTATGAATATTTGTGTAAGATATGCTATTTTTTATGTATGAATATTTGTATAAGATATCTCATATATTTCAGCTATCCTAAATTAGGATAATTATTTCATATTCGATGTTATTATATGTATTCCATTTGATACATATAACTTGATGCAGTTTATTTTCAACTCGTCATCGTTTGTTATATAGTTATAAGTCCTTTGTAATTTATCCTTATTTTGCAATACTATTATAGTTTACTATATTAGCTAACATAAACAAATATCATTTGACTAATAGGATGCCATTGACCTTTAATTTTATTCTTGTTATACATTTGACGAAAAGTGCAATAATTCACGATGTGACCTAACATAAACAAACAATATTTGACTAACAGGATGTCTACTGGCCCTTATATGCACCTCAGGCCGATTGATGGATCTTTGCTCCAGCTGTCGTCGGAGTACCATTTAGAGGAAGTGTGGGTAGAACAAAGATGACACAGTGACGCCGGCCGTACCTGATAGTTATTGGACGAAGTTTTGAGAGGTTGACAATCCTGTACTAAATATTTTGCATCACGTTGACTTGTATAGCGTCTACTGATGTGACATTAAGCCATTAGATCATCATCTCATCACCGCTCTTGTTGAGAGATAGTGTTAGGAGACACACCCGTTTCATTTCGTATAATGCGAGGTGGCCATTAGTCTCAAGAATGTCATAGTCATTTAGCACTTGTCAATCATTGGAGAGCTAGTGATAGGCAGACAGTTTGAGTACACACAGTTTGACTAGTAGACCTAGTGTGCAGATTCTTAAGATGGCGTCCAAATGTTAGGCACATTAAGAGTTCCTCTATATCCTTAAGGATGATTTACATCCACATCCATGATTACTGTATACATCCAAATAACTCCCAAGTAGAGGTCAAGCAGTGGACACGGGGATTTGCTATACTTATTTTGGGTGGCACTGTATTTCCTGATGCATTACAAGTTGGGGTTAGCTTGTTGTATTTGAGCCATCTTATGTGATGGATTATGAGCCGTTATAAAGTTGGGGGAGTGCGGCCTTAACATATCTTTATCAAGGGTTATGTGTTGTATGCATGCAACAGAGGTTCACACTTATAGGGCCAACTTTACTACTGTAGGTAGATTTACATATGATAATATGCTTACTGTTACTACTTTAATGTCATATATATAAGAACATATTGAAATTTTACATACAAATTCACATGTAGATATGGGCTTGGACACGCATTCAAAAGGTGTGCCCACATCTAACGGTACAGGGCTTAGACATAGGGCCCTTGGAGATGGAGAGAGGTGTTGCATTTCCTGCCGCACCTTATGGCTCTATGTAAGTTTCTGGATCAAAATTGTTTACATACTAATTTGTAATCTCAAAAGATTTTATACGTACATACATGATCGCACCTTTGCTTTTCTTTTCAAGTGGGCGAGTTGTAGGCAGTAGCTAATGGAGATTGAGACTAATATCGTACATACACTTTGGAAAATTTTAGACTTGAGGCTCGGATAGTTATGACAATAATTCTACATAATTAGCATTTAATAGTACTTCTGTTACACTTGTTGTCTAATATTTTTATAATTTACAATTACCTAATTTGAGTGGCAACCCTACACCCTTGAAACATATGCATCATTGCCACCATGGGCCAGTTATGATATGTGGATGTATTGAGGACCATTGATATTTTACGATATGGTGGAGATACATTGCGTACATCGAGTGCTACGGTTGTTTGTGATACTGTAGACTATTCTAAATAATCCTCACTTCTGAGAAGACAGTTTGCACACGATTAACCGCAGAGGTACTCATGGTAGGGATTGAGAGATATACCATTTCGAATACATTGTTATGGGAAGAGGTAGAGTTAGCATTCATGAGGATATTCATTATGATAATCGTGTGCCTCTCATGATACACGGATACCTAGATTGGTATAACTGGGTCAGTTAATACATTATCAGTCCTCATACTTTTTATGTTTATAGTGGTTTTCACTAAGAAGAGTGGGGTTTTTTTCAATACAGAGTATGTACATATTAATTCCCTTATATATTTTATGTCATATGTGTAAAGCAAGCAATCATTTTCGTATTTTATTATTATTACAGGGGTGTCAATTGCAAGATGCTGATTTGACGAAAGATTTCAGCATCATACGTGATGTTAGCAAACTTATTGATAATTACTTGGCTAGGTCTTTTGGTCAGTATGTACAAATGGATGTGCCAGCTCCACAATTATTAATGAGTATGTCTGGACCATCGTCCAAGTCACAGGATATGCCATCATTCTCGAACCATTCGGCCCTAAATGATACTTACATTTTTACACATCCAGACCCATAGTAATACTCACTATATATGTCGTCTACGTACACAGTAAAAACTTCATACACTAAGGGAAATAAAGTGGACTTCCTGATACAGTAATCGAGTATGCAAACGTCAAATATACGACCATTTGACTAATCATCAATCCCATGGCCGTATGAGGTATCAGGACAATAGGACGGAGGTCAGCCTTTACATGTGCATTTATCTTAGCATGATATAGATGATATATATGGTGGTGACGAGTCCCTTATGCAACTTCGTCGAATAGCATAGTGCTGTCGATGTAGGACTAAGGTTATTTCTCTTGAGCTACATAATTATTGTTGGATATGTTATAGTGAAGATTTCTTTATTTTTTTAATAATTTATTATCTCATTTGAAGGTGTAAATTTAGATTTCAATACAAATTCATTTCATGAACTTTTCTACTCATATTTTATTTTTTTATATTACTTGTGCACATATATTATAAAATCAATGTCATATCAAAAACATTTAACAAATAATACAATTTGTAAAATATAAATATAAATTTTATGGTTTGATAACATGATTGAAAAGTGTTGAAAGTAAAAGTAATTGACACAAGAGTTATTGTATAAATTAGGAGTTGAAAACTCTATATTTTTAAAAAATAATTTATAGGGTCTGACATTTTATTTTTTTAAAAATAAAACTTTATATATATTTTTTATTTATTTATTTTTTAATAGAGTTTCCGTCCCTATTTAATATATTATTTTTTTGATAGAGTGGGAGGTTTCCAGCTCTGTTTAATATATATTTTTTTGATCTGTCAAAAAAATTAATTTTAATTCACATGTCGGAAACCCAGTTTCGGGTTTCTGGCATGAGAACAGGTTTTTAAACCATTTTTTTTGTTATTTTTTAATGCCGAAAATTGGGTTTCGGCGTGAGAACAAATTTTTAAACGTTTTTTCTAGGTTATTTTTTAAAATTTGTTATTTAATTTAGAATTTTTTAAAAAAATTACGGGACAGATATTGAAAACATACAAAAAGGACCCTCTCTTTCATTCCCGGCCCGGCCCAAGCGAAATAGCGATACATCCACCTTTCTAATTTCTATCCTTCCACCGCCTTCGACTAACGAGTTTTAGCCGGAGCCCTTTCGTGTTTCGCTCTCACGATCCATCAACGTTACACTGACCAAGGCCACTAACAAATCATCATCGCCCATCATCCCCAGAAATTTTCGCAACATGTTTAAGAAGGCAGTGGAGGCGAAATCACAACAGCGCCTGTCAGGGGCAGACCGCAAGAAACTCAAGCGTGCAATCCGAGACCGATTCCCCAATGCTTCTGATGCTGATGTAGATGTTTTACTTCCCCCGAAGGTCTGTCTATTCTTTATGTGCTTCCTTTTTTATTAATTTTCTTTCTTTGCATGCGCCAGGTACAATCTATAAAGCCTGTGCTTCATTGGTTGTGGAATTCTACCTTCCTTTCATCTTTCTTCTTCTTTTTCATTCTTATATTTCAGTTAGTTTCGTTTTAGTCCTGATCACTGTACATGCTTGATTTAGGTGGCGAGTATTTGAGAAAGAATTGATAATTTACCGAATGCTTAATGGTTCCGAAGAAAAGTGAATTTTTGGGATTCATGTTTTCTGTGCAAAGTTTGTTCTTTTCACCCTATGAAGTTCAGTTGCACCCCTTCCCCCACCATACCTCTGCGTACGGTGTGTTCACTTGGAATTTTGTTTTGAATGTTTGAATATTTTAGCTTTGAAGTTGTTAAAGGTGCCTTAACATTAACTGTTTGAGTTTTAGTGCTGTGTACGGACTAGTTTGCAAATTTGAATGTGCATTTGTGGCAGATTATTGCATCATAGTGAAGGTTAAAAGTTTTTGATGGAAAACTGAATTCCATTTGCCACTAAGCAATTTTTTCAATTTTACCTGTATGTTTATTTGCAAGCGGGAGATTCCCATTTGTTTACATGAGCAACTATTTTCTAGGTGGAAATAACTGTATTGAAGTACCCAAACCGAGTTCTTGTTTATGGTCTGGAAGGTGACTGTCCCATGTTTTTTGATGTTGATGGACGAGGATCAGAATTATTACCTACAGGTATTTCTAAGCTGATGTGTTATGTGGGCTGCTGTTGGATTATTTTTTGTCTCTGTTTGCCTATTAATTGACCGCACGAACTTTATTATGAATTATTTTTAGTACATACAATTTAAACATGGCACTAAATATAGCTGATCAATGTACGGGGGGTCACCTAAGATCGTCAATGAACTTAAAAAGTACTTGAGTAACTGATGGTGGGTAGAAAAACAAACTACTATTTATGTTGGAGAAAGATGAATTCAGATGCCAATTTCTTAAATGGAATTTAGTGCAGTTTGCCACTGAATACAATGTGCAGTTCTCATCTTAGATGTACGTTTTTCCACGTTGGATATTTCAATGCAGGTAACTTTGTGGATTCCTGTTGGGTTAAAGCCTTCTTGGTTTTGCGCAACTAATATTCTAGCTGAAGATTTGTATCACAATTTGAAATTGAACACTTTGGAAAGTGAAATTTACGATCCAATGAACCTAGCTTTCTATTTGTAAAAGAAATCTCCAAAGAAAAGGTATCCTACAAGAGATTGTTGCAATTGGTTATTGACTAAATGGGCTGAGTTCTTCATTTTAAGATTGTCTCATGGAAGCTTCTTAAGCGTTGCCTCTCTCGAGAGTTTCACCAAGAGATATGGCAGAAAACTTTTCTAGTAGAAACTAAAACCTTATTTCTATTCTGAAAATGTACTTTCTTCTGTTAATCTTTCTGAAGATGCGTTTCTTCACTTCGTTAATTGCTAGGCAGTGAAACAATACATAAACCCATGACTGCTGTACTTATATATCTGCTTTGAACTCTGACAAATTTTGGGCTTTTCATGAAGTGCTGTTGGTGATGTTCCCAATCTTATATTTGATGGCAGTTTATGCTTTGTGGAAGGTTCCAGCTATTTTGCCTGCTTTTATGTTGAAAGGGGGCGAGGTTTCTCGATTTGTTCTTGGCGGGGCTGATTTGATGTTTCCTGGCATCCAAATTCCTGCTGAAGGTCTTCCACTGTTTTCCTCTGGTGAGCTGAGGGCTGTTAAAGTTCCTGGCAATCCCGCTGCAATAGCTGTAAGCCATTCAAAGATATGAATATATGATTATCACTAATTAAGTATAAAGTTTTCTAGTCAAATATGTGATGTAAAATTATGTACTCAGGTTGGGACCACTACCATGAGTAGCTCAGAAGCATTGAAAGCTGGTTTGCGTGGAAAGGCATTGAGAATAAGTCATTACTACAGGGATGCTCTTTGGTAAAAGCTGCAGGGAACTGCATATGAGCACATCAGATAAAAAATATATGAAATGGCTGCCTTTACAATTGTTCATCTCTCTCTCTCTCTCTCTATCTCTCTCTCTCTCTTTTTCACGCACACATTTGTATTTTGTGAATTTTCCAGGGAATCGGCCGAAAATTGTTATATTCCAAATGCTGGATTTTTGGAAGATATTGTTGTAGAGGACCCTGCTTTGTTTTCTACTAGCCAGGCTACTGATTCATGTGAAGATGATTCAGCAGTTAGTCAGACAAATGCCATCAACAAAGAATATATGGGAGATGCTAGTGCTTCTGATTGCACTCTCTCCACTCTTGATTCTGCATCCATGAAAGATCCTACTGTGATGAATGAAGCTAGTGAACAAATATCTTCTGCCATGGTTGATTTACAGGTTACAGAAAATGCATCCAATATTGAGTCTAATGTGGATGAACAGCGCTCGCTGTCTGTTGAGGATGTAGATATGCTATTGGACAAGTGTCTTTTACAAGCCTTGCATACAACAGTCAAAGATAAAGATCTTCCCATTCCAGGAAGTGTATTATGGTAAACAGACACTGATACTGTTCATATTGATTGTATGTCCTTATTATTCTCATTTCTTAAGTTCATGATTTGCTTGTTTTGAGTGACATTTCATTGAATGATCCCTCAGGGTATACAAGCCATGCCAATCATGACAAGCCACATGGGCTGTTTACATGTATGAAGTAAATGCCAACACATTAGGTGTTAGCTGTTTGCACTTGTCCAATTCCTGAGTTGAATTACCTTCTCCTTGATTTGGTTGAAATAAATGATGCTAGTATTATGAGTACAAGTTTTTCATTAAATTCAGTGAGAAATTACTTGCAATATTGAAAAAATGAGTACATAGTGGGGAAGTGCCATATGTATAGGTCTTTCCAGTGAGGGATGGCAAGTCAGTAGCATATTTATTATCCTGTTCTTTTTGTCCTTCTATTCATATCTTTTTGGTCTTCCTGTCAGAGTGTGCAAGGTGCTTTAGGGGTTTACCTTTCTGTTTACTATTGTTGAACATGTTTATTTCTCTATTGTTAGGATATGATATGCCAGAGATTTGGCTGACTTTCATGATTCTATGGTTCTGCTTTGTGAATTAGGATTTTTCTTTCCTGTTTTTAATTCTTTCCTAGTGTAGTCTTTGCCATTGTAATAAGTGCAACAGTAACAGCAATATAATTTTTTGATTGTAACATTTTGTAAATTAGGCTTGTTGCTTGTATGTAACTGTCAAGTTGATTTGCAATGGTTTTTTGTTCTGTTACAGGTCTGGCCATGTGCTACCTTGCAGACCTTCAGGTATTACATTAGACATAAAGAAGTCTTCTTATAAGAAGCTGTCCAAGTGGCTACTGTCCAAATCGGGCACTGGACTGGTAAGTGTTAAATTTGCATTTCTCCTTTGACTGAATTGCAATTCCACTTGACTTTTTGATCTAAGAGCAATAATGAAACTTCAGGTAAACTTGTGAACATATTCTTTGACATAATTGCTTTTGAAACTCTCTTTGATGAGTATTGTGATGCTACTATTTACTTGTGGTAACATCTGTTATGACTATTCTGGTGCTGCTAGGATTTTATTGCTTATATTGTCTTGTACATTTTATGTAATGCCAGATTTCAGTTAAAGAGGATAAACATAAAAAGGAGGTGACACTATTCTCAGTTAATCGCAATCATGTGGACTACACATCTTTTAAACCAGAGAAGAAGAAAGTGGAGAAGAATGAGCAATCTGCAAAAAGCACTGTCGATGAAGGGCAGTTGCATAAATTACTTGAGGTCATGGAGCTTTACAAGCCGAGTGCACATGTCAACCGTATATTTGCTGCCATTGGGGCTGACACAGGAAAACTATATAGTGCTTCGGAGGCTTCTCAAATTGTCTTTGGATACATTGAAAAGGAAAAGTTAGTCAAACAGTCAGACAAGTCTCTTGTGATTTTAGATGCCACTTTATGTGATGCTTTATTTAAGGGTGCTATTAAAAAGGGTTCAATGTATCCTACTGAAATTCATAAAAAGGATATTGCGTCTACATTTATCAGTCGAATGCAAGCTCATCATGTAGTGACGAGAGGAAGTGATTCTGTTGTTAGAAAAGGTGCGCTTAAGCCACTCCAAATAGTGACAGAACGAAGGCAAGGGAACAAAAAGGTTACCAAACTTTCTGGTTTAGAGTCTTTTTTGATAGATGCAGAGGCGTTGGCTTCAGAGTTGCAGAAGAAGTTTGCTTGTAGTACAACAGTCTCAGAACTTCCTGGTATGGCTCTGTATTAATGATCATGTTTTTTTCATTATTCTATAGTCTATACAAATCAGTTTGGTTGCCGGCCTTGAACTTTTTCTCCTGTGGTTGAACTAGTTTTGGAAAAACTAAGCTATGGCAATTTTACTAACGTTTCTATCAAGATATCTGGTGTAGGCACTTGGTTTGTAGTGATATCAGATTATACAAATTGATAGCTATCACTTAATTTGATTATTATTGCATTTCAAACAGCTTATAGTAATGCTTCTACTTTTATCAAGCATTAGAAGGAATAAGCTATATGCAAATCGTAACATTTTCTTTGAAGTAGCCATGAATTTTTTTTTTCTCAAGAAAATGGTAGCTCATGAAAAAAGGTCAGCATTTGTTCATTTTTGCTTATTAAGCTGTGGGAGATATAATGTTGGTTTGGAGTAATGCAAAAGTTCACTTTGCACATTAACTATATCCTCCCCCAGTATGGTCTTGTATTACTAAATCAAAAATGTTTACAAGAGATCATCAAGCTGTTAGATGTTATCAATCTCATCATAATTTCTTAAGTGCCAATGTTATTAATCGCCTTGTGACTGGTAGTAAGAAACCAATCCTAAGCATGCCTAGTTCCTTGCTTCCAAATAGTGAGATGTTTTATCCTATTAAAACTAGACAGAAAGTATTTACTCTCCTAACTTAGCTCTATTGCACACTTAAGCCTGAGCTGAAAAGCACACTTAAGATGTGTGCTTTGTATTATACCTGATAAATACAACCCACTTCAACAACAAAATTATTGAATTTTTTTTACCCAATTATTGTAATAGATAACTTTGAGTATTTAGATGATATTGTAATATATCCTCTATTATTGATGAACGTATTGATTACATTATAGCTACTTAAAACTCTGTCACAATTGACATGAAATTTATCTCAAATGTTATCAGAATATTATTTGTTACAAGAGATGTAACATGTGCATAAACACAAGCAAAATCCAAATTTTCTTTTTGTTATTTCTATACTTTATTTTTGTTTTCCTTTGTCTTAATCTTGAGACTTCATTTTCAGATTTGTTGTTAAAAAAACCACAATATAACTGTATGTCTTTGCAAACTTCTCGATTCTGCCACTGTGCTTATATTGGTCAGTTGATCAATTAATCTATTTGCACAATCCTTTTTTTAGTTGGCTTTCTGTCGTGTAAATATGTTTAATATGATTTCTTATCCTTTTAAATGATAAATGATCTTAACTCTCTTTCTCATGAGATCTTTATTTGCTTACTTGAATCTGGCGTTGTTTCTGTTCATACTTATTGAATCTGCTCAATTGTGAGTATGAAAGGTAAAAAGGGCCTTGAAGTTTTGGTTCAAGGTGGTGTCATTGAAGATCTTGCGAGACATCTTGTTGAACATTACGGGATCCACAAGAGGTACATTGAGGTTCTTGACAAGTCCAAAAAATAAACTAAGGTTAGTTTTTGCTCTATCTGATCTGGTTCCTCTTTCGCCTTCCCTGGTGATATCACAAACTTTTCGATGAAAACATGAGTCACCAGTTACTTCAAAGGGCATGACAGACTATTAACTATTAATTGAAGAACATTGATAATTCACCATCGTTTTAACATTCAAAATAACAAAAATCATGAAAAGCAGATCCAAAATAGATTAATCAAAATTGCTGAAATAGAGTAATATAAATTGTAATAAGCAAATCCAAAATTTTATTGAGTTGTATGTTTGGTAATATAAAATTTGATGGGTTGTGACAGTTTGAAAATTTGGAAACAAAATAGCATTAGTTTCTGTAATGTTGATATTTTAAAATGCATATATAAAGAAGATTATCTTCGAATCTGAAAGCGTGGATTATCTAATATTGTTGAATTAGTTGCAGAATGTTTGGGAATGCTGGAGCAATGACTTCAAGTAATTAATCTTTTTGTTTGTTATTTGCACATAAACATCCAAACTGTCGAGCATGTATAAGTTTAATGTAAGCATTGAATTCATTAGGCCAAGATTGATTGCATTTCTGATTCTAGTTGGAGAAATGGCAGGTTGTGTGTATACGATAATATTCCACTCTTCTGAAGTGAATTGTATATACATTACAAAAAAGGGAAGAAAAAGACAGAAGCAAGTTTTCTTCTTGACCCACAATTTTATTGTTGATTGGAATGATAAAGAAAAAAAATCCATGCATAGCCAAAATGAGGTCATGATGAGAACATAATTAAAGATAGAATTGTGCTTATCCCTTGATTCAATGGAGGTAGGGGTGGCAATTTTGAACCTGACTAGAACCCAACCTGAAATTAGCGGGTTTCAAGTAAAGTTTTTGAGGGTTTGCTTTAAAATCGGGTTAGATTTGCGAACTCAAAAAGATAAATGGGTCAATTTTGGATTAATTCATCGGGTGATCCGTGAACCTGTCAATATATTTTAAATAATTTAATAAATATTTATATAAATATAAAAAATTAATTAAATAAAATTAAATGGTAAAATTGTAAATATTTAAAATATTCAGGTTTAGGTAATTCTTGAAATTGGCGGCTTGGGTTCAGGTTACATTTTTTGACTCGCGAAAATAATTGGGTCGAGTTTGGGTTAACGGATCTGGTTTATAATATTTGAGTCTTGATCTGACTCAGCAACCCACCAACTGAACTTGTTGCTACTCCTAAATGGAGGCATACAGCCACTAACCTTAGGGGTTTAAATCATTTCATGTGAAGAAGCATGCGATAGTGTTATAGAGGGTCAAATAGGGTCTAACGTTTACATTTGAGTGGGTTGTAATTTGGTGGTTTGGTGGATGCAAAAATATTTGACACCAGATTTAAAAGATGAATTGCAAGGCTGTAAGAGTGTGTTGAGACCAAGGTTGGCTATTCGGCTAAATAGTCATTGGTGGGTGATGCTTTATGCCTCCTTGGGTTCTCAATGTTCTTTGTTCTCCAAGCCTTTGATCTCGTTTGCTACTTTTCCATATTTGTTTTGGTTATTTCCATTCTTTGTGTTGGTGCAGAAATTATCTTGTGGAACCTGAGAAGGCAATCAAGTAGTGATGGGCATCTGATGCTGTTGGCTCCATTTCGCAGCAGCTTGCAAACTCTGCCACTTTATAATCTTGTTTAATAGAGGGACTTTTTGATGACTCAAATGGTATAATCCAAGCTTATGTGTTATTCCTCGTGTTTAGAGAAAGAAATGAATTTTGTGAGGGAGTCACTTCTTCTCTAATGATAATTATTAAAAAAAAAAAAAAACCAAAAACAAAAGGACCAAACGTGCGGGATATTGTTGTGAACGGTGAATAGAGGGGCGATCATGCATTGTCTTTTGTAATGATGCTAAATAGTTGCTTCTTAGGTGTGGTGTTGCATGCTAGGGACTTAGAGATAGTTTAATTTCCTGGCTAGATGGACATTACAACATATTCTTGTGTTGGTGGTAGCATCTGCCTTTGAAGAATACCCCATTACACAAATAGTATTGGATTTTGAACAAGAAACTCACATGGTTAAACGTGGCAGGCAACTCCTTCAAATTGAACATCAACTGTCGCTTGCTAAGAAAAGCGATGGCCCCATTCTTGATAACGAATACTAATGGCATGTAAGAAGAATGTAGATATTTGGGTAGTATGAGCTTCATCCGTAATTTGAATGGGGTAGGACTGATTAGGGGTATAAATGAGTTAAGTTCTAAATCAAGCACTCATTTTTTTTGAGTATGAGTTCGAGTTCGAATATGTCTGAATGAGTTCATGAGTTTGAGCACATTGAACTTAATAAATAGGGTTTGAGTTCGATGCATAAGTGTTGAATTTGAGTTTGATTCAATTTACATAAATTTTTAAAATTGTAATGTTTATTAATTTAATTATTTTATAACCCTAATATATAATAAGAATAATGCTTACAATAATTTGATTAATAAAAAGTAAAAAATTATTTTAAAATGTGTCCATTAAATTAAATTTAACTAAGAGAATAAATTTAAAATAAATTCTGTGAATGAAATGTCATTTTAAAATAATATAAAAATAATCATTGTCAAAATATTTTGAAACATAAAATTTATAAAATAGCACATTAAATGTGAAAAAAATATTTTTGAAGGTTTCAATTACATATTTAAAATATTTTAATAACTAGACAAAAATTGTTTTATGAGATCTTTTGTAAATTTTTTAATAATGACATAATTTAAATCTATCGAAATATATATGATTTTTTTTTTATAAATAATACATATTTATTATTTTGATAAGATTTTTGTATGATTTAACTATTATTTCTATTGAGTTATATTTATATTTTTTTATTTTGATTAGAAATTTTGAAACGGAGTTTAATTGTATCATTTAATAGAGTGAATTTCATTTATATCATAGTGATATATACGAATTAAAAATTTAAAAGTTTTCAACTTTTCTTACTTAAAATTTCATAAAATCTAAAATAAAAGTATACATCAAAATTAAAATTTAATGTATTGTACAATATTACAAACATTTCAAATTTTAAATGAAAATTTTATAAATTTTTATTTCTAAAATAGATATAAAAATTAAAATCTAACATCTTATTTACTTATAAATGAAATATTATACACTAATATGTTAATAAAAGATGCAAAATTATATTAATTTGCAATATTCAAATTTCATTTAGTAGAATTTATACATATTTTAATATACTTTCTTACATTTTTTTAAAACTAAACTAAAATTTTGAATATTTTGAAAACTTTATAAGGAATTTTATATTTTAAAATTTTTAAATATATTTACTCAAACCAAACTTTAAAACATTGTATATGCATGTAGATGATAACATAATTATTATAAATTAACATATTGTTGCTAATTAAATGTATTATTTGAATATATATATATATACATATTAATAAATTGTTATTTATAAAAAAATTAAAAACATAAATAAGAAAAAATAGCAAAAGCTTGTGAACCTACTCGTCAGTTTTTGAACACACAAAGATGAGAGCTTGAGCTCGAATAGGCTCGATTCGAGTTTTTGAACTCAAGCTCAAGTAATGTCTAAATAAAAAAAGCTTGCAAACAGACTCGTAAGTTTTTGAACACACAAAAATGAGGATTCATGCTTGAATAGGCTCGACTTGAGCTATTGAGCTTAAGCTTGAGCAATGTTTAGCTTGAGTAAAACTTTAATCGAGTCGGCTCGTAAGGCTCTTAGTTGATTTGACTCATTTAGCACATTTAGGACTGGCCGCTCACGAAACTTATAAAGATGGTCTGCTGCCACTATTTGGCTCTCGAGAAACCCAACTATCATTCTCGGTGAGTGGAAACCATCTCATTGTAGCATTGTTTGCTCTTCCATATAGTCGGGTGGGTATGGGCCAGAATGAAATGGTTGAAATGAATGGGTATTTTGGAGGCAACAATGGGCGTTATGAAAGATAATGATGAATCATTAGGAATTAGAAGCAAAAAGAAGTCCACAGGAAAGAAAGTCGATGACAACGAAGTAGTTCGACAAGGAAGCAAAGGGGGCAACAACTTTGTTGAATAAGTTGTGAAAGGCTTCGATTAGCCTGACCTTCACTGGACATGGATTAAGGTATCCCTTATCTCGGCCCTCATCACGTTACTTAAAAAATCACATGTTCGTCACATGCATGCATCGGACCAGACTTGTATGTATGCTATTGAACGGATGAACGGGTAGATGAAGAAGATTGCAGCCACAAGGAATTCTCTGACGTGCAATTAACAGACTGGAGAGTATATATGCCCTAGCCGATTTGGAATTAGAGGTCCCCCGTCAATCATAACTAATTTGTTAAACAGAAGCATGCACACGCAAATATAGCTAGGCTACAAGCCTACGCATCGCAACGCCTGTCCCTCCCCCAGCATCAGCTATGAGGAATTATCGTGAATCTTGGCAGTTGTGGATATTACTTAAAATTCCGAAGTGCCAGTAAATACGAGGCATTTGCAATTCAAAATTTGGTTGCTTGGGAGGCCACACAAAGACTAGTCAATCGGAGGAGGCTTCATCTTTTTGATTTCCCAGAGAAGGGTAGGGATAAAGGGGATGACTCCAATCATTTCAAGAATAACAAGCCCCAGTTCTCAGATTTGGTCAGGTGGAAAGTCTGTACAACTGTGCATGGGGATGCAAGGGCCCTTAACATTGCCAGCAGTGGTCAAGTGTAATTAGTTTGTTTGGCATACTGGTTAAATTTCTGTTAGTTTAGTTTATTGCAAGTTGTGATGATCACATATTATCACAAACTCACACATAGAGTGAAAATATAAAATAGGCACAAGGAATTTAGTCATGCAGTTCAAAAAGAACCTTTTTATGTTTGTGAGGCTATGCCTAAAAATTTTACTAACAATGATACAACAATTATTAAGACAACTAATCAATTTCAGCATTAACTAAATTTCCTTTAGTATCAACTTATTGACGTGTTTTGAACATAATTTCCATAGATAGTAAGTTCTTTTGCTACCACTTTGGCAAGATTCCTTTTTAGTCCCAACTTCTAGCATTGATTGGCTTATCTCTTATCTAGAGAGTGCTTTCTTCGTTAAATCACTTTAGTGAGTTATTGTGGATGGATTGAACTTGGCAACTCATTCAGCCTCCTTGCACTTGGCAACTCATTTAGCCTCCTTGCGCTTGGCCACTCACTCGACCTCCTTGCATACTTTCTTGTAAAGGATGTGAACATTGAAATATTTTTGAATTCTTTTGTAAGAATCATTCGAATATGTGTTCTCCAAAGCAATATGAAGATTTCTCACCCAAACGAATGAAAGTCCCTCTATACAATTTGCTTGCTTAGCCTCAAATACATCCGTCAGGTTAACCTTCTATGACAATATATGAGTTCATCATCTACACTAGCATCCACATCATCACACATCATTCATAGAGATATTGTAGAATATAAATAAAAGCCACACAAGCAATCGCATAGCCTAGATGATACAAATTACAGTAGGGTGATTTCAATTACATTTTGGGGGGAAATTAAATAAATCAAATCTCCCAAGCATGAACTAAGGAGTAGAATAAATAAATAAGGAAAGCAATAAAGAGTAGATCACACTACAAGGGGGTTCTTTAATTGTAATAGTCGTCTTGAGTAGTATCTATCCAAATCATCAATAACGACTCTAATCAATGTCAAAATATTAAAAAAGGGGAGTTGCAAACAAAAAAAAGATCAAGGAATAAACTTATTTGTTCTTTCTTATCTCCCTCCCTCACTCCCTCTCTCTCTCTCTCTCTCTCTCTCCATATTCTTTGACTCTCGTTTCTTTACTTTTGTAGCCCTCTTTTCTTTCTGGCTTCATTTTGTTTGCTTCCTTGATTGAACTGAGTCTAGACCTTTTGTTTTTCCTTATTGCCTACAAGTTCAAAATCATTAGAGACTTAGCGACAGAATGGATATAGAAGGAAAAGCCAGTCAGATACTTATTTATTTCAGGGAACACATCATTGCCAACCCTCATCACCAACTTAGGGAGTGGCTGTTCAACCTTTGCTACATCCCTTATCATTATTGGCGTTAAAAGTCTTATCGAGCTTTCAAAGGCTTAGTTAAAAGCTAAGGGACCAGGTAGAATCTTAGGAAACCCTTCTAATTCATTGGTAGTTTAGATGACTAGGGTCAAGAATCTAGTGATATCAGTGCCATTGGACACCCAGGCCACTAGCAACGGTTGTTAGGCAACTAGGGTTTCAAGCACAGCCAAAGAAAGAAAAATGGAATGGGTAGAAGAAAGAAAGAGAGCATCTGATTGGCCTAAGATGGCATACTTGATTAATCCCTCAACCTGGTTGTTCAATTACGATCTTGCCCTTTGGTTTGTATATTAAGGTGATTTAATCCATTAATTTATTGTAATTACATAATTTGCCCCTCTTCTAGAGTTTTTTGCCTACCCTAGTTGCAACAATTGGGCTTTTATTTTAAGTGGGCTGTAATTATATTTTTGGTTTGTGTTAAATAAGTGGGTCGAATCCTTAGCTATACCATTAACCATAACAAATGGTGTGGTCATCATGCTTGCTAGAACTAGACCGTACGATATGGCTAAGAAAAACAACGATAAGTAGATACAAGAATTAGAAAGTAAGTTTAGAGTAAAGATGAACCAGTTGAGGGAGGAATTCAACACACAAATTATAGGGATGTAGAAAAAAACAAGGAAGAATCCTAAAATATGGTTGAAATCAAGATGGTCCAAGTGCTAGCTACCATGTAAATGATGGGTAGCAAGTTAACTGTGCCTTAGGCACTCAATGGAGAGCGTTCCTCATCCTCAACTTCCAAGAAATGTTTTGAAACCCAAACCATTCATCAAACAAAAAATTTAACTGGTTTAAGGGTCAACAGTCCAACCGTCGATTCAACTGCAATTGAACCGGTGACATCATAATTATATTATAATATAAAGGATTATACTAAAAATTAAATAAAATAATAAGTTTAATAAAAATATCAAAACTTACCTTTTATGCATTTCTTTCAACAATATTAATGATTAAATACCATATGTCAATATAGTTAAAACACCAAAAATATGAAAATAATAAATATCATCCAATATATTGAAACATACAATGAAATTCTAACAACACATATAGTCAAAATACCATAAAATATTCATAATCAAACCAAGAAATATCTCACACACTTAATATTTTAAGTAAGCGTATAAAGCCAAAATAAGATGACCAACAATGTCCAATCTATAATAGCATAAACATTTAAAATCATAAGATCCATTGACTTCAAATCATTTTTGATCAATGCTCTTCATCTTCATGCATAGCACTAGTGCTACTAGCTCCAACTCCATTACCAATCGTGACATCATGCAAATTATCATTGATGTTGAAATAATCAAAAGACGAAAAATCAATATCATCATTGGTTTCCACCCGGTTCAATATCTTCAATATCATCACCATCATCTACATTTATATAATAAATAAATATATTACATCTCATATTAAATTATATATTATATTTTCATGACCATTCTTATATATAATACTTCATGCGAACTTCTCAAGAATGTTTTCGTTACCTTTCCATTCTTGGAACATTTAATTGGGCATAAAGTATATTCTCTATTTCTTCATGATTGACGAATTCCTCATCCTCATCTTCTAAAACCCAAACATCATTCTTGTCAATATTCTCATAATTTATTGGATCAAAACTTTCAGATTTCATGAACCACCTAAAGTTTCACAAAATAAGAATGTTAACTTGACAATTATGATACCAAAACTAAATAAAATGTAAGAAATATGAAAGTGAATTATTGTTACCTATCTTTTAACTTTAAGTTATAATGAACATAAACCAAGTCATTTAACTTTTGATGCTCTAGCATGTTCCTCTTTTTGGTATGCATATGTTTAAAAACACTCCAATTTCTTTCACATTCAGATGGGGTACTTGTTTGTTCAAGAATTTGAATTGCTAACCGTTGAAGATTTTCGCCCTTTCACCAAATAATTTCCACTCATATAAGACAAAAGAAAAAGAAATACTAATAAAATAAAGACTAAAGAAATATATTATAATTATAAAAAATAAAGTAAGTTTACACTTACCAGGTCGAGTGTTCTTACAAGTCTCAAGAGCAATTTCTAACCCAAAGTTCTCCATTCGATTTTGAAACAATCTAGTCTCATGTAATAATTTTGACCTACTTTTAGTTCCTTTAAAAGTAATCATTTTAAGAACACCATTTATCACCTCTGGTTTATGACAAAAGGATGCCTGATCATATTGAATAGCGGAATTAAACCATTAAGCTGCAGCATGTATGCCCTTCCTCAATTGCCTATCCCAATGACTTTTGATGATGCTTGTATATGGTTTATACAATCTCTTTTTGTTCTTGAATAGATTCTTAATGCCCTTCCGTGCTCTATGCATTCCTTCATAAACATACACTATAGGAGGCTTCTTATCCCCATCAACAATTTTCAAAAGATGCATCGAATGTTACATAATTTTCACAATAATTAAACAATCATTCCAAAACTTGTTATTCAATATAATTGCAATGACTTCTTTGGTCTTCCTCTCTCTAGCTAGTTTGGATTTTGCAAACTCTTTACAAGTGACCAAGATTTTAAATTATGCATGTGATGGTACAAATTATAAAGAATAAGAAAAGTAGTACCAAACTTTGTATCACTTGGACAAAGAATTTCTGTCCAATCTTTTCTTTTCCTTAATCAAGCCAATTAATCAACGTGGTTGTAAACAAATCTGGTTATTTGGGATGCTTTGCTCACAATTTCAGCAATGTAGTATATTTTTACAATATCTTTCAAAATAAATTCAAGCAATATACTGCACAAGGAGACCAACTAATAGATTTATAATGATCTTGAATCATTCTACCTACTGCAATATAATTCGATGCATTATCAGTGACAATATGAATCACATTGCTTAGATTTGCGTATTCAACTTCTTTGAATAAGTTAAAAAGTGCTTGTGCATCTTTCACAATATCAGAAGCATTTATAAATTTTCAAGACACTGTTCCACGAGGACAATATGTGAAAAAATTAATGTTTCCAATATTATATGTCCAGCCATCACCTATAATGTTGCATCTAGGCTCCAACCAAAGACTTTGGATATTGTTAACCCACAATTGAACTTCCTTAGTTGCAGCCATTAATAGAGGAAGTTTGAGATCATGATAATTAGAGACTTTAAATCCTAGCCTTATTGCAACTGCAACATCAAACATGCGCTGAAAGTATTTGGAATTACATGCATTAATAGGAATGCATGTATTATAAAAGAATTTGACAATTTTTATATGAGCTTTTTTAATTGCTTCTTTACTTGCAAGAACACTTTTTATGATAGATAAAGATTTAGGAGTGGTCCTTAGAGCAAAATAATCACCTACTTTGCTCGAAGATTTAACTTTGACACTTGTGTTCACGAGTTTTTCTTTTTTCCACACCATGTTGTACACTTTTACCTTCTTGTTCTTGTTTATGGATTTCAATCTCATCATACTCACTAATATCATCCCTTTCTAAAATGCGAGAACTATAAGGATTCTTAGCATCATATCTTTCTTAACTCTCTTTCTTCTTTCAATAAGTTCCTTTAGTGATTGTTCCATTTGATATTTGACGTTTGTAGGCACTTTAGAACATATTCTAATTTCATCCTTCTTCCTTGCAAAATGTTTCATTCTATATATTCGCCCACGAATTGACACCTTTCCAACATACAAACAACAGATAGCCTTTTTTCCATTAATAATCCTTTTAAGCACATGGTTCCATGTTATATCACTTTATCTCCTTTGTGATGGGGTCGAGGCAGGGGTAGAGCTACTTGTATCTGTATTTTGTCCATTAGATGACATTTTATTATTGCATATAAACAAAAAAAAAAAACACAATTAGAATGTAATATAAAAAAAATCACATAGTTGTATATCAATATTAATGTTAGTTGAGTTCTTGACTTGCAAGAGCAGAGGATAACATGGTAGAGAGGAGACACCGAGGAAGGAAATATGTTAAACAATTAGGAGTAGGACGTTCCATCAAACCCGTAAACAACCGAGAACATTAAATTAGTAGAAATTGAAGTTATCTCCTAGATGAAATCATTTTCCAAGTTTCTGCATCCAACAAACTTATAAATAGAAGTGCAAGAATTTTGTGCTTGTCTCTCAGCAGAATCATCAAATGATCGAAGTACAATGGCTAACTAATGATGCCCATTAACAACTAATACAATCAAACAAACATTAATTGGCCATCAAGTAATTAGTTTAACCATCTAAATGAGAGTGACATAATGAAGTTACAAATACATTAATATGCATGCATACATGTGCATGCAAATAGAAACTTGTGTAAAAACAGATTGCCAACTCAAGGAGGATGAATTAAACTGAAAAGTACAGCAAAAGTAGTGAATGTCTTCAGGTATATAAAGAAGTTATTAGAATTTTATGAAGTGATTCAAAAACCAGCCGACGATTCAGCCTTCCTATTCAATATGCAATCAACCCCACAAGCATTTCTTTGTCACTTTCCAAAGCCAATCAAAAAGCATTTCAGTAATATTAGACAAAAGCTACGCCTTTCCTGCAACACCTATCTTGACTTTTGCCTTCTTTCCTCTTAATTAAACCATTCTTGTGTAGCTCAAACTCCAATTCAATCTCTATATTCTAGGATTCAATGTCCTTCTATAAAGCATTTTTGAATAGTTTCTCTTGCAGTTTATAGAAAATTTGAAAGAATTAAGCATCCCTCATATATATATATATATATATATATATCAGAGCTTTACAATTTACATAGAACAACAACATGGATTGTGATGTCATTAAATAAACATAATAATATAAAGTAAATTTTCAATTTTCCAGAAGAGGAATGTACTGTACCTGTGTTGCAGTTGCTCGTTGTGTTGTTGGAGGTGGAAAGAATTAGGGATGGGAATGTTGGTTGTTGCACACTTGGAACATTGGTGTTAAAGAGATACCGATTCCTGCATGTTGTTGCAAAACCCTCAAGTTGTGTCTGTGACTCCATGCATTGTCGAAAAAAATTTAACTACTGTGTGGACATGGAAACTAGAAAGATTTGGAGATGGGGATGCTAATTGTTGCATAAGAATGGAGGTGTAATGCAGATTGCTTGGTTGGGTTAAGCGTGTGTTATCACCGTGGGTTGAGAGTGATTGCATAAGGGCCATGTAATAGGAACATTTAACGAATTGGGACAATGTGGGAGTATTATTAAATATATAGAGGGATTTGAGGATTTATAGGCTAGCAAGTTGGAGCTCAACCTATTGCTACTTGAACCTTAATTTGTGTATAGTTCTATTAGGAGGTTGAATGAGATTAGACATTTTGTTTTGATGTTCAAGACCAACAGTTTGGAAGATGCATTCTCATTGGTAGAGCATGAGGAAAAGAAACTAGAAGTACTAAGAAAATACATATATCCACCTAGAACAGTCATAGTGGAAACAACAATGGAAATAAATCCATGCTACCACCTAAGTTACCCCCCCCCCAAGACTACTCAAAAAAGTAAACTGGAATTACAAAAGGGGCAATACTTTAGATGTGGTGATAAATGGGCACTTGGACATAGATGTAAAGAACAAACTATCTACCAAATTAAAGAGGAACTATTGAGGAAGAAGAAGAGAAAGATGTTGAGCTAAGGTAGGAAGAAACTAATGTAGAAAGGGGAAGTAACTTTAAATGTCATTGGGGGTGCTATTCCTCTTAGCACACTATGAGTCAAGGCCACCATATGTGGGTGACCAATACCAATTTTGGTAGACACGAGGAGCATTTAAAGCTTCATAAGTCATCGAGCATTAGTTAGTGCTTCTATTAACCTAGTAAAGGCACATCCTATTGTGACGACAAAGGCTAATGGAGGCAGAATGATAGCACTCTAGAATGTAGACAGCTTCATTGGAGAGTCCAAGAATAGGAATTTGAATTTGACGTAAGGCTTCTCAAATTGGGGAACCATGACATGATTTTAGGAGTTGAAAAAACAATTAGCCCAGCCACCTTTAACTTCACAAACCTCACTTTGTAGTTTCAAAATAGGAACAGGACAATAACATTAAGGGGAAGACAACCAAGTAATTCATATAGAATCTCCTACCATAAACTTCTGGATACTTTATCTCAAGCACATAAGACCAATTGCTAGCCTATTTGGCTAGTATCCATTAATAGTTGGCTGAGCAGGAAGTTTTAAAAGATATTTAGAAAGTTTTAAGAGAATATTCACTAGTATTTGCTGAGTTGATGGGGTTGTGTCTTTCTAGAGGCCACAAACATCAAATTCCCTTAAAGCAAAAAAGTTAGCCATTTAATTTGAGGCCTTACAAATATACATATAGAGAGAAGGAATAGATATAGACATGTTGTACAGTTATTGGAACAAAGGGTGATCAAAATTAACTAGAGTCCTTTTGCATCACCAGTGCTATTAGTTAAAAAGAAATATGGCAAGATGAGAATGCATATAGACTATAGAAGACTAAATGAGAAGACAATCAAAATAAATTCTCCATTCCTATGATTAGGATTTATAGGATGAACTTCAAGGAGCGGCCTATTTCACTGAGTAGGATTTGGGATTTGGTTATCACCAGATCAAAATGGCTTTAGAGGACATACACAAAACTGCATTTCAAGCCCATCACAGGCATTTTAGGTTTTGGGTCATGCCGATTGGTCTTACTAACGCCCTAGAAACCTTTCAGTGCTTCATGAATGAAGTTTTGTCCCCATTTCGCAAAAAATTTGTATTGGTATTTTTTAATGATATCATAATTTACAACAAAAATAGAGAGGATCATTTAGGGCATTTTAGTCAAGTACTCAGAACTTTGTTGGAGCATCAACTTTATGTGAAGTTGAAGAAATGTTTCTTTGGTTGCTCCCACGTTAAATATTTGGGCTAGTAATTTCAACGGAAGGGGTTTCAACTGACCCAGAAATGGTTAAAGCTATGGCGAATTGGCCAGTACCTAAAAATGTCAAATCACTTAGGGGATTTCTTAGACTCATTGGGTACAATAGAAAATTCATCAGAAATTATGGGGCAGCAGGAAAGGCATTTGAAGCATTGAAAGCTTCCATGATTCAGGTGCCAGTTCTTGCTATGTTAGATTTCAACCAGCCTTTCATATTGGAGACTGTTACATGTGAGACATGGATAGAGGCTATCCTAATGCAAACTTTAAGCCTATTGCCTTTTTGAGTAAGGCAATATCATAGAAAAATCAAGGGCTATCAATACATGAGAAGGAATTTCTAGTCCTTCTATTGGCTATGAATAAATGGAGGCACCACCCAAAGCTGGGATAATTTGTTATAAAAATGGATCATGAATGTTTAAAACATTTACTCAGCCAAAGAATTACCACTCTGATGTGGACGTTCAGCATGAAAAAAGGGACCCCTTAGCAATCCCAGCGGGACGAATAACTAGGGCACGGGCAAAAAGACTTAAGGAAGCAATTAACGCCTTGGTGCATGAAATTCGAGAGGATGTCACACGTGGACATGAATTCGAGGAACCCAAAGAGGAGTGCAGGGTGAACATTTTGAGCTAGGCAGAAGACCCAAAGGCAAAGATCAAGAGGATTAGTTCAATTTTTATTATTTATTCTTTTCTGAATTATTGTAATTTTGGGTCCAGTCAGAATAAGCCCAATAGGGGAAGTAAGCCCAACTGCAGGTTAGCTAGGGTTTTTGAAGCACTTTTAAATTCGTTTTTATCGTCATTTGATATAGACAGAGTTTTAATTAGTTTAGAATTTCTTTTAATTCCATGGAATTGTTCATTCAATTTTTCATGAATTTCAATCCCAAATCGAGTCATTCTGAGGGGTCCGTGTGATTCGTGATGTATCAATCATTGTTCGTTATGCTGATTGTGGCCGTCTACATCGAGTTCAATCAAATCCTACCATGTTGGGTCGGCGTTCTTCGCTCGGTTTGCGTCCTTGGAATTCTCGAATTCGGGTTCGATTACATTATCGCTATCCTGCTATTTTGTCGTGATTTTGATTGTGTCAGTTTGGTATCAGAGCAAGGCTGTGTCGAATTCTAATTCAATACACGGTCTGAATTCAAAAAAAAGTCAAAAATAAAAAAGGACCCACCGTCGCGACCGGTCGAAATTACAGCAGCAATCCACTGCCGTCAGCTGATCTCAGGTTGGAATCCAGCCACCCAAGGGTCGCCACCCGAAGCCCAGTCCACCGCTACCGTCAATTGAAGCCGACGCCGTCGAAATTGGGAGAAATTTCAACAGAAACAGCCGAAGCTGTCACACCTTCGTTCTCGCCGGACGCCGCACGATTTGTCGAGCCACCGCTAGATAGAGGCCGTGTGACTTCGAAGAGTGTTTCCCCCTCGCCGTTGTGCCCTAAGCTGCCGCCACCGTAGCAGGAAAAAAAAAAAACCAACTACGTTGCCGCCGCCACCCGCGAACGAAAAAAAAAATTAGTTGGGTCGAGGGTTGAATTGTGCTGGAAGTAGGTTTTGGGCCAGGTTGCAAATTGGGCTAGATTCGGGCAGCAACAAAAAAAAAAAAAGAAAAATCCAGTTGGGCTAGAGGCTACTTTGGGCGAGAGAGTTGTAGCTGGGCCGAACAAAAAAAAAAGGAAAAAAAAATTCTTGGGACATGTTTGGGCCGAAGGAATTGGGCTGGGCCAGAAGCTGCTATTGGGTTGGACCTTCCGTACTGACGTGGTAAGGCCGTGTTTGGTTGCAGAATTTCTGTTCTAACTTAAGGGCTTGTTTGGTTGCCGAATTTTTATTTATTTATTTAATTCCTTCTTTTAAAAAAAAAATGGAGAGAGAAGGCCAAAAAAAGGGGCAAAAAGAAAAAAGAAAAGCAGCAAAAAAAAAAGAAAAGGAAAGCAGCAAAAGAAAGAAAAAAGAAGGGGGTGAGAAATTTTCCTTCTTTTCCTTGGGAGTTGTGTTTAGGCATATTGTAGATTGAGATATTTATTTATCTCATATTTCGTTGTAGCTCTATATCATTCATATCGAGCGCTTGTATTTTTTATGTTACTTGAATTAGTAGGTCACTTTGAAATCACATGAGAAGGGCACGAGAAATTAGAGTTTGTGAGAATTAAATTGAGTTTTGTGTAATACACGAACGGAGGTAAGGAACGAGTGTTAGAGGAATTAAATTAAATTTTATGTGATACAGAAGCGAGAGGAGTGAGAATAGTGAGATTGGTGAGGTTACTGGTAAGGACTTTTATTACTAATTATTTTCTCTTATTGTTGCTTCTTTATAGCTCCAGTTACATTGGATGGCCAGTTAGTATTTAGGCCAAGGTAATAGCCCTAACAAGACTAAGTTCTAATTTGAATCACTCATTGGTGAATTGAGGAAGCTTACCAAGAGCGTGGAAGGTATGCAAGACAGGATGACAGAAATACAAGACCGATTAGGGCGGGTAGAAGTGTCCCAAGCTGTGACCCTAGAAAGAGACGGTTCACTGCCCAGGCCACCTGGACGCAGAGGTAGTCCTGTGCCAGGTCGAGCTCGGACTAGGGACAGACATGAGCATCATGTCAGGCCTATGAGGCAAGATTGACATGACTCTGAGGAGGAATATGGGTCAAACGAAGACGAGAATTGGTACGCATATGACAATGAGCCCAAGAGACATAGACGGAGGGACAGTATGGAAGACAAGGTACCTAATGGGGTGAAGTTACAGCTACCGTCTTTCTAGGGGCGATCTGATCTCGACGCCTATCTCGAATGGGAAAGGAAGGTGGAGTTGATTTTTGACTGTCATCGTTATTCAGAGAGCTAAATGGTTAAGTTGGCTGTAGTGGAGTTCATAGACTACGCGATTATATGGTGGGATCAGTTGTGCACTAGTAGGAGGAGAGCTGGAGAGGGGCCGGTTCATACTTGGATAGAGTTGAAAGCAGCCCTGAGGAAGAGGTTTGTGCTGAGTCATTAACATTGAGACCTGTATCAGTGACTGCATATATTGACACAGGGTAATCGGAGTATGGATGACTATTATAAGGAGTTCAAGATAGCTATGATCCGAGCAGATATTGTGGAAGATAGGGAGGCTACTATGGCACGTTTTCTGAATGGGTTGCACCAGGACATAGCTGACGTAGTGGAATTGCAGCATTATGTGGAGTTAGAAGAAATGGTGCAAAAGGCGGTTAAGGTAGAGAGGCAGTTAAAGAGAAGGGGTAGGTTTACGTCCCAACCTAACACAACTAATAGACCCTTCCCAAAAAGGAAGGATAAGGCACCTATGACGAGTGCCACGAAGGCTAGGACTGCCCCTAAAGTGGAAGCACCTAAGGTAACGGTTCCTATTCCTTCTGGCTCATCTAGCACACGAAATAGGGATATCTTGTGTTTTAAATGTTAGGGAAGGGGACACATCGCTTTGCAGTGTCCCAACAAAAGAACTATGCTGTTGTTAGAAAATGGAGATATTGTGACTGATGAGGAGCACGATAGTAGTGAAGAAATGCTGCCACTAGAGGAAGTGCCATCCAATAAAGAAGGGCTGTGCGAAGAAGGAGGAATTAATTTGGTGGTAATAAGGGTGTTGAGCACTCAAGTGAAGGAGAAAATAGAAGAGGCTCAAAGAGAGAATATATTCCATGCTTGCTGCTTGATTATGGAAAGACCTGTAGTTAGATAGTAGATGGAGAGAGCTGTACGAATGTAGTAAGTATGACGTTGGTTGAGAGGTTGGCCTTGCTAATGAAGGATCATCCTAGGCCATACAAGTTACAGTGGTGAGGTTAAGGTGATAAAGTAGGTGTTGGTGAGCTTTAAAATAGGTTCGTACGAGGATCATGTGACATGTGATGTAGTACTTATGTAGGCCTGTCACATCCTACTTGGCAGACCGTGGCAATTTGATCGACAGGTAATATATAACGGGTTGACTAACCGGTACTCCTTCTTATTCCATGGAAAGAAGGTCACATTAGCCCCCTTGACTCCAAAGCAAGTATACAAGGATGAGTCGTACATGCAAAGGCAGTTTGAGCTAGAGTTAGAAAGAAAGAAAAAAAGAAATGAGGGATTAAGAGGGAAAGAAAAAAAGAAAAGAGAGGAAAGGAAAGAAATGAGTGTATGATGGCAACTATGAGGGATGTGATGTTGGTGTTGACTGATGAGAGGTCCCTTGTGTTGTTGATGTATAAGGAATTATACTATATATATGATGATGTCACATCCTCCCTCCCCTCTGTTATAGTGTCTATTTTGCAGGAATATATTGACGTGTTCCTAGAGGAGGGTCCTAGGGGATTGCCGCCGATTCGAGGGATAGAACACTAGATAGATTTTGTCTCGGGGACATCCATACCCAACAAGCCAGCTTACCAAACCAATCTTGAGGAAATCTAAGAGATCCAGAGACAAGTGAAAGAATTGATGAGTAAAGGTTGGGTTCGAGAGAGTATGAGTCTGTGTGCCGTTCCCGTGCTACTCATGCCGAAGAAAGACGGACAGTGGTGCATGTGCATAGATTGCAGAGCTATTAATGCTATTATGGTAAAGTATTGTCACCCCATACCTTGATTAGATGATTTACTTGATGAATTATATGGTGCTACTATATTCTCTAAAATAGATCTCAAGAGTAGGTATCATCAAATTAGAATGCGTGAGGGTGACGAATGGAAAACAACCTTTAAAACAAAATTTAGATTATATGAATGGCTTGTAATGCCATTCGGACTCACTAATGCTCCTAGTACATTCATGCGTCTGATGAACCATGTTATGCGTGCATTTATTGGTAAATTTGTTGTGGTATATTTTGATGACATACTGTGTATAGCCGCACAATAGCTGAGTATGTTGAGCACATACGCAATGTGCTTGATGTTTTATAATGAGAAAAGCTATATGCTAATATCAAAAAAATTACTTTTTGTATCGACCACTATGTCTTCCTAGGATTTGTTATTGGTGCATAGGGAATACAGGTGGATGAGAGTAAGGTGAAGGCCATATAAGAATGGCCAACCCCGACGTCAATATTTGAAGTAAGAAGCTTCCATGGGTTGGCTGGCTTCTACAGGCAATTCGTGCAGGATTTTAGAACTATTGTTGCTCCATTTACCGCTATAATTAAGAAGAATGAGAAGTTCAAGTGGAGAGAAGCCCAACAACGGGCGTTTGACACCCTGAAACATAAACTTACACATGCTCCTTTACTTTCTTTACCGGATTTTAATAAAGCCTTTGAAATTGAGTGTGATGCTTCTGGTGTAGGTATTGGAGCAGTCCTGATGCAAGAAAAGAAGCCCATCACATACTTCAGTGAAAAACTCAATGGAGCTGCATTGAATTATCCTACATATGATAAGGAGTTGTATTCCTTGGTATAGGCCTTAGAGACGTGGCAGCACTACCTGAGACCGAAGAAGTTTGTGATTCACACTGACCATGAATCCTTGAAGCATCTAAAGAGTCTGAGCAAGCTCAGCAAACGGCATGCCAAGTGGGTGTATTTCATTGACACATTTTCCTACGTCATCAAATACAAGAAAGGTATGGAAAATATAGTTGCTGATGCGTTATCCCGTAGGTCTACTTTGTTGAGCACGCTAGGCACAAGATTACTAGGGTTTGAGCATATTAAAAAACTTTATAACGACAACCCCGACTTCGGTCAAGCCTATACGCTCACTGAAAAATGCGCTTATGACAAATTTTTTAGACATGAAGGTTATCTGTTCCATATTAATAGATTATGCATCCTACGGTGTTCTTTACGAGAATTGCTTATCTGAGTAGCTTACTATGGAGAGCTAATGGGACACTTCGGTGTCACCAAGACAGTGCTAATTTTGTAGGAACACTTCTATTGGCCGGGGCTAAAAGGGGACGTGGAGCAGATCATAGAGAGGTGCATATGGTGTAAAAAAGCCAAGTCCCGCAACCAACCCCATGGTATGTATCATCTTTTACCTGTCCCGAGTACCCCTTGGACTGATATGTCTATAGACTTTGTTTAGGGTTGCCTAGGTCTAAAGAGATGCCGTCTTGGTTATCATAGATAGATTTTTTAAGATAGCTCACTTTATTGCATGCCATAAAACTAATGACGCTTCGCATATAGTTGATTTATTCTTCAAAGAGGCGGTTCATCTGCATGGCGTGCCTAAAACTATAGTATCAGATCGTGATGTTAATTTTTAACCTATTTTTAGAAAACACTATAGGCTAAATTGGGAACTAAAATATTATTTTCTATAACCTGTCACCCTTAAACCGATGGACAAATTGAAACTGTTAACAGAACACTCACTGCATTATTGCGTGCTGTTATTAAGAAAAATATTAAAAGTTGGGAAGAAAGTTTACCGCATATAAAATTTGCTTATAATTGAACTATTCTTTCTGCTACCCCCATGTCCCCATTTGAAATTGTATACTGTTTTAATCAACTAACACCTTTCGATCTGTTGCCATTGCCTGGCAATGAGTATTTGAGTTTAGAAGGTAGGAAGCGAGCCGAGTATGTCAAGCGGATGCATGAACATGTTAGGCAAAACATCGAGAAAAAGAACTAACAATACGCTCAGGAGGCAAATAAGGGAAGAAAGCATGTAGTGTTTGAACCCAGGGATTGGGTGTGGGTTCATATGCAAAAGGAGAGGTTTCCCAAGCAGCGAAAGTCTAAACTGATACCTTGAGGGGATGGACCATTCAAAGTTTTGGAGAGAATTAACGATAACGCTTACAGATTAGAGCTACCAGGTGAGTTCGGAGTTAGTGCAACTTTTAATGTTTCTGACTTAAGCTTGTTTGATGCAGGCGATGAGCTAACTGCCGAATTGAGGTTAATTCCTTCTCAAGAGGAGGGGAATAACATGGATGTCCAGCATGATAAAGGGGACCTCTTGGCAATCCCAGTTGGACCAATAATTAAGGTGCGGGCAAAAAGACTTAAGGAAGCAATCAACGCCTTGGTGTATGAAATTCGAGAGGATGTCACATGTGGACATAAATTCGAAGAACCCAAAGAGGAGCACAGGGTGAACATTTTGAGTTGAGCAGAAGACCCAGAGGCAAAGGAGCAAGAGGATTAGTTCAATTTTTATTATTTATTCTTTTCTAAATAATTGTAATTTTGGGCTCAGTCAGAATAAGCCCAATAGGGGAAGTAAGCCCAACTGCAGGTGGGTTAGGGTTTTTGAAGCACTTATAAATTTGTTTTTACCATCATTTGATATAGACACAGTTTTAATCAGTTCAGAATTCCTTTCAATTCCCTAGAATTGTTCATTTAATTTCTCGTGAATTTCAATCCCAAATCGAGTCATTCCGGAGGGGTTCGTGTGATTCGTGACATATCAATCAGTGTTCAGTGTGCTGATTGCGGCTATCTACATCGAGTTCAATCTAATCCTACCACGTTGGGTCGGCGTTCTTCGCTCGGTTTGCGTCCCTTGGATTCTCGGATTCGGGTTCGATTACATCGTCGCTATCCTACTGTTTCATCGTGATTCTGATCGCGTCACACTCCCATCTGGGCTGACCAAGTTATTGAGATTAGATTATACAATCTAGTATAAAAAAGGGCGAGAGAGTCTTGAGGATGATAAGAACTAGAACAATTAATGCAGTTTTAGAGGTTACTGTGGACTAGATATCAAACATTAAGAATAGTTATGTGGGAGATGATCAAGCTTAGGAGATCATTAAAGAAGCACCAAATGGAAGAATTTCCAACTACACTTTACGTAATGGTGTATCAAGATTCAAGCACAAGTTGCATGTTGGAAGGGGAAGTAGGATTAGAGAAAATTTATTGAAGGCTATTCATAGTGATTCAATAGGATATTCTAGTATATTTGGTACTTACAAAAGGATCAAATTAGTTTTTCATTAGAAGGAACTTCTTAAATATGTGAAGAGAATAGTAATGGGCTATGAAACCTATCAGAAGAACAAGGTAGAGCGATCTCATCCTTTAGGACTTCTATAGCCATTACCTATACCTCGAGATATGGTAGGACCTCTCCATAGATTTTGTTGAGGGATTGCCAAAATTAATGGGGAAGGACTGCATTCATGGTAGTGGTAGACATCCTCAGTAAGTACTCACACTTCATAGCCCTATCATGCCCTTACTCAACAACTTAAATTGCACAACTATTTTTTGACCATATTTACAGGTTGCATGGGTTTCCAAACACAATTGTTTATGACAGAGATAAGTTGTTCACTAGCAACTTTTGGAAACATTTACTACAAGCTATTGGTGTTAAGTAAAATCTTAGTTTAGACAGATAGATGGAAAGGGTTAATGAATGTTTGGAAACCTACCTTAGATGTATGGCTAGTTCCAAGCCCAAAAAATGTGCGAGATGGTTACCTTTAGCAGAGTGGTAGTACAACACCAACTTCCATCGTAGCCTAGACACAACACTATTCAAGGCGGTTTATGGAATTGAACCACTACAATATGGGTTCGATGTTTGAGTTGAAACCTAACATACTAAAGTGAAGCAATTTATGAAGGATCATGGGACAACTATTAAATTGTTCAAAGAAAAGCTGGATAAAGCTCAAGAAAGAAACAAATTGCAAGCTAACAATAAGTAATGAGACCAACAGTTTGAGGTTGGGAAGTAGATTTATCTCAAATTACAACCTTATCAGCAACAAGCAGTTGCATGTAGATCTAACCAAAATTTCTCTCTCTAACCAAAAATTACCCTATAAGTATTTTAGGCCATTTCTAATTATAGAAAGTGTTGGAAAGGTGGCATATAAATTAAAGTTACCTTCGAATTCTATCATTCATCCTGTAGTGCATGTCCTCAGATAAAAAAGGTTATAGGACCTTAAGTTATTACAGCTTAACAACTACCCCATGCAGACTTACGAGGAGAAATAAACTTGGAACTAATAACCATATTGGCCCAGAAATAAGTCAAAGGAGGGAAAGGTGCAACAACAAAGGTAGTAGTTTAGTGGTCCAATTTAGGCCATTCAAGGCTACTTAGAAGGATTTCCAGGCCCTTTGACAACGATTCCCAAATTTCTACCTTTGTGGACACAGGGCATTTAAAGGGGGGAGGAATGTTAAAATATACAAGTTCATCATCTAGATCATCACAGAGACATTGCAAAACATAGATAAAAGCCACATAAGCAACCACATAGCCTAGATGATACAAATTACAATAGGGGCAATTTAAATTAAAATTTGGGGGGAAAATAAATAAGTTAGATCACCCAAGTGTGAATCAAGGAGCAGAATAAGTAAATAAGGAAAGTAGTATAGAACATATCACACCAAAAGAGGGTTCACTAGTTGTAGCAGCCGTCTGAAGTAGTATCTATCCAAATTAGCAATAATAACTCTAGTTAATGTGAAAATATCAAAAAGGGGAGTTGTGAATAGAAAAGGATCAAGGAATAAACTTATCTGTTCTTTCCTATCTTCTCTCTTTCTATCTCTCTTTGTCTCCCTATTGTCTAACTCTCGTTTTTATTCTTCTACACCCCTCCATTCTTTCTTACTTCATTTTATTTGTTTCCTTGACTGAACCAAGGCTCAGATCGAAGTAGCATCCATTCTGGACCTTCTATTTTTCCTTACCAGCTACAGGTTCAGAATCATTGGAGACTTAGCGATAGAAAAGAGCTTGAAGGAAAAGCTAGTTAGATATTTATCTACTTCGAGGAACACATCATTGCCAGCCTTTGTCACTAACTTAGGGAGTGGCTATTTAGCCTTGGCTATATCTCTCATCACTATCAATGTTAAGAGTCTCATTGATCTTTCAAAGGCTTACTAAGAAGAAAAGGGACTAGGTGGAATCTTTGAAACCCTTCGATTAATTGGTAGATTAGATGACTAAGGTCAAGAATCTAGTGATTTCACTTGCATCGGACCATCAGGCCACTGGTAATGGTTGTTGGGTAGCTAGGGTTTCAAGCGCATCCAGAGAGAAAAAGACGAATAGGTAGAAGAAAGAAAGAGAGGATCTGATTGACCTAAGAGGGCATACTTGATTAATCCGTCAATTTAGCTATGCAATTATGATCGTGCCCTTCGATTCGTATATCAAGGTGATCTGATCCATTAATTTATTGTAATTACATACTTACCCCTCTTTTAGAGTTTTCTACCAGGTAGGCCAGCTACAACAATTGGGCTATTAATTTAAGTAGGTTGCAATTTTATTTTTGGTCTATGTTAAACCATAACAAGTGGTACAGAGCACTTTTTTGGTCATCACGATGGCTAAAACTATAGCACAAGATATGGGTAAGAGAAATAGTGATAAGCAAATATAAGAACTAGAAAGCAAGTTTGAAGCAAAGATGAACCACTTAAGGGAGGAATTTAACACACACATTACAGCGATGCATAAAATAAAATGGAAGAATCCTAAAATATTGCTGAAATGATGGGCAACAAGTTAACCACACCTAAGGCACCCAGTGGAGAGGGTTCCTCATCCTCAACTTCCAAAGGGAAACTCCCTAACCTTCAACAAGCATTTACACCGCAGGGCACTCATAACCATTAGACTACCCATACAGGAGTAGTTCACTACTTGAATTTCCCCTAATAGAACCACCAAAACCACAATTCCAACCTAAACCTAGAATAGAATTGATGGCTTTTGATGGAAGCAATGCAAGATATTGGGTTCAAAAACGTCAACACTACTTTCAGTACTATAATATGCCAGAAGTGAAATCAAATGTTTAACATATGTGAAATCTAAAATAAAAGTAATAACACAAGAATTCCACCATAAATGCCATTTCTCATTAATATCAACTGATAACAAAATTTGTTGTGTTACATGATGTATCGTGCATTACAATGGATCTAAGTTCAACTACAAAGTTACTAATACTAGACATAGAAAACTTAAAAGAAAACCATAAAATCTAAGCAAAAATGAGTAGTAAAAGGTAGGTAAACCACAATATCAATAAGGCAACAAATAGAAACTCCTCCTAAAAAGCCTCTGACTTGTTGACTCGTAATTTTCATCACCCAAACTCTCCCTATTGGCACTTGCGAATGATGGATCGCTTGGAAGAACATTAGCACTAGGACTCTCCCTTTGGGCTCTAGAATGATGAAGGGCACTAAGTGGGATATTAGCATCATCCTTTGAATTGGATTTGTCTAAAGAAAGGCTAGGAGTTGTGAAACCAGCATTGGTGCCTGAGGGTCATGCCTTGAAGTCACGGGATCAAGATGTTGTAATGGTAGAGAGGAGCACAGAATAGCAATTTGTTCATTGAGATTGAATTTTTTTATCATGTGGCATTAAGATCTACCATTTCAAGTCTTAGGAGAGAGTTACTAAGGCGTCTAAGGTAGCTCCAATACTCGACACCTTTAGGATTGCCACCTTGATAGGAGTAGGAAATTTAGCACTTAGTTTGAGAACATTAACTTTTCTAATCCTGAACAACTTCGAGGTTTACCTCATTGATGGATAGTGTAATGAAAGCTCATTGCGTCGATTTTGCACTCTTTCCCACGCAACACCCCTATTATCAACCTAAGGTGAGGTAAATTCCTAACCATTGTCCTTGCTCTATCATGCGATATAACATTGTCAAAAATCAAACGCCTAATGTTCACTTGCAGTCGTTTTCCCAAGCAATAAACCAATATTCCAGTATCCTATCACAACTAAGTAATTGATTGTTAGCCAAATGTTCTAAGTAACTAACTTGAACAACAAATAGTATTTCATAGAAATATTGGCAAAAAAAAATTGTTGTTGCCTTCGGCCATTCCACATATCGATCGCTAGTGATGACACTAATGATTTCATCAAGTTTTGGAGAAAAGTCTGGCGGGTAAATAGATTGAAAACCTGGATTGGTAAGACCAAGATACTTATTGATCCTCATAGGGGAGAATTTCGTGACTTTCCCTTGAACATAAACCCAATAGTGGAATGAAGAGTTATGGTCAGATATGGACTTAACAAGGTTGTAGTAAAATTCACATACAAGATCTTGATTGTATGTGGTGATGGATGGCGCACACTTCATAGCCCAAGTTGGTCTGAAATAGTTGTAAACCTAATGTCTGTGAAAATTTGTCAATCCACTTTTCTTTCAGCAACTAAGGATTGCCAATCAATATAGTTCCATATTCATTTAGCCTTCTCATTTTAATATTTAAACAATGTAGCCCGATTAGCGGTGATCTTATTCGGTTTGAGTTTGGGCTACCATTCTCATTTGCCTTCGTGGTGCTTCGCCATTGTAGATGTGTCACCTCAACTATGCTTTCTTTCTGGATCAGAAGTTGGTGATTTTGAAGGTAAGAGAGTCATGATCAACCTCCTCTTTAACTACTTGCATTTAACAGAATAAGGGATTTCCTATGACTGCTTCTCCTATCTTGATACTTCCTTGTCGACTTTTGGATTGCCTGTATCTACTAACGATATATCAGTAGTGGCCTCTGTAGCGACGATTGTTGGAACATCTGAAATAGCAACCTCCACTACAACTGTTTCTTGTCCAATTTCTTGAATTCCTATTCCTGTTTTCGGTACAAAAGATTCAAATGATTCCTTTTCTTTTGCAACTATAGTAAGCCGTTCCTCTATTAGTAATGTAGCCAACAGAAGGGCTTCAATAGGTGGTTTATAGACTACCTTTGCAACTCTCGCTGCTCTTGGTAATAGGCACTCATTAATGGGCTCTATTAGTGTGCCATTTCTTGGGGAAGGGCTCGCCATCATGTTCTTCAATAGACTCTTCAAAGACTTTAGGAGAAGAACGAATTTGAATGTGAATTTAAAAATCACAAGACATACCTCCATATATAACCGTTTGGTACAGTTCTATCACAAAGAAAGTCATAGCATTGCCCAACACAGAATCTCAAAAATCACTAATCGTATAGAAGGAAGTGGTTTTGAATTGACTTTTGGTTGCAATGATGTGATAAGTAATTATGGAAGTTGTAGTTTTGTCAAATCTCCTTGCAAAGCAAACCTCTTCTTTGCCATGTCATCCTATTTTACCACCTTTTACCATCTAAACATCATCAAGCTCTCAAAAAATTTAATAGTTAGGATTTAATCATCCTTTACCAACTAAAAAATTAGCAAAAAAGAAAAATAACAAGAATAACTTATTTACCAAATATGTACAAAATTTTAAAATGTTCAAGAAATATTGAATTACTAAGACAAGCATATGCCTATAGTACTTTGTAGTATCTCAAATCTTGGTGCATCAAGGGCCCTTGTAAATAAGTTAACAAATTGAAGATCTGTTGTAACATGCTCTAGCACAATAACATTTTTCTTAACTAAATCTCAGATAAAGTGATGAATGACATCAATATGTTCTATCCTTAGATGTTGCATGGGATTTTTGTTGATGTTAAAAGTACTCATGTTGCCACATAATTTAGCATACTTTGTTCCAACCCATGATCCATCATCATCTGTTTCATCCACAACAACTATGAATAGCAACTTCTAGCAGCAATATACTCTATATCTACAGTTGACAATGAAATGTAGTTCCACTTCTTACTATACCATGAGACTAGGTCATTTCCCATGAAAAGCAACCACTTATAGTGCTTTCCGGTCATTAGCGTTGCTTGCCTAATCAGTATCACTATAGCCTAAAAACAACATTCATTGTAACATATGCCAGAATCCATGGTTCAATTAACATAGCGGATTATTTATTTCACTACGTGTAAATGAGATTCTTTGTGTGCTTCCTGGTACCGTGCACACACTTCCCCACCATGGTAGATATCGAGTCAGCTCACAATTAGGTGGAGAAGTTCACCTGCCATGCTTCAGTAAAAGCTCGTGTCTGCTGGCTTTCCTACATCATCCTTGGTCAACTTGCCATTTGTGGTAAGTGATGTTCTAACACGTCGTGATTTCTAGTTTGAACTTTTTTACCAAATTCCTTGTATATTTGGATTGTGAGATGAATATTCCATCCTTGAATTGCTGAACTTGTAGTCTTGAAAGTACTTGAGTTTACCCAGTGTGCTGATCTCGAACTCACTTTGCATGTAAGATACAAAATTATGAAGTAAATTATTTGATGTAGAGCTAAAAACTATGTCATCAATGTAGACTTGAGCCATAATGATGTGCTTTTTAATCCTCTTTAGAAATATGTACTTGTCTGCTCTCCCTCGTTGATAGCCATGTTGTATTAGGAATTGGGACAATCTTTCATACTATGCTTAGGGAGCTTGCTTTAACTTGTTTAATGCCTTTTTTAGCCTGTAAACATGGTTTGGAAGATGTGGATCTTTAAACCCCTTCAACTACTTCACTTAGACTTCCTCATTGAGAAAACTATTCAAAAAAGCACTATTCACGTCCATTTGATATGTCTTAAAGTTCATGCTACAAGCCATGGCGAGCAACATGCTTATGGATTCCAGTCTTACAACAGATGTAAAAGTTTTGTCAAAGTTAACTCCTTCCACCCAGATGCACCATTGGGCCAGAAGTCAGGCTATATTTTTGGGGTTGTTGCCAGATTTGCTAGTCTTATTCTTGTAGATTCACTTGGTTCCACTGACATTGACTCCCTTGGGTCTCTCCACTAATTCCCATACATCATTTTGCTAGAATTGTGCCAACTCGTCCCACAAAGCCACTCCCCAAAACTTATCATTTAGAGAATCATTAATGTTTTTAGGTTCAATATAAGTAAAACATAGACATCCTGCTAAATCCCTGTAATTTATTCTTGAAACATTTCTTATTCTCCTCCCATCAGCTGTGCTCCCAAGCACTACTTTGGGTGGATAGTTTCATCTAACTTTGCTTGATCCTTTAGGGATTTTTGATTCATCAACTGAGTCTTTGCTAGGAGCTACATCACATGTTAGAACATTTGTTGCAACATTTGTTATAGCTACAATTTCCTATATCTCTTCCTCTTCTTTGTTCGCCTCCTTTCATGGTTCATCCTACATATGCTTCCTTTTGGGCTCAATATTATCCACAATTACATCGATTGATTCCATTATTGTATCTATCCTTTTATTTAATACTCGATATGCCTTGCTTATAGTTGAATACCTTAGGAAGATCCCTTCATCTGATTTGGATATGAATTTGTCAAGGTGATCATGGTCTTTCAGAATGTAATATCTGGTCCCAAAGACATGGAAGTAGCTTACATTTGGTTTCTTGCCCTTGCACAGCTCGTAGGGTGTTTTACCAAGTATTATTCAAAGATTAGCCCTGTTGATGATATAACATGCGATACTCACTACTTCAGTCCACCACTTCAAGCTCAAATTCTTTGCATTTAGCATCACCCTCACCATCTTCTATAGCTTCCTGTTCTTTCTTTCTACCACTTCATTCTATTGTAGAGTTTTAGGAAAGGAAAACTCATGCATGATATTGAATTCCTCATAAAAAATTGCGAAGTCTTTGTTCTAAAAGTCTTTCTCATGATTCGTTTGAATTTAAGCCACTTCTCCAATGTGAATCTTTTCTGGATTAAGTTTAGTACACAACTTTTAAAACATTCTAAAAGAATAAGATTTATTTTTAATAAAGTCTACCTATGTACAACAAGTAATCGTCTACACATAAAAATATGTATCGGTTACCTCCACAACTCACATTTTCAGTTGGTCTAGCAAGATAAATGTGTAGAAGTTCAAGGATGCTGGATGTTCCCACATGTTGTATCATCTTGTGGGACATTCTCTTTTGCTTCCCAAATTGGCATGCTCCATAGATACAAATGTCACCTTCGGACACTTAACACTCACCTTTATTGAATCAAACATCTTGGTTGCTATCAACACATTCTTTAATCTCAACAATCCCTCAACATTTAACATCTCCTTTCCAATGACATTGTTTTTCTCTTTAGCACCATATTGAATCATGCCACCTAGACATGGTTTATTGTTGCTTAGTTATGTTTTATTTTTGGTCATATGGCATGAAACAATAGCCACCGAAGTACCAACCATCACATGATGTGGCATGCAGTGGGATATTGGGAACAAAGAACTTTTCTTCACCTTTTCTAAGCTAAACATACATGTAAAAGGTCTACTTGGTAGGGACCTACCTTCCTTCTTGGCCATGTGTGATTATGGTGAAATTAATCATGTAGACATGGACCTATACATTTCTTCTGGGCCAATAAGAAAGTGAAAAAGGTGTGAGTTGTAACGGTAGATAAAGCCAAAGAAAAAAAAGAACAAGAAAAACCTCTTAGATGTAGGCTGAAAATGACTTAAAGGATAGGCTTGAGCCAATAACTAAGGAGAGGCTCACTAAAGTCAACAGGCTAAGATGAATTGTGGGCTAAAAATGGAAGAAAGAGAAGAAAAGAAACAAAATAAATAAATAAATAAAAGAAAGTGGTCTTAGCCATTATCTTGATATGAACACAAATTTAACACGTGGGTCATTAAAATGTGTGCTTATGAAGCTCTATGGGCTTGAAAGTGCTTGAAGAAATGGGCTTTTCCCCTAAAAAGGCTTGGGCATATTTGGGATTATGAAATAAGGAGCCCATCCCAAGTCAAGAAAAGAAATTCAAATGCTTGATGTATTTTTACAAAAGCCTATACGAAAAAAAATTGAAACTTATTTGTTCATAAGTAAATTATTCGTGAACAAGTTTTAAAGGGGTATTCGTAGGCAAACAAATTTTTGTCCCATAAGATGTTGCCATGTGGCATTTGGTTGTATTAAATATCAATTAAAAGAAAAATTAATTATTTATATTTTAAGAATTTAATTAAATATAATTTTTAAAATTAAATAATAAAATATATCAATATTTTAATACAAAATATGGCCAACCAGTTAAAAGGCGACAAGTGTTAAAGTCAGCCAATCAAATTGCACCACATGTCGAGGCATCTTAATTTGGCAAGCCTAATTTATACCCTTGGAAATATAAAAAGGAGGTGGTGATTGTGGCAATTAATGCTCTAAATTAGGTGACGATAACTAATGAGGTTGCTCCACATCATCAGCTAAATATGGTAGCAAGACCTTTAATGCTACTATAAATATGGTGGTGTTCCAAGCTTTGAAACATGAGACGCCTCACGTAAAAAGAGTCTTGAAAGAAGTTCAAATCTTCTCCACAAATTCAAAGGAGTTCTTTAGCGTTCTTCATGGCATTCTATCAAATTATAACATTTGATTCACATTTAAGTCATTAAACCTGTTAATTAATGTTATTTAGAGTTTATAACAATATTTACATACTTGCTCCATGAGATCCAGCTATACATAGTCCATACTCAATGCAGGCTACTTACTATTCACCAGATCCATCCATGCAAATACTTTGGACCACTAGAGAATTATGTACGCACTTTTTATACATCACCTATTACATGGAATAGCTACCAATCGCATAGGAGGTGCAGCATGGACAGTATGAGGATGATAATTCTAACTCCAGACCTTGTAGAGATCGACACGCTCATAAGTGTAGCACTTGGGGATATAGGACATTCAGATATAATTATGTTCTACTCGATATTAACATGTTTATTAGAAGTTATTTGGATAAATATATTTGTTTGAATTATTTACAAATTATCATGTTTCATTATTCATTACTTGCATACATTTGTGACATTTAATATTATTGTCTATTATTCAGGTATAATTAATTATAAATTAGTAATATACATATAATTGTAATTAAAACCTACATTAGTTGTTTAAAAATAGGTAACATTATTAAACCATAATTATTTACGTGTGCAATTTTCTTATAATTTTATGGTGATTAATTCTATTTTTTGTATTAATTTTAATTTCAAAATAAAAATTAATTTTTTTTAAATTGTTACCATTAATTTATTTATTTATTCTCTATGTCTAATAGTAATTATATACTCAAATTTATAAAATATAAAATTTAAATTACTTAAAAACATAAAAATATAAAATTAAATTACTTACATCATTTATTTAGTTTATGATGTCAAATACATTTAGTCAAATTATTTAAATAATTATATTAAAATTTAATTATATAAATAATTTAAATAATTATATATCATGAAAATACTTGATTCCGTGAAATGAAATAACAAAACTTGTTTCCATGATTTCATTTCATGAAATTAAGTTATTTTCGCAAATACTTCCAAAATTGGATTATTTTGATAAATATTTTCTTTTTGAGTTATTTTTTTTAAAAAAAACCTGGAAAGCTGTCATACATGCTGAGAGTGGAGGTTAATTCAGGACTACAAGATTCCAATGAACACAGAACTCCAGCCTCTCTTGTCACCAAAAGTCTTTATTTCAAACGGGCAAGTCTAACTCTCAAACAAGTAGTCTCACCAAGTGCGGATTTTCTTGCCCCAGATGTTTCGTTTACTTTATTTTTTCCCTAACGTATATGGTTAGTTATATACCACGCTTGTTGACACGTCCTTGACAGAGCTCGACACAAAAAAGGCTCATCTGTATTCGTATTTGGTAGTTGTAAGGTGTCAAAAATTCAAGATGAACACTTCTATTAAAAGCCCCATGATGGATTAAAAGAGCAAGTATTATCTAAATTAAATCCATACTTTAGCAAGCATATACTAAATTGTTTCTAAATTAGTTGCAATTCTACTAATTTAGAGTGTCATATACTACTTGTCAAAAGGATGAAAATCAACTCCAGTGAACGTATGTGCTACAAATACCAGTCAATAGGCAAACAAAACTCATAAAACTACTTTGGAGACAGAGAAGTGACTAAAGATGGACGCCAAGAGGGTCATAAACCACAATATATGATGCTGAATTCCATGTCTAATTACTGCAAACAGAAGTTAGATTTTACAACCAGCCACCTTGGAAGTGGCGTTAAGCACTCTGATGGTGTTCAACAATCCACTCCAAGGGACAATTGGCGGTGCAGAAACTTTCAGTCTTGCGACAAAAAGGCTAAGTTCAATAATGAAGTTACAAGGTGGGCCTTGTAACTGGTAAACATGCAAAGAAAAAACTTCATCTCTCCCACTCAGAGCTCCGAAGTTTGGGAATTGTAGCAGGTGAATTGGGATTGGCACGTCGCAGAAGCTGATTGGTGTACTGGTCCCAACCCATGATGTGGGGCAAAGCAAACTGCACCCAGAACACAAAAGGAAGATATGAATAGGGAAAGCAACATTGCCCAAGGAAACGAGCTTTCATCAATTCAGAGCTTTCACAAGATGACATAATTTCACTAGAGATGATTTTTTTAATGTTCCAGCAGATGGTAACAGGCATGCAAATTGGAAGCTACCACAGAATTTGGCAACTGATTGCTAATTTCATTAAGGGTCAACCAAAGGAAGCATCAAAGCATGGTTCAGTTATTCGGTAGCAGTAAGCAGGCATACCAAAATTCCAGCACAATCATGCATGCAATCTGATCTTCCCAAACCACTATTCACGCACACGCACACACAATAGGATTCACTATTTATCCTCCATGCAAATTCTGCAATTACCAGACTGAGAAATAAACAATATAACAATAAATAGCCATACAGTGAAAGCTGTCCGCAGGACTGCAAATTCAGCAGAAGTAACAGGAACAACAAATCGATCCGTTGTTTTGAGGATATTGTTGACAACACCTGCAGAAAACAAATGTAATTAGAATTAAGGGTTAACTAGGTTCTCCCAGGGTAATTATTTGAAGGCCTAAGGTAAATGAGTACAATGTTTTGTGCTGGTAATTTCCATTTCGCATGTTAACTTTGAACAATCATTTGTTTTGAGGACACATATAAAGTTTCAAACACAAATTTGATTAAGATGTCTTCACATAATAAAGAAGTCCATACTCAGAGAAACAAAGTAACCACTGGCATCAGCATGTGCTTTAATCGATAAGCTCTTTCTAACTTGACCTGCATTACTGTGCATTAAAAATTCAATTACTTCACAATTGAAAACTACAACACATCATGGGAAAGATGTGGTGAAAACATTGGGAACAACATATCAAAAAAAAACTCAAAAGAAATGAGAAAATTAACAAGAATTAAAAAATCTACCTTGATAGCATTGATGGATCATGAAAGAATTCACATGAATCTTTTGAACCCAAACAGATCAGGGATCCAACCTCTGTTGCAGACAAAGCAAATTTCTGCAGTATGCATAAGAATACACAGACAAGTTAAAGATCATTCGAGCAATATTAAAATTAAAAGAAAATACAGTTAAGGCAAAGACCAAATTTTATGCTAATAAAAGGCTGGTAAATAAATAAAGCATTACCTGCCTCTTCTCCCAATCATATTTGCGCTCACCAATAGCAGGCCAAAATGTCAACATAATTACACCTCGGCGTTCAACTTTGTAACCTCCAGACTACAAAAGAGGGTGCAAAAACAGAATTGCAATCAAATTCCACTTGTTGACACCACGTGGGGGGTGGGGGTGGGGGGATATTGTTCCGCTATCATGATAAAGAGTTTAAGATCATACTTCCAATTTACCAAAAGTCGGCAGAAGTGGGTCAGCAGACATAGCAGCTTTGCCCTTGTAAATTGAATAAGGTGCAAATATTTTGGCTGCAGAATTCCCTAAGGACACAAAACAAGCAGAATCAATAGAAAGGTAAATTCACATGAAGGAGCAGTGTGAAAATCTAAAGGTGCAAATGGGCAGATACCATCAGATACAAAATTTGGCATAGCAGTAGACATCCCAGTCTCAGTAGTTAGGCCACGCAAAAAATTGAAGCCACTAGTGGCTTCACTAAAAAGAATCTTTCGGGACGGTGGATCCCTGGTACACAGAAGAAAAATAATTGGCATCAAGAAACATTCGTTTTGGGGAAAGTAAGGACATTAAAAAATTATACTAAGCAACCCATAAGCATCAAATCTTGACCACCTAAAAGACTAAGGAAACGGCATAAATTTGTTAGACATGTGCCCGATTAAGTTACCATGGCCTGAGCAATTTTTGAAGTTAATAATTGTAATGCTGGTGGTTGCCATCACCTACTTGTAAGTAAATGACCGGCCTAAGTTCAGAAATCACCACAAAAAATCAAATTTTTGAAAAGGAAACCCTAATCATTTTAAAATCATAAAACCAAAACCTTGAAACCGCAATAATCAATGTCAGCTTAAGATAGGAACTAAATTAAACACCCAATGGAATATATGATGGAAAAATAAGCGTCAATTTCTGGGCTTCCACTGACTATTGGAACTCCAGACCAAAAATCATGTTTCGCAGAAAAAATTATAGAATAAACATAATATAGCAGTGAAGCAGGCTTCAGGTGCGGCTTTGTGAGAAGTAAGAAAGACAGAGGTAATAGAAGGGTTTACCTGAAGGAATGCAGAAGCAGCCTCGACAGCTTGAGCATGGCAACAGACACTCTTCGCCCTCAGCGCGCCCTCCAATTGAAACGGGTCGATGTCGATGTGTCTCCAACAGGAGGCTGGCCTTTGTACGAGAAAATAAATAAGCCGACCCGCTCAAAATTTTGGGCACGTTCGGTAATAAGGGTCACATTTTTTTCCCTAAAACTAGCATTTTGACTTGCAGTATTTCATAAATAAATGATTTAAATAGAATATATTTTTTATATTATCATTATAATTTAATTGTATTGATAAAATCTTATTAGGAAAATATAAAAATAAAATTAAACTTAAACTATTAATATAAGTAATTATTTTTTGATTATAAAGAAAGTATGTTCTCACTAATAAAATCTTCGTGTTACTTTATTTTTACATTTTAAAATACATAGAAGTTGTAAATGAAGTTATTAAAAAGCATATTTTTAAAATATATTAAAAATTAAATCAAAAAACTCATATATTCTAAATAATATATATATGAATTATATATAAAAATATAATAGATAAAGAAGATATTGTAAACATTGTGCTATATATATATATATATATATATATAATTTATTGTTCCGAGAGATTGAGTTAATTGTAAAAGAATAGTTTGAGAAATTGATTAAAAGACCAAATGGAATTTTGGTCATAATATAGATAATGACATAATAAGAGTGTGATATTTCTCATTCATTATATAAAGCATTCACACAAATATACAAAATATATAATCATATTGGCCGAATTTTTTACAAAAATTTATGAATAATATAAAAATATATATATAAATTTAATCTATGAATTATATTATATTTATACGCAGTATATATGACGAATGAATGAATAAAAAAAATGCTAATTAACTTACTCATGCTAATGGAGGTAGTTTCAACGGGTGAATATTTCCATTGTCCCATTCGACCAAACTTTTAAGATTGGACGTTAAAATGGACTATAATTTTTTCCCTACAGTCTTGAATATATGTTTATGCATACAAGATGTAAAATTATGTTTAAAGTTGTATGTGTTTTGAACTTGCCTTTTTCGTTTACTTTTTCTATTTTGTTTCCATGGTTTAGGAAGTAGGAAATAAGTAATTAGTGTATAGTATATGTTATTAAATGTGACGGTATTCAACTGTTGATTTACAAAAAACTTTTCGCATACTTGTCTATTCTCATTTTTTACATTGTCTAAAATAATATATTATTATTTTGATTTTTTTCATACGTTATGATCTTATATGTTTATTTATTTCATTTAATAGAAATTTATAATATAATATCATTTTTGAGTCAGTTTATTTTTCCAATTAATATTTTATTTTTAATCACAATTATTGAAATTGTCCTTTTTATAACTGTACATACGCAAAGTGTGAGATTTTTATTAGTTACGATCATGACAAAATTTTATTATATATATTTTTACCTTGTAACCGTATAGGTTCTACGCATGTTATTCTTCATGTTACAGAAATTTAATTAGTAATGTATCAACTTATATTGAAACACATTTAATCATTCAATTTAACAAATGATTTAGTCCCTTAAAAAAGTTATATATTGATAAATAAATACGTGGGTAGCACATGTGATATTCAACAGATTAAATAACAGTAGACAAGTTATAAAAACTAAATGCGAAACGTTTTATAAATTAAAAAACTAAATGCGTCACATATTAAGATAAATAATGTGAAGATATTTCCATTTAGAACGATATAAAAATAAAATGAATTTTAAAAATATAAAATAGCAAATGCCTAGAATCTAAAATGGAATTTTGTCTAGAATCCCTTAGGATGACGCTGTCTTAGTCCTGCATAAGGTCCCCCGTCTCGTCCAAGAAAGGAGACTTTCAAGCCCAAGCCCAAGCCCAAGCCCAAGCCCAAGCCCAAGCCCAGTTAACTGAAATTAAAGAGGCTCTATATTAATGCATTTGGGTGGGCCGAGGTGTCACTAGTCAGTCGGAGGTCTGCTAATGCTGCTTCTCGTTTGGGTGTAGAACTGTTAATGGTGGATGAGATTTGGGTCCGTGCAGCTTTTGAAGGGAGCATGGCGTAAGCGGCAAAACTCAATCAACACAATCGTCTTAAGCTTTCAAATTCATGTTCTGGCTTTCTTTTATATACTTGAGGGTTGGCATCCTTTCCAGCAATGCATTAAAGTTGACCAGTTGAACGCCAAAAATAGGGATTCCAGGAGGCAAAACCATTTCATGCAGGATGGATAAAAGAATTTTCTTTCTTTTTTCTTTTTCCCTTTAGCCACAAGTTAAAAACGGTGGCGCATTAGTACACTACCAAGGATGATGATCTGCGCATGATTATGTTAGGGGGACATATATTACTCTGAAACGACGAAGCCTGTATAAGACAGTTTCAAGCACAGGTAAAAATTAGACGATATTATACATATACATGCTGCGAAATCCACGAGAACAGCGGGAGTCATCAGAAATAACAAAGCAGATGCAGTCACTGGAATTACAGGAACAGAAAGGAGCCTTCTCCTTCCCGGCAGCTTACCAGTACAACCATTAACACTTGACAGAAATTGAGAGCAACAAGTTCCGGCGCTCGAATACATAAAAAGTTGTTTTGGAGAAAGAGATGGAGAGGTCGCTGCAGTTGATCAAGACCCGAGTCCTAACCATGGATGGCGGGCGCGCGCGCGCGCCTGCTAGCTAGAAGAACCCAGAGAGAACAAAAATATCCGAGGGTACCTTCCGATGCATTAACTGAAACTCCACCACCATTTGATGGAGCTTCTTAAAGAAAGGAAATCAGAGTTTGTTACGTGCAGGGCTCTACCTCCAAATGTTTCGCCCTTCATGATAGAATATCACACACAAAAGAGAAGATAAGTGGAAGAATGCTAAAGATCATCTCCCTTTCCCCAAGAAGAAACGATCCTTTTACACGCTTTGGAAACTGCCAAGGTCGCCGATTTCCAAAACCAGAGCTACGAAAAACAAAATAACAATAATAAAAATTTCCAGTCAGAGTTTTCTAAAATCCTGAGACTAGAGTTATGGCAAACAAAAATCTGGGGCATCCGCTGCCCTGATTCCCTAATCTACTACGGCCATCTAAAGCTTAATGTTGGAAGGATTAGCCATATTCGAAGATCCAACATTTTTTCATAAAATGAAAGACCGTACGGCTGTGATAATTGTGATGTACAAGTTATAATCCCGACAAACATGAATAAAAGGACCGTTTGCGTAGCCTTTTGAGGGTGATTTCATCTTGCCCAGCCCTTTCCAGTTAAGGCTGAAGAGACGAATGACCAACTTTAATCCAACTTTAGCCTCTACACGAGAGGCGTGAGATGCACATGCATGCCATTCCATTCATCACTTGTAGGAACCCTTCCTACAGAGCGAAGTGAAGAGAAGCATATTTGTATGTACCCAAATGACTCACGTTTGGAGGTAACCCCTATGGGGGGCTCATCCATGTCTGGGATAATGGCCAAATGCCACAAGCATGGGCCTGGAGAGAGGGAGACGGAGAGGGGGAGACAGAGAAATAGATAACCATGGTTAGGCCAAAGGTACGGATGAATGCGCGGCTTTGTTTTGACGGGTGGTACGAGTCTCTCAACGATGAGGTATTGGTGCGTGCAGAGCCATGGTCACGCCTGCGGCACAGCAAAGCAAACTGTCAAAGATATCAGTACGTACCCCAATAGACGATCTTCTCCGCTACATTTAACATAAATATATACAAATGTATGCACAGAGGACAAGAATGAAAAAACAAAAAAACAAAAAACAAAAAAAATGAATTACCAGACTGAAGTTGAGTCGGAGGAGCAAGAGACAGAGGGGTGGCAGCTGCGTAATGCGGGGCCGGGGGGTAGATGGGAGTCGAGTTGAGTGGTGAATAGTTGAAGAGGTGCGGATATTGAACTCCATAGCCTTGCTGGTTGCCTGAGTAGCCTGACACCCCCGTCCCCGTTGCCGTCCCAGTCCCAGTCCCCTCGTTCAAGTAAGGGTAGTAACCACCCGATACAACTCCACCGCTTCCGCTCCCGCAGCCGTACAATGGGTACTGCGCGCTGCCTCCTCCATACATGCCATAGTAGCTCTAAACAATATACCAACTATATCATTAAGTTTCTCTTTTCTGTAATTATGATAATTGAATATTATTTAGCCACGCGGAAATTGATAGTCGCCAGTCGCCTACTTAATAGAACATATAGCAATGAATGTTTTGTATTAACTATGTATACGTGACGGATTTATACAATTGATAATTTCATATAAATGCGTGTGTTGTTGTTTTAGATCTAATCAATTTGATAAATTACTCTTAAAACTTTATATTAAACTAGTACTAATTGACGAGAGTTCTTTTAAAAAAAGAAAATAAAAAAGAAAAATCGAAATGGGGTATTCTCTCAATTCTAATAAAATACAATCAGCTCAAATATGAGTATGAATTGGTGATTAGAATATATATATATATATATGGCTAGAACTTATTTCAAAAATTAAGTAATTTTTGTTGGACCCTTTTTTTTATTTTTTAAGTTTATTAGGATTCTTATTATATATATATGGAGAGAGAGAGAGAGAGAGAGAATCTAATTCTAATTGTGGCTCATCCCATAATAACTATCTTTAGTAGCCACATGTCATTTTTCGTTGTTTATTAATTTTTTGTCAACTTATTTTTTATTTGTTTCATTCTTCCACCAATCTTATTTGTGTTCTTCTTGTGCTTTTAATTTTATTTTTTTTAGCTTTTTAATAACATCATTTCCATTATTTAAAATATAATAAATTTTTATCATGTAACTTGCACATGGTGCTGCAAGAACATAAACTAAAAGATGAGAATTTCAAAGCGATAACTTATAAATATATTCACAACCTTACGTTAAGAGCAATTATTAGAAGCTAGACTGGTAGCACAACAACAAAGATGGGACAACCGGAGCAAAAGAAAAAATATGAAAAATGTTTTGTTTTTATGCCATCAATCGACCTCAATCTCAAGAATATTTTTTTACATAACTACGAACTATTCAAATATCTAAAATATGGAGATTTCTCCTACATGATTGGTTAATCTATACCATATGTTAGGAGTTTGGGCCTATATAATTGCACAATGAAAATTTACACACGTCTTTTTTAAAATTAATAATGACAAAATTATCATTTTTTCCTTGTCTTTTTCCTTTGTTCCTTTTCCTTTTGATTCTTTTTTTTTTATAAGTACAAAATAAATATTTAAATAAACAAATATATACAATAAATAAAATAAATTTTAAAATTTTGTATTATATAAATTTTACCTATCTGTACTATGTATTAAGAATTTGATCCCTATACTCCTCTTTAATTTAATAATGATTTAATAATGACAAAAATATTTTTTTGTTATTATTTTTATCTTTTTCTTTTTATGTACTTTTCTAATTATATATTTTTTCATATGTATAAAAATATATTTAAATAGAAAAATACATACTACAAATCAAATAAGTTGAACTATTTATTAATTTATATGATATAAATTTAAGCACATACATTGTGTGTCAAAATTACTAATATTAATTAAGTGTAACTATAAAATGAGTTTAATACATTGAAAGTAGACGTGCATGACCTGTCGTGAAGCATCTTTGGAACAATTCCATATAAAATTCCATTAATGATTTGTCTTAAAAATGCCATATAAAATCATTTCACAAGTTCACTATAAAATGACAATATAATTCTAGTCATACTTTTAGCAAGTTAAAATATAATCATGCATACTATTGTTTTGCATTCTATTTTCTAACTCTTGCCGATTAATCCTAATGTGAGAGCTCTAATTTGAGGATGAAACAATACATATCTAAGATGCTAGAGATCAACGATGTAAGTGTGAAAGCAGGTATGAATCCGCAATGTTCACAAAATATTAATTGAATTCTCAGACAGCAGAGCAGTAGACCGCACACTAATTAGGGCCAATTAAGCGAAGATAACGCATAGAATATACCTAATTAATAAGAGATTGAGGAATATACGTACACACACATATTAATACTTGAGGAAAAGGAAGCTTCTATATATTTTTAGTAGGTATAAATATATAAAATATTAGTCGTTCGGCTGCTTTTCAATCACGCACATATTGTTCAACGTGTTGCGAGTCAGCCTAGTAGGCCTTCATTAGTGAATTGTAAATAGGTTTTGGAAAGGTCAAAAAGGCAATGCTGCAACTGTAATTTAAGTGGGGGCACGAAAAGGGAGAGTAGAGTACAAACCGTAGGGTAAGCATAGTCAACCGAGAATGGAGAGAACCTGAGGTTGTTGCCAAACAAAACAAAACAAATCATCATCAATGTACACAAAACAAGATAGGTAAAAATATAAACACATGCGCAAGTCAAATCATTTATACCATATGGCAGGATTATCCATATACGCCAAGTTCATGTTTACTTTAAAAGATTAGAGTAGATAAATAATTTTATATAAATTAATATAATGTCTATTTTAAAGATAAAGTCCTTGATTAATTAAAGGATTGGTATGATATAATTAAATTATATGATAATAATCTTATCTAATATATATATATATAATAAAAAAATTATTTTAAATTCTAATCCTATTCATTAAAATAAACGTGACCCTAAGTGAATTAAGAAAAATATTTGAAACAACATGGTACCCGCTATGCAACTGTTGTGCAATTAATTGTACAGTGAATCATGTCGCGTACGTGCTGCGCATGTATGATGCTTATCTGAAGATAGCGGAAATGCAACACTATACTAGGATTCATTTTGAGTGATAATTTAAGTAAATTATTTTATTTAAAATAATTAAATATTTATTTTAATTGATTAAAATTTTTAATTAAATAAAAACCTACTATCGTAAAGTTAACATTAATATTAATAATTGAATAATATCTACAATAAAGTTATGATAAAAAATAAATACATAAATTTAAATAATCAATTGTTAAGAATTAATTAATACATATAAATATTTTTTCATTCAAGAATAACTTAACAAGTGAGTATTCTACAATCATGAATGTATCACCCACACACACATACGCGCGTGCGCGCGCGCGCAAGTGCGCCATGGGCGCTGGCACTCATGAACGTGCATGATTGGGTCTCAGCATGTGTCTGTGAAAGGGAGGAAGAATGAGAGTTGTCAGATGATGGTGATGATGAAGCGTGGCTGGGAAACCCTTAATTCAGTTGGTAATATACACACAGATCACCGATCAGTGAGCATGTGCCGATGGACAAGTATGCATTATTATTATGATTAATAATAATAATAATTCTACTTAGCAAGGAACAAGATGATTCCCTCTGTCTAGCGCATGCGTGAATAGAGAGTTGGCAATGCACGTGCACGATCTACAGAAACAATAACATAGACACCATTAACTCTGCTTACGTACCCGTAAAGATTGTAAGGAATCCCTTGTGGAATGGAATAATGAGGGAAGGTTGCAGCCGAAGCAAAAGCAGCTGCCGCCGCCGCCGCCGCCGCCTGAAATCCTCCCTGATGAAAACCCCCCATCACCCTTATGTTCCTCCCTCCTGCTAGTCATTTCATTTTCCAATTCGTCTGATAGTCAGTTAATGGTATGAAAATTCCACACTAAACTGGAGATAGAGTCTAGTAGATCCAATATTGTTCAATGCTGAAACTGAATCTTTAGTTAAGCACGGTTAGGTTATCACCTTTAACGGATACATACCTCTGTGTGTGTGTGTGTGTGTGTAAGGTATGCACAGTTAAATTGGCAATTAGTGCTCGCATTAAAGAACCCGCCAAACCAAAAAGAAATGTACCGCACAACGAAAAAGCAAGTGTGGCCGTCACAAAAGAAATTAGCTGTCATGCTTTTCTAAAACAAATACCGTGGACCATGGTGTGGACAACTACACACGGCTTAGTGGTTGTAAAGACGGATTCAAAACTAATTTATTCTTCCAAACCTAACAATTAAAAAAATTTGAATGTGCAGGCACTGAAGTAATTTGTGATGGGCTTCGTATATAGTATGTTTTGGCAGATTTATGAGATGTGTGTGTTCGGGGGCCGGGGGGGTAAATTTCATGCAAAAAAACTAGCGAAGGTTTTTTTAAAAATAAATAAATACAAATCAAAGAAAAGAGAAAATTAGAATTACAATAATTAGTGGAAAGGGTAACCAACAATACCATGCTTGGGGGTAGATGGCTTAGATCTTTGCACACCCAAGGAAGCAAGGTTGCAATTAGCCCTCCTTCCATCGATAACGGGAGTAGCATCAACACAAGCTCTCATGGCCGCATCAGGTTCGCGAAAAGTTACCTGATTTGCGAGCAACCAAACCTTTAGTTACACCTAAATCAACTATAATGCTAGACTCTTCTGCCACTTTCCAGGAGTCTGTGAACATCAGTTCATTGATTAATAGGTCTCTCCTCGCTGCGTCTTTTACTTTCTTACAGACAAACCAGCGATTTTGATTGATTAAATCACACGTACAAAATTGTTTCGTTTGTGAAAGTGCATATAATCCGGAGCAGTGTGTGTGTATAAATATTTATATGTGGCACAGATATACACAGATCAAGGCATTAGTATAAAGACACAGAAGAAAAAAATAACATAACACGGAGACGGGGGAGGAGCAGAGATATGTACAAATCCATAGCCTTTAGATCTTCCGGTAATCTTGTCGGTGATGACCACAGCCTCCAGGATTTCACCGAACTGTTCGAAGTACTTCTTCATGGTGTCCTTCTGAGTCTCCCATGCCAGACCACCAACAAATACCTTTGTGTAAGTTGTGTCTCCGAACTGTCCTGCTGCGTTTGCGGGTGTCATCTTCGAAGATCCGATCTGATCACAGTATAGGTATTTATATTTCTCCAAAGTTAGTTTCTTGCGGATCCAGAAACGATCAAGAAGGAGGGCATATGCATTGATATAAACTTACTAGATTTGTAGAGATCTTTTCTGGATTTGGGGGGGGCGGGGGTGGGGCGGGGGATGTGGGGTTGGTGGCGTTTGGACGAAGAGACAATTAGGTCAGAGATTGCAGGGAGAGAAAAGAGGGATTGAAGAGAGAGAGAGCGGTACGAGAAGGCGGAGGAGGGAAGAGAAATGAGAAAAAAAAAGGGCAGCAATAACAAAGAGTGCCGAGCAATACGGACACCAATGATTCACCCATCAGCCCCCACTTCTTTAAGACCATACACTTCGCGTTCCAACGCGCTCTCAGATTCACCCGTCCTACAAATTCAACAACTCGCTTCAATTGCATTTTTATTTTTATCCCATTTGTGTACAATATAATAAAAATAGACAAGATTTTTGTTGTGCAATGTATAATTGATATTATCTATAAATTACCTTTTCTTCTAGCTTTCAGTCAAAATTTTAATTTAATTTAATTTTTCCTTAATTTCTTTCATTTTCTTATTCCATCCATACAAACTACACATATTAAGCCTAATAATTTGATGTTAGTTGCACAATATTAATTACCATTACAATTTCATTTGAATAATTTTTATTTTTTTCTTTACGGATATTATTTAATTTAATTTTTTTGTAATTTTTTGTAGTGAATGCAATATACAATTGTAATATTTTTTACTCATTAAGTGTGTTATTTTTACTAAGTTATACTATTTATATATGAAGGTTGTGATATTTAGACCACAAAATATATTTATGTATTTATTTTATAAAACTTAATACTTATATCTTTCTTTTTTTCACTCTCTTTTTTTTCTCTTATTGTATTATTTTTATTTTTATATGAATTTTAAAATAAATATATAGATAAACAAGATACATATTACAAATAAAATAACTTAAATAAATATATAGATAAACAAGATAGAATGCTTGGAATGGTTTTGGAAACAAAAATTTGAAAAAACCTTTTTAGGACAGTTCAGGATCAGTTTTGGGACAAAAAAATTGGGAAAATTTTGCAACGGTTGACAAATGGACTTTGGCAAGGTATTTCCGAAATAGATTTAGCATGACATTTTTGAAACAGAATTGACAGTTTTCTTTTGTAATGGATTTGTCATGGTTTGTTTAAAACGAAGTTAGCATGATTTACTTTGGAATGAATTTAGCACGGTTTGTTGGGGATAGAGTTGGTACAACTTGTTTTGAAACAGATTTAGTATTAGTTTGTTTGGGATAGAGTTGACATGGCTTATTTTAGAATAAATTTTGGACAATTGCTTCTACAATGGAATTGGAACAGATTTGAAACGTTTTAGGCACAAATTTGAACGAATTTTTTTTTTAATTTTGTGGAAAAATGTAGCATTATTTACAATTTCCTGTATAATTACAAATATAAATATTTTTGTTCACCAAATTTGCATCATTTAAAATATAAAAAATATAAACAATTGTATTAATTCATGGCCACCAATATTTGAATCCAAAAATTGTACACAATACTAGATATGTAATTATTCTAGTTAACAGGGATGGAATAACACGTAAAGTGACATGCCACACTACTCATCTGTGTCAAACTTATCATCATCAAAGTATGCATTATCATCTAAAGTATGTGATAGCCCACTCAGATTAAAAGACTGATAGTATGTATGGACCCATTTCAACAACTGATTTAATTGTATCCCATTTCATTCAAATCTCTTTTTTACATTTTTCCATTTCTCCTCAACAATCTATAATTTTTCTTTTGTCAAATGCAGTTTTTGCTCTATATTGCAAAGCTTTAAAATAGGCCAGGAGGTTTGCAAATTAGATTCCTTATAGAATATTTGACATTGCATAAGATTAACCAAAGGCCCTTCATATGAATTATTTCAAGATGGAACTATTTATCAAGTCAAAGACTGGAGATGGATCAAATAATTCTGACCAATAATAATTGCAAAAAGTGGAGGGACATTATCAAAAGATAAGTAGCAAAAACTAATCATCATGATTGTACCATGCATTCAAGCTAAATGAACAATATGTTTACATGTATATAAAACTTTAAATGATTCTCAAATAATATGTTTACATGTATCACCACATGACCATTCTCTAAGCATGGGGAGAAGTAGCTAACCAATATTAGAGCCGTCAAACCGACAGTGACGCCAAAAGTCGAGACACCTTCGGTAATTAATGCAAAGTCTAGTACTTCCGTTACATGTAATAGAAATATTAGGTGCTTTAAATGCCAAAGAAGAGGGCATATTACTACTCAATGTCAAAATTGGAGAACTATGTTGTTAATGGATAAAGGGGAGCTAGTGAAGAATGAGGAGAAAAGTACTAGACATGAGATGCCACCCTCGAAGGAGGCGTCGTTTGATGATGATGGAGTACATGAGCCAAAAGGGTAAATTTGGTGGTGATACGTATATTAAATGCGTAAGCTAAGGAAGAAGAGTTCGAGGAGCAATAGGAAGATATTTTCCATGCAGGATGTCAAATAAGAGGTAAGACCTGTAGTTTAATTATCGATGGTGGAAGTTTCACCAATGTTGCAAGTAATATGTTAGTAGAGAGGCTTGCTCTACCACTTAGAGATCATGCTAGACCATATAAACTGCAGTGGTTAAATAAGAGTGGTGAGGTGAAAGTGATAGAACAGGTTTTTGGTTGCCTTTGAGATTGGCAAGTACAAAGACGAAGTGTTGTGCAACATTGTACCTATGCAAGTTAGTCATTTATTGCTAGGAAGATCTTGACAATATGGCGAGAAGGTTGCATTTGATAGCAAGACAAATAAAGGCACTTTTTTTATCATAACAATTAGAAGATCACTCTAGTGCTACTCACATCGGTGGAAGTCCACCATGAGTAGATGTATCTACAGTAACAAATGAGCTATAATTAGAGAAAGAGAAAATGACAAGTGAGAAAAAGATTAAGAGTGGACATGAGGTGAAAAGAAAATAGGGAAAGGAAAATGATGGAAAGGAATGTATGTTATGAGTGATGTAAAAGTAGCCTTAGGAAGTGAGCAAACAATTGTACTCCTTATGTATAAAGAAGTTCACTTTTTATCTGAAGAGGTTACTTTTTCCCTCCCCTAGGTTGTTTTATTTGTCTTTTAGGATTTCCAAGACATGACAGATGAATTACCAAGTAGGTTGCCACCTGTGCTAGGGATTGACACCAAATCGAATTTGTGCTAGTGCAACCATACCTAACCGACTGGTGTGCTAAACAAATCTAGAGGAAACTAAGAAAATCTAAAGGTAAGTGGAGGAGTTAATGCAAAAAGGATGGATTTTAAGAAAGCAGGAGCTCATGCACTATAATCATTTTACTCATGCCCAAGTAGGATGGATCATAGAGGATGTGCATGGATTGTCGAGCAGTGAATACCATTACAATAAAGTGTCACCATGCTATTCCTAGACTTGATGATATGTTAGACAAGTTGCGTGGTGCCGTAGTGTTTTTTTAAGTAGATCTTAAAAATGACTATCAACAAATTCGTATGAAATAAGGGAATGAATGGAAAACAACATTTAAAACAAAGTTTGAATTATATGAATGGTTAGTCATACTGTTTGGTTTAACAAATGTACCAAGTACTTTCATGAGGCTTATAAATCATGTTTTACGTGTTTTCATAGGTAAATTTGATGTGGTGTATTTTGACAATATTGTAGTGTATAGTAGGTCCTAAAATGAGCTGCTGTGCATCTTAGAAGTGTATTTGAGGTCCAATGTAAAGAATAATTGTATGTTAATCCAAAGAAGTGTGCTTTTTTGTAGACCATTATGTGTTTCTTAGGTTTGTTGTAACTACACAAGGTATCTAAGAGGATGAGAATAAGGTAAAAACCATATAAGAATAGCCAGTTACCACATCAGTTTTGAAGGCAAGAAGCTTTCATGGACTTGCGAATTTCTATAGGAGATTTGTGCATGATTTTAGCAAACTTGCAGCACCCTTAACCACAGTCATTAAAAAGAATTAGAAGTTTCATTAGGGAAGTGCAGTAGAAATCCTTTGAAGCACTAAAGGATAAGCTCACTAGTGCTCCTATTTTATTTTTATTTGAATTTAATAAAACTTCTGAGCTTGAACGTGATGTGTTAGGTTTAGGAATAGGAGTTGTACTCATTTAAGAGAAAAGACCAACCGCGTACTTTAATGAGAAAATAAATGGGGCCTAGCTAAATTATCCTACCTATAATAAGGAGATGTACACGTTGGTTAGAGCTTTGGAGACATGGCAATACTACCCATAGCCTAAGGAATTTGTAGTGCATTCCGACATGAACCATAGAAGCACCTTAAGAGTCAAGGTAAGTGGAGCTAAAAACACACTAAATGGGTATCCTCCATTGACACTTTTCCTTATATTATTAAGTACAGAAAGGGAGAAGAAAATGTAGCAGTGGATGCATTATCTAGATGCCATTCATTACATACCATACTAAATGCTAGGCTATTAGGTTTTGAATATATTAAGGGACTTCACGAGAAGGATGATGATTTTGGTAGTGTCTATGAACTAACTAAAAATGGAATGCGTGGAAAATATTTTCAGCAAGATGGACATTTGTTTTATGTAGATAGGTTATACATTCTTAGATGTTCTTTGCAAGAATCACTCATTAGAAAGGCGTATGATGGAGGTCTAATGGGACAAAACGGTGTTACTAAGACAATATCTATTTTGTAGGAAATTATCTACACCTACAGGGACATGTAGAAAGAATTATCAAAAGAAGTATCAAATGCAAGAAGACCAAGTCAAGGGTGTGGCTACATAGATTATACATGCCATTGCTCATGCCAAACACGTCATGGACATATAGCTCAATGGATCACGTGTTGAGATTACAATGGACAAGAATGGATAAGGATAGTATATTTATGTTTGTAAATGGATTCTCTAAGATGGCACGCTTCATTGTATGCAATAAAACTGATGATGCTACTCATATTGCAAATTTATTTTTTGAGGAAGTTGTTAGATTGCATGGAATGCCTTAAACAATTGTGTTGGATAGAGATGTGAAGTTCCTAAGTTATTTTTGAAAAACATTATATTGTAACTTAAGAATAAAGTTATTATTTTCCACCATAAGTCATCCAAGAATTGATGGACAAACTGAGATAGTGAATAGGACTTTAATTACCTTGTCGTGTGCTTTGATTAAAAAAACATTAGGACGTGGGAGGAGTGTTCATTGCATCTACAATTTGTGTATAATAGAAGTGTATACTTAGCCACACACGTCATAATTTAAGGAAGCTTATGGATTTAATTCACTAACCCCCTTAGATTTATTGTCATTGCCATGTAATGAACAAACTAGTATGGATGGGGAGTGTAAGACAAAGTTTGTTAAGCAACTATATGAGCATGTGCGTCAAAACATTGAAGGGTAGAATGAGCAATACATATAGGAAGCCAATAAAGAACGTAAAAAAGATCATTTTTGAGCTGGAGATTGGGTTTAAATTCACATGCGCAAAGAAAGGTTTCCCAAATAAAGGAAATCAAAGCTCATGCCAAGAGGAGATAGACCATTCCAAATGTCAGAGCAAATCAATGACAATAATTACAAGCCATAGCTTTCGAGTTAGTTTGGAAGTAGTGACACTTTGAACGTATCTAATTTGAGTCCTTTTGATGCAGGAGATGAAACATGAAATGAAATTGAGGGAAATTTCTTCTCAAAAAGAGGGGGATAACTGTGGGCGTCGAAGCCAAGCCAAACTATTTGAGAATTTCCAAAGGACCAATGATACGATTAGAGCCTAGAAAGCTTAAGGAATCCATAACGATACTCGTGAAAGAATTTTAAGAAGCTTGGATGTTTGGAAGAATTTAGAGAGTAAGAAGAGCATCCGCAAATCAATGTGATTCGAAATAAGCACAAAACAAGCTTTGATGCAAATTTTGGATCAATCTAGTATAGCCCTGATCGATCCATTGGAGTGTGTGATCAACAACTTATAGATCTTGGACTCACTGGAATTATGATCACTTCACATTTGATAGATCGCATGAGACAGAATATCGCCTGGCATATGCTTTGGAATCATAATCCGAATTGATTATAGGAAGCCAAGATTGATGAGGCTCTAGATCAATCTTGAAGCTATTTGGAGCCTAAGTTATCCTATTTTAGCTAGGAATCTTTTCTATTTCATTCCTAGTTTATTTTGGACAATTCTTACACATTTTTAGAGTATTTTTGAAGCTTCCTAACACTATATAATAGTGCTTTGGTTATTTTTACTTAGACTCGTTTGTCACTTTGATCATTGAATAAAATTTTTCTTCTTTCTTAGATTTTGAGTGTTGCTGAAACTCTTGTGAAATTCCAAATTGTATTATTCCAAGTGTTTTTGGGTGTTTCATGAAGTACCAACTAATCTGACGTATTAGTTGTGGCTATCTTTTGTTGAAATTCAATTCAAATTATTGTATTTGGATTGTTTCTACATGGTTCATACAAATAGGATTCTGTTGGGGTTGGTATATGTCAAATTTGAATCTTTATGCTTTCGTGCACACATCATATATATTCATTTGTTTTATTTTATTTTTAGACTCTCATCGATTAATTTTAATTTATCATACTTTCTTATTTCAAATTTATTATTATTATTTTTGAAATTATTTTGCTTTCAATCCATTTTTTTATTTCTCTTTTCTTTCATTTGTTCTAAAACCTTTTTTGGCTTCACTATATCTTTTATATATATATAATTTAAAATTTAAAAAATTTTATTTTTATAATCAAAAATAGCCTATATTGGTTCTTAGTTATCAAATATTTTCCCCAAAATTCAACTTCAAAATTATAAACAATATAATTATTCTAGTCATTATAAAATATATTTTTTGTGAATTTTTTTTGAAAAAAATATTTTTTCAACTAGTCATTAGGATTTTGTTGGAACACTTTAAATACCTCTCATTTTGCATTGTAGAAGACTTTTCACATTTTGAAAATTGAATAGAATTGTTTTTCCTTCATCTTTATCCTTGTGAGTGAGTGAGTGCTTTCACCTCAACTCAAAAGTATCAAATCAAGTTATTCAATTTATTTATGGTGGTTCATGGTTAACATCTCGTGGCTTAGTGTTTGGTTCTTTAATTGTTTAATTTTTCGATTTGTTACAAGGATTTGTCTCGCCTGTGATATTTTCTTACTTAATTGAATCTTTTTAATCTTGCCATGTATCTTCCTTTCCTCAATTGTGTTTTTGATCATTTTCCAGTTTCTTGTTCACATTAATGATGGTGACAATGCTATAAAGTAGTTTAAATATGTTTATGTTATAAAAGACTTGGACGGATTTGTCTAAAAATTGGTCATTGGGGTGGCCTTGGCAAGGTGGGCAACGAATGGTCTAATGGGCAAGAGGAAATATATTTGTTTCTTAATTAGAATTGGGGGAGGAAATTTGGGAGATTTGAGTAAGAATAAAAATTATATTCAATTTGTAAAATTTAAGTTGATAGAAACATTATTTTTATATGTATTTAATGTATGATAATAATTAAATGATATGATAAAGTATAAGTTTATAGGGTAATAAAAAAATAAATATAAGTTAAAAAATTATAAAAATAGGTATTGATTTGATTGTGAATATGTATAATAATTAAAAAATTATTAATTAATTATAAAAAACAGAGTGAAAAAATTTAAATTTGAATTTAAATAAAATTTACAAGATAAAATATTTAATTTATAAAATTTTGAATAGAAGATGAACAGTGAACAATAAGGAACAAAACACATCCTTAGGGTTTGGTAGATCAAGAACGTACTTTATGTCATATGGGTTGTCAATTCGATGATAAAATATAATTAATAATTTCTTAAAAATTTTGATACATATATACTTTGCCCTCGTCACACGTCACATTTACGGCAAGACCAACGGGTTCTGCATTGCTGGTTATTTCAATTTTCAAACACAGCGGTAATTATAATTGTCCACTTATTGTCAAGTATAATAATCAATATATTATTATTAAAATAGAATTTTTTACAACGGTGAAATTACACAGTTTTCTTATTTTGAATTCTTTCATATTTCTATCATTTTATTTATCTCTTTCTTTTTAGCGATCTCTATTGTTTAAGATACGAGCCGTTAATAAATATGATAAGCGAAGGAAGACGCCTGGGACCGACAAACACAATCGCATTGAACCAGCTGCTCGTGATGGTGTCTTAGTGCTGCGGATGCACCAAGAATAGATTAGGGCAGCCAAGCTATAGGCAGTCAAAACTAATACTAGTAGATGGCCCGCGATTAGCATCACTGGATAGTTGTCTGCCTTCTCTCTCTCGCCGCTAACAACCTCCATCTCATACGCATCTAGCTTAATGACATGTATTTTGTTCTCATCGTTGAATATTCAAGGTCACCGTCTTATCCCCAAGGCAGTTGTTCTGTACGGCCACGATTATTTGTTTCCAATACAACACAGTAGTACATCTGGCAAAGGCACTACAGGCATGAGGGAAAGCTGTCACCAACTTGTACTTTTTGACCACAAAGTGATCTCTCCAACTCATATGAGTAAATCAGTCAGCACTCTCACTCTCTCTCTCTCTGCTCTGTGCCCTGGCCAATGGCCCACTCATGTCTATGTGAAGGAATATACCCCACCCATTTGCATTCAGCCATTGCAGATGGAGCCCCATCCATGAGCTGTTATACCAACTGTACCACGAATTTCTTGGAAGAACCGCACCCAAAAAGAGAAACACACACGCGCGCGCGCGCATAGATATATCTATCTTTTGCGGAAACTTATCGTATAATTTTCTACACATGCAAAGAGGATTGTTAATAGCTTTACAAGTGAAACGAATAGCTGCATTTTCTGCCGAACATAACTTCTAATCAAACTGACTCCATATGCGTCGACCATCTTACAAGTGATTAAGCGAAACACTCATATACTCATTAACGCTTCGTCTAATTCGACCAAGGTTCTGGGTTAAAACTGTTTACTGATACACCTCTAGAAAAGAAAAAAAGTAGTTAAAAACACAAATAGAATCTTAAGTTGCTGCAGAGCAGATAGATGCATACGGCCAGTGGCCAGTTTACACTTTACAAATGCACTAGTCCATGTCTTCATGATACAGATGAAGTCCCAGCCCAAAGCGAGCACAAGCCCGGCGAAATGCCATTGCCTCTGCCCTTTGCACAGGATCCCCATAGCCTGGTTCATTCATTGAAGCACTCCCTGTTGATTCCCGAAACATCTAGCCCACGGCAAAACAATGCTATAATTAGATTGTCCGACATTTTGTGTTGCCCTGAAGTTTTAGCATTATGGGGAAACAACAGAACATAGTTGAATATTGGGGTAAGAATCTCAGCACAACATATTAAGAAAAGACCCATCCTTCGAGTTCTGTGACCAAATAATATGGAAAGAGGTGGCGAAGAGGTGCGCAGGTTTAAAGGGGTAGAGTGACGTTAGACTGCCTAAATGTTATGACCAGAATATTGGGATAACATTCTGCCACGATATTAACTCAACCCATATAGAAGTGCCACGCAGGTAAAAGTTAAGCAAATCTCTCTGTCGCTAATACAAAAGGAAAAAAATCAATATGCATATCACTAGTAAAAGCAAGATCGTGATTTCCAGTAGGTAAAAACAAATTCCACCCCCCAGCGCAGCCGGTTCAACTCCATCAGATATAAGGTATTTCAGGTTCATTTGGTTAGACTACGGCGTAGTCAATATAATCTGCAGCTACAATGATTAAAACAAGCAAAGCAAGTGAACGCATTTTAGTGCTAAAGCAATCCTATCATTTATTGCCATGTTGTTATACCAAAGTATTCACATTGTCGTAATCATGTTTCCTATAAATTATTACAAATGAAGCGCCAATATGCCAATCAAGAATATAAGAAGGCCTCTGGGAACATGAAATAAGACAATACCTCTGCATCAGTCCCATAAAGTGTCACACGATAGACAACGGATACAGATTTCCCATCAGCTGAATAAGTAATGCTACGGACCTCGCCAGACCATTCTACATGAAGGAAAAGTTCCAACACTAGTTAGTGTACAATCATATCTCACTCGCTTATTGGCACAAGCCAGCACGATCTCTACCATACCTGGAGCATGTAAATTCATAATTCGATTCACCATATGCCTGCAAGGATAGAAGTTGACAGAAGCATGACATTGACCTTATAGGAAAACAAATTCTGGAGTGAAAATGTAGAATATAAATAGAGTTTTAAACAAAAGTGAGTTAAGCTTTTCCCTAATATGTCTTGCACTGAAGATGCAAGTTGAACATTAGGAAGACAGCCATGCCCCTGATCTGAAGATACAGCCAAGACAAGCAAAGGATAGGGAACCGGCAACTAGTCCGCTTATCCAGTACCTCATTGGAGGCAACTTCATATCTACTACGTTGTTCGATGCAAATATTTCGTAAGTTTAAAATGGCAATGTCGAGTAATTGTTGAACGATCATAAAATTTGAATATGTCGAATATTTTTCATCTTTGATAGATGACTTTAGGCCAAACAATTTTATTAAGCCAGAGACAGCAAGACAACATTACTAAACAAAACGAAATCGAACATAAAGCTATCCACTACGTGTTGACATGACATGATCTCATTGTCGGTCCTAAACACCTGGTGTAGTGTTTTCTCAATCAATTGTGACAATGTTGGAGTCTGGGTGACAAAATATCGTATGAAAAACATGAAAGAAGCTGATCCCTCAGCTATCCGACGAACAATTGACTAAAGCTGCACATAGTTTAATAAAGTGGAATAGGTTGCAGGAACACTATAGATACAAGAATCAACCACTAAGAATGAATATATAGGAGGGCAAGAAGCAGTTATGTCGGCACAACAAATAGCCGGACACGGATGTAGCTTTGCACAAAAAGAGAAGGTGGGGAAGAGAGCAAAAACCAGGGGATGTATTTCACGGCGAATCCAGAAGGTTCCGAACGGAGCTTGAGTAGGGTTTCTGGTACTTTCTTATTCAACTCCTTGAGGATATGGGAAAGAGGTCTGCTAATTCCCGAGGTGGGGACGGCGTCATCTTCAACTTCAAGATTCGTTTCGTGCGGCTGTTTGGCACTGTTACTGGAGTTAAGAGTACGGGAGGAAGAGGAAGAGGAAGAGGAAGAATCGAAGGGCTTGGCGGAGAAATGACGACGGTGGAGGTGCAACTGAAAACAACAACGTGTAGCAAGTTTTGACGGACTTTTGGCGGCCATGGTTGATGTTTCCGGTCCGCCCAAAGGCTAAAAGGTCACCCCCAACCCCAAGCCGACACCCACTCGATCAAGTTACTCCAACTTCGCCTTGGTAGGCTATGGACTATGTATATTCGTCCCCCACAACAATCCGTGTTGGGCCATAGGCTAACCCAGAGCTTCCCTATTTCATTGGGCCTCACACCGCTTTTCGTCTATGTGATTTAATGCCGTATATTGGGGCCTGCAGTCTGTTATGGCCGCGAGACCGATAAACCAGGACGCGGTGAGACTGATTACTATTTTGCAGTGCAGTAGTTATTCAATTCAATAAAGGTTTTTAGTTGTATAATATCAAATATATTCTGTTTATTTTTCTATCAATTTTCTTCTTTATTTTTTCTCTTTTCTTTTACTTATCTTTACTATATTATTAAATTAATAAAAAATTTTGATTGCATAATGTCAAATTATACAATTATTTTTATTTTATTATTTTTTAATCTTTTTGTCCTTTCTTTCTCTCTTTTCATTTTCTTTTTTTTTAACTTATTATTTTTAATTTTCTCTTGAATTACCCTTTTTTTTACAATTCTTTTGGTCATTTTTTATTTTATCATTTTAATAATTTTTATATTTTTATTTAAATAATTTATGTCTATGATTTAACATACAATAATTTAATAATTTATAAATGAATTTTCAGATTGTGCAATTTTTATTAGTAACTAGTTATCTCCATAAATTGACTGCTTTCCACGTGATCTCTAGATTATTTTGTATTTATTTTTTTAATTTTTATATGCATTTTAGTAGTGTTCGATGGATTAATAAGAGTTAATTAATCTGCCACAGATTATGGACCAGGCAAAGACGTTGTAAATCATTTCAACGCTAACTCCAAAACGCCCAAACATTGACCAAAGACCACCGACATTACAGGAGTAGGACTTAGCAGAATTCCAAAACCAACACTGGAGTTCCTCGGCTATTTAAGAAGAGAGAGAGACTGGAATTTATGGGACGATGAGGAGTCAAGAGAAATTAACAAGAGCCAATTGTCGAACGTTGACGGGATGGCAGTCAGACGGAGGTCCGGCATAAGCCCTGTAAGCAAGGACAGCGTCAACGGCTTGGGTTGGATGGAAGGCATCCCAGAAAACAAACTGATTCCTGTTGGAACAAGGAGGGGTCCACGGCATGCAGGTGATTTGCCCCTGGTTCCTCCCTATCCCACAACACGCTCTGTCCGCCACCTTGAACCCGTACCCCTGCGGATTGTTGAGTATGTCCCCAGTCGCACCGTAAGTGTTGCCATAGACGAACATGGATCCTGGATGAGTGCCGTTGTTCATGATATTAACGAGCGACAGCAGGCCTTGGTTGAAGGCACCCAGGATTTGGTTCACATAGTCGACGCACCTGCCTGGAGGGGCTAGGCCCGTGGACAGCTGGTTTGGGATGCATCCCAGTGGCCCTAGTCCACCCACCACAAACTTGCGAAGGCCGACGCTGTAAAGCGAGCCAAGTTGTCGAGCGTAGTGGTTGAGGAGAAGGCTGGCGAACTGGGAGGGATTGTAATTGAAGCTTGAGGGATAGATGTCTGGCAACAGATAGTTGTTGATGTAGTCGTTGCTCCCGAAAACCAGCAAGGCTATGGATTTTGACAGGTAGTTGCTCAAGTTACCACCGCCCATCATCGTCCTTAGTTCACTCAATGTCGTTTCGAAGTTCATTACTTGTTGACTCAGCGAGTACCTTTGTCCCTGTACTTGTCTTGTGTTAGTTTCTCGTACTCGTCGATCATCGTCACGATCATCACGGGCATACAATATGATCAAATTAAATTAAGGAATGAAAATGCTTGCATACATAGTGTTGGCCAGTTTCATCGAGGATGCCAGCAGCCGCGGAAGCGTAATTAACTCCTCTGAGAATTCTGGGTCCAGTGGTGGCGGGATCTGCAAAGGGAGGAGGCGATGCAATACCCAACCAGGCGCCTCCAGTCCCACACACACACCCGTCAAATTAAAAGAACAGAACGTGCTAATGGTAGTCTACTTCTCATCAAAGGGCCGGGATATTGGCACACACATGTACGTTGTAGCGAAGCGAGAGCACCGATGATGATTGATGAATGTATAATATGTATATAGATAAGAGATGGGTACTGTAAGGTAGAGCGTACCGAGATAATCGACAAAAGTATTTCCATTGGAAAATCTGCCGGTTGGGCCTGCGCTGAAATCCACGCCGTAGGGATAGTAGTTTGATTTGGCAATGGAGTTGAGGAAATTGTTATTCCCGTTATCTACCAAAGAATCACCGAACACGAACAGTGCTGTCACCTGCGCAGCCCCTCTTTGATCAACCCTGCTTCTGTTCCTACTGCTGGTGTTGTGTGATGAGCAGGCTGCATCTTTAACAACCATTGCTGCCATCAACATTATCGCCGACTTAACCCATTTACCACCCATCTCCCCAGCTCCAACTGATCCTTTCAATTTCGTATATTTCTATTAATATAAGGAACTGATTGATCGATAAATCTTAGTGCTCCACTCCATCCGTTCGCAACCGCTTGTTTGTATTTATCATGTAAGCAATTTCCATGATATGATCCTTTTCTCCATGCTTTTCCAGGCTTTTAGACTGCTTATGTCCTTTAACATTTCAAAACATGAATCTTAGAACCGTCGCCCTCAAAACTCACGTGAACTATGCATGCATATGAAATCATCGTCAGTCTATCTTCTCATTTTTACTTTTGCTTCTAATTAATTGGGTATTCTCTACAATTTACTTGTTATTACCGTGAGAGGCCCTAAAACATTAAGTATGTAATTTGAGGCTCAAATTGTCACCATTTATTCTTAACTTGCGGTAAATGCACATTCGGTACCAGTATGTATAAAATTTAAAATATATTTTATTGTGTAAATATATATATATAATTTATATCGCATAAATTTTTAAATCATTTGTATATGTATTATCTTTTGTAATTTTTTATCTAGTAGAATTTGCTAATTGTACACACACACACACACACATATAAATATATATTATGAAACATAAATAAGGTATAAAAATTTGAAAATGAATGTTAGTACATTTAAAGAATCAAAACTAAGGTCATTTGAAATATATATGGAACTTACATGAATGGGGTGTTAATATCGTAGGAGATTAAACAAATGTGTGTGAAGTAAATGTTGGTAAAAGTTATACATTTACCAAACATAAATAGGGATATTTTTTGTAATTAGATTGTGAGGCCAAAAGTTGGTTTTATAAGGGACTCTCGTATTGTTAATAGTATAGATATTTATTACTCCCTCTATCCTATTGGTTGCCACATGGATCTCTTAAAAACTTTATAATCAAGCACAACAAAAGTGTTATTAAATAGGGACGGAAATTTGGAATGGTCAAAAGATCTTCTCAACTTTGGACAGTTTTGGGATAAATTTTATCTTCTCAACTTTGGACAGTTTTGGGATAAATTTTGTCACAAAGTTACCATTCTTGGTCTTGGTAAAATGCTGTAGCAAAGTTGTCCCTATTGGGGGTGGGGTGGCAACCGTTGTAGAATTTAAAACAATGTGTAAATGTTGTCCCAATTTGAGATGGCTTTTCAACTATTGTCTCAAATAGAGATGGTACTTGCCATCCGTTCTAGAATGTAGGGATTTTTGGCCTTAAGCTATCTCTATTAGAGATGGCTTAAATGAACTATCCTAGAATTTGAGACATATTGGCTAATGCTGTTCTTATTTAGGATGAATACTATAGACTGCCATAGTTCAGGGATGGCTTAGATAAAGCTAGCCTAGATTGAGACGATCTTTCTTAACTTCCCAAAACTTTGAGACAACTTATGTTTGATTGTCCCATTTTAGGCCGACGTTGGGATGAGGAAAAAGGTGTCTCAATTTGCAAAATCCTTTTAAATCTCTACCCATTCATTTATTTTGTAAAAAACACAACCCATCCTTCATATACTTGTTCCATTGCGTCTAGAAAGCCTTTTCTCATATAATTGTGGTGTGGCTATTATTAATTTTGTCTATTATTTATGTTATTTTTAGTTATTTTTCTTAAAATATATTGTACATACACAAATGAATATGAGCCCTTAATATATAGTCCATTTTATTTGTGGGGCAATGGTAACTCAGTTAGGAGTGGATGAAGAGTGTTATTGTTGACTTAGTGTGTGAGTGCTTTGTGATTTTGTATATAGATAATAAGAGGTAATGTCGAAAATTGCATATGCTACCTAACTATGATATATTCTACATATATATACACACACACATATATATTGTTGATGATGTGATATATTAATTGGTTAGTGAACTTGTAATGTTAGAGTTTCGCAGGAAAGAAAAAATGCTTAGGGCAATTAGGCTGCAGGTGTACAAAAAAAATCAACCAAGGCATTACGATTGGATATCAGAATTTGAGAATGATGTGACTGAGTTAGTAAATTGGACTAGAGCGCAATACGACTAATGGGAGTAAGATTAGATATCCATTCTTTTGGTGTTAGAATAGCAAGTTTTTAGAATTAGATAAAGTGAAGGTTCACTTTTTCAAGAATGGGTTCTGTAGCAAGTATTTTAACTAGATAAGCTATGGTGAAGTCTCTCTTTATGGTTTATTAGTAGAAGAATTGAATAGTCATTTTGCAACTTCAAACACTCAAGCTGTAGTATGAATTGGAAATATCATATGGTGTACAATGTAGCCAACTATCATGTTGGGGCAGGAATGGAGGTGCAAGTCCATCATATGTATAGGAGTTAGGACAAAGTGATGATTAGGAGGATGCAAGAATATGAAGCCAATATGTTGCGGGCCCAAATGACACATTTTTTGATGTTCTTCGAGTGGCTGATGAGCCTTTGTACAGTTGATGTGAAAATTTTTTTCAACTATTGGCAGATGCAAGATTAGTGAATATTAAGGTGCAACATAACATATCATAGAGTTGCTATGAGTACATAAGTAAACTATCGGGGAGATGCTCCTAAGTGCCAACAAGATGCTGCCAAATTTCTATAACGCTAAGCAGTTGAGCAAGGAGTTGGGTGTTTTATTAATGATATGCTGTTTAACTTTAATAGATAATAAGGGATACTAAGGGCATTATGATTGTATATGTACATTTTCACTTAGATTAATAAAATATTGATCCTTTTATGTCAATATTGTGGCAAGTATTTCATTCATGTAAATTTTGAATGGCATAAAATATTGCATATACTCATGTGATTGAGTTAAAAAACCTTATTCATAAAGAGTTATGTGATTGAGTTACAAAACTTTATTCATAAAGAGTTATGAACATGGACACGATTTTGTCTTAGTGTGCAATCACTAAAACTAGTTTGAGAGTCACAAACAATCTAAAAGGCATTAGAAAGTCGGTACGACTAACATATCTTATATTTGTATGGTGAGTATTATGTTGTTCAATATAAGATATTGAGAATGAATGTGTGTGAATATATCATTAGAGAGTGAGCATTTGGAAAATGACTCTTATGATAAAATAGACACATAGAGTTCACTCTTAACTGTCAATATCTTACTTTGTAATTGTGTTAAGTGCGTGTGGACTTTAGACTTAATATGCATGGTTGTTATATCTATATGACGATCAATGTGTCATTAAGGCATTAAGGACTAATACTTATCCTGGTATGAAATAATGTCATGAGTCTAATGTGCAATTGCTCAAGCATATATGGAGGCGTGCACGTATTTACTAAGGAATTTGTCTTTTTGTAAGTTAGTAAGGCATTAGTCTTATGTTGTTGATATTCCACGAGATGGAAATCATAGGTTACGGTAATGATTGATTAGAAAAGAGTTTTGCTAGAGGCATTAGTCTCATGAGGGAACGTTAATTAGTTATATGATCAAGTTTGAGAGTTTGAATAAATGTATGATTGCGCCCAATTGAGATAAAGGAAGATAAAAGGTTTATACAGCATGGTATTTATGATTGAGAGAGTTCATATAATCTATTCACTTCATCTTAATTGGGCTACTATATGGGTTGTAAGCTAGGCATTACCTATGTCCTTTAGACTATATTCGTTGCTAATTAAGGATGCACTTATAAAGTTACACACAAAAGTTTGAAATGTACGACAAATGTTAAATTGGTAAATCAAATAAGGCTTGAGAATTCTCAAGGAATAATCTATGTGGTAGCAATTGGATTGGAACTAATAAATTACCTTGATATTTGTTAGTAATGAGATTATTGATTGAAAGCATAATGGACCTTTAGTTTAATTAATGAAGATTAGTTAAATTAAGAGATAAGATATAAGTGAGCTTTAATTGTTAATGGAGATTAATGATTAAAAGGTGAAGAGGGTTGCAATTATTAATGGAGATTAATGATTGAGGGACCATAGGATAGGAATTATTGAAAGTATGAATCATATAGGAAACCTATTGAGGCCATCACTAATGTGTCTTAGATGTCTTAACTATATATACATGTTTAGAAGAGTTTAACACACACAAGTAACTTGAAAATTTGTGCATCTCACCCAGAAAGAAGAGGAAACCCTTCTAGTCACCCCTCTTTCTCTTCTTGTTATAATAAGCCTTCTTGCTTAAAAGGTATTTTGAGTAGGAGCTTTGCGAAGGCATTTGCAAAGTGAAGAAGGAGCTAGTTGTCATTCTAATTGTATGAATGAATTATATGTCAAGGTTTAAGGGCTACGATTCAAAGGATTGCTAGCACTTGGAATTTGATTCACATAGGTATTATTTTATGCATGCTTATATATGCAATTTCTTGCGTTTTATATAACAAAAATAGATGGGGTTTGATGCGTTTGCTTCCATTGCATGTTTTTTTTTATGTTTTTAAGATTTGAAGTTTGAATTTTGACATTCTAGACCCTCGTGAAACCCAACAACTTCCTATAGTGAAAATTGATTGTTGCAAATCTAGATGTATATTGTTTAGGAAATGTGATAAGGGTCTCAAGAATTGTAAATTTTATAGAGAAGCAAGATACAAAATAAGGTAGGATTATTCATTATGTGAGAAATGGGTTCCACATTCATGATTAAATTATTTACCTTTGATTCTAAGAATGCTGTGGTTATATGCATCTACTATGACCGTAGAGCACATGACAGAATATGAACGACAACGTCGTTGAGAGTTCTTTGTACCACCGTCGGATGCAGAGGCATGGAAACACTTGATAGGACAAAACCAAATTTTATAGCTAAACCACATAATCTGCTTTTAGGCCTCTATGTTGATAGATTTGTACGATTTAGATTAGATGATTAGACCTAATCTTGTTGGCATATGATCGTGACAATATATAACCTACCTCTAGGAATGTGTATGGTAGCTATATACATGTTCCTCATATTAGTGACTCCCAGACTTGTAAACCCTAAACAACCAATAGATGTGTATGTCTAATCACTTATTGACAAATTGTTGCAATTGTAGTGTGAGGGAGTTATGACATATGATGCTCACAATAATATACTTTAGAATATGGGTGGCGCTTATGTGGATGATCAATGACTTACCAGTTTATTTAGTGCTCGGTGGCTGGAATGTAGGTGAAGTTATGGGTTGTCTAATTTATTTAGACTACAATAGAGCGTTTTATCTATAAGATGGGAGTAAGGGATGTTACTTTGACCACACTGACAATTTATGCTAGGCTTAATCCATTTAGGATGAGTAGGCAGAATTTCATTAAAGGTCATGTTGAGAGGAGAGTTGTGTCTCTAAGGGAGTTAGATGAGCAAACATGGTAGCGTGTTGGCCATATTTCCTACATGGTTGACAACCTAAATGCATAGGTTTCTGGTTATGGGGTTAAGCATATATGGACTAAAAGGAGCATATTTCTAGATTTATCATATTGAAAGACAAATCTAGTTCGACACAATTTGGATGCCATGCACATAAAGAAGAATGTGCTTGATAATATTTTCAACATGGTGCTCAATGTGGGGAAAATTGAAAGACAATTTGAATGCTTATAAGGATCTTGGAATTTTATTTTGGGCCAAGTTAGTGGTACTAGCAAATACTGATGGATCGAAACTAAGGACTACTTACACGCTTAACTAGGATAAAAAAAAACGTAAGTTGTGTAAGTGGTTAGTTGGATTGAAGTTTTTAGATGGATATGCTTCTAACAAAGATGATGCAAAGACACATGGGAGTTGAAGTTATATAGCATGAAATCCCATGATTGTCATGTTTTCATTGAACGATTGTTGCCCATTACACTTAGAGAGATGTTATCTAAATATGTGTGGAATGCATTAGCTGAGGTGAGCTTGTTATTCTAATAGATGTGCATACCCATGCCAGGGAGACTCTACAAGACATGAATGAAAATGTGACATTGCTCATCTATAACTTGAAGAAAATATTTCTTCCCACATTTTTCGACTCTATGGAGCATTTGATAGGGCGCTTGACATGGTAAGCCTTGTGCAGTACAAAAGGATGTACCTTTTTAAGAGGTTAGTGCGTAACATGTGTTAATCGAGTACTAAGCACTACTTTTGTTTAACTTGGTCGTGGTGGCAAATTTTTGCACAGTTTGAAAAAGAGGGTTTAAACAAGGCTAATATGGAAGCACTGATTGTAGAGGTTTACATTGTCGAAAAAATAGTCTCATCTTCCACCACTTATTTTGAGCCAAATGTGGCATCCAAGTGCACAAGGCCCCCACATAATATAAGCCCAAATAGCTCAAAATTTTCACCCCAATTCTTTATTTTCAATTACCTGGGCAAACCATTTTGTATGCAAAACATGAAATATCTTACGAGTAAAGAGTACCACATAACTGAGACATATGTATTACTAAATTGCCCTGAAGTGGGTCCACTATACAGGTGCAGCTTTCTTTTTTTGTTGTAAGTCTTGCGATAACTATTTAATATGTTTGGGATACTTAATCTCTATTTCACTACATGCTAGATGATTCATTGAACAGTCTGACGATGTAGTAGTTGACAAAGATGGAGTTGTTGCCCAACAATTTCTCCCATGGTTTGCAACCTCTTTGAGCTCTGTTATACATTTATAATTTATGGTTTAAATTATATAGTCCACTGCAAATGGTTACAGAGTATTGGATCATATGTACTCTTGGATGTGAACAACAATATTTCGGACTTGATACTTTATAGTTCTTATTATTTTGTTTCATATTCGTGTAAAAAATAACCAAAATTAGTGATGTGTAATTAAGAAAGGATATATGTATTCTATGGCATCCAAAAAATTGCCAATAACAGAGGTATTATTATTAGGAGAATATGTCATATTAAGAGCCTAAAAATAAAGGAAATCAAGCTGGAAATTCATGTGAAATTGGCCACAAAAAAAAAAAAAACGATTATATACAGGATGTTGAAATTCTTAAAAATATAGGAATTTGATATCTTTTCAAACCCCTACTAAAACCCTAACGTAAATACAAACCTAAGAGAGAGAGAGAGAGAAATCAATTTTTCAACCCTAAGAGAAGCAATAGCCATCTGGGGGAGAGTGGAGAATTTTCTTGGCTTTCAAATATCAAAATTCAAGGTAAATCCTTCTCCAAATTTTATGTTTTCATGCACACATATTAGGAATATTAATTTTGCATGTATAGGAATGTGAAAACCTAAAATTTGGAGGCTTACAAATAAGTTAATTCATAAAATTAGTGTAAATTTCATGTACTATGACTAGAAAACTATAGGAAGCACGTATAAGAATATTGTATGAAATTTTGAAACATGTTCCGTATTGTTTCAAAAATTCATCAACATGTTAAGTCTATCTTCCATGGTTTTTGATACTTACAAATATGCTTAAGGTCTCTTAGAATGTTTTGAAAATTGAATTTTAATGATTGAAATAGTGTAGTTCAAGAAAATTAAAACAACCAATGCCCTGCACATAAACAAGCTCGAGTCACGGTTGCTATTGTGGTCACAGAGCGTGGCGATGCAGGTGTGAGGAGTTGCCTCGCACACGTGAAGTAGGACCATGAAACAAATAGAATGTCTCGTAGATGAGCGTCCTGGGCACAACACCTGGGCATATAGTTACAGCTCTCTTGTTCGCGATTGCAGTACCTAAGCAAGAGAAACATGGAACACCTCACAACTTTGGGCAAGCCCAAAAGGCTCATACTTAAGGGATTGAGGTTTGGGGTCATGGAGTTGCACTATGGGTATTGGACAAAATGTGACTTTAGAGGAATTAAGACTAAATATTTTAATTTTGACACTACAATAAGTTTAAACACACTGCCTAAGAAGTAACATGGCATGGGAAATAGTAATTGAAAGAATCCGAGTAAGAATACTTATTCCATTATTAACCAGAAACTAAACGGATCATGAAATAAGACATTTAGGATGCACATGAGACATCTAAAGAATGGAGTATTAGTTGAACTAAGTATTAAATAGAGATTGCGTGATTGAATAGGGAACAAGAAAACAATAATTAGGATTAAGTGACGAGTAAGTGGTTACTTTCTGGTAGTTATTGTAAAATGTTTTTGAACTTATATTACAATTCAATTAAAATTTTCTGCATATTTAAAATTAATTCTGAATAATTTTGTATTGATAAACGCATGATTTCAATACATAGATTTTGATGAAATTAAAACTACTTATTTCCTTCATAACACTTGGATGTGGGTTATTTATGAAACAAATTGTGTTACATTGTATATTTGGAAATTGACATACGTACAATGAATGTGAAAAACTCACTTATGGGATGTCGATAATAGTGTGGAATGAATTCTACCCCACTAATAGGGTAATAGATTAGAACTTATTCAATTGGGGTAAAAGTATTGGGATTAATAGCGGGTGAAACTGATCTATATCCTTATCAATTGGGATATAATAAATTGGAATAGCTCCCAATTAAGGTTGAAGCACTTGGGCCACCACGGCGAAGTTGATATCATATAACTCTTCTTAATTGGGGAGTAGATTAAAGCCTTGATCAACAAAAATAAGTACACAAAGTATGTATCCCCATGAACTGGCCTAGAATCGAGGATACATGAACCATGAGAATGAAGAAACTAACAAATTATTTGTGAAATGTCTTTTTGCAACTGTTACTAAATGTGAAGTACTAAGAATGTGTTTTATGCAAATTATCATTTTTCTTGCTCACATCCTATAAAAACAAAAAGCGCAGGAGGTATAATTTACTAGGTGACTCATCGCTCATAACCTTTAGCTAATGTGTTTGCAGGGGAAACTAATAGAAAGGAACATACGTGGGGATGGTAGCAATAGGAGGATGAAGATTTAGCCATATTGATTTGATTTCCCATGTTTTACCAGTTATTAAGAGACTTCTCATGTAATAGCTACGTCACTTCATTTATGCTATTAATGGATTACGAATGTTATACTAGCTATTATGTTATTTCCTTTGGATTATTATGGATATTATTATTAGATTAGTTGCTATGATGCATATTGGTTTTGAGAATTCTGGCATGTCATAATCTTGGATTTGAGACGTGACAGAATATTTACATAATTTTAAAATAAAACTATATAAATATTTATTTTATAATAAATAAATTAAAGATCAATTATACATGTTCATTCAAGTACTTACTAAGTACATAAATGTATAATTTTTGTATGAAGTATAAATATTGTATACTTGTATAGATATTAAAGTTTTGTTATTTGTCTAATTATATATAGTCATGTAACAAAATATATAATAATTAATTAAACATTTTCAAATAATGTTATTTTTCAAAAAATGTATGAATTATCATTATTGAATATAAAACAAAATAATAAAATGGCAATTACATTCCATTTTTATTCCCAATGCCATTTTTGTGCATACCAAGCGAATGACATAGTAAATCATCTCATTCCTTTTCTAATTTCATTCCATTCTTAAATTAATTTCATTCCTACCTTATTCCATTTATGGATACCAATCATGGGCTAAAGTGGTGAAATGATGATACCATAGTTATTTTTAATTTTACAATTGGTATGAATATTTATTAGGGATTCATCATTTCATTAGGAATTAGTACTCCCAAATATAAGGAATATCCATTACTTCCCGCAACATGGTTTTACTCATTGCCACACTACTGGGAATTATATATATATATATATTAAAAAAATTAAAATTAATTAATTATATATATATATATTACACAAGTATACCTAAAATTAAATATATACATATTTATTATCAATATATATACGTACTATCTTATTTTTATTTGTGACAAATTAAATATTCGCTAAATATGTAAAATATTTATTCATATTTATGTATCCATGCACACAAACACCCCCTGAACAAAAAGATATAATTTAACACAATCTAATATATACTATAAAAGCTATAATTTTTAGCAATAATATAAATATTTTCAAATATAGCATATGTTGGTATACTTAATATAATGGACATATATGTACATATATATATATATATATCATAAACATTTAGTATATTATTTGAAAAGGTAGCTAATTTAGTAATGTCAATTACAGATTTATTTTTCAAATAATGAATATCAAAATAAAGTTAAAAATAAAAACTATATAAATATTTATGTTACAATAAACAAATTAAATATCAATTCTACATGTTCATAGAAGTATCTACTAAGTAATTAAATATATAATTTTTGTATGTAGTATAATTATTGTATATGATGTTCTACAAATATTGAATATTTATTATACTTCTAAATATATAGTCATATATAACAAAAAATATATTGATTAATTTAATTTTTTGAAATAATATTTGTCTTTAATTCATTGTACTTATTTTTAATTATAATTCTTATATATAAAATAAAATAATAAAATGACGATTTCATTCCATTCTTATTCCTAAAACTATTTTTGATGCATACCAAACAAGGGATATAGTAAATTATCTTATTTCTTTCTCAATTTCATTCTATTTTTAAATTTATTCTGCTTCCACTTTGTTTTATCTATACATACCAATTATGCGTTAAAAGATTCAGTCAATCATAAAATGAATACACACAACCATACATTAGTTAGGTAGAAATGGAGAGACGAAAGGTTATCTATGAGAATTTTGAATCTAGCAATTGTAATTCAACAGCATTTGCTGCCTTTTCATGGAAAATTTATGATGGAGCCATACAGGAAAGTTACTTTTTAACTAAAATTTTATGCAATTATTTTTCTCGTATGACAAAATTTTGTGGGGCGTCAGATCACGGCAAAAGCAAGCGTTTATGTGCTTTGCTCAGGCCATGCATGCGTTTCTGCGCCTTTTGCTTACAATAAAGCCGAAGCTTGCGCTTCGCTTCTGTTTCAAGAAGCACGCGTCTATACAAATATCACACGCCTTTGCTTGCACATTCGTATGCGCCGCCAACGGAATTAACAAAAATACTGTATCATACTTTGATGCTTAATGTGCTACTTTTATCGCCTTTTAATTTTATGCGCAATATTTCTTGTATTTGTGCTGATTAAAATATTTTTGCAAATTCTAAATTTAAGGACACTCTATCCATTTAAAAATTAAGATGAGTTAGGGCTTCAAGGCGGAAGTTTAAAAAAAAAAAAAAACCCTGAGAGAGAAACAGAAAATAAATGAAGGAAAGAGAGAATCTCGACCTAGAAGCCTGATCTTGAGCAAGGGGCACTTTTGATCAATGGGCGAACATTACCCTAGAGGCAAAAACTCATGCTAGGGGCCGAAAGCTTAGCCCAAGAGGCAAAAATCCAACCCAAAGGCGATCTCCCAGGGCGGATTCGGTCTGGAGGCAAAGTTGGCTCGACAGCCAATGTTGACATTACTTAGACAAAGTTCAAAAGCCGATCTTAGAACAGCCAATTTTAGCTTTAGTCACTGATAACATGTAACCTAAATATAGCTCCTATAATTAGCCCATAAAATAGACCCACAATAATATAATGAATTCTAAAATAGAGTATGTTTGATTACCCCTTAATTTTTCCATATACGCACAAGATAATTTGAATAATTATATCTAACTACCAAATATGTAAAAGGAAATGTCTGGGTTCAAGATAATTACAACATATAGGAATGAAGTCGGGGTAATTATCTCTAGTGACAAAATACACAAGAAGAGACTACAGAAATTTATTGGCACGACTTCGGAGGCTCTTCGTATAAATATCTTTAATTGCAGTAGGATTAGAGACAAGTCAAGATGCAGACTCATATTGCGCTGCATTACATTAAAACAGTAACAGAACTTAAAAACCCTCATCTCGCGTACTAAGTCATTGGTTGAACAGCGTAAAATTTGTGATTAATCAAACGAACTTTATAATTTCAGATCACATAAATTATTACTACTAGATTACTTTCTTGGCCTTGTACATCAATTAAAGATAATATAGTTAACAGATGTACACATAATTAATTTGGTTGTCCCAAACCCTACTTCGATCGCTTGGTAATGTTTCCAGATAGTATTAAACAAATTGAGTGGTCATCACACCTACTTGGGTTAAGCTTTGGTGCCAAAATCCGTTACTCGAAACCAGTGAATTCACATGATCCCCTCATCGCTAAGAAGAACGGCGTATTGGGTGAAAAATACGAGTTTTGGTGTTTATTTGAAGAGTGCTTAGATCGACTGGGCGTGGTTGGCAAGATAGGACGGTTGACTACTTTAGTTAATCACTATAGAGGATGAACAAATTTAGCAGTTGACGAGAGAAATATGGAATCTTACTTGCAGACTAGGATCTAGGATTGATTATATACAAACACCTTAGATATCTATTTTATAGGTCGATTTTGAAGTGGAGAGTTCTTTATGATTACTTGTCACCTTATCTACATTTAATTTAACTAATTAAACTTAAAACAACTTCAGTTTAGAAAAATATCTGTTACAAAATAGCTAAATGTTAGGAATATTGTTTTAAATACATCTTATTTTTGAGCTAAGCAGTAGAACAAATTTAATAAAATTTGCTGTAAAATAAATTTGAAGCTAGCAATTGCAGCAGAACAATTTGGTCCAGTTTATGACCACCACACGTAGACAAGCTAAACCGCGAGGGTAGAGGTTGGGATTGTAGCTCCACTGGCCGGTAATGAACATGACGTATTTTCCCCATAACATAGAATAGGAACTATCAACCAGAATGGAAATGATGAATGGTACAACAGGTGTATGAAACGGCCTTTTGATGGTTCCCTGAACTATGAGGCTTGTGGTTGTTAAACTCGGGCGCCCATACGGGAATGAGATGCGAACTCCGGGGCACAAGGGCTATGAGATGTATGGTTGCAGGACCTGTATATATTATATGTACGCTAATAATGATGCACGCACATAAAAATTTATTTTAAAATTAAAAGTACATGAAATTTTTTTTTAAAAGTAACATGTGTGTGTGTGTGTGTGTGTATAATGAGTGAATTGAAGGACATAGTAAATATGAAAGAAAACTATAGAATTTTATTAAAATATAACAAACAAATAAGAAAATTTATAAAATATGAGAATAAGGATACTGTAATAATTTAGCAAAGTAAAACTAAATTTAGAAATTTAGCCTTAATATGTAACTATGGATAGATAAGGACGATAAATTGTCAAAATTTGTAAGATAGATTTTTAGTATTTTTTTGGGAATTGTGTAAAAGAAAGAGAGTGATAGAGAAAAAATTTAAAAAGTGTAATGATTATAATACATGTTTTTTGAGGGGAGAAATGAAAACAAGCGTAGCCAAGGTTATGTTGGTTTATATTTTTAGGTATGTGTTTTTTTGGTGTTTTTTATAAGTGTATAAAAGTAAGATAAAGAAAGAGATAAAATTTAAAATGTGTAACAATTATAGTGTGTGTTTTTGGAATATATGAAACAAAACAAACATAGCTGAAGGATCTTTTAGAAATTTTATTAAGAAACCAAAAAAGGTCTCGCCAATTATAAAGTAGTGTAGAGATATCTATGCTATATATAAAAGTCTATATCCCTCAAAGTGTTTAACACACATTATAAAAGTACATTTATGCATTTAATTAAATACTTATATTTATTAAAAATAAGGTTAGTAGGTAATAATAAAATTCTACTTAAATGTAAACTTTTTAGTAGTTGAATACTAATAAAATTTTATTCTATCTAAACTTTTTTTATATGGTTATTTATAAATTAATTAAAATCAAAATTATAAATAGAATCCTATATTACCTAAACTACTTATATAGTTAATATAATTATTATTTATCTATATTATGTATAAAGTGAATAATTGCTTTTTAATTAAACAATATTAAATTTGTTGGAGGATATTAGCTCATAACTATATCAATTAATAAATATAAAATTACTTAATGCGTTCAAAATTACAAAAATATATTTCAATTAAACCAAATTACAAAAGATGAAAATAAATAGCAATACAAATAATGTTGTGGCAATGGGTTAAAATTTCACATAAATAAATAGATCATTATCACAAAAAAATATTATTATGACATAAACAATATGTTGTAAACTATTTTAAACTTGCAAAATTTACTATAAATTTTGTTAGATATGTGATATTTATTTGACATAGATTAATTTCATTCAAGTTTAATTATTAGTAATGTAATGCTATAGAGGCAAAATAACAATTATAGATATGAGGCATTTGATTCTAAAGATAGATATACTATTTGTTTAAAAACTTATTAGTAAATTCACCTAAACATATTATTAAGAAAACATATTTAAAATATTATAGCAAAAAATTTAATTATTTGGAATATAATAGTGTAGAGACAAAATAACGTTTATTAAATATGAAACATTTGATTGAAATAATCAATTATACAATTTGTTTGAAAACGTATTAATAAATACATTTGAATATAATATTATGAAATTCATTTAAAATATAACAAATAAATTCATTGTATGAGAAATGAAATGATATGTTAGAAAAAAGATAAATTCATGAAAGAATATTCTTAATATGAAAAGCGGAAACATTCAAAGAATGTTGTAAAAAATAGTCAAATTTAATATTTAAGTAATTCACAAATGTTAGAAATCTAAGTTAGTGCCCCCTTGTTTTGCCGCTTGGAGACAAGATCCCAAGCACAAAGATTCCAAGAGGTGTTAGCAAGTACGTTTGTGAATGAAAGGTTCGAGAGGACTTGGATTTAGGGGAGGAACCAAAGAGTGTAGTATGGCTTCGAATTTGGTGGACTTGAAAGGACCAAGAAACTCAAGTAAGGTTTGAAATTGTGATCCAGACTACTCCGGATCAATCTCATATCAAGATGATCAACATGGATGCACATTGGAATTATGATCAAGTGGACCTTGATCAATTATGCCAATTTGGATAAGCCTGTGAACAATCTAAAATAATGATCACAAGATGGCAGATTGATCACCAATATGCAATCAATGGGATGAGGATTTGGATTTACAATCACATGAGTCCCAATTGGTAACCTAGGCGCACGATCGACAAGGTAGTGCATTAGAGAAGCTATCGTAGCAAGTACAGATCAACATTGATTGACCTAAACATGATGCACTCATGCCTAGATCAATCATGCAAAGTTGAAGAAGCGATATTTTTGTTGAACTTCATGTTTGTACTTGTTTTTAGACCTTTGTTAAGCCTTGCACGACCATTTTAAAGATAGGCCCATTAGGGTTAGGGTTGGAAGGATATAAATATCTATCCTCTTGGTTTGTAGAGAAGTTTTTGCCACTTTTACATTTGAATGAAGACATTTGTTCTTCTTTTTTTATACTTGGGTAATAAAGTGTTAACAAATTCAACTCAAGTATGAAATCAGGACATTCAGCAAGTTTTTAGTGGTTTATGACCGACTCCTCTATGGCATGAGTGTAGGTTTTTCCAGTTGTTCCATTTCAATTTGATTCCTAGGGTTCGCCCAAGTGAACTAGGTTTTTGTTCGGTTGAAATTGGCTTCAACCTCACTATTTATCATTCCTCAACCATAGTTTGATCCATTTTGGTTTTGATTTCACATCAATTGGCATAAAAGGAGATTAATTAGGTTTCTCAATTCGGTTGATCGGTTGAGGTACCAATTTCTTGTTCTTCTCCATTATCTATTTTTATTCTCCATCCTATTCATATTCTTCCCCATTTATTTTTTTTAAAAAATTATATATATATATATATATATTTTTTTTTTTTGGTGGCATTGCTACGTATGTCGTTATTTGGGTACATTTTTTTTTTTGTGATTCTTACATTGGGTAATTTGTGAGATAATTGAATTTTAAAAAATGAGGAACTAAATTCATACAAAAGAAAGAAAGAAAGAAAACAACAGTACAAAAAAAGAGAAGGAAAATCATTGGATATTATCGCTGGGATTGTGTTAATTTTTGCCATAATTTTGAAGTGCAATAGATCTCAAATTGAGCTAGATCAATCGCATCGTTGTGTTGCAATTTTACCCTAGTTGTTGAATCTATGTTACCAATCGATTGCAATTGCAACTGATCAATCGCATCCTAGCTCGATTGACCATCATCAAATTCGATTGATTACATTGCCAATTTTGGGAATGATTGTGTGCATTGTGCGCACCTGCCCTGCAAGATCGACCAAGCTGCCTTTCATTCAAATTGACTTGACTTGCCTCGAGATCTATCACAATCTTTGTTTTTTAGCCTAGATGTATCTTACTTACCTCTAAGTTGATCCGAACTCCATTTTTTGGACTCCTAAACCCTTTTTCATGATTTTTGTTAGTAATTGAGCTTAGGAATTTTGTCAAAAATTTCAAGGCAACATCAATTAAGTTGGGTGAGATTATTTTGAGTGTTGAGTGCACACATGAGGGTTGTGAGCTTGTAAGATATTCATTTTTGCATTCTTGTACATGTACTTTATGCTTTCACTTTTCCACTACTATGTCCAACAGATGAGCAAGTTCGGGTGGGGAGATCTACGACATGAAGATGATGTTGGAAGCAACTAAAGAAAAGATGCAGGGACTTTCTAGAACGATGGAAAGAATGCATGACTGCTTAGAGAGGGTTGAGGCATCCTAAACCACAACGGCACATGATGAACCATCACCTTATGGTGAACAGTTAGAGGTCATAAACATAGACCAATGGCGGAACGATGGTCCTTAAATGAATGGGAGCATTAGGTCTTGACAGTGTTTAATTGTTACTAGTACTTATAAAGTTAGAAGTTGAAGTTCACAGTAGTGGAGTTTACTGATTACATAGTAGTATAGTGGGAACAATTGACAATGAGCCGTAGGAGAGTCAACGAAAGACCTATTTGCACTTGGATGGAATTGAAGGCGGTTATGAGGTGGTGATTCATTCCCTCACACTAGCTTAGGGATGTGTACCAAATGTTGTGGGGTTGACGCAAGGGTTGTAAAGCATAAAATGTTACTATAACGAGCTAGAGTTGATGATGATGAGGGCCAATGTGGTGGAGGATAGAGAAGCCGCCATAACTTGATTCTTAAGTGGGTTGTATCGTGACATCACTAACATGGTTGAGTTACAACACTATGTGGATTTGGATGAAATAGTTTAAAAGGCCATCAAGATAGAGAAACAACTTAAAAGGACGAATTGTAGTGGAGCTCTAAACATAGTGGGTCTTAGGGTTTCTCCTCTTGAGGATGATTGAACCTCCATGGCTAGTTCTACTAAGGCTAAAGCGGCACCTAAAGAGGGTATATCGGTGATAGTATTTCATCTTACCTTTCGTATTTCTCATAATCATGTCATTGTGTGTTTTAAATGGCTAGGCAAGTGTTTTAAATGGCTAGGAAAGGACACTTTTCTAATTAGTACTCAAACAGAAGGACTATGATCTTGAATGGTGCATGTGAAATTGTGATAAATGAGGGAGAGAGAAAAAATGAGGATGAGCGAGTTATTAGGATTGATGGAGATGTCATTGAGGAGATGTATGAAGGGGAAGAAAGGATTAACATAGGGAATGTGAGAGTATTTAACACGCATGCAAAAGAGGAGTAGAATAACGAATAAAAGAACATATTTCATACTCGATGCTAGGTGCATGGGAAGATTCGTAGTATGATTATTGATAGTGAGAGTTGCACTAATGTGGCCAGCAACACCTTAGTGGATATATTGAGGTTGCCTACTATAGCCCACTCTAGTTCGTATTGTTTGCAATAGCTGAATAATAGTGGTGGATGAAGGTGACCAAATAGGTGATGGTGGTGTTTAGCATTAAAATTATGTCAATGAAGTTACTTGTGATGCTATTGCAATGCAGGTCAATCACATATTGCTGGGAAGGCCATGGTAGTTTAATGGGAGGGGTGACCTTTAATGGTGTCACCAATAGGTACTCATTTCTATTTGGTGGTAGGAAGATTACTTTGATACCATTTTCCTCGAAGCAGGTGCGTGAGTATTAGGTTTATCTTTAAAAGCAATATAAATTAAAGTTGAAGAGAAATAGAGAAGAGAGAGATGAAAGTAAGAGAAGAGTTAGTGAGAGCAACTCTAATAAGAATAGTGAGTGCTTGTTAGCTAGAGGGTGAGATTTGAGGGGAGTATGTGAGATGGGGAGCACGATGATATTATTAATGTATAAAGAAAACTTGATTATTCTTGATGGAGTCACGTCTTTCCTCCTCGAGTGTATTGTTTTTCTTTTGTAGGAGTTCAGGGTGTATCTTAATGGGGGTTGCTAAGCAGATAGCCACTAGCTTGAGGAATAAGAACTGTGGGATGATACACACTGATCATGAATCCCTAGAACATTTGAAATTATAAGGTAACTTGAGTGTGATGCATGCTGAGTGGGTTGCTTTTATTGATATTCCTCAATATATGGGTAAGCATAAGAGAAGTAAGGAAATATTGTAATCGATGCATCATCTTGTAGTCACATGTTAGTACCCACTTAGGACTCTAGTGTGATGGAATTTAAGCATACTTGTAGTTTGCACAAGCTGATGTTGATTTAGATGTTATGTATGCCTAGCTCATTTTGCAAGACATGAACAACGTTGTTAGGAGAATGAATATGTGTATTTGGATGGTAGGAAAGGCGTTTCTAAGTATTCTTGGCATGAGTTAATGATTAGAAGAGCTCATAATGTTGGATTGATTGACATTTTGATGTCACCACAACTATGAGTTTAATGGAGAAGCACTTCTATTGGTCTCATTTGTGGAGATACATAGCTAGAAAGAAAGTTGTGTTTGAACTAAGTGATTTGGTTTGGGTATACTGCAGAAAGGAGAGGATTGGGGATGAAACTAACATAATAGAATTGCTAGGTAAGTATGGAGTCAGTGTCATTTTTAATGTTTGTGACTTAACTCCATTTCATGTTGGTGGCAAGAAGGAATTCCCTCGATGGAATAGCTTTACAAGAAGAGGGAAATGATGTAGACATCTAAGCCAGTGACCTCCTTGATTTGCCACTTGGTATTGTGATGAGAGCCCGAGCATAAAGATTTAAGGAGGCATTAGCAAGTTTGGTTTGTGTATGAAATGTTGAAGAGGACTTAGACTTAGGGGAGGAAGCAAAGATTGGAGGATGGTGTCAAATTTGGACTTGTAAGGGCCAAGAAACACAAGAAAGGTTTAAAATTGTGATCTAACTACCTTTGATCAATCCTATAACAAGATGATTGACTTGGGCACACATTCGAATTGCAATCATGTAAAGCTCGATCGATCACACCAGTTTAGATCAACTTGGGAACAATTTGGAATAATGATTGTAAGATGGTAGATCAATTGCCAGTATACAATTAACAGGATAAGGATCTAGATTTATGATGGTATGGGTCTTGATCGATTTGTCGGGTCGCGATCGACATGGTTGTGCATTGGAGAAGTGATCGTAGTAGGGACAGATCAATGTTGATTGACTCAAACATGATGCAATCGATTGCCTCATACCTAGGTCAATCGCGTAGAGCTAAACAAGCTTTTTTTTTTTTTTTTTGTAGAATTTCACTTTTTTACTTGTTTTTGGACTTTTGTTAAGCCTTGCACAACCATTTTAGAGATAAATACCTATATTCTTGGTTTGTAGAGAAGTTTTTTTTATTTTTTTTGCCTCTTTTACATTTGAGTGAAGACATTTCTTCTTTGTCTTTTGTAATTGTGTAGTTGAGTGTTAGCAATTCCAACTTAAGTATCAAATTGGGTTATTCGGTAAGTTTTCAATGGTTCATAGCCAATGCCTTTGTGGCATGGGTGTAGGTTTTTCTGGTTGTTCCATTTCAATTTTATTTCAAGGGCCTATACAAGTGAACTAAGTTCTTGTTTGGTTGAAATGAGCTTCAACCTTGCCGTTTATCATTCCTCAACAATAGTTTGATTAATATTGCTTCCGTATTCGTATCATTCACTTTAATATATTATAAATATACTTTTGTTAATAAGATACAAAAATACAATTACAAAAATAAAACATAAATTATAAATTTTGTGTAAAAAGACGAATGAATGATGTTCAATGACAATGTTTTGTAGGTAGATTGATACTTTTGAATTCCGATTTTGTACATATAATTCACCAAAAGAATATAAAATAAACTACTGTGTTGAAATATAGAAATAAACAAATAAGTATAATACATACAAATAATTGAAAATGGTTATAAAAAAACCAAAATGAGTACATTCATGTAGTAATTGTAACACAAATTTTATAAATTTATATAAGTAAATGTGTAACACAAAAATTTGAAAAAAAGACAATACATATTTAATAAAAAATAAATAAAATTATTGAAATGAAAGTATTATTATAAAAAGAAATATTTATTTGAAAATTTTTCTTATATTTATATTTTTTAAAAAATTTTCATTTAAAATTTTAATTGGTATTTAATTTCGTTTGACATTTTTTTTTGTATTTTTCCTATTATAATCTTATTTAATATTGGCTTTCAATAACTAAAAATTAAACTAAAATTTTAGGAATAAAACAAAAAAAATTAAAAATTATGTATTTTCATTTAATTTGTTCATAATTTCAAGTTTAGTCTCAACGAATTAGACTTAATAGTACTTGTTGATCACTCATCTTTTATTTCAAAATTTTAGTTAATTCACCAAAAACTAAAAAAAATTTTATCCCCCAAAATAATACAATGAGAAAATTAAATAAACAAAAATACGGATTAAAAATGAAAAAATCTTATAAAAGTAATTTAAAAACCACAATGCTGAAAATATCCTTTATCATTGAATTATTATTTTTATTCAAATTGAGAAATAACCCAATTTCTAAAATTTAAATTTAAACATGATTTTGTACAAATGTATAGCAAAAATTGATTAAGTAAAAAATTTTAATCAAAAATAATATTTTCTTTGAATTTTAGAATTATTGAAAATAATTTAATACTGTATTTTATATAAATTTGCAGCAATAATTTCAAATTGATTCAAATACAATTATTCTATTTTTAAAATTATATTTTTTATTCAAAATAGTTTTCTATCAATTTATGTTTTCTAATATAAAATGTTAAATTAAATTAAAACTTTATTTTACTTTAAAAGACTAGTTCTATAAATATAAATCATGAAAAGAACAAACGCAAAACAAAAGATTAAATTAAATAAAAATTAAACCATAAAACTATTAACAAAAATTGGACTCTAATTAACAATACTAACGAAAATTAGGAGTAAATAAAGAAATGCAAAAAGCTCGAGACTGAAGCCATAATAATTCAATTCTGCGTACCCCAAATTAATTTTGGTTGGATATATTCTGTATTGGTTGTATCAAAATTTTCATCTTTCTTCACTAACTAATAAATAAGTGGATAGTTAATGATGTTTGGGAGAAACTTCCACTTCAATATCTTATCCTAAGATAAGCTAAGCCAATTTGTGGTGTTCACTAACATATATTTAGCATTTCTTTAGAACTACCAAGTTTAATTATGTAAATGTAAGACCAATTCTTCCATCAAGTGGACATTTGTTACATCTGGTTGATATATGGAATCAGTATGCTTGTCAACTTCCCAATAAAACCAAATAAATCTCTAGAATCAACTCTGTTTGATTTGCCCTTCAGTTCAGACGCTGATTCTTGGTCTCTTGCTTGTCATAACCTCTCCCTGTCTTCCATCATCTCTAACACTCGGCACAAAAGCCGGCCCCTAAATGTCCAAATATTGGGGCAATGTTTTCCAAATTCTAAGAATGCTAGACTCAACACTTTCCTCCGCCTCCGAAATAAGCAGAAAGGGTGATGTTAGCATAAATAAGAAAGTGAAATTTCCGTTGTAGTTTGAAGTAGACAGTTTGTTGAAACATGAAAACAACATGATTGAACTGCCATCCTTTGCAAGCAAAAAGGGTTTCGTCTTTCATCATCTAATAAAAGCCAGGCATAGCATCCAGGTTATTCTAAATGAAGTATGAATGCTTTTCTTCAAGTCCATTTAATAACTGACATTTTCCACTAATTTTCGTGGTGATCCTGGTGATTCTTCAGGGCATCATCCGCAGGTACCCAGTTTAGTCGTTTTCCTTCTTCTTTTATTTTAGCAATTCCTTGTTTTTGTGACAACAGCCTATGCATAAACAGCATTTGACATGTGCATACACTACCATTCATCAGCTTCTCTTTGCTAGTTAATGCATTCCTGGCTTGCAGTCCTGCGTATATATCCAGTCGCAGAAATGGTCTATCTTCCTAAACATGTCGTAACTCATCTAGCCACTAGCCAGTTAGTGCTTGGCCAAATACTGACACTGCAAGTGTAAAATCAAATCTCCATGCGGTCAACAGTTCGTTTGGTCACGGGGGAAACGAAAACCAAATGGTAGAAAAAATAATTTTAGTTGTTTGGTTAGGGGAGAAACGAAAACCGAGCGAAAGAAAAAATCATTTTAGTTGTTTGTTTGATAAGAAAACTGGTAAGGAGGACAACAAGTTTAAGGAAAATGTGGTTAAGATAAAGAAAAATCACTTTCTTTGTAAAATGGTGAGAAAAACTATTTTGCCCATCTTTTCTTCTTCAAAAACTTCCATCATTTCTATTTTCTTATCTATCCACGTATCATTTCTCATAAATAATCAAAAAATCATAAAATCTGAGATTTTGAGCTTATTTTTTCTGTTTTTAATTTTTTTTCTCATGAAAATTATCCTACCAAACAACCTATGAGATTTTGAGATTCTTCAATTTTCTTTACTTTTTCTCAAATATTTTCCTTCCCAAAATTCTTGAACTAAACATAGTGTAAGAGTTTATGAAGATATTGATCGATTAACATTCTGATCTGGCTGCATTAAACGTTTTCCAGTTGAATCAATTCACCTGGACATCTAAAAAATAAATGGCACCCTTCAAAGAATCAGAAATACTCAGCTTCGATAAAATTAGCTTGAGTTTTGCCCTTCTGAGGTCGTACAGAAAATGGCTCCCCTCCTTTTACACCCTGCAATTGGAAAATTTTGGGTAATTTTCTATACTGGACCGAACGTCTAATATCTATTGCTTTGGGATTGCGACATCCCACATCCTCGGACGTGACATGTTTAAGATAATGTACTTGCTATCATCCATCACATGGCTATTAAGAGCCAAAGATTTTTAATGGCTATTAATTTTTTGTTCAATGTAGCTTTCTTCGTTCTATATTTATTCATTAGAAGGAATTAAGTAGCTTTCCGATAATGATAATGCTACACGCACGTTTTCACTGGGAAACGAAATGATTTAAAGCTTACATAATCGCATAGCTATCCTTACGCAGACCATCACAGGATCAGAAAACAATCGGGAGCTGCTGGCAGAGAAGTTGCTGAATATCTGTATGGTGTCGACTCTTTCGTCCTTACCTCTCAACGGCGAGGGCCAAAACAATAAAATTAATAATACTAGGAAGAAGAAGAAAATGCGAGGGAAATGGATTTCAGGAAAGGTTGTCTTTGCCTTGTGTATTGGGAGCTTTCTTGCAGGATCACTGTTTACCACACGGACCAGGCCACGTCCTTCTGACTATGCGCACCATCTAATCCCTGGACGTCCAGAGAAGCTAGACGCTCGTGTAAGTATGAAAAACAAAAAATTGAGTTATACATGTATTATTTGGATTCTAACTAATGGCAGCACTAATCTCAGAAATTGGGGGAGCAAAATCCAGGAGACGTTATGGCGGAAGTTGTCAAGACACATGGAGCCATAAAGTGAGCTTGAATTCCCGTGACCCACCCAGTTTTCATTGCTTTTTCGAACTCAACTAATCAAACCTTGAACTAGCAGAGCACTAGACAAAACTATCTCGACACTGGAAATGGAATTGGCCGCGGCCCGATCGAACAACAAAATGGTTGGACGACAAAGTGGGTCCAATCGCACTCTTCGCAAAGCTTTTCTAGTGATAGGAATCAATACTGCTTTCAGCAGCAAGAAACGAAGAGACTCTGTTCGAGAGACATGGATGCTTAGAGGTATTCTTCTTGTTCTCCCAATCTCTCATCGTGTTTTTCTCTCTCTAAAATTCTAATTTTAAAGATCCGATCAAATTGATTAAAAGAGAAAGGGGGATGCACGCAGGAGAGCAACTGAAGAAGTTAGAGAAGGAGAAAGGAGTGGTGATGCGATTTGTGATAGGGCACAGCGCTACACCTGGTGGAGTCCTTGATAGAGCAATTGATGCCGAGGACGCAGAGCATAAAGACTTCCTTCGGCTGAACCACGTAGAGGGATACCACGAGCTTTCTACCAAAACTCGATTGTTTTTCTCTACGGCTGTAGCAATGTGGGATGCAGAATTCTATGTTAAGGTTGATGACGATGTTCATGTGAATTTGGGTAAGTGGCAATGCCTGCTACCAACTCGTTATCGTGGATTATTATTGATCAGTGCCACTGGCTAGTCCTTGACTTTTGTTTCGGCTTCAGGTATGCTCGCGACCACGCTTGCAAAGCACAGATCCAAGTCGAGAGTTTATATTGGATGCATGAAGTCCGGACCAGTCCTTTCTCAGAAGTAAGAAGGGAAATTTTATTTTATTTATTTTTTTAAAAAAGCAAAGTGTACTGGCTGGGAGAAACTCGAGTTAAATTATACAGAAAATTTGGCAGGGGAGTGAAGTATCACGAGCCGGAGTACTGGAAATTTGGGGAAGAGGGGAACAAATACTTCAGGCATGCGACTGGCCAAATCTATGCAATCTCGAAGGACCTGGCAATTTATATTTCCATCAATTCGTAAGTGTAAATCAATACTTTTGCTTCGTTCAAGAAACAAAAACAGAGATTTAATAATAATAATAATAATAATAATTTTGCACAGAGGGATCTTGCACCGGTATGCGAACGAAGACGTCACCTTGGGTTCATGGTTCATCGGACTGGAAGTCCAACATGTGGACGATCATTCTATGTGCTGCGGAACCCCTCCAGGTACCCTCCCCACAGGATACACATCAATTGAAACGACTGCCTTTTGTCCAACACGTTCTTACTATGCATATTACGTGGATTTTTTTGTTAGATTGCGAGTTTAAATCGCAAGCCGGAAACCTTTGCGTGGCGTCGTTTGATTGGCAATGCAGCGGGATATGCAAATCAGTTGAGAGGATGAGAAAGGTGCATAATGCCTGTGGAGAAGGTGTTGGGGCTATCTGGAAGGTTGATCTCTAGTGAATTTATATGTTATGCGAGATGCATAGGTTCATACATACATTATATAGGAAAAAGCAAATGGGGCTTCAAACGTTCTTAACTACACTTTAACTGCACTTGGATTTCATTCTTGATGCTCAATAAATCCCTCATCAATCGACCTGCTTTTGTTCTTTTTTTCTTCTTTCTGGTTACCATGCTGTGTTATCTTAATTTTCGAACTTGTTTGCTATTTATTTCTTATTATTTGGGATATAATTGAATGACAAATTTGCAGCAGTTGCAATCTCTGTCTAATTTGGAATCCTGTCTTTAGTGCGTGCCTTTAAGTCTTGAATACGTGAAGAAAACAAGAAAAATTATTATTCGCCAGAATAATAAGTAACAAACATTTACAAAGAGATCATTCTTAAAATTTCCGCGGAGAATATTACCAGTCGCTCAATTAGCCCTAATTTTACTGCCTGTGCTAGTTTCTTAGCTACGTACGTAAATATGATCCCCATCTGTGAATGAATAAACAACTAAAGAATCGGTGTACGGTATAAATTTGTAAATTTACGAACACTTTGATTGAGATTTGGAGAATATTCAATTTTTTTATTTTGATTTTTTTTAAAAAAACACAAATATATAAACTAATTAAATTTTTAAACAATTTTTCGTACTTTTAATTAACTTAATAATGCAATTTTTAGAAGTAATATACTTTTGTATATATGATAAAAATATATCAAGATCTACCTGGTAATATGATTGAAATGTATTGAGATTAATTTTACTTCATGAATGTCAACTTAAAATATTGAAATAATATCTAGATTTTCAGAAGGAGAAGAAGAATTTCAAAATCTCAAATTTTTAATATTATTTTATTATATTGTTAATTATATAATTTAAAAATAAATTGCAATTTTAAAAAATAAAATTGGAAAAAGAAAATATATAAATTAAAATCAACGGATGAGAGAGTTGAAAGAAAATATAATAAAACAATTCCTGGATAAAAGTGAACATTGAGAAAGGGCAATAAAACTTTAATAAATATTTTAGTCATTCAATTTTTGGACCAAAAACGATTATTTTTTTGATCTCACGCGTTTTACATAGTAATAGATATCAAATAATATAATACATATATACGTGGAGTAATCAGGAACGTTCGGAACAAGATGGGGAAAAACAAGAAGGAAAGAAAACTATGCAATTAATTAGAGCATGAAACACAATTGATGATAGTAACATGAATTATATTGGTTCCCCGTTCAAATTAAGTTAGCTGTGGCGAATGCGTCTCCGGCTATTGTTATTAAAGACCGAACTTATTTGATAATGATAAAAATGCATTTTGGCCATCCACTAAGTTAGGTTGATGTTAATCATGTTAGAAGTGTGCTGAACTGGAGCTGGTATACTGAGCTGCCATGCTGAACAAGAATGATGAGTTGGAACAAAAAGGAAGTCGAGAACCATGCAATGTAGAAGTATTGTGTAGCCTCCACTGCAGTTCATAACCTTTCAAATCTTCATGTAGAAATAAATTATGAATATCTAGCTGCTGCAGTTGCCACCCAAGAGTTGAAGTAATAGAAAAGACGAGTTTGACAGTAGTTTGTTTAACTACAGGTTAAATATGTCATAAAAGTCAAAGCCATCAATTTGATTGTAACCTCTAGCTACTAATCCCGGCTTGAATCTCTTAATACTCCCATCTATGTTAAGCTTAATATTGTACACTCATTTATTCCCTATTGCATGGTGATCAGAGGGTAGAGGTACCAATCGCAAGTGTCATTATCCTCCCGTGCTTGATCATTGGTTCCTCCACTACGGTTCATCAAGTGCAGCTTCAGCAAAGGATGTTGGTTCTTTTCTTTTATTAAGTCCTATTAGGAAACATACATAATTTAAGGATAGTTGATCTGTGCTTAGGAATTGGGAAATAGGGTCAATGGAGGAATGTGGTGTAGTTAGTTCTTTCAGATCATGTCAATAGATATCTAGATATTTAGATAGCCTTTTTGGTCTAGATGATTTTTTGAGAGTTGTTTGATCAATAGGGGCTTAGTGATTTTCAGTAGAGGTTTGGTTTTGATGCTCTGTGGTGGCTTGATCAGAATAATTAGTGAGGCTATTCTTTGTGGCTGTGCCCTTTAGGGTTACTGATCATATGTGCAATCATAATTTATATTACTTGTCTAATGGCTGGATGAAGTAAATGATCTTGCATCTTGATACAACATGAATAAGCTTTCTTGTAGCTTAACAATGTCAATTTTCATCCATGGTGACAATACTATAGCAAGAGTTGGAAAGAAAGACTAAGCAGCATTTTAGAGTGTTGGTTAGCCTGGCAACTGAGATTAAGTTATACTTAAAATTAGACACATGAAGTGCATTAATGAGTTTGAGACATTTTGATACAAGGACTACTCCTATGTGGTTTACAACTATCTTGGTTCCATTCGGGAGGTTCACAAAGAGGTTTTTAATTGGCTTATAAGAATGAAAGAGGCTTAAATCATTGTACATATGATCAGTAGCTTTTGTTGACGCGAGCGTCAAGGTTGAGATCAAGTATCTAAGGATCATTCGAGGTTCATTGATGAGTGCAAAGGCTAAGAAGCTTAAGGAAGCAATGACAATGTTCGTAAAGGAGTTTCGATAGGCTTTTGGGCATTTGTAGGAGCTCAAGGAGAAAAAAGAGTTTATATGGGTGAACTTGATGCGGAGAAAACTTGAAACAAGTCTTAAAGTACCTGTTGGATCGAGCCAAGTAGCTCACTAATCAATTGTAGAGCCGATGAATCGAGCTAGAGCATATGCGATTGACAGTGGGCCAAAGATCGATGCTTTGCATTTGCGATTGGGGGAGTCGGGCTTGATCGTGTAGGGCATGATTGAAATTCCTTAACATGGTGACATTCTACAGTTATGATCACTTGAGTCGTGTTTGATTACATAAGGTGCAAACTACTGAGACAACTTAATACATTATTTTTACAATACAGAGACCCAAGATCAACACTTGGATCAAGCATGCAGATGCCACAGACTCGAATTATAGTTGGAAACTGTCTTTTATGTTATTTTCTTATTTTAGTTAATTTCCATACGAGTTTTAGAGATCCTAGGTTTTTTAATAGTATAAATAGAGGTTAGTTATATTATTGAAAAAACTTTGACTTATTGATATTGAAATTTCAATTTCCTTTCTTCCTTGAACTTGAGTATATCAATTTTTTGTGAAGTCCAAATTAAATTATTTCAAGTGTGTTCTTGGTTAAGTCGTGGCATATCAACTAACAAGGTAGTTGTAATCATCTTTGTGCTAGAATTTACCAAAGATCATTGCATTGAGTCATTCTTCATAGTTCATGCAAGTAGATGACGTTGAGTTCTAGCATATGATACTATCTTTTTACCTTTACACTTCCACACACACGTCACCTATATCTATAATCTAAGTCATTCTTTTAATCTATGTAGTTTTCTTGTGCACTGCTCCATGTCAAGTAATTGTTGCCATTCAACACTTGCGGCACAATGACAAGATGTTTGTTCACTCATCTTCTCTTTCATATCTACTATTGCAGCCATACCAATTGCTTCCACCTATTGTTGTTGATTCAATCTATTTGTTCTCTGTGCCTCTTCTATCCTTACAGCATTATAGGCCTCATTCAAAGTAGGAAAATGCCATTGCCTTAATAGCTGAGACCTATTGGCTAAAATGGTCTCATTGAACCAATTTAAGAACTTATAGACCTTGTCTCATTCTTAAAGTTCAGCATATTAGTTTAGCACACTTTTAACAATTCACGAGAATGTTAAACATGAGGCTATGTTTGTTTTTAAATTAGGATGGGAGAGAAAAAATTTTAGTGATTTGAATGTGAATGAAAATTACATTTATTATAAGATTTGAGTGAGTAGGAAAATTATTTTTATATGTATTTAATATGTAATAATAATTAATTTATGTGATAGTATATATGTTTATAAAATAATAAGAAATGAAGAGTGAAAAAATTATAGTTGTTGATTTGAGTGTGATATGTTTAATTATTGAATCGTTATTAGTTAGTTATAAAAAATGCATGAGAAATGTAAAAATTTAAATTTGAATAAAATTTATATATTATGATATTTAATTTATAAAATTTTTAAGTGGATGAAAAGTAAAAAAAGAAAAACAAACAATAGCCCGTGGTTATTTCTTCTGCCCCTTACTTCAGGAGCAATCAATTAATATCCCGACACTTTGTTATTTCCTCGGGATTGTTTCCTACATTTATTAACTATTATAAATATCACAAACTTTCTTGGAAAGCACCTTCACCTTGATGGGTTTTACTTTCCTATTCCGCTATTGAATTTTTCTTTCTTTTATTATTTCTTTTCAATTTCAATTTCGGTTACTTCGATATTTAGTTGATTCAAATGTATAGGTAACTGTCTAGTGTGATTGTTAATAGTTAATTTTTGGATCAATGATTGATGATTTATTATTAATTGATTGATTTATAACATACGGAAAAAAAATCAATTAATCAATCAATCAATGCTCGGCTTCAAAAAAATGACCGCAGCTAACATGTAAAGCATGCGCGCGGGAATATCTGCTGTATAAAGAGGTTTGTCCACCCTTGTCCCTTGCTAATTATAACTCGCTTTATACGCTAGCTTTAAGCAGTCGCGGCGGCCGAGTCACCGGCCATCAACTTTCTCTCCGCAATAATGCAATAACCTCGTTCACAGTTGACGCTCGTGAAATGAAAATATACGTACTCTCTGTATAAATGTGAGCATTCTAACTTCTAAGCTGTCGTCCCAGCTCAGATTATCGTCAGCGAAACTGCACATCTCGTGCGAAAGAGAGCTACGTTTTTCTAGTTGTATTGTTGTACACACACACATACATATGTTGGGTTCATCAGGAGGTAGTGATGAAGTTCCACCTGGATTCCGGTTTCACCCCAAGGATGGGGAGCTTTCGCACTTCTACCTGAAGAAGGAAGTTTCATTTCACAAGTCATGGAGGTCCTAAGGGAAGTGGATTTAAACAATATAGAACCCGGGGAGCTGCAAGGTAATTAATATTACTTGTATTAATTCAACACCAATCAATTAATTGCATTGCCTACTTGAATTTGATTTGGCTAGGGTACTCCAATGCATCGCAAAAAATTCATAGAGCATGCATGTTGCGGAGGGAGTACGTAAACTTGGTAATTAGTTGAATCTTGCTGAACTTTTATTACGGCGTATTCTGATCTAAACAAAAAGATACAACAATTTCATAGGTAGATTGTGTGTTCTAGTTAATAAAATTGTGTGTGATTTTTAAGTTACTTAGTCATCTATAGAATCTTGTCCCTCTACGTTCCCATTCCTTTATTTCACACGGCTAATTTATCCAGTCGGCTGAATTCAGTAAATAGAAGTCATTGTATACATATATCCGAACAAATTTGGATAAGTAGTCGATCGTGCATAGAAGTGCAATATAGGGTCAACTCCGCAAAATGAACGGTGCCTTTTCAGCCACGAGGACAGAAACATCCAACAGGTTCGAGGACAAACAAAGCCACAAGGGCAGGATTCTGGAAGGCAACGGGCAGAGACAAATGCTTAAGAAACAGCTTTAAGAAGATTGGAATGAGGAAAACTCTTGTGCTCTATCGTGGTAGAGCTCCCCACGGCCAAAAGACCGACTGGATTACGCATGAATACAGGCTTGAAGATTCTGATTATAAGGACCCTCAACCAACTGCTCCAAGTCATGACCACGACGAAAATAATTAATTTATCGTCACACAAGAAATCTACCAGCTACGACTGCACCGACACACACGTAATGCAACTAGAAAACTAAATATTAAATTACAAAAATAACTTTAATAAGCTATATATATATGTCATGCATTTTCTGGAGGATGGGTGGGTTGTTTGTCGGGACTTCAAGAAGAAGAATCTATTCAACGTTGAGGGGGCAGCGAAGGAGGGCATGAGGGTAGTGGGATGATGTTGAATACTAGTCACTATCAGCTCAACACCAGCAGCGCGAGTGCATCAACCGGCTGATCCGTCTTCACACAAGAAAGCAGTACAATCAATCAATTTAAGTTGCAGCTGCATCCTCAGCATGGTGGTCTAAACTGTTCTTGTCTCTCACACTATCAATATCATCAACTCGAAGCCCAGGATTTCATGATCTCTACCACCCAGAACCGGATTAGGCCAGTAATGCTAGATTACAGTCGCCAAAATTTTTCTATTGCCCAAGATTATGATCATCGCCATGTAAGAATGTGTCCGGATATTATGGGCACACATTATGGTATGATTCAAAATATTGAGATGTTTCATTTCATTAAATAGTTTTACTTGGTCAATTTTTCTTATTTAATAGTAGAACAAATGCCAATCATTTATTTTGGTACTTGATGATGAACGTATCAAATTAAAGTTATAAATATATAAATTGACCTTTTCTCCACAAGTTTTAGAAACACTTTCTCAAAATCTATGTAACGTAAAGAAAGATATAGAGAGAGAATTCAATTTTGTGAAAAGTGGTGCTTTTCAATTTTTCAAAATTATGTCATCTTCGGCATCGCAATAATATATTCAATTTGCGACAAATTATTCATTCAAGATTTTGAATTTCATGAATGTTTCGTATTATGTAAAATTAAATTTTATAAGTGGTATTAGAGCATATGTTTTCAATAAATAATTTGTCCATTGTTTTATAATGATTATTTAGCCGATTGCAATTCTAATTGCATTCGGCAGTTGGAATTATAATTTGATTATGTTACAGTGGTTCATTTTAAAAAAAGAAAACAGGAACGATGACACAGTAAGATGGATGTGCAATAATTTGTACACTGCCATTATTACGTTTGCGACGGAATTGCCTTCGATGATGATGACGGTGATGCAGAAAGCCGAGAAGCATACTTAAATTTTAAACCCCCCCCCCCCCCCCCCCCCCCCCCCCCCCGAAGACACATTAAGCGTGTCAGAACGTTACCACTATTTTCTTATTTCGACCTTCTATAGATGATGTGTTTGATATTTTGATGATATTGCATTTAGAAGTAGTCTAATAACAATTTGCTTAAAATTATGTCTATATATCATGATATTATTATAAAGGTGGATAGTTTGTTAGTCACCATAGTGGCCAAACTAATCAATTGCTTTTATCATGTCTTGAGTGGTCATCGATCTATAAAAGTTAATACCTATTATTAAATGATTTCAGGATTTACCAAAAAGTAATGTATGCTTGTCATATTTGTGTATCTAAAGATATTAATTATATTTGATGAGTTTTTGTCTGATTGCCTAATGAAGTTTTTAGGCATTAAACTTATGATAATATATTGTTTAGTTTACCCAAAAGAAACTTACAAAATATTTTAATTGTTTGAATCCATAGCATTTGTGTGTATTTGCTACTCTTTCTCCATTTGCATGTTTCTTTTGTAATTGTATTTATTGGTTTGAATATCTCTGAATGGTACAAATAAGTCAATTTTCATTTAGGTGTTTTGGATCTTGATTTAGAACTATTGGAATAAAGACCTGTAGCCATTATTGGTATGAGCAGCGAGGTTGGAAATCAAATGATGGAACATGGAAAAGTTCTAAGAAATTATGTCTCAATTTCATGTGAAAGTGCTAAAGAATATCTAAAGGACTAAATTATTGCCAACAACATTAAGATCATTATTCCACAAACTGAAAGTGCTAAGAATACCTAAACATGTGGAAGAATGCTTTCATTCTGTAGACAAGCGTCTTGTTGAAGTACTAATGGCTAAGCTCACAACCATAAAGTATGATGGGTTGCGAAGTATGCAGCTACATGTGATCTAGATAACAAATATTGTACCAAAATTAAAGATATTGGGTATGACAGTTGATGACTCATATTTTGTGCAATTCATTTTGAATTCATTGCCTCTTGAGTATGGACTTTTCCAAATTAATTACTGCACCATAAAGGACAAGTGGAATGTAATTGAATTATCCAGCATGGTTACTCAAGAGGACACGGGGTTGAGGAATCAAGGAATTCATTCTATTAACATTGTAGGTCAAGGAACTAGCAAGATTCACAAGCCATGAGGCAAAATATTTAAGAAGAAAGCACTTGCTAAAGCGACACAAGTTGCTACTAATGCTAAAGGAAAGGAATGAAAGGTACATAAGTGCCACTTTTTTAACCAAGACATTATCAGAATGATTGCCTAAAGTATAAAGCTTAGTTCGAAAAGAAAGGTACATCTAACCTTTTGTATGTTCTCAACTAAATTTGACTGATGTTCCTTCCAATACTTGGTTCGGTGCTAAAACTCATGTTTCCAATATGATACAGGGCTTCCTTATGGTCCAAATCATAAACCCAATTGAGAACTTTTTGTTCGTTGAAAACCACAAGAAGGTCCCAATTAAAGGCATAGGGACTTATCGTTTAGTGTTAGATACTGGTTATCACTTGGATCTAATACAAACTCCCTATGTACCTTCAATATCTCGAAACTTAATTTCTATTTCCAAACTTGTTGTTGATGAGTTTGAGAAATGGATTGATGCCATGAAAGATGATTAAACTTGTGCATACATTTAAAGCTTCACTAAATGGAACAATGTGGGGGAACAATGTGGAATAGCTTTAAATAAACCTATAAGGATAAAAAGATAAACTATTCTTGATGATTGCCTAGTTTAATTACAAGAGATAGAATTTGATTGTTGCATTTATAATGATCCTATTTCATTCTCATAAGCCATGGAAAGTGACGAGTATAAGAAATAGATTGATGGCACGAAAGATGAATTAAAGTCAATGGCACGAAAATTTTTTAGGAACTCGTTGAATTGCTAGAAGATTCTAAATGAGTCAGGTGTAAGTCGATCTTTAAGACTAAACATGACTCAAATGGCAATATTGAACAACATAAAACAAGACTTGTTGCCAAGGATTATACTCAAAAGGACAACATCAATTATAAAGACACATTACTTGTCTTAAAGAAAGACTCATTAAGAATAATTATGGCATTAGTTGCTCAATATGATTTAGAGTTATATCAAATGGATGTGAAAACCACATTTTTTAATGGTGATCTTAAGGAGGAAGTTTATATGAATTAACTTGAAGGGCTTTCCATAGAAGGTAAGGTCACATGGTGTGTAAACTTAAGAAATCAATATATAGACTCAAAAAAGCTTCCTGAAAATGGTATATTAAATTCAACGATATCATAACATCTTTTGATTTTAAGGAAAACAATGTTGATTGGTGTATTTGCTGAAAGATCAATGGGATTAAGTTTGCATTTTTAACTTTATATGTTGATGATATTTTACTTGATGCTAATGATTTTAGCATGCTATATGAGACTAAAAATTTTCTCGCTAAGAACTTTGAAATGAAAGATATGGGAGAGGCATACTATGCAATAAGATTTTCAATATTCCAAGATAGATCACAAGGACTTGTAGGATTGTCACAGAAATAATATATCAATAGAATACTCGAGAGATTCAATATAAACAAATGTTTAGTAAGAGTTGTCCCTATACAAAATGAAGTCAAGTTTAGTCCAATGCAATTCCTAAAGAATGACATCAAACGAAAGAAAATGGAATCTATTTCATATCCCTCTATTGTTGTCAGTTTGATGTACTTGCAAACATGCACGAGACCTAATACTTAGGAAGATATCAAAGCAATCCTAGCATTCATCATTGGAAATCTGCAAAGAATGTGTTAAGATATCTCTAGGGAACAAAAGAATATATCATGATGTACAGAAGATCCAATCCATTAGAGGTGATTGGGTATTTAAATTTAGATTTTGCTAAATGCATTGACAATAGAAAGCCAATGTTTGACTATTAGTTTCCATTGGTAGAAAGAGCAATTTCACAGAAAAGTACCAAAAATTTGTCATTGCTTTATCCACCATGGAAGCCAAATTTGTAGCTTGCTTTGAGGCTTCAATTCATGCATTATGGCTGCAGAAACTTTATTTCACGGCTTCAGGTTGTCGACACCATTAGTAAGCAATTAAAAATTTATTGTTGTAATCCTACAACACTTTTCTCCTCGAGAATGACAAGTATTCTAAAGGTGCTAAATATACGGAGTTGAAATATTTTTCTATAAGGGAAGAAGTTTAGAAACAAAGAGTGTGTATTGAACATATTAGGATGAATCTCTTGATTGCAAATCCTCTAACTAAAGGCTTACAACCAAAGACATTTAAAGAGTATGCTCACAGAATGGGCCTTGGTTGTATTGATGATTGTTATTGATAATGTTTTGACACTCTTGAGCTCAATTATAGGTTTATGAAATTTTAGAAAATTTTCTTGTACATTTTGATTGTGTACACGTTATTGGTGTTAAACAAGAAATTAAATGTCCATGGGTCATTAACATGGACCTTGATGATATTTATATATCACTTATCATGCCTAACTTAATAAAGTGCTAGTGTAGTGGCATATGGAAGAAAGTATGCAATATTATAGTGTATGACTGCCATAACTCGCATTGTGTGATTTGTTATGTTGATAAATTATAAGGATGTTAAGAGATTTGTTTATGCGCACTTAATGTTTACACTATTAAATTAAATACTTGAAATTTCAGGTTAAGTGGGAGAATGTAAGATTGTGTCCCGATATTATGGCACACTTTGTGGTATGATTTAAAATATAGAGAAATACCATATCATTAAAGATTTCTACTTGGTTAGTATTTCTAATTTAATAGTGGAACAAATGTTAATTGTTCATTTGGTACTTGATAGATGTACCAAATTAAAATTGTAGATATATAAATTGGTCTTCCCTCTACCTATTAGGGTTACAGAAACACTTCTTGTCAAAATCTTCATAACATAAAGAAAGATTTAGAGAGAGAAATTAATTTTTTAAAAAAGGGGTGCTTTTCAATTCTTCAAAATCATGTCATCTTCTACGTCAAATATGCAATATTATGTTTAATTAATTTATTGCAAATTGTTTATTCAAGATCCTAGATTTTGTGAATGTTTCTAGCCATGTAAAATTAAATTTGACACACGAGTCACTAGTGGTTGTGATGAGAACCGTGCATGTGAAATAATTTGTGTCTTCTAATGCTGATACTAGCACCACCAAAGATCATTGTGTGAGCGCCGACCCAGCAGCTGCTGATCACCTCAATGTGTGACCAGAGATTACCAAAATTTGAACTAATGGGATCACTTTGTTTTTACCACTTCCCCTGGTCTAGACGCAAGGCCCAAGTTATCCATCAACTAAATCAATTAATTATCTTAATAGAGCAAGATGGACTTTTGGGCTTAGGGCAAATAGCTAGTGCCTACTTTACTACATGTGCATGTGCACACTCTATTATATATCTATAAATTCCTAATGCTATGTTTGGAAGCCCATTGTTGAACATTAAGTCCAATAAAACAAATGTTTGGCAGCTGTTGTTGCATACTAACAAATGGTAAGCCCACCAAACATATAGTGCCTTTGCTTGGGTAGTACTCCATTTGAAATGCTAGGCTTTGTACCCTTTAATGATGTGAAGGGAATCAACCCCTTTTGGTGACTGTCCATTCCTCGGAAAGTAGCATGGATGAGACAAGGATGGTTGGATCACATTCCATGTGGCATCCATCCCCATTCGTGGGTTGTTTGCTATCAAACCTAGTATGGCCCATCACACTTTGTTGTGGGTTATCCTTATTACTTTTTCAAACAATAAGTAATGTAATATTCAACATTGGAAGACAAGGTTGTAAACATTTGGACCACTTGGACAATCCTCACCGTCAGTCCACAGCAGGCCAACATCCATCGAGTTGGACATGAAATTTATTTGCTTATGGTGTGGTGTAATATTATTTTCATTGTTGTCATTACTAATTTTCTTCTTCTTATTATTATATTTTTTCTATTTAATTTGACTCAAGTAATATATATTCTTCAGTTTATAGATGATATGTGGTAATTGGTGATGTACCAAGTTGTCACAAGTTTGACTACTAAAGATTGTGACATTTGTCACAACTTTATTATAAGGAAAAAACCAGGCCCTAAGATTGTGACATTTGTCACAACTTTAAGCACCCGGTGCAAATCCACCTAATGCATACTTGAATAGACCCTTGTTTGAATGCTTGTGCCTTTGTCTCATCTAATTTTTGGTTGCCAAGTCTTTTAGTTTTTCTCGTAGATTAACTACAAATTCAAAACTCAAGCTAGTAAACTCATTACATTAGTCGATGAGCTAATAAACTTTTCTAACCCCTATTGCTTTCTCTTTTGCTTTCTCACTCAATTGTCCTACTCTTTCTTTCCAGTCTTCTCTTTTACCTTTTCTTCTTATTTCTTGGATGTTTATATGTGAATGTTATTTTTTAAGAGGAAAAATTGTAAGTGTTATCCATGTTAAAAAATATATAAGTAGTTTTAGGGCCTGGTTTTTTCCTTATAATAAACTTGTTTTTAATTTTTTGGCATGTGATTAGTTTCTTGTGAAATTATTTTCAAGAAAATATCAAACATAGTTCTTTATGTCTCTTTCGGTTTCCAATATGATGAGTTTATGATCAAATCAAAAATTTGGTCATGATAATAAATCAGTGTGGCAAAATTTTTTATAGTATGAAGAAGTTTTGTATCTTTTTATATGCATTTAAACTTACTAGATGTTAATCGATGAGATGAAATTTGTTGAAATTTTGTTTTAGTTGCTGTTGGTTTATATCTAATACATTGGTTAGTAAGTGCTAGACATGGAAAACTAAATATCCTTGTCGACATGGCGATGACGTGGCTGATCATCTAGTAGTTGACGTGGCAGTGACGTGGCACTAGTGTAGACATGTGTTAACAATGATGTGTTACCAATATGTTTTGGAAGGAATCCTTGAGATATCTCATTATTATATGGAAAGATTCTTGTGCAATCTTTTTCCTTAATCTTATGGTTTTAATTAAAATGAGTTAGGTGTCTATGTAGAGTAAGAATTTGACTTGATTCTTCAAATAAGATAGAAGGAATTGTGTGTATCTTGCTAATAGATAACATAATTTGGTCAAATAGGAAAGAATCTCACTAGGATGGAAAGTCAGACTACTGTTGGAATGCTAAATGTAGAGATTGGATTGAAAACAACTGCAAACTGGATTTAGTATGGATTTTCGGTGATCACATATCCTACCTTGATGGCTATAAGGGTTGGAGACTTCCAATGATGGTTTAGACTTCTTGGATTTCATGTTTTGAGTGTATATGAGTGAATATTTTGTCCTTTTGTGGTGAGACTTGCTAGCTATGTCAAATCAAGTGGGAACAAGAGTGAGCAAGTGAAAGAAGATTATAAACATATCCTGTACAACCTCGATAGGGCTAGTATGGTCTAGTTAAGTGTGCATTAAAGCATTTTCGGCTACTTGAAGTGCTCAAAAGGTTGAGGTCAATGGAGATTGGCTGTTGGAGTGTTTTTTCTTGAAACTTGGCTATACTCTTAATAAATTTAACACAGTAGACTTCTTTACTTGGGCTTGTGCCTTGCTAATGAAGGATACTGGCTCCAAAATGCATTAATAATTGTGTTGTTCGTTCTCTTTACTTTCTATCTATGTGTGTCGGTGTTCCAACATAACTATTTTACAGCAACATCTGGTGTTGTAATTAGAACTATCAAGTGGCATCTAAGCCACGCCACCCTTTTGTGACTTAGTTTTCAAGCAAGTGAGATCTTAAAAATTTTGATTAAGTCATAAGTACGAAGAAAGGAGCCTCATTATTCGTCCACTGTTGCTTGATAGGTCTAGTCCATACTGAAAAATTAGGATGAGGACATTTAACAAGTCTACTGATCAGAAGGCTTAGTATTCCATCACTAATGGATGGAGTTCACTCACCTAGATGGTTGATGAAAAAATTGTACCAAGGATGTCAAGGACTAGACTATTGATGAAGAAAGAGCAGCCTTAGGTAATTCCAAATCCATCAGTGCCATCTTCACAGGATTAAACGAGGAGCAATTTAAGCTAATGTCAACCTGTGTATCAGCTAAAGAGCTATGGGACACATTGCAGAACATCTATAAGGGAACAAGTAGTGTATGGATGTTTAAATTCCTAATGCTTGCCTCCTAATTTGACAACCTTAGAATAGGAGAAGATAAAAATATAGTCTCATTCAATGGCAGATAGAGAGATATAGTCAACCAAGTGTAACAATTGAGGAAGCAGTATTTAGAAGCAAAACTAGCATGCGAAACACAACAATCTCTATTAGTAAGACATTTGACTAAAGTGGCTACGATCAAAGAAGCCAAGGATGTTGATAACATGAGACTAGATGAGTTGATGGGTTCTCTGCAGATGCATGAGATGTTTTCTTCAAGTTAAAAGGGATAAGGGGACAACTTTAAGAAGTGAACAAAGCTATCAAGGTGGTCTGTGTTGCAACACTAAGGACAAAGTCATACTTGTCGAACAAAAACTCAAAAATGTACTGAAGGAAGATAAGAAGGTTACTTAAACCAAGGCATCTGATAAATCTAGAAAGGTCGGGGATGATCATTCAAATAGAAGTAACAGAGAAATGAAGACTAAATCAAAAGGGATCCAATATCATATGTGTAGCAGCTTTGGACACATCTTTGCTAAATGTGCAAACAATTTCAAGGAGCACAACAAGTCAATGGCAACTACATAGAGTAAGATGTTTCCAACTAGTTTGGGGAAGAGGAATTTATGTTAACATATGTTGTGTTTAACACTATAGAAGGATGGAATCCTATTTTTTGGCTCGTGTTGTAACATCAATGGAATCTAAGAGTTGTAGTCATTGTGACTATGAGTTTTCACAACAGCAAATAATGTCTGCGTTTAACTTTTTATTTGATATGATGTAAGAGCTGAAAAAGGATTACAAGGATGTGAAGCTCAAACATAAGAATAGTGCCATAGCCATTTCCAAAGCAAAGGATATTGAAACAACACTAAAAAAGTTGAATTATGAGAAGTCCAAGCTAGAAGATATTCTTAGCATGGGAAAGACACCAAAAAGCCATCATAGAGTTAACTTCTTACACAATTCAAAAAATGACATGGAAGCATATTTGAAGATTAAATTTGTAAGGGAATTACTAACTGATGTTACAGCACCAGTTCATGATGAACTTTTGCAAAGAAAGTTTATGTTATTACGTTTATTTCAATTGAACAGAATGTAGTCGAGAAGAAAGAAACAATTGATGTTCGAGCTTTAGGGCTCCTCCCCCTAACAAGGTACCAAGGAAGACAAACTATATTAGCACCCTTACTAAAATGTATCAAAATAAAGTGCTTACTAGGGTGGCGTGGGAACATCAGTGGAGAAGGAGGGCTACTAAGAAAACAAACATCTATAAGTATTGTCTAAGGCTAGTACACCACATTTTCACTTATTTTTCTTTCTTAAGAAACCTTGTGAATGAGAGATAGGATTTTAAAGTTTTCAAGAATGTTTAAAGGAAGAAAAATTATGTGAAGAATTTGGGTAAGGAAAGCAGACTTAAGGTGCTATACTTCCTGCTCATCATTGAAGGTGTGTTCCAACACCAAATGGTACTTCAACAATTGATGCTCCAAACACATAACTAGAGATAAAGCAAATCTAACTAATTTCAGGAATCAAAAAGGTGGTCTTCTAACTTTTAAAGATGGCCAGAGAGGAAGGGTAATTGGCAAAGGTATACTAAGCATAGAAGGATTGTCACCCTAGAAGAATGCGCTCCTTGTAGAATGATTAAGGGTAAATCTAATTAGTATTAGCCAACGACGCGATGAGAACCTTCTTGTTAGATTCACAAAGGATTAGTGTAGTGTTTATGACAATGAGGATATGCTTATGCTGATAGGAACTGGGTCATGTAATAATTGTTACCTATTAGAAGATGTTGTTACATGTCTCAAGACTAGAACCAGTGATAACGAGGTTTGGCATAGGTGTCTCAAACATATAAACTATTATGATCTTGCTAAACTCTTAAGATTTGAAGCAGTTAAAGGATTTCCTCAAATAGTACATTCCAAAGTTACGATATGTGAGACGTGTTAGCAAGGAAAACAGTAGCAGAAAAGCTATCCGATGTTGTGATTCCTGCACACATCTAGATTCATGAAGTTGTGGCACATAGACATTATAGGAGCAACCGTTGTTACTCATGTAGGTGGCAAATGCTACATTTATATCTATGTGGACAAGTACTCGAAATATACATGGGTGGAATTTCTCAAAGTGAAAGGTGATTCCCTTGTTACTTTCAAAAAACTATCCTTGCAATGCTTGATTGAAAAAGGATCAACAAATTTCGAAGTTGCATGAATCCAGAGTGATCATGGAAGTTAGTTTGAAAATAAGGATTTCTCAAACTTTTTTGAAGAGTGTGGTATTGTTCATGAATTTTTCACACCAAAGACAACATAATAGAATGGTGTTGTAGAAAGGAAGAATCAAACTCTTTAAGAAATAGCATGTCATGATTCATGCAAGACGAGTGAAGGTGAAATGGTTGACTAAAATAGTGAACATGGCAGGTTATATCATTAACCATGTCTGCTTGAAGCTGGTGTTGAAGAAGACACTATAAGAATTTTAGAAAAGAAGGCATATGATCATTAGGTACTTTCATGAATTTGAAAGCAAATATTTTATACTTAATAATCTTGAGCAACTAGATAAATTTGATGTAAGGAGTGGTAATGGGATGTTCCTTAGATACTCAATCACAAGCAAGACAATATTAGGAACATAACTAAAGCTATAATGGAAACTATTAATGCTATGATAACATGTATTGCTAACAAAGTGTTCAATGAAATACATGACACAAATGTCGATTTCAATTATAGACTATGGTGATTTTTGTGTGTGACAAGTGAGTTGATAGGTGAAATTGGAACATGAATCATGGAAAATATGCCCATCTTGGAACTATTCACTAGTTACATTTAAGATATGTATACAAATGTGCCTTTTGATGAATATGGCTACATTAACATAATGTGTTGTTTTTTGTCTGCAAATGGCTCCCAAGAGATCACGAGAGGGCCTCTAGTATGACTATATGGAGTATTTATCCCAAGAATACCAAGATAAGATGAACAATGTGATTCTCAACTGTAATGTAATCCCCGAGTGTGGTATAATAACAGAAATGAGGCAACATAGGCTCTACGGTCATACTATTAAGACATTTAAGTAGAAGTGGTTTACATAAGACCCAGAGCATCATATAGTGAAAAGCCCATTGTGCAAGAGTTCTATGCTGAAATACCGAGCACCATCACAATGCATTCATAGGTGTAAGGGTTTTAAGCTAGCTTTGAGCCTAGTGTGATCAACTGCATCATTTGAGCACCGAATAGACATCACAGCACATGGTTTGAGTGGTTGTGCAAGATGAGGCAAGCCATAAGGGAGGTGGCTTGTACAATTTGCCTTAGTGGAGTAATGTGGACAGGCTACCAGGTCCAGTGTCCTTTTAGAGCCATGAAACTTGACGATGTGGCTAGGACATGGTTGTATTTCATAACAGCACACATATATCCTATTAGCCACCATTCGACGTTGAATAAGGAGTGGGTAGTGTTAACATATGGTCTCTTTCAGAACATATTTTTCAATGTCAAAGATATCATAGGCAACAAAATTTTTATACGAAGCTGCAAAAGTAGAGTTTGAGGTAAGGGAAGAGGCAGTACCCTCTACATAAGAGATTAGTTTCCCTCTACCGTATGACAAGGGTGATCTGCCACTGGGTGAGCTAGACCCCTAGCATCTTGCACTAACCATTCCCCCTGCTCGTCAAGGTCGACAACATATGGAGGAGATGATGATGACTTTGACAGACCGAGTAGGGTAGCTACTTAGGCGCATGGACTCCATAGATGCACATATGCAATGCCAGGATGGACACATGGAGTGCGTTAAGCCATAGTTGTCTAAGATGATGGCCAGACAAGGTCATTTCTATGGCCAACAAGATGAGTATTAGCGATACACAATCAAGAGGGACGAGGCCACTCATGGCTATAATATGATGGCCTAACACTAGAGTGTTGGCCCTATGCCCTCATGGCTTTGACGGTTCCATTTTCAACAATTTTAGTAGGAACTGCCGCCACCACCAGTAAAAGATGCATGGATAAGGGAATATAGAGAGAGGATGATACCTCACTTAGAAATAAATGATTAGATTATCGTTGTACTTTCATTAGTGCCATTTGTATATGTGAAACCATGAACAATGTACTATGCATTACTAATAAAATTGCAAATGCCACTAGTTAGTGATGTCTCCATTTGAAAACTTCTTTTTCTTTTATCATATCAGTTTAGCTTGAATCTTGTGGTATACTAACTTAAGATAGCTATACATGGTATATCATACAAAAGACTATATGAAGAATAATTCACTTTTTCAATGCCATCTTCATCGTATTTATCTTTATCCTCATTCCCATAAAATGAGCTACACTTTTTAAAAGTCTCTCCTCTACTAGAAAAGGAATTTGGGTCATGACGTAAACCTTGCATGGCCTTATCAAGTTCGATGAATATATGTATACCTTTAGGTTATGTAACGTTAGCACATAAGTGTTGTGTTTTAATAGATTTGAGGTTGGATTTTAAACTCTATAACCATAAATCAACAATATAAACACAATAGAATAACATACCAAGCCCGTTCAGCATTCACCATACAACACACATCAATTGAGAAGCGCCAGAGATAACTGAAAAGAATATACCTTTGAAATCACATTCCAATGGGTGTGCTAGCAATCTCTAAGTCATGAGCCTTAAACCACGACCTCTAATTTATCCACACGACTATTACGATGATGAGTACCTTCAAAACTTAGAAAACACCTTCTGCAACACTCTATACAAACTCCTCTAGGTTAGAAGGATTTTGATGACAAAAAGAGATGCAGAGGGTGGCTAGAATAACTTCTATTCTTACTTGGAGGGTGGTACACAAAAATTATTAGATTTTTCATGCTTAGAACTTGTCTAAAACATATATTTATATTAAGACACTAGGGAAAGCTAGTTATGGGCTCTATGGGTTCACCACATGGACCTTTAGTAATTACTAACCCATAAACCTTTCAGTTATTAAATTCTTTAATAATTGCAATCTATAACTCTTAATTTTTAATTTTCAGTAACAATTAAACCCCCTTCTAGCCTCTCGATTATTAATCGTATTAATAATTAAAGCGTAATGGAATTATAACCTTCAACTTAATTAATCTCATTAATTAAATCGTAAACTATCATGTTTTGACAATCTCATTATTAACAAAGATGATTAACTTGAAATAATTCCATTCATGTCTTGTCTCTTTAAATTTAATTAATCTCATTAATCAAATTAAAGTTCCCATTGTACTTCTAATTAATGATCTTATCATTAACAAATATCGTGACAATTTATTTAATTTAATCTAATTGTCACCCAATAAATTATGCTAACCACTAATTTAACACTCAACATACATAGCAATCTTTTATGTGTGACTCTCTAGATTCATCTTTAAATGGCAAAGAGTATAGTTCGAAGGATGTAACACCTAGCCTATACAGTCCATATTGTAGCCCAATTAAGATAATGTTAAATGAATCACAATAAACTCTTTTGATCATGAATACCATGCAGTATAGACCTTTTAGTTTATTTTATCCCAATTGAGCAAGAGTTATGGATTTAGTCAAACTTACAAACTCAATCATATAACCAATCAATGTTGCTGCATGAAACTAATGTTTCTACCGAAAACTCCTTCCCAATCACACACTACTTTATCTAAAAATTTCATCTCATAGAACACCAACTACATAGGACAAATGCCTTATTGACTTGCAAGAAAACTAATCTCTTATTGAATGTATGCATACGTACATACACATCTAAGCAACAACCTATTAGTCTTATGATCCTATTCCATATGGGTATAGATATTGGCCCTTGATACATCAGACAACTATGCTGTCTCTAATTTAAGATCCATAAATACTTAATATGATCACAAAGTAAGATGAAGACGATGATAGCTAAGAGTGAACTATATGTGTCTGCTTCATTTTGTAAATCATTGTTTGAATGCCCATTCTCCAATGATGCATCCACATACATATATTCTTAGTATCTTATACTGAACAACATGATACTCATTGTACAAATATAAGATATGCAAGTTGTATCCACTCTCTAATTCTCTTTAAAGTATCTATGACTTGCAAATTAGTTTTAGTGATTGAGTTCCAATAGAGGCTTGTGTCCATATTCATAACTCTTTATAAATAAGGTTTCTTAACTCAAACACATAAGGATATGCAATACTTTATGCCAATCAAGATTTAAAAGCATTAAAACTTGCCAGAATATTGATATTAAAATTAATATTTTATTAATTAATGTAAAAAGTACATATACAACCAAATGTTTTTCCAGTATCCCTTATTTTCTATTAGCATTAGAGGGCATATCACCAAAAATTTCCCACTTACACTCCAATGCCATTAGTGCTAATACTAACTACTATGGTAGCTCATTCCCATCTTCTCAAGATTGCAATCAAGCAGCAATTGTATTACTAGCTTAGCAGGTAGGTCAACCATATTATGTCTTAAAGCTATTTTTTGCATGGCTACTGTGCCCTTTCCAATGATTCGAGATGAGACCTCTATTTGTTCACTTGTGCGATCGTACCATGGTTATCACCGTAAAGTGGCAATGGCTGGTCTATATGTGGAACTACTTGAAGTTATACTACAAACTTCTTTACCCAAACAACCTCTCTTGCAGCATTTCATGTAGAGTTTACTTCAACAGTAGAGTCCATAGTCACACTTTGCTTGGAACTCTTCTAACTAACTAGTCCTCTAATAAGAGTAGTTAAAAGTTTATAGATAGAATTTTTTATCTTCCACATCTAACTAGAAGTCAAAATTAGTTCAACTGTTTGCTTGTAGATCACAATCTCTATTTGCAAGTGCTATATTCTTAGTGCTTCTTAAGTACTTCAGGATACACTTGAGAGTATTCCAATGCTCTTTTTTAGGACTCACCTAAAACCTACTTGTAACACTTATGGCATAAGCAATATTTGGCCTCATACATAGCATTACCCATGTATACTTTCATATTGAACCTTTTAAATATCTTGTCTATATACAAGGCTTAGAAGAGACTTTACAATTTCTTCACTCTAGATCTATAGATCTGAATGCCCTATTTTAGGTCATTTCTCCCAAGTCTTTCATAGAGAAGATGCAAAACGACCACATTTTGATTAAGCTTAATATCCCAATACCATTCTACATTACTAGTATGTCATCCACATGCTATACTAGGAATGCAATCACACTCCCACCAACTTTCTTACATATGCAGGACTCATCTTTGTTCTTAATGAAGCTAAAAGATTTTACTGCATCATGTAACATCTTCCTTAAGCAATTTGTTGTTGAAAGCAATTTTGATATCAACATGCCAAATCTCATAATCCAAGTAGATGGCTATCATATGTAAAATCCAAATAGATTTGAGCATGCCTACTGATGAGAAAGTTTCTCATGATCAATTTCGACCTCCTCACTACAACCCTTAATCACAACCCTGGCCTTGTAAGTCTCTATCTTACCAGTCAAGCTAGTCTTTCTCTTATAAACCTACTTGCATCCAGTGGGAACCATTCCCTTAGATGGCTTTATTAAGATCCACACTTGGTTCACATACATAGAATCCCTCTCTGATTTCATAACCTCAAGCTACTTGGCTAAGTCCTTGTTCATCATTACTTGATCAAAGGTAGAAGGATCATCGCATGATCATTACTTCTCATTATGAACAAGTCTTGTTCACTCTTTGGAAGATAATCATATTTCTTTAGTGAATGAGAGGTTCAACCTAATTGTTACAATGGCGTACAAGGTTGTTCTTGAATAGGAATTTGTCGTGCGAGCCCTACTGATTTATTGCTTGCACTCAACTTTCTTGTGCACTTCTGTTCTACCACTTTCTCTAATGAATTCTTCTTTGAGAAAACATGCCTAATAACTATGAACAATCACATTGTCTTTAGGCTAGTAGATTCATATCCCATGAAATCCTTAGGATATATCACAAAGTAACCTATAATGGGCCTCATCTCTATTTTATCCATCTTGCTCTTCTTAAGGTAAGGCAGACATCCCTAAGTCCTTATATGTGCTTCAGGCTTAGCTTCGTCCCGTTCCATATCTCATGTGGAGTTGAAGGAACAAACTTAGAGGAAATCTTATTTAAGACGTAGGTGGTTGCAAGAAAGGAATGTCCCATAAAGAAATGGGTAATTTAGTGAAGCTTATCATAGATTGAACTAGGTCCAACGAAGTTCAGTTCCCAAGCTCAACTATACCATGCAATTGAAGAGTTACTAGGTTGTGTGAGTTGTGATATAATGCCATTTACTTTAAAGAATTTTAGAAACCGGTGCTCATGTACTTCCTATCGCAATTTGATGACAGTGCCTTTACATGCTTGCAAATTTGGTTCTCTACTTTTGCCTTGAAGTCCTCAAACTCTTCAAAGGACTTGTGCTTGTACTTCACAAGGACACATGACCATTATTAGAATAATCATAAGTAAAGGCTATGAATTAGTGAAAAACTTAGCTTGCCATTTTATTAAATGACTTACAAACATTGGTATGGACTTTCAACAAGTCAGATAAGGCTCCCTTCCCAATAGGTTAATAAGCCCAACCTTCTCCAACCTGCTAATCTTAGCCCCTACAGTATAACTTAGTCTAAGATGTCTCAAGTGCTCAAGATTTAAGCCATCCTTAGCTCATTTAATTGTCAATGCATTCATCATAGGCTAATCATCTAAATTTAAGTAATACAAGCCATTTACCAATGAGGCACTGCGAACTAATTTATTACGATAATAAATTTAGCACCTACTATCTCTAAAAGAAAGTTTATAACTTTCTTTTACAAAAAAAAGGTGTAGAGACAATATTTTAGCCCATTTGGTAACAAGAAACAATCTCTTAAGCCTAACACACGATAAGATGATAACCTAGCTAAAGTAGTACCAACCACAGTAGCTACAACACTTTCCCTACTGTCGACCTTAATTTCCACTTTTCGCATCTCAAGAAGTCTACTCTTTTCCAAATCTTGGTTTGAAATACAAATGTGGGAAAATATACCCAAATTCAACTTTATGTTTCACAAACATTAAGTTCCACACCAGCAATGCCAACGCCTTGGCCATTGAGGACGTGAAATTTTTTCTTTGCTAACTTGGGCACTAAATATCATGCCCCTCCCACTAGCCTAAGAATAGTGGGCTTCCCTCTTTTAGTTTTGCTTTCTTTAGTCTCACTAACCAAGAGACTAGACTCTTCAAAGATAACTCCTTTCCTTTGCAGTCAGATGGCATGTTGAAGATATCACTGACTCTTTCAAAACGTGAACTCTTCTCAAGTGATGAAACCAGTCCACTATCTTGGCTCCATTCAACATAAAGGCCTCAATTATTAGTAACATGATTGTGTGCATAATTCCAAACAAAATTAAATTGCAGATAATAGGCAAGACTTGTTACTTTGGTTGTGATATGTATTATTGTTATGATTATAGACTTTAAATCACAACAACCTCCCATTAGATTTTTTGAATCCTGCACTCCCTTAGGCAAAGAATGAAAATTCTATTGGTAAAATCTCCTTAGTAGGCGATTGGAGTCTTCATTTAACATAACACACCTCACATAATCAAGACTTAGTATGCTAAGCCCAATAAGTAGAAACTCTTGCCAACACATCTCATGTGTAAGCCAATCTTTCCTTTAGCACATGGCCTAACAATGCCTCACATGATTGAGTCTCAACATGTTGTGTCCATGTAAGTCACACGCATCAACTAACAACTCACTAGATTTGAACTCTACCTGTGGCTAACTGCTCTTAAGTCATAGTATCTTTTGAATGTCATATCTAATGTACTTAAAGGCATAAATCTGCCATTGCAATGTGACTCAACTAATGACAGAATCTGGGTAAGCAAGATTCTTGCAACCACGAGATCATATCTCACAACCATAAGTTATGGAAATTTGGCAGTGCAATTTTTGTGGAGACCTATTTTTTTCAATTTTTCTCATTTTTCTTTGCTTACAAACCTACAAAAACAATTCTTTAACACATAAACAAGTATTCAATACATGTTTAAATGATTTCTAAATAAAAAAAGCTAAAGATAATTGAAAAGAACGTACCTTTAGAACCACATTCTAATGGGCGAGCTTGTGATCCTTATGTCGTGGCCTGCGAACCTTAGTTGCTAGCTTGTCCACATAGCTATTGTGATGACAAGTGCCTTCTACACCTTGCAAAATACCTCTTGCAAGGTTCTAACGCAAACTCTTTTGAGTTAAAGACTTTTGGGAAAAAAAGAGATAGAAACGATGGCTAGAATAACTTCTCTTCTTGCTTGGAGGGTGGCACACGAAAATTATCAGATTTTTCATGCTTAGAATTCTTCTAAAATATGTATTTATATTAAGACACTGGGGAAGGCAAGTAATGGGCTCCATAGACTCACTACATTGACCTTTAGTAATTACTAGCCTATGTACCTTTTAGTTATTAAACTCTTTAATAATTGTAGGCCATAACTCTTAATTACTAATCCCTATTAATAATTAATCTCTATCTAGCCTCTCAATTATTAATCATATTAATAATTAAAGCTTAATGGAATTATAACCTTCAACTTAATTAATTTCATTAATTAAATCAAAGACTGTCATGTTTCTAGTTAATAATCTCATTATTAACAAATACGATTGACTTGAAATAATTCCATTAATGCCTTGTCTTTTTAATTTAATTAATCTCATTATCAATTTAAAGTTCCCATTATACTCCTAATTAATGATCTCATCATTAACAAATACCATGGCAATTTATTTGGTTTAATCCAATCACCAGCAAAATATGTTATGATATCCACTAATTTAATACTCATCATACATAGCAACCTTTTGTATGTGACATATTAGGTTCATCATTAATTAATAATAAGCATATCTCAAATGATATAGGTAACACCTAACCTACTCCTCATATCGTAGCTCAATTAAGATGAGGTAAAATGGATCTCAATAAACCCTCCCAATCATGAGTACCATGTGATATAGACCTTTTATCTTTCTTTATCCCAACCGAGTGGGAGTCATAAATTTAATCAAACTTATAAACTTGGTCATATGACCAATTTGTGTTGCCACATGAAACTAAAGTTTCTATCAAAAACTCCTTTCTAATGACACACTACTTTGACCAAGGATTTCTATCTTATAGAATACTAACTGCATAATACAAATGCCTTGCTACTTGGAAGGAAACAAATCCCTTATTGAATATATACATAGCACATTAGGCTCATGACTATATCTCATACTGGGATAGATATTAGACCTTGAAGCCTTAACGACGCATTAACCATTATGCGTACAAGAAAACCATGTCATCTCAAGTCTAAGGTTTAAGCGCACTTCACATGACTACGAAGTAAGGTGTTGACAACTAAGAGTAAACTCCATACATCCGTTTCATTCTTTGAGCTATTGTCCAAATGCTCATTCTCCAATAATGCATTGACATTCAAGTATTCTCAGTATCTCATACCAAACAGCATGACACTCACTGTACAAATACAAAGTGTGCAAGTTGTTTTAATTCTCTAATGTCCTTTAGAGTGTTTGTCACTCGTGGGCTGATTTTAGTGATTAAGTACCAAAAGAGCCTTGTGTTTATATTTATAACTCCCTATGAATAAGGCGTCTTAATTCAAACACATAAACACATACAATACTTTATACAAATCAAGATTTATATGTTTTAAAACTTGTCAGAATATTGATACAGAAATATTTCATTAATCACTGTGAAAAGTACATATATAGCTAACTGCCCTTCTAATATCCCTTATTTTTTATTAGTGTTAGAGGACATATCACTAGAAATCGAATGATGTTGTTTGTGATAGGCTGATGTACTTGTTATCCAGCTATAAGGGACTTTAGTCCACCACACTTCAACTTAATTCCAAGATTCAATCTTATAGACTACCTTCCCATCATGCCTGTCGTGTCTAGTGCTTAGATAATCAACATAATACACATGGACTACTTGTTGAAATATAATAAATGGCTCCTCCATTCTATGTATTCTTAAGTGATTAACATCAACAATCAAATATTTAGGACGCATCTTCTAACCTTGGATTGGGTCAACCTATTTTCATTTGACTAACATAACATGCATATTAAGCATGTTCCAATACTCAACTTGCAGTATCTCTTCGAGCACCCCTAAAAATTCATACTTGAAGTTCTTTTTATTAGTGATATGCCCTCTAACGTCAATAGTTAATAAGTGATACTTGGTGCATTATGCTTGTATATGTACACCTTTACAATAATTAATAAAATATTAATTTATCCATATCAATATTATGGTAAACTTTCGTGTATATAAATCTTAAATGGCATAAAGTATTGCACGTACCTATGTAATTGAGTTAAAAAACTTTATTCATAAAGAGTTATGAATATGGATATAAGGCTATCTTAGTACACAATTATTAAAATTAGTTCATGAGTCACAAACACTCTAAAGGGTATTAGAGAATTGGTAAGACTTACACACTTCATATTTATAAAGTGAGTGTCATGTCGTTCAATGTGAAATATTAAAAATATATGAGTGTAGATGGGACATTGGAGAATGAAAATTTGGACAATGACTCACAGAATGGAGCAGATGCATGGAATTCACTTTTAACTGTCAACGTCTTACTTCGTGATCATGTTAAGTACGTGAAGGCATTAGACTTTAGACAATATGTTTGTCTTATATGCATGACAATTAGCGTGTCATTAAGGCATTGAGGGTTAATATCTATCCTAGTATAGGATAGGATCATGAACCCAACATGTTATTACTTGGGTGTGTATAAAGGCATGTGTGCATTTAATAAGGAATTTGTCTTCTTACAAGTAAGTAAGGCAATTGTTATATGCAGTTGGTGTTCTATGAGGTGGAAATCCTTAGCTAAGGTAATATGTGATCGAAAAGAAATTTTCGATAAAAACATTGGTCTTATGAAGCAACATCGATTGGTCATATAACTGAATTTGTGAGTTTAACTAAATTTATAACTCTTACTCAATTAGGACAAAGTAAGATAAAAGATCTATACTACGTAGTACTCACAATTGGGCGGGTTCACTGTAATTCATTCCACTCTGCCTTAATTATGCTTATTGCCAATTAAAGATGAACTTAGAGAGTCCCACATAAAAGGCTATTGTGTATGATAGGTATTAAATTAGTAGATAGCATAATTTATTTGGTTGCAATTGGAGTGAGCCAAATAAATTACCATGATATTTGTTAATGATAAGATCATTAATTAGAGGCACAATAAAAACTTTAATTTAATTCATAGGATTAATTAAAGTAAAGAGACAATACACAAACAAAATTATTTGATGTCAATCATGTTAGTTAATAATGTAATTGTTAATTAGAAATATGGTAGCCTTTGATTTAATTAATAGGATTGATTAAGTTGAAGGATATAATTCCATCAAGTCTTTATTATTCATAGAAATTAATAATTAAGAGGCTAAATGGGTCTTAATTATTAATGGAGATTAAAAATTAAAAGCTACAGGTTGTAATTATTAAAGAGTTTAAGAACTAAGAGGTACATAGGATAGTAATTACTAAAGATCCATATAGTGAGCTCATGAAGTCCATAACTAATGTGCCCTAATATTATAAATATAAATACAAGTTTTAAAAGAGTTCTAAGAATGAAAAATCAAGTAATTTTCGTGTGCCACTCATCAAGCAAGATGAAAAATTATTCTAGCCACTCTCCCATTTTTCTTCTTGTCGCTAAAAGCTTTTTAATCCTAAGGAGTTTACATGAAAGCCTTGTAGAAGAGATTTGAAAAGTGTAGAAGGCATTTGTTATCATGACAACTATGTTGAAAAACTAGACATTAGGGTTTCAGGGCCACAACTCAAAGATCGCAAGCGTGCCCGCTAGAATATGATTCCAAAGGTATATTCTTTTTAGTTTTCTTCAGCATTTCTCAATTAATGCATGTTGTATGGCAAATGTAAAATAGGTTTGATATATTATTCTGCTACGTTTATATTATTGAATGGTTTTAAAGTTTTAATTGAACCTAAACCCGTTGAAACCCAATAATTGTGAGACAATAAATGTACACAAATTCCAAAGTTCATCGACGCTCTCCCTATCCCATATTCGGCAAACTGAAATTTATATTTGTTGACAAAGTACTCAAACAATACCATAACATGAGTACTTAAACCCTAGGCCAAACATCACATCGGTAGATCGCCCATGTTGTTAAGTGGAATCCTAACCTGAGAGTAAATGAGACAAGTGAGTTTAAAAAGCAAAATGCATATACTCATTCACACCTCACAAAAATTGCCTATTCGCTTACAATGACCTAAACCATAGAACAAAGTACTAAGCCTCAATCTTATCCATGAGGGGGTCCTCCTTGTTATGCTAACTCATGAAGATCCTACATGGCATTTTTATCTAATTAAGTGGGTAATGAGAAGTCAAAAATATTGTAAGCATACAATGTGATAACTACCTATAAAAGGGTTCAACTTTAGAACAGTTCAATAAAGCATATGTCCCTACTACATGTTTTCAAGAATGGTGACAAAGTGAGGCTGCTATTGATAAGATGCCCAATGGGATAATTAAAAATTAACCACATATGACATGGTCTAGCCATAGGCCTAGGAGCATTAGATATCAGTCTCATTCTCCTACTTGGGAGATAGGCCTCAAAATAGTATAAGACAAACATAGCTATCTCCTCCCCAATATAAGCTTCGCATATTAAAACTTCCACATGTACTTTATTTGTAACCTTTTTTTTTCAATGTACGAAGAAACCTAAACACAATTTACATAGTCACAGACATCACATGAGTATGGTAATATAATACACAAACTAAGTGAATGAACCGTTAACCTTTTGAATGGATACCTCCATTTATATTCTACAAGACTCCTAATCCTTGCCTCGTAGAGAAGATGTATAATGAGATGTTCCATTGAGGGAAAGAATGCTTACAGTAATATCTTTTCCACATTAAAAATAAGCAACGCTGCATTTTCCTTCGACGTCTAAATTTGACTTAGATTCAACACAGGCACGCAAAGATGTTGAAATGGTAAACTAATATTCATCAATATATTCTACACAAATTCTAGCAACATCTCCCTAAACACAGTAGGAAGAAACCTCTTCATAAACATGTGATAATTGTAGCTCTTCTTACCACTTAGTCTCAACTATTTTAGCTACTTTTATATTAGTCGTTTTTTTATCCCTATTCAGTGTATAAGCAACTTTAGGTTTGAGTCCTTCACTATAAGGTGCCACAGCAAGTTCAGGATTCCAACATCCTTCTAAGTATTTAAGTTGTCCTTCATCGTCCCTTTCACATCTATGAACATGTTAAGGATGTTGTCAAACATATTTTTCTCAATATGCATAACATCTAAATTGTGATAGAGCAAATTGGTCTTCCAATAGATATACTTCACTTTGTCTACTTATGGGCACTTCCATTACCAATTGATTACATTATATGGGTTATAACTCGATCCAGCCTTAACACAATTTTATATTTATTCAGTAGTCTCCCTCAAAGGCATGAGACATTTCTCCACCTATCCCTTGGTAAAAATTTTCTTGTTATCTCTTGTATGGTTGGTTTATCAAAAGGAATTGACAATGACAATTAAAGTAACTCCCTTCCTACTATGTTGAAGATAAATTTCTTTGTTGTAATCTATACATATTGGAGAACACATCAAATTAGCTGAGCTCCATCTCAATATCATCGAATATGCAAGCAAGTCATGAATTGTCTATAACAACACTGCTCTCATATTAAAATAATTTTATCTAGATGAATCATATATCATGGCCTCGACATCCTACAATATAATTAACTCCTTGATCAATAGTTGTAGATACACATCAATCAATTTCTTTAAGTTAAATGGTCTTGGAATCACTAGAGATAGAAACATGCATGGATTTTTTAAGCTCATCCTAGGTGAAAGGTTGTACGACGTCATTACAATTGGCCAAACATGAATATGTTTTTCCATAGGATTCATGTAGGGCAAACTTATCTACACACAGGCCAAGCCTCACATTTCGAAGCTTAGCAGCAAACTCAGTCTATGTCCTATCCAAGGTTTCCAAGCCTTAGCATCAAACGGATGACACATAGAACTCTTCTCAGTGGCCTCACTAGCATGCCATGTCATGTGTTTTGTTGTTTCAGTCGAAGCATATAATCTTTGCAATCTTGGAGTTAATTACAAGTAACGCAACCTCAAATGTGGGACGTCTCTCTTATCATGATTACTACTTGTTCACGATCTAAACCTAGGCTACCCACAAAATTTTGAAGCTCATGAGTCCTTTATTGTCCTTCCAATATAGTATACAACCAACATTGTAGCAATTACTCTTCACAACTGGCAAACCCAAGTCTCTTATCAATAGTTTTGTACTATAATAGTTTTCAAGCATATGATGGCTGCGTGGTAATACCTTACAAATCAACATTGAGATGTCATCATAACAACTATATGACAATTTGTGCTATACTTTTATACTCATCAATTGCTCAACGACTGACAATTGGAAAAAATTTTCACATCTATCATATAGAAGTTGGTCTACCACATGTAACACTTCAAAAAAATCTTTTTGAGAATCATGCCTCATAATTTGCAGCATCACTTTGTCTCCTATGAGGATAAGCGCCTTCATCATTAGGTCCTGCTATGTTTCTTGGACTTGCTTCATCCATAAATATTTCTATGCGTGGCCCAACTACATCATACACCATTCGCTGGTCCCACAGCATTTCTCGGTCATTACCATCACATAAAGTGCTTTATGCAGGTCTATTGTCACTACGCATCCTTGCAACACTATCAAAGTAGTAGATTTCACCATGACTAGTCCAGTTACAATAGTTATTTGTAATTCCCTTCTTGAATAAGTACACCTTTACAACATCAGAATATAGAGACCTATTATTCTTGCATTGTGATAGGGACATCTGATCTTATTGTCATCCATGAAATCAAACTACTAATGAGCCTACTCTACGAATTCATTAACTTCATTCTTAAACTCCTTTATCAATCTACGACACCTTAGAATGTTTTTGTTGTATATCTAAGATCTAATTTGTCTCAACATCTTTTACTACAACCAACATACAAAGCAATATATTCAAGACTACCCAATCATACTCACCAACTTCATAATTTAATTCAATAGTATATGCATATAAAAAATGACAACTCAAATATATATATCATTCTACTCTATATAAATTTCCTAACATCGTCAAAAAAAATTTGGGAAAATCAAATACATATTTCGTTTGTTGTCTTTAAAACATGCAATTAATCAAAATTATACAAAAAAAAAATTATGAATTGATCCTAAATCTCACGAGTATGGGGCAAAATTTTGAATTACACCTCAAAAATTTAGGATATCATTATTATATATATATGAAACAAAAAATCAATATTACATAATAATACAAATAAGAGCAACAATATTACCTTAAACATGAAAATAATTTCAATTCCACCAACTTCATGTATTGTTCTGCTAGGTTTGATACTGTTTGGCAATGGTGGAGAGAAAATGAGAGTTTCAAATGAAAGATAATTGTATTTAACTATGTTTTAAAATTAACAAATTGGAATAACTTTGAAATAACATCAAAAGTTGTCCCTAAAGTTAGGATTACCACAAAAAGCCGTCCCTGAGGTTGGGACTAAGGATAGACATTAGAAAGATGTCCCAACTTAAGGTGGCTTTCTTAGAGCCATCCCAACTTTAGGGACAGCTTTCAATAGCCATATCAAGTTAGGATAGTTTTTTTGGTCATGATACAACATGATTTTGGGATGATTTTAAAACAACTTTTTTCTTCCATTCCTAAACTATCTCAATGTTGTCTCAAATTTTGAACGACTTTTGGCTACGCCAATTAGGCTGATTTCTGCTTGTGTCACTCGTATGCCAACTTGAAAGCAACATCAAAATTTTAAGTGTTGGGATTTTGTACAAAATTGCTATTTTTTCATTCAAACTCCAACTAAATGCATTTGAATATGGAGTAATTACTTGAAAGTTCCATAACATTCAATTCTAACAAATGAAACCTCAAATTCCTAGCAAAATCACTCCATTGAGAAGCTGAAAATCAGATCTATATAAAAGTAAGATTTGTAAAACAGGTTTCTTGCAATTTTTGAATTGCCAAGAATACCCCTATGATAATTTACATTAAAGGATTAATTAGAGTTGTAATGGCAGATATTGCAAAAATTGAAGAATGCATTATTGAGACTAATAAAAGTCAATATAATAATTTAAGGGATTAATTGGAGTAATTATCTGCAAAAATTGAAGAATGCATACTTGAGACTAATAAAAGTCAATATAATAATTTAAGGAATTAATTGGAGTAATAACTGTAGGTAATATGGCATTAAAAGGATGGAGAATGCATAATTGAGAAGATAAAAGTAACGTTATATGATCGTATGTAAGATCTCTCAACCTCTCAACGTATTGCAAACAACCATCATCAATCATGGCAATTGTACAACAAAAACCACCAAAATCAAACCAGAAGTCAATTGCCGAAATCCTCTTGGTTGCTATTATTTCATTTTTTTGAATCTTTCTGAATACAAGTTCAAAGCGTTTCATCCTTGGAAGATCAACTTCAATATTTTGAATGTGAGTTATTTTTAAAGTTCCAAATTTAAATTACCTAGTTCTTTATCTCTATATTATTTTAAGGTTTCAAGCATGTTTTATACTGAAAACTATGTTGTTGCCTATCGTAGCATTTTTTGTTGGGTATTTTATTATAAGATTGCATTTGTAATGTTATTATTCCATTTCCCGAAGTTTGATGAATTGTTAACTTAATTTGTATAACCTTTTCGTCACAAAAGTGTTTTTTCTTTTTAATTCTTTATGCATTCTTGATGGTCTTTTAAAGATATAAAAATCTAAAAGTAGGGAAATAAATTTTAATCGAGATCTAACTTTTACAAAAAAAAAAAAATCAACAAAAAATTATACATTTATTTCTTTAAAAAGAGAGAATCCCGTAGTGAATTCTATAGTAAATAAAATTTATAGTTTTAGTATAATTTATTTAAAATATAATTTCTATTCGAAGAAAATATATTAAAAATGATAGTTTATAATATTTCAAAATACAATAAAATTATAATAAGTATGATATAAGAGTTATTTTTAAATATAAAAATATTTTTATAATTATATTTCACAATATAATCATTACCCTATTATATTTCTACTTCATAATAATTTAATTATCATTCTATTATTAATTATAATAAAAACGTTCATATTAAATATAATGACGTAAAATACGCACTCTAATAAGCCATCCGTTATGGTACGATTTGCCAAAGTAAAGTAGGCGAAGTGCTATCCACTATCCCATCACCCTCAACAAAGTTTTAGTCATGTTTCAAGGTGCAAAATCATTATGATACGAATTATAAGGATAATAAATAATGTAGCAAAGTTTATTGAGGAATCCATTAACTATTAGGTTAGCTTTAAAAGAAAATATTTTTTCAATGCAATGGAAAAACCTATATATGATTTGGCCTAATCAGTGATTTTTAACAAGTCACGTGTAATGATTATTATTATTATTTTTTCATTTTCTTTAGATAAATATGCAATAATTATATTCCGAGACAATCGTCTTAGAGTTTCATCTAGAAATATTATTTATTTTGATATATTTATTTATTTATATTTTATGTCAAAATTTTCATTCTAAGTACACTATATTTCAAAATTTTTGCTATAAATGTAAAATGAAATCAATAATTAAACATGATGAATAAATTTCTAGAAAATGAAAAATATTTAAAAAAATTATACATCTTCAATTGCATTTTACTGCTTTTAATATACTAAGAGATAAAACTCAAAGATACTCATCTTTAATATACTAATTTGAAGTTGGGCAGTCTTTTTAATCAATACCCAAAATCAATATATTTTAAGGGTTAACTATATCTTATAAATTATCAAACAAACGTATCCTTAGTATAAATATTATGTGGAACGTAATATTGTAACTATTCTTCTTTCATGATTTCTAAAATTAATTAAATAACTAATTGATTAACTCTTAACTTTTTTCAAATTTTGAAACGTATAACTAAAATTATTTATAAGGGGTAAACTTAGGAGCATAGAACCTGTGCAATAATATATTATTTAAATTAAGAAACGATTCTTTTATAATGGTTTTATTTTTCCATTTTAGTTGTAAAACATAACCTTAATTATGTATCTAGATAGATATTTCAAATTTTTAAAAATAATTTTGATTGTTATAAATTGATATGTAATACTTAGCTAAATATTTAAAATAAATGCCGTGCATTCATCATACACAATACTCTTTAAATTTAAACAGCTCATTCATGTACTAATATTAAATTCACCAATATATGGAGCTCTTTCTGACGAATCAAGATTTATAATAGAGATACATGTGTGCGTGTGTGTGTGTGTGTGTGTTTCTCAAAGTATTATAGGGTCATAAAAGTAAAAGATATATACATACATATTAATGATATTTTGTTAACGTCTTAATATGTCTTATAGTAGTTTTATATTATTAAAATAGAAAAATAAAGTGATTGCAACAAATAAAAGAAATTTAAATAGTAAAGCAAAAGGAATTTTATGAAGCTAAAATAAAATTATAAAATGGAGAAATCTAAACCATATGGTAAAAGGAATTTAGAATTTCAAAATTTCATTTACTATAGATCATAGAATAATTGTTACTTTATTTTATTTTTAGTCAAAATTAATTTTATATTTATTTTTAAATGCTCATATGGAATTTTGATGAATTATAAATAATAAATAATCTTTATAAGAAAATTTCAGAAATTTAATCACTAAATTATTTTTTAATACATTATAATATTTTTAAAAACTGCAAAAATATGAGATATGTATAAATTTTGTAGAGTACGTATACATTATTACAAAAAAAATTAAAATAAAATCTCTTATTAGTCAAAATACAAAAAAAGAATAAAATATTAATCGACTTGATGTATAAGTTATTTTTATAACACTTTATATTTAGAATTATACTAGTTCAACATTTGTAAGGAGTTTAGTTTCAATAGATTGTGCTAATTCAACATTTGCATTTTCTACGTATATCAAGGGATAAAATTCCAAATCCACATCTTTAATAAAATAATTTAAAAGTGGGTTTTTTGTTAATATTAAAAATTAATAGATTTTATGAGTCAAAACTATGTTATATATACCGCAAATGCATATCTTTAGTGTAAATGTTGTGTAAAATGTAAATAATATTTCAAGTATTCTCATGTAATATATTTTTAGAATCAAATTACAAATTAATACTGTATTATATTATTGCCCATAATTCATCTTGTGACATCCAAAAAAAAGAAAAATTATGTGCGCGTGTAATAGACATAAACATTGCATGTGTATCAATAATAAATATGTTGTATTTTACTTCCAAGTATTCATTTTATGTTCAAATTATAATCATTCTAAATAAATGAAAATAATATATAAAATTAGGAAACTGTTAAGTTAAACAAGTAATTTTATTGGCAAGAGCTTCGGATAGAGTGATAATCATTCAATAACATTAAAAAATTTGTGACACACACACGCATATATATTTACATCATTGTATGTGAGGATTGTATAAGCATGTGTAATCCAGAAATATGATTAAAATTAATTAAAGAATTAAAGTATTAAAAGTTTTAATAAGTTATATTTTGAACGTACAACAAATTAAAAATCAATTTGTAGCTTTGCACTTCTGAAAAAAATCAATGGCATTTCTCATTAGTTAGCTGAATATCACTTTTTAGCTAGAAGTTTTTATTTTTTTACTGTATAAAGATTTATGGTAAATATTCAGTAAGCATTCAATTTAATTTACTTTTTTCAAATGCAATCATTTTATTGATAAATTTCGACATTATTATATCAAATATACAAAAATAATAGATAAAAGGTATGAACCTTTCAAGACAATTGAACAAATCGGTTGATATGTTTATATTTCAAATTGATGCCTGATGTGATCAACGATCGCGCCGGATACAACGGTGTAACCGGACCCGAATCTGATAATCCCAGGGATGCGAACCGGGCGAAGAACGCCGACCCAACGTGGTAGGATTGGATTAAACCCGATAAGAAACGGCCACAATCAGCACACCGATTGCTGATTGATACGTTACGAATCACTCGAACCAATTCGGAATGACTCGATTTGGGATAGAAAACTCACGAGAAATTGAAAGACTCAATTTCAGGGAACTGAGAATAAACTTGAATTTAATTGAAAACTCTCTGTCTGAAATTTGAAGGTACATAATGAATTTATAGTGTCAAAACCCTAGCCTAGTTGGGCTGCGGGCTCCTATTGAGCTTTTTTGACTGGGCCCAGAATTAAATTAAAAGAGAAATAATTAAAATAAATTGAAGGATAAATAATTAACTGAATTAATCATCCCTCTTTATTCCTTCGCCCCCAAGTCTTCCATCCATCTCAGGATGTTTACTCTGCGCTCTTCCTCGGGCTCCTCGAATTTGCATCCACGCGTGACATCTTCTCGAATTTTGTGCACCAAGACGTTAATGGCTTCTTTAAGCTTCTTTGCCCGTGCCCTGGTTATTGGTCTAGCTGGAATTGCCAGCGACTCCTCTTTATCATGCTGGACGTCCGCGTCATTCCCCTCCTCTTGAGAAGGAATTGCCCTCAATTCAGAATCCCGTTCATCACCTACATCAAATAAACTCAGGTCAGAAACATTAAAAGTTGCACTGACTCCGAACTCACCTGGTAATTCCAGCCTGTAAGCATTGTCGTTGAGTCTATCCAAGACTCGGAATGGCCCATCTCCTCGAGGCATCAATTTAGACTTCCGTTGCTTGGGAAACGTCTCCTTTCGCATATGAATCCACACCTAATCTCTGGGTTCAAACACTACCCGCTTCCTACCTTTGTTTGCCTGCTGGGTGTATTGCTCGTTCCTTTTCTCGATGTTTTGCTTGACCTGTTCATGCATTCGCTTGACATATTCGGCTCGCTTTTTGCCTTATAAACTCAAATGCTCATTGCCAGGCAATGGCAACAAATCTAAAGATGTTAGAGGATTAAAGCCATATACAATTTCAAATGGAGACATATTAGTAGCAGAATGAACAGCTCTATTATAAGCAAATTCAACATGCGGCAAGCTCTCTTCGCAACTTTTAATATTTTTCCTAATAACAGCACGCAGTAATGTAGTGATTGTTTGGTTAACAGCTTCAATTTGTCCATCGGTTTGAGGGTGACAGGTTGTAGAAAATCGTAGTTTAGTCCCTAATTTAGCCCATAGTGTTTTCCAAAAATAACTCAAAAATTTAACGTCACGATCAGACACTATAGTTTTGGGTATACCATGTAGACAGACTACTTCTTTGAAAAACAAGTCAGCTACATGCGATGCGTCACTAGTTTTATGACATGCAATAAAGTGAGCCATCTTAGAAAATCTATCGACAACCACAAAGACGACATCTCTAACATTTTTAGACCTAGGTAACCCCAAAACAAAGTCTATTGATATGTCAGTCCAAGGGGTACTCGGGACTGGTAAAGGGTGATACATACCGTGGGGTTGGTTGCGGGACTTCGCTTCCTTACACCGTATGCATCTCTCTACAACTTGCTCCACGTCCCCTTTTAGTCCTGGCCAGTAGAAGTGTTCCTGCAAAATTAGCACAGTCTTGGTGACACCGAAGTGTCCCATTAGTCCTCCACAGTGAGCTTCTCGGATAAGCAATTCTCGTAGAGAACACCGTGGAATACACAATCTATTAATATAGAACAAATAACCCTCATGTCTAAAATACTTGTCATAAGCACACTTTTCAGTGAGCGCAAAGGCTTGACCGAAGTCAGGGTCATTTTGATAAAATTCCTTAATGTACTCAAATCCTAGTAACCTTGTGCCTAGCGTGTTCAGTAAATTATACCTACGGGATAACGCATCAGCAACTATGTTTTCAATACCTTTTTTGTACTTGATGACGTAAGGGAATGTGTCAATGAACGACACCCACTTGGCATGTCGTTTGCTGAGCTTACTCTGACCCTTTAGATGCTTTAGGGATTCGTGGTTAGTGTGGATCACGAATTCCTTTGGCCTCAAGTAATGTTGCCATGTTTCCAGGGCCCGCACCAAGGAGTATAACTCCTTGTCATATGTGGGGTAATTCAGCGCGGCTCCATTAAGTTTCTCACTAAAGTATGTAATGGGCTTCTTGTCTTGCATTAGAACTGCTCCAATACCTACACCAGAAGCATCACACTCAATTTCAAAGGCCTTATTAAAATCTGGTAAGGAAAGTACAGGAGCATGTGTAAGCCTATTCTTTAAGGTGTCAAACGCTCGTTGTTGGGCTTCTCCCCACTTGAACTTCTCATTCTTCTTAATTATGGCAGTGAGTGGGGCAGCAATGGTGCTGAAATCCTGCACAAATCGCCTATAGAAACCAGCCAACCCATGGAAACTTCTCACTTCGGATACTGTCGTCGGAGTTGGCCATTCTTGTATGGCCTTTACTTTGCTTTCATCCACCTGTATTCCCTGTACACTAACAACAAATCCTAGGAAGACACAATGGTCAGTACAAAAGGTGCATTTCTTGATATTGGCATATCGCTTTTCTCGTCGTAGAACATCAAGTACGCTACGTATGTGCTCAACATGCTCGGCCATTGTATGGCTATAGACCAGTATGTCATCAAAATACACTACAACAAACTTGCCAATGAATGCACGCATAACATGGTTCATTAGGTGCATAAATGTGCTAGGAGCATTAGTGAGTCCAAATAGCATTACAAGCCATTCTTATAAGCCAAATTTGGTTTTAAAGGCTGTTTTCCATTCATCCCCCTCACGCATCCTAATTTGATGGTATCCACTTTTAAGATCTATTTTAGAGAATATAGTAGCACCATGCAACTCATCAAGCAAATCATCTAGTCGAGGTATGGGATGACGATACTTTACCGTAATAGCATTAACAGCTCTACAATCTACGCACATGCGCCATTGTCCGTCTTTCTTCAGCACGAGCAGCACGGGGACAGCACACGGACTCATACTTTCTCGAACCCAACCTTTACTCATCAGCTCCTCCACTTGTCTCTGGATCTCTCGGGTTTCTTCGGGGTTGGTTCGGTATGCTGGCTTGTTGGGTATGGATGCCCCTGGAATAAAGTCTATGTGATGTTCTATCCCTCGAACTAGCGGCAACCCTTTGGGGACCTCCTCTGGAAACACGTCAGTGTATTCCTGCAAAACAGATATTATAACAGAGGGGAGGGAGGATGTGACATCATCAGACATATAACATGCTTCCTTATACATCAACATCACAAGGGACCTCTCAACACTCAATGCCAACCTTACATCCCTCATAGTCGCCATCATACACTCTTTTTTTTCCTTTCCCCTCTCATCTTTCCTTTGCTCTTTCTCTCTTATCCCCTCCTCCCTTTTCTTCCTCCTCTCGATTTCCATCTCAAACTGCCTCTGCATGCACGACTGGTCTTCGTATACTTGCTTTGGAGTTAAGGGAACCAATGTGACTTTCTTTCCATGGAATAAGAACGAATACCGATTAGTCAATCCGTTGTATATCACCTATCGATTAAATTGCCACGGTCTGCCAAGCAGGACGTGACAAGCCTGCATAGGCACTACGTCACATGTCACTTGATCCTCATATGATCCTATTTTGAAGCTCACCATCACCTGTTTCGTCACTTCAACCTCACCACTGTTATTAAGCTACTGTAACTTATATGGCCTAGGGTGATCCTTCATTGGCAAGGCCAATCTCTCAACCAGCGTCGTACTCGCCACATTCGTACAGCTTCCTCTATCTACTATCAAACTGCAAGTCTTACCATTAATCAGGCAGCGCGCATGGAATATATTCTCTCTTTGAGCCTCATCCATCTTCTCCTTCACTTGGGTGTTCAGCGCTCTCATTACCACTAAATTAATTCCCCATTCTTCGCACAACCTTTCCTCGTCGGACGGCACTTCCTCTAATGGTGGCATTTCTTCACTACTGTCACACTCCTCATCAGTCACAATGTCCCCATTTTCTGACAGCAGCATAGCTCTTTTATTGGGACACTGCGAAGCAATATGCCCCCTGCCCTAACACTTAAAACACAAAATATCCCGGTTTCGTGTGCTAGATGAGCCAGAGGGAGTAGGAGTTGTTACCTTAGGTGCCTCCACTTTAGGTGCAGTTCTGGCCCGAGTAGCACTTGTCATTGGTGCCTTATCCTCTCTTTTGGGGAAGAATCTACTAACGGTATTAGGTTGGGACGTGAACCTACCCTTCCTTTTTAGCTGCCTCTCTACCTTGATCGCCTTTTGTACCATTTCTTCTATCTCTACGTAATGCTGCAACTCCACTACGTCAGCTATGTCCTGGTGCAATTCACTTAGAAAACGTGTCATAGTGGCCTCCCTATCTTCCACAACATCTGCTCGGATCATAGCTATCTCGAGCTCTTTATAATAGTCTTCCACACTCCGAGTTCCCTGCGTTAATGTCTGCAATGGTTGATACAGGTCTTGATGGTAGTGGCTCGGTACAAACCTCTTTCTCAAGACGGCCTTCAGCTCTGTCCAGGTACGCACTGGCCCCTCTCCAGCTCTCCTCCGGCTAGTGCACAACTAATCCCACCATATGATCGCATAATCTGTGAACTCCACTACTACCAACTTAACCTTTTGGCTTTCTGAATAGCGATGACAGTCAAAAATTAATTCTACTTTTCCCACTCGAGGTAGGCGTCGGGATCAGATCGCCCTTGGAAGGGTGGCAGCTGTAACTTTAATTCCTTAGGTATCTCGTCTTCCATACAGTCCCTCTGACGGTGCCTCCTGGGATCATTGTCATATGCGTACCAATCCTCGTCCTCGTTCGACCCATACTCCTCCTCATAATCACGTCGTTCGGGCCTCACAGGTCTGACATGATGCCCTTGTCTATCCCTAGTCCGAGCTCGGCCTGACACAGGACTGCCTCTACGTCCAGCTGGTCTGGACAGCGAACTGTCTCTTTCTAGAGTTACAGCTTGGGATGCTTCTACTCGCCCTAAGCGATCGTGCACATCTACCCTCTGGTCCTGCATGCCCTCCATGCTCCTGGTGAGCTTTCTCAACTCATCACTGAGGGACTCAAATAAGAATTTAGTTTCGTAAGGACTGTTACCCTGTCCTGAATACTGGTTGGCCATCACGAAGTCTGCGGTACAACACAAAAACAATAATAGCAGGTAATTGTTAGTAATAAAAATCCTCACCAAGCTCGCTTCTCTCAGGTAAAAGCTCTCTAACACTCGTTTCTTACCTTCACTTGTGTATCACACACTCTCAATTTATTCCTCACCAGTCTCAATTCCTCGTGCCCTTCTCGTGTGATTCTAAAATGGTCTCAAGATTCAAACGTAAAAATACAAGCACTCAGTACGATGGATATGGCCTAAAACTACGAGATAATCAACTATTTCAATCTTCAATATTCCAAATACAATCTCAATAATATTAAAAATCAATGAACAACAGAAGTCACTTTTTCCTTTTTTTTTTTTTGGCCTCTCTTTTTTTTCTTTTTTTTTGGCCTCTCTTTTTTTTCTTTTTCTTTTTGGCCTCTTCTTTTCTTTTCTTTCTTTTTTTTTTGCCTCTTTTTTTTTAAAAAAAATTCAGTAACCAAACAGGCCCTTAAGCAGAAATAAAAATTCTGTAGCCAAACAGGCCCTTAAGCAGAAATAAAAATTTACAGCCAAACAGGCCCTTAAGCAGAAACGAAAATTGTAACCAAACACGGCCTTACCACGTCAGAAGGTCCAGCCCGGCAACAGCTTCTGGTCCAGCCCAATTCCTTCGGCCCAATGAATTTCCTTCCTCTTTTTTTTTTTTTTTTTCTCAAGCCTGGCCCAGTTACAATCTGACCCAGATCCTGCTTCCAGCCCACTTGACACTCGACCCAACAGGAATATTTTTCTTTTTTTTTTTTTTTCGGCCCAAGTAACCTCGACCCAACAGAAACTCCTTTTTTTTTTTTTTTGATTCTCCTGCCCGACTTGGGCCCAATCAGCAACTTGGCCCAAATCAACCTCGGCCCAACCTTTTTTTTTTTTTTAATTGCAGCGGTGGCGGCGCGAAATCGTGATCGGCCGATTCCGCCGTCGCACGTCCACGGCGGTGGCCGAGAACGGTCGGCAAGGCCTAGGCAAGCCTCGGCGGTGGCGACGGGCGGCGATTCAGGCCGTGGCGGCGTGAATTTCAGGCTAAAGTTTCACGGCGGCGTCGCGGCAGTTCGCGGTGAAATTCTGGCCGATTCGCTCCTCCTTCGGTGGCGATTCGGTGTGGGAAGGGATGGGCTCTCGACGGCGGTGCGGTGGGTGTGATTTTTTGGCGGAAATCGGCGGAATCGCGGTTGCAGGCGGCGGCGGCGCGGCGGCATCGATTTCCTTTTTTTTTTTTATTTTTTTTTCTTTTCCTGCGGCGGCGGCGGCTGGATCGGTTGCTACCGTGAATCAGTTGAACGGGGGTAGATTCGCGGTGGCGATTTCCTCCTTTTTTTTTTTGAAATTTTTTTTTTGATCCTCCGGATCGTGTATCGAATTAAAATTCGACACAAGATGGCTCTGATACCAAATTGACGTGATCAACGATCGCGCCGAATACAACGGTGTAACCGGACCGTAATCCGATAATCCCAGGGACGCGAATCGGGCGAAGAACGCCGACCCAACGTGGTAGGATTAGATTAAACCCGATAAGAAACGGCCACAATCAGCACACCGATTGCTGATTGATACGTTACGAATCATTCGAACCAATTCAGAATGACTCGATTTGAGATAGAAAACTCACGAGAAATTGAAAGACTCAATTTCAAAGAATTGAGAAGAAACCTGAATTTAATTGAAAACTCTCTGTCTGAAATTTGATGGTACATAATGAATTTATAGTGTCAAAACCCTAGCCTAATTGGGCTGCGGGCTCCTACTGGGCTTATTCTGACTGGGCTCAGAATTAAATTAAAGGAGAAATAATTAAAATAAATTGAAGGATAAATAATTAACTGAATTAATCATCCCTCTTTATTCCTTCGCCCCCAAGTCTTCCATCCATCTCAGGATGTTTATTCTGCGCTCTTCCTTGGGCTCCTCGAATTTGCATCCACGCGTGACATCTTCTTGAATTTTGTGCACCAAGACGTTAATGGCTTCTTTAAGCTTCTTTGCCCGTGCCCTGGTTATTGGTCCAGCTAGAATTGCCAGCGACTCCTCTTTATCATGCTAGACGTCCGCGTCAATGCCGTTCAAGACCACAAAAATTTGTGTTACATACGTGTGTGTACATAAATGTGCATGTCTGTGCTGTGATTGTGTAATGCACAAGTATGACGAAATTTCACTATAGAATTAATATATTAAAAGTTTTAATAAAAAATTTTGAACATTCAAGAAATCATAAATCAATTTCTAGATTTTTAACTTATCCAAAAAAATCAGTGATATTTTCTATTATTTTACTGAATCTGACTTTTTAACTTGACAACTTTTTTACTATATAATAGGATTTATGATAAATATTTACTAAGAACCAGTTTAAGTTAGGTGTGATAGAATTAATTGAAAATTAAATAAAACATTCTAATATCAATCTAATTTCATAAAAAAAAATAGAATTAAAGTAAAGTTGTAGTATATCATTCTCAATCATGGCAAATGAAAATACGATATTGCATTGTTTATCCTGAAAAATTGATATGTAGGTAATTTAAATATATAATGTAAATTATAAAATTAATTTCATATCCAAAATTAAAAGACAAATAAATATGATGTAGTGCTATAAAATTCTTTAAATGTTCTCATATTAATGCATATTTTTCACTTAACCAATTTTAAATAATATTTATTATCTATTAGTAATAGCAATCTATAAGTATAAAAAATATTATAAATACTTTTTTACGGTATGATAAATACAAAAATATTCATTATAACTACAATTATAATTCTAGAACATGAAATATGCTTATCAAACACAATGATTGATGATTACAAAAATATTAAAATGCAAAAATAATACACGCTCGCTTGCAATCATTTTTTAATTTTTTCTTTTTTTTTCTTTGTACATTATTTATGCCCCCCAGAGGCCATTTTAGTCTTCATTTCCAAGACTAAACATACGTGTATTTGTCATATGAATTATCCTACAAGATATCATTCGAAAGAAACAGACAGTGGCCTGCTTGCATTTAGAATCTTTGTCCAAAATATTCCTAATCCGAAAGGTCCAGCATTCACAAACCACAACTTTCTCATATTGTCTTCCATTTTACTTGATTTCCACTGCATAATCCGTATTGTTGGGAAATTTTGGACTCAAAGGAAGAAAGGAATTTAATAAAAATGTAGTGTTTTATATTTAAGTGTATATGAAACAAGGACAAAAAAAGATTACAAGAATTTGGAAGGAACTTTAACTCTCTAAAGTAACCTTCACAAGGAACTCTAACTCGCATACACACATTCTTTAAATTTCTAAGCTTCAACTGATGTTAAAAACCTCCAAAACCTCATCTATTTATAGTTGAAAGCTCTACACCCGTTGGTTAAATTTGGAAGAAGCCTTCACTTTCTAGCATTTTCTATGCATTCTAATTAGTCGAGTTTGAAGGTCACCTATTCCCTTTTAACATCTTCTATGCATTATAATTGGTCACAATTTTGGCTTTCCCTTATTGGTTAAAATGGACAGTTCTTTAATTTATAAATAACCACAAAGCTCAATATTCCTCTCCTTTGTTACTATTTATGGACTTTCTTAGAACCCAACAACTTTTTTTACATGTGTCTATCTTCTCTACGGGTAATCCTTTTGTTAGCATGTCAGTTCCATTATCATCAGTATGAATCTTTTACATACTTACTTCCTTTTCTTCTAAGGCTTGTTGAATACAGTGATAATGAACATTAATGTGCTTGAACCGAGAATAGAAAGTTGAATTTTTGCTTTAGTGGATCGCAGTTCGACTATCATAGTTGATGGCATACTCTTCTCGACTCAATCTTAACTTTTGAAGGAACTGTTTCAACCAAATTAACTCTTTTCATGCCTCGATGAGTGCAATATATTCTACCTCAATGCTTGAAAGTGCAACATACTTTTTGAGTTTACTTTGCTAAAACACAGCAACACCTGTAAAAATTATTAAATAACCAGAAGTAGATTTTATTAAATTAACATCACTTGTCATGTCTGTATCAAAATATCCTTCCAGAATAGGCTTGTTTCTTCCTCAAGTATAACAAATTCCAAGCTTGGTTGTTCCTTTCAAATATTTTAAAATCCACTTGACACCTTCCTGTTCCTTTCCAGGATTTGACATGTAATGGTTTACTTGTCCAACTGCATAAGTTAAGTCTATCTGAGTACAAACTATTGCATACATCAAACTCTCGATAGCTGAAGCATATGAAATTTTACTCATATACCATCTTTTCATCTTCACTGTTTGGGCACTACTTTGAACTCAACTTGAACTATCCACCTAATGGAGTTGTCACTTACTTTGCATTTTCCATCCCATAATTTTCAATCATCCTTTTGATATAGCTTTCTTGATATAATCAAATCTTACCACTTAGTCTATCTCGTAGAATATGTATGTCCAAGATTTTCTTTACTGGTCCTAAATCTTTCATTTGAAATGACTCAGTTAACTCCTTCTTCAATTTATTGATTTTATTCAAATCATAGCCAATAATTAATATATCATTAACATACAACAATAAAATTATAAAACCATCACCAAAATTCTTAATGTAAACACAATGATCACCATTTGTTTTTCTAAAATCATATTTGGCCATAAAAGAGTCAAATTTCTTATACTATTACCTCAGAACTTGTTTTAGTCTATAAAGGCTTTTTTTAAGCTGATAGATTAAATTTTCCTTACCTTTTTCCTTGAAACCTTCTAGTTGTTCTATAAAAATTTCTTCTTCAAGGTTTCAAATGTTGCAAATTGATAGATTTACCAAACCATGCATTTTCTAAAACATCTCCATTCAAAAGAACTGAAGCGAAAGATTGATCAAATCAACAACTGTTCTCATAGCCTCCCCCAAAATGGATTTGACAGCTTTACATGTAATAGCATAGCTCAAATCCTTTCAGTAATAGTCCGATTCATTCTTTCAGCAACGTCATTTTGCTAAAAGGTCTTTGGGACTGTCTTCTCCAATTAGATCTTATGGCTGTTTATAATATTTTTCAAATAGTTCTCGATATTTTCCACCATTATTAGCCTAAACCCATTTCAATTTAAGGCTCATTTTTCGTTCAACCCTTTTATAAAAATTTTTGAAAGACTTCAAAACTTGATCATTTGATTTTAATACATAGGACCACATTTTTCTAAAAAAATTATCAATAAAAGTCACAAAATACAAAGTACTACCAAGAGTTATTTCATTCATTTGACAAACGTTAGTATGTATAAATTCAAGAGGTTTTTCTTTTTTTGTAGGGGGATAATTTTTAAAAGCAATTTTTTATTGTTTCCTTTTTATACAGTCGGTACAAGGCATGAATCCAATTTTTCAAATTTTGAAAAATAATTATTTTTAACCAAAATTGACATACCTCTTTCACTCATATATCCCAGTCTTTTATGCTATAATTCCATGGATGATTCCAACACAACACAAGCATTACCATCAATTTTAGCATTAGTGATATAGAGAATATTTACCTTTCTCCCTTAGCAATAATCAAATTGCCCTTCGTCAGCTTTCATATTCCACCGGCAAAGTGATTGGAAAACCCTTCATCATCCAATTTTCTTGTACAAATTAAATTGAGCTTCGAGTTCGGTATATGCCTTACATCTTTTAGTTTTAATTTGCACCCCAAAGGTGTAATTATCAACATATCTAATTTCATAAATTTTACAGGTGTCACTATCACCCATTTTCACAAGACCATTTTCCACGGGATAATAAGATGAAAAGCACTCCTTATGTGGAGTAATATGATAGGAAGCTCCCGAATCAATCACCCAAAAAAGATCTTGAAAAGTAAAATTCAAAGAATTTTCATCATTTACTATTATTACTTCTCCATCAAAGTCGTGGCAGTAGTTTTTTCGAGCATGTTTTCTTGGTTCTTTTGCTCTTCTTTTCCTCTGGTAAAGCCCGTTTCCATACCCAACAATCCATTTTGATGTGATTTTTCCTTTTACAGTAAAAGCATTCAACTTCTTTTTTATTAACAGACTTATCCCTTAAGCGTCCTCTTGCTCGATTTGCTCTTTGACTGTAGCTTCGTCCATGTCTTCCATATCATTTAAAAACCAGGGCTTGACTTTCAGCTTTTTGTCCAAACTTTTTCTTTCTTATTTCTTTATTAAGTAGGGCTTCCTTCGCTATATCCATGGTTAGTACTCTATTTGGAATAGAGTTAGAAATAGTGACAAATAAAGTTTCTCAACTATCAGGTAATAAACTAAACAGCAAAAGAGCTTGAACATCATCATCTAAATTTAATTTCAAGATTGTATAATGATTAATTAACCCTTGAAATTCATTTAAATGCTCTGACATACTAGAGCCCTCCTTATAACGAGGTCAAATAATTTTCTTTAATAATAAAATTTTGTTTAAACTATGTTTTCTTTCATACATAGCTTCAAGTTTCTTCCACAAAACATTAGCCCTTGTTTCTTTAGAAATGTGATTAAAAACACTTTGATCAATCTAAACACGAATTTAGCCTATTGTTTTCTATACATCCTTTCCCACTCGGTATCGGACTTACCTTCTGGTTTTGCAACTTCTCTAAGCAGTAGATCCCACAGGTCTCGTATAATCAAGTGGTCCTTTATTTAAGGCTTCCAAATAGCATTGTTGTTGGGGTTCAACTTGATCATGGTATCGATTGATTTCTCCATTGCTCTTCAAATCAAAATATCAGAACCGTAGCTTTGATACCACTTGTTGGAAAAAATTGGACTCAAATGAAGAAAGAAGTTTAATAAAAATTGACACTTTATATTCGAGTGTGTATAAAATAAGGAAGAAAAATTATTACAAGAATTTGAGAGGAATTTTAACTCTCTAAACTAACCGTCACAAAGAACTCTAACTTTGCACACACACACACACACACTCTCTCTCTCTCTCTCTAAATTTTCAATTTGAATTGATACTAAGAACTTTCAAAACCTCCTTTATTTATAGTTAAAAGTGATACACCCAATTGGTCAAGTTTGGAAGTCATCTATTCCCTTTCTAACATCTTTCATGCATCATAATTAGTCAAAATTTTGGCTTTCACTTATTGATTGAAATAGATAATTTTTTGATTTATAAATAGCCACAAAGCTCAATATATATGTATTTCGCAGAGTTGTTCGTTGGAAATGGTACGGAAGTGGGAGACAAGTGTACAAGTAATATTAGCTAGCGGACTTTACTGTATATTAGACACGCAGGTAAAGGAAAACTAGGATGTAATATAGAAAAACCTGCTCGACGCTAACGAATGCCAAAGCAACCACCGTCAGCTGCCGAAGACCAGTCTTCATAATCTCAAACATCAGCTACGCAGTCTTGCTCAACAACAGGTCATCACCATTCAACACGCGCTTCTGCACCACATACAATTCACGCAAGTATAAACAAGCACTTTTGGGACAAAGCATGCATTTTTATGCCAACGCAAAGCTCGAAGACATTGTAAGGCAAACATAGTGTTGGTTTCTGATTCTGCGCTGGGTTGGCTGTGGGGGTTGGTCCGTAAGGTCCCAAATTAAGTTAGTTAGGGCTGGCTGTGAGTTGAAGTTGAACATAACATTGAACTACGCCTAGCAAGTCTGAAAGGCATAGCGGATAATTGCGCAGCATATCTGGGCTGCGCCCATTGGCCCAACCTTTGGCTTGTCACGGTTTTAAGGCAAAACAATGTCTTTCTATTAATTCTTGCATTCTGGCTGCAGCGGGTTTTGGTACTGTGGTTGATATATCTAAGCCTAGTGGAGCCCATGTCGAAGTCGAGGTTGTCGTTAAATTCTTGTTCCTTTTGTTCTTTTACTTATTTATTTATTTACTTTAATTTGCTGTTGCGAGTTTTTTATCCCTTAACTCCAGCACACGCAGGAAGGCAACCCAGCAGTAGTAAGGCATGACCAAACCCGTGCAGATTGACGGATGCCATTGTCAAACACCAAAATATTTATAGCACGTGAATTATTTTAAAAACTCAAGGCACTAGCACAAATTGTACAGCGTATACAGCAATATCCATCCCCGTACGCCATTTTGTTTGCCAAAATCAAAACCAAGCTGCACATACAGCTCTGGAGCCGAATTACACAAATGATAAGGTTTCCGATTACAATGATATTGGTTAACAATTGCCTAGGAATCATAATACATTCAAGTTCCAGAAAAAGCCGCATATGGAAATTACAGAGTAGGAGCTCTTTCAGCCGATCCCGAAATAACAGTCAGCAAGTTGTTGCCAAACGGATCACTCAAATGCGCTGTGAGGTTTTCAACAGGACCTTTTCCAGTGACATAAGCCTGGAGGAAGAAGCCAAGCATAGCGAACATGGCTAATCGCCCATTCTTGATTTCCTTCACCTTCAACAACGCAGCTTGGTCCGGATCACTTGCTAGTCCCAACGGATCAAAAGGGCCACCGGGATGAAGCTTGTTCTCCAGATTCTACAGAAATTTTTATCTCCAAGGTCACCGCATACACGCGCACACATATTCCCGAAAAAGCAGGAAAAAAAAGGCTTCTAGTAGATAATTATATGTTTGCTCAAGTAACAAATGATAAGCGCCCGTCCGCGACGATTTAAGTGAGTCAGCCGTACAAGTGGACTCTGGTCACTTTACAACATAATTTTCAAAATCAATACAATTATAAATCAAGTTTAGGTTAATATTTCTCACGTGTACAGAGAAAGAAACGTTATGGCAGATTTCTTTACAAATTAAGCATGTTCTACTCGTACTTAAGTCGTGTTTGATCCTAACTAGCTCTGTGGGTATATACTTGACTTAATTAGAATGAATAAACTGAACTTTCCCAACTTTCAGTTTAAATGATGCCAACTTTTTTCCTTTTTTTTTTTTTTATTAAGGCTTCTTGTACTCTTATATTAAGGAGCAGTACTCATTGTTTTAATTTTGTTCAAAATAATTTTCTGACTTCCTTCAGGTTTTTTATACACAGGTGAGTCAGCCGTACCCAACAAGTGGGGCAGAAAATTCTCAGTCTCAAATTATCAGAACGCTGGTTTCGAAAAACACATTTTAGGTAGGAGCTGCTAATCTGCTTGAAAAGTTTAACGAAAGCATAGCTCTGGCTACAAATAAGCCTTTGAGTCATGCACCACTGTCTCCAGGTCATGCACCACTGTCTCCAGTGATACGTGCAACAAGAAGTTGGGACTTTCAAGTTCTAATATGAAAAATAACAAAAATATCAAAGGAAAAGCATTTACGGAAAAGTTTGATCACGTACCAAGCCGTTTATAATTCTGTAGTATTCTGCACCACCTACCAGCACAACCTCAGCAATCACGGCAACGACAAGATTAATGGGGATGTTCTTTCCGAAATAATTCAACGTGTTCCCGTCAAGAAGCAGAGCACCAGTCTACATATATAAATAATTTTAGCAAAATAAAACTCAATAGCAAGAGTATAAATATTGACTGGGAAAAATTACGGTATAAACCCCCTTAGGTTGGTGGCAATTATACAAGAAGGCTAAGATTAGTCCATCCTGGTGGAAATCGAAAGCCAATTTCATGATAAGAGGATTGCTCTTCAGTTGCAAGGACAGTGCTCCATGACAAAAGCTTATCTACATACGTCTTGGAGCAGTTTACAATACCTTGAACCAAACAGCTTCAGGGCCACAGTTAGCTCCAAATTTGTTGAAGGCCTCAGGTATTACGAAGCCAGCAGCACCAAGCATAGCCCATCGAGCGTGAATTAGCTCATATGCCTGATATCTGTACAGAACCTCCAAAATTTCAGTCTACCAGCGGTTCGGGTGATTTAAAATAACCGCAAGAAAAATCATGTGACTTGCAGAGACCGGCCCTTACTTGGCAAAGTCTTCAGGTTTCTTGCTGAGACCAAAGGGATCATACCCATAGCTGCATCGGGGGATACATTTTAATAGTTCCTAAACTGAATATTATATCTGATTTTTCTAGGGATGGAATAAACAAGAAACTTACTCTCCAGGAACTTCTCCTGTTAGGTATTCGGGGATTTCGGACCTGTCCAACAACCCCTCAGGCAAGAAGACTCTCCTGTCTGGCCCTGAAATGAAAAAAAACAAACATTTGTAGCATGCTCCGTGCAAATACTGAAGAATGGAGGATGTAACTAAGGAGGAACCATAATGACTTACCGTACCACTTGGCGAGCTCCTCGTCGGCCGGAGAGACCACAGCTGGCTTAGACTTAGGAGCTGCCTTCTTTTTGGAGAAAAGGGCTACAGTTTTGAAGGTGGCTGTGCCGGAGGGAGTTGGAGCAGACTTTGATGCAGTGGTAAAGCTGAGGGGGTTGCCGAACATCTCGGACACGCCAACGGAGGCTGCAAGAGAAGCCATTTGAAGGACCAGTTGATGAGTTGGTGGAACGAATGAGATGAGCGAATTAGATGAAGAGTTGAAACCGAATGAAACTGGAAGCACTCACTTAAAAGCTAGCATATGTGGATGTGGATGAGCCATGTGGGGCTTTGTTTGTGCTTTGATTGGTCTGAACGAAAGATGCGCAATCTGATTGTATTTTCTGATAGGTGCTCGTTATGAGGCAGCAGATGATGATGCTGAGGTGGAATATTACCCTTCAAAAATTATCTTCAATTTGGATAACGCGTGCTATCCACGGGTTTTTTTTTTCTTTTCTTATTTTTCAAAATAATCTGTATAGAATGTGTATCCAAAATGTTCCATTCCAGTTTTTGAAACGGCATAATGAACTTTTTTTTTTTTTATTTACATTTCGCCGGTGGAATAATGTTTTATTTTTTTCGTATTTTTTTATTCTATTTTTTTTCAGGGTGGAATTACTTTTTTTAAAATTAATTTTTTTGTTATAAAAGTTTACTAAAGAAATTTTAATATTTAATTTTTTTTAAATTGTTATAATTAAATACTTTTTATTTTTTATAGTTAAATATTTAATCATGCAATAATTAATATATATTTTTAATAATAATTATTTAGATTTTTATTAATTTAAAATATTTAAATTTATGTGATATTTAAATATAGAAGTTTGAAAATCAAATTTTTGTAATAATTATTAATTTTTCTGATTTTGTTAACTTTTTTTAAAATGCAACGTTTATCATTTTATAATCAAATTTATCAATTTTGTTGATTTTGATAATATTTTAAGGTTTCTATATAGTTTAGTATTTTTTTTTTACAGATTAGAGTTTTCTACGTTTTACAATTTTTCATAATTTAGATTTTTAAATCTGTAAGTGACATTTGAAATAAGAGTTATGTTGTTATATTTGTGTAATTAAAGTGGGTAAATTTATGTTAATATCCCATTAACAATGTACTATATGTGATAAAATTTTACATGTATCAAAGTCATGAGAATAAGAGCAAGAAATCACAATACACAATAGAAATTATAATTTAATAATAAAAGTAATATAAAAATAATTAAGATTCGATAAACATGTAATCAAAGTGTATACAAAAAATAAAAAAAAACACTGAAATTGGAAAGATATCAAAAATTATAACATCCTACAAATGGCCACTAGTGCCGCATCATGGTCGCCGTGTCTGACGATGTGGCCTACGTCGCTACTGTAGGTCTTGTCCCTGTTTTGCTAGCTACTAATTAGAATCATAACTAGTGCTACTATCATGGCTCTGCGACTCTCCTATGCCATAAGGTGAGAAAAAAATATCGGCTAAAGATATCAGATAAGCATCATACTGCATAGGCATCACGAAGGGATCCCCTCCTGATCCAATACTAATGGATAGTCTCACGTCTGGCATATGAGGAGATGTGGGTGAGTGCGACAGGGCCAGCTTGTATGCATGAGGAGGTGGGTGTAATGATGGACCTAGCATGTCCTACTGACGGTATGGAACTTGGCTGTAAGGTTGGAAATCCCAAGTGAGTCGCTATGAAGCCATGGTCTCCAACTGTCCAAACGTCGCCGCATCGTACCTCGACATTTGCATCTACTGCATTTGTTGTGCCTGCAATAAAATGTCGAGTATCATGCATTAATATATATGCTCTTTATGTGCTAAAAATATAATATTAAGGTTGATATCATACCATGTGTGCAAAAACTCCAATGCCTCCAAGCTGGTATCCGCTATGCACATACTGCTGAGACAAACTAATGATGCGGTGTGTGGTCTGCAGTACCGGTCCCAGTACCTCTCCACGATGCAAGGCTAGGAGTAAAGGTGTTGAATAAACAAGAGCACACGCTCTGGCTCCCACCACTAAAAGACATATGTCGCATGATACAGGCCTTAATCCTTGCCTTGTGCCGATCATCAGGATACGGCATGCAACCTGTAAAGCCTCCAATAGTGCAACATACTCGGGGTCGTGCAATCCATACCCGCAGATGTTGTCAGGCAACATAGTGCATTCTAATATCAGCAATGCAAATCCCCATGCGTGCTAAATTATTTACTTTGGAGGACTACCTAGTTGTAATGGGTCATTCAGTATATGTCTAGCCAGGTCAGATAGTATGAAATCTCGGCCTTTGAAGCTATCTGCCTGTGGACTCCAACTCAAATATTGCTCGCAATACGCCCACCACTCCTCTACAGAACCGGCGACATCAACCCCCGTCATTGGTTCATCGAAAATAGGTAGCTACCATATCATAACCACGTCCTAAAGAATAATTGTGGCCTCTCCAGTGGTGAGGTGAAAAGTGTGGGTCTTCAAGCACCATCTCTCGCCATGGCAGTCACCAAATGCCAATCTATCTGAAGGTGACCCCATCTATAAACGCCGTAGCAGCTAATATGGTGTAGAATGGCTACTACCTTCTGATCCAGCTGTAGACTCCGTATCTGTGTGTTGAGGCATTTAGAATGGAGAGTGATATCGAGGTCTCCAGTCCACACCTTGTGGCAACGATGGTTACAGTGATCATGTAATAGTGTGGGGTCAATTGGGCCGGGCTCCATCCTACAACATGAAAAGGAATAATTTGAGGTATCAATGTTCAATTGAAGTTTTTTTAGCATCAACGTTCTGTTGCCTTGTCGGGAGTTAGTGTTTAGGAAATTAGGGTTGGATTTGAATTGAAACATGTTAGTTGTCATTGTGGATTCTAGAGTTTAAAGTTAAGTACTATCAATCCAAATTGGTTCAAACTTATCAGGGTCAACAAAAGATTAGAACTAATTAACTATTGGTGATTAGGGTTGGAAGTTATTCAGCTTGAATTTAAGTTGAAACATGTTAGTGCTTGCAGTAGTTAAGTATACTGTATAATACTAAATTTTTAAAAGTAAAGGTTACAGTACTGAATTATAACACATAGTATTCAATATCTGAAAGCGAAATACATAACAGTACAATAGATTACATAACAATAAATGACTAAAAATGCCAGATGCTATATCATCACAGAACACTGCACTAAATTCCTCATCAGAGTGGCTGTTAGGAAGACGATGGCATCTATTGAATTTGTTAGCGAGCTTCCCTTTGATTTTCTCTTCACACTCACTACTTGGCCCAATCCATCTCACTTGGGATTCTTGTTGTCCATATGTGATCGCTGGGCCTGATTACGTGCTTGTCGGGGTTGTGAACAAGTTCAAATCCTGACTGATCCCAATAACTCTCGGCCCAAATTAGTTGAAATTGTTGCATGTACACGTTAACATAAGCATCCGTGGAAAAGTGAGGTTGCACAAGAGTATTTGGGTTTAGCCCCCAATTCCTACACACTGCCATCACATGGGAGCACGGAATACCGCATAGGGCCCACTTCCCGCAAGAGCATGATTGATCTCTTAAGTGTACAATTTGGACATTCCCACCTCCATGACCATGATGACTGGCTGTGATTACTCGAGCAGTTCCATCACGCGTATCAAACAACTGCACGCCATGTCCAACTTATTTGCGCTATGCTTGTGCATACAACTTACTTGGCCATGGAGGCCAATCATTGGATCTTGCGGTGATTTCTTGTCCCTTTGCCCGTCGATCATGGTAGTATGCAACTGCACGATCAAATGTCCACTGTACGATGGCACAAATCGGTAGCCGTCTGATTCCTTTGATGACCCCGTTTGTTGACTCTAAGATGTTCGTCATCAGAATCCCACAATGCTTGCTACCATCCCATGCAAGCGTCCACTTCTGGGGATCGATTTGATACAACCAATCATGCACACATGGCTCTAATGTCTTGATGTGCTCTATCATTCGCTCAAACTGTGACACTTAAGAATGACTTCTAGCGTACCTACATAAATCCCAATAGTGGCAATTCTTAAACATTTTAAGTAGATTTATACACACATGTCTTAGGAAAAATCAGTGGGCACCTCATGGGTGCTTGAACTCATCAAACATCTCCACAACAGATAGTAATCCTTCATGGCGATCCGATACAAGACAATTTCAAATCTACCTCGAATCACATAAGTTACGATTATTTGCAAAAACCAATGTCACGATTCAAAACTTTCTTCATCAACTAATGCAAATACTAGGGGTAACACCTACTGGTTAGTATCTACTGCCACAGCAATCAGTAATTTGTAATTATGCTTGACATATAAGTGAGTCCCATCAACACTGATGACCTGTTAACAATGAGCATAACTATCTATGCATGGTTCGAATGCCCAAAACATATAGTGTAGCATCTTACATGTGGCCACATGGGTGTCCTTGTGCCGCCACTCTACCACCATCCTCAGATTCAACCTCTACAGCGCCGACATATATATAGGCAATTTCATTACTAAGTCTTCCCATGTGTCATATACATTTTCCACTGCAGGCTTCAGCCCGTGCTATGCCTTACCATACTTGATCTCAAACCAATACCTATCCTTGACCATTTGAATGACACATTTAATTGGGTAAGTAGGATCATGGCGGACTATCCTAGTCAGGAGTGTGGCGACCATATTCTTGTCGAAATTTGCATGGTCCATCAGAAGCTCCTTTAGAACATAATTACGTGCAGACCCATATCGAGTGATTTTCCATAGATCGTAGCGTTGGGTGTATGAAGTAGTCAAATGCCATAAGCAAGGCTGATCCTCGCTGGCATAGTGGCACACAAACTTCCACACAGTCAGCATACTCTTCACCACTGAATACTCCCTATGAGCAACCTTGACAGAGTAGTTTTTTACATCTACCTGCACGTGGTCCTTGATTTGAAATGCATGTTAATGCACAAATAGGCACTCTGTTCATCATAGTAAGCTGCTCCTTTAGGCCTCGAAGTGCCATGATTATCACAATAATTCTCACTGCTGACATGGGTAAAGAATGGCACCAATGGATACATAGAGGTCCCAATAGTCAACACTGATGGGTACGTGGATGTCCCAACAAATGGCATTGATCTTACTGGTGGGTGGGATGTGATCAAAGGGCCTATTTGTTACTATGTCATCACCTCTTCCATGGCTGGAATGTCAACTATGTCGTCCTCATCAGACGTGCTTCTCTGGCACCCTCTCCATCTGATGCAATTTGTACTGTTCGGTGTCTATGACAGTCTGCATATTAAGTATCCTCACCTTCATCCTCCTCATCCATCTGTGTCACCTCTTCTAGAGGCTCACTATATGCATGTGAGATCTCACCATATGTCTGCTGCACGTGCGTGGCCTAGTTAGCATTGTGTTCGGTGTTCAAATCAGGAATGCCAAATGAATCACAGATATCAAATTGAGATAGTGCTTCAGTCACTCATGGCACACTAGCTACATCATTGCTAACTGAAAAAACCTGTTGCGATGAGACGCCCATGCTTCCACCTTTCGGGGCATGTGCGTGCTAATTACTAGAATGTCTGGGCTTTGTTTGTAGATATAGCTGCAGATAGTTCAATTGACTATTAAGATTCAATAGGAAGTTCAAATTGGTTGCACAGTCAATAGGCAGTAACGAGACCATCTGTCCGCCGAATTGATATCTAAATGTATAGTTAGAGTAAATTCTAAGTAGCACCATACTACTGTCAAAACCTGATAATTGATACATTGTAGCCACAAATTAATCAAACTCAGTGTCACAGCTTATGGAGGTCACTAGAGCCGGTCGACCACTATAACTCACAGAAGTTGAACTCTATAAGATAATGGCTCCCTAATACAAAAGAATTTGTATATCACCTTCAAATGACATAGCTATGATTACGAAAATATAATTTAAAATTTCCCTAATATAATAAATTAAATCAAAATCCTCAAATTCTATATTAGATTAAATCTACTTACAAATTTAATGTACAATAAACAGGATGTCATGCTCTATTAATTTGTTCACAATTCTCACTAATATGAAATTAAAATACAAATCAAAATCTTACATCGAAATATCAAATTAAAATCATAATTTTAAAGACTAAATCAAAATCATACTACAGTACATACAAATAAATTATAATGCACAGCCTACAGTAAATGTTAAGCACAATTACTCTATATGCAATGTACTTCTAAATTGTTCATAAAACTCTAACATTTGTCATTTTATATCAATAATATGAATATATATTAAATCACAACATAATATATTAAACCAAATTTATGTAACATTATATGAAATTATTTCACAAAAAAGATGATGCATACTTGCAGATATAGTGCACCTACTAAATGGATCGAATTAAAAACCTCATAAGACTGTCTGCACAGTAGAGAGATTTCTATATTTCAAAATTTTAAAATTAACTAAACAGCACATATATATACTACATTTTAAAAATAACTTCACACCATATATTCTATGTTTTAAAAATAATTTCACACCATATATCTATTTCTAATATCAAAACAAGTATAATTTACAGAATATCATTCAAATAAATAATGATTCAACACAAAAAACATATTCCTTAAAATGTCGATTATATTGAAATATCTGCTGCGTAGAAAATTTTGAATAAACTGAAATAATGGTACTTAACAAAAATTAAAATTAAATTTATGAAATTATTAATAAAAAATAAAAAAATTATAAAGTGCAAAAATTTTATCAAAAAAAGTAGGAGTGAGTGTGCGTGAGGGTGGGGGAATGGCCGATGGGGAGAGGGGGTTTATAAACCCCACATTCTGCCGTTTCAAACGGTGGAATGGTATCAAAATGGCAGAATGGAACCTCGGCACGACACCTAGCAATGCCAGGTGTCGTGAAAATAACAAGAATAGTAAAAAAAATAAAAGTATCATTCCGCCATTTTAAACGATAAAATGTAAATAACAAAAAAGTCTAACTGCAGAATAGAACATTTTAGGTACATGTTTTGTACCCCGTTATTTTGAAAAATAAGAAAAAAAGAATATTTTTTAAAAAAACCCTATTACATGCACTTTTCTCTACACACACATACTACTCACAAAAGTAGTACACTCTCTTTATATATCGATTTAGTTATAAATTAAAAAATTATTATATTTAAATAATAAAAAAACTTAAAATTTTAAATATAAAGAACATTCAAAAAAAAAAGACAAGAAATTTAAAAACGTAAAGAAATCGAGAGAAAAATGAATAAACATAATAAGTTGAAAAAGAGAAAAGGATAGAAAATTAAAAAAAATCAATTAAGAGTGGTTATGAAATTTTATAATGCGCAAAGTCTTACTTTAATGATAATATAATTTAATTTCATAGCAAGGAGTCAATCTCGATGTAAACTACTGATTGAATTAAGTAATGGTTGCGTGTATTTTCTTTATAATTTTCTGTTCGCATTCTATGTGTAACTTTAGTTCCATTTTCTATTACACTGTTCCATTTTACAGCTTAAATCTTTAAATGCATCCTCTGACTTATCCAGTTAATAATACATGATTACTTTTTGTATCCAAAAATATTGAAATTAAGATTTAATACTAGGTGTTGAAAATGTATATGTTTGATTGGTAATTTTGTTGGGAAGACGAAAATGAACAAAATTTTGAGGGGTGAAAATTTTAGTTTATTTAAATTTTTGTATTTGTAGGAATACTTTAGAATATGTGATAATGATGTGATACATATAAGAATAATAATTAATTTTTAGGATGTAAAACTTACATAAATGTGAGTATGTATTTATACATATGCATATGCATTGATTTGATTATAAATTAGTATAATAATTAAATTTTGAATTGAATTTGAAATTTAAATAAAAATTTTATTAAGCAAAATATTTAGATTGTGTATATTTTAATGAAATAAGAAGTGATAAAAATTTAGAAACAAACATAGAGATTGTACATTTTTATAAGTGAAGAGGATAAAATATTTATTTTCTTAAGTTCACAAGAAAGAGAATAAAGTATTTTCAGATTATTGTGCAATTCACGATCACCTGGAGGTTGGCAAGCTCTACCGTGCGGTTATTAGCCTTTCAATACCATTAATGATATGCGCGACGCTCCTTTTTGGCTTAACCATCTAATTACAAAATATCTCTAGTTCTATCTATATTTAGTGGATAGATAATCTCCACTAATATAAATAGAATATATATATATATATATGTATTTCTATAGTAAATTATATATTAAATTTTATATATATACGTATTGAGTGTGTAGCTTCTGCTCATGTCACATAAGGCATAAATACATTTTACCCATCTTTTTGTTAAAATTTAGATGATATTTAGTTAAAATTTTAAATTTATCTAATACTTTTAAAGATATGAAACCTTAATCGAAAAATAAGTTCTTAAAGTACATGAACAAAATCAGATAGGGAAAAAAGACATTCTACCATTTTAGAAAGAATTTAGTCAAAATTAAAAGAATTAATTAAGTTAAAAACCAACTTATTTTTCTGCTTCCTTTTATCATCTCATTAAAATGCTTGCTTTAAACACTCTAATTTGGTTATGTAATATTACTTTTACATTATTAATAGATTATACAAATAAAACACTCTATTTCATTCTATGAAAACACGTAGAAATTGGCACACAAACATTTTCTTCGAATTTCTATTCAATCTTTTAAGTCATATTTTAAACACTTTTAACAAATTCAAGTCAAGAAGTGAGGCTAATGGGTCTTAATGGCCACTAGTGGCGCAAAATAAATTAATTTCTGAAAAAATACATTTTAAATAACTTATAAATGCATCTGATCGCCACCTGCCTTCTTAGAGTTGTTTAGACAATAAATCTAATGTAACGCTTTGGCCAGCTTGCAACCATGACGAATGCCCAAAAAAGCTGGAAATAAGATTCCATCAAACAATTATGAGTATGTCGTTTTTTCTTTATATAAAGTTTTCTCTTCCTTTCATCCTCGATTCATAATTTCATAATTTGTGTTATATTTGGTCCGTTAAAAATTTGAATAATCATCTCTTAAAGAAAAAGATTAATAATATAATTGTCTTAAACAAGTAAAAGAAATAATGATTTAATTGTCCTAAATATGTAAATGTAATAAAGCCTTTGCTTTGTGCCTAACTTCAACTTTTATCCTGAAGAACGGTTGCAAAATCTTCATAGACATAAAAATTACGAGAACAAGAGATGGCAACCACCGACAAAGCCTAACAAACAAATATAAAATATCAAGGTCAAGAAACAAAGAACTCAAATCACTCTATCATGTAACGGAAAATAATGCATCAACACAGCGAACGACAATAACCACAAATCCAGACGGAGTAAAAATTATAGCAACCAATCTCGAAAGAGGGATTCCATCCAGAAAAAAGGGAATCGGATTAGTAACTCATCAGAAATGACAATGCCAGCAAGAGATTTCATCACTGATGATTTTGAAGTAACCATTCATATTTGTGTAGCTACCTGGCAACAAACAAGGGAAAAGCCAGATCATAAAATGTACAGGGGCTGAATGTAAATATTCATTACAAAATAATAACATTGCTTATCTTTATGTCTTCTCTCTTCGTTTCTCTCCTCCTCCTTCCCACACTCCTTCCCACACTAATAGGTTTTTGGTAGGATCTTCGTTATCATACTTTTCACTTATTAAGGTCACTCAGAGGATTATCTAGATTTGGTCTTCCTCATCATCGTGAAGCAAAAGGCCCATTAAAGTGGCTGCGGTTCAGAAATAGAACATAGCGGACAAAATTTCAAAATTCGTTCTGGTTATTAGATTCTTCTTAAGGAAAGGATTCAAGAAAGGAAAGGTAAGTTAGTGGTTGGAAATGTTAAGCCAACGACGTAAAGATGGGCAGAAATAGTATTAGGGTAGAAGAAGAAAGAAAGGGAAAATAGGGTTGACTGATGGCTCGTCTTTTCACTCAAGCATTTTATTCCGCCCTCAATTGGTAAGTTTAAGGTTTCGTCCCCAGCCCTAATTGCCAATACCTAATCCAGAGCTTTTCTTCTAAATAATTACATTAACACCTTCATTGCCACAAAAAAATTTTGAAGTATATTTGTAGACACACAAAAATTAATGCCCAATCAAATAATGTCACATGGAAAATATGGCATTAAAAATATTAATTAAAATAATTTTTATTTATTTGGGAATTTAAACAAATAAAATTCCTAAAATAAATAAATGAGTAATTAATATTTTATTGGCCAATCAAATGACGACAAGTGGTAGAATCCAGCTAGAAGTCTAAGCAAAGAAGACTCTATCGAGTTGTTGGATAGAGTACAAACTCTTATGGCCAATAAAATCACGCCACGTCAGCAGGCACTCTATCTCTCCTACAACTATAAATAGGGGTCAAACCCCACAAAAAAAGGGGGAGGAAGAAGAGAAGCAGCTGAAGAACTCTCCAAATTCTCTCTGGAATCCCCAAGAACATTCAAAGTGTTCTTCGTCAAATTCGAGAAGTTCGCCGTGTTCTTCGCCAAATTCAAGAAGCTCGCCGTGTTCTTCGCCAAATTCAAGAAGCTCGCTGCGTTCTTCGCCAAATTCAAGAAGTCCGCCGTGTTCTGTTCTTCGCCAAATTAAGAAGCTCGCTGTTCTTCGCCAAATTCAAGAAGCCCGCCGTGTTCTTCACCAAATTCAAGAAGCCCGCTGTGTTCTTCACCAAATTCAAGAAGCTCGCCGTCTTTTTCGCCAAATTCAAGAAATCTGCCGCATTCTTCGCCAAATTCAAGAAGTTTGCTGTGTTCTTCACCCAAGGCCCCAAAATTCAACATTTGATCCAAGATCGTGGTACTAAACCCGAAGATCAGTGTTGCTGGGAAATCAACAACTCTCAAGGAAGATCAAGCGCAAGCCCTTTCCTTAAAGATTGATCAAATTTCAAGTCGAGCATTTTTTTGAAGGAAGAATCAGAGGATCAAATTTAGAGAGTAGAACCCACAAAAAATTCAAGCTTATTCGAATTATTCAGTCAAATTCCAAATATTCTTGTAATTCAAGAATTTCGTCCTACAGATTTCTGGCACGCCCAGTGGGACATCTCTACCTCTCATCTCTTCCTACATCAAATTTCAAGCTCCCTTCAAGTTCCAAACAAATCACTATGGGCCAGCAACAAAGGAAAGTCCACCAAGGCTGTTACATCAACTGCTGCTGAGACTGCCATAAGAAATGCCGGTACTGTCACCAGAAGTGTGGCAAGAAGACTTGCATACTCCGAGCCAACTCCTTTCCTTGAGGCTGTTGATAATCCGCTCTTTGCAAACGAATGCCAAAAGGACAACTCTGCACCTTCAAGCCCTCGTTCCAATGCTTCATCTGTCCCCAACATGGCGCCAGTCATGACAACTAACACTTCAAGCCTAGAAGACCAAATCGCCGCACTAACAAAGGTCATCGAGGGTCTTGCCAAACACGTTGAAGAGCAAGACTCACGAATCTCTAGGCTGATGAATAAAATTGACGATGCTGAAACCAGTAGGGAGGCTGAAAAGGCACTTGAAATACCTCATGAAGCCGAAGCATCTGCCAGACAACCAGCCGATGACCAAAAGAAGTCCACAATCAGGGAACTCCAAATCTCCGCTGATGGCTTGATCCTCATTGATCAATTGAAAGACTTCATTGAGGGCACCATCAAGAGCAAATTCGATGGAAGGCATCAAGTCAACTTTGACATATGCCAAGCCTTATTCGGCAAGAATTGATAACCTGAAGATGCCAATGGGCTATCAACCCCCCAAATTCCAACAGTTTGATGGGAAGGGAAACCCTAAACAGCACGTGGCTCACTTTATAGAGACATGCAATGATGCTGGAACATATGGGGACCATCTAGTTAAACAATTCGTCTGCTCATTAAAGGGAAATGCATTCGATTGGTACATCGACCTCGAGCCTGGAACCATTGACAGCTGGGAACAAATGGAATATGAATTCCTCAACCGTTTTTACAGTACAAGACGAACTGTTAGCATGATCGAGCTCACAAACACCCGTCAATGGAAAGATGAGCCAGTCATTGACTACATCAATAGATGGAGAAACTTGAGTCTGAACTGCAAAGACAGACTCTCTGAAGCCTCAGGTATCGAAATGTGCATACAAGGGATGCACTGGGGACTGCGATACATCCTTCAAGGAATTCAGCCCAAAACTTTTGAAGAGTTAGCTACACGGGCTCATGACATGGAACTGAGCATAGCTGCAAGTGGTGTTGGTGGACCGCCTATTTCTGAGTTCCGCAAATCAAAAGACAAACAAGAAGTAAAGAAAGGGGGCAAGCCTCCCACGAAAAATGCCACTAAAGAATCCATGACAATACGTGCTAAACCTGTCTCAGCCAAAGGGAAGGAAAAGGTGAACGAAAAGAGGGAAATAGCCCAAAAGCCAAGAAAGCCAACTCTAAAAGAGTTACAAGCCAAAACATACCCATTTTTGGACACGGACGTATCTGGGATCTTCGACGACTTACTGAAGGCCAACCTCATCGAATTACCCGAAATGAAGCGGCCTGCGGAAGCCGGGAAAACAGATGATCCTAAATACTGCAAATATCACCGCTTGGTCGGGCACCCTATCCACGACTGCTTCATATTCAAAGAAAAGATTATGGAACTCGCCCACCAAGGGAAAATCACGCTAGAGGATGATAGCGTAAATGCCAACACTATCACCATCAGCAACCAAACGGAGGAAAGTCACCAAATGGACAACTCTCCAAGTGAAGCTGGCTGTTTCCACAAGAAAAGCCAAATCCCCATAGAAGACTGCATGGCTACTATAGTCTTCACCGACGAAGATCTGATGCTGGGGTCTCAACCCCACAATAGGCCATTATTTGTTACCGGCTATGCTTACGAACAGAAGATCAATCGAATGCTGGTCGATGGTGGCTCAGCTGTCAACATTTTACCCCTACGAACTCTTAGAGAGTTAGGAATCCCTACTGATGAGCTTTCAAACAGTCGTTTAGTGATTCAAGGATTCAACCAAGGGGGGCAAAGGGCCTTGGGAACCATAAGAATGAGGCTGCTCATAGATGACATGGAATCAATAGCTCTGTTCCATGTTATCGATGCTAGAACATCATACAACCTACTCCTCGGCCGGCCATGGCTTCACGAGAATGGAGTAGTCCCTTCAACTTGGCACCAATGTTTCAAATACTGTCAAAATGGTGTCGTAAAGAAAGTTCTCGGAGACTGCAAACCATTCACTGAGGTTGAGTCCCATATTGCTGATGCAAAATACTATCTAAGCAAAATCTGGACTCCTGAAGCTTCTAACTCTCAAGAAAACAAGGAACAAGGCAACCTGAAAAGAAATGATGCCCCAACTAATATGGCATACGCCAAAGGACACATCGGCAAGGAGCCAGTGATCGATGATGCCCTTAAGGGTTTGACACTACCCTTAACTCAAATTGACAGTAAAACACCTACTCAGCCACCCAAAGAAGCCGCAAAAGAACACCAGGAGGCTCAAGAGCTAAAAGCTGCGAAATGCTTTGGCCCCAAGGCGTATAAACTCCTCATTAAGGCTGGATACGACCCGCAGGAGCAATCGCCACTGGGAAAACTTCCGCAGAAATCATCAAATCAAAACCCCCGAGCAGGAATTGGGTACGAGCAGCCAAAAGGTCCCGTGCGCATTGCTATAAGAAGAGCTTCCACTAACACCATTACAGAAAAAGGACTGCTTTTCAAGGATTGAGATAAGGCCAGCACGAGTGTCAGTCTTCAAAAGGCTTGGCCCACTCAAAAAACAGAAATGCTGGAAGCCAAAAGAGGGCATCACTGAAACACCAAAACAAGAGCAGAAACTCCGAAGCCTAATCCCTTCCCGTATAAAGCGACAAACGAACTTGGTTATGTCGTGTGACAGAGTCCTGAAAGCCAGATTTCAAATTATCGTCTTCACCAAACCTCAAGTCGAGGAAGACGACGATAAAGAAAGTGTGGGTTCTTCCAACCACATAACCTTGCAGGAGGAAGGAGAACTCACTGAAGAGGATGCTGAGATAGCACCACCTCAAATGGAAGCAGGATCCAGGTCTACGGTGGACGAGCTTAGAGAAATAAATTTAGGGGATGATGACGACCCTCGTCCTATTTATATCAGTACCCTACTTACAAAAGAAGAGGCTAATGAGTACATGGAACTACTAACGCAGTTCAAAGATGTTTTCGCCTGGTCATACAAAGAAATGCCTGGCTTGGACCCAAAGGTAGCTGTACATCACTTAGCGGTAAAGAAAGGAGCTCGTCCCATTAAACAAGCACAACGTCGATTTCGACCAGAGCTTCTCCCCCAAATTGAAGGAGAAGTCAACAAATTAATTGAAGTTGGATTCATCCGAGAAGTTAAGTATCCAACATGGATCTCCAGCATTGTCCCGGTGAGAAAGAAGAACGGGCAAATTCGAGTCTGTGTTGACTTCAGGGATCTCAACGAAGCATGCCCCAAAGATGACTTCCCTTTACCCATCACAGAACTCATGATTGACGCCACAACAAGGCATGAAGCACTTTCCTTCATGGACGGATCATCCGGGTATAATCAAATACGTATGGCCTCCAAAGATGAGGAATTGACGGCCTTCCGCACACCTAAAGGCATATACTGCTACAAGGTAATGCCATTTGGCCTCAAAAATGCTGGAGCCACGTATCAAAGAGCCATGCAGAAGATCTTTGATGACATGCTCCACAAAAACGTCGAATGCTATGTTGATGACCTTGTGGTTAAGTCCAGAAAAGGAAAAGATCATTTGCATGACTTAAAGAAGGTCTTCGAACGCTTGAGGAGGTATCAACTGAGGATGAACCCATTAAAATGTGCATTTGGAGTCACATCTGGAAAATTTTTGGGCTTCATTGTCCGCTACCAAGGCATCGAGATCGAACAAGCAAAGATTGATGCCATCTTAAAAATGCCAGAACCTCGAAACATTCACGAACTCAAGAGTTTGCAAGGAAAACTGGCGTATATTAGACGATTCATCTCCAATTTAGCAGGACGTTGTCAGCCGTTTAGCCGCCTAATGAAAAAGGGTATTCCATTCGAATGGGATGAATCTTGCAAGAAGGCTTTCGAAAGTATCAAGTCCTACTTGACAAAGCCTCCGGTACTGGTTGCTCCGATACATGGCCGTCTGTTGATCCTATACATTTCGGCACAAGAAAGTTCCGTGGGAGCTCTACTAGCACAAGAAAATGATGAAAAGAAAGAAAATGCTCTCTACTACCTGAGCAAGATGATGACACCGAATGAGCTGAAATATTCACCAATTGAGAAGATTTGCTTGGCACTTGTCTTCGCCATCCAAAAATTAAGACATTACTTCCAAGCTCATACAGTCTGTTTGGTGTCCAAGGCGAACCCACTAAAGTACGTCATGTCAAGGCCCGTTCTTTCTGACAGACTCGCTAGGTGGTATCTTCAATTCCAACAGTTTGAAATCGTATACGTGCCTCAAAGAGCTGTAAAGGGACAAGCATTAGCCGACTTCTTAGCGGATCATCCTATTCCAGCTGAGTGGGACCTCCCTGATGACTTGCCTGACGAGGATGCCTTGATGATCGAAATCACTCCTCCATGGAAAATGTACTTTGACGGAGCTTCCCATAAAGAAGGAGCCGGTGCCGGAGTGGTGTTTGTAACCTCTGAAGGACAAGTCCTACCTCACTCGTTCACCCTTATAAAAAAATGCTCTAATAACACAGCTGAATATCAGGCCTTAATCCTCGGACTTGAAATCGCCGTAGAGATCAAGCAACTGCACCTTGAAGTCTATGGGGATTCTAGGTTGGTGGTCAACCAGCTGTTGGGGGAATATGAAGTCAAGAAGCCTGAACTACTCCCGTACTATAACTACGCCAATATGCTCATGAGATGGCTTGGAGATGTCACCATAAAACACGTACCAAGGAAAGAAAACAAGCAAGCCGATGCATTAGCTAAACTTGCTTCTTTCTTGTCTCTGCCGGATACAGAATGCCGGGTGCCTATATGCCAAAAGTGGGTAGTGCCACCAATACTCGAAGATGAAGACGGTAGCGAAGAGAATTATTTCTTAGAGGTCTTCGAAATCGAAAAAGAGGATTGGCGCCAAGCCTTCGTTGACTACCTAAAATATGACAAATTACCAGAAGATCCACGCCAAAAGGTAGATATCCGACGGCGAGCAGCTCGCTTCATCTACTTCAGTGGCACGTTGTATAGACGCTCATTCGATGGGATACTCCTGTGCTGTCTTGGCAATGATGAAGCCATGCAAGCTATGGAAGAAGCACATTCTGGCATTTGCGGCGCCCACCAGTCAGGACCAAAGCTTCACTTTCGCATCAAGAGGATGGGGTATTACTGGCCGACGATGGTAAGAGACTGTATGGAATACGCTCAAAAATGTCAACCATGCCAGTACCATGCCAGCTTCATCCACCAACCGCCCGAGCCCTTGCACCCTACAGTTGCCTCATGGCCTTTTGACACTTGGGGATTGGATATTGTTGGACCTATAACAAAATCATCTACTGGTCATCTTTACATCCTCGCTGCAACCGACTACTTCTCAAAATGGGCAGAGGCAGTCCCGCTCAAAGAAGTAAAAAAGGAAAATGTTGCTGACTTCATCCGTATCAACATCATCTATAGATACGGAGTCCCTCAGTATATCATCACCGATAATGGAAAGCCATTTGTCAACAGCACAATCGACAAACTATGTCAGAAATTTGGCTTTAAGCAAAGGAAGTCCTCAATGTACCATGCCCCAGCAAACGGTCTTGCAGAGGCTTTCAACAAAACTTTATGCAACTTGCTGAAAAAAATAGTATCAAAATCCAAAAGGGATTGGCACGAAAGGATTGGTTAAGCTTTATGGGCTTATCGGACTACTCACAGGACTCCTACACAAGCAACCCCTTATGCATTGGTATACGGTGCTGAGGCCGTCACCCCGCTCGAACGGCAAATCCCATCATTACGAATTGCCATACAAGAAGGGCTGACTGAGGAAGATAATGCTCGCCTGCACCTTGAAGAACTCGAAGCACTTGACGAAAAGAGGCTCGATGCACAACAAAAGATCGAATGTTATCAAGCCCGCCTATCTAAGGCATTCAACAAACGGGTGCGTGCCCGATCTTTTCAAGTCGGAGAGTTGGTACTTGCAGTGAGAAGACCTATCATCATCACTCACCGTACTGGAAACAAATTCACCTCCAAATGGGATGGCCCGTATGTTGTCAAAGAAGTTTACACGAACGGCGCCTACAAACTGGTTGATCAAGACGGTGTAAGAGTTGGCCCAATCAATGGGAGATTTTTGAAGAAATATTATGCTTAAAGACAAAAATCCCATCGGGTCAGGGATAAAAAAAAAGAACAAAAGAAAAAAAAAAAAAAGACGAAAGTCTACCCCTCCTTGACATGAGCATAAACTGTCAGACCAAATCCAAATTCACACTCCTTGACACGAGTTGAAACTGTCTACAAATGTTCCAAGACTCCTTGACACGAGTTGAAACTGTCTACAAATACCCGAAGCTGCTCCTTAACACACAAGCCTAAACTATATGTTACTCCTGGCCCGCAAGAGTATAAACTGTGAACGGCCCTACCTTTCACAAATTAAAAATATTTAAACTACGTTATGACTTGATCCCATTTCCCTGGGTACGTAGGCAGCTTAGATACTTTCTGAGTTCAGTCACAAATTTGTGTGGGTTATGTTTTAGTCCTTGATTATTGTTGGAAGCACGGCCATAAAAAAAAAAGAGAGAGAGAGAGAGAGAAACAGAAAAACAAAATATTTTATTGAAGAAAGTGAGCACTTCGTGAAAGAATAACGAATGAAAATAACGCATTAAGTCCTGATAAAACTAAGAGAAAGGATTCAAGCTCTCCAAAACATCCTTGGAAGCTATTAAATTCTCTTCTGCAAAACGCAAGGCTTCTTCAGCTACATCATCTGAAGGCTCAGTGGACTGGATAGCAACAATCTCCCCATGCAGTTCTCCAACTTCCGACGCCGCTTCTCTAAGGGATTCCTTCTGCCGCAAAAGGGAAGTAGACAACTCGTCTCGTTGTCTGGTCAAAAGATCAAGTTGCTCCTCGATGCTCTTCAACTTGGCCTCCGAAGCTTTAACCTGCCTAGCTTCTTCAGTTTCCCTATCCAAAGCCTTCTGAAGATGAGACTTTGCATCCTTTAACTGCTTTGCAAGGACTTCTTTGGTAGGCATGTCAGCTGCCGTAGATCTCACTTCATCATACGCTGCGGCCTTAGTGAAAAGAGCTTCCAAAAACTCTTCTATAAGAAACACATCCGCATGCTCAAAACGCTTCATCGACTCAAGGACAAGCATCACTTCATCTTTGAGGGAGGAAATAAGATTAGGCGAAGTGCTGGCTAACCTCTCACGGAGACTCACTCACAATCGGCAAAGGAACTCCTCCTCATGGCTCCGAAGAAACTTCTCTGCTTTAAACACAGAAGCCACCACAGGAGAAGGTGCTTACTTGTCTCCTTTTGGGGCACAAACTTCCTCAGGCACTGCAAGTGCAAACAGAGTTGGCTCCGCAATAAGATGATCATTACCATTGGAACCCCCACCATCGCTCCCAAAAGCCTGTCTCTCCACCTAAGAGAAAAGTAATGTACGATTAGTAAATTAAGAACAAAAATGCAGTGAAGAGAAAAGTAACAAACTACCTCCTGGGCAAGATCTCTAACTGATTCTGGGTAACTCGAAGTATTGTCCTCTTTCGGATTTAAAGGAGAGGGGGGCCTCCTAATCCTCTTCCAATGACGATCCCCATTACTGCTAGCACTATCATCTAAAGTCCCAAAACACGGCCTCTTCTCTGCAAGAACAGTCGGGACTATAGGTTTACAAGGTGGATCTCTAACATTAGGAGACGAACTTCCCACGCCAGGGACGCCACCTTGGGATGGAGTAATACACAGCATTGCGGAATGCTCTTCAAAATAGTTCCCATGAACTTTGGCCCACCACTCCTTATAAGCCTTAAAATGAAATTTCCTCACAACTGCAGGAGCATGAGGAAAGCACGCCTTAGCCCGTGAGTTGGACAGGGTAGACATCCTCCAAAAATCCAAGCCTTCCTCCAAAGAAATCTCACGGACATCACGGGTAAGAATACCAGGAACATCTTGATAAAATCCAAATTGACGGCTAAACCGATGTGGACTATACGGTTCAATAACGAATTGATTACCCTGTCTTAAAGAAAGATAACTCGAACGGATGGCAGCGAAATAATCATCTTCAAATCGGTTGTGACTACCGTCGTCGACATAGAAGATATCTTTCTGCTTGGTAATCATCGCTTCAGTCCAACTAAAAAGTTCACCCCTGTGAATCCTTCGGCGAGCCTCGCGTGCGTCGTAATATCTAGCGCCGCCCTCACCAGAATATGCGATCATCCTTGGATTATCAACCGTTTTGCGAACTACATAATGTGTCTTGAAATAACAAGCGGACCACGCGTACACATAATGAAGTGGGAAAAGCGAATACACTCGCGAAGGTCTCTGGGACTGTGCAATCCTACCCAAACATCGATAAATGCTAGCAAGAACAGGGATGGCCAGGCCTACTACCCTCCCAGTCGCCATAACACTTGCCATCTTGAAAGTACTCGGACGAATGAAACCAGCATCCTCAGTGGGAAGAACAAAAACACAAACCCAGCAGGCAAGGAACGCCGCCAAATAAGTCTCCGTCCTGAAATTTTCAACAACTTTAAGGCAAGAAAAACTCTCTATATTGGCAGATGACCAAGGACCACAAGTTCCAATCTCACCAGAAGGATTGCATGTGGATTTAGGACGCACCGTCTTCTTCTCTTTCCGGGCAGGGGGTGCCGAGTATCTTGTCTCCTTCTTACACCAAAAGTTAATCCAATCTTCAATAGAAACTGAAGGAGCACGAGCTTCATTTGGCTCCCCCTGAAGCAAGTGATAAGCATGGAACAGATACTGGCAAGACCGAGGAACATGTCTCTTCCCTTGATCATTGACACCCGTGAGTTGCTTTGCACTCGGAACGACCTCATCGTAGAGCCGCCCATAAATCGGGAGACCTGCTAAGTTACGCAAGTCATAAAGTGACATTGATACTTCACCGTATGAGGTAAAAAGCGTGTTGGTAGAAGGACACCACGCTTCATAAATCGCCTGTAAGATATTCGAGTTATGATCGTAGGTGAAAAGTGAGGCATAAACTGCGTCAAAAATCTGAGCTGCCTTCAGCTCACGTCCACATCGACCAAGCACATCTTCGGTCCACTCCCAGTAGCCCTTGGTGAAATAGAACTCGCCAGCAGACGGAAGAACATCCCCCCATTTGGCCTTTCCTTCGATAATCCTGCGACCTAAAGTCGGCAGAAGAACTGATCTAACGGCATGATGATGGTGAGATGACTGTAAGGTCCAGGCCTTTGAAGTCTTGCCAAATGGAATCTCTCGGGTCCAGTTATCCATCCGTTGAGAAATTGACAACTTAGGCCAAGGACGATTATTAAGAGAAGCATAAACAGCCAAGGTCGTGCCTCTCTCTATAGGGTGGCCCTCTTCATCAAGAATAACCAAATACTCCACACCAGAAGAGGAAATGTTGCTTTTAAAATGCACCATGATGACAACTGCAGAAAAGAAGACAAGGAGTGTTATAAAAGCATGAAAGAAACAAAGGCCAAGTAGAATAACAAAATCAAAAGGGGAATTAAAGAGCACCAACAAAGTAATTCCAACTAAACTAAAATTGTGGGCCTCAATCCAGACTCGAAGGCCCAAAAAATTCAAGCCTAAATGGTACACGTGGGCTAAGCCAAGCCTGGTACTCAAGGCTTAAAAATTCAAGCCTAAATGGTACACGTGGGCTAAGCTAAGCCTGGTACGACGTTCCAAAGTTCAAAGCCTAAATTTACATGGTATGTGGGCTAGAGCCCAGCACTCGAAGGCTCAAAAACATTAAGCCTAATGGTATCGTGGGCTAAAGCCACTGCCTGGGTCCTCGAAAGGCTTTAAAAATTCAAGCCTTACCTGGTTACACGTGGGCTAAGCAAGCCTGTTACTCGAAGGCTCAAACGTTTCAGGCCTAAAATGTACCGTGGGCTAAGCTAAAAGCCTGGTACTCGAAGGCTCAACAATTCAAGCCTAAATGGTACTCGTGGTAGCAAGCCTGATACTCGAGGGCTTAAAACATCAAGCCAAATGGTACGCGGGGTAGAGTTCAAGCCAAGCCTGGTACTCAAAGTCTCAAAATTCACGCCTGAATGGCCACGGGGCTAAGCCAAGCCTGGTACCAAAGGCTTTAAAAATTCAAAAAGGCCTCAATGGTCACACATGGGCTACTAAGACAAGCCTGGGGTACTCAACGGCTCCAAACATTTCAAGTCTAAATGTACACGTGGAGCTAAGGCCAGCCTGTTATCAAAGGCTTAAAAATTCAAGCCTAAATGGTACACGTGGGCTAAGTCAAGCTAAGCCTGGTACTCGAAGGCTTAAAAATTCAAGCCTAAATGGTACACGTGGGCTAAGCCAAATTAAAATTCGGTATTTAGAGGCTCAAAAATCCTGCACCAAACACAGCCCTAAAAGTTCTGATTTTCTGCCCCAAACACAGCCTTGACTTTTCTTTTCTGCCAAAAGCCAACCAAACACAGCCTTGACTTTTCTTTTCTGCCAAAACCCAACCAAACACAGCCCGTTCCTCCTTCCTGATGAAGTCTACACGGAGCCAAACTGCTCGCGGAGGCCCCGCTCCGCACGCCACCGCACCACCGACCACCACTACTGGACCGTAGTTCATCACCACCGGGCCCTTTCACCGTGACATGCCATCCAGCTACCGTGACGTCAGGAGGCTCGTCGCGTTTAGAATACCACGGCCATCGCCTCGTCTGCTGCCGCAACAGCCCTCGCTCAGACGCCGTCGCTCCTCGCGGAGGTCCCGAACCACGCCGCCGCCTACGGTTCAAACGCCGTCGCTGCTCGCAGAGGTCCCAAATCAACGCCGAAATCCTCAAAACCGCACGGACACCACTGTCACGACGTCTCGCCTCACCGCTGAAATGCATAGCTCTCCGGCTTCGGCGGAATACGTAGCAGCAACAAATCTGCGCCGCTTGCTCCGAGCCACAACCACCAAAATCCATCAATCTCGCCGCCGCCGAGGAGACCCATACCGTCTTCTTCCTCCGCAACGACACCCCCAACTATGGTGATGTTTCGGTCTTCTCGCCCACTGCTGTGCTGCCCGTGTAGTGCTGCGCTACCCACTTCGACTTCTTCACCAGGGACGAAGCCATTACTGCACCTCCCCGCATCAGCAGTACTACGCCGTCTGCACCGCTACTTTCACCAACCAGAGATCCGCCAGCGGCACCACACCGAACCCAGCACCGCCGCTGCGCTGCCCGCTTCAACTCTTCCGCAAGAGACAACACCACTACTGCTGTGTTGCCCGCCTCCCCACTCCAAGCTTCAACACACACACATTAAAAAAAATAGAGAAAATAATAATAATAATAATAATAATACCTTCCTTTGCTATCGCCCGGCCGCGGTAAAGAGCGTTGGCAGCGCTTCGGTTATGTTTACGCACATGGAAGATGGAACAGGATGCTCTAATTTATAAGGATCAGGCTGCTTGAAGCAAGAATTTTAATTGCAAAAGACTTCTCTGGTTGATGATCATCGAAGCTGTCCTGATAGAATCAGGATTGGAGAAGTCTGCCAGAGCTCAAATTGGTTGAATATCCATTGACAAGAAGTTTGTAAGAATTATGGGCTTTAGGCCCAATAACAAAGACACCTTGGGCTTCTCCTTTTTTTTAAAAAAAAAAAAAATTACAGACACAATAAAAGGAATGGGGGCCCAACCGTGCTCAAGAATTAATGAAAAAGGGAATGGACCATTATGAATTTAGGTGTTGGGCCATCAAAACAAAGACCGCTAACAAAAAAGGTTCGAGACTTATTCACTCAAAATAAAATTTTCATGAACAAGTCTCGAGGGGGCATTTGTAGACACACAAAAATTAATGCCCAATCAAATAATGCCACATGGAAAATATGGCATTAAAAATATTAATTAAAATAATTTTTATTTATTTGGGAATTTAAACAAATAAAATTCCTAAAATAAATAAATGAGTAATTAATATTTTATTGGCTAATCAAATGACGACAAGTGGTAGAATCCAGCTAGAAGTCTAAGCAAAGAAGACTCTATCGAGTTGTTGAATAGAGTACAAACTCTGATGGCCAATAAAATCACGCCACGTCAGCAGGCACTCTATCTCTCCTAAAACTATAAATAGGGGTCAAACCCCACAAAAAAAGGGGGAGGAAGAAGAGAAGCAGCTGAAGAACTCTCCAAATTCTCTCTGGAATCCCCAAGAACATTCAAAGTGTTCTTCGTCAAATTCGAGAAGTTCGCCGTGTTCTTCGCCAAATTCAAGAAGCTCGCCGTGTTCTTCGCCAAATTCAAGAAGCTCGCTGCGTTCTTCGCCAAATTCAAATAAGCTCGCTGAGTTCTTCAGCCAAATGCAGAGCCGCGCGTTCTGTAGCCCAAATTTCAGAAGCCCGCCGTTCTTCGCGCAAATTCAAGAAGCTCGCCGTGTTCTTCGCCAAAATTCAGAAGCTCGCTGCCGTTCTTCGCCAAATTCAAGAAGAGTGTTCTTCGCCAAATTCAAGAAGCCGCTGTGTTCTTCACCAAATTCAAGAAGCTCGCCGTCTTCTTCGCCAAATTCAAGAAATCTGCCGCATTCTTCGCCAAATTCAAGAAGTTTGCTGTGTTCTTCACCAAAGGCCCCAAAATTCAACATTTGATCCAAGATCGTGGTACTAAACCCGAAGATCAGTGTTGCTGGGAAATCAACAACTCTCAAGGAAGATCAAGCGCAAGCCCTTTCCTTGAAGATTGATCAAATTTCAAGTCGAGCATTTTTTTGAAGGAAGAATCAGAGGATCAAATTTAGAGAGTAGAACCCACAAAAAATTCAAGCTTATTTGAATTATTCAGTCAAATTCCAAATATTCTTGTAATTCAAGAATTTCGTCCTACAATATTATTGGAAGCCAATTCAACAAAACCAGAAGTTTTGTTACAAGTGGTATCAAAGCACCTTCCTAGCATCTACCTACCCTAGCAAATAGCAGAGCTCAACTAATGGCACATAAAGGCGTTAATAAGCAGAATCAGAATTTGGAAGAAAGGTTTGAGAAGCACTTTAGGAAAATGGAGGAAAAATTTAATTCCCAAATCCGCAGCATACAACAAAGCGTAGGAGATTCTATTTAGTGACAGTTAACAAGATAGATCAGCTTTTCTCAGCCTTCCAGCAAATAAGTGGTAAATTGGCCACACTGAGTGTGACACAGAGTGAGGGACCTCCCTCGGTAACTAGTAGTAAAGGAATTTTACCAACTCTACCACAACCTCATGCATCACAGGGATACCAAACCTAAAAACGTTGCAACCAAACATGGCTAGTTCAAGTTCTACCCCTCAGGCCAAATTCCATATACATCATTTCCAGCCAAACCGAAGATTGATCTGTTAATTTTTTATGGGAACAATGCTTGATATTGTATTCACAAATGCAACTGTTGCTTTCGAAGCATAGTATTTCGATAAAAAGGTAAAGAGGAGGTTCCACAACTACCATATCGATAGACATTTCATCAATCGGCTAGAATGATAAAAACGCTATTTTGGCTAAACATGAAAAACTGAACTTAGGGCATATTGATGGAACCTTTAGTAAACTATGCTAGAAGGGATTAGTTTTGAAATATATTGAAACTTTTGAAAGACCGTAGGGTAAGTATGATTGAATTCAACCTTAACTTGACCAAGCAACATTTTCTGCACAGCTTCATCAGTAGGTTATATGATGAGATCAGGTGCAATTTCAATTATTTTCAAGCCCTTTACATTAGAGCAAGCATAGGAACTCACTGAAAATGAAGAACTTAAGATTGAGAAATTAACGAAACATAAATTTCCTATCAGACCCGCTAGCACTACCAGCAAGCAACCCCAGTAAAAAGTGCCAATCAAGTAAAACCAGTAATGAACTCAAACAAAGTGAATGCTTTAGATGTGGAGAAAGGTGGAGCCCATGGCATAAGTGCAAGAACAACGCTGCCGACCAGTTAGAATGCAAAGAAGTGGATGAATTAGTGGAAGAAGAAGAAATAAAATCTAGCAATGAGGCTGAAGAAAAAATAGAGCCTAGTTGACAAGGATACTGAAAAAAAGATCCATTTAAGTGGGATATAGAGGCAAATGAGGCATTTGAACTATTCAAATTTTCTATGATACAAGCCCCAACACTAGCAAGACCTGATTTCAACAAACCATTCATTGTTAAGATAAATGCTAGTGGAAAAGGGATTGGGGTGGACTTAATGCAAGATTCTCACCTAATTGCATTCATGAGCAAGGCCTATAAAGCTATTGGGATTAGAGTATCAAATACAGTACAAAAATGGAAGAGAGAACCAGGCTTCAAACGCATTGTCTGAAAAGTAGGATAAGGATTTAATGATAAGCAACATCATAGTGTTAACCCTAAATTGGCAAGACGAGGTCAAGCAGAATTATAACAAGTATGAGGAAGTCCAACAGTTAATTAGACATGTCCATAAAAGAGAAAGTCCATTTGAACATTACTCCTACCACAATGGCATTCTAAGATACAGGCATAGGGTATGTGTTGGGCACAGTCCATTATTGAGGTACAAATTATCAACAGTATACACAGTGACCTAATTGGAGGCCACTCAGGAGCAATTGCTACATACAAGAGGATTAGATCTATTTTTCAATGGAAAGGGATATTTTTTGAAGTAAAAGTTACAAAATCCACTTGTGACGCCTGTCAAAGAAACAAGTTAGAAAGAACTCATCCTTCAGGCTTGCTGTAGCCTTTATCTATATGAGAAGGAGCTTGACATGATATTGCTATGGATTTCATTTAGGAGCTACCAAATTCATCAAGTAAAATACCATTTTGGTTGCGGTGAATAAGCTAAGTAAATAATAACATTTCATTTATCACTCCCTTTCAGAACCCCTCAAAGGGCCAAAGCATTTGTAGATAATGTTTACAAATTACATGGATTGCCTAAAACAATTGTGAACAACAAGGGTAAGATACCTACCAACCACTTTTAGAAAAATTTATTTCAAACTATAGGGGTAAGTTTGAATCTGAGTACTGCTTACCACATTTGAATCGATGGACAAATGAAATGTGTAAACCAATACCTTGAATGCTACTTGAGGTGTATGATAAGAACAAAATCAAGAAAGTGGTACATTGATTACCATCAGTTGAGTAATGGTAAAACATTAATTACCACACTAGTTGGGCACAACTCCTTTTTCAGGTGATTTATGGGATGGCACCTCTTAGTATGGATTTAACATCATCGGGGACTTTTCGAATTAAGAAGCTACCAATTTTATTACGGACTAAGGTGTAACATTAAAGCTAGTTAAGGAAAAGTTACACAAGGCACTGAAAGGATGCAGAAGGACATAAACTAATACAAAATGGAAACCAGCTTCAAGGTTGGTGATTAGGCTTACCTAAAGCTACAACCACACCGTGAAATGTTAGTGGCTGCACAACCTAACCAAACACTCGCTTCCAAATATTTCGAACCTTACAGGATTCTCAATAGGGTGGGACAAGTGGCGTATCAGATAGAATTACTAGATAATTCTACCAGCTAATGATAACCAATGTACTCACTATCTTGATTTTGTTCCTACCATACACCTCAAGTAACATTCTAGGCATTAGTTTGATTAGCACACTAGTTAGGCACAACTCCTTTTTTAGGTGATTTATGGGATAGCATTCCTCAGTAAGGATTTAAAATCATCTAAAATCATTAAGGACTTGTCGAATGAGGAAGCTACCAATTTTATTAAGGATCAAGGTGTAGCATTAAAGCTAGTTAAGGAAAAGTTATACAAGGCCCTGAAAGGATGAAGAAGTACATAAACCAATACAAAATGGAGAGCAACTTCAAGGTTGGTGATTAGGTTTACCTAGAGCTACAACCACACTGTCAGATGTTAGTGACTGCAAAGCCTAACCAAACACTCACTTCCAAATATTTTTGACCTTACAAGATTCCCAATAGAGCGGGACAAGTGGTCTATTAGTGGTTCATTGGTTCAAGTTGGACCTTGCTAATGTTATCTAGATGGAGTAGAAATTGTAACAAGGTTATTAAATACCACCAATCTCAAAAGAAAGATTCCATCTAAAAAAGAGGGGATAAGAATAGATTAGTAACTCATCAACAATAAAATGCTAGTAAGAGATTAGGGAATTCATAAAACCAGGCTGAAGATCTAAAGTAACTAGTCATATACTAGCAACAAATAAGACAAAAGCTAGATCATAAAATGTACAAGACTAAATGTAAATATTCATTGTAGAATAATAAAATTACTTATCTTTCTATCTTCTCTCTTCTTTTCCCACCACCTTCTTCCTTCCTTTCCTTTTCTCTTTCTTCCTACTCTTATATGTTATTGGTAAGGTCATCATCACCATACTTCTCACAGATTAAGGTCACCTAGAGGATCATTTAGATCTAGTCCTCCTCATCATCATGAAGTAATAAGCCCATTAACGTAGCTAGTGGTTCAAAATTGAACATAGCAGACAAAATTTCAAGATCCCTTTTGGTTATTAGATTCTTCTCAAGGAAAGGATTCAGTAAAGGTAAGTCAGCAAACAAAAAGGTCAATGAGCCAACGTAAAGGAGAAAAAAGAAATGGAGAATAAGGTTTACTAACTGCATCTCACTTCACTCGAGCATTTTATTCAACCTTCAATTCGTAATTTTACGATTTTGTCCCAAACCCTAATTGCGAATATCTAATCCAACCCTTTTGTTCTAAAAAATTACAAGAACACCGCCCTCTAAAAGTTTGAGATTGCTAGACCATCTATGACGTGATCAAAGATCGCGTTGGAAACAACGGTGTAATCGAACACGAATCTGAAAATCCTAGGGACGCAAACCAAGTAAAGAACGCTGACCCAACGTGGTAGGATTGGATTGAACTCGACGAAAACGACCACAATCAGCACACCGAATACCGATTGATACGTTACGAATCACACGAACCAATCCAGAATGACTCGATTTAGGATAGAAATTCACGAGAAATTGAAAGGCACAATTTCAAGGAATTGAAAAGAAACTTGAATTAATTAAGAACTCTCTGTTTTCATTGTCTGTATCTGAATCTCCCTCAACTGAATAACAAACTGCTATTTATACTAAATGCTATCAGACTCTAACTTAAAAGTCCATATGGCTCAATTTATTAATAAAGCCCATTCATTAATAAAACTAAAATTACTAAATACTAAAACAAATTTCGTCGGGTTCTGGGATCACGTCAATCTAATTTAGGCAACTTAAACTAGGCCAGTGACCCCTTCACTCCCACAAAAATTTTTGAAAGTATTTTATTGGAAGCCCAATTTGTCTAACCCAAGCTTTTTGTTACAAGACCCTCAACAAAAGCTTGTAATCAATGACCTTTTAAATTTATGGGAAAGAAATAATAACAGAGATTCATGTATGAGTGGGTTGATGGGGTTTCAACAAGTTTAGGGTCAAATTTTAAAACTTTAAAACTATGAAAAAAATTAATATAAATACAGTGGAAAAATATACCACATCCATTTTGCATTTGCCATAGACCACACATTATGTTTGGAATCACATTCCAATAGGCATGCCTATGATCCTTAAGTCATGGCTCTCAAATCCTAACTTGTAGTTTGTCCACATAATTGTTGTGATGATAAGCGCCTTCTGCACATTGCAAAACCCTTTTCACAAGACTCTAACACAAGCTCATTTGAATTAGAAAACTTTTGCCGACAAAAAGAGAAAGAGAGGATGGTTAGAATAATTTCACTTTTTGATTGGAAGGTGGCACATGAATTTTTTGATTTTTCATATACATAGAACTCTTCTAAGACGTGTTTATATTAAAATATTAGAGCATACTAGCTATGGGTTCTATGTGCTCATTACATGGATCTTTAATAATTACTAGATCATTTACTTTTTAATTATTAAACTCTTTAATAATTATAATCCATGACTCTTAATTATTAATCTAGATGAATAATTAAGGCCCATCTAGCCTCTTAATTAAATAGAATTATATTCTTCAACTTAAATAATCTCATTCATTAAATCAAAGACTATCAAGTTTCTAGTTAATAATCATATTATTAATAAACATGATTGATATCAAATAATTCCCCATTCATGTCTTACCTCTTTAATTTAATTAATCCCATTAATTAAATTAAAGTACTCATTGTGTTTCTAATTAATGATCTTATCATTGTCTATCATTGTAAATTATGTTATCTACCAATTTAACTCTCATCATACACAATAACCTTTTGTGTGTGACTCTTTAGATTTATCCTTAGTTGGCAATGAACATAGCTCAAAGGATATAAATAACGCTTAACCTGTGACCAAAGACTAGGTGAAATGGATCTCAATGAACCCTCCAATCGTAAATACAATGTGGTATAAACCTTGTGTTTTATTTTGTTGAAATTGAGTTATGGATTTAGTTAAACTCATAAACTCAGCAATATAACTAATCGGTGTTTCTTCGTGAGACAAATGCTCCTACTAAAAACTCCTTTGTGATCATATATTGTCTTGGCTAATGGTTTTTGTCTCATAAAATACTAATTGCATAGAACAAACGTCTTGCTTATTTACAAGAAGACAAATCTCTTATTAAATGTATACATGCTTCTATACACATCTAAGCAATTGGATATTAAGTTCGTAACCCTATCATATGCTAGAATAAATATTGGCTCATAATGCTTTAATGACACATTAACTATTTTGCACACAAGACAACCAAATTGTCTCAAGTCTGCGATTCACGCGCATTTAATATGATCATAAAACAAGATACTAATAGCCAAGAGTAAAGTTCATGTGTTTACATCGCTTTGCAAGTCATTGTCTGAATGCTCCATTTCCCTATAGCGTATCCACACTCACGTATTCTCAATATTTCTTGTCATACGGTATGACACTCTCTGTATAAATATAAGATGTGCAAATTATACTAATTTTCTAATGCCCTTTAAAATATCTGTGACTTGCAAATTGATTTTAATAATCCAACATTAAGACAACCTTATGTCTACATTCGTAATTCTTTATGAATAAAGCCTTTTAATTTAATTACACGAGCACATGCAATACTTTACGTCATGCAAAATTTACGTGTATAAAAACTTGCCATAATTTTATATAAATAAATTAATATTTTATTAATTAATGTAAAGATATACATATATAATCATAATGCCCCTAGTATCTCTTATTGATTATTGGCGTTAAAAAGTATATCACTAAACATGATCATAACATTCAAAATCAGCTCAAAGGTTAGGTGTGTGCATCATTATTCATACCACAAGACACCCTTGAAATCCAGTCTTCTCCTAAGACAAGGATCAATCAAATCCACACACAAGGTACAGGGAGGAACCAAAACAATAGTAAAATTATAGAGCATTTTAACTATTATACCATGATTCAAGAGATAATGAAGGGCTTATGAATGCATCTAGTAGAGACAACATTGGTTCAACACTTGATGAATGGTTCAAAAATTTTGAAACCTTATAGATTGAGTATCAATATCAATAGCGCAAATGAAGAAAAGGCTAGATTTATTAAAAATATATATATTTAGGTACTGCTGATGCAAAACCAATTATATTAATTATGAACAAAGGACCTCAACATTGTAAGCTAATCTCGATGGAACCTACATAGTGCACAAGCTCAAATGTTTCTCTCCACTCATCTCTCTCTGTTTCCCCGAATCTATGTTTCTCACAGCAAATTAACTCTTCGTTCACAGCATTCTTTGCATGGTTTTCACATGGCATTCTCAGGCATGATTTTCAAACTCAAATCAAACTGACCAATTCAGCCATTGATGAACCAGTTTTCCAGTTCAATTATACTTAAAAAACTGATTGTCATTTGAAGCGATAAGAATTGGTCAAACATAGTCAAAAACTATTCAAAACTAAGTTGAACCTATCAAACTAGTTCAAAAACCGATTTCCATATTTTATTATTGATAAAAATTTTAAAAATAAAAACTAGCTTTTTTAAAAAATAAAAATAAATAAAATATTTTTTATATTTTCTTGTGAATTCATTTTGACTACCTAAACAATTTTTCAGTATATGTAATTTTCACTATCTATTTTTTTTGACTTGTATTTATTTTATTATTTTTATTATTGTATTTTTATAATTAATTTATTGAAAATTTTAATATTGCATTTGAAGTTATAATTTTTGTATTAATTGTGAAGTTTTTTTATTTTCCAAAACTCATTTTCAATATTTATATTTTGCTTTAAATTTAATTTAATTTCTTTTGTATTTTTGTAACATTTTTTTTCTTGTAAAATTATTAAATTTTCTAAGTTACATTTAAAACTTATCATTTGATATATTAATTAATGAACATGAATTAATTTGATAACATTTTTAATATTATTATATGTGTATATATATTATTATATATAATTTAAAATGAGTCATTTTTTTAAAATGAGTCAACTGGTGGGATCGGTGACCAATTAGTTTTCCAATTTTCCGGTTCAATAACTAATCCGGTTTTAAAAGGAACTTCAGGTACAACGGAGTAACAAAAGAGTGGTTTCAATATTTGATAATCCATTCACTGCAGGATTTTACTGATAAAAAATACCTTACGCTCCGATACCTAACGTGTGCATTGCTCGAAATATACAACATGGAGAGGACTTGAAACTTACTTTATCCAGTGTTGATCTGAAAAGCTGTAGTACAAGGAGCCAAAGGCAATGTATATGCTCCAGGAAATAGACACGAGCAAGCTGTGAACTTAAGGAATGTTGCCAACCTACAGTAAAGTATTACATATGGAATGTAGATTAATATATAGCAAGTAGTCTAGTGGATCTCAGTATCTTCTCCACTTGTCCACCTCCCTGGAAGTCGCTTGAATTAGCTTTTTCGTATTTACAACCAGCTCATCAACAAGAGCACCAATTTCATCCCTGGAATCAAGAATCCCACAGTACTTATTTGTGTTGAAACGGAGCAGAAGATTAATGTGGTGAGCAGACAGAAGTATTTTCCTTTTTCATCTTACACCCATAGCAGTCAAGCAAGACTTTTCATTATGTTAAAGTTCAATTTCAGAAAATTCCAGCAAGACTCCAGACATATTAGTGTGGAAGAAATAACCCAATTTTTTTGTGTAATTCTAGTCCTAAAGATTAATTTGGCTTGCTGGCAGAATGTTATCACGAAAAAAGTCGGAGATCCACACAAAGGTTTACTTGTTACTAGTTTAGTCTAGCCTATATTTTTCTTTAGTCTAGCCCATATTTTTATTTAGATCTCTTGTTTCACTCCGACAGAATTAACCATATTCTTTTTTCATCTTACACCATAGCAGACAAGCAAGACTATTCAGTATATTTCAAAGTTCAACTTCAGAAAATTTCAGCAAGACTCCAAGTACATTAGTGTGGAAGAACTAACCTAGACTTTAGTGAAGCTCTATTTAGCATAATTCAGAACCTTATTTTATTTGTTATATTGAGGACGGTTTATATAGATTAGACTTCTAGGTATATATACGCAATACTTTCATATGTTCATAGAAAACAATATACAGTACAATTAAGTAAATGTCCACAAAAATTTTGAGATTTTGCCTAGCATTGCATTACTCCAGTGTCTGTCTCCGTACATTGTAGAGTCCATCTATTTCGTAGGGATTTGGGAATTTGGTACTTCAAAAGTTCAAACATAAAATATGAAGAGAAAAACCCAGCGTTGAATATCCCTTTCCAACAGTTATACTATTTTCAGTATTTGTAATTTGAATTTCCAAGAAAAAAACCATGGATAATTTAAGGCTCTGAAAAATCACAACTAATGAAAAGGCCAGAGACTTACTGGAGAGGAACATTCCCACGGTTGTCAAAAATTTTGCCAATATTGGAGTATCCGCGATTCTCATCGTATGCAATCCCCCTCCCCAGACCGTACCCAAAACCCAATCCAACCCCACATCCAGCTCCAAATCCAATTCCGAGCTGTAAACTCGGAATTCCTGGACCAAAGCCCGCACCTTAATCCGGGAAACAAAAAACAAGATTTAGACATGTACAAGTACGCAGGTTGAATAACAGGTTATTCTCTCGATCAATAATCAACCCAACGTAAAAGAGAGATGCAAACCTCCGATGAGTCCGATGGCAAAACCAAAACCGCAGCCGGCGCCTACGCCAAAAGCAGGCCCAAGCTTTCCCAGTTGCTTGGATTTAACTGCCGGTAGTTTCCATAATAAGCCCTTCTCTTCCGGGTCCCTCCCGTTCATCTGTGCGTTCGCCCAACAGCAGGTTCCACTGTTGTCGCCCCTTCGAGTATACAATTCGAGTCGATACCGTTTCTAGAAACGTCCCTAGCATTTTCCCCGTACAAATAGATTTGAAGTATATTTTTGTTCGAGGAAAAAAAAAGAAAATTAATGAAATTTAAAATCTTGGTTCAAAAAATTTTAATAAGAAAAGGAAAATATTAAAAAAAGAAAAAATAAAATAAAAAGTTTAAAATTAAAATTTTTAATTATATAATGAAAAATGTAGGTGCTGAAAAATTTGAAGAAGAGAATAGAATTAAAAATGATTTTTCTCAAAATTTTATAACAAATAAGAGTTTTTCCTTCTAATTTTAAAGTTTCCTTTTATTTTCCTTACCAAACAATCAAAAATATTTTTCTTAATATTTTCTTTTCATTCCGTTTCTAAATTTCTATAACCAAACATTGTCTTAAGGAAACTAAGAGAAGTACCCGCTAAATGCAACCTTTCCTATTCTCAGGACAAATTCACTTTAAAAGATGTGATTAAAGCTTTTGATCATATATGAGCTCGTTTACTTACGAGGGTTAGATTTGATAAATTAATTTATTAAAGTTAATCAAATGTTTATTTTAAATGATAAAAGCTTGTAATAAAGTAGGTTTGCTATTGGTTTAAGAATTGTTAGATAAAATAATCCAACCATCAAGTATGATAAAATAATTCAAGTATGTATACTCATTATTAAATTATATTATAATTTAATTTATATTAGTGAATATAATATAAAATTATTATGTAATTAATTTAACATTTAAGGGCTTGTTCACGTGATTGGGCTTGATTGATTAATTTTTTCACATTAATCATATGTTCATTTATAGGTATAAGACTTATGATAAAATATGACCCAATACTAAGTGATCAAAATCTTGGATAAATAATTTGTCTCACTAAGTGTGATAAAGCAATTCTACTTAATTGAGTTATTTAATATTTTATTTAAAAGACATTTTTATTGTCCAATATGATAAAGACTAACATTTTTTATAAAATTTAAAATTAAATATAACTTTATAATATTTATAAGTGTGGAAAAAATAAATAGAATTTATAATAATTTAGTTTTGTTGAATAAATATCAAATGAAATTATATAGTAAATATTATTATATTGATTTGTAAGAAGCTATAAGTAACAAATAATAGATATCTAATTTTTTAAAAAAATTGAAGTAAAGGTATTTTAGAAAAACAAAAATAGTCTCGTTAAATAATTCAATATAGTGAACATATTATTATATTATTCCATAATTAACTTATCATTCAAAATAATTTTTAAAATTTCAATTTATCAAGTAAAGTTTGGTGTTCCTTGAAAAAAAAAGTTAATTTGAGATTTTGATTGTTGTTATTAGTAACTTACGTTAACTACAATTTTAATAACCGGGCTTGTTAAAGTGTTTTCTCTAGTGTCTAGTAAACATAAATCTATCTATCTTTACTTATGAAACTAGTTCTCATTACGTATATGATCGAATTCATATTTATTATGGTGAAGTCAATGACGAGAGCATGTTAAATTTGCTGTAGTATTTACTATTTAGTGATCATCTTAGCCAAACTATGGTTTATAAAATACATAAGTGTATAGATAAAAGATAAGAATTATGTAATAAAAACATGCTAGTAAATATCGCATATGTTACGAATGCATAAAATTATTTATAAATTATATGATTTTATTAGTTGAAATTTAGTAAAAATAAATTTATTCTCAAATTAAAATCATTCTAAAAATAAAAAAGAAAAGTGACATGAAAAAAAATTAACAAAGAAAACAAAAGAGAGACAAATATTAGAAAAGGTAAATAGATAATAAATTGTGTAATTTATTAGTTGCAATATAATAAAAGCAAATCATATAAAAATTCGAAACGTATTAAAAATTTCAGAAAGGACAATAGAGAGAGAGAGAGAGAGAGAGAGATTAGAAGAAAAGCTAACGAGAGGTAAAGTGAAATTAGATGGAAGGAAGAAAAGTAATAAACGATATGACTACATGATAGTAAAGAAAAAAGGGATGCATGTATAATCTATAATCTTTAAGATACGTTTAGTAATTTCAACACTCCACATGTTAGCTTACATTTAGATAATATAAAATTAAAAATATTTATTTAATTTTTTTTATTTATAGTATATATTAGTTTATTTAAATAATTATTTTTATACTCAGAATATAACACAAGGACAACGAAATATATTTATATATATAATTTTAAATAATTAGATAACTGCATAATTAAATTAATTAAATACGCAAGCTAATTTTTATTTATGAGCTGGAAAATAGGCTAACTTACAATGTTAATCAATCAATTAATTTTAGAGAGTTAAAATAATTATATAACTAATGCAACTAAAGAAATAACAACTTTTAAAAATTAGTTACCTTTTCATGCCACTAAAAATCTTAATCACTTCAATATTTTTCATTTTTTCAGTTATTTTTTTGACTAATATGTAATTTTGAAACATTTATAAATTAGATATTTACTAATTCAATTAATTAATAAGACAAAAAATTAAAAATGATTACATGTGTATTTTAATTATTTTTCATTAACTGTTTTTTTTTTTCGATTTTCATGTTCTTCCTTTTTTTCTTATCGGTCACCTCTTCTGTTGCTTCTTCATCTTCTTCTCCTTGATCTTCTATCACTTGTCTTAGTTTCCATTTTCCCTCTTTTTTTCCTCAATCTCACTCCTCCTACCACCACCAAGCCGCAGTCACTCCTCAATCCATGGCCACCATCTCCGAACGATGGAAATCTCATTGTGTGTGTGTGGATTATGGTGGTGTTTATTTTAGGTTGAATATACTTATTCAACAGCTAATAATTCAAGTTAAATTAATTGGATCATACGCCATATTGACAGTGATATATTCAACACAACCAGATCCAGAAAGAATGAAAAGAAGAGAAACAGCTGTCACACAACTAAATTCAGCAATTGATTACACCGTGGCACGAGAAAACTAGAAATAAAACTAGAAAAACTTCTTCACAATAAAAAATGCCTCTACTTCTCATAGGACTTGGCACCCTCTATTTCCTAAAGCCGACAGGCTGTTGTATGCATGTGCTTATGGGGCTAAAGTGATGTGAATAGGCAGAAACGAAGGATCAAAGATGGTTGAAAAAATAGAGACAGATGCGAAGAAATAAAACGAGGGAAATAACAAGAAGTAATAAAGGATTAACAATGAAATTGAACAAGATTCAATCAAAGAAGATTGTACCTCACATGAAGTACATCCTTGCAACAAATTAAAAAATGCACAACCAATAAAAATGGAACACAAACACTATGGAGATATTGACTACAAACCATCGAAAGTAAGTTAAATAACTCGATTTGATACTTGAGCTTGAAATTGATTCACTCAATTCACACAACAAACAAGTAGGTGAAGGAGGAAGAAAACTTCATTTTATTGTTTAAAGGATAATAGTTGCTCTACAAGTCATTGTCCAGGAAATATATAAGAGTATACGTCAAATTTGATATCACAAGCTGTGAAATGATAAAAATTATTTTCAAAGAATGATCAAAATCAACATTTCCCACACGTCACTATTGATCTAATTGGAAATGCACTTGATTGCATCTCCTTAAGCTCGTTTGGGGGCGATCCTGCCTCCTTGCAATTGTCTGTTTGCTTGTTGTGCGATCGATTATTAGAAACATGATTGTAAAGACTAAAAGTCTCCAAAAGTTGCTTAGGTCGATTGAGTGAAACGAGATCAATCAAGCTCATCCCAATTGTAGTCCTAGTGTGTCCAAAAGATTTCAAGTCGATTGATCTAGCATGCCTTAATTCACAATTTCAGCCTATTTAAACTCTCTTTGTCCCTCTAAGTTGAATTTTTAAGCCATTCTTTATTCTTTGGATCCTCCTAATCATCTAATTCATTTTTTTTACCTAAATTTTGAATTTTATTCGTGATGATCATAAAGGCTACTGTAATTGCTCGTACCTATTATCATCATCTCAAGCTTCAAGACGAAGACATTCTTGATCCGAATGTCCACATCATAAATTTTGAAAAAACTGAGAGTACAACTTCCACCACGTTTGCGTAATATAAGGCCCAAATGTGACAGATTATGTGAGTGTAAGAGTTGTACTCTTGATGTGCACACGTATAAGTGAGCATAACCTCCCTTGTAGGCAATTATATTCTATTTGGGTGCATGAACATGTTCTACGTATGTTTGTGCATGTATTGAATTTTATATAATTATGCATCAATTTATGTGCGTGCGCTAGTAAATATCTTCTGAATGGGTGTCTATACATAACAAATGTCCGTATTAGGCAAGGTTCATTCAAATATACGTACAATGCATTACACAGAATGCTCAATATTATGATAAATGTATAAAAAAGGTAAAAAAATTAATTACATATAAAATTTGTGACCAAATACATTGTCTACAATATCTATAAGATCATCAGGCATACAGAAAATCAAAGAGATAATAATAAATAAATCTCTAGATACCCAAGCATATTACAATTTGCCTTTTTGATTGAAATCATACTCAAATATAAGGAAGTCATTTATAATTTCTATTGAATATTTATGCATAACAGACAAAAGGCGGAGGCTAAGATTCGATGAATGTAAAACTATTAGCTTCGGTTGGTGCATTAGAAAATCTGCCCTTACAGTCCAAATTAGCAAGGCAATTTTGTACACATAGCTTTCTTCTCTTCTGTCACCAGTCGACTCATCCCACCATCCATCTATGCATAAAAGATGACAAATACAACTTATGGATGAACTAAGTATTACAAGACAACAACCAACACAGGAAAAAATTCTTTCTACAAGGTCATAAAATAATTGCTACACTACACGCTCATGGCCCTTGATGAGATCTCCAATTCACCTTCCTGCAGCTCTGCTTCAACAGCACCTTTTCCTCCCTGGGATCAAGTCATATTACAGTGGTAATAAAAGTTGCTTGAAAGCATAATCTACTTCTATGTATATCATATCTTACTGCCTGATCTTTGAAGCTGGCCTCCGCAAGGTATCTCTCCAAAGCACCATCTCCACGAAGTATTTTGCCCCCACATCCAGGTACATCTATCGTACCAACAGATTCTTCATCAACCACCACAGCATCTACTCTATCTTTCTCTGTCTTTGCATCAGGAATCTGAACAGGAAAAGGCAATGCTTATTGGCTACAAACTACAGAAAAGTCCAAGACTCACTGGTACGGCACTGAACATTAGTGTGAAGACAACCACAAGGCAGAGGTCCAAAATAACCATGTTTACCTCATACATAGCATCTGTAAGGAGGCTCTCCAGTATGGTTCTTAATCCCCTAGCACCAGTATTTTTGGACATTGCTTTTTTGGAAATAAGTTGTAACGCCTTCTCAGTAAAATGTAGCTTCACCTGGAAGTTATAGCTATCAAGTTAATTGAAAGAATGCCCAGAATTCTCAATGAATCAAGGACACACAGATCCAGCTACATCACGAAGAAAAATTGCTTACATTATTCATGTCAAATAACTTCTTATACTGCTTACCAAGAGCATTTTTTGGTTTCATCAGGACCTATGGAAACAAAGATAACAAAGAAATTAGAAGAAAATAAGAAAAGTAATTATACTGCAAAACCAGGCAAGAGTGACAAATGATGCAAACTCCACAGAAAGGTTATTTAACGTGAGTGCATGCATACGGCGCATGTCTATTCTTTTTACATAATGTAAAGGACACCAAATATGTGAGATAAAAGGGAGAGGTTACATAGTTACTGATGCATTTTCTTGCTTTTAAATAAATCTATAATTGACATTAGACTTTCATATTACCTAAACTTGCAATCTATATTTTTATCTATATCTATACTTAATCATAAAAGTGTGTATCCCCTTCGTATACTTTTGCCATTGTGAAAAGACACACATACTCTTATTATAAATAGCAAAAACAATATGACCAGTCAGTTAAAAACATGGAATCCTAAAAGTAATGATATATGGTTAATTGAATCATTTATAAAAGATAAACTAATTACATTTAAAGTATATAAAATCACACACCATCATTGTCTCGCTTAGTAAACTCATATTAGAAAGAATAAATACCGCTACAGCATGTCTACGAAAATTAAGAGCTACAAACTTTGGATTAAACACAACAGAAAAATAATTTTCAATAATATCTTTAAATATTTACTAAAAAAATTTAAGTGAAAATTGTATATATAAAACAATCCAAGAAATTACTTTTTGATCCAAAACACTTTACCAACATTCAATTAGAAAATCCCAAGCATTAAATTTACAGTAATAATTTTTATAATTTTTTAACAACGTGCTATTATAATTAACTTTCTTATAATAGAAATTAATACATTGAGTTCTTTAATAGTACTTTGATTATTTTAAATTTAATACCTGGGGTAATGTTAATATTTTATGCGAGATATTATATTATTTTATTTCAAAAACAAAAATTATAAAAAGTATATGATCTTAAAAGAAAATATTAATCAACTGAAAAGATATATAATTTTCTTTTTGACAATTTTGAGGAGACACCAAAAGAAAACAAGAAGAATGTTATATTATAAAATCATAATTGATGCAATGTATTGAGAAAAAAAAACGAAAAAAATTTATATAGACATCCAATTCCATGTTAAAATTTATAAATAATTCCAAGCATTCTCAAAAGTAGCATTTGGATAGCTAAATTTCTGTTGAAGGGTATATCAGGAATGAAGGCTTTAATTAATTTTATATTAAATGGACACTAATAAATCAAATAATAATAATTAAATACTTAGATTTTGGCCAAAATTATCTGAAATAAATACAAACTGACACTCAAATAATTATTTATTATTTATTGCAAATGCTAACTCCAAACCCTAAGATTATGTTTGTTTTTATTTTTACATCCAAAAAACACACACTACAATCATTACGCTATTTAAATTTTCTATCTATCTCTCTAGTTTTACAAAATTTTCAAAAAAAAAAAAAAAAACACTTAAAAACACACATCAAAAAACAAAAACAAACATAGCCTAAATCAATCGATACAAACACAAATCCAACCCTACTCTGAAACATCTAATACACACACAACCTCTATGATATGTTTAACTATGGACATATATGTCTATGTCATGGTAAAATCTTAAACCATACACAGGTAAGTAAAATACACTCAACTATAAGAAAATAATTAATTTTTTAAATTAAATCAGCAGGTCAGATGTCCATTTTGTAATTGCCAAGCGTAATAAAAAGATATTTAAAATAATGTATTCATAATTAAGAAATAGAATGGACATTTCTGACTAAGTAGATACAGCAAGAATATTATATAAGAAAAAAATTTTACAAACAAAAAGCAAAAGTTTAAAATAGAATAGCAAACGAACAATACACATGGTGTATCTTCATTTTAGCTTTACTTATGGGTCAACTATGTGTTACTTATACAGTGCAAAACATCCTAGTTGGGCAAGTCAAATTTTAAATTTTATAAATCCCCTGTGCCTGCTAAATGCGACAAATCAAAGAAATAGTAACTAGTAAACAGGGCTATCATTATTACCTGGACAAGTTGATCTCCTGTGAGGGCTGACAAACAAACCAAAATAGGGAAGCGCCCAACAAATTCTGGTATTAGGCCATACTCCACAAGATCACTACTTTCAACCTGGAAAAGTTCACCTTTTCAGACATGAAATACATCTTAGAGCTTACTATCATAATTCTCTGTAATCCAGGCATGCCAATGATAAAGATTCCAAGCTCTTTATTCTTACAGATTCAAGGAGGGAGGATGTTACAGCAGCATCAATCACTCCACTGGCTCTCATGTTAGCACGTACTGGGGCTCCAAACCCAATTGAAGAATCTTGTCGTCTGGTAGAACAAAGTAGCTTTCTTTGTTAAAATCTTCCAAGTTCAAAAGCAATAATAAGTAGTCACGCAATTTGACAACATATGGTCAGATTAGAAAGATCTAGCACAAATGGAAAAATCACCTTTCAGAAATAGTTTTCTCTAAATCAACAAATGCTCCTCCACATATAAAAAGGATGTCCTTAGTATCTATCTGAAGCAAAATAGTATTATAACTGATCAATACTTGGCAAAGAGCATGGCTGCAATTATATAGGAAAATTTTACCATAAGCCACAACAGAAAGTGGAAAACTATTTTATTATGTAAAAATTTCACTTGGAGTATAATAGTGATGAAGAGAAGTGCACAAAATTCACACACGCATGTGCACGCAAGCAAACACACACACACAGAGTACACACAGTTTTCTGTTTTCCTATAAAGTCGATAGGAAACTAGACCCCAGGTAGATTCAAAATAAATAGATGGAGCACATCATGTTCAATTTTGAGAACTCTACCATCACAATAATTTCATGGACTGCTGATCTAAAATCTCAAATAAATGAGCATCACAAGAAGATCTATATATTAAACAGTGTTTCTAATTAGTAGAGAATACTTGCTGATTGAAAAAGTATGCTATCAGGGTTTGGGAGTCATGAATGCAAACTAAGTTTGCTTTAGTCAAATATACAAATTTCCAGGTAGCAAAAATTCACAAACTTGCTCTAGCAAAAGTTTGATGTTACAAATATAGATTATAGAATGAGATACCAAACATCATCACCAAGGAGAGTTGGGATCCTTAACAGGCAAGGTAGAAACTGTGTTGATTATAGGACAGCATTCTAGCAACAAGCGTAAGAAACTTCGTGGAAAAGTATGCAACAAGTCATTCTATCCAACACATATGCTCAAAAAATTGTCCATTTTTCACTAACCACTTGATAATTTATAAAAGCACTTCATTCCAAAGCTTAAATTGAAAATTCCTTTTCATGATGGTATTTTTATTCAAAAAGTGAAAGTAAAGGTCATTTTCGTACTTAGCAAGCAAGAACAATTATGAATTCTTATGATCAATTAGTTAAAAGGAAAGCTAACTGTTACTGATACCCTGATAATAATCTCCTGTATACAAATATTATTTGATTGGAATATTCCTGTTAAATATTACCAATCCCTCTTCCCTTGAGGTCAACTATTGTTGGGTGTTCAAAAGATATTGCCCCTATAATTTTTGTTTTCAGAATTCTATTCACTTGGTTAAAATAATTGTCTTATTAGGGGTAGTTTTTTCTATTGTAAATATTTAAAAAACGAGGGGAAGACCAACAGTTTCCTTTTTTCTCTCTCTCTCTTTTTCCTGCTCAGAGATATCTTTATTTTGTATATACTTCTTCCTTGTCATACAAAATAAATGTGATGCATCTAAATGTTCTATACAACATATGCACAGGTGTTCAAACTATTAATTGGATAAATGAAAAAAAGAAAAGATTCAGCAGGGAAGACAACAAAAATTTGAAGAGGGAAACTAGGATTATTGTAATACCTGGATATTGTCACCCCGTGGGTGCTTTCTTGCCCCCTTTTCTGGAACATTTACTATCTGGCATAGATAAAGGTATGAAAAATATATCGTTTACTTTGCATATTTAAAAAGAAAAAGAAAAAGAAAAAACTCCCAACACATAATTCTTCTTAAAGATATAACAACCTTGTTCTATTTGCTTCATTCAATAGTGAGACATCTATTGGATCAACAGTAGCCTCTATAGGCCAATAGGAAGGTAAGTCGATGAAATTGTGAGAAGAAAAAACTGTCCACCATGGACTCAATAAGACTAGGAACTTCAATTAAAATAATGGATTTTCACCATTCAGTTTCAGAAAGAAACAAAAAATTAAAAATGCTGCATCATTTGCTGGCACCATAATTACTTCCACATCAACCCTAGACCAGTAAATTAGGAGTAAATTATAAGAAGAGATGGCCCATGGAAACCAGCTAGTCATCAATAATTACAATGCAGCCATAATGATAATCAATTTTGTAAATTTAAAATTCCAATCTGATGCCTTGGTAAAGGCTAACATTGTAAAAAATGAAAGACTGTTTTAATTTTTTCCACCTCTAAAACAAACACTACAATTATTATATTTTTTAAAACATTTCTCTCTCTCTCTCTCTCTCTCTCACACCCCATCTCGGAAAAACACATCAAAAGCCACATACCTAAAAACATACACAAACAAAGCTAAAGTTTGTCTTCTTCTTCTACCCTCTTCTTTGACTCCAATTGCACTGTCTTCCCCCCTCCAGTTTCAAAAAAATATTAACTCATCTTTATTTTAATAATCCAGCATTTTTCTGTGGCTTGTAATCATTAAATGTAAACCTCTTTTGCAAGTCTGGATTCCATTCAAGCATTTGGGAAAGCATTTGTTGCTCATGTCAGGGAATAAGTTCCAATAACTAATTAGTGTGCTCTACTATCTCATTCACACCTAGAAAAGTAGATAGTTCCAGCTGTACTGTGTTATCCAACAACTAAAAAGGGGAAAACAACAAAAAAAGAACAGAAATAAAAACTCATATTAGCAGACAAGAACTGAATAAAATATTAAACAAAAAAATCAATAGAAGTATTGAAATGGAATAAAAATGCCATGCAAATGAGTATGTCCAGAACTCCATGGTATGTGTAGCCCATATCTTGCTTGGATATACCATTATTATTATTAGTGCTTCTACTACTATTACTGATATTATTTTTGGCCAAAATGGGGGTACTAGTTCATTGCTAGACTTACCAATAGATCTTCTCAGCCACAGACCAACAGTGCCTACCCTATGGGTTCAGAGGATGTTATTTACACCATATAAAGCCAGTGACTTTCTGATAAATGCAACTAAGGTGGCGTTTGGTAAGAGGGTTTTGGAATCGAAAATTAGAATGAAAAGTATGATTGTTTGGTTTATTATTATTAGAATCGAAATTTGAGAATCATATTAAAAAATTTAGGATTTACCGAATCTTTAGTAAAGGTGGAGGTTTGGGGAAACCCAACTTTGATTCTCATATAATTAATTTAAAATATATAAGCTACATTAATTTAATTAATATGTACATACATTGTATATAATTAAAGATAATGCCTATGCTTTGCTGAATTAAACATAAAATTACTAAATTAGCCTTATTTAAAAAACTTTCTATTTTCTCCTTTTTTAATGTATTTCGCTCTTTTCATATATTTTTTCCTCCATCTTCCATTTTGCTTATTAAATTGCCCTTTTTTAATTTGTTATTTCTTTATTCCTCTTCTATCTCCTAATATATTTTGTTCTCTTTTTTATTATTTTTTCTATCACATGTTTGACTTTATTTTATCTCTATTATTGATTTTTTAAGGTTTTTCGTCCAAACCATTTATATATTATTAAATTATGCTTTAGAGATTTAGACTAATTATTTTTTCTTTATTCTTATTTATCCATTAATGTTTAACAATTTATTTTTCTTTGATATTCTCTTTTCCTTTAGCTTTTGATATTTATTTTTTTATTTTATAACATTATTTAATTTTGAAAATTTAATTTTTATTATTTAAAATATAATAATGTTATAATATATTATAATAAATAAAAATATTTAAATATAAATAATTTACAAATGCAATTTTAATTTTTTCATTTATTAAAATCAAGATTAAAATTGAAAATTTTTCATATCTCATTCCAAAAGATTATGCTTTCAACTAAACAAATATATTGCAATAAATAACTCCATTCCAAACCCGAGGTGAATGATTCCGAATCCGAATTTGACTCCAATGTGCAAACCAAATGCCACCTAAGTATTTGAACCCACTTACCAAGATATAGCAAAACCACTGAACCATGTTTAGCCTACTTCTACGATTCTTCATGATGTCAAGCTTCATAAATTAGAACTCAAATGCACAAGGCATAGGAACTGAATAATTGTCTCACATAAACAGTTAAACTAATATAGGCGGAAGACATTTAAAATTTAAGGTCCCAACAGATCTCCAGTAAAATAGACCAAATAACGTGAAAAACCCACACACATTCAAAAATGGTTGGGCTGGTGAGCCTAGATGTGAAGATCTTCCTTTGCTGTAATATCATATTGTACTTCTTTAGCTAAAACAGACATTTGACATCAAATAACTCCAGGAATATAAAATAATTTAATTAAATTTGCAGTTATTTAATGTGTGTTGTGGTGGGGTCAAATTCAGGATCTCCCTTTGCTATATATCATATTAAAAGACTTCCTTAGCTAAAATAGACACAAAATATGAAACACTACAAAAAAATACTAACTTGAACGGCCAGTAACTCTCTACATGTTCATGTAAGCAATTGTAACATTTGTTCCTAAAATGCCTTACAATTTTACGAAGCTTATTGTATAATGTACTATTAACTGAAAAGGAAAATTATATACCTACAGACACAATTGTCATTTCTTCTGGAGATGACCATATGCTTAAGATGGAACATATACAATTAGCAAAAGAAAATCAATGTCACAAGTAGGAGCTCTATAACTCACTGTCCCTTCCAGCATTTTCAGCAGCGCCTGCTGAACACCCTCACCAGAAACATCTCTGCTGATGCTTAAGCTCTCAGCCTAAATAAAACCACCAAAATAGAGAAATTAATGTAACTAGAACCACATTCAAGAATTGATAGAAGCTAATAGCACACCAAAATTGAAAGAAGCCAATAGAATTGGAAAGACAGTAACCTTCTTAGTTATCTTATCAACTTCATCTACATACACCATCCCTTGTTGTGCAGCTTGCACATTAAACTCAGAAACCTTAGAACAAATCAGAAAAATCACAGAGTAAAGTTTCATTCATAAGCTACTGTAAAGCAACAAGGCACTCTCTTTTGTACAGACAAGACAGCTAACCATTTTAATTTCAGCCAAACCTACAGTCTTTATTCAATTTCTTTCTTATTTCCCTTCCAAAATTTCTCAGTTCCAGCTATATACATCTCATGAAACCTTTTATATTTTATCACTTTAATTAGCTACATTGTATAATCTCACACATATTTCTCTTCCATTTTCCTGTGAGTACTTAAGCGTGTACTAAGTATTACTACTTGAACACTTACACTATACAATTTCAGCAGAGATATATAGGTCCAGATGTTTATATGTTTGCAATGGTTTATTGTATTCTTTTGCTTTTATGAAGATCACACTGTAGAAAAATATCAGCAGCCTATGTTTAGAAACAGTTGTATAGCAAGTGGTAAAATAAAAAATGGAAGTAAAGATAAAAAGAAAGCATGACCCAAACATAACAACACAAAAAGAAATCAAAACATAAAAGTCACAAAATAGCCATCTCTTAACCACATGCAAGGACAATAAACTTGTGAGTCCATGTCAAAACTCAAACATGGTAAACAGCTAATGCAAAATTCAATTATTTTTACAATGTGAAGTACTCATTTTCTTGCCATATTCATACTTGTTAGCATAAACCTCAATTAATCTGGATTCACATTTTAAATCACAGGGCACTATTGTCCATTCTGCTTATCCTTCTTGAATTACACAGCCAAAAATTCTTCACCTTACATACTAATTGGTATGAGTATGACTACAGGTAACGGCAGCTGTTAGAACCACTTTTAACTTCTGTAGTGGTGGAACTTGACAACATGCAGGTTTCATTGGTCAACAAGCACTCTTCATGACTTGCATCACAACAATTTCAATATAACAACATACATCATGCCTTTAAATAGGATATAATTAGCATACGGTAAGTAATTTGTACAATATTGATTCAACATCTTCACCAACATAACCAGCCTGCAAAATAGAAAAAACTTTCTTTTAGATATGTAGAACAAAACGCTGAAGAAGAAAAAGAAAAAGAAAACAAATGGATTGTAAAACTGAAAAGAAAAGGTTTTTGTGATTTTGAATCAATGATGCTAGACCGGCTTGCTACATGTCCACTAAGGAAACTAGTTGTACAGCATTTATTACAATATTGGGTGGGATAGAATCAAATGCATGGCATGATACATATTAGCAGGCAATAAAATTGAACAGAAATCTTATCTTATAATCAGCATGTTTACAATAAACAGTTGTCTGTGGACAATGACTTAAATGTGCGACACTATAGACAAAAAAAACAACTTAGTCACTAACTATTTCAGGTTAATTGGCTTGTGACTCCGAGAAAACAATTTGTTCGGATTTTGATTGTTTCATGAAACCCCTTTAGTTCAAATTTGAAGGTTGTCCAATATGCCAAGGCATAAGAGGTAATGAAGATAAAGGGGAAAAAAAGAAGGTAAAAGAACAATGGACAAAACTAACCTAGGAAAAACTCCATAGCTTTAAATGAACTAGTACAGTCTCTATGTTCTTCCAAAAATTCTCCTAGAAGAAAGTTCATGTATGCAACCATAGAAATTGAAAAATTGCAAGAATGGATTTCTTCCATTAATCTGTAAGTCAAAAACATAGATAATGATGCTAGTTCCATATGTCAAATTTTAGACAACCCAATGTTGATCACATCATCAAAACTTGAAATAGAAAATAAAAAATTATGTTCAGTTCTTGTTACTGCCAAACTATCTGCATGTCAACATTTGCTAACCTTTGCAATGTGTCACTAGGGAGTTATCCATATGAACCTGCTCTTTTGAATGATTTCTGAAGGAAAAGCAAGTCTAGATATCTAGCCCTTAGAGAGCTAGATAAGTAACTAACCCAGAGAAGAAGCATGGTGGTACTGTAGTCAAGGACTGACTTGTGATGAGAAATTGATTTTTACTTCCTCTTCCAATCGGATCCAGTTTATATCAACAGTCAAGTTTTATCTTCGCTAGGAAGTCAGGATTATTTTGACCTGTGATCTATATTAATGTCTAAAATTGGCAGAGAATTTTGTTACAGGGAGAAAACTTCTACCAGATGAAAGGACCTTAGGATTTAACTGGGAAGGGCCCTTCAGACAGAAGCTCAATTGAACGAAGAACTATTTTTATATCAATGAGTTAGATTCACTAATGCCTATTCCCAGACATTGTTGACACTTTTCAAAAATCTTGAGTATTATTAGTTGACGAGTTCAACAATTAATTTACTAAGATATTAAGCAAGAATAAGCTTTGATTCCTGTGTCCTCTTGTTATTTCATAGTTATACTAGGCTACATGTTAGCATCTCAACTTTTATCATTAATAGTTGAATCTGTTTTTTCAGTATTGAAATTTAAATGCTGTGATTCAACCTGGAGAGACTCTTGGAAGCCATCACAGAGACACCAGATTTCTGTTCAAGGTTTAGAGAGATTTGAAAGTTATTTTTTCTTATCTGCTTATCTTTTATTCAACCCTTTGCAATATTTGCAGGGCAACCTTAAAATTCTACAGGAATCCTGTATGAGCAGCAAGACTCTTATCTATGGTGTGACTAACAGGAACAACGACTTAATCAACAATATTCATCCTCTAATCAATCAGCAATCATCCCAACAAACCTTAATGCATAATCAATACAAAATCTTCAGCTACTGAAATGAGTGCATAAATGCATCTTCTTTTCTTGACAATTGCAATGAATTATATAAACAGTTCCACGCTGACATCCATCCCAGCCTATCACATACAATTTATATGCTTACTGGAAAAAGGTTATGCATAAACAAAAATCACTTACCTGTGTCAAGCTAGTTGCATCGGCAATGACAAAAGGTACATTGACAAAACGAGCAAGAGTTTTTGCAAGTAGAGTTTTCCCTATTTAACATGCAAGAAACAATTCAGAAACTTATTTGAGATAATAACAGCATAAGTATGAAGACACTCATCTAATGAATTTAGTGAAGCCAACATGCTTTGAACCAAAAAGATGTAGTATAAGCTTAAAACATGGTAATCATACCAGACCCAGTTGGACCCATTAAAAGCACATTGCTCTTTTCCAAGTCTACGTTGTCGTCATCATCCAATCTCAGTGATTCAGCTTCTGACCTAGTATCCCCAAACAACAGTTAGACCATAAAATGAGTAAAATACCAGTAGCAGATATTCAATTGCGCATAAAACATCACAACAAGATTTATAATAGGATGTTCATTGATCCTATTTCCTATTTGGAATATATCATTAGGAATGTGACACCTTTATTGGTCTGTTGCCTTCTTTTTCCATTGATAGCTTAACTACAGTCCAATTTCCAACTTTCACCATCTTTCCTCACACCCATTGGATTATTGTCAAGAATGGGAAGTTCAGTAACAAAATCACTTCTGCAAATTCTCACTATTGTACAAAAAATCAAAAGACAGTTGTGTGATTTTCCCAAAGTGAGGAACATTCATTTTGCTAGGTCAAAAAAGTTTCAAAGATCAACTTGACTTTAGTAAAAATGTTCATGGTTAAAATATAATCTCCCACGGAGGTAAGTGTTGCTAAATACTATTTGGTTTATTCTTTACGTGGAAAGACTGAAATTTCGAAGGAGATCATAAGGAACAGAATGCTCTAGCCTACAGAATTTAGAAATTTGCAAGATTTCTTCCTGGTAAAATTTCTAGATTCTCACATTTTGGGTCTCATAAACTTATTTTGTGGAATTTCAGATATGCAGGTAGTATAAAGCTTAACATAAAAGGTTGCGTTAAATGAAACCTCAGAAAAGCAATCATTACTAGACAGCTCAGAGATAATGAAGGCATTCAGACCTGGCACACTGAGAAATGACAGAAAATGGCACAAGATTAGAAGTGAAACTTTGAAGCTTCTTCCAAGGGTTTAATTTTTTTCTTTTAAGAAAAAGGATTACAGCAAGTGATCACTGTTTATGCCTTAAATTAGCAGTTAATCTGCCTTGGAAAAAATTAATAGAGTCCCATCCTTACAGATGCATAATTGAAGATTGCAGATTCTTGGTTGAGAGCATAAATTCAACACGCATTGATCCAATTCAAGCACATAACTCTGCTAACACAATTGCAAATATTGGGTAAATAATGACTGAAGTTTAATGATACAGGAGCTCCCACCTTAAGAAATCAAGTATTCACTCTCAGCAACCATTGCAAGAGTTGCCTTAACAAGCCATTATATTTATTATTCATTTTCTCCTATGTACAACCAAATAAATAACTACGCAGAAAGACCATTCACTAACCCCTTTTGCAACGAGGCTTGGTAAATCCTTTTGTAATGGTTGTACACAGCCACTGAAAGCACCTGCCAACATTAATATAAAAAAACGTGAAATCAGGATGATGCAGAAGGAAGATGGCATGAATTTTTGAGACACAACAACTCAGAAAGAACAGATATATATGAAATGACCTCAAGGATCCTACAAACAAAATTTTGTAAACGGCATGCATCAACTTAACAAGAACTGGACGATCACTAAGGTCAAATAATTGTGAGAACCATTCGCACGGATTACTTCAGATGTAATGTATCTAAATCTGTGGGGAAAATTAGAGTGTGCTTAAGCCTACGAAGGAGGATGGACATTGGTAACAAATAAGCAAATGGACTGGCATGCAAAACCCATGGATAACACTAAAGTTGACAATGAAGAGAGGGAAAGAGAAAAAATGGAACCTTTTTGGCACGTTCCTGGCCAATAACAAATTTATCAAGGCCCTTGCAAATCTCCTTTGGTGTCGGCAAATTTTTACCAAGATTAGACCCACCCCAGGTGCTCTTGGTTCCATTATTTACGCCAGTACAAATGCCACCACCGCTGCCACCATTGCTGCCAGGACCTGATGCTCGAACAACATTGACACCAGGAGCGAAAGGTGGACCGGGTGGGGTATGCACTGCGATCCCATTCCCTGATGGTGGAGGGGGTGGAGCCCAGTTCTCCGGTGGCTCACTGCCATAAGACCTCAACGTCTCCCAGAAGGATGGCCGAAGCCTCTTCCCATAGTCTTGATAAACTACCAACTTGTCGTCGGAATTAGAATTTCTGCTTTTCACCCTGCCAATTTCAACGAAACTTCCCTGGAGAGGGGACATCCTGAACGGCCTGAAATAATAGGCCGTCTTACAATTGGGGCAAAGATTAACTGCCTGGAAAGCATTCCCTCCTCCTCCTCCACTTCCATCTTTGATGGAGTTATTACTACTGTCGTGGTTATTGTTAGTGGAGGAGATGCTGCTCTTTTGATTGATAATGTCATTATTGGGTACAGTGGGGAGAGCACCGGCATCGCTATCGGGTGCATCGAAATTGGGATTAGACAAGGAGGGAGGGATGAGGTGGTGTGGTTGGTTGGTGAAGAGAAGATCCATTTGCTTGGAACAATGAGGGCAATTGGCCTCCGCCCTAATTCTCCGAGTCGTATGGTGGTGCTCGCAGCCGCTGCCGCCATGATCCCACTTGTATCTCTCCTGCACCCCAATTAAGGACTCCCTCCGCTTCACGTAAGGCCCCACGTGTAGGCAATTCACCAAGCGCCGCTTTTGCACTTGAGGATGGTTCCATCTCCACCAACCTTTGCCTTTCTTTGGTGCCTCCAGTGCCGCCTGTCTCAATTTTCTCCATCTCCAAACTCCCGACATCTATCCCTGAAAAATTTGCGTTTCTATTAAAACTAAGCACCTCAGTAAAACAAACTGCGCAGGGCCAGTTGGTTAATTTGTTTGAAGCAAAAATTGAGATGTTTGTGGATGGATGGATTTCTTATCTTCTTATCCAGGGTAGTAAAGTTAATATTCAGAAGACCACAGTGCGCATGTTTGTGGATATGATCTAAGCAACACAACAGACCTTTATATGCAAGACAAGCGTCTACAAGACAGGACAACAAAGCGGAGAGAAACGAACAATGGAGAAGGTACAAGTACAGAGCATTTGTAGGAGACGTAATGCCCATTATTAGTAGACAGTTCGTTTTGAAACTGATGGATTCCTCTTTTTTTTGTTTTTTTTTTTTGGGTGTGGGGGCGTGAAATTTGCATTTCTTTTTCAATTTTATAGAAAAAATAGTTGTATTTTTTGCTCCAGGTGCTTTTTTTTTTTTTTAAATCCCACATTTAAGGAAATTTGATTTTGATTCTCTTAAAATTCATATTATTTATGAATCTATTTCTACACTATTGAGAATGTTTGAATCCTTAGAAAAATTGATTTGTCATCAGAGTGCCCTCACAAAAATACCTTTTAATATCGTAATAAATTTCTTAAAATACCTTAATTATATATTCACATAAAAAAAAATCATAGGAATATGAGCATGGTAGAATAGCCACTTTGCTATGTTTAGAACTCATTTTTAACTTCTAGCATTTTATTTAACTTTACACTTTCAAAAATATAATTCAACAAATTTTTTTAAAATTTAAATTCAAATTTTCCTTCTCTTATATATATAATTAATTATTTATTTTTCAATTATTACACTTATTTATAATAAAATTAATACAAATATCTATATATACATATACTCACATATATATATATACACTCTATAAACTAATAATTATACATATAATCTTTATCATATTATATATATATATATATATATTTACATAAATTAAAATTTTTAAAATATTAAAAATTTTACGATTAAATATATTACTTATTCCAATACAATTTCAACCAAAAGTTATTTTTTAAAAAAACTTCTTTGCAAACATATTGTAGAATACTTTTCTCATTCAATTGCTCATGAGCGTCGAGAGCCAACTGCATGAACTAAATATTGCCCCTCTCTCAATCATCTACCAACAAATGCACCTCTGTCATTCAATTGCACATCACTCATTCCACAATAACTTTCTCGCTTTGTGGTTTTTCGTGACTTTGTTTCCCCCTGCTACCACCTCTTCACGCAGGAAAATTAAATGAGAACAAGGATTGGAGCATTCAGGCTAGGAGTACAATGCCCAACCCTCTAACGACTTTCTTGGTGGTAGTGATGACGTCGAGTGGCCTTAGAGCTGTAGCTGTAGTCAAATATTAGAATGGATGGAGAATATGTCCTCTTTTTGTTGGGTTTCTCTTCAGTCGTTAGCTTTTTTAATGTATTGTCAGAGCTGGTGCGATGTTATCCAAATTAATAAACTCCCAAAGAAAAATTGATCCCGTTTTTTGTCTCTTGCTCTTCTTTTAAGCATCCATAAGTAGGAATTTTTGTAGTAGGAATTTTTTACAATTTTGTAACTCTCTTTCAGCTCACTCCTCTTCCCTCCCTCCTCTATGTGTGTGTGCGTGTGTAGTCTTGTGTTTTTCGATATTATTATGCATATGTATTTTTATGCTAGAAAAGTATTGATAGAAGAGTTTAGATATTGTCTTGCTCGAATATATTTTAAAATTTTATATGGGTTTCTCATTTTTTGAGCCTTTCATGTTTATAATTGGAAATTTGAGATGCAGGAGTGGGGCGGTCAAAGAGGGCTTATTATAAGGACTTTCCATGAACTTTTTTAATGAAAAGTCCTCCTTTTTACATCAAATTAAAAAGTTATCCCGCCTGATGGGATCTTTTAATTTGAGTCCTATTACCAAAAATCTAATTTCCAGTAATACATTATTGGAAACGCAAATTTTGGTTGCAAGCGAGATTTAAAAATAAATAAAATCAAGCACAAAACCAAAATCTTAGATTCTAGTTTTTAAGTCTGAATTTAAAAAAAAAAAAATAACAACAACAACAATATGTAGAAAACGAGAATCTAGGATTCCAATTTCAAACCTAAATTAGAAAAAGAAAAATATTGTGGGTGAATTTGGAATCCCAGGTAACAAAATAGAAAGAGAAACATGCATAGTGTTTTATTTGAGTATATTTTAGGGTTGGTGTGTGTGTGTGTGTGTGTGTGTGTGTGTGTGTGTTAGGGTTTTTGTGGTTATTATATAGAGTGAATTAAGGTTGTTAGGGTTTAGTAACTTAGACTATTCTATCTAGTGGTCTAAGGTCTATGTCACGTTTATTAGTCTGAGGTTTTATGTAAAATGACTACACATATTATTTGTTATTCAACTTTGCTTAATAAAGAAGTCTAAGGCATTGGTTCATGATCTCTAAACCCTATCTGTGAAGGTTCCAAAATGATAGTCATTTTCTGTGCCAAGAAATTTGGTATTGGCATATGAACTTGACGTCTAACATATAAGATAGAAAAACAATCAAATGCTAGCATGCTGCTCTACATATAAAATGCTTCAATTAGCTAAAGAGTTTGTACTTGACTAAGGTCATAGACTGTCATGTCATGAAATGTTAAATGTTATCAATCATTCAAATTACAAGTCAAACTAGTACATGTTCAATAAAGATGAATAAATTCTCGTAGCTGATGTTAGTTATGTATGGTTTCTATTATGTTTAGATTACTTTTAATGAAGATCCTATTATCAAACTTTTTATGTTTCTACATATCTTATGATTACGTTGCCCTCTGGTCTCTCCTCTAATTACTAACGAAATTAATATAACAATACATCACAAATATTGTAGAGTTATATTACAATTTCTATTATTATTTATCATTGACAAATGTGTGCATCCTAATATATATTCTATGCATGGCAGTATCAATTAGGTGTAAAATGAATAATAAATTTGTTATGAGTGATAAATTTCGTGAAATGTATTAAAACTAAAGTTTTATTTTACACACTGAAGAATTGGATAACAAATCCTTAAAACCTAAGAAACCTTAACTATAACATATACATAACAAAATATTAAGCTCGAGGGAGATAACCCCCTCTCCCACACCCACGATGGTGCACTACTCAACGACGTCTCAAAGGAGGCTGGTCACCCATGTGTACATGATCTATATCCTACTAGGGTGCTTAAAACTGTTTAGACAGGCCTTCGTTCTACATCCTTAAGTTTAATACCTTACACTACCAAGAGATAGGTAATGTATTGAAGGCTCGTGTATAGAACTCCTACATACCCTAATGCTACATTAGCAAGGCTACACTATCTCCCTCAATCTATCTACTTAGCGCCATATATGCATACGATGTACGTGGTGAGTATGGTTGTAAGTTCGAAGGTATAGGAATGTAGATGTTGTTTAGAGCCAAGTGGTACTAGGAGGTTGGCATGTCCTATGTGAGTGATGATGGTTTCGACATGCTCATCGATGCATGCTCATGCCCATGTAAGCCCAAGTTTGGGGGTAGAGCATCCACCTAGGCATACTAATCGAATGAACAAGTCATACAGTCCTCGCAAAGTATAATGACCTCATCAACTATGCTCTAGTCTTGCAATGGCCTGGCATCTCGTCATCTATGAAACTACAGTAATGGAAAAATATCAAAAACCATTACTTGTTATTATACATATGAAATAAAATGAATAATAAAATGAATAGGCACGTACCATGTACTCAATCCCAATCCTACCTCAACTGCCCTTATGGTTAATCATGTGCAGGTTGTCCTCTTAAATATGGGGATCATTTGGGATGGTCTGTAGCATCTTGAATCTTAACCACATCGTAAAACATTAGCGTACCTTGGTGCATCCACATCTCATGGTTGACAAAAGGTGGCAACAATGCATATATCTCAATTGTGTAGGGCTGCCACATAAATTGGGTAATTACAGCTTGTGAAAAAGTTAGATAACAAGTATAACACCTTTAGTGTTGAATGATAGTTAAATAAAATAGCTAACATACTAGGCCTAAGCCTTAGAGTTTAAAATCTCCTAGAGTTTGTATACATTGTTACTCTGAGTCTTTATCAACTACTATCTATGACTTGATTACCTATAGATAGAGAAATAGTATAGTCATGAACAAAAATACATTAAAATTATTGAGATAAAAAATTAGTAGCTAAAACATATTCATGAAGCGACATACATAGAGCCATAAGGGGCAGTTGGTAGTGCAACACCTTCGGGTAACTCCAAGGGCCTCATGTCAAAACGTTATACAAATAGATGTAGGCCCTCGCTTAGGATGTGTGATCAAACCTATATCTGCGCATAATTTTGTACATAAAATTTCAATATGTTCTTATATGGATGAGGTTAAAAGTAGTAACGATGAGATTAAAAGTAGTAATGATGTGCACATGAATGTATGTAAATCTACTTGTAATAGTAAAACTAGCCTTATAAGTGTAGATCTCCCTCATATGCATGCAACACATATCCCTCGGTAAAAGCATGCCAAGAGTGCACTCCTCCAATTCCACAATGGCACAGAATCCCAATGCATAACATGTTGCAAGTACAACAAGCTAACAGGGGCCTGTGACAAATCGAGAAAAAGAGTGACACCTAAAATAGGCATAGAAAACCCGCATACCCACTACTCAACCTCTACCTATGAGTTAACTATATGTGGAGGGTGATCAGGAAGGTGAAAGAAAGTCTTCCTCAAACCTGTAGCGACACCCTAAAGTGCTAAACATCTGGACACCATCCTAGGGCCTCCTTGCACATATCTTGTAGTCTGCCTAACTGTGAACCTATTAAGGTCTCTTTGGTGTTTGACAAGTACCAAATAACTACCATATCCTCAAGAATAATAGTCCCCTCACCAAGTTTGAAATGGAATGTGTGCGTCTCTTGATGCCATCTCTTGATAAAAGTTGTAACGAGATGATAATCCAATGATAGGGTACCACATATGTAAACACTGTACAAGTCGATGTTGTGTAAAATGTCTAATACACTATGGTCAACTGCTGAAAGCCTTGTCCAATAATTATTTGGTGCAGCTAGCTACACTGTGACATCAATCTGTCTTACCTACACATTCTTTAAGTAGTGCTTTGACTACAAATAGAGCAACAATCCATCAATTAAGCCAAGGTGCATATAGGGATTAGTGGATATTTTGATAGTCGAATAATGTTTGTTTAGGTTATGGAATATAATGAATTATTAGAATATTCCTTAATTATATAGAAAGAGTAAATTACCCAATCCACCATGTAAAGTCCTAACTCACAGGCTTTGAAGGAATTATTGTTATTTAGGCTTGAAGGGATTATTGGTATATAAAGAATTTATTATTATTTGTAGGAATTATTGTTATTTGGGTGTGAAGGAGTTCTCTTAAAGGAATTATTGTTATATGTAGTAATTATTGTTATTTATAGAAATTATTTTCATTTAGGCTTAAAGGAATTCTTATGTTAAATTAATCAACCATATAAACAATAGATAATTAAAAGAGACTATGCTAACTTACATGCATCAAATGGAAGACATGAAATACATGGAATATTATAGTTGAAAAAAATTATCGCTACTTATATACATGAAATACATGAGATATCATACACTGCTTTTAGAAAAAAAGTACATTGTATGTAAATGTAAAGAATACTAGGATTAGTGCCGTGAACTCAATGCCCTAGGATCGATATTCCATGTTGCTTCCTCTACTTAGCTTGAACTTGACCATGATCCATCTCATTACGTATATGTGTTGTCTAGTCCTATTCTCACATCAAAACCACTGATGCTCTACGTTGTGCACCAGTGCAAATGATGGAAGGTCTTAATACTCCTCACTCCATACGCCTTCGAACTGTCCTACATATGTAGCCATCCATTAGTTAATAGAGTATTAGTAGCTCACATGTTCTTTGGAATTCACGTGGTATATTCTACAAACATGCGTCATTTGCGAGTGTGAAATCCCACATGCACTCCAATTTCCATAGTTGCACTCCTATTGCATAATCATGGAATAGTTAGTCTCTCATCGACCCCTCTAGTACACTATGTGCATATCTATTGACAAGGTGCACTAGTTAATCAACTATGAAGTGTGTCTAACAGACTTTTGTTCAACGTCCCTATACATTTTAGTGGGCTATGTTGACTAGTCCTTACTTTCTACTTGCATCCCTGTAGCCTTAGTCAACTAAGTTAAAAAGAATGTAGTCAACTAATTTAAAAAGAATGCAATGACATTCTCAAATGTAACTTGCATAATGGATGTAATCTAGAGGCACCGTGTAGCTTTCAACACTCCATTTAAAGACTCTAAGATGTTGGTCATCAGTTTTACGCATCGATATCCCTTGTTATGTGCAAAGGCTCACTTCTTAAGGTCAATTTCCATCAGCCAATTATATGCATTATGATTTATTCAGTTTATCTTGGGCCTACACACATATCATACCTAATGATCTGATACGTGGAGCTCACCCTTCAACACAAGTCCTTCAAGGCCTAGTTGCTAAAGGCCCTAGGTAAGTTGGCATACACATACTTCAAACAAAATCGATTAACCTCATTAGGTGGCTGAAAGTCAAGAGCACATTCTACAGTAACTAGTAGACCAACATGGCTATTGGATATCAAGCAAGTCAGGATCCTTCTTTACACCACATATCGACTCAACAGAGTAAGAAACTGGTGCTAGAAGTTTGATCCCTTGTCATTAACAATAGCAAATGCCAGGGGCAACACCTTATGATTTGCGTCTAAGGCCACTATAATGAGCATCTTATGTTGATATTTTGCATATAAATGTGTCCCATCAATGCTAATGACATTACAATAGTGTTGAAATCCATCCATGTATGGTTTAAAGGCCCAAAATACATACCCCAATGTGTATTAGTAGCATGTGCCACTTTCGATGTGGTGCCAGTTGATAATGGTCTTGGGATTATACTTCATAAGCGTAGCTTTATACATTAGCAACTTTTGAACTGAACTCTCCCATGTCCCTTAAATTATCTCTAAAGCTCGCCTTGACCCATGCCAAGCCTCAGCATAGGTTCATTCAAATCTATACCTTTCATTATCTCCATTATAAACTTGATCTCATATGGCAAGTCTCGCTGGACCAGCCTCACGAGTAATTATGCTATTGTGTTCTTATCAAAATTCCTATGATTCATTCACATCGAGCAAGGGAAACAAGTGTGTAGGCCTTTATATTTGGTAATCTTTCAATAAACTAACCTTGATTTCAATACAGCCCACAATCCTCACTTGCAATGCTTCTCATCTATGCTATGCTTGTACTTCACTTTTCATATCTTAAAAGTGCTTTTCACAACTTTATAGTCACATTGTGCACACTGAATGAGTATTCTTTAACAATTTCAATAACATGCTCATTGTTCTTAAAGTTCATCCTTACAATTAACTCCCCACCGTTCTCCTCATAGAATTAGCCCCATGAACTTATGGAATATCTATAGTATTTTGGTTACAGTCACCAAGTACTTGTCAGAAAAACTTAATTAATGGGTATTGTGATGCCAATGTAGTACTTTACTTGTGACGCCAACTAGACGGGCTTGTTTCATCTTACTATGTACTTAACCTTGTTGACGTTGTAGCAAGTGCATCCTCATCCTCAGTCTCATCACCATCTTGACCATCACTATTCAAATGTGCATCTGTAGCTCTCTAATTTGGGCCAAAACTATCCTCATATACACTCGACAAGTCTACCTACAGTGTTGGCTCAAACTGCAGCTCTGCCTCTGCATCCCTTTCCTCACTTGTCATGGTTTGTTGAACATGATGTTAGGTCTTACATCACATTCTTGCACCCTTACATTGTCCTCAACCCCTAATACTACAAGTGCTTTGATGTTACGTAAAATTATAGTTAATTATAGCGTTATATTAAATAATTTGGTGATATATATTGTACATGATAACGTTAAATTGTGTAAAATGGTGTGCAACTGTTACTGGGTGTCTTGTGGGTTTAGGGCTTAGGGTTTTAGATCTGACCCAATCAACACCAAACCACAAATAGTGTCGAGCAGTTTTTAATTCCGTATGCTCTATACCAGTTTACCTTTGGACTTGGGTTGGTTAATCTATGATAATATCATGAGAATTATAGATAGGCGAAAAGTTTGGCATGGCCCATTCTTTTGTCATCACGGAGCTCTGCCATCGGGCATAAGTAAACTTGGTAGATTTTCCTCTAAATGTAGCCCTAGTGGCACCACCGATCCAGCAGGCAGCTCTTGGAGACCGGCTAGGGCAACACCCTTAATGCAGTGAGCGTGATTATGTAGACCAGGAGTTTGAGGTTAAGATGCATGAAAATTTTCAGAGGATGGGCTAGCATGTCAATGCACACCTAGATAGCCTTCGACAGTCCATTAATTTTTTCTAGGCAGACCTTGCCACATATTTTCAACAATTGTACCCCGACGTGGCCTTTCCACCACCAACGAGGCACCTCGATGCCTCTCATTTTCGTACTAGCACCGTCTTTGACCTTCACATTCGGTTGAGCTCTTCGCTGTCTACTATAGCAGATGAGCAAGATGAAGATCCTGGCAGACCACATGAGTGATGCAATTACCTACCTTCCCCCGGGATCGGGAGGTTTTGTTCTTTTCATTATATGTTTATCTCTTACACCTGTATGCTTATTGCAGTGTGGACACTGTTTTGTTCTAATGTGAGGGGGGGGGGATTTGTGTGTGATTTTTATTCTTGCTTTTGAGCTTTGTAAATTCTAAACACTGAAGGTACTAACTTTCACTGGATAATGACTGCTTAGTTATTAATACTATGCATATGATTGCTTAAAATATATCAAACTTGAATAAAACAGCGTGCTCAAGATGCTATTAGAAGAGCAAAGGTACGGTTTTATGGCCACCGAACTTAATTTGTGATGATAGAGACACTTTTTGTTAAGAAATTTATTACATATGATGGTTGCTTAATCATTCACAGTTTTGGTCTTTCCGACAATTTCCTCATGCATATGTGACCTCGAATTTTATCACCCACCACCTCATCCCTGATTACTAGGTAGCTTGAGAAGTGCTAGTACTTTGGAAAGGGTAAGGGCTTGGAGGCACCAGTCTCTCACCTTAAGGAATTATGGGACATTGAACCATAAGTAAAGACTTTCGGGAACGTGAGAAAAACAAACTATGAGGAATTGAAAAAGATCAATGGCTTGTGAAAAAGAGAGAGAGAGAGAGAGAGAGAGAGAGAGAAGAAGAAGAAGAAGAAGAAGATAGAATTTTCTACTCCTCTAGTTGTGATAAATGAGTAACTAAGATTGTGCAGAGACCTCTTTCCACTCTTGAGCAAAAAGGTTACCCAATCATGAGTATGCAAAGTAGCTCAATGGTGTTCAGAGCTCAGTAATTAGGGATGCACAAGTGACCCTTGTTCATTCTTGTGTAAAAAGGTTCTTGACAAATTGAGAAAACCAAGAAAGAAAAACAAAGTAAACTTGCTTGAAAGGTAAAGGGGAAAAATGATGTAGTATGCCCTTGATCTTATATGGTGCAAAAGTTCTTATGTTTCCTTATGTTCAAACCTATGAGGAGAAAGATTAGTGGATTCTTTGAGGTGAGTTGTATGCGGATTACTTATTGTTGACGGGTGGTAGCAGCATCGAGATGCCCAAGAGATTGGACAACAGGAGTAGTATACTCACAGATTCACTGGGTGTCATGTGGAAACAGGAGGATTTAGGAGGGTTAGGCTATGAATAAGTGCACAACTGTCACTTTACTCGAGGTGGCTAAAACTCTTTTGAAATTAAGATAGGCAGCCGCCCAAGCCTTCTGTGTGCATCTAAGCCATGAATAGTTGAGCCATATCTACGTTTGATAAGGAACTTTACTAGGAACTAGCAACCCTCAAGTGTGGGGGTGTGATGTTACCTAAAATTATAGTTAATTATGATATTATATTTAACAAGTTTGGTGATATATATTGCACACGATAATGTTAAATTGTGTAAAATGGACGCTGTGTCAAACAATCTTATGATGGAAGAAAAATTACTTAAATCATACATGAATTACATTAAATATTATCATACATGTATCTTAGAATGAATTACATTAAATAATATGATGCACGTGTTTTAGAATGAGGGTTATCATGGCTATAAAGAGGATTAAGTAGTGACTTTGGAAAGATTCCATGTTTTGGTAGAACATTCAATTGATCTAAAAATTTTAGAAATAAAAGAAAAATAAATTGGCTTTCCAACGGTGCAAAACTCAGGTCAATTAGACATTAGACGAGGAAGTTACATATAAAAGAATGTACACCACCAGAATAGTCGAAAACACTTGAACTGGCACGGTTAGGGCCGCGATTGCGAGGCAGAGGTCTGCGGCCGCAGTTGAAGATCACACTATGCAACGGATTTTCTGCTGTTGGAGCCACGATCATCGGAAGGGGAGCCATGATTACGGTGTTCGAGCACGAGGGATTTATCTGAGCCGCTGTTGAGGAGGCCACCATTATGGAGGGCCAATTCGCGATCGCAGGTGACAGCACGAGCAAACATGTTATTATTAGAAATTGGATTTTTTTGCTTATTGTCATGGATCCTTTGGCTTAACCTAGTTCCCCTTTATATAAAGAAGGGTCTAATGAACAAGCAGATATAGGGTGAAAGAATGCTGAAGTAAAAGTTGAATTACCTGTTAAGGCCTACACAACACCTATCCCTTACCTGCAAAGATCAAAATCTACACAAGAGGAGAAAAAATTCCTTAAGTTCTTAGATGTATTCAAGAAACTTCACATTAAAATTTTGTTTGTAGAAGCCCTAGCATAGATGCTAAGTTATGCCAAGTTTTTGAAGGAAATCCTCTTCAAAACAAAGAAGTTGAGAGATTAGGAGATAGTATTGCTAACTGAGGAATGCTGTGCTGTCATTCGAAATAAACTTCCTCCAAAATAGAAGGATCTAGGAAGTTTTACTATTCTATGTAATGTCAGCAATGTGGAGTTTAGTAAGGTCTTATGTGACTTAGGCGCCAGCATTAATCTAATGCCTTATACTCTTTTCAGGAAACTCAGTCTAGGAGAAGTCAAACCAACCAAGATGTCCATTCAGCTAGTAGACAAATCTATGAAATCTCACTTGGGCTAATTGAAGATGTCCCGGTAAAGGTAGATGAATTCATATTCCCTATTGATTTTGTTGTTTTAAATATAGAAAAAGAAAAAGAAGTACCACTTATACTAGGGCGACCATTCCTAGCAATAGTTAAGGCATTAATTAACGTGTACCAAGGTAAGTTAACGTTGAGGATAGGAGGTGAAGAGGTCATATTTAATGTATTTGATGCCTCACGGTTCCCATAGATGTTGATACTTGTCTCAATGTAGAGCACATTAATGAATGCACACGTGAAGTTTTTAAGAACATGCATGAGCTAAAGCCAGAGCTAGAAAAGCTACTAGCTAATATGGAAATAAAGGAAAATGGCTAGGAGAATGAGGTTGTAACGATAACACAACCCTTGGTGAAATCATTATGCCTACCAAAGACATTGATGAAAGAACTGCTAACTCTTGAACTAAAACAATTGCCAGCCCACTTAAGGTATGCTTTTCTCGATAAGTCTTCTACACTTCCCGTGATAATTTCTACACATCTGGATTAGGAAGAGGAAGAAAAATTGCTGCAAGTTTTGAAAAATCAGATAAGAGCAATAGGATGGACCATAGCGGACTTAAAAGGTATTAGCCTTTCCTATTACATGCATAAAATTTTACTAGATGATACCTATAAATCTTTGGCATAACCTCAATGCCGACTAAACCCACACATACAAGAGGTTGTAGAAAACAAGTTTATTAAGCTATTAGATACAAGTATAATTTACCCAATATCAGACAGTGAGTAGGTGAGTCCGACCTAGGTGGTACCCAAAAAAGGAGGTATGATAGTAGTAAAAAACAACCAAAATGAAGCAATTTCATTTAGGGTCATATTGGTTTGGCACATATGTATCGACTATAGACAACTTAATAGTGCCACTCGCAAAGATCACTTCTCACTACCTCTTGTAGACCAAATGTTAGAAAGATTTGTGGGCCATCCATATTATTATTTTTCAGATGGGTACTCTGTTTATAATCAAATCCTACTTGCACCCGAGGATCAGAAGAAGACCACCTTCACCTGCCCCTATGGGACATTTTCCTATAGGAAGATGCCTTTCAGGTTATACAATGCACCAGCTACATTTCAAAGGTGCACGATGGCAATATTTTCTGACTTAATCAAAAACATAATTGAAATCTTGATGGATGACTTCTATGTTAAAGGTAACACTTTTGATAATTGTCTATGTAACTTGTCTTAAGTTTCATAGAGATGTGAAGACACTAATCTAGTTTTAAACTGGGAAAAGTATCATTTTACAGTGCAGGAAGGGATCGTTCTAGGGCATAAATCACAAAATGGCATCGAGGTAGACAGAGCAAAAATTGATGTTATTGCCAACTTTCCTGCACCATCAAACATGAAAGGAATTTAAAGCTTTATCGGGCATGTCGAGTTCTATAAACAGTTTATAAAAGATTTTTCCAAGATCTTAAAACCTTTATCTAACATGTTGGTCAAAGACACACCATTTAATTTTGATGATAAATGTCTAGCTACTTTTAATAGTTTAAAATAGGAATTAACGAGTGGACCCATCATTGCACCTCCAAACTAGTCCTTACCATTTGAATTGATGTGTGATGCAGTGACCACTCGGTAGGGGCAGTTTTGGGACAGCAAAAGGACAAGAGGCTCCACGTGATCTACTGCACTATTCGCACCCTCAATGATGCTCAATTAAATTATACAACAATAGGGAAGGAGCTCCTAGTGATAGTGTTTGCGTTTGAGAAATTTTGGCCATATTTGATTAGAGCCAAAATGATTGTTTATATAGATCATGCTGCCATCAAATACTTGTTTGAAAAGAAAGATGTAAAAACTAGGCTACTCTGGTGGATTTTATTATTGCAGGAATTCAACATGGAAATGAAAGACAAAAAAGGACTGGACAACGTGGTGGTTGATCACCTCTTTAGATTGGGTAACAAGGCTGAAGAATTTTCGAATGAACACATTTTTGTCTTATTTACTACCTTTACTCCTTGGTTTGTAGATTATGTGAACTATCTAACCTGTGATGTATTACCTCCTAATATGTCTTACCAGCAAAAAAGAAAATTTTTATCAGATGTCAAACATTACTTCTAGGATGACGCTTACCTGTGTAAAATATATGTTGATCAAGTTATTCATAGGTGCATCTTGGAGGAAGAGATGGAGAACATTTTGTGTTATTGCCACGAGCTCAATTGTAGAGGACATACTTTAGTGTTAATCGCACTATGTACAAGGTAATTCAATTCGATTTTTACTGGTTATTGCTTTATAAGGACACCTATGCATATTTAAAAAGGTGTGACAGGTGCCAAAGGCTGGGGAACCTCTCCTAAAAAATGAAATTTTGCTATCAAACATACTAGAGATAGAGTTGTTGGACATATGGGGCATTGATGCGATGGGGCCCTTCCTACCTTCACATGGTACTAAATATATACTAGTTGAAGTAGATTATGAGTCCAAATGAGTAGAAATAGTTGTACTTCCCAATAATGAGTTGAAACTTGTCTTAAAATTCCTACAAAAACACATTTTTATTAGGTTTGGAGTTCTAAGAACAATCATTAGTGATGAGGGCTCACACTTTTGCAACCGATGGATGAAATTTCTATTTAAGAAATACAATGTGTCCCGTCATGTCACAACCCTTTATCACCCTTAAACAACTAGTCAAGTAAAAGTGTCTAATAGAGAGTTGAAGCGAATCTTAGAGACCACAGCGAATCATAGTAAAAAAGATTGGGTTAGGAAGCTGGAGGATGCATTGTGGGCATATAGAATTACATTTAAACCCCAATTGGCATGTCCTCGTACTATCTAATTTTTGGTAAAACCTATCACCTCCCCGTTGAAATAGAGCATAAGGTAAATCAGGCTATAAATTTTTTAAATTTTAATCTACAAAGAGTAGGAGAAAACCAGCTACTGCAGTTAACTGAACTAGAAGAATTCCGCCACAATGCGTATGAAAACTCTAAACTTTACAAGGAGCACACAAAGAAGTGGCACGATTGCCACATCTTGGCCTAGGATTTCAAAGTCAAAGACAAAGTGCTCTTGTTCAATTCACATTTGAAATTATTCCCGAGCAAGTTGCGGTCATGCTGGTTGGGCCCTTTTGAAATTGCTAATATGTTTGCTCATGGTGTAGTTGAATTGCGAAGTGGCGACCAAACTTTTAAGGTAAATGGACATTGGCTCAAACATTACTTCAAAGAGGAAGTTCGTGTTGTTGATGCATGGACTTTAGCGGAACCATCTTGCTAAACTAGCAATGATCTGACCATTATTGCATTAATTTGTGGATTTTTTTTCTTTGTTAAAAAAAATCGCACTAGAAGAGCCACGATTGCGAGGTCCTAAATTGCTATCGCGGACCATTATATTGCACCCGAGGACAGGAGTGTATATGCTACTATTTTTCTTACACTCTTGACCATGATCGTAGACTTCAGTCCTGCACTGGAATTGTGGCTATTTTAGCCGCGATCATGTGACGCGATCACGGTTGGGCTTGTTTTTGAATAAAAAAGGCTGTGTCACACACACCACACATGCACACACTCGACACACAACGTATACACACACACCACACACATGCACACACACCTAATGCACATCACACACACACACACACACCCGACTCACACTGCACTTGCGACACACACACCGCAGCCGCCGACCCCCCCTCTGCGACCGCAGAGTCGTTGGACAGTTGCTAGCCTGTTTTTGTTAACTGTTTCCCTAAATACTTGGCAAGAATGTCAAGTTTGTTTTCTCCCAATTTTCTTGTTGATTTCGCTTGGATTTATAGTTGATTTTTTTTGGCTGTGCTTGCTTAGGGCGATTTGAATTAGAGTTAGGGAGTTTCGAATTCATTTGTGTGCCATTCCTTTACATTTTACTTGTTGCCTCTAAGGTGTTTGTATAAATGTCTCAATAAAAGCTTGGCACTCAATTGGCTACTGAATGATTCTTGAAAATTTTGAGACTCAAATAGTTGGAAATTGTTTTATCTATCCTTTTGAATCATTTGTAGATGCTAACTCAACAAGTAAATTGTCTTTTTATTTCTTGCTATTATCTATAGATTGTTAATGTATGTTGAAGTTGTTGTATTAGATTTGTTTTCAGAAAAATCGTTTCACATTTCATCAATGGAAGAAGAACTCTAGATTACTATGTTTATGGACTGCTGTAACAATGCCGATTCATGATTTCTGTAATGGTATCAATTCCATACCAGTTCAAAATTAGAAGTATGCTATGGTAGAACTTTGTTGAACTGATGTGGTAGAAAGCAACGTGCAACTTTAAGATGTCTGCATAAGCATGTCTTTTTGAGTGTGGGTGAGCTAGTTATTAATTTATATGGTCAGGGTGTGTGAATGTTGCGTTATTTTGGTACCTTATTTTCCTTATCCCTCTGCATATTGTTAGAGCTTTTGATGCAATGTCATTCATTTTGTTTGGTATCCCCTCCGAAGGGCTTTGATAATTCCTTCAACCTCAATGGGGTCATCAGGTTCTTGTTCACACAATTTGTATCCTCAACCTCTATGATTGCTGATGATTTTTCTTCGCAGGTGCTAGGAAGCGAAGTCACACCTCAGGTGGAGCGAGCTCCTTATGAACACCACCACCTCCACAGCTTCCGGCACCACTTGCTAGCCCTCACTAGTACGACATTTCTAGGTTCATGTCGAAGGACGACCAGTATTGTTATAGGACTGATGTTTCTCATTGTCACTAAGCGCAGGTTTAGGAGATCGCTAACTCTTATTCTAACTTTGCCTAGCTCGTCGCAGAAAGAAACTGGGAGACGGTTATTAATCATCCTACACATTAGGTTCCCAGGAGCTATTGCGTGAATTCTATGCCAATATCCTGAACCACACAGATGACACGATTTACATTCATAGGGTTCTGGTTTCATTTGGGCCACGGCATATAAATAGAGTGTTCAGGCTGAACCTAGTAGACATGATAGAGTTTCATGAGCTAGTTAATACTAGATGGAAGGAGGGGTTCGTTCGAGAGTTGTTCCTTGAAGGCATCAAGTGGGAGGATGGTCAGCATTAAAATTTCCATTGCCATAGCTTGCCCCAAATGGTGCGACCCTGGTGGGTGTTCATTATGGACGGATCCGACCCAATTAGCGCTAAACTACAATTAGCACTGAGCAGTTTCTAATTCCATATGCTATATATATAGGTATATCTTTAGACTTAGGCCGGTTAATATATGATAATATTATGAGAATTATAGATAAGCGAAAAGTTGGCATGGCCTATCCATTTGTCATCATAGAACTCTACCACCAGCTAGGAGTAAACTTGGTGGATTTTCCTTTATATGTGGCCCTGGTGGCACCAATTAACCTATTGAGAGCATCGGTCTAAGAGTTTCAAGTTGAGGTGCAGGAAAATTTTCAAAGGATGGGCTAGCACGTCGATGCATGCCTAGACAACCTTCAATAGTCCATTTATTCTTTCTAGGCAGACCTTGCCACATATTTTTAATAATTGTACCCCAATGTGCCCTTTCCACTGCCAGAGAGGCACTCGGAACCTTCTCATTTTCAATACCAACACCGTTCTCTGCCTTCACATCTAGTTGAGCCGTTTGTTGCCTTTTACGTGGTAGATGAGCGAGATGATGATCCTGGTAGACCACACGGGTGATACCTTCCCTCGGGATTAAGTGGTTTTGTTCTTTTCATTACATATGTTTATCTCTCACACCTATATGCTTATTGCAGTGTGCGCACTATTTGTTCTAGTGTGGGGGGGGGGGAGGCATTTGTGTGTAATTTTTATTCTAGCTTTTGAGGTCTATAAAATTTAAACACTGAATGCACTACACTTTCACCAGATAGCAACTGCTCAGTTATTAATGCTATGCATATGATTGCTTAAAATATATCAAACTTGAACTAAACAGGGTGCTCTGGATGCTATCAGAAGAGCAAAGGTATGGTTTTGTGGCCACCAAACTCAATTTATGATGATAGAGACATTTATTGTTAATATATTTATTGTGTATGATGGTTGCTCAATCATTCGTTGTTCTGGCCTTTCCAACAATTTCCTTGTGTATGTGTGACCCCGAATTTTATTGCATGTCATCCCGTCCCCAATTACTGGGTAGTTTGAGAAGTGCTAGTACTTTGGAAAGGGTGAGGGTTTGTAGGCACCAGTCTCACCTTAAGGAATTTATGGGCTATTGAACCATAAGTAAGGACTATCAGAAATGTGAAAAAAACGAACTATAAGGAATTGGATCAATAGCTTGTGAAAAAAGAGAGAGAGAGAGAAGAAAGAATTTTCTACTTTGTTGGTTGCAGTGATTGAGTAATTGGGATTGTGCAAAAACCGTTGTCCATTCTCACGTAAAATGATTACCCAATTATAAGTATGCAAAGCGGCTCAATTGTGTTAAGAGCTGAGTAACCAGGGATACACAAGTGACCCTTGTTCATTCTTGTGTACAAAGATTCTCGACAAATTAAGAAAACCGAGAAAGAAAAACAAAGTAAACTTGCATGGTGCAAATGTTCTTATGTTCAAACCTATAAGGAGATGGGTTGGTGGGTTCTTTAAGGTGAGCTGCATGCGGATTACTTACCGTTGACAGGTCGTATCAACATTGAGAAGCCTGGGAGATTGGACGACGGGAGTGGTACACTCATGGTAACTAGGTGTCATGTGAAAATGGGAGGATTTAGAAGGGTTAGGCTGTGAATGAGTGCACAATTGTCACTTAACTTGAGGTAACTAAATTGAAATTAAGATGGATGGCTGCCTAAGCCTTCAGTGTGCATATGAGCTATGAATAGTTGAGCCATATCCAGGTTTGTTAAGGAATGTTGCTAGGGACTAGCAACCCTCAAGTGTAGAGGTGTGATGTTTCCTAAAATTATAGTTAATTATGGCGTTATATTTAACAAGTTTGATGATATATATTATGCATGATAACGTTAAAGTGTATAAAATGGACGTTGTGTTAAACAAATCTTATGATGGAAGAAAAATGTTTAAATCGTGCATGATTTACATTAAATATTGTTATGCATGTATCTTAGAATGAATTACATTAAATATTACGATGCATGTATTTTAGAATGAGGATTATCATGATTGTAGGGATTAAGTAGTGACTTTGGAAAGATTTCGTGTTTTGGTGGAACGTTTAATTGATTTGAAAATTTGAGGAATAAAAAAAAATGAATTGACTTTCCAATGGTGTAAAACTTAGGTCAATCAAATATTTGACAAGGAAGTTACATATAAAGAATGTACCCACCAGAAAAGTTAGAAACACTTGAACTGGTGCAAGTAGGGCTGTGATTGCGGACAGCTAAGCTGCGATTGCAAGGCAGAGGTCAACGGACGCCGTTGAAGATCTCACCATGCTCTGAATCTACCGCCATTGGAGCCGTGATTGTGGAGGACTTGGCTATGATCGCAGGAAGGAGAGCTATGACCGTGGTGTTCGAGAGTGAGGGATCTGTCTAAGCCACGGTTAGAGGTGCAACTACGATTGAGGAGACCGCAATCATGGAGGGCCAAGTCGTAATCGGGGGTGACGGCGCAAGTAGACATGTTATTTTTGAAAATTGGATTTTTTTGCCTATTTTCGTGGATCCTTTTGCTTGACCTAATTCTCCCCCTCATGAAGAAGAAACTTGGATGAAAAAAACAGGGGCGGAAAAGGCTGAAAACTTTTTCAAAGGGGCTACGTTACTTAAGAACAATTGGGAAAAATTCTTGCAATGTTGAAGACATAATCTTACGTGTGATTGTTTAAGATTTCAGACTAAGATTTCCTTATCTTTTTCTCGTTATCTTGAATAATAAGATTATGAATTTTAGCATTGTACTTGCTTTTATTTTTATAGATTGCTAGATTTTTACTCTAGGATCCTGTGTCAGTTTAGAATTTTTAATGAGTACGTATATGTGATTTATTTTCCTTGTTCTTATTATTTGCAATTATAAGTTTATGTTTTTTCAAGTGCTTAGCTGCTCTTTTATTTAATTATGATCACGTGAGGAGTAACAAGAGTGAAACTCGCATGTTAGACATTAATTACAAATGTAAATTTTGTGAGAATAACAGAAGTGAAACCGAAGAATTTACGTAGAATAAGTGTTAATATTCATATTCTTAACCTAAGTGGGATGTGAAGACACACTTATTTAGGTTGAAGCTTTAGGATAATTAGAGAGAATGTCTCGAAGAATAAAAGATTAATGCACCATAATAAGCTAATTGAATTTGATTGCAAACGCATCTGTTGTTTGTTAAATTCCATACTGCACAGGGGTCTAAGTCTTCTCACCATTGAATTTTCTTTAATTTACGTCTAGTTTGATTGCTTCATTAAATCTGTATTTTCTTGTTTTCTTTCATTATTTTTATTCTCTCTCGTTTAAAAAGGTTTAACTAATACACTCTCAGTTATATCAATAAACACAAGTCACACGCTCTTTTTGGACATGATATTCATACTTAACCAATACTAATTATTATAAATTTAATTTTGTCATGTTACAATGACACGCATCGTGCTTCAGTCACTACGGCTAACTTATTGACTTCTTCGTTCTAATTCTCATATACCACATTAAGAGGACTTCGATGCCCCTCATTCTATGTCAAGGTCTCTAACTCTACAAATGGCTTGAAAAAGTGTAATCCATTAATGGAGTTTATACAAAACCTCAAAGTATGCTCCAAATCAAGCTTTATTAAAATTGTCCTCTAAGATCTCTGTGTGTAACTAAACACAAACAAAGTGTACTCTATCAATCTTTACAGATGACAGTTAATACCACTTAGTTGATACACTCTTCCAAATTGTTGCGATAAACTCAAGTCTCATAATATCCACTGCTCATGATTGTTAATCATATTCACAGAATTTCCATCCTAAAAATATGAGCGCCCCCAATACAAGTTAATTTTCATGCATTTTCCTCCAATTAATATATCTTTATAAAAATTATCAAGTAAAGTTAAGTAACTGACCAAAAAAATTCTCATTTGAAATAGCAGAATTATGAATTCAGAATTGATGTAAGTTGCATCCAACCATAGATTTAAATATAAATTAAATATATAGTTTAAAATAATATTATTTTATAATTATCTATGTTAACAACATTTTAATAAGCATAGACTACAAATTTGTATACAATTCTAATAAGTATTTTTTACATAATTTTTCTTTTGCATGCTTGTTGAATATTCCTATTATTTGTTTAATTGTTTAAAATTATTTTATTAACTAATAACTAATTTTTCCTATGCAAATTATTTGAATATAAATATTTTAGGTATATTTAATCTTTTTGTAATTATTTTCTATGCAAAATATTGTTGATATTTAATTACATCTAGTAATAATAATTTACTTATGTGTAACAATTTTACTCATTAATATTAAAGCCGGTTTGTAGTCTACATAAAATTATTTATAGGACATATACTTGCAATAATTAAAGATATCATGTAAGCTAGATTGATGTAACCTAAAAATACATGTAGCATAATTAATAAAGTCAAAAAAACTATTAAAATAAAATTAAAAAAAATACTGAAATAGTATTTGAGTAAGTTTATAAACTTTTCTAAATATCTTGTACAGTGCTTAGGAGCCTATAATTTTCTCATAAATATTTGGTAACTTTTTTAAGAAAAGAGTTTACAAACTCTAAAAATAAAATGTTTAAAATTTATAAGTTCTTTAAAATTAAATTAGATATTCTTAATTTTTTTTCTTACACTTATAAGCTACTTCATATTATATATTAAAAATAACATAAATATATTTAAATTATATTTTATAAATAATATTTAATTTATTTTATTACTATTATATATAAAAATTATAATTACATATAATTATAAATTTTAATAAAATTTTATAAAATAATTTTACCAAATACTTCACTAACTTACTTTTCAAATAAAATTTACGAGTATAAATTACATGATATAGTTATAACAAATAAGTTTACCCAAACACCCTGAAAATAACTTTCACACACACACACACACACACACACATTTAAGCATAGAAATGTAACAAAGACAACGCAGCAGCATAAATCAATATTCGATGTTATCAAATGATTAAATCATACCTTAATATCTTAATATTAGATTTCTTCACAAGATGATGATCGATCAAGGATGAATCAGGATAAAACTGTAGATAACATTGAATTGAACGAATGGGGGATGATACTGCTATGAAGCATAACATAGAAAACAAGACGAATTTTTTTTTTTTCTGGATTTGTTGCCTTGCCATAAAATTCCCCAATTTTTCTTCCTTTTCTTCTTTTTCAGGACAGTGCAGTAGCAGCCGTTTGGAAGGCGGTCACTGGCGTCTCCCACTGCGCCAGCAGCGATTAGGGCCTCGACAGAGAAATGCCACCAGCAGCGGCGCGCCAGAGGGCGTGTTTGGAGAGAGCTTCGATCTGCAACAAAAAGCTGTTCCGACTCGATTTGGTAAAAGAATGGTTGCGGCGACGGTTGGGGACGATGGAGAATGGCAGTGGAAGAAGAATGCAACGTCTAGTGGTGGAGAAAGTGGGGGTGATGACAGAAATGCTCAGAACACCTGTCCTGACGATGGGGGAAGCGGAAGAGGCTTGTTTGGATTTTGCTTAAACAAAAGCCGAAATCTCAAATTCCAGCTTTATGTTTAATTTTTTAAAATTCAAAGGTCAGACTGGCTTTTTTTGTTTTTATTATGTTGGCAGAAAGCTAGAATCGGGATTTCGGCTTTCTGCCAGAATATATATATGTATATATATATATTAATTAAGTTAGTGTAGATACATTAAAATTTGATGTCTAATTAAATAATGTCGTGTGAAAAATATGACATTAAAAATATTAATTAAATCAATTTTTATTTATTTAAGAATTTAAATAAATATAATGTTTAAAATAAATAAATAATTAATTAATATTTTCATCGACCAATCAAATGATAGTAAATGATAGAATGTTGCTAGAAGCCTAAAGGATAAAAACTCTAAGTGGCAGAATCCTGCTAAAAGTTCAAGCAATGAAGACATTATTAAGTTGTTGGGTAGAGTATAAACTCTGACGATTAATAAAATCACGCCACGTCAGCAGGCTGATGTAGTCACTCTATCTCTCTTAAAATTATAAATAGGGGTCAAACTCAAGGGAAAAAAAATCAGAAAGTGAAGCAACTGAAAAACTCTCAAATTCTCTTTGGAATTTCCAAGAATATTCAAAGTGTTCTTCGTCAAATTCAAAGAAGTTCACCGGGTTCTTCTCCAAATTCAAGAAGTTCATTGTGTTCTTTGTCAAATTCAAGAAGTTCATCGTGTTCTTTGTCAAATTCAAAGAAGTCTGTCGTGTTCTTCCTCAAATTCAAGAAGTCTGTCGTGTTCTTCCTCAAATTCAAGGAGTTCGTCACTAAAATTCAAAGCGTTCTTCATCAAAGTCCCTAAAATCAACATTTGATTCAAAATCATGGTGCTAAGTGCGAAGATCAGCGTTGTTGAGAAACTAATAACTCTCGAGGAAGATCAAGTACAAACCCTTTCCTTAAAGATTGTTCAAATTCAAGCTAAGTGTTTTTGAAGGAAGAATCAGATGACTAAAGTTAGAAAGTGGAACCCACAAAAATTCTAGTTGATTCAAATTATTCGGTCTTACACCAAATTTTCTTATTATTTAAGAATTTTGTCCTACAGATTTCTGGCATGCCCAATGAGACTTCTCTACCTCTCATCTCTTCCTTCATCAAATTTCAAACTAACTTCAAGTTTCAAACGAGTTATTATAGCCAGCAATAAGGAAAAGTCTACCAAGGTTGCTACCTCAACTACTGCTGAGACTGCCACAAAAAATGCTAGTGTTGTCACCCGAAGTGGGCAAGAAGACTTGCATACTCCGAGCCAATTCCTCTCCCTGAGGCTGTTGATAATCTACTCTTTGCAAGTGAGAGCCACAAGGACAACTTTACACCTTCAAGCCCTCGCTCCAATGTTTCATCCGCCTGCAACATGGCACCAGTTGTGACGACTAACACTTCAAGCCTGGAGGACCAAATCGCCGCATTAACAAAGGTCATCGAGGGCCTTGCTAAACATGTCGAAGAGTAAGACTCGCAAATCTCAAGGCGATGAATAAAATAGACGATGCTGAAACTAGCCGGGAGGTTGAAAAGGCACCTGAAGTGCCTCATAAGGCCGAAGCATCCGCTAAACAGCCAGTCGATGACCAAAAAAATCCGCGATCAGAGAACTCCAAATTTTCTCTAACGGCCTGATCCCTATTTATCAACTAAAAGACTTCATTGAGGGCACTATCAAAAACAAATTTGATAGAGGCATCAAGTCAACTCTGACATATGCCAAGCTTTATTCGACAAGAATTGACAACTTGAAGATGTCGTTGGACTATCAACCCCCCAAAGTTCCAACAGTTTAATGGAAAGGAAAACTTTAAACAACATATGGCTCACTTTATAGAGACATGTAATGATGCTAAGTTATGTGGGGACCACTAGTCAAGCATTTCATCCGCTTGTTGAAGGGAAATGCGCTCAATTGGTACACTAACCTCGAGCCCGGAACCATCAATAGTTGGGAACAAATGGAGTATGAATTTCTCAACCGTTTCTACAATACGAGGCGAACTGTCAGCATGATCGAGCTCACAAATACCCCTCAGTGGAAAAATGAGCCAGTTATTGACTACATCAATTGGTCAAGGAACTTAAGTTTGAATTGCAAAGGTAGGCTCTCTAAAGTCTCAAGCATTGAGATGTGCATATAAGGAATGCACTGGGGTCTGCGATACATTCTCTAAGAGATTCGACCTAAAACTTTTGAAGAATTGGCCATACGGGCTCACGACATTGAGCTAAGCATAGCTGCAAGTGCTGTCGGTGGATCACTAATTTTGGAATTTCGTAAACCAAAAGGCAAGCATGAAATAAAGAAATGGGGCAAGCCTTCCCTAACTGCTACCAAAGAGTGTATGGTGGTGCGTGCTAAACCTACTCTAATCAAAGGGAAGGAAAAGGTGAACAAGAAAAAAAAATGGCTTCGAAGCCAAGAAGGCCAACTTTAAAAGAGTTACAAGCCAAAACATACCCATTTTTGGACATGGACTTCTCTGGGATCTTCGACGACTTACTAAAGGCCAACCTCATTGAATTACCCGAAATGAAGCAGCTTGCGGAAGTTGAAAAAATTGATGATCCTAAATACTACAAATACCATCACTTGGTCAGGCACCCTATCCACGATTGCTTCATATTCAAAAAAAAGGTTATGGAACTCACCCACCAAGGAAAAATTACGTTGGAGGATGATAGCGCAAATGCAAACACTATCACCCTCAACAATCAAACAGAGAAAGATTAGTCAAATGCTGATCGATGGTGGCTCGGCCGTCAACATTTTGCTCCTACAAACTCTTAGAGAGTTGGAGATCCCAATTGATGAGCTTTCAAATAGCCATTCGGTGATCTAAGGATTTAACCAAGGGTGGCAAAGAGCTTTGGACACTATAAGAATGAGGCTACTCATAGACAACATGGAATTGATAGCGTTGTTCCATGTCATCGATGTTAAAACATCGTACAACCTACTCGGCCAACCATGGCTCCACGAGAATGTAGTCCCTTCTACCTGCCACCAATGTTTTAAATACTGTCGAGATGGTGTCGTGAAGAAAGTACTCAGCGACTGCAAACCTTGTACTGAGGCTAAGTCCCATTTCACCGATGTAAAATATTATCTAAGTAAAGTCTGGACTTCTAAAGCCCCTGATTCTCAAGAAAACAAGAAATAAGACGACTTGGCAAGAAAAGACGCCCTAACTGACATGGCATACTCCAAAAACCACATGGGCAAAGAGCCAGCCATCGATGATGCCCTTAAAGCCTTGACACTACCTTTGACTCAAATTAATAGTAGAACACCTACCTAGCCACCCAAAGAAGCTGTAAATGAACACCAGGAGGCTTAAGAGCTAAAGGCTACAAAATGCTTCGGCTCTAAGGCATACAAACTCCTCACTAAGGCTGGATACAACTCGTAGGAGCAATCGCCATTGGAAAAACTTCCACAGAAATCATTCAACCAAAACCCACGAGCAAGACTTGGGTATGAGTAGCCAAAAGGTCCTGTCTACATTGCTATAAGAAGAGTTTCCACCAACGCCATCATGAAGGAAGACTGCTCTTCAAGGATTGAGAAAAGGCCAGCACGAGTATCAGTCTTCGAAAGGCTTGGCCACTCAAAAAGCAGAAATGCTGGAAGCCAAAAGGAGGAGTCACTGAAGCACCAAAACAAGAGGGGAAACTCCGAAGCCTAATCCCTTCCCATATGCAGCGGCAAACAAACTTGATCATGTCTTGTTATAGAGTCCTTAAGGTTAAGTTTCAAACTATTATCTTCACCAAATCTCAAATCGAGGAAAACGATGATAGAGAAAGTGTGGGCTCATCTAACCATATAACTCATAAGAGGAAGGGAAACCCACCGAAGAGGATGCTGAAATCTCGCCACCTCAAATGGAAGTAGGTTCCAAGTCCACAGTAGATGAACTCAGACAAGTAAATTTGGGGGACAGTGACAACCCTCGTCCCATTTACATCAATTCCCTACTTACAAATGAAGAGACTGATGAATACACGGAACTTCTAAAGTAGTTTAGAGATGTCTTTGCCTAATCATACAAAGAAATGCCTGACTTAGACCCAAAAGTTGCGATACATCACCTAGCTGTAAAAAAGGGAGCTCATCCTGTTAAGCAAGCACAATGTCGATTTTAACCAGAGCTTTTCCCCCAAATTGAAGTAGAAGTCAACAAATTAATTGAAGTTGGATTTTTTGAGAAGTTAAATATCCCACATGGATCTCTAGCATCGTCCCGATAAGAAAGAAGAACGGATAAATTTAAGTTTGTGTTGACTTCAGAGATCTCAATAAGGCATGTCCTAAAGACAATTTCCCTTTACCCATCACGGAGCTCATGATTAATGCCACAACAGGTCATGAAGCACTCTCCTTCATAGATGGATCATTCGGATATAATCAAATACGCATGGTGCTCGAAGATGAAGAATTGATAGCCTTTCGCACACCCAAAGGCATATACTGCTACAAGATGATGCCATTCAGCCTTAAAAAAGCTGGGGTCACATATCAAAGAGCCATGCAAAAAATCTTTGACGAAATGCTCCACAAAAATGTCGAATGCTATGTTGATTACCTTGTGGTAAAGTCTAGAAAAAGAAAAGATCATTTGCATGACTTAAAGAAGGTCTTCGTGCACTTAAGGAGATACCAACTAAGGATGAACTCATTGAAATACGTATTCAAAGTTGTCTTTGGAAAATTTTTGGGCTTTATTGTCTGTTACCAAGGCATTAAAATTGAACAAGCAAAAATTGATGCCATTTTGAAAATACCAGAACCTTGAAACATTCATGAACTTAAGAGCCTACAAGGAAAATTGGCATATATCAGAAGATTCATCTCCAACTTGGAAGGGCATTGTCAACCGTTCAGCCGCTTTATGAAGAAGGGCATTCCATTTGAATTGGATGAGTCTTACAGAAAGGCTTCCGAAAGCATCAAGTCCTACTTGACAAATCCTCCAATGCTAGTTGTTCTAGTACACAGCTGTCCGTTGATACCATACATTGCTGCATAATAATGCTCAGTAGGAGCCCTACTAGCATAAGAAAATGACGAAAAGAAAGAGAGCGCTCTCTACTACCTAAGCAAGATGATGACACCAAATGAGTTAAAATACTCACCAATTCAGAAGATTTGTTTGACAATTGTTTTTGCCATCCAAAAGCTGAGGCATTACTTTCAGGCTCCTATAGTTCATTTGGTGTCTAAAGCAAACCCATTAAAGTTCGTTATGACAAAGCCTATTCTTTTCGACAAACTTGTCAGGTGGTACCATCAATTCCAACAAATTGAAATTATATATGTATCACAAAAAATTGTAAAAGGACAAGTAGTGGCCGACTTCTTAGCAGATCATCCTATTCTAATTGAGTGGGACCTTCCCGATGACTTGCCTGATGAGGATGCTTCGATGGCTGAAATCACTCCTTCATGAAAAATGTATTTTGACGGAGCTTCTCATAAAGAAGGAGCTGGTGCTGGGGTAGTGTTTGTAACATTTTAGGGATAAGTCCTGCCCCACTCATTCACCCTTATGGAAAAATGCTTTAATAACGTCGCTGAATATCAAGCCTTGATTCTTAGACTCGAAATCGTTGTAGAGATCAAGCAACTACACCTTGAAGTTTACGGGGATTCTAGGTTAGTGGTCAACCAGCTACTGGGGGAATATAAAGTCAAAGAGCTCGAATTACTCCCATACCATAACTATGCTAATATGCTCATGGGGTGGCTTAGAAATATCACCATAAAACATGTGCTAAGAAGAGAAAACAAGCAAGCAGACGCATTGGTCAAACTCACCTCTTCCTTGTCCCTACTTGAAGTAGAGTACCACGTGCCCATGTGCCAAAAATGGGTAGTACCACCGATACTCGAGGACGAAGAAGGTGAAGAAGAAAATTATTCTGTAGAGGTCTTCGAAGTTGAAAAGGAGGATTGGCACCAAGCCTTTGTTGACTACCTAAAATATGACAAATTACTGGAAAATCCACGCCAAAAAGTAGACATTCGACGACGAGCAGCTCGTTTCATCTTTTCAATAGCTCATTGTATAAACGCTCCTTTGATGAGATATTCCTATGTTGTTTAGGTGAAGATGAAGCCGTACAAGCTATGCAAGAAGCACTCTTCGGCATTTGCAGTGCCCACCAATTAGAACCAAAACTTCACTTCTACATCAAAAGAATGGGATATTATTGGCCGACAATGGTAAAAGACTGCATGGAATACGTCAAAAAATGTCAACCATGCCAATACCATACTAACTTCATTCATCAACCGCTTGAGCCCTTGCACCCTATAATTACCTCATGGCCCTTCGACACTTAGGGCTTGGATGTTGTCGGACCCATAACGAAATCGTCTTCCGGTCATCTTTACATTCTCGCTGCAATAGACTATTTCTTAAAATGGGCAGAAGCAATTCCTCTCAAAGAAGTAAAGAAGGAAAATGTTGCTGACTTCATCTATATCAACATCATTTATAGATACGGTGTCCCTCAGTATATCATCACTAATAATGGAAAGCTGTTTGTCAATAGCACAATTGACAAACTATGTCAAAAATTTAGCTTTAAACAAAGAAAGTCCTCAATGTACCATGTCCTAGCAAACAGTCTTACATAAGCTTTCAATAAGACTTTGTGCAACTTGAAAAAAGTGGTGTCAAAATAAAAAAGGGATTGGTATAAAAGAATTGGTGAAGCTTTATGGGCTTATCGAACCACTCACAGGACTCCTACATAGGCGACCCCTTAAGCATTGGTATGGTGCCAAGGCTATCACCCCACTCAAACAGTAAATTTTGTACTTACGAATTGCCATAAAAGAAGGGTTGACTGAGGAAGACAATGCTCGCCTGTGCCTTGAAGAGCTAAAAGCACTTGATGAAAAGAGGCTCGATGCACAACAAAAGATTGAATGTTATCAAGCCTGCTTATCCAAGGTATTCAATAAACGAGTGCGTGCTTGATCTTTTCAAGTTGGGGAGTTGGTGCTCACAGTAAGAAGGCCTATCATCATCACTCACCGCACTGGAAACAAATTTACCTCCAAATGGGATGGACCACACGTTGTCAAAGAAGCTTACACGAACGGTGCTTACAAGTTAGTTGATCAAACCAGTGTAAGAGTTGGCCTGATCAATGGGGGATTTTAGAAGAAATATTATGCTTAAAAAAAATTGAAAAAAAATTCCTATCAAATTAGGGATGCAAAAAGGAAGAAAAAAAATTCCTATCAAATCAGGAATGCAAAAAAAAATAAAAAAGAAAAGTGAAAAAAATCCCATCAAATCAGGGATGCAAAAAGAAGAAAAGAATGATGAAAGTCAAATCCTCCTTGATATGAGCATAAACTATCAAACCAAATCCAAATTAAAATTCCTTGACACGAGTTGAAACTGTCTACAAATGTTTGAAAATTCCTTGACATGAGTTGAAACTGTTTACAAATGTTTGAAGACTCCTTAATACGAGTTAAAACTGGCTACAAATGTTTAAAGACACTCCTTGACACACAAGCCTAAACTGTATGTTACTCCTGGCCCAAAAGAGTATAAACTGTGAACGACATTATCTTTCACAAACTAAAAGTAGTTTGGGTACGTAGGCAGCTTGGATACTTTCTAAGTTCAGTCATGAATTTGTGATGGGTTATGTTTTAATTCTTAATTATTACTGGAGGCACATCCAAACAAAGAAAGCAAAAATAGCGAAACAAGATTTTTTATTGAAGAAAGCGGGTGCTTGGCAAAAGAATAATAAATGTGAACTAAGCGATAATCCTAATGAAACTAAGAGAAAAGATTCAAGCTCTCCAATACATCCTTGGCAGCTACTAATCCTCTTCTGCAGTACACAAGGCTTCTGCAGCTACATCGTCTGAAGGCTCGATAGATTGGATAGCTACAACTTCCCAAGCTCACCAACTTTTGTTGCCACCTCTCTAACGGATTCCTTCTACCGCGAAAGGGAAGTAGACGACTCATCTCGTCCTTTGGTCAAAAGTTCAAGTTGCTCCTCAACGCTCTTCAACTTGGCTTTGGAGGCCTTAACTTGCCTAGCTTCTTTAGTTTTCCTGTTCAAGGCCTCATGAAGTTGAGATTTGGCATCCTTTAGTTGCTTAGCAAGGACCTTTTTGGTAGGCATATCAGCTACTGTAGATTTCGCTTCGTCATATGCTACGGCCCTAGTAAAAAGCACCTCTAAAAATTCTTCTATGAGAAACACATCAGCATGCTCAAAATGTTTCATGGACTCAAGAATAAGCATAACTTCATCTTTAAGGGAAGAAATAAGATCAGGCGAGGTTCTAGCTAACTTCTCGCAGAGACTTACCCACAGCCGGCAAAGGAACTCCTCCTCGTGGCTCCAGAGGAACTTTTTGCTTTAAACACAGAAGCCGCTGTAGGAGAAGGTGCTTTCTTACCCTCTTTTTAAACACAAATTTTCTTAGGAACTGTAGGTACAAGTGGAGTCGGCTCTGTAATAAGCCTATGACTACCATTAGAACCCTCACCATCGCTTCCAAAAGCCTGCCTCTTCACCTAGAAGAAAAGAAAATATGTTGCTAAATTAAAAGGGAAGACAAAGAATGTAGCGAAGAGAAAAGTAACAAACTACCTCCTAGGCAAGATCTCTATCCAACTCTGGGTAGCTCGAAGGTTTGTCATCTTTCGGGTTTAAAGGAGAAGGAGGCCTCCTAACCTTCTTCCAGTGACGATCCTCATTACTCCTAGTACTATCGTCTAAGATCTCTAAACATGGTCTCTTCTCCGTAAAGACAGTTGGGGCTGTAGGTTTACGAGGTGGATCTCTGACATCAGGAGACGAGCTTCCCACATCAGGAACGCCACCTTGGGATGGGGTAATGTATAGCATCGCAGAATGTTCTTTAAAATAGTTCTCGTAAACTTTAGCCCACCACTCCTTATAGGCTTTAGAATGAAACTTCTCACAATTGTGAGAGCACGGGGAAAGCATGCCTTGGCCCATGCATTGGACAAGGTAGACACCCTCCAAAAGTCCAAGCCTTCCTTTAATGAAATCTCGCGGACATCATGGGTAAGAATGCTAGGAATATCTTGATAGAACCCGAACTGGCGGCTAAACCGATGCGGACTATAAGGTTCAACAACAAATTGATTACCCAGCCTCAATGAAAGATAACCCAAATGGATGGCGACAAAATAATCATCTTCAAACTGTTGTGGCTACTGTCATCCACATAGAAGATATCCCTTTACTTGGTAGTCATTGCCTCGGTCCAACTAAAGAGTTCACCCATATGAATCCTTCGACACGCCTCGCGCGGGTTATAATATTTGGCTCTACCTTCACCAGAATATGCGATCATCTTTAGGTTATCAACTGCTTTATGGATCAGATGTTAGGTCTTAAAATAATAAGCAGACCACGTATAGATGTAATGAAGTGGGAAAGCGGAATACACTCGTAAATGTCGTTGAAAATGTGCAATCCTACCCAGACCCCGATAAATGCTAGCGAGAATGGGAACAGTCAGGTTTATTGCTCTCCTAGTCTCCATAATGCTTGCCATCTTGAAAGTACTCGGATGAACGAAGCCAGCATCCTCAATAGGAAGAGCAAAGACGCAAATCCAATAGGCAAGGAATGCTAGTAAATAGGTCTCCATTCTGAAATTTTGAACAACATTAAGACAAGAAAAAGGCTTTATATCGACAAATAACCAAGGCCCATAAGTGCCAATCTCGCCAAAAGGATTGCATGTGGACTTAGGATGCATTGTCTTTTTCTCTTTTTGAGCTGGGGGTGCTGAGTATTTCACCTCTCTTTTGCACTAAAAGCAAACCCAATCCTCAATAGAAATCGAAGGAGCTCGAGCTTCATTTGGCTCTCCTTGAAGCAAGTGATAAGCATGGAACAAATACTAGCAAGATCGAAGAATATATCTCTTCCCTTGCTCATTAGCACCCGTAAGTTGTTTTGCACTCGAAACGACCTCATTATAGAGCCTCCTATAAATCGGAAGACCATTCAGGTTTCGCAAGTCGTAGAGGGACATTGATACCTCGCCGTAAGAAGTGAAGAGCATGTTGTTAGAAGGACACCATGCTTCATAAATTGTCTGCAAGATATTCGAGTTATGATCGTAAGTGAAAAGTGAGGCATAAACTGCATCAAAAATCTGAGCCGCCTTCAACTCACATCCACACTGGCTGAGCATATCTTTAGCCCACTCCCAATAGCCTTTGGTGAAGTGAAACTCACTAGCATATGGGAGAGCATCCCCCAATTTGGCCTTTCCTTGGATAATCCTACAACCTAAGGTTGGTAGCAAAATCGACCTAACGACATGATGATGGTGAGATAACTATAGGGTTCAGGCCTTTGAAGTTTTGCTAAATGGTATTTTTCAGGTCCAGTTATCCATCCGCTAAGGGATTGACAACTTAGGCTAAGGACGACTATTAAGAGAAGTATAAACGGCTAGAATTGTGCCTTTCTCTATAAAATGGCCTTCTTATGAAGAATAACCAAGTATTCCACACCAGAAGAAGAAATGTTGCTCTTAAAATGCACCATGATGAACAACTGCAAAAAGGGGTAAGGAATGTTAGGAATGAATTTCGAAAAATAAAAACTCTATGAAAGCACGAAAATAAATAGCCCTTAAAAGAGCCAAGTAAATCAACAAATTCCAAAAGAAGTTGAAGGCACTAACAAAGCAACGCCAACAAAGCCAAAGCTTTGGTCCTTAGTCCAATCAAAGGTTCAAAAATTAAAACCTAGATGGTACTCATGGGCTAAGTTAAGCTTGGTATTCGAAGGCTCAAAATTTCAAGCCTAAATAGTCGTGGGCCAAGCAAAGCCTGGTACTCGAAGGCTTAAAAATTAAAGCCTAGATGGTACTTGTGAACTAAGCTAAGCATGGTGCTTGAAGGCTCCAAAATTCAAGCCTAAATGGTACTCGTAGGCCAAGTTAAGCCAGTACTCGAAGGCTCAAAAATTAAAGGCTAGATGGTACTCGTGGTCTAAGCTAGGCCTGGTACTCAAAGGTTCCAAAATTCAAGCCTAAATGGTACTCGTGGGCCAAGCTAAGCTTGGTACTTGAAGGCTCAAAATTTTAAGCCCAAATGGTGCTTGTGGGCTAAGCAAAGCCTGGTACTCAAAGATTCAAAAATTAAAGCCTAGATGGTACTTGTGAGTTAAGTTAAGCTTGGTACTCGAAGGCTCCAAAATTCAAGCTTAAATGGTACTCATAGGCCAAGTTAAGCCTGTTACTCAAAGGCTCAAAAATTAAAACCTAGATGGTACTCGTGGGTTAAGCTAAGCCTGGTATTCGAAGGCTTTAAAATTCAAGCTTAAATGGTACTCGTGGGCCAAGCTAAGCTTGGTACTCGAAGGCTCCAAAATTCTAGCATAAATAGTATTCGTGGGCCAAGCTAAGCCTGGTACTCGAAAGCTCAAAATTTCAAGCATAAATGGTACTCGTGGGCCAAGCTAAGCCTGGTACTGAAGACTTAAAAATTAAAGCCTAAATGGTACTCGTGGCCTAAGCTAAGTCTGGTACTTGAAGGCTCAAAAATTAAAGTCTAAATGGTATTCATGGGCTAAGCTAAACCTGGTACTCAAACACTCAAAATATCAAGCGTAAATGGTACTCGTGGGCCAAGCTAAGCCTGGTACTCAAAGGCTAAAAAATTCAAGCCTAAATGGTACTCATAGGCCAAGTTAAGTCTGGTACTCAAATGCTCAAAAATTCAAGCCTAGATGGTACTCATAGGCTAAGTTAAGTATGGTACTCAAAGGCTTAAAAAATTCAAGGCTAGATGGTACTCGTGGGCCAAGTTAAGCTTGGTACTCGAAGGCCCAAAAAAAAAAAACTCTCCCGCTAAACATGGCCTTATCCTTAAAATTTCAGAAATCTGTGGTGAAACACAGCCTTAAAATTCTAGAAAAGTTACAGCCAAAAACAGGCTTGAAGTTTTGGAAATCTGTGTCCAAACGTAGCCTTATCCCCAAACTGGATTTCAGTGCCAAACACAGCCTTGTCCCGTGAAAATTTTCGTGCCAAACATAGCTTTGTCCCATGAAAATTTTTGTGCCAAACACAGCTTTATCCTGTGAAAATTTTCTGCGCCAAATGCAGCCTTACCCCGTGAAAGATATCACTCCTAAACACAGCCTTATTCCCCTTACCCTCTTTTTCTTCTCCGACAAACCTGCTGCGTTGCGATAAGTCTGCACCGCTTGCTCCAAGTCGCGCCACCACCATCATACTGCCATCACATTGCGTCGCCTCAACACTTGGTTGGATGCCACCCGAAGCGGTCAATGCCAGCTCTCGACGTCAAGGAAGGCCAAGGGTCGCCGTGCCACCAGCAGCGGTGTTCTGCCACCTGAAGCCATCGACGCCAGTTCCTAATGCCAAGAAAGGCCAAGCATCGCCACACCACCAGCGCCGACGCTCTGCCATGTCAAGCCTGTCGTCACTATGCCTGCTTTATAGCCATTGCTCCGCTCCTCAATGCCACCGCTACGTCACTGCTAGAAGCTGCGCGAGCCGCCGCATGAAAGCCTGTCAATCAAACACAAAATTTTCTTGTTATTTAAGAATTTTGTCCTCTAGATTTCTGGCAATTCAGACTTATTTATTTGGAATTCCCTAAATTCTCTCTAGAATTCTCAAGAACATTCAAAGTGTTCTTCATCAAATTCAAAGAAGTTCGCCGTATTCTTCCCTAAATTCAAGAAGTTCGTTGTGTTCTTCACCAAGTTCAATGAAGTTTGCCATGTTCTTCGCTAAATTCAAGAAGTTTATCGTGTTCTTCACCAAATTCAAGGAGTTCGTCACCAAAAATTCAAGGCGTTCTTCATCAAAGTCCTTAAAATTAACATTTGATCCAAAATCGTAGTGCTAAGCCTGAAGATCAGCGTTGCTAAGAAACTAACAACCCTCAAGGAAGATCAAACACAAGCCCTTTCCTTGAAGATTGTTCAAATTTCAAGTCAAGTGTTCTTAAAGGAAGATCAGAGGATTAAAGTTAGAGAGTAGAACCCATAAAAATTCAAGTTGACGTAAGACCGAATAATTTGAATCAACTTGAACTTTTGTGGGTTCCATTCTTTAACTTTAGTCCTCTGATTCTTCCTTCAAGAACGTTTGACTTGAAATTTGAACAATTTTTAAGGAAAAGGCTTGTGCTTGATCTTCCTCGAGGGTTGTTAGTTTCTGAGCAATGCTGATCTTCGGGCTTAGCACTATGATTTTGGATTAAATGCTAATTTTTGGGACTTTGATGAAGCACTCTTGGTGTGCCAGGCTAAGGAAGATGGTTCAAATTCAAAGGAAGAATTTTGATAAGCCCGTTGAGCCCACATTCCTTTCTCAACAAGCGTAGCAGTTATAGGGCTTTTGCTGCTTGCTTTTGTTTCATGAGGATGAAAGCCAAGCCCACCAAGTTATTCCTAAAAAATTATGAACACTGTAGCCAAATTTTTATACTGGAATTGTGCTCAGCCCCTTACCATGGCCCTGCATTCGACTTTATGCATGCACACATCTTCCAACCTTAACCAGCAACATGTAATGCCACATTCAAGATGCGGGTCCTCTTCTATGATCTTGAGAAAAATTCTCAGGTTTCTATTATTGATTTGGAGTGGCAAATTAGTTCAAATTTTCTAAGTATATCTAAGCTAGCATTCTGATTTCTCAAGAATGGTAGAAGTCTTATTGTGGACAATCATTTGTACGAATCATACTTTAAAAGAACTCTATCTGTCATGCTTAACTTGGCCCACGGTACCATCTAAGTGTGAAATTTGTGCTTTTGAGTACCAGGCTTGACTTGGTCCATGAGTACCATTTAAGCTTGAATTTTTGAGCCTTTGAGTACTAAGTTTAACTTGGCTCATCCGTACCATCTAGGCGTGAAATTTTGTGCCTTTAAATACCAGGTTTGACTTGCCTATGCGTACCATCTAGGCTTGAAATTTTGATGAAGGAAAAGTTGAACGAAAAAAAGAAATGGCTTAGAAGCTAAAAAGGCCAATTTTAAAAGAGTTACAAGCCAAAACATACCCATTTTTGGACACGGACATCTATGGGATCTTTGACAACTTGCTAAAGACCAACCTCATTGAATTACCCAAAATGAAGCAGCCTGCAGAAGTTGGAAAAATTGATGATCTCAAATACTACAAATACCACTGCTTGGTCGGGCATCTTATCCACGACTGCTTCATATTCAAAGAAAAGGTCATGAAACTCACCCACCAAGGAAAAATTACACTGGAGGATGATAGCGCAAATGCCAAAACTATCACCCTCAACAACCAAATGGAGAAAGGTCACCAAATGGACAACTCTCCAAATGAAGTTGGCTGCTTCCACAAGGAAAGCCAATTCCCCGTCGAAGACTGCATGACCACGAATATCTACCATTTGATTGGCCGATGAAAATATTAATTATATATTTATTTATGTTAAGAATTGTATTTATTTAAATTCCTAAATAAATAAAAATAAATTTAATTAATTTTTTAATGCCATATTTTCCACACGGAATTATTTAATTGAGCATCAAATTTTAATGTATCTACAAATGTCCCCTAGAGACTTGTTCATGAAAATCCCTCTCTTTTTTTGAATAAATAAGTCTTGAAATTGTGCATTCCATAGGCTATCAAATTTATTAAGTCTTGAAATTGTGCATTCCATAGGCTATCAAATTTATTAAGTTGGATGTATTTTAAAAAAGAACATTCCTTGTGTCATGGCTAGAATTTTATTAGTGGGGAATTTGTTGGGGGGACCTTTGATTGATCTATGTTCTTGTTTTGGGCTTAGCTTTCATGTGGTGGCTCGCGCAGCTTCTAGCACTAATGCAGCGGTGGCGTTAAGGCATGGAATAGTGGCTACGGAGCAGGCGTAGTGGTGATGGGCTTGACGTGGCGGAGCGTCGGTGCGGCATCACCACTAGAAGCTCAGTGAGCCAACGCATGAAAGCCTTTCAATCAAGCACCATCGCTCCATCAAAACCTCAACCGCATGGTGGTGGTGTTGGCGATGGAAACTGGATGCGCCGTGACAGCGAACATGGCACATGGGAATATATATACATATTTTTTAAAAAAAAGGGGAAGAAAAGGACTTACTCTGTTGAGTGCCTAGTGCCTTTGTGCCAACTGCGCATCAAAGCAATTATTATTGCCGATGAGGATGGTAGTGGGCAGACAAAACGTTGCAAGGTTGGCAGTAGAATCCTAAGTAAACGTGGCTACTTTGGCTTGAAATCCATAAGCACGAAGGTTATTCGCATGGAGTTCACCGAACAGAAAGAAGTTTTGTTCAAAGAAAAATTCTATCCCAGTGTAATTGTCATGTGAATAGGCTTGGAGATGCATTGAAAATAGGCCGATGGGCTTGCACAAGTAAGTGGGACTGGATAGGCCTGCACATGGATGGAGCTTTTTCACCGACGGTTCTGAGCCTAAGACAAGAACATAGATCAATTAAAGACCCAATAAATTCCCCACTAACAAAATTCCAGCCATGGCACAAGGAATGTTCTTTCTTAAAATACATCCCAACCTAATAAATTTGATAGCCCATGGACTGCATAATTTCAAGACTTATTCATTCAAAAAAAGAGAGGGATTTTCATGAACAAGTCTTCAAAGGCCATTTGTAGACACATTAAAATTTGATGCCCAATTAAATAATGCCGCGTGGAAATTATGGCATTTAAAATATTAATTAAATCAATTTTTATTTATTTAAGAATTTAAATAAATACAATTGTTAAAATAAATAAATAATTAATTAATATTTTTATCGGCCAATCAAATGACAGTAAGTGGCAGAATTCTACTAGAAGTCTAAAGGATGAAGACTCTAAGTGGCATAATCCTACTAGAAGTCCAAGCAATGAAGATTTTGTTAAATTGTTGGGTAGAGTACAAATTCTGACGGCCAATACAATCATGTTATGTCAGTTGGCTGATACAGTCACTTTATCTCTCCTACAACTATAAATAGGGGTCAAACCCAAGGAAAAAAAATCAAAAAGTGAAGTAGTTGAAGAAGTCCCCAAATTCTCTCTAAAATTTCCAAGAACATTCAAAATGTTCTTCATCAAATTCAAAAAAGTTCGCCATGTTTCTTTCCCAAATTCAAGAAGTTCGTCATGTTCTTCGTTAAATTCAAAGAAATCCACCGTGTTCTTCCCCAAATTCAAGAAGCCCACCATGTTCTTCCCCAAATTCAAGAGTTCGTCACCAAAATTCAAGGCGTTCTTCATGAAAGTTCCTAAAATCAGCATTTGATCCAAAATTGTGATGCTAAACCTGAAGATCAGCATTGCTGAGAAATTAACAACCCTCGAGGAAGATCAAGCACAAGCCCTTTCCTTGAAAATTGTCCAAATTTCAAGTCAAACATTCTTGAAGGAAGAATCAGATGACTAAAGTTAGAGAATGGAACTCATAAAAATTCAAGTTGATTCAAATTATTTGGTCTTACATCAAATTTTCTTATTATTCAAGAATTTTGTCCTACAGTTAGCTCTCAAATGTTTGCCTTGCTCTAAGTTGAAATTATTTCTGGAAAGTGTTATTTGGTGTTTGGTGTTGAATTGAGTTTGTGTAAGTTTAAGATGTTTTCCTTCCTTCTAATGTGCAACCAAACGTGGAACACAATTATTTTTTTAATATCATTTAGTTCTTGGATCCCAAATTCTGGAACTAAATGTTTGCATTTTTTTAAAAGCAGTTTGACTAAACAGTTAGTGTGGGTTTTAATTTTTTTAAATGTTTGCACTGGTTAGATTTTGGAATTTTTTTTTTTTTTGGTTTCTAAAATTGAGCCAGACTTATTTCTGAAAACTAGGGAAATATTTGTTTTCATTCATACATCTAAAAAATATACATTGTAATCATTACACTTTTTAAATTTTATCTCTATCTCTCTTACTTTTAAACATTTTTCATAATAATACACTTAAAAACATACATCCAAAAATCAAAACAAACATAACCTAGATTTTTGAGAATTGGACTTAAGTTTAAAAATCCCATCGGGAGGGACAATTTTCTAAAATGATTTTAAAAGTAGGATATTTTATTAAAAACCTCCTTTCTATGTATGGGATAGATGCTATTTGGAATGTTGGAGAAGATAGAATTATGGAAAAAATTTTGGAAGAGATTCTAAAAATATTTTTGATGAGGTAACTTGATAACAAAACTTATCATAATTAAAGTTCCAAAATGGAAAAATTTTTGGGGATTGATTTGACTAAAATCATGCAATCTTGATCAGTATAGAATTTATTGGAATAATCTTTACTTACCATGTGAATAAGAATTCTTGGAATTTTGGATATCCACTTGGAGATGGTTACTAAAATTTGAAAAATGCTGTAAAATTTTGTTATAGCATAAAAAGCATAAAACAAGATTGGGGTGATTTTGATGGAGATTTGTTGCAAAATTTTAGGAGTAATTATCGTGTCATGAAATCTACAAGATGGAGTGCTCATACATAGTTTTCGGCATCTAGAGGGAGAAAAGGAAATTCAAGCCTACATCACCACAAGAAACAAGAAAAGAAATTAATACATTTTAAGAGAGCATTATGTTGTTTTTATCCAATTCCAACCACACATTCAAGGAGTTTGTACTCTTTTTCCATCATTCAAAGGAGAATCTCGCGTTTACTCTATGATCATAATCAAGAGAGATTATTGGTTCATGCAGAGGCAAGACAATCATATTGCCTAAGGAATTTAAGTTAGAAATGTGTGGACAAGTTGTTGCCAAAGGAATTTTGGTAAACACGAGTTATGTGCTAGGGTAGCTAGCTTTGTAATTACTTGAAAATTTTGTGAATTTCTTTTTTGGTCAATGCCTTGCAAAACGCAAAAGGTTCTCAAACCATGTTAGCAATTCTTATCTCTTTCTTTAATTTTTGTATTGTTGTGTGTACATGTTATATCATATATTACACCATAAATGTGAACAAGAAGTTTGTAAACTCACATGCATCAAAAAGGATTTTATACATGGCATGCATTTTTGTTTTTATACCTCATGAAAATGTTCATTTACATAGATATGTGGATTCTTGGTACAATGCTACATTTCTATTTGATATTTACGATATAAGTTGTTGTTGGTGTGGACATGTGTTCATTTAATTATCTTTATTTCATCTTATATATTATTACTTAGAATAGGAATTATATTGATGATTACTTGGAAAAAGAATTGGCCCAATGAAGGTTGTAAGAATTGAAGCATAGAGGTAAGATTGATTGTGGTTGGGTCACTAGTGCACAATCGTTGTAATTAACACAGTGATGAATAAAGATTATTGTTATTAGTGATATATCTTATAATGCTAATAGAATTTGAGGAATATTGATTGTAAATGTAATTTAAATTAATTAATAAAATATTTATGTTTATTTATATTGATATTCTAGCAATTTATCATGCATACAAATCTTATATAGTGTAAAGTAATGTTTTAAAACCTTGACTATCCATCAATACTAAAAAATTTAATGGTTTAAGGGTTACCAGTTCAACCGCGTCTGAACCGATGACCTCATACTTATAAAATAAATATAAATTATTATGCTAAAAATACATAAAATAATAAATTTAATACATACTTAAATTTGCTTTTTATGCATTTCTTTTATTACTATAAATGATCAAATACAATATGATAATTCAACAAAAAACATCACAAAAAAGGAAAAATAATAAATATCATACTACTAATAGAAACATAAACTGCAACTAAATGATATTTTAATAGAATATATTGTCAAAATGCCATAAAAATATTAATCAAATCACTCGTTTTGATAGATTACTGTAAATGGTGAACAAATATCAAGAAATCATCTACAATTGAAACTATACAACATCAATTGAGTGACTAAGTCAATAGATGATTGGATTTCTGGGTAGAAGCAAAACCACAATACAGGTAAAGAAAGAAGAAAAAAGTCTAGTACAATGCAAAAAATTATTAATTTGCACAAATATATCAAACATATTTCATAAAAATAAATTTGGGATCATTTATTCAAAGGCTCAAAGAATGAATCAAAACATATACCTTTATTCTCTCTCTCAATCAATCTGAAGCACAAAATGAAACAAGAAAGAGAGAGGCCAAAAATAGAGACGACATAGGTGAGGGAAGAAGGAATTGAAGCTGCTTCAGTGCATTGCTGTTTGGCTGGAAAGAATTGGAGGTAAGGTTCTAGTTGTTTTTGCATTGAGCGGCTGCTTCACATTATTGTTAGGCTTGAAAGAATGGGTGACAGTCTGGTCATTCTGAATTGAGTAGCAAGCGTTAGTGTGAGACTGAAAGAGAAAACCTAGGGCCGATTCTACTCAAGCATGGAAGACTTTAATATATATGTGCAATGACTTGGCCGATATAATTGACCTACAGGTGGTTTATTCAGTTAAATGGAAGTGTTAGTGATATGCTTTTCAATGCCAATAGAAAATTGGGGATACTAGAAGGGCATTGGGTTGTACGTGTACCTTCCAAATTAAATTAATAAAATGTTGATTTTCATATCAATATTGTGGCAACTCTTGTCACGCATGTGAATCTTAATTGATGTGAAGTATTGCATGTGCCCATGTGTTTTAGTTGATAAGTTTTATTCATAAGGAGTTATGAATATGGACACAAGGCTTGCTCGGCACTCAATCACTAAAATTGGTTCATAAGTCACAGACACTCTAAAAAGGATATTAGAGAGTTAGTACGACTTGCACACCTAGTATTTCTAGGGTCCGTGTCATGCTGTTTAGTATAAGATATTAAGAGTACTTATCTATGGATGTGCCATTGGCGAATAGGGCATTTGCATATTAACTCATAGAATGAAGGCATACATGGAGTTCACTTTTAGCCATCAACATCCTGCTTCGTGATCATGCTAAGTGTGCATGAATCTTAGATCTGGGATGACATAGTCATCTTGTGCGTATGATACTCAAACGAGTCGCCAGGGCATTAAGGGCTAATATTTATCCTAATATGGGATAGCATGTGCCCAACATGTCATTATCCGAATGTGTATGGAGGCATGTTGTGTTCAATAGGAGATTTGTCTCCTTGTAAGTAAGTAAGGCATTTGTCTTATGTGATTAGTGTTTTATGAGACAAAAGCCCTTGGTCAAGGAAGTGTGATATCGGAAATGAGTTTTCAACAAGAACATTTGTCTCATGAGAAAACACTGATTGGTCATAAGACCGAATTTGTGAGTTTGACTAAATCCATCGCTCTCACTCAGTTGGGATAAAGTAAGACAAAAGGTTTATATAACGTGGTAATCATGATCGAAAGGGTTCATTGTGTTCTGGTTACTTTATCGTAGTTGGGCTATGATGTGGGTCATAGGCTAGATATTACCCACTTCCTTCAGACTATGCTTATTGTCAATTATGAATGAACTTAGAGAGTCACACACATGAGATTGAAAAGTGTTGTGAGAGTTAAATTGATGGGGTGTATAATTTATTTAATTGTAATTAGATTGGACAAAATAAATTACCATGGTACTAGTTTATGATGAGATCATTAATAAGAAGCATAATGGATAATTTGATTTAATTAATGATATTAATAAATTAAAGTCCATGGGCTATTTAATTAAAAAAAGGTCCATGTAGGAGGGCCTATGGACCTTATGAAGTTAACCCTTGTGTCTATAATATAAATAGGACTTTTGAAGAATTCAAGACATAATTCCTAACACAAAAAATAACACAAAATTTGTGTGCCTCATTAAGCTAAAAGAAAACAAACACTTAGTCACCCTCTATCGTATCCTTTTTGTTACAAAGTTTTCCTAACTCGAAGTGTTCATGTAAGAGCTTCACAAAAAGGGCTATGTGGAGTGTAGGAAGAGCTTACAAGCTTCCTAGTCATGTGGAAAATCTAGAGATCGAGGTTCGAGGGTCATGACTTCAAGGATCACGTGAGAAAAGGGTTGAAAGTGTTACAAAATTACAGTTTTTGTTACTTGTGATTTAAATTAAATATCTTGTGTGTTTTGCAACAAAAACAGATCGGGTTTGTCCTAATTGCTTCCACTATATGTTGTTGATTATATTATGTGTAAATTTTTTTTATTTTTATGGCCAAACCCTACTGAAATCCAACATTAGTATCAAAGCTACTGTTTTTCTTGCAAACTATGAAATACAATGATTTAATCCATGTTTTATGTTAGTTTCCATTTAAATTATGTAAAATGTGTATACAATGCATGCATAATACTTCAAAAGGTTTTGGAGTAGATTGGACTGGAATATAATTGGAAAAATTTGAAATTAGATTGAATTCTATCGTCTAGCCAATGTTGTTAAATGAACAGTAAATAGTTGTTGCAATTGTGAGATGAGTTATCACAATCATGATACCACTCCTTGTGGACACGCCACCAACTTTGGGGGTTCCCTAAACCCTACAGTGCAATATGCGATTGCTAGAATTAACTCCATAGTTGTGACGAGCCTCATTGCAATTGTGAGAGGCACCGTGACATGTACTATTTTTGCCATGGTCAGCCTTGGTGGTCGTGCCAAGGCAGCTCGCAATTGCAGTAGGGTTTCCCACAAGAACGACTGAGTTCTGGGGCAGGATTAGATTTTTAGTTTTAATTTTGAAAAATTATTTTTCAAGGCTTGGACACTAATGCATGAGATGCATAGGATATGAATACAGTTATTAGGTGGAATTTTGTAATTATCTATGTGTTGGAGGCCGATATCCCATGAGCCCTTGGTGACATGGCTAGTAAGGAGGAAAATGCCACTCATAAGGAATGGCTGGAAGACGATCTGCAGGTCAAAAGTTACATGTTAGCTACTATAACCAATGATTTTTAGAGGACCCATGAGGGTATGATGACTACAAGGGAGATCTTGTACCACCTGTAAGAGTTGTATGGTAAGCAGAGTCATACTGCTAGATGCGAGATATCTAAGCAGTTGTTCAGGATGTATGTTGTAGAGGGTGGTGATGTAAGTGAGCATGTCCTCAAGATGATTTCACTTATTGAGAATCTTAAGACACTTAATTTCATTATGGATACCAATTTGCAGATGGATTGTTCCTTTAGTTGCTTCCAGATTCCTTCTCACAGTTTATCATGAATTACCATATGAATGATATTGAGCATACATTGGTTGGACTTGAATAAGCTGGTGATTGCACAACAAGCCATGAAGAAGAAAGGAAAGGAAGCAGTTCTTACTGCGTTTAGCTCCTCTGATGTGACCAAAAAGAGTAAGGAAAAGAAAAAAAGCCGATTATTCCTAAGACCAGTGGGACAATCAAGAAGGTTAAGATTCCTATAGATTAAGGAAAGTGTTTCCACTGCAGGGAGAATGGGCACTAGAGGAGGAATTGCGCTAAGTACCTAAGCCTTAAGAAGGCAGTTGGAATTAAGGAACTTTATGTTTATGAATATCTTTTTTTATTAGTGTTTATTTTGCTTCTTAAATTTTATATTCTGGTGTAACTTCTTACATTTGTACCTCATATTAAGATATGGCTAGAAGTAGGATGCTTGCATAGCATGAAATGGTAATTAAGGTGGGGATGGGGCAAGTGTTCAGCCATCATGATTAGGACTGCTTCAGTGAAATTATCTTCAGGCCACAGTTTAAATTTGAGAGAGTGTCTTTTGTTACCTAATGGGTTTAACAGCATTATTTCTATTCATTACTAAAAAAATAGAATTATAAATTTTCTTTTAGAGGCAATGTGTGCTATATTGGTTATTGTAATAAATTGGTGGACATGGCATCTCTTGTGAATGGCCTATATCATTTGAATATGGATGATAATAATGTGATCAATACAATCTCAAACAAACGCCCTTGGGATGGTCTAAATCTCAAATATTGGCCATGCTAAGAATTAGTTATTTAAAGAAAATGGGCTTATTGGTCCATTGGGACAGAAACCCTATTCGACTTATGAACCTTGCATCCTAGGTAAGATGGCTAGAAGTCTATTTGGTAGATGTGTTGAAAGGGCTACTGAAGTGTTGGAGCTAGTCTACACAGATGTTGTGGACCATTTAATAAAATGGCAAGAGGAGGATTTCTCTGCTTCATAACCTTTATTGAGAATTATATTATGGGTACTTAATGAAGTACAGACATGAATCCTTTGAAAAGTTCAAGGAATTCAAGGCACAGGTAGAGAAGTAAACATATCAGATCATGGAGGTGAGTATATAAGTGTTGACTTTGCCCAGTTCCTTAAGGAGAATGGAATTGTATCAAAATTAACACCATTGGTAACTCCTTAATTAAATGGTGTAGCAAAACGTAGAAATCAGACTCTGTTACATCTGATTTGATCTATGATGAGCTTCACCGACCTACCTATTTCTTTATAGGCACACGCCCTACTTACTATAGCATATGTTTTGAATAGGATACCCTTCAAGTCTATTCCCTCCACGCCTCATGACATGTGGTTTGGAAGGAAGCTAAGCCTTAAGCACTTAAAGATTTGAGAATGTCTAACTTATCTTAAGAAGATTAAGATTGACAAGTTAAAGGCTAGGGCAGTTATAGGCCGCTTTGTTGGATATTCTAGAGATTCCCTAGGACATGAGTTCTACATACCTAAAGAAAATAGGATTGTCATCGGGTATCACCTATGCTTTGTTGAAGAAGAGTTTATTCAAGAAAGTGGTGTTGGTAAAACTATCATACTCAAGGAAGTTAAGCACGAGGATTAAACCACTCAGCCTATAACGCATTTCCCTATTCAAATGAAACCTTCTCAAATGCAACCATTGTGACGATTAGATAGAATCTCTTAACCACCAAGAGATATGGTTATGTCTTAGAGAATGAACAAGAATTGTTTGTAATGGGAGATAATGATTATGGAGATGATCCTTCTACTTATGATCAAGTAATGGCAGATAAAGTCTTTACTAATTGGTAAGAGGCTATGAAATCTGAGATGGATTCAATGCATGCAAACTAAGTATGGACTTTGGTAGTCCACCTAAGGAATTGTTCCCATCTGATGTAAATAGGTTTATAAGAGAAAGATTGGTTCAATTGGTGAAGTGGAGACCTATAAGACCAAGTTGTTGGCGAAGAGCTATAATTAAAAAGAGGGAATTGACTATGAGGAAACCTTCTCACTGGTAGCCATGCTAAAGTCTATTCGGATTTTACTCACGATAGCCACCCACATGTATTATGAGATTTGACAAATGGATGTCAAGATTACTTTCCTGAACAAAATTGCTTGAGTAGGACATATGTATGGTGTAGCCATGTGGTTTCGAGGACCAAGACCAATCTCATAAATTATGCAAGTTTACGAGGTCTATATATGGTTTTAATAAAGCATTAAGGAGTTGGAATCTTCACTTTGATGGTACAGTTAAATTGTTTGGCTTTATCAACAATGAAGATGAGCCTTGCATCTACAAGAGAGTTGTGGGAGCATAATTACATTCCTTGTGTTGTAGGTGGATGATGTATTACTGATAGGGAATGATGTTGGGATGATAATCTCTATAAAGTCTTCGTTATCCAGAACCTTCTCCTTGAAAGACTTCGGATAAGCGACCTACATCTTGGACATGCGCATCTATAAGGATAGAGCAAAGAGATTATTAGGTCTTTCCCAAGCATTGTATATAGACAAAGTACTAAAGAGGTTTTAGTATAGAAGCCTCTAAAAGAGGGTTGTTACTATCTAGGCATGGTATCCATCTCTCGAAATCCATATGCCTAAAGATGGATGACACTGAGGAGAAGCATGGTCATCATCCCATATGCTTCGGCCATTGGGAGCCTAATGTATGTAATGCTATATACAAAGCTAGATATTGCCTATGCCATAAGTGTTAGGAGCAAGTTTTAGGTGAATCCTAGCAAAGAGTATTGGAATAATGTCAAATGTATCTTTAAGTACTTGAGAAGGACTAAGGATATGCTGCTTGTTTATAAAAGATGGTGAGTTGAAAATAGATGGATACACCGACTTGGACTTCTAGTTAGATGTGGATGATAAAAGGTCTCTCTCTAGATCAATATTTTGACTTGGGCATTAGGGCTGATATCGAGTACCCAAGGATAACTGGAGGTCCATTGATAAGATTTAAAGCTAAAAGGCTTAAGGGAGTAATGACAACACTTGTGAAGGAATTTTAGAGGCTGTTGATGTGTTGAAGAGCTCAAGAAGGAAGAAGAGCTTCCGTGGGTGAACTTGATGCAAGGAGAACTCGAAACAAGCTTTAGAGTACCCTCCAGATTGATCCCCACATCTAGCTAATCAATCATGAAGCCGACAAATCTAGCTGGAGCATACACAATCAACAGTGGACTGAAAATGGACTCTTTGCATTTGCAATCGGATGAGCCACGCTCGATTGCACAAGGCACGACTGAAAATCCTAAACACCGTGACATTCTATAGTTATGATTGTTGGAGTAGCGCTTAATCATGCGAGACACGATTGTAAACACTAGAACAATTTAAGACACTGTTATTATGATCTGGAGGCACGTGATCAACATTAAATCGAGTATGCGAACGTTATAGAGCTAGATTATAGTTGGAAACTTATTTGTTATTTTTTTTACTTTAATTAATTTCCATATGAGTTTTAGAGTTCCTAGGCTCCTCTACATTTCGATCTCTTCTCCAATTGATACATAATTGATCCTATGAAATAATCACATAATCAATAAATTTAACAACTACTAATTTTACCTTTTCTGCCTCAACATAGTGGTGCAATCAAATATGAGCTCTATCTGGCGATCCCATTCCAAGCATGCATTTGGATCTAATCGTCCTTGAAATGCTGGACTGGTGAATTTTTCCCATCTTAATGCATCATCATCTCCATGATATCTCCTATGCAGTCTCCTTAGGGCCTTATCATAGTTGTACCCATCATATCATTTGACCCATAATCCTCTACATACTAATATTGGTCCTATCTCACCTGCTTACCAAGATGCATTTATCTATCCTTGGGTCTATCTGCACGCTCATCATGCTTGGGTACTAAACTAGCTCAGTCTTAGAAGCTGCCTGAGATGCTTCCACGCAATCTAATCTCTCCTATATGCTTTTCATGACTATTAATCTTCTTCAAATCCCCAATGAAAGACTTATACATAAGTTTTGTATCAACATGACTATCACCTTAACTTGTGTGACGACTAGCCATGACAGGATAGAAATACTAGTAACCTCACACTCTTTAAATATATTTATATCTTTTTTCCTACTATTTTCTACCTTTTTTAAAATTTTGTTAAAATTTTCTTTTTTTTCAAAACTAGAAACCAAACAAAACCTTAATACCCTATAGAAATAGGACAACCAAACAGAGCCTTAAGTCCAGCAGAAATAGAGTTACCAAAGAATGCCTTACTAGGTCCAGCAAATAATCAGCCTAACAACCAAGAAATTAGAAATTTGCTAGGCTTCTGACCTAGCCCAGTAGATTTTTTTTAAAAAAATTTGGTCCAAAGAATTTCAGCCTAACTACAATCCAGTAGCCCAAATTAGAAGTTTCCTTTGGCCCAAAAGTCCACTGCACTTAGCCCAACTAATTTTTTTAGTTTTGCTCGGCCCAACAGCTCATGGCCTAGCCTAAACTCAAGCTCTCTCTCTCTCTCTCTCTCTCTCTCTGTTTCTTGCCTAAGCACCAAGGTACTAATTCTTCTGACCCAAACCAGTTCTAGCTTAACAAGGCCTAACACCTATTGGCACTTTAACTGTTAGGGTTTCTGATGGTGGCGCTGCTTCTCCTTGTTTCTCTAAACCATCAGCAATGGCGGCACTAGGTACTCCTTGGGGAGGCGTCGGTAGCAATTGACCATGAAAAATTTGGTGGCATAGTGATGTTTCTACAATGAAAAGCAATAGAAAAATAACCAGCAGCAACACGACAGCTTTCAGCCCAAAATCCTCCCACCTATGGCATCTCTAGCTTTAATCTATGGTGGAGGTGGGATACGCTTTGATCAGCGACCCTTGCTATGAAGAATCTGGCCTAAGATCAACTAAAGGTGACGGATTTGGTAGAGGTTGCAGCGGTTGCGCATCGGCTTTCTACTATGTTTTTTTTTTAATTTTCTAATTTCTTTAAAATTTTCAACTAATAAATTCCCTAACTAGATACTGAATTAGAATCTGATATTGGTGGTTCTAATACCACTTAGCAAGACGTTGGTTGAAAAGTTGAGTTCATCTACCATTGCTCATCTTAAACCTCACTGCCTTCAGTGGTTGAACAACAGTGGCGAGGTTTGGGTCATGAAGCAAGTATTGGTGCCTTTCAAGTTTGGAGGATATGGGGATGAGGCTTTGTGTGAAGTGGTTCTGATGTAGCTATGCCACATTCTTTAGGGGCCACCATGGCAATTTGACCGACGAGTGTCTTAGGTAGGGTTACTAATAGGTACACCATCCATTTTAGTGGAAGCAGGATCACCTTAGAACCATTGCCCCTAAAGTAAGTTCATGAATATTAAATGCACATACAAAGGTAAAAGCAAGGGATGTAAGGAGAACATGAGAGGAAGAGTTCTATGGTATTGTTGATGTATAAAGAAAACACAATTATTTCCAATGATATCATATCCTCCTTCCTCAAATCTATTGTTCTGCTTTTGTAGGAATTTGAAAATGTATTCTTCAAGGAGTTGCCTAGTGGGTTGCCACCAATGCATCGGATTGAGCACCAAATTGATTTGGTGCTTGGAGATTCTATCCCAAACCATCCTGTATATAAGGTGAATCCAGGGGAGGTTAAAGAGATCCAACGCCAAGTAGAAGAGTTGTTGCAAAAGGGTTGGGTTCGAAAGAGCATGAGCTGATGTACCGTATTGATCCTACTTGTGCCTAAGAAGAATGGTGAGGGGCACATGTATGTAGATTGTAGAGCCATAAATGCCATCATAGTAAAGTATTGCTATCCCATTCCTAGTTTAGACGACATGTTGGATGAGTTCCATGGTTTTAGTATATTTTTAAAGATTGATTTAAAGTGGATATGAACAAATTAGAATCAAGGAAAGGGATGAATGGAAAACAACTTTTACGACTAAATTTGAATTGTACGAGTGGACTGTGATGCCTTTTTGTTTTACAAATGCTCCTAGTACATTCATGTGATTGATGAACTGTCCTACGTGCTTACATTGGAAAATTTGTTATTGTGTCCTTGTTGATATTTTGATCTATAGTACGATCGTGGAGGAGCATGTTGAGCTTGTGCATAATGTACTATTTACTTTGAGGTAAGAGAAGTTGAATGCCAACCTCAAAATGTGTGCATTTGGTATAACCATTGTGTGTTTTTGGACTTTGTTATTAGGTCGCAGAGAATACATATTGATGAGGAGAAGATATATGCATTCAAGAATGGCCCATACCTCAATCCATTGGATATGTTAGAAGCTTATATGGTTTGACTAGCTTATACAAATAGTTTGTGAAGGATTTTAGGTTATAGCATCCTTATTAATGGCTGTGATCAAGAAGAATGAGAAATTCAAGTAGGGTAAAACACAATAGAATCCTTTGACACTTTGAAATAAAAACTCACATGTGTACCTGTTCTTAGTTTACCCCATTTTTGCAAAACTTTTGAAATTGACTATGATACTTCAAGTGTTGGGATAGGTGCATGCTAATGTATGATGGAAGGCCTGTTGCATACTTCAGTGAGAAGTTGAGTGGAGTGACCCTCAAATACTCCACATATGACAAGGAGATGTATTCCTTAGTTTTGGCATTATAACCTTGGCTACACTACCTAAGACCAAAGGAATTCGTGATCCACACTAACTATGAATCCTTGAAGACCTTAAGGTAATTTGAGTAAGAGGCATGTAAGTTGGGTTAGCTTCATTTATTCTTTCCCTTATGTGATGAAGTATAAGAAGGGAAAAGAGAATATTGTTGTTAGTGGTTTATCACGTAGACACACTTTAATCTCCACTGATGTGGACATTTAAGGCCAAGACCCCCTCAAGTTACCCCCAAGGGCTCACAAGTTCAAGAAGGTCCTCACCAATTTTCTGCTTAATTGGAAGTTTGAAGGAAATTTGGACATCTTGGGAGGACCAAAGGAAGGAACGTGACATCAAATTTTGACTTGGGAAGTCTAAGAAGCACTACAAGCCTTTGAAAAAATGATTTAGACCAACCTTAATTGATTTGGACTAATTGGATTGAAATTGAAAGGATTCTTACTTTACGATTGCACCCCACTCAATTGAACTGAGGAGGACATGATCAACATAGAAAATGTTCTGAAATTATGATTGCTAAGGACGTGATCGATCATAGCATTAAGCAATCACAATTCTATTGTAGTAGCTGAGGTGTCACGCTCAATCTAGCTTAAGCCCAGATTGATCACTTAGCAGGCGGGAATGTAAAATTTGACCTCTTTCAGAAATTTGACCTTCAGAGCCATTTTTTGGAGGGTATTTTTGTCCTAGACTTGGTCAATGGCTTGTATCTATAAAAACATTCACTTAGCTCATGTACAAAAAACTTTTGGCCAATTGAATGAACTTGGAGAATATTTCTTTTTCACTTCTTGCTTGTTTGTGAGTGAGTGAATTGCACTACCAAATTCAAGTACAAATAGGGTCATTTGGGTGCATTCTAGTGGTTCATGGCCAACACTTTCTGACATGGTATTTGGTTATCTAAAAATCAATTTGTTGAAAAGGATATCCCTAAGTGAGGTTAGTTTTTACTTGAATTATTTTTGTGTAATCTCATCGGTTATCTATTTTATTATTTTTCTTCCATTTTTACAATCATCTTCGATCCTTGCTTCCACTTGGTTCACATCAATTGGTATCTAAGCCAACTTAATTGGATTTCTAAATCCGATTGGTTAGGGTGGTTGAAACTAGCACGCATAATGGGTGGAAATATTGCACCTTTATTTATTTCTAAAACATATTGTTATAAGCATGGTTAAATTCCTTTTCCCATGTTTATCTAAGTAGAGCACATGAAATGAACTCTGTAAGCTCTTATATTAACCTTTAAAATAATATAAACCCATTCCATTATTAATTATTAATTCAATTAATAATTAAAACCCATTATATTTCTAATTGACAATCTCGTTCTTAACAAACATAATAGGAATTAAATAATTTCACATGCTTCAATCTAACTGAGACCAAATTAATTTTTCCACAAGACTTCTGAAATTTCAACCAAGTCCCACACTAAAAGTACACTCTTGCCCTCTCCTTTTTCTTCAGTGTGTGACCTCTAAGTTCATTCTTGATTGTTAATAAACATAACTTCAAAGATATAGATAACACTAAGCATATAACCCACGTCATAGCTCAACCAAGATAAACTAATGTTGTTACCTGAACCATTTCAAGTGTCAGTACCGTAAGGTTTATACTCTTTATCTTACTTTGCCCTAATAGAGTAAGAGTCATAGATTTAATGAAAGTCACTAGCTCCATTACATGATTAAATCATTATTTTCTCAAGAGAGTAATATCTATCAGAAACTTCTTTTCTGATCATGCGCTACCTTGACCAAGAATTTTTTGTGTCTCATAGAATAGTGATCACATAAGGTAAACACCTTATTTATTTCCAAGATTAATCCCTTACTGATCGCACATATACCATCATATGTGTATAGGGTATAGCACGTTGGGCTTATAACCCTATCTTATGTTCATATAGATCTTGTTCTTAATGCCCAAATGATGCAGGGACCATGATACACACAAGGTATTTATGTCTTCACAAGTCTATGGTCCACATTCACTTAACATGATCATGAAGTAAAATAACATAATCATGAAGTAAGGCATTACAGCAAAGAGTAAATTCCATATGTTTGTTTTATTCCTCAAATCACTATTCAAATATTCGTTCTCCAATGACATATCCATACATATGTTTCCAATTTCTCATATCATAGAGCATGTTACTCACTTTACAAACACAAAGTGTGCAAGTCATATTGATACTCTACTGCCTATTTAGTGAATTTGTAACTCATATACAAGTTTTAATAATTTTGTACCAAAAAGTCTTGTATTCATGTTTATAACTCTTATGAACAAGGCTTTTTAACGCAATCTTATAAACATATGCAGGACTTTACGTTATATTAATAATTATATGCATGAATGAAACTTTCATAATATTGATAACAGGAAATATCAATATTTTATTAATTAGTATATAATGTCCACAACAAATATTATTCATGAACTATTTGGTAGTAGAAGACATATCACTAATGCAAACATTGGTCCCAAATTTTTCATAGAAACATCTATCACAAATCTACCACAAATACATTTGACCCAAATCCATCTTGAATTTGTCCTTAAGTTTTATGCATCAAGTCTATCCTAATAAAAAAATTATTCATCCTAAATCTATCCCGTAGACATTATACGAATTAATTTATGAAACACACTTTAAGGAATGTTAAGTTAGGTAATTTTATCATAATCATGTTCTTAATAATATTTGGAACCTTGCTGAGCACTCCAGGATCATAATTTGACCTTAGAGAAAAAGTGAGCAACTATGCGAGGAGTTGAAAAAAAAAAGTTTCGAAATAAATGCTTGTTAGAAAAATGCACTTTGTTGCTGCACTACCAAGTTCACACTCACTCTAAAAAATGTGACTAAGTCATAAGTATGCAAAGCACTCTAGGTGCATGGCAGGATGAGCGTCTAAGGTGTTAAAATTGCATGTGACAACTAAGGAAAATAAAAAGGAAAAATCTCTATAATGAAAAATGCTAAGGAAAGAGATGTGAGAGAATGAAATAGAAAGAAAAGACAAGGTCGTATGCTCCTTCTCATTGTTCATCTCCTCTATGGTGAGAAAATGGTGTTGGGTTTAGTCCTAGGACAAGTCCAACCCTCGCACTTAATTGCTTTCATTGAATTTCAAACTTTGAACTGACTGTTGGTGATAAGTAAGAGAAAAGTGAGGGAGAAGAAAGCCTTAATAATTTTCTCAAATGATTTATTTTCAACAAGTGAATATAGAAGGAAAAATATGATAAGGCTTGAATTTCTCTAACGATGAGGTTAAAGTAAAAAGTATCAGTTCATCCAAACTACTTGCAATCGAAAGTGTAGCATGGGAGAAGATGACTGCCAAATTTGACCAATTAAGTGTAGAGCTGTCCACTATAAATAGAAAAAGTTTGGCAAGTTCTTAGCATCAATTCAAACTTAGAAATTCAAAGAGTGAATGTATACAAAGTTAAAGCTCTTTGTGAGGGTTATTTGGGAGAGTTAAAATTCCTCTCAAATTCTTGTAATTACTTTCGTTTTCTTGTTTTATACACACTCAAATATAAAGTGCTACGTTTTCCTTCAACTCCTTTCTTCATTTGAGTCCAATTTTTTCCAAGCACGTATTGACTTGTAAGTTATAAATCTTTGTGTTAGCGCTGTCCTTACTCCTTAAGATTGATTCAATTATGCATGGCATAGCCTGAATATGGTAAACTATGCTTGAAAATAGTTAATGCCACTTGTGCATCTAAAGGAGGTGAAAATGTGTTGAAAGCAAATATAGTTAAGAGAAGTTAATTGTCTCATATTGGTAGGAGAAATAAAAAATGACTTGTATACAAATAAATACTTGACCCATAAGGTATAATTTTAAAGTGTTGACTTAATATATAGTGTCATGTTCACTTATGTACATACTCATATGAGACAATACTCTCCAATTTAGTTGGAGTCTGGTTCATGCTCAACAAGTAATATTCATGAAATAGGACTTTTAGTTTGATTGGGTTTTGTAATCCAACCGAATAGGTCCAATCAGTGATGGCAATTATGTTTACTTGCAACCCCAACAACATTGGAATTTTGATACATAATTTATGCGTTGCTTGAAGAACATCCTAATTGATGTAGTTGAATGGTACTAAAACGACATTCACCAGCAAATTTGAGTTTCAATTTATGTTTTTGAGAATAAGTTGGCTATAATAGAAAATTTTGCGATAAAAATCATGAAAGAGAAAATAAACAATTCAACTTAATTCAGCATAACCCTCACATTCAATCTTTGCTTTGTTGCTAATCCTTGATTTTGTTAGACTATTAGTAGAACTAGTAAGCTTGATAAACATCTATGGACATTCCTCGTGGCGATGCTCACCCTGGTTTACTTGACTCTCTTGTACACTTGGATGTTAAAACCTGTTCGAAAGATGATCGCTTCTTGCCTCCATAGTGATAAATGATTTCATATCAAATAATGAGAATCATGCCACATTAATGTTCAATTGGTTCTTTATTGGAATGACAAGATTTTTGGCATGTAACATAAAAATCTTTACGCAAACCAACTGTTGATGTAGACTTAACGTGTGTTCTTAATTGCCATGCATGCATTTGAAAAATTCTCTCTTCTGGCTAGTTGGGCTCAACTTGATTTATTTTGTTCTATGGTGGAGGTTAAAAGTTCTGTGATTGATACTACTGTACATTAAGTGAATCCAGCCCTCGGTTAACATCATAGGCATCTTTGCTCACTGTTAAGGTTTCAAATACCATACTGCCTATATCTGCACGACTCTAGAAGTATTAAAGTACTAAATCAAAATGAAAGGAATTAGGAAATTCATAGAATGCGAGTAAATTGTTGCGCTTCGTTGGCCAAGAAACTGTATTTTTATAAAATATCTGTAGTTCACTAGATATAAAAGATATATTTAAAAATCCTAACCATGTTTATCTTAACATTCTTCCGTTGTTATTAATTGATTAAAAAGGAAAAATATTATTCGCTGTCTTCTCAAACGTCTATGTTTAAACAAGATAAGAAGTCAAGATTTAGTGCAGGAAAGTGCGGATCCAAGGAGAAATAAATGAAATTTCTATATCAAGCGTTTACCGTTTAGGCCAAATAGCCGATAATAAGCTTTTACATAATTTGATATTCTGCAGAAAAAAAAAATGATTTCATAGAAATTTCTATGTATGTCAATGCACGAATATATTCTTCGCGTTTCTTTGTTTAATTTTTCAAACCAAGGGAAAGGTTTTCTTCATATTTTCGGCTATGAATTGCAAGACCCAAGTGACTGGTGAAGTCCTATGGTGCTAATCGAAATTGGCAGATAATTTGTTAAACTATAATTAATGTAATACGTCGCCTAGTGCTATTCTTTTATCGCGTTTGCCCCCTCTCCTACATTTGAGATATACGTATTTTATAGTTATGCTAAAGAGTGATTGTTCAAATTCATCCACTTGCATAAGTTGGGATTTTTTTTCTTTATACCATTCTTATAAAAAGGGTTGGTAATATTAATGCGGGATAAATTAATTTAAAGGTGGATTTTTTTTTCTTTATACCATTCTTATAAAAAGGGTTGATAATATTAATGCGGGATAAATTAATTTAAAGGTGGGATTTTTTTTTCTCTATACCATTCTTATAAAAAGGGTTGATAATATTAATGAGGGATAAATTAATTTAAAGGTGGCATTTAAATTATCTGTTTTTTTATTTCTTTTCTTTTCTTTTCCCCTTTTTTTTTTTTTTGGGGGGGGGGGGGGGGGGGGGGGGGCGGGGCGCACACAGTTATTGTTGTCAGTCACTTCATCCATACGTATGTCTTGATTCTACTCAAAGGGAAAAGAAAAAGAAAGACAAGAAAAGAAGGGGCAAGAAAAGAAATAAACAAACATGTGATGCAGTTCTTTTTCGCCTTGTCCTTTCTGAAAGAAGTTAGCTGTAGATGCTTTGTCCCATATTTGGTCAAAGTGAAATTATGTGGCAAGTCCAAGAAACTTTTTCACCCCTAAATTATCATCCCACAGAGTTGAATTATTAATCAGCATGTGCAAATTGTACTTCTTTATCTTTATTTACCTCTTTACCCATTTAAATTTGATATTCTAAGTACAAACACCATTCTTTTTACTGTTAAGATCTTGAACCCTAAAACGTTTTAAAAAAAATCAACCCCATTCTCTTATTAATTTAATCTGATTTTTAATTTTTGACAATGCTCTGCAAAATAAAATTACAAGAGTTGAAATATTCGTTTCCTTTCATTCCTAGAGTAATTATAGTATTAATGCTTCAATTATATTTTGTACTCTAAGCAAATTAGTCACCGGTAATCGTAAGTCAATTACTAATTTATGTTGCAAACAATTTGCTGTATGTTTTAGTTTTTTGGGCAAAATTAACCCCATAACCAATTAATTGTAACAACTAATTATCAATTTAAGAAGGTAATTAATATCAAAACATGTTTTAAGAATTTTCCGTGGATTGCGTATGACATTACATTCGTTAAGCGCAAGCTTATGCAGTCGCAGTTGTATCCAATCCAGATATACTGCATGCCCCTTTTTGTGGAAGCGCTATATTATAAAGCCAAACGTCTCTTCTCAGTTCCCAACCACCACCAATGGACCAACAAGAATCTACCCCAGCCACCAGCACCTCCTCCTCCGCAACCAACACTAACCCCACAAAGGCATCAACTAACAGATTCAAGACGATCACCACGAGAATTAATCACCCCACATACCATGGAGTGAGGAAAAGAAGCTGGGGCAAATGGGTGTCCGAAATCCGCGAGCCCAAAAAGAAATCGAGAATATGGCTTGGAACCTTCGCCACCGCAGAAATGGCGGCCCGTGCCCACGACGCCGCCGCCATTGCTCTCAAAGGCCGCTGCGCTGTCCTAAACTTCCCTGACCTGGCCCCACAACTGCCCCGCGCCGCCTCCAAATCCGCGAAAGACGTCCAGGCTGCAGCCGCCAAAGCGGCTAAGCTTGTGGTTTCCAGGGCCGAGCGGGCCCGCGACGGAAATGATCTTCTGTCGCCTATGTCTGCTTCCTCTTTAGCAGAGGATGGGAATATGGACGATGCTTTTCTTGGTTTGCCGGATCTTTCGTTGAGCATTGGCGATCACTACTGCGAGCAGCTTGACGGGTTGTTTTGCACGGCGGCGTCACCTTGGCCGCCGCTGTGTTCTGGTGATGCTATTCGTGGGGAATTATGGCCGGGAGAGCTTTTTTCGTCAAGCTACATCTAAATTAATACTGTCAGCGCATTCCTATGCGTTATTATTTGTACATTTTGCAACTAATATTAAAAATAAATATATTTAAGTTTTTCAATAGGAAAATTACTATTCAGGGCACTTAGGCTTAACTGAAACTCGCAACATCCAAGGTTGTATGAATAATTTGGTGAAAAAATATTGAATTTTCTGGAATGTATATGTAGGACGAAATTCTTGAATTACAAGAATATTTGGAATTTGACTGAATAATTCGAATAAACTTGAATTTTTTGTGGGTTCTACTCTCTAAATTTGATCCTCTGATTCTTCCTTCAAAAGATGCTCGACTTGAAATTTGATCAATTTTCAAGGAAAGGGCTTGCGCTTGATCTTCCTTGAGAGTTGTTGATTTCCCAGCAACACTGATCTTTGGGTTTAGCACCACGATCTTGGATCAAATGTTGAATTTTGGGACCTTTGGTGAAGAACGCCTTGAATTTAGCGACGAACTCCTTGGATTTGACGAAGAACACGATGAACTTCTTGAATTTGGCGAAGAACACGGCGGACTTCTTGAATTTGGCGAAAAACACGGCGGACTTCTTGAATTTGGCGAAGAACGCGGCGAGCGTCTTGAATTTGGCGAAGAACGTAGCGAGCGTCTTGAATTTGGTGAAGAACACGGCAAACTTCTCGAATTTGACGAAGAACACGGCGAACTTCTGACGAAGAACACTTTGAATGTTCTTGGGGATTCCAGAGAGAATTTGGAGAGTTCTTCAGCTGCTTCTCTTCTTCTCTTCTCTTCTTCTCCTCTTTCTTTTGTGGGGTTTGGTCCCTATTTATAGTTGTAGGAGAGATAGAGTGGCCGCTGACGTGGCGCGATTTGATTGGTCGTCAGAGTTTGTACTCTACCCAACAACTCAATAGAGTCTTCTTTGCTCAGACTTCTAGCTGGACTCTGCTGCTTAGAGTCTTCGGTGCTTGTACTTCTAGCAAGACTCTGCTACTTAGAGTCTTCATTGCTTGGACTTCTGGTAGGACTCTGCTACTTAGAGTCTTTGTTGTCTGGACTTCTGGCAGGACTCTGCTACTTAGAGTCTTTGTTGCCTGGACTTCTGGCAGGACTCTACTACTTAGAGTCTTTGTTGTCTGGACTTCTAGCAGGACTCTACCACTCGTCGTCGTTTGATTGGCCGATAAAAATATTAATTACTCATTTATTTATTTTAGGAATTTTATTTGTTTAAATTCCCAAATAAATAAAAATTTTTTTAATTAATATTTTTAATGCCATATTTTCCACGTGGCCTCATTTGATTGGGCATTAAATTTTTTTTTTGGTGTGTCTACAAATGCCCCCTCGAGACTTGTTCATGAAAATTTAATTTAATTTTTTTTTGAATGAATAAGTCTCGATTTTTTTATTTTTTTATTTTTTTTAGGGGCAAATTCATCCCTTCCTAGGACCATAATTCTATACTTTCACAACTTAAGCAATGGAGGGCTTTTGATTCTATTCTGTCTCAGCCCATCTACGGAAGGGGTCAAGTCTGCTGGTTTATTTTTGTTTTAGGCCCAGCCGACTGCTCAAATAGCCCAGCCAAACTAGGAGTCTAGGTCCCTGCCGGTTTCCATGACTGGTTTAGAGATTGATTTGCACTCAAACCAGTTTTCTTTATTCAAACCCACGACGCGGATAATCATTCGTCTCGTCAGATTTCGATCACGAAAGTCATACCCAACCGAAACTCTACCATCAACTATGTATAAATAGGGAGACCGTTGCCGGTTTCGTCGTGTTGGTGATAGTGATAATAGTCATTGTGAATCGTCATTAGCAAGGTCACCACCAGAGGCTACGGGTAAGCTCTCTTCCTTTTGATACATAAATCTCCTAACCTCTTTGCATGTGTCCAGCAAGCTCTTCAAGAGTAAAAGTTACTGATTATGTATCCGAACTTGGTCTCGACGTGATAGGGGGATGGATGGTAGTGGCTAGCGGGTCTGTGTTTTGAGTTGAATTCTAGCCGCGGTGGAGCAGCGATTATCAAGCAGTGGTGGAGTTGAAGCTTGGAGTGGAGAGGCGGGCAACGCAGCAGTAGTGGTGTCGTCTCTTGCGGAAGAGTTGAAGCGGGCAGTGCACCAGCGACATTGACCGTGACGTGGGCAGTGCAGCGGCGGTGCTGGGTTTGGTGGAAGTGTTGCGGCGAGTAGTACAGCGGTGGCGTGCAGCGGTACTTGTTCCTTCCTATCGTTGAGAAGTGGCGTCGATAGCTTCTGGTGGCATTCGACCGAGACTGCTGAGGCGGCGTGGTGTAATGGCGGCTCATGCGGTTTTGATTTGATGCAGCGACGGTGTTTGGGCCGTAGGTGGCGGTGTTGTTCGGGACCTCTGCGAGCCGCGACGGCGTTCGAGCGAGGTGGGACTGTTTAATCGTTCGACTGCGCCTGCATCGGTTGTGGGTGTTCGTGGTGGTTGGGAATATTGGCGAGGCTGGCTCAGCGACGAAGGAAGCGGTGGCGTTGACTCAATTGTAACGGCGGGCACGGGTTCCTGGTGGATGGCGCCAGTACGACGGTAACGTGCGGCGAGTTGCAGTGGCGGATGGCGTCGAGTTTTTTTTTTGTGATGGCGTCGTGCGGTGAGCCGGGTGCGAAGGCGATATGGGAGTATTGAGCGGCGTTTGGGGGTTTCGGTGCTAGTTCCCGGGCCTCGACGGTGTCGGGAAGAAGAAGGAAGAACAGGGCTATGTTTGGGCGTCCTTTTGGTTTTCAGTTTGGTCACAGCTTTCATCGGAAGAAAAGAAAGAACAAGACTGCGTTTGAATGTAGATTTTCGTTGGAGGACAAGGCTGTGTTTGGCGCAGAAAAATCTGGATCTTAAGGGCTGTGTTTGGTGCAGAAAATTCTGGATTTTGAGGGCTGTGTTTGGTGTAGAAAATTCTGGATTTTGAGGGCTGTGTTTGGTGCAGAAAATTCTGGATTTTGAGGGCTGCAGATTTTTGAGCCTCCTGGCATAGCCCACGCGTACCATTTAGGCTTGAAATTTTTGGGCCTTTGAGTACCAGGCTTGGCTTGACTTAGCCCACGCGTACCATTTAGGCTTGAATTTTTAAGCCTTCGAGTACCAGGCTTGGCTTAGCCCACGAGTACCATTTAGGCTTGAATTTTGGAGCCTTTGAGTACCAGGCTTAGCTTGACTTAGCCCACGCGTACCATTTAGGCTTGAATTTTAAGCCTTCGAGTACCAGGCTTGGCTTAGCCCACGAGTACCATTAGGCTCAATTTTGAGCCTTAGTATTAGCTTGACTTAGCCCACGCATACCATTTAGGCTTAAATTTTTAAGCCTTCGAGTACCAGGCTTGCCCACGAGTACCATTTAGGCTTGAATTTTTGAGCTTTTGAGTACCAGGCTTAGCTTGACTTAGCCCACGCGTACCATTTAGATTAAATTTTGGGCCTTGAGTACCAGGCTTAGCTTGACTTAGCCCACGTGTACCATTTAGGTTTGAATTTTTGAGCCTTCGAGTACCAGGCTTGGCTTAGCCCACGAGTACCATTTAGGCTTGAATTTTTTGAGCCTTTGAGTACCAGGCTTAACTTGACTTAGCCCACACGTACCATTTAGGCTTGAATTTTTTGAGCCTTTGAGTCTGGATTGAGGCCCACAATTTTAGTTTAGTTGGAATTACTTTATTGGCGCTCTTTAATTCCCCTTTTGATTTTGTTATTCTACTTGGCCTTTGTTTCTTTCATGCTTTTATAACACTCCTTGTCTTCTTTTCTGCAATTGTCATCATGGTGCATTTTAAAAGCAACATTTCCTCTTCTGGCGTGGAGTATTTGGTTATTCTTGATGAAGAGGGCCACCCTATAGAGAGAGGCACGACCTTGGCTATTTATGCTTCTCTTAATAATCGTCCTTGGCCTAAGTTGTCAATTTCCCAACGGATGGATAACTGGACTCGAGAGATTCCATTTGGCAAGACTTCAAAGGCCTGGACCTTACAGTCATCTCACCATCATCATGCCGTTAGATCAGTTCTTCTGCCGACTTTAGGTCGCGGGATCATCGAAGAAAAGGCCAAATGGGGGGATGTTCTTCCGTCTGCTGGCGAGTTTTACTTCACCAAAGGCTACTGGGAGTGGACCGAAGATGTGCTTGGTCGATGTGGGCGTGAGCTGAAGGCAGCTCAGATTTTTGACGCAGTTTATGCCTCACTTTTCACTTATGATCATAACTCGAATATCTTGCAGGCGATTTATGAGGCGTGGTGTCCTTCTACCAACACGCTTTTTACCTCATACGGTGAAGTATCAATGTCACTTTATGACTTGCGTAACTTAGCAGGTCTCCCGATTTATGGGCGGCTCTATGATGAGGTCGTTTCGAGTGCAAAGCAACTCACGGGTGTTAATGATCAAGGGAAGAGACATGTTCCTCGGTCTTGCCAGTATCTGTTCCATGCTTATCACTTGCTTCAGGGAGAGCCAAATGAAGCTCGTGCTCCTTCAGTTTCTATTGAAGATTGGATTAACTTTTGGTGTAAGAAGGAGACAAGATACTCGGCACCCCCTGCCCGGAAAGAGAAGAAGACGGTGCGTCCTAAATCCACATGCAATCCTTCTGGTGAGATTGGAACTTGTGGTCCTTGGTCATCTGCCAATATAGAGAGTTTTTCTTGCCTTAAAGTTGTTGAAAATTTCAGGACGGAGACTTATTTGGCGGCGTTCCTTGCCTGCTGGGTTTGTGTTTTTGTTCTTCCCACTGAGGACGCTGGTTTCGTTCGTCCGAGTACTTTCAAGATGGCAAGTGTTATGGCGACTGGGAGGGTAGTAAGCCTGGTCATCCCTGTTCTTGCTAGCATTTATCGAGGTTTGGGTAGGATTGCACAGTCCTAGAGACCTTCGCGAGTGTATTCGCTTTTCCCGCTTCATTATGTGTATGCGTGGTCTGCTTGTTATTTCAAGACATATTATGTAGTTCGCAAAACGGTTGATAATCCAAGGATGATCGCATATTCTGGTGAGGGCGGCGCCAGATATTACGACGCACGCGAGGCTCGTCGAAGGATTCACAAGGGTGATCTTTTTAGTTGGACTTAAGCGATGATTACCAAGCAAAAAGATATCTTCTATGTTGACGACGGTAGTCACAACCGATTTGAAGATGATTATTTTGCTGCCATCCGTTCGGGTTATCTTTCTTTAAGACAGGGTAATCAATTCGTCATTGAACCTTACAGTCCACATCGGTTTAGTCGTCAATTTGGGTTTTATCAAGATGTTCCTGGTATTCTTACCCGTGATGTCCGTGAGATTTCTTTGGAGGAAGGCTTGGATTTTTGGAGGATGTCTACCCTATCCAACTCACAGGCTAAGGCGTGCTTTCCTCATGTTCCTGCAGTTGTGAGGAAATTTCATTCTAAGGCTTATAAGGAGTGGTGGGCCAAAGTTCATGAGAACTATTTTGAAGAGCATTCCGCAATGCTGTGTATCACTCCGTCCCAAGGTGGCGTCCCTGGCGTGGGAAGTTCGTCTCCTGATGTTAGAGATCCACCTTGTAAACCTACAGTCCCGGCTGCTCTTGCAGGGAAGAGGCCGTGTTTTGAGACTCTAGATGACAGTGCTAGCAGTAATGGGGATCGCCACTGGAAGAGGATTAGGAGGCCCCCCTCTTCTTTAAATCCGAAAGAGGACAATCCTTCGAGTTACCCAGAATCAGTTAGAGATCTTGCCCAGGAGGTAGTTTGTTACTTTTCTCTTCACTGCATTTTTGTCTTTAATTTACTAATCGTACGTTACTTTTCTCTTAGGTGGAGAGACAGGCTTTTGGGAGCGATGGTGGGGGTTCCAATGGTAATGATCATCTTATTGCGGAGCCAACTCCGTCTGTACTTGCAGTGCCTGAGGAAGTTTGTGCCCCAAAAGGAGACAAGGAAGCACCTTCTCCTGTGGTGGCTTCTGTGTTTAAAGCAGAGAAGTTTCTTCGGAGCCATGAGGAGGAGTTCCTTTGCCGATTGTGGGTGAGTCTCCGTGAGAGGTTAGCCAGCACTTCGCCTAATCTTATTTCCTCCCTCAAAGATGAAGTCATGCTTGTCCTTGAGTCGATGAAGCGTTTTGAGCATGCGGATGTGTTTCTCATAGAAGAATTTTTAGAAGCTCTCTTTACTAAGGCCGCAGCGTATGATGAAGCGAGATCTACGGCAGTTGACATGCCTACCAAAGAAGTCCTTGCAAAGCAGTTAAAGGATGCAAAGTCTCGTCTTCATAAGGCTTTGGATAAGGGAACTGAAGAAGCTAGACAAGTTAAGGCTTCGAAGGCCAAGTTGAAGAGCATCGAGGAGCAACTCGATCTTTTGACCAGACAACGAGACGAGTTGTCTACTTCCCTTTTGCGGCAGAAGGAATCCCTTAGAGAAGCAGCGGCGGAAGTTGGAGAACTGCATGGGGAGATTGTTGCTATCCAGTCCACTGAGCCTTCAGATGATGTAGCTGTAGAAGCCTTGCGTTTTGCAGAAGAGAATTTAATAGCTTCCAAGGATGTTTTGGAGAGCTTGAATCCTTTCTCTTAGTTTTATAAGGACTTAATGCTTTATTTTCATTCGTTATTCTTTCACGAAGTGCTCACTTTCTTCAATAAAATATTTTGTTTTTCTATTTCTCTCTCTCTTTTTTTTGTGTGGCCATGCTTCCAACAATAATCAAGGACTAAAACATAACCCACACAAATTTGTGACTGAACTCAGAAAGCATCTAAGCTGCCTACGTACCCAGAAAAATGGGATCAAGTCATAACGTAGTTCAAATATTTTTAAATTTGTGAAAGTTAGGGCCGTTCACAGTTTATACTCTTGCGGGCTAGGAGTAACATACAGTTTAGGCTCGTGTGTCGAGGAGCAGCTTTGGGTATTTGTAGACAGTTTCAACTCGTGTCAAGGAGTCTTAGAACATTTGTAGACAGTTTCAACTCATGCCAAGGAGTGTGGATTTGGATTTTGTTTGACAGTTTATGCTCATGTCAAGGAGGGGTAGACTTTCTTATTTTTTTTCTTTTTTCTTTTTTTTTTTAAATTTTTGGGTCCCTGACCCGATGGGATTTTTGTCTTTAAGCATAATATTTCTTCAAAAATCTCCCATTGATTGGGCCAATTCTTACACCGTCTGGATCAACCAATTTGTAGGCGCCGTTCGTGTAAACCTCTTTGACAACATATGGGCCATCCCATTTGGAGGTGAATTTGTTCCCAGTACGGTGAGTGATGATGATAGGTCTTCTCACTGTGAGTACCAACTCTCCGACTTGAAAAGATCGGGCACGCACCCGTTTGTTGAATGCCTTGGATAGGCGGGCTTGATAACATTCGATCTTTTGTTGTGCATCTAGCCTCTTTTCGTCAAGTGCTTCAAGTTCTTCAAGGCGTAGGCGAGCATTATCTTCCTCAGTCAGCCCTTCTTGTATGGCAATTCGTAATGACGGAATTTGCCGTTCGAGCGGGGTGACGGCCTCAGCACCGTATACCAATGCATAAGGGGTTGCTTGTGTAGGAGTCCTGTGAGTAGTCCGATAAGCCCATAAAGCTTCACCAATCCTTTCTTGCCAATCCCTTTTGGATTTTGACACTACTTTTTTCAGCAAGTTGCATAAAGTTTTGTTGAAAGCCTCTGCAAGACCGTTTGCTGGGGCATGGTACATTGAGGACTTCCTTTGCTTAAAGCCAAATTTCTGACATAGTTTGTCGATTGTGCTGTTGACAAATGGCTTTCCATTATCGGTGATTATATACCGAGGGACTCCGTATCTATAGATGATGTTGATACGGATGAAGTCAGCAACGTTTTCCTTTTTTACTTCTTTGAGCGGGACTGCCTCTGCCCATTTTGAGAAGTAGTCGGTTGCAGCGAGGATGTAAAGATGACCAGCAGACGATTTTGTTATAGGTCCAACAATATCCAATCCCCAAGCGTCAAAAGGCCACGAGGCAACTGTAGGGTGCAAGGGCTCGGGCGGTTGGTGGATGAAGCTGGCATGGTACTGGCATGGTTGACATTTTTGAGCGTATTCCATACAGTCTCTTACCATCGTCGGCCAGTAATACCCCCTCCTCTTGATGTGAAAGTGAAGCTTTGGTCCTGACTGGTGGGCGCCGCAAATGCCAGAATGTGCTTCTACCATAGCTTGCATGGCTTCATCATTGCCAAGACAGCGCAGGAGTATCCCATCGAATGAGCGTCTATACAACGTGCCACAGAAGTAGATGAAGCGAGCTGCTCGCCGTCGGATATCTACCTTTTGGCGTGGATCCTCTGGTAATTTGTCATATTTTAGGTAGTCCACGAAGGCTTGGCGCCAATCCTCTTTTTCGATTTCGAAGACCTCCAAGAAGTAATTCTCTTCGCTACCGTCTTCATCTTCGAGTATTGGTGGTACTACCCACTTTTGGCATATAGGCACTCGGTATTCTGTATCAGGCAGAGACAAGGAAGAAGCAAGTTTAGCTAATGCATCGGCTTGCTTGTTTTCTTTCCTTGGTACGTGTTTTATGGTGACATCTCCAAGCCATCTCATGAGCATATTGGCGTAGTTATAGTATGGGAGTAGTTCGGGCTTCTTGACCTCATATTCCCCCAACAGCTGGTTGACCACCAACCTAGAATCCCCATAGACTTCAAGGTGTAGCTGCTTAATTTCTACGGCGATTTCAAGTCCGAGGATTAAGGCCTGATATTCAGCCGTGTTATTAGAGCACTTTTTCATAAGGGTGAACGAGTGGGGTAGGACCTGTCCTTCAGATGTTACAAACACTACTCCAGCACCGGCTCCTTCTTTATGGGAAGCTCCGTCAAAGTACATTTTCCATGGAGGAGTGATTTCGATCATCAAGGCATCCTCGTCGGGCAAGTCATCAGGAAGGTCCCACTCAGCTGGAATAGGATGATCTGCTAAGAAGTCGGCTAATGCTTGTCCCTTCACAGCTCTTTGAGGTACGTATACGATTTCAAATTGTTGGAATTTAAAGTACCACCTAGCGAGTCTGTCGGAAAGAACGGGCCTTGTCATGACGTACTTCAGTGGGTTTGCCTTGGACACCAAACGGACTGTATGAGCCTGGAAGTAATGTCTCAACTTTTGGATGGCGAAGACGAGTGCCAAGCAAATCTTCTCAATTGGTGAATATTTCAGCTCATTCGGCGTCATCATCTTGCTTAGGTAGTAGAGAGCATTTTCTTTCTTTTCGTCGTTTTCTTGTGCTAGTAGAGCTCCCACGGAACTTTCTTGTGCCGAAATGTATAGGATCAATGGACGGCCATGTATTGGAGCAACCAGTATCGGAGGATTTGTCAAGTAGGACTTGATACTTTCGAAAGCCTTCTTGCAAGATTCATCCCATTCGAATGGAATACCCTTTTTCATAAGGCGGCTAAACGGCTGACAACGTCCTACTAAATTGGATATGAATCGTCTAATATACGCCAGTTTTCCTTGCAAACTCTTGAGTTCGTGAATGTTTCGAGGTTCTGGCATTTTTAAGATGGCATCAATCTTTGCTTGTTCGATCTCGATGCCTTGGTAGCGAACAACGAAGCCCAAAAATTTTCCAGATGTGACTCCAAATGCACATTTTAATGGGTTCATCCTTAGTTGATACCTCCTCAATCACTCGAAGACCTTCTTTAAGTCATGCAAATGATCTTTTCTTTTTCTGGACTTAACCATAAGGTCATCAACATAGCACTCGACGTTTTTGTGGAGCATGTCATCAAAGATCTTCTGCATGGCTCTTTGATACGTGGCTCCAGCATTTTTGAGGCCAAATGGCATTACCTTGTAGCAGTATATGCCTTTGGGTGTGCGGAAGGCCGTAAGTTCCTTATCTTTGGGGGCCATACGTATTTGATTATACCCGGATGATCCGTCCATGAAGGAAAGTGCTTCATGCTCTGTTGTGGCGTCAATCATGAGTTCTGTGATGGGTAAAGGGAAGTCATCTTTGGGGCATGCTTCGTTGAGATCCCTAAAGTCAACACAGACTTGAATTTGCCCGTTCTTCTTTCTTACCGAGACAATGCTGGAGATCCATGTGGGATACTTAACTTCTCGGATGAATCCAGCTTCGATCAATTTGTTGACTTCTCCTTCAATTTGGGGGAGAAGCTCTGGTCGAAATCGACGTTGTGCTTGTTTAATGGGACGAGCTCCTTTCTTTACCGCTAAGTGATGTACAGCTACCTTTGGGTCTAAGCCAGGCATTTCTTTGTATGACCAGGCGAAAACATCTTTGAACTGCGTTAGTAGTTCCATGTACTCATTAGCCTCTTCTTTTGTAAGTAGGGTACTGATATAAATAGGACGAGGGTCGTCATCATCCCCTAAATTTATTTCTCTAAGCTCGTCCACCGTGGACTTGGAACCTGCTTCCATTTGAGGTGGTGCCATCTCAGCATCCTCTTCAGTGAGTTCTCCTTCCTCCTGCAAGGTTATGTGGTTGGACGAGCCCACACTTTCTTTATCGTCGTCTTCCTCGACTTGAGGTTTGGTGAAGACGATAGTTTGAAATCTGGCTTTCAGGACTCTGTCACATGACATGACCAAGTTCGTTTGTCGCTTCATACGGGAAGGGATTAGGCTTCGGAGTTTCTGCTCTTGTTTTGGTGTTTCAGTGATGCCCCCTTTTGGCTTCCAGCATTTCTGTTTTTTGAGTGGGCCAAGCCTCTTGAAGACTGACACTCGTGCTGGCCTTATCTCAATCCTTGAAAAGCAGTCTTTTTCTGTAATGGTGTTGGTGGAAGCTCTTCTTATAGCAATGCGCACAGGACCTTTTGGCTGCTCGTACCCAATTCCTGCTCGCGGGTTTTGATTTGATGATTTCTGCGGAAGTTTTCCCAGTGGCCATTGCTCCTGCGGGTTGTATCCAGCCTTAATGAGGAGTTTATATGTCTTGGGGCCAAAGCATTTCGCAGCTTTTAGCTCTTGAGCCTCCTGGTGTTCCTTTACAGCTTCTTTGGGTGGCTGAGTAGGTGCTCTGCTGTCAACTTGAGTTAAAGGTAGTGTCAAACCCTTGAGGGCATCATCGATTACTGGCTCCTTGCCGATGTGTCCTTTGGCATATGCCATATTAGTTGGGGCATCATTTCTTTTCAAGTTGCCTTGTTCCTTGTTTTCTTGAGAGTTAGAAGCTTCAGGAGTCCAGATTTTGCTTAGATAGTATTTTGCATCAGCAATATGGGACTCAACCTCAGTGAATGGCTTGCAGTCTCCGAGAACTTTCTTTACGACACCATTTTGACAGTATTTGAAACATTGGTGCCAAGTTGAAGGGACTACTCCATTCTCGTGAAGCCATGGCCGACCGAGGAGTAGGTTGTATGATGTTCTAGCATCGATAACATGGAACAGAGCTATTGATTCCATGTCGTCTATGAGCAGCCTCATTCTTATGGTTCCCAAGGCCCTTTGCTCCCCTTGGTTGAATCCTTGAATCACTAAACGACTGTTTGAAAGCTCATCAGTGGGGATTCCTAACTCTCTAAGAGTTCGTAGGGGTAAAATGTTGACAGCTGAGCCACCATCGACCAGCATTCGATTTATCTTCTGTTCGTAAGCATGGCCGGTAACAAATAATGGCCTATTGTGGGGTTGAGACCCCAGCATCAGATCTTCGTCGGTGAAGACTATAGTATAGTAGCCATGCAGTCTTTTATGGGGATTTGGCTTTTCTTATGGAAGCAGCCAGCTTCATTTGGAGAGTTGTCCATTTGGTGACTTTCCTCCGTTTGGTTGCTGATGGTGATAGTGTTGGCATTTACGCTATCATCTTCCAGCGTAATTTTCCCTTGGTGGGCTAGTTCCATGATCTTTTCTTTGAATATGAAGCAATCGTGGATGGGGTGCCTGACCAAGCGGTGATATTTGCAGTATTTAGGATCATCTATTTTCCCGGCTTCTGCAGGCCGCTTCATTTCAGGTAATTCGATGAGGCTGGCCTTCAGTAAGTCGTCGAAGATCCCAGATACGTCCGTGTCCAAAAATGGGTATGTTTTGGCTTGTAACTCTTTCAGAGTTGGCTTTCTTGGCTTTTGGGCTATTTCCCTCTTTTCGTTCACCTTTTCCTTTCCTTTGGCCGAGACAGGTTTGGCACGTATTGTCATGGATTCTTTAGTGGCATTTTTCGTGGGAGGCTTGCCCCCTTTCTATACTTCTTGTTTGTCTTTTGATTTGCGGAACTCAGAAATAGGCGGTCCACCAACACCACTTGCAGCTATGCTCAGTTCCATGTCATGAGCCCGTGTAGCTAACTCTTCAAAAGTTTTGGGCTGAATTCCTTGAAGGATGTATCGCAGTCCTCAGTGCATCCCTTGTATGCACATTTCGATACCTGAGGCTTCAGAGAGTCTGTCTTTGCAGTTCAGACTCAAGTTCCTCCATCTATTGATGTAGTCAATGACTGGCTCATCTTTCCATTGACGGGTATTTGTGAGCTCGATCATGCTAACAGTTCGTCTTGTACTGTAAAAACGGTTGAGGAATTCATATTCCATTTGTTCCCAGCTGTCAATGGTTCCAGGCTCGAGGTCGATGTACCAATCGAATGCATTTCCCTTTAATGAGCGGACGAATTGTTTAACTAGATGGTCCTCATATGTTCCAGCATCATTGCATGTCTCTATAAAGTGAGCCACGTGCTGTTTAGGGTTTCCCTTCCCATCAAACTGTTGGAATTTGGGGGGTTGATAGCCCATTGGCATCTTCAGGTTATCAATTCTTGCCGAATAAGGCTTGGCATATGTCAAAGTTGACTTGATGCCTCCATCGAATTTGCTCTTGATGCCTCCATCGAATTTGCTTTTGATGGTGCCCTCAATGAAGTCTTTCAATTGATCAATGGGGATCAAGCCATCAGCGGAGATTTGGAGTTCCCTGATTGTGGACTTCTTTTGGTCATCGGCTGGTTGTCTGGCAGATGCTTCGGCTTCATGAGGTATTTCAGGCGCCTTTTCAGCCTCCCTGCTGGTTTCAGCATCATCAATTTTATTCATCAGCCTAGAGATTCGTGAGTCTTGCTATTCAACGTGTTTGGCAAGACCCTCGATGACCTTTGTTAGTGCAGCGATTTGGTCTTCTAGGCTTGAAGTGTTAGTTGTCATGACTGGCGCCATGTTGGGGACGGATGAAGCATTGGAACGAGGGCTTGAAGGTGCAGAGTTGTCCTTGTGGCCTTCGTTTGCAAAGAGCGGATTATCAACAGCCTCAAGGAAAGGAGTTGGCTCGGAGTATGCAAGTCTTCTTGCCACACTTCTGGTGACAGCACCGGCATTTCTTATGGCAGTCTCAGCAGTAGTTGATGTAACAGCTTTGGTGGACTTTCCTTTGTTGCTGGCCATAGTGACTTGTTTGAAACCTGAAGGAAGCTTGAAATTTGATATAGGAAGAGATGAGAGGTAGAGATGTCCCACTGGGCGTGCCAGAAATCTGTAGGACGAAATTCTTGAATTACAAGAATATTTGGAATTTGACTGAATAATTTGAATAAACTTGAATTTTTTGTGGGTTCTACTCTCTAAATTTGATCCTCTGATTCTTCCTTCAAAAGATGCTCGACTTGAAATTTGATCAATCTTCAAGGAAAGGGCTTGCGCTTGATCTTCCTTGAGAGTTGTTGATTTCCCAGCAACACTGATCTTTGGGTTTAGCACCACGATCTTGGATCAAATGTTGAATTTTGGGGCCTTTGGTGAAGAACGTCTTGAATTTGGCGACGAACTCCTTGGATTTGGTGAAGAACACGATGAACTTCTTGAATTTGGCGAAGAACAGCGGGCTTCTTGACTTGAATTTGGTGGCGGAAGGAAGGCGCGAGCTTCAGAATTGGGCGAAGACGCAGCGAGCTTCTTTTGGCAGAAGGACGCAAGCGAGCTTCTTGATTTGGCGAGAGACGCGAGCGGGCTCTGAATTGGAAGAACGCGGCGGGGCTTCTTGGAATTTGGCGAAGAACACGGCAAACTTCTCGAATTTGATGAAGAACACTTTGAATGTTCTTGGGGATTCCAGAGAGAATTTGGGGAGTTCTTCAGCTGCTTCTCCTCTTCTTCCTTTTTTCCTGGGGGTTTGGTCCCTATTTATAGTTGTAGGAGAGATAGAGTGGCCGCTGACGTGGCGCGATTTGATTGGTCGTCAGAGTTTGTACTCTACCCAACAACTCAATAGAGTCTTCTTTGCTCAGACTTCTAGCTGGACTCTGCTGCTTAGAGTCTTCGGTGCTTGTACTTCTAGCAAGACTCTGCTCCTTAGAGTCTTCATTGCTTGGACTTCTGGCAGGACTCTGCTACTTAGAGTCTTTGTTGTCTGAACTTCTGGCAGGACTCTGCTACTTAGAGTCTTTGTTGCCTGGACTTCTGGCAGGACTCTACTACTTAGAGTCTTTGTTGTCTGGACTTCTAGCAGGACTCTACCACTCGTCGTCGTTTGATTGGTCGATAAAAATATTAATTACTCATTTATTTATTTTAGGAATTTTATTTGTTTAAATTCCCAAATAAATAAAAAAATTTTAATTAATATTTTTAATGCCATATTTTCCACGTGGCCTCATTTGATTGGGCATTAAATTTTTTTTTTGTGTGTGTCTATAGTATATTCAAGAAATTTTTCCGTTATTTCATTTTTCATTCAATTTAAGAATGATTTTAAGCATCATTCAATATTATGGACTTCAAATTTGATGATTGTGGGACTGAATTTTAATCCGTTAATTAGGCATATAAATAGTTCCTTTAGGTTCACTTTCTTGGATAAAATTATATTCTAATCGGATATTTTGAATGATAAAAAAATTTATATGAATTAATTAATCTCAACAATCATACTTACTAAAATTGATTATTTAAGATAATTATATTTATTTTTCTGCTACAATATTACTATAGATATTATTAAATTAATAATATTATAGTTAAAATAGTAATTTGAATTATATATTTATAATTCTTAATATTTTAATTATTTAATCATGGCTTCAATGTATGATTATTTACATACAATTTTATGATGTAATAACAGATTCCTTATTTAATCAAGGGTTTTAATCAATCAAAATAAATATTTGATTAGATTGAATAAAAATCTATCATACCTTATTACTCAAAATAAACATGTACTTCTGTTATTATCCTTTTGATTTGACAATACAATGATGTACATAAAATTTGAGCAAATAAAATGTTGGGTTTCACTACGTATGGGATGCAAAATTTGTCAAATTATAATCATAAAATTATTAGAAAATGCAACAACAAAAAAAAAAATATATGCCAACCCAATCCACTTTACGTCACTTAAAACACATTAGCATATAAATACTAGGGTAATTATATGGATGATTATCTGAAATTCAATTTTTGTAATTTATCTTTATGATCCACAAGTCGCGATAAAGCCTCGACTTCTTGTTTGTTAGATATGACTCTCCAACAAAATTTTATGAACTATTTTATGAAATCCCACAACTTTTGTGCTTGAAGAATCTTTTAAAAGAAAATATGAGAAGGAGGCTAGCAACTAATTTTGTTTCATGTGCAAGTTGTGAATACTGCCTTAGAAGTATGAATAGCACTAATGGGTTACCATTCATGTGAATTGTGCTTTTGGAATTCTTTCAATAATTCATTCTTAAGATACAATCCTATTTATATTAGAATGTATGGAGCTTGCAGGATGGGCTCTGTAGTATTTTACATGGACTTTAAATTTAATCAAAGCCCACCCACTTTTAATCATTAATCTAATTAATCAATAAAACTCATCTAAATTATTTCCTTCAGTTTAATTAATTCTATTAATTAAATTAGGGCCTGCTATATTTCTAATTAATAATATCCATATTAACAAATATAATAGGTACAAAATAATTCCTTTGTACTTTGTCTCTTTAATTTAATTAATCCTAATTAATTAAGTTAAAGGCTTATTATGTTTCTAATTAATAATTTCATCATTAACAGACAAAATGAAAAATAAATCATTCCAATTTTATCCAATCCCATTGCTACAAAATTAAATTTATCATGAGACTTCTCAAACTTCATCCATAAGACTTCACAAGCATTTTGAATCCCATTTTGCAAATGGCTCAAGTCATTGTTTTGTTTTTATGTGTGTGACTCTTTAGGTTTATTTTTGGTTGGCAATTAGTATAACTCATAGGATATGAGTAACAATTAACTTGTGACCTATATTATAGCCCATTTAAGGTAAAGTGAATGGATTGCAATGAGTCATCCCGATTGTGAATCGAGAATATCATGCGGTATAAATCTTTTGTCTAGTTTTATCCCAACCAAGTAAAAACTATGGATTTAGTTAAACTCACAAGCTCAAACATATAACCAATTGACATTTCCTCATGAGACTTTTGTTTTTATTGGAAACTCCTTTTTGATCACATATTACTTCGACCAAAAATTTTCATCTCATAGAACATCAATTGCATAAGACGAATATCTTACTACTTGCAAAAAGCCAAATCCCTTATCACACGCACACATGCCCCCATACGCACTCAGATAATAACACCATACACACTCAAATAATGACACTTTAGGCTTATGACCTTATCCTATATTAGGATAGATATTGGTCCTTAATGCCTTAATGACATATTAACAATCGTACGCACGGGACAACCATGTCATCTTAGGTATAAAGTCCATACATACTTAACTTGATAATGAAGTAAAATGTTAACAACAAAAAGTAAACTCTATATGCTTGCTTCGTTCTACAAGTCAATATTCAAATGCTCATTTTCTAATGATATTCCACACACATGTATTCTTAGTATCTTATACTAAATGACATGACACTCACCTTATAAATATAAGATGTACAAGTTGTATTGACTCTCTAATGTCTTTTAAAATGTCTATGACTCGTGAACTAGTTTTAGTTATTGTGTCTATGTTCATAACCTTTTATATCCTTATTCATAACCTTTTATGAATAAGACCTTTTAACAGAATCACATAGACAATTGCAACTTTTTACGCCAATCAAGATTTATATGCTTGAATATGTAGCCAGAATATTGATAAAATAATCATCATATTTTATTAAATAATAATAATAACATTTACAACAAATATCCGTCAAGTATCTCTTGTTAAAATTTGGTGTTAGAAGGCATACCATTAATAATCTTTTACTTGCATTCTATTGCCACTAACCTTATTGCCAATTGTGATGGTATCTAATGCCTATCTTCTCAAGATGATCTAAGTGTTCTTATATCATCAATTTGGTGAGTAGGTCAATAACATTATCTACTAAAGCTATCTTTTGTATAGCAATATCACCCGTTCTAATGATTTCTTGAATGATATGATATCATCTCCCAATATGTTTAAATTTCTGATGACACTTGGGTGCCTTTGCTTGCGCAATGGCATCGTTATTGTCACAATGAAGTAGCAATAGCTGATCCATCCGCAAAGCCACTTAAAGCTCAATAATGAACTTCTTAATCCAAACCTCTTTTATAGCATCAAATGTTGCACTGTACGTAGCCTTAGTGGTGGAATCTACAGTGTTGCTCTATTTGGAACTCTTTCAACTTACTGTTCCTCCATTGAGGGGAAAAATGTTACCAGAAGTAAATTTTCTATCGTACACGTCTAACTGAAAGTTAGGGTCGGTACAATATTTTTGGTTCTCCATGTCCATATACAAGTAACATATCCTTAGTCATTCTTAATTACATAAAGATACACTTAACTACATTCCAATGCTATTTGCTAGGATTTGCCTGGAACCTACTTAAAACACTTACGGCATAGGCAATATCTGATCTCGTATAGCATTGCATACATTAGGCTTTCAATTATCGAAGCAAATGGAATAACGACCATTGATCTCCTCTCATCATTTGTTAATGGGCACATAGACTTTGAGAGATGTATTCCATGCCTAACTAGTAGCAATCTTCTATTAGAAGTTTTCATCATAAACTTCTTTAGGAATTTGTCTATGTATAAGGCTTAGGAGAGACACATCAATCTTTTCCCTTTATCTCTATAGATGCAAATCCTCAAGATATACATCACTTTGCCCAAGTTTTTCATGGAGAACATACTGGATAGTCATGTTTTGACCGAGGTCATCATCCCTACATCATTCCCAATGAGAAGTATGCCATAAATGGACCTCTTAAGCTTCCATAGTTTATGAGACTCACCTTGGACCTCAAAACCACATGGCTGCACTATATAGATATCCTACTTAAGAAATCCATTGAGGAAATCAATTTTGATATCTATTTACCAAATCTCATAGTCTAAGTGGGTAGTCATTGTAAGAAGTATTTGAATGGATTTGATCACAACTATAGGTAAAAAGGTCTCCTCATAGTCAATACCCTCTTTTTGAGTATAGCGTTTCAACACAAGCCTACCTTTATAAGTCTCCATCACACCAATCAAACTAATCTTAGTTTTGTAGAGTCACTTGCATCCAATGGGAACTATTCCCTCAAGTGGAGGTCCAACTTAGTTTGAATGCATTGAATCCATTTTAGACTGCATCTTGCCACTTAGTGAAGTCCTTATCCATCATTGGTTGATTGTATGTAGAAGGATCATCTCCATAATCATTATCTTCTATAATGAACTACTTTTGTTCGTTCTCTAAGAAATAACCATATCTCTATTGTGCATGAGAAACTCTGCTCATTTGTTGTAGTTGATGCACCATAGAAGGTGTTTCTTGAATAGGTAACTGTCATGTAAGTTCATCACTTTGTTCCTCATGCTCAACTTCTTTGACACAGTAGTCCTACCTACAACCCCTACCTAAACAAATTCTTCATCTAAGAAACGTCCTTGATAACCAACAACAATCCTCTAGTCATCAAATTGGGATACCTTATAAAGCAACCTAAAATGGCCTTTGCCTCAAACTTATCAGCATACTCTTCTTAAGGTAAGTTGGACATCCCTAAATCCTCATATACTTTAGGCTCGACTTCCTCCCACACCACATCTCATGTGGAGTTGAAGGAACAGACTTAAAAGGGATCCTACTCAAGAGATAAGTGGTTGTTAGAAGGGTGTGTCGCCATAAAGAAACTGGTGAGTTGGTGAAACTCATCATGGATCAAAGCATGTTCAACAAAGTCTTATTCCTATGCTTAGCTATACCATTCAACTAAAGAGTTATTGGAGGTATGAGTTGTGATACATGCCATTTTCTTTAAGGAATTTCACAAACTCGATGTTCATGTATTCACCACTATGATTCAATCGTAGTGTTTTTACATGTTTGCTTATTTGATTCTCTACTTCCATATTGAATTCTTTGAACTTTTCAAAGGATTCATACTTGTACTTTATCAAATACGCATACCTATACCTAGAGAAATCATCAGTAAAGGTAATGAAGTAGTGAAATCTTTTCCTTGCTATTTCATTAAACGTCCCACAAATGTCAGTGTGGACTAACTCCAACACTGATATGGCTCTCTCGAAGTCCCTATCAAATGGACTCTTGGCCATGTTGCCTATGATGTAGGATTTGAAATTTAGATAGGGCTTTTCTCCTAATAGCTTTTAAGCCGATTTTTCTCCAACCTATTAATTCTAGCCTTTTATGGCATGGCTTAATTTGAGATGCTACAATTGCTTAAGCTTTAAACCATCCTTAGCACTTTTGTTTGTTTTGGCATTCACCACAAGCTTATCATCCAAATTCAAGTAGTATAAGCCATGTAACAATGAGGCAATGCCAACTAATTTATTACGATGAACATAAAGTTTTATTGGAGTAGAATGTCTCATAAGCACACCAATAGAATAAGATGTTTCATAAATATAAACTTTAATGCCTCCTTTGCCATCTTCCAGGCTATCGAGGCACTCAGCACAATTCTTTCTCTAATGCTCCTCCTTGTCACCTTGGAAACCTTTTCCTGTACTACCATGAGCATCGAATGCCATGCCTCTCCCACTAGCCTCAAAAACGCTTGGTTTCCTTCTTTTGGTCTTGCCTTCATTAGTCTCACTAATTGAGGGGCTGAACACCTCAAGGACAACCCCCTTCCCAATGCTTAAGATGACAACTTTCAAGATCCCATCGATTCCTTAAAGAATGTGAACTCTTCTCAAACCTCAAACTTAATCAACTATCTTTGTTGCAATAAACATGATGGTCTCAACAATAATAATTATGAGAGTGAATACCATCATTTAAGAATATTGTAACTGTAGAAAGTAAGCAAGATTATTAGTTTGGTTGTTAATGTCGTTATCGAATGATTATGGACTTTGAATCATATGGCCTCCCACTTGGTTTTTCTAATCCTACACTCTCTCGAGTAGGAAATGAAAATCTCATTGGAAAAATCTCTTAGAAAGTGATTGGGGTCATTATTGGGCGTGGCATGCCTCAGATATACTGTTCTTGGCACAATAGGCCCACTGAGTCGCAACTCTTGCCAACCTATCTTTTGCGTAGTCTAAGTTTACACTTTGACCCATGGGCCAACTATTAGTGATATATTTTCTAACGCCAATATAAAATGAGGTATACTAGAAGGACAGTTAATTGTATATGTATTTTTCACACTAATTAACGAAATATTGATTTTCGTATCAATATCATAGCAAGTTTCATGAACTTAAATCTTGAATAGCATAAAGTATTGTGTGTACCCATATAATAAAGTTAAGAAGCCTTATTTATAAGAAGTTAAGAATATGAACATAAGGATGTTTTAGTACTTGATTACTAAAACTAGTTCGTAGGTCACAAATACTCTAAAGGGTCTTAGAGAATTGCTTTGACTTGCACACTTTGTATTTATATGATAAGTGTTATAACATTTAGTATGAGATACTGAGAATACATGTATATGGATGCACCATTGAAGAATGAACAATCGGGCAATAACTCACAGAACGAAGTAGATGCATGGAGTTCACTCTTTACTGTCAATATCTTACGTCGTGTGTGCATGGACCTTAGAGCTGAGATAACATGGTCGTCTTAAGCGCATGATGGTCAACGTGTCATTAGGGCCTTAAGCATCAATATCTATCCCGATATGGAATGGGATCATGAACCTAATATGTCATTTCTTAAATGTGTATGGAAGCTTGTGTGTATTTGATAAAGGATTTGTCTCATTGCAAGTGAGCAAAGCATTTGTCCTATACATTTAATGTTCTATGAGATGGAAATCCTTAACTAAGGTAGTGAGGGATCTAAAAGGAGTTTTCGATAGGAACATTAATTTCAAGAGTCAAAGTTGATTGGTTATATAACCAAGTTTGTAAGTTTAACTAAATTCATGACTCTTGCTTGGCTGAAACAAAGTAAGACAAAGAATCTATATCGCATGGTATTCACGATCGGAATGGTTCATTATAATTTATTTCATTTTATTTTAATTGCACTATGATATGAGTTATAGGCTAACCATTGCCCATATCTTTCAAGCTATGCTCATTGCCAATTAAGGATGAATTTAAAGAGTTATACATAAAAGGTTGTTGTGTATGATAAATGTTAAATTGGTGGATAGTACAATTTATTTGATGACTATTGGATTGAACCAAATAAATTGCCATGGTATTTATTAATAATGAGATTATTAATTAGAAGCACAATGGAACTTTAATTTAATTAATGAGATGAATTACATTAAAGAGATAAGACATGAATGGAATTATTTAATTTCAATCATGTTTGTTAATAATGTGATTATTAATGAGAAATATGATGGCCATCAATTTAATTAATGAGATTAATTAAGTTAAAGGTTATAATTCCATTAAGCTTTAATTACTAATATGATTAATAATTGCGAGGCTAGATGGACCTTAATTATTAATAGAGACTAATAATTGAGAGTTGCGAGTTACAATTATTAAAGAGTTTAATAGTTTAAAGGTGCATAGGCTAGTTTTTACTAAAGGTCCATGTAGATAGCCCACAGAACCCATAATTAGTATGCCTTAGTGTCTTAATATAAATACATATCTTAGAAGAGTATTAAGCACAAAAAATCTGATAATTTTTGTGTGTCACCTTCCAAGCAAGAAGAAAAGTTATTCTAACCACCCTCTCCATCTTTTCTTGTCGGCAAAAGCGTTCTAGCCTAAAGGAGTTCTCGACAAAGCCTTGCAAAAGGTGTTTTGTGAGGTGTAGATGGTGCTGGTCATCATAATAGCTGTGTGGACAAACTAGATGTAAAGGATTGAGGGCCACGATTCAAGGCTTGTGAGGGCAACTATTGGAATGTGATTCCAAATGTATGTTCTCTTCAATTATCTTCAACGCTTCATAATTGATGCGTATTGTATGGTGAATGTGGAATGGATTTGGTATGTTACTTTACTATATTTATTTTGTTAATTTATGATTTTGAAGTTTTAAAATCCAACCTCAAATTCATTGAAACCTAACACGAACCAAACCTTGCAGATATAGTTCATGGCATCACAAGTCTCTTTAAGTTACTCCCACAGACTAACAACTTGTTAGATTTGTAACCCCATCGTTGGCCATCAAGCTCTCAAGGTGAAGTATCCTTTGAATGTCACATCTAATGTACTTGAAACTCTAAATGTGTCATTTAATGTGACCTCATGAATGTGATAATATCATATAATAAGACCACACCAAGAACTCCAAGTATAGTAGAGGGCTACAACAAAACAATTTCGCTATTACAACTTAAAATTCTTAAGGACATATTATGTCCATGTGATATTCTTTCACTTTGCACATTAGCTATATTACATACACATATCTCATGTATGTAGTAAAACATGAGACAGAAATAACATGAATGAATATTGACTTTCTAAATCCAACTAGAGCCGACAATCGAATCATACCATGGAAAAATAATTCCTATTCTACTTTAGACAACTTGGGCTTGTGCCCTTACAACCCATGGAAACAATAAAATACTTAGAAAAATCATTTTATGATTTATGCATCTCCTACCTTAGTTCTCATTTGTGTAAACCCTTTTTTCAATGTTTTGGATTTGAAAAAGCATATAAACAACAACTATAGCTCCCATGTGGTCGCAGGAACAATTCCCACAACCACAGATTGCCTTAGCATGGCCACATAGCTTAACTTGGTAGAGAATGTTTCTCTACCATTGTGGCAGTCGCCTCCATGAAAATCCTTGGTGTGTTCACAGCAAGCTTTTTACGGTCGTGACACATTTTGTAATGTGTCGTAGCATAGCCTTGCTTCATGGTCATGAGATTACATCTTATAGCCGCACTCCCTTGTACCGTAGTTGCTAACCTTGGCAATGGGAATTACATGACTCCTGCTGTAGTTTCAAGGCCATAAATAGGCTTGCCACGACCGCGAGCCATGACAAAATTACAGTGCTGCTTCTTTCTTGTTCAATAATATACAATTTCTCTCGCCATTTCTCAATCTAAAATGGCCACAAAACCTTTTTTTAGGTATATAAAAGTTCCAAAAACAAGTTTATATAATTTTCAAATGAAGAACTAACATAAATCATATAACAATTGTATCTAAATACATTTATACGACAAAAAGCAGTAGCTCTAATACCATTGTTGGGTTTCACCAAGTATGGAACACAGAAGTTTTCAAATTTTAATCAAAAAATCATCAAAAAATGCAGAGGAATAAATAAATCCCAACCTAATTTACTTTTTGTAGCATAAAACACATAAACATAAATATTAGGATAGTTGTATTGATGACTACTTGAAATCCAATTCTTGTAGTTTACTTTTATGATTCACAAATTGCGATAAGTCCTAGTCTCTAGTTTGTCTACACAAACAAGTCATTGACTACGAATTTCAAAGAAAATTCCACAAATTCGTTATGAAATCTCACAACTTTTGAGGCTAGAAAGTAATTTTCTCTCATGTGTAAGTAGTGAATAATGCCTGACGGAACAGTAGCAGTGTGAATAGCACTACAGGTTACGATTCACGTGAATAGTGCTTTTGAACTCTTCCAATAATTCATTCTCTAGATACAATCTTATTTATATTAAGATGCCTAGGGTGTATGGAATAGGCTTTGTAGGCTTTTACATGGACCTTAAAATTAATTCAAACACGTTCACCATTAATTATTAATTTAATTAATAATTAAAGCTCATTTGAAATCTTTTATTCAATTTAATTAATCATATTAATTAAATTAAAGGCATGTTATGTTTCAATTAATAATCTATACTATTAACAAATATAATATGTACAAAATAATTCCTTTTGCCTTGTCTCTTTAATTTAATTAATCCCTATTAATTATTAAAGGCTCATCATGTTTTCAATTAATAATCTCATACTAACAAACATAATGTGGAACAAATCATTCGAATTTCATCCAATCCAATTGCTTATATTAAATCTATCATGAGACTTCCGAAGCCTCATCCACATGACTTCAAAAGTCTTGTGATCACCATTTTGCAAATGTCTCAAGCCATCATTTTGTTTTTGTATGTGATTCTCTAGGTTTATCCTTCATTGATAATAAACATAGCCCAAAGTATATAGGTAACACCTAACCTGTAGTTCATATTGTAGCCCTTCCAAAGTGAAGCGAATGGATCACAATTGATAGTGCCATGTTGTGCCATGTGTTTATGAGTTATTATTATTTTTGGCACAATCTACCCATGGCACTAACATGGTGGATTAATTACATAAGGAAATTCTACATTTTTGGTAACTCATAATAGGAGATGTTGCAACATTTTCTATTATAATATCCGTCAAATCTTGCTAGATCATTTAAACAATTTCTTCCTTCTAAATGGAGATTATTTTGTGTTAACTTTACTTAATTAAAATGATTTGGAGTGATTTAATTAGATCAGATTAGATTTAGACAACTTACTCTATTAAGAAGACATGGAGAATCTACAAAGTTGACCAAATCTTGACTTCTTACATTAAATCATATTGGTTATTTTAGTGTGTAATCTAGAAGATTTTTGATTCCTCATAATTAGGAAAGGCTTATGAAGATTTCCAGATAATTAATAAGTAACATGGAAAGAGGCACTTGCAGATATTTTCATTTTTGTCGGCTGGATTTGTCGGAGGAAGTTTCCCAATCCTGGAGGTTGACCTAGATAGATGCTTTCAGTAAGAAAAAAGGGGAAAAGGCCAGTGAAGCAAGGATAGGGAAAAAGACATTTTAAGCGACCTTCTTAATTCAAGTAAGAACTCCATGGATTGCTAAGAAGAACTTTTGTTAACTTGATTTTTATATGAAGAGTTCGAAGTGATTGCATTGTTCACATCTTTGAGAAAGAAAGTATGAAGGTCTAATGCAATTCAAGTTCCATTCATCTCATTCATCCACTAAACTAATCATTGAAGAACATCCTTTGGAGGAGGATAAGTGAAGAATATCCTTGGAAGGAGCAGGCTCATCGATCAACATTAGGAGTTAGGGTTAAGAGGAAGTTTTGGCAAAGCGGAAGTGAGGAAACTTGTCACTTAGGGTAGTTAGGCTAGAAATATGTTAAACAGTTGATACTAAAGAGAGTTTAGGTAAGGCGAGCATGTTTTTATATTGGTGTTGACCAATTGTTATAATATTGGTTATAACAAGTTATAGTGGATTTTTATGGGCGAGACCCTGTAAATGTAGGAGAGTTATTTCTGAACTGCATGAACAAAGCTTAATGTTTACTTTAATTTCCACTGTGTGTGAGTTTGTGTTACTACATGTTTCAATATAACTTGCAATATAACCATTCAGACCAACTTAACAATAATGAACCCTCCTAATCATAAATACCATACGGTATATACCTTTTGTTTTGCTTTGCCCCAAGTAAGCGAGAGCTATAAATTTTGTCAAACTCATAAGTTTGATCATATGATCCATTAACATTTTGTTATGAGGCTTTTGTTTCTATCGGAAATTCCTTTTCGATCTCACACTATGGCTAAGGATTTCCCTCTCACAAAACATCAATTGCATTGAACAAATGCCTTGCTCACTTACAAAGAGTCAAATTCCTTATTGGATGCACACATGCCTTCATATGCACTCAGCCAACAATACTTTAAGCTCATGACCCTCTCTTATATTAGGATAGATATTGACCCTTAATACTCTAATAACACGTTAATCGTCATGCACACATGATAACCGTGTTATCTTAGGTTTAAGATCTATACGCATTTAACACGATTACAAAGCAAGATATTAATAGGCAACCGTGAAACACATACTTCTTCGTTCTTCAAGTGATTGTCCAAGTGCTCTATTTTCTAATGGTGCATCCATACACATATAGTCTTAGTATCTCACACTAAACGATATGACACTCACCATATAAATATAAAGTATGCAAGTCATACCAACTTTCTAACATTTTTAGAATGTTTATGACTCGTGGACTGGTTTCAATAATCGAGCACTTTGACAACCTTGTGTCTGTATTAATATCTCCTTATGAATAAGGCTTCTTAAGATAATTACATGTGCACTTATAATACTTTTTGTTATTCAAGATTTACATACATGAATGTATTACTAGAATAGTGATAAAATAATTGTCAATATTTTATTACATAATAATAATAACATTTACAATCAATAATCTTCAAGTATCTCTTATTAATAATTTGGTGTTAAAAGACACGTCACTAACATAAAAAAGATATTATATATTAACAGAATCATAATAAACTTGATTATTCATAGTGAATAGTGTCAGGCGACTACCTAAAGTGAGAATACCCATAGGAAAAGAGTCCCATTTCAAAACTGAAATTTTATTTCACACACACACACACACACATACATATATACTCTGCTATTATTTCAATAAGAATTTTTAGTTGCATAAGTGAATTTACACGGCAATCCATATGATAACTACTTTTATTATTTTTATCATTTTCTTCTCTCTTTTCATCCAACTTACAATTTATATTTATATATTCTTTCAATTTTTTTATTTTAAAATTCTTCTAATTTTTAATCATTCTTTATTTTAAATCTATTAATATATTGTAAAATCACAAAATTTTCTCATTTTAATTTTAATTTTTTCTATTTTCTTTCAACTTTTTTATTCATATTTTCTCTCAAAATTTCTCTTTTTTTCAAATTCTTATACATTCCTTTATTTTATTATTTTAATATAATTTATACTTTTTAATATTACATAATTTTATTTTATTAATAAAAATATAATAATTATATAATTTATAAATAATTCCACACTAGCATGGAGTATGTTACTTTTACTAGTATATATAATACATAAATTTATAATGGGGGAGTTCATACATTCACTTCAATTGACAATGTGATCCAATGTTACTACATACACCTAACTGGAACAATTTAAACGTTTGAGCCCTTCATATTATTTAGTCATGTTCAACATAGTGACTATTTAATCTTTTCCTAGAATCTATTAGCTGGGGGCTCCATAAAATCCCCGCCGTGTGTTTCATGCTTATTTACTTTTCATTAGTTTAAATTATTAAGAATATTTTGTATTATAATATAGATATATTTAATGTATTAGTTTCTAATAGATAATTATAGCCTATCAATAGTTCATAATGATTAATTATAAATAATTAATTTTTCTAGAAACAAATAAATGCCTATATTTTTCAAAAAATTTGAAATCATAAAACATCTATTTACGTGGCTAGGCTTCATTTATTGAGAGCCATCTCTCAATACACGTCACTGCCACATCAGATGGTGAGTTGAGTCCGTTCAAGCTGACTTGTATCTTGCAGTTAGCTTAGTTAGATTAATTATAATGGTAGCCTTGATAGTTAGTGCTAGAAAGGTAGTTATTTGGTGGTAGGTTATGGTAATTATTAAGCCGATCACATTTAATGGGTGCTGGTATAGAAAATCGGATAGAATATTGAAAAAAATCAATTCTGCAAACACTTTGAATACAATAGCCATTTCTTCCAAACCTTTCCGCCTCCTTCTTTGATTGTCACATTTCTTGATCAATGCCATGAAATTAGTACGTAATATAGTGCAAGAGAATTGAAGGATGTAGCAAAACATCGCAACAACCCTTGAATAATGGCGGAAGCTTCATTGTTCATTGGAAATCCACATCAACTAGCTATTGATAGGTTCTTGAATTTTGCAGATTTTACGAATCTTTTTAGGATTGATCATGGTAATAATCCTATGGTTGCCTTGGTTCCTAATCTTCTCACACTGGAGAATTATGTAGTGTTGGTCACAGCATGAAGAAGGCACTTAGGGTGAAATGTAAACTAGGCTTCGTGACACACCTTCGTTTAGAAACAACATTGGTTAATGATATGATAGTTTCTTGGATTCTAAACTCCATTTCATCAGTTGTTAATTTTAGTTTATTATCTACAACATATGCTTATGAGCTTTGGAATAAATTAGATGAAAGAATACCACAACATAATGGACCTAGAATATATCAACTTAAGAAAGCACTTGCCACACTAGTTTAAGGAGATGATATGGTGATCACATATTATGTCAGACTTAAGGCTATTTGGGATGAACTCACCTTGTATGATAATATGCCTAAATGCACCTGTGGACAACTCAAAATCCTTACTGAAAGATAGCAATGAGATTGTGTAATCTAATTCTTGATGGGGTTGGATGAAGTCTACACTCATGTAAGGGTTCAAATTTTGATGTTGGATCTCATTTCCTCAGTTGACAAAATTTTTGCTAAGGCATAGTACTAGAAGAAGCAGCATCAAATTCTTAGAGTGATGGAAGGACTTGAAAGCCTTGCATTAGCTATGCCGAAGGGCTACATACCTCCAAAGGGATGGGAAGAAAGAGAGGCCCTACTACACACACTATAAGATTCCCGGCTAAAACCTTAAGAATTGTTTAAAAGTTGGAAGTGCAGAGGCACATGTTTGTTCAAATTGCAACTTGAGAAGCCGTGTTGCTGAGAAGTGTTACAAGTTGAAGGGATGTCTCTTTGGACACAAATTCTATTTGAAGTCAAGCAAAGGAAGTGGCTTAGCAAACTTAACATAGGTTTTCATTCAAGAGTAGAGGGATTTCTTGGTTGATGATGGTGATAGAAGGACCCTAACCAAGGCACAATACCATGAGTCGATGACAATTCTTTTAGCAAGAAAGATAGTGGCCAATGGGAGTGGTGAAAAGGATTAATCCTAAAGCGTGCTAGCTGCAAACATAGCCACTGTGCTTCCTTCCACCCACTATGCTTATTCATTAACCATGACTGGCAATCCCTTACATATGATTGATAACCCTTCATCCTCAACCAAACACTACCTTAACACCAAACCATCTTCGGATATTAGATATTGGAGCAACAAATCACATGATCTGTGACTTAACCCTTTTCACTACTGTTGTAGCTAGGATTGCCAATCCAATCAAGCTTCCAAATGGCTCAAAAGTACTTGCCACACACATAGGAACTGTAAAGTTAACTAATAACATTGTTTTTTATGATGTACTATGTGTTCCTTCCTTTTCAATTAACCTTATCTCTATTAGGAAACTCACTTAAACCATCTATTGTTGTTTAGCTTTCTTTTCCTCATTGTGCTATGCACAAGACCTTACTTCTTGTACCATGATTGAAAAGGATGAAGTTAGGGATGGCTTGTACAAGTTTCTTGGAGATGAGGTGCATCGCCAAAGGCCTGTAGTAAATCCATCCACCGTTTTGCATCCAAATCCTTGTAAAATTGTTTCTGTTGCAAGTTAAAGTCCTAGCCATGTCCCGTGGCATTGTTGTTTGGGTCATCCATTAGACAATATATGAAGTTCATTCATGATCTAATTGTAATGTCAAGCTCATTATAACTCAATGAAATTCCTTGTTTATGCTATGCAACAACCTTAATCCCAAGTAGGCAGAAGTTTGATCCTAAGGAAAAGAAACGTGTGTTTATGGGATACCCTTATGCTGTTAATGGGCATAAATTGCTTGAAATAGACGGTAAACATGTGATTACAATGTCACATAAAAAAACCTAGTTTTTCTCAATCACAACCTTTAGTACTTGATCCCTTGTCTTATCCTGAATCATTGCTACCCCCTTTTGACAACCATAACTTCAATACACCATCCCAAACACTTCCTCAAACTAACCTACATTAGCCAAACTTAAAAGACCAACATAGCCAACAACCTATTCCTAATCACATATCTGACCACATCACCTTATAAATTGATTCGACTACTGTTCGATTGAATAACTAGCCACTAGTTAGTTTGAAAAGGTCATGCAGGGTAAGGAATGCACCTAAGTATCTCCAGGAATACTATTATCGACAGGTCTCCCCATCTTCACCCTTTTCAACGCAGCAAGGTCAGTGTAACACTAAGAACCACATCAAATATGCTTTTTTGAGTGTCCTAACTAATCAAAAGTTTTCACCTCATCACCAAAACTTTTTGGCTACTAGTTCTTTACAAGAAGAACCAAAGACTTGTGTAGAAGCATCAAATGATCCAAAGTGGCAAGAGGCAATGGAAGCAAAATTGAAAGTATTGGAGCACAATAAAGTTTGGACTTTACCAGATTTGCCTATTGGAAAAGAGCCCATAGGATGCAAATTTATGTATAAAATCAAGTATAAGTCTGATGGTTGTGTGGAAAGGTACAAACTAGGCTAGTGGCAAAGAGTTTTTACACAAAAGGGAGGTATAGATTTTCAAGAAATAATCTCTCCATTAGCCAAGTTAACCACAATGAGATGCTTGTTGGTAGCAGTTGTTGCTAGGGGGTGAAAGTTTCATCAATTTGATGTTAATAATACCTTCTTATATGGGGATTTAATAGGGGAGATTCACTGAGAGAACCACAAGGTATAGCAAAGGAGAAACAACGCAGGTGTGCTAGTTGAATAAAAGTTTGTATGGCCTAAAGTAGACTTCTAGGCAATGGTATGCCACAATGTTACCCTCACTGATCGGCTTCGGGTTTGATCAATTCAAGGCTAATTATAGCCTCTTTATCATAAAAAAAAGGATTTTTCATTTATAACCCTATTGGTTTATGTTGATGACATAATGGTTGAAAGCAACTCAGAAGAAGAAGTGACACATGTGAAGGAATTTCTTAACATTAAATTCAGAATCAAGGATCTAGGAGAGTTGAAGTATTTATTAGGGAGAGAAGTTGTGTGAATTAGAAATGGCATATATATCAACCAATGAGAATATGCTATAGACATCTTAGCAGACAATGGATTACTAGGTGGGAAGCCTAGAAAGATACCTATGGAATAAAAAACCAAACTAAGCAAAGAGGAAAGGAAGTTGCTGGATGATGCTTTTGTCTACCGTAGACTGATTGGAAGGCTATTATAAATGATCATAACTAGGCTAGATATTTCTTATTGTGTGCAAACTCTAAGTCAATTCATGCAAGCCCCCACAGATATTCAAATGAAGGCAGCCTATAAAGTACTCCACTATAATACTAAGACAAGGAATTTTCCTACCATTAGCCAATCTCCAGCTTAGAGCATACTGTGACTCGAATTAGGGGTCTTGTCTTAACTCTAGAAGATCCATTACAGGCCATTGCATCTTTCTTGGAGATTCCTTGGTGACTTGGCAATCCAAAAAGCTATCCATCATGTCCAGATCATCAATAGAAGGAAGACAGGTTGAAGCCCTCGGAAGCTCACTTGTTCAGAGAACACTTCAACAAGATGAGAATGGTAAACTATCACTCCTCATTTTGAGGGGGGCTATTGAGAACCATCTTAGCAATACATGTTATTGTCACATCAGATGGAGAGCTGAGTCCTTTCAAGCTTATTTGTATAGTTAGCTTAGATTAATTGTTATGGAAACCTTGGTAATTAGTGTTAGACGGGTATTATTTGGTGGTAGTTTATGGTAGTTGTTAAGTTGATCACATTTAATGGGTGCTGGTGTAGAAAATCCAATAGAACAATGAAGTGAACCTATTTTGCAAATACTTTGAATCACCTGCCATTTCTTTCAAACCTTTTTACTTCCTTCTTTGATTATCACATTTCTTGATCAAAGCCATGAAATCAGTACTTAATATCTATTGTCGCAAAGTGTTGCATATTATATGATGCATGCAATGATGCGGAGTTACGTGCAGCCCTCTTGCCATCTATATATCTATTTAAGTATTATACAGATGAATCTGGGCACATTCAAAAGCATGCTTCATTGACATTCTTTTTTAACAATATGTGGGTGTGCTTTGGGAGAAAGTAAACATTCATTTAGCGACCTGCAAATTACCCACTTGTGGTGATAAAGAAACGTTCTCATTTACCTTAAATTTTAGTACACACTTAATTAGGTGGCCTTACAACAAGTACTATTGGTTATGCTTAGAAGAGGGATTTTGGTAGAATGATATTTAGTGTGAGTTGTATCAGAGTGAGTAATATATTTGGTTATAAAGCTTAGTTATTTTTGAAAATTTTAATTTATTTAAATTTATGTGTAAAGTACATAATAATAATTGGATAATTTGATAATATGTAAGGATGATAACTAGTTTTTAAGTATAAATAATATAATGTGAGTGTATGTATTATAGATATAGGTAATGATTTTATTGTAAAAGGTATATCAATTGAACAATAATTAGTAGATTAAGGAATAAGAAAGGAAAATTTTAAATTTGAATTTTAATGAAAATTTTGTTGAATTGTATATTCGGTATTATAAGTATAATGAGTTGTGCAAAGATAGAAAGATGGGAAACAAACATGAACAATATTAATTGAACTATACTTATTGTATCAATAATTAGAATTTTAACTCCGAATCTCCTATTTCCTCCACTGGATCTAGTTCTCTATTCCATTTCTACGAATTTGACATGTAATAAAAATTTGTGGTTAAAATTACATAATTCATACTTAAGACGAGATAAAATAATTTTCATACCACTTTTTAAATTTTTAACTAACCAATTATACAAATTTTGTCCTTGTAAAATTTCTTTAACTCTCAAAATAATTAAAAAGAATCATCTCAAAATATAATTAAATACAAGTTTATTTTCATTAATATGTTTTAAAACAATCAATGTTTTCATAATATTATTCTCATTTAATAAATGATTTACTCACACATAAAATCTTAAATTTCCATTGCTCATCCTTTACATTTTTTATAAACACAAAGGTAATTTCCTGCAATAGTATGAATTTGGAGTTATAATTGTACTATAATTGCCTAATTTTAATGAAATTATAGCTTATTTTGATTCGAATTGGTCAATTATAGGTACAAAGTAAAAAAGAGTAGAAAAAGAAGAAACAAAATGAAAAAACAGGTTTGGATCAATTTGGAAACTTTTAGCAATCAATCTAAAACATGATGGATCAAGAAGGCACAATCTAAAAGATGTGAAGTATTAGCCAATTACCAGACGCAACTTCTTTAATTACACAATTGGTCTAGTTGCAACCGACCTATCCTAATTGGGATGCATTCAGATTGACAACTATTTGTGTTACCTATGTTGAATTCTATTTATATTTATGTGATTAGATTACTCGTTATGTGTGAGATTGTGAATTCGAAAGAGCCAACTTTATACACTACAATAGGCACAAGAGTTGGTCAAATTTTGAGTCAAGAGTTTGGTAGAATTTAATGAATAGTAAAATGTGTAATTAAATGCATGTGTTTCGAATGAGATGAGTCCAAAAGGAGATTCTTAATTTACATAGATTTCCATTCTACACTAAAGAGATGTAATGGAAATAAAATTGAAAACTTTAATTAATAATTAAATTGACTAATTATTAAAACTTGTTTAATAATTAATTCTAGTGAAGAGATGTGAGATTGATTTACTTGATGATTTTTTCGTATAAATTACCTCCTTATTGTCTCCTAATGCTTGGTGGTTGCTTTCTTGCTAGGTAATTTTCTTTTGCTTTGATTATTCTTATTGTTTCTAACCATATTTAGACTGTTCAACTTGAATTTAGGACTAGTAGCAATAGTTGGTATTAGTTTGGTTCCTGATCGCAGCGGTACAATATTTATGTTCACCATAGTATTACAACTTGACACTATGAGCTTGCAGTAGTACATTGTGAATTCTATTTTGGCACAATCATGTAGCAATAGAAAACAAGTTATATTGAAGGATTAATTTTTCATGAATCATGCACTACTACTTGAATAATTTTTTTTTTCATTAGAAAATACCCTAAAATAAGTGCCCATCTATTTGCAAGTTACAAGATAATTTTAAGTTAGACACTATATATATAGGGTTTAGAATTTAACACTCAAGTTTGAAATTACTTTAAGTTTAGAATTTAAAGTTTAGGGTTAAAGGTTTAAGCTCAGATTTGGAATGTTTTGAGGGTTTAAAATTTATATGTTTTTAGTGTTTAAAATTTAGAGGACATGGTTTAAATGAAGTTATACATTATGTATACTACGTAGAATGTGGGAAGGGTAGATAGTAACTAACCTTTTCTTCAAAGTTAATTTACTAGAATGTCCTTTTCTTTTAAATTTTAGTTTTTAAGCTTTTAATATTTTCTCTTCTTATTTTTTACTATTTATTTTGTAAAAATCGATTTAAGTTTTATTATAATCATTTTAATTTTAATAATTTTTTTTATTAAAAATTTTAGACATGATTAATCAAACTTTATTTTCATCAACAAAAATTTAATTCACATGTAGAGTAAATAACTTTTGCCAAATAATAAATTATAAAGAAAGATGCACATGCAATCTATTTCAATATATTTATACAATAAAAGTAGACTGTTATTTGTGATAACAATATTTCATTGTCAATTAAGATGCACACACAATTAGTGTGTAATTGTAGCTAGTAAATTTATTAATTATATAAGTCAAACAATTTTGATTATGTATATATTGTGTACTGGTAGTTAGTGAAATATGGTCGAATGCTCTCTCTTAATCACACTTTTACTTGACATATGCCAAATTTTTTCGATCGGAATAAAAAGTAAAACTCAAAATATGAAATAGAGATGGATGGAATTCCGATGGTAGTTGGTATAAATGACAAGATATGTAAGAGTACACATATTTCTTCATCTGTTTCTTAGTAATGTTAATATTGTTGCACAAATTAGGTTTAACCGTAGTAATATTGAGGGGATTTGGTTTCATAAATTACAAAACCTATCATGAGACATTGCTGATATTAGGGTGAGAACAATGTCACTAAAATATTTCTTTTCTTTCTCATATCACTTCCCAGTTCATCCTTTTTGGTTTTCGTGTTCACAATATCAGCCACTGCTGTTGGCCTTGTTTGGACATTGTTGAGGTGGTACATGACGTGCACTTAATTTTCCAATTTATCGAATGAAGATATCATTGGTCCTATGAGGATTTCGTCAAGATATCATTGGTTTAATTTTAGGAACTCCACAAATTATGCAACAGGTAAAAATCTAGAAGGATAAACTGATCATATCCATTACTAATTTTTTAGAATTGATTCTCGTATGAATCTAACACAGGAAGAGGTCTGCAGCCGCTATTGTAAAATCATCAAGAAAAATCTAGCCGGGAAACTAATCTTGAATCTAGTGCAAATTTTGCAGCTCCAAGTTTGAGTGGAATGGAAAACTGAGTATGTGTGTGTGTGTGTGTGTGTATTTATATTTACATTTACTAGAAGCTGGACAAAACATGAAGAGAGCATGATGAAATTAACTTAGAGAGTTTGGAAAATAGTTCTATGCACATTTTGAGCTTTTAATCTCTATGAGTTGATGTCTACCAAGATTATTTGTTGAGTGATTCTTTTACAACAACTAGAGACGTAGGCATTTAAATTGAATTGGTCTAGTGAGATTCTAGAAACTCTAACTAGAGCATGAATACTAAAGAAGGAGACATATTCACTCATCCACCTTTGCTCAATGGGTTAAATTATCCTAATTGGAAAGCTAAATTAAGAGCCTTTATCAAATCAATAGGTGAAAAGTTGTGGAGCTCTATCATCATAGGATGGAGTACCCTTAAGGTTGTAATTGAAGGAAAAGAGTTCTTAAGAATGTTAAGAATAGACTGCCAAAATTGAGAGGGGCAGCTTTGGAAACTCCAAACCTATCAATGTAATGTTCACTAACATTGACGAAAAGCAACCCAAATTGATTTCTATTTGTGAAACATGAAAGGAAGCCTGTGACATAATTTTAAATGTCTATAAGGGAAAAGCTAGTGTGGGGATGTCGAAACTTCAAACATTAGATTCATAGTTTGGGAATCTTTGGAGTGAGAATGAGAATATTGCAACTTTTAATGATAGATTAAGGGATATAGATAATTAGGCATATAAGCTAGGAAGGGATACTTTGAAGCCAAACTAGTGCCTAAAACTTCGAAGTCGTTGCCTTTGAGATTTTGGGCCAAAGTTGTAGTGATTGCGAATGTTAGAGATATTGATAGTATGAGGTTAGATGAACTTATTAGAGAAGCATATGAAATGAATATGTTTAAAGCCAATACAAAGGAGTTGATTTTAAAAATTGAATGGAGCTATCTGGACAATGACTATTACACCATTGACCCAAATATCGAACTAGTGGCTAAATGGTTAAGGAACATGATGAAGAGAGAGATTGGAAAAGACCCTCTAATTGAACTAGAAACACATTCAAAAGAACTAAAAAAGATGTTGAAGATAAGAACTTCATGGGGAACCTGTTAATGATAATCTAAAGAGAGGGATTCAATGCTATGAGTGCAATGGATAAGGACACATCCTTGTAGAATGTGTGAACACCTTAAAAAAGTAAGGGACATCAACATGACCTCGAGTGAGGATAATTTAGAGTTGTCTGAAGAGGATAAACAAAGTAGCAATGATGTTGCCTTCAATTGTGTTAGAACACTGAACAACATAGTCATCCCTAATGTTGTAACTTCAAACACTCTATTGGATTGTAGGATGAAGACATTAAACTTACATATGAAGAATTGATGCAGGTTATCATCACATCAAAATTAAATTTCAATTAAGACCAGTACCGTGGTGAGTACGGGTGTCATCTCCATGAGAAGGAGTTTTCTATCTATTAATTTAACTAAAATTCTATTAGTTAGGCTGCAAAAATATTGTGAACGAAACTTAAGGCTTTGTTTGTTTCGCAATTATCTATCCTCCAAAACACACAATCAATTATTATACTTCTTTTTTATCTCTTTCTGTTTCTCTCACTTTTATATAATTCTCGAAAAAATACCTAAAAATGCACACTATAATTGCAAAACAAACAAAGCCTAAATAATGAGTGCAAACACTTAGAAAGAGAAAGTAATATAAGCAAGTAGGGTGGAACAAGTATTGCAGAACCTAGTCCCTTGAGATATGTTGGTTTCTAATGTATGTCAATTTATGTTAATTGTCAATTTAATTGCCTTATTATGGATTGCTAATCCTAAATTCTATGGAATATTCTCGTGAACTCTCATAGAGTATTAACTTTAGATTTTAGTGGGTATTCCCAAGCCAAATAAAATCTATGATTAACAATGTATATCTACACTAATCCTATAATTTCACTCTTGTTATTTCCACAAGGTTAATGGTAGTAATTGTATGTCTAGTGTGCAAATTTCACTTCTGTTATTTCTTACATAGTTCCAAATTAATTATAGGGTTGATCAAATCTTATAATTATTAATCAATTCAACAATTACAATAACGAAAGCATGCACAATTAAGTATAATATCAAGCACACATATTCCACCAAACAAGCTCACAGGAGACTAATCAATAATTTAGCAACTCATGATTAATCTAACGAAAACCAATGCAAAATTATTCATTATTCAAAGCATCATGAAAAACAATAGAAAAATACGAAAAACTTAGTCTAAAGTTGTGCACATTGCATGGAACAATACATGCTCTTCAACAACGTTGCAGATTCCTCTATCTCTACCCTTCAATCTTTTTAATATAAAAGTAAGCGTAAGATGGTCTCTAAGATGTGTAGAAGACTTATAAATAGGTGTATGAGGGCTAGAGTTTCTGTATGTGCTTGAAACAATGATTTAGCCCTTGAAGATCGCGTTTGGCAGAATTTTAGGTTGTCTTGTGACCGCAACACTTTATTCCATAATCGTGATGCTTTTTCCATACTCACGAACCTAGGCATGGGTTTGCATATCCTTTGTGTCTCAACTCCCATAGTTGCGACTTCAGCTTTCGCAGTCATGCTATGTATCACCATGGCTGCGAACTCGACCATGGAACATTCAGCCTCGTCTCTACTGTATGCTGCGCTCCCACTTTACTACTACGACAAGGTCTTCCACAATTGCTCCTTCCATCTTTGTGACTGCGAGCGACTCTTGCAAAAATTCTAGTGCACATTAAAGTTCTTCTCACTCTTGCAGCTATAGTCATTGCTCTTGTGAATGCTTACTTCATGATAGTGCACAATGAATGTAGTTATCTCCAAAATGCGTTGTAGTTGAGCTTCATAGCTGTAATATCACTTCTCGTGATTGCGAACCTCCCCTTCATGAATGCGAACTTGCAATGCAGACCAAATATTACATAAAGTGTAGAACATCTTTAAAATCAATCACTTAGCTCAAAATCTATACTCTTACATCTCCAAATCATCATAGTTAATATAATTCATGCATGGCAATGCATTATAACTATTTTAGCTCACATGCATGTAAAAATTAAGCGCAACAAGGGGTACAAATATTCTATAAATTCACTTGTTATCACACCCTCACATTTACTTGTTTGCTTGTCCTCAACCAAACTCTTTCTCTCACAAATGCTTTTTTGACTCATAATATCATGTAGATCATCAACTTGGTCACTTTTCTTAATTTCAAAAATCAAATATACACATATCTTATAGTTTAAAATCATTTTAGATCATAGCACTCTTGACTTAGATGTTTAACTCTTAATGACTTCAACCACTTCATGATTCTATAATGATTCAAAGACAATTAAATCAAGGATGAAGCACTCTAAGTTTTAACTTATTTTGTTTGAACAAGTTTGATCAACCAAATCCTATCCTAAGGACTAGTGTGGACTAATATATTTTTGTTCTTTTCTCCCCCCCCCCCCCCCCAAACTTATTTTTCATGATTTCTCATGAGTTTGAAATCTTTTTTAAGTAGTTGAAAGCCTTGTTACATGAAGTTAACACAATAGTTATTGCACACCCACAATTACTCAACTCACAACCTAACTTAAAAAATTGAGCAACTGTTTTATGCAAGAGCTAATAGGGGTCTTTGCACAATTTTAGTTACGAAGTTGCTCTAATCAATAGGGTGGAAATTTTTTTCCATGCAAACATAAATATATTTTTTAAAAAAATTCTCATTCAATTTTTTTAACCTCACATATATTTTTTGTTATTTCAGTTAATCTCCCTTTGCTGGAGAATTTGCCAATACCTAACGTAAGAATTAAGTCCCTAATTTAATTATCATATTCTCAACATAAGATTTCTCAAATAGCTTAGTAATTAAATGTGAAGAATGTTGTGCATTGATAAAGAGTGATTCACATTTTCAATACTAGGCTAGCATGCCAATCTCAAGAACAATTAAGAACTAAGCAACAAAAACTTCATGAAAGACTTTTATCATAAATTAAGTACAGTGGCCACAAAGTTCATGGTATGTTCACACTATCAATTTAATCATGTAACTTCACAATTTGTATGCATAAAATTTCAGCAACTCATCACACATGCAACACCATATCATCCCTCTCCAACATTCATGGCCACCTGCACATTCTTTTTGTCGCCTATGTCAATTGCATGATCACATAAATAGAGCTAAGCAACAAGAAATGAGACAACTTGTGGGTTGGCTCACACTATTCTTCTATGTCCACAGGGCTTTGCCTTGTGCTCTTGTCTTCCTTCCATTCTTGTAGTCATACACTAAGATTAAAATGTAACATGGTCTCCACATAACACACGAAAATAGCAAAGTTAAATGAAAACAAATTACAAAAAGTAGTAAAAAGCTTGGGCTGTCTCTTAGGAAGTGTAGTATTAATGTCTATACCTCAACAAATTACACATGGCCTAAGGCGGTTGAATTGAAACTTTAGGGAGCCACAACCCGCTATGAGTTGCAATTTTCCTCTTTGTTCTTCCTCTCTTCTTCCTTCCTTTCATTTTCCTTTTCTTGCTTGAGCTTAGCTCCTCCTTTGTCTCTTTCGACCCCTCCCTTACACTTGGCTCTTGCTTTTCATTTTGCACCCACATTAAACCTTCAGTAGCATAGTTAACCATTTGCAACATCGAAACATCTTCCGCTACCTTTTTATGTGTCACTAACGAAGGGTGTAGATTACATGAAAAATGTTACCTTTCCATGGTCATATGCAATATCAAACTATGTTTTTTCATATCTATAATTGCTTTGGTGGTAGCAAGAAAAGGGTGCCCTAGGACTATGCTTTGCTTCTTTTCAATGTCCATATCTATTATAATAAAATCTAAAGGCATAATGAAATCACTTACCATAATCAACACATCCTCTACCAACCCAAGTGGTCTTGTCCTATCTATTGGCTTTATTCTAATTTGTGTGGGCTTCATTGATTCCATACCAAGTGCTTGAAAAGTAGAAAAAGACATTACATTCCCACTTGTACTTAAATCACATAAAACATTATTAAACAAAGTGTTCCTTATGGTGCATGTTATGTTAAAACTCCCTAGGTTATCAAGTTTTGAGGCAGAATTCTTCCATCTCTAAAACTTTCTTTTTCTACATGTTACTTCTTATAGGCACTTCATGTGTCTTGGTGATTTCTGTACCTCTGCAAACAAAGGAGCATTAACCTCAAGTTTCTTAAAATCATTTAGTAGCTTACCTACTTGCTCCTTCACTTTTGTTAGAATCAGCTTGGGGATAAGGCACCTTAAGCTTGTATTGTGGTGGGCTTGTCTTCTTCGCCTCTTCAGCAATGGCTAGCTACACCTCTTCTTCTTTCTTTTGTTCCACTACCTACACAGTTTTAACATGTTCGACATGATTTGTTTTAGTTGTGCTGCGGAGTATTCATGCAGGCCTATTCACCATCTCTTTTGTCGATTGCCAAACTTTCACCTCTAAGTTTTTGATCAATGATTAATGATTTTGGAAGAGAGTGTCAATCCTATTCGTATAGTCTTGTGTAGTTTTAGCTAAGTTACCTATCATTTCTTAAGTTGACTTTGCAAGGCTACTAACTACATCTTCTAGTGGCTGCTTATTCTTTTGCCGCTAGTATGGTTGCTTGAAAGCCTAGTGGATTTTGCTAGTTTATCTAGGAAAGGTTTGGGCAATTCTGCTAACCTAGAGTGTAATAATGAGTAAGGATTATTATCTTGTGCTCTAGGATTACCTACATAGTTAACTTGCTCCTTTGGCCTACTGTTACTTTCTCTATCTCCTTAGCACTCATGCTTAGGGTGAGGCCCTACACACATATCACAATTTTGAGCTATGGAAACTGAAGAAGGCTAAGCATTACTTACCAGAAATCCTTTTTGACAAGAGCTTCACTTTAGTAGCAAGAGTTGTAACTATGTCTACATCATGTACATCGGTGACCTTGCGTGTTGTAGATGTCTCAAATGGTCACTGGTAAGTATTAGATGCCATGTCTTCTATTTAAGCCCATCCATGCTCAGGTAGTTTGTTCAAGAAAGCTCCACTAACAGCCACATTTAACACAGTATATAATTGCCCTAATATTCTACTGTAAAAAGTTTATATACTTGCATCCATAGTGGGTAGCCATGCTACTGGCACTTTTGAGAAGTTCTTTGAATCTTTCCCAGACTTTCAGTAAGGTCTCAAACTCTAGTTGTTTAAAAGTCCCTATTTCTAAGAATTAATTGACCATGTCTTGTTGGTGACGATGCTCCTAATTGGTAATGATTGTAGCTATTGCCTTGCTTGATCCCTAAGTGAGAAAGGAAACAACCTAAGTTTAATTGCACCATATAAAACCCCGTTAAACTTAACAGTATCACATAATTCAAGAAAAAAACCATATGTGCATTCATGTCGTCGTGCGGGACTCCATTAAATTGATTCAACTACACCATGTTAATCAATACAAGCTTCAATTTAAATTATTGGCATTCATCAGCAGTCTAACAATGTTAGTTATATGCAAGTTCATCACTAATTGAATGTATCCTTTGATTGCTCTCTTATTTGGTGGAGGTGGCAATTGCTCTTGAGGCTTTAGCGGTGTTGGTGGTGGTTGGTTATCTTCTGCCATCTCCAATGCTTGTTCCTTCCTGTTCATGCTAGAATAGAGCTAGATGTCTGTGTAGAGTCCATTCAATTTTAGGGTCAAAATTGAGGCACACGCTCTTACTCTTATGCATATAAGAAGTCTCTAAATACAAAATTTAACCCATGAAAAACAGCAATTTTATTCAAAAAAGCAAAAGGAAAATCAAAGAGAAGAGAAATAAAAAGAGAGACAAAAAAGACTGAAAAGAAATTAAAAATTAGCCTAATTGAGCAGTCCCCTGGAGTATTCAATAACACTTGTTGCCTTTCCCCTACAATGGCACCAAAATTTGTTGCAAGTCGTCACCACACCAAAATCAAATTTCAATTAAGACTAATATTGTCATGAGTACAGGTGTTTGTTCATGAGAAGGAGTTTTCTATTTATCAATTTAACTAAAGTTTTATTTGATACGCTATAAAAATGTTGTGAACATAAATTAAATAACAAGAGCGAGCACTTAGAAAGCCAAACTAATAGAATCAAGTAGTAGAGTGCCAAGTATTGAAGAAGCTAGTCCCTTGTGATGTGTTGGCTTCTAATGTACGCCAATTGATGTTAATTATTAGTTCAATTGCCTTGTTATAGGTTGCTAATCCTGAATTCTATAGGATATTTTCCTGAACTCTACTTTAACTCCAAATTTTAGCATATATTCCCAAGCCAAATGGAGTCAAGTCATTAAGTCATTTGATTAACAATGTATATCTACACTAATCCTATAGTTTCACTCTTGTTATTCCCACAAGGTTAATGGTAATAATTGTCTGTCTAGCATGTGAGTTTCACTTCTATTATTTCTTACATAGTCAAAAATTAATTATAAAGTTGATCAAATCTTATAATTACTAATCAATTTGCCAATTACAAATAATAAAAGTAAAGACAATTAAGCATTATATCAAGTAGACATGTTCCACCCAACACACTCACAAGAAACTGGTGAATAATTCAGCAACTCATGATTAATTCAACAAAAAACCAACTCAAAAATATTTATTATTCCAAGCATCATGAAAAACAATAAAAAGGTAGAAGAAACTTAGTTTAAATTTTGTGTGTTGCATGGAACAATATGTGCTCTTCAACAGTGGTATAGATTCCTCTATCTCCACCCATTCGCGTATGTGCTTAGCAAGACGATTCAATGCTTGAAAATTGCATTTCGTAGAATTTTGCACTATGTCTCTGTAGACAATTAAAATATTTGTCCAATCAAATGTTGTCATGTGTCATTTTATAGTGATAAAATATTAATAATTAATTATTTATATTTTAGGAATTAAAATAACTATAATCCCTAAAATTAAATAATAAAGAAATTAATATTTTTATTACAAATAGTATCGTCCACTTAAATCGCGACAAGTGGGCCAATCATATCACGCCACGTGTCAAGTCTTGTAAATTTAGAAGGAGAATATTGTTGATTTAGCAATTAATTTACAATCATCCGATTAATGGAAGCAATGTCAAATCAAATATTCCCGACCAATCAGACTTCGCCACGTCGCTCGTTAAATATGGCAGCTAAGCCTCCTCCACCCTTATAAATAGAGGTGACATCTACAAATCAAGGAGGACAAGAAGAGCTAAAGACAAAAAGGAAGCCAAGAAGAAGAAGAAAGGAAGACACAAATTCTCTCAAGGCACTCAAGAACATTCAAGGCGTTTTTCATCAAATTCAAAGAGTTCATCCCCAAATTCAAGACGTTCTTCGTCAAAAGTCTTCAAATTCAGCATTTGATCCAAAACCAGGGCTCCAAGCTCGAAGATTAACGTTAATTGAAGAAATCTACAAGTTTCAAGGAAGATCAAGCACAAGCCCTTTCCTTGAAGACACTTCAAATTCAAAATCACATCTTTGGAGGAAGAATCAGAGGATCAAGTTAGAGATTATACCCACAAAGCTCGTTTGATTCAAATCAAAATTGTAATTGTACAAATTTCTTGTTAATAGAAATTCAATTCAAAGGATTTTGTCCTACAGTTTCTGGCATGCCCAGTGGGACCTCTCTACCTCTCATCTCTTCTCTCAACAAAAAAAAAGCTAATCCAAGAATCTAAAATGGCTGGAGACAAAGCAAAGTCATCTAAAGCTATCGTCTTAGATGCCTCTAGAGCTGCTCCTGAAAAAGGTATTGTCACTAGGGGATGAACAAGGCAGTTGACTTACTTCGAGCCAATTGCCGTCCTCGAAGCTACTGATGAACCACATTACCCAGGCTAAGAGAGCGAAGGCAATAAGAATGGTTCATTCCCCTCTAGTCCTCGCCTAGATACCTCACCCGGCTTCAACACTGCTCCAGCAATGATGATTAGTGCCTCGAGTCTAGATGACCAAGTCGCTGCATTGACTAGATTGATTGAGGGTCTCGCCAAGCATGTGTAAGAATAAGACGCCAAAATCTCCAACTTAATGGAAAGGGTGGAACCTGCTGAGGCAAGTCAGGTCGAAGAAAAGCCTCATAAAGTTCATGATGAAGCTGAGACATCCAAGCAGCCAGACAAAGGAAAGAGGTCTGCTATTGAGGAGTTGCAACCCCTTGCAGACGGCTCCATCCCCCTCGATCAACTAAAAGATTTCATCGAAGGGGTCATTAAAACCAAACTTGAAGGGACCACCAAATCGCCCCTAACTTATGCAAAGCCTCACACGGCTCGGATTGATGGCCTGAAGATGCCAGCAAGTTATCAATCCCCCAGGTTTCAACAATTCGATGGAATGAGAAATCTAAAGCAGCATATTTCCCATTTCATCGAGACTTGCAATGACGCTAGAACCTACGGTGACTTCCTTGTTAAACAATTTGTCCGATCTCTAAAAGGAAATGCCTTTGACTAGTACACTGACTTGGAGCCAAAATCCATCGACAATTGGGAACAGCTGGAGCAAGAATTTCTCAATCGCTTCTACAGCACTAGGCGAACAGTTAGTATGATTGAACTTACTAACACCCGTCAGTGGAAAGATGAGCCTGTCATTAGATACATTAATCGCTGGAGGACTAAGAGCTTGAACTGCAAGGATAGACTTTCAGATGCCTCAGGCGTTGAAATGTGCATTCAAGGAATGCACTGGGGGTTGAAGTACATCCTACAAGGGATCCAACCTAAAACTTTTGAAGAATTGGCCACTCGTGCTCACAACATAGAGTTGAGTATGGCAGCCAACGGAGTTTATGGTCCACCAACACAAGACTCCCAGAAAGCTAAGGAGAAGCAAAAAAGGGGCAAGCTCTTCTCCAGCAAACCCGCCACTAAGGCACCACCCAAGGAGTCCATGGCGATCAAAGCACCAGCTAAGGAGTCGATGGTGGTCAAGGCAAAGCCTGCTAAACTGGCGGCAAAAGAAAGACCTGCTGAAAAGAAAGAGAGCTCGCCACTAAAGAGGCCGACCTTAGAGGAGCTGCAGGCCAAGTCATACCCTTTCTTGGACACAGATGTCCTTGGGATTTTCGATGACTTACTAAAGGCTAAACTCATCGACCTACCAGAGATGAAGCGGCTTGCAGAAGCCGGGAAGACTGATGATCCCAAGTACTACAAGTACCACCGCTTGGTCGAGCGTCCCATCCATGACTGTTTTGTATTCAAGGATAAAGTTATGGAATTGGCTCGCCAAGGAAAAATCACGTTAGAAGATGATAGTGTTAATATTAACACCATCACCTTCGATGACCAAACAAATAGAGTTGATGAGATAAGCAACTCCTCTAATGAAGTTGGCTACTTCCAAAAAAAAAAGCCAAGAGTCCGTTGAAGACTTTATGAATGTAATGGTCTTCACGGAAGAAGATTTGATGCTGGGATCCTAACCCCACAACAGACTATTGTTCGTGACAGGCTATGTCCATGAGCAAAGGATTAACAGAATCCAAGGTTGACAGTGGCTTTGCAGTCAATATATTGCCTTTGAAGACATTAATAGAATTGGAGATCCTGACTGCTGAACTTTCAAATAGCCGCCTGATGATTCAAGGATTTAACTAAGGGGGGCAGAGAGCTTTGGGCACTATAAGGATGAAGCATTTCGTAGATGATATGGAGTCAACTGTCTTGTTCCATGTCATTGATGCAAAGACGTCATACAACTTACTCCTTGAATGGCCATGGCTTCAAGAGAATGGAGTAGTCTCTTTTACCTGGCATCAATGTTTCAAGTATAGTCACAACGGTGTTGTGAAGAAAGTGTTGGGAGATTGCAAACCATTCACCAAAGCTGAATCTCACTTTGCCGATGTCAAGTATTACTTGAACAAGGTTAGAGCTCCTCAAACTAGTAGCTCCCAAAGCCAAGAAAAGCGAGAAAGCGGTCCGATAAAGAAAGAGGAGGCCAACAAGGTGCATCCAAAAAACCATCAAGGCAAAAACTCGATAATTGACGATGCTCTTAAAGGCCTGACCCTACCGCTAACCCAAATTAACAGCGAAGCTCCTGCTCCACAACCTAAAGAAGTCGTGAGGGAATGCCCAGAGGCTCAGGAGTTGAGGACTACAAAAGGCTTCGGTCCTAAGGCGTATAAACTCCTCATCAAGGCTGGATACCACCCGCAGGAGCAATCGCCATTGGGAAAACTTCCCCAAAAATCTTTAAGTCAAACTCCGCGAGCAGGGTTAGGGTATAAACAGCCCAAAGGTCCTATTCGCATTGCTATAAAAAGGGGCCACCACTAACAATGTCACAGAGGCTGACCGCTCTTCAAGAGTTGAGGGCAAGCCAGCACGGGTGACGGTCTTCAAAAGACTTGGCCCACCCAAAAAACAAAAGTGCTGAAAAGCAAAATGGGGCATCAAAAGGACACCGATGCAAGATGAAAAGCTTCGAAGCTTGATTCCTTCTCACATGCAGAGACAAACAAATTTGGTGGTATCCTGCGACAAAGTCCTTAAAGTTAAATTCCAAATAATCATCTTCACTATAGCTCAAGTAGCCGAGGATGATGATAAGGAAAGTGTGGGCTTATCCAACCACATTACACTATGCGAGGAAGGACAAGTCATCGAAGAAGATGCTGAGGTCACACCACTCCAAATGGAGGTAGGAACTAAGTCCACAATAAATGAATTGAAAGAAGTGGACCTGGGCGATAACAACGACCCCCGACCCATTTACCTTAGCACTCTGCTGACAAATGAAGAAGCTGCCATGTATACAAGGCTTCTCAAAGAGTTCAAGGTGTATTCGCTTGGTCATACAGGGAAATGCCAGGCTTAGACCCAAAAGTGGCCGTTCGTCACTTTTCTATAAAGAAAGAAATTCAGCCCGTTAAATAAGCGCAACGCCGATTCCGACCAGAGTTGCTTCCATAAATTGAAGCAGAGGTCAATAAGCTGATCGAGGTTGGATTCATTTGGGAAGTTAAATATCCCACATGGATCTCCAGCATTGTCCTGGTCAGGAAGAAGAATGGACAAATCCGGGTATGTGTTGACTTTAGAAATCTCAACGAGGCATGCCCAAAGGATGATTTCCCTCTACCCATCACCGAGCTGATGATCAACGTTAATATGGGGCATGATGCTTTTTCATTCATGGACGGATCGTCTGGGTACAACCAAATTCGCATGGCGCTAGAGGATGATTAATTAATATCCTTTCGTTCGGCCAAAGGCATATACTGCTACAAGGTGATGCCCTTCGGCCTCAAAAATGCGGGAGCCACGTACCAAAGGGCCATGCAAAAGATCTTCGATGATATGCTTCAATAGAATGTCGAATGCTACGTAGACAATCTTGTGGTCAAGTCGAAAAAGAAGCAGGACCATCTAAACGATCTTAGGAAGGTTTTCTAATGCCTCAGAAGGTACTAGCTGAAGATGAACCCATTAAAATGCGCCTTCGGGGTTGCTTCTGGCAAGTTCTTAGGTTTCATTGTCCGCCATCGGGGTATTGAGATCGAGCAGGCAAAAATCGATGTCATCTTGAAGATGCCAGAGCCTCGAAATATCCATGAACTCAAAAGCTTGCAAGGAAAATTAGCGTATATTCAGAGGTTCATCTCAAATCTCGCAGGTCGCTGTCAACCATTCAGTAGACTTATGAAAAAGGGTGTTCCATTTAAATGGGACGAACACTGCAGGAAGGCCTTCCAAAATATCAAGTCCTACCTGACAAAACCCCCGGTGTTGGTAGCCCCAGTACTTGACCATCCTTTGATCCTATATATCGCTGCACAGGAATGCTCAGTGGGAGCCCTACTCGCCCAAGAAAATGATAAAAGGAAGGAAAGCACCCTCACTACTTAAGTAGGATGATGACACCAAACGAGTTCAAGTACTTGCCAATTGAGAAAATATGTTTGGCGCTGGTCTTTGCCATTCAGAAATTAAGGCACAACTTCCAAGCCCATATAATTCGTTTGGTGTCCAAGGCTAACCCTTTAAAATATGCCATGACAAAGCCCGTTCTCTCTGACAGACTCGTAAGATGGTACCTGCAATTCCAACAATTTGAAATAGTGTATGTACCAAAAAAGGCGGTAAAAGGACAAGCATTGGTTGACTTCCTTGCAGATCATCCTATTCCAGTCGAATGGGACTTGTCTGACGACCTGCCAGACGAAGATGCTCTGATCGTCGAAATCACTCCTCCATGGAAGATGTACTTCGATGGAGTCTCCCATAGGGGCGGAGTTAACGCAGGGATCATGTTTGTGACATCAGAAGGCGAAGTCTTGCCTCACTCGTTCACCCTCACTGAAAATTGCTCCAATAATGTAGCTGAGTACCAAGCTCTGATCATCGGACTCGAGATAGCTGTGGACATCAAGCAACTCCAACTCAAGGTCTATGGTGATTCCAAGTTGGTGATCAACCAGCTGCAAGGAGAATATGAAGTCAAGAAGCCTGAATTACTTCCGTACTACAACTGCGCCACTACACTTATGGGATGGCTTGGATGTGTCACAATTCAGCATGTACCGAGAAGCGAAAACAAGCAGGCAGATGCATTAGCTAAGCTTGCCTCCGCTTTGTCCTTACCCGATGCTGAATGTCACATCCCCATACGCAAGAGATGGGTAGTGCCCCCAACACTTGAGGACAAGGAAGAAGGGGAAAAATACTCCGTGGAGATCCTCGACGTGAAAAAAGAAGATTGGCGCCAACCATTTGTAGACTATTTAAAATATGAAAAGTTGCTAGACGATCCACGTCAAAAGGTTAATATTCGACGTCGAGCAGCCCGCTTCATCTACTTCAAGGGCGTCCTGTATAGACGCTCATTTGATGGAGTATTCCTACGCTGCTTGGGCGATGATGAAACCACTCAAGCCATTAAGGAAGCACACTCCAGGATTTGTGGTGCCTACCAATCTGGACTAAAACTTCACTTCTGGATTAAAAGAATCGGATACTACTGGTCGAAAATGGTGAAAGATTGCATGGAGTACGCCCAAAGGTGCCAAGCATGCCGGTACCATGCTAACTTTATTCATCAACCACCTGAGCCATTACATCTAACAGTAGCTTCATCGCCATTCGATGCTTGAGGATTGGATATTGTTGGACCCATGACAAAGTCATCCGTTGGTCACCTTTACATCATCGCTGCTACTGATTACTTCTTGAAATGGGCAGAGGCAATCCCTCTGAAGGAAATGAAGAAAGAAAATGTTGCTAACTTTATCCGCTCCAACATTATCTACAGATATAGAGTTCCTCAGTATATCATTACCGACAATGGGAAGCCATTTGTCAATAGCACAATCGAAAATTATGTCGAAGGTTTGGATTCAAGCAAAGGAAATCATCGATGTACCAAGCTTCGGCCAACGGCCTCGCAGAAGCCTTCAACAAGACTTTGTGCAACCTGTTGAAGAAGGTGGTGTCAAAGTCAAAAAGAGACTGGCATGAAAGAATTGGAGAAGCTTTGTGGGCCTACACAAGCAACTCCTTATGCACTGGTGTACGGGATTGAAGCTGTTGTCCCCTTGGAGCAGCAAATTCCATTGCTGCGAATTGCCATGCAAGAAGGATTAACTGAGGAAGACAACGTCCGATTGCATCTTGAAGAATTGGAAGCACTTGATGAAAAAAGGCTCGATGCACAACAAAGGCTTAAGTGCTATCAAGCCCGCTTATCAAAAGCCTTCAACAAAAGGGTACGGGCCCAATCCTTTTAAGTTGGGGAATTAGTGCTAGCTGTGAGGAGGCCTATCATCATCACTCACCGTACTGGAAACAAGTTTACCTTTAAATGGGACGGACCATACGTCGTCCGAGAAGTTTATCCAAATGGTGCCTACAGAATCATCAATCAAGATGGTGTATGGGTTAGCCCCATCAATGGTAAATGCTTGAAGAAATATTATCCCTAAAAAAAAAAAAAAACTCTTTGATATGAGTATAAACTGTCTAATCAAATTTCAGAGTACTACACTCCTTAATATGAGTTTAAACTATCAGAATTGTTAAATAAAATCCTCCTTGTCACCTGAGTTTAAACTGTAAGTCACTCCTAGCCTGCAAGAGTATAAACTGTGAATGGCCTTTACTCATTGCAAGTTTAAGAAAATCTGAACTACATTATGACTTGATCCCATTTTCGGGTACGTAGGCAACTTAGACATCCTCTAAGTTCAGTCACAAATTTTCAATGGATTATGTCCTAGTGACCACTACTGAGGGCATTTGCCAAAAAAAAAAAAAAGCAGCAAAAAGTGGAGCAAAAGATCACATTTTATTAATAAAACTGGGAGTTAACAAGAGGAGTAACGTCCAGGTTCAAAAAATAAAAAAATCCTAACAAAAAGCTAATTGAAAGAGTTCAAGCCCTCTAACTCATTCTTGGCGATCACCAACTCCTCCTCAATAACGCACAAGGCCTCTGTAGCTCCCTCGTTTGAAGGCTCCATGGATTGTATGATAACTACCTCCCCATGCATCTCTCCAACCTTGGCTGCTACCTCTCGCAAGAACTCCCTCTACTGCACAAGGGATGAAGACAGTTCCTGTTGACGTTTTGTCAGAAGCGCAAGCTCTTTCTCCACACTCTTCAATTCAGCCTCAGAGCGCTCGACTTATCTAGCCCCATTGGCTTCCTCGTCTAAGGCTTCCTTAAGCCTGCTATCAGCATCTCTCAACGGACGGGCAAGGGCCTCCTTGGTAAGTGCTTCAGATGTAGCAGATCTTGCCTCGTCGTAAGCCGCGGCTCTATCAAATAAGGTCTCCAAGAACTCCTCTATGCATGAAAAGCTGGCGTGTTCAAAACGCTTCATGGATTCCAGAACTAACATAACCTCATCCTTGAGGGAGGAAATAAAGTCAAGCGAGGTACCCGTTAACCTCTCGCGAAGACTCGTCCACAACTTACGAAGAAACTCCCTCTCGTGACTCTGAAGGAATCTCTCTACGTCAAACACCGAAACTGCCACAGGAGGAGATGCTTCCTTACGCCTTTTCAAAGAGTGCACCCCATCCGGTACAACATCATCAAACACAACAGCAGATGCTACGCCGGACCCGGCAGTAGGCTTACGGCTATCGTTGAAATTCCCACCATCGCTCCCAAACACTTGCTTTTCTATCTGAAAATGGGCACACATATACAAGCGCATTAAAATTAGCCAAGTCAGAAAGGGAAAGGGATCGTCAGTTTTAGCCAATTACCTCCTTGGCAAGGACTTCAATCGACTCAAGGTCGCTAAAAGCATCGCCTTCTTTCAGGCCGCAGGGGGTAGGATCCTGTCTGGCCCTCTTCTAATGATGATCCCCGCTGCCGCTAACACTATCATCCAAAACTGACAGAGCCAGCTACTTCCCTTTAGGGGCAATCGGGGCAATGCGGTCGTAAAGGAGATCAGGGACATTGGGAGATAGAGCCGACGAGGCGGTGCACAACTTGGCTGCATGCTCTTCGAGGTAATTCCTGTGAACCGCGGTCCACCATTCTTTGTAACTCTTAGAATGAAATTTCCTTACGACCACTGGAATGTGAGGAAAACATGCCTTGACCTTTGATCCAGACAAAGTCAACAACCACCAGAAATATAGACTTTCCTCTAAGGAAGCTTCGCGCACGTCACGTGTAAGAATCCCAGGAACCTCTTGGTAAAAACCAAACTAACGGTTGAACCGATGCAGGCTATAGGGTTCAACAATAAACCGATTGCCCTGCCTTAATGAAAGGTAGCTCAAGCGGATCACAACAAAATAGACATCATGACGCTTATGGCTACTATCATCAAGGTACAAGGCATCATGCTGCTTGGTAATCATAATATCGGTCCAACTGAAAAGGTCACCTTTGTGGATCCTCCAGCGCGCCTATTGTGGATCATAGTACCTCACCCCGCCTTCACCCGAATATGTAACCATCTTCGGACTTTCGACATCCTTATGGATCAGATAATGGGTCTTAAAGAAGTGTGTGGTCCATGCGTAAACATAATAGAGCGGGAACTAGGAAAGTATCTGCGAAGGCCTCCGCGATTGTGCAACCTTACCCAAGCCTCGATAAAGGCTTGCAAGGACAGGAACCGCCAGACTTACTGCCCTCTTAGTTGGCACAACGCACGCCATCTTAAAGGTGCTCGGATGCACGAAACCAGCTTCCTCAGTAGGAGGGACGAAGACACTAAGCCAGCCAGAAACGCCACCAAATAGGTTCCCACTCTCAAATTAGCATTGACACCAAGGCATACAAAGGGCTCCTCATCCACAGCGAACTACTGCTGATGTGCATTAATCTCACCAAATGGATTGCAGGGAGACTCAGGGCAAGCTGCCTTCTTCTCTTTTCGGGTTGAAGGTGCAGCATACTTTACCCTTCTCCTACACCAGAAGTTAATCCAATCCTTGACAAAAACTGAAGAAGCCTAAGTGTCACCTGACTCGCTATTCAAAAGATGGTAAGCATGGAATAAATATTGACAAGATTGGGGAAGGTGCCTATTAGCCTGCTCATTAAGGCTCACAAGCTCCTTTGCACTCGGAACTACCTCGTCGTAGAACCTCCCATAAATTGGGAGTCCAGCCAAACTCCGTAAGTCATGCAGAGATATGGATACCTCGCCATAAGAGGTGAAGAGTGTGTTGGTGGAAGGACACCAGGCCTCATAAATTGCTCGCAAGATGTTAGAACACCAATCGTAAGTAAACACCGAGACATACACTACGTCATAAATCTGGGCTGCCTTCAAATCACGCTCACAGCGACTAAGTACGTCCTCGGCCCACTCCCAATAACCTCCAACAAATTGGAACTCCCCAGCACAGGGAAGCACATTACCCCACTTAGCCTTCCCTTCCACAATCCGGCGCCCTAAAGTTGGAAGAAGGATTGGTCTGACAACAGCATGATGATGAGATAACCGCAGGGTGTGCACCTTGGAACTTTTGCTAAAAGGCACCTCCCGAGTTCAATTGTCTACTCGATCGACAGCTTCTAGATAGGGCCAAGGCCAAGGGCGATGGAGAAGTGGAGAATAAACCTCCAAGATTGTGCTCCTCTCAAGAGAGTGACCTTCTTCATCTAGGATGGCCAAATGCTCCACGCCTGAGGGGGAAAAACTGCTCTTGAAATGCACCATAACGACAACTGCAAAGGGGTGCAAAAAAAAAAAAGGGGTCAGTTAGATTCTCACAAATAGGGAGGGGTTTCCAAAAAAAAAAAAATAAATAAATAAATAAAATAAAAAATTCAAGCCTAGGTGGTACACATGAACTAAGATCAAGCATGGTACTCGAAGGCTCAAAAATTCAAGCCTAGGTGGTACACATGGGCCAAGGTCAAGCTTGGTACTCGAAGGCCCAAAAGTTCAAGCCTACTCAGTACACGTGGGCTAAGGTCAAGCCTGATACTCGAAAACCCAAAAGTTCAAGCCTAACCGATACATGTGGGCTAAGATCAAGCTTAGTACTCGAAGGCCCAAAAATTCAAGCCTACTCGGTACACGTGGGCTAAGATCAAGTTTGGTACTCGAAGGCCTAAAAGTTCAAGCCTACTCGGTACACGTGGACCAAGCTCAAGCCTGGTACTCGAAGCCCAAAAATTCAAGCCTAGCCAGTATACGTGGGCTAAGATCAAGCCTGGTATTCGAAGGCCCAAAAATTCAAGCCTACCATTACACGTGGGCTAAGATCAAGCCTAGTACTCGAAGGCCCAGAAGCTCACACTCAAAACACGTGGGCCTAAAAATTCAAGCCTGGTACTCAAAGGCCCTTAAAAAAGGTCAAGCCTGGTACTCGAAGGCCCAAAAGTTTCAAGCCTAAGGCTGAAAGTGTTCAAGCTACACGTAAGATCAAGCTTGGTACTCGAAGGCCCAAAAGTTCAAGCCTAGCCAGTACACGTGGGCTAAGATAAAGCTTAGTACTCGAAGGCCCAAAAGTTTAAGCCTAGGTGGTATACATGGGCTAAGGTGAAGCCTGGTATCAAAGGCCCAAAAATTCAAACCTAGTGGGGCTAAGGTCAAGCCTGGTACTCGAAGATCCAAAAGTTCAAGCCTAGCCGGTATACGTGGGCTAAGATTAAACCTGGTACTCGAAGTCCCAAAAGCCTACCCGGTACGCGTGGGCTAAAGATCAAGCATGGTATTCGAAGGCCCAAAAATTCAAACCAGTACACGCGATCTAAGGTCAAGCCTGGTACTCAAAGGTGCAAAAGTTCAAGCCTACCCGGTACACGTGGGCTAAAACCAAGTCTGGTACTCGAAGGCCCAAAAGTTCAAGCCTATCCAGTACACATGGGCTAAAGACCAAGCCTGATACTTGAAGGCCCAAAAGTTCAAGCTTACCCGGTACATGTGGGCTAAAGATCAAGCCTAATACTCGAATGCCTAAAAGTTCAAGCCTACCCGATACACGTAGATTCAAGATCAAGCCTGGTACTCCAAAGCCCTTGAGTCCAAAGTCTAAATATGTTCAAATCCAAGTCTATGAGTTCAAAAGCCAAATGGGTTCAAACCCAAGATTATGAGTCCAAAGCCAACGGGTTCAAATCCAAGTCCAAAAATTTGAAAACCCAATTTCAAAGTTGTGCATGCCTTTAAAAAAAAAAAAAATGCACACACACACACACACACACAAAACTCCGCATGACCAAACATGGCCTGGCTCTTTCATCTTCGTTCTTCATCAGCCAAACATGGCCTTAAAATAATATTTAAAAAAAAGAAAAAGGGACGCCATCAGCTCTCTCCCATTTGTTTTTTTTACCCAAACTGACACCGAAATTCAACTCTCTCTCTCTCTCGCCTTCCTGCTCTCTCTCTCTCTCTCTCGTCTTCTCCCTCTCTCCCACCACCAGCCGCAGCAGCGCCGCCTCCAGCCAACGGCGATGCCAACACGTCCGCCGCGCACGGTGGCGCCTCTCCAGTGCAGCGCCGCGCGCGTGCCTCTCTAGCGCCACCTGCTCCTCCACCGCGGCTAGCGAACAGCGCCGCTCGCCACCGCAGCCCAGCGCCACCAGGACGCGGAGCGCAACCCCGCGACCAACGCACGGTGCCGCGCAGTGCGGCCGAGCGTCGCGTGCTCGCGCCGCAGCCTAGAACCACCACGACACCCAGCGCCGCTGCTGACGCAGCGCCACCACCGTCCGCGCCTCTCCAGCGCCCAACGCCACGCCACCGCCTCGCAGCCGATGCAGCGGAAGTCAGGGAGGAACGGGGTAAGGGCCTTCGAACCGCTGGCTTTGTTCCAGATTAAAAAAAAAAAAAAAAAGGGAGGGATGGTCGGTTTGTTAGCAGGATGGAGTGATTAACTTTACATTTCTATGTGTTCCGTTGCTTTACGCGTGAAGCTGTGGTTTGGAGTGTTCTGTTACTGGTGAAGTTTTGGCTTGGGAATGCATGGAGACGAAAGCCAAGCGAGCCCTATTTGTAGGCTCTTTACGCTGTAAACAGTAAGGAAACCACCGTAAATCCACTGGGAGGGTCCGTGAAGATCAATCTGAGTAATTGTGGGAGATCGCTCGTCGGACGAGCGAGGAAATGAAATCGCAGGAAATCCTCGCGAAGAAAACATTCTGCCAAAAAAACAAAAAAGAAAGAAAGAAAGAAATGGGCCGACCTGTTTTGGCCCAATAACAAAAAAGAAGAAGAGAGAGAAAATTGGGCTAGCTTGTTTAGGCCCAAACAAACAAAAAGTAATGGGTCGGCTCATTTTGGCTCAAAAAAACAAAAACCAAAAAAAAAAGAAGCAGAAAGAGAGAGAGGAATAAATAAATTAGAATTTCGAGACTTATCCACACCGAAACTAAATTTTTTGTAGACAAGTCTCGAGGGGGCATTTGTAAACAATTAAAATATTTGTCCAATCAAATGCTGTCATGTGTCATTTTATTGTGATAAAATATTAATAATTAATTATTTATATTTTAGGAATTAAAATAAATATAATCTTTAAAATTAAATAATAAAGAAATTAATATTTTTATTACAAATAGCATTGCCGCTTAAATCGCGACAAGTGGGCTAATCATATCACGCCACGTGTCAAGTCTTGTAAATTTGGAAATAGAATATTGTTGATTTAGCAATTAATTTGCAATCATCCGATTAAAGGAAGTAATGTCAAATCAAATATTGTCGACCAATCAGATTTCGCCACGTCGCTCGTTAAATATGACAACTAAACCTCATCCACTCCTATAAATAGGGGTGACATCTACAAATCAAGGAGGACAAGAAGAGCCAAAGACAAAAAGGAAGCCAAGAAGAAGAAAGGAAGACATAAATTCTCTCAAGGCATTTAAGAACATTCAAGGCGTTCTTCATCAAATTCAAAGAGTTCGTCCTCAAATTCAAGACATTCTTCGTCAAAAGTCTTCAAATTCAGCGTTTGATCCAAAACCAGGGCGCTAAGCTTGAAGATCAGCATTAATTGAAGAAATCTACAAGTTTTAAGGAAGATCAAGCACATTTTTAGAGGAAGACACTTCAAATTCAAAATCACATTTTTAGAGGAAGAATCAGAGGATCAAGTTAGAGATTGTACTCACAAAGCTCGTTTGACTCAAATCAAAATTGTAATTGTACAAATTTCTTGTTAATAGAAATTCAATTCCAAGGATTTCGTCCTACAGTCTCATGACTACAGTGCTTGATTTCACAACCGCAATGCTTTTGTCTACACTCGCAAACCCAGGCATAGCTTTGCATATCCTTTGCATCTCAACTCCTTTGATTGCAACTTTGGCTCTCACACTCACGCCCTATACCACCGAAGTCACAAACTCGATCATGGAACATTCTACCCCCTTTTTGGTGTACTCTGCACTCCCACTTCACTACTGTGACAAGGTCTTTTGCAATCACAAGCGACTCTTACAAAATTTTTGGTGCACATTGTGGTTCTTCTTGCTCTCATAACTACAGTCCTCACTCTTGTGACTGCTCACTCTCCAACCGCGAACAAAAAATTCGGTCATCTCTAAAATGTGCTATGGTTAAGCTTCACAGTTTCAATATCACTTCTTACAACCAAGAACCTTCCCTTTGTGAATGTGGACCTAGAATGTAAACCAAATATTGCATTAAGTGTAGAACATGTCCAAAATCAATCACTTAACTCCAAATCTACATTCTTCTATGTCCAAATCATCATACTTAGTATAATTTATACATGAAAATATATAATAACTATTTTAACTCACATGCATGCAAAAACTACGCCCAAAAAAGGGGTACATATATGCTATAAATTCACATGTTATCAAGAACTTATGTTAACTTACATGATGATGTATGAAAAAATATTGTCTCTGCAAAATGAGAACAAAGCTTTGAGCGATGAAATGGAGTCTTTTTAAAAGGTACAAGAAGAGTTAGAATAAGAAAATATCATGGTGACAAAGTAGCATCAAGAAGTCACTATGAAAGTTGGACAATCCGAATTGAATTTAGAAAAATTGATCACTAGTGGAGCAAAGCTTGATAAAGTTCTGAACATGGGAAAAACTCTAATAGATTGTCATGGTATTAGCTTTTCATATCAATTTATCACAAATCATTCAATCCTTGTGGAGATTAAGTTGATGAGAGAATCTATCCAGACCACTGCACCAAATGTTGCATAATGGAAGGGTAGAAGAAAAATCCAAAAGTATAAGATTTTCTATGTGTATTTGATACATGTATGGAAGCATGAATTATGATAGATGGGATATACCTAAACCCAACAATATTCTGCTTGCACAGACCATGTGAAAATGATCCAAGCGTAATGAATTAAAACACTCACAAGAAAGACAACCACAACTAACATGCTAAGTTTATAATTCATGAATCTTTCAAGGAATGCTTGGAATAACTTGATTTAGAGTGATAATTCACAAGGAATTAAGAAAATCTCAAAAGAGAATTTTATTAAATTGTAAAATCCAATGCCACAAAAAAAACCTATCATAAAATAACTAAAGCCCTTATTTGTAGTCTTTAGTAGGCTGAAAAGTATGCCTAAATTTGGCTAAAAGTAATTTGAAAAGTCTAGGTTATATTTGGAAAAGAATCCTATCTAAATTAGGAAAACTTGGGCTACAATCTATCATCTCAATTGATTCAAAATTGTGATCCATCTCGTGCTTCTTAGATCGATCACAATGTCGATGTTGCACTTTTGATTGTCGTTCCAAAAACTTGGGAAAAATCTGACTTTAATATTGCACATCTTGTGATCAATTGGCTTAGGCGTGATTGACACCAATGTTGATCCGTGTGTCATGTGATTGATCGGTTGGATATTGGATCTAATTTTTAGTAGCCCTTTCTTCATCCTGTCGATCAGTTACTACTCTGCATCAATCTAAACTCCATGTGATTGTTCCAAATTCCTTTTTGATTGATACTACTACTATCCAAAATCTATTCTCTTCCTCATTTCACGCAATGTTGATCCACAGACATTGCTTAAGCCCTATGAACTTGTCCACATTGTCAAATTCCTCTTGAAATTCCTTCACAAGCACCACCACGATTACTTCCTTGAGCTTCTTTTCCTTTGAACGCATCATACATCCTCTAGAATGTCTTGAATAACCTGGCTTCACTTAGATGTTGTCATTAGTATTGTCTCAAATTCTGACATATATTCTTTAACAACTTTTCTCTAATTAAGGATTTCATGAATGGAAGTAAGTGCTAATCCAAAACTTAAGATTGGGAAGATTGGGAACAAAAGATGATACAAAAAGGTGCAGGTCAAAAGTCTAACTTAAAATGTTACACAAAACTTATGTTAGTAGTTATTGCTCAAGACATAGGACTATAGAATGGTAGATCTAACTAATTACAAAGACTTCTCTAGACAACTTGTGACTGTTGTTGATGGCCAAAGGGGACATATTAATGGAAAATAGGTTTTGGATTCTAATGGAATGCCTAGATTAGTGAGAAATTTATATTGTGTGGACCCTAAAGATGAGAAAAACAATGAAAAGGTCACACCAGCTATTGCAACACTAATGTACTTCTAGAGTAATTAATTTGTGACATATGGATTTGATAAATTTTACTAACATATCTGATGGTTGAGTTTGAACAAAAACGGGGTGTTTGGTAAGGTAGTTTGGAGTGAAGATATGTAAAAAGTCATTGAAAATAATTACAAAGAATATGATAGCACTCCCAATGTTGTGACACAGTCACAACATGCAACACATAGACCAAAGTTTTGGACTTGGAGAGATTAGAGGCCTTGAAAAGAAAACTTGCTTGTGCCTAACTTATATTATGGCCTAAGATATTCAAAGTTTCAAAGGGCAGAGGAACAAAAATTAGAGGGAGATTTTCCTTGGAATCTATGCTTCTACTTTCCTCAAGTATGTGGATTCCTAAAGATTTATTCTACTTTCTTGTTAAGATTTCAAACACTTGGAAATCTTTGAAATCTTGTCTATAAATTTTAATATATATATATTTTTATTTTCACTACATATATCTACTCAACTGCAAATTTTTCTTTGAAATCTTGTCTATAAATTTTAATATATATATATTTTTATTTTCACTACATATATCTACTCAACTGCAAATTTTTCTTAGGCAAAACACCATGAAGAAGAAGGAAATCACAAACACCTCCTTGTAGAGGATCTCGTAGAACCCTAGAACCACCAACACCTTCATGGGAAATCGATCCAACATTGGAGGCCATTTTTGACATTAATAACCTAATGAATTAGGTAGTGCTTTACATAGGGATAGCAAAAGAAAACCCACTAGAATCAGTCTTACCAAATGTTACAACACCACCACCTGGTGCGTCCAAAATAAACACTATAATGATAGCATAATATCATGTGTACACATGTAGAAGATAACACGAATAGAAAGCAAGATAACACATGCATATATACGTGTTTTAGGGAAAAGCGCCTACGTCCATGGAGTAAAAAAGTGTGATATCAAACTTTAGGGATGATTAACTTCCTTTGTACCCAGTTGCGATTCGTCTAATGCATTGAGTCGTATAATCGTTTAAGATATGGATATCCCTCACACCGAATGAAATTATGTTGCACTTCATCTGATCTTACCTCTTTCAAGTACTGGGTCTTTCATCAGACCTATCATCCTAGTCTCTTCATGCTTGAACTTATGGCATGACTTTAGTTCCTCTTCTCTTAAGCTGGATGATGTACCATATCACCACCATGTAAGAATTGAAAAAAATCTCTAACAAACAACAACAAGATGTCTTTCAGGTAAAGGGCATATGGAAAAGCCAGATGTAGATGTTGCATCCTCCAAATAGAGCTCTACACCTGTTAGAACACTAGACAAATTTGATGAGCCAATTAAAGTTCTATTTGAAGAATTCATGGTGGCAAACTAGAAAGAGCCAATTTTCACCCCAATTGGAGACATCCAAAGAGATGGGACACATAGCTACCTCCAATGGAAGTAGGGAAATTTCACAAATGAACAGAAGAAGAGCCACAAGAAGTTTTGGAAAAGGAAAATGTTGAAGAAATTAAGCTGATCAATGCTTATAGAATAAAGTATTTAGTAGAGAAAAGTGAGAAACTTTTGAGAATTGTACTTCATTTTTTTCCCAAAAGTGATTGTGATTTTGAGTCCACATGGTTCCCAAAGTCTATGTCTGATGAGAGATAGTCAGAATTTCATTTAGTCTAATCAACATGGTGTCTAGATGCCATGCTAGCGACCTAGCCACTACTTATGCTGATCTCTTTGAAGTTGACTTTTATAAGGTAACACAGGTGTTAAATGAAAACTAGTTGATCACATGATCAACTGAATCAACTATGTTGGAATGACAAGAGTGTTGACTGGAGTTATTAGCTTTGAGCAAATAAGGAAATTAATTTGAGAAATCTTATTGTCTATCCATCTTGGGGATGGCAAAGACAAAATCCATATCTTTGAATTTATCACATCCTGCCATTACCTAGAAGATGCTCATTAGATTGAAACTCATGTTTGAAGCAATTGAAATAACATAAAATAGAGGTATTTAGGCCGACTTACTGATATTGTTCCAACATTAGCACATGCTGAATTGATGGTAGGGCAATGATCACATTGGTTTGAACCTATGGTTGCTTGCACACACTTTATTTCTCTAACATTCTTGGTCTTCTATAGAATTTTACACCATAACGTGAGAGAAATGATGTTTTCTGCTCTATTGATATTGGTGAACTAATGGTGTTCCAACCTATATAGTTGGACGTAATACTTTAGTTACAGTTAAAGGAAGTTACAACATGACAAAGCCCCAAGAATAGTCTATCTAATGCTATTTTTCATACGCAAGCTTTGGTTTAGTACAAAAACTTGATTTTAAACTTCAAATTGCTTCACTAAAGGCCCTTGTGGAAACCTTACCTATGAATCTTTTAGATGATCTCCCACCACCAACTCCACACCTAGCTCCTCACTCTTTTAAATACCTTCTGGTACCCTTTTTGTTTGTTGCTTTAGTTGTTATTGTGCAGTTCGAAGGGGGAAAATGTTATGGGAGAGATAAGGGGGGAGTTAGAAGAAGAGGCGTGGACTAACGGAGTTTCTTTAGTTGAATTAATTGATTGCATATGCCTTGGTTAAGGGGCAAACAACTTCATATTCATTAGATGTTAGGACATTTTTTGTTGCTTTCATGATTCTGTTAGTGTAGCTTTTGCTTTTCCTACAATTACTTTACATTGTTGTTGCTTTGATGGTTTATTGTTGTTAACCTTATTAGTTTAATATGTACTTCATTTTGCTTACTATTTTGTAGCTTTGTTGCTCTTTGCTACAATTGTCTTGATGTTGTACCCTTTGCTCCAATTGGAATTTATCAAATTAGATAATGAAGCAATGTTGCAACACTCACTCTTTTATGAAGGCTATCATGCTTGTACTGTATTCTAAATTTTGAAGTCTAAAGTTGAGGGGAAGTTTAGTACCACTTTGGATTTGTTTTTCTTGAAGTTTGGTTGTGTGATAAGAAATACTGTAATCAATGTTGGGGAATTTAATGAATGGAATGTTTTACTCATATTGTGCCACACAATACCAAATAGAGAGATTGTTGGCTGATTTTAGACATTGATGGGTAGGCATATGATGGGACACTTAGTTTGCCAAGTTGTTGAATGAAGATATGATCAGTTTCTTGAAGATTACATTCGGTTCCATAATTTTAGGAAGACCACAATCTTTTGAAATCATTATTCGAATAGGAATCGATTTGCAATCAAAACGAAGCCACGATTTTCGCCAACCAACCCTTCTTTTATATTGACCAAGTGAAAACCGCATTCCTTTAGATCCAAAAGCTAGTTTTATTCTGAATTTGTAAATGTTTTTTGAATCAAGAGTTTTATACACTTTTTATTTGAGGTGAATTCGAAGAAATTGTTCGAATTGTGTATGCATCAAGTCAAAAATTCAGAAGGATGAGCTAATCTTTATCATTCCTAATTTTTAGGAATGGAATATAGCATGAATCCAAAATGGTAAGGAGTTTACAATTGCTACTATAACATCATCCAGAAAATTTTGGCTGGCATTAATTTTGAATTTGGTGCAAAGCCTGCAACTCCAAGTTTGATGGACATGGGAAACTGAGTGATTTATGTATGCACGTATGTATTGATATTGATTGGAAGCTATAAGAAACATGAAGAGAGGTTGATAGATTCTAATTTGAAAGTTTAGAAAACAGTCCTTCACGAAACTTTGATTGGAACCTACACAAAAACGTGAAGAGAGATAGATGGAATTAAATTTCAAAGTTTGGAAAATAGTTCTTTAGAAAAATATTGATTGGATTAATTGTACAATAATGTGAAGAGAGCTTGATGGAATCAACTTTGAAAGTTTAGAAATTAGTCCTTCAAACATTCTGTGCTTTGGATCATTATGACTTGATGCCTAGCAAGATTTTTTGTTGAGTGATTCTTTTACAACAACTAAAGTGGTAGACACCTAGATTGAGGTTGGTCTAATGTCAGTGGAAAAAGTACATGTGGATGTACTTAGTGAATGTATCGAGGAGTTTGTCCTTGTGAAGTGAAGAATTGCTTGTCTAGCTTTTGTTTTTATAAGTTAGTGGATTGTTATTTTAGGTAGGAACAATTCAGATTTCGGATTTAGACTCTGAATTACTTGAACAAATTTCAAGTGTTGTCTTTTTACACTTCTGTTGTCTGCACTTTCATGATTCAACGTTGTTAATCTCTTAGACATATGTTACAACATCTAAATCCAGTTTCCAACAATTTTTGTACACGATTATCAACATTTAAGTCTATTGTCAATAACCCTACAACACCTTATACAAAATTATCACAATATATGCAAATAAAATTATAAAAGAGAGTTACAGTAGAAGGAAAGTGTTCTGGTGATGGATGGAGATTTGGACTCAACAATTTATTTAGAATTTGTTAGTCATATACAAAAGAATTAGAAATATCACTGATAGATTATTATGGAAACTTACCACCTCAGACTCAAATCTCAGTTTTAACTTTTTAGTTGTGCAATCCAATAAAAAAAGCTATAAAAATCATTTTAATACTTGAGTCTTTCTGCTAATACCAAATAGTAAATGGCATATTCTAAAAATGTACTAATTCACCGGTTTATCTTATAGACTTTGTCATTGTCTAAGCCACGTTTTCCTTGTTTTGTTCATGGTAATTTCTTTTGTATGTTGTTCAAGCTAATCCAGAAGTCTGGCCTAATAATTAATAAAAGATGCCTCTCTATGTTTCAAAAATGATCAATATGGACCCTACATCTAATTAATGTTTTCCACACACATATACATACTGTTGAGTATAAAGAAGATAAAATTGGCAAAGAATGAAAAACTCTAAATGAAAGATTGAGCTGGCACCTATTTTGAAGTAAAATGTTTGGTGTGTTTCTTACAAATATTGGACATAATACATAATGAGTTATTAAGCATAACTTTTTGCCCATGATTACAAAAATTCCATGTTTTGAGACGTCATTAATATTTAAATGTGCTAATTAAATATTCTATAATATATATATATGTTATTGTTAGTGATATGTCCTGTAATGCCAATAGAAATGAGAGATACCTGATGAGCATCTAGTTGTATATATACTTTCACTCAATCATTAATAAGATATTGATTTTCATATCAATCTTCTACAAAGTTTTCATTCATGTAAATCTTAATTAGTGTAAAGTATTGCATGTGCCCATGTGTTTGTGTTAAGAAGCTTTAACGTTATGAGAATGGGCACAAGGCTATCTTAGTACTCAATCATTAAAATTTGTCCGTGAGTCATGACACTCTGAAGGGCATTAAAGAGGCAATACGACTACACACCTTCTATTTGTACGATGAGTGTCATGTCATTTGGTATGAAATATTGAGAATACATGTGTGTAGATGCATTATTAAGGAATGGAGCATTTGACGAATGACTCGTAGAATGAGGCAGATGCTTGGAGTTCACTCTTGACGTCCAGTTTCATGATTGTGTTAAGTGTTTATGAACCTTAAACTTGAGACAATGTGCTGTTCCTTAGGTGCGTATGGACACGTGTGCGTTCAATAAGAAATTTGTCTCCTTATAAGTAAATAAGCTATTTGTCCTATGCAGTTAGTGTTCTATTAGATAAAAGCTTTTAGCCAAGGTAATATATGATTTGAAAGGAATTTCTGATAAGAACATTTGTCACATGAGGCAATGCGAATTGGTCATTTGACCGAGTTTGTAAGTTTAACTAAATTCATAACTCTAGTTTAGTTAGGACAAAGTAAGATAAAGGGTTTATATAAAATGTTAGTCACGATTGAAAAGGTTCACTGTGCTCCAAATCACTTCTTTTTAGTTGGGTTACAATATGAGCTGTCAGCTAAATGTTACCCATATCCTTCGAGTTATACTCGTTGCCAATTAAGAATAAACCTAGAGAGTCATACATATAAGATTTGGAGGTATTGTAAATGTTAAATTGATGGACTACACAATTTATTTAGTTGCAATTGGTTGGGATTAAATAAATTGTCATGGTACTTGTTAATGATGAGATCTTTATTTAAAAGCACAAGGGGGAATTCAATTTAATTAATAAGATTAATTAAAATTAATTAGTTGGATGCTTTTGGGCTTTAATTATTAATGGGATTAATAATTAAAGAGTTTATGAGCTGCTTTATTAATGAGTTTAATAAATAAAAGTTCATGTGTTATTTTAATTAAAAAGGGACCGTGTGGGAGGCCCTATAAAGCCCATACTCCAAACTCTTGTGTCTCAACTATTTAGAGAGGTCATGAAGAGTTCAAGACATAATTCTTAAGCCCTTAATTTTGTGCACCCCTTCAAGCAAAAGACTATAGCTCTCTAGCCACCCTCTTTGAGCACTCTTTTATCTTAAAATCTTACTAGCCTAAAGGTGTTTGCTTAGAACTTCACAAAAGAGCTTTTTGGAAGTGCAAGAAGCTTGCAAGCATCTCAATGGTGTGGACAAAGTAGAAGTTGGGATTTGAGGGCCACCACTCAAGGATCACATTTGAATTTGCTTGGAAACATTTAAAAGGTACAGCCTTAAGTTTCATCTTGTTTAATTAATAACTTCCATGTTTGGCAAAAAAAAATGGATGCCCCTCGAACATAGCCTTCATTGGGGAGTAACTTTGGGTCTCTTTTATACCACACTCCACGAGTTGTTTCAATCCATGGGGCACCTTTTTAACTTTCTTAAATTTGATGACAAAAATCCAATATGTATACCTGACAAGCTATTTATAGTTGATTTGTTTGGAATCCTGAGTTCTCATATGATCAGTTAAATCTCTTATAGTAGCTCGTGGTAGATGGTTTTTCTTTACTCTTGGTGAGGGCTCATAGATTGGTAGTTTCTATGCACTTTCATCGTTAGATTTTGTTTAGTTTTGCAACGCCAATGGTATTGTTCTATTCATTGTTGCAATATTCCTTGTTATTCATTATTGCCCTAGTTAAAATGTTTAATCTTGTGTCTTGTGATCGTTCTCTATTCAAATTTTTGCATGTGCCTTGTCATTATTAATCTCTATATTGATTGACTTAATTACTATCTTGTTACAATGTTCGTACACGCTAAGCTTGACTATTGGAGAAATATCCAAGAAAAATTCCTTCATCACAATTTTCTTACAATATTTTTATCTTTTAGAATGAAACCGCAGCATTTAGAACATAGAAGTATCCTATGTTTGGCTTCCTTCCTTTCCAAAGCTCATAAGGTGCCTTTTTAATCATATGCCTTATTTTGACCTAGTTGATGATATAACATGTGATGTTAACTACTTTGAACCACCATTTTGTGCTTAATCCCTTTGCTTAAGTAAACATAAGCTATATCTTGCAATGTCCTAGTCTTTCTCTCAGCAGCACAATTTTTTGTGGAGTTCTAAGAGAAGATATTTTGTGGATGATTTGATGTTGTTCACAAAATCAACCCAAAAAATTGATTTTTAAATTATTTATCATGATCACTTCTTGTTCTATCAATCTTTTTTGCTACACTCTCCTTTTTCAAATTGGATTTGAAGAAACAACTTTTTGGACATGTTGAATGTAAAGAATGTTAAATTTCTGTGGGATTTGTCCATAAAAATTTAAAATTTTGATCATGAAATATTATGCAGACATAGCATAAACTATAGGAACAAATCTCATCCATTTTTGTTGCAAAACACACAAAATATCAATTAAATAAGATCATACATAAAGTTGTTACCTTAGGAACCTTTCCAAGCAACTTGAACACGATTCTTAAGTCATTGCCCTCAAACCTTAACTACTAGTTTATCTACATGATTGAGATGTTTGCAACCTCCTCTTATAATTCCACAAAAATCTTTTGTGAAGCTCTAAGATAAACAACTTTGGGCTAGAGGAAATTTTTGACAGAAGAGTGCTTAAAGAGGGTGGCTCAGGGGTTGCTCTCTTTTGCCTAAAGGGGTGCACAAAATTTAGGGAATAGAATGACATCTTCAACTTTGTAAGATCTCTTTAAATCGTTGATACACTAGGGTTTGGGGTATGGACTCCATAGGCCTTCTTACATGGACTTTTCTTAATTAAAATAACCCATAGACTTTTATTTATTAATCTCATTAATAAATTAGCTCGTAAAGTCTTTAATTAATCTCATTAGTAGTTAAAGCCTAAAAGTGTCCAACTAATTTAATTTAATTAATCTCATTAATTAAATTAATTCTCCATGGTGCTTTGAATTAATGATCTCATTATTTACAAGTATTGTGACAATTTATTTAGTTCTATCTAATTGCATCTAATTAAATTATGGGACATATCAATTTAACACTTTTATTGGTTTGAAGGATATTGGTAATATCTAGTTTAGGCCCATATCGTAGCTTAATTAAGGTGAACTAAATTGAATCACAGTAAATCTTTCCAATCATGACGACTATGCCGTATAGACTGTTTACTTCACATTGTCTCAACCTAGTAAGAGTCATGGATTTAGTCAAACTCACAAACTTGGTCATATGATCAATTGGCATTTCCTCATAAGACAAATATCTCTATTGGAAACTCCTTTCCAATCATACATTGCTTGGCCAAGGGCTTCTATGTCATGAAATACCCATTGTATAGGATAAACACCTTACTTATTTACAAGGACATAAATTCATTATTGAACATACACATGCCTCTAGAATAACCTAGGTAATGGCATGTTAGGCTCATAACCCTATCTCATACTAATATAGATATTGACCCTTAATGATCTAATGACACATTGACCATCTTACGCGAAAGACAATCATGTCATCTTTGATCTAAGGTCCATATACATTTATGATTACAAAGCAAGATGTTGACAACCAAGAGTGAATTACATGTATCTGCTTTGTTTTATGAGTCATTATCCAAAGGCTCTATTGCCTAATGGCCAATCCACACACATGTTGCATGACACTCACCGTACAAATGCAAAGTGTGCAAGTCATAGAAACTCTCTAATAGCCTTTAGAGTGTCAGTGACTTGTAGACAATTTTTAGTAATTGAGCACCAAGAGAGCCTTGTGTCGATCCTTTTAATAAGGCTTCTGCACTTAAACATACGAGCACATACAATACTTTATGCTAATCAAGATTTACATGCATGAAAAATTGTCAAAGGATTTATATGAAAATCAATATTTTATTAATGTGCATGTGTGAGATATAAGAATGAAATTGGATAATGTACAAAGCGAGACCTAAAAATACTTGGGCCAAAGTTTGGGCGTAAGTACAATCGATTGCACTATGTTTGGGTCAATCAACATGGATCGGCCTCTAATGTGATTGCTATTCCAGTATACTGCCAGGTAGATCATAGACTTGTGCAATTGATTGTTCCTCACATTAATGTAAATTTAAGATACCATATTTTCAATCCCACGCTAGGTAATCAATCCAACCTCTTGTGATCATAACTTCAAAACAGCACAATGTCCATCTAGCATGTTGCGAACGATTGCACCTCGGGTCGATGGTATTTCTAGAACACTTGAGGGTTGATCCCACCTTCTTGGATCAATCCATCTTGTCTTGGATTGCATGTTCAACTTCTCTTAGACCTTCTTTGCTTAGCCTCGTCAATATTTGAGTACATGATTCACCCTTTGGCTCCTCCAATTGTTCTAAATCCTTTCAACCTTCCACTTACAAACCAAGCTTGTTAATGCTTCTTGGAATATCTATTCTTGGGTTCTAGTGATAATTCTATGTGGCAAGGCGAGGGGGTTACTGGCTTTGGTGTCCATATCACTATCTGACTTAGCAACCTTGCATTCTAAGCAAGATAGTTAAGAGTCCATTTAATGGGCATTTCAAAAAGCCCACAGGGGTGTTGGAGTTTGTCCACAATCAAGGGTAGTCAAGGTTGCTTCTTTGGATTTCCCCCTAAGGATTCTATAAGATATGAGTTCTACCAACTTGAGCACAAAAGGATTGTTGTCGATTATCAAGCACGGTTTTCCAAAAATAGAGTTCATTTGAGAAAGTGGTGTGGGTAGGACAATTGTCCTCAAGAAGGTTAGGCATGAGCAACAAGGCTACGAGCCTATATAGTGAATTCCTATTCAAAAACAACCTTTTATAACACGAGCATTGCATTAATCTGGTAGGATCTCTTGCACATTTGAAAGATATGGTTATGTCCTAAAGAATGGACAAAAACTGTTTATTATGGGAGATAATGATCAAGAAGATGATCTTTCTACCTTCAATCAAGTAATGTCAAACACGGATTGAACTAAGTGGCTGAAGGCAATATAATCTGAGATGGATTTGATGCATGTGAACCAAGTATAGACTTTAGTGGATCTACCCCAAGAAATAGCTCCCATTAGGTGCAAGTCAGTTTGCAAAAGGTATATTGGCTTGACTAATGAGGTAGAGACCTACAAGGCTAGGCCTACAGAAACAGTTGAAGGCCTACAAGGCTATAGTATAAAGGAAGGAATTAACTCTGAGTAGACCTTTTTGCCTATAGCAATGCTCATATCCATTGAGATTCTCTTTGCAATAGGTTCCCACTTAGATTGAGACAATAGACAAATGGATGTCAAAACTACTTTCCTTAATAGGTCACTTGAGGAAGTCATCTATATGGAGTAGTCACACAATTTTGAGGTCTTTAATGCATGTCATCAACACACCAAAATTAAAATTAAGTGAACTAGTATTAGATTAGCACAAGTGTATTATCCATGAGGAAGGGTATGTGTCTATCAATGTCAATAGGTTTCTATTAGTTAAGTTGCACTGTGATGAAGCGAGTGAAAATAATAGAAGAAAGAAGAACACTTTTGTAAACAAAGACACATGCTTGAAGTAGTGAAGAACCAATAATTGAAGAACCCCCAGGCCCTTGTCTTGTGTTGGTTTCTAATGTATGCCAATTTATATTAATTATCAATTTAATTGTTTTATTACAGATTGTCAATTTTAAAGTCTATAGAATATCCTTTTGAACTTTGCTACAACTTCAACTTAAGATTTTAGTGAGTTTTTCCAAGTTTAATCAAGTCAAGTGATTAATTATGTGGTTAATAATAGTTTACCTACGTTAATCCTATGGTTTAATTCTCGTAATTCCCATAGGGTTAATGATCACAATTTTACATCTAGCGCATAGGTTTCACTCTTGTTATTCTCTGCATGGCCACAAATTAATCAAGGAGTTGGCCAAATCCTCTAATTAGTATTCATAACTATAGTTGCGAACAACGAAATTAATTCTAACATTATGTGTACATATTCCACCAACCATGAACATAAGAGACTAGAAAGAAAATTAGCAACACATATTATAATTAACAAAACTCATAGCTAATATGTTCATCATTCAAACAACATGAAAATAATAAAATAAGTTGGGAAAAACTTAGTCTAGAATTCTTGAGTTGCGTGCACCAAGGAAAACTCACCAATCTTGGTGTGATTATGTTCTTCTCCTTTCCTACAATGATTGTTTCTTGTGTTTTCTAAGTGCTGGAATGATAAAAACTAGCTAGAGATTCCTTCAAAACCATGGAGAACATGTATATATATGTGCTTGAGGTTAAGGTTTGGTTAAAGGATGAGAAAAGATGAAAACAACCATTAAAATCACATCTAAGATATCTACTACATTGCAATTCACAGTCACAAACTATTAAATTGTTGTTTGGCCATCTGTCCCTGCATTTGTGAACCTTGGCAATGAGTATTACATGGCTAGCTATGTAAATCCTGCGGCTGCACCATCATGCCTCATGGTTGCAATTTCATTTCTTGTGGTTGCAACCCATCTGACACTCACAAAACAATTCCTCACAGTTGTGACTCTAGTTTCCGTAGCAACTAGCACTAATTGTGAGAATGCCCAAAATTCATTGCTCTTCATCTCCACGCTTGCAAACACATCTCTCGTACCCTCTAAATCCATGATTCACACTCAATTCAGATAAAGTAAGACAAAAGGTCTATACTGCACGGTATTCACGATCGAGAGTGTTCATTATAATCCATTCACTTCACCTTGGCTGAGCTATGATATAAGGCACAAGTTAGGTGTTACCTATACCCTTCAAGCTATGCTTATTGCCAGCCAAGGATGAACCTAGAGATTCACACACATGAGAACAATTCGATGGCTTGAGCCATTTGCAAAGTGGTGATTACAAGGTTTGAGAGGTGTTGTGGATAAGGCTTGAGAGGTCTCCTGGTGGATCTAATTTGGTTGTAATTGGATTAGACCAAATTAGAATGATTTATTCCTCATTATGTTTATTGGTGATAAGATCATTAATTAGAAATATAATGAATTTTTAATTTAATTAGTGGCATTAATTAAATTAAAAGGATAAGGTACAAAAGAATTATTTTGTAGCTATTATATTTGTTAATAATAGAGATTATTAATTGTAAACATAATAAGCATTTAATTTAATTAATGGGATTAATTAAATTGAAAGAAATAATTCAAAAGGGTATTCATTATTAATTAGATTAATAATTAAAGGTGGATGGGCTTAGGTTAATTTTAAGGTCCATGTAAAAGCCCATAGAGTCCATTCCACAAGCTCTAGGTATCTTAGTATATTAATAGGATTGTGTCTTAAAAATGAATTACTTGGAAGAGTTCTAAAAGAAAATACTATTCATGTGACCAGTAGCGGCGGGATTTCACGAAGAAGTTTGTGGAGTTTTTTTGGAAGGCCATAGTAACGACTTGTCTGTGGGGACAAACTAGAGGCTAAAACTTTATTGCAACTTGTGAATCACAGACAGAAATTTATATCCAAGTAATCATTTATGCAACTATCTTGAAGTTTATGCATTTTATGTCAAAAACGTGGACAAAGTGGGGATTTTATTTATTCTACTGCGTTCTTGGTTATTTGTGGTTAAAATTTGTAAAATTTGACATCCCACACCTACTGAAACCTAACATGTTAGTGATATTCTTCTAACGCCAATAGATAATGAGATAAATTGGAGGCATATTGTTTGTATATGTACACTTTCACAGATTAATAAAATATTGATTCCTTTTATATTAATGTTATGCTAGTATTTCTTGTATGCAAATCTTGGATGATGTAAAGCATAGCATAAACATTTAATTGCATTAAGATATCTTATTCATAAAGAGTTATGAATATCGACACAAAACTGTCTTTTTACATAATTTCTAAAATCAATTCACATGTCACAGACTCTCTAAAAGGTATTGGAGAGTCAATGCAACTTACACATCTTGTGTTTGTACAATGAACTTCATATCGTTTGGTATAAGATACTAAGAACACATATTTGTGGACACATCATTAGTATGAAATAGGATCATAAGGCCAACATGCCATTGCCTAGGTACATATGAAGGCACGCATGCGTTCCATAAGAGACTTGTATTCTTGCAAGTGTGCAAAGTGTTTGTCTTATGCTAATGACATTTCATGAAACGAAATTCCTTGGCCAAGGTTATTTGTGATCAGAGTAGAGTTTCTAATATAAGCATGAGTCTTATGAAGTAACATTGATTGTTAATATAACTTAGCTCGTGAGTTTGACTAAATTCATGGATTTTGTTTAGTTAGGACAAAGTAAGACAAAAATTGTATATTGCATAGCATTCACAATCAAGAAGGTTCATGTGATCTACTCACTTCATCTTAATTGGGCAACACTGTGGACCGTAGACTAGGTGCTATTTATATCCTTCAAACTAGACTCAGTGCCAGTTAGGGATGAACTTGGAGAGTCACACACAAAAAGATGAAATGTAGGACAAGTTGTGAATTGGTTAAGATGAGAATGGGGCATGTGAAGTATCACTAAGCAATTAATTTTATTGCATTTGGATGATGATGACTCAACAAAAGGAATCATTTATTCTAAACAATTTGTTTGATTTAATGCTAAAATATTTGAATTTTTTAAACACTTTTTAGCTTTATTTGCATAGGTGGAATAATTCATAAGAATTGAGATTAATTTATTTAGCTCTTGCATAATTATAGTTAATATTGGTGTTTTAAAGATTATGTTTTGGGTTTGGGAATTTTTATGTAATTTTGACTCAATGAAAAGGAACAAACTTAGAAGGAGTGACAATTTAGGACATAAGATTCAGTAGTAACTTTGGAAGGATGCCACGTTTTGATGGAGCATTTAATTGATCTAAAACTTTGCAAACTAAAATAAATATGAATTGGATTTCCACTAGCAAAAAAATGAGGTTGATCATAAAACAGAGCAAAAGATTACATGCAAAAGAAGCACCATGACAAAGTAGTCGTGGCCAGACGTGTGGCTGTGCACTAAGGACTCGTGACCATGAGAGAAGGTGGCATTGCCACGATAATTACAAAGCCAGACAAAAAAAACCTACTATTAGTTTTGCAAGCATGATTGGAACATCCACAATCATGACCAAAAGGCTTGCAACTACAAGAAATAGAGCAAGATGCAGTCGGGATGTGATTTTAAGGATATTTTTGTCCATTTATTTTTATTATTCAAACCCTAGCCTCCCATACATATAAATACAAGTTAATACACAAGTTTTAGAGAGTCTTTAGATAGTTTCTAGAATTTAAAACACCTAGAAAACACATGGAACACTGATTGAGGATGTGAAGAAGAAGAGATTTACACTAACATTGGAGAGCTTTCAATTTGTCTTCACAACACATGGATATTAGACTAAGTTTTACCAAGTTTTCTTGATTTGTTTTGAGTTGTTTGGATGGTGATAGAATTTGGAATGGTTTATATTATTTATATTATTAGTTGCTAATTTTCGTCTGGTCTCTTATGTTTGTGTTTGTCAAAAGATGTATGCGTGATGTTATGTTTAATTGTCTTTGTTCTTGATTATTTACAATTGGTGTTATGAATTGTAATTAGAGGATTTGGCTAGCTCTATAAATAATTTATAATATTGCAGGGAATAATAGGATTGAAAGTAGCGTGCTAGACTTCCAATTGAAAATATTAATTATGTGGGAATAATAGGAGTGCAATTGTAGGACTAGTGTGGTAAAAAATTGTTAATCATAGAATTCATAGCTTGATTAGGCTTGAGAAAACCCACTGATATTTTAAGTTAAAGCCCTATGATGGTCTGGGAGAATATCCAAGAGACTTTAAGGTTAACAATTCATAATAAAGTAATTAAATTAATAATTAACGTAATATGGCATACATTAGAATCTAACACAACACAAGGGTCTAGGCTCTTCAAATATTGGACTTTGCTAATTTGCGCTTGTGAATCTATTTTCAAAAGTGATCATCCTGTTATTATTTTTCCCATTTTCATCACCTTTAGAAAACTTGACTAATAGATGTTAGTTACATTGATAGACACCTATAGCCTTATTGTGGATACGACCCTCGTACTCAATTGATACCAATTCACATAAATTTAAATTCAGTGTGTTAACAATATGCATTAAATTTTGGCATCATTGCTGGGGAGAGCAATGAGTTCTATCAAATACTCTATGGGTTTGCTAGATTTGGCTACTGTTGGAATTTGATCTTGAGCTTGAGAGAACTTTGCATAGGTGAAGAACTCTATTCAAGCGAGAACATGAAGTAAGAATGGAAGACAACACATTACCACTACAGCCATAAGAGCATCTTCCCCCACCAAATCAAAGGGTGATAAGAGATTATGTGTAGCCGAAGATGAATACACATGATAGTTATAGTTAGGCCACTGCGAATGCCAATAATTTTGAGTTGAAGTCTACACTAATCAACATAGTACATCTAAATTAATTTGGAGGAGGCCCACATGAGGATGTAAGTAACCATCTACCTAACTTCCAAGAATTATGCGACATGGTAAAATCCAATGGAGTTTTCAAAGATGCTATTAAATTAAGATTATTTCGATTTTCTCTTAGAGATCACACAAGGCAATGACAACAATCTTTGCCCCTCGAGAGCATAGTGGCTTAATTAGACTAAGTAAGATTATGCATAGGACTAACACTTTGCTATAGAACTAATAATCTTTCTTGAGAAATTTGGAGGTGCAAGTAGGCCAATTGGCAAATGAGATGGCGATCGACCTATAAGTAGGCCATCTTCCAACTTGCACCTGTAAACAATCCAATTGAGCAAGTTAAAGCATGTTAAAGCTATAAGTATGCAGGTTGAAGAGGAAAAGAAGTTGGACGATGTCAAAGTGCCGAGAGAAAAAGGAAGAAAGCACACTACCATCAAATTCCTGTAGTTTCTATTTATGATTTATGAGCTGCCATAAGGTCCTAACTTCTAATTTGTCCACACAAACAAGGTGTTGGTTGTAAACTCTAATGTATATCTGTGAACTCCTTTGTGAAATTTTGCAACTCTTTGCGTTAGGAGAATTTCTTGAGAGAAATGCTAGCAACTATTTTCTCTTACATGCAAGTAGTGACGGTGAACAATATCTACGTGAATAGTACCACTAGGTACTGTTCATGAATTGTACTTTCTTTTGGAACACTTCAAACTGTATTATTCTCAAGACACAACCCTATATATATATATATATATATTAGGATACCTAGGGTTTGTAGAATGGATTTATGGGTTTTGACATGATTTTAAAATTAATTTAAGCCCATTCACCTTTAATTATTAATCTAATTAATAATTAAATCCCATCTGAATTATTTTTTCAATTTAATTAATCCCATTAATTAAATTAAAGGCTTATTATATTTTCAATTAATAATTCTCATTATTAACAAAAATAATAAGTATTAAAAAATTCTTTCATACCATGTCTCTTTAATTTAATTAATCTCCATTAATTAACTTAAAGGCTCATCACATTTCTAATTAATGAACTCGTCACCAACATATAAAATGAGGGATAAATTATTCCACTTTGGTCCAATCCAATTGCAATCAAATTAGTTCTACCATGAGATTTTTCAAGTTTCTTCTAGAAGATTTCTCATGCCTTGTAATCACCACTTTGCAAGTGCCTTAAGCCATCGCCATGTTTTTATGTGTGTGGCTTTCTAAGTTTATCCTTAGTTTACAATGAATATAGCTCGAAGGATATGGGTAACTCTTAACTTGTGGTTAATATCGTAGCTCATCTAAGACAAGTGAATGAATCACAATGAACCCTCTCGATCATGAATACCATGCGTTACCAACCTTTTATCTTGCTTTGTCCTAACTAAGTGAGAGCCATAGATTTAGTCAAACTCACAAACTCAGTCATATGCACCCGAGCAATGGCACTTTGGCTATAACTTTATTTCATACCAGAATAGATATCGATCCTCAGTGTCCTAATGACACATTGACCATCATGAATACAAGACAACCATATCGTCTCAGGTCTAAGGTCTATATACACTTAACATGATCACAAGTAATACATTTACATCAAAGAGTGAACTTTATGTGTTTGCTTCGTTCTGCGAGTCATTATCTAAATGCTCATTCTCCAATGATGCATCAACACACATGTATTCTTAGTATTTTATACTAAACGGCATGATGCTCATCGTACAAATGCAAGGCATGTAAGTTGTATCGACTCTTTAATGCCGCTTAGAGTGTTTATGACTTGCAAAATAATTTTAATGATTGTGTATAGCCTTATGTCCATATCCATAACCCCTTTTGAATAAAGCCTCTTAACACAATCACATAAGCAAACTTTATGCCATTTAAAATTTACATTGCTAAAAATGCTGCTAGAATATTGATAAATAATCATTAATATTTTATTAATTAGTAATAACAATATCATTTACAACCAATATCTCTCAAGTATCCCCATTGATAATTTAGCATCAAAGGGCATATCACTAACAATCTCCCACTTATACTTTAATGCCAATAACACTAATGCCAATCACTATGGTATCTATATCCATCTTCTCAAGATGGTGATCCAGAGACTTTTGTATCATTGACTAGGTGAGTGGGTCAGCAACATTATTTGCTAAAGCCATTTTTCATGTGGAAATATTGCCCCTTCTAATGATTTCTCGAATGATACGATATCGCCTCTTAATATATTTTGATTTCTAATGAAACTTTGGTTCCTTTGCTTGTGCGATTATGCCGTTATTGTCACAATGAAGTGGCAACAGCTGTTATGTTCCTAGAACCACTTGAAGCTTAGTAATAAACTTCTTACTCCAAACAACCTCCTTCGTAGTATCACATGCCACGATATACTTAGCCTTTGCGGTAGAATCTTCAATGGTACTTTGTTTGGAACTCTTCTATTGAGGGTGCAAATGTATTCAGAAGTAGATTTTCTATCATCAATGTCCGGCTGAAAATCAAAGTTAATATAGCCACCTACTTTTAGTTCTCCATCTCTATACACAAGTACCATATCTTTAGTCTTTTTGATGTACCTAAGGATATACTTGATAGCATCTCAATGCCTTTGTTAGGATTCACTAAGAACTTGCTTGTAACATTTATGGCATAGTTGATATTAGGCTTTGTACATAGCAATGGATACATTAGACTTCTAGTTGCTAAAGCATATGGAATGGTAGTCATTGATCTCCTCTTATCATCTATTTATAGGCCATAGACTTTGAGATATGGATGCCATGCCTAATTGATAGCAATCTTCTCTTATAGGCTTCCATCCTAAACCTCTTTAAGATTTTGTGTATGTATAAGGCTTGGGAGAGACCCGTCAATCTCTTTACCCTATAGTGATGCAAATTCTTAAGATATAGGTCATTTCTCCCAAGTCTTTCACAAGGAGTATACTGGATAACCATGTTTTAATCGAGGTCATCATTCCAACATCATTCGCAATGACAAGTCTATCATCTACATACAACATCAAAAAACGTTTTCTAGCTTTTAATCTATGATCCATTGAGTTACGGCCCTTGAACCTCAACCTCTAGATTATTCACATAATTTTGAATTGCATGAGCTACTTCTGCACCTCACAAAACCCCTTTGCGAAGCTCTAGTGCAAACCTTTTCAACTAGGAGCATTTTGTGACAAAAAAGAAGATGATAGAGGGTGGCTCGGTGCTTCTTTCTTTTGGCTTAAATGGGGCAAACGAACTTTTTGGGATTTTTTTGATGTGTCTTGAACTATTCAAGACTCTTACCATAGACAATAAGTTAAGGTGGATGGGCACTACAAGCCCTCCTACATAGATCTTTTTTAATTAAATAGCACATGTATTAATCCCATTAAAATCAGCCCACATCCTTTAATTATGAATCTTATTAATAATTAAAGTCCCATTTGTGTCTAATTAATTTAATTTAATTAATCTCATTAATTAAATCAAATTCTCCTTCATGCTTTTAATTAATGACCTCGTCATTAACAAGCACCATGATAATTTACTTAGTCCAATCCATTTGTAACTAAATAAATTATGTACCTAATCAATTCAACTCTCAAAACACTTCCTAATCTTATGTGTGTGACTCTCTAAGTTTATTTTTAATTGGCAACAAGCATAGCCCGAATGATATGGGCAATGTTTAGCCTATGGTGCACATCATAGCCTAATTAAGATGAAGTAACTAGATCATAAAAAACCCTTCCGATCGTGATTATTATGCCATATAAACTTTTTATTTTACTTTATCTCAATTGAGCAAAAGTCATAGATTTATTCAAACCTACAAATATGACCAATCAATGTTTCCTCATGATATAAATGTTCCTATTAAAAACTACTTTTTGATTACACGCTACTTTAGTCAAGGGCCTCTATCTCATAAAATATTAATCGCATAGGACAAATGTCTTGCTCACTTGCTAGAAGATAGATCTCCCATTAAATTTGCACATGCCCCCATATGCATTTGAGTAATGGCATGTTAGTCACATGGCCCTGTCTCGTACTGAGATAGATATTGGCCCTTAATGCACTAGTGATTCATTTAACTATCATGCATACAAGACAACTATATCGTCTCAAGTCTAAGGTCCACGAACACTTAGTACAATCACAAAGCATGACATTGACGGCTAAGAGTGAATTCCATGCATTTGCTTCATTCTATGAGTCAATGTCTAAATGTTCTATTCATTAATGGTGTATCCACTTACAAGTATTCTCAATACATAGAGCTGAACTCCATGATACTCACCGTACTAGTACTAGTTTTGCAACTCGTATTGACTCTCTAATACTCCTTTAGAGTGTCTATGACTCACGGACTAATTTTAGTGATTGAGTGCCAAGCAAGCTTTATGTTAATATTCATAACCTTTTATGAATAAGGCTTGTCAACTCAACACAAATGGACACAAGCAATACTTTACACCAATCAAGATTCACATGCATGATAAGACATGCCACAATATTGATATGAAAATCAATATTTTATTAATTAATTGCAGAAAGTACACATTCAACTAAATGCCCCTTTAATATCTTTCATTTTCTATTAGCATTAGAGGACATATCACTAATACATACAACACAAGAAATGTTATTTCGCTTCAACTAGCCTTCTTATAGGTGTAGGGCTCATCTTCATTCTTGATGAAGTCAAACAATTTCACTACACATAACCATATCTTTGAGATACCTAAGAGATTCTATCCGATGTTCACATCTATTGCATCTCAAAAGGTTCCATTTCGTTTTCAAATTCCATGAACACTATAGTTCTATCAGCACTACTTTCTCGAATGAACTCTTCTTTGAGAAAATGTGCATGATACCCAATGACAATCCAATTGTCCTCAACTATGTAGAACTCATATCCCATAAAATCTTTAGGATATTTGACAAAGTGGCCTATAACAGCCCTTGCCTCTAACTTTTCTATCTTAATCTTCCTAAGATAAGCCGAACATCCCCAGATCCTTAAGTGCTTAAGGCCTGATTTCCTTCCATACCACACCTCATGTAGGGTGGAGAGAGTAGACTTAAAGGGTGTCCCATTCAAAACATATGCTGTGGTGAGTAGGATATGCCCCCATAAAGATATGTGTAGATTAGTGAAGCTCATTAGGGATCAAACCATATCCAATGGAGTTAGATTCCTATGTTTAGCTACACTATTAACTTGGGGAGTTGCCGAGGGTGTTAACTATGGTACAATACCGTGCTCCTTAAGGAACTCAATAAATGCAGCACTCATATACTCCCCTTCATGCTCGAATCGTAGCACTTTGATATGTTTTCCAATTGTTTCTCTACTTATGCCTTGAATTCCTTGAAGTTTTCAAAGGATTCATATCTGTATTTCATTAAGTACATGTAATTATAATGTTAGTAGTCATCAGTAAAGGTAGTGAAGTATAGAAATTCACCTTTGTCATTTATTAAATGGCCCACAAATGTCAATATAGACTAACTTCAATACCTTAGCAGCCCTTTCAACATGTCCATCAAATTAATTTTTAGCCATCTTGCCTAGGATGTAAGGTTTGTAAGTTGGGTAGGGTTCCTCTCCAAATGGGGCAATAAGCCCATCTTTCTCCAACTTACTAATCCTTGTATCCCTAGCATTACTAAGTTTAAGGTGCCGCAAGTACTTGGGATTTAAACCATCCCTTAGACATTTGTTTGAAGAGGTACTCATCATTGGCCTATCATCCAAATTCAAGTAGCACAAGTCATTTAGCAATGAAGTAGTGCCAACTAATTTATTATAATAACAAATTTGGTAACTATTGTCCCAATGAGAATTCATAACCCTATTTCACCATTAGAGATATAAAGGCTATATTCTTAAGCCCATTTGGTAACAAAAGACATCTCTAGGTCCAAAATGTGACCAGAACAACTTGACTAAAGTAGTATCCATGGTGGAAGTTGTAACTGCCCCATTGTCAACCCTAATTTGCACTTCTTGCTTCTCAAGCAATCTAATATTTTCTAAATCTTGATTTGAAGTACAAATGTAGGACGTAGCACCCGAATCCAGGATCCACGATGTAGAGAACACATCAATGGAATATGAGACATTTCACAAACAAAGAGTTCCAAGTGTCTAACACCATCCCCATGACCATTGAGCATCTAGTGCAATTCCTCTTCTAATGCAATCCAATGCCCCTCCTTGTTGCATTGAAAACGCTTTACTTTACTAACATCAGCATAGATTTCATGCCCCTCCTACTTACTTTGGGACTTACAGGCTTCATTCCCTTGGTCTTATTCTCCTTAGTCTCACTAACTGAGAAGCCAGACCCTTTAAGGACAATGCCTCTTCCATGCATTAGGATGCTAGAATTCAAAATATCACTGACTCTCTCAAGACTGAAAACTCTTCACAAATCTTGAAACTAGTTAACCATCTTGTCTTTAGTCAACATTAAGGTCTCAATCATTATTAATTTTGAGAAGGCATGCATTATTCGACATAATAACAAACTGCAAAAAAATGGGCAAGACTTGTTAGTTTTGTTGTTATATATGTTACCGTTATGATTATGCACTTTAAATCGAAATGACCTCCTACTAGATTTTTCAAATCCAACATCCCTCAAGTAGAAAACAAAAATTCCAATAGTAAAATTTCCTTAGAGGGGATTGGGGTCTTCATTAGACATAACACACCTCACATAAAGTCATGGCACGTTAGGCTTAATGAGTGGCAATTCTTGCCAATGCATTTTATGTATGGTCCAATATTTCCTTTAGCCCACAGCCCAACAATGCCTCACATAATTGGGTCTTCGCATGTTGGATTTGTTTAAGTTACACCCACAGACTAACAACTCACAGAAGTTGAACTCCGCCTATGGCTAATTGCTCTTAAGTGCAGAGTATCATTTAGATGTTGCATCTAATACACCCAAAGTCATAAATGTACCATCGCAATGTGACTCTACTAATGTAATGATATTACACACTAAGGCTACACGTAGACCTCCAAGCTCAGTGGAGGGCCATGACAAACACTTTGCCGTTATAACTTAATATTTATTTGAGAAAGTTTTATGGTCCATTTAGAGTAGGTTTCACTTTGCACATTATCTGTTTTCATTTTCTTATACATCCAACACAAACGATATGCAAAAATAAAAGTGGAGGATTGTGGACTTTTAGATTCAACCCGAGCCAAGGTCGGATCATACACAAGTGCATGAATCCTAAACCCTACACTATTGGCCTCCACATGAACATCAACTCTTGATGTCTTCTATAATTTTCAAATACACAAAGCATACCACCAAGAATCTTATTCTACGTAATCTAAAATATACTAACCTTATGCCTTTACTACTCATGAAAATATTTTAATTATTTAACCATAGAAAACAAAAAATGAAAGTAGGAGCATTCATCTACAAGTATCCTAAATCCATAATCCAATCACAACATCCATCCAAACAATTATACATCACAAATATAATTAAATAATTTCATTTAATAATAATTTCCATGTCCTACGCATCTCATGCATTAGTTTTCTTCCCTTAAAAAACAATTCTTGGACAAAAAAATTTAAAAAGGAAATACTATGTAGATATCATTTGCGGTCATAGGAATGAGCACTGTGGTTGCAAGCTGCCCTTTTATGACCATGAAGGTTGACTGCAATAGAAGCCTTAGGATTCATTGCAGCATCTCTCGCATTTGCAAGATAGCCCATCATGACCGCAGGAGAAGGTGCCACTATTACGAAATAGACCAAAAGTGTTCATGCAACCTCACGGTGATGGTGTGCCTGCATAAGCAAATGTTGCAACTAGGTGAACTCTTCCCATGATTGCGACTATGAGCTATGGAACACTATAGAAAATCTGCAGGTTGTAGTTTTCTATTTGAACTTGTTTCTTTTCAGTTCTTCTTGATTTCAATCACTTCCAAAACATTTTTGAAAGGTTATTCACGCATCATATACATGTTTAAGAAATTTAAACACAAAAGCTAACACAAAACATGGATCAATCATTGAGCACTATGGTTTTGAAAGAAATATGGTGGCTTTGATACCACTATTGGATTTCATTAGGGTTTGACAGAAAAATTAAAACTCTATCACATGAAATCATCATGCACATGTAGCGTAATACAATGGAACAAACCCTATCTTATTTATCTTAAACCACACAAGATATTAAATAAATAGGAGGATGAACAAAAAATGTACCTTTAAAACATTTCCAAGCCTTTTGTGCATGATTCTCAGAGTTGTGTACTAAAAACCTCGACCTTTAGATTGTCCCCACAATTGAGATGCTACCAATCTCCTCCTACAATTTCACAAAACTCTTTTGTGAGCTCTAACACAAACAACTTTAGGTTATGAGGATTTTATGACAAAAGAGTGCTCAAAGAGGGTGGTTAGGAGTTACACTCTTTTGATAGGTTGGGACCACCAGAACTAGGGCTTGTTGTGGATGTCTTGAACTCCTTAAGACCCCTTTATATAGTTAAGGCACACTAGGGTTTAGGTATGGGCTCCATAGGCCTTCCTACTTGGACCCTTTTCAATTAAATGACCATGGACTTCTATTTATTAATCTAATTAATAAAACAACACACAAGCTCTTTTATTTATTAATCTCATTAACAAGTAAAGCCCAAATGTGTCAAACTAATTTAATTTACTTGATCTAATTAATTAAATTAAATTACATATTGTACTTCTAAGTAATGATTTCATCATTAACAAGCACCATGTCAATTTATTTAATACAATCTAATTGCAATTAAATAAATTAAGCAACCCCCCAATCTAATATTCACAATACATTGCAATCTTATGTATGTGACTCTTTATGTTCATTCTTAATTGACAACGAAGATATAGCTACAAGGACATGAGTAACGTCTGTAGATTGCGGCCCAAATCATAGCCCAATTAAGATGAAATGATTTGCATCACAATGAACATTTCCAATCGTGACTACCATGTCGTATGGACCTTTTTCTTACTTTATCCCAACTAAGCAAGAGCTATGAATTTAGTCAAACTCATATACTTGGTTGTATAACTAATTGGCATTTCCTCATAGGACAAATGTTCCTATTGATAACTCCTTTTCGATCACACGTTGCCTTAGCCTCAGGCTTCTATCTCACAAAACACTAACTACAAAGGACAAATGTCTTGTTCACTTTCAAGGAGACAAATCCCTTAGTAAATGCAGACATGACTCCATACCCCCTTGGGAAATAGCACGCTGTGCTTATGACCCTATCTCATTCCAAGATTGATATTGTCCTTTAATGCCTTAGTGACACATTAATCGTCATGAGCACAAGACAACCATGTCGTCTTACGTCTAAGATCCATGAACTCTTAACATGATCACGAAGTAGGATGTTGATAGCTATAAGTGAACTCCATACATTTGCTTCATTCTGCAAGTCATTGTCTGAATGCTGCATTCGCCAATAGTGCATCCACATATATTTATTCTCAATATCTTATTCCAAACAGCATGGAAGTTACCATATAAATACAAGATGTGCAAGTACCGACTCTCTAATGTCCTTTGGAGTATTTATGACTAGCAGATAGGTTTTAGTGATTGGGTACTAAGAGAGGTTGTGTCCATATTCATAACTCCTTATGAATTAAGTTTCTTAACTCAAATATATGGGCATATGCAATACTTTATGCCAATAAAGATTTACATGCATGAAAACTTGCCACAATACTGATACAAAAATCATTATTTTTATTAGCTACTAAGTAAAAGTACATATACAATCAAATGCACCTCTAGTATCCCTCAATTTCTATTGGTGTTAGAGAGCATGTCACTAAAAACAATTTCTTGGGATTTAAACCCTTTCCAGCACATTTGTTTGTTATAGCATTCATCACATGCTTGACATTCAAATTCAAGTAGTGCAAGTCATTTACCAACGAGGCAGTGCCAACCAATTAATTATGATAATAAATTTGGTATTTACTATCTTTAGAAGAAAATTCATAACCTTCTTTTACAAATAATGGTATAGAGACAATATTCTTTAGTCTGCTCAATAATAAGAGACAATCTCCTAAGCCTAAAATATGACTGCATAATAACTTAAGTGAGGTAGTAGTAATAGCAGTGGCTGCAAGACTTGCCCCACTACCAACTCTAGTCATTACTTCTTGCTTTTGAAGTGATCTACTCTTGGCTAAATCTTAATCCAAGGTGTAGATATGGAAAGAGGTGCCATAATCCAAGATACAAAAGTTAGAGAACACACCAATGGAACAAGATGTTTCATCAATATAAAGTTCCATGCCTTCTTTACCATCTTCCAAGCAATCAAGGCACCTAGCGCAATTCCTTCTACAATGCTCCTCTTTGTTGCATTGGAAATTCTTTCCTTTGCCAACATAAGCATTAGAAGCCACACCCCTCCTAGTAGCCTTGAAAACACTAGGTTTCCTTTTTTGGTTCTTACCCTTGTTAGTCTCACTAATTGAAGGACTCGACACCTTAAGGACAACTTCCTTTCTAATGCTTGGGATAACAACATCCAGTATCCCACCGATTCCTTAAGGAATGAGAACTCGTCTCAAACCTCAAAGCCATTCAACTGTCTTAGTGCCAATAAGCATGATGATCTCAACAACAATAATTATGAGAGTGAATATCATCATATAAGAATAATGTTGCTACAAAGAAATGAGCAAGATTATTAGTTTAGTTGTTAACGTTGTTAGCTAATGATTTTGAACTTAAATCATACAGCCTCCCACTAGATTTTTTGAATTGTGCACTCCCTCAAGCAGGAAATGGAAATCTGATTAGAAAAATTTTCTAGTGGGTGATTGGAGTCTTTATTGGGCATAGATTACCTCACACACGTAGTTCTTTATTAGGCATAGCATACCTTTCACATGTTGGAGTCTTTATGGGCATAGCATTCCTCTCACATATTGAAGTCTTTATTGGGCATTGCATACCTCACACATATAATTCTTGGCATGATAAACCCAATAAGTGACAGCTCTTGCTGGCGCATCTTATGTTACACTTTAGCCCATGATCCAATCAAACCTCACATATACTGTTTTTGGCATTGCAGATCTATTTTAGTCACACCCACTAACTAACTACTTGTCAAATTTGTACACCCACTGGTGGCCATCAAGATCTTATGGTGAAGTATCCTTTGAATATTGCATCCAATGCAATTGAAGCTCTAAATGTGCCATCACAATGTGACCCTACTACAAGTGTGATGACATCACATGTTAAGACTATGCCTCAGTGGAAGGCCACAATGAAACAATTTCACCATTATAACTTAATATTATGGAGGAAGTTTTCGGTCCCTGTATTATCTTTCACTTTGCACCTTAGCCATTTTATACACACATATCTCATATATCCAGTAAAACATAAGACAAAAATAACATGGATGAATAAGGACTTTCTACATCTAATTGGAGCTAATAATTTCTTTGTTGGTCTTCGACCCTTTCCTCTGAATGACCGCCAACTCTTTGTCGATATACTTTTGCATGTATATAAAAGTTTCAAAAATATGTTTATCTAATTTTCAAATGAAGAACTACCATAAATCATAAAATGACTATATCTAGAAATGTTTACATAAAGAAAAGCGGTAGCTCTAATGCCACTGTTAGGTTTCACCAAGTACAGAATGCAAAATATTTCAAATATAATCACAAAATGATAAGAGAACAAAGCAAAATATGAAATCCCAACTTAGTCTACTTTTCTTCGCATAAAACACATAAATATAAGTTCTAGAATAGTTGCATGGATGATTACTTCAAATTAAATTCCCTATGATCCATGAGTCATGATAAGGTCCTATCCTCTAGTTTATTCACACAAACAGGATGTTGGCTATGGCTTTCCGATAAATCTTTATAAACCCCTTTGTAAAATTCTACAACTCCTTGCACTTGGGAAATTTTTTTAAGAGAGAAGGCTAGCAACTATTTTCTCTCATGCACAAATGGTGAAGGCAAATAGTGACATTGGATACTGTTAACGTGAATAGTATTTTCTTTTGGAACTCTTCTAAGTGTGCCATTCTTAAGGCACAATTTTATACATATACTAAGATACCTAGGACTTATGGAATGGGTTCTATAGGCTTTCACATAGACCTTAAAATTAATTCAAGCCCATTCATTCTTTATTATTATTTTAATTAATAACTAAAGCCCAATTGAATTTCTCCCTTCAATTTAATCAATTCTATTAATTAAATTAATGGCCTATTGTGTTTCCAATTAATAATCTACATTATTAACAAACATAATCGGTTGTTCTTCGCTCGGTTCGCGCCCTTGGAATTTTCGGATTCGGGTTCGATTCCACCGTTGTTTTGTCGTGATCTTGATCACGTCAGTTTGGTATCAGAGCGAACTTGTGTCAAATTCTAATTCGATACATGGTCTGGAGTTTCAAAAAAAAAGGGAAAAATCACCGCGGCCACACTGGCTGAAAATCGTAGCCGAATCTGCCACCGTCTCAATCGATTTCTGGCCGCAAACCCCACCCAGTGTGACGCCACCACGAGCCCGTCCGATTTTGACCCGAATTGCCACCGGAGGAGGAGCGAATCGGCCGCAATCCGCCGCGAACCGCCTCCAAGTTTCCCCAGCGAAAATCGCACAATTCCGCCCAATTTCACCGCCCATCACCACCATTGAGGACTGCCCAGGGCTTGCCAACGCCTGGGCAGTCGACGCTAGCTGCTTCCGCAGATGTACGCCAACAAAATCAGCCTTTTCGCCTCTGCTTGCCAAAAGGAAACAAAAAAATTGTTGGGCCGAGGCAAGGAATTAGGCCAAGGATTGATTTTGCTTGGGCCAGAGACTTGCAAACTCGGGCTAGGCTAGGGTAGGAAAAAAAAAATCAGTTGGGCTGGAGTTGATTAGGCTGAAAACTGTTTTGGGCTAGACTGCCGCTGGGCCAGAGGCGCATTTTGGGCCGACGAGATTGGGCTGGACCAGGAGCTGCTGCTGGGCTGGACCGTCTGCGCTGACGTGGTGAGGCCGTGTTTGGTTACAGTTTCTATTCCACTTAAGGGCCTGTTTGGCTGCAGAATTTCTGTTTCCACTTAAGGGCCTATTTGGTTGCTGACTTTTTTTAAAAAAAAAGAGAGGTAAAAAAAAAGGAGGCTGAACAAAAAAAAAAAAGGAGATGCCAAAAAAAAAAGAGTGAGGAATTTTATTTTATTTATTTATTTTAATCCTTGTAGGAGTTGTATTTGGAGATATTACAGATTGAGATACTTGCTTATCTCATATTCTTTTTATTGTAGTCCTATATCCATCATACCGAGTGCTTGTATTTATTATGTTGCTTGAATTATTAAGACCATTTTGGAATCACACGAGAAGGGCATGAGAAATTGAAATTTGTGAGGATTAGATTGAGTGTATGTGATACACGAGTGGAGGTAAGAAACGAGTGTCAGAGAGCTTTCACCTGAGAGGAGTGAGAGTAACGAGGTTGGTGAGGACTTTTATTACTAACCGTTATCTTCTATTATTGTTTCTTTGTACCCCAATTATCGTGATGGCCAGCCAGTATTCAGAACAGGGTAATAGCCCTGACGAGACTAAATTCTTATTCGAATCCCTCACTGGTGAATTGAGGAAGCTCATCAGGAGCGTGGAGGGTATGCAGGACAGGATGACAGATGTGCAAGATCGATTAGAGCACGTAGAAGCGTCCCAAGCTGAAACCCTAGGAAGAGATGGTTCACTGTCTAGGCCACCTGGACCCAGAGGTAGCCCCGTGCCAGGCTGAGCTCGGACTAGGGACAGGCATGGGTATCATGTCATACCTATGAGGCACGATCAGCATGATTATGAGAAGGAATATGGATCGAATGTAGATCAGTACAACGAGACATCCAAGGTATCAAGTTCTTATAATGAAAGTCAATTTTGGGTGTGTTTTAATTGCTTTCAGCGTGGGCATAGCATGAGTGAATATCGAAACAAGGAAGTTGATGCTCATATTGGCATTAGCAAAGTTATGGGAGAGAAGAAAAGTCTAACTATAAAGATGCTGTCTTTGACTGAAGTAAGGACTACAGAGAAGATACCACCGGAGGAAGTACAACATGAAGATAATGGCAGTGTTAGCACACGTCTGGGAATTGAGGAGAAAAGTGAACGAAAAGAAATAACAGAACTAGTAGAAGCTGAAAAGGATTAGAGTCGAGATGGAAGAAGCCATAGAAGTTAAAGTGACAGTTGAAGACGGCCACAAGAATGAAGAACAAGCCAAGGATTGGGAGATTAAATTTCTACATAGTCACGTGTATGTTGATCCATTTGACCCTTTAGCAGATGCTTTGTCCAATTATACTGCACAAGAGTGGAAGATAGTTTTATCTGCAGAGATTACATATGCATATCTGGATAAGTCGTTAGTGCCTTTTTATATACCTTTATATGGTTTGTTGCTGATATTTCTGTGTTGGACTAATGGAAAGTGAAGCTGAAATTTCAGCGATGCAATGAAGAGTTAAGGAACTTCCAGAGATTCGTGTTTGATCCAAGAGGACACAAATTCAAATTGAGGACAATTCGCCTTCAAGAGGAGGGGTATGACGCAATCCAAGGACCCGACGAAATTTATTTTAGTATTTATTAATTTTTAGTTTATTTGTTAATGGGCCATATGGGCATTTAGGTTAGAGTCTGATAGTATTTAGTATAAATAGCAGTTTGTTATTCAGTTGAAACAGAATATGTAGATCGAGTTTTTAATCAATTCAGGTTTCTTCTCAATTCCCTGAAATTGTGCCTTTCAATTTCTCGTGAATTCCTATCAAATCGAGTCATGCCGGAGTTGTCCGTATGATTCATAACGTATCAATCAGTATTCAGTGTGCTGATTGTGGTCGTTTCTATCGGGTTCAATCCAATCCTACCACGTTGGGTTGGCGTTCTTCGCTCGGTTCATGCTCCTGGGATTTTCAGATTTGGGTTCGATTACAATGTTGTATCTGACACAATCTTTAATCACGTCACCAACCGAGTAAGAACCATGGATTTATTCAAACTCACAAACACGGTCATATGTTCAATGGATGTTTCCTTGTGAGAACAATGTTTTCATCAAAAACTCATTTCCAATTACACATCATCTTGGTCTAGAATTTCCATCTCATAGACCATCAACTACATAGGATAAATGCCTTGCTCACTTGCAAGGAGACAAATCTTGTATTGAATGTGCACATGCCTCCATACACACCTAGCAATGGCACTTTGGGTTCATGACCTTATCTCATACCAGAACAAATATTGGTTTTTAAGGCCTAAACAACATGTTGACCGTCGTGCATATAAGAATCCGCGTCACCTTTAGTCTAAAGTCCATGGGTATACTTAACATGATCACAAAGCAAGATATTGACAGCAAAGACTGAACGCCATGTATTTACTTTATTCTGTAAGTTATTGTCAGAGTGCTCATTCTTAAATGACACATCCACACAGATGTATTTTTAGTATCTCATATTGAACGGCATGATATTTACCATACAAATACAAGGTATGTAAGTCGTACAAACTATCTAAGCTGTTTAGAGTATTTGTGACTTGTGGACTTGTTTTAGTGATCGTGTACTAAAATAGCCTTGTGTCATATTCATAACCTCTTGTGAATAAGACCTCTTAATGCGATCTTATAGGCACATGCAATACTTTATGCCCTTTAAAATTTGCATGCATAACAATACTACCATAATATCCTTCAAGTATCCCTCATTGATAATTCAATGTCGAGGGCATATCACTAACATGTACTAGTGAAGGAAAGTGATTTCATAGTGCGTATAGACTTTGTTGTCTTAGATATGGAGGGTGAGAGGGAGACTTCTCTTATGTTAGGCCGTTCGCACTTAGCTACCACAAAAGAATTGATATATATTGAGAAAGCTTAACTTTACACATTGGCCCTAATAAGGTAACCTTTTCATGTACTCTGTACCTTCCACTAATCCCACACAATAGGTATAGGAAAATGTTGCAATGTTAAGTATGTTTGATGTCTCTAATAATGGTCCAAGTAATGTGTTTGTTGCAAAGGAATGCAACATGAAGCAAAGAAAAGGCAACCAAGCGAGTGTAGGGGCAAGGTTGAAGGAGCTATAATGACTAGTGTATACAAAGGAAGAGCAAGTAAGCATGAAAAGAGAAAAGGGGGAAAAGAAGAGCAAGAAAGAAAGAGATTGTTGCAGCTCATGGAGAGTTGAAGATCCCCCAAGTTTTCATTCATTTGACTTAGCCACGAGGATGTTAGTTTGTGGATTTTATATATAGCACTTCTTGGGAGATAACATAAGCTTTTTATTTGCTTTTAGTGTTTTGGTTTGTTTTTGTTTCTAGTGAGTTTGGTGGTTGATGTAGGGCATCATTACACCAAAATTAAATTTATAATGAAACTAGTACCATGGTGAGTATGGACATAGTCCCACAAGGAGAGGTTTTGTGCCTATTGGTTTACTAAGTTCTTATTCTTTAGGCCTCAAAAAGGTGGTGAAAAGTAAATTAACTAAATAAAAGCAAGCACTTAAAACAAAGTACACAAGACAAAAGTGATGCAGTACTAGTAATTGAAGTGTCTAGCCACTTATATTGTGTTGGTTTCTTATGTATGCCAAATTATATTAATTATTAGTTTAATTACACTGGTTATAGATTTTTAAAGTCTAGAGGATATTCTCTTAAACTCCTTTAGATCTTTGACTCAAGATTCTCGTGGGGTTTTCCAAGCTAAATCAAGTCAAGAGATCAAGTTTAGTGGTTAACAATGATTACTTGCATTAATTCCATGATTTTACTCCCATTATTTTTATAGAATTAATACTCACAAATTGTATGTATAGCACATAAGTTCCACTTTCGTTACTTCTCGCATAGCCACCAATTAATTAGCGGATCCCCCAATTATTATTCAAAGTAACAATTGGAAGTAACCATACAAGGACAATCAATGACAACTGATGCAGACATCATTCACCAAACATGAACATAAGCGACTAGAAAAAAATTTAGAAACTCATATTATATTCATGCAAAACCAATCATCATCTAAAAAATTATGAAAATAATAACAAAAGTCCAGCAAAACTTAGTCCATATGCTCTATGTTACGTGGGGGAATGAACTCTCTTCAACTCTTAATGTGAATTCCTCCTTCTCCAATCTCCCAATCTTGAGTTTTAAGTTTTTAGAAAAGTAAACTAAATCTAACCCCATCTCCAAGACATGGATAACATGCATTTATGCTTAAATAGTACTTAGGGTTCATGTATGAGTGAGAAAAGAAGAAAAACCCAAAAAAATCATACATGATCCCAAGTTGTAGTGATGTCACTCCATCCTCCATTGTCGCGAATATCAACTTCGCTCTCGAAAAACCTCTTTTCACTCTCGCAACAGGACAACAACCATTGCATCCGTAGCAGCAAGACTTAGATCCATGGTTGCAACTCCTCGTTCCACCCTCACAAACCATTGCATCAACAGTAGCAAGACTTAGAGCCATAGTTGCAACTCCTCTTTCCACCCTCACAAACCTAGACTATGAAAATTCTAGAATGTGCTACGGTTTACCTCGCGCTTGTGACTTTGGCTTCCATGCTTGTAGATGTCTCATCCATGATTGTGAAGCTAACCTATAGACATTAAATTTCATTTTACTGTATAAAATATCCAAAAATAATAATTAACTCTGTATCTACACTTTTTCATATCAAATTAATCATATTTAATATTTTTCAAGCATGAGAGCATATTTTCTCTATTTTGACTCACATGCATGCATAAATTAAACATAAGTGGTTGCGTGGGAAATATTATCTTGTGTTCTAATTGGTGTAGGTTGAGGAGGAAAGAGGATTCACTACTTGTGCATGCTTGAGCTGGTATTTGAAGGAGAAGATTTGAGGAATGTCACCAAACCAACCAAGTTGTGTCTTTCCTTGTTGACTTGTTTTAACATTATGATCATATTTGTGAAATAGGCAACAAAATAATCGTGAGGAAGGGCAACCATGCATGTTGGAATGATGTGGAGGATCGTATGTGAATAGTGTGTTTTTGTTGGGATTTGTCCATAACAAGCAATACTTTTACATTCAAAAATGTCATGCATTCATAGTGGAAGCTAATGTGACAAATCCCACCCGTTTTGATACAAAACATGCAAGAAATCATAATATAAAGTAAAGGTGTGGACTTTTTACCTCTTGGAATGTTTCCAACGGCCTGTGCCCTTGAGTCGTGGCCCTTGAACCCTTGCCTTTAGTTCATTCACATGATTAGGATGATCACAAGCTCCTTCACTCCACATAACACCATTTGTGAAGTTCTAACTAAAACTATTTGGGCAAGAAGGATTTCAGGACAGGAGAGAACTTGGAGAGGGTGGTTAGGGAGGTTTTGTTGTTTTTTCTCTCTCTGTCTCGCTTGATTGAGGGGTTGCATGAAAATTTGACCAAAGAGTGTGTTTGGAACTCTTCAAACATTTTTTTAAATAGTTATGACATAAGGGTTTGAGGCATGGGTTCCGTAAGTCTTTTATATGGACCATTTAATTAATACTTGCCCATAGACTTTTGCATATTAATCTCATTAATAAATCACCACACATATCCGTTAATAATTAATCTCCATTAATAATTAAGGCTCAATGGTGTCCAATTAATTTAATTTGATTCAGCACATTGATTAAATTAAATTTTCATTGTGCTTCTAATTAATGATTTTATCATTAACAAACACTATGGCAATTTATTTAGTCCAATCCAATTACAACTAAATAAATTATTCCACGACTCTTCTCAAGCCTCGTATGCAACCCCTCAATCTAACGCTCACAACATATCTGAACCTTATATTGTTGGGTTTCCATGGGATTTGCCTGTAAAAATCAAAACTTTTAATCAAAAATACATCACACATGTACGAAGAAAGATAAAGGAACAAATTTGACTTGTTTTGGTTGTAAAGCAAGCAAGATATCATAAATACAAGTAAAGGTATGAACTTAATACCTTTGGAATGTTTCCAAACAATTTGAACATGATCCCTGGAGTGGCGGTCCTCAAACTTTGACCTCCAGTTTGTTCACACAACTAGGATGATCACGAGCTCATTCTTCACTCTGCAGAACCCCTTCTTGTTAAGCTCTAATGCAAACACTTTAGACAAGAAGGAAGTTTGATAAGAAAGAAATCAATAGAGGGTGCTAGGGGCTGTTCTTTCTTAGTTGATGAGGCTACACGAAATTTCTAGGGTTGAGGTGTGTCTGGAAACTCTTCAAGCATTCCTTTAAATAGTTATGGCCTAAGGGTTTGGGGTATGAGCTCCATGGCCCCTTTCTATAAGGACCCTTTAATTGAAACTAGCCAATAGACTTTTATTTATTAATCTCATTAATAGAATCAGCCCACATACCCTTTACTTATTAATCTCTATTAATAATTAAAGCGTAATTATGTCCAATCAAATTAATATAATTAATTTCATTAATTAAATTAAATTTTCATTTTGTTTCCAATTAATGATTTTATCATTAACTAACACCATGACAATTTATTTAGTCTAATTCAATTGTAACTAAATAAATTATCCTTCGAATCTTCTAAAGCATCATATGCAATCCATCAATTTAACACTCACAATACATCGTAACCTTATGTATGTGACTCCATAAGTTCATTTTTAATTGGAAACGAGCATAAATTAAAGGATATGGATAATGTCTATCATAGCTCAATTAAGCTGAAGTGAATTTAGATCACAATGAACTTTTTTGATTGTGACTATCAGTATGGACCTTTTGTCTTACTTTATTCTAATCGAGTAAGAGTTATAGATTTAGTCAAACACACAAATTCAATCACATCACAAGTTAACGTTTCCTCATGAGGAAAATGTTTTTACTAGAAACTCCTTTCTAATTGTACACTGCCTTAGCCAAAGGCTTCCATCTTATAGAACACCAACTATATAAAAAGAATGCTTTGCTTACTTACAAGGAGACAAATGTTGGATTTTGTTGGGGTTTGGCTGTAAAAATTAAAATTTTATCATATAAAATAATGATGTACAAACAATTGAACATAAGGAAATAAACCCCATCTATTTTTGTTGCAAAACACCTAAGATATTATTTAAACAAGTACAAGGATAAAGATTGCACCTTTAAAACATTTCCAAGCTTTTCATGTGTGATCCTTAGATTCATGGCCCTCAAACCTTGACCTCTAGATTGTCCACATGGTTGGGATGCTTGTGAGCTCTCGTACACTCTATAAAACTCCTTTTGCAAAGCTCTAACTCAAGCACCTTTGGGCTAGGAAGATTTTTTGACAAAAGAGAGACACATGATGGTGGCTAGGATTTCTTCTCTCTTCTACTTGGGGTGCATGAATTTTTGTGTCTTTTATGATGTCTTGAACTTGTCAAGACTCTTATTTATAGTTTAAACACTAGGGCTAAGTGCAAGGGCACCATGAGCCTCCTACATGAACCCCTTTTAATTAAATAGCCCATAGACTCTTATTTATTAATCTTATTAATAAATCAGCCTAAATGTCCTTCAATTATAATCTCATTAATAATTAAAACCCATTTGTGTCATAACTAATTTAATTTGATTAATTTCATTAATCAAAGTGAATTCCTATTGTGCTTCTAATTAATGATCTTGTCATTAACAAGCACTATGACAATTTATTTAGTCTAATCCAATTTTAGCTAAATAAATCAAACAACCCTCCAATTCAACACTCAAAAGCATAGCTCAAAGGACATGAGTAACATTTAGCCTATGATCTATATCAGTCCAATGAAGATGAAGTGATTACGATCACAATAAACATTTTCTATCATGACTACCATATCATATAGACCTTTTGTTTTACTTTGTCCCAACCAAGCGAGAGTTATAAATTTAGTTAAATTCACAAACTCAACCATATGACCAATTAGTGTTCAATTAGTGTTTCCTCATGAGACAAATGCTCCTATTGGAAACCCTTTTCTAATCACATATTGCCTTGGCCAAGGGTTTTTATCTGATAGAATACCAACTGCATAGGACAAATATCTTGCTCACTTGTAAAGAGATAAATCCCTTATTAAATGCACACATGCCTCCATATGCACCCAAATGATGGCACATTAGGCTCATGACCCTATCCTATAATACTATAGATATTGGCCCTTATAGCCTTAATAACACATTAACCATTATATGCATAAGCAAATTATGTTATCTTAGGTAGTCCATGTGTACTTAACACAATTACGAAATAGGACGTTGACAATTAAGAGTGAACTCCACGCGTCTGCTTAATTCTATGACTGTTTGTTTGAATTTCCCATTCCCTTGTGGTGCATCCACACCTGTATATTCTCAGTATTTCATATCAAATAGAATGACACTCATTGTATAGATACAAGGTGTACAAGTCATATTAACTCTCGAATGCTCCTTAGAATGTCTATGACCCATAGACAGGTTATAGTGATTGAGTACCACGAAGGCTTTGTGTCCATATTCATAACTCCTAATGAATAAAGCTTCTTAACTCAAATAAATTAGCATTTGCAACACTTTACGCCATTTATGATTCACATGTGTGAGATCTTGCCGCACAATAGTGATTTGCATATTAATATTTTATTAATTAATGTAAAAAGCACATATACAACCAAATGCCCTTCTAGTATCTATCATTTTTTATTGATGCTAGGGGACACGTCACTAATGGTAGTTGCTATTGTATCCAATACCCATCTTCTCAAGATGGCAACCTAATGGTACATGAGTCATCGGCTTAGTGAGTGGGTCAACCACATTATCAGCTAAAGCTATTTTCTACATGGCTACGTTAACCCTTCTAATGATTTTCCAAAATAATGTGGTAACGTCTCTCTATGTATTTGGACTTTTGATGTGACCTTTATTCCTTCATCTGTGCAATCATGCTTTTGTTGTCATAATAAAGTGGCAATAGTTGATCCAGATCTAGAACCACTTGAAATTCTGTCACAAACTCTTTATCCAAAGAACCTCTTTTGCTGCATTACAAGCAATGATATACTCAACCGTGGTGGTGGAGTCCGTAGTCATATTCTATTCGGTCTTCCAACTGATTGTACTCCATTAAGAGTAAATATAAATACAGAGATAGACTTTCTATCATTCACATCTGACTAGAAGTCTGAGTCGGCATATCTATCTATTCTTAGATGACTGTCTCCATACACAAGTACCATATCCTTAGGCATTCTCAAGTACAAGGGTACACTTGACAATATTTCAATGCTCTTTGCTAGGATTCAGTTGTAACTCGCTTGCAACATTTATGGCATAAGCAGTTATCTAGCCTTGTACATAGCAATGTGTACATCAAGTTCCCAAATAACTAAAGCCTACGGAATGGTTTCCATGTTCTTCCTCTTGTCACCCATCTTTGGGCATATAGATTTTGAGAGATGGGTGTGATGCTGAATTAGCAATCCTCTCTTAGAGGCCTCCATACTGAACCTCTTCAATACTTCATTTATGTGCGTAAGGCTTAGGAGGGACCTAACAATCTTTTCGCTTCATTTCTATAGATGCAAATGCCCAAGATGTAAGTTGCTTTTCCCAAGTCTTTCATGGAAAAGGTTCCAAATAACCAAGACTTAACTAAGCTTAACATTTGAACATCATTCCCAATTGTAGTTTGTTATTCACGTACAACATAAGGAATATTATAGCACTCCTACTAACCTTGTCATCTTCATTTTTGAAGAAGCCAAACAATTTTACTACACCATAAAAACGAAGATTCCAACTCCTTGATGCTTGTTTAAGCCTATAAAAGGACCTCTTAAGTTTAAATACTTTATGAGATTTGTCCTAGACTTCAAAATTCCATGACTGCACCATATAAATATCCTCCACAAGTGTTTCATTGAGGAAAGTGGTTATGAAATTCATTTGCTAAATCTCATAATATAGGTGGGCGACTCTTGTAAGTAAAATCTAAATAGACTTTAACATAGCTACTAGTGAGAAGGTTTCCTCATAGTCAATCCCTCCTTTTGATTATAGCCCATTGCCACCAACCTAGTCTTATAGGTCTGCACATTGCAGTTGAACCAATTTTTCTTTCATAAGCCCACTTACATCTAATGGAAATAATTCTCTTGGATTGATACACTAGAGTCCATACTTGGTTCGCATGCATTGAATCCTTTCAATTTTCATAGCCTCCAGCCACTTAGTAGAGTCTTTGTCCCCCATTACTGGACCATAGGAAAAAGGATCATCTCCATATTATTTCCCGTTAGAAACAACTGTTGTTCATCCTCCATGGCATAACTATATCCCTTTAGTGCCCGAGAGATCTTACCCAATCATTGCAATAGTTGCATCTCAAAAGGTTCCTTTTGAATAGGGACATGCATTATGGGCCAAGTGCTTTGTTCCTCGTACTTAATTTTCTTAAGCACTATAGTTTTACTTGCACCACTTTCTCGAATGAACTCTTCCCTAAGGAAGCATGTATGATACCCAATGACAATCCTATTGTATTCAAGTATGTAGAACCCATAACTCATGGAATCTTTAAGATATCCAACAAAGAGGTCCATAACAGCCCTCACCACCAACTTGTCTATCTTAATCTTCTTAAGATAAGCTCAACATCCCCCAAATCCTCAAGTGCTTATGGCCTAGCTTCTTTCTGAACCACATCTCATGAGGGGTGTGGGGAACGAACTTGGAGGGTATCCTATTCAAAACATATGCTACAGTAACTAGGGCATGCCCTCATAAAGATATGGGTAATGAGTGAGGCTCATCATAGAGGGAACCACATCCAATAGAGTTCGATTCCTACATTTAGTTACACCATTCGACTGAGGAGTTATTATTGGTATTAATTATGATACAATACCATTCTCTTTGAGGAACTTAATGCTCGTATACTTACCCCCACAATCTAATTGTAGCGCCTTGATATGCTTGCCAGTTTGCTTCTCTACTTGTGCCTTAAATTTCTTGAACCTTTTAAAGGATTCGTGCTTGTATTTCATCAAATACATAAAACCATACTATGAGTAATCATCAGTGAAGGCTATAAAGCAAAGAAATCCTCTCTTTGCTATTTCATTAAATGGCCTACAAACATCAGTGTGGACTAGCTCCAACACCTTAACGGCCTTTTCGGCACACTCATCAAATGAACTCCTAGTCATCTTGCCTAGGATATGAGGTTCACAAATTGAATATAGTTCCTCTCCTAATTGGCCGATAAGCCTATCTTTTTCCAACTTACTAATCCTTGTGTCTCCAGCATGGCTAAGTCTTAGGTGCCACAGGTACTTGGGATTTAGACTATCCCTTACACATTTGTTTGACATGGTGTTGACCACTTTACTATCATCCATATTTAAATAATATAAGCCATTCATGAGAGATGTTGTGCGAACCAATTTATTACAATGATAGATATGACACACATTGCTTTTAAAAGAAAATTCATAATTTTCTTTTATTAATAATGAAACGGAAACAATGTTCTTAAGCACATTAGGCAGCAAAACACAATCTTTGAAAACTAAACTGGCCTAATAAAAGTTTTATTGAACCAGTCCTAATCATGGTGGGTGCAACACTTGCTCCATTCCTCACCTTGATCACCACACCTTCATGCTTCCTAAGCATCCTACTTCTAACAAAATACTAATGTGAAGTACAAATATGAGGAGTAGCACCAAAATCTAGAATCCAAGAAGTAGAAAATACACTAATAGAAGTGTTTCATAAACATAATGTTCCTTACCTCTTGCTACCTTTGTGAGGCTGAGGTACTTGGAGCAATTCCTTTTCCAGTGCCAATCTTGCCACAATGAAAACACTTCCCTTTTTCTGCAGGAGCTTTAGCCTTTTTGATACTCCCACTGGCCTTGGGGACAACAAGCTACTTCTTCTTTGTATTCCCGTTCTTGGTCACACTCAAGGAACTAGACATGATAAAAACCATGTCCTTCCTTTTCCCCTTCACGGCTTGCTATGCAGTCACTAACTTATTGAGGAGCCTAGCTAGTGTGCACTCAATATTATTCATATGATAATTCATGATAAATTTTGAGAAGAAATCTAGAAGCAATTGGAGTCGTAGACCTCAAGCATTGACCTCTAGATTGCTCACATGATTTGGATGCTTTTGAGCTCCTCCTATATTCCACAAACTCCTTTTGTGAAGCTTTAAGTTAAAGATCTTTGAGCTAGGAAGACTTTTTGACAAAAGAGAGACACAATAGGATGGCTAGGGTCTCTCCTCTCTTTTGCTGGGGGGTGCATGAATTTTTGTGTCTTTTATGATGTCTTGAACTGTTCAAGACTTATTTATAGTTTAGATGCTAAGGTTTAGTGTATGGGCTCCATGGGCCCTCATACAAGGACCTCTTCTAATTAAATAGCCTATGGACTCTTATTTATTAATCTCATTAATAAAGCAGCCCATATTTCCTTTAATTATTAATGTCATTTATAATAAAAACCCACTTGTGTCCTAACTAATTTAATTTAATTAATTTCATTTAAAAAATTAAATTTTCATTATATTCTTAATTAATGATCTCATCATTAACAAACACAATAGCAAATTATTTAGTCCAATCACATTACATCTAAATAAATTATGCAATCTACCAGTTCAACACCTACAACACATCTCAGCCTCATATATGTGACCCTCTAGGTTCACTGTAAATTAACAACTAACATAGCTTGAAGGACATTGGGTAACATTTTAGCTTACAACCCATATTGTAGCCCAATTAAGATGAAGTGATTAGGGTCATAACGAACCTTTTCGATTATGAATATCATACTATATAGACCTTTTGTCTTACTTGGTTCCAACTAAGCAAGAGTCAAGGATCTAGTAAAACTTACAAACTCAGTCATATGACCAATTAGCGTCTCCTCATGAGACAAATATTCCTATTGAAAACTCATTTCCTTAGCTAAGAGCTTCTGTCTCATAGAATTCTAACTACATAGGACAAAAGCTTTGTTCATTTGTAAGAAAATAAATCCCTTACTAAATACACACATGCCTCCATACAAACTCAAACAATAACAAGTGGGGCTCATGACCCTATCTCATATTAGAATAGATATTAGCCCTTAATGCCTTAATAACACAGTGACTATCATGTGCACAAGACTACCATATATCATCTCAATTTTATAGACCTTGTGCAGTTAATGCGATCATGAAGCAAAATGTTAACATATAAGAGTAAACTCCTTGATGCTTGCTTAAGGCTATAAATGGACCTCTTAAGCTTACATACATTATAAGATTCATCATGGACTTCAAAATGGCATGGCTATACCATATAAATGTTCTCGACCATCCTATTAAGGAAGGAGGTTTTCACATCCTTTTACTAAATTTCATTGTCCAAGTGGGCGACTATCACAAATAAGATTCAAATAGATTTTAGCATTGCTATCGATGATAAGGTTTTCTCATAGTCAATTCTCCTCCTTTTGACCCTTTGCCACCAACTTGGCCCTGTAGGTGTCTACCTCTCCAATCAAACCAATCTTTCTCTTATAGATCCATTTACATTCAATGCAAACAATTCCTTCAAGTGGATCCATTAGAGTCCATACTTGATTCGCATGTATTGAATTCATTTGGGATTGCATAGCCTCAAGCCACTTGACAAAATCCTTATCTACCATTGCTTGATTATAGGTAGAAGCATCATTCCCACGATCATTATCTCCCATTATGAAAAACTATTGTTTGTTCTTTAGAACATAACTATATCTCTCTAATGCTTGAGAGACTGTATCAACTCGTCATCATGGTTTGTCTTAGAAGGTTGCTCTTGAACAGGAATGTGCATCATAGGTTGATTGCTTAGTTCCTCAAGCTGAACCTTGTTAAGCACTATAGTACTTCCTATGCCACTTTATTTATTGAACTCTTCTTCAAGAAAATGAGCATGATAACCTATGACAATCTTATTGCCTAAAAGTATGTAGAACACATATCCTATAGTGTCCCTAGGATATCCAACAACGCTACCATAATGGCCTTTGCCTCTAACTTGTTCATCTTAGTCTTTCTAAGATGAACCAGACAACCCCAGATCCTTAAATGCATAAAGCTTGGCTTCCTTCCATTCTACATCTCATGCAAGATTGAAGGAATGGACTTGGAAGCTTTCCAATTCAAAATATATGATGTAATAAGAAGGGCATGCCCCCTTAAGGATATAGGTAAGTCAGTAAAGCTCATCATAAATTGAAGTATGTCTAATTGAGTTCGATTTCTATGCTCAACTATATCATTCAACTAAGGAGTGTCGGTGGTGTTAACTATGATAAAATACCATTCTCCATGAGGAATTCAACAAACTCAACACTTATATACTCACCTCTATGATTTGATTAGAGTGCTTTGATATGCTTACCAATTTGCTTCTATATTTGTGGCTCGAATTCCTTAAACCTTTTAACGAATTCATGCTAGTACTTCATCATGTACACATAATCATACCATGAGCAATCATTGGTAAAGGTTATGAAGTCGAGAAATCCTCCCCTTGCCATTTCAATAAATTGCCAACAAACATCAATGTCGACTAATTCTAACACATCAGTGGCCCTTTGGACACATCCATCAAATGAACTTCGACCATCTTTATTGGATTTTGTTTGGGACTTTATCACATAAAATAGTAATGTCCACGCAGCAGAACGTAAGGAAGCACGCCCAATCCGTTTTTGTTGCAAAACATGCACAATGAATTAACAAGTAAAAGAATCAAGACAGTGCCTTTAAAACATGTTTAAACTTTTCGTGCATGATCCTTAGAGTTGTGGTCTTCGAACCTTGACCTTTAGATTGTCCACATGATGGGGATGCTTCTGAGTTCCTCCTATACTCCACAAAACTCCTTTTGTAAAGCTATAATGCAAACTCTTTAGGTTATGAGGCCTTTATGATGAAAGAGATACGTAAAAGGGTGGCTAGGTTTCTTCTCCCCTTTTCTAGATTGGGGGCACACGAATTTTGAGGTTAGGAATTATTTCTTGAATTCTTCAAGACTCTTGTTTATAGTTTAGATACTAGGGATTAGTGCATGGTCTCTATGGGCCTCTCTACATGGATCCCTTTTAATTAGATAGCCTATGAATGTTTACTTATTATTCTCATTAATAAATTAGCCTACGAATGTTTACTTATTAGTCTCATAAATAAATTAGCCTGTATGTCCTTTAATTATTAGCATCTTTAATAATTAAAGCCCATTTGTGTACAACTAATTTAATTTAATTAATCTCATTAATTAAATTAAATTTTCATTGTACTTCTAATTAATGATCTCATCATTAACAAGCATGATGGCAATTCATTTAGTCCAATCCAATTGCAACTAAATAAATTATGCATCCCATCAATTTAACACTCACAACACATCCAAATCTTATGTGTGTGACTTTTTAAGTTCTTTCTTAATTGGCAAAGAGCATAGCTCAAAAGATATTGGTAATGCCTAACCTATGGCCCAAATCATAGCCCAATTAAGATGAAGTGATTCGAATCACAATGGAAGTTTACAATCATGACTACCATGCTATACAGACTTTTTTGTTTTACTTTGTCTCAACCAAGTGAGAGTCATAGATTTAGTCGAACTTACAAGTTTGGGCATAGGACCAATCAGTGTTTCCTCATGAGACAAATGTTCCTATTGGAAACTCCTTTCCAATCATATATTGCCTTGGCTAAGGGTTTTTTTCTCATAGAAAATTAATTGCTTATGACAAACGTCTTGCTCACTTGCAAAGAGACAAACCCCTTATTTAACACACACATGCCTCCATACGCACTTGGACAACGACATATTAGGCTGATGACTCTATCCCATATCAAAATGGATATTGGCCCTTAATACCCTAATGACAAGTTGACCGTCCTGCGCACAATGTGACCATGTTGTCACAAGTCTAAATTCCATGAACACTTAACACAATCATGAAGCAAGATGTCAACAGCTAAGAGTGAACTCTATGCATCTGCTTCGTTCTATGAGTCATTATATGAATACCTCATTCCGCAATGGCACATCCACACACATGTATTCTCAATATCTTATACCGAATGGCATGACACTCACTATACCAATACAAGTTGTGCAAGTCTTATTGACTCTTTAATGCTATTTAGAGTGCTTGTGACTTGTGGGCAGGGTTTAGTGATTGAGTTCCAAAATAGTCTTGTGTCCATATCCATAACTCGTTATAAATAAGGATTCCTAACTTAAGCACATAGACACATGCAATACTTTACACTAATCAAGATTTATATGTATGAAGACTAGCCACAATATTGATATTGAAATTAATACTTACTAATTAACATGAAAAGTAAATATAATATCAAATGCCCTTATAGTATCCTTTATTTTCTATTAGTGTTTGAGGGCACATTACTAACACTCTAATACTAATACTGACACTACTAATGTTAGTTGCTACGGTATCTAATACCCATCTTCTCAAGACGATGATCTAGCTGCACTTGAGTTGTCAACTAAGTGAGTGGGTTAGCCACATTATCAGCAAAAGCTATTTTCTGCATGGCTATGTTGCCCCTTTTAATGATTTTCTAAATAATGTGGTAACACTTCTCTATGTGTTTGGATTTCCGATGAGACCTTGGTTCCTTGCTTGTGCGATTGCACCATTTTTGTCACAATAAAGTAGCAATGATTGATCTACATCTAGAACCACCTGAAGTTATATCACGAACTTCTTTATCCACATAGCCTCCTTTGTTGCATGTGATATAGCAATATACTTGGCCTCAATGGGGAATCTGTAGTCATACTATGTTCGGAACTCTTCCAACTAACTACTCCTCTATTAAGAGTGAATATTAACCTGAAGATAGAATTTCTATCATCCACATCTGATAGAAAGTTTGAGCTAGTATATATCCATCTACTCTTTGGTCACCATCTCCATACAGAAGTACCATATCCTTAGTCCTTCTCAAGTACTTAAGGATACACTTCATAGCATTCCAATTCTCTTTGCTGGGATTTACCTGAAACCTACTCCTAACACTTACGAAATAGGTAATATCTAGCCTCATATATAGAATTATATAATTTAGTCTCTCAATTGCTGAAACGCATGGAATGGCCTCCATATTTCTTCGTTTGTCATCCATCTTTAGGCAAATGGATTTCAAGAGATGGATGTCAAACTTGAATGGTAGCAACCTTTTCTTAGAGGCCTCCATACTAAACCTCTTCAATACTTTGTCTATGTACAAGGCTTGGGAGAGACCTAATAATCTCTTCGCCCTATCTCTATAGATGCGAATGCCTAAGATATAGGTCACTGCTCCTAAGCCTTTCATGGAGAAAGTTCTGGATAACTAGGACTTGACTGAACTTAACATCCTAACATCATTCCCTATCAATAGTATGTCATCCACATACAATACAAGGAATGTTATAGCACTCCCACTAACCTTCTTATAGATGCAGGACTCATCTCCATTCTTGATGAAGTCAAACAATTTTACTGTACTGTCAAAACTAAGATTCCAACTCCTTGATGATTACTTAAGAACATAAATAGACCACTTAAGCTTACACACTTTATAAGATTCGTCTTGGACCTCAAAACCACACAGCTACACCATATAAATATCTTCCTCAAGCATTTTGTTGAGGAAAGTGGTTCTGAAATCCATCTACCAAATCTCATAGTTTAATTGGGTTTCTATTGCAAGTAAAATCCAAATGGACTTCAACAAAGCTACCAATGAGAAGGTTTACACATAGTCAATTCCCCCCTTTCGACTATAGTCCTTCACCAGTAACCTAGCTGTACAAGTTTCCATCTCACTAGTCGAACCAATCTTTCTCTTATAGCCCTACTTCCATCTAATAGGAATAATTCCCTTAGGCAAATCAACTAGAGTCCATACTTTGTTCACATACATTGAATTTATTTCAGATTTCATAGCCTTTTGCTACTAATTGGAGTCTTTGTTTTCTATTGCCTGATCATATGTAGAAGGATCATTTCCATTATCATTATCTCCCATTATAAACAACTCTTGTCTATTTTCTTGGACATAACCATATCTCTCTGGTGCTCGAGAGATCCTACTCGATTGTTATAAAGATAGCATCTAAAAAGTTCCTTTTGAATAGGAACATGCATGGTGGGCTCATTAGGTATGTAGAATTCATACCCCGTGGAGTCTCTGGGATATTCCACAAAGTGGCCCATAATGGCTCTTACCGCCAACTTGTACCTCTTAATCTTCTTAAGGGAAGCCAGACATTCTCAAATCATCAAGTGCTTAAGGCCTGGCTTCCTTCCAAACCACATCTCATGAGGGGTGGAGGGGTAAGGCATGCCTTCATAAAGATGTAAATCAATGAAGCTCATTATAGATCGAACCATATCCAACAAAGTTTAATTCCTTCATTCTACCACACCATTTAATTGATGAATTGCTAGTGGTGTTAATTGTAATACAATACCATTCTCCTTAAGGAACTCAGCACTCGTATGCTCAGCTCCACGAGCTGATCGTAGTGCTTGGATATGTTTGCCAATTAGGTTCTTTACTTGTACTTTGAATTTCTTGAACCTTCCATAGGATATATGCTTGTACTTTATTAAGTGTACATAACCATGCTGTGAATAATCATTAGTAAAGGTTATAAAATAGAGAAATCCTCCTCTTGCCTTTTCATTAAATGGCCCACAAACATCAGCGTGGACTTACTCCAACACTTCAGTAGCCCTTTCAACATGTCCATCTAATGAACTTATAACCATCTTGTCTAGGATGCATGGTTCACAAGTTGGATAGGGTTACTCTCCTAATGAGCTAATGAGCTTATCTTTTTCCAAATTACTAATCCTTGTGTCCCAGGCGTAACCAAGTTAAGGTGCCACAAGTACATGGGATTCAAACCATCCCTAGGAATTTTATTTGAAATGTTATTCATCACTGGTGTAGCATTCTAATTAAGTAATATAGGCCATTTAGCATTGAAGCAATGCAAACCAATTTATTACGATAATAAATTTAATTCATCACCCTATTTCACCAATAAAGGCATAGAGACATTATTCTTTAGCCTATTAGGTAACAAAAGATAATCTCTTAGGCCTAAGATATGACCAAATGACAACTTGACCGAAGCAATACCAATTTACAGTGGCTATAACACTTGCCCCATTCCTAACCCTGCATAGCACTTCTCGCTTTTCAAGCTATCTACTTTTATTTATATCTTCATTCAAGTGCAAATGTGAGAAGAAGCACCCAAATCAAAGATATAGAGAACGCACCAACGGAACAAGATGTTTCATAAACAAAAAGTTCTACGCTTCTAATGCCATCCCAATGGCCATTGAGGCATCTAGTGCAATTCCTCCTCTAATGCCCCTCCTTATTGTATAGGAAACTCTTTCCTCTACCAAGATGGACACTAGATTTCATGTCCCTCCCATTGGGCTTGGGAATTGCAAGTTTCCTTCCCTTGGTCTTGTTCTCTTTAGTCTTACTAAGCGAGAAGCCAAACCCCTCAAGGATAGCCCCTTTCCCTCGCATTGGGATGTCAGTATCCAAGATATCACTATCTCAAGAATGAGAATTCTTTTCAAATCTTAAAACCAATCTTTCTATCATTATTAATAGTTAGAAGGCATACAATATTCAAGATCTAATAAACTATAGAAAATAGGCAAGACTTATTAGTTTGGTTGTTATATGTGTTTCTGCTATGATTATGCACTTTAATTCAAAATGGCCTCCTACTAAAATTTTCAAATCCTATACTCCCTCAGGTAGAAGATAGAAATTCCATTGGTAAAATTTCTTAGTGGGGATTAAGGTCTTCATTGTACATAACACACCTCATATAATCAAGTCATGGCATGCTAGGCTTGATGAGTGGCAACTCTTGCCAATGCATCTCATGTGCAATCCAATCTTTTCTTTGGCCCATCGGCTAACAATGTCTAACATAATCGAGTCTTGACATGCTGAGTCCACTTAACTCACACCTGCCGACAGACAACTCGCCGGATTTGAACCCCACCTCGTCACTAACCACTTCTAAGGCGTAGTATCCTTTGAATGTCACATCTAATGCACCCAAAGTCATGAATGTGCTGTCATAATGTGACCTCTCTATTGCGGTGATATCGAGCTCGGTGGAGAGCTATCACAAACATTTTGCCATTACAACTTAATATTTGCTTGAGAAAGTTTTAGGGCTCATGTAGATTAGGTTTCACTTTACACATTATCAAGTTTTCATGTATCTCACACATTCATCACAAATAAAGTGCAAAAATAAAAGTGGAAGATTATAGACTTCTAGATTCAACTCAATCCAAGGTTGGATCATGCACAAGTTCATGAAATCCTACACTATTACATAAGAATTTCTTGAATGCCTTCATCTTGGTCATCATGGTTTCATGGGGTCCACCACGCCTTGGAACCTTAAATGACACCAACTCTTGGCCTCTGCACGAATAACAACAATTCATGATATCTTCCAACTTTATTTAAAAATACACGTGGCATACTATAGAGAATCCTATGGTATGTAATATAAAATAAAAACTAGACTTATGCCCTTAAAACCCATGAAAAATTAATTATACAACCTATAAAAACTAAAATGAAAGTAAATGCATTCATCCACAAGTGTCCTAAGTCCATAATTCAACCACAACATCACATGTATAATTAAATAATTCCACCCAATGACTATTTCCATGTCCTACGCATCTTATGCATTAGTTTCCGTGCCTTGAAAAACAATTTTTCAAAATTAAAATTGAAAAAGGATTCTATTGCGGGTGTTCGTGTGGTTGTAGGAACGATAGCCATGGTTGCGAGCTACCAACACAACATTGCAGAGGTTGACCATGGCAAAAACCCTAAGGTTTCTGTCACAGTGCCTCTCGCAGTCATGAAAAGGACGGTCACGACCGCAGGAGCTCTTCCCGCACATGCGTATTAGATAGCAAGGTTCATGTAACCCTACAGTTGATGGCACACTCACATGGATAGGTGTCGCTATCACGAGTGAGAACGCTTCTTGCAACAGCAACTACCTATCACAAAATGTAGTAGAAATGCTATAGACGTTATACAACTTTGGGCATTCGATCCAAAACCAATTTTTTTTCAATTTTTTCAATTCCAATTGCTTCCAAAATACTTTAAAAAATTTTTCATGCATCATGTTTATGGAATTTAAATGTAAAACTAACATAGACCATGGATTAGATCATTTCATTTCATGATTTTGCAAGAAAAACAGTGGCTCTGATACCACTGTTGGATTTTATCAGGGTTTGGCCATAAAAATCAATACTTTATTACTTAAAATAATGATGCACATGTAGTTGAACATAAGGAACCAAGCCCCATCCATTTTTGTTGCAAAACATGCAAGACATTGAATGAACAAGCATGAGAATGCCGATGTTACCTTTGAAATGTTTTCATACTTTTCATGCATGATCATTGGAGTCGTGGCCCTCGAACCTCTATCTCCAGATTGTCCACACCATCAGGATGCTTGTTAGCTCCTCTTACACTCCCCAAAACTCCTTTTGCAAAGCTCTAAAATAATTATTTCTCTAACTCTTCAAGACTCACATTTATAGTTTAGAGACTAGGTATAAGTACCTGGGCTCCATGGGCCTCTCTACATGGACCCCTTTTAATTAAATAGCCCTTGAACTTTTATTTATTAATCTCATTAATAAATCAACCCAAATGTCCTTTAATTATTAATCTTATTAATAATTAAAGTCCATTTGTGTCCAAATAATTTAATTTAATTGATCTCATTAATTAAATTAAATTCCCCTTGTGCTTCTAATTATGATCTCATCATTAACAAGCACTATAATAATTTATTTAATCCAATCCAATTGCGACTAATTAAATTATGCGTCCTATCAATTTATCACTTACAATACATCCCAATACTATGTGTGTGACTCTTTAGATTAATTCTTAATTGGAAACGAGCATAATTCGAAAGATATAGGTAATGTCTAGCGTATGACCCACATCGTAGCCCAATTAAGCTAAAGTGACTCGGATCACAATAAACCTTTCTGATCTTGACTACCGGGTCATATAAACTTTTTGCCTTACTTTGTCCCAACTGAGAAATAGTTATGGATTTAGTCAAACTCATAAGCTTGACCATATGACCAATTAACATATTCTAATGAGACAAACGTTTTTATTGGAAATTCCTTTCCAATCGCACATTACCTTTACCAAGGGCTTCTATCTCATTGTACACCAAATACTTAGGATGAATGCCTTGCTCATTTGCAAGAAGAAAAATCCCTTATTAAATGCACTCATGCCTTCATACGCACCCAAGCAATGGCACGTTAGGCTTATGACCCTATCCCATCCCAAATAGATATTAACTCTTAATACCTTAATGGCACATTGAGCATCAGGAGTATAACGCAACCATGTCATCTCAGGTCTAAGGTCAATGAACATGTAGCACAATCACGAAGTAGGACATTTATAGCTAAGAGTGAACTCCATATGTCTACTTTATTCTACAAATCATTGTCTAAATGCCCCATTCCCTAATAGCAACCCACACACAAGTTTTCTCGCTATCTCATATCAAATGACATAAAACTCATCATATAAATACAAGGTATGTAAGTCTTATCAACTCTCTAATGCACTTTAGATTGTTTGTGACTCACAAATAGGTTTTAGTAATTGACTACCAAGAAAGTCTTGTTTCCATATTCATAACTACTTATAAATAAGGTTTCCTAACTGAAGCACATGAGCACATGCAATACTTTATGCCAATCAAGATTTATATGCATGAAGACTTGCTACAATATTGATATTGAAATCAATTAATTAATGTGAAAAGTACATATATATCCAAATGTCCTTCTGTTATCCCTCATTTTCTATTGGCATTAGAGAGCATATCACTAGCAATCTTACTTAAGACACAAGGCTCACAAGTTGGATAGGTTTCCTCTCCCAGTGGGCCAATTCTCCCATGTTTCTCCAACATACTAATCTTAATGTCCCCAGCATGCCAAGTTTAAGGTGCTATGGGTACTTAGGAATTAAGCCATCCATTGGATGTTTGTTTAGGATAGTATGCATCACACTTCTTTTATCCATATTCAAGTAGTGTACACTATTTTGCACCAACCTCCCAATTTATTACAATAATAAATTTGGCATATATAGTCTCTAAAAGAGAATTTTCAGCCCTCTTTCACCGGCAAAGTCATGGAAACAATATTTTTTAGCCCATTTGGTAACAAGAGACAATCTCATAGGCCTAAACATGATTTGTTGATAACTTGACAAATGTTGTACCAATTGTAGTAGCTACAACACTCACCCCATTTCCGATCCTAATCAGCGTTTCTCATTTCTCAAGTGATCTTCTCTTATTTAGATCTTGATTCAAAGTGAAAATTTGAGAAGAAGCACCTGAATCTAAGCTCTAAGACATAGAGAACACACTAATAGAGTAAGTTGTTTCATAAACAAATAGTTCCACATCTCTAGTGGCAATCTCTTGGCCATTGAGGCATTTTAGTGCAATTCTTCCTCCAATGCCTCACCATTGCATTGGAAGCTCTTTCCTTTGCCAACATGGGCATTAGGCTTCATGCCCCTCCCTCTTACCCTAGGAATAGTGGGTTTCCTTCCCTTAGTCTCACTAACTAAAAGGCTACACTCCTCAAAGGTAGCCCCTTCCCTAGCAATAGGATGGTAGTATCTTAGATATCGCTGACTTTCTTTAGAATGAGAACTCTTCTCAAAACTTGAACCAATTGACTATCTTAGCTCCAGTCAACATCAAGGTATTAATCACTATTAATAGTAAGAAGGAGTATATTATTTAGGATAATAACAGACTATAAAAAATAGATAAAACTTGTTAATATGGTTGTGCTATATGTTACCATCATGATTATACACTTCACATCAAAATGGCCTCCCACTAGATTTTTTGAATCCTATATCAAGTAGAAAACAGAAATTTCATTAATGAAATTTTCTTAGTGGGTGATTAGGATCTTCATTAAACATAACATACCTCGTGTAATCAGTTCTTTACATGCTAGGCCTAATGAGTGGCAACTCTTGCCAATGTATCTCATGTGCGGCCCAATCTTTTCCTTCAGCTCATGACCTAATGACACCTCATGTAATCAGTTCTTGGTGTCATAGGCCCATTTGAATCACACCTACCAACTAACAACTTGCTGAATTTAAACTCTACTCGTGGCTAACTACTCTTAAGGTATAATATCCTTTGAATGCCGCATCTAATGAACCTAAAGTCATGAATTTGCTATCACAATGCAACCCTGCTTGTATAATGATATCACACACTAAGGCTACACATAGGGCTTTGAGATTGATAGAGAGCCATGACATACACTTTGCTGTTACAACTTAATACTATTTGAAACAGGTTTTAGGTCCATGTATATTAGGTTTCACTTTGCAGATTTTCTATTTTCATGTATCTCATACATTTATCACAAATAATATGAAAAAATAAAAGTGGAGGATTGTGGACTTCTAGACCTAATTTGAGCCAGGATAAGATCATACACAAGTGCATGAAATCCTACACTATTACATAAGGATCTCTTGAATGCCTTTGTCTTGATCTTCATGGCTTCATGGGACCCACCATATCATGAAACCTCAAACAGCACAACTCTTAGTGTCCGCGCAAACACCAACTCTTGATATCTTCCATATTTTACAAGCACACATGACATACTGTAGGGAATCCTATTTTATTTAATTAAAATAAGAGTTGGAATTATGCCCTTACAACCCAAGAAAAGGTAATTATACAACAAGGGCATTCATCCTCAAGGGTCCTAAGTCTATTATCCAACCACAACATCCATCCAAACAATTACACATCACATGTATAATTAAGTAATTCCATTAAATGACAATTTCATGACCTTTGCATTTCATGCATTAGTTTTTGTTCCTTGAAAAATAATGTGGGTCATCACTATATCAAAATTAAATTTCTCTTAGAATTAGCACTGTGCTAAGTATAGGTGTTGTTCCCTTGATGAGAGTTTATGAGTCTATTGATCTAATTAAATTTCTATTAGTTAGGCCTCAAGAATGTTGTGAAAATAAAATAAAATTGAACAAGTAAAATGAGCACTTCAGAGAACCGAGCATAAAATTGAGGGTGAAGTATCAATAGTCAGAGTTTAGCCACCTGTGTTGTGTTGGTGTCTTATGTGTGCTTGTAATGTTAATTATCAATTTAATCACTTTTTCATGAATTGCTAATTCTAATTTCTATAGAATATTCTTTTGAACTCTCTAATATCTTTAGCTCCAAATTTTGGTGGGTATTCCCAAGACAAATCGAGTTGAGTATTAAGTTCAGTGATTAACAATATGTTACTTGTACTAATCCCATAATTTCACTCTTATTATTCTTACAAAATTAATATTTGTAATTATATATCTAGCACACAAGTTTCACTTCCGTTAATCATCACACAACTACTAATTAATCATAGAGTTGATTTAGTTCTATAATTACTAATTGATTCACCAATTACAAATAACAAGAGTAAGGACAATTAATCAATAATGCGTGCATGCACAGTTTACCAATCACATACAAAAGTGACTAGAAACTAAATTAGCAATCCATAATAAGTTCGACACAACTCAAAACTAATTTGTTCATTATCCAAACAATACTGAAAGTAATAGAAAAAGTCTAGAAAAAACTTATTCTATATCTCATGTTGCGTGGAAGAATGAAGCTCTTCAACTCTAGGTGTGAATCCCTTTTTCTTCACACCTTCAATCTCATTCTCTATGTTTCTAAGTGTTGCAAATGTAAAAAGTAAGCTAAAGATATTCTCTAGATTGTGTAGGTGTATATATATGTGCATCTAGGTTTCATGTACACATGAGAAAAGATGGAAAAGCCCTTAAAAATTTCATGCAGGAACACTGGTCAAACTTCTATCGCACTATGCTTCGCAACTATGACAACATGTCTCACAGTCATGCCGTCTTCTTCCACATCCATAAACCTAGGCATGAGCTTGCTAGAACTTCACATTTCAATTCTAGCCACCGTGGTCCCCCACATCGCACTTACACCAAGCCCTGGCACGGTCGTGAGATCAACGACAGTACATTTTACCTTAAATCGAGTACTCTTTGCTCTCCTGCTTCACCACCATGATGCAAGCATCTACATTTACAGTAGTTTCTCTCGCAACTACGATCAACTCCTATAAACAATTCTAATATGCATTGCAGTAGAGTCTCATGGTTGCACCACCACATTTCACAGCCGTAGCTCTTCTTTTTGCGGCTGCAAAGCTGACCCTACAAACTAAATTTTCATTTTAAGTGTAGTACATGTTCAAAATCAATACTTAGCTCCAAAACTACAATTTTACATGTCCGAATCATCATATTTAGTATAATTCATGCATGATAACATATTTTATCCATCTTAGCTTACATGCAAAAATTAAGCACAAATGGGGTATAAATAAGCTAAAACTTTACATGTTATCATACCCCCATACTTGTTTGCTTATCCTCAAGCAACCACTTTCTCTCCCAATTAATTCATTGATGCACGAAACCATGAAATCATGAACTTGATCACTCTTCTTAATTTCAAAAATCAAATTTACACACGCCACTTAGTTCCAAATTATTCAAAATCATAGCACTTTTAACCTAGATGATTTCAACATGAATTCCTAAGGATGTGTGTCACTCTTCAACTCTGAACTACTTCAGTCGCTTGATGATCCAATAGCAATTCAAAGGCAATTAAATGAAGAACTACCCACTCTAAGCATTAACTTATTCTTTTTTGAAAAAGCTTAATTGACACTTTTTTTTAACCACAAGGACTGGTGTGGTGTATAAATTTTGTTTTCTTTTCCTTTCTCTTTCTCACCCACACTTGTTTTCCACATTCTTTTGTGGGCTTGAATTTCTTTCTCAAGCACTTAGAAATCTTCTTACAGAAGGTGAACAAGGGTCCCACGCATCTCTAGTTACTCAATCGACAACTAACTTAAGATTGTTTGCATTCTTATAATTAGACAACATTTTTATGCGAGAATGAATTGAAATCTCTGCACAAACCTAATTACTCAATTACACCAATCAATGAAGTAAACTAACATTTCACATGCTCACATATTTTTCACCTTTTTTTTTAATTTCTCATTCAACTTTTCTTTTTAACTCCTCACTCTTTTTTTTTTTTTCTAGTTAATCTCCTTATTCTCTAGAGAACTCATCAACACTTAAGGCAAGATTTATGTCCACAATTTATTTATCCTCTCCTCACCATTGAATTTCTCAAATAGTCTAGTAATAGAAAGTGGAGAGTGTGTGCTTAATAAATAGGAATCAAGTCTTAAACACTATAGCTAGCATACTGAACTCAAGAAGAACTAAAGAACTATGCAACAATAGTTCCTCCCCCACACTGAGCCTTTGCCTTCCCTCTTGCACCTACACCAACTCTTGTTTTGCACCAGGCCTATTATTAGCACTTTGATCAAAAATTTGTAATATAACTACATACTCCTTTACCTTCTTTTTGTCGTCAGTGGAGGATGTGTGATGCATTAGCAATGATTCCTCATTTGGACCTACATGCCATGCAAAGCTTACCTTCTCCATGTCTATGGCTGACTTTGTGGTGGCAAAAAACAAAGTCTCAAGGATAATGCTTTGCTTTTTCTCACCCTCCATGTCTAAAATAATAAAGTCTATGAGCACAATAAAATCACTAACCTTTATCACTACATCTTCTACGATCCCAAACGGCCTTGTCATAGACCTGTTTACCAACTTGATCCTCATACGAGTGGGATTCATTGAGTCCATCCCAAGTGCTTGAAAAATGGAAAAGGAAATATTTGTAAATAAAGTACTCCCTATGGTGTTTGGAATGTTGAAACTTCTCAAATCTTTCAATTTTTGTGGTAAAATCCTCTCATCACAATTTGTCAAGAAAAGCCTACACAGGTTTGACCCTCTACTTTCATTCATTAAGAAAAAGAAAAAGTCCTAACCCTTTAAATTGTTATTGAAAGATCATATGATTGTACGAAGTTTGCAATGGGTTTTATTTGCACCTATTCATCAAGTGGGTAGCTACAAATTTGATCCACTCTTTCATCTCTCCTCTGGTTGGGTCAAAGTCACTTGTATTTCATTCTTTGAGTCTTGAACTAAACATAGATCTTCCATTTATACCCAATTAATATTTCACTTTGAGTTCCAATTTTACACGTTAGAAAATATACTGTTAAATACACACACACACACACACATATATATAATAGCAATTTCAGGACCTGCCAGGCATTCTTGGCATCCCGTTCAACTACACCTGTTCAACTCTTCATTAAAATTCATAGTGCTATTGGTAGTTGCTTGGTGCCATGAGTTTCTAGTGTGTTATCTGAACGTTGTGAGTAGTAGCAAGAAAGATGCAAGGTGTTGAAGGAAAGGTTTTCTTTATTTCCAGTGAATCAGTTTGATGATTATTGAATCACTTAGGAATATCAGAAGCCTTTCCTTCTGTTCATGTGGAGCAATTAACATCCAACTCAACTATTCAAGTTCCAACTGATGAATATAACTAGCTACCTCTAATGACAAACTGCCCTTCTAACTACAAAATCTAACTAACTTTTGAAAGTCATCCTTTGCTCCAACCCAGCATTTTGGCTCAGTACAGTGATTCCAGCATTCCAGCGAAGTTGCCCAACTTCAACAGCCCCTGACATCTTACTAAGATGTGCACTGAAAGTGTAAAGGGGTAAAGCCTTGGTAAAAATGTCCGCTTGTTGCAAGGGAGTCCTGATGTGCTAGGTGTTAATTCACTTATTCTAAATTTAATCTGTCACCAAGTGAATATAATTCAAAGTGTTTTTGCATTCCTAAATTTGCAGCTGTGTAGTGCAGCCAAGTTGTCACAATGAAGTTCCATAAACTGAGGATGTTTCGCCCTCGCTGCCTCCAATAAGTCTTTAATCCATGTGATCTCTGTACAAGTCATTGCCACGACACAATCCTCAATCCTCAGCCTTTATTGAGATCTTGAAACCACCGTTTGCTTCTTTGATCTCCCGGATATGAGTGACCCTCCAAGTAAGATACAATAGCTTGTGTTACTATAAAAATAATATTCTGTATTACTATAAAATAAGAGAGGCAAGGAAAAAACATGAAAAAAAAGGCACAATAGAATAAAACAAAATTGGGGAAGAAAACTGAAGGAAAATTTTAATTTATGAAAATAAAGCAAAAATATTTTAAATATAAATTTCATATCAGTCATAAAATGATAAAAAAAAATAATGAACCTAACAAATAAAAATAAAATAAGTTAAACTTTAAGAAAGTAATAGAATAAACAAATTCCGATAGAGTATAGGCAAAAGAAAATAAAAATAGAATTAAGAAAAATTTTATTAATTAAATGTTATGCAACTAAATTTTCTTATTCATTGAATATATGATGTCGAATAGACACACATCACGTATAAAATTGCCCCCAACCAAAAGAGAGATGAAAGAGTGGATCAAATTTGTAGCTGCCCACTTAATGAATAGGTGCAAATAAAACCCATTGCAAACTTTGTACAATCATCCGATCTTCTAATAACATTTTAAAGGGTTAGGACTTTTTCTTTTTCTTAATGAACGAAAGTAGAGGATTAAACCCATGCAAGCTTTTTAATATCATCCAATTTGCTTTTCATGCTTGCTACATCTTCCAAGAACTTAAACACACTTCGGTTCCTATGGAATTCTACCACTAAAGGAGTATTTACATTTAATCTTTAAAAATCATAAAGAAATTTACATACCTACTCCTTCACTTTCGGCAAAAAAAGCCTCTGAGGATAGGGGATCATTAGCTTGTATAGTGGAAGTCTTATCTTTCCTTCTCCAATGGTGGACGGGCTGCACTATTACCTTTTCTTGCTCCTCTGTAGTTGCTGGCTCCTCTTCATATTTAACGATCACTACCTATACACTTTTTACATGTTCAACAGGACTATTCTCGATTGTACTAGGCAATGTACTTGTAGGTCTAGAAGCCATTTCTTTTGCAAGCTATCCCACTTGAACTTCCAGACTGTAGAGAAAGGTTGTTGGTACTACAAGTGACTATTAGTACAAGTCATATAATCCTGCATAGTTTTAGCAAGGTTACTTATCATTTTTGGTCAACTTCGCAAGATTGCCTCCTATTTCTTCTGAGGACTACTTCCTCTCTTATTATAGGTAAGGTGCTTGAAAGCCCGGCAAATTTTTGAATTTCTCCAAGATAAATTAGGATGATTCCTCCAACCAGGGTTTTAGGTATTTGAATACAAGTTGCTGTCTTGTGTTCCTGCATTACCTACAAAATTTACTTGTTCCTTTAGCCCATAGCTCGATCCTTCTCCTCTATATTCATGAGTTATGTATGGCCCTATACACATATCACCACTTTGAACTAGAGAAACTAAAGAGGGATGGTGTTGCTTACCAGGACACTATCTATCTTATTGATTGAGCTCCTGTGCATCGAATAGATCGCGTGCCGAGGCAATCGTCATCACACTAGGTGCCAATATTTTGCTTTTATGATCAAAGGAAAGCCAACTCAATTGCAACCCGAGGGATCATAGTTCCAACAACTGAGGGGTTTTCTATCTTTATGATTAGGAATTGACTGATTGATTGTCCCTAGCACGATCATAGTACCTGAGGACCATGAACTCAAATCGACAGCTAAGTGTGAAGTCGAGACAAAGCCAAATTTAGTTAGGAATTTACTTTTACATATCTTTTAATTTTAGCAACTTATTTACACTATTATTAGGGTTTCAAAGGCTCCTAAATGCTATAAATAGGACCTTAACTTGCTCTTTGGCTATTAAGATATTCTTTTGTCTTGTCCAAGAAAATTTGAGTGTTTCAATTTTCTTGTGAAAATCCAAATTGAATGATTCCAAGTTTTTGTCTCCACTACTTCATGGTGTATCAACTAACTAGGCATATTAGTTGTGCCCACCTTTTCACTAGAGTTCATCGAAGATCATTGCTTTAGTTCATTCTTCATGATTTGGTCAAGCAAGTTTTAGCATACATCGAATATTCGTTGGGTTTTGGCATAGATCGAAAATTTCGTATCTTTATGCTTCTAAACACATATCACAAATCCTTTGAAAAGTTCAACGAATACAAGGATGAAGTAGAGAAATAAACTAGAAAGCATGTAAAGATGCTGCAATTGGATCGTAGTGGCAAATACATGAGCACCAAGTTTGAGGAATTCCTCAAAGAAAACGACATTGTATCACAACTCACACCACTAGCGACGGTTCCATTGAATGGTGTACTGAGTGTAGGAATCGGACTTTATTGGACATGATTTCATCTATATTATGAACTTCATCGATTTACCTATTTTCAAACAATTTTGCAAGCATAAATAGGTATCAAATACATGTTTAGATAAATTTTACATGAAAACTAACATAAATCATGGGAAAATCATTGAATTTCATAATTATATGAGAAAAATGGTGGCTTTAACACTACTATTGGGTTTTGTTGGGTTTGGCATGTAAAAAAATTTAACTTTAGAACATAAAATAATATAGAACATGAAGGGGAAATGAATGTTTCAAACCCAAGCCGTTTTCTTCACGTAACACATATACAATAATTCAAATAGGTAAGAGCATAAGATATACCTTTGAAATCCTATTCCAAGAAGAGCGCACTTGTGATCCTTGAGTCGTGGGCCTCGAATCTTGACCTCCAGATTATCAAAACACAATTGGAACACCAACAAATGCCTTCTTTACCTTGTGAACACCTATGCAAAGCTCTTACTCAAAACTCCTCTTAGGAAAGAAGGCTTTAGGACAATAGAAGAGGGGAGAAGGATGGCTAAAAGTGTTTCTCTCTCTTTTTTGGAGGGGATAAACAAAAATTATGATTAATTTTCTATTTTTTTATTGATTTAGAACTCCCCTACACTTATTTATTACAAAGACACAACATCCCACACATGGAAGGATTCTTATTTCCATGTAAAGCACCTAGGCTATACGTGGCAAGGGCTCCTTAGGCTTCCTACATAGACTTTTAATTATTCTTAGCCCATAGGTTATTTAAGTATTAATCTCCATCACTAATTATAGCCAATATGGCCTCTTAATAATTAGTCTCTATTAATAATTAAGGCCTGCTTGTGTTTTGTTCTTTAATTTAATTAATCCCTATTAATTAAATTAAAAGCTCATTGTGCTTTTAATTAATAATTTCATTACTAACAAGAACCATGGGCATTCTATTTGGTCTAATCTAATTGCAACTAAATAAATTATTTCGCAAGACCTCTTAACTCTTGTTCACATCCAAACCAATTTACCTCTTATTACACATTTCAACCTTTCGTGTATTACTTTCTAAGTTTATCTTTAATTTACACCAAGCATAGCTTGCATGACATGACTAGCATCTAGCCTATAGCCCATATCGTAGCCTAATTTAGATGAAGTCAGTAAATCACATAAACCCTCATGATTGTGAATATTATATTGTATATGGTTTTTGCCTTACTTTGTCTCAATCGAGTGAGAGTTACAGATTTAGTCAAACTTACAAATTTAATTATATGACCAATCAATATTGCCTTATGAAACTAATTCTTCTATCAAAAACTCCTTTTCGATCACACACTACTTTGGACAATAATTTTCATCTCATAGAACATTAATTGCATAAGATAAATGCCTTATTTACTTGCAAGTGGGACAAATCCCTTATTGAAAGTACACGTGTCTTCATATGCACTTGGACAATGACACATAGGGCTCATGACCCTGTCTCATACCAAGATAGATATTATTCTTAATTCACTAATGACACATTAACTATCATACTTATAAGACAACTATGTCGTCTCAGTTCTAAGGCTCACAATATTAACTATCATACTTATAAGACAACTATGTCGTCTCAGTTCTAAGGCTCACAATATTAACTATCATACTTCTAAGACAACTATGTCGTCTCAGTTCTAAGGCTCACAAGTACTTAACATAATCATGATGTAAAACATTAACAGCTGAGAAAGAACTCCATGTGTCTACTTCATTCTTCAAGTCAATGTTTAAATACTCATTCTCTAATAATGTATCCACACACGTGTTCTCCAAGTTAATGTTTAAATGCTCATTCTCTAATAATGTATCCACACATGTGTTCTTCATATTTCATACTAAATGATATAGCATTGACCATACAAACACAAGGTTTTAAAGTCTTACCAACTCTCTAATGTCTTTTGGAGAGTATATGACTCCCAAACTAATTTTAGTGATTGTGTACTAAGGCAGCCTTAAATCTATATTTGTAACCTCTTATATATAAGGCTTTTTAACATAATTGCATGGGCACACGTAACACTTTACACCATTCAAGATTTACATACACGAAATATTGGCACAATATTGATATAATTAAATCAGTAATATATTAATATATTAATATATGAAAGAGTGTATATATACAACTAATATGCCTCCTTATCCTTCATTATCCATTAGTGTTAGAGAGCATGTCTATCTCTAATAGCTACTTATAGTGTAGCAGTTGTCATATGACCTATTACCAACAATTACACAACAATTATCTTTGTCATCTACCTTGCATTGGTCGTTAGTGAATTTTACAAATAGGTCATGATTACAAAGTTTACATTATGCTTAGGAGATTGGCTTTTCGTCCATAAATGTGTTGGCATTCCAACAATATTAAGGGCACCTTTTCCAATTATTTGACATTTTTATCCATCACGAAATGTGACATGCTGTCCAAAGATGATTTTGTGATTTGAAAGATTATCCTTATCACCTCTCATGTATTTGGCACAATCACAATCAAAGTGCCAAATTTCTTTAGAACATGCACTCAAGGAGGTGTAGGATACCAAGCTTTAAATCTTAAACTTCTTAATCCACACTCATTTAATTGGATTATTGTTTCTATAAATGCTAGCAACATGGTTGTTGACTTGTCCTCGATACAACATGTGCCTCGATAGAGAAAAGCACTTAGCCATTTGGTAACTTGCCTTTTTAGAGAAATTACAAAAAGGGTTACCTTTTGCTTTCCTTCTACTCGATCTACTTTCTATTGTTTTTTTTGGGGGGGTGGGGGGGGGGAACATTTTTTGGTATTGCATGAATGGTTTTCTTCACAAACTTGATTTTGTTCTTCACATAATTGTAAGCTAGTGCTTGCTCAACATAACTGATTCCTATACAATCAATTGCTGACTTCCCAATGTTTAGCACATCATCAAGCTTTGATTTTCCCATGTTCAACTTCTTTGAAATTGACTTAGCTTCTCGGCAATTCTCATCAAATTTTTTATATTCTAGTCTTGATTTTGAACATTCATCAATTAAATTTAAATTTAATTCTTTAAGAGATTTGACCTCTTTCTTCAATAAATTGTTTTTAGACTAAAGCATTAGCAACTCATCACAAGCACATCAATAGGTGGATTAGAGCTCCTCAATAGTGTCATTGTTGCTTTCATACTTTGATCGTGCATCTTCAGATATATATTAGTGTAATTTGATTATATTAGCTTATTATATTAATGTGTAAAAACATCAAGTAAAGTGACACATAAATAATTTTGTCTTAGTATTTTTTATTGGATAGGTGCAATAAAAATTTTTGAGATACCAATGGTAAAATTATTAGTGAAAAACAGATAAAAGGATAGTTAAATTAAAATATTTTTTAAAATTATTCCACATTGTGGTATCTAAAAAGCATTTATTAGGATTCTCATAATTAATTCTTCAATAATGAATGGTAAATAAAAAACAGTCAAGATAAAAGATGTAAAGAGAAAAATGAAGAATTCAACCATGATATGTTTTAGAATATAAAATATTGAACATTAATCTTTTGATTCATCTTATCAGAGTTAGAGAATTTTAAGATAAAAATGATAAAGATAGAATTGTGGTATGTTATATATTAATTAGCTTCATATTTTCGTATTAAGTTTATTAGTCAATTTATTTTTCCTTTAACCCACAAAAAGTTATTATTTTCTTTCTATAAACTAAACTTAACAAAAAAAAAAATAAAAAGATTAAATAAGAATAAAAGAAGAGATTTTTTGTGAATCAAATAAGGCCTATTTTTCAATACTTAATTAAATGTATTAATCCATTTACTTTCTTAATATGATGTGCTAAAAATCAAAATATTTGCCATCAAAACCTAAATAATAATATTACACTGTTTAATGTTAAAAATATACCTGAATATCAAGATATTATTAATTTTAACTTTTTAATAATCCTAAAAATATTCTAGTAAATATATTAGAAAAATGGGTAGTGTTTAACCGACAGATATTTACCAAACTTTAAATTCTCATAATTTTAATTTATTTTATTGTGTTGAAAATTATATAAATTCAATTTAGTATATTAAGGTTCTGTAAATAAATTCAGTGTATTAGCCGTAATTAAGCCACTACGTATTCTGAATTACCAAAATTGGAGACAAAAAGTTAATATTTAAGTTAGAACACTAAACTTGCCGTATTATTATCCATTAATTTTAGTTGTCACTAGACCACCATATTTCAAGAAGTCCAGAAATTTAAAATAAAGGAAAAATTATAGGACATGAAGGACAAAAATAAGATTTTTGCATCAAAAAAATTAGAGAAACACATTATCTATGGCAAAATTAAAACATAAATGTCATGTATTTTATTTTATTCATTATATCCCCAATTTCATAAAAAAATTATTTTTTATCATAAATAAAATTTTGAAGTTTAAATTTTCCCTACATATATCATTTCATTAGTTGTCTATCAAATTTTATAAAATTGCTTCAACTATTCTCTGCTAATTATGAATTTTAAATTTTAGAATTTTTTATTACAGTAAAAATACTTTATTGCTTGATCAAATTAGCATATTTAATTTATTAAATATATCAATTCATGGTTTATGTCTAGAAACAAAGAAAAAAGTTAAAATTTGATTTAGAAACCTAATTAAATTTATTAACTTTAACTGTCATTGGATCTTCATAAATTAGAATTCTATGGAATTTAAAATGAAGCAAAAATACTAGAAGATAAAAAGAAAAGAAAAAATCTAAAACTGAAATTATGGGCAACACGTTATCCATATTAATGGCAAAATTGAATTTTGAAATATCATGTATTTGATTTTACTGGTATGTAACCCGCCTTGTACACGGATAAATTATAGTTTATTTTTATTATAATTTAAAAGTAATTTTTCATAAATCATTTTTAATTAAATTCATAATTTTTTAAATATAATTTTCTTCAAAATTGCAATGCAAAATTAATAAAAAAACAATAAAAATTAATAATTTTTTTAATATTTGCAAAGAAATACATGTAAAAATAAAAATAATATCTTCGTTTTGCTAAAAAAAGTGTAATATATTAAATTATGATTTATTATTTTTAAATATTAAGTCCAAAACCTCAAAGTCATTAAATTCCAATAACATACTAAGTGTCAATGCATATAAACTCATGAGGCCAAGTCTATAAAGTGTAAGAATATATAAATATACATACATATATATATATATATATTAGCAATTATAAAAGTAATTGATTAAACATTTTTATCATTACAGTAAAAATAAAAAATTTATGACTTCATTTAGAGATTTGGAAAGCAATCTGAATCAGACCAGATAACAAACAAATTTTCTTCGGCCAAAATGTCCTACGGGGAAATTTACTTTGACATGCACTAAAATTGAGAACACGACGACGGCAATATTTATAACAAAACAGCATCTCAATTTTGTTCCGTTGACTCCAAAGTTGCATGATTAGAGGCCTGTCTATTTATACTTCAAGAAAATTGATAAAGGGCAGAAACAGCTAAGATCCCCCGGCATAAAACGTAGTTCAATGCTACGCCTACTATTCCAAGCACCTAACAAGTCTATTTTTGTATGTATCATGAGAACAGAAGACTTCTCATAAATTTTGTTTGTATAAATAGACAAATTTTAGTCTCTTTGAGGGTACAACTGTTGGATTTCACTGGGTTTGAAAGACAATTTTTTAAATTTTAAAATCACATGTATTCAAGATTTACACAGCATAATATAAAATAAAACCCGAACAACTTTTCTCAAATAACCTGAATCAACTAAATGTATCTAAAATCATATAAAATTACCCCTCGTAATCCTATTCCAAGTGAGCACCTCCAAAATTATGTATGAACTCTTTTACAAGGATTTGATGTAAATGTTTTTGTGTATAGGAGTTTTTGGACGAGCCAGCACTAGAAAAGGAGTCAAAGGACTTCTTCTTTCTTGCTTGGTAGGGGTAAACAAAATTTTTAGTCTAATTGTGCGTGGTTTAGAATTCTTCCAGTCTATTTATTTTTAAGGTACACAATCTTATATAAGATATGATTCCTATTTTAATATATAACACGTAGGGGACATATGGGATAAACTCCATGAGCTTTCTACATGAACTTTAAATTAATTCAAGCCCTTACTATATTTAATTATTAATTTCATCAATAATTAAGGCATATATATGTCTTGTTCTTTAATTTAACTAATTCAATTAATAAAATTAATGGCCCATTATATTCTTAATCAATGATCTCATTATTTATAAACATAATAGGAAATCTATTTGGTCTAATCCAATAATGATCAAATTAAATTCACAATGAGACAATTTAAGTCTCATTTATGTCCCAAACCATATTACTATCTTGTTCTCGTTCCATCCTTTTGTATATGATTTTATAAATTCATTTTTAATTGGCAAGGAGTATAGTTTAAAGATTATAGTAATACTTAGCCTATTACTCATATCGTAGCCTAATTAAGATAAAATAAATAAATCATATGAACTCTCTCCATTGTGAACAACACCATGTGGTACAAGCTTTTTGTTTTGTTTTGTCATGACCAAGTGAGAGTTATGAATTTATTTAAACTCACTAGCTTAATCATATTATCAAATTAATGTTGCCTCATAGGACTAATATCCTACTAAAAACTTTTTTCTGATCATATACTATGTTTGGCCTATGATTCCTATCTCATGGAATATCGATTGCATAGGACAACACCTTGCTCACTTATAATGAAACAAATTCTTTATTGGACACACATGTCTGCATTCGAGCAATGATGTGTTGGGCTCAAAATTCTATCTCATATTAAAATAGATATTGGTTCATAATTCCCTAATGACGTGCTGACTATTATGTGTACAAGACAACTATGTCGTCTCAGGTATAAGTCCATCGCGAACTTAACACGAACACAAAGTAAAACATTAATAACAAAGAGTGAATTCTACATGCTTGCTTCATTCTTCGAGTTAGTATTTAAATGCTAGTTCTCTAATGACATATCCACATGCATATATTTTCAATGTCTCATAATAAATAGCATGGCACTTATTATACAAACACGTGATTTGCAATTCGTACTGATTCTTCAACGCCAATTTAGAGAATTTGTAATTTCACAAACAAGTTTTAATGATTGTATATTAAAAAGTCTTGTATTCGTACTTATAGAGAACAGACTTAGAGGGTGTCTTGTTCAAGATATATGTTGCATTAAGAAGGACATGCCCTTATAGAGATATGGGTATCAGTAAAGCTCATCATAGATTGAACCATGTCTAACAAAGTTTGATTTCTATGTTCAGCTACACCGTTTAATTGAGGAGTTGTTAATCATGTTAACTTTGCTACAATACCATTCTCCTTGAGGAATTTAGGAGACCCAACACTTTTATACTTACCTCTATGATCAGATTGGAGATATGTTTCTATTTTGTTTCTGTACTTGTGCTGTGAAGCCTTTAAACTATTTAAAGGATTCATGCTGTACTTTATCAAGTACCCATAGCCATATCTTAAATAGTCATTAGTCCACATCAATGGCCTTTTTAACGTGTCCATTAAATGAACTTTTAGCTATCTTACTTAGAATTTGGGGTTTCCAAGTTGGATAGGGTTCTTCTTCCAGTGGGTCAATAAGTCCATCTTTATCCAATTTACTAATCCTTGTGTTCTTGACATGACCAACTCTAAGGTGCCACAAGCGCGTGGGATTTAAGCCATCCCTTAAACATTTACTTGAAATATCATTGATCACATTACTATCATCCATATTTATTAAAATAATACATATATCACACATTGCTTATAAAAGAAAATACATAATTCTCTTTTATTAATAATAAAATAGAAATAATGTTTTTAAGCCCATTGGGCAAACGAAGACAATCTCTCAATTCTAAACTATGCTTTGATGATAGTTTTATTGAGGTGGTTCCAATTATAGTGGTTGCAACACTTGCTTCATTTTCCACCTTGATCACAATTTCACGCTTCCCAAGCATCCTACTTTTAACTAGATCCTAATGTGAAATACAAATATTAGAAGAAGCATCAAAATCTAAAATCCAAAAAATAGAATATACACTAATGGAACAAGATGTTTTATAAACATAAACTTTCCTTATCTCCGGGTGACTTCTTAAGGCTGCTAAGGTACTTGGCATAGTCTCTCTTCCAGTGCCTTATTTTATTATGGTGGAAACACTTTCTTTTTTTTGTAGGAGCTTTGGCCTTCTTGATTATCCCATTGGCTTTGGGAACGATAGGCTTCTTCGTTTTTGTTTTCCCTTTCTTGGTTATATCGAAGAAGTTAAATGCAGTAAGAACCACCTCCTTTCTTTTCCCTTTCGTGGCTTATTGTGTAGTCACTAGCTTATTGAGGAGCCTAGCTAGTGTGCACTCAGTGTTATTCATGTGGTAATTCATGACAAACTGCAAGAAGAAATCCAAAAGTGATTGAAAGATCAAATCTTTCTGTAGGTTGGTGATATCCATGATGAAGTCTAGCAACTCAAACCTTTTGATAAGTGAAATCATCTTAAGGACATGCTCACTGATGTAACCATGCTCTACCATGTCTTGAACAATTGCTTAAATATCTCATATTAGCAATACGACTCTGCTCACCGTACAACTCCTCCAAGTGGCACAAGACCTCCCAAGTAGTCCCCATCCCCTTAAGGGTCCTTTGATGATCATTAGTTGTAGCAGCCAACATGTAGCTCCTGACACATAGATCATCCTCTACCCATTTCTTATGAATAGTTTTCCCCTCCTCACTAGTTGTATCAATAGTGACTGGTGGGATATTAGCCTCTAAAGTATAGTCGAGGCGCTTTAGATTGAGAACAATTGTTAAGTTCTGAAGCCAGTCAATATAGTTTGGCCCAATTAGATATTGGTCTCAAGTAATTTTGTGAGAAGCATAGACATTATTCAAATAAAATTAAACTATAAAAAATAAACAAGATTTGTCAGTTTGGTTGTTATATGTGTTACCGCAAAATTATGGACTTTAAATCAAAACATCCTCCCACTAGATTTTTAGAATCCTCCACTCCCTCAAGTACAAGACATAAATTCCATTTGTAAAATTTCCTCAATGAGTGATTGGGGTTTTCATTAGACATAGCATACCTCACGTAATCAATTCTTGGCATGCTAAGCCCAATGAGTGGCAACTCTTGCTAACACATCTCATATGCAATATAATCTTTTCCTTCAACCTGTAGCCTAACAATACCTCACGTAATCAATTCTTGGCACCATGTGTCCATTTAAGTTACACTCATCGACTAACAACTTTTTAGAATTTAACCCCACCCGTGGCTTGCGCCTGAAATTATAAATATGCCATCATAATTTGAACCCACTAATGTGATCATATCACATATTAAGGCTACATTTAGGCCTTTGAGCTCAATAGAGGGCCACAACAAACACTTTGCCATTACAACTTAATATTTTTGAGGAAGTTCTTAGGTCTGTGTAGATTAGATTTCACTTTGAACATTATCTATTTTTCATATATCTTGTACATCTATCATAAATAATATGCAAAAATAAAAGTGTGGAATTTTGGACTTCTAGATTCAATTTGAGTCAGGATTAGATCATGCACAAGTGTGGGAAATCCTACACTATTATATTGGAATTTCTTGAATGCTTTTGTCTTGGTCTTCATGGTTTCATAGGGCCCATTGACATCACCTCCTTAGTGTGTATGAACACCAACTCTTGATGTCTTTCTTATTTTACAAATACACTAGGCATATCACTAAAAATCTTATTCCACATAATTAAAATGAAAATTGAGCTTATTATTTGGGTGAATGTTGTAGTTGGATTATGCATTTAGGAAGTTATGGATGAATGTACTTATTTTGTTTTAGTTTTTTTATGGCTTGTATAAATTAATTTTTCATGGGTTGTCAAGATAATTTTTCAAAAATAAAATTGGAAAACAATTTTCTATATAAACAATGCTCGTGGCTACAAGAACCACTGTTACGGTTGTAAGTGTCTCATCCGGTACCACATGAGCTACGATAAGAACCCTAACCTTCAATCGTAGTGCCACTCACTGTTGCAAACCTCCTGTTCAAAACACAAGACAACTCCTAAAATTGTAAAATGGGACCTCAAGCTTCATGCAACCTCACAGTGATGGCACAATCGCCCAACATGGCGTCGCAAAGGGCTACTGAATCTACATAGTTTCGAGTTATCAATTCCAAATCAAAATTTCACTAATTTTATTAATCTTAAACCCGTCAAAACACTTTTGAAAGGTTTTCATATATCAAATGCATGTTTAATGGAATTTAACACAAAAAACTAAAGTAAATCATGGAAGAATCATTAAACTTTATGGTTTTGCAAGGAAAACGGTGGCTGTGATTCTACTATTGGATTTCATTTGGATTTGTCCATTAAAATCAATACTTTTAAACATAAAAACGTCATACATTCACAGCAAAAGCTAATGGAATAAATCGTACCTATTTTTGTTGCAACACACGCAAGAAATCAAAATATAAAGCAAAGGTACGAACTTTTACCTCTTGGAACATTTCCAATGGTTTATTTTTAAATCCTTTGAGTTGGGGCCCTCGATCATCGACCTCTAGTTCATCCACATGATTAGGATGATCATGTGCTCCTTCTTCACTTTACAAAAACCCTTTTTGTGAAGCTCGAACTCAAACTATTTGGGTAAGAAGGATTTTATGACAAGAGAGAACTTGAAGAGGGTGGCTAAGATGTTTGTTTTCTCTTGCTTGTGGAGCTACACAATTTTTCTAACCTAAGAGTGTGTCTTGAAGTCTTAAGCCAACTCTTCAAATTTTTATGACACAAGGGTTTCAAGTATGGACTCCGTTGGCCCTCCTACATAGACCTTTTAATAAAAAGTAGCCTATGGAGTTTATTTTATTAATCTCATTAATAAACTAGACACATGTCCCTTAATTATTAATCCCTATTAATGATTAAGGCCCAATTGTGTCCAATTAATTTAATTTAATTTAATTTCTATTATGCTTCTAATTAATAATTTTATCGTTAACAAATACTATGACTATTTATTTAGTCCAATCCAACTATAATTAAATAAATTATTTCATGATTCTTTTCGAACCTTGTATGTAACCCATCAATTTAACATTCATAATACATCTCAACCTTATGTGTGTCATTCTCTAACTTCATCTTTAATTGGCAACGAGCATAGCTCGAAGGATATGGGTAATTTTCTGGCCATGACCCATATTATAACCCAATTAAGATGAAGTGAATCAGATCACAATAAACTTTTTTGATCATGACTATTATGTTGTATAGACCTTTTGTCTTACTTTATACCAACCAAACGAGATTCATAAATTTAGTCAAACTTACAAACCGAGCCACACGACCAATCAGTGTTTCCTCATAAGATAAATGTTCCTATCACAAACTCTTTTCCGATTACGCATTGCCTTGGCCAAGAGCTTCCGTCTCATAGAATACTAACTGCATAGGATGAACACCATGCTCACTTGCAAAGAGATAAATTTTTTATTGAAAGCACACATGCCTCTATATGCAATATGGATAACGAAATGTGTGGCTTATGAGTTTATCCCATACTAGGATAGATGTTGGTCTTTAATGTCCTAATGACACATTGGCCATCATGTGCACAAGACAACCATGTTGTCTTTGGTCTAATGTCCACATGCACTTAATACGATTAAAAAGCAGGATATTAATAGGCTAGATGGAACTCCGTGCATTTGCTTTATTTTGCAAGTCATTGTTCAAATGCCCATTCCCTAATAGTGTATCCACACACATGTATTCTCATTATCTAATATTGAATGTCATTGACACTCATCATACAAATATAAAGTACGCAAATCATACTGACTCTCTAATGCCCTTTAAACTATCTGTGGCTCACCAACAGGTTTTTGTGATTGAATACTAAGACAATCTTATGTCCATATTCATAACTCTTTATCAATAAGGGATTTTAACTCAAATACATAGGCACATGTAATACTTTACACTAATCATGATTTATATGCATGAAAAACTTGCCAAATGATTGATATGGAAATCAATATTTCATTAATAACTGAGTGAAAAGTACATATACAATGAAATGTTCTCTAATATTCCTCATTTTCTACTGGTGTTAGAGGGCATATCACTAGCACATGTTTCTAAAGGTTTTCTAATCTATATGGGCATGATACAGTATACAAAATTTAGAATGAGTTGGATGAACCTTTTTCTACCAATAGATCATAGCTCTTGAGGCATAAACCATTCCCCTCACCAGATGAGGCATACAATGAAATAATAATGGTTGAACAAGAATGAAAAGGAATGAGACATGCTTAGGAAACTTGGAATGATGCCTCTGGCTTCCGTACAAAGGCTAATAGAATAGAGAAACTAGAGGTTGTCTATACAGACTGTGAAAAGAAAAGGCACACTAAAGAGAAGTGCTATAGGATCATAGGTTTTCCATCAAATTTTAAGTTCACAAAATCAAGAGCTAAAGGGATGCAATCCACTACTAATCTGTCCTCAACCAACTCAAGTAACTTAATGATTTCAATGGTGAAAAGTTGAACGAAAGTGAAGGGGGATTCACATTATCTCAAGATCAGTTTAGGAGACTTGTGCACCTGTTAAAGGTTCATGGCTCATCCAATGTGCTTCCATAACAGAGGCAGCGAAGTCAAGTTGATGCATAAAAGAATCTAAACCATCAACCATCATCAAACTTTATTGGTGAGAATTCTTTCTTAATCCTTTCTAATAAACCACCCTCTTAACTATCCCTAAGTCGAGAAAGCGACTAATGTAAAAGTTACCTAATTCCATGGGCCTAAGACTCTTTCTTCAACTTTTTTGAAAGAACAATTCCAAGAAGTGGTATGAGAAGTGTCAGCAAGCCTTCGAGCGAATAAAAGAATCTTTTTCTTTCAACGAATTCCCACTAGCTATTCACATAGGCACTATTAAGATCTCACAAACTTTAGTAATTAGTGGAGTTGATGTGCCATCCTTTAGGCTTAATCTTCTATTAGTAAGCAAGCTAAGTGAAACTCACATGTTGTTTTCTGTTCAACTCCAACTCATGCTTTATTTAGGCCCTCTCACCTTAGATGAGGATTCTATTGGGTTTCAATGGGTTTGTAGTTGGATTTTAAAACTTTAAAATAATAAATCTATAATGTAAATGCTATAAAATAACATACCAAACCCATTCCACATTCACCAAAGAACACGCATCAATTGAGAAGTATCGAAGATAATTGAAACAAACGTATCTTTGGAATTACATTCCAATGGGTGCACTTGCAATCCTTAAACTATGACCCTCAAAACTTGGCCTCTAGTTTGTCCACTCAATTATTGTGATGATGAGTGCCATCTACACACCCTAACAAACCCCTCTTACAAAGCTCTAACGTAAACTATTTTGGATTAAAAGGCTTTTAGTGATAAGAGGAGTTGGAAAGGGTGGCTAGAATAGCTTCTGCTCTTGCATGGTGGGTGGCACATGAAAATTGTTAGATTTTTCATACTTAGAACTCTTCTAAAATATGTATTTATATTAAGAAACTAATGCATACTAGTTATGGGCTCTATAGGCTCACTACATAGACCTTTAATAATTTTTAACTCATGTACCTTTCAATTATTAAACTCCTTAATAATTGCAGCCCAAAACTTTTGATTATTAAGCTTTGTAATAATTAAGGCCCATCTTGCCTCTCAATTATTAATAATATCAATAATTAAGGCTTAATAGAATTGTAACCTTCAACTTAATTAATCACATTAATTAAATCAAAGGCTTTAATATTTTTAATTAATAATCTCATTTTTAACAAAATGATTAACTTTATATAATTCCATTCATGTCTTGCCTTTTTAATTTATTTAATCTCATTAATTAAATTGAAGTTCTCATTGTGCTTCTAATTAATAATCTCATTATTAACAAACACCATGGCAATTTATTTGGTTCAATCCAATTGCCACCAAATAAATTATGATGCCCACCAATTTAACACTCATCATACTTAACAATCTTTTGTGTATGAGTCTCTAGGTTCATCCTTAATTCACAATGACCATAGTTTAAAAGACATGAGTAACGCCTAGCCTAGGGCCCACACCATAGCCTAATTAAGACGTAGTGAAATGGATTACAATAAACCCTTCTGATCGTGAATACCATATAATATAAATCTTTTGTCTTATTTTGTCCCAACTAAGCAAGAGTTAAGGATTTAATCAAACTTACAAACTCAATCATAAGACTAATCAGTGTTGGCTCATGAGACTAATGTTTCTATCAACTCTTTTTCGATAATACACCATCTTGGCTAAGGATTTCCAATCTCATAGAACACTAATTACATAGGACAAACACCTTACTAACTTTCAAGGAGACAAATCTCTTATTTAATGCACATATGCCTCCGTGCACACCTAGGTAACGGTATGTTGGGTTCATGACCCTATCTCTAGCCAGCACAAATATTGGCCCTTAATGCCCTAACGTCATGTTGACTATCATGCATACAAAACAGTCATGCCGTCTCAGGTTTAAAGTCTATGTGAACTTAACATAATTATGAAGTACGACATTGATAATAAAGAGTAAATTCCATGTGTTTGCTTCATTTTACTAGTTATTATCTAAATACTCAATTCCCTAATGACGCATCAACGCACATATATTCTCAATATTTCATATTGAACGGCATGACACACACCATACAAATACAAGGTATGGAAGTCCTATCAACTCTCTAATACCCTTTAGAGTATCTATGACTCGCAAACTAATTTTAGTGATTGAGTTCCAAGAAAGTCTTGTATCCATTCTCATAAGTCCTCATGAATAAGGTTTATTAACTTAAATATATGGGCACATGCAATACTTTACATCAATCAAGATTTACATGCATAAAAACTTACTAGAATATTCATACTAAAATCAATTTTTTATTAATTAGTGTGAAAGTACATATATAACTAAATACCCTTCTAGTATCCCCCCTTTTCTTTTGGCATTATAGCCCTAAACCCTAAACCCTTAAATCTTGACCTGTAGTTTGCCCACACAATTGTTGTAACGATGAGTGTCTTCTACACCTTGAAAACCCCTTTTGCAAGACTCTAACACAAACTCCTTTGAGCTAGAAGATATTTATGATAAAAAGAGATAGAGAGGGTGGCTAGAATGACTTCCCTTCTTGCTTGGAGGATGGCACACGAAAATTATTAGATTTTTCATGATTAAAACTCTTCTAAAACATGTATCTGTATTAAGACACTAAAGCATACTAATTATGGGCTCACCACATGGACCATTAGTAATTTCTAGCCCATGAACCTTTCAATTATTAAACTTTTTAATAATTGTAGCCCAGAACTCTTAATTATTAATCTTCATTAATAAATAAGGCTCATCTAGCTTCTTAATTAATAATTAAGGCTTATGGAATTGTAACCTTCAACTAATTAATTTTATGAATTAAATCAAAGATTATTATATTTTTAGTTAATAATCTCATTATTAACAAACATGACTAACTTCTAATAATTCAATTTATGTCTTGTCTCTTTAATTTATTAATTCTCATTAATTAAAATAAAGTTTCTATTATGTTTCTAATTAATGATTTCATTATGAACAAACACCAAGGTAATTTATTGGATTCAATTCAATTGCCACCAAATTAAATTATGCTACCCATCAATTTAATACTCATCATACACAATATCCTTTTGTGTGTGACTTTTTAAGGTCATCTTTAATTGGCAACGAGAATAACTCAAAGGATATAGGTAATACCTAACCTACGATTTACATTATAGCTCTATTAAGATGAAGTGAAATGGATTGCAATGAACCTTTTCGATCATAAATACAATGCAGTATAGTCCTTTTTTCTTATTTTGTTCCAACTGAGTAAGTTATGGATTTGGTCAAACTCATAAACTCAGATATATAACCAATTGATGTTTCCTCAGAAAACTAATGTTTCTATTGGAACCTCCTTTCTGATCACACATCACTTTGGTTAAGGATTTTCATCTTATGAAGCAACAACTACATAGGACAAATACCTTACTCACTTGTAAAGAGACAAATCCCTTATTGAATGCACACATACCTCCTTACACACCCAACCAATGACAAGTTAGGCTTATAACACTATCCCATATTAGGATAAATAGTAGCTCCTAATGCCCTAATAACATATTGACCATCATGCGTACAAAACAACCATATCATCTCAAGTCGAAGGTCTACATGCACTTAACACAAATCCCTTATTGAATGCACACGTGCCTCCTTACACACCCGACCAATGACAAGTTAGGCTTATAACACTATCCCATCTTAGGATAAATATTAGCTCCTAATGCCCTGATAACATATTGACCATCATGTGTACAAAACAACCATATCATCTCAAGTCTAAGGTCCACATGCACTTAACATAAATCCCTTATTGAATGCACACATGCCTCCTTACACACCGGACTAATGACAAGTTAGGCTCATAACGCTATCCCTTATTAGGATAAATACTAGCTCTTAATACTTTAATAACATATTGACCATCATGTGAGCAAGACAACCATATATCATCTCAAGTTTAAAATCCACATGTACTTAACACAATCATAAAGTAAGAAATTGATAGTTAAGAGTGAACTCCATGAGTTTGTTTTGTTTTGTAAGTCATTGTTCAAATGCTTCATTCTCCAATAGCACATCTACACACATATATTATTAATATCTCATATCAAACAGCATGAAACTTACTGTAGAAATACAAGGCGTGCAAGTTTATGGACTCTCCAATATCTTTTAAAATGTTTGTGACTTTCAGACTGGTCTTAGTAATTGAATCACAAGAGAGCCTTGTGTCTATATTCAAAACTCTTTATGAATAAGGTTTTTTAACTCAAATACATGAGCACATGCAATAATTTATGTCAATAAGATTTACATACATAGAAACTTGCTAGAATATTGATATGAAAATTAATAATTCATTAATTAGTGTAAAAAGTACATATACAAGAAAATACCCTTCTAGTATTCCTTATTTTCTATTGGTGTTAGAGGGCATATCACTAATAGATTAGAGTGGCTAAGCAACAATCTTGTCTTTACATGCTTCACCAAAATAAGAAGGACACCAGTCATATTCTCAATAACACTAATAGAGATTCATCGACGGTTGCATCAACCTTACCAAAGTTTGATACTAGACATTTTAGGCTAGGACACCTGTCACACACTGTGATAGAAAAAGCTACATGAAAGCTATCCTTCTATCATAACCTTGCCTCACAAAGTATGTGAAATACGTCCAAGAGCAAAGCTAAAAAGACTACCTTCTCTTGTTCATGAGCAAACTAGTGACAAACCATTTCAAGTTATTTATATTAATACATAGAGTTCATATTCTTCAACTACTAATGATGGCTTTAGTTATTTTTTTTACTATTGTTAATGATTTTAGTAGATGCACTTGGACATACTCAATGAAACATAAAGATAAGATTAAATAGATTTTGCACACCTTTCACAGTCTAGTTCAAACAGAATTTGGTCATAAAATTCAAGTCATATGAACTAACAATGCCTTTGAGTTTAAAATGCCCATCTTCTTCATAAATTTTGAAATTATTGACCAACAAACTTGTGTTGAGACACCATAGCAAAATGTTGTGGTAGAGAGAAAGTATAATCATATCCAAAATGTAGCCAAATCTCTTCTTTTCCAATCTCATATACCAATCAAATTTTGGGGTGATACTATACTAACAGAAACTAATAGACTTCCTTCTAAAGTTTTGAATTTCAAATTACCTTAAAGTACGCTTTGGAAAACCACCAAGGTTTGGTCTCTTTAGAGTCTTTAGATCCCTTATTTTTGCTACCACACTCAAAATAGGACAAAATTTGATCCTAGAGCTACGAGATGTGTGTCTATTAGATACTCTCCTACAACCAGATATACAAATGGTTTGATCTTGATTCTCATTAAATATTTGTCTCTAGATATGTCAAATTCATTAAGCACGCCTTTCCCTTTGATCCTTAGTACTCTAGATAACTTAATACCTTTCTTGATTCTCCTTCAAACCTTAATCAATCACAGAATACCACACTTCATGGTTAAATCACCACAAAAAACGTTTCATTAGGTGAGACTTTAGTTGAAGCACAAAACTTTCCCTCATTGACATATAATCAAGTTGATCACCCTTGGGAGAGTAATAACCCCAACCAAAATCTCATCCCACCTAGAAGATCAACTAGAGAGAGGAGACTCCCAAAATATCTAGAAGTTTATGAGCATAATCTAAAGCCACACCAACTTGTTACAGATCATCCAATTTCCAACCACATAAACACAGCTAAGCTATCTAGTGAGTACCTCTACTTCTTAGCTAGTCTAATAATGTGCAAGAGTCCAAGTGTTTTACTAAAGCTATTGGTTAGCCATATCAGAGGCAAACCACAATTGAAGAGCTACAAGTACTTGAAGATAACAATACATCGGGCGTTGTGAAATTACCGAAGGGACACCATGTAGTTGGATGCAAATGGGTGTACAAAACTAAGGTAAAGTTTAATGACTTAGTAGAAAGATATAAAGCTAGGTTAGTAGCTAAGAGATGTAGCCAAAAGGAGGGCTTTGATTACCATGAGACAATTAGCCTAGTGGTGAAACAAGCATCAATCAAATTGTTCTTTAGAATGGTAGTAATGAATGGTTAGTATTTGCAACAACTTGATGTGCACAATGCTTTTCTAAATGGAGAGCTTAATGAGGAAGTCTAAATAGATCTTCCATAAGGGTATGAATTGATTAAGGGAATGGAGTGCACCAAGAGTGTAGTGGTTTGCAAACTAAGAAAATCCCTATATGGTCTCAAGCAAGCACCTAGAAAGTTGAATGAAAAGTTCACTAAAGTATTGAAGGAGTGTAGCTTTGGTCAGTTCAAAACTGATCATTCATTGTTCATTAAAGACAACAAAGCAAGAGATAAGATTACTCTACTAGTGTATGATTTGATCATTGGAAGCAATGATCAAGAAGAAGTGAACCTGATAATTTAGTTATTGAACTTAAGGTTCAAAATTAGAAACCTAAGTGTCTCAAGATATTTTCTTAGGATTGAAATAGCAAAATCAGCAGCAGAGATGGTTCTATGTTAAAGGAAATATGCCTTGGCTTTTCTAGAAACATATAGGTTGTTGGGTGGCAGAGCAATAGATACATCAATAGAAACTAATTATAGACCCACCCTCACAAAAGAAGATGAGCTAGCAGACATGTCATACTGTAGGCAGCTGATAGGAAAGCTTATATATCTTACATTCGCTAGACTAAACATCACACTTGCAGTACAGGTCTTATCACAATTTATGAGCAAGGTATTAAGGAAGCATTTGCAGGCTGTATTAAGAGTGTTGAGGTTCTTAAAGCTTATTATAGGAAAGGGAATCTTCGTAAACAAAAAATCAAGCCTGAGGTTGAAAGGGTATAGTGATAGTGATTGGGCTTCATGTCAAATTACAAGAAGATTAGTTACCAATTGTTGTATTTTTCTTGGAAACAATCTAATTAGTTGGAAATCTAAGAAGCAAACTATTGTGGTAAGAAACTCTACAAAAGGTGAGTATAGAGCCTTAGAGTCCAGTGCATGTGAGGTATTGTAGTTGCTCAACATGCTGAAGGAACTTGATAAAAAACATGATGACCTACTACCTATAATGTGTGAAATCCAAAGTACCATTCAAATCAACAAAAATCCAACCCATCATGAGAAAACTAAACACTTTGTCATTGATGTACACTCTATAAGAGAGAAGGTAGCCAGTGGGATTTTTTAGGTGAAGTACATCAAGACAAAAGAGCATTTGACTGATTCACTAAGGTACTAAATGCTAAGTAATTTAACTAGTGTGCAGCCAAGATAAGTATGAAAAGTATCCATAGTCATCTTGAGAGGGGTGTTAAATAGTGAAATAAGTTGTGAATCCAACCTAGAGTAGTAGCAGCAGCTAGTGCAGTGTTGAAGGAGCTAAGCTGATGTAGCTGATAAGTTAGAATCATAAGTATTAAAGTAGTAGTTATTAGTTATGGTTAATAGGCAGTTTAGAACTAGAAGTGAATCATACAACCACCAGATGGTTGGCCTTAATCAAATATACATACATACATATATATGTTTGTATATATAAAACTCAATGTAACAGTGCAGTATGTAGTTTAATGTAGAATCTCACCTTTTCTTGACCAATGTATCTTTTTCACTTGTCATTTCTCTTGTGTTCTTCCTTTGTTAATAGAAGCAGCTATGGATTTCAATCTCATTCCTTGTCAACATTAGTGGTACCTAGGGCAACCATGTTACATAGATTTATGCTTTTTACAAGACTTTACACAACATTGTTGGTTACTATTGAATGAGATTTTTCCTGTCTCTTAAAATTTATTGAGTGATTCCAAATTATTATGCTAGAATCTCAAATCAAGTCATTTAGATTAGCCTTTATTTGATTTGTGGCATATTAGTCAACAACTTGATTGTAGCTTCTTTGCTTAGATTCGTGAGGAATTTGCTATGTTAGGGTGGACTTTCAATGTGGTTTGTGCATTAAGATTTGTTTTAAGTTTGACTCAATACAATTATCCTTCATTTTCCAGTTCATCACTTCTCAATTCGCATCAACAAAAGGAGACAAAAAAAAAGGAAAAAGTTAGAGATAAAAATGAAAATGAGTTGAAGAGAAGAAAATGATATACGAGTGTAGGACAAAATTCTTGTAATTTGAATTTTTATTAACAAGAAATTAGTACAAGTACAATTAACTTGAATCAAATGAATTTTGTGGGTACAATCTCTAACTTGATCCTCTGATTCTTCTCTCAAGAACACTTGGCTTGAATGTTTAATTGAAGAACCCGGCTAAAACTGAGAGAGTTTTGAGCTTTGAGCTTTGATCCTCCTTGATGTTGTCCGGAACCTTCAATAACGTTAATCTACTAGTTTAGCACCTTGAATGTGGATCAAACGCCAAAATTTGATGGGGTTTTGCGAAGAACGCTTTGAATTTGATGATGAACTTCTTCAATTTGGCGAAGAGCTTTTGGAATTTGGTGAAGAACGGCTTGAATGTTCTTAAGGATTCCAGAGAATTTGAAGGAAACTTGAGTCTTCAACTGCTTCTTTTTCTTCTTCTTGTTGCTTTCTTGCCTGGTTGCTCTTTCTTCAGCTTCGTTCTTTGTTGTTGCTTTTGGCTCTTGTTGTTGTCCTCTTCTTGTTGTGTTCTTTTCTTGTTGTCTTTTCTTTTTTTTTTTTTGTTGTTTTTTTTTATTTGTAGATGCCACCCCTATTTATAGGGGTGGAGAAGGCTTAACTGCCATATTTGACAAGCGATGTGGCGAAGTCTGATTGGCCGAGTATATTTGATTTGACATTGCTTCCTTTAATTGGATGATTACAAATTAATTACTAAATCAATAATATTCCCCTTCCAAATTTACAAGACTTGACACGTGGCGTGATATAATTGGCCCACTTGTCGTGATTTAAACGGATGATAAAAATATTAATTTATTTATTATTTAATTTTAAGAATTATGTTTATTTAACTCCTAAGATATAAATAATTAAATAAATTAATCGTTTAATATCACGTGACGACATTTGATTGGACAAGCATTTTAATTGTCTACAAATGCCCCCTTGAGACTTGTCTACAAAGAATTTGATTTCGGTGTGGATAAGTCTCAAATTTCCCGTTTACTTAATTATTATCATTATTCTTTTTATTTTTTATTTTTTTATATATTTTTTTGGTTGGACCCAAGTGAGCGGCCCATTTTTCTTTCTTCCCTTTTTTTTTATATATATTTTTTTTTTGGCCCAAGTGAGCCGGCCCATTTCTTTTTTTGTTTGGGTCCAAATAAATTGGTCCAGTTCTTTCTTCTTTTTTTTTTTTTTGTTTGGGCCCAAGTGAGCGGCCCATTTTTCTTTCTTCCCCTTTTTTTTTTTTTTTGGTCGCGCCAGCTTCGTCTCACCGGATTTTCTGCATCCCTTCCATCGACCGAGATTATGATTCCAAAAACTCCGCCTTCCTTCAATTGACATCAAGAATTCAGCTGCGAGAATCATCGGTCCAGATTTCCACCATATTCGTTTCTGATTCCCTTACTTATTCTTTCCCAACTTTTGGCTATAAAAATCAATGTCTTCTCAACTATCAAGAACACCGACTCGAGTACCCCACTCCCCATCAATTCTGAATATCTAAGGTGAATTTGACAACAACCCCCAGAATAAGGTTTTTTTTTTGTTTGTTTGTGTTGCGGGACTGCCTGATCGTGTTTCGTTATCCATATCTACCTTCGAATCAACAAAATCCCAATGTACCCCCTTTCCACGTGTTGGTTGCAGTGTCGTGAGGCGGTGCTGTGTCGTTGGGCGCTTACGAGCGCTGCGTCGGGTGCCGCGGCAGGCGCTGCGTCAGGCCTTGCGGCGGGAGTGCGGCGGGCGTCGTCGAGTGCCACGGTGGGCGGTGACGGTGGGGGATGCTTTCTGGGCGAGAGAGAGGGAGAGAGGCTGATATTTTAAGGCTGTGTTTGACATTGTTTTTTCTTTTTTTTTAAGGGAGAGGCTGATATTTTAAGGCCGTGTTTGGCATCGTTTTTTTTTTAATTGTCAACTTTGTAATTTAGCCTTTGAACTCTTTGGTTCGAATTTGAATTTGGACCCATTTGTGCTGTGGACTCATAAACTTGGGTTTGAACCCATTTGGACTCTGGACTCGCAAACTTGGGTTTGGACCCGTTTGGGATCTGGACTCACAGACTTGGGTTTGGACCCGTTTGGGCCCCGGACTCGCAGGCTTGGGTTTGGACATTTGGGCTCTGGACTTGCAGGCTCGGGTTTGGACCTTTGGGCTCTGGACTTGCGGGCTCGGGTTTGGACCCGTTTGGGCTCTGAACTCACAAACTTGGGTTTGGACCTTTGGGCTCTGGACTCACAGGCTCGGGTTTGGATCCGTTGGCTCTGGGCTTGGGTTTGGACCCTTTGGACTCTGGACTTGGGTTTTGGACCCATTGGGGCTCTGGACTCACATGCTTGGTTTGGTTTGGACTCACAGCTTGCCTTTGGGCTCTGGACTCACAGGCTTGGGTTTGGACCCGTTTGGGCTCTGAACTAGCCAACTTGGGTTTTGGACCCATTGGAGGGCAGGCTCTGGTTTGGTTTTGGGCTCTGACTCGGGGGGCTCTGTTTGTGGTTTGGACCCTTGGGCTCTGGACTCATAGGCTTGGTTGACCCGTTTGGGCTCTGACTCACAAGCTTGGGTTTGGACCCTGGGGCTCTGAACTAGCCAACTTGGGTTTGGACCCATTTGGGCTCTGGACTCACAAGCTTGGGTTTGGACCCTTTGGGCTCTGAACTAGCCAACTTAGGTTTGGACCCGTTTGGACTCTGGACTCACAGGCTTGGGTTTGGCCCTTTGGGCTCTGGACTCACAGGCTTGGTTTTGGACCCGTTGGGCTCTGGACTCGCCTTGGACCCATTTGGGCTCTTCACAAGCTTTTTTTGGACCATTTTGGGCCACTTTTGGACTCCTTGGGTTTGGACCCTTTAGGCTCTGGACTCACAGGCTTGGGTTTGGACCCGTTTGGGCTCTGGCCTCGCCAACTTAGGTTTGGACCCATTTGGGCTCTGGACTTACAGGCTTAGGTTTGGACCCGTTGGGCTCTGGACTCACAAGCTTGGGTTTGGACCCTTTGGGCTCTGAACTAGCCAACTTGGGTTTGGACCCGTTTGGGCTCTGGACTCACAAGCTTAGGTTTGGACCCTTTAGGCTCTAGACTCACAGGCTTGGGTTTGGACCCATTTGGGCTCTAAACTCACAAGCTTGGGTTTGGATCCGTTTGGGTTCTGGACTCGCCAACTTGGGTTTGGACCCGTTTGGACTCTGCACTCCCAGGCTTGGGTTTGGACCCTTTGGACTCTGGACTCACAGGCTTGGCCACTTTTTAATTGCTATGTATGGTTTTAGCCTTATTTCAACCCAATTGGATCTAACACTTTTCTTTTCAACATGGCAGTTCCAAGATGGCACATTTCAAGAGTCATGTAGCACAATCTGGCGAGGAACGTTTGATTGTGCTTGATGATAGAAATCAGCGAGTGGAGCGGGGCACGTCTTTGGTTGTACATGCCTCTTTGATTGGTCGTTTTACGACTCCCTGGCCTAAATTGACTGTTTCTAGACGTGTGGATGAATGGTCACAACCCGCTTCTTTTGGGCGGTCTGGAAAGGCATGGACACTACAGCCCAACCATCATCAACCCTCTGATGAGGTTGTTACATTGCTCACACTCGGTCGTCGTATTATCAGTGGAGAGGCTAAGTGGGATAGCCAACTCGATTTGACTGGTGAATTTCGATACATCCCTGGGTATTGGGAATGGACCGAAGATGTTCTCAGTAGATGTAAACCCAAGTTGGATGCCGCTGGAATCTTTGACGCGGTGTATGCTTTGTTGTTTTCGTATGATCGAAGCACAGAAGTTATGAAGGCCTTTCTCGAAACCTGGTGCCCTCTCACCAATAGCTTGTTAACCTCACTTGGGGAGATGTCAATATCCCTTTACGACCTGCGTTCAATGGCCGGGCTCCCTGTTAAGGGAAAACTTTACGACGAGGTCATCCCTAGTGCTAAGGAATTGGTTGGCGTTGACGGAACAGAGGCAAAGTTTGTTCCCCGCTCCTGTAAATACTTATTCCATGCTTTCCACAGGCTTTGTGGCAAGGTCCTCAGGGGTCAACCTCGGAAAGTGCCAATTGTTGAGTGGGTGAAGTTTTGGTCCAAGAGGGCCTCAAAATACTCTACACCTCCTGCTCGCAGAGGAAAGAGGACAGTACGCCCTCGATCCACACACAATCCTTCGGGGGATATTGATCCTCAAGTCCCTTGGTCAACATCGGAAGAGTCCCTGTTTAGGAGCCTAAACGTCAGTGAGGGGACTAGGGAGGAGACATATTTGGCAGCCTTTTTGTCATGTTGGCTTTGTGCCTTTGTTCTCCCTAACGAGGATGTTGGATTCGTACTGCCAGGTACATTTAAAATGGCCGGGATCATGGCTACAGGGCAATACGTGAGTCTGACAGTCCCGGTTTTGACCTCTATTTATAGTGGTTTGAACAGAATGGCCAACTCTCGTCGCCCATCCCAGGAACCTGCAACATTTCCGGTGCATTATGTTTATGCATGGATCTCTCACTACTTTAGGACCCATTTTCAGGTCTTCAAAGGTATGCCGAACCCCAAGATGGTGGTGTACTCCGGCGAAGGATGTGCTAAGTTTTATGACTCAAGTGAGGCCCAGAGGCGTATCCACAAAGGCGAGCAGGCTTGTTGGACTTGTAACATGGTGATCAAAGGCGATGACATCATTTATATAGATAATGATGATGCTGGGAAACTTGAACGAAATCATTTTATGGCCATTCGTTCAAGTTATCTAACCATGAGGCGGGGTGACCATTTTGATATTGAACCTTACAGTCCTCATCGATTCAGCCGCCAATTTGGTTATCTTCAAGAAGTGCCTGGGTCGCTTGTGCATGACATAAGGCAATGCTCTTTGGAGGATGGCCTTCGCTATTGGCGCCTATGCCTGTTGCTCCGATCGATGGCTAAGGCGCGCTTTCCTCACAACCCCACCTTTGCGCGGCGATACTTCTCGACGGCCTACAAGAAATGGTGGGCGGTTGTCTATGGCGATTTTTTGGAGGACCATGCCTCTCGCTTGGTTGACCTTTCACTTGGTGATGTTTCTCGGAGGGATAGCAGTGCTGGTCGAACTGTTGGTAATGTTCCAGATACACATCCCGCTCCCACTATCATGGCTGATCTGCCAGGCACATCCAAAAGGAAAAAGGACGTCGGGATCTTAGAGGATAGCAGTAGCAGTACTGCCGACCGTCATTGGAAGCGAACCAAAAGGGATTCAGATTCTTCAGTCCCAAAAGACAAGGATCTGGACCATGGACAGTCAACTGAAGAATATGCCAAAGAGGTATTTTCCAACTTGCATTCTTTTCATGCAATACCATTTTTATTAATAATGATAACTTAATTGTTACTCATCATTAGTGTTATTTTCAGCTGGTGGAACACGTTTTTGGGAGCGACGCTAGCGAAGGTTCGCAGGGATCAGCCTACGAACATGACCCACTTTTGACTCCCGTTGGCGACCCGGGTGGCTCAACTTCGAGAGCGGTTGCCAGGGCTACTCCTTCCACTGGGGTTTCTGTCTTCAAGGCCGACAAATTCCTTCATGATTATCAAAAGGAATATTTGGAAAAGTTATGGGCCGGTCTTCGTGAGCGAATAATGAAGACTCCAGTCGAGTCAATCTCTTCCCTTAGTGACAGCGTCTCACTGGTCATCGAGTCAATGAAGAGCCTTGGCCAATTTGACATTTCCCATTTAGAAGCTTCGTTAGGCGCATTGTTCGCTAAAGCCACAGCTTACGACGATACAAGGTCTCAGGCATCCGAGAAGCCAACGAAGGAGGTCCTTGCCCAAAGGCTGAGTGAGGCCCGAGATCGCTTGCACAAAGCCCAAGCTAACGAGAGCAAGGGAGCTAAGCAGATTGATCAGACGAAAGCAGAGTTAAAGTATGTGGAAGCCCAACTTGCAACTTTGAAGGAGAAGCGGGAGGAGCTTTCCAAGTCCTTGGCGTTACAGCTCGAAGCCCATGAAGGCACTTTGGCCGAAGTCAAAGAAATGGAGGAGGAGGTCAAGATCATAAACAAGACTCCTCCCTTAGACGGCGAAGCGGCGAAGACCTTAAAGTCTTTGAGGGGTTCTGTTGAAGCTGCCAAGAGGGGGTTAGATGATTTAAAACCCTTTGGTTAAGCTTGTTTGCCATCGATCTATGAATAAAATGTTTCTTTTACTCATTGTCAATGAATTGTTCTCTCCCTTTTTCTTTGAAATGTATCTGTCATTTGAGGCCTGAACTTGGAATTTATCATTTATCATTTATCTTTTTTTTTTAGTTGCCCAGCTTTCTTACAAAGGGATCAAGTCATAACATGGTTCGACTGACTGAATATGCCCAAAAGATTTAGCCGTTCACAGTTTATACTCTTGCGGGCCAGGAGTAACTTACAGTTTAAACTCGTGTGATGAGGAGGATTTTTTTTTTAAATCAATTTTGACAGTTTAAACACATATCAAGGAGTGTAGTAACTCGAAATTTGATTAGATAGTTTTTACTCGTATCAAGGAGTTTTTTTTTCTTTTTTACGGATAATATTTTTTTAGGAATTTTCCATTGATCGGACCAACCCTTATACCATCTTGATCAACGAGTTTGTAGGCACCATTTAGATAAACCTCTCGAATGATGTATGGTCCGTCCCACTTAGAAGTAAACTTGTTTCCAGTGCGGTGAGTGATGATGATAGGCCTTCTCACGGCGAGTACTAATTCCCCAACTTGGAAAGATCGGTTCCACACCCTTTTGTTGAAGGCTTTCGATAAGCAGGCTTGATAGCACTCGAGCCTTTGTTGTGCATCGAGCCTCTTTTCATCAAGCGCCTCCAATTCTTCAAGACGCAACCGGACGTTGTCTTCCTCAGTCAATCCCTATTGCATGGCAATCCGCAACGATGGAATCTGCTGTTCCAAGGGGAAAACAGCTTTAACCCTATACACCAGCGCATAAGGAGTTGCTTGCGTAGGTGTCCTGAAAGTGGTTCTATAGGCCCACAATACTTCTCCAATTCTTTCATGCCAATCCCTTTTTGTCTTTGACTCCACCTTCTTCAACAGGTTGCACAAAGTCTTGTTGAAGGCTTCGGCGAGACCGTTGGCTGGAGCATGGTACATCGAGGATTTCCTTTGCTTAAACCCAAACCTTTGACATAATTTGTCAATGGTGCTATTGACAAATGGCTTCCCATTGTCGGTGATGATGTATCGAGGCACTCAATATCTGTAGATAATGTTGGTGCGGATAAAGTCAGCAACATTTCCTTTCTTTACTTCCTTGAGAGGAGTTGCCTCTGCCCATTTAGAGAAGTAGTCAGTAGCAGCCAAGATGTAAAAGTGACCAGCAAATGACTTGGTCATGGGTCCAACGATATCCAATCCCCAAGCGTCGAATGGCCATGAAGCTATTGGTGGATGTAATGGCTCAGGTGGTTGATGAATGAAGTTAGCATGGTACTGACATGCTTGGCACCTTTGGGCGAACTCCATGCAATCTCTGACCATCGTCGGCCAGTAGTATCCCATCCTTTTAATCCGAAAATGAAATTTTGGTCCGGACTGATGGGCACCACAGATCCCAGAGTGTGCTTCCTCCATAGCTTGAGTGGTTTCATCATCGCCCAGACAGCGTAGGAATACTCCATCAAAAGAGCATCTATACAAGACACCCTTGAAGTAGATGAACCGGGCTGCTCGACGTCGAATATCGACTTTTTGACGTGGATCATCTGGCAACTTCTCGTATTTTAAGTAGTCTACAAATGGTTGGCGCCAATCTTCTTTTTCCACATTGAGGACTTCCACAGAGTAATTTTCCCCTTCTTCCCCGTCCTCAAATGTTGGGGGTACTACCCATCTCTTGCATATAGGGATGTGATATTCAACGTCGGGTAAGGATAAAGCGGAGGCAAGCTTAGCCAATGCATCTGCCTGCTTGTTTTCACTTCTCGGCACATGCTGAATCGTGGCGTATCTAAGCCATCCCATAAGTGTATTGGCGTAGTTGTAGTACGGAAACAATTCAGGCTTCTTGACTTCATACTCTCCTTGCAGCTGATTGATCACCAATTTGGAATCACCATAGACCTCGAGGTGGAGTTGTTTGATGTTCACAGCTATCTCGAGTTCGATGATCAGAGCTTGGTACTTGGCTACATTATTGGTGCAGTTTTCAGTGACAGTAAATGTGTGTGGCAGGACTTCGCCTTCTGATGTCACAAACACTATCCCTGCACCGACTCCGCCCTTATGGGAGGCTCCATCGAAGTACATCTTCCACGGAGGAGTGATTTCGACAATCAGAGCATCTTCATCTTGCAGGTCGTCATACAGGTCCCATTCGGCTAGGATGGGATGATCTGCTAGAAAGTCAGCCAATGCTTGTCCTTTTACCGCCTTTTGTGGTACATATACAATTTCAAATTGTTGGAATTGCAGGTACCATCTTGAGAGCCTATCGGAGAGAACGGGCTTTGTCATGACATATTTTAAAGGGTTAGCTTTGGACACCAAGCGAATTGTATGAGCTTGGAAGTAGTGCCTTAATTTCTGAATGGCGAAGACCAGCGCCAAACATATTTTCTCAATTGGCAAGTACTTGAGTTCATTCGGCGTCATTATCCTACTTAAGTAGTAGAGGGCGCTCTCCTTCTTTTCATCATTTTCTTGGGCCAATAGGGCCCCCACTGAGCATTCTTGGGCAGCGGTATATAAGATCAAAGGACGATCAGCTACCGGGGCTACCAGCACTGAGGGTTTTGTCAAGTAAGACTTGATATTTTGGAAGGCCTTCCTGCAGTGTTCATCCCATTCGAATGGGACCCCCTTCTTCATAAGTCTACTGAATGGTTGACAGCGACCTGCGAGATTTGAGATGAACCTGCGAATATACGCCAGTCTTCCTTGCAAGCTTTTGAGCTCATGGATATTCCGAGGCTCTGGCATTTTCAAGATGGCATTGATTTTTGCCTGCTCGATCTCAATGCCCCGATGGCGGACGATGAAGCCTAGGAACTTACCAGAAGCAACCCCAAAGGCGCATTTCAAGGGGTTCATCTTCAGCTGGTACCTTCTGAGGCGTTCGAAGACCTTTCTGAGATCGTCCAGGTGGTCCAACTTTCTTTTTGACTTGACCACAAGGTCGTTAACATAGCATTCGACATTCTTGTAGAGCATATCATCGAAGATCTTTTGCATGGCTCTTTGGTATGTGGCTCCTGCATTTTTAAGGCCGAAAGACATCACTTTATAGCAGTATATGCCCTTAGGTGTGCGAAAGGCCGTCAATTCCTCATCCTCTGGTGCCATGCGAATTTGGTTGTACCCAGATGATCCGTCCATAAATGAAAGAGCCTCGTGCCCTATAGTAACATCGATCATGAGCTCGGTAATGGATAGAGGAAAATCATCTTTCGGGCATGCCTTGTTGAGATTTCTGAAGTCAACGCATACCCGGATTTGTCCATTCTTCTTCCTAACCGGGACAATACTAGAGATCCACGTGGGGTATTTAACTTCCCGGATGAATCCAGCCTCGATTAGTTTATTGACCTCTGCTTCGATTTGTGGAAGCAATTCTGGTCAGAATCGGTGTTGCGCTTGTTTAACGGGCTGAATTCCTCTCTTCATGGACAAATGATGAACGGCCACTGTTGGGTCTAAGCTTGGCATTTCCTTGTATGACCAAGCGAATACATCTTTGAATTCTTTGAGAAGCTTAGTATACATGTCTACTTCTTCATTTGTCAGCAGAGCGCTAAGGTAAATGGGTTGGGGGTCGTTGCCATCGCCTAAATTTACCTCTTTCAATTCATCTATTGTGGATTTAGTTCCTGCCTCCATTTGGAGTGGTGCGACCTCAGCATCTTCTTCGATGACTTGTCCTTCTTCGCATAGTGTAATGTGGTTGGACGAGCCAATACTTTCCTTATCATCATCCTCGGCTACTTGAGCTTTAGTGAAGATGACTGTTTGGAATCTGGCTTTAAGGACTCTGTCGCAGGATACCACTAAATTTGCTTGTCTCTGCATGAGAGAAGGAATCAAGCTTCGAAGCTTTTCATCCTACTTCGGCGTCCTTTTGATGCCCCCTTTTGCCTTCCAACACTTTTGTTTTTTAGGTGGGCCAAGTCTTTCGAAGACCGACACCCGTGTTGGCTTGCCGTCAACCCTTGAACAGCGGTCAGCCTCTGTGACATTATTAATGGTAGCCTTTTTTATGGCAATGCGAACAGGGCCTTTGGATTGTTCATACCCCAACCCCGCTCGCAGAGTTTGACTTGAGGATTTTTGGGGAAGCTTCCCCAATGGTGATTGCTCCTGTGGATTGTATCCAGCCTTGATGAGGAGTTTATACGCCTTGGGACCAAAGCCTTTTGCAGTCCTCAACTCCCGAGCCTCTGGGCATTCCCTTTCAACTTCTTTTGGTTGTGGGGTAGGAGCTTCGCTGTTAATTTGGGTCAGTGGTAAGATCAGACCTCTAAGAGCATTATCCATTACCGGGCTTTTACCTTGGTAGCTCTTGGGATGCCCCTTGCTGACCTCGCTTTTCTTTACTGGGCCATCTTCTCGCTTCTCCTGGCTTTGAGAGCTACTAGTTTCAGGAGTTCCGACCTTATTCAAGTAATATTTGGCATCGGCAAAGTGAGATTCAGCTTCAGTGAAGGGTTTGCAATCTCCCAACACTTTCTTCACAACACCGTTGCGGCAATACTTGAAACATTGATGCCAGGTAGAAGGGACTACTCCATTCTCATGAAGCCATGCTCGTCCGAGGAGTAAGTTGTATGACGTCTTTGCATCAATGACATGGAACAGGACAATTGACTGTATATCATCTATGAACAGCTCCATCCTCATAGTGCCCAAAGCTCTCTGCCCCCCTTAGTTGAATCCTTGAATCATCAGGCGGCTATTTGAAAGTTCGGCGGTCGAGATCCCCAATTCTCTTAATGTCTTCAGGGGTAATATATTGACTGCAGAGCCACCATCAACTAGGATTCTATTAATCCTTTGCTCGTGGACATAGCCTGTCACAAACAATGGCTGTTGTGGGGTTGGGACCCTAGCATCAAATCTTCGTCTGTGAAGACTATTGCAGTCGCATCGTCTTCAACAGGCTCTTGGCTTTTCTCTTGGAAGCAGCCAACTTCATTAGGGGAGTTGCCCATCTCATCAACTCCATTTCTTTGGTGGTCGAGGGTGATGGTGTTAACATTGGCACTATCATCCTCTAAAGTGATTTTTCCTTGGCGGGCCAATTCCATGACTTTGTCCTTGAATACGAAACAGTCATGGATTGGATGCCCAACCAAGCGGTGGTACTTGCAGTACTTGGGATCGTCAATCTTCCTGGCTTCTGCGGGCCGCTTCATCTCCGGTAGATCAATGAGTTTGGCCTTTAGTAAGTCGTCGAAAATCCCAGGGACGTCTGTGTCCAAGAAGGGGTATGACTTGGCCTGCATCTCTTTCAAAGTTGGCCTCTTTGGCGGTGGAACCTCTTTCTTTTCAGCAGGTTTTTCTCTTGCCGCCGATTTAGTAGGCTTTGCCTTGACAACCATTGACTCTTTGGCTGGTGATTTGACCGCCATTGACTCCTTGGATGGTGCCTTAGTAGCGGGTTTGCTAGAGAAGAGCTTGCCCCCTTTTTGCTTCTCCTTAGCTTTTTGGGAGTCTTGTGTGGGTGGACCATAGACTCCACTGGCTGCCATGCTCAACTTCATGTCGTGGGCACGAGTGGCCAACTCTTCAAAGGTTTTGGGTTGGATCCCTTGCAGGATGTATTTCAACCCCCAATGCATTCCTTGAATGCACATTTCAATGCCCGAGGCCTCTGAAAGCCTATCCTTGCAGTTCAGGCTCTTATTCCTCCAGCGATTGATGTATCCAATGATAGGCTCATCCTTCCACTGGGGAGTGTTAGTAAGTTCAATCATGCTAACTGTTCGCTTGGTACTGTAGAAGCGGTTGAGAAATTCTTGCTCCAGCTGTTCCCAACTGTCGATGGATTTTGGCTCCAAGTCAGTGTACCAGTCAAAGGCATTTCCTTTTAAAGACCGAACAAATTGCTTGACAAGGAGGTCACCGTATGTTCCAGCGTCATTGCAAGTCTCGATGAAATGAGCAATATGCTGCTTTGGATTTCCCATTCCATCGAATTGTTGGAAGTTGGGGGGTTGATAACCTGCTGGCATCTTCAAGCCATCAATCCGAGCCGTGTAAGGCTTTGCATAAGTTAGGGACGATTTGGTAGTTCCTTCAAGTTTGGTTTTAATGGTCCCTTCGATGAAGTCTTTTAGTTGATCAAAGGGGATGGAACCATCTGCAGAGGGTTGGAACACCTCAATAGCAGGCCTATTTCCTTTCTCTGGCTGCTTGGATGTCTCAGCCTCATCATGAACTTCTTGAGGCTTTTCTTCGATTCGACTAGTCTCAGCAGGTTCCGCCCTTTCCATCAACTTGGAGATTTTGGTGTCTTGTTCTTGCACATGCTTGGCAAGACCCTCAATCAATCTAGTCAATGCAGCGACTTGGTCTTCTAGACTCGAGGCACCAGTCGTCATTGCTGGAGCAGTGTTGAAGCCGGGTGAGGTAACTTGGCGAGGGCTGGAAGGAAATGAACCATTTTTATTGCCTTCGCTTCCTTGGCCTGAGTGGCATGATTCTTCAGCAGCCTCTAGAATGGCAACTGGCTCGGAGTAAGTCAATTGTCTTGCTCGTCCCCTAGTGACAATTCCCCTTTCAGGAGCGACTTCAGAGGCATCTGAGGCGGTAGCTTTAGATGACTTTACTTTGTCTCCGGCCATTTGATATTCTTGAATTAGTTTTTTTTTTTTTTTGTTGAAAAAAGAGATGAGAGGTGAGATGTCCTACTGGGCATGCCAGAAATTGTAGGACAAAATTCTTGTAATTTGAATTTTTATTAACAAGAAATTTGTACAAGTACAATTAACTTGAATCAAATGAATTTTGTGGGTACAGTCTCTAACTTGATCCTCTGATACTTCTCTCAAGAACTCTTGGCTTGAATGTTTAATTGAAGAACCCGGCTAAAACTGAGGGAGCTTTGAGCTTTGATCCTCCTTGATGTTGTCCGGAACCTTCAATAACGTTAATCCACTAGTTTAGCACCTTGAATGTGGATCAAACGCCAAAATTTGATAGGGTTTTGCGAAGAACGCTTTGAATTTGATGATGAACTTCTTCAATTTGGCGAAGAGCTTTTGGAATTTGGTGAAGAGCTTTTGGAATTTGGTGAAGAACGGCTTGAATGTTCTTAAGGATTCTAGAGAATTTGAAGGAAACTTGAGTCTTCAACTACTTCTTTTTCTTCTTCTTGTTGCTTTCTTGCCTGGTTGCTCTTTCTTCAACTTCGTTCTTTGTTGTTGCTTTTGGCTCTTGTTACTGTCCTCTTCTTGTTGTGTTCTTTTCTTGTTGTCTTTTCTTTTTTTTTTTTGTTGTTTTTTTTTTATTTGTAGATGCCACCCCTATTTATAGGGGTGGAGAAGGCTTAACTGCCATATTTGACAAGCGATGTGGCGAAGTCTGATTGGCCGAGTATATTTGATTTGACATTACTTCCTTTAATTGGATGATTACAAATTAATTATTAAATCAATAATATTCCCCTTCCAAATTTACAAAACTTGACACGTGGCGTGATATAATTAGCCCACTTGTCGTGATTTAAACGGATGATAAAAATATTAATTTATTTATTATTTAATTTTAAGAATTATGTTTATTTAACTCCTAAGATATAAATAATTAAATAAATTAATCGTTTAATATCACGTGACGACATTTGATTGGACAAACATTTTAATTGTCTACAACTGAGTAAACATAAAAATAATAAATAATATTATAACAATTTAATTTTATGCAATCATATCAGTTATTTTAATAGACAAATACATATATCAGTTATGCAACCATGCACAAAGATTTCCTCTTGTATTCAAATCAAGATTGATTTCCTTTTGTGGTATGTGCAAGGAGTATTCAAGGTTAATCCAATGGGCTTTTCAGAGTTAGAAATGGTTATTTGGATCAAAATGGAGTTTTGAAAGTTAAAGAAATCAAGTTTAATGTTGAGAATGAGATTCTATAACGTTGATCTTAGTGATTTAGATTGATCTCAAGCACTCGATCGATTAAACTTGACAATATTGAAAGTTGGCAGACTTGCCGAAATCAATCTTAAGACATGTCAAATCCATATAAATCACTTAAAGCAATCATGCCACTGTAATAAATTAGATTTGTAGAGTTTTAATGGACTTTTTGATGCAATTTTTAGTCCTAAATGAATTTTATAAGTCTGAAGGATTGTCTTGTGTCATTTTGAACATCATTTGTGGAGTTAGGTTGAATTATTGAATGAGAATTATTCTATTTTACTTGAATTTTTGATGTGATTATTAAATTCTTCTAATAATTTTAAATTAAATTATCTTGATACAGATACTTAAATGATTCACGATGTATCAATCAATTATAGTATATTAATTGTGGTTGTCTTGATTCCTATTAGCTTTGTTGTGTCTTAGGCTAGACAATTATGTATGATTTGCACAGGTGAGAGCCCATTTGGGATGGGCTACACCAATTATCCAAAGCTTCTTCCACCTCTTTCTTGTCTACACTTCCATGTCATATAGTAGAAATATGGATACGAAATTTTATATTTGTGAGAGTATTTGAACACACAAATTTCTTATAAAAGTGAGGGAAAAAAAAAGGAGAGGAGAAAAATCACTTATTAATTGAAACAACTTGTGTTGGTGAAGCCCTTGTTGCAGTGGGTTAGGAGCTACTGACATCGTTATTTGTTACTTGTGTGAAGTAAATTTGGGGCAAAGCATGATGGCTTTATCCACACTCAAGCCTCTAAGAAGTAATCTTACGATTTTATATATGCAGCCCACTTGTTCCACTTCGCAGCCTAGCTGTTACACCTTCCAAAACCGAAGCATCAGAGACTTTGCTGGGCAAATGACCTCAGCCCAACCCTATCCAACCTAATTATGACCGTTCCAACGCTTAGCGCAGAATAATCTAATAAAAAAAGGAAGAACTTCGGCCCTCATTATAGTTATGTCTAAGTCTAACCCGAGAGTTGCCTCTCTCTCTCTCTCTCTCTTCATACACACATGGAGAGAGAAGGGCAGACGAAACAAGTGGCCTAAAATGTATAGCATTGAAAGCTTCTTACGAAGGCATCTAACTACCTGAACGTTGCTCTACCCATTCTTTTTGAGGATACGGCCAAGCCAACCACCCAACCTCCTTCGCCCTCTAACAGCTTCGCTATATTGTGCCTGTTAACTGAGGGAGGAAGGTTGGAAAAGAATGAAGAATCTTGCTGTACTTCTTCATAGAGCTTTTTGGGTAGCCATCAAGCTTTTTGCTCTCGTTGACGCCACCGCAGTGGCCCCTAATTCTTCAATTTATTCAACCACGGAAGCAGTCTCACCTGGTACTCCCGCTCTTCAATTGATGGGCTTTCTGTGTTTGATCCTTTTCTACCCTCTTGTTTTCAGTTATGAATTACTTAAATGCTTAATTAAGGTCATTGGACCATATTCTTTGTACTAAATATGCAGATAAAACGAATGTTAGGATCGTTTGGTGTTAAAAAAATGATGCCTGGAACTATATTATTGCTTTAATTTTAGATATTGACTTTAATATTTCCTCCTGCTGCCAAAATCGACAACTTGGGATATAATTCGTGTATGTAGTTACCATGTTATCAGGAACCCGAGAAGGAAGTGGAAAACCAAATAAAGGTTCGAATGAGAAACTGCTGATAGCGATAATCACTGCTTCCACTGCGTTAGGAGTACTCATTTTGTTTCTTTTTTATATTTATCGCGGCAAGTACAAGAAATTCCAGGAGAGAAATAAGAATAGGTCAGGTACACCCTCTTGATTATACCAAAATTTTCATTTTTTGTGGCCTATGACTCACCTGTCATAATCGCTTTGTTGGCGAATTACAGTTCTAGTGATACAAGTTTAAGGAGATCTGTCAGCGTAATGGAGTACAAGACCTTAGAATTAGCCACGAACAATTTTGGAGAGGCTAATATGTTGGGTGCAGGAGGATTTGGTTGTGTATACAAAGGTGAGCTGGAAGGGAACATTTGTGTTGCTGTTAAAAGACTTGCTGGGGGACATGAAGAAGCCATAAGAGAATGTCAGGTGCCATTGTCTTGAATGTCCCTGTTTCAAAGCATGTATATATATCGGAGGGTTGGTCGGTCTTGTTTACTTGCTTTTGATATTGATGTTGCAATTGCAGACTGAGGTAGAGATACTGAGTCAAGTTCAGCATCCAAATATAATTACTTTATTGGGTTATAGCATTCATGCTGAAACAAGATTCCTCATTTACGAACTGATGAAGTGTGGATCTCTGGAAACTCAGTTACATGGTAAAAGAACTCAGGTGCTTTCAATGAAAAATATTGCTAGGCGTCGTGAAAATCTATTACTAATGCTGATTTTTCCTCTGTGTTCTAATGTCTTTGTAGGCCATTCGAAGGGAGCAGCATTAACATGGGATTTACGAATGAAAATTGCCCTTGACACAGCAAGGTGTGTTAGTATGAGAGCAGGCAGCATCGTGTGGATATTAAATCTTTATCATTGACACTGTGCATTAACTTATTGAAACTGTTGGCCAGAGGGCTAGAATATTTGCATGAGCGCTGCCATCCTCCAGTAATTCATAGAGATCTGAAATCTTCTAATATTCTTCTGGATTCCAACTTCAATGCCAAGGTAAAAATAGTCTGCTCTAAAAATGATTAATCGCTATTACACTATTGTATACGTGAGTTATTCCGCATGAAAATTTATTAAGCCTGCAGTTTCTCATTTTTTGGCAGCTTTCAGATTTTGGCCTTGCTGTTGTGGATGGACCCCAGAGCAAAAATAGTATCAAGCTTTCTGGAACCTTGGGTTATGTTGCTCCTGAATACTTATTAGATGGTTGGGACCTGTGTTTCTCGCTCACATTTATTGTTCTGAACTCCTATTTTCATGTGGAAATGTTAACTTGTCATATGTTATACTAATTTATGGAAATAGTATATCACAAGGTTCAGCTCAACTTCAATAATCATTTACAAATGCTCCTTGGAAATGGCAGTGGCTGTTTCAAGAAATTGATGCTGAGTCTGGCCTTAGCTTTCAAAAAATTATTTGTCATTCTTTTCAACAAATAATTGATTTCAGTAAATGTTGATACGAAGATTGATTTAGAAATTTGGGTGGGCCTGAAACTTTTGTGGCTTTTGCAAAATACTGGTTATTGAGATTGTCTAGACGGGATATCAATTTAACTTGCCAATTCTCCTGTCAAGTCAGAGTAGTTCAAAAGTGATTTTTGGTCAGGGTTGCCAAGTGAGATTCTGCAAACCCATAGTTAAACTCACTCTATGGCATTGCACCCAATAAATTTTACACCCTAGTGCTGCTTTACCTGTCTTTTATTATGTTCTACTCTTTGGCCAGGTCTACTAAATTTTGCAGAGGTTATTTTAATTGCTTTCAACTTTGATGTGGCTTTGGCTTGACTTCTTGATATGGTTTGTTGTATGTAGCTTCAGACAACTTACACGTATATCAAACCTGAAAGTAGTGTCCTGTGAATCTAAACTCTGAAGTAATGCATCTGGTCTACTGGTTCCATTATTTCACTGTTTCATTGCTTGATAACTGTTAGGCATCGTGATGTGTTTTTGGGATTTCAATATGGTGCTGATAATTGTCTGTTTCTCTGAATAGGTTCATTAACAGACAAAAGTGATGTTTATGCTTTTGGAGTTGTGTTGCTCGAGCTTCTACTGGGAAGAAGGCCTATAGAGAAGCTGGCACCACCTCAGTGGCAGTCTATTGTCACATGGGTAGGCCTATATATTCATGTAGTAATCTTGTTCAGTTATATTAATCTGATAAACTCAATGCTGTACTTTATCAATGTGATGTAGGCCATGCCTCAGCTCACAGATAGAACGAAACTTCCCAACATTGTGGATCCTGTGATCAGAAACTCTATGGATTTAAAGCACTTATACCAGGTTAATGAACTGAAAGCAAAGTTTCGCTATGAATATTATTTAATGCATGCATCTCCCACAGAACAAAAATATGATTAGCAAAACTAACGCCTACTCAAACTGTGATAAGCCAGCAGGAAAGCCAAAACGAAAGAAGCATAAAAGCAGCTTTTATGTCCTTGAGAAATTGGTTGCTTTTTGTGTGAAACATTTTTCAAAACTGACTTTTTTTTTGAAGTTGAACAGACTAGTATGCTGCTGATCACAAATTGCTTGAGCTTCTGCATGCCTGTTTGAGATTTATTTTGAGCCTGTTAATGATAATCTTATATCGCTATAGGTGAAGGGTCTTACTTTCTGTAGGTTGCAGCCGTGACTGTGCTATGTGTGCAACCTGAGCCAAGTTATCGCCCCTTGATAACAGATATTTTGCATTCTCTTGTGCCTCTTGTTCCTGTAGAGCTTGGTGGGACTTTCAGAGACGCAAAAACAGTGCCCCGTGCGGATAGGATGCCTTGTGAAAGCTAAATGCATCTCGGAGCTTACAGATGGATTCGGTGTAGGCTGCTGGTTATCCTACTTCGACTGATCAAATATGAGCAATAGTTTCTTTGTTTTGACCCACTACACCTTTGCTTGTTGTTCGCCTTTTCCTGTTTGCATGGGTATTGTTACTTTGAGTCGATATTACGGCACTGTAAACCGAATGAAAGAATGAAATAAAACAGTTGAAATTCCCAACGTTTGAATAATTTCACAGAGAATTCACGGTTTCAAAAATGGCACCACTACCACACCACGTAAAAAATTGTATGCATGAACAAAATTGGACATTGACATTCAAACAAATAAAATTAATTATTTAAATTTTAAATTAAGAATTTAGATATTTTAAGCTTACACAATTGTTTTTTTAAAACAAAAATAATTTTACATATGAATGTAAATGTTGAAAGGGTATTTTTTTGAAATTCTATATTTAAAATAAGAAAGAGTATGTCATTATGATTACATTTATTTATTTTATTCTAAAGATTTTGATGTGATGCAATTGCATATAACTAGCAACTGACTTAATTTTGTGTAGTTTGGTATATATGACACTGTTTAAGTGGGCATATCCTTTTTACAAAATTATCCTTGGTTTTTCCGTCCTTCTATTTTTCTGAAAAATAATGAATATATTGGTACATGAGAAAAGCAATAATCGATTAACCACAACACTACAAATGAAAAAACACATAATGATGTGACGAAACTAGTTCAAAATCTCCATTAAGGGATCCAAGTGTAAAATACAGAATGCGCTATCCAATCCCCAGCAAAGTGCACAAGATTCGTGGGTCTATTATATCGATTTATTCAGCGATTTTCCACGCACAGAGTAAAGGCCCATTATACACAACATAAGCTAACACTAAACAGCATAATGAAGATTGAAGAGCAACAAGCAGTTTAAAATCTACTAGCGAATTTAGGAATATGGTGAACAAAATGCCCAAGCAACTCTTGATGAGAAGCTGTTACATCACTGGATGTGGCTTTGTCTCACGTTGATTAGTTATATAGGAATTCTTCACTTATTATTATCTTGCAGATTTGTCTTGCAATGATTAGGTATAAGAAGTATTTTCTTTGGTTGGTCATAAATAAATAAAGTATGCCTTTGATAAAAACAATGCATCAAACACGTTGAGAGAGCGGTTAGAGGGCTAAGAACATTTTTCTAAGGTGTTTAAGTTCTTTTCATCGTAAAATTTTATTTTTTCTTTATCCGTAAGCATTGGTCAATAAAATTGAATCACGTAAATTTTGTGACTTTTTCGTTTTATTTCGTATATATTTAGTTATTATATTTAGAGTTATGCACAATTTGATAAATCAATTTGAAATTGAAATTTTAATATGTATTGAATTTTGACTTGATATTCGATAAGATAAATTTTGAAGTTTAGTTTTTGGTTTGGTTTCAATGTTTAGATGTGGAATATCGTAATGAATTGAATACCAAATATTATTCTTATTTTTTTAATTAATATTGTCAATTTTTATTTTTACATAACTCAATAGATTGAAATTATTTTGGTAATATATCAAATTAAACAGAAAATTTGATTTAATATTGGGAATGCAATTTTGGCATGCTGAAATTTTGATTCAATTTGGTCTTCAATAATCAAATGAACACCTCTAATTGCATTTATTCTATTTTACTCTAGTGCAATAGTCCTAAAAAAAATGTTACTAGAAGAACTAAGTTGATATTGTTTAGGATCTTCCATGGTGATGAAAAAAATTGTTATTGAAATTTTTTAGTAGAACATGAGTTATTCTATGCGATAATTGTTTGCATGTTGACAAAGTGTTGGCATATTGTTTATAACAAGCATATGCTCGAAGAATTCTAACTAGTTAAAATTTCAATGGTGACAAAAAACACTTGAAAGAGCATCCCAAGAAATTGAAGTTATCTTGAGATTGCAGCTGAAGAATCCCTTATGACTTGAAGAAATGTGAACAAAGATGGGTAGGAGTATAGTCCTGTTATGTCTGGCCGTTGCCAACACTCTTAGACCAACAAAGAAGAAATCGCCTAAAAATTCAAATGTTGGATAATTATTACATGGAAGCCGACTTTGATTGGGAAGTCCTGGTGCAATGTTATGAATGGGAGGTTGACAGACCTTAGAAGGCAATGGAGAGAAATCGAAAGAGTTGGTGTCAAATAATTTAAGTTTCTCATTCGTGTTGTGAAAACATTTAACTTTTGTGCTAAATGAGTTTGAGTTGAGTGTCGAATATGTAAAAAGCGTGTTAGACCACATCTTGAGGGAGCTTATTATGACGAAATGTTAACCTTAGTACGGGTTAGATAAATATAGATGGGCAAAGTGTGTTTTCAACTACTTGAGAACCTTGAGATTGGGATAGTGAGTTAAGTAATAGACTTTGTGGTTATCACTTTACTATAATTGCTTAGTAGAAGCATTTTACTAGGCTAGGCCCTGCTTATGTAGGAGTTGCCATTCTGAACATTATTAACAATTTTATGTCTCATTTTACTTTATATTTTTGTTGCATATTGCATCCCCAATACTCATTGCAACACTCATGTGTGTGTTGTTATCAATCAATCTAACCTAACAAGGGATACAAAACTTATATCACCAGGCTTGATTGGTTTGTCAAAAGAGGTGAGATCCCAAAGAGTTAAAAATGATTACTAAAAAATAAGCATTTGTAACAAGGCCTTCACTTGTACCATTATAACTAATGAAGAAATTGAAATTCTAAAGGATGTGAAGACGTGGACTACTGATGATGAGAAAGAAGCATTAGATAATTATAAAGCCATTAATGCAATATTTATAGGTTGGATGAACAGCAATTTAAGCTCATATTAACTTGTGAGATGGCCAAAGAAGTTTGGAATATCCTCTAAAATGTTCACAAAGGAACTAGTGCTTTCGAGTCTTCAAAGCTCCAGATGTTGGCAAAACGGTTCAAAACATCAGGGATATATGAGAATGAAACTATAACTAAGTTTGTTGGTAGACTGAGGTACATTGCCAATCAAGCCAATCAATTTGGTAAGAAATATTATGAGGCAAAACTTGTCTGAAAAACCTTGAGATCCTTGCCCAAAAAACTCACCTCCAAGGTAGCTACAATGGAGAAAGCATGAAATGTGGACATCCTACGTCTGGATGAGTTTATGGGCAGACTTATGAGATAAACCTAAATGTTGCTAAGAAGGAAAAGGAGTTTGCCTTTCACAATAAAAAAATGAAGTAACGATGCAGATGACAATGATTGGTGCAATAATAATGATCACACAACCTACCTAACAAAAAAGTTGAATAAGTTATTGAGAAAAATGAAGCTAAACTTCAAAAAAAAAAAGTGAAATAGATAACTCATCTAAAAACCCTTTTGCAAATCAAAAGAAAAAATTCAAAAACCATGAAAGGGTGAACCCAAGAAAAAGCGTGTGCAGTATCATGAATGTGAGTGCTTTGATCACATTCAAGAGGAATGTGTTAATACACTTAAGAAGCAAGTCAAGTCCATGAATTCTACATGGAGTAAAGATAGATCATAAGAATCTGATGATGAGGTCAATCATACAAGCGATCAAGTTTTCCTCAACTTGATGAGTGTAAACAAAATAATGTTGTGACTTACTTTGCAACATTTGATGATGATAACAGTAATATTGATCATGAACTCTACTCTACTTTTCAATTGGCTTGTGATAGGTTAGCCCTACAAACTAAAATCATGCATTAAAAGAGAAGGTAAAATTTCCTAAATTACTGAATACATGTTTAAATGATGAATGTTTAAAATTGAGATTTAGATGAAAAAGACTTGATGAACAACAATATGAAGAGGGTGGTTTAACCTTGAAAAAGCTAAATACGAGAAAAGCCAAGTTGGAGAATGTGCTGTCAATAGGAAAGTCACCATCAAATTGTATAAGAATAGGTTATACACAAGTCACATCAGTTAAAAGTTTAGAGATGAAGGAAATTAAATCTCTCAAAGAAACTATTCCAATTGTTAACCCAACAATTTCCAATAATAAAAAGACAACAAGGAATCAATCTAGTGGGAGGACGAAGCATAAAGGCAATACTCTTTGCAATTTCTTTAGGAAAGCAGGACATTAGATGAAAAAAATGCTTCTCACAACTATGACACATGCCATATGGAGAACAAGTTGACAACCATGTTGGCAACACAACAACAAACTAGTTCGACAAATCTAGGTTTGAAAGTTAGAAATTAAAAGTCCTATATTCTATACCTTGCAAGAGAATGTTCAAAAGAAATATGGTGTCTTAATAGTGGTTGTTTCAAATATACGATAGGTGACAAAGAGAATCTATCTAATTACAAAAACATTTTTGGCAAACATGTGACTTTGGGTGATGGAAAAAAATGTTGTATGATTGGAAAAAGAACTCTTAATATTGTGAATTCCAAGATTAAGGAGCATCATACGTGTTGATGGTCTAAAACCTAATCTATTGAGCATCAACCAACTTTGTGATCAAGACTTATTCATGAAATTCACAACAGATCAATGCGGTATACAATAAAGATACTTCCTGTGTAATTGTTAGCAATAGGTCAAATGACAACTGTATATCATGAGTAGCACTAGAACCTATCTAAAGTCTAGCATTAAGGAAAGTGAGAAATGGCATAAGAGACTTAGACACACTAACATTATCAGAACTAACATCAAATATTTGTAGACCAAGTCAATTGAGAAAACAACGAAGGGCATCACACAAAGCATCCCAAGAGTCGAGCAATTCAAGAATTTTGGAGCTACTTCATATGGACCTATTGGGACCAATAGAAGTTGCTGGCATTCGAGGAAAAAGGTTTATTTTTGTTTACGTTAATGGTTATTCACGATTTACATGGGTAAATTTTTTTAAGGAGAAATCTGAGACTTTTCAAGCTTTCAAAAAGCTATGCACTAAGCTAAAGAATAAAAAAGAGAAAGCTATTGGAGAAATTGTGAGGATTTAAATGGACTATGATAAAGAATTTGAGAACTACCACTTTGATGACTACTATTTTCATTATAGTGTTCAATTTGATTATTCATCCCCTAAGATGCCACAACAAAATGGAGTGGTGGAGTAAAAGAGTTGAACACTCCAAGAAATGGCTAGAGTCATGCTTAGTGCAAAGAAGATAAACATAAAATGGTAGGTTGAAGCAATTAGCATGGTACATTGCACAACAAATCGAGTATATGTTTGCAACATTTTGTTGAAAACACCTAATGAGATTTGACAGGTAGAAAGCCTAACAGATCTTACTTTCATAGATTTGAGAGTAAGTGTTACATTTTAAGAGATTAAGATAATCTTGGGAAATTCTCTAACAAAAGTTTTCAAGGATGTTTTCTACGCTATTTCAATACAAGTAAAACATACAATGTGTACAACCTTAGAACTATGAAAGTCCTTGAGACCATTAATGTGGTAATAGACGAAGAAAGTAAAGAATCTGAAGAATCAGTCACCCAACCATATCGAAAGGAGGACTATGACTAAGATGATCTACCTGTTCGCAACAATAAATACAACACAGAGCAGGGTGGTATAACAACTGATGCCACACCAATGGAGCTTGACCAGAGGAGTGTATCCCTAAACGTGGGCGCTCATGAAGGATTTTAAAAAAAAAATCCCTTTGAAGCCATCATTGGTGATCTAAATAATGAATAAAAAACAAGACAGGTACCAAAGATAAATTATCTTCATTTAGCTAATTACTCTTATTTTGTTTTCACAGTTGAACCAAAGAATGTGAAAGAAGCACTTAAGGATAAATATTGGATAATGGCAATGCAAGAGAAGCTTAATCCCAAAGAAATCATGTGTGGACATTAGTTGAAAGGCCATAAGAAGCAAATATCATTGGAATCAAGTGGATCTTGAAGAACAAAAGTGACAAAAATGGCATAATTTCAAGAAATAAGGCACAATTGATTGCATAGGGTTGTACTCAGGTAGAAAGTATTAATTTTGATGAAACATTTGCACTAGTAGCATGTCTTGAAGCCATAAGACTATTGTTGGCCATGGCTTGTTCACTAAACTTCAAAGTATTTCTAATAGATATTGAAAATGTATTTTTAAATAAATTTTTGAGAGAAGAAGTTTATGTAGAATAGCTTAAAGGTTTTGTTGATTCACACTACCCAAACTATGTATATAGATTGAAGAAGGCATTGTATGGTTTAAAGCAAGCACCACGTGTTTAGTATGACTTGTTGGCGACATTCTTGATCTAACAAGGCTATACTTGAAAGGAAGTAGACAAGACTTTATTTGTAAAAAGACAAAACAATGATATTCTTGTCACATAGGTGTACATAGATGATATTATGTTTGGATCAACATCCTCTCATATGTTGAAGAAATTTGTGTCAAGTACACAAATGAATTTGAGATGAGTATGGTAGATAAGTTGAAATATTTTTGGGGTTTACAAGTCAAACAAATGGATGATGGAATATTTCTCTCACAAACTAAGTATACTAAGAACTAGGTTAAAAAGATTTGGACTTAAAAGTTCCAGGCATGTTGGGATACTAACATCTATAAAGCTTCACAAGGATGAACATGGCAAAACTTGTAGATGGCAGTCTATATAGGAGTATGATTAGCAATTTGCTTTATTTGATAGCCAGCAGACTAGACATATGTTTTTGTGTTAGACTATGTGCAAAATACTAAGCCAACCATTGGTACTAGTCCTAGTGGTAATTTGATGGAATATATCGCCTTCTCATAGCTGCCTTCAATGCAGTCCAATTCTGAATAGGTCTCTCATTGGCTCCCCTTAGCTCATCTCCAATTGATCCCACCATACCTTAATATTGTCAGTGAACTCTACAATTGCTAGCTTCAACTTTTAACTATTCGAGTATAAGTAGCAATCGAACACCATTTTGGTTTAATGTTCTCATGCATGATATAGTTCGATATTGAACTTACCCTAACATGGTGGTAGCTTAAGCTTTATCCCTCTTAGTTTCTCATCATCCTCATTCACCAATCTCCTCCTATGCTACCTTGGAGGCTTATCAAATGGATCATGATGGCTGTTGAAGAAGTCATTTGGGGATTGCCATTCTGCCTTATGCCTAGGCTCATGGCCTTTAACCCATAGTGATGATTTATCCCTTTCCCTCATGGCTTGAGATGCCTCCACTCTCTCTAAATGATCATGCATCCCTTTTACCATTCTAGAGATTCTCTGCATCTTGCCCCAATTGCCTCTAGCATCGTCTTTATGTCATAGGTCTTCGTTGCTAAACTTGCTTGACTATTTGACATGGTGAAACAAGGTGAAAGTAAAAGTGTAGATGTATATATATGAATGTAAAGGTGACTCACACTCACAACACTCGTGTAGACACTCATTCAAAATAATCTCACCAAAACTCAACTTAAGTTTACTTTGGAAAATTTGATGAGACTCTGAAGCTCAATGTCCAACAAATTCGTGAAGAAAGGTATATAAATCAAGAAATAGGGTTCAGATCAACTAGGAAGCAAGGTAGACCAATCCCAGTTGAAAAATGATAGATGCAATCGATCCTAAGGAAAGGCAGATCAATTTGGATGGAAGCAACTAGGTCAATTGTGCTGGCAAGTGTGCGCTCAATCGAGCTAGGAATAGGAGGCATGATCAATCAAACTCATTCGCAATCTATCATGCAAGGTTACGATTGATCGGTCTAGTAGTAATCAATTAAGACACAATGAACAACACTAGACTTTTAAAGACTCACAGTGAGGCAATCGATCTGGGTGACTTCGAGATCGATCGCTAGTCTCAAATTTGAGAAAATTTCTAAACAAAATAGTATCAATCAGTGATTTTTCTTCTCCCCATTTTTTATTGTTCTATTCTCTTTTCTCTTTTTTTGGTACAAAATTGTTCTTTTCCTCATTTTTTTATCCAACTAACTCATAATTTTTTGGCAACACAAAATAAACAATATGCCCAAATAGTCCAAAATAATAATTTGTTTTGAATTTTTGAAATTCAAATGAGGTAGAAATAAGAGGATGAAAAGGTAAGGCTAGGAAAATGGTACCTTAATCAGTCTATTGGATTAAGAAATCTTATTAACATATTCTAATGCCATTGGATGTCAACCGTGAAAGTAGAAGGGGTCGAACATGGTTGAGGAAGATAAAAAGTAAGGTTGAAGCCCACTTCAATAGAGCAAGAACATACCTCGCTTGGGGTACGATATTCTAACATTGAGAAGTTAGTTTTATGCTTGATTGGTACTATAAAAAAGCTGTATCCATATTTCTTATCACATCCTATACTTGCCTTGACCAATTACCCCTGGAAAAGAAATCTAGAAAGTGGAGAAACTTCTGGTAGGATGATGAAGTGGATAATCGAGCCAGGAGAATTTGCTATCGAACATCAGTCTAGAGTGGCTATCAAGGCTCAGGCATTGGCTAACTTCCTCATCAAAATGTTTGACAACACAACTCTAAAGCCCTGGTGAGTGTATGTTGATGGGTCTTCCACTCAAATTGTCAACAAGGTAGGAGTCATGCTAATTAACCCAAAGGATGATGTCCTTCAACATGGATTTAAGCTGGACATTAAGGTAACTAACAATGAAGCTAAATATAAAGCTCTCCTCTAGAGGTTAAGAATGGTATATCAGCTTCATGCCAAGGTGGAAGTAGTCCATACAGACTTGATGATGTGGATATCAAGAGCTGAGACCCCCTCAAATTACCGCCTAGACTAGTCACAAGATCAGAAGTTTGAAAGTTCAAGGAGGCCTTCACAAGTTTTATGCGTGATTGGGAGTTTGAAGGACCTTTGGACGCTCGATTGGGGAGCCAAAAGCTAGAATATGGCATCAAATCCTAACTCGAGAGGTCTAAAATTCCCCAACGGAGTCTAAAATTGTGATTTGCGCTAGTTTAAATTGATCCAAGCAAGACAAATAGACTGGAGGCCATTTTAACTTTATGATTAGACTAAAGCTTGATAGATCGAGATGCATGTGTTCAACTTGAGCAACTAGGGATAGGACACTAGAATTATAATTGTGAATGGGCGCAATTGATCTTGAAGGCCACGATTTCACAAGAAGGTTTTTTGGAAAAGTGTTCGCATGGAGTCCAGATTGCATAGGATCTATCCAGCGAAGGTGCGACCAATTTGACTTCTAATCAGATTGATTGCAAGTGGGCAAGAATTTGAATTTTGACTTGTTTTTCAAAATTGTGGCCATTTGAGCCACTTTCGAGGGTTTTTTTCATCATTTCCTAAGCTTGTGATCCTTGGACAATGCCTTGCAACTTGAGGTCTTAACACATTTTGCACTGTTTGAAGAGAGCACCGGCCATCGTCAACATAAGAAACCCCTGTCTATAAAATGTTCAACTTAGAAGAATGCTTATTCTTTGAACCCTACATGCTTGCTTGTCTAAATGAATATCTCTAGTCAAGTGATCATAAAATACAGTGGTGAATAATACTCAAGTTGCATTCCGTTAGGCCTTTACTGAGTGCCCGAAGGCTTTTCTTCAAATGGGCATAGTTGCTTTGAAGGGTGATATCTCTCATGTTGATTAGATGGGTACCTGGGAAAGAGTGCTTTCTAAAAGCTTGGCTAACTCTTTATCCATCCTAGGGAGATAATTAGGCTGCTTTTTGTTGCATAGGCTGAACAATTCTATTTAAGGCTTTTGTATCCTTCCTTTATCTTTCTACTTATGTAATTTTGCTAGATGTAATAAAAATCTCTCTTCCTTTTTTCTTTATGCTATTTTTCTTTCACTACTTTACTTACTACAAACTTAGCTCACCCTTAATTACCTTCGAATAAAGGATTTGAAGCTCTTGACATTAATTATTATTTTGCTCCCTCGAGCCTCCTCATTGCCATTATATCAACTAACCTTATATTAAATGAAGGCATTTAGTTCTAATAGGTTAGGCTTCATTTCGACCTAGAAAGTTTTAAGGCTTACACTGATTGGCTCCTATTCTAACCCAAGTAGCCCTTTCTATTTCAACTCCCTAACCAAAGGATGGGATAAACTACGTTTAAGAAGTGTGAAACTCACGCTAGTCAAATCTGGTCCTTTCAACTTCTATATCCCTTCTAGTGCCACATCCACTATAAATACCTCCCTTTTCTCTTGAAGAAGCTAGTTCGGCCCTTTATTCTATTTATGATTTCACAATGCCAACTCCTCTTTCTAGTTGATGTGAATCAGCAGAAGTAAAGATCGAAAGATGGTTGGGAAAATGGGGGAAAATAGAAGGAAGATAAAACAAGGAAGTAAACAAGGAAAAATCAATGGAAAACAAAGGATAAATAGTGAGATTACACAAAAATAAACCAAGTAACAACTAGCCTCACTTGGGGTTATAACCTTTACAATAAATCAATTTTTGAGCACCCGAAGATCCCAAAAATCATGCCTTGGAGTTGTTGGCCACGAACCATAGCAATACACTTGAAAAGCTGATTTGCACTTGAGTTTGGCAGTGCAAATCACTCAAACTCACAAACAACAAGCAAAGAAATGGAGAGAATATTCTCACAAGTTTATTCAATGACCATTAGTTCTTGTACAAAAATAGACAAAATCAAGTCAAAATTCGAAAAGTGGACAAATCTGCATTCTTGCTCGCTTAGCTATCAATCCGAGCTAAAACCGGATCAAGCGTGATGCCTTAGTTGCTGCATTAGAATTGTGATCACTTGACGCTTCGGTCAATTGTTTCCTTGGCGATTGTAATTCTAGAACACTTTCCATCTCGATCACATCCTCCTTAGCTTGATCATGCGTGGCATGATCATAAAGTCAGAAGTTGGTGAGGGCCTTCTTGAACATGTTCAAATGTCCTTCAACATATAATTAAGCATAAAATTGGTGAGGACCTTCTTGAACATGCACGCCCTTGCTCTTATGATAGGTCTAGGTGGCAACTTGAGGTGGTCTCATCCTTAGATGTCCACATCATTCCTCTTCTCTTGAGAAAGTTGCTCCATTAAAGTCAAGTCCTTCTAGTCACCTGCATCAAAAGGAGACAAATTAGAAGCATTAAATGTAGCACTAACATTACACTCATCAAGTAGCTTAATCATGTAGGAATTGTCGCCAACTTTTTCTAGAACTTTGAATTGTACATCTCCCCAAGGCTTGCCTTTGTTGTGAAAACCTTTCCTTCCTAAAATGAATGCATTCCCAATACTGGGTTCAAATAGGACCTTCTTGCACCCTTTGTTAGCTTGTTGCTCATATTGTTAAGTCTTCTTTTCCAAAATTTGGCACACCTTCTCATGTAGTGACCTCACAAACTTAGCCTTCCTTTTGCTGTTTGCATTAATTTGTTCACTACTAGGTAATGGCAACAAATTCGTAGGAGTTAAGGGATTAAATCCATACATAATCTCAAAGGGTGAAATTGTGTGGCTGTGTGTATACTTATATTACATGCAAATCCTACATATGGCAAGCACTCTTCCCATGAGTTCAAATTCCTTTTAAGAATAGCATGTAACGAAGTTTTTAAAGTTCGATTGACCACTTCAATTGGTCATTAGTTTGGGGATGAAAAGCAGTAAAGAAAAGGAATTTGTTCCCAACTTACACTAAAAAGTTTTCCAAAACTAAGAAATTTAACATGATGGTCGAAAACAATGGTCCTTACAAAACCCCATGCAATCAAACAACTTCCCTAAAGAGAAAATTGGCTACATAGCTTCCATCATCAGTTTTATGACGAGGAATGAAATGTCAGTTTTGAGAATCTAATCAACAAAAACAAATGTAGCATCTCGTCTATTCTACTCCTAGGCAACCCTAATATAAAATTCATAGATATATCAATCCAAGGGGCAACGGGCACAAGTAATGGAGTGTACAAATAATAGGAATGTGTGTGGGACTTGGCCTCTGGACACTTCAAGCATTAGTCAATGATCCTAGCTACATCTCTCCATAAATGAGGCCAATAAAAGTGTTCTTGCAAAATGCTCACAATTTTAGTGACACTAAAGTATCCCATCAAGCCTCTATTGTGAGCTTCCCTAACTAACAATTTAGACAAAGAATATTTAGGCACACAATTTTCCATCAAAATATATATACATCCATCATCTTGACAAAATCTGTCATATGAGTTAGTGTGCATTAAAGCACATGTGGCACCAAAATCATCATCATTTTCATACATGTCACGATTATTGCCTAGCTTCCATGGCATACACACCACAGTATGTCACGACTAGGCAACTCTCATAATTGCCTAACTTCAAAGTGTACCTACACAATAAGGCATCGACAACAATATTATCCTTTCCATTCTTATACCTAACCACAAAGGGAAAAGTATCAATAAATGCAACCCACCTAGCATGCCTCTTGCTCAAATTACCTAGACTTTTGAGATGCTTCAAGCATTCATGGTCGGGGTGGATCATGAACTACTTGGGCGTTAAGTATTGCTGTCAAGTTTGTAATGCTTGAACCACAGAATACATCTCATTGTCTTCCGTGGGATAGTTAAGGGTGGTTCCACTCACCTCCTCACTAAAATAAGCAACAAACCTTCCTTCTTACATCAACACAGTGCTGATTCCTACATTAGAAGCGTCATTCTCAATCTCAAATGTTTTACCAAAAATTGGGTAAACTAAGAATGGATGCACATGTGAGCTTTTGTTTTAAGGTGTCAAAGGTGTCCTGTTGTGCTTTGCATCATTTGAAATTTTCATTTTTCTCGATCATGGCAGTCAACAAGGCTGCAATTGTGTTAAAGTCCTTCACAAACTAGTGGTACAAGCTAACCAAATTGTTGAAGGTTCTAACCTCTCCAATGGATTGAAGCATGGACTGTTCTTGAATGCTTTGATTTTCTCCTCATCAATATGTATTCCCTACAGCCTAACAACAAATCCCAAGAACACATAAGGTCAGCATAAAATACTCATTTCTTATGGTTAGCATATAACTTTTCTTACCTCAATGTAAGTAAAACATTACACACATGCTCAATGTGCTCATCTATGATCCTACTATAAATCAAAATATCATCAAAGTACACAACAACAAATTTACCAATGTAAGCACATAGGACATGGTTCATCCTCATGAATGTACTAGGACTATTAGTAAATCCAAAAGGCATGACTGTCTGCTCATACAACCTAAATTTAGTCTTAAATGTCGTTTTCCATTCATCCCATTCCTTCATTCTAATTTAATGGTATCCACTTTTTAAATCAATTCTTGAAAATATGCTAGCACTATGTAACTCATCCAACATATTATCCAAATAGGGAATAGGGTAGTGAAACTTTACCATGATGGTGTTTATTGCTCAGCAATCAACACACATTCACCACTCACCATTCTTCTTGGGCACAAGTAGGACTAGTATAACACATAAGCTCATGCTCACTTGAACCCATCTCCTTTTCAAACAATTCCCCTACTTGGCATCGAATTTTCTTAACATCTTTGGGGTTCACCTTGTATGTGGGTTGTTTTGGAATGGAAGCTCTAGGCACAAAGTCAAATTAATGCTCGATTGCACACAAATGAGTAGCACGAAATACATCCTGGAATTCTTGGAAATGTGGAATAATAGATTAGGAGAGGGAGGATGTGACATCATTGGAAAGCATTTTCTTTATACAATAGTAACACCATGGGTCTCTCACCCTTACAAGCTCCCCTCACATCCCTCACTTTTGCCATCATACACCCTTTTGCTCCCTCATGCACATTCTCTCCTTTTTCCTCACTCCCTTCCTCTTTAGCTCTCTTCTTTGCCTCCTTTCTTCTTCCTATTCTTTTCAAGCTCCATTTTGTATTGGCTTTACATGTACACTTGGCCTTCACAGATTTGCTTGGGAGACAAAGGTGCTAGTGTGACCTTCCTACTACTAAAATGGAAGGTGTACCAGTTGGTGATCCCATCATGTGACATATGTTGGTCATATTGTCATGGATAACCTAAAAGGATGTGGCATGCTTGCATTGGAGCCACATCACACAAAACTTCATCTTCATACCCATCAATTTTGAATGGCACCTTCACTTACTTTGTAATCCAAACCTCACTACTATTGTATAACCATTGAAGCTGATAGTGTCTTGAATCTACAATGGTAGGCAAACTCAAATTTTCAACCTATATGCTGCTAGCAACATTGCATCAGTGCAACTTCCACCATCAATAATGTTTCTACATGTTTTACCTTGAATTTAGCACTAAGTGTGTAAGATGTTCTCCCTTTGTCCATCATTCAAGTTCTCCTTAGCTTGTGTGCTAGGAACCCTCATGGTCACCATTTAATGCCTCCTTGGTCCACTTAACCTCATCATCATCACCGCCATGCTCATCAACTCCACCCTCTCCTTCACTTTCATCATTGATGATCTTTCCCATATCATTGATGATCATGATCTTTTTATTTAGGCATTGATTTAACCCTGGCACTTGAAACACATAAGATCTCTATTACATGAAGTGCTAGCAGTAGTGTTTGGATGAGGTACATTGGATAATCCCTCTTTGGGTGTCTCCTTTTAACTTAGTTGCACTAGCCAAGGTCGTCAGTCCTCCTTCCTAGGAGAAGTTCTAGAATTCAATGTGCTTGGTGGTGCTCCTCCCTAATCCTTCCTCTTGAGTTACTTCCTGACCTTGATGGTCTTTGGACCATCTCATTTAAATCCATACAGTGTTTAACTCAACAACGTCAATTATGTGATGGTGCAACCCACTCAAGAATCTAGGCGTGGTGGATTCCTAGTCTTTCACCACATTAGTTCTCATAATCAACAATTCTATCTCTTTATAATAGTCTTCGACACTTATGTCAAACTTTGTAAACATTGGTAGATGTACTGATAGTAGTGTGATGGAATGAACTTCCTCTTCATGGCCATTTTCAATTCCATCCAAGTTTGAATAGGTCTTGCACTGGCTCTCCTTTGACTTGTAACTATTTGGTCCCATCAAATCACCGCATAATTGGTGAATTCCACTATTGCTATTTTTATCTTTTGCTACTTCGAGTACTAGTAGCAATCAAACACTGTCTTTGCCCTTTTTCCCTATTCAAGGTAGAGCTCTGGGTTGGTTTTTCCTTGAAATGATGGCAACTTGAGCTTAATTCCCTTAAGCTCATCTTTGTCATCATGTGCCGGTCTCCTGCTTTGTTGTCATGGTGGCTCATCAAATATATCTTCACAAAAGTCTAAATAGTTGTTCGGCAATATCCTCTCCACCCTTAGCCACGTTCCTAGTCTCTAACCCAACCCATCTTTCATCCTAGTGGTTGAGGAGGCTAAAACCCTCTCCAACCTATCATGCATGCCCTCAATTATCTATTATATCCATTGCATTTCTCTTGTAATGGCCTCAAGCATTAACTTCACGTCATAATTTTCTCCTGCCAAACTTGCATGACTATTGGACATATTGAAAGTGAATGATGAAATAAGATGCCTAGGTGGGTGGGTGTGTGCAAGTGTGTGTGTGTGCACTGAACAAGGAAATGAAAGTTAATCTAACCAAACTAAACTAAGTCACCTTGGAAATTTTGGAATGATTCGTAGACTTAAAAACCAATAAATTTACATGAAATGGTGTGAAAGGCAAGAAAATGGGCTTTGAGGTCAATCTAGATGCAAAAGGTTTGATTTAGTATGAAGAACAGGCTAACTGATTGATTTGGGAAATGGGCAACAAATCCAGAGCATTCTGGGTTGCGTGATCATGCAACAACGTGCACGCACAATCTGGCGAGGATCAGGCAGTGTAATTGAGCATGTGGATATGCAATCAATCGCAAGACTTGAATAACACAAAGGTTTAGAGGATCCTGGTGTCACACTCAGTCCAATTTTCTCTCTGGATCAATTTGATGCTAAATCTGGTAAAATTTTTTTATTCCAAATAGTCCTCAACAATAGAAATTCCACAAAAGTCCCCCCTTTTCATATTGATTTTTGTACTTTCTTTTCTTTCCCTTGTTTTTTGTGTTCACTTCTTCAATTTCAAATCTCCAACAATATTACCACAAAAATGGCCGACAATATTCTCTAACAAGTACAACCAAATATTCAACAATACATCCAAACAAAATATTACATTATTCAACACTAAAAAATTTCTAAAAATTTATCCAAACAACCCACAATATATTCTTTTTTGTTTCCCAGAAAGAAAGACATGGGTAGAAGGTTAAGGAAATAAATGTAGAAAATATTAAGAAAACACACAATGGAGCCCAATCAACCAACTAGATTTAGAAACCCAATTAAGTTGGCTCTAATGCCAATTGATGTGAAACGGTGGAAGCAAGGATCTAAAGACGGTTGGGAAAATGAGATAAAGTAAAAGGAAGATAAAATAAGAAACAAACAAGGAAAATTCAATGGAAAAACAAAGAATAAATGATGAGATTATACAAAAATAAATCAAGTAAAAACTAACCTCACTTGAGGTTAACCTTTATAACAAATCTATTTTGGGTAACAAAAGATCCAAACAACCATAGCATGGAGTTGTTGGCTACGAACTGTAGAAATATGCTCGAATGACCCTATTTGTACTTGAGCTTGGTATTGCAAATTACTCACACTCATAAACAACAAGCAAAGAAATGGAGAGAATATTCTTTGAAGTTCGTTCAATGACCATTAGTTCTTGTACAAAAGCCCAAAGAATGTAGTTATGGGTAAAAACCTTTGACCAAGTCCGGGGGAGGGGAAAATGACAAAAATACCATCAAAAGGGCTCCAAATAGTCAAAATTCAAAACGAGGTCAAATTTACATTCCCACATACTTAACTATCAATCCAAGCTTAGGTTGGATCAATTGTGACACCTTGGTTGATGCACTAGAATTGATATTACTCAACATTGCAATCGATCACGTTCTTAGCAATTGTACTTCCAGAATGCATTCCATGTCGATTGCTTCCTCATCAATTCAATCGCACAAGACTCAATCGTAAGGTCAAAAGTCTTTTGATGTTGATCCTACTAGTCTAGATTGTATTTGCAGAGTCCTTTGGCACTTCTTGGACCTCCTAAGTCAAAATTTGATGTCAAGCTCCTTCCTTTGGTCCTCCGAACATGTCTACATGTCCTTCAAGCTTCTAATTAAGCATAAAATTAGTGAGGGCCTTCTTGAACATGCACACCCTTGCTTTTGTGATGGGTCAAGTGGCCACTCGAGGGGGTCTCACCATTGGATGTCCACATCACTAGTGGTGATTTTACTTATCCTCTCTTTGGTAGTTTGGCAAACTCATAGTGTTGCCACATTGAGGTGATAAAAGAGGAAATGGATCACCTCAAGAAATTGGAAGTATAAAAAATGAGGATACAACTTGAAAATGCCTACCTAAGGGAAAGGCTGCCTCAAAATTCTGAGATGCTTTCATTGAAAGAGGAGCTTATGAAGACCAAGATATTAAAAACCTTCATGGAGCCAAGACCAGAAGCTATAGGGGGATCAAGAGGATCGTACATGTAAACTGGCGCTTTGAATGAGAGGAAAATAGAGAAGATTTAAATAGCCTTTCTATTAGATAACAAGTTGTGCAATTTATTTATGTCAAATTCCTCACAATTTTAGCCAAAATTGGTGCTAAGTTTTTTATTTTGCTTATAATTAGCATTTCACATTGTTTTATGACCCAAGGTGGAGAAACAAGCTTAAAAGGAGCTGAAAATAAAGTTTGCAAGAAGACTATTGCTTGTAAACCATGGGCACATTCTATTTGGCTGAAGAGTCCAGATATGCATGAATTAGAAGTGGGCATACATGTTAAATATCACAAACTGGGATTATGGGTAATGGCTTTAATGAATAGATAACTACATAATCATTTAGTAATAGATAGAATTTCTATTTACTTGGAAATATTCTCTTTTCCTAGAGATTTTTGTTATTACAACTTTTTTTTAGAGTGGAATGGAAGGAGAAGACTCCTCAACGAGAGGACAAAAAAAAACTTCATCCTTCCCAAAGATCTAGAGACCATTTTTTTCTCAATCTTGAAGATTTCTTTTTGGTTGTAAGTTTAACTATGGATCGTGGCTTAATTTCTTTTCTAAGCTAGAGGAAACTTGAATATTTAGTTCCACATTTGACTGTGAGATCTAATTAGTTTTATTTATTTCTTTAGTCATTAGTATTTGTATGTTTTCTAATTTTACTATTTGAACATCAAGGGCCCAATGTTGCAATTAACATAATAATCTACTACTACTTTAAATAGTTAAATTTGTAATTGTTTGATTGTTTAAATCCTAGTTGCAACTGGCATTATTGGTTTTATGTTAGGGAGACATATGATCTAATTTGAATAAACCCCTGTAGCATGTTTATTGATTAGAATTGGGCTTTTCTAGATTTTAATGCAATTAAGGGATTAAATCCTACAATCATACCTACAGAAGTAGTTACCAATTATACCTTGACTATCAAAAAGTAAGGAAAAGTAGGTTGTCAAAGCTTGTTGACAACTATAACCAATTTGTCAATGAATAACTGAGATTATCCTTGCACTGATGATCAGTTGTGTAGAACATCTCTAAAGTTACTCCTTTGGCTAGAGTCAATCCTCGTGGAGACAATCCTACTCAGCACTGTTTACAAAATTTCTTTGGCATCATTGTCAAGGACTAGTAGTTTGATTTATTTATTTCTTTTTTAGTTTTATTTTTGGTATTTTGCTAGTTTATGTCTCACACTACTTGTATGAGTGATCTTCTGCTCTTTGATCTTTAAATCAAGAAGACAACATGTAAACTAAGGAGAGAAGCAAAAGGAAAAGTTGTCATCCACATCATCCCTAGGGCTGAATTTAGTTGTTGAATTGGCAATTTTTCTTGTGACTATTATAGTGGTTTTGAGCAAGAAGAATTTATTATGGTAAATAAGAGGACTCTAAGGGAATTAGCTGCTCCTGACTTAAACCAGTAGCCTCTTTGCATCACTTTCCCTAATTTAGATGAAAATACTACCTTTGAGCTTAAATCTGACTTAATTAACCTATTATCTTCTTTTCATGGTCGTCCAGGTGAGGAACCACATAAGCACTTACAAGAGCTTCATTTTGTTTGTTCAAGTATGAAGCCTCTTGGTGTTATTGAGGAACAAATCAAATTGAAAGTGCTCCCATTTTCTTTAAAGGATGGTGCAAAGGATTGGCTGTATTACCTACCCCTGAGAAGTATTATTACTTGGAACCAGATGAAGCAAAAATTTTTGAAGTACTTCCCTACATTCGAGGCAGCTAGCTTACGGAAAGAAATACATGGGATCAAACAACATCAAGAGTCTCTTTATGAGAATTGGGAGAGATTTAAGTTGTGAACTAGTTGTCCTTAGCATTATATAAGCAGATAAGTTTAAAGTACTTTTATAAAGGTCTTCAATATTCAAACAGGAGTATCATAGATGCTGAGTGGTGGAGAATTAGTAAATAAGACTCCTCAAGAAGCACGGGAGTTGATTGAGAGGATGGTTGAAAATTCATAGCAATTTAGCACTAGGGATAGCATCTCAACAAATGAGGTAGATGCATAATAGTGTAAATGAGGTAAATGTCTCTTCTCTTCAACAACAATTACTTGAATTAACCTCATTTGTTCAATAATTGGCCATAAGAAATACACAGTAGGCCAAGGCGTATGGAATATACAAATGTATGCCATTCCATAGATGCATGCCCATGCTGCAAAAGGAGGGTGCGAAACAAGTAAACATGGTTGGAAACATGCCTGCGCCATGTAGGACATGTGATCCTTATTCTAACCTTTATAACCCTAGTTGGAAAGATCATCCAAACCTAAGCTATGGAGGAAGTAGATAGCAGAACTTTATTCCAAATCAACAGCAAAGGTTCCAACTACAATTTTAGCCTAAACTTCGACATTTTACTTCTAATTCAGGTAATTCTTTAGAGGATATTGCCAAAACTTTGGCTACTAATAATATGCAATTTCAGCTAGAAGACGCATTCAAGTATACAAAATTTAGACAATCAAGTGAGCCAGCTCGCTACAGTAGTCAACCATTTGGAAGCTAAAGTAGAAGGCAAATTTCCATCTCAACCTAAGGTTAATCCAAGAATGTTAGTGCAATGACGCTCAGGAGTGGAAAAGAGGTAGTGGGACCTAAACTAGTTGTTCCAAAAGATAAAAATGAAGATCAAATTGAGAAGGAAATGGAAGAAGAAGACAAGAGCAATACATCACCTAAGGTAAGTTGTAATTCCACATTTCAAGTTAAATCTAACCCATCACCTTTTTCGAGTAGGTTAGAGAAGCCAATAAAACAAGACACAGAGAAGGAGATCTTAGCACTATTCTGTAAGCTATAGATAAATATTACTTTATTAGATGCTATCAAATAGATACTGAGATATGCAAGATTTTTAAAAGACTTGTGTACTAACAAGAGGAAGTTGAGGGGATAATAGAATTGTAGTAGGAGAGACTATCTCAGTGGTGCTACAAGGGAAGCTTGCACTTATATGTGGCGATCCAAGTGTACTTACTATCCCCGATGACATAGGTAATGCTCAGATTAGGAGAGCAATGTTAGATTTAGGGGCTTCTATTAATGTAATGCCTAAGACTATGTTTGCTTCCTTAAACCTAGGGCCATTGAAAGAAACTAGGATTATCAGTTAGTTAGAAAATTGTACTAATGCATACCTTGATGGTCTAATTGAGGATATCTTGGTTCAAGTTAATGAATTAGTATTTCCTATTGACTTCTATGTTCTTAATATGAATGATGTTCATTCCCCAAATCTGTCTCCTATATTGTTAGGTAGACCCTTCATGAGTACAACTCAAATCAAAATTGATGTTAGTAAAGGTGATCTTACTATGGAGTTAGATGGGGAGATAATTCATTTGAATATTTCTGAATCTAACTCTATGTTTGCTATGAGTGCTTTAAGCCTATGGTGTAGGAAGTTTTTGAACTTAGTGGTAGGGATGAGTTAAAAGTTGCTTTAACCAAACCTCTTGAGTTGGGAATGACTTATGTGTGGAATTACGCAAAGAATTGGAGTATATGGTTAGAGCATCACAAGCATTAGCTTCCAATTCACCAAGGTATGAACTCGCTCCTATTTTTATTCTTGAATCTCATCCAAAATTATTACCTTCTATTGTTTAGGCATCTAATGTCAAATTGAAGCCTCTTCTAAAGCATTTGAAATGCACCTCCTAGGGTGATAAGGAAACCCTCTTGGTCATCATATCTACAAAGTCATCATCCAGTCAAGAAGATGAGTTGATTCACAATTTAAGAGGCCATAAGAAAGCCATTGGGTAGACTATTGCTGATATTAAGGGAATAAGTCCCTCCTTATGTATGCATTGAATCAGGCTGGAAGAGAATGTGAGGCTTATTTGACAAACTCAGTGAAGATTAAGCCCCCTGATGATGGAAGTTGTGAAATATGAGATGCTTAGATTGTTAGATGTGGGGATAATCTTTGCTATCTCTAGTAGTTAATGAGTAAGTCTGGTATAGGCACTTCCTAAGAAAGCTGGAGTAACAGTTGAGTGCAATCAAGAGGGTGAGCTAGTTCTAGTTCCTTAGCGTAGAAACTAGCACCAGTGTATAGATTATTGTAAGCTAAAAGCAGTAACTAAGACCATTCCCCCTTCTTTTTATTGACCAAATGCTTAAAAGATAAGCTAGTTGTGCTTACTATTGTTTTTTGGATGATTTTCAAGTTATTTTCAAATTAGAAGATCAAGATAGAACCATCTTTACATGCCCATTTGGTACATTTGCTATAGAAGAATGCCTTTGGGGTTATGTAATGCTCCTACCACCTTTCAAAGTTGCATGATAAGCATCTTTTCTAAGTATGTGGTGAAAATAATAGAGGTGTTTATGGATGATATTAGAGTTTATGGGAATAGTTTTGAAAATTGTTAGGATAACTTAACTTTGATTTGAAAGAAGTGTATTGAGACTAACTTGTTGCTTATTTGGGAAAAATGTCACTTTATGGTTGAGCACGAGATAGTTTTGGTCATGTAGTGTTATCTAAGGGCATTGAAGTAGATAAGGCCAAGATAGATCTTGTATCTAGACCTTACCCTACAAGTGCGTGGGAACTGCATTCTTTTTCGGGACATGTAAGATTCTATCAAAGGTTTATAAAAGACTTTTCAAAGATTGGAGCACAAATGTTTTGGCTTTTGCAAAAAGATGTGACCTTGATTTTAATGAGAAATGCAAAGAAGCATTCGATAGGTTAAAGGAGCGCTTGCCTTCCCCTTCTAGTATCCAACCCCTAGATTGGAATCTTCCATTTGAGATAATGTGCAATGCCAGTGATTATGTAGTGGAAGCAGTGTTAGGTCAAAGAGTTGGAATAGCAACCTACATGATTCACTAAGCTTCAAAAGGCTTTGAGTGGAGCTCAATTGAATTACTCCATTACAAAGAGCTCCTAGCTGCCATTTTCACTTTAGAAAAATTTAGATCATATTTATTTGGAGCTAAAGTCATTGTTTATTTTGACCATGTAATGTTAAGATATTCACTTACCAAGAAAGATGCCAAGCTAAGGTTGATAAGGTGGATTTTGCTCTTTCAAGACTTTGATTTGGAGATTCATGATACGAAAGGAACAAAAAATTTAGTTGCTAACCATTTGAGTTGTCTACCTATTGTTAATGAAGATCCACCATTAAGGGAGACATTTCTTGATGAGCATTTATTTTCTATTAATTCACCTCTTCCTTGGTATGCACATATTGTTAATTACTTGGTTACTAATCAATTGCCTACAAATTGGTCTAAAGCCATAGGAGACAAGATCAAGAGTGATGCTAAATATTATATTTAGGATGACACCCACCTTTGGAGACAGTGAGCAGATCAAGTGATAAGAAGGTGTGTGAATGAAAGTGAGTCTAATTCTATTCTAACCTTTTGTCATTCTTTTGCATGTGGGGGCCACTTCGAAGCAGAAAGAACAACTCACAAAGTATTGGAGAGTGCTTTTACCTACCTTGTTTAAGGATGCCTATTTGTTCTGCAAGTCACATGATAAATGCTAAATGATATGATGTGTTCCTAAACTTGTTGGAGGTGTTTGACAATTAAGATATGTATTTTATTGTGCCTTGATATTTTTAAAGGGGAGAATATAAGTTTAGCTCCAAGGAAAGAGTTGGAATTACAATCCAAGGTGAGCCGAATTGATCTTAGGGTGATTGGATCGACCTAGAAGGATTTTTGGATCACTGGAATTACGATCGATCACCTTCCTGATCAAGTAGATGGACAAGAGATCAACCTAGGCGTATTTTGAGGCTTTTTGGATTTTTGATCAAAACGTTTGCAATCGATCATGACAATGCACGATTAAAAAGGCAAGATGAGGACACGACAATCACAAAAAGGTGGATTGTAACAAGATTGAGTCGTGCACTACACAATCGATCAAATGAGCATCCAGATCGATGTGATAAGCAAGAATGACATTTTCAGGGCCGAAAATTTGAAATCTTGACCATTGGAGCCACTTTTTGAAGGGTATTTTTGTCATTTCCACTTGTATCTTTAGATTTGAACTTGTGGCATTATAAATATCCTTACCCTTGCGTTTTGTAAAAGAATGTTAAACCATGTAACTTGATATTTGTCTTGAATGAAGAACTTTCTTCTTTCATTTCCCTTATTGTTTGAGTGTGTTTGAGTGATTCAACACCTAGGCTCAAATATCAAATCAGATCATTCAGCTTGCTTCCAATGGTTCATGGCCAACAACTCCACGATGTGGTTGCTTAGATTTCTTCTGTTGTTTTCATCTCCATTTGTTATAAGGGTTTTCCCCATGTGAGTTACATTCTTGCTTGGTGGTTTGGATTCAATCTCATCATTTATCCCTTTATTTTTCATTGTTTTGTCATTGTTTTATTTTCCTTTCATTTTCTCTCCATTTTCACAACCATGTTCGATCTTGTGCTTCTGCTTATTCACTTCAATTAGCATCAGAGCTAACTTAATCAGGTTTTTAAATCTAGTTGGTTGGTTAGGTTCCATATTATTGTTCTCCATATTTTCAATTTTGTTTTTCACCCTCTACCCATTTCTTTTAAAAATCCCAAAAAATATCTAGGCTTGTTTGGGTAGATTTTTATCTTTATTGGTGTTAAAAAATTTGTGAGATTTTTAGGATGGATTTGAGTATTTTGTGGTGCTGAAAATTGATATTATTGTTAAAATTTTGTGTGTTATTGGGAGTATTATTGTTAATGATTTTGTGTTGGAGATTTTGAGAGAAGAAAAGAACAAAAAGAGAAACGGAAAAATAAAATCAGAAAAATAATACAAAAAAAAAAGAGAGGAAGAAAAAATGGTACAAACAAGGAGAAAATTTTGATGGGTTTTGTTGGTGTTCGGAATCAATTTTTTGCCAAAATCATCTGTCAAGTTGATTTTGTGGATCTCTGCATTGATCTCTGCTAGTACAGAACACCAGAACCCTAGTTTCTGTTTAAGATCCATGATTGATCACTCCTTCATCCCAATCAACTGCACGTTGAATATGCATCGCAATTGCACGCAACCCTACAGCATGATCGCATGCCCTATTAGCAACTAGATCAATATATTGCCATTCAAATCAATCACGCTACCTATTTCTTTCATCTAGATCGATGCTTTTGTCTCCAGATCAATGTTGAGGCCTATTTTCTTGACTTTTACTTTATTTCTTGAATTTTACAAATTTTTTTGGTGGATTTTGTTGGTTGTTGAACTTAAGAATCACACCAAATCATCCAAGGTGGTCTTAAGTAGAGAATGGTAAGAATATTTTTAGGCATTACGAATATACGTGAGTAGTTTGAGTTGTGAACTCTATATTTTCACATTTGTGTATGTACATTGTGTTTTCACCCTTGTTGCAATCCAATTAGCAAGCCACCTCAGCACTTAGGTCCATTTTTAAGAGCTAATTTCTATAGCAGCAGATTCTTTCTCTTTGCAATTTGTTTTAGATATATTTCTCCCTTGTGATTAGTTAGGCCTTCACCTCAACCTTCAGGTCCATTTTTAGGAGCTGATTCCTGTAGCAATATATTCTTTCTCTTTGCAGTTTCTTTTGGATAGTTTTCTCCCTTATGATTAGTTAGGCCTTTTTACCTAATTATTATTGTGCTTGTTTAGTTTGTTTTGGTAGGGATTCCATATAAAGAGGCCACCCAGGCTAGCCAATAGGTAATGTAACAGTAACACTACCACTGGAAGATATACCAAAACATTTCAAGGCTATCTCTGCTTCTTTCTTCTAATATTCATTCATCCTAATTCTGTATTTTCTACATGGTATCAAAGCAGGATTAAAGAAGGAAAGTAGTAGTATAATCAACCAAGAGCCATGAATGAAACCTCATCTTCCATTGGAAATTAATAGCACATGCCAACAAACCAGTTTCTGAATCTTAGTGATCCATCTAATCCTTTCAAGATTGACAATGGTGACAACCCAATGGTGGCCCTAGTTCTAGACCTTTTGACAACTGAGAATTATGTCTTATGGTCATGGAGCATGAGGAGAGCCCTTAGAGCCAAAAATAAGTTGGGTTTTGTTAATGGACAAATCAAGAAACCTGCAGCAGCCAACATAGCACTAGTGGAAGCTTGGAAAGATGCAATGATATGGCAGTTTCTTGGATCTTAAACTCCATGTCACCCATTGTCAAATCTAGCTTGTTATTTCTTGATAATGCTTGTGAACTTTGGGATGAATTAGGTGAGAGAATGTCTCGACATAATGGCCCTAGAATCTGTCAATTGAAAAAGACACTTGCAACACTGGTTCAAGGGGATGATTTGGTGGTGATTTACTATGGTAAGCTAAAGGTTATTTGGGATGAACTTTCAATGTATGATACAATGCTCGAGTGCACTTGTGGGCATCTAAGAATTCTAGTTGAAAGGATGCAAGGGGATTGTGTGGCTTCAATTTGTAATTGGGTTGAATGAGATTTATGCTCATGTGAGAGACCAAATCCTGATGCATGACCCCATTTCTCCTATGAACAAAGTATATTTGCATTGGTGCAATAGAAAGAAAAGCAACACTAAATCCTTGGCACAATGTGAGGAGTGGATAGTATAGCTTTAACCACACAAAAGGTGTTTTTAGCACCAAAACCAGGAGTAAGGGATGATAGATCATATTACACACATTGTAAGATCTTGGGCCACAACCTTGAGTCTTATTTCAAGATAGGAAATGCTGAAATTTCCTTATGTTCACTCTACCATGTGAAAGGACATGTGATGGAAAAATGCTACAGACTAAAGGGCTACTCCTCGAGGCACAAACTCCACCAGAAAAATGGTATGGTTGTACCTTATGCTAACTTGTCACAGGTTGTACAGTAGGGATAAACCGATTTAGATGCTGGATGTGATGATAAGATGACCTTGGCTAAACCTCAATATCAAGAGTTGGTGGCAGTTCTTGCTACTAGAAAGGCAGCAGCAACCATTAAAATTGATGATGGGAGCCAATCTCAAACTATTCCAGTAGCTAGCACTGTAACTAGTACCCTTATCACCTACAATGCAAACTCTTTAAATATGGTTGGTAACCTTTCAACCTCAACCTTATCAAACCACAACTATACACAAAACATTGACCATTCTTGGATAGTTAACACAAGGGCAACAGATCACATGATCTATCACCCTAGCTTGTTAAACTCTACTCCCCTCGAAATTTCTAGATTGATCAAGCTCCTTAATGGATCACATGCACTAGCCACACACATAGACACATTAAAACTAAATGAGAGTCTTACTTTGCATGATGTGTTATATGTGCCCTTCTTCTCAATTAATCTTCTATCAATCAAAAAGATAACCCAAACTACTACTTCTTGCTTTGTGCTCACCTCTTCCTTTTGTATGATTGAGAGGGGTGAGGTTGAAAATGCCTTGTACAAGCTATAGAAAGGGCAACTGCTAACTCACAAACCTATTTTAGACCTATTAAAGCACTTGGAGTCTCCGCCTCCTTCTTCTTTTAAAACTTGCACTGCTAATTAGGACTACTTTTCATGATAATATATGGCATTACCACCTTGGACATCCATCAAGAAAAGTTCTAGAGCTTATTGATGATCCAATTGTGAAATAAAACTCTCTTACATTGAATGAAGATTTTTGTTCCATCCATCCTTTGGCCAAAATGCATAGAAAGCCTTTTACTATTAGTGAGCACAAAATGTCATATCCCTTTGAATTGATACATTGTGATCTATGGGATCTATTCCACGAAGTGGCACATGATGGAAGCAATTATTTTTGGCCTATAGTTGATGATTACACTAGGACAACTTGCGTATACTTGAAAAGGTAAAATAAAAAACTAGACATTGCCTTATATCCTTCTATAATATGGTCACCAACCAATTTGACAAAAAGATAAAATTGATTAGGATAGACAATGGCTCTGAGTTTGCATCAAGGAATTTTTACCACAAGAAGGGAATAATACACCAAAGAACTTGTGTTGAATCACCTCAACAAAATCGTACTGCTGAGAGGAAGCATCAGCATGTGGCCAAGGCTTTGAGATTTCAATCTACTGTTCCTATAAAGTATTGGAATGAATGCGTGTTGATAGCAATCTATCTCATAAATAGAATGCCTACCCATGTCTTAGGAAATAAGAGTCCTTATGAAATGCTTTTTAAAATTAAACCAACTTATAAACATACAAAAGTCTTTGGTTGTTTGTGTTACATAACATCTTTGAATCAAGGAAGAAGAAAGTTTGATGCTAGAGGTAAACAATGTGTTTTTCTAGGCTATCCTTATGAGGTAAAAGGATACAAAGTGTTAGAATTGGAAACGAAACATATATCAATTTCAAGGGTTGTGACTTTTTGTGAACGCATCTCTCCATTCCAATCTAGATCAATCAAACATTTTCAACCATTCCAAGATCACTCTAGCCTTACTTCACCTCTCTATGTCTCCCATGAATTTACTGACTTAACTCTTCATTAAGAATTCCAAGCTAATTGTCCTTAGAAAGTTCTCAAAGTGGTGAGCACAATGATGATCATCAAGTCACCATGCCAAACATTATTCCATTAAACACTGATCATGCTCCTGGCTTAAGAAAGTCTTCCAGGCTGAGAAAGGCACTTGAATACCTTTGAGACTACTACTGTAACCAAGCCATTTCGCCCTCACCTCTATCAACTGGTCAGACTCACACAATACCAGATACACACACTGCACCCACTTAAAAGTGTGCTGAGTAGTCATAAATTCCTTCCCCATTACCAAACTTTCTTGGCTACTATTTCTTCACAAGAAGAGCCTCAAACTTATGTTGAGGTTGTCAAGGATCCAAAGTGGCACCTAGCTACGAACTCTGAGTTAGAAGCACTGGAACAAAATCAGACATGGACTTTGATAGACCTAGTTGGAAAGCAAGCTATAGGGTGCAAATTTATCTATAAGATCAAATTATAAATCAGATGGAAGCATGGAAAGGAATAAGGTAAGACTGATGGCAAAAGGTTTCACATAAAAGGGGAAGAAGATTATCAAGAAACCTTCTCACTAGTGGCAAAATTACCACACTCAAATGCCTTCTAGCAGTGGCAGTAGCAAGGAATTAGAGGTTGCACCTGTTTGATGTTAACAATGCCTTCCTATATTGGGAATTGAAAGAAGCAATTTACATGAAGAAGCCTCTATGATACAATAAAGGAGGATTTAATCAAGTATATAGGTTAAACAAAAGTTTATATGCTTTAAAGCAAGTATTAAGATAATGGTTTTCCACATTGTCCACTGCCTTAGTAAAATTTGGGTTTTAGCAATCTAGGGCTGATTATAGTCTCTTTATCATGAATAGAAGGTACCCTTTCACAGCATTATTAGTGTTTGTAGATGAAATCATGGTGGCAAGTAACCCAGAAGAGAACATAACTGCCATAAAGAACTTCGTGTATGACAGATTCAAGATCAAAGATTTTGGGTACAGAAGTTACACATAGTAACAAGGGCTTATATATTAACCAATGAAAAAGCATGCTTTGGATATTCTTTCAGATAGGGGCTTACTTGGGAGTAAGAGATGCAAGACACCAACGGAACGGGGGCTCAAACTTAGAAAGGAAAAGGGAAGGTTACTGGATAATCTTTCTATTTACAGAAGATTGATTAGGAGACTCCTCTACTTTACGTTAACTAGGCCTGGTATATCCTGCTTGGCACAAACACTAAGCCCATTCATGCAGGCACCCACAAACCTATATCTGAAGGTTGCTCATGGAGACCTTCACTACATTAAGATAGCTCTAGCATAGGGTTTATTCTTTCCTTCAAAGTGTGATTTGAGACTTAAAGCTTTTTGTGCTTCGGATTGGGGCTTTTGCATTGATACACACGAATCGATAACCAGATATTATATATTTCTTGGTCAATCCATAATGTCTTAGAGGTTAAAGAAACAATCTATTGTTTCTAGGTCATTAGCTAAAGCAGAGTACCAAACTATGGCAACAACATGCAATGAGTTAACTTGATTGAGATATGTTTGAAGGGATTTGGGAGTTGAACATTGGGAACCAACATTGTTACATTGTGGCAATCAAGCTACTATGCATATAGCAGCTAATCTGGTGTTCCATGAGTGTAGTAAACATATAGAAATGGATTGCCATGTTGTGAAAGACCAACCACAAGAAGGAAAAATTGTCACCTGCCATGTTCACACTGGAAATTAGATTGCAGACATCATGACCAAGCCTCTAGCATATGATCTATTCAAAAACCACTTGAGCAAAATGAGAATGGTAAACTGCTATTTCTCATCTTGAGGGGGGCTGTTGCAATCTAGTCAGCAAGTCACGTCAACTTTTAGATACATTTTTAGGAGCTTATTCCTCCAGCAGCAGATTCTTTCTCTTTGTAGTTCCTTTTGGATAGTTTTCTCCCTTGTAATTAGTTAGGCCTTTATAAATAATTATTGCTATGTTTGTTTAGTTTTTTTTGGTAGGGATTCCATATAAAGAGGCTGTCGAGGCTAGCTGTTAGGTAATGTAATAGTAACACTGCCACTGGAAGATAAACTAGAACATTTCAAGGTTGCCTCTGCTTCTTTCTTCTAATATTCATTCATCCTAATTCTATATTTTCTACACTTGTTTCATGATGTCATATAGTCCAGCAGGTTTTGGCAATGATGAGCATGACTTTAGAACCAAACTTGAACAATTTGCCAAAGATTTAAAAGACCTCAATGACAAATAGTACACGCATGGAAGGCTAATGAGGGTTAAGGAAGCCGATAATGTCCCTGCTATCCACTTGGTGCATGATGTAAATGGTGTGTGCCTTAATTGCTTTGAAACAGAATACTTCATGAACAAGTGTTCTTATGAAATGGTTGACATTCCCCTTAAGCTTGGCATCTGTGTGTAGACCAAACTGATTCTATCCATGAACAAGAAGATCTTGAGGCAATTGGATTAGAAGTTTAGAAAGTTGTGAAAGAGGTCACAACTCAAATAGAAATGGGAATTGAGGTTAAACATAATGGTGCAAGCAATTTAGTTGAACAAGAGGCCGAGCTTGTAGAGTTTCATGTGTACAAGGACTCGTTTGACCCCTCGACATATCCTTTCCGCATTTGTGCTACAATTGAGTTGAAAATCTTTGGGAAGGGGGAGGAGCTTACATGTACACATCCGACAGAGGTTTTGAAATTCATCCCATTTTTTTACATGGTTTGCTATTCGTGTCTATGTGTTATATTGGTATTGATTTAAAATTGGAGGCCATGCCAGAATTAGAAGTGGTTAGATGATTTTGCGAGCTTATATGTGACCCCAAAGGACAAAATGCAAATTAGGGATAATCCTCCATCAAGATGAGGGGTTTGATGTGATCCTAGACTTGTTGGAGGTGTTGCACAACCAGGTTATGATATTTTATACTCCCTTGGTATTTGTGAAGGGGGAATATATAAGTTTGGCTTCAATTTTGGAGTTGAAAGGGCCCAAAATGCTTGGGAAGAGTTGGAATTGTGATCCAAGGTCAACTAGATCGATCTTAGGACACCCGGATCGACCTAGAAGGATTATTAAATGCACTAGAATTTTGATCAGCTAGCTTCTTGATCAAGCAGATGGACGATTGATCAACCTAGACATGTTTTGAGGCTTTCTAGATTTACAATTGTAACCTTTGTGATCAATCATGACAATGCATGATCATAAAGGTGGAATGAGGATAGGACAATTGTAGAATAACGGATCATAGAAGGATTAAGCCATGCACTATGCAATCAATCGGATGGGCATCCAAATCAATCATGATCAGCAGGAATCACATTTTTGGAGCTAAAAACTTCAATCTTGACCATCAGAGCCACTTTCTAAAGGGAATTTTTGTCATTTTCACATGTATCTTCAGATTTAGACTTGTAGCATTATAAATATCCCTTTGCTTGCATTTTGTAAGACAAGGTTAAACCATGTAACTTGAAATTATCTTTGAATGAAGAAGGATTGCTCTTTTATTTCCCATACTTATTGTTTAAAATGTTTGAGTGAATCAACAACCAAGCTCAAGTATTAAATTGGGTCATTCTACTTGCTTTTGATGGTTCGTAGCTAACAACTCCGTAGCATAGTCGTTTAGATTTCTTTGGTTGTTTCTATTTCCATTTGTTGTAAAAGTTTGCCCTATGTGAGGTGCGTTCTTACTTGATAGTTTGAATTCAATATTGCCATCTATCCTTTGTTTTTCCTTTCATTTTCCCTTTTTATTTGCCATTATTTATTTTTCCTTTCATTTGCCCCATTTTTCCAACCATCTTCAATCTTATGCTTCCAACAATTCACATCAAGGTAGGTGATCTTTCTCATGGAGATCAGATGTTTCAAACCCCCACACTTTCTTATGAGATTTTTATGTATGGGGTATTGATTTTATAGGTCTTTTCCTATCATCTTTTGGTTTCCTCTATATCTTGCTTACAGTAGATTATGTCTCAAAGTGGGTGGAGGCTAAAGCCATTTGGACTAATGATTTACAGTGGTTGTAGATTTTATTAAGTCTAAATATCTTTCTTTGTTTTGGAATGCCAAGAGCCATTGTTAGTGATAGAGGGACACTTCTGTAATAGGACCATTGTGGCTTTATATAAGAAGTATGGTGTTATGCATAAGGTCTCTACGTCCTACATCCTCAAACTAATGGCCAAGCTAAGGTGTTGAACAAGGAGATTAAGACTTCCTAGAGAAAATCATTTGTCCAAATAGGAGAGATTGAAATGTGAGATTGGAGGAAGCATTATGAGCTTATAGGACAGCTTATAAGACACTAATTGGGATGTCTCCATATCGATTAGTGTTTTGGGAGATATGTCATCTTGCAATTGAATTACAAGGCATTCTAGGCAATTAAAAAGTGCAATATGGATCTTAATCAAGTGGGAGTGCACAGTAAGTTGCAATTACAAGAACCAAAAGAAATTAGGAATGAAGACTATGTAGATTCTTTGATTCATAGGGAGAAGCATAAGGCTTTTCATAGCAAAAAAATCTCAAGAAGAACTTTGAAGTTGGCTAAAAAGTTCCTCTATACCATTCTAGATTAAAGCCTTTTCCATGTAAGTTGTGTTCCCGTTGAATTGCTCCTTTTGTTGTTACTAACATTTTTCAATATGGTACAGTGGATAAGTATTAATGGGAAGGGATTAAAGTGGAGGATGTGGAGATGATTCACCTTGAAGATCCTATTTATGCAATTTGAGGAGATATAGCCATGTCTAGCCAAAGACGATAAAGAAAAGCGCCACTTGGGAGGCAACCCAAGGATTTTAATTTTATTTGTTTTTAATTTATGTTTTTATAAGTTATGTAAATGTATTTTATCTATTTTTATGCAAAGGACTTCCTGTTGTCACCTAGGGGCGCGTCTCACAAGGAGTTAAAGTAAGCTACTTTGACTTTGTTGAAATTTGGCGATTAGCAAGACTTAAGTGGCTAAGGCGTGCCCACATCTTTGTTACCTGTTGTCTATGAGTGTGTGAGTGAATTTGACACTTCCAAGTTCAAGTCAAATCGGGCCATTCGAGTGTATTATGATTGTTTGTGACCAACATTTGCCAACATGTTGTTTGATCTTCCAATTGTGCAATTTTTGATTTGTTGCAAAGGTTTTCCCTGTGTGAAGTATATTCTTACTCGATTAATTATTGTTCAATCTTGCTGATTATCCTTTTATTTTCTAGGTTTTAGTTTTGTTTCCTTTTTGTGAATCTTCTCTAATTTCTCCAACCATTTTTTGGTCATTGTTTCCAACAGTTCACATCAATTAGTATCAAAGCCAATTAATTGGGTTCCTAAATCTGGTTAGTTGGTTCTATATTTGGTGTTTTTTGTATTTTATTCTTTTTATTTCACCATCTTTTCCCTCCTTTGATGAAAAATCTGAAAATTGCAAAAATATATATATATTAGGTTGTTTGGAGCTTTATTTTGTTGGAACATATTTTATATTGAAGTTGTGGTATTGTATTGAAACATTTTTCAGAAGTTGTGGTGTTTGTATTGGTGTTGAGACTTGAGGTCATAAGAAGAATAGAGGAAAAAAAAAAAGAAAGAGAAGAAACAAAGAAGAAAGGAAGTAGAAAATCAGTACAAAAAAAAAAAAAAAAACATAGGAAGAAAGGAGGAAAATTGTGAAAGAAACATGTTGTTGCAAGTGTTTAGGACAAAAGTTTTCCCCACCTTTACAGTCTGAACAACCCTAAAGAAGTTTCAAATGAAATGCAACATTAGTTTGTCCCAGTTAGTCCCAATTCAAGAATTGCGATTGATTGCACCTCATGCTGCTCGATCACACTATGTTATTTTCCCAGGATCACATGCCCAGTCCAATCACACATGCTCACCTTCATCTCACAAGGAGTTAAAGTAAGCTACTTTGACTTTGTTGAAATCTGGTGACTAGCAGACATAAGTTTCTAAGGTGTACCCACATCTTTATTACTTGTTGTCTATGAGTGTGCGAGTGAATTTGATACTTTCAAGTTCAAGTCAAATCGGGCCATTCGAGTGTATTATGATGGTTTGTGACCAACATTTGACAGCATGGTGTTTGATCTGCCAATTGTGCAATTTTTGATTTGTTGCAAAGGTTTTCCCAGTGTGAAGTATATTCTTGCTTGATTTATTATTGTTTAATCTTGTTGATTATCCTTTTATTTTCTAGGTCTTAGTTTTGTTCCATTTTTTTTAAATTTTCCCTAATTTCTCCAACCATTTTTTGGTCATTGTTTCCTATACAGTTCACATCAATTAGTATCAAAGCCAATTAATTGGGTTCCTAAATCTGGTTAGTTGGTTCCATATTTGGTGTTTTCTATATTTTATCCTTTTTATTTCACCATCTTTTCCCTCTTTTGTTGAAAAATCTGAAAATTGCAGAAATATATATATTAGGTTGTTTGGAGCTTTATTTTGTTGGAACACATTTTATATTCAAGTTGTGGTATTGTATTGAAACATTTTTTGGGAAGTTGTGGTGTTTGTACTGTTGTTGAGACTTGTGAGGATAAGAAGCAAAAAGAGAACAAAAAAAGAAAGAGAAGAAACAAGAACAAAGGAAGTAGAAAATCCGTACAAAAAAAATGGGAAGAAAGAAAGAAATTGTGAAAGAAACATGTTGTTGCAAGTGTTTAGGACAAAAGTTTTCCCCACCCTTATAATCTAAACAACCCTAAAGAAGTTTCAAATTGAATGCAACACTAGTTAGTCCCAGTTCAAGCATTGCGATTGATTGCACCTTATGCTGCTTAATTACACTATGTTATTTTCCTATGATCACATGGCCAGCCCAATCACACATGCTTGCCTTTGTCAAATCGATCATCCTTCATCGAGATTGATCACTCAGCTCTTCTTTTCATCCAAGATCGATCCTTTGGCTTTTGAATCGATCTTGAACCCTAATTTTCTTAATTTCACACCATTCTACATGCAGTTGTCAGGTTTTTAAGCTTAGGAATCATTCCAAATCATCCAAGGCAACTTAGTTTGGATTGATAAGATTTTTTGAGTGATTTCCATTCCTTATTTATTATATATATATATATATACACACTTGCACACACACACACACAAACACTTAATTTCACTATTTTCTTTCAATATGTCCAATGGTCAAGCAGGTTCAACTAGAGAAAATTATGACATAGAGTTGATACTTGAGACAATTAGGGGAGAAATGCAACAGATAACCTAGATAGTTGAGAACATGCATGATAGGTTGACCTCTCAAACCACAAGGACGAGAGATGATCCATCACCATATAGTGGTCAAGTTAGGGATTTGGAACGTCGCCTAAAAGCAGAAAAGAGGTTGCTAGACAACTATTTAGACTTTAATGAAGATATATTTAATAAGTCACCATGACAACAAAGGAGACTGGCACATGATGATGTAGATGAGCTTAAGGGAGTTAAGCTCAAGGTGCTACCATTCCAAGGGAAAATTGACCCATAGCTATACCTTAAATGGGAAAGAAGGGCGGAAATGGTGTCCAATTACCACCAATACACAAAGGAACAAAAGATGAAACTAGTAATTGTTGAATTCACCAATTATGCTGTCATTTGGTGGGTCTAAATTGTGACTAGCTAGAGGAGAGCTGGTGAAAGACCAATTAGAATGTGAATGGACTTGAATGTGGCCTTGAGAAGGAGGTTCATTTCATCAAATTACCATCGAGACCTTTATCAAAGGTTGCAAGGATCCTAGAATGTTAAAGACTATTTCAAAGAGATAGAATTGTTGTTGGTGAGAGCTAATGCAGTGGAAGACTTGGAAGCCACCATAGCTAGATTATTAAGTGGGTTGCACCATGACATAGCCGACATCATTGAGTTGCAACACTATATGGACTTGGATGAGATGGTTCAAAGGCCATCAAAGTTGAAAAGTAACTCAAGAGGCGGGATCAAGAAAGAGCACGGGTAAACACATTAGGTCCTAAGACTTTCCCTAGTAAAAGTGACCCACTACCCATAGCTAGTGCAATCAAACTAAAGGAAGCACCCAAGGAACAAACATCCAAGGTAATTCATCCTAATACCACTACTAGTGCTTCATGTAATGGAGACCTTATATGTTTCAAATGTCAGAGATGAGGACATTTTCCAAACCAATGCCCAAAAGAAGAAGACTATGATCCTTAATGACTTGGGAGAGATCATCACTGATGAAAGTGAAGGAAAAGATAGAGTTGGTGGGCATGGTAATGATGATGAAGTTGAACAAGTGGATCTTGCCTACCATTGCCCATCCAAGACTTTACCAGCTTCAATGGTTGAACAATAATGGTGAAATTCAACTCTCGAAGCAAGTTAGGGTTCCATTCAAGATTGGAGGATATGAAGATGAAGTGTCATGTGATGTGGTATCCATGCAATTTAACCAACATGTGTGCCATGATAAGGTCACCAACCACCAACCAATATACCTTCCATTTTGGTGGTAGGAAGGTTACTTTAATGCCATTGTCCCATAAGCAAGTTCATGAGGACTGAGTATATATGTAAAAACTATACAAAATGGAGCTTGATAAAAAAAATAGGAAGATGAGAGGAGAGGAGAAGAAAAAGGCTTAAGAAGGAGAGAGTGAAAAGAAACTAAAGAGTGAGCAAGAGGAAGCAAAAAGGTTTATGATAGCAAGAGTGAGAAATGTGAGGAGAGCTTGTTGAAATGATAGTCCTATGGTATTATTATTGTACGAAGAAAGTTTAATACCTTCTGATAATGACTCATCCTCCCACCTCGAGTCTATTATTCCACTTTTGTAGAAATTTGATTAAGTATTTCTAATGGTTTGCCACCTGTTCATAGGATTGAGCATCAAATTAATTTAGTGCTTAGCGCTTTTATTCCTAACTGACTCACTTATAAGGTGAAACCAAAAGAGCCAAGGAGATTCAGTGCCAAGTAAGAGAATTTCTAGAAAAGGGATGTGTCCGAGAAAGAATGTCTTACAAGTATGTGTCGTACAGGTCTTTCTTTGCCCAAAAAGGATGTGTATGTGTCGTACAGGTCTTTCTTGTGCCCAAAAAGAATGTCAAGTGGTGAATCTGTCATACCAGTCCTACTTTTGCCAAGTAATGGAAGTACTCCTTTCTTTAATCCCTTAGGATATTGTATTTGATTGACCTTTTCCACAATTCAGTACTCATACACCTGTCTAGACAGCTATGAACTTTGGGCTGCAATGGTCAAATAATCAAAAATTTAAATGTCCAAGTAGGGATATGATCAAACATACCTTGTATGATTCTCAAAGTGGATAACATGTTAGTCTAGTTTGCGACTTGGAATAGAATTAGGATTAAGCATTACATTCCAACTTAACAGTTGAGCAAATGTCCCCCCCTTAGCATGTCTTATGTTAGTTCACCAAGAATATCTAACTACCAAGCTCTTCTTTTAGGCTCAATGAACTAAGCTGGCTAATATATCTTTCCTCACTCTTCGGCCTGACTAAGTTATGTCACATTTGTTAATTTGAGTAAGTTGTGTTTAGTAAGCTATGTTGATAATTGGGCTATCACTTGTAGGTTCTCCATCAGTGGCCCTACCATGGGCCCCAATTAATTGGATACAACTTGTATTGCTAAGCCTTCCATAAATATCTTATTACTACATACTCCAAGCGATGGGGATGTCAAAATTTTATAACTTGAGCTCTTCCCAGCCTATTGCTAGTTGGGTTCTTCTTTACAAAGCTTGGGCGGTTCAACCTCAAGGTGCCCAAGATGACTAGGTATGATCTTTCAAAGCATGAGCTCTCCTTGGCTTATGGCTGGTTAGGTCGTTGCTTCTAAAGTTTAGACTATTCAACCTTAAAGTACCCAGGATGACTGGGTATGATCTTTCGAAGCATAAGCTCCTCCTAGCCCATGGTTGGTTGGGTTGTTTCCTATAAATTTTACGCTATTTAGCCTCATGATACCCAGGATGACTGGGTATGATCTTTCTAAGCATGAGCTCCTCCCAGTCCATGGTTAGCTAGGTTGTTTCCTACAAATTTTGCGCTGTTTAGCCTCACCATACCCAGGATGACTAGGTATGATCTTTCGAAGCATGAGCTCATCCTAGTCCATGGTTGGCTGGTTGTTTCCTAAAAATTTTATGCTATTTAGCCTCACGATACCCAGGATGACTGGTTATGATCTTTTGAAGCATGAGCTCTTCCCAACCCAAGGCTAGTTGGGTCATTTCTTGCAATAGTTTTGGCTATTTTGCCTCACGGAACCTAAGATGGGTATGATCTTTCAAAGCATGAGCTCTTCCTAGTCCATGGCTGGCTAGGTTATTTTTGACAAAATTTGGGCTATTCAATCTCTCGGAACCTAGGATGACTAGTAATGATCTTTTGAAGCATGAGCTCTACCAGCCCATGCCTTGTTGGGTTATTTCCTTCAAATTTTGAGGTATTCGACCTTACTTTTCTTACGATGATTGGGTATGATTTTTTAAAGCTTGAGCTCCTCTAAGCCTATGGCCAGCTAGGTTATTTCCTACAGAATTTAGGCTATTGAGCCCCATGACATCAAGGATGACTAGGTATGTTTTTTGAAACATGAACTCTTCCAAGCCCATAGTTGGCTAGGTTATTTTTTGTAAACTTTTGGGGTATATATTTTTGAGAGCCCACTAAGCCCTCATAACATAGGCATCATGTTTCAAGGCATTTGAATGTCCCATCTTTCAAAGGGAACTTTCCATGATCCCAAGGCAAGATTTGATCCTTCGCGTGTCACTAGTTGTGGCATATGCTTCCATTATAGCCCTCAAGGGTGTACATGTTATTGTAATTATTGATATTTGTCTTCCGTGTCCCTAATTTTCCAACCTTTGCTTTCAAGGGCATCTTCTCTTCCATTAGAATTAGTAAGAGGTTGCTTTTGGTAAATGGCATCGTCATCTACTAAAGAATACTATCCCCTATTTTATTTAATTGTAAGGAACAAATTAAAACCAGGTGTCGAAGAGATCTGAGAGAAATTCCATATTCCTCATGATTTTGAAATCATTATTCTCAATGCTAATGCTCCGTTGAACAAACCTTTGGTGGGATCTATAACTATTTTCATTTCCTCATCCCTTTCTTCCAACTCCGTTTGACTTTCGTACAGATATTTCTTTCTTTGCACCGAATTAAAGCATTACACCTCAAACAAATCTGTTTCATTTAGTGATGGTCTTTAGACATGGCCATGTTCTATTTCATCATGTTGGTGGATTTAGTGATGTGAACCAAGTGGAAGTAGGGATCGAAAATGGAAAAAGATAACCAATGAAATTTCACAAAAATAAACTAAGTAAAAACTAACGTCACTGGGGACTAAACTTTACTACAAATCAATTTTGGCAGCCTAATAACTAAACACCATGCTAGAAGATGTTGGCCACAAACTATCCGAATGATCCGATTTGTACTTAAGTTGGTACAATAATCTCTCACTCATACAACAAGCAAGAAAGGAAGTGAATATTCCCTCAAATATGTACTAACTTAACCAAAAGTTTTTTAACATGTGCAAATGAATATACTTATAGTTACAACTCTTTGTCCAAGGGCTAAAGTAAGAGAAATGACAAAAATACCACACAAAGTGGCTTCAACAGCTAAAATTCAAAAAACAAGTCAAAATTCAGTTTCTTGCCTATTCACCATCGACCACACCTTCTTTGAATTGATCTCCTATAATTTGTGAACACTAACTTCGTGAGAATAATGGGAGTGAAATCATAGAGTTAGTGCATAAAACCATTATTAATCACCAACTTTAACACTTGACTCAATTTAACTTGGGAATACCCACTAAAATCTAGAGTTAAAGCTATAGAAAAGTTTGGAAGAATATCCTGTGGACTTTAGGATTAACAATCTGTAACCAGTGTAATTAAATTGATAATTAATGTAATTTGGCATGCATAGGAAACCAACACAACACTGGTGACTCGATTATTTAGTCTTTGGCACTTCAATACTTTCATCTAGTATACTTTGTTCTTGGTGTTCGCTTTTAGTTTTATTTTATTTCTTTCACTCTAGTCTTGAGGCCTAACTAATAAGAGCTCAGTTAAATCAATAGACAAACAAATCCTCCTTGTGGATACAACACTCATGTTTACCTAGTACTAGTCATTATAAATTTAAATTTTGGTGTGTTAATGACACGCATCAAATTTTGGTACCGTTGCTAGGGAGGACAACAAGTGCTATTGAATGCTAAGAGATTGCTAGATTAGGCCATGTTTAGTTTATTATTATTTTTGCTTCCTTCTTTTTACTTTTCTTTCTTCCATTATCTTACTTTTTCTTTCTTATTATCTTGACAGTCTATCAGTCATTGTATTTTCTATCGAATTTAATTCTTGTTGGTGAGTAAAATTACATGCGTAGGAATAAGAGTATTAATTTTGAGCTTGACGTAAAAATTAAACGAACACTACATAGACGTAGAACTCTTTCCGGTGAGAACAAGAGATGGTTGAAACAACCCACCACAAGAACTTCTTCCTCCACCACAAACGAAAAATGCAGAGAATGTGTTATTGCTTAAGTGTAATAATCCTCCTAACAAGTTTGTAAAGAAAACTGTAGCTAACGAACAAGAAGCACAAGGGTTGGAAGAGGTATAGCAGCCAAGTGTGTGGAAAGAACTACATGAAGGGCCTTGGGAAAAGGAGGAAGTGAATTATGGAAGAGAGGTAAGAAAGAGGAGAAAGAGGATGCAGAAGAGGAAGGAGAGAGTTGTAGCTCATGGCAAGTTGTGGAAACCTAAGTCTTTAATTAAACCACCCTAGCCCATGAGTACCTTGTCGGGTTACAGACATTAAATGCAGCGTTTCTTGAGGGGCAATCCAAACTTTCTTTTCCTACTTTCAGTTTTTTAGTTTGTTTAGTTTGTTTTATTTTATGTTGCATGGAGATCACACATTCTTCTGAGTTTGTGTAGGATTTCAAAAGATTAAAAGAATGAGGATGCATGAAGAAGACTAAAAAAAGAAGGAAGACAAATGAACACCACCCCACTAGGTTGTCTCGTTCCTTGTTGTCTTGCTTTATGTGTAATGAATGTTTTCAATTGTGGCAATGAGCTGAATGTCGGGGTGGCAAGGACGGAAAAAAAAATTGAGCGTGAGTACAATTGCATGTCATGGAATTGCTGGATTTTTTTGCATGCAAACATATGGTATTATGGTTAAATTGATAGCATGAACATGATGTGAAATTATGGCCACTATACTTAATTTATGATGAATGCTTCCAAAAAATTATTGTTGCTTTGTTCTATTAGTGTTCTCGACATTAGCATGCTAGACTTGATGTTGAATGCATGGTTCCTATTTCATTGAGCACACACTCTTACTTTCGATCATTAGATTGTTTGAAAAAATCTATGGTGAGGATGAGATGATTTAGGGTCCACCTTGCTTTAAGTGTTGGCATATTCTCTAATGAATGAGGAAGATTAATTGAAAAAAAAAATAGAAAGCAAGGACTTTAGAAAAATTCAAGAAAATATATGTGAGCATGAAAAAAATGTCTACTTCGCGAATTGTAGCAGCTGAGTAACTAAGACTGTGTAAAGACTCTTGTTCATCCTCGCGTAAAAGGGTTGCCCAAATTATGAGTATGCAAAGAATCTTAACTTAGTTGTGGATTGAGTAACCGAAGTTGCACAATGACCCTCATTCACTTTCATGTAAAAAGGCTCGCAACTGTTTGAAAAAAAAAGTTAAAACTCACAGAAGATAATGAAAAACAAGTGTGGGGGAAAATGATGAAGAAATTACTAACCTACACAAGTCCTTTGGTGAGAGGTAATGTGATTGGACTTATTCAAAAGAGAGTGAATTAATACCTAGAGTAACATTCCTATATTTGGTTGTCTTGGAATTGCTATAGGATTATCAATGAGTTGAAGTGGTTGAGAGTTGAATAGTGACACACACACACATTGGGAACTGATGCTCTAAATATTTGAGTTGAAAGTGTTATGATCTTGGATGATGGTAGACTAAGTATAAAGTGCTTATATATCTAACTTTTGAAATTAAGAGAAGTGCCTAAGTTTATTATTTTTATGCATCAATGATTCCACTGAAAGAGAAATGTTTGCTTGAGGACAAACAAACAACCAAGTGTGGGGAATGATAACATGTGAAACAATAGGCATATTTGTACCCATTTCATGCTTAATTTATGGGTGCATGTGAGTAAAAAAGAAGAAAATACATTATCATACATGGATTACATTAAATTTTTATCATGCATGTGTCTTAGAATGAGAATTATCATAGTTGCAAGAAAGATTAAGTAGTGACTTTGAAATAATGCCGCATTTTGGTGGAACATTCAATTGAGTTGAAACTTTGTGGAATAAAATAAAAATGAATTGACTTTCCAACGACACAAAACTTAGGTCAATCAGACAAGGAAAAAAAGTAGTTAAACAAAAAATAATGTACACCGCCAGAACAGTCAAACGCTAGAATTTCCACGATCAAGATTGCGATCGTGGAAGGCAGAGCCGCAATCGCAGGAAGGTGTTCCACGATCATGGAACTGGACTGCAATCTATTTTGGAATTTTCAAAATTTTAAGCCACAATTGTGAAGGTTCTAAGCCATGATCATGATCCTCAATAGCACAATTGCAATGTTTCGGCGCCAGAAACATTTAGCTCTTTTTCAACTTTTAACACTTCTACATGTCTCCTAGGGTTTCTTGCGCTATAAATAAGAGATCCACGCATCTGAAATGGGGGGATTTTTCTAGTTTCTTAGGTTTTAGTTTCTTTTCCAACTCCTAGAATATAGGAACATAAGATTAAAGCTTGGAGAAGGAGGGATCCACACCAAGAGTTAAAGAAAATTCATTTTTCCACATAAAGTAAAGTCCTAGGGATAAGTTTTCATGGATTTTTCAATTATTTTGACCTTCGCCAGTCGCTTGTGTTTGTATTTGGTGTATGATATGTGCATGAATTCTAATTAATTATCTTTGCAGGGTTATTTACAATTGCGGATTTGGATAATAATTGGAGGGGGAAGGGGGATTGGCCACTTCTCTTATTATTTGTGGTAGTGCGAGGAATAATAAGAGTGAAACTTGCGTGCTAGACATACAATTTGTGAACACTATTATTAATCACCAACTTGAATACTTGACTCGATTTAGCTGGGGAATACTCACAAAAATTTGGAGTTAAAGTTAGAGGAAAATTTAGGAGAATATCATGTACACTTTAGGATTGACAATTTGTAACCAGTGCAATTAAATTGATAATTAATGTAATTTGACATGCATAGGAAACCAATACAACACAAGTGACTATTTGAGTAAGCAATAGACATTCCTTCTTGTATTAGCATCGTGCCTATCCCAACACTTGAGGCATCACATTCAATTTCAAAAGTTTGGTTAAAATAAGGTAGACCAAGAATAGGTGCACATGTGAATTTTTGTTTTAAAGTGTCAAAAGCATCCTATTGTACTTTGTCCCTTTAAATTTCTCATTCTTCTTGAACAAAGCCGTCAATGAGGCAGTTAGTGCTAAATTTCTTCACAAACTGACAGTAGAAGCTAGCCAAATCGTAAAAGCTCCTAACATCTCCATTGGATTAAGACGTTGGTCACTCTTGAACAACCTTTATCTTCTCTTTAACAGCATGTATTCCTTGCAACCTAACAACAAATTCCAAAAACACAATGGTTAGCACAAAATGCACATTTCTCAAGGTTAGTATATAACTTTTCTTGCATTAAAGTAATAATACACTACACACATGGTCAACCTGCACATCCATGTTTCTACTATAAATCAAAATGTCATAAAATATATAATAACAAATTTACCAATGTAAGCAAATAGGACATGGTTCAACAACCTCATGAATGTGCTAGGAGTATTTGTAAGTCCAAATGGCATCACAATCCCTTGATAAACTCCAAATTTGGATACAAGCTGTTTTACATTCATCCCCTCTCCTCATTTGAGTTTTATGGTACTCACTCTTTAAATCAATTTTTGAAAATATGCTAGCACCATACAATTCATCCAATGTGACATCCAAACGAGGAATGTGATAGCAATACTTTACCATGATGGCCTTTATAGCTCATCAATCAACACACAAACACCACTTGCCATTCTTCTTCAGCACAAGTAGAACCAATACGGCACATGGTATCATGCTCTCTTGAACCCATCCCTTTTGCAACAATTCTTCTACTTGGCATTGTATTTCCCTGGCCTCTTTCGGATTCACCTTGTATGCGAGGTGGTTTGGAATGGAAGCATCGAGCACCAAGTCAATTTGGTGCTCAATTCTTCACATTGGTGGCAACCCACTAGGCAACTTCTTGAGGAATACATCTTCAAATTCTTGCAAAAGTGGAGTAATAGACTTGAGGAGAGAGGATAAGACATCATGGTAATAATGAGAGCTCCTTCATACATTAACAACACCATGGGGCTCTCCTCCTCACACACTCTCCTTCCATCCCTCACTTTCGCTAACATATACCCCTTTGTTCCCTCTTGCACACTCTCTTTTCCCTTTACTGGCTCCCTCTTTAGCTCTCTTCTTCCCCTCTTCTTTCCTCTTCCAATTATTCTCAACCTTCAACTTGTGTTGTTTTTGCAAGTACATTTGATCTTCATGAACTTGTTTTATAGACAAGGGTGCCAATATGACTTTTCTACCACCCAAATGGAAGGTATACTGATTGGTGACTCTATCATTAGACATTTGTCAATCAAATTTCCAAGGTCGTCCTAAGAGGATGTGGCATGCTTGAATAGGGACCATATCACACAAAACCTCATCCTCGTACCCACCAATTTTGAAAGGGACCTTCACTTGTTTTGTGGCTCTAGCCTCACCACTATTGCTCAACCATTGAAGTCGTTAAGTTCTAGGATGGGCAATGGTAGGCAAACTCAACTTTTCAACCAACACGTTGCTAACAAAGTTAGTGCGACTCCCACCATCAACAATCATGCTACATGTCTTATGTCATATTTGACACTAGGTGTGGAAGATGTTCTCCGTTTGCTCATCATTTAAATCTTCCTTAGCAAGGGTGCTAAGGGCTCTCATATTCACCAAATCAATGTCTCCTTCATTTACTTGCTTGGCTTCATCAATTCAACTATCATGCTCCTCAATTTTATCATCCTCTTCTCTTTTATCGGTTATGATTTTGCCCATGTCATTTAAAATTAGAGTCTTCTTGTTTGGACATTGATTAGCAAAATGTCTTTGGCCCTAGCACTTAAAAGAAACAAGATCTCTATAACGGGAAGCACTAGTAGACATGTTAGGGTGAGATACCTTAGATGTCCCTTCTTTGGGTGCCTCCTCAGCCTTGAGTGAACAAGCCAAAGGCAGTTGATTATCCTTACTAAGGAAAGTCCTAAGATCCAATGTGCTCCGTGATGCTTCTCCCTAGGCCCTCCTCTCGAGTTGCTTCTAAACCTCACTGAACCATCTTGTCCATGTCCACATATTGTTGCAACTTAACAACATCAACTATGTCATGGTGCAACCCACTCAAAAATCTAGCCATGGTGGCTTCTAGATCCGTCACCACATCAGCTATTATCATCAGTAACTCCATCTCTTTGTAGTAGTCTTCAACACTTCAGCACCCTTGTGCCAAGCTTTGGTATAGGTCTTGATAGTAGTGAGATGGAACAAATCTCCTTCTCATGGCCACCTTCAACTCCATCCATGCCTGGATTGGTCACTCACCGAATCTCCTTCGGCTTGTCTCTATTTGGTCCCACCCAATCACTACATAGTTGGTAAAATTCCACAATTGCCAATTCCAACACTTGTTGCTCAGCATATTAGTAGCAGTCAAAAACCATCTCCACTCTTCGTTCCCATTTAAGTTATAATTCAGGGCTCGACTTCCCTTGAAATAGTGGTACCTTGAGCCTAATTCCCTCGAACTCATCCTCATCTTCATTGGTTGGGGTCCTTCTCTATTGTCAAGGTGGCTCATCAAATTAATCCTCATTGAAGTCCAAATAGTTATCCAGTGACCTCCTCTCCACCCTCGAAGGTGTTCTTGATCTCTAACCTGACCATTGTGTGGTGATAGGTCATTCCTAGTATTTGTTGTTTAGGACACTTCAACCTTCTCCAACCGATCATGCATGCCTTCAACAATTTAGAATATTCATTAAATTTCTCCACTAATAGCTACAAGCATTAACTTCATGTCATCTGATTCTTTAGCTGATCCTACTTGGTGTTGGGCATGATAAAGTAAATGGTACAACCAAGAAAATAGGTTTTAGGATCAATCAGAAATGCAAAAAATTGATTTGGTGTAAAGAAACAGGCATGGCAATCAATCCAAGCGATGCAAGATTGAACTAGCTACGGATAGGTGTAGTGGTCTCATAGGCAGGCAAAAGCTTGTGATTAGGCGAGAATAGCAGTGTAGTTGATTTGGCAGTAGGGTGATTGATCATGAGTTTAGTTTGAGCTACCAAGGTTTCTATACACCTTGGCAGTATGATCAGTCAAGATATGCTCATGATCAATTTGTCAGGCAATCTAGGCAAAAAATTGACTTCCAAACAACACCAAGATCCACAAATTTTTTACTTTCTTTTGTTTTTTTTTCCACTATTTTTCTTCTTCTCTCTTTCTTTTTGTACGATTTTTATACTTTTTTACTTTTTTTTTCTCCAAACAATACTCAAACTCCAACAACAATATTCCAACCAAAATATTAAATCCCTAACACCACAAATATTCCAAAAATCACTAGAAATTCATCCAAAATTCCAATAGCCCAACAAATATATTTCGTTTGTATTTTTATGATTTTAAATAGAGAAAATAAGGAATAGGTGAAAATGGAGATGGAGAAAATAGCTCAAATGGAACCCAACTAACCAATCAAGTTAAGAAACCTAATTAAATTGGCTCTGATACCAATTGATGTGAATCGAGCGAAAGTAAGGATCGAAAATAATTGGGAAATGGGAAAACGATAAACAACAAAATTGCACAAAAATAAACAGAGTAAAACCTAACTTCATTTAGGACTAACCTTTAAAACAAATTGATTTTAGCAACCAAATAACCAAACATTATGCCGGAAGATGTTGGCCACAAACCACCAACATAAACTTGAACGACCTGATTTATACTTGAGTTGGTCCAATAAATTCACACTTAAATAACAAGCAAGAAATGAAGAGAATATTCCCTCAAATATGTATTAAATTGACTAAGAGTATTTTTTACAACATGTGCAAATGAATGTATTTATATTTACAACTCTTTGTCTAAGGGCTAAAGCATGAGAAATGATAAAAAATACCCTTCAAAAAGTGGCTCCAGTGGCCAAAAATTCAAAAAAATAGGTCAAAAATTCAATTTTCGGCTTCTTTGCAATCAATTTGGCTATCGTGCCTTTGCCAGATCAATCTCCTACAATTTAGTTTCAAATGAAATTGCTATTCCAAAATCCCCCCTAACTGGCTGTGGCTTTAAAGATCGATCGTGCCTGTTCAAGATCGTAATTCCAAAATCTTATCACCTACTGCCAGGTCAATTGTGTATATATCAATTGATTAGGTTCCCATCAAATCGTAATGTCAGAATGCAGCATTGGCAATCTAGCTTGTCTAAATTGATCCATGTTGGTTTGGATCAGAATTTTAGAGCCCCTTAGGTGCTTCTTAGAACTCCCAAGTCATAATTTGATGCCACATTCCATCTTTTAGCTCCCCAATTGTGTGCAAGTGTCCTCCAAACTCCCAATTGAGCACAAAATTTGTGAGGGCCTCTTTAAACTTATGAGCTTGAGATCATGTAACGGGTCTAAGAGTCAATTTAAGGGGGACCTAGCTCTTAATGTCCACATCATTTAGTTTTCTAAAGGGTCTCCCTTTTGCAAACTAAATATAGAAGGAGGAATACTTCTTCCTATGCTATTCAATTAGGCAATATGAATCCCTACCATCTGGGTAGATTCCAAACTGGTAAAAGAGCTTACTCCTTCCTCTATTAGACAAACTTTCCCTGCTTAAATAGCATAGACCTTAAACTTCCCATACTAAATGAGAAAGGGAAGAGTTAGTTCAAGAAATAGGTACTTCATTTATAACCTTGCATACTCCTTTTCTTTGTTTAGCTAGTATGTTAAACATTTATGCAAATCGTGCAAAGGATATTCTAGTGGCACACCTAGTAGATCCAAAGGTAGACACAATCTTGGCCAGTAGGATGAGGAGGGCTACTGATGCTCTTAGAGTGCCCTCTCTAGCTCCTATATAGCATGCCTCTACAATAGGGAGTCCAACTCACTATTTATGCACATAGCACAGAATGCCCTTGAGCTACCACCTTTGCTACTCAAACAAGTTCTCTTTCCTCAAGTGTCTATGAAAGCATTCAGCCTGGGCAATTGACACCCTCTTCTGGTGCCTGAACTTCAATTTAAGAGTTCATTTTGAGGTTTGGAGTACCTTTAGGGCTACACATCCCTATGCCCAATTCCTTCTTCATGCTAAAGACATCAGTTAGTCAGGATTCTCATCTAGCACAACAATTTCTATGGGGATCAGTCATAGCCAAGGACAAGAAGTTAGCCTTAAGGTTGAATTTAGAGAAGGCTCATAGCAAATTCACTGGCTCCACGACTATAGAGGATTTTGATCACTTTAGGTGTCTCCTCATCTTTATCTTGTTTTGATCAAACCCATTTCTTTCTTTTTTTGATACAAACTCTTATCATGGTTAATTGACGCGAGCGTCAAGGCTGAGATCGAGTACCCAAGGATAACCGGAGGTCTATTTATGAGGGCCAAGGCTAATAAGCTTAAAGAAAGTAATAACAATGCTTGTAATGGAGTTTTGAGACACTTCTGGATGTTTAGAGGAGCTTTGAGCAAAGTAGCTAGTTTATTAATCACAAAACCAACGGATCAAGCCGAAGCACACATAATCAATAGTGGGCTAAAATCCATTCTCTGCATTTGTGATTGGAGAAGTTGCTCTCAATCGCATAACGTGCTATCAAAAATCCTACATATGGTAACATTTTGTAGTTACAATTACTTGAGTCGCACTCGATCGCAAACATGCAAGGTGCGATCGTAAGTACTAGGATGACTAAACACACTATTTTTACGATCTAGAGGCACAAGATTGACACCTGAATCAACATATAGATGTCACGGAGTTAGATTATAGTTGGAAACAGCATTTTGTGTTATTTTAGTTAATTTCCCTACGAGTTTTAAGGATCCTAGGCTTCTTAACAGCAAAAGTAAAGCCTAGTTATATTATTGAAAAGAACTTTTGGCTTATCGATATTGAAATTCCAATTTCCTTCCATCCTTAAACTTGAGTACATTGATCTCTCATGAAGTCTAAATCGAATTATTCCAAGTGTGTTCTTGGTTGATTCGTGGCGTATTAACTAAAAAGGCTTGTTAGTTATGGTTGTCTTCTCGCTAGAGTTCATTGAAGATTGTTGCGTTGGGTCATTCTTCATGGTTCCCGAAAGCAGATTTTATTAGGCTCTAGTATACGCCGCTATCCGTTTATTTTTACGCTTTTGCACACGCATCAGTTGGCATCAGAGCTGGCTTTCTCAGATTCTTATCTAGGCAGCAATCCATGTTGCAATTTAGTTTGTCTTTTCATATCGTTGATCTTGTTCTTTATGTTCTTTGTATCCTGTCATCCATTTTCTTCTTCTATAGTTAAAAAAAAACATAAATCATTTCTTGTTTGGTTTACGTGCTTTTGTGGGAGTTTGATTTTTCAAAACCCAAAAAAAAAAAGGAGAAAGGAACAAAAAAGTTGAACCTATGGCAAAAAGTTGTGTAGAAAAAAAATTGCAAAAAATTTAAAAAAAAAAGAGGAAAAAAAAAGTTGTGATCTTTGATTGAGATTAGAACCCAAATAGATCCTTAAGTATGGGAGAACATATGGGAATCAAAATAGATTGATTTGGGAGTAAATTGTAGGAATTGACCGATCAAATCGTGAAATTGTAGATGCAAGATCGATTACACCTTTGAATTGGATTGATCTTGCATGTTTGTACAAGAACCCAAGTTGATTGCCCTCCTCGCGCTCAATTGCACCTATTTGCCAAGTCAATCCGCAGCTTTTTTTGCTCTAGATCGATCCCTCTTGCCCCAGGATCAATTGCACCGTGTTCTTTTAGCTTAGATCGATCACGTTGTGTCTAGATTGATCTACTGGCCTACTTCCATTCCAAATTGATCCCACAACCCAAAAGTTCCACCTTGTCACACACTGATACATACTTAGGACTTATGCCATTCGAATTACTAAGATCTTCTTGGGATTTTATAAGGCAGCCACAAGAAATTGACTTGGTAAGTGCATCTTTGAGTAAACTTGTGTGATATAGAGTGAAAAGTAGAAGTAGAGTGAATACATCTTGTGAGATAGGAGGACACCTATACACACACATCACTTGCCTATCTTTTTGTATTACACAAATCTATAGGATGTTGGGAGAATCAATTATAGGAGACAATGCCATTAGCTTGAAGCAGCTTACAGACACACTAGCTAGCATTAACAAATGCTTTGATGATCTGGAGGTAGCACAGGCATCTATACAGGGTAGTCCAGTGCTTTGAGGGGAGTTGATACCCAAAAGAAGAGAACCTACATGCCAACTGCATAGAGATGTAAGTGCTGACGGTTGTCAAGTTGAATTTATCTATGTTCCAAGGCAAGTCTGACCCAAATGTGTATTTGGAGTGGGAACGATGGGTAGAATTAGTGTTTAACTACCACAAGTATTCTAAAGTCTGAAAGGTAAAGCTATGGTAAAATATATAGACTGCACTATCCTATAGTGGGACCAGGTATGCATAAGTCATAGGAGAAGCGATGAACATCCTATAAAGACTAGGCAAGAATTAAAGGAGTTGAAGAGAAAGAGGTTTGTGCTGAGTACTTACCATAGGGATATATATAAATGGCTATAGATGTTGGTGCAGGGTAATCAGAGTGTAAAGGACTACTATAAGGAAATGGAGATGACAATAATGAGGGCCGACATGGTGGAAGATAGAGAGGCAACCATGGCTGGGTTCATGGAGGGTTGAACTGAGAGATTGCCAATGTATTAGAGTTACACCACTATGTGGAGACTAGGGACTTGGTGGAGCGAGCCATCAAGGTAGAGAAGTAGCTTAAGAGGAGAGATAGACAGCAACAACCTTTGTACACAATTGCATGGAAATTTTCTTACCAAGAGGAGAAGCAACTAGTGAAGGTAGTTGGAGTGCCTAAGGTTAAAGATGCACGCTAAGCTGATGCACCTAAGCTATAAAATCCAAACTCTAGTACTTCTAACACATATAATCGAGATTTTTTATGTTTTAAGTGCTAAAGGAAGGGACACATTACTACCTAATGTTCGAATAGGTGGACAATGATAATAACTAACAGGGGAGAAATAGTCACCAACAAGGAAGAAGGTAGCAACAAAGATGAGATGCCACCATTGAAGGAGGTACCGTTTGAAGCAAAGGAAAGAGTTTACAAGGAGACGGATAGTATAAGTTTGGTAGTCATGAGAGCATTAAATGCACAAGTAAAGGAGGAAGGATTTGAGGAGCAAGGAGAGAATATCTTCCATGCATAGTGTAAGGTTAAAGGTAAGATGTGTTGCCTTATTATAGATGGAGAGAGTTGCACAAATGTAGCTAGTGCGATGTTGGCGGAGAGACTTGCACTCCTGCTTTGAGACCACACAAAACCTTACAAATTGCGGTGGTTGAATAACAATGGTGAAGTAAAGGTGATGAAACAAGTGTTGGTGGAATTTGAGATAGGTAAGTACAAGGACAATATACTATATGATGTGGTGTCTGTGTAGGCAAGTCATATCTGGTTAGAGAGGCCGTGGCAATTTGATAGAGATGTGGTTCCATGGAAAGGCGTAGGTACACATTTTATCATAAAACAAGAAGGTAAAACTTGTACTACTTACACCAAAGGAGGTGCAGTAGGATCAGCACTACCTAAGCAACAATATGAATTAGACTTAGAGAGGAAAAAGAAAAGAAGAGAGAGTTGAAAGGAATTAGGGAGTGTACAAGTAGGGAAAAAAAGAGAGAGTAAGAAAGAAAAAGAGGGGAGAGAAAGGAGAGAAAAGAAGTGTATGTTGGCGAGGATGAGAGATACAAGAGTAGCTATGGAAGTGAGCAAAGAGTGATAATATTACTTCTGTATAAAGAAATTTATTTAATAGAAGAGGTCTTATCTTCCTTTCTTGAAATAGTATGTTTGTTTTGCAGGAGTTTCAAGATATCCTTTTGGAGGAGTTGCTAAGTGGATTGCCACCAATAAAAGAAATTAAGCATCAAATCAACTTCGTACCTAGAGAAACCATTCCCAATCAACCAACATACCGAACAAACCCAAAGGAGACTAAGGAGATTCAAGGACAAGTGGAAGAGTTGATTAGCAAAGGATGGGGTCAAAGATAGCATGAACCCTTAAGTAGTACCCAAATTGTTAGTGTTGAAGAACGACGGGCCATAGTAGATGAGTGTAAATTACTGAGCTGTCAATGTTATAACAGTAAATTATCGACATTTCATTCCTAAATTAAGTGATATGCTTGATGATTACAGGGGGCTAATGTACTTTCTTAAATTGATCTTAAGAATGGTTATCATCAAATCCACATGAAAGAGGGAGATGTGTGGAAAATAGCCTTTAAAACAAAATATAGGTTGTATGAGTGGGTAGTCATGCCATTTGGGTTAACAAATACTCCTAGTACATTTATGAGGCTTTATAAAGCATGTTCTACATACTTTCATAGATAGATTCATTGTGGTGTACATTAATGACATTCTTGTGTATAGTAAATCTATTGATGAGAATGCTAGGCACCTTAGGAAAGTTTTTAAAGCTTTGTGAATGGAACAGTTGTATGCTGACCCTAAGATGTGTACATTCTGTGTAGATCATTGCATATTGGCTATGTCATAAGTGTGTTGGGAATTCGCGTAGATGAGAATAAGTTTAAGGTGAGATGAGAATGGCCAACACCCAAGACTGTGACCGAGGTAAGGAGTTTCCATGGTCTTGTAAGCGCTTCTACAAGAGTTTCGTACAAGACTTTAGCACAATTGTTGCACCACTAACCGCGATCACTAAGAAAGCCTAGAAGTTTCAATGGGAAGAACCTCAACAGTGAGCATTTGAGTTGTTTAAGGGAAAGCTTACTAATGCTCCTGTGTTATCTTAACTTTTCTAAAACATTTGAACTTAAATGTAATGCTTCAAGACTAGGAGTAGGGGCAGTGTTGATGTAAGAGAAGAGGCCAATTGCATATTTCAGAGAGAAATTGAATGGGAAAAAGTTAAACTTTCCAACATATAACAAGGAGCTACACAAGTTGGTAAAAGACTTGGTGGTATGGCATCATTATTTATGACCTAGGGAATTTCTCGTCCATACGAATCATGAGTCCCTAAACATCTAAAAGGCCATGGTAAGTTACGCTATAAACATGTTAAGTAGGTATCTTTCATAGACATTTTTCCATATGTAATTAAGTATTAAACAGGTGTAGAGAATGCAGTAGCGGATGCATTGTCTGGGAGGTATTCGTTGCTTACTACATTAAATGCTAGATATTTTGGGATTTTAGCATATTAAATTACTATATTCGAATAATGAGGAATTTAATCAAGTGTAAGAATTAACTAAGTAAGGTGTGCATGATAAATATTTCCAACATGATGGCTATTTGTTCCATATAAATAGGTTGTGCATTTCTGAGTGTTCTTCGCGTGAGTTACTTCTTTCCTCACTGCAACTAAAATAGGCTAGCATCCAAGCATACTAAGCATATTTACCTCTTAAATTGGTGACCATGAGGCTCCTTAACACACAAGCTAAGGAAAACTTGAATGTTGAGCAAAGGGAAATCATTTTCCACACCAGGTGCCAAATTCAAGGTAAAACATGTAGCATGATTATTGATGTAGAAAGTTGCACTAATGTTACTAGCAACACATTGGTTGAAAGATTCAGCTTGCTTACCATTGCACACCCAAGTAACACAGGTGTCCCATGATGGGGTCAGCAACTAGTATACCTTCCATTTTGGTGGTAGAAAGATTACATTGGCACCATTGTCTCCCAAGTATGTCCATGAAGACAAAGTGTATATGCAAAAACAATATAAAATAAGCCTTGACAAGAATAGGACAATCAAAGAAGAGCAAAAGAAAAGAGCCAAAAAGGGAGAGAGTGGAAAGAAAATAGACCTTGATTGCAGCTCTCAAGATCAATTGCACCTGTTTGTGATCGCAATTCTAGAATCCTATCCCTTATTACCCTGGATGATCATGTGTGTCCCAATCAATCAGGTTCCCACCCGATCATAATGTAAGAATGCACTTTGGTGATCTAGCTTGTCTGGATCAAATCAAGTTGGTCTGGATCGCAATTTCAGAGCCCTTGGGTGCTTCTTGGACTTATCAAGTCAGAATTTGACACTGCATTCCATCATTTAACTCTCCAATCGTGTCGAAATGTCCTTCAAACTCCTAATTGAGCATTAAATTTGTGAAAGACTCTTTAAACTTATGTGTTCAGATCGTGTGACAAGTTGACACTTGTGTGGCAGCGTAAAAGTAGAAAGCAACATATGCTAAAACCCAACAAAACCTACTTATGCGAACCGTGAAGAACGACCCAGCACAACAACCTTCAATGAACTCTAGCGAGAAGACAACCACAACCAACACACCTTGTTAGTTAATATACCATAAATGAACCAAGAACACAAGTGGAATAATTCGATTTGGACTTCATGAGAAATTGATGCACTCAAATTCGAGGGAAGGAAATTAGAATTCCAATATCAATAAGCTAATTTTTTTTTTCAATAACATAATTAGGCCTTATTTATAATGTTAAGCTTAATCACCCTAAAACTCATATGGAAATTAACAAAATTAAGAAAATAACACAAAAGGAAATTTCCAACTATCGTGTGTCAAGTCGTCCCAATATTAAAGATTGCACGAGCGCGACTCAAACTATCATAACTACAGAATGTCACCATGTTTAGGTTTTTGATCATGCAAAGCACAACTGTCGAACCACGAATGCTGAGAATCAATTTTTGGCTCACTGTTGATCGTGTGTGCTCTGGATTGATCCATCGACTCCTCAATCGATTGGCTAACCACTTGGTTCAATCTAGCAGGTACTTTAGGGCTTATTTCAAGTTCTCTTCGCATCAAGTTCACTCGAAAAAGCTCTTCTTCCTCTTTGAGCTCATCCAAACATCCAAAAGACTCTTGAAACTCCTTCACAAGTGTTTTCATTACTTCCTAAGCTTCTTTGACTTAGCCCTTCTCAATGGACCTTAAGTTATCCTTAGATACTTGATCTCAACCTTGACATTCACATCATCACCCTCATCTTGAAAAGAAATTGGCCTTATTTTCGAGTCTCGCTTCGCTTGTAGCGTGTATTGTTCATTTCTTCTATCAATGTTTTGACATACGTGCTTGTGTAGCTACTTTATAAAGTTCAGTTTGTGCTTTCCATCTATTCTAATATTGCTCATTACGTAGTAATGGCAAGAAATCTAATGGAGTTAATTAGTTAAAACCATAACCAACTTTAAATGGTGATTAGTGTGTGGTTGAGTATATGCTCCTATTGTAAGCAAACTCGACATGCTGCAAACACTCTTCCCAAGTTCTTATATTCTTTTTAATCAATTCTAGTAATAGCGCAATTAAAGTCCCATTCACCACCTTAGTCTATCCATCAATTTGTGGATGACTTGTTGAAAAAAACAACATAGTTCCTAACTTACACCATAATGTTTTCCAAAAGTAACTTAGGAACTAAACATCTATATCAAACACAAAAGTTTTTGACATGTCATGCAATCTAACTATTTCTTTAAAAAATAAGTAAGCCATATGTATAGCATCATTAGTCTTATTGCATGAGATGAAGTGTTCAATTTTAGAGAACCTCTTGATAACACAACAATACTATCCTTACCCGTTAGAGTTTGTAGTAGACCCAACATAAAGTTCATTGAAATGTCTGTCCATCGCATCTCTAGAACCAGTAATGGCGTGTACAATCCATGCAGTTGAACTTGCGACTTGGCCTCCTTGCATTTGATGCATCTATTAATATCCTCTCAACATCTCTCAGCAAATATGGCCAAAAGAAATGTTCTGGCAAAATCACAAATATCTTGGTGACACCATGGTATCCCATTAGACCACCATCATGTGCTTCTCGAATCAGTAATTCAAGCAAAGAACACTTACAAGTGCACAACTTATCAACATAGAAAAAATAGCCATCATGCTAGAAATACTTATCATGCACACCTTGCTTAGTTAATTCATACACTTGACCAAATTCCTCATCATTCGGATATAGTGCTTTAATATGCTCAAATGCCAAAAGTCTATCATTTAATGTAGTAAACAATGATAACTTTCTAGACAATGCATCCATTATTACATTCTCTACACCTTTCTTATACTTAATTACATATGAAAAAGTGTCTATGAAAGATACCCAATTAACATGTTTGCCGCTCAACTTTTGGCTCTTTAGGTGCTTTAGGGATTCGTGATCCATATGGACAACAAATTCCCCTGGCCTTAGATAATGTTGTCATTCCTTCAAGGCTCTTACCTATGTATATAGCTCTTTGTTGTATGTAGGGCAATTCTGCTTTGCTCCATTCAACTTCTTGCTACAATATATAATTGGCCTCTTCTCTTGTATCAACACTGCTCCAACTCCTATTCCTAAAGCATCACATTTAAGTTCAAATGTTTTAGAAAAGTCAGGTAAAGATAACACAAGAGCATTAGTAAGCTTTTCCTTCAGCAACTATAATGTCCATTGCTAAGGTTCTCCCCATTGAAACTTTTTAGCTTTCTTAGTTAGTGATGCGGTGATTGTGCTAAAGTCTTGTACAAACCTCTTGTAGAAGGTCACAAGACCATGAAAACTCCTCATCTCAGTCATAATCATAGTTGTTGGCCATTCTTGTATTGCCTTAACCTTATTCTCATCCACATAAATTCCCTACCTAATTACGACATAGCCAAGAAATACGCAATGATCCAACATAATATACACTTCTTAGGGTTATCATACAATTGTTCCCTTTGCAAGGCTCCAAAGACTTTCCTAAGGTGTTTAACATGCTTATCAATTGATTCACTATATACAAGAATGTCATCAAAATACACCATAATTAATCTACCTATGAAAGCATGTAGGACATGATTCATAAGCCTCATAAATGTACTAAGTGCATTTGTCCCCAAATGACATGACTAACCACTCATACAACCCATATTTTGTTTTAAATGCTGTTTTCCACTTGTCTCTCTTTTTCATATAAATTTGATGATACTCACTCTTAAGATCAATTTGAAGAAATACACTAGCCACCTGTAATTCATCAAGCATATCATCTAACCTAGGAATGGGATGTAGATACTTTATTGCTATAGCATTGATGACTCAACAATCTACGCACATCCACTAAAGACCTGTCCTTTAGTATTAACAATACAGGTACTGTGCAAGGGCTCATGCTTTCTCTAACCCATCCTTTTCTAATCATCTTCTACTTGTCACTGAATCTCCTTAGTCTCCTCTAGGTTCATGTGGTATGTCAGTCAGTTTGGGATGGTTGCTTTAGGTACGAAGTCAATTTGATGCTCAATTTCTCTGATTGGCGACAATCCACTTGGCAACTCCTCCAAAAAGACATCCTAAAACTCCTACAAAACAAACACAACACTTTCAGGAAGGGAAGATGTGACCTCTTCTATTAAATAAATATTTTTATACAAAAGTAATATCGCACTCTTTGCTCACTTCCTATAGCTACTCTGACATCTCTCTTCCTCACCAACATACACTCCTTTTCTTCCCTTTCTCTCCCCCTCTTTTTTTTCTTACTCTCTCTTTGTCTCTACCTGTACATTCTATAATTCCTTACCACTAGCTACTCTAATTCATATTGTTGCTATAGGTAGTGCTAATCCTCCTATAACTCCTTTGATGTAAGTGATACAAGTGTCACCTTCTTATTGTTATGATAGATTGTGTACCTATTCACATTGCCAAGGAACACCACATCTTGCTCAAATTGCCACAGGCCTAACAAGATATGACTCACCCGCATAGGCACCACATCACATAGTTCGTTGTCCTTGTATTTACCTATCTCAAACTCGATCAACACTTGCTTCGTTACCTGTACTTCACCACTATTATTCAACCACTGTAATTTTTAAGGTCGAGTGTGGTTTTGAAGTAGAAGTGCAAGTCTCTTCATTGACATTATACTAGCTACATTTATGCAACTCCCTCCATCTATAATAAGGCTGCATACCTTAACTTTAACCTTACACCTTACATGGAAAATATTCTCTCATTGCTCCTCAAGTCCTTCTGCCTTTACTTGTCCATTTAATGCTCTTATGACCACCAATCTTACATTACCCGTCTCCTTATAAACTCCTTCCTCTATTTCAAACGATACCTCCTCTAATTGTGGCATTTTGTCTCCACTACTACCTTCTTTCTCGTTAGTGACTATCACTCCCTTGTCAATCATTATCATTATCCATCTATTTGGGCATTAGGTAGCAAAGTGTCCCCTCTCTTAGCACTTAAAACTCAAAATATATCGATTACATGTATTAGAAATACTAGGATTTAGATTTTGTACCTTGGCTGCATTAGCCTAGGGTGCATCCTTAGGCTTAGGCACTCCAACTGGCTTCACTGGTTGCTTCTCTCTCGACGACCAAATCGTCATGTGATTGTGTATTATGCTTAAACTACTTCTCTACCTTGATGGCTTACTCCAGCAAGTCTCCAATCTCTATATAGTGTTGTAGCCCTAGCACTTCAGCAATCTCTAGGTTCAACCCCCCACCCATGAACCTAGCTATGGTTACCTCTCTATCTTCCACCATGTCGGCCCTCATTAATGCCGTCTCCATTTTCTTGTAGTAGTCCCCTACACTCCAACTACCCTGTACCACCGTCTATATACATCCCTATGATAATGACTCAACACAAACCTATTTCTCATCAACCCATTTAATTCTTGTGAGGTTCCTATAGGTTGTTCACCATTTCTCCTAAGGCTAATGCATACCTGGTCCCTCCATAGGATGGCGTAATCTGTAAATTCTACCACTATTAGCATGAGTGGCACTCAAACACTAACTTCACTTATCGTTCCCACTCCAAATACGTATCTAGGTCGAACTTACCCTAGAATATAGGTATATTCAACTGGACATCCTTTCGCAACTCATCATCCTTGTCTCACCTACACCTATGAGCTCTTCTTGGACTATCAAAATCCTCAAACTCATAAGGGTAGTCAAAATCCTAGTCACTAATATACCTTCCCCTACTGTGTTGATACGTAAGTGGTCCTGTTCTGGGCATTGACTCCTCCTAAGGCATTAAGCTACCCTATGTGGATGCTTGTGACACCTGCAGATTATCTAAGCTCCAATTAATACTAGCCAGCGTGTCTGCAAGCTGCTTCAAGCTAAAGGCATTATCTTCCATAGTTGATTCTCCCGACATTCTATAGGTATGTGTAATACGAAGAGAAATAGTAAGTGACGTGTGTGTATAGGTGTCCTCTCACCTCACAAGATGTATTTAGTCTACTTTTACCTCTCGCTCATGTATCACACAAATTCACTTAAAGGTGCACTTACTAAGTCAATTTTTTGTGGCCACTTCACAAAATCACAAGAAGTTCCTAGTAATTCAAGTAACATAACTCTTAAGTATGTGTGAGTGTGTGAAAAGGTAGAACTTTAGGGTTATGGGATCAATCCAGACACAATTGGATCAATCAAAATGAGAAAATAGACTAAGGATCAACCCCGACATAACGAGATTAATCCAAATTAAAGGAACACAATGCAATCGATCCTAGGGTAAGAGGGATTGATCTGGAGTAAAAACTAACTACGCGATTGTGCGCGAAGAGGGCAATCAACCTGGATTCTTGCATAGACACACACAATCAATACGGCTCAAAGCCGTGATTGACCTTGCAATTGAAACTCACAATTTCAACTAATGTAACTCCCAGACATTCGCTCCAATTTAATTTTTTTCAAGTTCCCAATGTTATCCAAGTGATAAGGAACAAATTGCGATGTGAATTCAAGCAAAGATTACAACTTTTGCAATGTCTAATTTTCTTTTCACGTAAACTCTCCCCCACACCAAACATGTAAATCAATCAAGCAATGATTTTTTTTACTATAAAAGAAACAGGCGACAAGATATGAAGAACATGAAGGACAAAAGCAATGATATGAAAAGATACAAACTAAATTGGTTCCTAACCGGTGCCCAAATAAGAATTTGAAACAACTTGCTCTAATACCAACTAACGCATGTCCGAGGCATAAAAGTAGAAAAATAGTGGCGTATGCCAAAACACAACAAAACCTGCTAGTATGAACCGTGAAGAAGGAGCCAACACAATGATCTTCAGTGAACTATAGTGAGAAGACAACCACAACCAACATGCCTTATTAATTGATAAACCACAAATCAACCTAGAATAATCTTGGAATAATTTAATTTGAACATCATAAGAAATTGATACACTCAAATTCAAGGAAAGGGAGAAATTGGAATTTCAATATATCAATAAGCCAAAAGTTTTTTTCAATAACATAACTAGGCCCTATTTATAATGTTAAGAAGCCTAGGAACCTTAAAACTCAAATGTAAATTAACAAAAATAAGAAAGTAACACAAAAGGCAAATTCCAACTATAATCCAACTTAGTGACGTCCGCATGCTTGATCCAGGTGTCGATCTTGTCCCTCCAGATCGTAAAACAATATGTTTAGTCGTCCTAGTACTTCCCGATTGCACCTTGCACGATCGAGCACGACTTAAGCAATCATAACTATAGAATGTCACCATGTTCAGGATTTTGATCGCGCCCTGTGTGATCGAGCATGATTCATCTGATTGCAAATGTAGAGAATCGATTTTTAGCCCACTATTGATCGCATGTGCTTTAGCTCAATCCGTTAACTCCACGATCGATCAGCTAGCCACTTAGCTTGATCTAGTAGGTACTCAAAGGCTTATTTCAAGTTATCTTCGCATCAAGTTCACCCACAGAAGCTTTTCTTCCTTGTTGAGCTCCTCCAAATGTCTAAAAGACTCTTGAAACTCCTTCACAAGTGTTGTCATTGCTTCCTTAAACTTCTTAACCTTAGCCCTTGTCAATGGACCTCCGACTATCCTTGGGTACTCAATCTCACCCTCAACGCTCATGTCACGAGTCCCAAAGGCAATTTAAGGTCTCAATTCTTGATATCCACATCATTCCCCTCCTCTTGAGTAGGTTGTTCCAAAAACCTTAAATCCTTCTCATCACCTACATTAAAAAAGGCTGAGTTAGAGACATTAAATGTAGCACTCACACCATACTCATTTGGTAATTCAATCTTTTTGGGTATTGTCTCCAACTTTCTCCAACACTTTGAATGGTCTATCTCTCCTTTAGTGCAATTCATCCAACATGTCATCCACATGAGGAATGAGATAGCAATACTTTACCATGATGGCATTTGTAGCTCGGCAATCAACACACATATGCCATTCACCATTCTTCTTTGGGATAAGTAGAACTAGAACAGCACATAAGCTCATGCTCTTTCGAACCCATCCCCTTTGCAACAATTCTTCTACTTGGCATTATATTTCCATGGCCTCTTTCGGGTTTGCCACATAATCGAAGCAATTTGAAATGGAAGCCCCTAGCACCAATTCAATTAGGTGCTTGATTCCTTGCATGGATGGCAACCCACTAGGCAACTCCACAAGGAATATATCTTATATTCTTACAAAAGTGGAGTAATATATTCGAGAAGGGAGGTTAAGACATCATGGGCTATAATGAAAGTTCCTTTGTACATTAATAACCCCATGGGGCTCCCATCCCCACATGCTCTCTTCACATCTCTCACTTTTGCTAACATACACCCTTCTACTCCCTATTGCACACTCTCTCTTTTCTTCCCCTTGTCTCTCTTCTTGTTTGGACATTGGTTTGTAAAATGTCCTTGGCCTTAGCACTTGAAATGAATAAGATCTCCATTACAGGAAGTGCTAGTAGCAGTGTTAAGGAAAGAAGCCTATGATGTCCCTTCTTTTGGTGCCTCCTTAGCCTTAGGTGCACTAGCCAAAGGGGATCGATCATCCTTTCCTGGAAAAGTCGTAGGATCTAATGTGCTCAATGGTACTCCTCCCTAACCCCTCTTGAGTAGCTTCTCAACCTTGATGGCCTTTTGAACCATCTTGTCCAAGTCTACATAAAGTTGCAACTCAACAATGTCCACAATGTCATGGTGTAAACCTCTTAAAAGCTAGGCATGGTGGCTTCCCGATCCTCCACCATGTTGGCTCTCATCATCAACAGCTCCATCTTTTTATAGTAGTGTTCAACACTTCAGGATCCTTGTGCCAAGTTTTGCAACCTTTGGTATAGGTCCCGATAGTAATGAGATGGATTGAATCTCTTTCTCATGACCACCTTCAACTCTATCCATGTCTGGATTGGTCTCTCACTAACTCTCCTTCAACTTGTCACTATTTGGTGCCATCAAATCACTGCCTAGTCAGTGAATTCCACAACCGCCAATTTTAGCTTTTGTTGCTCCATATATTGATAGCAATCTAAAACCATCTTTGCTCTTCATTCCTATTCAAGGTATAATTCAGGGTCCAACTTCCTTTGAAATGGTGGTACCTTGAGCTTGATTCCCTTGAATTCATCTTCATTGGCCTATTTCCTTTTTTGTCAGGGTGGCTCATCGAATAAATCCTCATTGAAGTCGGAATAGTTATCCAATGACCTCCTCTCCACCCTTGGGCCACGTTCTTACTATCTAACCCAACCACCAGGTGGTGACAAGTCATCCCTAGTCCTTGTGGTTTGAGAGGCTTCAACCCTCTCCAACCTATCATGCATGCCTTCAACCATCTAGGATTTTTGTTACATTTCTCCTCCAAAAGCTTCAAGCATTAACTTCATGTTGTATGATTGTCCTGCTGACCTTGCTTAGTAATTGGACATGATAAAGTAAGTGGTGAAATTAAGGTGTGTGTTTGCAAGTGTATATATGTACAATGAACAAGAACTTAAATTCTCTCAATTTATCTTACCATTCAACTCAAGGTCACCTTGGAAAATTCAAAATGATTCCTAAGGTCAAAAATTAAAAAATTCACAAAAAATCATGTAAAAATCAAGAAAAAGGACTGTGGGATCAATCTGGAATGCAAAAGATCGATCAAAGTGCGGCGAGATTGATTCGGCTACAAACAAGGGCAATAATCGTGCAAGTGAGTAGGGGCTTGATCTATGATGAACACGAAGTGCGATCAATTTGGGGGTAGGGTGATCGATTGTGAGTTTGGTTTTAAGCTACTAGGGTTTTTGTACACTTTGGCAGCGTGATTGATTTGAGTGAGCTCTAGATTGATACATTGGACAATTTGGGCAAAAAATTAACTTCCAAACTACACCAAATTCACGTTTTTTCACTTCTTTTGTTTTTTTTTTTGGCACTATTTTTCTCCTTCTCTTTTTGTGCACTAATTTTCCTCCTTCTTCTTTTTGTATGATTTTTCTGCTGTTTTTTTTAATCCAAACAATACTCAAACTCCAACAACACAAATATTCCAAAAATTGCTACAAACTTGTCCAAAATTCCAACAACCCGAAAACTCTTTTTTTTTTTTTTTGTATTTTTTGGATTTTAAATAGAGAAAATAAAGAAGAGGTGAAATGGAAAATGGAGATGAGGAAAATAGTTCAAATGGAACCCAGCCAACCAACCAAGTTAAGAAACCCAATAAATTGGCTCCAATTCCAATTGATGAGAATAGAGGGTAGTAAGGATCAAAAATGCTTGGAAAAATGGGAAAAGGATAGCTAACAAGATTGCACAAAAATAAAATAAAATAAAAACTAACCTCACTTGGGGCTAACCTTTACAAGAAATCAATTTTGGAAACCAAATAACCAAGCACCATGTCAGAAGATTTGGCCACAAATTACCCAAATACACCTAAATAACCCCATTTGTACTTAAGTTTGTGCAATAAATCACATTCAAACAACAAACAAGAAAGGAAGAGAAAATTCCCTCCATGATGTATTCTCTTTGTCCAAGGGATAAGCATGAGAAATGACAAAATACCTTTCAAAAAGTTGCTGCAATGGCCAAAAATTCAAAAAAAAAAAAAAGGTCAAAATTCCTACCTATTCGTGATCAACTTGGCCATAAGTCAAATTGATCATGCATTCACCAAATCAATCTTTTGTGATCTAGTCTTTATGCGATCTCTTTTCTAGAATCCTCCCAATGTAGTCGTGGCTCTCCAAAATTAATTGTGCCTATTCGCAATCATAATTCCAAAATCCTATCCCCTGTTGCCCAGGTCGATTGCGTGTGTCTCGATCAATCAGGCTCTATGCGATCAAAATGTCAAAATGCACCATTGGCAATGCAACTAGTTCAAATCACAATTTCAAAGCCCTTGGGTGCTTCTTGAACCTCTCAAGTTAGAATTTGAGACTACATTCCATCATTTGACTCCCCAATCATGTCCAAGTGTCCTCATGGCTGCCTTCAATTTAGTCCAAGTGCAAATTGGCCTTTCGTCGACTCTTCTACAGCTCATTACTAGCTAATCCCACCGTACTACTATGTAGTTAGTGAACTCCACTACTTTCGATTTTAGATTTTGACTTTCTGAGTACTAGTAGTAATTAGACACCATCTCTCCATACATTTCCATTCAAGGTATAGTTCACAATCGAACTTACACGAAAGTGATGGTACCCTAAGCTTTATTCCTTGAAGTTCATCATCATCCTCATTCATCAGTCTCCCTCTATGCTACCTTGGGGGCTCATCAAGCAAATTATCATAGTAGTCAGAAAAATCATATGAGGATCATTGTTCTACCCTCAGTTTATGCTCACAATCCCTAACCCATTCACCTCAGGGTTACATTCATCTCATGTCCTCACACTCTGGGATTCTTCAACCCTCTCCAAACGATCATGTATTCCTTCCACTATTTTAGATATTCTCCATTTCTCGCCTCTAATCACTTCAATCATCACCTTAATGTCATAAGCCTTCCCACCTAAATTGGCCTAGTTGTTTGACATATTTAAACAAGTTGAAAGCAAAAATGTGTGTGTGTGTGTGGGTGTAGATGTGAAAATGAACACTCTCAACTAACAACACTCGCATCCATTGAGTGGGAGTGTGTGGGGTTAAAAAAATATTTTTTAAGAAAAACTCGCAAACTCATGCATACACTCAACACTCAAAAATAATCTCACCCAAACTCAACTTACAATCACTTTGTAAAATTTGATGTGATTCCTAAGCTTAATGATTGAAAAAAATCATGAAGAAAGGCGTAGAAACTAAGACAATGGAGTTTGGAACCTAGAAGCAAAATAGGTCAATATGGCTAGAAAATTGATGATAACATGTGAAATTATAGTAAATTTATATCCCTTGTGTGTTTGATTTGTGCGTGCATGTGAGTTAAAATAAAGAAAATATGTATCACACATGAAAAATACTAAACATAATGAATTTGGTGTGAAAAAATGCAGATATTAAGCTAATTATTAATTTTATACATTGTCTATACTTAAAATGTGATTTATGTCTACAGGCCAGTGTCACGACTGTGGAAGGGAGAGCTGAGGCCGTGAATGAAGGAGTTGCAACCGTGTGGAACAATCGTAGCACTTTTTGGAATTTTCGCGATTTTTGGTCATGTTTGTGAGAAGAAAGATCACAATCACAAGGGTGTTAGACACGATAGCAGAACAGGACTGCGAACCACACTTGAATTTTTAGGCAAAACTCACAATCATGAGAATGAGTGGTGCAACCATGAGGTCAATTTTTGCGACCGTGAATCACAATTATTAGAATTCTGTAAATCTCGCACCTAAGTTCATGAGTTCAAAGAAGGGAGGCGTGATTGCCGAGCTTGGTATTGAAATCGCAAGAGTTAGCACAACAGAACTTTAAACATCGATCCTACATGAAAATTTAAGGGTTTTTCTGTCTTTTCACATCGTGCATGAACCCTAAACACCATTGTCTATAAATACACATTCTCCACATATTGAATAGAGAGTTAGACTTAGTTTTATTTTACAAAACACTCAGCACCATAGGTATATAAGATTGAAAAAGTGAAGGAGGAGGAATCCACACTAAAGCTTGAAGCATAATCATTACCTATCCAACACAAGATTATTAGACTAAGTTTTTCTGACTTTTTCTAGTATTTTTATGTAGTTTTGAATGATGAAGAGTTTGAAATTGGTTTTCGTTGAAATTTAATACGAGTTTATAAATTTCTTTCTACTCACTTATATTTGTGATTGGTAAGATATATATGCAGGAGTGTTCATTAATTGTCTTTACATGCTTATTCATAATTGTTAAATTCAATAGTAATTAGAGAATCCACTAATTAATCCATAGCTGTGCCAGGAATAACAAGAGTGCAACTTGCATGTTGGATTTACAATTCGTGAACATTAATTCTATGAGAATAATAGGAGTAAAATCATCGAATTAATGTAGGTAATTATTATTAATCATCTTGACTCAATTTAGCTTGGGAGTACCTCCTAATATTTGGAGTTAAATTTATAGGACAATTCGAAAGAATATCCTATAGATTTTAGGATTAATAATTCGTAACCATTGCAATTAAGCTAATAATTAACATAATTCAACATATATAGGAAATTAATACAATACAAGTGGCTAGATGCTTCTGCTACTAATACTCCATCACTTTTGTCTTGTGTATTTTCTTTTAAGTGCTTACTTCTATTTAGTTATTTTTTACCTTTCATTACAATTTTAATGCCTAACTAATAAGAATTTTGTTAAATCAATAGATAAAAGCCTCTTCTCGTAGGAACGATACCCGTACTCACTATAGCACTAGGTTTAGTTATAAGTTTAATTTTAGTATAATGACAACCCACGTTAATTGGTAATTGCAATCGATTTGGAGGCAATTCAAATTGATCTAGATTGATTGGAAACCAGGTCAAAGTGTAACACGGTGACGCAATCAATTAGACTTAATTTGAGATTGATCGCATGTCCTAAAATTGACAAATTAATGCAAATCCTACAAGTCCAACAATTTTCTTTCTTTTCTTTCTCTTTCTCTTTCTTTTTTTTGTACTGTTGTGTTTTCTTCCTTCTTTCTTTTTTTCTTATTTTGTGGGAATTTGATTTTCTATTCCTTTTTTTTTACCCATTAATCTCACAATATTCCTACAATTTTTGCCAACAAATAATAACAATAATGGTACTTCCAAACTGTAAATTTCAGCAACAATCCCACTCTCTCTCTAACTTTTTGAAAATAAATGGAGGAGAAATAAAGAGGATGAAGAAAATAAAATAGGAAATGGAGAAGAACAAGAAAAATGGCACCTCAACCAATCAATCAAGTTAAAAAACCCAACTAACTGGCTCTAATGCCAATTGATGTGAAGTTGATTTCAGCCAAATACAAACCGACTTCACTTGAGATAGAACCTTGAAACAAACTGAAAATAGAACAACCGAACAAACCAATCAGCCATGCCGCAGATATATTGGCCACAAACCACCCAAAACTTGCCAAATGACCCGATTTGATACTTGAGTTGGAGTTGCAATCACTCAAGCACACAAGTATTATGGAAAAAGATCCAAAACCATACAAACAACTTGTATTTATATGACCCAAAGCCCTAAACTTAGTGGGCTCAATCTAAAATGGCTATACAAGGCCTTATAATGGCCCAAAAAGAAGTTCAAAAATGAAATTCAGCCCAAAAAGGGTGTTTCCCTCTCTATGCGATCAATCTGGGTGTAAATACAATTGATTGCACTATGTTTGGATCAATTAGTGTTTTTCTTTCAAGTATATGCTTTGATTTAATTATTACTTTAGCGGTTGAATATTGATTTGCTTACTTATTTTTCTTTGTTTATATAAAGTTATGTTTTGACAAATGTATTAATGATTATTCTAGTTGATTGATATAAAAACAAACTTAGTTTGTTTTCAATAGTTGACTCTTTAAATCTAATCCTTTGTGCTTGACATCAATAAAGGAAAGTTGTCATTAAATATTCTCATTGTGAACTATCAACTAAAATGTTAAATTAAAAAGCTTTAATGAATTATTGATTCATGTTGGTGATTTCATTAGTTTAGTTCATTGATACCTTCAGTAAATTATATATAAATTATTGGGTTTTCATTATGTAAAGGTTCAAACCATGAGAATTTGGAGAAGGCTGATACATTATCAGTGAAGTAAGTTGAGTGTGAGTTACTTGTATTACTCATTTAATCTACCTATTTTGCTTGACATTAGTATTCACTTAAAGGTTGTGTTTTAGTGGCAATATATTTGGTTTCCTTTTAAAAATTTTTTTTTTCAATTGAGAAAGAAAAAGAAAGAGAGATGGAAAATTGAAAGTTTAATGATTGTGGCATATTTTGTGATGGGAAAAATGAAAATAAGCAAAGTTGACAAGAATTTTATTGGATGTGAAATTTATGATTTGTTGCAAAATTTTGATGAAATGAAAATTTTAATATGTTTGAATTTGTGTAGCTAATAATAATAATAAAAATAATGACGTGATCAGGAACACAACGGAAGTAAAAAAGATAGCAAATGGCGTAATCGAACCCAATCCGAGAATCTTAGGGACGCAAACCAAGTGTTGATCGCTGACCTGATGTCATAGAATTGGATTCAAACCGATGCAGACAAGCACAATCAGTACACCGAAAATTTTAATATGTTTGAATTTGTGTAGCTAATAATAATAATAATAATGACGTGATCAGGAACACAACGGAAGTAAAAAGATAGCAAATGGCGTAATTGAACCCAATCCGAGAATCTTAGGGACGCAAACCAAGCGTTGATCGCTGACCCGATGTCATAGAATTGGATTCAAACCGATGCAAACAACCACAATCAGTACACCGAAAGCTAATTGATACATCATGAATTACACAAACCACTCCGAAATGACTCAATTTGAGAAAACAAGAATTCAGAAGGAATTAAACACAAAATTTCAAGGAATTTGGAAAAGAATCCTGGATTGATTAAAACACTCTCTGTTTAATATCAAACTGCGAAACCGTACTTATAGGTGGCCTGAGGACCCTAGCCCGCATAGGATTTGGTTTTCCCTAATGGGCTTACTTGCATGTGGCCTAGTGCTAAAAATAACCCAAAATAAAATAAAATAATAAATACAAAATCGATTTAGTTCTCTTGTTCTTTTGCTCCCAGCTCATCAACCAAGTACAAAACATTCACCAGACGCTCTTCATTCAGTTCTTCAAATTTATGTCACATTTGATCCCCTCTTGAATTTCGTGCTCTAACATGTTAATTGCTTCTTTAATTCTCTTTGCACGTGCCCTAGTCATTGGTCCAACTAGAACTTCAAAGAGATCCTCTTTATCATGCTAGACACCCACGTCATTCCCCATCTCTTGAGAAAGAATTGCCCTCAATTCAACGTCTTGTTCATTCCCTACATCAAACTTAAGTTAGAAATATTAAAAGTTGCGCTAATTCCATACTTACCTAGAAGCTCTAATCTATAAGCGTTATCGTTAATTCTTTCCAAAACTCTAGATGGTCCATCTCCTCGAGGCATCAATCTAGATTTTCTCTGCTCATAAAACCTCTCCTTCTTCACATGAACCCACACCTAGTCTTTAGGTTCAAACACTATCTTCTTTCTTTCCTTGTTTACTTGCTGTGCATATTGTTGGTTCTTCTTCTTGATGTTTGACATGCTCCTGCATCCGCTTCACATACTCAACTCATTTCCTGCCCTCTAAACTCAAATGCTCATTACCAGACAATAGCAACAAATCCAACAGTGTTAGTAGATTAAAACCATATACAACTTCAAATTGAGACATGTTGGTTGAGTGAACAACCCATGTATAAGCAAATTCTACATGTGGCAAACATTCTTCCCAACTTTTAATATTTTTTTTAATAACAATACGCAAAAATGTAGTGAGTGTTTTCTTAACAACCTCAGTTTAACCATCAGTTTTAAGGATGACACGTAGAAAATAGCAGTTTAGTTTCCAATTTAGCCCACAGCATTTTCCATAAGTAGCTCAAAAATTTAACATCACTATCAGACATTATGGTTCTAAGCACGCCATGTAGGCAAACCACCTCTTTAAAGAACAAACCAGCTATGTGTGAGACATACTAATTTTATGGCATGCAATAAAGTGAGCCATTTTAGAAAATCTATCAATGACAACAAAGATAGCATCTTTACCATTTCTAGACCAAGGAAATCCCAAAACAAAATCCATAGAAATATCAGTCCAAGGAGTACTCAAGACAGGTAGAAGATGATACATACCATGAGGTTGGTGATAGGACTTAGCTTTTATACACCATATGCATTTTTCCATGACTCGTTCTACATCCCCTTTTAGTCCCGACCAATAGAAGTACTCTTGCAAAATTAATACTGTCTTAATGACACTAAAGTGTCCCATTAACCCTCCATGGTGAGTCTCTCTATTGAGCAATTCTCACAATGAACACCATGGAATGCATAATTTATTAATATAGAACAAATATCCTTCATGCCTAAAGAATTTTTCATGAGTGCATTTTTCAATTAGTGCACAAGCTTGGCTGAAATTAGGGTCTCCTCCATAGAATTCTTTAATATATTTAAACCTTAATAATCTTATGCTTAGCATGCTCAACAAGGTGTGCCTATGAGATAATGTATCAGCAACCACATTTTTCATACCTTTCTTCTATTTGATGACGTAGGTAAATGTGTCAATGAAAGAGATCCATTTGGCATGTCATTTGCTAAGCTTGCTTTGGTCCTTTAGATGCTTCAATGATTCGTGGCCAGTATGAACTGCAAACTCCTTTGGCCTTAAGTAGTATTGCCAAGTCTCTAGTGCCTGCACTAAGGAATACAATTCCTTGTCATATGTGGGATAATTTAATATAACACCACTAAGCTTTTTCATTAAAATAGGTGATGGGCTTTTTCTACATCAAGATTGTTCTAATACTTACACCAAAAGCGTCACACTCAATCTCAAAGGTCTTATTAAAATCAGGTAAAAGTAAAGGACCATGTGTAAGTTTATGTTTTAAGGTATCAAACGCCCGTTATTGAGCTTTTGAACTTATCATTTTTCTTGATTATGATGGTAAGGTGAGCAGCAATAGTGTTAAAATCTTGCACAAATCACTTATAGAAACCAGCCAACCCATGGAAGCTCCTTACTTCAAATATTGACGTAGGAGTTGGCCACTCCTATATAGCCTTCACCTTGCTCTTATCCACCTGTATTCCCTATGCACTAACAACAAATCCTAGGAAGACACAGTGGTCAATACAAAAAGTACATTTCTTAATATTAGTGTATAACTTTTCTTGTCGTAGAACATCAAGCAAGTTGCGTTTATGCTCAACATGTTCAACTAACATTTGGCTATACACTAATATGTATCAAAATATACTACAAGAAATTTATCAATAAATGCACGCAAGACATGATTCACCAAATGCATGAATGTACTAGGAATATTAATAAGTTCAAATGGCATCACAAGCCATTCATACAGTCCAAATTTTCTTTTAAAAGTTATTTTCGACTCATCACCCTCATGCATCCTAATACGATGATACTCACTTTTAAGATCTATTTTAAAAAATATGGAAGCACAATGTAACTCATCAAGCAAGTCATCTAAGTGAAAAATGGAGTGATGATACTTTACCATAATAGCATTAATAGCTCTACAATCACGCACATACGCCATTGTCTATCTTTCTTCGACACAAGTAGCACGAGAATGGCACATGGGCTCATACTCTCTCGGACCCACCCCTTACTCATCAACTCCTCCGCTTATCTTTGGATTTCTCAAATTTCTTTTGGATTGGTTCTATAAGCTGATTTGTTTGGTATGGATACCCTTAGAACAAAATCTATATGGTGTTTTATCCCTCGAATCAAGGGCAATCCACTAGAAATCTCCTCTAGAAACACAACAGCATATTTCTGCAACAAAGACACTACAATAGAAGGGAGGAAAGATATCAAACATATAATATAACTTCTTATACATTAACAGTACAAAGGACTTCTCAGCACTTAGCGTTAGTTTGACATCCCTCATGGGTGCCAACTCTTTCTTTTTCTTTCCTCTCTCCTTTTTTTTTTTTTTTTGCTCTTTCCCTCTCTATCCCTCTTTTCTTTTCTTCTCCCTCTCTAACTCTAACTCAAATTACTTCTGCATGTATGACTAATCCTCGTATACTTACTTTGGAGTCAATGGAACTAAAGTGAACTTCTTGCCATGGAATACGAAAGAGTACTAGTTAGTCAGTCTATTGTATATCACCTGTCGATCAAACTGCTAAGGCCTGCCAAGCAAGATATGACAAGCCTACTTAGGTACTACATCACATGACACTTGATTCTCATGCATACCTATCTTAAAACTCACTAACACTTACTTCATCACCTTAACTTTTTCACTGTTATTAAGCCATGGTAGCTTATATGGCCTAGGATGATCCTTCATAGGCAAGGCCAATCTTTTAACCAACATTGAGCTCGCCACATTCATACAACTCCCTCTATCCACTATTAAGCTACATGTCTCTCCATTAATCAAGCAGCGAGCATGGAAAATATTTTCCCTTTGAGCCTCATCTATTTTTTCCTTCACTTGAGTACTCAATGCTCTCATCACCACCAAATTAATTTCTCCTCCTTCACACAATTCTCCTTCATCAAATAACACTTCCTACAGTGGCGGCTTGTCATCTTCGCTATCATGTTCCTCATCAATCACAATATCTTCGGCCTCTATCAACAGCATGATCCTTTTGTTGGGACACTACGAAGCAATGTGCCCTCTACCCTAACATTTAAAGCACAAAATATCCCTGTTTAGTGTGCGAGATGAGCTAGAAAGGATAAGAGTTGTTACTTTAGGTGCTTCCACTTTCAGTGCATTCCTAACCTTCGTGGCACTTGCCATAGGTACCTTGTCCTTCCTTCTGGGGAAAGGTTTGCCAAATGTGTTAAGTTGGAACGTAGAATTACCCCTCCTGTTCAGTTATCTTTCTACCTTAATCGCCTTTTGCACCATCTCTTCTATCTCCACATAATGCTACAACTCCACCATATCAATTATATCCCAATGTAATCCACTCAGAAAATGTGTCATGATAGCCTCCCTAACTTCCACAACATCTGCTCGAATCGTGGCCATCTCAAGCTCTTTATAATAATCCTCCACACTCCAATTACCCTGTGCCAACGTTTACGGTCGCTGATAGAGGTCTTAGTGGTAATGACTCGACACAAACCTCTTGCTCAAGGCTGCTTTTAACTCTGTCCATGTATGAATCAGTCCCTCTCCAACTCTCCTCTTACTAGTGCATAGTTGATATGACCATATAATCACATACTTTATAAACTCTATTACTTCTAACTTAACCTTTTGGCACTCCAAGTAGTGATGACAGTCAAAAATCAACTCTACCCTCCTTTCCCACTCAAGATAAGCGTCAGGATCGGATCACCCCTATAAAGATAGGAGTTGCAACTTCATCCCCCTTGAGTACTTCATCATCCACGTCATCTCTCCGTCGATGTCTCCTGGGTGCATTGTCACAATCATACCAATCCTTGTCTTCATTTAATCCATACTCCTTCTCATAACCATGTCGATCTTGTCTCACAACTTGAAAGGGCGCCCGTGCTTATCCATGGTCTGGGTTCGTCCTAGCACTAGGCTGTCTCTACGCCCAGTCTGGGTACTAAGTTGTCTCTATCTCATGTCATACCTTGAGATGCTTCTATGTGCCTTAATTGATGCTACATATTAGTCATCCTATCCTATATGCCATTTACGCTTCTAGCAAGCTTCTTCAATTTACTAGTGAGGAATTCAAATAAAAATTTAGTTTCATCAAAGCTATTATCTTGACTCGAGTAATGATTGGCCATCTAAAGTAATTTGAGTTAAGAAAAAAAGAAATACATAAGTAAATAAATAAATAATAATAAAAATTCCTCACCAATAACTTTACCAACTCACTATTCTCACTTTTCTCAAATATAGGGCTCTCAGGCTCTTATTTCTTACCTCTACTTATACCTCTACTTATATATCACACCACACTCAAATTAATTCTTGCAAAATACCAATTTTTTATGCCCTCCTCATGTGATTCAAAAGTGGTCTTAGCAATTCAAGTGACGTACAACAAGCATACGATATGAATGATATGACACTACAACAAATATGAGACGAAAGTGTCACAATCAATACAATGGGTCAATATATAATCCAAAACAAGAAAAAGAAAAAGATCAATCCTTCCCCTTCTTTTTTTTTCCTCTGCCTTTTTTTTCAGAAATCAAGAATTCAGCAACCAAACAAGTCCTTATCTAGCCCAACAAATAATTCAGTGCAAGAAGCAATGGCTAGCCTAACCTGCAGTGGCCCAAAAGGTTTCCCACTCCAATCTCACCCCAATATAATTTTCAACCCAATCTCTCTCTCTCTTTTTTTTTTCTACAAATTCTTCTGGCCTTGCGCTTTAGGCCAAAATTAATTTTCTTCGGCCCAAAGGATAATCTAGCCCAACCCAACCCTTTCGTTTTTCTTTTTTTTTTTGGAGGAACCTGATTAGGGTTTCAATGGGCTAGCGGCGACGTTAGATGCTTCTGTTCCTCTAGTGGTGATGGCTTGGTCAACGTCAAGTAAGACTTGGGGGGGCAATAGTGGCGACGAACAAGTGGTGAAACCAGTGGAGTGGCGTGAATGGAAGGCCGCAATGTCCAGCTAAAATTATCGTAGCACAGGCTGGGTTTTTTGTCGAATCTCCGGCGAATTTCAAGTGCGGAGATGGGTGGGCTCGAGCTAGTGGCGTTGATGGGGGAAAACTCAACCACAAATCGACTAAATTGGCAACAAATTCAACAAGTTTAGCCATGGCGGCATTCAGGTCATCCACTCCTTTTTTTTGGTTTTTTTTCTTCGATTTTCTCTTCTTTTTTTTTTATTTACCTTTTTTTTTTCAATGTGGACTAGGTATCAAATTAGAATTCGATATAACTAGTTTTAATACCAACTAATGTGATTAAGAACACAACAGGAGAAACATAACTAAACTCAATTCAAGAATCCTAATGATGTGAATCGAACGTTGATCGTCGACCCAATGTTGTAGAACTAGATTGAATCTAGTGTAGATAGTCACAATTAGTACATCAAAAGCTGATTGATACATTACGAATTATACAGACCACTCGAAAATAACTCGATTTAGAAAAATTGAAATTCACAAGAAATAGAACACACAATTTCAAGAAATTTAGAAAAAAATCATGAATTGATTAAAACACCCTGTTTAATAATGAACTGCAAAACTGTATTTATAGGTGGCCAGAGGGCCATAGCTCACCTGGGATTGGGTTTCTCTTAATGGGCTTACTTACACGTAGCCCACTGCTTAAAATAACCCAGAATAAAATAAAATAATAAAATACAAAATTGATTTAGTTCTCTTGTTCTTTTGCTACCAAGTCAACAGCTCAGTACAAAATATTCTCTCGACACTCCTCGTTGAGTTTTTTGAATTTCTTTCCACATGTGATCCCTTCTTGAATTTCGTACATCAACGCATTACTTGCTTCCTTAATTCTCTTTACACATGCTTAGGTCATTGGTCCAACTAGAACTTCAAAGGGATCTTCCGGACGCCCACATCAAATAATAATAATAATAATTGAATAATTTAATGTCATATAAAAATAATGATTAGTATTTAAAGATATAAATATCAATATATGTGTATATATATGTAAGTATTAATTTAACGATGAATAAATACAATAGTTGAATTTTGAAAACCTGTATACATATAATAGAGAGAATAAGTTAAATAAAAATTTTGTTGAATTATATATTTAAAATAAGTAAATATTTTAATAGGATAAAAATGTGTCAAAATTTTCAAACATACCCTCCATGTGTTGCTAGTAAGAATGAAATTTTTGTATCCCCCAAAACTACTAAAATAAATTTTAAACATTTGATTAATATTTAATTTTTAAAAAGTACTAATATATCATAATTATTGCACGTTACCACTATAAACATGTTCATATATATTTCAGTTATTGTATCACACAAAATATATATATACACCCAACACTATCATTCTCGTATTAGCTGATCGATATTGTAATATATCCTCATCATTTTATCAACCCCACCATCTAAAAAAACTCAGTTTAACACCAAACATAACATACACTCACACTCACACTATTATTCTCGTATCTGGTCGACATACAATAAATCCTCATTTTCATTTTATCAACCACACTATCTTAAAAATTCAATTTAACACTATGGCCAAACATGTTCTTTCATCACCTATTACTTAATCCATTGCCCGAAACACCATCTCCCAAGCAAAACTCAAAAAGTTTCGAAAAATTTCAAGGAAAACATAAAAGGTGCAGAAGCAATGATGCATCAACAAACGTCTATAAGGATTTTACCTAGTATATATGTTCATAAAGGCATAAGCTTTCCAAATACAAAAATCAGTTAGCTTAATTAAAGAAACCCCTCATCATGTATCCCGAAATATCAGTTTTACGCACGATAAACCCAATGTTCTAACCGTAGCTGCTTCAGAGGAGGACCAAGGTTTGATTTGTTCTTCCGAGGACAAAGCCATTTTTCAGTACTTTCCAGTGCATTAGGGGAATGAAAGTTTGACTTATCAGCGAATACCTTCCGGCTTATCTTAGCCTCCTTCTCACAGTTTAACTCACGGTTTACACCAGTTTTTAGGGGTTCCAAGTGAACATGTGAAGCACCTATCATTTTCCCAGTATTTGATTGTCTACTCTTCTTTCTTGTGGATATGAAACCATTTAATGGTAGTTCAATTCCCTCATTTTCTTTCGCAATTTCAGTACACCCTCGCCAGGAATCTCCTTTAAGCATAGCCAAACCTAGGGTTCCGGATGATACAACATCATAGGGACTTTCCTTTCTTAGGCTTTCTTTAATGCTCTCATTTCTTCCAATTGACTTCTGATAAGATTTTTCATCCCAACTATATGTATTGTTCTCCATATGAAAATTTCTATGTTTTGTTCTTTCAACCGAACTGTATTCCAATTTTGTATCATTATCTCCTTCATACACATTTGCAGCTCCAGACTTCTCCACAGAACCATGATTATGTATCCCTTTTTCCAACCCAGCCAACATTTTTTCTTCAACCATCACAGAAGTTGACTGACCCAGTATAGACGACACAAACTTCAGATCAACATAATGGCCATCCTGCAGGTAGCCCATAAGAATTATCAGCTTCATTTTCACTCGGAAATTCAACAAGGGGCAGCAATAAACACAACCCAAACAAATCATGTTTTAATTCTAATGTCTATGCAGAGATGGTCAGCAGATCTCTAACAGAGTAGCTTTTTTTTTTTTCAGTAGAGGAAGATGTTTCCTTGTGTGTGTTGCATTGTTTTCAACTACGGCTTATGTTAAAAGTAAACACAACATAAACGCATGTCATAAGCGTATGCATGCAGACACACATAAGGAGAGACAAACCTTGCAGACCAACTCCAGTTTGGCATCTTGTACCAAGTTGCCGTGTTTGACAACCACATCTGAGATTCTGCTTTGACTGTGCAACTTTGTACTTTCTTCAACATCAATAAAGTCCACTGAATCCTTGTTACCTTGTCCAAAGCTCTTATGAGCATTAAAACTCTTACCATCTTTCAAGTCTTTATAATCAGAAATGGTAAGCTCATTCGTACCATCCAGCGGTGGTGACTCATAGAAATAGCTCAAGAATTTGTTATTAACATCAGGAGGCTCTGATCAAATCAATAAAGGAAGCCGTAATCAACTTCAGGGATTTTATATACATACCTACATATACATACATACAAATATATATATATCAAACTTATATTTTAGTCAGATAAGAATCACAAAAGGAAATATCTAACTTTATAATAGATATTCTAAACAATCAATGGTTTTGAGAAAAGATACTGGAGTATTTTGTGCCATTATAGTCACCAAAAACAAAAAATTTTAGTGAACTATAAATATGTCGTACGTACCCAAAGAAAATGAATGGGACTCTGAGAATCCCATCACCTGAAACAAAAGTCAACCACAATATGTCAGAAATGTGACCACAAACATTAGAGTGTGAGATTAATATCATTTCTGCACTTTTCACCAGTAATAGAGTCAAAAACACCAACCTCATTTGCCAGCACGGGCGATAACACAAACTGTCTTCTAGAGTTCAAAATGACTCAATTTACAGACATTTAGCTTACATCAAAAAGTGCTCACAAGGATTCAAACTAGCTGGTTTCCTGTTGTGGTTTAGGTAAAACCTAAAACCTAGTTTTGGCATTGAATAGGCAAAAAGTGATGAGAAAACAAAAAAAGGAGTGAAATGATCATGAATTCAGCTGGAATTCAGCCATAAAAAATGGCATCTTCTTTTGTCCAACATTGCTTGATCAAGACAGTTAAGTAAGAAGGAATGTCTAGAGACAAAAGTTGAGGGAAAGCGCATCCAGAAGAAAAGGAAATGGCACATGCATTTTAAGATGCATTAGGGGCATTTTTGTCCATTTAAATATTTTTAACATTTAATTGAGAGTAAATCTAGTTTGACCAATTTCCATTTGTCAAGGGTAACGTATAAAACTTTTGAAATCAAGAGTAAAGGTTTGTGTAAATACCCCAGAGGGCAGTGGAATAAATTCAAAATAACAAAAGCTCACTCTTCATGTGGAGAACTAAAAATATCAACATGTGACAATTATACACAAAGCAATACTGACTTTTGTCTCCTCACAGAAAATATGCAAAAGTACCACATCTTAAATTTTAGGACAGAAATTGATTACATAATTCGGGCACAAACATGCTGGAAGGTTACATCTTAAGTTCTTAGTATGAGATGTCAGATGCATTGGCTGGCTTGAATGAATTGCAGCATTTGGCAGTTTAAGTGTAATGCACCAATGATAAACAGTATTCAATTGAAAGAAATGTGCACTAATGGAACATTTACATTTACAATAACTAATCTGTATTTGTGATACCTGAAAACTTGATGCACTAGCCTTTTTATGGGAAACAATTATGGCAACTGACAATTTGGGACATCCTAAAATCTACATGGTAAAACTAGAAAATCAAGAATGATAGGATAAGCAAATGCAACAAAAGTTTCTTGATAGTTGTCAAAACTACAAAAGTAACCAAGTAAAGTGAAGAGTACCATAATTTCAACACATAGGAGAAACATCAAATCAATCAATGGAGAAAGTATAGTGCAGTGCATAGTAACAATAATGGAAGTGAAGAATCCTGACAGCAAAGAAGCGGCAACTGGAAAACTCAATTACCTTGTAAAAAAGGAAAATCTTTTAACAATGCTATGGAGAATCAAACTTAGGGTGACTATCAATATCGACTAACAAACACTCAGGAGCCACTCTAACTGTGAACTAGACTCATTTTTTTTAAGGCACCTAATGAGAGATGAGGCAGTGATTTTCTATTATAAACTTACTAAAAGAATTCCCTAATTCTTACACAACAGAACTGATGCATTTTTGTCCAAAACTTATAATAACATTACAGCAGCATCTGCTTGAAAATCCTTGTGAGTTGCCATGAGGACTCTATATTCTTCCGTTTGGTACTACACATTGCACTATATTTCACTGTTAATGAAGTTGGCATTTTCTTAATAGATGAAAATAAACTCCTTTCTATTTCACACTTTCTTTGATTCTTCACTCTATGCTCTTACCATCTATGTAACACTTCAAGCAGTCCTCCAGATCATAGACCTTAAAACAGCATATTTTCCCATAAGCTATTTTCTTAGACTAGCCTTTTAGCAGCCTGTCAACCACCAAATTTACTTTCTTCAACTTACCCTCAAGCCTTCAGACTTTACCCATCATTAACAATTCCAAAACAATTGAACTTCTATATTTTAAATCTTTCTGCTATAGAAGTCCCAGATATTTCATCTTTCAACAATAAGCATCAGTATGTCATAGTCGTATAATGGGTTCAACAGAGCTAGTATTGGATTCAATGTCCCGCTTAAGGCAATTATATGAAGGAAAATGTTACCTTTATCTTGAATGTCTTATTGACATTTAAAAATCCAGTACGAAACTTGTCTTAGGGTCTCTTAGATATATTTAAAGATCAATATTTTAGTTAGATGGAATCCTGTACACAGAAATTGATAGAAATTAGCTACATATACAAACCTTATCATGAAATCTTTTGTTGGAGTCCATCTCCAATACCTTAAGCTGTCAATGCTGTTTACTTCCACTTGCAAAAAAACTGAAAGTTCTCTACCATCCCACTTAACACATTAATAAATCAAAATGAATAAAGAAGTTCAGTTACCACGGCAACAGATTTGCTAGATTCACATTTGTCACGTTCATTACAGTTGACCATCGCATCTGCCGAATCCTTCGCCGCAGCCAGCATACCGTCATCAAATGTGCTGAGATTTCTGTTTCTCCTAGATTTCCCTTTTTTTTCTTCCTCGACAGAATCTTGAAAACCATCCAACGTATCCAATCCCGGGGACTCGTATATGTAGCTTGGGAACCAGTTTTTGATATCAGCAGGTTCTGTGAACAAGGAATGAAAAGACAGATTTTAAAACTTAAGGAAAATTAGAAAACATGCAGAGAAGGGGTAGAAAACCTTATTAGAGTCTTTTCTTTTTTTTTTTCTGTTACTTCTTAGTGTCATTTAATCAACTAAGTAAAGGGCAATACAAGAAGAATATCAAGATATTTATTATGCTCCTACGAACCTGAAGGAAGGGAAACCGAATCTACAGGACCCAAAACCTTCCGGAAAACAAAAGAAAGCAGAAGTTACGATACATTATAATTTTTAGCATTTAATAACACGAGGAATTCGTTCTTTCGTTTCTTTTACCTGCAAACCAGCGGCAAGAAGCTCTAGATGCGAAGGTCTCGACATTCCTTTCTCTTCGTCGGACCCCTATTCAGAATCACTGTACATTGTAGTTTAGCCACAGACTATTAAATTACGACACGCCTCGAAAACGTTTCAAATTTCCCGGGCTTCCATGAACCCAAACTGAAAGTTCCTCTTCATTCTTACGTCTTATTTTTTTATTGGTTATTTATTTATTTGCTTTATTTTTTGTGTGCAGTAAACATTTAGATAGATCTCATAAATTTTAGGCAAAAACAGACAACAGTCGAATAAATACACTTTAGGGTTTGATGATTTTTGAACATACGGCAGTTCAAATACTTATCTTCACTGAATGTCTCGAATGCCCACTTTCAATCTTTTATGTTCATGACCTTTTACTTTATAACCTATAATTGTCACGTATGTGAAATAGAATCGCCAAATTACAATTTGTTTTAGCTTGGTCTTTATCGCTCTGATGATGAAGAGATCAAAGCATCACAAAAATCGTCTCAATCATTTTTATATTTTGTTCACATTGTGCGAAATATATTAAGTGCTTGAATGAGGAATCATAATTATTTGATCCCTTTAAAGTATAATTAATTATTTTGGATCAAATTGATTGAATAGAGGCAAGCCATCAAGTCATGAAATTAATTAAAAGCATATTTTGTCAGTTTTGAAAAATCAAGCAAAACTTTATTGTACAAGTTTCGATTGAGATAATTCAAGTCTTGTTTGAAAGACCCAAAAAGAATTTGCAACTTTCATGCTTTTGAGTTTCATGAGATTCAGCCGGCATTATACTGAAATTTGCATACAAATTTGCTGCATAGATTCTATACATGGGAATTAACTTTTTTCATCTAAGTTTGATTCTTGTTTCCTTAGAATTTCTAAGGCTATGTATTGGCTATAACTAAGAAGTTTTTTTGACCTATTTTGGTGTTTTCCATTGTTATAAAATTTCCTTTAAACATATGAACGAGTGAAGATAGTATTGAAAGCCAATTCACTTCCAAATTTGAAGCCTAGGCTCATGCCTATAAATAGGTTATTACATGAAAATTAAACCCATAATTTAACAAAATTCTTATGTTTTCTTTTCTAAACTTGAGGGCTTACTCTTGTCTATAGATTTTGTGGACAATTCAAAATAAGTAGTCTTTAAATTGTTCCACTAGCGTATCCATGAGTTTAAGTGGTTCAATTGGAGTTGCTTCACTTAATTGTTTGATTTAAGTCTTCAACTTGTGGTATTGGCAAAGTATCAAGGTTTTTAATTAGACTTGATTGTTAAATCAAGTTATTACCTATCATTGTAACTTTGTTTTCTAATCATTCATTCAATCCTTGTGCAAATTTCGTTGTTCCATCTCAAAATCACATCATATTGACTTAAGTTTTACTTAGAGTCTCTTAAAATATAATAAATTTAAAATATTATTTATTATTTCAAATTTAAAAATATATATTTAGTATAAAATATTTTAAACATTATACATTTCAAAATATATAAAAATGCATTATAGACTATATAAAATATATATTAATAAATATGATTTAATATAAATTATGAAACATGTACAGTATATTAAACTTATGTTAAAAAATATATGATACATAGAGAAATAGCTAAACGTTATGCATATGCATTAAAGTAGATGAGAAAAGCAGAGGGGGGGGGGGGGTAAAAATAGCATAGGTCCAAAAAAAACAGAGTTTTTTGTGGCAAGGTTACTATTACATTACAATCTGATGAGCTCCAAGGAAATTTAAAAGGCCAACCCCTACCAGAATAATGTACACACATCTAGCAACTAGCTTAATAACAAACTAACCAAAAAGGGAATAAATAATAACAACAAATACAATAGTAAGATGGAGAATAGTTTGATGTGGTAGACTAATGTGTATGGCGTGGACTTATGCTGGGAGAGTGGTAATTCACCATTCCCATCTTGCTTAAATGGCTTTTGAATTGATCAAATGCCAATGCTCTACTCATAATGTCAGCAACTTAGTGCTTGGTGGAGATATGACAGGTACTATTTTTCTATCTTGTATTTGATCTCTCATAATGTGGCAGTTCATCTCTATACATTTAGTGCATTCATGAAAAACTAGATTGGTAGCTATATAAATGGCTACTTGATTATCACAATGCAACAATGCTATTGCCATGTGTTCAACCCCAAAAGCTTCTAATATGTACCTCATCTAAGTCAGTTCAGCACAAGTGGTTGCCATGGCCCATTATTTTACTTTTGGTGAGGATCTAGAGACAACAAACTACTTCTTGGACTTCCAGTAAACTATGGAGCTCCTAAGAAATATGGTAGTAACCAGTGAAGGACCTCTGTGTGTCAATGCAAGATCCCCAATTTGAGTCATACTAAGCTTTGAGTCTTAAATTTGATTATGAAGGATAGAATAAGCCTTACCCTAGTGCTGCTTTGATATAATGAAGCACTCTTTGTGCAGCTTTCATATGCAAGTCCATAGGTCTTTTCATGAACTGACTTAGTGTTTGTATGGAGTTGGATATGTTAGGTCTTGTGATTGTCAAGTAAAGAAGTCTACCAACCATCCTACGATAAGTGGAAGGATCTTTCAATGGATTACCTTTTTCCTTACTGAATTTACTCCCTTGTTCTATTAGAGTCCTACAAGATTTGCTTCCAAGTAATCCACTATCTATGAAGACATCTAAGGAATATTTCCCTTGGTTATTATGTATGCCTTTCTCACTTCTTGCTACCTCAATTCCTAAGAAGTCTCTTAAAAACCCCAAATCGTCAATCTTGAATATCTCATGCAAAGATGCCTTTATTTCTGTTATTCTTTCCTCCACGTCACTTGCCACTATAATGTCATCTACATATACCAACAATATTGTAAAAAATTCATTCTTTTTTATGATGAACAGGCTATAATTAGCTTTACACTGTTGGAACCCAAATTGAACCAAAGCACTTGACAGTGTTCCAAACCACATCTTAAAGCCTGCTTCAAACTATACAAGCTTTTATTCAATTTACATATTTGTGTAGGTCTTACTTTATTGTATCTAGGTGGCTTCCTCATGTAGATTTCTTCATTAAAATCACCATGCAAAAAAGCATTATTAACATCAAACCGATGCAAGTTCCATCCCTTTACTGCTGCTATTGCTAGAAGGCATCTAATTGTGGTCAATTTGGCCACGGGTGAGAAGGCTTCAAGTTAACCCTCTCCTTCCTTCTAAGTAAAGTCTTTCGCTACCAACCTAACTTTATATCTTTCTATGCCTCCATCAGTTTATATTTAATTTTGTATACAAACTTGTAACCTATTGATTGCTTTCCATCAGGTTGGTCTATCACTGTTTAGGTATGGTTTTGTTCTAAAGCTTTCAACTCTGCATTCGTGGCCTACTGCCATCTTGAATCTTTTACAGCCTCTGCAAATGTCTTTGGCTCTACCTATGAAGAAATTGTAGCTAAGAAAATCTGGTGACAGGTAGGGAGTTTATGGTTACCATGCACATGTTCAAGTAGATACAGTGTGGGACATTTTTTATTAGGTTTGACTAGATCAATTAATATTGGTAAGAATGAGATGGCCTGATGACATTAGTACTCCTAAAGGTACTTAGGTGGTTTCCTTACTCTACATGACCTCCTTAAGGCTAGAGAGTGGTGAGGTTCAAGTATATCATTGCCAGTGGCAGATATTTCGGGTGGAACTAGTTGGTAATAGTCATTATTCTCTAAATGCTGGTTATCCTCTGTGTGTGGTTGAGTGGAAATGGTTTGGCAGGGATTTTGGTCAGTAAGTTCATTAGAATCATAGGACGATGGAACAGGATTTTGATAACTAAAAGATGGTTGAAGGGAATTTGGTTGGATAGTCAATTGATCCTGCTGTCTGTTTTAGAAAGGGAAAGTGTTCTCACAAAAAATTACATGCTTCCCTTTAGGATCAAATTTCTATCTTCCTTGAACAAGAGTTGACACATAGCATAAGCACCAAAAACTTCTGATGTGTTGATATGTGGGTTTAATCCCAAAGAGCATTTCATGAGGGATTCTATTATTCAACATAGGAGTTGGTAACTGATTTATAAAGTAAGTGGCTGTCAAAACATATTCATCCCAATATGTTAGGGTACATTGGATTGAAATTTCAAGGCCATTGCCACATCCAAAAGATGTTGATGTTTTCTTTCTATTATGCCATTTTGTTAGGGGACTATACACATGTTGTTTGATGTACTATTACTCTTTTTTGATAAAAATCTTTTAGTATAAATTCACTCCAATTGTTTATCCTAATTACTTTTATTCTTCTTTCAAATTAATTTGTGATTAGATTAAAGAAGGAGGTGAGACAGTAGTTAGTTTCTGACTTTGTTTTCATTAAGTACACCCATGTTGTCCTAATGCAATCATCTACTATGGTCATAAACTACTTATTTCCATTATGTGCTACCTCACTAAAGGCTCCCATAAGTCACAATGTATTAGCTTAAAAGGATGTGATGTTTTGTGTTCACCTTGCATGAAAGGTCTTCTGTACATTTTAGCTAGACAACAAATTGAACGAGAATTTTCATTTGATATATGAGAGTTGGCTGTCACAGTTACATTATGTATAAGTTCTATGACCTTATTTGAAGGGTGTCCAAGATGGTAATTCCATATATCATGGTAGGGGCTAGAGCTTACATGAGTAAGAGTTCTATAAGTAGTAGATTCCATGCTCTTGAGTGAGTCTACTAAAGATTTGACAGCCATCAAATTTCCTTTTAGGAACTTGTATAAGCCATTCTCCGTCTCACCCTTCCCAATAGTGGTCCAGGTAGCTAGGTCCTACAAGAGACAAAAGGAAGGGTAGAAAACAAGACAACAAGTGGCAACTTGTGTTAGCTTTGTTACTAACAATAAATTTACTGAAAAAAAGGGCACATACAAGACATCATGGAAGGTAATATGCTTATTAAGCTTTACTGTGTCTATGTGAGTGGCTAACACAAGTGTTCCGTTAGGAAGTTTGACTGGTTTAGATATGTGAGCTGAAACAAAGGTGGATAAAGTGAGGTGACAGATCATATGATCTGTTGTCCCAATGTCAATTATCCAAGATTGTTCAATTATTTGAGAATAGTTAGGCTAGAAAATGTTTGAGGTTTTTGAGTTACTAGCCATGTTAAGTGAACTGGCATTATAGATAAGGGGTAAGGTTGCTACAATGTTTGCTATAGGAAGAGGTTGTTGCCTATCACCAGTTTCAATGGTTGTTGGCTTTCTTCCAACAAGAATTACCATTAACTCTTGCTATTACACCTTGGTTAAGTTCATCTAGTCAATTGTTTCTTATTGCACAGCTTGTGATAAATTTGCATGAGCTGCACTCCTTCCATTTTCTAGTGGAACTTATGCCCTGGTGGATAGCCTTTTAGTTTATAGCACCTTTCCATCTAGTGGCCTTTCATATTACAGTGAGTACAAATTGGAATCTCAATATTCCCAACCTTGAAGCAAGATTCAAGGTTACGCCCTAGAATCTTGCAATGAGCACAGAACAACTTTTCCCTTGTTGTTGCCTTTAAGGTCCCTATTGTACTCTGCATGGCCAGAGCCATGCCATCTACTCCTTAAATGTTTTCAAGGATTTGATGTTGTTTTTTCTAGTTTGCACCATAGCGAAAACTTTGTTCATAAGGGGAATAGGGTCAAGCATTAGAATTTGGTCTCTCACATGAGCATAGTTGTCATTTAGTCCTATTAGGAACTGAATAACATAATCCCTTTGTACTTTCTCAGTCAAAACTCTCAACTGACCATAAGTGCACTTAGTCATTGTATCATATACTGAGAGCTCATCCTAGATTACTTCAATTTCCCATAGTAAGTTACTACTAAATCATCTCCTTGAACCAGCGTCGCTAGTCATTTCTTCAATTGATAGATTGTATGTCCATTGTGTTGTGACATCCTTTCATTTAACTCACTCCTAAGTTCACATGCATCGTCAACAAACAACAAACTAGATTTAATAGTAGGTGAAATGGACTTTAAGATCCAAGAAACTATCATATCATTACATCTCTCCCAAGTTTCAATCACTTGAGTGCTTACGTCAACAAGCTTTTTGATTTGACCATTAACAAAGCGTAGCCTATTTTTTGCTGTGGGGGCTCTCTTCATGCTGCTTGACCACAACACATAATTTTTAAAGGTCAACATATCTAGAATAAGTGCCACCATTCGATTGTCACATTATCGACTTTAAAGAGATTGGAGGATCAGCAAGGTTAAGGTATCTATCAGGTTGGTCTACTGGGAAGTGTTGCTAGTTGCCAACGGATGATAAAGCCTCTGCCATGGTTTTTGAGTGCTAATGTTGCTGCTTTCTTCCCTATGGCTCTGATAGCTAATAGAGAAATAGCTAAACGTTATGCATATACATTAAGGTAGATGAGAAAAGCAAAGTGAGAGGGAAAAACAGCAGAGGTGCAAAAAAAAAAACAAAGTTTCCTACAACAGGGTTACTCTTACATTACAATCTAATAAGCTCCAAGGGAATTTAAAAGGCCAACTCCTACCAGAATAATCTACACACATCTAGAAACTAGCTTGATAACAAACTAACCAAAAAGAGAACAAATACTAGCAACAAATACAATAGCAAGATGGAGAATAATTTGATGCGGCAGACTGATGTGTAAGATGCTGACTTGTGCTGATCTATCTTCTTTAGTGGATTCCAACAATATATGACATAAATAACATATGAGATATTATATATAATGCATTATATATAACATATTAAATATATTATATGTCATATATAATATATTTTATTTAGTTTTGTAAATAAACATATATACATATATTGTTCATTGTATGTAATATATTAAATATAATAGATGCATTATATGTAATATATTATAAATAATTAATTTATTAAATATTTTCTATTTTTATAAAAACAACTATTAAATTAATATTTAGAATTTATAAACTAATATATAATATAAAATATTTAATACATATACAAGACAAATTTAATCATTTTTTAAAGTTGGTGAACTAAAGTGAAACTTTAAACAATGTTTAGATGATTTTGCCTGTTATAATGACCTAAATGTGGATAACTAGGCCTATTTGTGACAGTTATTTAGTCAAAATCTAGTTGACGTATAAAAATCATCTTTTATTTTATAGACTTTAATGTCAAGAAATGAACATAAATAATTAAAGTGGTACAACCATGAAAGATAAAGAACTATAGGTAATTTTGAACCATCTAGCTGTTGCTATTAGTTATTTGGTTGCAAAATATATATCTTTAAAAACATCTACAATTGAACAACAAATAAATTTATTGTGCTTAAATTATTGAAGATTTGATTCAAAAGCAATGGGAGGAAATATTTTCATAAAGATGGAGCCTTGAAAGACAAGAATCTACTATGAAAGTTACGTCTTGGGAAACAAGAATTGGAGAAGAAGATTTACCATAAAGATTAAATCTTTGATAGCCATTCATTCCATATTATGTTAATTTCTTACCTAGTTACTAGTTTTCTATCATGTTAACAAGTAGGCCAATTAATTACCTTGTTTGTTTTGAGGGGTGTATATAGGAGAGACTTTGTTAGCTACCAAAACAAGTCAAAAACGTGCAATAGGCCAAGGATTTGTTTAGTTGTTAGCTTTATACAATAAAGTTTTGTTCTTTATAAACTTCTTCTATTAGATCCCCATTCAAGATTGTATTATGAACATCAAGTAGTGTTTTCCAGTCCCAAGTTGAAGCCAAAGAGAAGAACAACCTTACTGCTACTTGCTTCACCATTGGATTGAAGGTTCCTTATATTCTTGGCCTTTAATTTGGTTGTATTCCATTGCAACCAACCTAGCCTTAGATTTTTCTACCTTCCTTTTGACTTGAGCTTTGTTTTGTATATCCACTTGCATCCAATTGCAAGTTTTCCCTTAATAAGTTCAATTATTTTCCCTGTGTCATTCTCTTTCAAAGTCTGCAACTCATCAAGCATAGCTTGTTTCCAATGGGGCTTGCACGTAGCCTAAGCAAAGGAGGGTAGTTCTTGCTCATCATTTAGTGTTTTAGGTAGCATTTAGACTATTGGGAAAGCTTAGAAGTGTCTAGGAAATTAGTTATTGTGTCAGATTGTAATGATATATCTCAAGGTGTTTAGGTATTCTTTTGATTCTTATGGATCTCCTAATGTATTATGATGTTCATTGTGTGATTGAACAAGGTTGTAATTTGTATCACTAGTCACAATTTTGTCCAGAGATGAAAGTGGTGTTCTAGGTTGATGGGACAAATTTGTTCCATGTGAGAGCATTTGTAGATCACTTTGGTCATGAAGGGGAATGTTGTCAGGTATGATAGGTACACTGGGAGCATTTTTAGGTACATTTATGTGGTTGGCATAGCTTTTATCAAAGGGGAAGGCTTGTTCATAAAAGGTAATATCCCTAGAAATGAATGCCTCATGTGTACTTAGGTCATAGAGTTTGTATCTCTTAACATGTGGTAGATAACCAATGAAAACGCACTTTTTAGCTCTAGAATCAAGCTCTGTTTTTTGCCTACTTCAAAGTAGAAGCAAAGGCTAGTGAGCCAATTACTTAGAGGTGATTTTATGATGTGGACATCAAGAATTAAGACCCCTTTAATTTTTTGTTGGCGAGTTGGCGGGTTAGATTCAAGTAACCAGTGAAATTGGCAAGTTGCGTTTAGGTCAGATTTTTTGACCCATGAAAATAATCAGGTTCGGGTTCGGGTTGGGTGTAATACTTGGGTTTCGACCTAACCCGCGAACTTGCCAACCCACTGTTGCCACCCCAAGTGAAGTACCAAAAAATGAAAAGTTTAGCCTCTTGTGTTGTATTGATTTCCTATAATGCCTATGTGTGTTGATTTTCAATTTAATTTCTTTATTACATGTTGTTCCTAATGTCTCCAAAATATCTTCCCAAACTATCCTAAAGTTTCAGCTCAAGGTTTATTGGGTTTTCCTGAACTTTACCAAATTGAGTAATTAGTTCTGTGAATCACAGTGTTCCCTTTGCACTAATCCTATAGTTTCACGCTCGTTATTGCCACTGGTTTAATGTCACAATTGTACATTTAGCGCATAAATTTTACTTTCATTATTTCTCGCTCTGCCACAAAGTCATTAGACAAGCGGCTAATTCCTCTAACTACTATTTAATTCCACAATTGCGAATAACAATAGCAAGGACAATTAATCACAAAACCATACATACATTTTCATTGAATTACTAGCATGAGAGACTAGATAGATAATTAGCAATTCATAATATTATTGATAAAAAATGTTTCTAACATGATCAACCAAAAAACATAATAATAATAGAAAAAGTGTGAAAAACTTATGCTATTATCCTTGCATAGCATGGACTGTTGAAAGCTTCATAGGACTTGGCTTGGATCCCTCCTTCTTCACTTCTTAAAGTATGTGGAATTCTTTTTCTAAGTATTGGAAAATAAAAACAAAGTCTAATCTCCCCTTCAAGATGTGGAGAGCATGTATTTATAGTTACATGGTGCTTAGGGTTCATGCATGGAGTGAAAAGGTGGAAAAGTCCCTAATTTTTAATGCAAGATCGAAGTTAGACATTCTATCACCCTGACTTCTTGCAATCACGCCACCAAGCCTCTCAATCACACTGTCTTTACTCGCACTCACACACTCGGGCACGAGATTTACATAATTCTACTAATTGTGTTCCATAGTTGCATCATGCCATCTTGCGAGTGCACCTCCTTCCCTCATGGTCGCTACTCTAGCTCGTACAAATTCTAATGTGGTCCGCACTTCGCTTTACTATTGCACCACCAGCGCTCATAATTGCGATCCTTGCTTTCACAATTGCGAACAACATTTTCAAAAATTCCAGAACTCGTCACAGTTGGTCTGTGCAGTTGCGAATCCTCGTTTCATGACCGCAGGTCCTCCTTCCTTAGTCGCGACACTTGTCGTAGACCCCAAAGTATATTTTAAGTGTAGAAAATGCACAAAGTCAATAACTAACCCCACATCTACACTTCTCACTCCAAAATCATCATATTAAACACAATTTATGAATGATAATACATTTTCTCCATTTTCAATCACATGCATAATTTGAAGACACAAGGAGTACAAATTTATTGTAGTTTCACATGTTATCACACCCCCACACTTACTCATTTGCTTGTCCTCAAGCAAACATTATCTCTTCCAATTAATTTACCGATGCACAAAATTATGAACTTGGACACCCTTCTTAATTTCAAAAGTCAAATATGAACAAGTTACTCAGTCCCTCATCATTCAAGATCATAGTACTTTCAACCTAAATGTTTACAACATGCATTCTTGTGTGTACAGGCACTCTTCAGCCTTGAACCACTTCAACCATTTGATAATTCTATAGTGATTCCAATACAATCAAATTTAGGACTGCTCACTCTTAGCACTAATTCACTTCTCTTTGAACAAGTTTAATCAATATTAATTCTCATCAAAGGACTTGTATGGGCTCCCTTTTTTCTTTTCTTTTTGTCGTTCTCCTCCATACCTTTTTTTCACAACCTTTTTGAGCTTAATTCTTTCTTAAGTAATTGGGAGTCTTTTTACGCAAAAGCAAACAAGGCTCATTGGGCTCCTTTGATTACTCAACTCACAACTAACTCAATATACTTTGCATACTCATAACAAGACAACCTTTTTACACGAGAATGAACAGAGGTTTCTACGCAATCTTGGTTACTCAGTTGCTCATGAAGTAGACTGATTTTTCTCATGCTCACATTTTTTTTTGAAATCTTCAGGACTTTTCTCTCAATTTTTTCTTCTAAGTCCTCACTCTTTTTTCCCTAGTTAATTTTCCACATTTGCTAGAGAATTTACCAACACCTAAGGTAAGACTTGTGTTCCTAACTTAATCATCTCATCTTTAGCTTTGAACTTCTCAACAATCTATAATCAAAAGCAAAGAGTGTGCATTCAAAGAAATAGGAACCATGCTTTCAATACAAAGCCTAGCATGCTAATCTTAAGAACTAAAATAGAATAAATCACCAAAATTTTTCTTGTGAGATATTCGTCAAAAATTAAATACAGTCGCCATAAAGTTCATATCATGCTCATGCTATCAATTTAACTATGTAAACCACACAATTGTATACGTAAAAATTCAGCACTCATATCACATGCAAAGACACTGTTATTATTCAAAAATTTCCTACACCTTTACCCACCCCACACTTACTACATTTATTGATCATATCATCACAAGTAAAACAAATCTACAAGGAATAAGACAACTTGGTAGGGTGGCGCCCATTCTTCTTCTTCTTTCTTGGAGCTTCTACATGCACAATTGTCTTCTACCTAAAATCCTACACCAAAATAAAAAACTAGATCATGTCTATGCAATATAAAACAAAGCAGACTCAAAAACAAAACAAAAGAGCTAAAAGCAATAAAAGGATCGCTTGGTTTGCCTCCCCAAAAGTGTTGTATTTAATATTTGTAGCTTGACATGATACTCATAGTTTAGGGTGGTTTAGTTGAAGTTTTAGGAATTTACAACCCCTCATGAGCTTGCAAGTCTCTCTTTCTTCTTCCTCATTCTCCTTTTCTTCCTTGCTTTCATGCTCAGCTCATCTCTTTCTTTCTACCTTAATTGACTTTTGCACCATCTCTTCTATCTCCACATAATGCTACAACTCCACCACATCAATTATATCCCAATGCAATCCACTCAGAAAATGTGTCATGATAGCCTCCCTAACTTCCACAACATCTGCTTAAATCGTGGCCATCTCAAGCTCTTTATAATAATCCTCCACAATCCGATTACCTTGTGCCAACGTTTACAGTCGCTGATAGAGATCTTAGTGGTAATGACTCGACACAAACCTCTTGCTCAAGGCTGCTTTTAACTCTATCCATGTATGAATTGGTCCCTCTCCAACTCTCTTCTTACTAGTGCATAGTTGATATCACCATATAATCACATAGTTTATAAACTCTATTACTTCCAACTTAACCTTTTGGCGCTCCAAGTAGTGATGACAGTCAAAAATCAACTCTACCTTCCTTTCCCACTCAAGATAAGCATCAGGATCGGATCACCCCTATAAAGATAGGAGTTGCAACTTCACCCCCTTGAGTACTTCACCATCCACGTCATCTCTCCGTCGATGTCTCCTGGGTGCATTGTCACAATCATACCAATCCTTGTCTTCATTTGATCCATACTCCTTCTCACAACCATGTCGATCTTGTCTCACAAGCCTGAAAGGGCGCCTGTGCCTGTCCATGGTCTGAGTTCGTCCTAGCACTAGGCTGTCTCTACGCCCAGTCTGGGTATTGAGTTGTCTCTATCTCATGTCATCCTTGAGATGCTTCTATGTGCCTTAATTCATGCTACATATTAGTCATCCTATCTTACATGCCCTTTATGCTTCTGGCAAGCTTCTTCAGTTTACTAGTGAGAGATTCAAATAAAAATTTAGTTTCATCAAAGCTATTATCTTGACTCGAGTAATGATTGGCCATCTAAAGTAATTTGAGTTAAGAACAAAAGAAATGCATAAGTAAATAAATAAATAATAATAAAAATTCCTCACTAATAACCTTTCCAACTCACTATTCTCACTTTTTTCAAATATAGGGCTCTCAGGCTCTTGTTTCTTACCTCTACTTATATATCACACCACACTTAAATTATTTCTTACAAAATACCAATTTTTTGTGCTCTCCTCATATGATTCAAAAGTAGTCTTAGCAATTCAAGTGGCGTACAACAAGCATACGGTATGAATGATATGACACTACAACAAATATGAGACGAAAGTGTCACAATCAATACAATGGGTCAATATATAATCTAAAACAAGAAAAAGAAAAAGATCAATCCTTCCCCTTCTTTTTTTTTTCCTCTACCTTCTTTTTCCCTCTTTCTTTTTTTTTTTGGAAATCAAGAATTCAGCAACCAAACAAGTCCTTATCTAGCCCAACAAATAATTCAGTACAAGAAGCAATGGCTAGCCTAACCTGCAGTGGCCCAAAAGGCTTCCCACTCCAATCTCACCCCAGTATAATTTTCAACCCAATCTCTCTATTTTTTTTTTTTACAAATTCTTCTGGCCTTGCGCTTTAGGCTAAAATTAATTTTCTTCGGCCTAAAGGATAATCTAGCCCAACCCAACCCTTTCATTTTTCTTTTTTTTTTGGGACAAACCTGATTAGGGTTTCGATGGGCTAGCGGCGGCGTTAGATGCTTCTGTTCCTCTAGTGGTGATGGCTTGGTTGACGTCAAGTAAGACTTGGGGGGGCAATAGTGGCGACGTTGTGGTAGCCCTTCATTAGAATTCTTTGATTCTCATTGCATTTTGGGTTGTTTCCTACATGGTTTGTGTAAGTAGATTCTCTTTAGGTTCAAGCATATGCCAAATCTATCTTGTACGCTTCCACACATGCGTCATAATGTCCTATCAAAAATTCTTTTCTAATCATACATTATACTAGACAATGATTTTTGTCATGAGATATCAAACACATAGGACAAACACCTCATTTACGAGGGGATAAATCCCTCATTAATTGCACATATATCTTCATACATAAATGGGCAATGGCATGTTGGATTCATAACTCTATCTCATAGCAAGAGAGATTTGATTCTCCATGTCCTAAAGTCTAGGGCCTACATGTATTTAAAAAGTTGACAAAGTAAGACGATAGCCAAGAGTAAACCCCACATATCTGCTTTGTTCTTCGAATCAATGTTTGAATACTCATTTTTTAATGGTGTTTCCATTCACATATTCTCATTATCTCCTACTATTTCACTTGACACTCATCATAAAAGTACAAGGTGTGAAATTGTACCAAAACTTTAATGCTTATTTAGAGAATCTGTGACTCGAAACCAAGTTTTAATGATTGTTTACTGGGAAGTATTATATCCATATTCATAAGTCTTTTAAATAAGACTTCCTAACACAATCATATGAGCATATGCAAATATTTACGCCATAATAAGAATTACAAGCATCGATAAAATGTTAGGTTTCGCTAGCTTTGAGATGCTTATGTTTAATTTTAAAACAACAAATAATCATAAAATATGCATGGAATATGAAATCCAAATTCAAACAACTTTCGTCATACAATACACATCAACTAAATATCTTTAGAAGACATAAAATCACCTCTTGTATTCTTATAATAGGTGAGACATATGCGTGACCCACAAGTCACAACCCATATGCAACTACCTTTAGTTTGTCCCCATTAAAGGAACACAAAAATGTACAACCAAAATTTTCTGTGAACTCTTTCTAAAGGACCTAACACAAACTCTTTTGGATATAGAGGCTTTTGGACAAGAACAAAAATAGAGAACGGGCTAGAGGACCTTTTCTCTCTTACTTGGAAGGGCAGACGAATTTTTTGGGAATTTTTTTGATGTTACTAAGATTGAGAAATCTTCCAAATCTATTTATTTCTAACACACATCACTCTACCCAAGATAAAATTCTTATTTCCATATATTGCACCTAGAGCATATATGAAATTGGCTCTATAGACTTCCTATGTGGACCTGTAGTTAATTTAAGCCCATGCCATATTTAATTATTAATCTCATTAATAATTAAGGCCCATAGGTATCTTGTCCTTTAATTAATTAATCTTATAATTAAATTAAAGGCCCATTTTATTTCAAATTAATGATTTCATTATTAAAAAACGTAATGGGGGATCCATTTAGCCCACTCTATTTGTGACCAAATTAATTTTACCCTGAGACTTCTCATGTTTTTTATATGTCCCAAACCAAATTACCAACTTTTCCTTATTTATCCTTTTGCGTATGACTCTCTAGGTTCATCCTTAATTAGCAATGAGCATAGCTCAAAGAATATGAGAAACGCCTAACCTACGGTCTATATTGTAGTCTAATTAAGACTAAGTGAATGGATCACATGAACTCTCTTGATTGTAAATACCATGCAAGATAGGCCTTTTATCTTACTTTGTCCTAACTAAGCAAGAGTTGTGGATTTAGTCAAACTCATTAACTCAATGATAACTTATAATTTTATAGTGATTTTTGCCTCTAAATTTTGTGATACTACAATTATTTAGGGATTTATTGGTTAAAGTTAAGTACGATTGAGCTTTTAATTGAATACTTTGTGTTCAGAATGCATTTAGGCAAACCTTATGTGAAAAGTAAGTGTTCTTGATGAAATTACTACACTTAAAAAGTTGAGATTCATTTACAAGTATCATGGTTGTGAGAAGGAGGTTTGCCCTCCTGAAAATGAAAGCAACGAAAAATGGAGACTTTGTCATAGCAAGCTTCACAACCATAAAAGAAAAGCCCACAACTGAGGACTAGAGGGTCACAACCGTAGGAGTGGAGTTTGCGAGCACAACATTTAGGACGCGAGCTATGTAAAACCCATGCCTAGGATTGCGGGCATGGACAATAAGCTTGTAGGCATGGAAATGAAGTTCATGGTCATGAGAGGAACAACGAAGCACAGACGAAATTACATTGTAGGTGGTATTTTTTTGTCCAAATTTTGCAAATCTTCTCAAAACCCTAGCCACCACCTATAAAAAGAACATGAAAAAAAATGTTTAAGAGTTTTTAGAGAGTTCTTTAGAGAATTTTATCTAGTTTGGGAGCCAAAAAACAATATTCAAGTAGCAAGAACAAGGAATTTGCATCAACTATTGAAGAATTCATCCCCTTCGCAATTCAAGATTTTTAGATTCAGATTTTCTTCATCTTTTTCTTTAGTTTTTAACATTTTGGATGATTTGTTTTAACATGTGCTTGATTACTAATACCTTGGATTGCAAAATTTTTATTCTAGAACTTTGTGCTATGTTTAAGACATGATGGATGAATGACTTTTTGATCAATTTTCATTATTTTTGTTATTTGAAATTGGCATGTTTAATGCTTTTAAAGGCCTAGATACCTTTTAATTGATTTTGACAGTGTGAGGAATAACAAGAGTGAAACTCATAGGTTAAACAATTAATTGTAAATATTAATTTTGTGAGAAAATGAAAGCGAAGCCACAGAATTAGCATGGGATTGTATTGTTAATCATAGGGCTTATTCTCAATTTGTTTGAAATTGAAGATTTAGGAAAGTTTGGGAGGATATCTTAAATAAAATAAGATTAGCAATCTATAATAAGGTGATTAAAGTGATTATTGACATAAATCATTATTCATTAAAATCAAAAAATCACAAGGGACTAGACATCTTCAATATTGATACTTGATTCTTGTTTGCTATTGCTTTGATTCCAAGACATTAGATTAATTAATTTTCTGTTACTTTTTCAATCATCATCATCTGAAGGCCTAACTAATAAACACTCAGTCACATAAATGCACATATACTTTCATTGTAGATACTATACTCTACTCACCACTACACATCATCCATTATTGTGTGCACCAACATTACACACCATAGTTTTAGCACTGCTACCATGGATCAATCCCAAGTTGCCCACAAGATAGGCTAGAATACTTGCCACTATACTACGACCAGCACACTCTACACATCCTTAGCCCTAGTCCATTATCAAACCCTTGTGAACTCTATGGTTGGTGCACCATGCTTTTGCCCAGTTATCTTACAAAACTTTTGCTAATATGTTGAGAACATGTTGCGAAATTGTGTGCTTGTTGACGATTCTTGCAATGAGGGTAGACTTTTGAATTTGAACATGAAAATAAAGTCTACATGTAGTGTACGCTAAGTGTTTAGTATAATGCCTTAATGAATTTACCTAGCCTAGTTTGTGTTTTGTTTGGTCCTTGAGCTTACATGATAAGTTGTGGGATGTTGTTAGCCTACATTGTATGATTTTTTAAAATTTTGGGCTAGTTGATGTACTACTATTGGTTTCAAATTATAGGTACCCAAAAAAGAAGCTACAAAATAGGGACGGGTTCATCTTGGCCACTAATCCTCTACTAGCCCCCACAACCCCAACCAGCATTTTGTTGCACATTTTACTTCATTTTTGTAGAAGCAGAAGATAGACAAAAATAAGATATGGAGCACAGGAACGTTATGACTGAAAGGCGCTTTAGCATAAACGACAACATTGATCCTACCTCCACATAGTTGGTGGCATAGAGTCAATAGGTGATTGGCATTAGCACCCTCAAATTTGGTCATCAAAGGAGTTGTTACAAGAGTTTTATGCTAATGTCCTTGATCACGAAGATGATGTGGCGACTATTTAAAGAGTGCGGATCCCTCTCTATCCCATTAGTATTAATAAATTGTTTGACTTGGAGCCAATGGATATGCGGCGCATAGGCTTTTTTTAGCAAATGTTGGAGTGGTGGAAGAGTGGTCATGGAGTTGTGCCCAAATGGAGTTTCATGGTTTGACAACAAGCATTTCAAGTTCAACTCCAACTACATGCCTCAAGCACTAAAGGTGTCATGATTATACACCTATGCCTATATTCACCCGAGCCTCCACGACATCACCATAAACACAAAGCAATACTCGATCCCCACACCATTCATATAGGTATTCCTCTTGATTTATGTGTTTGGATTCATGATAATATCTTAAGTGTAGCCAACAAGAGAAAGGTGGTAATAGCAAATACCTTTGTTATTCCTACTCTGTGTCAAAGGGCTAGATTGGAGATGGAGAAGTACTACTAGATGGATGCCAGCCCAATTTAGCTTATCACAACACCCAAGCTTGATAGAGGCCCGGCATAACCCCAAAAAAAGGCACAAGTGCCACAGTAGTAGCAGAGGTAACCCAAGGATTATCATCTTGCCATCTTAGACATGTTAGATTGGTTCGATACCGATTTTGGAGCCCTTAACATGGACTACTTGTAGTCTGATGGAAGTTTGGAGAGGTGGGTCGATAATGTAGAACACTAAGTTGGGTATATAAAGGAGAGATCCATTAGTTAGGCCACCATGTGGATTACCGATTCAATCAATTGCAGCATACCTTCGTGGATTTCGAGTCCTAGATATTTGTGAATTTTCAGCAAGCCTTCCATAATACATTTTTTTTTCTCTTATCTAGCAACCACTGTCGGCTTAAAATCAACAACCACACCACACAAACGAGCCATTTTCTAGCTATTATATGTAAGACTTAGATTATCATTACCCACTAAATCAGCATGTTCATCCACCAGCCAATCAGTGAGATTTCCCCCATTTGTGCTAGGTTGTCTCCCTTCTCAGTTTTGTTTTTACCTATTTTGTGATGTAGTTGCATTGTAGACAATGCAACATCATAAGTGACGGGGAGGGATTGCCGTGTAATGAGCTACTGCCCTTTATTTCTTGATATTTTATGTAGTGATGATAAGGATGGTTTGTAATGAATAACTTTAATGTTGATTTACCTATGTGATTTTCCCTTATTTTCTATGTTTCATGATGCTTTTATTATATAGTAGACAAAGCCTATAGATGATGTGATGTTAGATAGCATTGGGAGGTAAGATTTTGTGGCTACTGCACTTGATTTATGATGAAAGTTCAAGTGTCCCGTATTGTGAAGTTGGTGATGTGGTTTCATATTTATTCTTGAATATAGCAATTCTTAGGTGAATTTCTAGAACCTCTACTTTGCAAAGGAATGAGAAAAAAAAAAGAGAAAAAAAAGTGTTGGAAAAAAAAGATGTTGAAATGCGAGCTAAAAATAGATGTGTCTACTCCACTAGTTGGAGTGACTTAATAATAAGGATTGCAAAGAGACCCCTATAAATCAATCACAAGACCATGAGTATGCCTAGCATCTCAAGCATCTCAAGTGAGTTGTGAGTTGAATAATCGAAGGTGCACAAAAGCCTTTGTTGAAGTTCATGTAAAAAGACTCCCAATGACTTAAGAATACTTGTGAAATGCTCACAAAAGGATGGAAAAAATAAGTGGGGAAGGATGTTAAGAAAAACAAAAGGAGAAAAAAAAAAGGGAAATTGACAAAGGGAGAAAAGAAGGAATCAATAGGGGTTGATGATGCCAAGTATCTATTCTCTCACCCTTCATTTAACCCTACCTATGAAGCCCTATTGACCTCATGCTTTTTCTTATTTAACTTTATTTGAAGATTAGTGAATAGATCCTTTAAGATGACTTGTCCATGAACTATTTGCCCTTGTCTAGTAATAAACCTATCAAGTACCTTGAGTGATTAAGGGATTGGAAGTGGCACTCACACACACAAGGATCAATATTGATGATGAAGTGGTTTAAGGATATTGTGTTCTTGAATGAATTTGAAGTTGCTTGAGTCATATTCTTCTATTTTTTCTAAAATTAAGAAGGGTGGCCAATCCCATGATTCTACTGCTATTGCATCTTAGAAGTATATGTGACGTTGTGCTTAACTTGCTTCATCTAAATATTTTCATTTACTAGGGACTAGCAAATGTTCAAGTGTGGGGGTATGACAACTCAAGATTTTATAATGATTTTTATCTCTAAATTGAGTGATTTTACTATTATTTGGGGATTTATTTGTTAAAAATAAGTTTGATTGAGCTTCTAGTGGAATAATTGCGTTTGGAATGCATTTAAGTGAAATTGATGTGAAATGTGAGCATTCTTGGACAAATGTCTTGCACTTAAAAAGTTGAAGAACAATTGCAGGTGTCATTGTCACAAAAAGAACCTTCGCAACCACAAAAGGAGGCTTGCCCTCATGAAAATGAAAGTAATAGAAAATGGGGACTGTCTTTACAAGCTTTGCAGCCGCGAAAGAGAAGCTCACAACTGTGGACAGGAGGGTCACAACCATGAGAGAGGAGTTTGTGAGCGCAATGTTTAGGAAGTGAGCTATGTAAAACCCACGCCTAAGATTGTGGGCAGTGAGCTCACGAAAGCAAAAATGAAGTTTGTGGTCATGAGGAGAATAGCAAAGTGCAGACAAGATTACATTGCAGAGGTATTTTTGTTTGAATTTTGCAAATGTTCTCAAAACTTTAGCCACCACCTATAAAAGAAACATGAAAAATGGTTCGAGAGTTTTTAGAGAGTTATTTAGAGATTTTATCAAGTTTGGGAGTTAGAAAAAAGCACTTAAGGAGAAAGAAGAAATTTACATCAACTATCGAAGAAATCATTCCTTTTGTAATTCAAGCTCTAGACTAAAATTTTCTTCATCTTTTTCTTTAGTTTTTGACATTATTTGATTATTTATTTTAACATGTGCTTACTTAATAATAGCATTGATTGCTAAAAATTTTCATTCTAAAACCTTGTGATTATATTTGGGGATAGATGGATAAATAACTTTATGAAAAATTTTCATTATTCTTGTTATTTGCAATTAGCATATTTAATGCTTTTAAAGACCTAGCTACCTTTTACTTAATTTTTGACCGCATAAGACAATGAGAGTGAAACTCATAGGTTACACGATCAATTGTAAACATTAATTTTATAGAAATAACGAAAGTAAAACCATAGAATTAGTTTGGGATTATATTGATAATCATTGGGCTTATTCTCAATTTCATTAGATTTGAAATCGAAACTTTAGGATAGTGTGGGAGGATATCTTAATGGCAACAAGATTAAAAGTCCATAACAAGGTGATTAAAGTGATTGTTAACGTAAATCATCATTCATTGAAAATCGACACATTGTAAGAGGCTAGACATCTTCAATATTGATACTTATTTCTTATTTGCTATTACTTTGTCTCCAAGGCATCCAATTAATTACTTTTTTGTTACTTTTTCAATCATCACCTTTTGAGGGCCTAACTAACAGATATAGCCACATCAATAGGCATACATTTGCACCCTCTCTATGGATACGATACTCTACTCACCACTACACATTATTATGTGCACCCACAACACACATCACTTGATCATATAATAATTGCCTCTTAAGAAAAATGCTCTATCAAAAAATCCTTTGCAATCATATACTACTATGGCCAAGGATTTCTATTTCATAGAATATTGCTTACATAAGGCAAACACCTAGCTCACTTGTACGGAAACATACCTTTTATTGAATACATATATACTTCTATACGTATCCAAGTAATAGCACATTGAGCTCATAACCCTATCCATACCAAGATAAATGTTAGTTTTTAATGGCCTAATGACACACTGATCATTATGAATATAATACAACTATATCGTCTTAGATCTAAGGTCTAAACACACTTAACATGATCACGAAGTAAGACATTGATAGCAAAGAGTTAACTCTATGCTTATACTTTGTCTCTATCAAATCAATGCTCAAATACTTATTCTCTAATAATGTGTCCGTACACATGTTCTTTGTATCTTATATTGAATGATATGACACTAACTATATAAACACACAATGTGCAAACTGTACTGATTCTCCAATGCCCGTTTAGAGAATCTATAACTTACAAGCAAGATTTAATGGTTGTGCGTTAAGAAGTCTCATGTCCATAATCACAACCACTTATGAATATGACTCCTTGGCACTGTCACGTGGGCATATGCATAACTTTACGTCATACAAGATTTACATATATGATAAATTGCAAGAATATTGATATAATAAGCATCAATATTTTATTATTTAGTTAAAAAGTTACATTTACAATCAATATCCCTCATCATCTAACAACATTAGAGGGTATTTCACTAACAATTTTCCACTTGCACTCTAATGCCAATACTTTTAATGCGAGTCACTATGGTATCTAATGTCAATATTCTCAAGATGGTAATCTAACTATACTTGTGTCATCGACTTGATGAGTAAGTTAGCAACATTATTTACTAAAACTATTTTTTGCATGGTTATTTCGCCTCTTCAAATGATTTCTCAAATAATATAATTATGCCTCTCAATGTGTTTAGATTTCTGATAAGATCTTGATTCCTTTACCTTGCAATTGCACCATTATTGTCACAATAAAAGGGCAATGGTTGATGCATGTCTAGAACCACCTAAACCTCTACAATTAACTTCCTTATCCAATAGCATCACATATTGTGATGTACTCAACCTTAATGGATTCTATTTAAAATTCTTTCAACTCACTGCTCCTCTTTTTAAGGTTGAAGATGTACTTAGAGAGAGACTTTTTATCATCTACATTTGACTAAAAGTTAGAATCGATATAACTATCAATTTTCAATTCGACATCTCCAAACACAAGTACAAAATCTTTAGCCCTTCTCAAGTACTTACGAATATACTTGACAACATTCCTATTGACCCTGCTAAGACACGCCTGAAACTTGTTTGTAACACTTATGACATAAGAAATATCTAGCCTCCTATATAGCATTGCATACATCAAGCTTCTAATAGTCAAAAAATATGGAATAGCTTCATGCTTTTCCTCTCATCATTTATTTAAGGGCACATGGACTTTAAGATATGAATGTCATACCTGAATGGTAGCAATCCTCTCTTAGAGACTTCCACCACAAACCTCTTCAAGATCTTATCTATGTACAAGGCTTAAGAGAGACCCATCAATATATTTGCTCTATCTCTATCGATGCAAATGTTCGAAATGTAGGTTGCTTCTCTCAACTCTCTTATGGAAAAAGCACTAGATAACCATGTCTTAACTAAAGTAAGTATCCTAACTTCATTCCCAATTAACAGCTATTATTCACAGTATGATATGAAGAATGTAACAGCACTCCTACTAAACTTATTATGAAGACACAACTCATCCTTATTCTCATTGAAGGAAAACATTTAATTGTACCATCAAAACGAAGATTCTAATTCCTTGACACTTGCTTAAGGCCATAAATTGACCTTTGAAGCTTGCGTACTTTATGAGCATCTCCTTGGATTTCAAAAATTATTTAGCTACCTCATATATATGTCCTCCTTGAGAAACCCAATGAGGAAAGAGGCTTTGCCATCCCCTTATGACTAGTTGTCTCAACATTGGCTAGTGGCATATCTAATAAGACTTCAGCAGAGGCAAAGGATTGAAACACAATTGGAGAATTGAGTAAACAAAAGGAAAAACAAGGAATAAATGATGAGATTATAACAAATCAACCAAGTAAATATGTACCTCACTCAAGGTAAACCTTTACAACAAATTGAAAAAGCTACAACCAAATTATCAAAACACCCACGCTATGGAGATTTTGGTCACAAATCACTAGAACACACCCGAATAACCCAATTTGATACTTGAGTTGGAATTGATTCACTCAACACTCACAAACATACAAGTATGGCAAAAATAGAAGAAACCTTCTTCATTTCATGATTCAAGGGACAAGAGTTATGTTACAAGTCATTACAAAGGGGGGTATTTAAAGGAGTGCAAGCCAAAACACAAGATACAAGCTGGAAATGATAAAATTGCCTTTGAAAAATGGCTCCAACGGCCAAAAATTAGGAATGCAACACAAACAATTAGCCTTCCCATTAGTCACGATCCATCTAAATGTCCATCTGATCTATTACATAGTGCTATGGATCTATCTGTGTCAATCTAGTCATCCTATGATTGTCTTACAATGGTATTGCCATGTCAATCGTAGCTATCACGATTGATCACATCCTTCAAGATTGTAAATCTAGAAAGCCCAAAAAACATGCCCAGTTTAATTGGAATGTTTAAGATTGATTGGGTAAATCTAGAATGCCTAAAACTTCTACAAAGTCGATTCAGGCACCTCATGATCGATCCGACATATTTTAAATCGCAATTCCAGCACTTTCCAAGCTTTTTGGCCACTCCAAATCTAAAATTAACACCATAATCCATCCTTTGATTCCTTCCAATCACTAAAAACCACCTTTACCAATATTTGAGTCCAATTTTAAAGTCAATTTTATCTATTACCCCTTCCAAAAATTACAAAGCACAATAAAATGTCATACACCAGTTTTGTTTCACCTCCAACCTATCTAGGATCAAATCAAACCCTTCTCTTAAAGGCGAATTATTCGCAATTCGTAGTCTTGTCCTCTTGGGCCAAATACAATCCTATAAAATCCTTTATTCGCTTCCACTTCTAGCTTAGCCCTTAATTTTGCATCAACATAAGTATGGCAACTTAAGTCCAACAACAAATCATGCAAAGGAATATAATGAATCTCAAACCCTTAATTGGGTGTGCACACACGAACTCCTCAGCACCATAGGTTTTCAACCTTTGTGTATCACAAACAGGTGAAAAATCAAGTCATCAAATGGGTCTTTATACACATGGAATACCTTAGCTCCCAAAGTCTCCAAATCCTGTAAAGGGCACACAAACAAACACAGCAAAGAGAAATCAAAGGGGTCAATGTTCTCAGGAACCTTAACACTCCCATGCTCCAACCAATGTCCTATGACCTATGATCCAATGCTCTCTTAAGTCTATTGCTATCTCCTTCTCATCTTCCTCAGTTACCACTTCAATTACTTCAAATTCTTTTTGTTCAAATTTCCCCTTCTTTTAAATGTCTCCATTTAATGGAACCAACTCCACAGATGCAACTAGTTCGGCTTCTACAAATCCATTTAACTTAAGGGGAATGTCGGCTTTCTCATTTAGACACATGTTCATGTAGTGTCTCCACTTGAAACAATTAAGGCACATAACATTTGTATCCGCAATGTGGGTAGTAGTGATGCCATTAGTCCGTGCAACCTTCTCTAAAATTCTTTGCATGCCATTCAATTTTGTGATTAAAGCCCTTCAATTCTTTGGCTAAATATTCTAGTGTGGCTCTCAAATCATCCTCATCATCACTAGAACCAACCTAGCTATGTGACAACATGAAATAAAAGGTGAGACTAGCATGCACACGGGTGCATGTGCATGTATCTGTGTATACATAAATGGACAAAGAAAAATCAAAAATCACTCAATGGCCTTACCAACCCATCTCAATGTCACCTCAAATAATTCTAGGTGGTTCCTAAGTTCAAGGACCAAAAAATATCACAAAGAAAGGTCAGAAATTGTAGAAAATGGAGTTTGGAACTGATCCAGGATGAATCAAATTGATTAGGGTGGAAAATATTAATTGTAATCGATCATGATGGTAGGCAGATCAATTTGGTTATGGGTGCAACAGGGTGATCATGTGGCTGATTGTGCGCATGAACTGGAGAAAACTGTGGGCACAATCAATTTGAATCAAGCACAATCGATCATGTTCCTACAACAACAACTAGGATCTTTGGTAATCTTGGCACACGATCAATCTAAAACTCTTTGGGATCAATCTAATGGACAATTTTGATGAAAATTTGTCCAAAACACAGTAACAAATCCCTAATTTTTGTACAAACAATCTCACAATTTTTTCAACAATACAAAATATCAAAATATGCCCAAATAACCTAAATTTTTGTGAAATTTTTCTTTTTCCTCTTTTTTTTGTCCAAACAACACAAAAACTATCCAATAAATATTCCCAATAGTTATCACAAATTCTTAGCCATTAGTTAAGAAAATTTTCCAATGAGTGGTAACTCTTATCAATACTTCTCCTATGCAATCAAATTTTTTACTTTAGCTCATAACCTAAAGAAACCTCACACATACGATTCTTGACATCCTAGATCCAATTAAGTCACACCCACTAACTGACAATTTACTAGATTTGTAGCCCCACCTGTCACCCTTTCAGTTTTCAAGGTGAAATATCTTCTGAATATTACATCTAATGCACCCACAACCTTAAATATGCCATCATAATGTGCACCCACAATATGATGATATCACAAGCTATGACTATTCAAAAAACTTTAAGCTTAATAGAAGACAACAATGGAACAATTTCACCTCCATAACATAATATTGAATGAGGAAGTTTTTAGCCCATGTGATTTAAGTTTTGCTTTCCAGATTAACCAATTTCCAAGCATATATCACATACATGCAATAGATAAAATAACTAGAATTACGGACTTCTAACTCTAATTGGAGCAAACAACTAGATCATGTGCATATGTTTAAATCCCTGATAAGTCATGATTTTGTAGCATATGTGTACCCCCATTGTGCTTAATTTTTGCATGCATTTTTAGTTAAAGTGGCTATATCATGAGTAATTGCATGTCAAAGTAATTTTAGATGATTTAAGGATGCTTACAAGAATAAGGCATGATATTTGATTAAAGTTGGGCACTGCATACACTTAGAAGAATTTTGCAACTTTGATGCAAATCTCACAACCGCGATAGTAAGAACCACAGCCGCAAGAAGTAATTTTATGCGCATATGTTTGAGTCCCTATACTATTACATGGCATGATAATGTCAACCTTCACTTGGTCTTGATTTTCATGGCCTTCCTTCATGGGACCACCACGCCATGGAACATCAAACAGCACTAACTTGTAGCCTCTGCACAATCCTAACTCTTAATCTCCCATGTTACAAATACACATGGCAAAATTCTATGTAAAAACATCAGCATATACCCTTACAACCATTGAAAAAGATACACATCCATGAAAAATCAGCCCAAAACAAAAATACACATGTGTCCTAAATTTATAGTCCATCCAAAGTATCCATACAATAATTAAGCATCACATGTATAATTTAATAAATTTATTTAATGACTGTTCTATGACTTACGCATCTCGTGCTTTAGTTCTCATTTGTGGAAAATCACTTTCCTAAGTTTTAAATTTGAGAATAAAACCAAGTAGCTCTTGTAAGCCTCTGTGCATCTGCAAAACATAAGGCCACTATTGCACAATGGACCAGGACAAAAAACCATGTTCTATCAATCCTAACCCAATACATTTTCTTCATATAGCACGCATAAATTTAATTTCAGATAGTTTTAAGGATTTTTTTTACCTAGAATCTAATTCTTAAAGAATTCTAAACATGATCAACGAATCATGAGTTTTAAGTCATGGTTTCTAGGTTGTCCACATGAATAATGCAGGTTTAAGACCTCTCCAACAAATTTCTATGAATTCCTTCCCTAAGTGCTGCAAAATTTTTTACTCTTTGAAGAATTTGACTAGAAAAAAATATAATAGACACTATAAGATTTTTCTCTTGTGTCAATGTGAGGAGCAACTAATTTAGGGTTTAAGTAACGAGTGCTTCTCTGTTGCGGAATCTTCCACCTTTATTTATTTCCAAAACATAACACTATGAACATGGTTAAATTCTCTTTTTTATGTTCAACCAATTAAGGCATATAGAATAGGTTTTATGGACTTTTACATGAATGTTAAAATTAATTCAAGCTCCTTCCACCATTAATTATTAATACAATTAAGAATTAAAATTCATTAGTGTCTTATCCTTTAATTTGGTTAATCCCTTTAATCAAAATAAAGCCCATTAAGTTTTCAAATAATAATTCCATTATTAACAAACAAAATGATAAAGATACAGAGAATAATCGTCAATGTTAGAAAATGCCACTAGGGGCCTCCTTTTGTACTCAACATTCAACCACTTGCAAGTTCAAAATCTCACTTGACTTGAAAAACCAAGTCACAAAAATAATGACCAGCTCTAACAGCGCTTGTAAGTTACATTAGATTGTATATTGGGAACACATTTACATGTGTGTGGTGCTAGGTTGTGACAATGTTGGAAACACGCACACATATAAAACCGAAACATTGAGGTGACAATATGATCATGCAGTTCATAGAAAATTTTTTATGTCTACAATGCCTCACCCAAATAAAATGATTCCACTACCATAAAAGTGTTTAAAAAAACACATCAATCAATTATCACCACTTCAATAATTCTATATCCCACACCTTAAGTTCATAATTAGTTGATGCAATAAACGCAAGCCCCTCTTACTTTGTGCATTGACCTAACTCCTTTTAAGTACCTAACTCCTTTTAAGCTTTACCCTTCTATTATGGTGAGTTTTCTCTTTAGAAGATGGCTTACAAACTCGACTCATAATAAACTAAATGATAGGACAATGTAAGATCATCAATCTTTTCACTTAAAAAGGCACCTCAAACATGCATTGGAGCCTCCTAAGAGGCCCACCCATGCCTTTTGACTTCGGCCTCTATTTATAAACTAAAGCCCTTGATTTCCTAATCGAAATGTCGTCTCAAAACTCAGTCACATATCTCTCCCAAAGCAGCTAAATATTGACATTTGAAAGGACATTAGAGTTTGGATTGACTCGAACTTTTCCATAGTTATCCAATTTGTTGCTCTAGATTTCTCCATCTTTTTTGAACTCCTTTAAATCTAGCTTATTCAACGAATTCAGCTTTCCAAGAATCGTACAAACTCTTACACTAGAAGTCCTACACAAATGGAAAATTCAAGAGTCCACAGTAATTTGTTAATAAAAATAAGATTTTTTTTAATATTTTAATATTTTAGTATTTCTATATTTCATATATATATAATTTCTTTAAAATGGAATGATAAAGGTCTAATTTAAAATCAAATTTGAACTATCCAAAATTATCGTCTATACATAATAATTCATTAATTAATCAATCTTTTTCCACTCTCATTAATTAGTGTGGTTTAATTATATTGTTTGGCCAAAAACTTTATATCAATTTTGAGAAGACATCATGATTAATAACCTATATGGGCTAGTTTTAATAAAAATAATACAAATAAAATTATTTAAAATTAAAATTTTATAAATAACTTTGAAAAAGAAATGAAAAAATCAAAAGAAGTTAGAGAACAAATGAAAGTAAAAAAATAAAAAACATTAGCAATGAAATAAAAAATTAAAAGAATAAATTGATTTTATTTTCATGAGTTAGTTTTTCAATGAAGGAGATAGCAAGTTTTTTACTAATAAAATGTTCATTTTATTTATTATTTTTATATTAAAATGTGGTGGAAAGTGGCTGTATAAAACATCCTAAATAATTTAATTATTTTAACATTTTTAACAATAATAAATGGTACTGATTTTATAATTCATTAATAAATTAGCCAATAGAAACAATTAGGTCATGAAGTTTAGATAACAATGGGAACTCTCGGTGATTGGATGGGCCATTCTATCCCATTTTTCCTACCTCAATTTTTTTTCACTGAGATATGGTCCACTTGACCATACCATATCTCAAAGAGAAAAAGCTTTATTTTTCTCTTCCCACTCTCTCGGTCTTTCTATCACATTTCCCATCCCACCGCTTCAATTACTGTTCCCCCATCCCCCCTTTCTTGACACCCTCTCTCCTCTAGTTCTCTCTCCTTCCTTTCATGTCCCCCTCAATGACCCCACCAAGAGTGACCCACCTCATGGGACATAGCTTAAACCTTATGAGTTTCATGACTATTGGACTCGTCATTTGAAGATCTATTTAATGATATCCATATTGATTGTATTCTTGACTATCTTTACTAGCGCTTGTGATGAATCTCCATCAAATTGTCACCGATAGTCATTGTCTAAGGCAATGGTGTTGGGCTCTCCACCATTGCCGATTGGAGACATCGCTCCATTTTTTATTTGTGTGGGAGGCTGAGGCGACCCATCGATAGGTTGACAATTGCTAGCCTCCCACTATTGGCACTGTCGACAACCCTCTATTTTGGCACTATTGCCGTAATGGGAAGCTCTCTATTTGCTCTCTTTATCTCTCTTCTATGCAGTAGGGTGGTTGTTTTGGAGTCGTGCCGATGGTCATATCACTATTCTTCGTTCTTCTAGTAGTTTTCTAACTAGTTGGGTTTAAGATGGGCTTGTGGTGACTATCCAGGGTGGTTTTGTGACAGTGATGAAATTTGTGAACCTCAGATAGCGGTGGGGTTGGGGATGAGCAAGGCATATCTTAGCAAGGCAACCAAGGATGGTTTGTAGCCATAGAGGACCCAACTGAACTAGTGTATACCTATCCTCCACTTCCACTGCTAGCACAACTTCAACCACAATAAGTGGTAAGATAGATAAACTTGAGATAGGAGGACTTAACTGCCATTACAATGTTGGTAGCTCAAGTAAACTAAAGCCCATGACAAGGCACGACAGTGAGTGCATGTGCCCACTTTTGATGGGTCTCATGACCTCGAGGTAGTTCAAAAATAGTTGAAGGAGATAAAGGACAACTTTGACTTGATGGAGATGCCCATAGACATACGGCCAAGGGTGGTCATTCCATTCTTGATAGGTGAGGACGTGCTATGGTGAGAAAGATTCTCACCAAAAATGCTCGAAGAGGAGCCAGTTACATGGGCTTTTTTCAATAAGGCCTTCCTAAACCACTTATTCTCAAATAAGCTCTGCCTCTAAAAGATGGTGGAGTTGGAAGTTTGGTTCCCCAACACATTAGTGGTAGAATACTTACTAGGTTCTATGCTTTGGGCAAGTATTCTCCTATAATGATAGTGAATCCTTAGTTAAAGATGCATAAATTTACTAGAGACTTGAAGAGTAGGTTCCAAACAGCCTTAGCCCCCATGAGGCACGTACCTTTGAGCCACAATAGGTTTGTGGCTATAAATTGATTGTGGTTGTGGATGGGAAGCGGTGTAGTAATTTGTTATTGCTTTCATTGTGTTGACTGCCAGCCACCTCCGCCAACAATGGCGTTGGGCACAGCAAGGGTTTGTTCCTATTTCATACGGCTTTATTAACTTGTGTACTATTTTTTAATGCTAAATTTGTTTTGTAATACTTAGTTTAATCACTAGTTAGGATGTGTTAATTGATTTAATTTATTGATTTTGGATGATTTGAGTAGTTTTGCCACGTTTTGGTTTATTTAACAGTAGGTGATGTGTTAATTGATTTAATTTACTAGTTCTAGATGATGTTAGTGGTTTTGACATGCTTTGGTTTATTTGGCAGTAGGTGGTGGCGGTTGAAATTATAATGGCTTGACTTGGAGATGGTGAAATTCTTTTGTTGTCAGTAGCAAGGTGCATTGAATGGTTGTATTTAAATAGTATAGGTCTGCAAAAAGAGGATGTAACGAAATACTATGTATTGTTGTTTTGTCCGTTTGTTTGTAATAATAGTTGTAAATGTAGGCCTATCTAAATAATAATGATATGACTATACATTACTTCTTATTTACTGCTTACTACTAGCATTTTTATAGTGACCCTTTAAATACAACCTATTACATCAACATTCATAGACCTTCAAACTCACATTCACGTATTTTCATGGTTCTCTGGATTCTTGCTTGGTTGGATTTTTGCTTCTGAAGTTTGTTTTCTCTTGGTGAATCTAGAACATAAGGTACATGATACACCTTCTAAGTGTGAACTCTTCACCTAATCAAATGGGTTGTTTAGAGGCACTTTTGGAAAAATAAAAGCACAAATATGTTATGTTATGTTATCAAATTTTTAGTTGTAGTATGAAATGTCTTTTATTATAGATTTTTAATTTCATACCCTAGTTCTGATCATACAATTGTGTGTAGTAGTTGTATGTTACGTGGTTGTAGAATGAATATGATTAGAATTATTTATAATTTGTGAAGCAGCCAGGCTGTTAATGGAAATTATTAATTTTTTATATATAATATGTAAATTTAAGTTACCATATTTTGAGGACTTTAATTTGGCCACTATTATAAACTTTATCAATGAGATACTAATAATTTTTTTAAGAAAGTTATTATATTATTGACATTCTAATATGTATCATGTGTGTGCTTGTCATAGAAAAACAATTGGCGCTCCAATTTCAATTACTTTCCCTGCACAAGCAAATATCATGCCAAACAATTTTAAAAGGTTGTGTTGAATTTATAAATGGAAATTATATTTGCAATAATCTTAAAAAATTCAATTAAGTTGTCCGAAAATTTTAATGTCAAGTTTCAATTAAAAATCTCTACTTTCCCGGAAAGGTGTTTATATGAATGCAACATGAATACTGATTACTAAATTTGTTTTAATTTATTACAAACTCTAAATTTTAAACTTTTCTAAAATTTTGGAACAATAATTTGTTACAAACTAAAAATCCTAAAAAACACAAATCAAGTCCATAATTATCATTCTGTTTTTTCTTAAGAAATTATACGACACATATTTTCATTTATTTCCCATACTTTAAATATATTTCCTTTAAAATAAATTTGTAGAAGGAACTATTTAATTTTGACCTTCCTTTCTCCTAAAATTGAAATTTTTTATTATGAAAAATAATTATGATAATTTTTGTTTTGCACCGATGACTATGAGCTTTATTCATGTACTTTGGTAGAAAAACTTAACAAAAGATATTTAGATTTATTTGTATATTTTAATAGATATAAACTATAGCCAAATATATTATTAACATTATTACTCATTCATGGCTAGAAAAATAGGGAATTAGGTTAATTAAAAAAAATCCAATTTTGAGAAAGTGCTTGCACTATTAAACTAAAATTATGGTATATTATCTAATTGAATTTCAAGAATCAAGCAAAATGTTTAATTGATTTGATTTTAATTTTAAAATTTTTCGAAAAGCCATCCATATTGAATTCTCAAGGCAAATTTTGAGCATTTCTACAAGTTAATTTCTAGATTTAAACAAATCAAAATTGTAATCACATATAGAATAGCAATAAATTAATGGTGATGAAAGTGGCAATAGAAAAACCTACCATGTTAACGAAATGATATTATTACTAATTTTGCTAATAATTATCATTTATAAACGTGTAATTGAACTTTACTATTAATTATTTTTTATACCACTAATTGGTTAGATCAATGGCTAATTATATGTTGTAATTAAGTAGTATTCTAATTAAATTCTTGATTATTCATAAATTCTTAAATTATGTTACTATGCCAATAATCAAATTGCACCATTGTTTAATTTACTTTAATTAAATTAAAAAATTATTATGGTTTAATATTTTGTTATTATTAAAGTATTAAATTTATTAAATTAATTATTGAAATTATTAGAAAATTAAATTATTTAAGTAATTAATTAAATTATTAAGTTATTTATTTAATATTTAAATTAATAATATTTAAATAATAATATTATTAAATTATTTATTACTAGTTAATATGATTTCATATTTAAATTATTAAATTATTCATTTAATATTTAAATTATTAAATAATTTGGTATAAATTATGTAATTTATTATAATTTAATAATTTATTAAATTATTATTAAATTCGTCAATAATTTAATCAAATTATTAACTTTATTATTTTTTTCAATTAAAATATTTGGCGATATATCACAATTGCAATTCATTTAGAAATTCAATTATTAGGCAAGTGTGAAGGTAGTTGAAAAAAAACAAACAGTAGTCTGAAATATTGTTCATTACACAACTGAGTCATGGGGTGATGATTTGTGGTTTCGATAATAATATTCAGCTTGAAGATATTGTCGTCGTATTCACAAGCTACAAGAATGGGGAGTGGGTTTGATGATGCCCACTAGGCAAATCAAAAAACCGATATTTTCATCATTATAATATACAATGAAGTGCTATAGGCAACCTAAAGAGTGCCACATTCATACCCTCTAAGTGGCCGGATATCAATTTGATTGAAATATTGCAACTATTGCTGCATGTTTAACTATATAATGTTCCATAGAAGTAGAAAGAGCCACCATTACATACACAATTCAATCCACTCACTCACTGCCAGATGAATTGTAACTAACTTCTTCGGTACTATCAGGCAAGCTACATTCTATCCTGTCATGATGATCTCCATGCATCTCATTGTTGAGATCATTTAGTTGTATCTCATGGGGTTCCAAAGATTGGGGACCCTAGACATCATAGTCCCGTGGTGGCGTGGGGACTTCATGTCAGGTTGATAAAGTATATCTTTCCACAGTTTCTCAACAGTGGACCTAGCTTTGGTCTTGCAAATGCCTGCCAATCACTTCATGCCAATCTCATGGTTGGATAAATGGTGCAGTGCACTTGCATAGCTTGTTGCTCCTATATGAAGGATTCATTCTTTTAGTACAACTTCTTGTGCTAAATGTCCACGAGTTTGTAATTTGGGTTCATTCTTTGGTGCCTTTTGGGGTTGACTTACTAACACTTGAATAAGAACACGGTCACATTGGGTAGATAATGGTAATCCAACTATAGTATTTCATTAACTAATCCAAAGTTATAATCGGAGTCATTGTAGGATGAGTTGCGTATGCATGCTCTATAGTTTTAGGTCAAATGACCTTGTCCAAGCATGATGGTTTGAAACTTGTAACAATTAACACAATAGGCATTCAACGATCTCACACAGCTAGATGGGCCTCGTTCTAAGCAACATACTAAGGGGTCCGATTTGTTGTTCTTCACATCCCTGACTTGCATGATTGGACAACCTTTGTGACTAAGTGTATGTTGTAAAACATCACCATTCATGGTTTATGAACAAGCAAATGCACTCACAAAGTCTTTGAACCATGGGCAAAAGTATTGTGTGACCATAGTGTTTATATCAACCACAAAATCATCATACTAAGGCACAAAGATCCTAACACCCATCAACAAACACATAATCAATAAAAAACACGGTTCAAGCTCACACATTCCAAATGTGTGTTTGTGATATACCCTCTAACACCAGATTGTCAACGAGGGATATCTATTGTAAATTTTATTGTTCTTTATTAATAAAATATTGATGATTATTTTATCAATATTCTTGTAGTGTTTTTATACATATAAATTTTGAATAGAGTAAAGTGTTGTATGTGCTTATGTAACTGTGTTAAAAGTTTTTATTCATAAAGGGTTGTGAATATGGATATAAGGTTGTTTTTATACACAATCGCTAAAATCAATTCATGAGTCACCAACACTCTAAGAATATTAGAGAGTTGATATGACTTGCACACCTTGTATTTGTGTAGTAAGTGCCACGTTGTTTGATATGAGATACTATTCTAGAATTTATATTTATGTGCTTTATGCGATGAAAGTAAACTAGGTTATAACTTTTTTTCAGCTGCATTTTTGATGATTTTGTGATTAGAATTTAAAAAAATTTTCATCCTACACTTGGTGAAACCTAACATGCTACTAAAATAAAAACTTGTATTTTCACTTATAAATGGGTGCCACTTCAAGGTAATTCAGTAAGACATGTGTCTTAACTATGTGCCGCTCCTCATTCGAAAGATACCTCATCTAATGCTTACATAATGGCTCGTCTAGATAGTTGAAAATACTCCATTAGGAAGCCATGTTGGAGCCACATGCTATTATGTTCTGTGCAGCCCTGATTCGCTTTGATGCCATGTCTGAATCGAAATAAAAAGTGTGAACATGGCTATGTCCTCCACAATGTATGCCTTGACAGTGGATGCCTCCACATGGGCTTTGTTTTTCACATTATTCTTCAAAATATCTAGGAACCTATCACAAAGACCATGTTAGACAAGCTTACAAATTAATAACAACATGTTGAGTATCTACAATATGTGGGGGCCCCCACAATCACCTCTCATGGTAAGTGTACTATCAAATGTTCCATGGAATAGAAAAAAACTGGAGGAAATATCTTCTCTAAGTAGTAAATAATTAATGCAACCTCTACTTCCATGTGCTTAAGTGACTACTTATTGAGTACATGCATGCACTACTACTGAAATAGCAAACTTAGCTTTATCAATGCATTTCAACATATTTGGGTAAAAGATCTCTAACCGCAATAGGTAGTAGTTGCTTCATGAAAACATGGCGGTTATGAGACTTCATGCTATATAGTTTCAACTCTTGCATGTCAACACGCTTGCCTACTTTTGAGGTATATCCATTTGGGAACCTCTACCCTACCAACCACTCACACAAAGCACATCTTTATCCCCGATTGAGCATGTAACTGGCTTTCAGTTTTGATCGGTTTCTCCCCACTAGGATAGTTTTGGCTACTCAAAGATCATCCCAAGTTTTTTTCAAGCATTCAAATTATCTTTTGACTTACCCCTCACATCCATTACTGTATTAAACACATTGTCTAACACAATCTTTTCTATGTGCATGACATCCAAATTTTATCAAATCAGATTGGTCCTCCAGGATGGAAAATTCTAAAAATTACTTCTTTTCGTCCACTTGTAGTCCACCTTAGTGCAACTTCGTCCACCCAGTGTTGAATAATCTGGCAGGTCATTGATCATTCACATAAGAGTCGCCCACGTCTGAAAATACTTTCCACTATAAGCATCATATGTGTTGACAGCCTCATGCCAAAACCGCAACAATTCATCAATAAATGGTTGGAAGTATACATTTATAAGCCTTTTAGGATTTGTAGGACCGAGTATCACTGATGATAAGAACATGTAAGGAACTGTCATGCACTTTTTGAAGGCAAGTTATAGGGAGTCACCACCACTGGCTAGCAAGAGGATGTCTGCTAATACTCATATGAGGGGCAAAGTCGTCTGCACATAGACCTATTTGCAAATTAATGGTTTAGCTGTGAAATCGAGATACATACAGTTGAAGTGCTCCATGCCTCCATGTCTAACGAGTGGCACTAAGAACCCTTGATGGTCTTGTGATGTGCATGCCATGTCATAGGCTTTGTAGTTGCATTTGAGGCATAGTTGCATTGTAGCCTCGGGATCAACGATAAATATTGCAACCATGCTTGTGGAACCTGTTTCTCATGAGACGAATAACCCCATCTAGATTTGTATCTAACTTCTCTAGAAAACTTACAACTTAATGTAGGGAAATTTAACGTTATAAGTGTACAGCAGTTGTACCAGGTAATATAGAGGAGTAAGGATTGTTATATTCACGAGTAGGAGTGTTGTTTTTCATTATATTATGTTTTGATTAAATAAATTAATTTGAAGTTGAGTTTAATATTAATTGATTAAACAATAAAGTTGTCTTTAACTAAGTAGATGAAATGAGATGAGTATGGTATTAATCACAAGAAAAAGGCTACTAGAAATTATCAAGAAAAAATATGTAAAAACTTTATCATCATTTAATTAATAATCAAGCTTTAATTATCAATTCTCGAGATAAATTCAATTGAAACCTTAATATTAATCCCTTGAGTCCTTATTACACTTTCTCAAATTATACTAAGACTTCAATTGAATTAATCAAATCATTTATGAAGTTAACTCAATTGAGAATAAAAATAATGGATTAGTAATTGATCCCTTGTGAACGTAAGACCTTCACTCCTATTATAAGTCTACGATTCATACTTGAGATTAATTTTTCTAACTTATGGATTCACTTCCATCATATGTATAAGTTAGAAGGAAAGAAAATAAAGACAAAGAATAAGAATAATGCCGTGTACATTTTATGTCCGTGGCGTGTACATCAATATTACCCCCGGTGCAATCAATGCACATTTATATATGCTGGATGAAACCCACAGTGACACGTTTCAGGATCTTATCAATCATAGACGTACACAAGAAAGGATTGCTAATGTGGTATGCCCTGATGAAGGGCACTGGAATGTCTCTCCTGTCACCTGTTAAATCAATTCTTTCAAGATAAGTGGGTTGGATGAGATACGTAAGACGTGGTGGTACTTCGTTACTACAAGGATCCAACCAATCAACCATCACAACACCATCACAAGCAAGTGGGTAACGTTGATATACTACATTTTGGAAGGGCATTTTTTTAATGTTGGACAAGTGCCAGGGCCTACTGAGGTGTGCACAAAACCAGCGTAAGTTTCTATGGCATCCTCATCTTATCACATAGTTATGTGTTGGAGTTGGTGTGCCAGTGTCATCGACGGAAGAGCATCAAGGTTTGTCTACTGCTATATACTTTGTTCTTCGACAACTTGCTCTCGATGCTGAATTAGTTGCACTTGAGGGATGACCTGTTGACGATGCTGAGAACCCAACCCCAGGCAATGACGAGCATCCCCCTTCAAACTAGTTCCAAGCCCAGATGCACTAGTTGGAAGGTAATGTTATGATTGAGTTGCATGACATGCGTACGCAGATAGACCGAATGGAGTAACAACAGACGCATGCTATAGGCTAGTTACATGATTTCATGGGATTCATGTCTACACACCTACTGTCAGCAGTTGGACCATCTACATCTGGTGGCCCACACATCGGTCTATCAAGTTGGACTCCTACTCCTTTTCCAAAGGACGCCCCACTTGGTCATACGGACTTGTTCGGTGAGGGAGACACCATGCTACACGATGGCCAGGATGATGAGCAAGATTAAGAGTGTGGCATGACAAATGCAGATAACTTAGATGCGATTTCATTGTTGTTTCTGATGAAATAAAGACATCTTGTAACTGAATTTTTTCCTTTTCCTAATAAGATTCATTAACAATGACGTGTTTATGCTATGTTTTATCTTAGCATTGGATGCATTATCGCTATGTTGAATAATACTAGTTTTTAACATACATGCAAATACGAGTTGTCACGTTCCCCAACATATGTGTATAAATCTGAATAATAGTGAGCATATCAAGAAACTTAAAGCATATCTTCACTCTTAGAGTCTATCCGATCATCTTTATCATCTAATGGGGATTCATACCCAAAAGATGAAGGATTCAATTGGTTAATGGGCGAGTGGGTATGGCCATGTGCTACCACTTCACTAACATCCACGTGCAACTGTAAACCAATCAGATCTTGTAATCCAGACATGTTAAACATACTGCCTAAGTGGGGGCATATGCCACACCATCCTCTCATCGCTTCTCAATGGTTGTTTTGGCTTTCGTCTTGCATATTGCTAACTAATCACTCCCGCCACTCCTCATACTAGGAATATCAGTGTAATATACCTGTTCAGACTGTTGGGACAAGATGAAGGGCTCGTTCTTTTTGTAAACTCAGGAATGGTTCAACTCCACCAGCTTATACTTTGGGTGCACCTTCTGTCCTCTCATAGGATCCACCCACTGACACTTAAATAGCACTACATGCATATTCAGTATGAGCATATAATCAAGACAGATTATATCCTCAAGAACTCTATAAAAATCATACTTTAAGTTGTCATAACACGTACTACGGACACAAATCCCATTATTTTGTGTTTGCTTCCCCCATGCATGGCGTGTGGTGTGAAACTTAAAACCATTAATGAAATAGGTAGAGTAAGTGGTAACGCGATTGCAAGGCCCACAAGCCAAGTTACGTAACAGTGGGTCTGATATGTTGTTAGATGGTTTATTAACCTGTTCAACATTGGTGAATAAGAACTAAATTGGTGTAAAGGCAAATAAAGTGGATAAATGAGATAGGAAAGAAGACTCACATAATTTTTGAACTATTCTACAAATAAGTCTGAAACTACGGCATCGACATCAACATGATCGCCTCTAAAGTGTTGCAAAAAAAGCCTATCCCAACAAAAGTGCCTTCACTCCTACCAGCAAGCAATCTACTATTTTTGGTGGGATCTCATTAAAAGGAAAAACATGTTACAATCCTCTTACTTGTAAAGTGGCTCCACATCTGGACAATTTAAAAGCACATAGGTCGTAGTAGTATGCCTTTCTTCTGTAGTGAGATATTTCACATCCTGTCCTCTTAATACACGTCCAGGATGGTTAAATATAGAGACAGGGAGGACTATCTGTCGAAATGGCTCCCATATCATTTCTCAGTGGCCTAGTCCGTCGGGACGGCACATCTGTGTTGAAATAGTATGATGCAAAAGTGCCTATTTCCTCAACTATATATGCCTCCACAATCGAAGCCTCAACATTGGCCTTATTCTTCACCTTTTTCTTCAAACTGTGTAAGAACCTATACAAATTTTGAAGATTAGCTTAGCGCCATAGTGGATACAATGTAGTATTAACATACCTTTCTCAAAGGGATACATCCATCTGTATTGGACTGGGCCCACAACCTTGAATTTATGTGGTAGATGCGCTATTAGATGCTCCATTGAATCAAAAAATGACGAAGGAAAAATCTTTTCTAAATTACACATTACACCTGCAACCCTACCCTCCATCTCCATTACCCACTCTGTATGCAGTACTGGCATACAAAACTATTGAAATAGCAAGCTAACCTCCACCAAGGCACCCCACACAAACTCAGACAACAAATCCTTGAATGCTATGGGTATAAGCCTCTCCATAAAAACATGACAGTCATGAGATTTAAGGCCCTGTAACTTCAACTTAGTCATGTCGACACATTGCCTAATGTTGGCAGCATACCCGTATGGGAATTTTAGACTCCTCAACCAATGACAAAACTTCATTTTTTGCTCTCGAGAAAGAGTGTACACAGCTTTAGATTTTATACCCATAGTGTCCATTGGAACTGAAATCTCAAGACTGCCACATATAATACTTATGTCATTTCTCGCATTAACATTGTCCTTCGATTTGACTTTAACATCCATAACTGTATTAATAATGTTATCAAAAACATTCATCTCTACATACATAACATCTAAATTATGCGGTAGTATGTTTGTAGGCCAGTATGGTAAATCCCAAAATATACTTCTTTTGGTTCACTTGTGATTAGCCCCAAATTCTAAGCATCGATTGTGTGGATCATCCACCACTCGAGGTAGGTTCCTCACACGCTCCCATAATTGGTCACCCGTTTCTTTCCCTAGCATAATGTGCGTCTCAACTTGACATTTAGTGAAATGCTTCCTGTTCTTTCGGTATGGATGATTGGGCAGTAAGAATTGGTGAGAACAGTCAAAGTAATTAACCTTCCTACCAAGGCGTAGGTAAAAAGCTTTGCTCAAATCATGACAAATTGGACATCCCATCACTCCTGCTGCAGTCCACCCAAACAACATGGAATAATTAGGTAAGTCATTAATTGTCCAAATGAGAGCAGTCCCCATGTTGAAATATTCTTTCTGATGCACATCGAATGTGATTGCACCCATCGTCCACAATTGTAGTAATTCATCTATACGTGGTTGCATATATACATCTATAAGTTTCTTTGGATTGGACGGACCTGGAATTACCATTGTTAAAAACATGTATGGATGCTTCATGCACATTCCTGGTGGTAGATTATACGGTGTCATGACAATAGGCCAACATAAATATATTTTTCCATATGACCTATGTGAGGCAAATCCATCAGCACATAAACCCAATCGTATGTTACGCAGATCCGTTGCAAAATCAGGATAGGTCCTGTCAAAGTACTTCCATGCCTCTACATTGGAAGGATGACACATGCAACCAATAGACGTCTTGTGAGCAGCATGCCAAGTCATATGCTCAGTGGTCATTTGCGACATATACAACCCGTGTAGCCTTGGAAAAAGAGGCAAGCAGATAAAACGCCTATGTAGAATCTGCTTTCCAATTGATAATGGTATCTTTCTTGCTTTGAGCCTTGTCTTTCCACAGAATTTGCAATGCTCCAACTGATCATTCTCCTTCCAATACAACATACAGCCAGATTTGCAACAATCAATTCTCACTACGGGAAGACCCAACTCTCATATCAGCCTTTTTGTACTATAAAAATTAGGAGGTATTTGATGATCACTTAGGAGCATCTCACTAATCAATTTACAAATATCGTCATAACAACTTTGAAACATGTTGTGATCCATTTTAATATTCACCATTTGGGCAACTGTAGACAACTGTGTGAAATTTTCACAACCACTATACAGTGGTTGGTCCGCCGCATGTAGCACATTAAAAAATTTGTCCCTATCCACCCCGTCGACATCCTTTACATTGAATGTGGTACCATCACAAAATTAAGTAGTTGACGGCTCAAAGTAACTCTGCTGTTGTCCTACCCCTGATGAAGGCCCAACCAGCCCAACATTTGCGAAGCCACTCAAACACCTAAATGCATTATATACCATACGGTGCTCTCAACCAAAGTTTTGCATCATTCCAACGTCCTCCGATGTTGAGGGGGTTCGTATGGTACTCCCTTCTACATCAGGCACTGCATCGCGATATTGAACTTCACCATGATTGATCCAATTATAATAATTTTAAACAAATCCCTTTTTGAATAATTGAACCTTAACTTCATTAGGTTCGAGAAATTTTGCATTCTTACAACAAGAGCATGGACATCTAATTTTAGCACCATCCATATGCTCATGTTGCTGTATTGCCCATTCAACAAATTCATTGACCTTGGATTCAAATTGTGGTGTCAGCTCTCCACATCCAGGCAAGTTTTTGTTATACATCCACGATCTCATATTGCGTAATATCTTACTGAAAGATAAAAAGAATAGATTTTAAGTTTTCATAAAAATGCCAATCCTAGATACACATTCAGTAAAAATATAGAAATCACCTAACAAAATTCATTCTCAATCTAAACATGACACATTGAGCTTGGATTTTCCACTCACTAAAAGTTTGCAATAACATTAGAAGCACAATTCATCATTGCTATCCCAAACAATCCGTACATACATATATATATATACATACATACATATATATATATATACCAACAATATTACAAAATATGAAATGTATTAATATTATTTTATAGAAATTATGAAGCAAGTATAAAGAATCAACACAACACTTTTTGGTTACAAATAATATTTTTTCCATCTTCTACATTCAACACGTGGACAAAAATTGGTTGCAAAAAGAGTATTACTCTACAAACATAACATAGACATATATATACATTGTATAAATCTAGTAAAATGCTAATGAAATCAATAATCTATGGCATTGATAAATCTACTAGCTCACCTAGAATTGATGCCTTTCCCGTACTTAAAGTGTAAATAAATCCTTAACATCAACCTCTGTCGAATATAAAAATGATAAAGATTATATGATTATATATCGTATTTTGGGACGACTTTGGGATGGCCATATTACTTCTAATGTTGGGACGGTTACACCTACTATTGGAACGGCTTTGGAATGAATATCTTGGGACGATTCCAAATTGGGATGGCTTTGGGGGGATGGTCACAGCATCCATTGGAAAGAGTCGTGCCAAAGCCGTCCTGAAATCTGGGTCGGTTTTGAGACAGTTTATTTCATAATTTTTTTGGGACGACTTTGAGAACTTTAAGGTTATACCGTTCCAAAGCCGTCTTTGTTTGGAATGGCATTGGCATGGCATTCCTATTTATAAAATTTATCATTTTTGGGACGGCTTTGAGACGAATATTTTTGGGATGGTTTTGTGACGGTTTTGGAACGGCTCCAAATTAGGATGACTAAAGCATCCATTGGAAAGAGCCATGTCAAAGCTATCCCGAAATTGGGACGATTTTGGGATGGTTTCTTTTATAATTTTTTTGGACGACTTTGGGAACTTTAAGGTAATACTGTCCTAAAGCTATCCCCGTTTGAGACGACTTTGGGACGGCATTCTTATTTATAAAATTTATTATTTTTGGGACGATTTTGGGATGGCATTGTTATTTTTTAAAATTTATCATTTTTGAGATGGCTTTGAGACAGATTTTGAATGCATTGAAAGATGCCGTCCCTATACTGTCCCTAATTTGAGATGGTTTTGGACCATTCTAAATTTGCTGTCTCAATTTTCCCATTTTTTGGTAGTGTCATTTCAATTTTATAAATCATGTAGTTTGAGTTAATAGAAAGATTGAGTTGATTTTTTATTTATTTATTTTTTGGTTAGTTCCAATTCTTAACCTCATAAGATTTTACTATCAAATTTTGGAGTAAAAAATAAACACTTGAGTTGCTAGTGCCGTCAATTAAGGACAACTTCTCAACAGCCATCTCAAAAATATTCTTTATACTTTTAATTTTAAATAATTTTATTTATATTAATTAAAATAAAATATTTTATAATTTGTAGATAAATTTACACGTGCACAAAGAAGTTTATTTTGTTGATACTCACACATATGCATACATATGTTGCATCTACAATGGCATAACTAACGTTCTCTTCGTGGTAAAGATGTATGAAGATCTAATGGTACTTTGCGTGTAAAAATAATTGAAAAAGTCAGTTACAATAAACTTTTTAGTTAGTATTTTATGATTTGCAAGCCCAACCCATAGTTTAGTGATAATGTGTGTTTTAAACAATGGAACATTAAGCCATAGTTTTGAAATGCACTTTTCTCTCAAAAAAAAATCAATTATCTTAAAATAATTATTTGCTTATATATATATGCACTAATAAATATTCAAAATTAAATTATTATTTTTATTTGAAACCAAATCATTACTTGAACACTACCCTTATTTTTTGTGGTTATTATGCTTGGAGTATGTGAATTTTAAAAAAAATGAAAAACAATATAAAAAAGACTTCCAAAAATAGTAAAGCTATTTTTATCCAATTATATAGAAAATGTACTTGAGTTAGCAGCAAGACTGAGTTGACTTTTTTATTTTTTATTTTTGTTAAGTTCCAAGATGCAAAAACATTTTGAATATTAATCAATTTGTGTCAAATAAAATAACTTAATTTATCAGCAGCCATACCTTTAAAACACAAAACAAGCGTGGAGCATGTTTCTTTTCTTCTTTTGAAAATACTTATGCAACCTTATCACAACAAACCAATAGGACCGCATATCTTCCCTCACGCATCACTCTATATATTCAGACAACTAAAACCCTTTGCCTCACACACAACTAAACAATGGCTTCTCCTTTGGCTTCGCTCTCCCTCCTCTTTGTCCTGTGCACCATCTCCTCAGCTACACGCCCAGGGCTCATTCTAACAGTCGTCAACAATTGTCCCTTCACCATATGGCCCGCCATTCAGCCCAACGCCGGCCACCCAGCCCTCGAGCGCGGCGGCTTCTCGCTCTCCACCCTCACCCACCGCTCCTTCCCCGCCCCCTCCGCTCACTGGTCCGGCCGGATCTGGGGCCGCACGGGCTGTACCCACTCCAACGGCCGCTTCTCCTGCGCCACTGGAGACTGCGGTGGTCGTCTAGAATGCAACGGCCTTGGCGGTGCCGCTCCCGCCACCCTAGCTCAGTTTTCTCTCCACCACGGCCACGCTGATTTCTCCTCCTACGGCGTCAGTCTGGTCGACGGCTTCAATCTCCGGATGACCGTGACCCCTCATGAGGGGAAGGGACGGTGCCCCGTGGTCGGATGCCGGGCAAATTTGTTGGCGACGTGCCCAGCCAAGCTGCACGTGAGAGGGCCTCCGCATGGGGCGGTGGTGGGTTGCAAGAGTGGCTGCGCCGCCTTCGGGACGGATGAACTCTGCTGCCGGAACCATTACAACAGCCCGAATACTTGCCGGCCGTCGAGCTACTCGAAGTTTTTCAAGCATGCTTGTCCGGCGACTTTTACATACGCGCACGATAGCCCATCGCTGATGCATGAGTGCTCTGCGCCACGTGAGCTGAAAGTCATTTTCTGCCACTAAAAGACATCTGCTTGCCACCTTGGCATCTGAACTTTGCGTTTGCTTTTGCTTTAGTACATCTTTAAGTGTTTGTCGTGTGGACAGAGTAGATTAGGATGCCTTGCTTTCGTGGGTGTTCTCTGCTTTCGTACGTGACTAATGAATTAAGTCTTTTTTTAAGAAACCATATGCATCCAGAGCATAGTTGGCTATTTTCTAATCTTTACTTTAAGAAAACTTTTCTTGCTATTTGTCCAGTAAACATAGAAAATTTGAAATAGTGGTCGACAATCGCTCTTCTTTCCCTTTTTGTTTGAAGAACATTGTACAAGTACTAATTGATGACTTTTACCCAGCTATTTGTCCAATAAACATAGAAAATTTGAAATAGTGGTCGATAACCGCTTTTCTTTCCCTTTTTGTTTGAAGAACATTGTACAAGTGCTAATTGATGACTTTTACCCAAAAAAATAGAAAAAGAGAAATAACGAAGTAAATTAATGTACACTAACAACGTAACTTACATTTTACAGAAGCGCACTAGCTTTCGGCTGTCTCCGCAGTTAAAATTTTGATAAAATCTTAATTTATTTAATCATTTAGAACTCCGAAACACTAAGATTGCGATTGGACATATGCTCCATTCTAGAGATACGTGAAAAGTGAGATATGCTCCATTCTAGAGACACGTGAAAAGTGAGATATCACACGGTATTTGAGAGAAAAATATAATAATTATAATGATCTAATAGGTAGATATATTAATCAAATATTGTGTTGATGTAGTAGATAATTATTTATGTAAAAATATATTTTTTATTAATGTAATAAATGAATATGTATTATTGGAGTTTTTTCTATATGTATGTCTATGTGTGTGTGTGTATATATATTATATATATATAATTTATTAAATATATTAAATATAACATATAAATCTATATAAATTTATATAAATCTATATAATATATAAAAATATATTATATAATATGCAGAATATTATTAATATTAATATATACTATATATCATATATAAATAATCAATGAGTGTATCTACATACATACATACATACATACATACATATGTGTGTGTGTGTGGACGAGAGAGACTGCAGGAGAAAGGTACAGGAGGAGAGTGTGGACGAGAGAGACTGCGGGAGAAAGGCACAGGAGGAGAGTGGGCCTGTTGAAGAAAGAGGGACAAAGGAAAATAAAGATTGACAGAATGGTACGGGAAGAGAGTGGGCCAGTGGTAAAATAAAGACAAGTGGGTGAATAGGAGTGGGACTAGTTAAGATAAATAGAATATAAAAAAATGATGGAATTTTCTAGAGGACAGCCTAAAGTGAGCCATGTTACAAGAAAATGAAAAATGAGATATAGGATATGAGATATGGGATAGAAACATTATCCAATCCTAGCATAAGAATTTTCAAGCAAATAAAACTGAAAGGTAAAAAATTAATTAATTGTATACCTAATCTAATGTGAAACATATAGCACTGTGCATTTATATACTTGTTACTTTTAATAAATGAAGGTTAGTAGAAAAGCAAAAGAAATATTTGGCTGTCCAGATAAGGATAAGTCTCGGTGGCGAAGAGCTTGCTAATTTGGGTTGGGGCAGAGAAAATTCTTACCAATCGAGTGCCCGATAAGCATAATAGTGTGTGTGTTTTTTTTAATCTTCTCATAAATGACGTTCAGAGATTTGGTTTACCGATGTTGTGAAATGTTATTTAGTGATGTATATAATAGAATTTTTTGGGAGATAAGGTAGGAGAGAGAAAATTTTATAGGAAAAATAAATTTTCAAAGAATTTTTCTCAAACAAAACATGTTCTCAGAATAATTAGGGGATGATACACTACCCTTTTAGAGACTACCATCCAATCGAAGCCCTGTTGATCAAGAGAAGAAGAAAAGAGAACAATGTGAAAGTAGCTCGATGATTTGGTTTGACTGGTGTAAAACCCACAAATTGACCGCTTACTAATAGAAGGCTATATATATTTTTCTTTTCTAGGATTCTATCATTTTATGACTCACACTGTACTCTGCGTTAATTAATTATCTTTGAGACCAACGGAAAAGAAACATTAGACGCCTGACTGCTGCTGTGATAGAAAGAAGAGACATCCGCTGATCTCCCCGGCTTTCAGACTTCGAATTCCGTGGCATCATGGAATTTTATGATAAATCAAACCAAAACAGCTTTCGATTGAAAAAGAATCGCGGCACAATCGAGGTGGCAGTGACTATTATTTTTTCACACTGGTAACATGATTGAACCAATATACGAATTTATCTAAGTAATAGCAGATGTATGAGTGTAATAGAAAAAAATAATTTGCGTCCAATAACAGATTTACATAATCAATTCTGAATAAAAATCGAGACTTAGAGCAGAGATTTGCTAAGGAATTTCTATGATCATATCTGGTAATAAATTGGATCCTTTTTCCAAATTTTGGCAACAAAATTGAATCTTCTCCTTTTTTCCTCTTGGTTTTCTTACATTGAGATCGGGAATTTAAACACTAATAAATCGAAGATATTTAAGTAATTTTACAATATATTTCTTGATCTACCCCACGAGAGTAGGCCACGAGGCCAACTTGGTGGCTACAGAAATTTCCAAAATGAATTGCAGCAGGATCTACTTACGGAATTTTGTTTTACACACACACACACATATATATATAAAGAACAAATGGCACTTTACCCCTTAACTGATTAATTTTGACACATTATCCTCTATAAAAAATTAAGTGCACTTTACTTCCTAAATAAATTTATAAACAAAATTCAAAATAAAAGCTACCGCATAATCAATTTCATAAATCTTTTAAAACATTTCCGTACTTTTTAATTTTCCATATTGACAAACTTGAAATTTCCATCATTTTATCAATATTTCTATCCACTAAATTAATTTTTATACACTAAATAATATTATTTAACACAAAATATATTATTTCTTTGCACTTCTAATAAATCATAGTGCTACAAAAATATTATGGAAAGTTTTTATTTACATTTAAGTGAAATTAAGGGGAAAACCTTTTTACCTAACATCAAATGAAAACTTTGTTAAAATGTATGTTAAATTAGAGAATGAAGTGGTATGACTAATATAAATTTGGTGAAGATCTATTTATTTTTGAAAACATTTATTCAGTTATCTTACACTATTTAAAATTTTAGACTTTAAAATTTCATAAAATTTAGACTTTACAATTTCATAAAATTTTTATTTTTTTTATTTGTCATTTACAATCGGTTATTCTACTTTTCACTCTAAAAAGTAATATTTACCACAAAAAGACAACTATATATTGCATATTTACAATTGATAATAAAAAAATAATATTTTTGTGGTTTTTGTAATGAGAGTAGTGAGAAGAGAATAAAATGGCAAAATATTATGAGTATTAAGGAAAATTTTAATCTAAAAATATAATTAAGAGGCAATGTTCTACAACTAACATAAATTTAGGGGAAAAGAGCTATTATATTATTTTTAAATGATAATGTGTCACACTAACCACTTTAGGGAGGTGAAGTGCTATCACTATAAGAAAATAATCGCATTGAAACGGAATTTTGGAACAACTTTTCTAAAAAAGTTGTTTCAAAATCATTCTTGGGCTATTGTGGTTAGAGCGGCTTTTGTTGAAATGGTTTAGGAACGGTTTTAATACAAAACATTGAAATGGTTTTAGCACGGAAGAATTCTAGGACAACTTTGGCACAACATTTTTGAAACGAAATTGGAACAGTTTTTTTTTGGACTTGTTGGAATGGCATTTTGAGTCAGGGTTCAACTAGAACGACTTTGGCATAGGATAATGGATTTGGCATGGAAGTGTTTTGGATCGGATTTGGCACAGAAGTAATTTGGAACTGATTTGGCACAGTTACTTTGGAACGACTTTGGAACGGAATTTTTGTTGAGGTATTGGAATAAATTCGGATAGTTTTGGCATGATTTTTGCATTTTTTTGGGAAAAATACAGCATTACTTATTAATATTAGCCGGGAATTCCTAAACAATAATTTTCATAAATATTTTTTCATCTCTATTTTTGCATCAGCTAAAATATAGAAACATACAACCATTATATTAGTCCATTACCACAAACAAATGAATCCAAAAACTATTCCAAAAATATTACATGTATTAGAATAACATGACATAGGGAAAAATAAGACATTAAGTAACACGACACATTACTTATTTGTGTCAAAGCTCTCATCATCATCATCATCTGCATCTTGATTTGTGAACCGTGATGGCCTGTCAAGAGTGAAAACTTGAGAGTAGTTTGTGTTAATCCACTTTAGTAATTGATTCAATTGTATCTCATTTCGCTCAAACTTTTGCTTTGCACTCTTTTATTTCTCCTCAGCAATTTATAATTTTTCTTTTGTTTGAAGTAATTTTTACTCCATATTGTGCAACTTTAGAGCAGGTGAGGAGGTTCGCAAGGTGGATCCCCTATAGAAATTGTAAAAGTTCTTAGTCTCTGATCATATGCTTGGCAGTCAGTGTTTCTTAAAGCTACTATAAGCCATGGCTACAGTATTGCTACTAGATGAATTGTAATATTATTTCCTTTATGTAGTCGGATCATCATGCCATTTATTTCATTTAGTGCTTTCACGATATTCTCTTGTATAACAATTTATTTTATAAATTATGAGAATAAATTTAGAGATATATTAATGCATACTATGTGAAAGAGAAAATATTGAGTTACCGCTTTGGTCTGTGTCCAAAAGCCTGCCCAATCCCAAGATGCAATTTTTCAAACCTTAGAGTCCAACTTTAATAAATTTGATGGCATACCCATAGTTGTCTCCTACGAATACATATTATATAATTTTAAATAATGAAATGCTATAAAATGTCATGTAATGGGAAAATATGTGTTGACATTTTAAAGTGAAAGATTAACCATTCGGCTGCTGTAGGTAGTGATGGAAATCGAACTGCCTCGATAAATGGTGGAGGTTGACTCGATAAATGGTGGAGGTTGACGCCTCATCAGCTAGTTGGTTGTTCTTTATTTTTTTCACAGGCCTCAGCAAATGAGTCATGTGCCCACTCTTTTTTCATCTCTTTCCAATTTTCATGAGATATCTATTTGGGTTTTCTCTCTAAAACTTTGCATGGTGCAAGTGCTTCCTGAAGAGTTCAAAGCTTTTTTCTTAAAATTCTTTTCAATTACAATCATGTCTGTAGGGTTCCATGCAAATTTTGTCTGTTGCAGTCAATATTTTATACACAATCGTATGTGAAGGCCACTTCATGTACACATAATAAGAAATAGATAATTGACAATATACAATCACATTTCATCTAATTCATCCAATAAAGATAACGTAAACACCATAGCATTAATATTTAACCACTACCAAAGAGCAACCACAAAAGGTATACAGCAATTAATCAATCATAGTATTTAATTTGTTCAAACAATATATATAGCAACATCTATGACACATCCAACCAAGTATTCTAAAAAAAATTCATCAATTAATCATGCATCCATAACAAAACCCATAGGGGACCAAATACAAGTGTCAATCTATTTTGGAAAAATACACTAATATAGAACATGTTATATACATAATTTTTAGACTTATACAATATACAAAAGTCCCATAGTACTTGTTTACTAACCTTAAATAGATGAAATCAGAACTTTTTGGTTTTGAGAGTGACATCCTTAAATTGAACCCAATATCTATTGTAATGGCCAAATATAATCTCCCTTATATAGTTTGTTACCTCCTTACATGCATTGTGAAAAACATATTATGTTATGATAAAACTCTTGAAACATACATTGATGAGTATAAATTAAATATATATACATATTGGAATGTTCGCAGGGTTATGTGTATAAGGCCCCTATCATTTAGTAAGATGCTTTTGATAGTTGCACATTTGGGGTTGCTTTTGCAACAGTATGTTCTTGTTGGCCACCAAAGGCTAATGGCTTATTAGAAGGAAAAAGGGCTAAGAAGAGTATTATGTGGTAGAAACTGTGTTGGTGAGGGGGGTTGTGTTCAGAGTCTTTTAAAATAGGCTTAGGTAGAGGCAAGTTACCCCAACTTGTGTCGAGTCTTCCACCAGTAGATTGTGACTTTTGTTCATGACCCTTTATGTAAGCACACGTGTCATCCTTAAAAAATTAAATAGGTAATTAACAATTCCAAATTATATGTGAAAACTTATACTTGAGAAAACAATTACTTTAATGCATACACATTACAACCTTTATTTATTAATTTCTATAAAATACAAAATATAGTCAAATATGACTATATTTTCAATTGGTTTAAACTGTGTTTATCAAACATTATCTAAGAGCCCTGCAAGAAAAGGGGTTGAAATGAACATTTGCAACAATAAGTGAGTATAACATTAAATAAAATATCATTACACAAGGAAAAGTGATCAACATACATGTGTATGAAATACATTGTAAAGTGTCTAAATATAAATATAACATTTCATACTACTCTGTACATGTACTATTTGGCATAAAAATAAAGTTTATACTACTTAGATATTTTATCAAACATTTATCACGCATAATTTATATTGTAATTAAATTAAAGCACAATCAATTTTTATTTACACTATAAACAGTAACAAAACTTGTTCAAGTATCAAAGTTTAAACATTACTTATGTACATCTATGAGAAAATGATATTCAAGACTCAAACATGGGTAATGATAAGAAGAAATATTACCTTGGAACACTAGTGAATTTCTAGAATATTACCTTCACACGAACCAAATATTAGCAAGATTTAGCCTAGATGAGTTAAAGATTTCTACCAAATTTGGGTTGGGGTGGTTTTGCATTAGAGAGAATTTTAGAAAGTGAAAATATTCAAAATGAACGAAGGGAGTGTTTGAAGGGAGATATATTAAAAATTTTGGAACAGTTTTATTAAAAAAATACTGTTCCAAACCAAAAATACAATGGCGTTGCCTCCATTGTCGTAACGAAGACAACGATGGCCGAATAATTTGCCATGTCGTCGCCTTATCGTCATGATAGCCATGACAATGATGACTTCAGATAGTTTTGAAGTCGCAGTCTTTCCCTGTTATCGCGACGGTGAGCGACGACAGTGCATAGCATGGCTGTCGTCTATAGCAGTTGTGATGAAAGAGGACGAAGGCAGCTCTAAAAAGTTTAGAGCCACTGTCTTCTACCATTTTCGTGACGACCATGACGACGACCAATTGTCCTAGCCGTCTTCATTACTATCGCGACAATGGTAAAAAACGGTGGCTCTAGAACTATCTAAAGTCAACGTCGTCATGGCCATCACGACGACTACAGACGATAGCCATGTTGTGCATCGTTCTCGATTGCTATCATGACAACTAAGAAAGACGACGATTCCAAAACTATTTGGAGTCGCCATCGTCGTGGTCGTTACAACTATGGTGGAAGATGGTGGCTCCAAAAAGTTTTGGGCTGTTGTCTTCCACCGTCATTGAGACGAGGTAGCGTGACAGTACTTTTTTGTGGCTGTCACACAACATTGTTGCGACAATGGGCACAACAGCTAGCCCAAAAAAAGATGTCGTCACACTCGAACTTCACAACAACGAGCGCGATGGCGACAGCAGTATTGTATGATATAAGCTCCATTTACTGTTAAACTCTCCAATTCTTCTCCTAAATATTTCAATTCTCCTCAATTATTAATCATCTTCAATTAAGTCTTGTGTCCACTCCATAAACAAGCAAGTTATGTTACATTTCAAAGTGGCAAATTTATAATGTTTGTCAATTATGTAATTGAAGTTTAGTATGAAATTGAACAATATGTCCTGTTTATAGAAATTGTTGATTGATTTATTGTGTAAAATGTTTGGATTTGTTTGTTGATTTATATGTTTGGATTTGGAATGAATTTAATACAACAATTACATTGGAAGTTGAATTGCATATAAAATGTTCAATGAATTGCCCAAATGGTGGAATCTTTGTTTTTATGCCAACTAACATATGTGAATTTGTTTTGGATATATTTGCAATGCATTTCGTAATGTGGCACCATGGGATGACCAGCAACGTTGTGCATAATTAGCAACTATGTGCATTTGAAGTAATATTTGATTTGTTGTACATTGGTATTGTGAGTTGATAACTGGTAATATTATGTCATTTATTCTAAGTAATGTTTGTATGTTGATAATTGGAAATGTTGTGTATTTGATTTGTTGTATAAAATGTTTGGATTTGAAATGATTTGATTACAACAAAGCCATTACTAGTTGATTTGCATATAAGGTGTTTGATGAACTGCCTAAATGAAGTAATCTTTATTTTTATGCCAACTGTTATGTTAGGTTGACTAGTATCAAATGTTATGTTTATGTCGGGATTTGTAATGTTGGCAAAATGTTGGTTTGTAGTGAGATTTGCCAATACATTGGTAAGGTTGTAATATTGCCATTGAAGATGTAGTCATTTATTATGTTGTTTTACAAGGTAATGGTACCCAAAAGAACCCGAGATGCATCATCTAGCTCGAACGATAGGACAACCTTTATATTAGTGGAGGCAAAGGAGAGATATGATTCTGTGATTAAAAATTGAAGCTTCATACCTAAGCGAGGGATAGTTTAGGTGATGCGACATCACTACTTATACCACCCTACTATTAATGCTTTAGGTTGGTGGCAATTCATTAAGAGCCTAAGCATCCTGCAGTAAAGCATGTGATCAGGGAGTTTTATGCAAATATGAGAAAATATCATACTGACTGAGTTTAGGTGCGAGGTGTTGATGTCAATTATGATGTAAGGACTATACAATGGGTGCTTGGAATAATCCAGAGGGAATATAGTGTAAGATTCAATCAGCTTTAAACTTAAACAATGCATGGTTGAAATAGCTGGGGAGTTATGTCAAGACGGTATCCAGTGGACTGACCCATCGATGTGCAGTGCATTTCAGAGTGCTGGGTTAAGTGATGTGACCTGTACATGGTTCTATTTTTTGGCTGCTTAAGTATGACCTATAAATCATCATCGAAGTATCACCAAAGAGTGAGCCATACTATTATATGCCATCACGAATGATATATATACTTCAATGTTGGAAGTGAAATTAGCAAAGGTATATTCAAGTGTGGGAAGATGTCGAAAGAGGTAATGTGGCACCCCCATTTCATCATTGAGTTACATAGGTGCACTAGAGTTGTAATTGACACTAAGGAGGAGATGTTTTCCACACAGGGTGAGATCATTTTTGACCTCCCTTTAAAGGAGCTAATAGATCCAGCAAGGGCATATGAGGAGCCCCCTGCTATTCAGTAGCCACAACGGGCTTAGCAGCATCTCCCACAGCACTATGGTATCCAAGGTATGGAGCAATTGCTAGTTGGTCTATTAAATTGTATGGATACGATGGTCAGGCTTATAAGGGAGGAAAGAGAGCATAGGATATAGCAGGATGAACCCACAAAACGACTTGAGGCCTAGCTAGCTATGCTAACTACCTATTAGGATCATAATTACCAATGGACTCACTAATATTGGGACTATGCCATAGCATGAGATGAGGCCATTTATGACTATCAGCATATGACGGCCACTTAGTGCAGCGGGACCTATGCCAACATGACCTCGTCCATTCAAACTTATCCTATATGCTGTACTCTAGCAGTCGTATTCACCTAAGGATGCAACACCATCTACTTCCATAGATCACGCACTGCCAAGAGATGAGAGCGGTTATTAGTGCATATTTTTATATTTCGTTTATGTATTTTGAATGACATCTAAATTTGGTATGAACTTTGATATTTTGTTCCATTTATGTATATTTAGTATGAACTTTGTTATGTACTTTGATATTTGACTTCTAATTTTTAACAAAACTATGGAGATAGGCATTGTGAACATGTCAGATATCTAAACCTAAATTTATGTTTAAATATACAAAAGTCCATAATTTTTGAGGTCAATAGGAATGACTACACATCACTTCCTTAGGATGTGCTTTTTGCCCTGTCACGGGATCTACCCATCTACACTTGAATAGTGTGATATACATATTTGACAAGTTACAGTATTGAAACTCCAATATTTCCTCTAATAGTCTAAAAAAAATCATACTCTATATCATTGTAGCAAGATGACCGAACGTAAACACCATAATTCATTGTTGATTTGTCTTGGTTGTGGTCAAATGTGTGAAACCTAAATCTATTTATTATGTATTCTAAATAGCATGTAACTCGATTTCTCAGACCATAGGCTAAGCTCCTCATCAATAAATCGCTTATGCCACTACTTGGATTAAGAATCTATTTCAAAGTAGATAACTCAACAACGATATACGCTACATAATGATTAAACCTAATATTGGTGTAATTATGCTTACATGTGCTTTAAAATATAGAAGGAACTACTCCGTTACAATCTTGTCTATGAGGGGATTGGCCCCATCATATTGGGCAACAAACAGCCTGTTTTAGGATACTGTATTTTAGCATTGTGGGAAATCATAGTTTAATGCAATTATATTTGTGTTACACTATGCGTACATATAGATTAGTTCAACCTTTAGACAGTTCAATAAAACATATGTTTTTGCCGCGTGCTTCTCAGAAGTAGTGAGGTAACGTGGAGGCCTATTGTAGGATGGTAAACCAAGATAATGGAAAATGGAGAAGGATGAAGCTGAAGAGGGCACAACTCATGGGTCATTATAGATTGGTCTATTTCTTTTTGATCAAATAATTGATTCAAACTAGTATGATACAAATATAGCTATTTCCTCACAACATATGCTTCACATATTGAAACTTCAACATGTGCTTTTCTCTTGACTTTCTTCTTTGGGGGTCGAAAGAACCTGTTAAGAAAATCAGTAAAATCACCTTCATCAAATAGAAAATAGATCAAGTACATTTAGACACAATTTGATGTACAAACAAAGCTCTCGAATAGATACATCCATCTATATTGTATTGGCCCACCAATCCTCGCTTCATATGACAAATGAATAACTAAGTGCTCTATTGAGTCAAAAAAATGATGGGAGAAAGATTTTCTCAAGGTTGCAAAGTAAGCCTTATCCTCTAACTCTTACAGTTGACTGACGTTTTATACGAGTAAGTAAATTTGTTAGAAAAATAAACTCAACTCAGTCAATGCATTCTACACAAATCATGGCAACAACTTTCTAAATGCAATGAGAAGTAGGCACTCCATAAACACATGCACATCGTGAGTATTCATAACATCTAATTTCAATTGTATCATGTCAATGTACCGATTGAGGTTTGAAGCATACCCATCTGGAAAACTTAATTGCATAAGCCACTGACATATCATGTATTTCTAATCTCGAATAAGAGTGTATGCTGCGTTAGGCTTAAGCCCATTACTTTCCGCTAGAACTACAATCTCTGGCCGATCACAACTCCTATTTATGTGCTTATGGCCATTTAAGGTGCCTTTCGTTTTTCCTTTAATATCCATCACTGTGTTGAACATGTTGTCAAATAAATTCTTCTTAATATGCATGACATCAAGGTTGTGCCGCAACATATTATCCTTTCAATAAGGTAGATCCTATAATATGCTTCTTTTTGTCCACTTATGTTCAGTACCATAACTAGTCACTGTTGATATTAGATCATCTGTGGCCCGAGGGAGGCCACATACCCAATCCTACATACATTTACTTGACATAATAGGAGGTGGGGTGCGGTACTCTGCACTTCCTTTTATAAAATTTTTCTTATCCCTTCTATAAGGGTGATCGGGGGCAAGAAATCAGCAGTGACAATCAAAATAACTTGATTTTCTACTATGTTGAAGATAGGACGCCCTAGTATATTCCATACACACGAGACATCCCATCAACCCAACACAACTCCACTTAGAAATTATAAAGTATGCAGCCAAGTCATGAATAGTCCACAATAAAATAGCCCTCATATTGAAGGTACTATACTATGATGCATCATATGTTGAAACTCCTTCATACTACAATATGAGTAGTTCATCAACCAAAAGTTGTAGGTAAACATCGATAAGTCTTTTAGAATTTGATGAACTAGGAATCACTAAAGATAAAAACATATATGGGTTCTTCATACACAAACCTGGTGAAAGATTATATGGTGTCACAATGATGGGGAAAGAAGAACATGTCTTGCCATACAATCCATGTAGTGTAAACTCATCTACACATAAATAGAGCCTTACATTGTGTGGATCATCTGTAAACTCAAGATGCCTCTCACTAAAACTTTTCCAAGCTGTATTATTTGAGGGGTGATACATAGTTCTCTCATTAGTTATGTGTGCTGCATGCCAAATCATCTGGTCTGCTGTCATATCTGAAGCATACAATCTTTGCAAATAGAGAGTCAAAGGTAAATAATGTATGCAAGCAAATTGTACCTTTTTCTATAATTTTGGTTGCCAAACTTGGCCTTATATCTAGGCGCACCCCAAAATTTACAGTTTTGAAGATTAATATCAGATTTCCAATATAATATGCATCTAGCTAGACAACAATCTATCTTATGCACAAGAAGTTCCAAATCTTTTATAAGTCGTTTTGTACTAATAGTCTACTAGCATTCAATGGTCACAAGGTAGGATCTTATTAATCAAACCACATACATTATCAGAACAACTTTCTAACATGCTATGGTCTGTTTTATACTCATCGTTCCTGCCATAGTTGACAATTGAGATGAATTTTCACATCCCTTACACAATGGTTCATCTGCTGCACGTAACACCTCCAAGAATCTATTTGTTGGCCCATGAACATCACCTGCTTTAGCATCCTCCGTACTATCAGCTTTGTCATCACCATCATACATTTAATTTGAACCATCATCACTTGCTTTCCACACATATGAGGCCCATGTTGCCTTTGTGCAACGTACAACGTCCTCTGGTCCCATGATCCTATGAAATCCTTTGATAATTGTCTTCTCCTAGGTCGTATTCATTCACTGTGATGGCTAGCTCATATGGACCGTTGTTATTTCAGTAATTGTTTTCACCATGGCTAGTCCAATTGAAATAATTCTTCACAAAACCCTTTTTGAGAAAACATAATTTAACTTTTTTAGGCTCCAAAAACCTGTTGTTCTTACATCGACAACATAAACACCTAATTTTAGAGCCATCCATATAACTTTGTTGTTGTCTTGCCCATTTAACAAAATTAATCACACTATTGACAAACTTCTGAACCAAGCCTTGACGACTAGGGAAGTTTTTGTTGTATGTTCATGCCTAATATCTCTTAACAATTGCACTATAAATTTAAATACAAATAAAAGTTTAAATTGCAAATCAACAACTTGAGCACACACAACACAAAAAAGGGAAAAAAAAAAAAAACTTCCCACAACATCCTCATCATCCAACACAATTAGTCTCAACTCACTGCTCATCCATACAAAAATTAATGGAACACTAACAATAAACTAAATCACTAAAGTATTAAAAATTTACACAAAAAATAACATTAACCATATATGTCAAAAATTGGACATTAATTAGCAAAAATACCCTTAAAATTAGCAACATACCCTGGACATTCTCTAAAAAAACTTCGACAACCATTTGAGAATGGCTTCAAAGTGCTTTAGAGTGGAGAAATATGCAAAATGCATTTGGTGAGCTATAAGGGTAAATATATAAATTTACAATATTGGAATAACTTTGGAACGCCAATCAACAACTGCTCTAAATTGGAAATTTTAAACGGCATTACACGATCATTCCAAATTTCAAATGGTTCATAATTTCAAATTGGAACGACAATTAAAAAACCATTCCAAATGACTGTAAAATGCCATCCCAAATTATGAATCTGTAGTTTGAAACGGCAATTAAAAGTTGTTCCAAATTTTAGAATTGGTAATTTAGAACATAATTGAGATGGTATTAGATTTCAATAAATTTGTTGTAATGCAAGAATTACGTCCCAATTTGTGCCATGGACTGGGATGGTTTTTTGGAAGGGTATTACAACCCATTCCAAATTTAGAACAGCATTGAAAAAGCCGTTCTAATTTCAAAACGGCTTGGAATAGTCAATCAAAAGCGGTTTTAAACTTTGGAACGGTATTTACAATGTTGTTCCAACTTTGGAATAGGTTATAATACCGTTCTAAATTTGAAATAAACTTGAAATAGTTAAGTAATAAGTTCTAATTTGGAATGGATTTAGAGCGGAATTATAGCATAGCAACATTTGCGTTCCAAATTCATGGAAAAATTGTACTAGATGGATACAATATTTTGAAATGGTTGAAAAGTAGTGTATTTATCCTTATATATACCAACACTTGCCGAGGAAAACTTCGCAGACGAGGAAGCTTTTATTCCCTTTTTCATGTTTATTTTAACGAGTTATGTGATTTGAACAACCTAATGTCTTTTAAACTGAAAAAATAGAAAAAATTAAATCCTATACAAAATGTTCATATTTCTTAATCCTTTGTTATTATTATGTACTAATTTTGACTTTTAATTTTTTCGTTGTATTTCTTCAACAATATATTACCAATGTTGTCAATCTTTAAAAGAGGGTGTTAAATTTTATAGTCCTCAATATTTAATATGGATTGAAAGTTTTATAATATTATTATTCACATTCTCTTGACAAAGAGAATACCAAAAACTAGGGATTAAAAATAAATTCTATGCATGCCCATGATATATGAATAAATTTACAATCTTTTTTAAAATACAAAATCTAACGTAATTTATAAAATGAGAGAGAGAGAGAGAGAGAGAGAGTGAGAGAGAGAGTTTGTAAAATAAGATTACGAGATAAGATTAACAGAAAAATATGATTAAAAGAAAATATAATAAATTAAAATTGAAGGAAACCTAATAAAGGTCGTGGAATTCTAATAATGGTAGCCCTCTGAGTTGGGCCTATTGATGGGTAGGGTTTTACCATTCCCATACCTATACTTACAAATACTCATATATGTAATATTCACAAGTGCTCATACCTATTAAATTTATAAATATAATATCCACACCCACACCCATACCCTAACCTACTCAATTTAACATTAGACCCATTGTGTAATACCCAATCTTTGCTCATAAGTTTAGGATATAATTGAGAAATTTTGATCATATTTGAAATTTCAACTTTTTATAATTTTACTTTTAATTATAATTCCTATCAACATTGTAATCATGTGATAGTAATTATTTAATCACCAACTATCATCTAGATAAATTAGTCAACTTTATTTTTTTAGGTTCTTGTTTAACTTTAATTCTATAAACTTTCTTTCGATACAAAATATTTAAAACCTATAGTGTATGTGCGCGCGCGCGCATATGATTGGAGGCAAATGACTGGTTGGCAGGTTGCTGGACTGGAGGGACCGCTCTTATTGATAAACCCTCCAAATGGTGTAGTTTAGTAATCAGAAACCTTAATATAATAATATTTTAATAAATTGCTATTTTTTTATCAACTCTCCACATGGTCTATTGACTCTAATGCTCACTGGCTATTCGAAAGTCAAAAGTTTTTGTTTCTTTTGGTGCTATTCGAAAGTTAAAATTTTTTGTTTTTTTGGTTCGTTGGCTAATTAGAGCTACAACAAACTTTACTTGGAGATTATGTTCCTTAATCCATCGTATCCTGTGGAAACCAAGGTCAATGAAAAAAATGTTACAAAATTATCACACAGAATTATCAATCAATTTCCATCACATGCATGGAAAAACCTTACTTTAAAATCCGCAACCATTTTTGCATCCATGTGCATAAAGACACTCTATTTATTTAGGCATTAATCTCCAGGTTAACATCTTCTAAACACAATCCAGTAACATAATCAAGTTTCAGGTAGCTTTGTAGTATATTTTAGTAAATAAAATATAATTTTAGAAATATATTAAATTTAGCCAACTTTTTTATTTTTCAATCAAACATTAAATAAAAAATATTTTTAAAAATAAATTTTAAAAAATATAATTACATTTAAAACATAAAAATATAAGAAAAAAATTTTAAACATGTTTGCATATGATCACACAACGATTTGGTCAAAATATTCATGACTATTTTTCTAGATATTTAGTTTAGTAAAAAATTAATATTGCATCATTATAAATAGCCTTCTGTAAATATAGGGTATATATACCCATGGGTATTAATGGGTATTATTTTTTGTGTGCAAATCTTTTTCAATTGGTGGATTTTTTTTTACCAATTCACGTGTTTATAAGTATCAATTGAATTTTTAATATACAATTATATGAAAATTCATCATTTAAGGTTAATTTTGTTATTATAAGTAAATTCGTAGAATTTATATGTTCATTTCTATTTCCCAATTATGGAAATGACATTATGAATAATAATTCTATTCCTTTCTTATTACTTATAAATTCCAACTTATACAATTTTTAATTTATTCCTATATTTATTACATTCCTGTATTTATTCCACCTCAATCTTATTCCATTCATGCATACCAATTATATCCTTAAGGATATAGATTTTATGAATGATTAGAAACCAAAAAACATAAGAGGGTTAGACAAAGGTATATATATATATATATATATATATATATATAAAATTCTCCATAGGTATATTTTTATACTAATTAATTTTTTTGAAAAATCAATTCATTTGAATTGTACACATGTAACACAGGTTTGAAGTGTGATTTAGATAGTTTATTCTGATATGGTATTTTTGTGATAATTGTGAATACTTTCTTCTCCAGAGTACTTTAGAGTAATATCTTTAATTTTTTTTATCAATAGAAAAGACATATGAAAGATGCTGGTGATGCTAATATAGATGTAGCAAATTTACTAAAATTCACACATTTAGTTTTTTATAACTATATTCTTCCTAATTTTAATTGTTTATGTATATTTTTTATTTTAGCATTTCAAGTATTGATATCAAAAGTAGTGTGCAATTAATTAAATAAAAATTTCACATCAACATAAAAATCTAAACAAAATTTATTTTATTAAATAATCTTAAAATAAATTATATAAGTCAATACTAACATAAGTATGTGATAATATGTGAAATTATAGCTTATTTGTGCCCTTTGGGTGCTTAAATTATGCATACAAGTTAGTTAAAATAAAAAAAATATGTTATCATGCATTAATTGTATTAAACATCATAATTTTTATGTGAGAAATGTAGATATGGAGTTAATTATAAATTTTAGATATTTTCTACACTTAATGCAAGTTGTTGTCCGTAGGCCCATGTTGTTGCTACGACAGAAAGAGCCACAACCGGGAAAGGTGGCAGTGTAACTACTACACTTTTTGAAATTTTCGCAGTTGTTGGTTGCAGTTGTGGATGTGAAGATTGCGGAAGTGGGAAGGTGTGTCCTGGTAGTAGAACGGGAAAGCAAGGCACATTAAAATTTTTGTAGGCAAGAGATGCAACTGTAGTGTGAAGACTCACGACTGCAAGATAGGGTGGCACGAGTATGGAGTTTGAGAAGTAGAGTTAAGTAATCACTGCACTTGGGGTCGTAGATGCAAAAGGATATGGCACGACTATAGATCTTAGCGTCGTAACTATGAAACAAAAATTCGAATTGCGATCTTGCATGGATTTTTGAGAGCTTTTTCATCTTTTCTCACTTATACACAAACCATAGACCACATGGATATATATTCATGTTCTCCACGATCTAGGGGAGATTTAGGATTAATTTTACTTTCAAAACATTTAGAAACATAAGAACACAATATTAAAGGGTTAAAGGTAGAGGAATCCACACCAAAGCTTGAAGCACGTTCATCTCTCACACAATGCAAAATTTCTAGACTAAGTTTTTCCATACTTTTCTATTATTTTTTTGTTGTATTGGATGATGAACAATTTAGAATTAGGTTTGACTGCATATAATATGAGTTTGTAAAATTTTTCTAGTTTCTTGTGTTTGTGCTTGGTGAATGGTGTAGGTGTAAGTTCTGGTTAATTGTTTTTGTATGCTTTATTTGCAATTGTTGTTTTGAATAGTAATTAGGAGATCTAATAATTAATTTGTGGTTTTGTAAGACATAATAGAAATGAAACTTTCATGCTTGACATATAATTTGCAAATATTAATTTTGTGAGAATAAATGGAGTGAAATCACAAGATAGTGTGGGGCAATATTTTTGAATACTTGACTTGATTTAACCTAGGAAAATTCGTGAGAATCTGGAGTAAAAGCTCTAGGAGAGTTTAAGAGTATATCCCATAGAGTTTAGTATTAACAATCTATACCAGTGTAATTAAATTGATAATTAATGTAACTAGTATATATATAAAACCAACACAACTCAAGTGGTTAGATGATTTAGTTATTGGTTCTTCATCCTTTGATTTGTCACCATTTTCTGAGTGTGCATTTTTATTTACTTATTTTTATCTTCATTCCATTTGTGTGGCCTAACTAATAAAATTTTAGTTAAAACAATTGACACTTCACCCTTTCTCGCGGGATGATACTTGTACTCACCAGAAATCTGGTTTTAATATAAATTTAATTTTGATGTAGTAATGACCCACATCAAATTTTGGTGTTGTTGCTAGGGAGTGTGACAAGTGCTATTGAACACTTTGAGAGATTGCTAGATAAGACCACTTTAGTTTCTTTTATTTTTCAATTTTTCTCTCTTTGTATCTTTTCTCTTTGATTCTCTTTTGCTTTTCTAGATGCATTATTGTTTCATTGGTTGAATTGATGTTTTTTTGAGATAATTGTATGCGTAGAAGTAAGAATGTTAAATTAGATTTTAATCTGGAGATTGAACACACTCTTCACTGGTGTAGAGTTCTCTTTAGGTGTGAACAAGAAGAGATGGAAGAAAGCACTCTACCACCACCATAGCCACAAGAATTACCTCCATTGCCAAATTAAAGGGCTATAAGAGGCAACATTTAGCCAATGATGAATCTGAATATGACTGGCGTTGTGAGAATATAGGTGAACACCAATAACTTCAAGTTGAAACCCTTACTAATCAATATGGTGCAGTCAAATCAATTTGGTGGAGCCCTATATAAAGATGCCATTACACATCTTGCCATTTTCTAGAACTATGTGAGACTGTTAAATTTAATGGGATTTTGGATAATGCAATCAAATTAAGATTGTTTCCTTTTTCTCTTAGGAATCATGCAAGGCAATAACTGCAATCCTTACCACCTACATGCATTGTCGCCTGTCAAGACTTGGTGAATAAGTTCTTGACAAAAATATTTCCCACTAGCGAAAACAATACAACTCAGACTGGTGATCAGGACATTCAAACAATTAGCGTCTAAGACCTTGCCGAGGTGTGGGAGAGATTTAAAGAATTCCTCAGGAAGTGCCTGCAACATGGATATCCACTTTGAATATAGGTACAAACATTTTATAGTGGTATACCTGGTCAGTTACGTATTATTCTTGATGCGGCTATAGGGGGAGCTCTGACGAACAAACTACCAGAGGATGCATGGGACTTGATTGAAGAGATGGCATTCCATGCTTACTAGTAGCCATTTGAGAGGTCCACAACACTCAAGGTCGCTGGTGAGAATGAAGTAGGCACGATGATGAAACTTGCGACAAAAGTGGGGCTTTTGACCAAGAAAATAGATAGTCTCTTGGTAAGCAATGCATTCACTTCCTTACTTTCTATTTTCCAAAATTGTGATACATGTGTGGGGCCTTACCTTACACATGAGTGTATAAGTGAAGGGACAAGCAATGGGCTAAAGGAAGAAGTAAACTTTGTAGGTAATGTAGGACCACAAAGCAACAATCCTTATTCGACTAGTTACAACCTTGGTTGGAGAAATCATCCTAATTTCTCCTAGATGAACTCATAAAACCCGTCAAGCTTCCAAGCACCTTACCAACAACATCAAGGGAAGAAGCAATCTTGGGTAATTTTGCAAAATTTAAGAACGGCATGATAGGTAACTTAATAATAGATAACTTAGCTAAGACTATGCAAAATTACATGAATAGGTTTGACACTCTCTTATAGAATCAACAATCATCCATCCGAAACATAGAGGTGCAAGTAGGGTAATTAGTAAAGGAGAAGGCCAATAGACCTGCAAGTACACAGCCAAGCACAATTGAAACTAATTCAATTGAACATGTAAAAGTGTGCAGGTAGCGTAAAGTAAGGAAGGGCTGATCACTACTAATCAAAAGAAGGATGACAAAATGCAGCCTATAGCTAAGGAAGAGGAGAAGAAGTCAAGTCCACCACCAAACATACCAAAAATACCCTACCCTCAGAGGCTTATTCCAGCAAAAACAAAGGAACAAATAGGTAAATTTCTTATGGATTTTAAAACCTAGATGTAAATGCTCCTTTGATTGTAGAGGTTAAGAAAAACCTAAGTGTGGTCAAGTGCTTGCAAGATATGGTAAGTAGGAACATGAAATTAGGAGATTTGGAAGACAACCTAGATGACAAGAATGTGTAACCACCAAAACTAGATGATCCAAGGAGTTTTTCCTTCTCTTATACTATTGGAAGCACATTTTTTGATAATTCTTTTATGATTTAGGTACTAGTGTGAATGTAATGTCCTTTACTACTTTTCAGGCACTTGGGATGGACTTAGTGAAGCCCACATGGATGAGGATTAGGCTAGCAAACGGTACAAATCGTTGTAACATACCAAAATTAAATTTTTAATAACTAGTATTGGATAAGTACGAGTGTTGTATCCATAGATAGGGTGTGAGTTGTGTCTATTGCTATGCTAAGAACGAATTAGTTAAATTGTCTTTAGTGAGAGAGAGAGAATAAAAGCAACAAGAGAAAACTAAGAAAATATAGATTTCTTGAAGCAATCAAGCTAGTTGAAAATTAAAGAACATTCCATGGTGAGAAGGCCTAGGCCCTTGCAGTGTGGAAATTTAATGAATAACAAATATGTTTGCAATCAAATTCAATTGGCTTATTATGGTACGTTAATCTTTTAATCTTTGAGACATTCTCCTAAATTATGGCAAAGCTTCAACCTAACAAGCGTCTTCTCATGCCCCACTTAAGTTGTGAATATGAATATTAACACTTGTTCCATGTAAATTCCTTAGTTTCACTTCCATTATTCCCACAAAATTTACATTTACAATTGATGTCTAACCCGCGTGTTTCATTCCTATTACTCCTCATGTGGTCACAATTAAATCAAAGAGACACTAAGGACTTGAAAACATGAACTTACAATCGCATATAATAAAAACAACGAAAACAAATCATATATATATATTTATTAAAAATCCTCAACTAACACAGTGTCCTAGAGTAGAATTCTAGCAATTCATAAAAATAAAAAGCAAGTATAATACACAACTTCATAATCCTATTATTCAAGAAAACAAGAGAAAGATAAAAAAAATCTTAGCCCTAAGTCTTGAACAATTGCACTGGATTATGTCTTCAGCACTGCAAGAATTCTTCTCAATTGTCCTTAAATGATGTAGTCTCCTTAAAGTCCAAGTTCTAGGTTTTTCCTCAGTAGTTGCCTCCTATTTTTGTTCAAATTTCTTCTTTATATAGGGGAGAATTAGGTCAAGCAGGTGAGTCCACAAAAATGGAAAGAAAATCTAATTTCAAGAAAAAACGTATCTGCTCGCGTAGTATCCCATGATTGTGGCTTTTCTTCTTGCGATCACAACCTCCTTAACTATAGTCACAGCTCCAACCATGGTGTTTCCAGTGCACGCCGCGATCTTCACCCGCTACCGTGGACATCCTCCTCATGATCACGGCTCCCTCAACCATGGTGGCACCTCTAATCATGGAAAATCCAGTGCATGGTGCGGTCTTCAGTCGTAGCCGCGGACATCCGCCTCGTGATCATAGCCCTAGTCGCACCCATTCAAGGTTTCTGGCTGTTCTACCAGTATTCATACGTTTACGTGTGACTTCCTTGTTTTATGTCCGATTGACTTGAGTTTTGTACAATTGGAGAGCCAATTCATGTTTCATTTATTCTTCAAAGTTTTAGGTCAATTGAGTGTTCCACCTTATCACGACATCTTTCCAAAGTCATCGTTTAATCCTTGCAACCATGATAACCTTCACAAGCATCATAATATTTAATGTAATAACGTTAAGATACATGCATGACAACATTTAATATAGTTCATATGTGGCTTAAGCATTTTCTTCCATTCTAAGATTTGTTTAGCACAACGTCCATTTTACACAATTTAACATGATCATCTGCAATATGTATCACCAAACTTGCTAAATCTACCACTATAATTAACTATAATTTCAGGTAACATCACACCCCCACACTTGAGGGTTGCTAATCCCTAGTAACATTTCTTAACAAACATGGATATGGCTCAATTATTCATGGCTTAGATGCATACAGAAGGCTTGGGTGGCCACCCGTCTTAATTTCCAAAGAGTTTTAGTTACCTCGAGTCAAGTGATGGTTGTGCACTCATTTACAGCCTAACCCTCCTAAATCTTCTCATTTCCATACAGCACCTAGTAAATGTGTGAGTGCACCACTCCGGTCGTCTAATTTCCTAAGTGTCTCGATGTTGCTACCACCCATCAACGGTAAGTAATTTGCATGCCGCTCACCTCAAAGAATCCACCAACCCATCTTCCCATGGGTTTGAACATAAGGGAAGTAAGAAATTATGCACCATGTGAGATCAAGGGCAAATTGCATTGTTTTCCACTTCACCTTTCAGGCAAGTTTACTTCACCTTTTTTCTTTTGTCAATTTGTTGGGAACCTTTCTACGTAAGAATGCACAAGGGTCACTTGCGCATCCCTGATTGTTTAGCTCTCAACACAATTGAGCTACTTTGCACACTCATGATTGAGTAACCTTTTTGTGCGAGAATGATAGAGGCCTTTGCTCAATCCTGATCACTTACTCATTACAACCAGCGAAGTAGAAAATTGTATCTTTTTCTCGCCTGTTTTTTTTTCACAAGCCAACAATATTTTCCAATTCTTCATAGTTTGTTGTTTTTTTTTTCCCTTTTTTGTGTTCCCCACAATTCTTACTTGTAGTTCAATGGCTTATGAATTCCTTACGGTGAGATTAATGCCTACCAACCCTTACCCTTTTTAAAGTACTAGCACTTCTCAAGCTACCCAACTATCAGGGACGAGGTGGTGTGCAATAAAATTTGGGGTCACGTGTACACAAGGAAATCGTTGGAAAGGAAATCGTTGGAAAGGCCAGAACTACGAATGATGAAGCAACCATGATACAGAATAAATATTCTAAAAAAGATGTCTCTATGATGTGGCAACAAAACAATACCCTTGATCATTTGATAGCATCCTAAGCACCTTTTTTAGTTCAAGTTTGATATATTTCAAGTAATCATACACATAGCATTAATAACTGAGTAGTTGATATCTGATGAAAGCGTAGTGCATTCAGTGTTTAAATTTTACAGACCTTAGAAGCGAGAATAACAATCATACACAAATCCCTCCCTCACACTTGAACAAAACAATGTCCACTGTGTAATGAGTATCACGCGGAAGAGATAAACATATAATGAAAAGAACAAAACCACCTGATCTCGAGGGAAGGTAGGTAATTGCATCACTTTTGTGGGCTACCAGGATCATTGTCTTGCTCATTAGCCGCATAGTAGGTAGCGAATGACTCAAGCGAATGTGAAAGCATAAGACGATGCTAGTGGGGAAAGTGAGACAGTGCCGGGTGTCCCGTTGGTGATGGAAAGGGCACATTAGGTTACAATTGTTGAAAATATGTAGCAAGGTCGGCCTGGAAAGAGTGAATGGATTGTTGAAGGCCGTTTAGGTGTGCATCGACGTGCAAGGCCATCCCTTAAAAATTTTCACACAACTTAGCCTAAAACTCCTAGTCTACATAATCACGCTTATGGCATCGGGGGTGTTGCTGTAGTCCCTACTCGCAAATGTGAAACCCCTGCCAACATCAACCTTGGGGATGGTATTGCGCAACTCTGCACAGGCTAACTCCCTCATTTGGATGCCAGTGTTCAGGGGATGGATTGGACCCCATGACATTTTTGGTATCAAAGCGTACCCAATGCATTGGTGCCCAGAGGGGGACCCCTTACGATCGACTTGGAGCATGGGTCGGGCGTAAGTGTAATCCCATGCATAGTGACTCAGAGAAGGGGGGTCAGCGCATGCGTTGTGCTTGAGAGGGGCAAACGCCTTGGGGGATTACTACACATGCACGAGGTCGTGCGTGGGTTTTGAGTGGGGGAGAATGTGAAACCCTGCCAACATCAACCTTGGGGACGGTCTTGCGTGACTCTGCATGGGCTAACCCCTCCTTTGTATACTGGTGTTCAACTATCACGGGGCTCCTGTCGAGGATAGGGACAAAGGGGCACTGTGCGGTTAGTAGTCATTCTACAATCGACTAGGTCAGCCTGAATCCACACGTAAACTGATTGTGCACTATCTTATGGTACAATCCCGACAATTCCAATAGTATGTAAAGACAGTAATAACTATATACACGATTTGCGAGAGAGTTTCTTGCATTGATTAAAAGATCGATTTACAGTGGGCGACGGTTAGAGAGGGGGCAAGATATTACTGAAGCTATGAGTAGTCACTTTGCCCACCTCGTCACCAATAGAATTTAGGAGATGGTCATTTGCCATCCTACATAGTGGGTTTCCCGAGAGCTGTTGTGCGAAAACTATGCTAATGTCTCAGACCACAGGGATGACATGATCTACGTTCATAGGGTGCCAGTTTCATTTGAGCCATGGCACATAAACAGGATGTTTGGGTTGCACCTAGTAGCGTGGGTTGATCGACACCACTAGGGCCACATCTAGAGGAAACTCCACTAAGTTTACACTTGCCCAGTAGTAGAGCTCCGTGATGACAACAAGATGGGCCATGCCATCTTTTCACCTATTTGAAATTCTCATGATATTATCATAGATTAACTATCCCAAGTCCAAAGGTATACTTGTGCAAATAGCATATGGAATTAGAAACTGCTTGGTACTAATTATGGTTTGGTGCTGATTGGCTCAAATTTTTCTATAGGCGAACACCCACCATGGTCGCACTGTCTGGGGCAGGTTGTTGAAATGGAAGTTGTAATGCCAGCCATCCTCCTGTTGGATGCCCTCAGGGCACAGCACCTAGATGAATCCCTCATTCCATCTGGAATTGCCTAAACTCATGTTTGAAGACTAGTGCTCAACAAGAGACATTAGTCTTATAACGATATTAAGCATCCTTCAACATGAACCTAGGGATGTTGTACTGGTGAGGGTCAGTTGGTTGAGGTCGTGGTGTACATAAGGAGCTCGCTCCTCTTGGGGTGCAACTTTACTTCCTAGCACCTGCAACGAAAAATCATCACGAAAGTATACCAAAAAAAAATGGATGGCTCTGCATCAAAACTCCAACAATATGCAGAGACACAAGGGAAAGAAGGTATCAAAATATGACAACATTTGCTCAACCTAGCCATACAAATAATACCTAGCTTGCACAACACTCAACAAGAATGCAAGAAATAAATAGATAATCTATAGATAAAAGCATGCAATATATAGAAAATTTACTTGTTGAGTTGTTGGCAAGTGATTAAAAGAATAAATAAAATAATATCCAACTAGTTGAGTTTCAAAAATTTTACGAATCATTTAGTAGCAAATTGAGTGCCAAGTTTTCATAAAGACATTTAAACAAACACCTTGGATGCAACAAGTAGTATGCAAAGAATGACACACAAATAGGTGAAATCACCCTAAGAAATTTTGATTCAACCTCTCTTAAGCAAGCATGCAGAAATCATAACAAATCCTAACAAAATCTATAAGAAAATGGGAAGAAAACAACCTAACATCCTTGCCAAAAAATTGGGGGAACAGTTGACCGTGGTGTGTGTGTGTAGCAAAGAGTGGTCGGCAGCTGCAATGTGTGCGATCGCGATGCATTCCTATGGTGTGTCCAAGTGCGAGTTCATTTGTGTGGCAAGTTCCTGTGGTGCGAGTGTGAGTGTGCAATGCTTGTGTGGTTCTTATGTTCAGCTCAGTACATGTGTGTGCGGTGTGCGATGTGTGTGTTTTATTCAAAAAGGCCTGACCCCGATCGCCTCTCATGATCACGGTCGACACGATCATGGATAAAATAGCAGCTATTCCAGTGCATGCCATAGTTGGGTGTGACATCACGGCCTTCTATTCTATGACCGTGGGACTAAATGCCTCGATTACTATTAAGAGTGAGAAAAATAGTAGCATCTGCACTCTTACCCATGATTGCAGCATAATGATCCATGATCATGGTCTAGGAGTCTGCGATCATGGCTCTTCTAGCGTAATTCTTTTTTTTTTAATAAAGTATGAATCAGAAAATTAACCTAAAATAAGGCAATGAGGGATTAAAAGGTTCAAAAACAAAAAACAAGACTACAAAAACGGAAAGGATTGAAAATGAAAGAAAACAAGTAAAGCACGAGTTGCTTTCTGTGAAGCGCTATATTTTACATCAACAGTCGGACCATTGCTAGGTCAACATGATAGTTTAGCTAAGCTCCATGCATTTATGGCACGAATTTCCCCTCAAGATAGTGTTTAAGACGGTGTCCATTTACCTTAAAAAGTTCGGTCACCACTGCATAATTCAACTGCACTATGATCAAACAGATTAGCAATTTGAGAAGGGCCTGACTAGTGAGACTGCAACTTACCCGGGAATAATTTCAAGTGCAAATTGAACAAGAGCACTTTGTCTCCAACTTTGAAATCTTGGGCCAAAATGCAATGATCGTGCCACTCCTTCATGCGCTCCTCATACAGTTTAGTGTTTTCGTATGCATTGTGGTAGAATTCTTTTAATTTAGTTAACTACAGTAGCTAGTTTTCTCCAACTCTTTGTGGATCAAAATTTAAAAATTTTATAGTCTAATATGCCTTATGCTCTATTTCAAATAGGAGGTGACAGCCTTTACCAAGAGCTAGACGATATGAGGACATGCCAATTGGGGTTTTAAATGTAGTTCTATATGCCTATAGTGCATCATCTAGCTTCCTAGCCTAATCCTTCCTTCTGTGATTCATTGTGGTCTCTAAGATTTGTTTTAACTCTCTATTAGACACTTCTATTTGACCACTCGTTTGGGAGTCATAAGGGGTTGCAACATGATGGGACACGCCACATTTCTTTAGTAGAGACTCCATCCATCAGTTGCAGAAGTGTGAGCCTTTATTAGTGATGATTGTCCTAGGGATTCCAAACTTGGTGAAAATGTGTTTTTGTAGAATTTTAAGACAAATTTCAATTTGTCACTAGGAAGTGCAACTGCTTTACCCATTTAGACTACAGTCTACCACAATTAGTATATATTTATTACCATGTAAAGATGGGAAGGGCCCCATAAAATCAATACCCCATACATCAAACAACTCTACCTCCAGTTTATTTGTTAGTGGCATTTCGTTTCTTTTGGAGAGATTCCCCAGCCTCTGGCACCAGTCACACCTTTTTATGTATGCATAGGTGTCTTTATCAAGTGTTGGCTAGTAAAAGTTGTAATGAAGTACCTTGTATGCAGTGTGATTGGCACAAAAGTGTCCTCCATAGTTGAGCTTATGGCAATGTCACAAGATTTCCTCCATCTCTTCCTTTGGGATGTACCTGCGAATAACTTGATCAGTACATATTTTATACAGGTAAAGATCATCTTAGAAGTAATGTTGTACAATAGATAAAAATTTTCTTTTTAGTTTGTAAGACATATTAGGAGGTAAAACATCACAAGCCAGATAATTCACATAATCTACAAACTAAGGAGCTAAAGTAGTAAACAGGGTAAAGATGTGTTCATCTGGAAATTCTTCAGTGATGCCTTGCCTCTCTATGTTGCCCTTGTTGTCCAACCTGGAAAGGTGATCAACCACCACGTTGTCTAGTTCCTTTTTGTCTTTGATCTCTATGTCGAATTCCTGCAACAATAAAATCCACCGAATTAGCCTAGGTTTTGCATCTTTCTTTTCAAACAAGTATTTGATGGCAGCATGATTTATATAAACAATCGTTTTGGCTCCAATCAGATATGGTTGAAATTGCTAGGAGCTCATTCTCTGTTGTTACATAATTTAATTGAGCATCATTAAGAGTGCAACTCGCATAGTAGATCACATGCAGCCTCTGGTCCTTTCGCTAACCCAGAACCACCCCTATCAAATGATAAGGACCAGTTCGGAGGTGCGATGATGGGTGCACTCATTAATTCCTATTTTAACCTATTAAAGGCTGCTAGACATTAATCATCAAAAATAAAAGGTGCATCTTTAACTAAGAGGTTAGGCACGGGTTTTGAGATCTTGGAAAAAATCTTTTATAAACCGTTTATAGAACCTAGCATGCTCGAGCAAGCTTCGAATTCCTTTCACATTCAACGATGCAAGTAAGTTGACGATAATATCAATTTTTACTATGTCTACCTCGATGCCATTTTGTGAAATTTTATGCCCTAGAGAAATCCCTTCCTATACCATAAAATGACACTTTTCCCAATTCAAGACTAAGTTAGTGTCTTCGCATCTCTGCAAGGCTCAAGACAGATTATATAAACAATTACCAAAAGACTCAAGTATAATAGAGAAATTATCCATAAAAATCTCAATTATGTTCTCGATTAAGTCAGAAAAAATTGCCATCATGCATCTTTGAAATGTTGTTGGTGCATTGCATAACCCGAATGGCATCCTCCTATAGGCAAATGTCCCATAAGAGCAAGTGAAGGTGGTTTTCACTTGATCCTCTAGTGTAATTGGGATTTAGTTATAGTCTGAGTACCCATCCAAAAAGTAGTAGTATGGATAGCTGGCTAGGCTTTCTAGCATTAGATCTACAAAGGGTAATAGAAAGGAATCCTTGTGGGTGGCACTATTAAGTCATCTATAGTCGATGCATATGCACCAACCCGTTACGACCTTAGATGGAATTGCTTCATTTTAGTTATTTTTGACTACTGTCTTACCCCTTTTTTTGAGTATCACCTAGGTTGGACTCACCCATTCACTATCTGATATTGGGTAAATTAGACCTACGTCTAATAGTTTTATAACCTCTTTCTTAACGACCTCTTGTATGTGTGGGTTTAGCTAATGTTAAGATTGCCTTACAATTTTATAGGTATCATCAAGTAAAATTTTATGCATGCAATAAGAAGGGCTAATGCCTTTCAAATCCACTATGGTCCATTCTATGGCACTTATGTGATTTTTCAAAACTTTAAGCAATTTTTCTTCCTCTTCCAAGTTCAGATGTGTAGAAATTATCATGGGAAGCGTAGAGGACTTACCAAGAAAAGGATACCTTAAGTGGGCTGGCAATTGTTTTAGCTCAAGAGTTGGGGGTTCTTCCATCAATGTCTTTAATGGGTGTAATGATTTCACCATAGGTTGTCTTGTCGGTACCACCTTGTTCTCCTTGCTATCATCCTCTATTTTCATCATGTTATTTTAGCCCGAGTGAGAACTTTACAGTTTTTTCTACCAGCTAAATTGACATTCTGGTTGGTTTGACTTATCCTAGATCGAGTTTTTTGAAAAGAGTATGAGGCATTAGATTAATGCTGGTGCCCAAGTTGCATAAGGCCTTATTGAACTCCACAATGCCGACGTTGCTTGAAATAGTAAAAATTCCTGGGTCCTTTAATTTAGGGGGAAGTTTATTTTGAATGATGGCATTGCACTCCTCAGTCAGTAACATTATCTCTTTATCTTCCAGCTTGCTCTTTCTAGGGAGGATTTCCTTCAGAAACTTCACATAACTTGGTAGTTGTGCTAGGACTTCAGTAAACAGAATATTAATGTGAAGTTTCTTGAATATATCTAAGAATTTAAGAAAGCTTTTATCCTCTTGTGCAACCTTTCATCTTTGTGGGTACAAAAAGGGTGGTCTGTAGGACTTGACAGGTGATTCAGCCTTTTCTTGAACATCATCTCACCTTTTATCAGCTTATTCACTGGACCCTTCTTATACTTTACCTTTGTCTTGACTATCCAATTTACGGAGCAACTCTTGTAGCTTTTTCCCCCTCTGCAAGGTGACTGCCTTGCATTGCTCCCTTGGGTTGGCCTGTGTATTGCCGGGCAATGTTCCTTGTGATCGTGCTGCTACGTCTTTCACCAATTGCCCAATTTGCTACTCCAAATTGTGTAGTGATACTTGTTGATTCTGGAGTACTGAGTCAATTCTGTTCATGCAATCCTAAGTCGTTTTGGCCAAGTTTCTAATATCTTTTGGGTGGATTTGGCTAAGTTACACACTATGTCTTCCAGTGACTGTTTCTTCTCATGTGTTTGACATATAGGGTTTAGTGCTATTGGTCTTTGTAGGCCTAGGGGTTGGACACGCCTGCTTGGTTTCTTTATGAAAATTTTGGGTGGTTCCTCCATCCTGGGTTGTATATATTGGAGTACAGATTATTCTGTGTCCAATCCAACTGATTTCCTCCAGTACTGCCCACTTGGCACTTATAGGTTGGGTGTAGATAGGAGCACATGTTATAGACCTATATAGAAGAAATAGATAGATTAGTATTGGTGTTTAAACCCCTTAATTTTTCATGTAAGCAAATTGACTGTAGCAGTTCAAGTAGTATAAACATCTATATCATAAACATCTACCACTCGTTAGGTGGCAGATCTCTCGGAAGGCAATGGTAGGCATTCAACACCATCTCTTCAATGAGGTCCCAAGCTTCTTCTAGCCTTTTGTTCATTAGGGTGCTGCCAGCTATGGCATCTAATACAGTTCACAGGTTCCCACTGATACCACTGTAGAACATCTGAATTTGAAGTCAGATTAGGTATCCATGCTATGGGTACTTCCTCAGTAGTTTTTTAAATCTCTCCTAAGCTTCTGGAAGTGTTTTAGAGTCTGTTTGTTTGAAGTTACCCATTTTAAGACAGTTGTGTAGTTCTTGCATGCGGAAAAAATTTAGACAAGACTTTGTTAACCTGCCAAGTAGTAATACTTCCTGTGGGTAGGCCTTAGAGCCATTGTCTACGGCATTCTTATAGAGAGAAAGAGTAATCGAAGTCTGATCACGTCTTCAAACACTCCATTAAACTTCACCATATCACATAATTCCAAGAAGCTTGCTAGATACGTGTTTATGTCATCATGAGGGCCTCCCCCAAACTGATTTAATTGTGCTATGTTAATTAATGCAAGTTTTAGTTCAAAATTGATAGTGTTTACTAGTGGTTTGACTATCCCTATCATGTTTTGTGTCATCAGCAGTTGGACATACTCTTGGAGGGCCCTTTGATTTGGTGCTGGAAGGTTTGGTGGTATGTGATGATAGTCTTCCATGTTTAATCATTCTTGCAGTTGTGTTTTCACGGACTTACTGTGTTGGAGTGTTCGTTCGATCTCCAGATGAAAATCTACCAACTTTGCACGTTGACTTTGGTACATGTAATGATGGTGTTTCTTCCCCACCTACAGCATTAAAGATCAATTAACAAATAAAGCAATAAACTAAAAAAAATAGTTCAAAGAAATGGGTGGTCTAATCTAGTACGCCCTAAGAATATGCAATAGCACTTATTATCCTCTTCGGTAATGGCGCCAAACTTTGATGCAAGTCATTGTAACATACCAAAATTAAATTTTTAATAACAAGTACTAGTTAAGAATAAATGTTTTGCCCACATAGAGGGTATGAATTATGTCCATTACTATGACTGAGAGTGAGTTAAACCATCTTAAGCGAGAGAGAGAATAAAAGCAATGAGAGAAAACTAAGAAAAAATAGATTTCTTGAAGCAATCAAGCTAGTTGCAAATTAAACAAGATTCTATGGAGATAAAGCTTAGTCCCTTGTGTAGTGTGTAAATTTAATGAATAACAAATGCATTTGCAATCAAATTTCATTAGCTTATTATGGTGCGTTAATCTTTTAATCTTCGAGACATTCTCTCGAATTATCCCAAAGCTTGAACCCAGAAAGCATGATCCCACGTCCCACTTATGTTGAGAATATGAATATTAATATTTGTTCCACATAAATTTCACGGTTTCATTTCCATTATTTCCACGAAATTTACATTTGTAATTGATTTCTAACCTGTGAGTTTCACTCTGGTTATTCCCTACGTGCTCACAATTAAATCAAAGAGCCACCAAGCACTTGAAAACATTAACACACAATCGCAAATAATAAGAATAATGAAAACCAATCACATATACATATTTATTAAAAATCCTCAACTAACACAGAGTCCCAGAATAGAAATCTAGCAATCCATAAAAATAAAAGTAAGTATAATACTCAATTTCATAATCCTATTATTCAAGAAAACAAGAGAAAGGTAAGAAAATCTTAGTCCCAAGTCTTCAACACCACAAGAATTCTTCTCAATTGTCCTTGAATGATGTAGCCTCCTTAAAGTCCAAGTTTCCAGCTTTTTCCATAGCAGTTGGATTCTATTTTTGTCCAAATTTCTTCTTTATATAAAGGAGAACCAGGTCAAGCTGGCAAGCCCATGAAAATGGCAAGAAAATTTGATTTCTAGAAATAATATATCTGCTCTCACCATCCCCTGCGATTGCAACTCTTCTTCCCGTGATCACAGCCTACTCAACCATGGTAATTCTAGTGCATGCTGCGATCTTCACCCATGGTTGCAGACATCCTCCTCACAATCACAACTCCCTTAACCACAGTCGTGCCTTCAACCACAAAACATCCAGTGCATGGTGTGATCTTCAATTACGGTCGCGAACATCCACCTTGCTATCACGGCCCTGACTACGCCCGTTCAAGGTTTCCAATCATTTTGGTGGTGTTCATACTTTTAGGTGTAACTTTCTCACCTGATGTACGATTAACCTAATTTTTATACCGTTGGAGAGCCAATTCCTTTTTGCTTTATTCTTTAGAGTTTTAGGTCAATTGAATACAGTAGCTTCAAAAGTCGTTGCTTAATCCTTGTAATCATGATCACCTTCACAAGGATCATAATATTTAATGTAATTCATGCTAAGATACATGGATGACAACATTTAATGTAATTTATGTGCGACTTAAGCATTTTCTTTCATCCTAAGATTTGTTTGACACGACATCCATTTTACACAATTTAACATTATCATGTGCAATATGTATCTCCAAACTTGCTAAATATATCACCATAATTAATTATAATTTTAGGTACCATCAACAAATAAATCTATGATGAGGCCATTGGGATTGGTGGAAATGTGTTGATTAAGGTGGTTGATTTTGTTGTGCCAATGGATTTTGTTGTATTAGATGTGGATGTGAGAAAGAGCATAGATGCTATTAAGACAGCTAGGTGAGGTTAACCTTTTACTGATTTACAAGCTTAAAATAGAAGCCAGAAGTAAGGATAGCCACTTGAGGAAACTATATTGAAGGTTAGCGGGAGCATTTTTTAAATACTTTATAACATACTGATGTCTTGAGATGAGAGACCGGCTTTAGTGGATTTCCAAGTAGTGGCCTTCTCTGTACACATGGTTGTCAAATTTCCTACCTCGAAAGAGAGTCTATGGTGATCAAGGTGTGTCCTGATGGTGTTATATGGGATCTATTAAACATTTTGCACCTCGGAATATAGAGTTTAGTAAAAAGAAAGGAGAAAGCATTGAGCCTTTTGAAGAGCTCTTGAACATTGTTTTGAAGCTGGGGAAACCTGAAACTACCACTCGAATAGGGTCTTAATAGCCTAAACACAGGAGAGAAGATCTCATCTATTTCTTGAGAGGAAATGCTCACGTCTTTGCCTTTTCAATTGAAGCTGAACATAAACCTAGCACTAAAAGAGTGAAGATCACATTCAAGATTTGTGCGAGACTTTTTGCACTTCAGACTAGTATAATTTAATGTTGAATCCATCGAAGTGCATCTTTGGAATTAAAGGTAGGAAGTTTCTGAGTTTCCTGTTAACCCAGAGAGGCATCTTAGAGATGCCCCCTCTAGTTAATGTGTACCAAGTCCAAAAGTTGATAGGAAGGATAGCTACACTATCTTGCTTTATATCCATGGTGTTTGATAAAAGTATGCCCTTTTCTAATGTTTTAAAGAAAGTAAAGGAGTTTAAATGGGATGAAAAATGCCAACAGGCCTTTGAGGAGCTAAAAAATTATTCATCTAACTTGCCCTTGTTAAGTAAGCTAAGCATGGGAGAAATGGTATTTCTATATCAAGTCATGTTGGAAGTGGTGGTCAATTCTACCCTCATTTGGGAATTAGAGAAGGAATAGTTCCCAATATACTATTTTGACAAAGTACTGCTAGAGCCAGAGGTAAGATACTCTAAGGTTGAGAAATTAATACTATCTTTGGTAGTTACTTCCAAAATATTGTGTTCCTATTTCTTCTCTTACTCCATTTCAGTTTTAACTAATCTAGCTTTAAAAAAGAATCTTACAATGTGGCAAGTCCTCAAACAAGATACTAACATAAGCTATAGAGCTACAAGAATTTGATATTGTGTACCAACCAAGAATAGCCATAAAAGCCTAAGCATTAGCAAATTTCATAGTAGAAATGGCTGCTAATGTATAGTTTGAGCCATGGAAGATATATGTCGATGGATCTTTTGCATAAGAGTCTAGTGGGGTTGGGATTGTATTGGTAAGCCCAAAAGGAGATAATTTGGAACATGTACTCAAAGTTAAAGCACATGTATCAAATAATGAGGCTAGGTACCAGGCTCTTCTTTTAGGTTTGCGAATGGCTCACCACTTAATCCCATAGAAATTTTAGCCCACATTGATTCATCTTTTCTACCAAAAATTCTAAGGTGGATATGTAGTAAGGAATAAGTAGCTGGAAGTTACTTTAAGGCGATACCTGAGGAGATAATGAAGTTTGAGACATTTAAGTTGAGACAGATTGGAGGAAATGACAACATGAGAGTAGATGAGCAGGCCAAGGTAACCAGAGCCTTATGTTTATCTATTCCAAATCCAGTCACAATGTACGTAGTTTCGAAATTTATACTAGATGAACAAGTGTTGGTTATGGGGCAAGGTGATTGGAGAACTTAAATAATGGAATACCTCAGAGGCAAGCTAGATGATTAGAAGTTATGTAGCCGAGCATCACAATTCATGTTGATAGAAGATGTATTATATCATCGAGGGTCTTCTCAACAATTATGGAGGTACCTAGGACCCAAAGAAGTTGACTAGGTGATGAGAAAGGTTCATGAAGGGTCCTATCAAAGCTATCTTGGGGGCCGATTCCCTACTAAGAAAATTTTAAGGGTAGGATATTATTAGCCCACTTTCGAGGAAGATGTTATAAGATATGTAAAGAAATGTGATGCCTCTCAAAGGTATGCTAACACTTCCTATCTCCTAGTAGAAGCTATGCAGTTCCTCCTTATCCTTTCATAGCCCTTTGCATGGTGGGGGATAGATGTTGTGAGACCCTTTCCCCAAACTTTGAGACAATGTAAGTTTTTGGTAGTGGTTATGGATTACTTAAGTAAGTGAGTGAAAATTAAATCGTTGGTAAAGATCACAGAGGTGGTGATGATAAAGTTTATTTGGAAAAATGTGATATGTGACTTTAGGTTTCCCAAGGAGATAATTACAGATAGCAGAGTTAATTTCAAGGAAAGAAGATTAGAGACTGGTGTTAAGCTTGGTAATAAGATAGGTGTTCATGTCCACAGCCCATCCTTAAACGAATGGCTAAGTAGAAGTGACCAATAGAACCATTATTAGGGGTTTCAAAGTGAAGGTGGACAAACACAAAGGAGATTGGGTTGAAAAGTTTCCAAAAGAATTGTGGGCTTATAGAATGACTCCACATTCAACCACAAGGGAGAGTTCATTTAGCATGGTTTATGAAGTTAATGTTGTCATTCCCCTTATAGTGGGTTGGACGTCACCATGAGTACACTTCTACTCTATAGAGTCAAATGAGGAAATCATGCAAGAGCACCTTAATTTAATCTATGAATGAAGGGAGATGGCTTGATTGAGGAAACTGATGTTTTAGCAATGGATTAGTACAACTTTCAATAGAAAAGTTTCTCCCAGGAAGTTTAAAGTAGGGGACCAAGTACGTCGAAGAGTTGACTCACTTATAAGCATAGGGAAGTGGGACCTTACCAGGGATGGGCCATACATGATTACTAAAGAATTGCTAAGAGGGGCATATTAACTCAAGGACTCTGAAAGACATATGCAAGTTAGGCCATTTAATGCCAATTGTTAAAAGTTCCATATATAACCCTTTGTACATTATTCAAACAATATTCTAAATAAAAAAATGTCATTTCAGTTCCTTATCAAAATAATTATTCCATACAAAAGAACAGTAAGAATTCAAAAGCATCAAATGATGGGAGAAATAGGGGAGTAGTTCTATTGAGGTCTTCCTTTGTAGTCGGAGTAGCCTGATCTTTGCACATCTACTCTAGCATGTGATGCAAGCCTCCCATCTCTTCCGTTACACTTGGTTGGTTAGTTGAAGTGCCTCCAAAGGGAGTTGGTTTAGGAGCGGAAGTTGGACATGCCTAAGCCTGGTTGGTAGAATTAAATAGTTTTTTTTTGCCTGAAGTCGCTTTATCCCCTCCAACTAGGTTAATGGAGTTAAAGTCAGCCCCCTCCTTAAGGAATCCCAGCTTGGCAGCCTCATCCCAACAATAGTCAAAGTTGCCTATAAAGGCTATCACAGTTTTGTCAACCAAGACAACTTTGAACTTAGAGGATTGTTGGGCCTTAATTAGGTGATCCTCTGAAAACTCTTTTCCCTTGGCAGTAGGTGGGAAGTTGTGAAGGTCTTGGTGATGAGTTTCCTCAAGCATTTAGGGAAGCAAGCCATAAAGATCACTCAGCTCCTCTTTCATTAAATCCAACTCTTTGGTCAATTCTCAAACGTAATGCATGATGGCATCATTCTTTTCCTCTAGGGCTTGGACCTGCTATTTTGCTTTCCTCTTACCTTGAAGAATAGCTTCCTAATGTTCCTCGGCCATTCTGCCTAACTAAGGACATCATTCACTAGGATCAAAGTTTGTATAGAGATTGAAAAGTAGACAAGGGTTAATAATAAACGGGGGAATGCTATAAGAAAAAAATGTAATCATAAGTTAACCAAGTGACTAGAGATCTTATTGTGGATTTCATCACTGAAGAGTTTAGTTGGTTCCTCATGATCATAGGGCATGTTAGAGCCACAAAGGAATTGATGCGATAAGTAAAGCTCGTGGGTAATTGAGCTTGCCATCATAAAGAAGGAATTGGACATAGGAATGTATGGACTGGACGGTACTTGAAGCCAGGAATGTACTCTTAGATGGACACTTGAGGTTTTGAGAAAGGTGGAGGGGCTTCAGAAGAAGAAAATGATCCAGCTCTTGCAAGAGATACCCTAGCACCATATTAAGTCCTACTTTAACTAGAAGGAGCTGGTATGAGGCCTTCAGCAATAAAAGCCCGAGGGCCTGGGGCACTAAAGGACGACTTAGGGGGATTAGAGGTGTTACTTTTCTACCTAGCTAGAAGGACTACAACCTTGTTGCCAAGTAAGTGTGTCATTACTGACTTATCCACAGAATTTAGGAAAAATATGAGCCACATTAATTAAGATGAAGAAAATGAAAGAAAATTTATTATGTAAAATGCTTATACTCTATTTTAACTCTCCACTACTGGAAGAAAACCCATAGTAGAAGAGAACTCCTTTGTCAATTATAATAGCACTTTTTACAGTGTGTATTATTAAGTAAAGAAACAGTCCAGTCAATAGTGGAAGGGACGAGTTCTTTGTGGGTTTTGAATTCAACAAGGAGTTCATCCACCCAAGTGGTAGGGAATTTATATTGATCACCTAGGTAACGCAAAAAGAAATGCTCCTCTTTCCGACCTTTGTTGGAGAAGGGAAGTAAGTGGATAAAAGAAAATCTAGCCTTCATGGTAAAGTAAAATGTAGCTAAGTTGAGTGATTGAATTGAGAATGAATGGTAAAATATATAAGCCCGAAGCATAACCTTGAGCTTAGTATAAAGTTTGAAAAAGCTACAAAGAATACAAAAGGAATTAAGAGTAAATTGGGACACTTTTATATCACATCACTTGAAAATTGAACTAACGAAAGAATGGAGAGGGAAAGATAACCCAGAGTAAAGCCACTGGGTACGAACATGATGCAACCTTCTAGTAGGTGATGGGGTGGATCATGTTCATCGGCAATGATATGATCTTCATGGATAGAGAATTTCTCTCGATTCTCTTACACACTAATTTTTTACTTGTTTTTTGGGTTAAATAGAAAGGAAGTTAGACATCCCTATTGGATGAAGAGGCCATTTACTTAGAGAATAGAATGATTCTTCACTGTTTCCAATTGATAGGAGAGTGATTAGTCACTAGACAGTGTTGAGAGTAGGAGAATATTAGAAGAAAGAGTGAAGGAAATAAGGAGTAATTTGTGTATGTTTTATAACAAGGACCTATCACAACCTATGACATGTGTACAATTGTGATCCACCTTGGAATACTAGAATCTTCTTACGAAAATTTCAAGCAATTGAAGATGCGGAGAGTACTGAAGAGATAAAGAGGGACGTGAAGTTTAAGTGTCTTAGCCACCCGAGTGATCGAGTGACCAAGTGCAAAAACTATTGCAACATATTACCTAGTTGGGCATTGAATTTGAGAGCTCGGGCTACAAAAAATTTAAGTGTCTCAGCCACCTAAGTTACTAGTGTCTCAGACATTAGTGATTGGCTTTATTCATCAACTTGCCTCTGATATGTTGATAGCACTGCGAGCTGAAAACTATGTATTGGGGAAGAAGTAAAAGCACTTAAAGAATTAAATGCATGCTTAAAGATGAATGTTCAAAATTGAGGTTGGAATGTAAAAGGTTAGACAGGCATTATTGTGAAGCTAATTCAACTCTAAAAAAATCTAAATATGGGAAAAGCCATGTTAGAGGATGTGCTATCCATTGGGAAGATAGCATCAAATCTCATAGGAATTAGTTACATTGTGTAGGATTCATGTATCAATTTTAAATGAAAGGAAATCAAGTTTGTGAAGGAAACCAATCCCACAATTCCAACAAATATTCCCAATAAATAGGAAACTCAAAGTAGATCATACAAAAGTAAGAAAGCTAAAGGAAATTCATTTTGCAACTTTTGTAAAAAGGTAGGACACTAGATGGCCTTATGCTTTTCACTCTTAAAGTATATGATGTATGGTGGACAAGTTCAGAATCAAGTTGGCAACCATGTAGTCAACACTTGTAGGAACAACAAACTAGTAAAACAAGTTGAAATTAGGAAGTTAGAAATTAAAAGCTTTGCATCTTACATTTTGTAAAGAGCATCTTCTAAAGAAACATGGTATCTTGATACTGGTTGTTTTAAACATATGACAAGTGACAAAAAAAACCTATCTAATTGCAAAAGTATCTTTGGAGGACATGTTGCATTTGATGACAACCTAAAAAGTCAAGTAATTGGAAAAAATACCCTTAACATTGAAGGAATGCTAAGGTTGAGAAGTGCTTTACATGTTGATAGACTTAAAGAAAATCTATTAAGCATATGTCAACTTGTGTCAATATCTATTTGTGAAGTTCACTAAAGATCAATGTCAAGTATATAATAAAAATAATTGTTATGTACTTGTTCGTAAAGATTTAGGTGACAATTGCTACACTATGAGTAGTGCATTAACTTGTCGAAAGTCTGGCATTGAGAAGGGTAAGAAATGGCTTAAAAGACTTAAACACATCAACTATCATGATTTGTTGAAACTATCAATGACTAGGCTTGTTTGTGGGTTGCCAACTTTGATAGAGCTACATCAAATATGTGTGAATCATGTTAGCATGGAAAGTAATGGAGGAAGTCTCACAAAGTATCCCAAAAATTAAGCAAGTTAAGAATTTTGGAATTACTCCATGTGGACTTGATGAGACCTACAAAACTGATGCAAGGAACTAATACATTGCAAGTGATGCAACAAACAATATAGAGGTGTGAAGGTTGTCGCAGCCATCGGGAGTAAGAATGTTGTTTTAATAATATTGTATTTTGATTAAGTAAAATTAATTTAAAGTGGAATTTAATGGTAATTAATTAGATAATAAAGTAACTTTTTACCAAGTAGATGGAATGAGATGAGTATGTTAACAATCACAAGCAAAGGCGAATAGCAATCCTCATGCAACAATATGTAAGAACTTTCCTTATGATTTAATTAATAATCAATCTTTAATTACTTATTTAGGGGTTATTAATCCTTTAAGTTATTAGTACACTGTCCCAAGTTATACTAAGGCTTCAATTAAATTAATCCAATTACTTACAGAGTCAACCCAATAGCGAATAAAAGTAATGGATTAATAATTGATCTCTAGAGAGGGAAAGATCTTCATTCCCATTATAAGTCTATGATTCACTCTTGTAATCAATTATCCTAACTTATAGATTCATTCCTATCATAACAATAAGTTAAGAAGAACTAAAATAGAAGTAAAGAAGAAATATAATTTGATTACAATTTATTGTTAATATATGACTTTCACTTTATAAGTCCACTATTCACAATCATGAACAACTTGCCTAACTTGTGGATTTGTTTTCGTTATTACCACAATTTAGATAACAAAATAAAAATAAATCAAGAAAAAGAAGAAAGAGAAGAAGAATAAGGATAAGAGAATTGATCACAACTAAATAAGAAAAAATAATTAATTTAAAATGATGACATAATAGCTCTTACTTATTTCGCTCAATGACACACATACATTAGGAATTAAGAAAATAAAAGATAAATACTCATTGCTTGTTCCAGCCTTCTTCCATGAAGATTCCTTGCTTTTGAGCTATCCCTCATATGTCTTGTGAAAGCACCAAAGTCTCTCCCAAACCCTTTACTTATGCAAAATTAGTTTTAGAATGATAAAATATAAAGCCTATATGACTTTAACGCTAAGAATGATCGTTTTGGCTTGTAGAGTACTCTCTATTTACGGCTTTAAGCTTATTGGTTGTCAATTTCTTCCATTTTGTTCTAGTGGTTTGAGGGTTAAGTAACCAAAGAATGAACTGTCATCTCCTCTATTGCTTGAGAGAAGCAACCAGTGATCCCCATTCCCTATTGGTCACTTAGGGACACTTAGGCAACCATTCAATTTTGTGTTGTTGCCTCATCATCACTTAAACGAGCCGTAGGTGATCAACAACAAGTTTTGATGGAATCACCTCCTTTTCCTCATGGCCAACATGCTTAAGCAACCATGTTGAAGCTTAAACCTTGCTTAGGTGACCAAACAAACCTAAAGCTCAATTTGGCTTGGTTTGGTGCTTCTGAATGAGTTTTTCTCTTATCTTTTTCACTTATTTTTGTCATATGGTGGTTGTAACACAAAAAAAAAATTATTTTTTTCATTATATATGACTTATTTAGCTAAATAACATCACTTCAATCATAAGATTATGATCACAATTATACAATTTTTTAGGGTTATCATACCCCCACACTTTATTTATTTCTAGTTCTTGAGCAAAACAAAGAATAAAGTGATCATAAATGTACGGATTTATGTGTGTGTGTGCGTTTTCCAACCTACATCAACATAAAGGATTTCAAAAAAAATTATATTCTTCAATTATGCTATATTCTTGATTACTCATTGGTGAGTTGTTTAACTCCTTGTTTTATTCTAATTTTAGACATTCATAGGGAAACTTTTTATATTAATCTTGGAGCACTACTTTTTTTGAAGGGTTGTGTTCTTTTTCTAAGTCATCATATACTTTTTTACATGAAGATGAACAAGGGCCTCTTGCACATCCCTAGTTGCTAAACTTAATACAGACTTAGAATGCTTTAATACTCATAATTCTTGTACCTTTTTATTTGAAATTACAAAAGGATCTCTTATGCACCCCCGGTTACTCAACACTTGAATAAGTAGAGTAGACTTTTGCTTTAAAGCTCTTTTATTTTTTAACCTTTTTTTTCAAATTTTTTGTGCTCCATCATTGTTTTGGAGTTTCCAATAGTGTTTCATTACAATTTATTCAAGAGATCAAATAGTACACTAACAAGATTTATGCCTTGCATGTAACGTGGTATCTAAACATAAATAATTCCTGTACTCAACTTCACATCAAAGTACAAGGTGCATGACACTAGAAGAGGACTTGAACTAAGGAATGTAACACATAAATTGTATATTTATACTACTAGTTATTACTTTTTGAGAATTTATTCATAATTGATTATGATCCTAAATTCATTTTCTACTTAAACTTGTTCATTTGTCTCATTATTCTTTATTTCAATCAAAGGAAAAATAAAGAAAGTTTACCCACAAGCTTATTCAAAATGAAAAATTTAAATAGAAGAGAAAAAATTACTTAAGTTGCCTCCTAAGAAGCACTAAGTTTATTGTCTTCATCTAGACCTATTTTTAGATTGCTTCCAAAAATTCTTAATCTAGTTTACACAACTATTTTATTATTAAACTTAATAGCTTACTTTTTTATTTAGTTTCCCATTTTATTGCTATATTTATTAATTATTTATTCTAAATAACGATAACAAGTAATTTTAAATATTTGATAGATATGTATGTGGATATTCCATGTAGGATAAGCATCTAGGCTCACATCATAAATAAAAACATATCAAAGATTTTGATTTTTGTAATTTAATAAGAGAATTGCCCATAAAAATGTGAAAAGAGATGCTCCCTGTCTCTTATGGTGGCCTTAATTTTTTATAAAAGTTTAGTGCTTATTTGAACAAGGCACACCATTAATTTTTTATAAAAGTTTGGTGCTTATTTGAACAAGGCACACCAACTCATCATTCTCTATCTTCCATTCTTGATTAAGTACTTCCTTCAGAAATTTGGCATTATTTAGTTTTCGAGATAACACCTTTGCAAAAGAATCAATCATGATTAGTTCTTCAAAAATGACATTGAAATATAGGAGGTTTTCCTCTTCCATGTGGTTGGAGGGAATTTTGAATATGAAATCATAGGTAAGTTCTTTTCTTCCCTTTCATCATTTTCACATTTCAACAAGAATTCTCTTTTTAAGTTATTCAATTCTATATCCCATATTACTTAGGGTTTACATTGGGGTAAATTTGATTTTCATAAGATACCATATTAGCTAATTGCCCTACATGTAATTCTAAGTAAATGGAATAAGAGAAGAATGATAGCAATCACAAGCAAAGGTTAATAGCAATCCTTATACAACAATACATAAGAACTCTTATCATCATTTGATTTATTATCAAGCTTTAATTTCTTATTTAGGGGTTATTAATCCCTTTAAGTCTTTAGCATACTTTTTCAAGTTACACTGATGACTCAATTGAATTAATCCAATCATTTATGCAACTAACCCAATAAAGAATAAAAACAATGGATTAAAACTGATCCCTTGTGAATGTGTGATCTTCACTCCCATTATAAGTCTATGATTCAAAATTGTGATCCATTATCCTAACTTATGGATTCACTCCCATTATAACACTAAGTTAGGATGAAGGGAAAATAAAAATAAAGAAGGATAAGTTGATCACAATTTTATTACTAATATAGGGCCTTCACTTCTAATAGAAATCCACAATTTAGAATCATGAACAATTTGTCTAACTTGTGGATTTGCTTCTATTATAACCACGAGTTAACTAACAAAATATAAATAAAAGAAGAAAAAGGTGAAGGAGAAGAAGAATAAGAGAATTGATCACAACTAAATGAGAAATGACAATTAATTTAAAATGATAACATCATAGTTCTTTCGCTCAATGACATACATAAATCGAGAATTAGGAAAACAAAGGATAAATACTTATCACTTCTTTAGGCATTGTTCCTGAGCCACCCCTTACATCTAGTGAAAGCATCAAACTTACTCATAAACCCTCTACTTACAGAAAATTAGTTTTAGAATGATAAAACATAATGCCTATATGAATTCAAATCTATGAATGATGGTTTTAACTTGTAGAACACCCCCTATTTAAAGGTTTGAGCTTCCACCATCTAGAGGCCTTGATTGGTTGTCAATTTCTTCCATTTTGCTCTATTGGTTTGAAGGTTGGGTGGCCAAAAAATGACCTGTTGCCCCCTTTGTCTCTTGATCAAAGCAACTAGTGATCCCTGTACCCTCTTGGCTGATTAGGCGATGCTTAGGCAACCGTTCAATTTTGTCTATTGTCTCCTTGTCGGTTAGGCTAGCCGTAGGCAACTAGCAACAACTTTTGACTAGTTCTAACCTAATTTTCCTCTAAGCAATGCCCTCAAGCAACCATTTTGAAGCTTAAGCAACCAAACAAACCTTAAGATCAATTTTGGTTTAGTGCTTCTGGATGGATTGTTCTCCCATATTTTTCACTTATTTTTGTCACATAGTGGCTACAATACAAGAAAGAGTTATTTATTTCATTATATCTAACTTATATTGCTAAATAACATCACTTTCAATGAAAGATTATGATCACAATTAGGAAATTTGTTATGTTATCATAAAGTCACAAACTTTGGAGGAAAAAGGTGTATATTTGCATGTGTTGATGACTATGCAAGACTTACTTGGTTAGAGTTTCTAAAGGACTAGTTCAACACCTTTCAAGAGATAAATATGCAAGATTTACTTGGTTTGATTTTTCAAAGGAATAGTTAAATGCCTTTTCACTCAACTAGAAGCTAAAAAAGGGAAACTTTTTGGCAGAATTGTGAGAATTTGAACAGACTAAGGTAAGGAATTTGGGAACAAACCGTTTGATGATTATTATTCCAAACAAGATGTGCAACATGAATATTTAGATGCCACAACAAAATGGAGTGGTCAAGCGAAACAATTGAACACTTAAAGGATAACAAAATTCATGCTTAGTGCAAAGAAGTTCAACATAAAATGGTGAGTTGAAGTTGTCATGTCTTAAGGATTAGTTCTAAATGATGGTGATGCAAGAAAAGCTTAATCAATTCCAAAAAAAAAATGATGTCTGGATGTTAGTTGAAAGACCACAAGATGTAAACATCATTGGAAATAAGTGGATTTTTAAAAATAAAATGAATGAGAATGGAGCAACTACAAGAAATAAGGCACGATTGGCAACACAAAGTTACAGTCAACTCAAAGGAATCAATTTTGAAGAAATATTTGCACTAGTAGCACATCTTGAGGCCACACGGCTGCTATTGGCTATGGCTTGTTACCTAAACTTCAAAAAATATCAAATGGACATCAAAATCATGTTTTTAAATAGATTTTTGAACAAAGAAGTTTATGTAGAATAGTCAAGGGACTATACTAATCCATATTATCCAAATCATGTGTATAAATTAAAAAATGCCTTATATGGTTTGAAGTAAGCACCTTAAGCTTGGTACGAAAGTTAGCAATATTTCTTGTGAAGGTGAGCTAGACTCGAGGGGTATCTGACAAAATACTATATGTAAGTCACCACAATAGTAGCATTCTTGTTACAGAGGGATATGTGGATAACATATTATCCAGATCAACCTCCTAACACATGTTGAAAAATTCATATCAAGCATGTAAATTAAATTCAAGATGTGTATGGTAGGAGAGTTGAAGTATTGTCTTAAACTTCAAGTGTTGAAATGGACTTCGTTGAATTTTAATTCTATGTATCCAAATAGACGTGGTAGACTTTGATGAAATAGCCCATGTATTAATCTTTTATAAGCTTGAAAATTGCATGAGGAACGACACTACAACCCTCTTCACACTCACTTAAATATTTTATAACATAAAAGCTGGGCACTACAAACTTGTTGCTAATAACAAAGGCGACCTTGGTTTACAACACTATTGTATAAGCTTAGAATAAATAAACAAGTAATCTTGGGCACCTTATCTTCTAGGTAACAACCAACTATGTTGAATCAAATATGACTTGTTATGTTTCTTACCCATGCTTGACTTCTAAGTCGCTGTAAAGAAAGAAAGTCAAATTACCCCTCAAAGAGAAACAACCTGTGTATGTAGTAGATGTTCTACATTATAGAAAGAAGATTGAAATGTTGGGCAAAGTTGTTGACTTGAAACTTAAAGCTGATGTGGAACTATTGTCCACTCAAAGGTATCTAGAGGTTGAATTCAAGAAGTCAAAAATAATCTTGCTAATGTTGAAAGGAATTTGAATGAGCAAACTACATCATTATAAGCACAAAACAAAAATGTTAAGTTGCAAGTTGCCAACCTTAAGGCAGCTCTTAGAGCACTTGATGATGTTTCACCATTAAGATCAGATGCACCTTTCTCAATGGCTTTGGAGGAAGTTGAACGATTAAGGAGTTGAGATAGCTGAACAACCTTACCATGTTTCCTTGATCTTTGGCAAATTGTTAGCCCAAACGTGGAGATAAAGAAATTGGTTACAAAGGGTGAGGAGAGGTAAAGGTAAAATGCTTGAATGAAATTCTATATCCGCATGATTAATGTTGATTACTTATTGGTATGGTGCTTATTGTCCTATTTATAGAAGTTTGATGATGATGTTTAATGATTTACTGCTAATGAACTAGTTAGGTTGCTGCTTATTTTTCCAAACTACTACTAACAATGCTCTGTTGTGTGTTTTGAGAACTTTCTTTGTCTCTTACTCTAGTAATCAGTTGGAATGTAACAAATAGAACACTTGAATGATTGTACCAGATGCTTAGATGACGAACAGAACTAATTGATAAATAAATGCAATTTTTTTTATGTGTTTTGATGACCAATTGTTTGAAAACAAGTTAGGAAAATGTGCGTTGTGCCAAAGGGGGAGTTGCTAATTTGTGAGCTTAATTGTTAACACATTTTTCACAAAAATAGGTTGATTATATATCCCTAACTTGTTTAAGTCTTTGTGACTAAAGTATTTGGATGAAACACATAACCAATATCTAAAGAAGTTTTGGATTGCTTGTAGATATCCATTGGAAGCAACCTTAAAGCTAGAAGTTTGTGTAGACATAGATTGAGAAGGGTCCAACCTGAAATTATTGAAGGGTTATTGACATGTTTACAACAATCGAGAAATATTCACCTAAACATTAGGCTACTGATTATCATTTGAGCTAAGGTGTGCTTTATCTGGACTTTCATACTCGACATCATAAATAGGAGGTTAAAGATGAGATGATGGTATCAAGCAAAAATGAAGGAAAAAAAAGAGTGGCTAAAAGGAGTCAAGTTATAACTTGAGGATGTGAGTCTTTTAGCCCAGGTGCTAGGGTTTTATTCTTATTATTCAAGTGAGTTTGTAAAGAGTGTGTGAGACATAAAATTTTGAAATTCACTATGATGGAATATTGCCCCTAGAATGGTCTATGTTAACATAGTAGAATCTGGTGTCGTTAACATATTAGGAACCCTAAGATAGGGATAGTGAATTAGGTGATAGATTTTATAATTAACTCTTTATCTTTGGTGCTTTGCAAAATCATTTTCATTAGGCAAAACCCCATAGATATAGGAGATATTGCTCCAAACTATGTTACCTATTCTGTGTCTCACTTTATTTACTTTACTATTCTATTTGCAGTTGTGGGTGTGTGTTCCCCACATTCATTACAACACTTGTGAGAGTGTTGCCAACTTTAATCCAACTATCAATAATTTATGTTTCAATTTTCTAGTATGATTTTGTAAAAAATGTGTAAAGGTTAGAGAGAGAAAGAAAGAAAATTTTAAAAGTGTAATGAATTTGTTATGTATTAGGAGATGAAAAAATTGAAAATATTTTCACTGCCAACCAATGTTTTCAAAACTAGCCTAAACTAGTTGATTTGACTAAATATATTGGGAACCGACTAAGTATTTGAACTAAGGAAACTAGTGGGAATTAGCTAAAATAGATCAAATTGATTTTATCCTGGCCTTCCTCCATTCTCACGCTATTTTCTCCCCTTTTCTTTATTTAAATTTAAAACTCAAAAATCCAAAAAATATCTTTCCGTCAATAAAGTACGAGATCCAAGTGTCTACATTCAAATCATCCCTGGGCAATCTCTTCATTCATTTTACCATTTTTAGATTTCTTAAATTTAAAAGGCTGATTTTACTTATTCATAAATGAGGAGGAATGCAATAGATGAGGGTTAGCAAGGGAAGAGTGATGGGTAAGTTAACATGACATGAGCATTTGATTAAAAAAAGGTTGAGTGCCACAATAAGGACAATGTGGACTTTAACGTGTTTGATTTCTCTTTAAATTGATTAAAAAAAATAGTTGGAATAGATAAAGTAACTATAACAGGCACGCTATGAACTTAAATGAGTTTGGTTAAAATCATCGTGGTTAAGATTTCTACATTTTTATGTTTTTTCTTTTTTAAATGTACAAGGTGGCAAACTTGAAGTTTTGGTATAAAGTTTTCCTATTTCTTCTCACATAGACACTAATGGATCTTTTTATCATCTTTCCACCAACTTTATTTTGAACATGTTAATTACACCTCCTCTTTGTTCAATTATGTCACATTCCAAATAATTGTAATGACTTAGCATGTTAAATTTCGTTAACTGGTTTATCCTATATGAAGGTCCTACATTGCATTCTTTTTCATAATTTACGATATTGAAGAGTATATTATTTGTCGTTGTTGCTCCGTATATAATGGATGACATACTTGCACACTAGTTTTGAGTTTGTAAGAAACATACCTTTCTGTTGTCAGTGTAGTGGATGAAAGATTTTGAGGTCTTTCATGCAGCATTAGATGTAGATCACTCTTACATGTCAACTTTGATTAGTGGCCTCTCTCTTGCATTAGAGGAATTCTATAAAAAGCTTAGATCAGTTAGAGTGTCTATAGTCACTAGTTCTAGGATGGATGCCTTCTTTATGGCCATTGAAGCCAATGTAGAGGAGTACATGGGAACTTATAAGGGTGTGCTTATTCTTACTAAACTAATGTAGGCATCAAATTGCATCAATAAACAACATTGCTTAATTTCCTCCATGCCTCATTGAAAGGACTGATCTTGACAAGAGACGAGCAAAGAAGTGTTGGTCTAAACATTATTTTATATATGACTACAATATGAGACCCATATAGAAAAAGAAAAAAAATAAAAGAGAAATTTGTAAATACTATTTGGAAGATTAGGATTTGAAGTAAAATTTTGTTAAAATTCTACATATATTATTGTAAATAAAATGAATTGCTCAAAATTACTATGGAAGAATTTGACCATCATATAAGCTCAAATGGCATTATTATAATTGCAGCCCTTCATTTTTAGTAGCATTTCTGCTCAGTTCCTCCTATTTAGCCTTAGCCCTTGTCATTTATAATTTGATATGTCTTCGTTTCATTTGAAAAAACATATCAAGAAAGGGTGGTTAGAGTAGGTTAAATTGAGTTGTTAAAGTTAGTTGATTTTAGTTAATTGTAGTTAGGATTCCTTTTGCTTAGTCAAAGATAGAATCTTTGAGTTAAGTTTTCACGTGTTGAATTGATCTTGTAACTAACCACTGTTGCTAACGGTTACTAGGACTCTTGTATAAATACTTCCATAGGGTCTTAATGGAAGGATAAATGAAACTCTTCAACCTCATAGAAGTACAACAATTTAGCCTTATAGAAATACAACAATTCCTTCATTTCACGTTCTTGTTCTTGAACTCAATGGTATTGTTACATTGAAGCATTCGTTGAATCTCAACTCTTTAGCTATGTTCTATTTCAGAAACTGATATGGTACTAGAGCTATCACTCACCAATGTCTCTTGAATTCACCAAATGGTAGCAAGTTCATTTGTTGTTGCTAAGCACCCCAATGCAATGGACAAATACCTCAATTACATAGACCCCACAAATCCATATAGGATTGATAATGGGGATAACCCTAATTTGTTTCTTACAAAGAGAGCTAGTGTAAACAATCTGTTCCAGGTGATGTAGTTCGTTCCATTCAAGGTTGGAGTCACCACAACTGAAGAGGAATTATTAGATGGATGAACAAAGTAAGAAGAGTTACTCTCATCAGTTGTTGTTCCATGATTTGCATTTAGCTGACCAGCAGAGTTTCTCGATGAAGATGCCATGATCTCGATCTATGGCTTTGATACCATGTCAAGTTGAGGGTGAGGATCAATCATATGTATCAAGAATTCAAGCTTTATTGACTGCTATCACAGAACCACAAAAACAAGTGATCTGTAGAAAAGTCTACAGGAAATTTCCAAACTACCTTCTATTTTTTTTTTTAATCAACCTTATCAGTCTCTTCTACACTGTTTTATGTTCAATTTATATAGCAAAAGGAAGGTAACTGTTTTAGCTAATAACAATTGCCATTAACTAATTCTCCTTCCAATGGAACAGTAGCCTCCATCACACTCTTCTTGTGTATTTCCTTTCAGTCCTAATCCAGCTGTCATTTGTGTTGCTCCTTGCAATGCCTCTCTATATCCTTGCTGGCACCTTTATCTATTAACAGAATCATTAAACTTTACAATTTTTCAAGAAAAATAGTGGCTTTGATATCATAGTTGGATTTCCATAGGATATACCCATAAACATCTGAACTTTTAATCATAAACATATCACACACAAACAATGGAAGATAAAGAAACAAATGCCACCCATTTTTGTCGAAAAACATGCAAGATATCATAAATACAATTCAAGGTGTGAATTTGGTACCTTTTGAATGTTTTCAAATGGTTTGAATGTGATCTTTAGAGTCGTGACCCTCAAACATCAACCTCTGGCTTGTCTACACAATTAGGATGATCACGAGCTCTTTCTTCACTCCATAAAATCCCTTTTGTGAAGCTCTAATGCAAACACTATAGGTATGAAAGAACTTTGATAAGAAACAACACAAGAGAGGGAGGCTAGTGGTTGTTCTTTCTTGCTTAAAGAGGCTGCATAAATTTTCTAAGGTTGAGGTGTGTTTTGAACTCTTCAAGCACTCTTTTAAATATTTATGACACAAAGGTTGGGCATATGGGCTCTTCCACACGGATCCTTAATAAAAACTAGCCCATGGACTTCTATTTATTAATCTCATTAATAAATCAGCCTACACACCCTTTAATGATTAATCTTCATTAATATTTAAAGCCCAATTGTGTCCAATGAATTTAATTTAATTAATCTCAATAATTAAATCAAATTTTTATTATGCTTTTTATTAGTGATCTTATCATTAATAAATACCAAGACAATTTATTTAGTTTAATCCAATGGCAACTAAATAAACTAGTCTACAAATCTTCTCAATCCTTGTATGTAATCCATCAATTTAACACTCAAAATATATACTAACCTTATGTGTGTGACTCTCTAGGTTCATTCTTAATTAGCAACAAGTACAACTTAAAGGATATAGGAAACATATAATCTCCGGCCTATAATGTGGCCTAATTAAAATGAAGTGAATTGGATCACAATGAACCTTTCTGATTGTGACACCATACCATATAAATTTTTTATCTTACTTTTTCCCAACCGAGCGAGAGTTACAAATTTAATCAAACTCACAAATTTGGTCATATGACTAGTCGACATTTTTCCATAAGAAAAATATTTCTATCAAAAACTCTTTTCTGATCACACACTATCTTAACCAAAAGCTTCTGTCTCATAGAACACCAGTTACATAGGATAAATACCTTACTCACTTGCAAAGAAACAAATTCCTTATTTACCGCATAAATACCACTATACACGTCTAGCATGTTGGCTCATGACACTGTCCCATACCAAATAAATATTGGTCTTTAATTTCCTAATGACTCATTGACTGTCAAGTGCATAAAACAACTGTGTTGTCTTGTTTCTAAATGTTGGATTTCAATATAGGATGCCGAAATTTTTTAAATTTTAATCACAAAATAATCAAAGAGCACACCAAAATAAATAAAAACCCAACTTGGTTAGCTTTCATCACATAAAATGCATAAACATAAATTTTAGGATTGTTGCATGGATGATTACCTAGAATTAAATCTTATAGTTTTTTTTTCTATGATTCATAAGCCATAATAAATCTCATCCTCTAGTTTGTTCACACAAACAAGTTGTTAGCTATGACTCTCAAACAAAATTCCATAAACTCCTTTGTAAAATCCCAAAAATCTTCTACTTGGAGAATTTTTGGAGAGAAAATTGAGAGAGGCTAGTAACTAATTTGTTATCACATACAATTGGTGAATATTGAATGGTGCTAGTGTGAATAGTACCATTGGGTACTATTGACATATGTTTTTCTTTTGGAACTCTTCCAATGAATCATTCATTCTCATGGCATAATTCTGTTTATACACTAAGATACCTATGGATTGTGGAATCAACTCCATGGGCTTTCACATAGATCTTAAAATTATCCAAGCTCATCCACCTTTAATTATTAATCTAATTAATAATTAAAGTCCATTTGAATTATTTCCTTCAATTTAATTAATCCCATTAATTAATTTAAAGCCCTATTATGTTTCTAATCAATAATCTTCATTATTTACAAACATATTAGGTATAGAATAATTCTTTTGTACCTTGTCTCTATAATTTAATCAACCCCAGTAATTAAATTAAAAGCATATCATATTTCTACTTAATGATGTCATCACCACCAAATATAATGAATAGTAAATCATTCTAATTTGGTCTAATTTAATTGCAACCGAATTATCCACCCTGAGACTTTTCAAACCTCATCCACAAGACTTCTCTAACCTAAGATCACTACTTTGCAAATGCCTGAAGCCATCATCTTGTTTTTATGTGTGTAACTCTCTAGATTCATTCTTGACTAGTAATGAGCATAGCTCAAAGGATATGGTTAATACTAAGCCTGTAACCTATATCGAAGCCCATCTAAGGTGAAGTAAATAACCCCCTGATCATGAATACCATACAGTATAGACTGAGCCAGAGTCATGAAGTTAGTCAAACTTACAAGCTCAGTTATATGACCAATTAACATTTTCTCATGAGACTAATGTTTCTATTAGAAATTTCATTTCGATCATGCACTACCTTAGCCAAAAATTTTCAAATGGATTTGTTTATATCTACAAGTGAAAAGGTCTCTCCATGGCCTATATCCTCCTTTTGACTATAGCCTTTTACCATAAGTCTAGCTTTATAAGTATCTATCTCACCAGTTGAACCAATCTTCCTTTTGTAGACCTACTTGCTTCTAGTAGAAACTATTCTCTCGAGTGGATCCACTAAGGTCTAAACTTAGTTCAAATACATTAAATCCATCTGAAATAGCATAGCTTCTGACCACTTCGTAGAGTCTTTATTTGCTATTGCTTAATTATATGTAGAAGGATCATCTCCATAATCATTATCTCCTACAATGAACAACTCGTATCCATTCTCTAGAACATAAGCATATCTCTCCAGTGCATAAGAGACTCTACTTGATCATCACAGTGGTTGCACCATAGAAGGTGTTTCTTGAATAAGTAACTTCCTTATGGGTTTCTTGCTTTATTGCTCTTACTCAACTTCCTTGAGCACAACAGTTCTATTAGCACCACCTTCCTAGATGAACTTTTTCTCCAAGAAGCATGCTTTGGTCATCAAAAGGTAGAACTCGTATCCTATAGAATGCTTAGGATACCTTACAAAGTGACCCAACGCGACTTTTACCTCTAACTTATCCATCTTACTCTTCTTATGGTAAGCTAGACATTCTCAAATCCTGATATACTTCTGGTTCAACTTCCTCCCACTCCACATCTCATGTACGGTCAAAGGAATGTACGTAAAGGGAATCCTATTCAGGACATGGGCATCGGAGGCTGTGTACCTAGAAAGAAATGAGTAAGTCGGTAAAGCTCAACATAGATCAAACCATGTCCAACAAAGTCTGATTCTTATACTCAGCTACACCACTCAACTACGAAATTGCCAAAGGCGTGAGTTGTAAACCATTACCATTTCTTTTAGGAGTTTCACGAGCTCAACTCTCATGTATTCACCACTATAATCCCATTGTAGTGCCTTCACATACTAGCCAGTTTGTTTCTATACTTTAACCTTAAATTCTTTGAACTTTTCAGAGGATTCATATTTGTACTTCATTAAGCACACATACCTATACCTAGAGAACTCATTGGCAAAGGTAATGAATTACTGAAATCCTTCCTTTTCCATTTCATTAAATGGCCCACAAACATTAGTGTAGACTAACTCTAACACTGATGTGGCTCTCTCAATGTGCCTATCAAATGGATTCTTAGTTATCTTGCCTAAGATACAAGGTTCACAAGTTAAATGGGGCTCCTCTCCTAATAGGCCTACATACCTATCTTTCTTCAAATTGCTAATCCTAACCTTTGTAGGATGGGCTAATCTAACATGCCACAATTACTTAGGATTCAAATCATCCCACCACGTTTGTTTGATATGGAATTCATCATAAGCTTATCATCTAAATTCAAGTTGTACAAGCCATTCCCAAGGAGGCAGTGCCAACTAATTTATTACAATAATAAATTTGGCATTTATTGTCTCTAAAAGAGCATTAATAACCATCTTTTACAAGTATTGGTATACTGACAATATTCTTAAGCCCATTTAGTAACAAGAAACAATTTCTTAAGCCTAAAATATGACTAGATGATAATTTAATTAAAGCAATACCAATTGTAGTAGCTGCAACACCTACCCCACTAATAACTCTAATCACTACTTCTCACTTCTAAAGTGACCTACTCTTAGCCAAGTCCTAACTAGATGTGTAAATGTGGGAAGAAGCACTCAAATCCAATATCCAAGGTATGGAAAACACACCAATGGAACAAGATGTTTCATAAATATAAAGTTTATTGCCTTGTTTGCCATCTTTCAAGTTGTCGAGGCTCCTAGCGCAATTCCTCTCCCAATGCTCCCCCTTTTTGGATTGGAAACTCTCTTTTTTACCGACATAAGCATCAGCTGTCATGCCCTTCCCACTAGCATTAGGAATACTAGGTTTTCTTCTTTTGGTCTTATCTTCCTTAGTCTCACTAATTTAGGGACTCGACACCTTAAAGACAACCTCCTTCCTAATACTTGGGATGACAACTTCAAGACCAAACCAATTTCTTAATGGATGAGAACTCTTCTCAAACCTTGAACCCAATCGGCTATCTTAGTGTCAATAAACATGAAAGTCTCAATAACTATAATTATGAGAGTGAATATCATCATTCAAGAATAACATTACTATAAAAAATAAGCAAGAATATTAGTTTGGTTGTTAATGTTGTTATTGAATGATTAGACTTCAAATCATATAGCCTCCCACTAGATTTTTTGAATCCCACACTTCCTTTGGTAGGAAATGAAAAAATCTCCTAGTAGATGATTGGGGTCTTCATTAGGCATAGCATATCTCACACACATAGTTCTTAGCATGATAGGCCCAATGAGTGGCAACTCTTACCAGTGCTTCCCATGTGTGGTCCAATCTTACACTTTGGTCAATGCCCTAACAAAACCTCATATATATAGTTTTAGGCATTGCAGGTCTATTTAAGTCTCATCCACCAACAGACAACTTGTTGGATATGTGACACCACCAGTGGCCATCAAGCTCATAAGATGAAGTTTCCTTTAAATGTTGCATCTAAATACACTTGAAGCTCTAAATGCACTGCTATAATGTGACCCCATAAATGTGATGATATCATATGCTAAGACCACACCAAGAACTCTAAGCTCTCTAGAGGGCCACGATGGACCAATTTCACCATTACAACTTAATATTGATGAATAAGTTTTGGTCCATGCATTTTTCTTTCACTTTACACATTAGCCAGTTTACATACACATATCTGATACATGCAATAAAACATAAGATAGAAATAACATGAATGAGTATAGACTTTCTAGATGTAATTGGAGCTGACAACTGGATTGTGCACATGTGTGTGAAGTCCTATACTATTTCCACGCTTTTCAAAATTTCCTTCATTAGTCTTGGACTCCTTCTCCTTCATGGGCTTACCACGCTTGGACTATCGAATGGACTCCAACTCCTAGCCCTGAATCACCACCAAATCCTTAGCTTCTAAGCAATCACCCACTCTTTACCTTAGAATTATAATTGCATCATGCCATACCATGAAAAACTAATTCCTGTTCTACTTTAGAAAATCTTAAGCATACGCCCTTACAACCCATTAAAAAATAATTTATATATCTGGAAAAACCAAAACCTAAATATTGAAAATGCATCAACATGTGTCCTAAGTCCATAACTCTTCCACACATCCATATAACATCCATACATCACACGTATGATACAAAAAAATACTTGGAATAGTAATTTTTTGACTTTTGCATCTCATGCGTTAGTTCTCATTTAAGGAAAGCCCTTTTTCCCAATCTTATGCCTTTCATATGGTAGTAGGAACAATTCCTGCGATTGTGGTATGTCTTGGCACAGTCGCATAACTTGATGCAGTAAAGAACACTTCTCTACCGCTACAGTCGTCATAACCTCAAATGTTTTAGCATAGCCAATTGCAATAATTCCAGAATGTGCCATGGGTGTGCCCTCTTATTCCACAACCATGAAGCTGGGTGCAAGGATTACATAACTCCCGTGCCCAGGTTCGTAGCAACAAAGCCAGACACTACTGCATCGTAGCTTGTTTCTTGTTCACCAAGACATGATTTTTCTTACCTTTTCTCAATCTAAAACATCCAAAAAACACTTTTTCAAGTAATATAAATTGTAAAACGAGTGTATCCAAATACATTTATACAAAAAAAAATGTAGCAGCTTTGATCCCAAAATTTTTCAAATTTTTATCACAAAATAATTAGAGAATGCACTAGAATAAATAAAAACCCAGCCTGGTCTGCTTTCTTTGTATAAAATGCATAAATATAAATTTCAATATAATTGTATTGATGATTACCTAGAAGTAAATCATATAGTTTTTGTTTATGATCCATATGCCACAATAAAGTCCCAGCCTCTAATTTGTGCACACAAACAAGACATTAGCTATGGCTCTCTAACAGAACTCCATGAACTCCTTCGTGAAGTTTGCAACTCTTGCACTTAGGGAATTTCTTGAGAGAAGTTAAAGGAAACTAGTATCTAATTTTCTCTTTGTTGCAAGTGGAGAACATTGAATAGTGCCTGCATGAACAGTGCTGATAGGTATTGTTCACATGGATAGTATTTTTTGTTTGGAACTCTTCCAATGAATTCTCAAGGTACAATCCTATTTATAAACTAGGATACCTAAGGTTGCGAAATGGGCTCTATGAGCTTTCATATGGATCTTAAAATTGATCCAGACCCATCTACCACTAATTATTAGTCTAATTAATAATTAAAGCCAATTTGAATTATTTCCTTCAATTTAAATAATCACATAAATTTAAAGGACTGTTATGTTTTTAATTAGTAATATCCATTATTAACAAATATAATATATACAAAATAATTTTTTTGTGCCTTATTTCTTAAATTTAATTAATCCCAGTAATTAAATTAAAGCCTCATCATGTTTCTAATTAATGATCTAATAACTAACAAATATAATGAAGAATAAATCATTCTAATTTGATCTAATCTAATTGTAATCAAATTAAATCCACCTTGAGACTTCTCAAGCCTCATCCATAAGCCGTCTCCAATCTTTTGATCACCACTTTGCAAATACCTCAAACCTTCATCTTATTCTTACTTATGTGACTCTCTATGTTCGTCTTTGACTAACAATGAGCATAACTCAAATGATATAGATAACACCTAACTTATGGCCCATATTTTAGCCCATCTAAGGTGAAGTAAATGGATCACAGTGAACCTTCTCAATCATAAAAACCATACAATATATACCTTTTGTCTTACTTTATTCTAATCGAGCGAGAATTACAAATTTATTCAAACTCACAAACTTAGTCATATAACCAATTGATGTTTCCTCATGAGACTAATATTTTATCAGAAACTCCTTTCCAATCATACACTACCAAAGCCAAGGATTTATGTCTTGTATAACATCGACTATATAGGATAAATGTCTTGCTCATTTTCAAGGAGATAAATTCTTTATTAAACGCATACATGCCTCCATATGCATCCGAGCAATGGCTCTCAAGCTCATGAGCCTATCCTATACCAAGATAAATATTGCTCTTAAATGCTTTAATAACACATTAATCATCATGCACATAACACAACCATGCCATCTCAAATCCAAGGTCTATGCACACTTAACATGATCACGAAGTATGGCATTCACAACAATGAATGAACTCCATGTGTCTACTTTATTTTGCGAGTCATGTCCAAATGCTCATATTCCAATACCGCATCCACACACATGTTTTCTCAGTATTTCATACTAAACGATGTGGCACTCACTATATAAATAGAAGGTGTGCAAATTGTAATGACTCTCTAATACCTTTTAGAGTGCTTGTGACTCACAGATTAGTTTTAGTAATTATGTATTCAGATAGCCTTGTGTCCATATTCGTGACCCTTTATGACTAAGACCTTTTAACAAAATCACATAGGTACATGCAATGCTTTACACTATTTAAAATTTACATGCATGAAAAATACTTTAGTGATATGACCTTTAAGAATGAACCTAGAGAATCACACATAAAAAGTTGGAATGCATGATGAGAATTAGATTGTGGATTCCAAACAAAGCTTCAGAAGACTCATGAAATAATTTATTTAGTCACAATCAAATTAAACTAAATAAATTATTATAGTGTTTGTTAATGATGAGATCATTAATTAGAAATACAATGGGGTTTAATTAAATTGAATAAATTCAACACAATTAGGCCTTAATTATTAATAGTTATTAATAATTAAGGAGACTTATGGGCTGCATACTATTAATGGCATTAATGATAAAGCTCTATGGGCTAAGTTTTAATTAAAGATCCATGTAGGAGGGCCCATGGAGCCCATGCAATGTAGCTCTAGTGTCTTAATTATTTGAAGAGTGCTTGAAGAGTTCAAAATACACAATTAAGCTCACAATTTCATGCAACCCCTAAGCAAGAAAAGAGAGACATCCTAGCGACCCTCTTCTGTTCTTTTCTTGTCAAAAATTCCTTTTTGCTGTTTACACAAGAGCCTTGTGAAAAGAGTTTTGCTTTGTGTCGAAGGTACTTGTTATCATTCCAATTATGTGGGCAATCTAGAGTCAGGTTCGAGGGCCACAACTCAAGGATCGCAAACAAAACCATTTAGAAACATTTCCAAGTGGTAAAATTCTATCCTTACATGTTTGCATGATATCTTGCATATTTTGCAACAAAAATGGATTGGATTAGTTGTGTTTGTTTCCACTGCATATTTATAATGTTTTCATGCTTTAAAGTTCTAACTTTTACATAGAAATCCCAACAAAATCCAATAGATATTACATGCATGTATTTAGAATGGATGAGATCAAGTAGAAATTTTCAGTTAATTCACTCAGATTTATATTCGACAATCGAGAAAGGTAATGGAAATATTGACTCCCTTACTTAATACTTGAATGGAATGAGTATAAAACTGCTAGAATAGTTGGATTTGGTGAGGAGGAGTGAGATTAATTTCCCAAGTGATTTTTGCATATTGATTATCTCCTTGTTGTCTGATGTTGCTTGGTGATTATTTGCTTCATAGTTGTATTTGCTTAGTTTGCTTATTATTATTATTATTATTATTATTGTCTTTTTTCTATATTGCTTGATTTGAATTCATGATTTAGTGGCAGTAGTTGATAGTAATTTGATTATTGATGCTTATGGTATATTGCTTGTGCTCACTAAAGTATTAGAACTTGACATTGTGTACTTGCAGTACGTCACAAATTCTATTGTTGTGCGATCAAAAAGAAGGCTTTCTAAAGTGGAGGCCTGAATGAGACTTGAAAAGTTTCCTAGTGAAATTGATTTATTCACAATTAGATTAGACCAAATAAAATTATTCATTTCTCATCATGTTTGTTAACAATTAGAATGTTGACTGATAACATAACGAGATTTTAATTTAATTAATAGGGCTATCTATATTAAAGAGAAAGGCACAATTAGAATTATTTAGTTCCTATTATCTTTGTTTATAATGAGATTATTAACTGAAAATATAATGGGCATTTGATTTAATTAATGTGATTAATTGAATTAAAGCATAAAATTATAGTAAGTTTTAATTGTTAATTGGATTAATAATTAAAGATGGAATTATCTCAATTTAACTTTAGAGTCAATGTAAAAGCCCATAAAACCCATTCCATGTTCTAATTGGATGTACATAGAAATAAGAATCCAACCATGTATATAATATAGTATTTTGGAAATAAATTAAGGGCAAGAGTTCCAAAAACCTAGGGGCACTATTCATGAGTACTGTAGTGTTGCTACTCTTCAAGTTATGTAGTGAGTACTATTCTTCTAATCCACTTTGCACAATAGAGTGAAAATATTCACTATCCTCCTTTTATTTTCTCTTGTAAAACTTCTCTAAACACAAAAGAGTGTATGATTTCATGATGGAGGTCATAGGGATTTGTTGAAGAATCCTTACATGTGCGTTGTTTGTGGAGATTCTTGCCAAGAGTTTAGCCTTCTCCCAATTGCAAACTAATAAGAATTTACTTTGGACTAAAACTATCCAAAATGGCTCTATAATTTCCATTCTCCATTAAGTACATGAAATAGGAAAGCTGATTGGATGAGCTTCTATTTGTGGAAATGTGCAATAAAGTAGCATGTTACCAATATTCTAACATGTTGTAGTAGCTTTAGTGTATCAACTTTTATTGTTAGTAATTCCTATTCGTGTTGCCTTACTTGTAGCAGTCATTCCGTGAAAATGGAGACCACGAGCTCATATAATTGCCTTAGTATTTAAGACTTCTCAATTACAAAACATCAAAGAAGAAATTAGGAGAATCCTTTTATCTCTTCCAACTACACAAAATGAGCTACCATAAAATTTAGGAATAATTACAACACTCTTCCTTAAAGTTACGGCTACATACACAAAAATTATAGAGAGCTCCCTTAAGTACTTATCTGACTAATAATTAAACCTTATCGAAGTGAAGATCTCTATAATATTTTAGGTCTATGTAGGGAAGATCTCTATAATTTTTCAAACATGAGTGTGTTTTGTGTATGTAAGCCCAACCATGGGAGAGGGCACTATAATTATTCCTAAATTTTACTCTCTATTCAATCCACTTCCCTTTTAACATTAGGCAATGGGGTCTTTCTCAATCTTCTTTCAACATATCCAGAACCTTTAGGTCTGGTAGAGAGTGAATAACTTATATCATTATAATTTGCTTGGTGACTTAGGCATCTAAGAATTAGCTGATAGGTTAAGGAGCCTGCTCTTTGATTTCTTCTTTGAGTATGTGGATAACATAAAAACTCATTAAGCTTTTCTTTCATCTAATTCATACTTTCTAATAGATCATCATCCTGTAATCTTTAACTTCAAACTCCCTCAATTTACTTGGATAGAAAATGTTTGCCATAAACTTTGTAACCTTGAGCATATACTCTTTTTGTATATTTTATTATGAAGTTTCCTATCCAGATTTATTGTTGGAGGCCTTGAGAGACAAACTTAAGGATGTACCTAAAGTCATCTCTTTCAATAATAGTTAACACAGTGTCTACAATGCACCTAGGTTGAATTTCCAATTCATTGATAGGTACCATATATCTATAAATCTATAGTTTAGTCAACTCCAAACATCTCTACTAAGAAGTTTTCCATAGCATGACCATTAATAGCCATTCTATAGGCAACTCCCACCACCCACTTCACTAATTCACCATATATCTTTACTTTACCAATAATTTGTCAATGAGGATTGTTAGCCTGAACCAAAAAGTGTTTGCTAAAAAGTATGACCTTGACCTTTTGGCTATCATGACTGATGCCAACATTAAGTTTACTAAATTTAAAAGCAATCTCTAGCTCCATGCAATATTTTGTCAACACATAGATGGATCACAACTCTTTATTCCCTTTCAATGACAACATGAAACTCAACGTTACTTTAATTAAAACCAAATACATTAAAAATTTCTCTCCCATACTAGTATCTGAAAGTGATACTTAACTCAAAGATATTATTTTAGTTGCAACCACATGCCGTTTCAGTTGTTCAAATACAACTTGAAAATCTCTTGTCCAATTGAAGGAATTCACATTCTTTGGATAATCTTCAATATCCCCCTTGTAAAATATTCTCTTGTAAAATATTTACTAGCTTAGTCTTTTCTCTTGTAAAATTTCTCTAAACATTAAAGAGTCTGTGGAATTTCAGGATTGGAGAAGCTTTACCTATGCATTATTTGTATACACAAACTTGAGGCTATGGCTACAACTTCACTACTTGTGGATTGCAAAATGAATTTGCCAAGAAGTAAATTCTAGAAAATGGGTTTTGTAGAATCGCCCTATAATTTAAAAAGAAGGTAAATTCCCGATAAATAGTGTTTTGCAAAACAAAGAAAGGGTTGAAAAGTTGCTTGATCTTCAATTTTTCATGGCAAACTTGAACTTTTTAGTCTCATGATTGTCATCCATTATAAAATTCCAATTCTCAGGGTACCCTATGTCAATAGATAGTATTCTTCCATAGAACTTGAATACTTAATTTTTGGTGATTCTTGCCAAGGTTTTAGCCTTCTCCTGTTCACTAATTAATAAGAATTTACTATTTCCCAGAATTTGATTTCAAGTAGTTGTCCATAAAATAGACTTTATTTTTATTTATATGAGTTATACAATGAAAAATGAACTAGATTGGGGTTTAATTTTCTGGTGCATTTTCTTTAATATTTTTTGAATTTCAAATTGAATTTTTGCAGCTCAAACCTAATAAAACCCAACAATGGATGCATTCCAAAAGTACTTTTTCAATGCTATTATTGTCAACTATAATTAAAAGTTTTCACGTGTCTTGCTCACCTTTGATGAACCGCTTGTGGAAACACCTCATTAGTTTTTTCATCAAGTCTTTAGAAAGTATAATTAATCACATTTGAGCAACATGTTAAATTTTAAAGTATTAATCATAAAAATGGTACTAATATATGGAAAATGCCGTATGTATATCATGTCACTAACGAATGTCCATGGCACATGGGGGTCAAAGCCACCAAGTAGTTTTGAAAGATTAGAAAAAAAAAAAAACCATCCAACTTTCCTAAATGTTTAGTCTTTGTCATACCATATGCTAAGGGAAATAGGCCATTGTTTCCGTTCGAAGCAAGGGCTACAAGCAACATTCCTCCATATGGCCCTTTAAAATAGCATCCATCGAAACCAATGAATGGGTTACATCCTTGTATAAAAACATCGCACAAGTAAGTTATACTAAATACGGTCCATCCATATTTACTATAAGATGTTGATGAAGGTATGCTAAACTACTTGATGCATCATCATGATAACTACAGTGCAGTGCAGTGCCATAATACTTCCCACCTTTTCATGATGGACCATTTCTTCATCCATAGGTAACTTGCAATATTAGTTAGCATGGCTACCCTCTACCTGCTCCATCACTATTTTTCTAGCTCTATATATTTGCATGTAGGTAGGTTTGACCCTAATTTTGCAAATTAATTACAAATTTCCTGTACTTTTACTTCAACATTGTCTCTTAACATAAGTAATAACTTTGAAGACATCTATTTAATATTGGCTTCCTTTGTAGCCTCATTTCTCACACAGGTTTCTTGTAGACTATTTTTATTTGAAAAATGGTACATGTGGCAATGAAGAAGTGTCGATTTTCCATGTGCAACCCTCCCTTGCACAATGTGCTATAACTCTACCTTTCATTCTCATAACTCGCAAAGGAAAAATCCCTCTTGTATGACAAATTCTTGACATACATTTGAAATGAGGTGCTTCATTAAAGATCATACCTTCCTTAAGTAAAATCTTCCCATCTACTATTTGTTCAAAAAGAGGAGCACCTTGCATGTGCAAAGAATATTTGAGGGGATCGTCTTAAAAATCATCAATAGAAGGGTTTTTAGCTACATAATGATTATTAATTCATAATTAGATAATGCATCATCTCCATTAGACTCTAAAGATGCACTATCAAGTTTCTATGTTGAATTAGAACCCAAAATACCCTCACTATCTTCGCTTACATTCTTATCTAGATTATCCCCATCCTTACCTTCATCACTACCACTTTGGTTACTATCCTCCCCATCAGTCGCCCTAAATTTATTAGGGCTAATCTCATCTTCCCCAACATTTAAAACATAGTGACACATGTACAGAAGTGTAAAGATGTGAAATTCAATGTATGCCGGAACCTAATGACAACTTGCTTGCATGAAGTACGAAGGATGACCCACAATGCAACTATTAATGAAGAGCTATAGTGATTGACATTCTCAATTAACATACTAAATTAGTTGATATATCATGAATCAACCAAGAAACTTAGAATAATTCGATTTGGTGATTTACTAGAAAATTAAGCCACTCAAATTTTCTAGGAAAAAGAAAGTTGTATTATTAATGTTAAGGTGTCAAAAGGTTCTGCAAAAACTAATTATGATCCTGTGTATAATGTCTGAAGAGCCTTGAAAGCACTAAAACTTGTGTAAACTATTGCCAAAAATAAACAAAGCATAAAAAGGCAAATTCTTAGCTAAATTTGGCTCTTCTCAAATTTTGGATCGATCTAGTTGTCAACAGGATTGATTTGTTGTCTTAGTGATTGATCTAGATGTCAATTTGGTCAACTAGATTTCAAAAATAAAGCATTGCTAGGTGTGGGCTTTGCGATCAAAATAGATGTAATTGATTGGATGGAGCGCGATTGTAATTCTAAATGGTGTGAGATCTGGCTTGCTGATGATCACCTCAATCTACCTAGCTTGCAATCAATTATGGTTAGGTTAAGATCGATCCTAAACTTATTTCCAAGCTTATTCAAGCTCGTTCCACACCAATGCACCCACAAATGTTCTTCTTCCTCCTTAAGCCCTCACTAATATACACTCTTATCATCAGGTAAGGAAAACCTCCTTTCCAGGACATCCCACATCTGCCTTGCCTGCCCCTTGTAAAATACAATGGCTGCCAGAGAGGAAACTATGGATTTCAGCTTCTATGCCACAATTAGATCATTGCAACGACTCCATACAGTGTAACGAGATCATCAACCAAAGGCTCCACTATGCTTCCATTAATGAAACCCACCTTATTTCTAATTGACAATGCCAGCTTGAAAGACCTGCTCCTGATTGCATAATTTCCTCCATTAAGTTCTAGCTAACTGATCAAAGTATTGTGATTGTCAGTTAGATGAATGTAATATTGAGAATTTGGGTCTTCCACCAAATGGAGTGACTATGATCTATTGATAGGATTGACTGATCTTAATGATGATTCCATCAAAAAAGGAGATATGATATGAACTCTACTGGCAAACAAGATTGATTGATGCTGTACAAGGTTGAGGGAGATTTGGTAAGATGCCGTTTATGGCTCTGATACCATGTTGAATTGTGATGAACTTGGTATGGAGGCCATTCAATACAATATTGGAAAAGAAAAATAGAGAAGGGAGTTGAGATTAGAACACAAGAGGTGTTGGTAAAAGAGCTCTAAAATCTTTCACATTACTTTGACTGCCTTTACTCAAAAGATATGTACACTGCTCCATTGATTAACTACCTTCATGATCAATTATCCTCTAAAACAGTTATGTACCCTTCATTAACAATTAATTAGCTATCAAACCAAGATAGATAACTGCTCTAAACAAAAAGCATAATAAAACAAAAGTAGGAAAAACTGCCACTGCCACTAAGGAGGTTTGCTATCATCTTTATTCATCTGAGGTGGTAGCTGGCCAGAAGTGTTTCCTAATAACTTCCTTGGCTGCATTCATGGCCTTTTTGACACTTGATACCTAAAAACTTCATAAAAATAGCAACTAGATGCATCAAAGAAGGAACAAATGGAGTATTGATCTTTGCCTAATTACAACTTCACAAGTGAAGTGACAATCAACTTTAATATGTTTGGTTATTTGACGAAAGATGGAATTACTAGCAATAAGGATAGGTTCTTGATTGTCACATATATTGATTAATACTCATTATTTAAGTGTCCAATTTTATCTAATAGATTTTCCAACCTTAATAGTCTTTTAAATGCACCATGATCTTATCAGTACTTAGCTTTGATTTGCAAAGAAGGAAGATTCCCTTCAACAGAAGTGCAATAACTATAAGTACTATCTATTAGCGATATGTCTTCTAATGACAATTATTTTGTAATAAAATTAATATTGATTGAAAATGCTTAAGTTATTGATAAAAATATTGATATATTATTCTATCTAATCTAATAGTTTTATTCATGAAAATAATTCTTAGTTTGTGTAAAGTGTTGCAAGTGTCAATATGATTGTGTTAAGAAGTCGTATTCATAAGTGTTATAAATATAAACATAAGGCCTCTTAGCAATCAATCAATAAAATCCATTTATGAGTTGTGAATTCTCTAAAAAGGGCATTAAAAATATTAGAATGACTTGCACACCTTGCATTTGTATGGTAAGCATCTTGTTGTTAGATATGACATACTAAAAACAAAAATATGTGGATGCCTCGTTATAGAATGGCGTATTCAAGCGTTGGCTCAAGCAATGAAGCATATACAGAGTTTACTCTTTGTTGTCAATGTTTTGTTTCGTAATCATGTTAAGTGTGAGTGGGCCCTAGACTTGTGATAATATAGATACCTTTTGTGTGTCATGGTCAACAAGCTATTAAGGCATTAAGAATCGAATCTATCTTTAAATGGTTATGTGCCCAAAGTGCCTTTGGTGATCTGCATATAGAGATATGAGCTTAATCAATAAGGAATTTGTTTATTAAATAAGTAAGGTATCTGTCCTATACAATTAATATCCTATGAGATGAAAATCTTTAGCTAAGTTATACATGATTGAAAAGGAATTTCTGATGGACATTGGTCACATGAGGTTTTTATTTAGTCAGATGACTAAATCTGGGACTTTAATTTGATCAAAAAAAAGTAAAACAAAAGGCTTATATTGTATGACATTCGCAATCGAAAGATTCATTTTGTACATCACCTCATCTTAGTTGGAATATGATATTCGCTACAAGTTAAATGTTACCCATCATCATCTTTTGCCAAGTTTGGGATGAAAAAAATTGACTTCAAAAATTCACAAAACTATAGAAATAATGTAGTAGAAATAAATTTTCCAACCAAATCTATTTTTCTTCAATAAAACATATAAATTTAACTACAGCAAGTTGTATAGATTTGTTACGTAGAATCTAATTCCTAGAAAATTCTGAATGTGATCAACGAGCCTTAAGTCGCAAACTCTTGATTGTCCACATAAACAATCCAATGGTAAGACGTCTCCAATGAATTTTCTTAAATTCCTTAACAAAATCTCACAAGTCCTTTGAGCATTGGAAGATTTTGGACAAAGTAAGATAGAAAAAGGGCTAGAATATTTTTCTATTCTAGAAAAGTGAATGGCTGGCTAACTTTCTAGGGTGTTTGGTGTGTATTGTAATTTTGTGGAATCTTCCACCTTTAGTTATTCCCAAGACACGATACTATAAAAATGGTTAAATTTTATTCCATGTTTACTCAATTAAGGCATGTAAAATGAGTTCTGTGGACTTTTACATGAACCTCAAGATAAATTCAAGCTCATTCCATCATTAATTATTTATCAATTTAATTATTAATTAAAGCCCATTGGTGTCATGTCTTTTAATTTAATTCATTCCATTAATTAAATTAAAGACCTAGTATATTTTTAGTTAATAATCCCATTATTAAAAAACATAATAGGAAATAAACTCCATTTGGTCCAATCCAATTGTGACAAAATTAACTTCATCATTACATTTCTCAAGTCTCATCCAAGGCCCCTCATTACTTTCTTGTCTTTGCTTTGTTCTTATATTTGTCACGATTTAAATTCATCTTTAGTGGGCAAAAATCATAGCTTTAAGGTCATGAGTAACACTTAGCCTGTGACTTGTATCATAGCTCATCTAAGATAAAATGATATGATCACATGAACCCTCTGATCATAATTACCATGCAATATATATCTTTTAGTTTGCTTTATCCTAATTAAGAGAGAGTTATAAGGATTCATCCCTTATTGATTGTGCACATACCTCCATATTGTTATTGATGTTAATTACTAGTGAGGGATATTGATTGTAAATATCATTTTTTTAATTAATAAAATATTAATATTCTTTTTTTGTCAATATTTTGGTAGTTTCATCGTGCACCTAATTTATGCTATGCTTTAAAGTTATGCGTGTGGCCATGTATTGTGTTAAGGAATCTTATTTATAAGTGTTATGAATATGAAGACAAGACTTCTTAGTACACAATCATAAAAAATTATTTGCAAGTCACAGATTCTCCAAATAGACATTAAAGTATTTTTATGACTTACACACCATGTCTTTGTGTGGTGAGTGTCATTCCACTTGATATAGAATATTAAGAATACATGTGTGTAGATCATTAAAGAATGATATATTCAAACAATGACTCAAAGAATAATGTAGCACATGAAGTTTACTCTTAGTTATCAGTGCATTGTTTCATAATCATGTTAAGAGTACATGGGCTATAGACCTAAGAAGAGAGGGATACCTTACATGTATTATGGTCTGCGTGTTATTAAGACATTAAGAACTAATGTCGGTCTTGATATGAGATAAGCTTGTGAGCCCAATGTGACATTTCTGAGATACATATGGAGGTAGGTGTGCGATCAATAAGGTAAACGAGTAAAGAATTTGTCTTATGCAATTGATGTTTCATGACATAGAAATCATTAGCGTTTATCCATATCCTTCAAGTTATTCTTATTGCCATATAAATATGAACTAAAAGAGTCACTCAAATATGCACAAGGCAAAGTCAATAAGATTGTTGTGATGTGGGGTTTGAATGAGACTTGAAAAGTATCATTATAAAATTAAGTTGGTTGCAATTGGATTGGATCAAATAGAATTATTTATTTCTCATTATATATGTTAATAATGAGATTATTAACTATAAGCATAATACACATTAATTTAATTAATGAGGATTAACTAAATTAAAGAGCAAGTCACAATTGGAATTTATTTATTTCCTATTACAATTGTTAATAATTAGTTTATTAATTTGAAACATAATGGGCCTTTATTTCAATTAATGAGACTAATTAAATTAAAGAATAAAATTCCAATGGACTTTAATTATTAATTCAATTATTAATTATAGATGGAATGAGCTTGAATAAATTTTAAGTCCATCTAAAAGAACATAATGTCTATTCCCTATGCTCTAATTAGGTATACATGGAAATAGAAATCCAATCATGTATATAACCTCGTGTCTTAGAAATAAATTAATTGGAAGAATTCTAAAGTTACTACTCACCACAGCAACAGTGTTCATGTGTGGTGCTATTCAGCCTCCCCATTTTGCATAAAAGAGATAAAATATTCACTAACCTCCTTCATATTTTCTCTTGTTGAAAATTCTACAAGCACAAAGGGGTTTGTTGAATTTCACAAGGGAGTACATGGAGATTTATTAGAGAACCCTTGCCTACGCATTATTTATGTGGATAGACCAAAGGTTGTGGCTGATGTTTCATAGCTTGGGAATTGCAAATAGAAATTGCCAAAATTTCGATTCCGCGTAACTATCTATAAATGAATTATGTTTTAATTTATGTGAGTTATGTGAAGAAAAGCGAACTAAGTTGGAATTTGTGTTTTCCACTATGCTACCTCCATTACTTGGTGATTTTAAATCGAACTTTTGCATCCTAAACCTAGTGAAACACAACACATATATATATATAGGCAATGGCAAGTTAAGATCATTCTCTCACATGAAGATAGATCTGATTCTTTATGCCTTAAAGATGCCCTGACCACAATATGCATGAGGTAACTATGTCATTTCAAATTTGAAGCCTATACAAACTTAGCACAATCACAAAGCTAGACATTGACAGTAAAGAGTAAACTTCATGTATCTTTTTCATTTTTTGAGTCATGTTTGAAAATTCTCTCCCTAATAATGTATCTAGATACATGTATTATCAATATCTCATACAAATACAAAGTATACAAATTATACCAATATTTTAATGCACATTTAAAGAATTTGTGACACACAAATAGGCTTATAATGATTGTGTGCTAAGAAATTTTGTATTCATATTCATAACTCTCCTAAATAAAGCTTCCTAATGTAGTTATATAGGTACATGCTAAACTTTATGTTATAGAAAATATTGCATACAAGAACTTAAACTTCCAAGATATTGATAAAATTAAAATATCAGTACTTTTTTAAATAATAAACAACATCTACAACCAATATCTCTCACAAATAATTGGTGTTAGAGGAAATGTTACTGATAATCTTCCACTTACACTCTAATATCAACAATCTTATGCCAATTGCTATGGTATCTAATACCCATCTTCTTAAGATAACAATCCAGCATTTGTGTCCTTGGCTTAGTGCATAGGTTAACAACATTATCTACTGATGTAATTTTTTACATGGTAATGTCATCTTATTTAATGACCTCTCAGATAATGATAATGCCTTTCAATGTGTTTGGATCTTTGATAAGACCATGGTCCTTTACCTATGCGATCACGTTATTGTTGTCACAATAAAGTGGTAATGACTGATCCATCCCTGAAACCACCTAATGCTATATGACAAACTGCTTGATCCAAACTATCTCCTTCGATGCATCACAAGCTGCGATATGCTCAGCCTTATGAGTGGAATCTACAGTAGTACTTTAAAACTTTTCCAACTCACTGCTTCTCTTTAGAGGGTGAAGTTGTACCTAGAAATAATTTTTTTATCATTAACGTCTGACTAGAAGTCAAAATCAGTGTAGCTGTCTATTCTTAACTCTTCATCTCCATAGCATATCTTTGTAATTCTCAAGTACTTAACAATACAATTGATGATATTTTAATTTTGTTTGCTAGGATTTGTTTGAACCTTGATTGTAGCCCTTACAGCGAAGGTGATATCAATCCTTGTACATAGTACTGCATACATTAGGATTCCAATTGTCGAAGCATATGGAATGGCTTCCATACTCTACTCATTGTTAATTTATCAGCACATGGATATTAAGAGATGGATGTCATGTTTAAATAGTAGCAATCCTCACTAAGAGACTTCCATCTAAAACCATTTTAGAACTTTGTGTATGTACAAGGTTGTGGAGAGATCCATTAATCTCTTTGCACCACCTATAGAGGTATGAGAATGCCCAAGATGTTGCTTCTCTGAAGCCTTTCATGGAGAATTTATTGAAAACTAGATATTGACTATGTTTAGCACCTCAATATCATTTTTAATAATCATTATGTCATCCACATGCAACATTAGGAATGTGATTGTACTCCCACAACATTCTTGTAGATAGAAGACTCGTCTTTATTTTTTATGAAGTTAAATAATGAAGGTTTCAACTCCTTAATACTTGATTAAGGCCATAAATTAGCCTCTTAAACTTGCATACTTTATGTAATTCTCGTTTCACTTCAAAACCATGTTACTGCCCCATATAAATATCCTTCTCAAGAACCTATTATGGAGCGATATTGACATCTTTCTACCAAATTTCATAATCCAAGTGAGCGGCTATCGTGAGAAGAATCAGAATCTAATTAATCATAGCTATCACTGAAAATGTCTGATCATAATCAATTCCTTCCATTTCACTTAAACCTTTCACCACAAGCCTAGCTTTATGGGATTCTACTTCATTAATTAAACTATTCTTTCTCTTGTAGACCCACTAACATCTAATGGCAACTATTTACTCTAGTGGATCCAGTAAGGTCTAAACTTGGTTCGAATCTATCTCAAACTACATAACCACTTGCCACTTCACATGTGTTGCTTGATCATAGATAATAAGATCATCTCTATGATCATTATCTTTCATAACAAACAACTTTTATTCATTCTCAAGGACACAACTATATCCCTTTAGTGCGTGAGAGATTCTACCAAATCGTCACCATAGATGCGTTATAGAAGGTTGTTTCTAAATACGTGTCCACCATTTGTGCTTGTCAACTTGTTAATCATGCTCAAATTCTTTAAGGATGATCATCCTACCTATATTGCACTTCTTGAACAAACTTTTCCTTAGGGAAGTGTGCCTTATAACCAATGACAACCCTTTAGTCATTAGGCAAGTAGAACTTATATCCTACAAAATCGATGGGATATTTCATAAAGTGGCTAAAACAACCCTATCCTAACTTCTCCATCTTACTCTTCATAATGTATGCCAAACATCCCTAAATCCTTGTATGCTTCAAACTCAACTTCTTCTCACTCAACAACTCATGCGACTTTTGAATGAACGATGTTAAGGGGAATCCTATTCAAGATGTGCATAGTAGTTAGGAGGGTGTGTCCTTATAATGAAATGAGAAGATCTGTTAAATTAACCACAGATCAAACCATGTTAAACAAAGTCTAATTCTTGTGCTTAGCTACACCATGTAGTTCTAGAGTTGCCAATGTTGGATGCTATGACACAATGCATTTCTAGTTGTGAAATTCTACAAACTTGACACTCATGTATTCACAACCACAACCAAATTATAGTCCCTTTACTTGTTTGCCAATTTGTTTCTTTACTTGTGCCTTGAATTCTTTAAACTTTTCAAAGAATTTGTACTTGTAATTCATTAAGTACACATAACCAGACCTAGGATAATTGTTGGTAAGGGTTATAAGGTAGTAAAATCCTCCCCTAGCCATTTGATTAAATGACCCACAAACATGGATGAGGACTGGCTCCAACAATAATTTAGCTCTCTCAATGTGCTCATCAATTGGACTTGTGGCCATCTTACTTAAGATGCATAGATCACAAGTTAGATAGGGTTCATTTCCTAATAGGCCAATAAGCCTATCTTTCTCCGACATGCCTAACCTAGCATCTCTAGCATGGCCCATTCTATGTGGCCACAAAGAATTTAACCCATCTCTTGGAGTTTGTGGGATATGTCATTCATCACAATATCATCATCCATGTTTGAGTATCAGAGACTATTCATAGAAGACCCAACACTAACCAATTTAATACAATAAACACTATAGCACACATTATTTTGAAAGAAAATTCATAATTCTCTTTTATTAATAATAGAATAAAAATAATAGTTTAAGCACATTGTGCAAACCTAAATAGTTATTTCAAACGATGACATTACCGGATAATAATCTAACTGAAGCGATTACAATCATAGTGGTTGCAACACTTGTTCCACTCTTCACCTTGATCACTATTTCACACTTATTAGTGCCCTACTTTGACTAGATCTTGATGAAAAATACAAATATGATATAAAGCAACAAAATATAAAATCCATGAAGTAAAAAAAATACTTTAGTGGAATAAGATATTTTACAAACATAAAGTTCCTTACCTTTAGTGCTATTTTTCAAGCTCTTGAGGCACTTAGTGTGTTCCTCTTACAATGCCTACTCTCGCACAATGGAAATACTTTTCTTTGTCACTATGAGCCTTGGCTTTCTTAACACTCCCCCTAGCCTTTTGAATTGTGGGTCTCTTCTTCTTTGTCTTGCCCTTCTTAGTCTTACAAAAAGAGTCATAATTAACAAGAACCACCTCGTTCCCTTGCCTTTTATGGTGGTTTGTGTGTTCAGTGGCTTAATGAGGAGCTAGACTAGTATGCACTCAATATCCTTAATGTTAGTCATATGCCCTTTAATGCCAATAGAGTTTGAGGGATATTGGTTGTATATATAAACTTTTGATCAATTTATAAAATATTGATTTTCATATATCAATATTCTAGCAATGATTCATGTATGTAAATCTTGTTTAGCATAAACTTTTGCATGTGCACATATGATTGTATTAAAAGCTTTATTTGGAAGAGGTCATGAATATTGACGCAAGGCATCTTAGTTCACAACCTCTAGAACTTGTTTGTGAGTCGCAAATTCTCTTATTGGTCATTGAAGGGCTAGTATGATTTGCACACCTTATGCTTGTATGGTGAGTTTCATGCTATTCCATGTAAAATATTGAAATCACACGAGTGTGAATGAATCATTAGAGAATGAATACTCAATTACTAACTCAAGGAACGAAATAGACATATGGAGTTCACTCTTTACTATTAATGTCTTACTACATAATCTTATTAAGTATGTGTGGGCCATATACTTGAGACAACATTGTTATCTTGTGTGGATAACCATTTGTCTCATTGAGGCATTAAAGACCAACATTTCTCTTGACATGAGATAGTGTCATAAGCCCAATGTACCATTATTTAGGTGTAAATGGAGGCATATGTGTGTTCTGTAAAAGATTTGTCGCCTTGCAAGTGAGCAAGTTTATCCTATGCAATTGGTATTCTACAAGTTAGAAATCCTTGGCCAAGATGGTGTGAGATTAAAAAGGAGTTTCTAATAGAACATCAACCTCATGAAATAGCATTGATTTGATCGTATGATCGAGCTAATGAGTTTGACTAAAGCCATGGCTCTCACTTAGTCAAGACAAAGTAAGATAAAAAGATTATACTACATGGCATTCATGGTTAGGAGAATTCAAGTAATTTTAAATAAGCTACGATATGTGTCGTAAGTTAAGCACTACTCGTATCCTTTGAGCTATGTTCATCATGAATTAAGATTAAACCTAGAGAACAACACACAAAAAGTTGAAACAAGGACAAGTTGGTAATTTGATTGAGGCATGAATGAAGTTTGAGAAGTCTCATGGAGAAATCAATTTGGTTCAATTAGATTAGACCAAATGGATTTCCCATTGTGCTTATTAATAATGATATTATTAATTAGAAGCATAGTAGGCTTTCAATTTAAATAATGGGATTAATAAGTTAAAGATCAAGACACAGATGAACTTTAATTATTGATTGAATTAATAATTAAATAGTCTTTGGGAAATAATTAAAGCTCCACGTAAGAAACCTATAGAGCCCATACCATGTGTATCCTAAGTGCTATAAATGGAAATAAGAATTCTACCAAGTATAGGACATTGCAAAAAAAAATAGATTTAGATATAAAAATAAAAATACATGAGTCATCACACCCTTTTAAGCAAGAAAGAGAAATGTCTCTAACCTTTTTCATGGTCCTATTTCTTGTCCTAAAGCCTCCAAATGCAAAGATGTTTAGATGTTTACATCAAGACCTTGCAAAGAAGTTTATATAGGTTTTTGGAGGTGCTTGTTCACATTTCAACTATATAGATAAACTAAAGGTCGAGGGTCGAGGATTGTGACTTGTAGATCACGTATATGCTTCAATTAGAATACCATTCCAGGAGGTATACTTTATATGCTTTTCTGATTTATCAAGTTCATGTGTGTTATATGATGAATGTGACTTGGTTTGAATTTATTATTTAGCTACATTTATTTTGATTATTTATGGTTTTGAAATTAAAAATTTCCACCCCAAACCTATTGAAACCTAATAGCGGTATCAAAGCCACCATATTCCTCATATGATCGTGAAGTCTAATGATTTTTCAATATTTCATGGTAGTTTTCATTTGAAAAGCAATGTAAATAGGTTTTTAAACATTTTCTTATGATTATAAAAGTATTTTTGGATGTTTTGAATTATGGAAAAGCATGAAAAATTGAATCTTCTACAACAAGAAAACTTTCAACGTCACTGTGCAGTGGCGCAGCGACTACATCTTAACCGCACTAGAGAAATGTTTCCTAATGTAGTCAGTTAGGTGACTATATCCCATGTCTATATCACAACCGCATCAGAGAAATGTTCTCCATTGCAGTTTTCCATGTGGCTACATGAGGATCACTTGTAGACTTCTCAAATACAATTCGTTGTGTACCCTCCTCATGAGGATCACTTGTGGCCACAGGAACATTTCTTGCAGCCGAATAAAGGTTAATGATGGCTGCTTCATGCTTTTCTCCAATTCAGAACCTAGGAAAAGAGTTTTACACAAATGAGAACCAAAGCATGAGATACTTAAGTCATAAAAAAGGCAAGCAATGGACTTATTAAATTATACATGAGATGTATAATTTTTTGTATGAATTCCATGTGTCGATTATGGACTTAAGGCCCTTGTAGATGGATTTATTTTATTTTGGATTGGTTTTTTTCATGGATGTATATAATTGTATTTTCATAATTTGTAAGGGCATAAGCTTAAGTTTTATTTCACATAGAATAGGAATTATTTTTCCATAATATACCATTTGTATATGTATCATGGAAGAGGTCTAGAGTTGATAATTATACAATAGCCAAGTGTTGGTGTTACTCAATGTTCTATGGCATGGTAGGTCCATAAAGGAAGGCCATGAAGACCAAGAACACTAATAGTATAGGGATTCATGCATATGTACACGATCAATTGTCAACTCTAATTCGATCTAGGAGTCCATAATACACCATATTGTTTATTTATATATATATATTCGTTTCATGCATGAGATACATATGTGAAAATTGGCTAATGTGCAAAGTGAAATATAAAACACATGGACCGATAACTTCCTCATTCAATATTAAGTTGTAACGGTGAAATTGTTTTATCATGGCCCTCCACTAAACTTGGAGTTATAGGTATAGTTTTAGTACGTGATATCATTACATTCATGAGTCCATATTGTGATAGCATATGTGGGGTTTGGGTGCATTAAATGCAACACTTAGAAGATACTTTACCTTAAGAACTTAAAGGGTTATGAGTAGGGTTACAAATCTAGTGAGTTGTCAATCAATAGGGGTAATTTAAGTAAGGGTGTTCACAAATTCAGTACATACTAAATACTGAACTAAAATTTGGATTCGGCATTTGGTATTTCAATTTTAAAATTTCAATTTTCAATTTGGTTTCAATATTTCGGTTTAATAAACTGTACTAAACTGAATACCAAATATTTTTTAATTTTAAATATTATTTATATTTTTACAATTTTTACTTATTTTTCTGTTAAATTTTTAAATACCTATTATTTAATTTTCTGTTTAATATATTAAATTTTTAAAAATTCATATAATTATCTTTTATTTTTTAAAAAATATCTTATTATAAGATATATTTTTATATTTGAAAATTTTAAATTAAAATGGTGAATTTTTTTAATTTTTAAATTGAAATTTGGTAACCAAAATACCAAACTAAATGTATTGAACAAATTTGGTAAATTACCAAACCAAAAAATTTTGTTCAGTATTAGGTACACAAATTTGGCATACTGAAAACTTGGTATACCAAAAATTCAATTTGGATTGGTTAGGTCTTATTAAATGCACAATCCTAAACTTAAGTGAACCCACAATGCCAAGAAATGTACGTGTAAGGTTTAATCGAGCCTTAGGGTGAATTAAAAGATTACACTATACATGAGATGTATTGGCAAGAGTTTCCAGTCATTAAACTTGATAGGCTAAAAACTGTATGTGTGATCTTAGGAGCTACCATCCCATTCCATGTAAAAGAGATTGTCCTGGAGGAGTCTAACCCCTTAGTTAATGACTAAGGAGGACAAAACCAGGAGAAGGAAACCTAGTGTCCCAAGGCTAGTGGGAGGGGTATGAGAAAGGAAAAAGTTTCCACTATAACAAGAAGGAGTATTAGAAAAGGAATTGCTACAGATGCCTTAATGGTATGAAAGATGAAACTAGAGGCGAGGAACTCTATGTTTAAGAAACATCCTATTCTATTGGCATGTTCTCTATATCTTAAATCCTAAATTCAGGTGTGTCTTCTCATATTTACACTTTGATCAAAATTTGATCAAGAGTAGATTACTTGAAAAGTGAGAATTGTGATTAAGGTTATCTATAGGGCAAGTGTTGCAACCACTACAATTAGCATTGCTTTAGTTATGTTATCATTTAGTCATATTTTTAGCCTAAGAGATTGTTTCTTGTTATCAAATGAGCTAAAGAATGTTGACTTTGTATCTTTAGTTTTTAAAGAAGGTTATGAGTTTTCTTTTAGTGATAATACGTGTTAGATTTATTATCATAATAAATTAGTTGGCATTGTCTCATTGGTAAATGACCTTTATTTCCTTAATTTTGATGATAGCTTCTGATTAATTCTATTTCCTAAAAATGTGCTAAGGATGTCTCAAATCCCAAACAATTTTGACATCTTAAACTAGGCCATGCTCGGAAGGCAAAGATAAGAAAGTTAGAGAAAGATGGGCTTATTAGTCCATTAGGAGAGGAATTCTATCCGAATTATGAAAGGCAAGATGGCTTAAAATCCATTTGATAGACATATAAAAAGGGCCACATCAACATTGGAGCTTGTCCGCACTAACAACTATGGGCCACTTTATGAAATGGTTGGAGGAGAAATCTACTGCTTCAAAACCTTTACCAATAAGTATTCTAGATAGTGTTGTTGGATTTCTGTGGGATTTGCTCATAAAAAACTAAACTTTTGATCACAAAAACATCATGCATGCACAATGGAATATAAAGGAACAAATCTCACCTATTTTTGTTGCAAAACATGCAAGAAATCATACATACAAGTGTAAAGTCGTTACCTTGAGAACATTTCCAAATGGTTTTGAACATGACCCTTGAGTCAAATCTCGACCTCTAGTTTGTCCACATAGATAGGATGATCATGAGCTCCTACTTCATTCCACAAAATCTGTTTTGTGAAAATCTAACTCAAACTCTAGGTAAGAAGGAATTTTGATAAGAAAGAACTTGGAGATTGTGGCTAAGGGGTTGTTCTTCCTTGTTTGAAAGGGCCACATGAATTTTCTAGAGTTAGAGTGTGTCTTAAACTTTTCAAGAACCTATTTAAATAGTTGTGACACAAAAGTTTGGGGTATGGACTCCATGGGTCTTCTACATTGACACTTTTAATTAAAAATAGCCCATGGACTTATATTTATCAATCTCATTAACAAATCAAACCATTTACCCTATAATTATTAATCTTCATTAGTAATTAAAGCTCAATTGTGTCCAATCAATTTAATTTAATTAATTCTATTAATTAAATTAAATTCTCATTTTGCTTCAAATAATAAGTTCATCATTAACAAACGCCATAACAATTTACTTAGTCTAATCAAATTGCAATTAAATGAATTATTCCACGAGCCTTCTTAAGCCTTGTATACAATTTATCAATTTAACACTAGCAATATATTCGAACCTTATGTCTGTGACTTTCTGAATTTATCTTTAATTGGTAATAAGTATAGCTCGAAGAATATGGGTAATATCTAGCCCACGACCTATATCATAGGTCAATTAAGATGAAGTGAATTCGATCACAATAACACTTTTCGATCGTGACTACTATGTTGTACAAATCTTTTGTCTTACTTTGTCCCAATTGAGTGAGAGTCATTGATTTAGTCAAACTCACAAACTTAGTTAGATGACTAATCAGCATTTTCTCATTAGACAAATATTCATATCGGAAACTCCTTTTTAATCACACTTTGCCTTGGCCAAGGGCTTTTGTCTTATAGAACATCAACTGCATAAGACAAATGTATTACCACTTGTAAGGAGACAAATCTTTTATTGAATGCACACAAAATAACTACGTCATCTCAGGTTTAAGGACCATATGCACTTAATACGATCATGAAGTAGGACATTGATAGTCTAGATTGAACTCCATGTGTTTTCTTCCTTCTAAAGGTCATTGTCTAAATGCCTATTGTCCAATAGCACATCTACACACATGTATACTTAATATATCATATTTAATGACATGACACTCATCGCACAAATCCCTTTGAAGTGTCTATGACTTGTAGATAGATTTTAATAATTGAGTACTGAGACAACCTTATGTTTATATTTATGACTCATTTGGAATAAGGCTGCACATGCAATCTTTTATACCAATCAAGATTTACATGCATGATAAACTTTCCAAGAGATTGATATGAAATCAATATTTTATTAAAGACTGAATGAAAGTGCATTTACAACTAAATATCTTCTAGTATCCCTCATTTTCTATTAGTATTCGAGAGCATACTACTAACAATTTCTCACTTGTACTCTAATGCTAATAGTACTAATGCAAATTGCTATTGTATTAAATACCCATCTTCTCTATATGGTGATCTAGTTGTACTTGAGTTGTCGACATGTTGAGTAGCTCAACTATATTATTAGCTAAAGCTATTTTCTACAAAGCTATATCGCCCTTTCAAATGAATTCTCGAATAATATGGCAACGCCTCTCTATGTGTTCGGATTTTTTTATGAGACCTTAGTTCTTTAGCTTGTGCGATCTTACCATTTTTGTCACGATAAAATAGTAACAACCGATCCACATTTATAACTACCTAAAGTTCTGTTATGAACTTTCTTATCCAAACATCCGTCGTCACTGCATTACTTGTAGTGATGTACTTACCCTCAATGGTGGAGTCTATAGTTGTACTTTGCTCGAAACTCTTTCAACTGACTACTCCTTTATTAAAAGTAAATATAAACCCAGAGTAGACTTTTTATCATCCACATCTAACTAAAAGTTGGAATCAATATATTTGTTCACTTTTAGATCACTATCTCTACTGACTAGTTGTTATCCTTAGGCTTTCTCAAATATTTAAAGATACATTTGATAGTATTTTAATGCTTTTTGCTGGGATTCACCTAAAACTTGCTCATAACACTTACAATATAGGTAATATCTAGCATCGTATATAGCATTCGATACATCAAGCCTCTTATAGTCGAAGTATATAGAATGGCTTCCATGCTCCTACTCTCGTCATCTGCCTTTAGGCACATGGAATTCAAGAGATGGATGCGATGCCTAAATGGTATCAATTTGCTCTTTGAGGCTTCCATATAAAACCTCTTTAATACTTTGTCTATGTACAAGGCTTGGGAGAAACCTAATAATCTTTTCACTCTATCTCTACATATGTGAATGCTCAAGATATATGTTACCTCTCCCAAGCCTTTTATGGAGAAAGTACCAGATAACTAGGTCTTGACTGAGCTTAACATCCCAAAATATTCCTTATCAGTAGTATATTATCCAAATACAATACAAGAAATGTTACTGCACTCCCACTAACCTTTTTGTAAATGCTAGGCTCATCTTTATTTTTGATGAAGCCAAACGATTTGACTGCACCATTAAAATAAAGATTCAAACTCCATGATACTTACTTAAGGCCATAAATGGTCCTCTTAAGTTTACATACTTTATTAAATTTGTCTTGCACTTCAAAATTGTGTGGCTACACCACATAAATGCGCTTCTCAAGCATTTCATTAAAGAAAGTAGTTTTAACATCTTTTTGCTAAATCTCATAGCCCAAGTGGGTGGCTATCACAAGAAGAATCTAAATAGATTTAAACATGGCTATCGATGAAAAGGTCTCTTCATGGTATAGTCCTTCGTTTTGAGTATGGCCCTTTGCTACCAACCTAGATTCATAAGTCTGTACCTTGCTAATTAAACCAATTTTCCTTGTATAAACCCACTTGCATCTAATGGAAACAATTTTCTTAGGTGGATCCATTAAAGTTCATTGCTAGTTCACATGTATTAAATCTATTTTAGATTTCATAACCTTTGGCCACTTGGTGGAGTCATTATCTGTCATTGCTTAACCATGGATAGAAGGATTATCTCTATAATCATTATCTCCCACGACATAGCTCTTGTCCATTCTTTAGGATATAACCATATCTCTTTAGTGCTCGAGCGATTCTACTCAATCCTTGCAATGGTTGCATATTAGAAGGTTCCTTTTGAACAGGAACATGCATTTGGGCTAATTGCTTTGTTCCTCACACTCAACTTCCTTAAGTACTATTGTTCTCTTACACCACTTTTTCGAATAAACTCTTCTTGAGAAAATGTACGTGATGTCTTATGACAGTCCTATTATCCTCAAGGTATCCCATGAGGAAGATGAGTTAAACTAGTGAGGTAGAGATCTATAAGTCTTGAGGTGAAAGGCTATAATCAAAAGAAAGAAATTAACTATGAGGAGGCTTTGTCGCTTATAGCAATGCTCAAATCCATTTGGATATTTCTTGTAATAGCCACCGACTTGGATTATGATGTCTAGCAGATAGATGTGAGAATCACTTTCCTCAACAAGTTGCTTAGTTATGACATTTATATAGTGCAATTTCGTGGTTTGGAATTGAAGGAGAATCTCATAAAGTTTGCAAACTTAAGAGGTCTATTTATAATCTTAAGTAAGCATCGAGGAGTTGGAATCTTCATTTTGATTTTGTAATTAGATTGTTTGGCTTCATCAAGTTTGAGAATGAGTCGTGTGTCTATACAAAGGCTAGTAGGAGTCCTATTACATTCCTAGTATTGTATGTGGTGACATACTATTGATTAGGAATGATGTTGGGATGTTAACCTCAATCAAAACATAGCCATCTATTACATTTTCCATGAAAATTTTGGGAGAAGCAACTTATATTTTAGGCATTCACATCCATAAAGATAAAAAAGATTAATGGGTCTCTTCTAAGTTTTGTACACAAACAAGATATTGAAGAGGTTCGGTTTAGAAGCCTTTAAGAGAAGATTGCTACTATTTAGACATAAGATCTATCTCTCAAATTTATATGCACATAGACAAATGATAATAAGAGGAACATGGAAGTTGCTCATATACTTTGGCTATTAGAAGCTTGATGTATACAATGTTATGTATGAAGAGTTAAGATATCACTTATGCCAAAAAATGTTATGATTAGGTTTTAGGTGAATTCCATCAGAGAGCATTAGAATGCTTTTAAGTATATTTTTAAGTACTTGAGAAACACTAAATACATGATATTTTTGTATGGAGATAGAGATCTACGAATAGACGGATACATTGATTTTGACTTTCAATTAGATATGAATGATGGAAAGTCTATATATAGGTATACCTTTATTCTTAACGGAGGAGCATTAAGTTGGAAAAGTTTCAAATAAGAATATTGCAAATTTCACCACTAAAATTGAGTATACCATGACATGTGATACTATAAAGGAAGCTGTTAGGATAAGAAAGTTTTTGACAGAACTTTAAATGGTTCCACATTTGGATTGCCCATTGCCACTTTATTGTAACAACAATGATATGATTGCACAAGGAACCAAAGTCTCATCAGAAATTCAAACATAGAGAGACACATTATCATACTATTCAAGAAATCATTAGAAAAGGGCGATATTGCTATACAGAACATAGCTTTAGTAGATAATGTCATTGACCTACTCATTGAGCTGATGACACAAATATAGCTGGATCACTATTTTAAGAAGATGAATATTAGATACTATAGTGATTGATATAGAATTATTGTCATTAGAGTGTAAGTGAGAGATTATTAATGATATATGCTCCCTAATGCTAGTAGGCTAGTAGATAGCGACGGATATTGACATTCTTTCATGCATGTAAATCTTAAATGGCCTAAAATTTTATTTGTGCTTGTATAAGTAAAAGGTTTACTTCAAAAAAATATATTAATGATCAATTAGTGATTTTTCTGATTTGGTGACGGGTACAAATTCGAAAACATTGATTTCATTCCAGTAGCTTAGGGTTTGAACATCTATATTTAGCATGGACTTGTCTAAATTAGATAACGTCATGTTATTAAGGGAAATTGTTTTGTACATTCAAATGTTTATTATGTGAATAATTAATAATCAAGAGCAAAAATAACAAATTGAAAATTTCAACTAGTGCACCACAGGCTCAGTGGACCCGCAACCCAAATATAAGGATGACATTATGTTCCTTGAATTTGTTTCATTTTTCACGGTCATTATAGATTCTATTATTTGTTAACTAAAATCAAGCCCTAGCATACTTGATATAGGATTGTTGGTTCCTTTATTTATTTCTTACCTTATGTTTTTCATGTTCAAGATTAAAATGGAAAGGGCGCCATGACAAAAATACTATCATGTCCATATGATCACAAAATAAATTAACAAAATTTTATACTGAAAAATAAAATTCACGAAAACCCCAAAAAACGGAGTTGTACAGATATAGGGCGAGAGCGGCTTAGAAAAATTGAGAATTCTCCCTCAAGCGCGGCCTTAGACAGCGACGCGAAGGAGAAGATGAAGCGGAGGGCTTGTTCGTGCCTCCAGCCTCTCAACTACAACAGATTACACCACCAGCGGCGTCTTCACTTCAGTACGTTCTTCCGCGAGGTACAACACGCTCGACCACGAGCCTCCCTCCGCGGCGGCGCAACGAACAACGGCGACAGCTCGCGGGGTACAACTCAAGTTTCTATTTTTTGCTGCGCACTGAGTGCTCGAACACAGTAAGGGAAAAAAGTAGGAGGCAGAACAGGGAAGACAAGTGTACTAAACATAAAGTGATAATGCAGACTACACTTGATTTTAGTACATTTATTTTTCTTTATTATTTTCACGAGAAGTATTTGCGAAGCGTGTAGGGATTTTATCCCGTATGCCGGTGGTACGCGCAATGCTATTTATCATGAATTTGTCATGCTTGAGAGCAATGCGACAATTGTTGGATTCTCTCTGTTATGTTTTTGTGGAATTAATCAAATATTTATCGGATATTAAATTTTGTGAAAAGGGGTAAGAATGGGGAATTTTAGAGAATTTTTTTATGCCGCCGCACTAGGTTTACTACAGCTAACCAGTTGGGACTTTCCGAACCACCAGAAAAAAATGTTGCTTGTTCAAGCCCTGGCCGTCTCTTAAACAATGACCAAAATTGGCTTTCACTGTATTACGTGCAACCGTTGAACAGAATAAATGCCCTTTTATATTTTGTGAAGTGGTTCGATAAGTTAGTGTACACGAGCAGATGAGTTAGAGTTTACTTTTGTGCAGGTAATTCTTTCTTGGTGCCTGGTGCAACTGTGGCTACAATACTTATGCTTGGTGCTCTTCATGCTCGTCGTCTGTATGATGATAAGAAGGTAAGAAGGTAGGGGCAGAGGGCAGTGCATAAACCTTGACATTCAGGGGATAACAAATACAGAAATTTCTATTGGTGCTTTAATGCTAAATTGCTAGCTTTATAAACACACAATGGTATGAATTACGTAGGCTATGTTTGTTTTGCTTCACTTATCATTATACTTTTAAAATTATCTCTTTCTTTTTTTACTTTTACACAATTTTAAATAAAAATATACTTAGAAACACACTTAAAAACCAAAACAAATATAATCTACATTTTGTAAGCTTGTCATTTGGAATTAGTTTCTTTAAGACATATGAGACGTGAAAATTTGGTGCTCCTAGATCTGATTGGGACATGTCAAATTTGTTGCATGAATTATTATGCATGCTATGGATGTGAACTGGTTACCTTCTGCTTGCATATTGAATGCAGATTTTATGGAATTAAGGCTCCATGCATAGTAGTTATTATAAAACTGGTCAAACATGACAAAAGGAAATGAAGTTGACTGTATGAATGAAGTAAGAATGCAGAAGAAATGATTGGGTAGGGAAGTCTTAGCCTCTTAGGTTCTGATCCGTATTATTGTGGCTTTTTCTTATGCCTGTTTTAGTTTCACCAGTGATGACCACCTTTTTACTGCTTCTTCATGACAAAAAGAGTATCTTTTAGAAATGTCATGACGTAAGTTATCACTACATCAAAATTAAATTTATAGCTAAATTAGTATTATAGTGAGTATAGGCATTGTCCCACGAGAAGAAGTGAAGTGTATTTATTTAACTAGATTTAATGAAATGAAGATAAAAATAAGTAAATAAAAATGTGCACTCTAAAAATAGCAAATATAAAATCAAAGGATGAAGCACCAATAGCTGGAGCATCTAGCCACTTGTGTTGTGTTGGTTTCTTATGTATGTTAGTTACTTTAATTATCAGTTTAATTATACTAGTTACGGATTGTTAATCCTAAAATTTATAGGATATTCTTTCGAACTTTCTTATAGTTTTGATTTCAGATTTTTGTGCTTTTTCCCAAGCAAAATTGAGTTAAGAGATCAAGTTTGATGATTAACGATGTTATTCACACTAATCTTGTGATTTCACTCATGTTATTTTTACAGAATTATTGTTCGCAAATTGTATGTCGACCATGTAAGTTTCACTTACATTATTTTTGGTACAGCCACAAATTAATTAGTGGATTTCTTAATTATTATTTAAAGTAACAATTGTGAATAAACCATACAAAGACGATTAATCACAACTTACACCTGTATTCTTCACCAAACACGAACATAAGCAACTAGAAAGAAATTTAGAAACTCATATTAAATTCAATCAAATCCGATTCTAAATTGTTTATTATCTAAGACAACATAAAAATAATAAAAAAGGTATGGAGAACTTAGTCTAAAATTCTTACATTGTGTAAGTGAAGAATGCACTTCAAGCTTTGGTGTGGATTCCTCTGCCTTCAATACTTCGATCTTGTGTTTATATGTTTCTAAATGTTTTGAATAGTAAAACTAAGCCTAAGGTTTTTCCTAAACCATGGAGAACAAGTGTATATACACACACACACACAAGGTGTAGGGTTTGTGTGCAAGGGAGAAAAAACGAAAAAGCCTTTAAAAATCCATGCAGGATTGTAGTTTGAATTTCAGTTGCATAGACTTTCGTGGTCGCGATGTTAAGCTCTGCGGTCGTGCCATATCCTTTTGCATCCACGACCTTGGATGCGGTGATTACATAACTTTGCTTCTCAAACTTTGCACTCGCATTAGCTCATCTCATGGTTGCAAGCCTTCATGCTGCAATTGCGCCTCTCACTTGCAAAAATTCTAGTGTGCGTTGCTTTCCCTTTCAGCCACTGTGACATGCCTTCCTGCTTCCGCGATCTTCACCTTTACAACTGTTGCCAACAATTGCAAAAATTCTTGAAAGTGTCACGGTTGGCTCTCGCAGTTGCATTTCCACCTTTCGTAGCTGTGGCTCATGTTGTGGCTGTGATGCCGGCCTAAAGACAACTTGCATTTTAAGTGTAGAAAATATTCAAATTAATAATTAACTCCACATTTGCACTTTTTCGCATTAAAATCATCACGTTTAATATAATTTATACATGATAACATATTTTCTCTATTTTAACTCACATGCATGCATAATTTAAGCACCTAATGGTACAAATAAGTTATAATTTTTCATGTTATTATACTCTTACACTTACTCGTTTGTTTGCTCTTAAGCAGACACTTTCTTTTCCTATTAATTTATTGGTACACAAAATTATGAACTTAGTCACTATTTTTAATTTTAGAAGTCAAACATAGATAAATTACTTGGTTTAGCATCATTTAAGATTATAGTATTTTCAACCTAAATGTCTACAACATGAGTTCCCGTGTGTGTGTGGCATTCTTCAATTCTCAATCACGTTAACCTTTTGATAATTTTATAGCAATTCTAAAACAATTTAATTCAGGACCACTCACTATAAATATTGACTTACTCTCCTTTGAACAAGGTTAATTAACATAGTTTTCTAACTTAGAGGACCAGTGTGGGCTACTGTTGTTTTCTCCTCTTCTCTCCCTACGCTTATTTTTCACATTCTTTTGTGAGCTTTAAATTCTTTTTTAAGCAATTGGGTGTCTTTTTACGCAAAGGTGAGCAAAAGTTGCTCTGCACTTCGGTTACTTTATCCACAACTAACTTAAGATACTTTGCATACTCATAATCGAGCAACCCTTTTTATGTGAAATTAAAAAAGCGTCTCTATGCAATCCTGGTTAGTTGTTCTAATCAATGGAGTAGAATTCATTTTTTCATACTCACATTTTTTTTTTGAGATTTTTCATTCTATTTTTTTTTCTATTTCCTCACTCATTTTTTTTTTCTGGTTAATTTTCTTTATTTGTTAAAGAACTTATCAACACTTAAGGTAAGACTTATGCCCCTAATTTAATTATCTTATCCTTACCATAGAATTTTGAAAATATTCTAATAATCAAAAGTCGAAAAGTGTGCTTGATCAAATAAGAGCCATGTCTTCAATACGATTAGGGCTAGCATACTAATCTCAAAAATAATGAAAGAGCAAAGCAACACCAATTTGGAAGACATTCATCATAAATTAGAATAATAATCACTTAGTTTATGAGATGTTCATGCTACCAATTTAATCATGTAATCTACACAATTGTATGCATAAATATTTCAGCATTCATGTTTCATGCAACCATACTATTTCTATTCAAAATTTTGCTACTCTTTTGTCCACCCCTACACTTAGCTTGTTGCCTATACTAATCATATTATCACTAGCAAAATAAGACAACAAGAATGAGACATCCTAGTAGGGTGTGATGCCTATTCTTCTTCCTTTTCTTTGAACTTCTTGATGCATAATTGTATTCTTATATTCTAAATCCTACATCAAGATAAAAATATAGATGATCTCAACGCAACATAAAACAAAGAAATCACGAAAACAAAACAAATAAGTGAAGATATTTTCAAACATAAGATCTATGTAATAAGCAGTGTAGAGAATGTAAAACAAATGTTTATTTTTAGCCTCTAAAAGTCTTTCTATTGATTCAAAAGGAAATAAAAAATAATATATTATAAATAATTACTAATGCAATTAAAGTAAATAATAGAATTAGAGATATTGAGATTTTCTTACCTGTGACAACATTTGTGCTTGCATTGTCAGTAACCATTTGCGCCATCTTTTTCTCTCAAATCTATTCTATTTATTTCGATAACAACTCACAAATTTTCTTACTGGTGTGAGAATACTCTAAAGTATCAACTGATTCAATAATTTCCTCCCCTTCAAGCAATTCACCAAAAAATTAATTAGCCCTGTTCTTATCGGTCCAACTATTCTTCCAATAGGTCCAACCATTTGTCATCAATAAACAAACATATTTTGCTATTGTTTTCTCATGGGTCTTTGAAAAGGTCATCTATGTGTTTTAACTCCTTTAAAAAAGTCATCCTCGTTTTGTCACAAGTTGGAGGCTTTGTACTAGAATCACATTGGAAATAAGCTTCTAGCACATCTCTAAAATTTCCAAAATTGACAACATTAAAAGTAGCTTGTTGTCATATGTCTACTATGCAAACCATTGCACCATATGCTCTTTATTTTTGCAACTTCATCAAATTTTAGAGCTTTTTCTTTATTATTGCTATATTTCAATATTTCATCAGCATCCCTTATGAAAAACATGTCAATGGGCCCATCTACTTCGTTTTTTTAGTTGATACTGTTGATGAAGCACTAGGTGGGTGCTTGCCAAGACTTGTGGCTTCATTATTTTCATCTCCTCTGTCAAATTTCTCAAGCACCAAATCAAAGTGAGGAATTGCATCAATTTTATTTTTCAACTCTTTCTTCTTCTCCGTTAAATTTTTTATCTTATCTTTCATATACTTCGGGCATTTTGGGCAAGCTTTAGTATTTTGAAAGCCCTTAATGAGTTGTTTGTGCGATGTGATCCTCCCTTTTGAAACTTTTTTCAAAAAACACATTTGAAGTCATTTGTGTTTTTTGGATCGACTAATATTGCATAATTCGATTCTGGGTCCTTAAGGTTTGAATTCGATGCATGAGGAGTTGACATTTTGATGTCTAATTCTGTTACTCAAATCAACAATTAAACTTTAACATTTAAAAAAAAATCATGTAAAAAACAGAAAAAAGCCAAAAAAAGAACAAGTCAGGATTGTTACTGTAATGACTAATGACAAGTGAAAATATGAATAACGGCGAAAAAAAGGGAGAACGTAGACAACAGAAATGCGAAAAACACATAGACAACCAAAAATTCGAAACATATCAACATACATATATATGCCTAGTATTCTAGTGTCAACAGTAAATAAACAGCAAACAATAAAACAATAAGAATTAATTATTTCTCATCCCTAGCAGCATCGTAGCAAAAAATAGCAAAAAGAAGTCAATATTTATATATTTAAATTTCAAACATAAAACTATAAAAGATGAAATAAACTACAATTGATAACAAAATTGACTCACGAAAGTGTAGAAATGAATCATGAACAAGAGCTTAGAGTTGCAGCAGTCCTAAAGACGTGCACCTTTGCTTCATGTGGTAGAAGTTTGCAAGATCTTAGACTTCTGTCATGCCCTTGTTTCTTTGTGTTGCATCGTTTTCTTTTCCTTTTATTTTGTTCTACAAGTTAAAAGCGTGTTTTATGTTTTAGCAATGCTAAAAAAGAACACACCTTTAATCTAACGCATTTGGTGTGTGCTACAGCACTTGGAAAAATGGCGTCCGAGTGCATACCTATGGCGCACTAGATTGAAGGCATGCGCCTTCATTGATAAATGGTCGGGAGGCCATGCATTTAACAACTATACTTGCAAGAAGTGCTGTATTTATTGTGTGTAGCCCAACAGGATACTCATGGTTTAGGGTGGATGAGTTGCGACTTTGGGGATACTAAATTTGTTAGTCATATTATCACTCGTTTGTAGCATACGTACATTTTTTTTATCTTTATTCCTATCCTTGGTGGAAGGGTTACAATACATTGTACTCTTTTTTACCCTCTATGTTTAGAACAACAAAGTTCATAGGCACAACGAAATTACTCATCTTGATTAAAATGTCCTTCGGAAGCTCAAGTGGCCTTGTCGTAGATTTATGTGCTAGCTTTATGCCTATAAAGAGTTTGTTCAATTTTTAGATCAAAATCAAAGTCACGCTTACTCCTATGCATACAATTGTCTCCACGAGTAAGAATTCAACCCACAAGACAGTAATGTATCTAGAAAAGCAAAAAGAGAATTAGAGAGGGAAGAGATAAAGAGCAAAAAATAGAAAAACAAAAGCACATAAAATGGCCTAAGCTAGCAATCCTTAAGAGTGTTCAATAGCACTCGTCACCCTCTTCGACAATGATGCCAAAATTTAACATAGGTTGTCACTACAAAATTAAATTTATAAACAAACTAATATTGTAATAAGTATAGGTATTATCCCACTATGAGGGACAAAGTGTATTGATTTAACAAGATTTTTATTAGTTGGGCCGCATAAATGAAATGATGATAAAAGTAAAGTAAATAAAAATGCACACTTAGAAAATAGCAACTCAAAATTAAAGGATAAAGCACCTAGCCACTTTTGTTGGTTTCTTGTGTATGGTAGTTATGTTAATTATCAGTTTACTTGCATTGACTTAGATTGCTAATTCTGAAGTTTATAAGATATTCTTTCGAACTTTCCTATAGCTTAGATTGAAGATTCTTGTGGGTTTTTCTAGGCTAAATCGAGTCAACAGATTAAGTTTTATAGTTAACAATGTCACCCGCACTAATCTTGTGATTTCACTTTTGTCATTCTCATAGAATCAATGTTCGCAAATTGTACATCTAGCATGCAAGTTTTACTTATATTATTTCTTGCACAACCACGGATTAATTAGTTGATCTCTTAATTAGTATTCAAAGCTAGAATTGCGAATAAAGCATTCATACTCATTTAATCACAACTTACACATGCACCCCCACTAAACACGATTACAAGCGACTAAAATAAAATTTGAAAACTCATATTAAATTTCATCAAACTCGATTCTAAATTGTTTATCATTCAAAATAACATAAAAATAACAGAAAAAGTGCAGAGAACTTACTCTAAAAATCTCGTGTTTGAGCGATGTATGCATTTTAAGCTTTGGTGTGGATTCCTCTGCTTTTAATGCTTTAATCTTGTGTTTCTATGTTTTTAAATGTTTTAGAAGGTAAAACTAAGCCTAAGGTTTTCCTTAGACTGTGGAGAACATGTATATATATATATGCACGAGGCTTAGGGTTCATGTACAAGTGTGAAAAGATGAAAAAGTCCTTAAAAATTGATGTAGGATTGTAGTTCGAATTTCTATTACATAGACTTTTGTGGCCGTGATGTTAAACAATGTTTTTAAAATTGGACAGATCATCAAACAAAAAAAGTAACTGAGTCATTGATTCGATTGGTTCAACTGTTTTCAAAAAACTAGTTATTTTAAATTGTATATAATAATAATATATACACATATAATAATATTAAAAATGTTATAAAATTAATTCATGTTCATCAATTAATATATCAAAGGATAAATTTTGAATGTAACTTTAAAAATTTAATAATTCAACAAGAATAAAAAATATTACAAAAATAAAAAAGAAACTACATTAAATTCAAAGCAAAATATGAATATTGAAAATGAATTTTGGAAAATAAAAACAACATAATAAATAGAAAAATTTTAATTTCAAAATGAAATATTTAAATTTCCAATAAATTAATTGGAAAAATATATAAATAAAAGTCAAAAAATAGATAGTGAAAATTATACATATTAATAAATTGTTTAGGTGGTCAAAATGAAGTCATAAGAAAATATAAAAAATATTTTATTTATTTTTATTTTAAAAAATTTTATCAATAAAAGTATAAAGACCGATTTTTTGGACTGGTTTTTGATTAGGTTTAACTGGTTTTTATTGGTTCAATTGATAACCGATTTTTGAGGTGTAATTGGATCAGAGAACCGACAGACTCTCACTCGAACCGGCCGGGACCAGAGAACCAGCTGATTCACAGTCGAACCAGCCGGTCCGGTCTAGGTTTGAAAACGATGATGTTAAGCTCCACAGTCATGCTGTATCCTTTCGCATTCACGACCTTGGGTGCAATGATTATATAACTCTGCATCTCAAACACTGCACTCATGTTGGCTCATCTCGCGATCGATCCTTTTGCCTGTTGAAATACTAATGTGCCTTGCTTTGCCACTCTACTACCGCGGCATGCCTTCCCACTCCCAGGATCTTCATCTTCTCGATCATGACCGACAATTACAAAAATTCCAGAAAGTGTTGTAGTTGGCTCTGACGGTTGCATTTTCACCTTTCATGGCTGTGGCTCTCCCTGTCACAACTGCAACACTGGTCTGCGGACAACAACTTGCATTTTAAGTGTAAAAAATATCCAAAATTAATCATTAACTCCACATCTACACTTTATCACATTCAAGCATGATGTTTAATATAATTCATGCATGATAACATATTCTCTTTATTTTAATTCACGTGCATATATAATTTAAGCGCTCAAAGGGAACAAATAAGCTGTAATTTCGCATGTTATCATGTCACTTCTGTATTTTTTGTAGAAGTGTAAACTAGTCAAGTCCACTGCCTAACTTTGAATTTTTGTTGATTTCTAAAGTTTAATATTATTGTTAATTGAATTGAGTTTACATGAACTTTAACTAAGCTGAACTCAAGTTGATGTCAAGTTGCTTAATTTTTTTATGCATATTTTGTGAAACTGTTTTGCTGAGTCGAGGTTCTGTTTGTTTTGTTTAATGAACCTAGCTTAATAAGATTTTAATTATGAATCACACAACTATTGTTGATTAGGATTGTCTTTTACCCCTAAATTTAAATTATATCTGAAAACTAAGGCGTAAGTATTGTGTATTTCAACTCTTTCAAATTGTCATCATTTTTATCTTGCACTATGTTTGCAGATATGCAGTCTTACACTCCGACTACTACTGTTTGAGTCCAATGCTTCCAGAAAGTTATTCTTGCTTGTCTTGTTTGTGGTTTATATAATATTCTTAGCAATCATAGTCTTTAAGGAGAATCATAGTTTGCATAAAGTTTCCTCCTCATATTCTGGATTACAGGCTGTCATCTTGAGCTTCTCCCATAACGATATCTTTTATTGTTATTCTAGACGAATGTATATTACTAATCCATGTCTTTTTTATGATGTATCTTCTCAAATGTTTGAGAAATAGATTGAAGAGGCCAAGGCAATAGGTGTTGAAATAGAGTTCCACCCCGATGTCAAGGTAAAACTTAGTTTTTGCAATCTTTTGGTGGTATTACATACTTGTTCTCTGTTTTGCAACATTTTTATGCCAACCTTTTTGTCGCTGATAGGCTAGATTCTTGCGGTTTCTACCTTTGCGCTCTATGTCAAGATGTTGGGGATTCTTGACTGGTGTGGTGAGTGTATCAATTGTCTCAATGAACTAATATGCAGAGAATTGAAGGTATACAGACATATGTATATAAACATTCTAAATAATCCTGACCAGGAACTTCCTGTTTGGATGCGATCATATGTATATAAGGCATGGGCAAGAGCATTCCACTCGAGTAAGTTTTCTTAATTTTTTTTTTCAATTCTTTGTTATTTTTTTAATTAAAATACTACACAATTTGCTAAATAAGTCAAGTATGAAAAATATTTCAACTTCCATTTTGTATATGTGATTCAGACTTAGAGGAAGCCCAATTGCCTCTGGAAGAGTATGGATCTCTACGGGAATTTTTTGTTCGCAGATTGAAAGAAGGCTCAAGGCCTGTTCATTCTGCTCCTCATTGTCTGGTAACTGGTAACAAGATTATTGAATATCTCTTTCTTTCCATTGCTACTGCTGCGATCTCCAAACTCATTGATCATTGCATATAACAATTTTGGCCATAGGTCAGTCCTGTAGATGGCATTGTTCTGAGGTTTGGTGAGTTAAGAGGACCAGGGGCTATGATTGACCAAGTAAAGGGATGCTCTTATTCTGCTTCTTCCTTTCTGGGGGCGAATTCGTATCTTCCAATGATTGCAGCAGGAGATGCTGCTGACGAAATTGGTGGAGATGAGAACTCTGAGAGGGATACGGCCCAGAAGTCATGGTGGAGAGTTTCCTTGGCTTCTCCTAAACTTAAAAATACTGTGTCATCCAGGTAAAGATTAAAATATCTTGAAGCAACAATTAGTATTAGATTAATTGGTAAGGTCGTAATGTACCTATAATTTTTTAGTATTATGTTTGTTTAAGTTGAAAAGCAGAGCATTTCCATAACCATTTAGTCAGTTTTGATTGAAATGACTCTGCAATTGCTGTAAGAAACATTGGCTTATCATGCTTGCAGTATTGGATTTGTGTATAACATAGTGTACATATTAAACAGGTACTTAATGCTTGCACCATAAATCTTGACAGTTCTGATATACAAGAATATTCAGACTTCGAGTAACCTCTGACTCTGCAAGATGGAAGGAATTTCTTTAGTTTCTCCCTAATAAATGACAATTTGTTTTGTTAAATTCTTCTATAACCACTTAAATTTTGAATTAATACGCCTTGAGTAGCTAGTGTAATATAGAAATTTGTCCAAAAAATAAGAAAAAGAAAGCAAAAGAAATTCCTTGAATGAGACAATTGGATAATCAGACTTATGATGTATGTTTAAATATAATGCAGCCCCTTGAAAGGCCTCTTCTATTGTGTAATCTACTTGAAACCTGGAGATTACCATCGAATACACTCTCCAGTTGATTGGAATGTTCTCGTTCGTCGGCATTTCAAAGGTAAATTTAATTATTTACTCATTCGCCATTCATTGTTTTAGGTCCTCATTGGTATATTTCTAATTAACTGCTCAGACTGGGAGTGCTTCTGAATACCAAAAATAATATGGATAAGATTCTTGATCTCCACTTGTTGTCCATGCATATTCTTTTCTGCTGCCTAAGTGAAATAGAATACAGTACCTCCAGAAAGATTTTATTTAGAAATCTATGTTCTACTTTCTTGATTTTTCCACTGCCTGTTCTTCTGCAATTGTGAAATCCTGAATGCATTAATTAGGTGTGCATGAGATGGCAGCAACTTCATTTTGTTGCCAAGGAACTGAAAACATAATTTAATTAGCTGCGAATTGTGTGGAAATAGTTGTTGTAGTCCATGCAGTTGGTCACTTCTTGACTTCTTCAATTTGTCAGTTGTCTGATCATTTAATTTTTCTCTGTGCTCAATTTCTTGTATAAAATGGTATATGCTTCTTGATATTTTCAAATTTTTATTCCCTGTTCCGTGTAGGTCATCTTTTTCCAGTGAATGAGCGTGCTACAAGAACTATCAGAAATCTGTATGTTGAGAATGAAAGGGTAATCCTGGTCAAAAGCTAATGAAATTTCTCTATATCCCCTTCTTTGTAATTCCCTATAATTTTTTGTTGTAAGGCGTAGGAAGACATTCTCACAAATGATCTGGCAGAAATGTGAGTGAGGCTTTACTATTTAGGAACACATTCTCACTATTACACCAACAAAACAACTAGTAAAGGCATTTTTGCTTGATTAGTTTTTGCTCTACCCAATTAGGTGACGTGTGTGTGGAAGTGTAAATATACGAATTTGTCAGCGTATGTTGAAATCAAACAAAACTGCTTGCGTGACTTGTGAAGAACAACCTAACACAACGATCTTTGATGGACTCTAGTGAAAAGGATGGCCACAACTAACATGCCTAATTAATTGATATGTTACAAATTAACCAAGACAAAAACTTAGAATAATTGATTTGGGTTTTGATAAGAAATTGAAAAACTTAAATTTTCTAGAAAAAGAGAACTATATTTCAATAGCTAAAGAGTTAAAATGGTTCTTCTCAAAAGTAATTAAGGCCCCTTTTTAGTGTTTAAGGAGCCTTTGCAAACTTAAAAATCGTGCAAATAAGTTGCGAAAATTAAAAGACATGTAAAAGGTAAATTCCTATCTAAATTTGGCTTTGGCCTAACGTTGCACTCAATTCGGAAGTTGATTTAGGCTTCTAGATCGTGAAAACAGAAAGTTCGTGGTCATCAAAAACTCTTTTATGAGTATCATCATGGCTTCTTTGAGCCTTTTAACCTTGGTTTGAGTAATTGGATCTCCAAAATGCCTTGGATATTGAAGTTCTGCTCTGGCGTTTGCATTATTCCCTTCATTTTGAGAAGGGATTGACCTCAATTTCAAATCCTTTTTCATTTCTTACATTAAAAGGACTTAAGTTAGTAACATTGAAAGTAGTGCTAATACCAAACAAACTTGGTAACAACAATTTGTAGGCATTGTCATTTATGCGCTCAATCACTTGAAATGACCCATCTTCTCATGGCATCAATTTAGATTTCTTTTTGCATATGAACTTAAACTTAAGCTCTGGGCTTAAACGACTTTCTTGCGTCTCTTATTTGCTTGCTGCGCATATTACTCGTTTCTCCTCTTAATATTTTGTCGTACACATTCATGTAGCTACTTCAAAAACTTCGCTTGATTCTTTCTATCTGCACTAACTTGCTCACTACATGGTAATGGCAGTAAATCCAATGGATTTAGTGGATTGAGACCATAAACAACCTCAAATAGCAACATTTATGGTACAGTGCACACTTCTATTATAAGCAAATTCAATATGTTGTACACTCTTCCTAAGTTTTTATATTTCCTTTAAGTAATGCATGCAATAAAGCAATTAAGTCCTATTTACTACCTCTATTTGATCATCAGCTGTGGATAACTCATGGTAGAAAATAATGTGCCTTACACTACAACATTTTCCGAAAACAACTTATGAATTTGACATTTCTATCAGACACTATTGTCTTTAGCACACCATGCAATCTAATTATCTCTTTAAAGAACAAATTAGTTATATATGTTGCATCATCAGTTTTGTTGCACGCAATGAACTGTGCTATTGTAGAAAATCTATCAAAAATCACATATATACTATCCTTACACATTCAAGTATGTTGCAAGCCGAGCACAAAGTTCATTGAAATGTCTGCCAATGGCGTATTCAGAATTGGTAATAGGGTGTATAGGCCATGTGGTTGAACCACCCTCGACTTAGCATTGCATTTGATGTATCTATCAATCATTCTTTTTACATCTCTTTGCATATGTGACTAAAAGAATTGTTTTTACAAAATTACAAATGTCTTGGTGACATCATAGTATTTCGTTAGGCTTCCATCATGACCCTCTTGGACTAATAATTCCTGCAAGGGAATACACAACTTATCTATGTAAAATAAATAATTGTCATATTGGAAAAATTTGTCATGCACTCCTTCCTTAGTCAATTCATACACATGCCTAAAATCTTCATCATTTGCAGACAGTTCTTTGATATGTTTAAATCTTAGCAGCTTAGCATTTAATGTAATAAGTAGTAAATATGCATGTGCTATTATATTTTCTACACCTTTTTTATACTTAAATATGCATTTGCTATTATATTCTCTACATCTTTTTTTATACTTAATCACATATAGAAAAATATCTACAAAAGATACTCATTTGATATGCCTATGACTTAACTTTCCTTAGCTCTTGAGGGGCTGTAAGGATTTGTGATCTATATGAATAACAAATTCTTTTAGTCGCAAATAATGCTGCCAAGTCTCTAAAGTCCTCACTAAGGCGTATAGCTTCTTATCATATGTTGGATAATTTAACTTTGCTTCATTCAGCTTCTTATAAAAGTACGCAATTGGTTTCTTTCCTTTTATTAGCATTGCTCCAATTCCTATACCTGAAGTATCAAATTCAAGTTTAAAAATTTTAGAAAAATCAAGTAATGATAATACTGGGGCATGGGCAAACCTTATCTTTAAATGATTTAAATGCTTTTTGTTGGGCTTCTCCCCACTGAAATGTCTCGTTCTTTTTGATCATCGTAGTTATTAGTGCTGTGATGGTGTTGAAGTCCTGTATGAATCTCCTGTAAAAATTCCTAAGCCCATGAAAACTCCTTACCTTAGATACACTTATGGGGGTCGGCTATTCTTATATAGGCTTTTAACTTATTTTCGTCCACTTGGATATTTTGTGCGCTTACAATACAGTTAAGAAACACACAAAGATTCAGACAAAATATACACTTGTTAGTGTTAGTGTATAATTGTTTTTTTCGCAAAGCCTCTAATACTTCGTAAAGGTGTCTAGCATCTCATCAATGGTCTTGTTGTACACAAGAATATCATTAAAATACACCACTACAAATATACCTATGAAAGCACGTAAAACATGATTTATAAGCCTCATAAATGTACTAGGTGCATTGTCAAGCTAAACGGTGTAACCTACCACTCATGTAACCCATGTTTCATTTTAAAAGTTGTTTTCCACTTATCTCCCTGTTTCATACAGATTTGGTGATAACCACTCTTAAGATCAATATGAGAAAACACACTAGCTCTACGTAATTCATCAAGCATGCCATCTAGCTTAGGAATAGGATGGTGATACTTTATTGTAATGATGTTTATCGCTCTAAAATCCTTGCACATTTCTAAAACCCATCATTCGTTAGCACAAGCAACATCAGGACTGCGCAAGGGCTCATACTCTCTCGGACCTTTTCTTTATTAATCAACTCTTCCACTTGTTTTTGGATCTTCTTAGTCTCCTTTAGATTCTTATGATTCACCGTTTAGTTTGGGATGGTTGCTCTTGGCAATCTGATGTTTGATTGTTTTGATTGGCGACAATCTACTCAGCAACTCCTCTAGTAGCACACTCTGAAAATCCTGCAAAACAAACACAATAACCTTGTGGAAGGAAGATGTGACCTTTTTTTGATAAATAGTAGGATTATTTGTACTAGAGTACATCATGGCTTCCTTGAGTCTTTTAGCCTTGGCTCGAGTCATTAGACCTCTAGAAACTCCTGGATATTCACGTTTGTCTTTGGCGCTTGCGTTATAAGTGGTCTAAATATTAAATAAAGGACTACTCGTGTTTTTGATGCATATTATAACTTGGGTCTATTTCAGAACTTCCATTGGACCATCTTGAATGAGAGGTTTCCATTTGATGTTTTTGTCCTATCAGTCATTCTACTAGTTTACCTTAGTTACTGATAAAGGAGCCAATGGGTTCCTTATTTTTTATGAAAATCCCAAGAACAGTATCACATTATCCGTTGAACCACTTGTTTTTTGAGGTTTTCTATTCCAACAAGACTTGTTGGTTCCTTGCAGTCTTCCTAGCAAGGTTACCTTTAACTACTCGGGCCCACGGGAACCTTATCACAAAGAAAAACTTACCCAGAAGTGTATGATGAAGGGTAAACTACTAGAAGAACAACTATCTGGTTTAGAAATACATGTTCTAGTGTATGCTGACCTCTGCAGTTCATCTGGTTCCCTATGTTTTCTTTGTTAGGTTGTGTTGACATAATAGATTTCTATATATATATATATATATATATTTTATTTTGAGAATGTTCTTATGTTTGCTTTAACTGTTCACCCACAAATTTTATCCTAATAAGTGATCATGATAATCAGGTCGTGCTTGAGGGTCACTGGCAAGCAGGCTATATGGCTATGGCAGCAGTTGGTGCAACAAATGTTGGTTCCATTGAGGTTAACTACCTTCTGTCTTATTTGTTAGTTACTTTCTGTCGGACTGTGGTGATTGAACATGTTTATTTTCTGACTCTTTGATCAAAATCCCATAAAAATATAAAGTTATAGACAATTATTTTTGATGAATAGATTATGCAAATAGGAGCATCAATTTGCTGGATTATTAACTTTTCATTGCTTAACTATTTCTACAGTCGATGAAGTTATTTGTATGCCCTAGTTGCTTTGTTGAGAATGATATGTGTGTACAAATGAATGGCTGGTGTGAGTGCCCTCTTCAATGCTTGATTAGTAGCCTACTTCATTTGGTAAGAGCTCTGATGGCCGATTTGACAGAGGGGATGTACCATAAGCCAAGGCGTACAGAGATACGTATTTTTGGAATGATACAAAAGTTATGATGGAATTTGTCCCTGGAATAGTGTTATCTGTAAATGAAGTAAAATTGAAACTTGTGTATTTGGGATATATTACTAGAAGAGAACTTGTTAATGAAAATTTATTTACCCCTTTGTGATCTTTAAATACTTGCATGTGCATTTTCATGTGTGTATGAATATAAAATTTTACTGTGCAAAACAAATTCAATGGTACACTTACTATATATATCTATACAATGGGCAAGGATCTACTGGGCCAGAATGTATGATTAGCAACCACTTTTTGTGATATTTTGAAATAAAAAATTGTGCAATTATAGGTCAATATATTAAAGGAATTACTTTGTTGCTTAACAAACAAGAAAACTGAAGGCGTAGAGTTCTCTGTGATCTATTGTTGCCATTATTTGGTTTTAGTGGTTCTTTTCTCATCACAGCCTTTTGAACCTTTTTGTTGGATTCCGCACAATACACTCCCCACCTTTTTTTGTTACAGTCACCAGTCAATTTATATCATTTGACATTATACAAGGGCCTTTACAACGTGTTGTTTTGGCACACTTACAGCTTTTTATTGAACCAATGCTGAAGACAAATAATCCCCAGAAGAGGCTGCTACATTCAGAGCCCCCAGACGAACGAGTATATGAACCTGAAGGCCTAGGAGTTCTGCTTAAGAAGGGAGATGAGGTAGTGGAACGGATTTAGTCATTTGTCCAAACTAGGAAATGCTTTGCTGGAGGAACTTAATAAGACTTTGGAACAGGGTTCTGTTTTCATCCTTCGCTTTAACTGGCATGCTTTTTTTTTTCCTCATTTTTTCAAGTGATGTACGTAGCAGAATAGTTGGGCATCTGATTTTATTTACACAGCTATTAACTGAGGACCAAAAGCTGATAGTTCACTTGCGGTTCTTGCCCTTCAATTTCTGCAGGTAGCAGCTTTCAACATGGGATCAACAGTGGTGCTGATCTTCCAAGCCCCAATTTCTCATACATCCGCTGACAATGATAGCTCATCTGAATTCAGGTTTTGTGTCAAAAGGGGCGACAGAATACATATGGGAGAAGCACTGGGAAGCTGGAATGGCTTGTAGAGACCAGTCCCATTGCCCTTGTTCAATGCTTTTGTATTTAACTAATTTTCTATACTGTGAACTGATTCTCGTGGAAACAAACGAAGTCAAATGTGTTATCAGAATTATCAGCATCCTAGAGTTCTTTTGATAGAAACTTTAACATTTCTTAGAACTAGTATCCATCTTAACATTCCTGCTCTTGCTTGAACAAGCGGGTTTGTGTGTGAACATTAAATTTTTGGGCTTACAGTTTTCAAATCTGGATGTTCGAATCAAGTTATTAATTTCTATGGATGGATTCTTCTAAGTTTTAGGCTCCTAAAGACTGGAATATTTGAATGGAAAACAATAATGAACAAATCTTACTATTTTAAAAACTCAAGTGATCAATACCACAGTAGATAGCAGAGGGCAGGTGAAAATTATAACTTTGCATCTCTCTTTCACCAATCTTCTTCTCACGGCTGAAAATTTTGAAATTGTTCTTGTTCGTTGTTCTGATTCTTTTATATGGCTTCTCGTGGAAGTGAATTTGAACATTGGATTAACACTTAAGGTATGGTGGACTTCTTTTTCTGATCAACCTCTTTCAGCCAAAATTGATTTGGGGCAATACTTGAATCATTCCTTTTAATCTATCTGGGGTAGCATAGCCAATGGCTTGTATTTAGGTTTGGTCTTGCATTTGAGAAGAGAAACATGAAACATCAAATGCATCCTTACCTGTTAGTATCTTTAGCTTGTCATCCAATGCTTTTCGTTTCAATCATTTGTTCAGGTTCAAAGTACTCTCACGACAATTTTGTTTACCTTCTTGGGTGAGACAACCCACATCCAGAGGATTGGATTTTCAAATATACCCATTCTCCCACATTAAATTGTCTATCTTATCTGTTTTTGTTGGCATAATGTTTCATTCGATTATGTGCCAACTCTAAATTTTGTTTAAGGAATTGAGTTAACCGAATTTTGAAAGAAATGAAATGGAAACAGACAACGAAGAATTCTTTGAGTAAGGACTAAGGTTATTAGCATAGGCACCCATAAAGTGCATTAGAACGTGAATGTTCATTAAAGAATGAAAGTTGTGTCAAACTATCATTCAGTGAAAGCAAGATACTTGCCACATGCTACAACTCTAAATATTGGATGGGTTTTACATTTGTATGCAATATGGGGCTTTGAGGATTTCCAAAAGATTTTTGTTATTTGTGTAAGAGTATTTATAGGAATAATCTGAAATATGTGAGAATAGTGTAGAAATATTCAAGAAGTGTGTAGGAATTTCTTAGAAATGTATCGAAGAGTTCTCTAAGTTTGTTGCAAAGTAGTATTAGAACTTTGAGAAAGGTTCTATGGAAATTTTTGGAAGGTAGATTTCTAGAAGTCTTTGGAAAGTTAGCTTGTACCATTAGATTGTGTTAACCATTGTCATCCATTTGTAAAAGTGGTCAGTATAAATACATCAAGTATTCATGTTAAAGTAATAGAGCATTCTTTCCACATAACCTTTCTATGCTCTTAGTTTTTCAACCTTCACATTTTTCTTGCACTCGTAAATTTTCACTTCGTAGAAGCTAACTATAAGAGAGAGTGAAAGAGTTCAATGCCACACAAGAAGGCTAGTTGAGGAATTATATCGTGATAGGAGGTAATAAAGTTGAGGTTGGCTCGTGTAAACGAACAAGATATAGCAAGCAACAAGGCTATGCTAGGTGTGATTATTGAACACAACATTAAGCTCTTTCCCTTACAAGGAATGAAATAAGACCTAAGCAAAACTATAGAGTTAACCTTGTGGGAAACTACCCTTAAAGAGATGGGTGAGAGACTTGAGATGGTCAAGTATGCCATTAAGAAAGTTTGAATAACACATTCTTGGCTAAATTGATTCTTCCAAGGACAGGGCACAAAAGGAATTGATGTCGTCAAAGGCAGCGTGCAAGAACAGCTTGATCCTTCAACAAGGTGTTGTATGTGACATAAGATAGGAACAATGATCTCTATCTATGTAATAGAAGTAACCATTACCAAAATTTGAGAGAAAGATGGCAGTATTTAGGTTGATCATCTTTAGTAGGGGCATCGTTGGTATAAGTGGATAAGTCCAAGACTGAAACACCCAAAAATATATATATATATAGTTCTAATGGTAAGAAAGATGCAAAAGAAGTTGAAAATTTCTTATGACATATAGAACACTATCTTGAGGGACTTGGCATTAGCAATAAAGTAATGAAGGTACATACTACTTCTCTGTATTTTGTTAATACTATGATGTTATGGTGGTGAAGAATACGTGCTGATACAAAAAGAGAGACATGCATGATTATAACATTGAAAAACTTTAAATCATAGTTGAAATGGCACTTTTACCTGAAGAATGTGGTTTACAAAGTATGAAAAGGCTATGGAAATTAAGGAAGAAGAGGCGAATATAGGAGTAATGAATTTAAGACTCTCATATTGCAAATTCCTAACATGTTAAATGGTGATATTTTTTTATTCTTTTTTATAGATGGCCTCCAACATTTGGTGAAGCGGCAATTGTAGTGATGTGATATTAGGATGGTAGGTGGGGAAATTTCTATGACTAAATCATTCTTTAAGCATCAAACAGGCATCAACTCCAAGGAAAAAAAGAAATACAACTCGACTAGTGGTGGAGAAGATGGATGAGATAATGAAGGGACACTTTTGAAAGGAAGTCTTCATAACTCCCTAAACTATTGGGAATATGAAAAGAAGAAGCGTAATTTTGTTTTAGAGGGAGGATGTTTCACACGCAAGGGATTGCATGCAATAAAGAATTTTTCAAAATGAGATGCTACATACTATTCAAGAGAAGCGTGAAGCCACACTTAGTGGAAACAAAATGCTTGTAGGTTGAGTTGCCTACAACTCTTCAACCCCTTTGAAGCCAAATCGGCACCTATAATATTAAGCCAAAATGGCTTATGATAGTGGAGGTACATGTTAATAGAAAGTCTAACAAGGTGCTAACACGTATTAGGGCCACACATAACTTCGTAAACTATGATGAAGAGCCCAAGAGGTTATATTTGTGTGGAAAAGAGTGATGCAAGAGTAAAGTCAGTGAATGGCAAAGCAACTTAGTGGCTTAGCTTGTGGGGTAAGGTTATACTTGGGCACTTAGGAGCACTAAGTATATTGTTAATGGCAAGAATATATGATTAAAAAGTCATACTCAAAATAAATTTCTTTCGTAAGTGTCAGCATTATGGCTTTTTGCTATTCAATTTCTATACTTAAGAAAGGAATATCTTGTAGGTGCTTTACAAAAATTTCCTCTAGGAGAAAATGGTGTTTGGAATACTTGTAGTTGTGTAACTCATTAAGAGAAAGGAAAGCCCTGATAACCCTGAGGAAAGAGTTGTCACCTAACAATTTAGGAGGTGAACCACTTGAGGGGATAAGAGTGATGTTGGTCAAGTCACGAGGAAAGTTTCAACCCAAGTGGGAGATGAGTCATGCAACAAATTCAAAGATCAATAAAGCTTAAAAGGCCAAAGACATGAGGTGATAAAGATGTCAACAAACTTACGTGGAAGAGGATGCCATGCTCTACAACTTCAACAACTCGATGAGTCTATTTTAGCATGTTATGTGGGGCTTGAAGAAAAATATTACTTGATTAATTGTATTTGTTTTTATAGAGTTGGTAAAAATGTTGTAGAAGTATGTAAAAGTTGAATAAAAGTTTTATAAACTAATGTAAGAAAATCTTAGGACATTCAAGAAGGTTGTCTTTAGTAATTAGATTCTAAGGAATATTCTTTGAATTCTTTAGATAATTATTGTCAACCATAAGGTTATCAAAATCACTACCATCCATTTCATTTCAACTGCTGCTTGTGTTGGTAGTATATATAGGAATAGACATTTAATTTGTAATCCATCAAGAATTCAATGAAATAATAGTGTTCATTTCAAGCATTTTTTATGTGTTTCTTTTCTTTATTTATATCTTCTATACTTTGCCACATTGTTCACGCACACTCAAAACACTATGGAGAACTACGAGAGGTTAACTTAGCTAACTTTGGGAAGCGATGAAGGAGCTTAGTGCTTGTGCCCATTTATAAATAAGGCCATGACATAGTATAACCATTTGTGAGGCTTTTATTGAATAAAACACTTTAAATATGACTATAAACGTCTATTAATCCTATTTGAGTGCCAAACATTTATGAGTAATGGATAATAATTGTTAGTAATTAGGTTCTCGTCAACTTGAATATCTCCTTTAACTAACATAAATAAAAAATGCTACATCCCTATCATTGACTATGGTCTTAGGAGTTTTATGTAGTTTGTAAATTTTCTCTATCAATATTTTAGCCAATTGTTCTTGTTAGAAAATCTATAACAACCTAGATGAGATACTTGCCTCCTAATTTAGGTAATCCTTCAACAAAATTGATATATAAATAACTCCATGGACTCTCAAGAATTATGAGGGGTTGTATCAATTTTAAACAGCACACATTTTCGTCCTTGATTTTCAATAAAGATTACAATTAGTAATATAAAATTTAAAGTTCTTTGTACCTAGCTAAAAAAAAAAGTTTTAAGCTCTCTTGTAGATGGTATGTTTCCGTAACGCCTTTTGACTGCAAAGGAATGAATTATCAACATGATTTTGTTTTAAACCCATTTCATTCCCCTCCTAAATTTTGTTCTTGATCCTTATTAGTCATTAAGATAGTCATATCTATTGATTTTCGATAGGAACTATAAAACTTAAAAACACATGAAACATGTGCCGGAAAAAAATGCAGTAAAGCCTATCCCTTTTTGTTGCAAAACATGCTTAATATCATAAGAATTAGAATGGTTGTGATGATACCTTTTTGGAGTCTAATTCCAATGGGTGGTGCTTGCGATTCTCAAGTCGTGGTCCTCAAACTGCAATTTCTAGTTTGTCCACATAGTTGGAATATAGATGAACACCTCTACACTTTACAAAACCTTTTTTGCATGGCTCATATGCAAACACCTTTGGGAAAGAAAGTTTTTGGTAACAATAAAAGAGAGAGAAGGTGACTAGAGTATTTTTCTATTATTGCATGGAGGGTGCACGAAAATTATGACTTCAAGTGTGTTTAGAACTCTTCTAAACTTGCTTATATAGTCAATGACACTAGGAGTTTCAAAACACGGGCTCCATGGATTTCCTACATAGACTTTTAATTATTTTCTAACTCATAGACCTTTTATTATTCATCTCAACAATAATTTGTATTCCATGTGCTCTCCATTATTATTAATCTTCATTAATAATTAAGGCTCACTGGTGTCTAGCCCTTTTAATTTAATTAATCCCCATTAATTAAATCAAAGGCCCTACTGTACTTCCAATTAATGATTTCATCTATAAATAACACCATGCCAATTTAGTTAGTCCATTCGAATTATAGCTAAATAAATTATTTCACGAGTGTTCTTAAGCTTTGTTAACATCCCACCAATTTAACACTTATCATATATTCTTATCTTTTGTGTGTGACTCTTTGGGTTCATTCTTAACTGGTAATAATTATACCTTAAAGGATATGGACAGTGCCTAACCTATGACCCATGTTGTAGCCTAATTAAGATGAAGTGAAATAAATCACAATGAACCCTCCTAGTTGTGTGTACCATGTGGTATAAACCTTTTATCTTACTTTATTCCAATTGAGGAAGAGTTAAGGATTTAGTCAAATTCACAAATGATCTATTGTTGTTACCTCATGAGACCAATGCTTCTATCAAAAATTCATTTTTGATTACACACTACCTTAGCCAAGAATTATTGTCTCTGCGAATATCAATTGTATAGGACAAACTCTTTGCTCACTTTTAAAGAGACAAATCTCTTATTGAAAGTACACACATCTCATTACACATTCAGAAAATGACACATTACGCTTACAATCTTATCCCATACAAGGATAAATATTTGCCTTTAATGCCCCAATGACACGTTGACCATTATAAGAATAAAAAGTCATGTCATCTCATGTCTAAAGTCCACGTGCTCTTAACATGATCACGTAGACATTGACAACTAAAAGTGAGAATCATGTGCTTGCTTTGTTCTGTGAATTATTATCTGAATGCTTATTTCCTAATGAAGCATCCACACTTGTGCATTCTCATTATCTCATGTTAAATGGCACGACACACACCGTACAAATATAAAGCATGTAAGCTGTACTAACTCTCTAATAACCTTTACTATGTTTGTGACTCGTGGATTGATTTTAGTGATAGCATATTATGACTACCTTATGTCAATATTCATAATTCTTTATAAATAAGGCTTCTTAATTCAATCACATGGGCTTATATAATACTTTATGTCATTCAAGATTTATATGCATGAACAAAATTGCTAGAATATTGATATAAATAAATTAATATAAAAATTACATATACAACTACAATGTCCTCTAGTATCTGTCATTAACTATTAATGTTAGAAAACATATAACTAACAATATCAAGCAACCAATAGCATGAATTATGGCTTGAAAGAGTAAAGCAGCAACATGGGTATCTCCCTCATAGCCTCCAATTATTTTGTCTACTATCGATTTGTAGTTATGATAGCTATACATAACATACTGGTGAGTTGTGCTTCATTTTAATATACCGTTGATGAGGTATTGTGATGTAATAAAGTTACTAATCTTAGAAGTATAAAGATTAAAACCATTTAACAATAATTGACATAGCTTAACCCAATTAAAAATGACCATAATTGATACACTAGGATCAATTGATATGTCACAAACTACACAAGAGTAGCTTGAATAACCTAATGTGACAAACTAAGAATGAGAGAATCAACACTCTTGATTCTAGAAAAAGAAAAAAATTTGTAAATCAAAAGCCAATCATCAATGTTTAATGATAAAACTCAACATTTAGCCCTAACTAAACCTAAAAACCTAATAATAATAAGAACATTATATAAACTACTAAACCTATAAATGAAAGCCCATATTTCAAGTTTGTATTACATGAGTGTTTTGATAGGTTTAGGCTATTGATTGTTATGTTCAAATTACTTGGATAGAAAATTGTGTGATTGCTTAAAGCGTGATCTAGCCTGAGAATTTTGGGTGATCTATCTAGGCCTACATTGAGCATTTTTTTATTATTTATATGGAAAGCATGGAATTGATTCAAAGGATTTGAGATCTATATTGAAAAGTCTTTTTCATGCCATCATGGATTTTCTTACATGGCGCTTGGCTCCAATGCATGAAACTGATCTACATCTTCATCTTTAGCCCCTAAAGTCTATTTGATCATAAAACAAATATAACTAGCTAAATCATGAAAATTTACCTTAGGTAAATCTTTTGTCCTTCGTTGGTCATTTAGGTCTCTAATGATAACCTCTATGGGATGATTTTTATGGATTCTTGATGAGGGTTCTTAGTCCAAAGTGGATTCTTGCTCTCATATTGAAGATGTTGTGTATGATGTTATGACATCTTGCTCCACGTTTTGTTTAGTGTTGCCAATAGTCTGATCACTTTAGTTGTTGATGCTAGGATCGTCATCCTCTTTTTGATCCTTTTGGTTCATTGATTCTTTGGATACTACTTTTTCATCATTCACAATAATGTTTATAGTCTCCATTGTGCTCATCTTTCTTAAATCGTAAACTCTATACGCCTTACTTATGTTAGAGTATTTAAGGAAGAATTCTTGATCACACTTGTTGGCAAACTTACCAAGACTGTAATAATCTTTTAGTATGTGGCACTTGCTTCCAAATATGTGAAAGTAGACACTTTTGGCTTCCTACCCTTCCATATCTCATAGGGTGTTTCTAAGAAAATATTGAAAACATATACCTTATTTATAATGTAACACACTATGTCGATAGCTTTTACCTATTATTTTGTGTTCATCTCCTTCTCATTGAACACGACTCTAGCCATCTCTTGTAAAGTTTGATTCTTACACTCCACCACTCTATTTTGTTGGGATGTCTTTGGAGACAAATACTCATGTTGTACACCATGTTGGGAATAGTAGTCATCAAATTAATTGTTATTAAATTCTTTACCATGGTCCATTTAGATTCTCAAAATTCTGCCAACTTTTTCTTTTCAATCTCTAGTTAAGTACATAGCTTTTTGAAAGCATGAAAGTTATATGATTTCTTCTTCAAAAAATATACCTAAGTAAATTTTAAATAATAAATGTACATTTTCCCTCAAATGCTTGCAACCTTCGTTAGATCCATTAAGTCCATATGGAGTAATTACAAAATTCGTGTTGCACTCAACTATTGTGATAGTTCATGTGGTTACTTTCCAATTTGATATGGTCGACTCATATTTGGGCTACATTCTATCAATGTTCGTAACCCAAAAACAACTCTAATTTTTGATAGATTCAACAAATCATGATAATTAATGTGTCCAAGTTTTTTATGCCTTTCTTTTACTTTCCTTGGCGCTGAATTTTAGAGAGGTTAAGGTACTCTTCAAGGTATAGCATTGTCCTCTAATTTGTGACCAACAAATACCTAACAATCATCTTTATTATATATTTGACATTGATCCTTGCTGAACTTTATGAATAGATCTTGATTACAAAGTTAACTTATGCTAAATAATTTGGCTTGTAGTCCATTATTTGGCTTGTAGTCCATTAATGTGTAGGACATTCCACACCTTTCGCATTCCATCAACATTGAGGGTACTTTCTCTAATGATTTGACATTTTTGTCCATCACCAAAGGTAGCATATGTCCTCCAAATGTTCTTGTAGTTGAAAAAGTTCTCCTTGTAACTTGTCATATGCTTGGAACAACTATTATCTAAACACTAACTTTCTTTAAAACAAGCCCTTAATAAAATATAGGATATCAAGCTTTTAATTTCTAACTTCTTGACCCATACTCCTTTAACTAGATCGTTGTTCCTCTGAATGTTTTCAACAAGGTTGCCGACTTGTCCTCCATATAGCATGTGCCTTACTAAAGAAAAGCACCTAGCCATTTGGTAACCAACCCTCTTGTAGAAATTACAAATGTGGTTTCCCTTCGACTCCCTCCTTCTATTCAATTGGTTGTGTCATCTGTTTGTTGGAAATATTTGCTAGAACACCAGGAATGGTTTCCTTTATGAACTTGATTTCCTTCTTCTCAAAATTATGAGATGGTGCATGCTCAACATAACCAATTCTCATACTATCAGTTCCTAGTTTTTAATGGATAGCACATCTTTCGACTTTGCTTTGCTCATGTTTAGCTTTTTCAAAGTGGACTCAACTTCATAACAATGCTCATCAAGATTCTTACATTCATGTTTTAATTTTGAACATTTATCATTTAAACACATGTTAAATTCTTTGGGTGATCTTACTTCTTGCTTTAGGGCATTATTTTTGGATTGGAGGGCTAGTACCTTTTCACAAGAAAGTATGTATGTGGAGTAAAATTCACCATTTGTGTCATTGTTGCTTCTAGACTCTGATTGGTCATCATTATATATTGCAACATAGGTCGCAACATTTTTCTATTTGTCACCTACCAAACTGAAGGCAACTTAATTGCTTATATGATTGGCCTCATTATCTGATTTTTCTAAAATTTCTTCACTCCAAATGGAATTCATACTTTTCTTACTTTTTGAAAGTATTGGCACACTCTACTTGAATATGGTATTAACCTTTATATTCATAGCACTGCATGCCTCTCTTCTCGGGTTCACTTTTCTCACGTTTCTTAAAATTTTTCTTCCGATCAGTATGAATATTCTAAATTTTTGCTAAAATTTAGCTTCCTTCTCCTCAGCATCTTTTTCAATTCTTTGTGATATAAGTTATGTCGTCATCACTGTCCCAACAATCGTCCTCATTAATCTCTTTGTTTCTTGCTGTAAGGCTGGCTCCTTCTCCTTCTTAGCAATATTTAGTTCATCTCATGGGTTAGTAGGGGACCTATGAATTCATCCAACTAAAGATTATCTACATCTTGAGCTTCTTCTCTTGTTTCCACTTTTGGAGTGCATCTTTCGGGTAAAGATTTCCATGTTTTTCTCACTAACAGTGCTTTAGATTACTTCTCCCCTAACTAAAATGCTTAGTTGGCAATATGCCATAACTTACCATTGAACATAATAATGGTTTTATCTTCACCTATCCTTAATGTTTTAAGCCATGTTACTAACATGTGGAGGTTTAAAAATTTGACAATATTGGTTCCTTGATGGATATTTTGGAGGATGTCCTAAGCATCCTTAGCCATCTCAAATGTTGATATAACCTTAAATTGCTCTTTATCCATGCTAGTAAATATTGCATTAATAGTCTTGAAATTTCCTAATGCTACCCTCTCTTCTTCAATATTCCAAAGTTTTATGTCTTCGAGAACTTTAATTCCTTCATTAGTTCAAGTGGTAGGGAGATCTCAACCATGCACAATAGCATATCATGCTTTCTTATCCTATGATTTTATAAACGGCTTTATATGTGCCCTCCAATAATGTTAATTGCTTAAGAAACGAGTGTCATGTAATAGCTGCTCCTTCTTTAGCACTCACTGTTCAACTTATAGGATCTCACCTGCTTTAACAAACTAAGAAAAATTGGTGAACTAAGCTTTAATACCACTTTTGAAGTTGGGTTGAATGTTGAAAATGGACCCACAAATATTGTAATGATGTTGGAAATACATACACAATGATGTAGTGAAATAGCAAAGTAAATATTGTGAAACACAAAGTTGTTAACACAGTTTTGAGTAATATCTTCTACATCTGTAAGGCCTCACCCAAATAAAAGCTTTTGTTAAGCTCAAAAAGTAAAGAGACAATAAAAAATCCTCTCTTTTAATTCGCTAGCAAATTTCAGGGTCCTCAAGTTGTTAAGAGCACAATCACAACACAAATTTGATTGTGTTAAACATAAATTCACCTTAGGCTTAACATTCCATCATCATAAATCTTTTTTATAAGATTTTGGTTGTCACACTCTTTACAAAAAAGTACAAAAAATAATATTAAGTGCAAGCTCACACTAAGGCTACACGGATTAAACACACAAGCTCTCTCAATTTTCTCTCCATGCCACTAGATCAAGCTTTGATATTCCTCTTTTATTTATCCTTTGAAAATACATGATTTCCAAGCCAAAATATGCATGAAATATTTTGTGTAAATCTTCCAAACTCAATTGCAAATCATTCCATGTTAGCAGCATGTTGCCAACAGTAATCAAAATTTGCTTTCTTGTTATGGCATTCAAATATAATATATGGTTAACTATATAATATCTTCTTAATTAATTCAATAAGGAATAACAACTCTATACTATGAGACATGATATTTTTGAAATTCTCCTCAAGTAAGATAAGAATATTATTCTTGAAGTTTTCAAAAAATATGTCTAACATAATATTTTTGAAGTTTTACATAAATATGTCCAATATTATGATGACATGTGTGTGAAACATAAGTACCAACACTCTATAATGTCAACAATTTCCATTCTTAAACCAAAAGAAACTATTTATGGCTACAATTTTACCTCCTTACTTTATTCTATTTTATTCATTTTGTTTAGATCAATCATACCTATCAGTGGAATAGTTGTCCTGCATAACAACTAATGAGAACAGGCTTCCTATTTATTTAGGTCCAACATATAAAGTGTAAGAAAATAAATTCATAAATTAATGAAACATTTATTCACTAATTTGGTTCTTATTTCAGTATTTTAAACATTTCTCATTCTCTTTTATATTTGAATTAATTAATAATAAGAAAATTTTAATATATTTTCTAATCATATATGCATGGATGTACACGACTAAAATTATACACAATTCAAATAATTTTTTGATTTAATTGTCTTTTAAATTATCTAATTTAACTAATTGGAATATTCTTCAACCAATGTATATTACTAAAGACGTCATTTTAAGCTGATTTATCTTTTACAAGACATGAAAAAAGGCATAGAGGCATTTAAAAAATTACTAATTAATTTATTAACGATAAGTTATGGTAATTAAATTTCAAAATTACATATATATATATATGTGTTTGTGTGTGTGTCGTAACTCATAAAGTGCTTATTTTAACTTCAAATTCAACTATTAAATGAATATAAAAGATTTACTTTTAAATATATAATTATATATCATTTTAGAATGACCAAAATTTTCTCCTAAGAAATAAAGTTTATAATTTATTTGCAAATCACTAAGTTATCGATTAGCCTTATTCAAATTATCATAAAAATATTTATAATTAATAAAATAATATTTATGACATTATTTTTTAATATTTATATGTAATAATGGAATAATGTAAGATATATACATACAAACATACATATATACATATACATATACATATACATATATATATTTATATATATATATATAAGTACACATATGTACGTATTTGTGATGTGTGCTCTTGGCATATCAAAATTAAATTTATGAAAACCAATACTAGGTAAATACGAGTGTTGTATCCATGAGAAGAGTTGTATGTGTTTATCAATATTACTGAGCTCCTATTAATTAAGCCATCAAAAAATTGCGAGAATAGAAATAACGAACTAAAGATGAATACTTTGGAAACTCAATCACAAGCATGAAGTAGTGGAGTACTGAGATTGAAAAGCCTAGTTCCTTGTGTTGTGTTAGTTTGTAGTGTATGCCAAATTATGTTAGTTATCCATTTGATTACTTTGTTACATATTGCTAATCCTAAATTTTGTAAGATATTCTCTTGAACTCTCCTACAATATTGGCTCTGGCAATGGTATGCCCCACTATCAAATGTTTTGACCAGTCTTAATTTTGTGCAGAACAAGGTTGACTGTAGCCTCTTTATCATGAAGAAAGAGAGTTCCTTTACAGAACTTTTAGAGTATGTTAATTATGTTATAGCAGCAAGTGATTTAGAAGCTGTGACAACATAAGTGAAAGAGTTCCTTGATAGCAAATTTAAAATCAAGGATCTAGGACACCTTACTTCCTAGGTATAAAGGTGGCAAGAAATGCAATTGGTTTCCACATCAACCAATAGAAAGATTTGCAAGTGGGTCTAAGGAAATCAAGGCAGTAGGAGGAAAAGCATCAAAAAGCAAGATGGTAGCAACAACTCATCTTTAGAGCGAGCAATTGAGTCATGGAGGCTAGAAAAGTGGTCACAACCATGACACGAGATGTAGAATTTGATGTAAATATCATTGTTGGATGTGAGAGTGTGAGCATGGAGTCCATGGCTATGGGAAAGCATGACAAAGTTATGAAAATGATGATGAGGCATAAACAAGCTAATCAATTCACGAGCAATTTTGTCTAAATAATTAATATACTTAAAGTCCACAATTATAAATAAGGTGATAAAAACGTAAATTATGGATAGTAGTTTTTAAGGGTTTTTAGAGATATTATTACATGAAAAGAGAGGTAAAAAATAAGACAGTAAGCAATGGAGAAATCCACACTACATCAACTCTTTGCTGCCTACAACTTTAAAGCTAAGATTTTCCCCTTTTTTTTTATTTTAGTTTTGACATTGTATGAAGATAATTATGATCATGGTTGGTTTTTTTTTTTAAGTTTATGACCATACTTTGATAATTTCTTATCTAGGACTCTACATTTGTGTTTAATTATCAATGGATGACTTAGATATTTTGTTGAATTGTCTTTTTCATTCTAATTGAAATTGACGATCTTAAGGCTTTTAAAAGATTTGTAAGCTTTAATTGATTTGTGACCATATGGGGACTATTGGGAATGAAATCCATAGATTAGGAGTAGTTGGGATAATTGATTTTATACAAACAATGGGATTGCAACGATAGAGTTAGTGTGAGTATACATTGTTAATCGTCGATTTAATTCTCAATCTGATTCAGAATTGGGTACACACGATTAAAATCGAAGCATTGAGAGAGTTTGAGAGAATGCTTTAAAGAAATTAGGATTAACAATCTATTTCAATCCAATTTAAGTGATAATTGACACAACTTATCATGCGTTGAGAGTCATCACAATAGAAGGGACTAGTGCTTTTTATCATTGGTAGCTTGTTTGTGTGCTTGCCAATTGCCTTGGTTTTGATTTGAATAGTTATTTTACTTCTTTATTAGATTCTCATCTATGATTATGACACTCTATCACCCACTATACACCATTCTCACTTTCTATACATCTCCACACCCTCATCCCTGCTCTACTACTCCTTTTAGTTCTAGACTAATTCGTCTTCTTAATTTTTACCATCTCTGAGCCCTTGTATCATTGCAACTTCATCTGGGTTTCAAAAGCAATGGCCATCCTTTCAATACTTTGTTCTAGTTTTTTCCTCTCTTTCTAATCTTGCTTCATTGTGCCTAATCTCTTGATCTTTCCTTCGTTTATTTTTGAGATTCTAGCTAAAATCTCCAGCAGTGTTGTCTACAATAGATGGCGACATAGATCCTAGGATGGTTGATTTGTGACACGAGTTGTAACACCTTAAACAACTAATAAAATAGTTAGCAATAGAGAACATGGCAGTTGAATGATGGATAGTAAAGTTCTACATACTATTGTAAAACAAAGAAAGCACGGCACAAAAATAAAAATAGTTTCATTAACAATAAGCATGCTGAGAATGCCAAGAGTAGCTATCGGTGTAAGTTGTGTAGAGTTAGTTCGTGACCTATACGACCCAGCTCAATTAAACACATTTTGTGCTCAAGCTTATATGTTGGTTCACAAGCTTTGACTGTTTAATTGTTTTATATGATTAATAGTATATATTAACTTATATACTAATAATACATTTAATATTAGTAATAATATATTAATTTATAGTAGTTCTTATATTTATTCTTTTTATATGTATGCAAGAAATTGAAGTTTGATTTTTATATATTTTAAAATTCTAAAATTTGATTTTCTTACAAAAATTTTGCAACTACCCAAATCTTGCTTTACTTTGACAAAAATCCGTAGAAGCATATGACAATAAATACAATTTTAATCAACCCTTGAATGTTATAAATTAAATCGATTTTTGCATCTTTTAGCAATGAATTTGTGGATAGTAATTTTTAACAGTAAATATATAAGATATGAAAAATTGTGAAAATACAAAAACATGATGAAAGAATTAAATAAAAGCTAAAAATATTATAAATTAATACAATTAGGTGTCTTTTAGCCTTACATCAATATATAATGATTATTGCATGTACATGTATATGTATATACATAATTTCAAAATTTGACTTAGATGTACATACTAATATGAAATCTATTAACTATTAAATGAAATTTTAGAAAATATCAAAAATTTAATTTTTAATTTGGAAAAGTCATAAAATTACATAAACATTACATAAAATTTAAAAATATAAATGAATAGTATAAATTAACATAGTTTTGACTTTTTAAGTATAAAAATATATTTCTTAAATTTTAATTTAAGTTAAATGTAAAAATAATATAATTTAATGGTAAATATTCATTAAACCTTATAAATTATTTTTGAAATAATCAATATCTATATACGATTTAGAAGAAATTATTTCAAATTGCATAAAAGTTTTAAAGAAGTAGAACTATTGCTATTGTTCCAATAGTTTACATGTGATTACAGAAATATAACATATTACCTATTAATATAATATTTCGAATACTTAATTTAAATCTTTAAAACAAATATCATTTTCTATATTGTTTTACTATTTTATAAATATTAACTTATATTGTAAATTTATTACTAACTTTTTCCTTTTATGTTATATGTTAGTGATATGTTCTCTAATGCCTAATATTCATACTTTGCAGGGATATTTATTGTAAATGTTAAATCAACTTAATAAAAGATTGATATTTATCAATGTTTCACATGTTATTCAAGCATCTCAATCTTTAATTGGCATAAAGTAATCCATGTGTTTATATAATTGTGTTAAAAAGTCTTATTTATAAGAGTTGTGAATATGCACATAAGACTTAATACATAATCATTAAAACTAATTCATAAGTCAAAATATCTAAATGGCATTAAAGATATTGACTTTACTTACACACCTTGTGCTTGTATGAGTGTCATGCCATTTTGTATCAAATATTGAAAACACTAGAGTGCAGATACATCAATGGGGAATGATGCATTTAAATATTCACTTGAGGAACAATGCAAACACTTAAAGTTTATTCTTTACAATCAAAGTCTTGTGTCATGATCACATTAAGTGCGAGTAGACCTCATGCTGGATTTCAATGAGTTTGAGGTTAAAATTTTAAAATTTAAACCACAAAACAACATAGTAATGTAGTAGAAAATAAATTTCAAACTTATTCCATTTTTTCCATATAACATATTAGAGCTAGATGTATCCAAAGAGCATCTAGAATGTACCTTTTGGATTATTTCAATTGAATTAAACATGTGATCTTGAAGTCACAGCCCTCAAAGCTTGAAGTCTAATTCGTCAGAAATAGTTGGAACGCGAACAAGTGCCTCCTAAACCTATACAAACTCCTTTGTAAGCCTCTCAAACAAAACTCTCTTGGGTGAAGTGGCTTTAGGACAAGAAAGAGAAGCAAGGAGGCTAAGAATTTCTCTCTTGCTTGGGAGGGGTAAACAAATTTTCTTGTATTTTTTCTAATTGTATACTAATTTAGAACTCTTTCAAATATTATATGTTCAAGAAACGACATCTTATACTTAATAGGATTCATATTTCTATGTATAGCCTAAGGCATACATGGCACGCGCTCTATGGTTTTTCTACATTGACTTTTCATTACTTTCAGCCTATAGATTATTTAATTATTAATCTCATTAATAATTAAAACCCATTCAATTTTCAACTATTAATTCCATTAATAATTAAGGTCAATCGAAATTATATCTTTTAATTTAATTAATTTCATTAATCAAATCAATGGCTCGTAATATTTCTAGTTAGTAATCACATTATTAGCAAATATGATAGACACTAAATAATTCCAATTGTGTCTTGTCTTTTAATTTAATCAATTCCTATTAATTAAATTAAAGACTTATTGTACTTTTAAATAATAATCTCTTTATGAACAAGCACCATGAGTAATCTATTTAGTCTAATCTAATTGTAACCAAATTTAATCACCATGATATTTCTCAAGTCTCATTCACACCCCACCCAATTTACCACTCGTTTATCATTCCAACCTTTTATGTGTGACTCTTTAGATTTATTTTTGATTAGTAATGAATAAAACTCAAAGGATATGTGTAATGCCTAGCTTACAGCTTATGTCATAGTTCAATTGAAATGACTAGATTACATATGTTGACTAAAGATTTTTATCTCATAGAACATTAATTATATAAGACAAAATTCTTATTCACTTATAAGGAGATAAATCTATCATTGAGCACACACATGTCTCTATATATATTCGAGCAATGGCACGTTAGGTTCATAACTCTATTTTATATTAAGATATATGTTAGTCCTTAATGTCGTAATGGCATGCTGATTGTTATAAACACAAGTCAAGCATGTGAACAAACTGGAAAATTATGTTCATAATTTTAGTGAGATTTAAGCATAATATCTCCAAATAATGGGATGTCACACTCGAGCTTTCGTTAGACCTTAGTGAGAAATTACGTCTGGTGTATTAGCTGATAATAATAACTGTGCATATAATAGTAAGACATTAAAGTTAGTGATGATGTAGAGATCCATAAGGAACCATGGATTAGATTAAAGCTGAGAATTTTTCATTAGAATAGGATCGTGGAAATGAAAAAGTGTGACAATAATATCAATTATTAAGAAGAGAAAACAATGGAAAATAAATAAATCTGCAAATTCATTTGATTTGACTAAAGTAATCAAAACAGAGAAGGCTTAGAGCTAGCAATGGTTTCTGATGTCCTTTTGTATATTGTTTAGAAGAGCAAACCTTTTGAATGTCATCATCTCCATGGGTTTCTTGAAAGCAAAAAGCGCCAAAATGGAAAATAATCCACAAGAGAATTTTTCATTAGAATAGAAGGATTAAAGCAGGAACATGCCATAAAGTTGTTTTTAGCAGTTGGTGGCATCAATATAAAATTGTCCAAGCCGTTGAAGATTGTGCATACATCAAATCTTCTGAATTTAATTTGATTGTAATTGAATTGCACCGAATGAGTTTCCTATGGTGCTTGATAATAGAGAGATTATTAATTAAAAGTATAATGAATCTTCAATTTATTAATAGGAATTAATTAAATTGAAAGACAAAGCACAATTAGAATTATTTAGTATTTATCATGTTACTAACTAGAAACGTGATGGGCCATTAATTTGATTAATAAGATAAATTAAATTAAATGATATAATTCCAATGAGTTTTAATTATTAATGAGATTAATAATTGAAGATTGAATGTACTTTAATTATTAATAAGATTAATAATCAAATGATCTATGAGTTGAAAATAATAAAAGGTCAATGTAGAAAGACTATAGAGTTTATACCAGGTGTGCCCTAAGTATTATACATGAAAATAAGAATCTTAATAAGTGTAGGATGACTTTTGTTTTAGTCCCAATTATCAATTGATTAACTTTTGCCAATACTTTTGGTTTTTGCACTTGATATTGTAGATCTTTCACTTGCCAAAATGATCTACAATAATCATAGGCAAAAACATATATATGTCTTACACAATGTTTGTTTGAAAAATTTGAGAACAAAAAGGGCCAAAATGAAAAATAATCCACAATAGACTTTTTCATTAGAATAAAAGGATTAAAGCAAGCACATGCCATAAAGTTGTTTTTGGACAAGATTGAGCGAACGCCTTGAAATGAAAAGATATAGAGTACAATTGATATCCTAAGCCTTACCATTCATTAATCATCAACCAAATATGATCATCTCCAAGCCATAAATTCTCCTCTCATCCAACAAATACATTGAAATGAAAAATACAAAGCAAGAAATGAAAAAAATGCTCCTCTCTTAGCAAGCCCAATATGGTGCAAAAATTTTCCTCTCCCCCACACTTAAAATGCACATTGTCCCAAATGTGCTGTACAATCAATCCAAAATGGAGGGAAAAGGAAAAAGAAAACAAAATAAAGGCTTATTGGGGAGACAACAGTGAGTCTTGTCTCCTACTTCTCAATAAAGCGTTATATTATGCTAGTCCTTGGGTTATAGAGGGAATGTTTGTGGGATCTACTGGCTGTAGTAGCGGTGTTGAAATGTGCTGCAACAACTCTAGGATGCTACAAAGAGTAGATCATGAAATGTTGTAGGGTTGTAGTGCATCACTTGGCCCATTGTCAACATGTTGGCCTGCATAGTCTACATGCCCTAGAAAAACTGCTGCTGGATGGCCTCTAACCTGATCATCATGTCATGTGTAAAGTCACCGTATCATCACATATCTGGGGCTACTCTCAAGCTAACTCATGAATCTATCGTTGCAATCTCGGTGGTCTTAATGGTAGGACCAGCAAAGGCCCATGAGGTTGTTGCTCTTGGGGCGACTACTCCTCCATTCCACTAGTTGTCTATTAAGCCAGCAAAAATCACCTACTTGAATATAATTAATGGTAGCTGTACAAAGTGGTGAGGCTAGTTATTGAATCCCTCCACTTAATCTCACCCCTTGAGCACTAATCATTTTAGTGATTAAATGTAGGTATGGGAGGCCTACATTCAAGGTTCGACTGCGTGTAGTATACTTCTCTATATATCACTGCCCCCAAATCAATACATTTCCCATGCTTGGCAGCATAAAAAATATAAGCCTTGTCATGGTAGGCATTTGGTTTATGTGTTATAGAAATAATGTTATATCACATAAAAAGGTGCCATACCTTCATTTGTCTTGACAAGTGTGAGTGTAAGAGGAATGTAGGCCTCCCATTAGATGTTCTCCACCTAGCCTTAGGGTGATTATCACACAAATCCTATAACACAACCTTAAAAGATATTGTGTGACGGAGGTGGTTTAGTTGACATTCTTGTCCCTTTGTGTTTTCTCGAAGAAAAGCATTCATAGCTTCATGATGGATATCTAACACTTTATCCATAACCTTGACTAAACCATTATTACTATCAGAAGCATTAGCATAGAATTTATTAACAAATTTATTATATGCCTCATCTAGAATTTATTAACAAATTTACTATCGATTCTTTGCTAATTGATAGGAAGTTTGATTTAAAAGGGAGTCTACTATTGTTGATGCCTATAGGAGATCAATTTATTTTGTGCTTAGTTGATGTTGCCGTAGTTATGTCAATTAGTTTTGTTTTAAGTCCCTTTCATAAGATTAACTAGTGTGTTAGCTTTGATGGAATCGTAACACATGTTTTTGCACCAAGCTTTAAAATTGGGTCTCCAGTGATGAGTTGGATAAGTGTACTGAGTTTTCATAGCAAAATAAAAAAGGAGTTGTGCCAAATAATGCCAAATGGAGAGATTATTGGCATTGTAATGTGTTGACACTTATGTGGCCTACACATGGCAATCTAACTCAACACGTGACAATCCAACTCAACAGAATCATTATCATATGCAAAAGATATTATTGTGATATTAGTTTCCTAACCTATGTTTGTGAAAAAAATAGGAAGAAGTTGACTAAATATTTGAAGAAGCTTGCAACATTTCAATGGAGGAAAGTCATACCAATTCCAACTAAGAAATCCGTTTAGATGTCTAAAAAATTAGTGGATGATTAGAGATTAAGTTTCATAGTCAGAATATTGAGAATTTCAAGTTGGAAAGAAGTCAAATCAAATGGTTGCAACAACGATAGATAATTTATGACAGATGTTGAGTTGATCGAATCAAAGAGATTTTAGAGTATCAAGATGATATTGAACTTTATGAAAAGCTATTGACCGATAATTTACTTATGCAAAGGATGCAAAGAATGATTAAACCAAGCCTTTAGAGTCTTGTCTTGAATTTGTCTAAGTGTCGAAGAATGGCCATTGTCCAAATTAGTTGCCTTGAGTGAAATGTCCATGTATTATTGAAATTGTCGAGTTCTTTGTGTAAGGCTTTTGTAATTGAGTCATAAAGTCGTCTACCTCATTATGTTTCTCACTTTGATAGAAGGGTAGGGATCTTTGGTGTTAGATCTTTATTCTACCAAGTGAGGAGTGTAGAATACTACCTAGTTGTGAACCTAGGTTTGTGGGAAAGTGAAGCTAGCTGAGTGAGGCTCAAATTGAGTTGTGTAAACTCATTTAATTCTAATGGACACATTTCTATTGGGCGAGACTCTACAGATGTAGGTGTGGTGGACACCAAATTGAGTGAACCATTTCTTATGTTCATCTATTATAAATTACATCACTAATTGCGTGATAATACTTTGGTGAGGTGGAGTGAACACAAAAATAGGTTTACACTTAAGAATTGTTAAAATTTTTCCGTTGTGTGTCTAGTTGTTGGTTGTTTGTTGTAACACTAAACTAATAATGACTGCTAATGTCACTTATCCATATCAATAGATAACTTTGATAACATCTATGGGATGCTTAACCCATTACTAAACTATAGACCAAGAGAGTGAAGGCAACAAGGCGCATCTTTAGATCAAATAGCTCCTAGAAAACTTGACAACATGAAAAGGGCTTTTGTTGCCTTTATTTTTAGCCATAGCATTACAATTTCCCCACATCACTTAACAGAGTATGAGATACCATTTGAAATGTTCTTTAGACAAGACACAATCGATTTAGCTCAACCATTCTTTAGCTAAATTTCTCCCTTGAGAAATGATTGTCTAGGGAAGTTTAGCCAAAGACCAAACTTGCTTAGCGAAAGCGCAATCTAGTAGACAATGGAAGAGATCCTCTATTACATGTTGGTATAATGGTCAATAATCTAAAATTCAGGGGATGAGTAGGTTTGCTAGCCTGGAGAGTGGAAAGGCGTCTTTAGTCACAAACTAAACTTTGGTAAGACATAACAACTCATGGAAAATGTAGAGTTCCGCTTAAGGAATAGCTTTAATTCAGACTCCTCTCTAAGAAAAGGACAATAGCTTTTCTTTCAAACACGAAATTCTTTTTCGAAACTTGTCATGAAGATAAGCAAACAATTCTTTCTTTAAATGTCTCATTGTTAAGGGTAAACCAAGATCCCTAAAGAAGGGATGTGAGGGTTAGTACTTAATAATGGTGGGAGTTGTGCTCCTGAATAAGTTCAAGTTTAAGAGCCACTAGCCTAAGGTATCCTATACATTTGTTGGAGAGATGGTGATGAAGCTCCTAGGTGAAAAGGAGATTATTTGAAATGAGGCATCCATTAACAAACACAGCATGAGAAAGGGAAACTATATTTAGAAGAATTATTTTAAGGCAATTAGAGCAATAGCCATGGAGACCAGCTTATACATGGCATTACAGAGGCTAATGGGACAAGAATGGACCATACAATCTTGGTTAGCCACATTTGGAATCAACACGATATGAGTATGATTAAAGTTATTCTAATCAACCCCTTCATTAAGGATGCTAAGAACCAGCCAAGAAACCAAATTCCTAATAATATGCCACATTTTCTAAAAGTTAACAAAAAGAAGATAATATAAGATAGGATAAGGGATTTAAACAGACTCATTTGCTTTAGAACTGAAAGTATTTCTTCCTTATTAAAAGGTTGTTGGAAGGACTGGTTCATCTCTTTGTAGACAAGATAAGGAAAGGACCTAGTAGCTACCTCCATCAAAATTGATAAAGGGAAAAGCTTATGGAAATAAGAAGATATAATTCTATGAATTCCATTCTCAAACTCCTCCCAAGTACCATGCTCATTGAGCAAGCCATTACTAGTATTTCATTGATGTCGAAGCATGGCTCTTTAGTTGATGAATTTAGTGTTGCAATCCCTTACCACCATCCACTTAATTTTACTTTGTTGTCTCCACTTAATCTTTTCTTGGAGAAAAAGGGAATCAAGGTCCTATTAACTTTTTTCAGTAATATTGCAATCATGGAGAAGCTTGAATTCTTCTTCAAGATGTTGCACACACTTCTTAACTTGGACAGAACTGATTTGCACCACTAGTTCAAAGCTGTTGGGCACCTCTTTATATTAAGAAATATCACTTAAGAGTGTTCTAAGTTGTCTTCGGACTACCACGAGGAATCATTAATTTTGTTCACATATCGGCAAGAGTAGACATTGCACCACAAAATGAGAAGGATTCCATCCTTTACTTGGACTAAAAGTGGAGAGGGGATTACCTCGACAAGAATGGGAGTGGTCCAATTTAATTGCTTCCAATTATTAATAACTTAGGCATGGGAGAATTCTTGGCACTAAGGGGCAACACATGCAAAATCTAGACACTCCTATACAATGAAAGGCGCTTCATGATTATTACACCAAGTGCATGGAGAGCTAACAAGTCCCGAATTAAAAAGAACACAATCAAAAAGAGCTTCCTTGAAAAGGTTGATGCATAGGAGATTTGGAGCATTACCACCATTCTTCTCATTAGCCACAAGTAAAGAATTAAAGTCACCACAAATCATCTATGGAGCATCTCCAGAAGAAGTAAGTTGCCACAAAAGTTCCCGAAATCTCCATTAGTTAGCATTATCTGAGAAGCCATGGAATCCTATTACTCTTTAAGAAAAATGGTAGCCATTAAATTGGACAAAAGCATTGATGTGGATACTAGAAGAACTATGAATGGCAAGATGACTATTCTTAATCCATAGGAGTGCTAATCCTTTTCCAATACCTATATAATCCATGGCAAAACCAAACATATTAAATCTATGCTTAAGAGAATCAACTTTCATTTTCCTTGAGAAAATAATAAGGGGCTGATATTTTCGAATGAAATTACTAAGCTCTAAATTGTCCAAGGACCCCTGACCTTTATAGTTCCAATTGAGACAAGTCAAGGTTCTCAGTGAGGTTGTAAAGTAACCTCCAACGCTAAACTAGAGGATTCATTCCAAAGATAATAAGGCTCCAATGTATTAGTGTTCGTAAGTATCCCTAGACCAAGTTTGGACAAGTGCCCTTGTAGGAGTTTTTGTTCTCTACCACACTTTAGTGTGAGAGTAGTTTTCCTTCCTTGACCTCAACCTTACTCCTCCCTCCTTGTCCTAGCTCCAATGTTTGACATTGTCAATGGAATATCCAACAAATGGGAGGGATCTTATGCTTTTGATCCCTTATGGGAAAATTTTGAACTTGAGGTGCAATTTTCTTTGCATGCGACTTGGAAACTATGATAGCTAAATTTTAAGAATTTCCTTTTGAGTGCCATGGGCTGAAGAAGCAGCCTAGCGGTTTGATTACGAAGGTTAAAGGACATTAATCTCTTTTTGGGTTTTCCTTCCTAGGAAGATGGCCCTGCAAGTGAGAATTGATTCGACTAACATGGACTAGTGTGTTCTTCCTATGGGGCCCTATTGACATAAAGGTCCCAATGCTTTGCAACAGTTTGTTAAGGAAAATTCATGGTTGAATCTTGCTACACCAAATTTGTTAGGGCTAAAAACTAAAATTTCCATTGATCCATGCACCACTAGCCATCCAATGATGATTCTGTTGCTGGGAGTCACACTTCTCAAGAGGAAGATCAGTTTTAAAGTTCTGTTGCTAGGTTGGTTTGTGATGTCTCCTAATGGGCGCCTTCTAGTGCTTGGAGATTCAAAGCTAGGGATCATAAGGAAGGTGATCACTTGGGTGCACAAAATCCCCATCATATTGCCAAGGGCAACTCCTACCAACATGCCTTAAGCAACCAAAAATCTAGCATAAGTTCGAAAAATGCTCATAAGTCAAGTTTAGGATAACATCAATCCCTTGGCCATGAGAAATCCAAAGCACTCTTTTGAACAGCTTATTAATATCCAGAATCACTTGAATATGAATGGTTCTAAAGAATGGTGTCTAAAGAGGTATTCAAGTTCAGGTTAACATCCAAGAAAGAGCCAAGTCCATTTCCTAGGCATTCCACGAGCAAGGAGTTGTTTTGCTAAGCATAATTTCATGTATGTGGATATGGAAAGGACAAAAATTTAAGTTTATTGTTGTTGGGTCCTCAGCCTCTTTAACTTCCCTCAAGATAATATGGTGTTTATTAACAAACCAAGGCTGACCTTCCAACACTTGGCTCATATCAAACTAATGATTAAATTGGATGCAAAACCTCTGGTTCTATGTTCGCTTGAAGGACAACCCTTTAACAACACTGCCTAGAAGCATAAGATACTAAATGCCATGAGTCGCCACCTAGATTTTGTCTGGGAGAGAGATTTGCGCCTCTTCTTTTGAGGTTAACGTTAACAATTGCCATACGGAGGAGCACATACGATCTGTCCTTGAGAAGAAATCTAATGCGAAGAAGAATGGACTAGATTGTGTTAAGGAACATGCTCCCATGCAAGAGAGAAAACTTAATGCCTAAGAGAGGAAACTCTAACTCGACATCAATTTCATCCTTATTCTTGAACTTTCTGTAGAATTTGATTTAGGAAAGCCAAAAATACCCTTTTAAATATCATATCAAGAAGTAAATCTAGAAAATATAAGTCTTTGATGAAATTATAAAACTTAGTTTGAATTTCGTTCAATTAATTAAAAAGTATTAAACATGTGTTAATATAAGAGTGTTCCTAGTTTAGTAAACAACTAATTGATATCTAAATTTCAATAAATAACAAAAGCAAACCAAAAAAATTGGTTTGTCTCTTAGCATAATATTTTTTAATTTGGCATTTGGTATTATTTTTAAAATTGAATCTTGAATTATTATTTCTATTTTTTAAAATTAATATTGTATTTAATAATGTTATCTCTTTTTATTTGATTTATTTATCAATCTCACATTTGGTTACACAATATAAAATTAGACATTTACTCTTTGTAGATACGCAATACAAAATTATGCATTTACTCCTATTTGTGTTTTCTTACCAATTTTTTTGCTTCCAATCTCTTTTTATCTTTCTTTATTTACTTGTTTTAAACATTTTTATATTTTTTAAATAATATTGCTTTGATTATTTTGAAATATAATAATTTTATAGTTATAATTAAATTTTCTCACTCTCATGGAGTGTCCCAATTTTACTAGTAATTGATGATTTTAATGGACGGTGGAGCCACTCTTAATGAGTTGTAAACTTTAAAATATTAGACCAAGGATCTGTCACAAGCCCCGCCTATTTAATATGGGGAGTCCCATTAAATAAATAACTCTGATCATTAAAATATGTTAAAATACTCTATTAATAAAATTATACATTATTTTTTATTACTTAATTTCTATAATAATTACTTTTAGGTATTACATAACAAAAGTGTCTTTCTTTTATTTTTGTACTTTTTAATAATTTTTTTTTCATGTTTGCTCTTTTTTTTTATCATTTTCAATCAAATTTTATTTTAAGTTATTTCTTCTTTTACAATTTTATTCTTATTTTCTATACATTTTTAATACCTTTTGAAACATAATAAGTTACATTTTATTATCATTAATTAAATTACATAATTTTATTATTTTTCACATAAATAATTTTGTTGGATGATAAATTATACATATAATTGTATGTATATATGAGCATGCTCAATCTACCAGTACCTACTGATTGGAGAAAGAGGTTGCGGCAATTTATCTCAGTAGGCATCAACTACTCTCCGCCCCCATCCCCACTATTCATAAAGACTACGGAAGAAAAAATATTTAATTATATTTTAAAAGTTCTTATAAATATAGATACAAGGACTAAAAATATTTAAGATAAGTTTGAATAGGTCAAATACAATCAGAACAAAAGTTGATATGAAAATAAAACAAACTAGATAAGTCCCAAATCAATAAATTAAAACTCTAAATTTATCTGATAAGCCAATCAACATCTTTCAGCAAGCAATTTAGCATTGTAACATAAAAACAAGCATACACTTCAAAGGGAAACACAAAATAGAATATATCTATCATTCAAATTGATGATCAGAATTATTCTAGCAACCTACAATATTTTACAACTCACCACAATAGATAATGTATTATGAACGTAGTAAGAAATTGCGAATGAATAGATAGTATGGCAAATAACATTCACCAGTTCAGAAGTGATTCCGCAAATCTATGTCACCAACAAGGTTTTCTGCACCAGATGATTTTAATTAAATAACATCCAGCAAATTGACACCCGAAACAATATTCACTAGATTGGTATGTTGATATATTCGATATATGTGAAACACAAGTTTATGAGCCAAACTATCTTTTGGTTTGGGGGGAGGGGTGTTACATGTAAAGCTAAAGACCAAAGGTACAGGGACTATATAACTTTCAAACAACCCTCTGAACAAATCACCCAAATATTTAAAGAATATTCAAGCTACCTTAGAAGGATGACTGTTGGCTTCTAAATAGACCAACATTTGAAATTCTAGGGTCCTTCCCACATACTTCACAGTATATTTCACCAGACAGGTTTAGTTATCTCCTCATTGCCCTAAATTTCTCAGACTGATGATCTCACTGTGCTCTCTGAGTTCTGACTCACCCTAAGTCACACATCTTTTTGCAGCATGTCAAGACATGTTCCAGCAATAACAAATTGATCATGTAAAGTTCTGATTAGTTACAATTCTTCATGAATCCATCCATAAATGGAGAGAAGGGCTTTATTAAAATATTGAGAAATAAGGTCAAAGTTTGGGGGTAATCTAAAACCTAAGCAACCAGCTTTACAGGCAACTCTGGCTAGCCCAATTCTGTACGAAAAGAACTCAACATAAAGATAAATAATATCCCAAATAACTGTCATTAGAGAATCAGTTGCATTAGTCGTGCACATGAAAGAGAAGTGATCATCATTACAAAATAAACTCAGAATTAATCATGCCACAAAAACAGTAGATTTGAATAAAAAAAGAATTTCCAAGTTGTTAGTACTCAGAATAAACTGAAAAAAAATGAAACTTTCATAACAAGAAGTTATTATCTTCAAATGTAGTTAAGAAGGATGTCATTGTAACACCAAAATAGACACTCCATCACTACAATATCTAACAAGCAAATAAACTTTTCAGACATGATATCAATCTAAAAGTTCCACACGGCAAAAATATCAGGCTTTCTAACATATACAAGCAATTAGCAGATACTGCAGAATCTTGTTTCTCCACCTTTTCCTTCAGTTCATATGACCAGTCCCATTGTGCTAGAAATCTTATCTTGGGCCACCATAACAACTCTATATTAAAACCTTGTTCCTGCAAGAACAAATTGATTCTAATCAAGCTCGATTCATTTTCCATATAATATATCTAAACACAAGCACTCAGCACCTTGTTGATACAAATAAAGCTGACTCATCCATCCTTTCTGTTATCTGAGTCAGTCAGCCACCATTCCAGCTATTTTTAGTTTCAGTTCATTCAGTTTAACTTAGTTTGCCTTTTTTCCTTGGCAACAGAACTTTTGTACTTCTAGCAGTTATGATAGTTTGTAGCAGTTAAGTGTAGACAGTTACTTGGCTCAGTTTCCTTCTAATGTATAAGTACTTAGTTCACCTCTTCATTCGTAATTTTTGATTACAGAAATGAAAGCGGAAGATCAGAAGTTAAACTGATCTTGCATATTTCTTTGTTTCTGATTTCAAGCATTGATTCCATCTTAAACACACACAGCCACTGATCATATCATATCATCGAGCAGCATGTTGTGCTGATCAAAATCAACACAGTATGCTAGCATTCCAAATCATAAACTCAAAATTCTAACTTACAAATGACTAGACTTGAAAATCTGACGCCCAACAAGGAATAAAACCCATAATCAGAAGGGCGTTGAAGAGCAACTTTTTGGCATGAAATGAATAAAGAATCAAAGCATCTCACATATACTTGATTCCTATTGAAGAACTAAACAAAGGGCCGCCCCCGCCCCCACAACACACACAAAATCCAGCGAAAATTGTCACCAAATCAATCCTACAACCCATCTTCCAACTATAATTTACAGAGGAAAAAAAAGAGCAGGAGAAATCCTAATAAATTTGTAATAATATGAGAAAGGCACACCTACGTCTGCTTGGAATAAGAGGAAGAAGAAGGAACTCTTTTATTGCGAAACATCAAATACCCAACGGGCAACACCACTCCCAACATCATAATCGCAGCTCCTATCAAATACCTCATTATGCTTGGAGGTTCAACCATAATTACCACAGTTCTCCTCAACTGCATCAACATGGCCATAAAATCAACCCATCACACAAAACTCATACACAAAATTAAGCGGAATGAATCTACATTAGCAAAATCACATAAGATTTTTTACGACCCAAGAATCGTATAGCTTGGATCTGTTTATAAGCACATTCAATATATGCACACGCGATCTGAAAAAAGAAAAGCAGCGGATGATCGAAAACTTACAGGCATTTTAGTTCGATTTATTTACTACGAGCGCAATGTAATTACTGATTTCATTTGCAACTGTGGCGGCAGCGGAAAAAACACCCTTTCTTATCTTCTCCCAACTTTCTCTTAGGCAGCCGCAATAGTTTCCATTGAAAAGTAAGATCAAAGAAAAAGAAATTAAAAAGGGGAAGAAGGAAAGAGCCAAATGCTACGTCCCGAATTCCTCTGCACATTAATAAAATAATTGTTTATTTTGTTTTTCTTGTGAGAACAGTGTGTGTGTGAGAGAGTGTGCGTATTCAAAGCATATATGAATACTTATGAGATATCATATTTTTAATCACTAAGTCGACCATCAAGCATTTTTACTTTCACAATTTCAATCACTTTGAGCCTAACACAATCCTGTCTGAAAAGAACCCTTGAATTACTTTGAATTCAAGTTTCTTTTCCTGACCAAAAATATTGCATTCAAAAACTAAAGATAAAAATTGTATAGGATAAGTTGATTATGCAAAAATAGGAAACAAACATCACCAAGGCTTGTTTGGAAGCCCAAGTGCGGTCTCAAATGCCAACATCAATATGTTTGGTTCAATATTTATTGAAGTAAGTAGTAATGATACAACCAAACATAATTAAGCTCTATACAATATGGACACCTCCTACCACTAAAGAGAATTGGGCCTACTCGTAGACCCTTGCCATGCATTGTTCACCTGTGATTGACTTTGTACGAATTCAAATTGCACTCTCCTTCTAGTTGGACGGACGTTGTCCCCTTCCAATTCATGCCAACACCCTCTCTAGAAAGCCAGCCATAGGAGTAGTAGAGGAGAAGGCTGACATCAAGTGGGTGATCAATTGCCCATCCACAGACGGCTAGGTATGATTTTTGTGCATGGGAAGGGTGAGGAGGGAGTAGGTATAGGGTAAATTGTTTGGGGGCAGTGCAAAATTCGATAGCTGATGGCTCTACACACGGGTGGAGATGTGTTGTGCAGTGATTATTGATGGAGAGGGTGGCTTTTTAGAAGGACTTGCAAATGGTGAGGTGAATTGTGGGCCTCTGTTGGGCAACCCATTGAAGCCTATAGTGTGCTAGATCAAGGCTGTTGGTCCCTCTAGCCTTGTGATTTTGGAGGGAGATGGGGATTACACGAATGAATCAGCTATTTGCTGGGGTATTGACATGGGTCATTCAGTTAGTTAGGGGCTTCCTTAGATGAGATACTGGCTGTATGCCTATTTGGGGCATTTCTTGGTAAGTAAAATTGTATTTTACCTAATTGATGCCTCTGGTACAAATGTAGCCCAAGGAATGGGTACAGTATTGTTGCTAAAGGGAACAGTGGTGTGCAGGGGAAGTGGACCTGTAATAGCGTTAGCGACGACTTCATGCTGGTTTGAACTCCCAAAAAGCTTGAGGTAACTAGTTTCTTTCAATTACCTAAGATTGTTTTCTATGACAACCTTCCAACTTTACCAGTTGCGGCCCCCTTGTGCAATTTAGTGGTTGGGTACATGTCGACACACAAATGGATTGGGTGAGGATTCTAGAGGCACACGAAGGGGGCAACCATGGCCATGGAGCCACGAGGAAATGCTTACTTAGCTAATGTATGACAAGTGGGATAGGAATGTTTGGATGTTAGCTAATTTGGCAGCCCTTTCTTGGAAGACTATAACCCAAGCATTGAACAAGGTTCCTTGATAGGACTATTACATAAAGCCCCAATGCAAGTTGAGAGCTAGAAACCTAAGGACCTGTGGCTTGATTACCATTAAATGATTAGTAAAGGCACAAGGTAAAGGTGGAACTCGGTGATTAGTGCTATAAAGGCCACTGACTCGAGGATCGAGAACTACCCATCGTATGAATTTCGTTGGACTTGAACTTCTTTCAAGTTGGTCATATGGTGAGGCTGTGTGCTTAATTGTATTTATTGATGTGAGTGTCGTACTAACATATAGTCTTGATGCCATTTGTGGATGCTATGACTTTCGATACATTGGTACTGCACTTTCAATAGAAGGTGTGGCGTGTATTTTGATTGTGAGGCTATTCTTAGGCAGATGTATGGGTTACTTGGTTTATGCATGGTTATTGCCTCATCTTCACTAATGGATAGGTCTTTCATGCAGGCCTATAGAGACTTTGTGTGTATATTCCACACGGGGTGCCCCCACTACAATCTGCTCACTTAGATGTTTGAAAAGGACACGATGTCAAGGTGTGTGGCATAGTCCTCTGCCCAACCTATGGGGGACGGGAGTTTTCTCCTGACGTGGGGAGTGGTGGTAGTTCAAGGGTCTAGTTTAAAGGCATACTAATGGCATATAGTGCAGAGCTAGTGAGCCATCGGGCATGGAGACTTAACGTGGTCCTGGACCCATGGAAGGTGTTACAAAAACCAAGGTATAATGATTTGTTATGCCTTGGTATTTTTGAAGGGGCTAAGTATGAATTTAGCTACAAAAGAAAGGCTAAATGGATGAATAAATGGAAATCTTGTGTTTAGAAGAAGCTAAAGGGTGAATTATGGCTTCAATTTTAGATTTGGACAGGCTAAGGAGACTTAGAAGGGGCTAAATTTTCAATGCAGGACATTTCGAATTGAGCTCACAGCCATTGGATTGACTGCACTCGACGGGACCTTGAGCAGAAGTACTGATATTCCTTAAATATGTTAGACTGCACAAACAGCAGCGTGCCCTAGAGGAGTAGCTCAAACACAGCTTGGAGACCATCAGTAGGCATGTGCACTATGTTGTCGATGCTTTGAACAAACTTAAACTAGAGTTGATTTGGTCACCTAACTTCTTGGCCCTTCTAGATGTGGTGTCCATGAACCCAGAGTTCTATCCTTACTTTGATGTAAGTTATATGATCTTCATTAAACATGACATCTCACCAGGCATATTAATTGAGATAAAAATTGTTGAACCTAAGATGCTGGTGTTAGCATGGACTCCTAGACATTTGCCCAACTTGTACCGCTCTAGAAAGAATTGTGTAGCTCAAAATGTGATAGCCATGTGCGACTTTGACTTAATGTGAACATAGGTGTACGTCGGGTGGGAAGGAAGTGCGAACAATTCCCAGATTCTACTGAATACCATTCAGAGTAATCCGTCATTCCCATTTCCCCTAGGTACATATGTAACAATTGCATACTCATGTTGTCATTAATATTCATGTGTGGGCCCTCACATTGGACATTATATACATTTGAACTGACTGCATGTTGATAACTCCATGGTGCATACCGTGTTGGGAAGTACTCTTTAGTGGATGTTAGATACGCTAACTACACTTGCTTCCTAGCCCTATATCGCAAGGAGCACTACCACTTAAATGAGTTCAACAGTGGGCCACTCTAATATAACTCCTTGAGGGAGCTATTCAACCTCTGACATGTAGGTTTGTGAAACCACATCGAGCGGTGCTTCGGGCTCTAAAAGAAATGGTTCCCAATTCTAGCGTAGGGTATGCTAAGCTACTCACTTAAGATGTAGGTTGATCTAGTCATGGCATGTTATGTGTTGTATAATTTCATTCGGAAGCACAATAAGGACAACAATTTCTTCAATGCCTTAGAGCATGACATTGATAGAAACTTTAAATTGTTCTACCATCGGGACCATGCAAGTTAGGCAAAGGTTATAGAGTAGTTTGCATTTTGAGATAACATTATGCAAGTGATGTGGACGAACCAATATCGCTAACTACATCCCTTTAAAGTTGGGCCTTGGTTTCATGCTGTCATTTATGTCAGCAGTGCGTAGGTATTGTTGGATGGAAATGTGTAGAAATTGTATGATGAGTATGTGTTAGTCATGGTGAAGTGCGGGAGGTACTTCATGTACTTACATTAATGTTGAATTAATGGTCACGATGCTTGTACTTATGTTGCTTTGTATTTATGTATTGTTATGCATTGATTGGTAACTACCACTGCCTCTTGATGTGACAACTCGACGAGTCAAGGCCCTGTGTTAAGGTTTGCCCCACTTTCATCCTAGGGTTACTAGGGTTACTGTAGTAGATTGGTGATTGCCATTGCCACTTAATGCGATAGCTTAATGAGTCGAGGCCTCACGTCGAGGTATGCCCCAGTTTCATCTTGGGGTCACCACAATAGATTAGTGACTGCCATTGCCACTCAACATGGCAGCTGAACAGGTTAAGACCTCACGTTGAGGTACAGCTTAAATTCATCCTGGGGTCACCATAGCAGATTGGTGACGGCTACTACTACTCGATGCGACAACTAGGTGAGTTGAGGCCCTGTGTTGAGGTACACCCCAGTTTCATCTTGAGGTCATCAAGATAGATTGGTGACTGCCACTGCCACTCAACATGATAGCTTAACGAGTTGAGGCTTTGTGTTGAGGTACGCCCTAACTTCATCTTAGGGTTGCCACGACAGATTGGTGACTACTATTGCCACTCAACGTGACGACTTGACGAGTCGAGGCCTCGCGTCGAGTTATGCCCCAGTTTCATCCTAGGGTTGCCACGGTAGATTGGTGGCTGCCACTAACATTCGCCACAACAGCTCGCCGCATTCACGTTTTGATGATTTCATTATGGTTACCATAGCCTCCATTGTCCGCACTTTTTTTAATAGCTAAAACATTCCATGATGTAATTTTTTTAATGTACCCATTTCTATATTAACAAATAATTGATAAAAAATTATAAGATATGAAGAAACATGAGTTATAAATCATTACCTTTTCCCAACACAATTGTGTATGCACATGATCACCATAAGTTAAGGTATTTAGCACAACTGACATGAGAAACTCCTTTCACCTTAATAATCTACCTCCACACCAATAGAAACAAATAGTGTCAACAAATATGTTATGCATATTGAAGGGTGCATCGCACCAAAAAATTGACTTACGGTATATGTATTTAGGAATATAATACAGAAAGAAAAAAAGAACCCTTGCTATGTCATGGCAAAAAGTCCTCAATTGTAGCCCATGTGTGGAGGGCCGCCTATCTAATAGGCCCTCTTGAAGCAATGCTGGCCCATCGTAGCCCTATGTCAAATGAGACTTCACCCGTTACTGTTAGGTTTAGGGCTTTGTACATGCTTGTAAATATTTATAATTATTTTGTAATTATTTTTAAATCTACTTCCTCAGTTTTTAATGTCTACTACTGTTACTTGACTTTTTTTACCAAGCCTATTATAGGGGGTAAGGTGTTAATGAAGATTTGAGTCATTATCGTGTTGTCACCATGTAGCCTATGATTATTAGAGTGGCTCCCCTGTCAAGTTATCACCCATTGTAAATTGAGCTATTAATCAATGCAAACAAATTTTTCTCACAAATCATGTACATAGTTACTGCTTTCTTTACATTCTGTCAGAATTGTCGGGTTTGTACCCTGAGGTAGTGCACAATCATTTAGCATGCGATTTCAAGCAACCATATTTGGTTGTGGAATGATGATTACTAACCTTGCATGATGCTTCTTTGTCCTTATCCTTAGAAGGAGCCTTGTGACAGTTGGTATCAGAGCCTTGGTTTTGATTTAGGTTGAGGCGAAGGAGCATGGATGCTACACCATAAACGAATGTGTTGGGGGACAATGAGGAGGAAGCCCTGTTACGCAAGAATCTCACAACCAAGCAGTGACTAGAAGCCTTGGAGGAGTAGGGTTCTTAGATAGATTTCGTAGCAATAACCTTAGAGGAAAAGGTCAAGAGTCTGGAGGCCAGAGTTGTGGACCTCCAAGTCTAACTAGCTGAGCATCGAGAATTATGTCAAGAATTGGTTGAGAATGAAGGAGCTGGTACAATTCAAGAGCTTTGAAGAGAGATAGAATAGATGTTTATCCAAATTGGACTACTTTAGTAGGTAGTCAACAATGCCCTAATTGTTGCCTAGGACCTTGGGACGAGAATCTGTGTCCTTGAGCCACAACCTTATGGAGGTGCTTGAGATGCCAAAGAAGTAGAGAATTTCCTCTTTGACATGAAATAGTATTTCTTGGTAGCTAACTTTGTTGATGAGGCCAGGAAAGTCACCACCACCACCATGTACTTGATAAAAGAGGCCAAATTATAGTGGCGTACTAAGTATGCTCACATTCAGGCCAACTAAGTGCACCTAGATACGTGGAAGTAATTACAAGATGCTATTTGGGATTAGTTCTTCCCAGAGAATGTGGAATATAATACCAGGAGGGTATTGTGGGAATCGAGGCAGTTAGGGAGAGTCCATGACTATGTGAAGTCATTTTTGGCGCTCATGTTGGATATCCAAGATATGATGTCTGAGAAGCACAAGCTCTTCACTTTCCTAAAAGGTTTGAAAATCACAGCACAATTGGAGTTGCAGCGTTAGTGGGTAGTGAACTAGAGCTCGATTGTGGGTGCTACCGAGCGACTCATGGATTTTTAGGATGAATCTCGTAAGGAATGTTAGGTAGTAAGTGCACTCCAACAAAAAGAAAATGGTGAGAGGACATTCAAGAATAATTTGAACAAAGGTGGGGGAGACTAACAGTCCCAAATGTTGGTCGATCCTCAAAGCAACCTTAGGAATAAACTTGCTGATAAGAAGTAGGGTACTCCGCCAAGAAAGACTAGTTGTTTTCTTTATGATAGGCCACACATGCTTCTGGATTTCCTGAAGAGAAAACTAGTGAATACTCTATCAAGTCTAAAGAATGTAAGGCCATCGAAACAAGCTCCACCCCCGGTGCTTTAATAAGATGAAAGTGAGTCAGATGTTGAAGGAAATAATCTTGGGGCCATCTCCCGTTGATGTGGGACCATTTTTGCTAAGTAGCGGCAAATCCAAAGTAAAAGTTTGGAGTCAAACGATCTGCCCCAACACTGGCAGAGAATCTTGCCAGTAAGGGGAGCTCTAAAGGCTACAAAAAGAATGGACTGACGTATGTGGGCATGAAGATCAATGGTAAGTCCATTCGATCTATGATTGACACTGGTACCACTTATAATTACTTGGCCACCACTAAGGTGGAGAGATTCGGGTTAGTGTTAGAGAAGATAGTCAAATAGGTCAAGGCAATCAATTTAGCAGCCTAACCTGTTTCTAGTGTGGACAAAGGAGTAAGAATCAAGGCTAGGCCATTTGAGGGAAAAATCAACCTTTCTGTTATTCAAATGGATGACTTCAAGCTTATCCTTGGGCTTGATTTCCTAAGAGAGGCAAGAACGGCGGTCTTGCCATGTGGGGAAGTGCTAATGATCGTGGGAAACAAACCTTACATTGTTCCCACCATTTTTGGTCGACTTGAAAAGAAGAGCTTATCTGTTATCCAATTTAAGAAGGGATGCAAGCGCAATGAGCCCTCCTACTTATACATCCTTCGATTTGAGGTCATGGAAGAATCAAGACTAATTCCTGATGTAGTGAAAAGTCTTCTTAAGGAATTTAAGGATGCAATGCTTGATGAACTACCTCCTAAATTGACACCTAAGAGATTTGTGGATCATGAGATTGAACTTCTGTTAAGCACCAAGCCACCTGTCTGTACCCTATATCACATGGCGCAACTTGAGCTTGTGGAGCTCAGGAAGCAACTGAGGGAAATGTTGGAGAGTGGCATCATTTGACCTGGTAAGTCACCATAGTAAGCACTGATCTTGTTCTAAAAGAAGTCTGATGGATTATTAAGGATGCGTTGTGACTATTGAGCATTAAACAAAACCGTGGTGAAGAACAAATATCCGATACCATTGATTGTTGATTGCTTTCACTGGTTGAGTCGGGCGAAATACTTCTCTAAAATAGATTTGAGGTCAGGATATTGGCAAGTTTGAATCAAAGGTGGTGATGAGTTAAAGACTACTATGGTGACTAGATATGGTGCTTATGAGTTCTTGGTTATGCCATTTAGCTTAACAAATGCATTGATGACCTTCTGCACCTTGATGAATCAAGTACTTCATGGGTTTCTCAATGAATTTGTGGTGGTGTACTTAGATGATGTCGTCATGTTTAGTGAGGCCTTAAAGGAACTTTTGGCGCACTTAAGGAAGGTCCTCACTCGACTCTGAGAGCATGAGTTATATGCAAAGCCATTGTAATGTTTTATTTCCCAAGAGACCATCCACTTTTTGGGTCACATTATTGAGCGTAGGAGAATTCAAATGAATCTAAAGAAGGTGCAAGCTATCAAAGAGTGGCAGCCTCCTAGGGAAGTTTATGAGATATGGTCATTTCTTGGTTTGACCAATTATTACCAAAGATTTGTGAAAAAGTACTCTAAGCTAGTTAGGCCATTTACCAATCTTACGAAGAAAGCATAGGAATGGAAGTGGTCGTCGAAGTGAGAAGTCACCTTCGAGAGATTCAAGATGGCCATAACCACGAGACTTGTATTATCTCTCCTAAACTTACAGAAGCCATTTAAGGTGGAAGCTAATGCCTCAGATTTTACAATTAGGGGAGTGTTAACATAAGATGTGCATCCTATTGCCTTTGAGAGTAAGAAGTTGAAGGATATAAAAAAGAATTAACTAGCACATGAGAAAGAGATACTAGCTGTAGTCCACTGCCTTAGACTTTGGCAGCATTATTGGCTAGGAACACCGTTGTGGTTAAAATAGATAACAGTGTAGTAAGTTACTTTCTGACCCAACTAAAGTTTACACAGAAGTAAGCTTGATGGTAAGAGCTACTGGCAAAGTTTAACTTTATATTGGAGTTTCGAGTGGGCTCTAGCAACAAAACTGTAGATGCCCTTAGCTGGAGGAAAATTTGGCAGAGTTGAGGATGGTTGCTGCACTCTCCTTAAGCAGGGTGGCCACCTTCGTAAAGGATCAAATATGGGAGCCACCAGAGCAAGACCCAATCGTAGAGTGTTTGATCAAGTTGGTGTAACAAGGGAAGGTGAGATAATTCTAGATGGAAGAAGAATTGTTGAGAACTAAGGAAAACTGCCTCTATGTTCCCAAAGAAAGTGACTTGAGAAAGTCATTGATCATAGAATGCCATGATACCCTTTGGGCGTGATACCTTGGAGGTGAGTGTATATTGGCTCTAATACAAAGGGTTTGTTATTATCTTAGATGTAAGATGAAGTCGAGACATATGTTTGATTCTACCAGATCTGCCAGTAAGACAAGGTGGATCACTTGAAACTGAAGGGCTTATTAGAACCCCTTCCCATTCCCTCACGGACCTAGGAGAGTGTTTATATAGATTACATCATTAGATTGCCTAAAGTGGGAGATTTAGGTAGCATCCTTGTCATGGCGAACCAATTTTCAAAATATGCCACATTCATTGCAGCCCCAAAACACATGGCGATAGAGGCGATCGCACATTTGTTCTTTGCCCACATTGTCAAATATTGGAGATTGCCGAAGGACATTGTCAGTACTAGAGACCCTAGGTTTGCTGGAATATTTTAAATCAAACTCTTTAAACTTCTCGGGTCTAAGTTGAGAATAAGCTCGAGTTACCGCCTACAATTTGATGGCTAAACAGAGTGCTTCAATTCCATGTTGGAGGAGTACCTTTAACACTTTGAGAGTGTTAATTAGAAAAACTGGGTGAAGTAGTTGGATGTTGCTTAAATATGTTTCAATGCTTCAAAGAGTTCCTTTACCAACCGAGCCCTTTCAAGATCGTCACCAGGCAGTAACTGCTACTCCCATACACTCTTGATTCCCTACAGAGTGTGAGATATCCCTTTACATGGAGTTTCATTGAAAAGTGGAAGCGTAGCTTGGATATTGCTAGGAGTTATCTAGATAAGGCTTATAAGAGAATGAAAAAGCAGGCCGACCAGGGACGGCGCTTTGCGGAATTCAACGTGCAGATCTTGTGTTGGTAAAGGCACCGAACCCATTGCCCAGAAAGTGTGTTCGAGGGAGAGACCCTTGATTCTTACAGAAATATATTGGGCTATGCCAAGTGGTAAAGAGGATTGGGAAGGTGGCCTATAAAATTAAGTTGCCCCCGTGGTGGAAGACACATAATATTTTTCACGTGAGTTAGTTGAAGCCCTTCACAACAAACCTAAAGGATGTGGACTGTATTCAAGAGACCCGACTATAGCATCCATTTGGGAAGGTGCCATAGAAAGTGGCCGAAGCAATATTGGATCGCCGAGTTGTAAGGATTGTAAAGCGAGAGATTAGTGAGTACTTAGTGAAGTGGAAAGGCTACTCAAAGGATGAGAACACTTAGGAGTGGGTGATAGACCTCAAGATGCTAAAACCTCTAGTGGAAGCATTCTTGGCTTCAAGGGCACAGAGGGTGTCGCCATCTCAAGTGGGAGAGAATGTAGAGGGCTGTCTACTTAGTAGGCCTTTTTGACGCAATGCTAGTCTTACTGCAGCCTCTTGTCGAATGAGACATCACTCGTTACTACTAGGTCTAGGGTTTTGTACATACTTGTATATATTTGCAATTATTTTGTAATTGTTTTTAGATGTATTTCCTCGACATTTTAATGTCTACTGCTGTCACTTAGTTTTTTTACCAAGCTTATTATAGAGGGTAAAGTGTTAATAAAATTTTGAGTAGTCATTGCGTCGTCGCCGTGTAGCCTGTAATTGTTAGAATGGACCCCCTGTCTAACCGTCACCCATTGTAAATTGAGCTATTAATCAATTCAAGTAAATTTATCTCGTAAATTGTGTACATAGTTATTGCATTCTTTAGATTCTATAGGAATTGTTAGGATTGTGCCTTAAGGTAGTGCACAATCATTCAGCGTGTTCAGGCAGAGGTAGTTGGCTGTGAAATGATCACTAGTCACACAGCGCTCCTTTGTCCCTATCGTCAGAAGGAGCCCCGTGACATCATGTTTGGCCTTTATGTGTGCACACATACACACAGCAGCAAAGCAGGGGAACAAGGCAGCATCGCACCCGCATTAGTCAATTATAACAACTTAGAACTCAATGTCTGGTATTGCCACGTTAGGCCTTACACATGGTCGTGCCGATGAGCTAAACAGTTGTATGATTGAATTAATGACAACAAAATAAGTGAAATTCAAAAAACTAGTAATACCTAAACCCAGTGCAACCTCACCTCCATGCCTGCTGGGTGCACTTGGGGGGTCTCAATGGGCCATCTCTATGCCAGGTAGCCCCATAAAGTGCCGTAGGATGCCATTCAGTGTGGTACATATGGTCCAGTGATTCACAATAGTGGACTCCTAAAGTTGGCACACGTCCCCCCTTAATGAAGACAACTCCCAACACAACAACTCTGCCTCAGCAAGGAGATTGGAGAAAGTAGCATCTTAACATGTGTCTTAGGGTCGCATCCATGCCCTACGCCTTTGTCGCTGAGGCCTCACCTCCATACCATCGTCCTTGTACTATTGGGGGGCCCTTTGGTGCTCATGATATGCAAAATAGCCATCTTTGTCAATGGGGATTTTGGTGGCTATGTGTGCCCTCCCCTCCTCGGTATGCCTGCCTATGCATAAAGACTAGTGATCATAGACGGGAATGAAAAGCCCATCTATGGGCCCCTTAGGGAATGGCATATGCCTCTAATAACAACATTGATTGGTATGCCCTTTTGCATCGCTAAAAGGAGCAACTCCTACTCCCTCTAAACCTCCATTATGTGGTTGGTTGGCACCACTTGACAAATTAGGAAATGGTGCCACACCTACATCCATCCCTTCAGTTGCGTGGAGCATAAGTATTGTGGGACCCCCTTCACCAACCCCACTCATACTTATCATTGCATATGGTGCCCGTAACCTCCTCAAGATCCCACATCTTGATATTTTGTAGCACCTCATCCTCAAGCAAGTTGTGTATTTACAACAACGCATTAACAGTAGCTAGGGTGAGCTTCACCAGCTTCCCCTTGACATAAACATTATCCCTGTGTGGCCACCTAGCATTACTGTAGAACTCACTGACTAGGTTGGGTAATAAGTCATTCAATTAGTGCAAAAACAACCCCACCTCCTAGCCTCAATTATTTGTTGTATGTTCATGCAATCTCGTCTATCAAGCTTGAACCCTCTCTTAGTTATGGGCCTTTGATGCTTGATTTGGTTATTATACTTTGCCGTTAACTTCATGTTCACAAATTTAGGATGGTTCCACACCCTTTGGTCTACCATGTGGCCTTTTCAGAATTTCATTTTGATCCTTGTCATGATGGTAAGTCTTATAGGTACATAAAGAAAGAATATCAGACAAGATACGAATAGTGGACAAAAATAGTTTAGCACAACCCAAGCAGCAAAATGCATGATTAATGACCCACCACTGACGGTGTGCCTTGCACAAGGGAGAGGCATGCCAATTGTGGTACACCAACACAAGTGCATGTCCCCCATCGGTTAGGAAATTTTACTTTATGAAGCTTAACATGTAGACAACATAAAGTAATTGCCCACCTTGTTGGACAGATGGACAAGAATACAATAACCATAATGGCACTCTGTAGAATCACCTATGAAGCCCCCCATTCGGTCACAGTTTTCACATACTGACCCTTTACAGTAGAAAAAGTGGCATGCAGATTACAAAAACTTTACACATTACATAATTGATGTACTCCAGAAATAGTGCACGATAGATATGACATACTGTTCCTAATACAAACTTTCCACAGTAGCTTCGCTGTTAACAATTTTGCCTAGCTCAAGTATGTTGGCCCTGGGTAATGTATGGCTTTCACAAACGGCCATGTGGTCATGTAGCTCATCTTATTTTGGCTTAGCAATATGAACTATAGTCATAAACATCGGCCACATCTTGTGGTCGACTACAGAGGTGTTGGGTTTTCTTGCCTCAATGAGTCGAGATCCCTTACAGTGCAAGAGCACCACAGTTTCATTGCTTAGAACTGCTGGGCAAGGAATTTGGCCAGTGCTGATGTAGTGGTCAACTACAATTGACCACTATAGGGCCACATTTTTTATGCCCTAGGTTCCAAATCGAACAACGGGTTTAAAGATAGAGGGTGGGCACAACGAACGACATAAAGGGGTATGGTGATGCATTAAAATAAGTTAGTGGGGTGGGTTACTTAGATTCTAGCGAGCATCTGCCTTCGATTCTGCCTAGTGCGTGTTGTGGGTGGTGCCCCTAGGGTTGGGTTGGCATATTTGCCCTCACTTTCCTTTTGTAGTAGAGGAAGTCTAAACAGTTTGTAAGTCGAGGTCGAGAAGACAGTTTAGAGCAAGGCTAGTGTGACGATTCTCGTTGGAAGGTATCAACTATCGCACCTCACAGTCCCTAGTGCCCCAACTTGTCTTAGATCCAAGTGCCTTGTCAATGCCATACATGACAAAATAGAAGGTAGGGGTTGCTCCATGTTAATCAAAGCTGACTTTTCCCACACTTCCAAACATTGGCACTATAATGTAAACATTGGTCCTATGGTGCTTCCAAACATGAACCCCATGGGCCAAACAAGAGGCCATGGCTTGTGAGGGCCTTCCAAACAAAGCCTAGAGGTTTAGTGGTTAAGTTGTAATTTAATCTTTTTTCCTATTGGCTATTGCTACGAGGAATATCATTATTGACATTAAAAAACCAGCATTACTACTACATGTGCTACACGTCTTTATTTATGTTGTAGCTATTAATTTTTTTCTACTATTATTTATTTATTTTGCCTTTCCTTATAGACCTTCATTATTCAACTTCCATTCTTCTTTCTCTTCAATATTGCATCAGTGGCAACAAAAAAAAATGATATTCATGAAGAAAATGTTTAGATGAATTTATGAATTATTTATACATCTTATTCATAACTTCAAGATACTATGAAGTGTTATGAAGTTTTAAGAAAAAGAATTTATAATCTTTTAGATAAAATATGTATGTACTTCATAAGCTCCATACTAAAGTTATAAATACACTAAAATTTAAATTTGTCATTAATTTTAAAATTTGCATTATTGACATTTTTAAGTTTCAAGATATTATTTCATTACATTTTATGAAATATAGAATCTTTGTATATAAATTTAACAAACAACCCTTAAGTCTAAAAAGAATTGAATCAGTGATTGAATTAGATGACTAATTAAGCTTTTGGTCCTCATAGTTGGATGTTTCAACGACAAATTTTATTTATTTATATTATATTATACTTGTTAGCATAGCAACAGATTAGCATCGAAGTAGATTAAAGTGCACAGCAAAGGTGGAAGTGCAACTCACCTAGACCCAAAGCTGGAATCAACCTAACTTGTAGTTCAATGGAACAGTGCCTAAGAAGTTGCCACTTTCAGTTAGCTAATTGATTATATTGTATTTGCGTTGAATTTAGGAGCTTTTACAGTTATTCCTTTGGTGCTTAGGAGTAGCTAATCATAATCTATGCCAATAGTTTCACTAATCTACAATTAACTAATCCATCTTCAGTTGAATGAGAGTTAGTTTCTTTTCCCTTTGAACCTAAGTTCATTTTTGCTTGTGATCAAGAGTGTTTCGTGATTAATCTCATCAATCAAGCCTAAATTCTTGATGACAACAAAGTTTAATATAGCCTTCGAGCTATGGAAATGATCTTGGAGTTTAGAAAAGGCTTCCATTCAACTTAACTTATCATTTATCAGCATTTAACCATCATTCTTCTTGTTGCTACAGATCAGAATCATGATCAACCAAGAGACCTTTTGTAGATCACATCCTTAACTAAAGGATGTTTATTCACCATATTTTATCCATCCAAGTGACAACTACAGTAATGTCATAACACAACTAGAACTATAAGAACCAAATTTTGCTGCTCGAAGCGATTCCTTCACTATTGCCTTCTCAATTAGATATAAATTAGGATTCATAAATGGAACCACCACAGACTCCCCCAGAAATGATCCTCTGGAGTTGCTGCAATGATCATGTGGTGGCTTGGTTGTTGAGGTCAATGTTTGGATCATCAGTATCCATGGTTTTTTACATCAAGAATGCCAGCCAAATATGGGAGTTACAAACAAGAAGGTTTTCCCAACCTGATGACAATCATGTGTGCAGGTCGTAAGCGAATTTACATAGCTTGGTACAAGGTGGGTGTGCAATGGATGAGTACTGCATAGAACTAATAGGAATTTGGGAGGAACTTAGACAATACACACCTCCTCTCCATTATACTTGTGGAAGATGCAATCCTTTGTGTTTCCAAAGGTTCATTGATCATCAGCAAGAAAGAGATAAGGTGTAAAAATTTCTAAGGGTTTAGATGATGTCTAATCAGCCAATCGGCTACAACTCCTTAGATAAAAGTCCTTTCCTTCTCTTGATGAAGCTTACAACGCAATCATGGTGGAGGAAGGACAAAGAAATGGAAATAAAGGAGGAGGATCTTAAGATGAAGCATCAACTTTGGCTGTAGTGGGAGAAAGGAAGGATAGAAGACAATAAACATGTAAATACTATGGAAAGAAAGGTTATACAGAGGAAAGGTGTTACAGAATTATAGGCTTTCGACTAATCTTCAAATTCACAATGTTTAGTGCAAAAAGAAACTAGAAATTAGCTAATCATGTTGCTGTTGAATAGCCTGCAACTTTAGTTGAAAAAGGTAAAGAGGAGGATGTGACTTTAACTCAGGAACACATCAAAGGGATCATCAAAATGTTAGACTCACAAGTTGTGAGTGAGCATAGTGTCTCTTGCACACAAAGGATGCAAGAGAATGGTAATGCACAAAACATTGTTGGAGTCACAATTTCACAACCATCCAATTGTTTAGGTAGCAAATCCTCTTTTCTTGATTAGCCTCTCTTTTCCCTTGCATCATTTCCTTCAAGCCCTTCATAGACAAAGTCACTGCAATAACAACACAAGTTCACATGTGATTAGATAGTGGATACAGAAGAATCAAACCACTTTTGCTGCACGCTATCACTTTTCTATTCATACAAACTAGTGATTAATGTCTTTGTTATCCTACTTGACAATGTAGGGGTGCCAGTAACACATATTAGATCAGTTAAAATCTTAGATCACTTGACCATAACTGATGTGCTCTTTGTGCTCTTTTTTTTGTTTCATTCTTAACTCCCTTACTTATCACATCTAGGGCCATTCACCATGGATGATGATCAAAACTACTAAACTTAGAGAAGGGCTTTTCATCCTTCATATGAACCTTATTAGACTAACAACCATTAGACTACCTCTAGCCTAAATTAATACAAATAGAGAGATTAACATGGCACCTACTTTAATGTTTGATGTTTGGCACTTTAGATTAGGACATGTCTCTCATGACGTAATAGATAGGCTATCTTCTTCCTTTCCTTACATTAATTCAATAACATAAAAAATTTGTGAAATCTATCCACTTGCAGAACAAAAAGGAAAAATCTTTTCCTACTCACGTTATCAACACCAAAAGGTACTTTAAGTTGGTTCACATTGACATATGGGGACCTCACTCAAAGGCTACCATATGAGGATATTGTTACTTCTCGTCCATTGTAGGTGATTTCAGTAGATGTACCTTGACATACTTAATGAGAAATAAATCTAATGTTTAGTATATTTTGCCAACCTTTTATAGCACGAATCTTGCCTAATTCAATCAGAGAATCCCATGTGTAAGAACAGACAATGCTCCAAAACTAAATATGACAGAGTTCTTCACAAATGAAGGCATCATCCACTATTTTACCTTGAAACCCCTCAACAAAATATTGTTGTTAAAAGAGGACATTAACATTTCTTTTACATAGCTAGACCCACTTTTTCTAAGCCTCATTGCTAAACAAATTTTAGGGTGATGCCATACTCATTGCCACACATATCCTCAATAGGTTGCCAACCAAAGTCTTGGACCACTTGACACTAGATGAGAAACATTTCCAAAGACCACCAAACTACAATCACTATAAAGTATTTGGTTCCTCAGCATTTGCTTCCACACTGAAAAGACATAGATAAAAACTTGAACCTAGAGCTCGGAAGTATGTGTTTATTGGCTACTCTCCACACATTAAGGGATACAAACTTTATGATCTTGATACACATGAAGTATTCATTTCTAGAGATGTTACTTTCCACGAACATGCATTTCCTTTTAACAAGAGCTATTGCACTTTGTTGACTAAGCCAGCCCACCTTTGTTGAAAAAGATCTTTTTGATGATTAAAGTGCCCTGAGAATGCCTAATCAAGCTACATAACATGAAACTAGCTATGCACTTCACACGATGACCCCTCACCCCATGCCTTCTTGATCTATCATACACACATTGTCAGAAAATAGTGCAGACTCACCTCAGCCACCAAACCAACCTCACCATGATGTTAGAAGATCCTCGAGGATCAAAAGAATACCTAAATACCTTTAAGATATATCACCACAACCTGCCATAACTCAACCAAAACACAAACTACTCCATTGCACATCCCATAGATAATCACTTAGACACTTCCAAACTTTCCCAATCCCATAAGTGTTTCCTAGCAGCATTAAATGATGTGAAAGAGCCAAGCTCATTTGCTAAAGTTATGTGCTCATTTGCTGAAGCTATGTGCAAACGACATTGCAAGCAAGGTATGCGAGATGAATTATAAGCTTTAGAGTAACATAGGAGATAATGGAACTTCCTAAAGGAAAGCATACTATTGGATGCAAGTGGATGTATGAAACAAAGCTAAAATCAAATGGAGAGGTAGAGAGGTTCAAATCTAGGCTGGTAGCTAAAGGATAAAATCAAATTGAGGGCTTTGATTACACTGAAAATTTCAATTTAGTTGTAAAACAAGTAATAGTGAAATGTTTTTCTTTGTGGCTATAATGTGGGATTAGAAGATAAAATTAGATGTTTAGAATGCATTCTTGAAGGGGGATCTAATGGAGGAGGTTTACATGAGGCTCCTTTAAGGCTATGAACATAAGAGTAGCAACATCACAAACACATCACAGATGGTATGCAGGCTGAGAAACTCAAGAAAGCCTCTAGGCAGTGGAATACTAAGTTTGCAAAAGCTCTTATTGAATATGGTTTTTGTAAATCCAAGTCTGATTATTCCTTATTCACTAAAAGGATTGAAAAAGAAGAGATAGTAGTTTTGTTGGTGTATGTGGATGATGTGGTGGTTGGTAGCAAGGACCATAATGAAATTGTTGCTATATTGAGATTTCCAACACAAAATTTAAGGTGAGAGACCTTAGAGCCCTAAGATACTTTCCTAGGATTAAAATTGCTAGATCAAGTGAAGGATTAGTGCTGTGTCAATGAAAAGATATATTAAACCTCATTCATGCAAAAGGATTGCTAGGAGCTAAAGGTGTCACTACTCCTATAGAGACGAATCATGAACTCAACGAACTTAATAAATAGTTACTGGATGATCCCACCTTGTACAAATATCTAATTAGGCAGCTAATTTACCTAGCTTTCACTAGATCAGACATTAGTTATGCAATACATGCCTTGTCCCAATTCATAAGTAAGTCGGCTCAACACCACTTGGAAGTAGCTTTTTGGGTACTGAAGTATCTGAAGACAACCTTAGGGAAAGGTATTTTCATGTCCAGATCATTAGAATTTCAATTACATGGGCATTCAGATAATGACTAGGAAGCGTGCATATACAAGGAGATTTATGATTGGTTGTAGTGTGTTTCTTGGCTAAAACTTGATCAATTAAAAGTCAAAGAGGTAGAATGTGGTGGCAAGAAGCTCTATAAAAGTTGAGTATAGAGCAACGGGAGCGTGCTTATGTGAACTAATCTGGTTACAGAACCTTCTAAAAGAATTTGGAGTAGAGGTTAACAGAGCAATCCCTTTATATTATGACAATTTGAGTGCATTGTTGATAAATAGGAATCCCACATACCATGAAAGGACAAAACACTTTGATTTTGACCTTCATTTTGTTATAGAAAAGGTGCAAGAGGATTTTATTAATCCTAAGCTCATCAATATAGAAGACCAAGTTGCTGATGCCTTGACTAAAGGGCTGTGTACATGACAATTTGACAAGCTAATATCCAAGATGAATATGAAAAATATCCATGCTTATTTTGAGGGGAGGTGTTAACATAGCAATAGATTAACATTGAAGTAGATTAAAGTGCCAAGCTAGGGTGGAGGTGCAGTTGACCTAGAACTAGAATTAGAATCAAAATAACTTGCAGTTTAATGGAACAGTGCCTAAGAGGTTGCCACTTTCAGTCGGCTAACTGATTGTATTGCATTAGCATGGTAGTTAGGAGCTTGTACAATTATCCTTGGGTAGTTAGGAGTAGCTGATTATAGCCTATGAAAATAGTTTTACTAATCTACAGTTAACTATCCATCTTCAGTTGAATGAGTTAGTTTCTCTTCCTTCTAAACTTAAGTTTGTTTTTACTTGTGATCAAGAGTGTTTCTAGATTCATTCTCATCAATCACACTTAAATTCAACTCAATTTTTAATACGATAAATGATGAGTTTTAGAATAATTTTTAAAATTCAATATTTCTATAGCGACCAAAAAAACTATTATTGCACTAATTTAAAAGTAACTTAATTGAATACATAGATTTGATCAACCTCACTAGGATTTAACTTTGAACGAATGCCAATGATTAAAGTCGTGCTTGTACTTCAATTGTCATGCAAACCACTTGTAATTTTTAGAGTGCAAAACTTTCATGGAGGGAAGATGCGACATCATTAAGAGAAGATGTTACATCACTAAGAGAAGGTAGTCCATGAAGTGATCCATTTATTTGACTATTTATGTGACTCTTAGCATGGTTCACTAAAGAGTGGTCCCCCACGTATTCAATGAACAACTTTAGCTAGCTTCATTAGGTGATAGCTTCAACAAGTGATAAACAAATCTAGCAAGCCCTGAGTGACTTTGAGAAATTTCAGCAATCACTAAGCTATCGAGTTTCACTAAGTTCAAGATGCAAAGTTTTAATTTTAAAATATCACAAAATATATGAACAACTTAGTGGAATGAAAAATCTAGCCTGATCCATTTCATCATATAATTTGCATAAAAATATATCCAAGACGTTTGTATGAATTGTTACGTTGGAATCAAATTTTAAAAAAAGTTTGCACATGATCCAAGAGTCGTAACATGTTAACCATAGCCTTCAGTTCATCCACATGAATGGAACAGGGCAAAGATCTCCAAAGCTCCCACGAACACCTTCATTATGATTCCACCTAAATACTTTTGTGCTTGGAGATTTTTCAGAGAAGAGAAAAACATTATTTTGTGGATAGAGAGTGGTTTTCTTTCTCATGACATGGAATAAGTTATATGGGCTTTTATATGGAGTTTAAAATTGATTCACGCCCATTTCATCTTTAATTATTAATCTAAATAATAACTAAAGTCCATTAGTGTGTTGTCCTTTAATTTAATTAATCTAATTAATTAAATCAAAGACTCATTATGTTTATAGTCAATAATCTCATTATTAACAAAAATAATATAGAAAATAAATAATTCTATTTGGTCCTATTCAATTGTGACCAAATTAATTTTGCCACGAGACTTTTGAAGTCTAGATTAAAGTCCCTGCACTAAAATCAACTTCTTGGCCTCACTTCATTCTTATGTGTGTGACTTAATATCTTCATCCTTGATCGCAAGATAGATCCAAAAGATCTGAATCAATCATGAAGCACCAAATTGATCATTGGATTTGTGATCATAAAATTAGCAACTTACCAAACTTTTGGAATTGCAATTGGGATGAAACAGATCGACTTAGATCGATCTTAAATACACTAAATCCATCCAAGAAGGTCTGGATAGATCCAAACTACAAAGGGGAGCCCAAACTTTCCAATTTGATTAGGATTCATTACCAAACTTAACATGTACTTTTATAAACACTTATAGATGAATTTTAGGCATATTTTAGATCTAGTTAGGACTATAAATAGAAGGCCTTGATTATTTTTATCAAAATTCTTTTGGTATCTTTAATTAATAAAATTTTCCCTCTTGGTTTTCTCTAGAATTTGAATATTGCTCAATTCTTATGGACCTAAATATCAAATCGAGTTATTCTAAGTATTCTTTGGATTAATTCATAACATATTAACTGACTTGGCATTAGTTGTGGCTACCCATCATCAGAGTCCATAAAAAATTGTTGGTTTTAGGTTGTTTTCACATGGTTTGCGCAATTATGTTTCCATTAGGTTCAGGCTTAGGCCAAAATTCATATCTTCACACTTCCCTACACACGTTAGTTAGCAATTGAGCCGGCTATTTTGGATTTTAATCTAGACATCGAGAGACTAATCCAAGTGCCAACTTTTTTCCTTTTCATTCTTTCCTTTTCTTTTCTAGCATTTTCTCCCCCTTCTTCTTATTTATAAAAAAAAATCATTTGAATTTTCTAATTCTCTAGAAATTGTGTTCCGTTTTGGTTGGTGAAATGTGATATTTGGAAAAGTCAAAAAAGTGAAAAATATGTGAAGAAAATTATTACAGCAAAAAAAGTTGTGATTTTTTGCAAGAAAATTGCATTGGAAAGTTCCTTAGTGTAGAATATTGAAAAATCACAAAGATTGGATTTTAGGTGAAATTTGTGGGAGGATCAAAATTCCTACTAGAAATTCATCGCAGTGATCGATCCGGTCACCTAATGAATTGATCATGTGTCTTATGGTAGTTTGCTTGAATGATCTTGCCAAATTGAGTACAATTGATTGCACTTTGCAACTGATTGATCATGCCTTGCTGCGCACCCTACATATGCACTTCCTAGCTCCGGGTTGATCAAGATTGTCCTAGATCGATTGTACGACCTCTTTTTCAACCAAGATCACCTGCATTAACCTAATAGCTTGTTTTTCACTCTCAAATTGATCCTATACCTCTGAATTCCGTCCATTCACAAACTTTCACACTTTAAGAGGATACATCACTTAGATTTTTAGGGATTACTTTCAATTTCACGAGTCAGAAAAGAGAATTGAATTGGTAAGTGCATTATTTGAGAGTTTATTTATGTGATACACAAGCCAGAGGAAAGAAACGAGGGGTGTACATTCATATAAATCTTAATTGGAATAGAGTATTGCATGTTCCTATGTGTTTGAGTAAAGAAGCTTTATTTATAAGGAGTTATGAATATGGATACAAGGTTGTCTGAGTACTAAATCACTAAAACCTATCTATGAGCTATAAGGGTATTAGAGAGTCAGTATGACATGCACACCTTGCACTCATACGGTGAGTGTCATATCATTCAGTATGAGATATTGAGAATACATGTGTGTGGAAGCATCATTAGGGAATGGGTATTCGGACAATGATAGGCAAAATGAAGCAAACACATAAATTTTACTCTAGGTTGTCAACATTTTGCTTTGCGTTCATATTAAGTGTGTGTGGACCTTAAACCTAAGACAATATAGTTATCTTGTGTGCATGATGGTCAATGTGTTATTAGGGTATTAAAGGTCAACATTTATCCTAGTATGACATAGGGTCATGAGTCCAATGTCCCATTATTCAAATGCGTATAGAGGCACATGTGCATTCATGTGTGCATTCAATAAGAGATTTGCCTCTTTTCAAGTGAACAAGGCGTTTGTCATATGTAGTTGGTGCTCTATGAAATTGAAGCCCTTGGTTAAGGTAGTGTGTAGTCAAATAGGAGTTTTAATAGGAATATTTATCTTATAAGGAAACACCAGTTGGTCATGTGACTGGGTTTGTGAGTTTGACTAAATTTATGATTCTCGCTTAGTTGGGACAAAGTAAAACAAAAGGTTTATATGGTATAGTAATCACAATTTGAAAGGTTCATTTTAATTTGATTTACTTCACTTTAATTGGGCTACAATATGGGTCATAGATTAGACGTTACCCATATCACTCAAGTTATGCTCATTGCCAATTAAAGATGTGAACCTAGAGAATCACACACATAAGATTGGAATGTAATGAGAGTATTAAATTGATGAGTTGCATATGAGGATTGAGAAGACTCATGGAATAACTTATTTTATTGTAATTAGATTGGACTAAATAAATTGCTATGGTGTTTGTTAATGATGAGATCATTAATTTGAAATACAATTGAAATTTAATTTAATTAATTGGGTTATTTAAATTAAAATAATTAGACACAATTGGGTCTTAGTTATTAATAGAGATTAATAATTAAGGGACATGTATGCAAATTTGTTAATGAGATTAATAAATTAAAATCTATAGGCTAGTTTTAATTAAAAGGTCTATGTAAAAAAGACCCATGAAGCCCATACCTCAAACTTTTGTGTTATAACTATTTAAAAAGGTCTCAAAGACTTCAAGGCACGCTTTTTATTAATGATATGCCCTCTAACACCTATAAAAAATAAGGGATACTAGAAGAGCATTTGATTGTATATGTACTTTTCACATTAATTAATAAAATATTGATTTATTTACATTAATATTGTGGCTAATTTCTCATGCATGTGAATTTTAATTGGTGTGAAGTATTGTATGTGTCCATATGCTTGAATTGACAAGTTTTATTCATAAGGAGATATAAATATAAGCATTGGGCTTGCTTGATACTCAATCGGTAAAATTAGCTCGTGAGTCACAGACAATCTAAATGGGCATTAGAGAGATGGTACGACTTACACTCTTTGTATTTGTACAGTGAGTGCAATAGCATTTAGAATGAGATGCTAAGAATACAAGTGTATGAATGTTCCATTAGGGAATGGGCATGGAGTTCACTCTTAGCTATCAACTTCTTGCTTCATAAACATGTCAATTATTTGTGGGCCTTAGACCTAAAACAATATGATTGCCTTGCACGCATGACAATCAACATATCATTAAGGCATTAGAGGCTAATATCTATCCTATTATAGGATAGGGTCATGAGCCTGATGTGCTATTACCCTGGTACGCATGGAGGCACATGTGCATTTAATAAAGGATTTGTCTCCTTGTAAGTGAGCAAAGTGTTTATCCTATGTAGTTGGTGTTCTATGAAAAAGAAAGCCTTAGTTAAGGCAATGTGTGTTTGGAAAGGAGTTTCCAATTGGTTATATAACTAAGTTTGTAAGTTTGATTAAATCCATGACTCTCACTCGATTGAAACAAAGACAAAAGGTCTATAAAATATTGTAGTCACGATTGGAAATGTTCATTATGATCCAGTTACGTCATCTTAGTTAGGTTATGATATGGGCTGCAGGTTAGACGTTATGCACATCCTTCAAGCTATACTCGTTGTCTATCAATAATGGACTTAAAGAGTCACATACATAAGATTAGGATGTGTTGTGAGTGTTAAATTGATAGGGATTATAATTTATTTAGTTTTAATTGGATTAGATTAAATACATTATTGCGGTGCTTGTTAATGATGAGATCATTAATTAGTAGTAAATGGAAATTTAATTTAATTGATTAGATTAATTAAATTAAATTAGTTGGACACAAATGGACTTTAATTACTAATGAATTATAGGTTAATTTATTAATGAGATTAATAAATAAAAGTTCACAGGCTATTTAATTAAAAGGGATCCATGTGAGAGAACCCATGGACCCATCGACCCCATGCACTTAACCCTAGTGTCCAAACTATAAATAAGGGTCCTGAAGAATTCAAGACATAATTCCAAGACAAATATTTATGGGCCCACCTTAAGCAATATGAGAGAAAAACCCTAGCCACCCTCTTGCATCTCCTATTTTGTCAAAAAGTCCTCGTGGCCCAAAGTATTCATGTTAGAACTTAGCAAAAAGAGTTTTGTGGAGTGTAGGAGGAGATCACAAGCATTCTATTTGTGTCAAAAATCTAGAGGTTAAGATTTGAGGACCATCACTCCAAGGATTGTGCAAGAAAAGGTTGAAAACATTTCAAAGGTACCTTCTTGATTCTTGTACATGTTACTTCAATATCTTGTATGTTTTGCAATAAAAATAGATGGGGTTTGTTCTATTAGCTTCTGCTATGCGGTTGAAATTTATTTATGTGTTATAATCTTGATTTTTAAGGCCAAACCCCAATGAAATCCAACAATGGTATCAGAGCTACCGTTTTCCTTGTGAAACTGTGAAATTCAATGATTTAATTCATGTTCTACATTAGTTTTCCATTTAAATTCCATAAAACATGTAATTGATACATGAAAGACCTTTCAAAATGTTTTAGAAGTGATTGGAACCAAAAAATTGTAAAAGAATTGGTTTTGGATCGAACACGCAAACTTGTAGAACATCTGTACTGTTTCATGGCCACGAGAAGTGTTCTTACTATTGCGTTGCCGCAGTTCAATATGCACATGTGGGAAGAGCTCCCACGGTCACAATGGGCCTTCTTGTGATTGTGCAAGGCATTGCAATAGAGACCCTAGGGTTTCTGCGGTAGTCAGCCTCTATAGCCAGGCGTAGGCAACCTGTGACCTCGACAATGATCTCCGTGATCAGGACCATGACTAACTTTTGTGGCAAAATTAGTTTCTCAATTCTATTCTTGAACAATTGTTTTTCAAGGTACAAAAACTAATGCATGAGATACGTAGGACATGGAAATAATCATTAAATGGAATTATTTAATTATACATGTGATGCATAATTGTTTAGATGGATGTTGTGGTTGGATTAAGGACTTAGGACACTTATCGATGAATGCACTTTATTTTGTTTTATTTTTTTTATAGGTTGTACAATTAATTTTTTATAGGTTGTAAGGGCATCAGCCCAATTTTTATTTTATATTATGTAGAATAGGATTCTTCATAGTATACCACGTGTATTTATAAACAAATTTGGAAGACATCAAGCATTGGTATTTGCATGGAAACGAAGAGTTGGTATCATTCGAGTTTCCAATGCGTGGTGGGCCCCATGAAATGATGAAGACCAAGATGAGGGCATTCAAGAAATCCTTATGTAATAGTGTAGGATTTCCTGCACTTGTTCACAATCCAACCTTCACTCAAGTTAGATCTAAAAGTCCATAATGTTCTACTTTTATTTTTGCATATTATATGTGATAGATGTATGGGATATATGAAAATGGATAATATGCAAAGTGAAATCTCATCTATATGGACCCTAAAACTTTCTCAAACAAATATTAGTTGTAATGACAAAATATTTGTCATGGCCCTCCGCCGAGCTCCAAAGCCCTAAGTGTGACCTTAATGTGTGATATCAGCACAATAATGGGGTCACATATGACTTCGGGTGCATTATATGTGATATTCAAAAGATACTCCTTAAGAGTGATTAGCCATAGGTAGAGTACAAATTCGGTGGGTTGTCAGTCAGTGGATGTGACTTAAATAGACCCAACGTGCTAAGACTTGAATTACATGAGGGATTCTGGGCCATGGGCCAAAGAAAAGATTAAACCCTACATCAGATGCATTGGCAAGAGTCACCACTCATTGGACTTAGCATGCCAAGACTCAATTACATGTGGTGTATTATGTATAATGAAGACCCTAATCCCCATTAAGGAGATTTTTCTAGGGAGATTTTAGTTTTCTATCTAAGGAAGTGTATAATTCAAAAAATCTAGTGGGAGGCTATTTTGATTTGAATTCCATAATCACAACGGTGACACATAGAACAACCGAACTAATTAATCTTGTTTATTTTTTGCAATATTATTTTATCTGAGTAATGTTTACATCTCTTTCTAAACTGCTTGAGACTTATGTTTTGACTAAACCTAACTATGTTGGCTGGCTTTGAAAATTGAGAATTGTTATCAATCTAAAGCAACTTAGCTATGTTTTGGAGGCAGATATCCCATGAGCCCTTGTTGACACAACCAGTAAGAAGGAAAAAGCTACTCATGAGAAATGGGTGGAGGATGATCTCGAGTTAAGAGCTATTTGTTAGCTATTGTGACTAAGGATCTTTAGAAAACCTATGAAAATATGGGGACTGCAAGAGAGATATTATTCTACCTCCAAAAATTGTATGGTAAGCTAAGTTATATTGCTATATATGTGACATCCAACAGTTGTTTAGGATGTGCATGACAAAAGGTAGTGATGTGAGTGAGTATATCCTTAAGATGATTTCACTCATTGAGAGGCTTGAGACACTGTTTTTCATCATGGACACCAATCTATAGGCAGATTTAATCTTTTAGTTACTTCCAAATTTCTTCTCACAATTTATCATGAATTACCACATGAATGATATTGAGTGCACATTAGTTGGGTTCCTGAATAAGTTGGTGACTGCATAGCTAGTTATAATGGGGAAAGGAAAGGAAGTGGTTCTAGCTACATATATATCTTCTGGTGTGACCAAGAACAGCAAAGCAAAGAAGAAGAAGCTTGCCATTCCTAAGGCTGGTGGGAGTACCAAGAAGGCCAAGGCTCCTATAGAAAAAGGAAAGTGTTTCCACTAAGAAAAAAATAGGTAGTGGAAGAGGAATTATGTTGAGTACCTTAGCAGTCTTAATAATGCACCAGGAGGAAAGGAACTTTAAGTTTATGGAACATCTTGCTCTATTGGTATGTTTTCTACTTGGATTTTAAATTCTGGTACTACTTCTCAAATTTGTAATTTACATTAGAATCTGGTTAGAAGTAGGATGCTTAGGAAGTGTGAAATGGTGATAAAGGTGGGGAATAGAGCAAGTGCTACAACTATCGTGATTGGGACCACTTCAATAAAGCTATCATCAAGCCATAGTTTAGAATTGGGAGATTGTCTTTTGTTAACCAATGGGCTTAAAAACATTGTTTCCATTCCTTTATTAATAAAAAAGAATTATGAATTTTCTTTTTAGAAGCAATATATGACATATTTATTATTGTAATAAATTGGTTGGCACAACATCTTTCATGAATGGTTATATTATTTGAATAAGGACGATAATAATGTGATCAACACCATTTGAAACAAATGTCTAGAGATGGCTTAAATCCCAAGTACTTGTGGCACCTTAGGCTTGGTCATGCTAGGGATACAAGGATTAGTAAGTTAGAGAAAGATGGGCTTATTGGTCTGTTGGGAGAAGGACCTTATCCGAGTTACGAACCTTGCATCCTAGGCAAGATAGTTAGAAGTTCATTTCATTGACATCTCAAAAGGGCTACTGAAGTCTTGGAACTAATCCACATTGGCGTTTATGGGATTAATGAAATGGCTAGAGGAGGATTTCTCTATTTCATAATCTTTTTTGATGATTATTCATGATTTGGTTATGTGTACTTGATGAAATACAAGCATGAAACCTTGGAAAAGTTTAAGGAATTCAAAGTACAAGTAGAGAATCAAATTGGAAAACATATATAAGCGCTACAATCAAATCGTGGAGGAGAGCATATGAGTAATGAGTTTGCTTAATTTCTTAAGAAGAATGGAATTACATCACAATTAATACCACTGGCAACTCCTTACTTAAACGGTGTAGTAGAACATAGGAATAGAACTTTTTTGAATATGGTTCGATCTATGATGAGCTTCACTAATCTACCATATCTTTATGGGGGCATGTCCTACTTATCATAGCATATGGTTTTGAATAGGACACTCTTTAGGTTTATTCCCTACACCTTATGTGAGATGTGGTATAGAAGGAAGCCAGGCCTAAAGTATTTGAGGATCTAGGAATGTCTAACTAATTTTAAGAAGATTAAGATAGACAAGTTAGAGGTGAGGGCTGTTATGGGTCACTTTGTTGGATATCCCAGATTTCTTGGGGAATGAGTTCTACATATTTCAAGATAATAGGATTGTCATCAAGAATCATACGTGCTTCCTTGAGGAAGAGTTCATTCAAGAAAGCAGTGCAGGTACAACCATAGTGCTCATAGAGGTTGAGCACAAGAAATAAAGTAGTCAACCCATAACACAAGTCCGATTTAAAAGGAATCTTCTAAGATGCAACCATTGCAACAATCAGGCAGGATCTCTTGGGCACTAGAGAGATATAGTTATGTTCTAAAAAATGGACATAAGTTGTTCATAATGGGAGATAATAATTATGGAGATGATCTTTATACTTATGATCAAGTAATGGTAGACAATAATTTTGCTAAGTGGCAAGAGGCTATGAAATCTGAGATGGAATTAATGCATGCAAACAATTATGGACTTTGGTAGATCTAATAGAGGGAATTGTTCTCATCAGAAGTAAGTGAGTCTATAAGAGAAAGATTGGTTCGATTGGTAAGGTAGAGACCTATAAAAGGTAGGTTGTGGCAAAGGGCCATGGTCAAAAGGAGGGAATTAACTATGAGAAAACCTTCTCACTATCATCCATGCTGAATCCTATTTGAATTTTACTTGCAATAGTCACCCACTTGGATTATGAGATTTAGCAAATGGATGTCAAAACTGCCTTCCTCAACGACATGCTAGAGGAGCACATTTATATGATGTAGCCACGCAGTTTTGAAATTCAAGATGAATCTCATAAGGTATGCAAGTTTAAGAGGTTCGTCTATGCACTTAAGCAAGCATCGAGGAGTTGGAATCTTCGTTTTGATGATGCAATGAAATTGTTTAGCTTCATGAAAAACAAAGACAAACCTTGCATCCACACTAAGATTAGTAGGAGCACCATTATATTACTTGTGCTAGATGTGGATGACATATTGCTGATAGGGAATGATGTTGGGATGTTAAGCTTAGTTAAATCCTAGTTATTTGGAACCTTATCCATAAAAGAATTAGGAGAAGTGACTTACATCTTAGGTATTCACGTTTATAGAGATAGAGCAAAAAAGTTGTTAGGTCTCTCGCAATCCTTATACATAAGGACTAAAGATGTTCACTATGAAGGCTTTTAAGAGAAGATTCCTACCATTCATGTATGGCATCCATCTCTCAAAATTCATGTGCCCAAAGGCAGATGATGAAATGTTCAATATGCTTCAGCCATTGGAAGTCTGATGTATGTAATGTTATGTATGAGGCCAAATATTGCGCACGCCATAAGTGTTACGAGAAGGTTTTAGGAAAATCTTGGCAAAAAGCATTAAAACACTGTCAAGTGTATCCTTAAGTACTTGAGAATAATTAAGGATATAGCACTTGTGTATAAAGATAGTGATCTAAGAGTAGATGGATATACTAATTTGAACTTCTAGTCAGACGTGGATGATAGAAAGTCTATCTCCAATTTTGTATTTACTCTTAATGGAAAAGTAGTCAATTAGAAGAGTTCTAACTAGAGTACGACTACAAACTCCATAACCAAGGCTGCATATATTGCTGTATGCGATGTACCAAAGGAGGTTGTTTAGATAAAAAAGTTCATAACAGAGCTTCAAGTGGTTCTAAATATGGATCGACTATTGCCACATAATTGTGACAATAATAATGTGATTGCATAGGCAAGGGAACTAAGGTCTCATTAGAATTCCAAGCATATAGGAGGCATTACCATAGTATTTGGGTAATCATTAGAAGGGCTGATGTAGCCACACAAAAAATAGTTTTAGTTGGTAATGTGGCTAACCCATTCACCAAGTTGATGGCACAAGTGCAGTTAGATCACCATCTTGAGAAGACAAGTATTAGATACCATGGCATTACTAGTGTTAGCCTTAGAGTGTAAGTGGAAGATTGTTAGTGATATGCCTTCTAACACTAATAGAAAATAAAGGATACCAAAAGGGCATTTGGTTGTATATGTACTTTTCACATTAATAAAATTTTGATTTATATACATTAATATTGTGGCATATTTTCTCATGCACGTGAATCTTGATTGGTGTAAAGTGTTGTATACGCCTATGTGCTTGAGTTGTAATCTTTATTTATAAGGAGTTATGAATATGAACACAATGCTTGCACGGTACTTAATTACTAAAATTAGCCTGCGAGTCATAAACACTCTAAATGGGCATTAAAGAGTTGGTATAATTTGCACATCTTGTATTTGTATAGTGAGTATCATGCTGTTTAATGTGAGATATTGAGAATACATGTTTGTGAATGTTCTATTAAGGAATGGGTCATTTGGGCACTGGTTTACAGACCAAAGTAGATGCATGGAATTCACTCTTGGTTGTCAACGTCTTGTTTTGTGATTAGGTTAAGTGTTCTTAGACCTTAAATTTGAGACAATGTGATTGGCTTGTGTTCATAATGGTCAACATGTCATTAGAGAATTAAGGACTAATATATCCTATTATGGGATAAGGTCATGAGCCGACATGCTACTATTGAGATACGTATGGCAGCATGTGTGCATACAATAAAGGATTTGTCTCCTTGAAAGTGAGTAAGTCATTTGTCCTAAATAGTTGGTGTTGTATGAGACAAAATCCCTTGGCTAAGGTAATGTGTGATCGAAAAGGAGTTTTCAATAGATCGAGTTTGTGAGTTTGACTAAATCCATGACTCTTTCATAGTTGAGACAAAATAAGACAAAAAGTCTATAAGATAACATGCAATATTATAGTATATTCTTACCCCTTGTGCGCTTAAAATGTGCATGCATGTGAGTTAAAATGAAATAAATATATTTTCATGCATGAATTGCATTGAATATGTTGATTCTAGAGTGAAAAGTGTTAGTGGGAGTTTAATTATTAATTTTATACAATTTCTATACACAAAATATGATTTGATGTCTGCAGGTAAATGCTATGTTCGAGGAAAGAAGAGTTGCGACTGCGGAATGAGGTGATGCAATCATGAAACAAAGTTGTAGAGTGTTTTGGAAATTTCACAGAAATAGGTTGCGTTCATGGATTCAAGGATTGCGATCGCAGGATGTTATGGTGTACTCATGAAGATTGGATGTAGATTGTATTGAAATTTACACTAACGAGGGCATAACCACAAAGTAAGGATGTGCAATTGATATAGACCTTAGCATGATCGTAGAAGGCAATTATAGGTATTAAGTAAAACACACATTTGGAAGCATGAGAGCAAAGCATTAGGGCGCGATTGTAGGAAGATGGCATAGGACAATATCAAACTTTGATTTGGAATAAGAGTTTTTTTACTTTTGACACACATACACGAGTTCTAGGCACCTTTAGCTTATAAATACATGTGCTCTATGTATTAGAAGGAGTTTTTAGTTAGCTTTTATCATAACAACACATAAAAACTCAAGAATAAGCATTGAGGAGTAAAGAAGAAGGGATTCACATCATTTTTTATGAATGTTGGCTTGGCCATGCAAAACACAAATACTAGACTATGATTTCTTAGACTTTTTCTACTATTTTGATATTTGTTTGGATGACGAATAAATTGGCATTGATTTGTGTTGATCATAATATGAGTTGCTAAATTATTTTCAATCTCCTGTGTTTGTGTTTGGTTGTATATGTATGCATGAATAAATGATTAATTGTCTTTACTTTGTTATTTGCAATTGGCGATTTGAATGATAATTATAGAATTTGGTCAACTCTATGATTAATTCATGACTATGTAAGGAATAATGAGAGTGAAACATACGTACTAGATATCTAATTGTGAATATTAACTCTATGAGAGTAACAGGTGTAAAATCATAGAATTAGCATGTGCAAAGCATTGTTAATCACATAATTAAGTTCTTTGATTCGATAAGGCTTGGAAAAACCCATTAAAATCTTGAGTCGAAGTAGTAGAATAATTTAGGAGACTATCCTATAAACTTTAGGGTTAATAATCCGTAACAAGGTAATTAAACTGATAATTAACATCAATTGGCATGTATTGAAATCAACACAACACAAGGGGCTAGGTTCTTCAATTATTGGTACTTCACCACTTCAAGATTGTGATTATGTTTTTAAAAATGTTCTTTCTTTTCTAGTTTCTTTTCTTGCTATCTTTTGATGACTTAACTAATAAAGATTTAGTTATATCAATAGACACAAAAACCTACCCTGGGGAACAATACCTATGCTCACCTCAATAGTAGGTTCTACTATAAATTTAATTTTGGTGTGTTAACAACATACGACGAAAATTTGGCACGTTGTTAGGGAAGGCGATAAATGCTATTAAATACTTTGAGGGATGGCTAGATTAGGCTATTTTAATTCCACTTTCATTTGTGTTATTTTTCTTTGTTTCTCTTCTTGTTTCTTCCTTCTTTGATTATCTTCGTGCTTTTCTAGTTACATTATTGCTTCATGGCTTAAATTCTTATTGGTGGATATAATTATATGCATAGGAATACAAGCATTAATTTTGAATTTGATCCTAAAATTGAATAAACTCTTCATAGGCATAGAGCTCCTTTCCAACATGAATAGAAAATGGCTAAAAATAACCCACCACTAAATGAACTTTCTCCTCCGCCAAATCAGTAGGCCATTAGAATTGTGTGATAGGAATTGTGAGATCACTAATGATGTAAATAATTTTGAGTTAAAAACTGCACAAATCAATATGGTGCAATCAAACTAATCAATATGGTGTAATCCTTCCTTGAATGGTGCGATCTTGTTAAATTTAATAGCGTTTTTGATGATGCTATTAAATTGAGATTGTTTCCTTTTTCTCTTAGGGACAATGCTATACAATGGCTACAATCCTTACCACCTGAGAGCATAGTAACCTGGCAATACATGGTCAATAAGTCTGGCCTAAATACTTCGCACCAACAAAAACTGCATAACTCAGGCTGGAGATTGGAACATTCAACTAAATAGAATCTGAATCATTGCCAGAGGTCTAGGAAAGATTTAAGGAGTTACTCAAAAAGTGCCCCAGCATGGATATCTATTTTAGATGTAGGTACAAACTTTTTATTATGGTATATCTAGTCAATTATGTAGTATTCTTGATACAACTACAGGGGGAGCCTTTATGAACAAATGCCTGAGGATCCTTGGGACTTGATTAAAGAGATGGTGTCGAATGCTTACTAATGGCCATCTAAGAGATCAAAAACACAAAGGTTTGCCAGTGTGCATGAAGTTGACTCAGTAGCAACCCTCGTAGCAAAAGTGGAACTTTTGTCCAAGAGAATCAATAGCCTCTTGGCAAGTAGGCTTTAGTTTTCTCCATTTTCTTCAAGTCATACTTGTGATATGTGTACAAGACCCCATCCTATACATGGATGTAAAGGCAAAGGAACAAAAAATGGACCAAAAGAACAGGTAAAGTATGTAGGCAATGCATGAGCATAAGATAACAATTCATATGCAAACACCTACAATCTAGGCTAGAGAAATCGTCCTAATTTTTCATAGAGAAGTCCTCAAAACCCACCAGGCTTTCAAGCACCATACGCATAACAAGAGAACAAGTAGTCATTGGAGGAGATTGTGGGGAATCTTGCAAAGGCTACCCAAGAGATGATAGGTAACCTTGCGAAGACCCAAAAAGATTATATGCATAGGACTAATGTTCTCTTTTAGAATCAACAATCATTCATAAAAAATTTAGAGGTGTAACTTGGGCAACTAGTAAAGGAGATGAAAAATAAACTAGCAAGTATGTTACCTAACACTAATAAAACTAATTTGATAGAGTATAGTAATAAAAAGTAAAGAAGAAAAGGAGGATCTACCTGCTGATGCCCAAGAAGAAAAGAAAAGAAAGGACAAGCTACAAGTCGAGGAAACAAAAGAAGTAAGCATTCCACCACCTTACAAGCCAAAAATTCCAGTTCTATAGAGGCTTTCTCCAGCTAAGCTAAAGGAATAGGTAAGTTGATTTCTCAATTATTTTGAAAGGTTAAATGTAAATGTTCCGTTAGTTGCAAAAATCAAAAATGATTTAAGTGTGGTGAAGTGTTTGAAAGATGTGTTAAGTAGGAAGAGGAAGTTCGGAGACTTAGAGGACAACCTAAAAGAGGAAAATGTCCTACTACCTAAACCACAAGACCTAGTGAGTTTGTCCATCTCTTGCACTATAAGAAGCACCTTATTCGATAATGTTTTATGAGATTTAGGTGCTTGTATTAATTTAATGTCTTTTACTACTTTGTAGTCACTTGGGATGGAATCTTTGAAGCCCACACACATGAGGATAAAGATGGTAAACTAATCAATGACAAGGCCACTCAGGGTTCTAGAAGATGTTTTGGTAAAGGTGAGTGATTTTAGAGTCCTCATAAATTTTGTTATAATAAACATGGAGGGTAAAAAGTTGGCTGCCCTTTCTCAACCACCACAAAGGCTTTAATAGATATAGAATATGGTAGCTTAGCCTTATAGGTTGGAACTAAAAAGGTAATATTCGTTTTGTACCCACTCCCTCAATCACTCGCCCACAAAAGGAGGAAGAAGATGTGTTGTTGCTTGAGTTTGATGAGTTTGCTAACAAATCTAGTGAGGAGACAACTATAGGGGAAGAATCAGTGCAAGAGTTAGAAGTTGGATAAAAGCTAAATGTGGGGGAAGATTCTGATGAACTGCCATGGAAAGAGGAAAAGGTGAACTTTAGAAGGAAGGCAAGGAAGAGAAGAAAGAGAATGCGAAGGAAGAAGGAGTGATTTCCAACTCATGAGGAGTTGTGGATTCCCAAGGCATCAACTACACCACCTTAGACCATGAGTACCATGTTGAGGTGCAGACATTAAACACAATACTTCTTGGGAGGCAACCCAAGCCATCCTTCATTGCTTTCAGCCCTTTTATTTTATTTTTAAGTTTGGTTTGTTTTGTGTTACATGGAGATCATGTATATTTTTGGCTTAGTGTAGGATTTCTGGAAGAATGAAAGCGTAAGGAATTTCAAATGAGAATTTTGTTATTACATGGTATATGAGTGATGGATTTTTTTGTTCGCAAGAATATGGTTTAATGTTTAAATTGATAGCATGAACATGGTATGAGCTTGTGGCCCCTATACTTAATTCATGATGAATGCTATGCAAGGAATTATTGTTTTTTTGTTTCATCATTGTTCTTGAGATTAGCATGCTAGACTTGATGTTGAAGGCATGGTTCCTAATTAATTGAGCACACAATCTTTACTCTTGATTATTAGATTATTTGAGAAGTTCTATGGTGAGGATAAGATAGTGAATGAGGGAAATTAACAGAGAGAGAGAGAGAGAGGATTGAAAAAATTCTTGGAAAAGAAAAATATGTGAGTATGAGAAAAATCAGTTTCGTCCATTGATTGGAGCAACTAAGCAATTGAGATTACGCAAAGACCCCTGTTTATTATACTGTAAAAAGGTTGGCCAATTATGAGTATGCAAAACATCTTGAGCTAGTCGTGAGTTAAGTAACTGAGGGTGTATGATGACCTTTGTTTACTTTTGTGTAAAAAAAGTCTCAACTACTTAAGCAAGAAATGAAAACTCACAAAAAATGGTTAAAAACAAGAGTGGGGGAAAATGATGACAAGAAAGAGACTATTAGCCCACACATCCTCTAGTCAAAATTGTTGTTGATTGAACTCGTCAAAAGAGAGTAAACTAGTATCTAGCGTGAGCAATCCCAGATTTAATTATCTTAGAATTGCTATAGGATTATCAAATAATTGAAGTGATTGGGGGTTGATGAGTGCCACATATACATAAGAACTCATGTTGTAAACATTTAGGTTGAAAGTATTATAATTTCGAATAGTGATGAACAAAGTGATGTGTGCATATACTTGTTTTCTAAAATTGGGAAGAGTGGCTAGGTTCAAAATTTTATGCATCAATGACTTGATTGGAAGAAAAATTGTTTAAGTGTGGGGGCGTGCTAGTATCTAAAATTATAGTATATTTGTATCCCTTGTGTACTTAAAATGTGCATGCATCTGAGTTAAAATGAAAAAATATATGTTTTCATGCATGAATTGCATTGAATATATTGGTTTTGGAGTGCAAAAGTGTAGATGTGAGTTTAACTATTAATATTATACTTTTTCTAAACTTAAAATATGATTTGATGTTCTCAGGTAAGTGTCACGTTGATGAAAGAAAGAGCCACAACTGTAGAATGAGGTGATGCAATCATGAAATGAAGCCATGGTGTGTTATGGAAATTTCATAGAAATAGGTCACGATCACAAATTCAAGGAGTGCGACCATGAGATGCTATGGTGTAGTTACGGAGATTAGTTGTAGACTGCCTAGGAATTTATATGAACAAGGGTGTGCCCATGAAGTAAGGATGTGTGATTGTGATAGACCCTAGTGCAACCACAGAACGCAATTATCAACATTATGTAAAACATGTGTCTGGGCGCACGAGTGCAAAGTAGCAGGGCACAATCGTAAAGTTTGATGCCGCAATTGTAGGAAGACAATGCAAGATGATATCAAACTTTGATTTGGAATATTTATAATAGTTTATCCAACTTTTCACACACATTCACAAGCCCTAGGCACCTTTGGCTTATAAATTTATGTATTAGAAGGGGCTTTTAGTTAGTTTTTATCATAACAACACCCAAGAAACTTAACAACAAGCATTAAGGAGGTGAAGAAAAAGGGATTCACACCATTTTTGAAGAGTGATGGATTGGCCACGCAAAACATGGATTCTAGACTAATTTTTCTCAAACTTTTTCTACTATTTTGATCTTTGTTTAGATGATGAAGAAATTGGCATTGATTTGTGTTTATCATAATATCAGTTGATAATTTATTTTCAAGTCTATTGTGTTTATGTTTGGTTGGATATGTATGCATGAATGAATGATCAATTCTCTTTCCTCTATTATTTGCAATTGGCAATTTGAATGGTTATTACAGCACTTGATCAACTTTATGATTAATTTGTGGCTGTGTGGGGAAAAGTGGGAGTGAAACTTACATGCTAGATATCTAATTGTGAACAATAATTTCAAGAGAATAACAAGATTGAAATCCTAGAATTAGTATGGGCAACATGTTAATCATAGAATTAAGCTTTTTGACTCGATAAGGCTTGGAGAACTCTACTCAAATCTTGAGTTGAAGTTATAAAATAATTCAGGAGAATGTCCTATGGACTTTATGATTAACAATCTGAAATAAAGTAATTAAACTGATAATTAACATTAATTGGAATGTATTGAAAATCAACATAATAGAATGGGGTAGGATCTTCAAATATAGGTACTTCACCACTTCAAAATTGTGATTATGTTTTCAAAAGTGTTCTTTTCTAGTTATTTCTTTTCTCACTACCATTTGATGGCCTAATCAATAAGAACTTAGTTATATCAATAGGCACCAAACCCCTCCACATGAGAATGATACCTACACTCACCTTAGTACTAGGTTCTACTATAAATTTAATTTTAGTGTGTTGATGACACACAAACACTATACAACATGGTAGTCAAGATCGGAAAGATTCATTGTGATCCGGTAACTTCATCTTAGTTCGGCTATGATGTCGGTTGTTGGCTGGACATTATTCACATCATTCAAGCTATGCTTGTTGCTGATTAAGATGAAACTAGAGAGTTATACACATAATATTAGGATGTATTGTGAGTGTTAAATTGATAGGATGTATAATTTATTTAGTTGTAATTAGATTAGACTAAATAAATTGCCATGGTACTTTTTAATGATGAGATTATTAATTAGAAGCATAATAGAAATTTAATTAAATTAATAAATTAATTAAATTTAATTTTTTGGGCACAAATGGACTTTAATTATTAATGAGATTAATAATTAAAGGACTTATAGGCGGATTTATTAATAAGATTAATAAATAAAAGTCTATGGGGTATTTAATTAAAAAAGTCCATGTAGGACCCATGGAGCCCATGCACTCTAACATTTAAACTATAAATAGGGGTTTTTGAAGAGTTTAAGACATAATTCCAAGATAAAATTCATGTGCCCCCTCGAGTTACAAGAGAGAAAAACCCTAGCCACCCTTTTGTATCTCCCTTTTTATGTCAAAAAGTTCTCCTAGCTCAAAGTGTTCGTATAAGAGCTTTGTAAAAGGAGTTTTGTAGAGTATAAGAGGAGTTTACGAGCATCTCGATTGTGTTGACAATTTAAAGGTTGAGGTTCAAGGGCCACAACTCCAAGGATCAAACAAGAAAAGGTTGAAAACATTTTAAAGGTACCATCTTGATGGTTGCACTTGTTAATTCAACATATTGTGTATTTTGCAACAAAAACAGATGGCATTTGTTCTGTTGGCTCCCACTGTGTGTTTGTGATTTATTTATGTGATAAATTTTTAATTTTTATGGCGAAACCCAATACAATCCAACACTCTTAACCTAAGAAATTTGTGCAACCTCTCAAACAAAGAGAAAATAGCCCCCTTTGCCACCCTCTCCAAGTTCTTTCTTGTCTTAAATTCCTTCTTACCTAAATAGCTTGAGTTAGAGCTACACACGAGGGGTTTTGTAGAGTAAAGAAGGAGCTTATGATCATCCTAATCATGTGAACAAACTAAAGGTTAAGGTTTGAGAGCCACGACTCTAAGGATCATGCATAAACTATTGAAAATGTTCCAAGAGCTAAAAAGATTGCACCCTTAATTTATGTTATGATATCATGTGTGTTTTGCAACAAAAACTAGTGGGATTTGTTCCATTAGATTTCACGGTGCAAGTATGATGTTTTAGTTTTGATTTTTGTAGATAAATCCCAATGAAATCAAACAGGGATATCAAAGCTACCCTTTCTCTTACAAAACCATAAAGTTTAATAATTCTTCCAGGATTTAAGTTAGTTTTTATGTCAAAATTCATTAAACATGTATTTGATGCATGAAAAACCTTTTGAAAGTGTTTTTAGAGTGTTTGGAATTGAGAAACTTCGAACAGAATTGAATATAGATTGAAAAACTAAAATTGTAGAATGTCTGCAACATTTGTGACTAGTGTCACAGTCACAACACTAAGTTGCACGATCGCACCATCAACATAGGGCTGCATGAACCTTGTGGTCCCATTTTGTAATTGTTGGAGATGGCCTGCAGTTACAATGGTGTATCTTGTAACCACAAGCGGTGTTATGATAGAGCCTTAGGGTTTCTGTTCTGGTGAATTTCTATGGTTGTGGACAGGGTGCTCGAAACTATGAGAATGGTTCCTACAATTGTCTTCACTATATGTGTAGAAAATTGATTTTCCAATTTTATTTTGCAAGATTGTTTTTCATAGGACGAACACTAAGCATAAGATGTGTAGGTTTTGAAAATTGTCATTAAATGGAATTGTTTAATTATACATGTGATGTATAATTATTTGGGTGAATGCACTTATTTTGTTTTAGTTTCTATGAGTTTTATAATTATTTTTCATGAGTTGTAAGTGCATAAACCTAGTTTTTATTTTAAATACATAGAGTTGGATTCCCTGTGGTATGCCACATGTATTTGTAAAATATGGAAGACATGAAGAATTGCTGTTCATGTGGAAACCAAGAAGTTAGTGCTGTTAAGATTTCACAAACTTGTACATGATCCAATTTTGGCTCAAATTAGATTTAGATGTCCATAATCCTCTACATTTACTTTTGCATATTATTTGTGATAGATGTATGAAATACATGAAAATGGATAATGCACAAAGTGAAACTTAATCTACATAGACCTAAAAAATTTCTCTAATAATATTAAATTGTAAAGGCAAAGTGTTTGTCATGGCCCTCCATTGAGATCGAAGTCCTAAGTGCAACCTTATTGTGTGATATCATCACCTTAGTGGGGTTATATTGCGATGGCGTATTTATGATTTTAGGTGCATTAGGTATGACATTCAGTGGATACTTCGTCTTTAGAGTAGTTAACCATTGATGGAGTTTAAATCCAATGAGCTATCCATTGATGGGTCTAATTTAAATGGACCCACGATGTTAAGAACAAATTATGTGAGGTATCATTAGGCTATGGGCTGAAGGAAAAGATTGCATTTTACATGAGATGCACTAGCAAGAGTTGTCACTTATTGGGCCTAGCATGCCAAGAACCGATTACATGAGTTATTCTATGTCTAATAAAGACCCTAATTACTTACTAAGAAAATTTGACTAATGGAACTTCCATCTTCTACCCAAGGGAGTGTAGGATTCGAAAAATCTAGTGAGATCTCGTGTTGATTTAAAGTTCATAATCACTATGGTAACACATATAACAACCAAGCTAACAAATCTTGCTTATTTTTTGCAGTTTAATTTTATTTGAATAATATCTATGCCTTTCACAAAATTACTTGAAACTAATATTCTGATTAGGCTCAACTATGTGGACTAGCTCTAGAATCTTTGAATTGTTCTCAATCTAGAGCACCTTAGCTATGTTTTGGAGGCTAATACCTCATGAGCCCTTGCTGACATGGCTAGTGAGGAGAAGAAAGCCATTCATAAGAAATGGGTGAAGGACAATCTACAGGTCAAAAGATACATGTTAGCTACTATGACTAATGATCTTTAGATGACGCATAATGAGACGGGGACTACTTGGGAGATCTTGTACCATCTTCAACAGTTATATGATAGGCAGAGTCGTATTGCAAGATATAAGATATCTAAGCAACTCTTTAGGATGTATATCGCAAAATGTGGTGATGTCAGCGAGCATATCCTTAAGACGTTTCCCTCATTGACAAGCTTGAGTCACTAGGCTTTGTCATGGATGCCAATCTATAGATGGATTTGATCCTTCAGTCACTTTTGGACTCTTTCTCATAATTTATTATAAATTATCATATGAATGACATTAAGTACGCACTGGCTGGGCTCCTTAATAAGTTGGCGATTGCAAAGCAAGCTTTAAAGGGAAAAGGGAAGGAGGTGGTTGTTGCAATATCTAGCTCCTCTAATGTGAGCAGGAAAGGGAAGACAAAGAAGAAAAAGCTTACATTCCCAAGGACAGTGGGAGTATAAAAGAAGGCTCAAGCTCCTTCAAAGAAAGGAAAGTGTTTCCATTACAGTAAAAATGGGCACTGGAAGAGGAATCATGTTGAGTACCTTAGCAATCTTAAGAACACACTGAAAGGAAAGGAACTTTAAGATTATGAAACATCTTATTCCATTGGTGTAATTTGTACTTCTTAAATTTTAGAATCTAGTGTGTCTTATCACATTTGTACTTTGCATTAGGATTTAGTCAGAAGTAGGATGCTTAGCAAGTGTAAAATGGTGATCAAGGTGGAGAATGAAGTAAGTGTTGCAGCCATTGCAATTGAAACCACTTCAATAAATCTATCATTATGCATAGTCCACTTTTGAGATATTGTCTTTTATTACCTAATGAGCTTAAAGACATTGTTTCTATTCCATTATTAATAAAAGGGAATTATGAATCTTCTTTTAGAAGAAATGTGTGCTATATTTATTATTGTAATAAAGTGGTTGGCATGGAATCTCTCATAAATGGCTTATATTATTTGAATATGAATGATAGAAACGTGATAAATATTATCTTAAACAAACATCCGAAGATAGTTTAAATTCCAAGTAATTGTGGCACCTTGGACTCAACTGTGCTGGGGACAAAAGGTCTTATAAGTTAAGAAAGATGGGTTTATTAGCCCACCAGAAGATGAACCCGATCTAACTTGCAAACTTTATATCCTACACAAGATGGCTCGAAGTTCATTTGATGGACATGTCGAAAGGGCCACTAAGGTGTTAGAGTTAGTATAACCTAATGTTTGTGGGTGATTTAATGAAATGGCAAGAGCAGGGCTTCTTTACTTTATAACCTTTATTGATGGCTACTCACAGTATGATTATGTATATTTGATGAAGTACAAGTATGAATCATTTAAAAAGTTCAAGAGATTAAAGATACAAGCAAAGAAGTAAACTGGTAAGCATATTAAACCCCTATGATTAGATTGTGAAGGGTAGTATTTGTTGAGTTCCTATAGGAGAATGATACTATATCATAGTTAACATTGCCCACAATTCCTTACTTAACAGTGTAGCTGAGCATAGAAATCAAACCCTGTTAGGCATAGTTCGATCTATGATGATGTTCACTCATATACACATATCCTTATAGGGCATGCCCTTCTTACCGTAGCGTATATCTTGAATAGGACACCCTCTAAATTTGTTTCCTTCACCCCGCATGAGATGTGATATGGATGGAATTCAGACCCTAAACATTTAAGGATTTGAAGTGTCTAGTTCATCATAGAAAGATGAAGATGGACAAGTTAGAGGTAAGGGGGGTTGCTTTGTGGGATATGAGTTCTATATACCTCAGGAGAGTAAGATTGTCATAGGATATCACAAATGTTTTCTTAAAAAAAAGTTTATTTGAGAAGGTGGCGTAAGTAGAATTATAGTGCTCAAGGAAGTTGAGCACGAGCAACAAAGCAATGAGCTCTTAACGCAGATTCCTATTCAAAAGTAACCTTCTGAGATGCAACCATTATGATGATTAGGTTAAATCTCTCGAGCATTGGAAATATATGGTTATATTCTAGAGAATAGACAAAAGTTGTTCATAATGAGAGATAATGATTATTAAGATGATCATTCTACCAATGGACATACAATGGCAAATTTAAACTTAGCCAAGTGGCTAGAGGTGATGAATTTTGAGATGGATTTAATGCATGCAAACCAAGTATGGACTCTAGTGGATTCACTTAAGGGAATTGTTCCCATCAGATGCAAGTAGGTCAATAAGAGAAAAATTGATTTAAATGGCAAGATAGATACCTATAAGGCCAAGTTAGCAGTGAAAGGCTATAGCCAAAAGAGGAAATTAACTATGAGGAAACATTCTCACTAGTAGCCATGATAAAATCTTTTCAAATTTTGCTTACGATAGCTACCCACTTGAACTATGAGAATTGGAAGGTGGATGTTAAAACTACTTTCCTCAATGAGATGCTTGAGGAAGATATTTACATGGTTTAGCCATGTAGTTTTAAATTCTAGGAAGAAGCTCTTAAACTATGCAAGTTTAAGGGTCCATTTATTGCCTTAAGTAAGTAGAAAAAGTTGGAATCTTTGTTTTCATGGTGTAGTCAAATCGTTTATCTTTATCAAGAACATGGATGAGCCCTATGTCCGAAAGAAGATTAGTAGGAGCGTAAAACATTTTTTGTATTATATGTGGACAACATACTACTGATAGGGAATGATGTTGGGACATTAACCTCAGCCAATACTTAGTTATCTAGAACTTTTTCCACGAAAGACTTATGAGAAGCGACCTACATTTTAGGGCATTTGCATCTATAGAGATAGAGTAAAAAGATTGTTAGGTTTCTCCCAAGCCACATATATAAAGAATGTACTAAAGAGGTTCAGTGTGGAAGCCTCTAAGAGAGGATTGCTATCATTCAGGCATGGTAACTATCTCAAAAAATCTACGAGCCCAAAGACAGATGATGAGACCAGGAACATGAAAGTCATTCCATATGCTTCACCTATAGGGAGCCTAATGCATACAATGCTATGTATGAGGTTGGATATCGCCTACACTGTAAGTGTTATGATTAGGTTTTAGGTGAATCATGGCAAAAGGACGAAGGATATAGTACGTGTATATGGAGATGGTGATCTAAGAGTAGACATATATACTGATTATGACTTCCAATTGGATGTGGATGATAGAAAGTCTATCTCTGGGTTTATATGTGCTCTTAATGGAGGAGTTGTTAGTTGGAAGAGCTCCAACTAAAGTATGATTATAGACTCTACCACAGAGGCTAAGTATATTGCTACTTGTGACGCTGCAAAAGAGGTTGTTTTGATAAGAAAGTTTGTGACAAAATTTCGAGTGGTTCGAAGTGTGGATCGGCCATTGCCACTTTATTATGACAACAATGGTGAGATAGCACAAGTAGAGGAACCAAGTCTCATAAAAAATCCAAACATGCAAAGAGGCGTTACTACATTATTTAAGAAATCATTGGAAGGGGTGACATAGTCATGCATAAAATAGCTTCAGCTAACAATTTGCTAACCTACTCACCAAGTTGATGACTCAAGTGTAGTTAGATTGCTATTTTGAGAAGATGGATATTAGATACTATAGTAACTGACATTAGTAATATTGGCATTAGAGTGCAATTGTGAGATTGTAAGTGATATGCCCTCTAAAGCTCATAGAAAATAAGGTATTATAGAGGACATGTGATTGTATATGTAATTTTCACTCAATTATTAAGAAAATATTGATTTTATATCAATCTTCTAGAAAGTTTATCATGCATATAAATATTGATTAGCATAATGCATTACATGTGCCCATGTGTTTGAGTTAAGAAGTCTTATTCATAAGGAGTTATGAATATGGAAATGAGGATGTTAGAGTACTCTATCACTGAAACTTGTCCGCAAGTCACAGACACTTTAAAGGAAATTAGAGAGTTGGTATGGCATGCATATCTTGTACTTGTATGGGGAGTATCATGCCATTTAGTATGAGATATTGAGAATATATATGTGATGATGACTCCTAAAACGATACAAATGCATAGAATTCACTCTAAGCTGTCCACATCCTACTTTGTGATCGTGTTAAGTGCGTGTAGATCTTAGATCTATGACAACATGTTTGTCTTGTGCACATGATTGTTAACGTGTTATTAGGACATTAAGAGTCAATATCTATCTTAGTATAAGATAAGGTCACGAGCCCAATGTGTTGTTGCCTAAACACGTATAAAGGCAGGAGTACATTCAATAAGGGAATTATCTCCTTACAAATGAGTAAGGCATTTATCCTATATAGATGGAGTTTTATGAGATAGAAGCCCTTGGCTAAGGTAATGTGTGATAGAAAAGGAATTTCTGATAGGAACATTTGCCCCATAAGGAAACATCAATTAGTCATATAATCAAGTTTGTGAGTTTGACTAAATACATAACTATCACTTGATTGGTACAAATTAAGATAAAAGGTTTATATGATATGGTAGTCATGCTCAGAAAAGTTCATTGTGATCCAATTTACTTCATCTTAGTTGGATTATGATATAGGCTATAGTCTAGACATTACTGATATTCTACAAGCTATGCTCGTTGCCAATTAAGAATGAACTTAGAGAGTCACACACATAAGATTAGGATGTATTGTGAGTGTTAGATTGAATGGTTACATACAATTCTTGAGAAGACTCATGGAATAATTTATTTAGTTGTAATTAGATTGGACTAAATAAACTGTCGTAGTGTTTGCTAAAGATGAGATCATTAATTTGAAGTTGAATGGGAATTTAATTTAATTAATAGGGTTAATTAACATTAATTATATTAAATTAATTAGACACAATTAGGCCTTAATTATTGATGTGGATTAATAAACAGTTTTAATTAAAAGGTCCATATAAAAGGGGCCCATGGAGCCCTACCTCAAACCCTTATGTTATAACTATTTAAAGAATTGCTTGAAGACTTCAAGACACACTCTTAACCTAAGAAAGTTATGCAGCCCCTTAAGAAAGAGAGAATGGCTCCCTAGCCATCCTCTCTAAGTTCTTTCTTATCCTAAATTCCTTCTTGCTCAAATAGTTTGAGTTAGAGCTTCACAAAAATGGTTTTCTGGAGTGAAGAAGAAGCTCATGATCATTCTAATCATATAGACAAACTAGAGATTAGGATTCAAGAGCCATGGCTCTAAGGGTCACACACAAATTGTAGGAAATGTTCTAAGAGGTAAAAAGATTGCACCTTTACTTTATGTTACGATATCTTGCGTGTTTTACAACTAAAATGGGTGAGATTTGTTCCATCGACTTCTACTATGCATGTATGATGTTTTTATGTCTAAAAAATTTGATTTTTGCAAAGAAATCCCAACAAAATCTGACAACCACATGTTAAATAGGCGAAGGAGGCATGCAGATCATAACTATGATGAATTTGATGCTAGGTGTGAAATTGGTGACTTTCTTAGGGGAAATACATGCAAATGTTAGTGAAGTGATGAAAGAGGCTAAATATACCCTTCCACCATTCATGGGTCAAGCTAATCTTGGCGCATATCTGGCGTGGTAAACTAGCCACTAGTTTAGAAGTGGCGTGGTAAACTAGCCACCATATCAACGCTTAGAAGTGTGCAAGGCCAAACTAGCCATTTCCACTTTTGTAGAATATGCTAAATATTGGTGGAATGAGTTTGTCTACAATAGCAGGAGTTTTGGAGGAAATCAACTTACTACATGGAAGGAGTTAAAAAGAATAATGCAGAATAGGTATGTTCTATATTCCATGCAACGTAAGTTGTGTGATAGGCTATATATATATAATTTAACTTAAGATGGATTAAGGGTGGAAAAATATTATAATGAGTTAAAGTAAGCTATGAGGCGAGCTCATATTGATAAGGGTGTTGAAGAAGCCATGAGTAGGTTCCACAATGGATTTAGTGACGAAATAGTAGAGCTAGTAGAGCATCGTAGCTATGAGTGCATTGAGGACATGGTAGAGAAGGCTATCTAAATTGAGCTTGGCTCAAGAGAAGGGGTGCTGGAAGGTCTACATGATATAACCCTTATATGAATGTTGATAGGAGATCACATGTGCGCATTGTTACTCCATCTATGCTGCTAAAGGACGTAAATTGTACATATTCACATTTAATTAATTGTGATGTAGGTAGTGTTGCAGTCTATAAGGGGATTAAAGGAAGGAAGGACTTACCCACAGTAGAGCGAGACAATGATGATTAGCAGCAATGTTTAAGTGATGGTTTATCTATCAAGGAGGAGATTTGTGTATTTCAAGATAAGTTGGGTTTAAATGTTGGCAACCTTGGCGAAGAAGTTGAAGAAAGAGAATGTAAGTGAAAAGAAATTGAGTTGGAAAGAACAAGAGATGAGGAAAGTGTTTAGAGCTTAAGAAGGTTTTTAAGGTTTGTGATGAAAGAAATATTAAGATAACCTTTTTTCCTACCATACATCTTTTTGTTTTTCCATTATTTCAGCTTAACCAAGGGTTTAGAGAAGAGTTAACCATGTAGTTTTTAGCTTAAGTTGATAAGGTTTCACAAGCAACAGTGTTGATGAATCCATGCGGAGTGGTACCATGGAAAGAAGTCGGTAATCTTAGGTTTGGGAATCCTTCGAGTTGGTATTCTAATGAGGTGCTTAGAGTTGCATTGTTTCATAGTCTTGTTCTTAAGGACAATTTCTACTTAATGAGTTTAGTATTCAACAGTGAGTTCTTGAGAACGAATAGAGTAAATGGAGCTGTGAGCTTTGCTTATGTGATTCTTAGTGGTTTGCATGATAATAATTTGGCATTGGAAAATTGCATTTCATCATGTGTATGTATGACATTTGATGGCCATTGCTTGAGAGAATTTTGCATAATTAGTTCCACACATACATTGTGTAACTATGATGATGATTGTGTTGTCAAAGGATTACAATGTTTATAGCAATTTTGTACTTAGATGCATGTCAAAAAGGTGTTGGAATATTGTCAAGATTCTATTAGGCTAAAGAATTTTATAAGGCTAGTGTCTAATCCTAGCTTAAGGCATGAATTTGTTGAACTTTCTATGCATGCCATGTTCAAACTTGAGGATTATTTAGGGATCACATGCCATCACACATGCTCATAGATGAGTTAGTACAGATGAACTTTGTTATCCTTACATGAGCAATAAGTGATTAGAGATAGCACGACGATGTGCATTAATGTGATTGATTGTCCATTATTTAGAGTGTATTTTCATAATTTGATTTTGTGTAATTTTTATGTTGGCAAAGTTGGATTATTGGAATTTAATGCTACTAACCCCAGGGAGAATGTAAGTGTTGCTAAAGGACGATTGATTTTGTAAGAGGTTTTCCTTTGGGAAGTTGAAGTTATTGCAAGAAGAAGAAAACCAAAGGGGATTTCACAAATCGTGTTTGAGCGTGGACGAAAGCATGTGTTAAGGAGTAGTATAATTTTAGTAGGGAGGTTGATTTCCTTTAAAATTGTTAAAAGAACCTTCCATATAACTATATTTGATCCAGACATTGAGCCACAATTTGAAGGAAATTTAACTAGGTATGCAACTTGTGGAAGTCCAATAGTTTTAAATGTTGCTTAATTCTTGTGGACCCAAACACCAAATCGAGTTATTGCAAACTTTCTTTGGATTAATTTGTGATGGATCAACTAACTTGACGTGTTAGTTTTGGTTGTCCATTATCAGAGTTCATTGCAAATCATTGCATTTAGGTGGTTTTCGCATAGTTCATGCAAGTAGGTTTCCATTGGGTTTAGGCTTAGGCCCAAATTTATATCTTTACACTTCCACTCACACTTCAATACCTCATACATACATGGATAATGACAAGTTTGGCTCATAACCCTATCTTATACTAATATAAATATTAGTTTTTAATACCCTAATGATGCACTAACTATGATACACATAAAGTATCTATGTTGCCTTAGGTATGAGGCCTAAGTGCACTTAATTCAATCACTAAGGCAAGACATTGACTATTAAGAGTAAATTCCATGTGTTCATTTTATTACTTGAGTCATTGTTTTAATATATCATTTTCTAACGACATATCCACATACATGTGTTCTCTATATCTTTACTAAATAACATGACACTCATCATACAAATATATGGTGAGCAGGTCACATCGATACCCTAATGTCCATTTAGAGAATCATTAACTCACGAATAGGTTTTGATGATTGTGTAATAATAAGTTTTGTATCTATTTTCATAACTTATATAAGTAAAACTTCTTAATGCAATCATATGGGCACATGTACAACTTTACTCAGTAAAAAAAATTACATGCATGATAAAGCTGTCATAATAATGTTATAAAGAAATATCAATATTTAATTAATTAATAAATAAATAGAATTTACAACTAATATCCCTTTAAAATATTTATCATTAGAGGACACATCACTAATATAAGCAACTTTAAAAATCACCCAACTTTAGCAAGTGCCAAGTAACCCATAGTTGTTTGCATGGTTTGCTTCACACTTCACTGACTGGTCCACCTTATTGGCTTCATGCTCTATTAAGTGATCTACTTGGTTGGCTTTGCCAAGGAAAATGCTTTAACAAGAAGGCCTATAAAGCTGAAGAAAATCCTATGGAGTCCAACTTTTTTAGATGAGGTCCATCAAAACTTCATGGAAGTTAATTTCAAGATGGAGTTCAAGATGAGTTCATGAAGACCAGCTTCAACAGGGAAACAACATGGGTTGAATGCTATTTGTTACCCATATTGTTCATACTATACTTGTTGTTAATTAAGGATGAAGTTAAAAAAATCTTACACATAAGAACAGAACAATGGCAAGATGATAATTTTGTTGTAAGTAATTTAATTGAGACTTGAGAAGTCTAAGGATCAAGTTTATTGGGCCACATTGAGATTGGATCAAAAGGAATTATTTATTCTTCATTATGCTTGCTAATAATGAGATTATCAATTGGAAATATATTGGGCCTTTAATTAATTAATGGGATTAATTAAATTAAAAGGTTAAAATATAATTGGAGTTTAATTCTGAGTTGGATTTTTAATCTAAGTTAGTTTGGGCTTAGATAAATTTAAAGATCTATGTAAAAGCTTGTTAAGGCTCATTTCATAATCCCTAACTTGAACTTATAAAATGATTTCTCCTTACTATAAGATCGAGATCATGTATTATAACAAATAAGGAATTATTCCAACCTTAGTGAATCGCAATAGTGGCTACCCACTTCATTTTTTTAGGTGAGAAAATTTTCTCTAGCTTGTCACTTAATTTTTCTCTGTAGTTTTCTCCAAAATTCACAAAAACGTTTGTGAGGAGTGTTTGGAAATCTTGCCCAATGCTCATATGTTCAGATAATTTAGAGTTCATGACTAAATGATTATAGCTTGGAAATCACAAGCAAAAGAATTTGATGGCAAAAAATATGAGGTAAAATTCTATCCATCCTATATGCATGTGTTTTATACAAGTTATATGAAGTAAAGTGTGCCATCTTAAGAATTTTTGCATCGCTATGCTTACATGGATGGCTCTAAATTTTAAATTATATTCTTATATCCTAAGTGTGGAAAATTTTAGTGATATACCACCTAACACCAATAGTTAATGAGGTATATTAGAGGACATCATGGTTGTACTTGCATCATTTCACAATAATTAATAAAATATTAATTTTCTATATCAATTTTTTTGCAAGTTACTTCATACATGAAAATTTTGATTGGTGTAAAATAATGCGTGTGCCCATGTGATTGAGTTAAGAAGCCTTATTCATAAGAAGTTATGAATGTAGACATAAGATTGTTTGAGTACTCTATCACTAAAATTAGTCCACAAGTCACAAACACTTTAAAAGGCACTATAGAGTTGGTATGACTTGCACGCCACGTATTTGTATGGTAAGTGTCATATCGTTTGGTATGAATACTAAGAATATATATGTGTGGATAGTCATTAGAGAATGGCCATTCAAATAGTAACTCATAGAATAAAGCAGTAGGCACACGAAGTTCATTCTAGACTATCAATGTCTTGCTTCGTTATTATATTAAGTGCGCATAGACTTTAGACTAGAGACAAAATAGTTATCTTGTGTGCATGTCGGTTAATATAACATTAGGGCATTAAGGGCCAATATCTATTTTAGTATGGGACAAGTAACGAGCCCAATGTGCCATTGCTGAATGCATATAGAGGCATGTGTGTGTTTGATAAAAGATTTATCTCCTTGCAAATGAGTTAGGCATTTGTCCTAGGCAATTTGTGTTCCATGGGATAGCAACCCTTGTCCAAGACACAGTGGGATCAAAATGGAGTTCTGATAGAAACATTAGTCTTATGAAGTAACATCGATTGGTCGTATGACCAAGTTTGGGAGTTTAACTAAATCCACGACTCTTGTTTGGTTTAGAAAAAATGGAAAAAGGTCTATGCTAGTTGGCATTCACAATTGGAAGGGTTTATTTTGATCCATTTCACTTCATCTTAATTAGGCTACAATATATGTTATATACTAGGCGTTACCCACATTTGAGCTATGCTCTTTATCGATTAACAATGAACTTGAAGAGTCACGCACAAAAGGCTGGAATGTATGGCTAATGTTCAATTGGTGGGTTGCACTCAAGGCTTGAAAAGACTTGTAAATAATTTATTTAGTTGCAATTGAATTGAACTAAATGAATTGGCATATTTTTTGTTAATGATGAGATCATTAACTAGAAGCACAATGGAATCTTTTATTTAATTAGAGGAGATTAATTAAATTAAAGAGATTAGAAAAAAAAATATGCCTTAGTTAGGAATAGAGATTAATAATTAAGAAAGACATGTGAGCTGTGAATTATTAATGAAATTAACAATTAAACGGTTCATGGGCTAGCAATTAATAAAAGGTCCATGTAGGAGGCCCATGAAGCCTATGTGTTGAGACCCTATGTCTCTAAATATTTAAGCATGTTTAGAAGACTTCTAAACACACACTTTAACACTTGCAAACACAAAAATTGGTGTACCCTCCAAGCAAGAAAAGAAAAACACTCTAGCCACCTTCTCTTCTTCTTTCGTTGTCAAGAAAAACTTTATTGCCTAAAGTGTTTGTGCAAGAGTCTTGCACAGAGAGTTTTGCAAGGTATAGAAGGTGTTTATAGTCCTTCAGAATATGTGGGAAACCCACATGTTAGGGTTTGAGAGGCACTATTCAAGAATCATAAGCACGCTTCTTGGAAATCGTTTCCAAGGAGTTATATTTTATGTCTTCTGTTTGTGCTATATGCTACATGTTTCATAACAGAATTAGAAGGAGTTTATTGCGTTATGTTCCGCTGCATGTTCATTATGTTTTAAAATTTCAATTTTTATGCGCTAAACCCCAACAAAACTCAATAGTAGTATCACAGCTACTATTTTCCTTGAAAACTGTAAGGTTTAATGGTTCTTCAATAATTTATGTTATTTTTTTATGTTAAATTTCGTTCAACATGTATTTGATACATGTAAATACTTACGAGAAAGTTTCTGTAAGTTTTTACAATTGAGAAAATATTATAAAATTTGAGTTTTGATCATTAAGACTATAATTAGTTATGATTTGAGATTGGTGTCGTAATTGCAACTAAATTTTCTCATAATCACAACACATAGTTTTGTAGTTGTGTCACGACAATTGAGGTTATGTAACACCACTTCAAAAACTTGTGATTGTAAGGGGCTCATGGCTACGAGGGTTTCTGCTGCAGTTGTAGGCGGTATTGTGGCAAAAATAGGGTTCTAGTCGCAACTATCCTTCACTACTGCAAATTGAGGGCTTGTAAATGTAGGAATTGTTTGTTTGATCACAAGCACTATTCCCAAGAAAATTTTTGAAATTTTCTTTCAAAGATTGAAAACTAATGCATGAATTGTGTTAGTCATGGAAATTATCATTGAATGGGAATTATTTAATTATACATGTGATGAATAATTGTTTTGTGTGTATGTTGTCATTGGATTATGAATTTAGGACACTTTAGATGAATGCATTTACTTTTCAATTGGTTTTTGTAGGATGTATAATTAATTTTTTATGAGTTGTAATTGCATAAGTCCAAGTTTTATTACTATTAAGAAGAATAGGGATTCTTTGTGTTATGCCACATGTATTTGTAAAATATAGAAGACTTCAAGAAGTTGGAGTTCATACAAAAACCAAGGAGTTGGTGCCATTTGAGGTTTCATAACATGGGGCAACTCATGAAGGAAGCCATGGAGACTAAGATGAAAGCAGCATTCAAGAAATTTCAGGATTTCATGCACATGTGTACAATCCAATTCTTAGCTCAAATTGAATTTAGAAGTTCATAATCCTCCATATAATTATTTACACATTATTTGTAATGGATGTATGACATACATAATAATGGAAAGTGAGCAAAGTGAAATCTAAACTACACAGACAAAAAACTTGCTCAAAAAATATTAAGTCATAAAGGCAAAATTGTTTGTCGTGGCCCTCCAGCAAGCTCAAATTTCTAGGTGTATTAGATGTGACATTCAAAGGATATTTTACCTTAAGAGCGAATGGCCATGGGTGGGATTTAAATCCAATGAGTTGGACCCACTATGCCAAATTCTAATTGTATGAGGTTTTGTTAGGATAGAGGCTGAAGGAAAAGATTGGACCATGAATAAGATGTGTTGGCAAGAGTTGCTACCTATTGGTTCAAGCATGTCACGATTTGTATGTAAGAGGTATGTTATGTTTACTGAGGACTCCAATCACCCAATAAGGAAATTTTACCAATGGAATTTTTTATTTTCTGACTTGAGGGAGAGTAGGATTTGATAAATCTAGTGAGAGGTTATTTTGATTTAAAGTCGATAATCATAATGGTAACATAAAATAAAATTACATTAAAAAAGTTTTGTTTATTTTCTGCAATTTATTTTATTATCAAATAATGTCTACACCTCTAACTAAATTCATTGAAATCAACATTCTGATTAGGCCCAACTATATTAATTGCCTCTGAAATTTAAGAATTGTTTTTAATTTGGATTGCATTGATGATTTATTGGAGGTTGATATCCCACCAACCATTACTAAGGCAACTAGTAAGGAGGATAAAGCCATCCATAAGGCGGATAATCTGCTGGTTAAAAGCTACATGTTAGCTGTAATAATCAATGAACTCCGAAGAACCTACGAAAACATAACAAGTGCTTGGGTTACTAGGATGCACATGGCAGAGGGGGGTGACATCAGTGAGCATGTCTTTAAGATGATTTCACTCTTCGAGAGGCTTAAATCACTAGACTTCGTCATGGATGCTAATCTATAAATAGATTTGATCCTATAATCAATTCTAGATTCCTTCTCTCAATGTGTTATGAATTATCATTTGAATGATATTGAGTGCACATTAGTTGGGCTCCTAAATAAGCTAATGATTGGGTAAATAGTCCTAAAGGAAAAGGGGAATGAAGTGATTCTTTCTACATCTAGTAAGACTCACAAAGGAAAGCTAAAGAAGAAGAGGCCTACCATTCCCTAGGCTAAAGAGAGCATCTAGAAGGCTAATGCTCTTATAGAGAAAGGAAAGTTATTTCCATTGTAGCAAAGATGGACGCCAGAAGAAGAACTGCATAGAGTACCTCAATAGCCTAAAGAAGGCCCCTAAAGGTAAGGAGCTTTATGTTTATGAAACATCTTGTTCCATAGATTTTTTTCTACTTTTTGTATTTTAGATTCTGGTGCTTTGGCTCACATTTATACTTCACATCTGGATCTGGTCTGAAGTAGGACACTTGAAAAGTGTAAAGTGGTGATCAAGGTAGGGAATGGAGCAAGTGTTGAGACACCACAATTAGGACCACTTTAGTTATACTATCATCTAGCCATACTACTTCTTTGAGAGATTGTTCACATTTGCCCAATAGGTTTAAGAACATTGTTTCTATTCCTTTATCAGTGAAAGAGCATTCCCCTTTAGAGGTAGTGTGTGCAATTTTATTATTGTAATAAATTAGTAGGCATAATCTCTCATGAATGGCTTATACTATATGAATATAGATGATAGTGGTGTGATTAATACAATTTCAAACAGATGTCCAAGGAATAGTTTAAATCTCAAGCAATCAATCATGACACCTTGACTTGGCCATGCCAAGGGCACTAAAATTAGCATATTAAGAGAAGAACCTTATCCAATTTGAGAACCTTTTATCCTCAGTAAGATGACTAGGAGACCATTTGATGGACATGTCAAAAGGATCACTGTGGTTTCAAAATTAGTCCACACTGACATTTTTGGGCCATTTAAAAAAATGGCAAGAGAAGGTTTTCTCTACTTCATAACCTTTACCAAAGATTAGTCTAAGTATAGTTGTGTGTACTTGATAAAGTACAAAAATGAAACATTTAAAAAGTTCAAAGAATTCAAAGTGCGAGTAGAAAAATAGACTAGCAAGCATGTCATGGCATGATTAGATCACGGAGGCAAGTACATGAGTGCCATTTGCTAAGTTTCTCAAGGAAAATGGTATTGTATCATAGTAGAAACCGCTAACAACTCCTAAGTTAAATAGTGAAGTTAAGTGTAGAAATCAACTTTTGTTGGACATTGTTCAATCTATGTTGAGCTTCACCAACTTACCCGTATCCTTATGGGGATGTGCCTTTCTTACCACTACATATATTCTAAATAGGATTCCCTCTAAGTCCATTCTCTCTATCCTGCATGAGATGTGGAGTGGGAGAAAGCCAAGCCATAAACATTTAAAGATTTAGGGATATTTGGCCTATCTTAGGAAGAGTAAGACAACCTAGTTAGAGGTAAGGGCCATAGTGGATCCCTTTGTTGGATATCCCAAAGATTTCATAAGATATGATGTCTACCTACTCAAAGGTAATAGGATTGTCATCATCTATCAAGCGCATTTTCTTGTAGAAGAGTTTATTCGAGAAAGTGGTGTAAGTAGAATGGTAATGTTAGTGGAAGTTAAGTACGAAGAACAAAGACGATAAAGTAAGTTCCTATTCAAAAACAACCTTCTATGACACCGCTATTATAATGATCAAGTAGAATCTCTTAAGCACTAGATAGATATAACTATGCCCTAAAGAATAGACAAGTTTTTTTTCGTAATGAGAGATAATGATCATAGAGCTGATTCTTTAACCTTTGATCAAGTAATGGCAAATAGAGACTTTACCAAATGGCTGGAGGTTATGCAATCCAAAATGGATACCATGCGTACAAAGCAAGTATGGACTTTAGTAAATCCACCAAAGAGAATAGTTATCATCAGGTGCAAATGGGTCTATAAGAGGAAGATTGGTTCGATTAGCAAAGTGGAGACGTATAAAGTTAGACTTGTGGGGAAAGGCTATAGTCAAAAGAAAAGAATTGAATATGAGGAAACCTTGTCATCAGTAGCCATGCTCTAATCCATTTAGATCTTTCTTGCAATAGGCCCCCACTTAGATTATGAGGTTTAGCAGATGGATGTCAAAACCATTTTTCTCAACGAGATGCTTGATGAAGACAGTTTTGAAGTCCAAAAACAATCTCATAAGGAATACCAATTTAAGAGGTCTATCTATGGCTTTATGCAAGCATCAAGGAGTTGGAAACTTCATTTTGATAGTGTAGTCAAATTGTTTAGCTTCATCAAAAAAGAAGATGAGCTTTATGTATACAAAATGCTTAGTGGGAGCACCATTACATTCATAGCATTGTATGTGGATGACATACTATTCATTGAGAAAGCTGTTAGGATGTTAAGCTCTGTAAAAACCTAGCTACTTGGTACATTCTCTATGAAAGACTTAGGATAAGCGACCTACATCTTCGGTATTCGTGTCTATAAAGATAAAGTGAAGAAATCGTTAGGTCTTTTCCCAGCCTTATAAATAGTCAAAATACTGAAGAGGTTTAGTATAGAAGCCTCTAAGAGATAATTGCTACCATTCATGCATAGCATCTCTTTAATTCCATGTACCCAAAGACAGATGATGAGAGAAGGAGCATGTAAGCCATTCCATATGTTATGGCTATAGAAAGCCTGACGTACGTAATGCTATATATAAGGCCAGATATCAATTATGTTGTAAGTGTTACTAAAAAGTTTCAAGTGAATCCCAGTAGAGAGTATAGGAGTATTGTAAAGTGTATCCTTAAGTAGTTGAGAAGAACTAAAGATATGGTACTTGTATAAGGATATGGCAATCTAAGAGTAGATGAGTATATCGATTCCAACTTCTAGTCAGATGTGGATGATAGAAACTCTATCTTTGAATTTATATACACTCTTAGTGAAGGAGCTGTCAACTAGAAGAGTTCTAAACATAGTACAACTATAGAGTCCACCATCGAGGCTGAGTACATCATAGCATATAATACTGCAAAGGAGGTTGTTTAGATAAGGAAGTTCATGATAGAACTTTAGGTAGTTCCAATTGTCAATCAGCCATAGGCACCTTATTGCGACAAAAATGGTGTGATCACATAGGCAATGAGCCAAGGTCTCATTATAAATCCAAACTCATAGAGAAGCATCACCATATTATTTGAGAAATCATTAGAAGGGGTTGCATAGCTATGCAAAAAATAGTTTTAGGTGACAATGTGGTTGACCCATTTACCTAGTCGATGACTCAAGTGGAGTTGGATCACCATCTTGAGAAAATAAGTATTAGATAGCACAATATTTGGCTTTAGCTCTATTGGCCTTAGACTGTGAGTGGGAGATTGTCAGTCATATGCCATTCAATACCAATAGTAAATGAGGGATATTAGAGGACATCGTGGTTTTACATGTATTTTTTCACAATAATTAATAAAATATGAATTTTTCATATTAATATTCTGGAAAGTTTCTTTATTCATGTAAATCTTAATTGGCATAAAGTAATGCATGTGCTCACATGATTGTGTTAAAAAGGCTTGTTCATAAGGAATTATGAATATTAACACAAGGCTTTCTTAGTACTCAATCACTAAAATTAATCTACAAGTCAGACATTCTAAAGAGCATTAGAGAGTTGGCACAAGTTACACACCATGTATTTGTATGGTGAATGTCATACCATTTTGTATGAGATACTAAAAATACACATGTATGAATGTGTCATTAAAGAATGGGTATTCAAACAATAACTCACAAAATGAAGCAAACACATAGAGTTCACTCTTTGTTGTCTATATCTTGCTTAGTGATCCTGTTAAGTGCATGTGGACTTTATCCTTAAGACGATATGGTTGTCTTATGTCCATGATAGTTAATGTGTCATTAAAGCATTAAGAGTTAATATCTATCCTGGTATAGGATAGAGTTTGAGCCCAACATACTGTTGTTTGGGCATATATGGAGGTATGTGTGCATTTAATAAAAAATTTGTCTTCTTGCACCTATGCTACTGATGTTCCATGGGACAAAAGCCCTTGGCGAATGCAATGTGGGATCAAAAAAGAGATTCTGATAGAAATATGAATCTCATGATGTAACATGGATTAGTCATATGATTGAATTTTTGAGTTTAATTAAATTTATGACTCTCACTTGATTTGGAAAAAGTAAGATAAAAGTTCTATACCACACATATTCATGATAGGAAGCATTCATTGTGATCCATTTTACTTGGTCTTAATTGGGCTATAATAGACTAGGTGTTATCCGTATTCTTTAAGCTATGTTTGTTGCTGATTAAAGATAAACCTATAGAGTCACACACAAAAGGTTATGCATAGTGAGAGTTTAATTGGTGGGTTGCAAATGAGAATTAAGAAAACTTGTGAAATAATTTATTTGGTTGCATTTGGATTGAACTAATTAAATTGCCTTGGTGTTTGTTAATGATTAGATCATTAATTGAAGGTACAATAGAATCTTTAATTTAATTAATGGGGATTAACTAAATTAAAGAGTTTAGAAACAAAAAAGCTTAATTATTAAAGGAGATTAATAATAAAGGAAGACATAATTATTAATGAGATTAATAATTAAGAGGTCCACTTGCTTGGAATTAATAAATGGTCTATGTAAGAGGTCCATGGAGCCCATGTCTTCATGCCTTTGTGTCACCAAGTATTTAAGCATGTTTAGAGGAGTTTTAGACTCACTTTAGCACTTGCAAGACACAAAATCATGCACCCTCGAACAAAGAAATGAAAACATTCTGGCCACCTTCTCTTCTTTTTTTCTTGTCAAGAAAAATCTTCTAGCCTAAAGCGGTTATGTAAGAGCCCTGCAAAAGGAATTTTGCAAGGTGGAGAAGGCGCTCATTACCATTCCAAGTATATAGACAACCTAAAGGTCAGGGTTCAAGGGCAACGACTCAAAGATTGCAAGTGGCCCACTGGAAAATGTTTCTGAGGAGGTCTATTTTATGTACTCTTGTTTTTGTAATATCTTGCATGTTTTGTCATGAAAATAGATGGGGTTTGTTGTGTTTCATTCTGTTGTGTGTTTACCATGTTTTTATATTTTAAAGTTTCAATTTTTACACACTAAACCTCAATGAAACCTAACAACAAATCTTAATATGTTCCAATGTCATTGCATGTCTCAATGAAGTGAGCTATGTGCTACTTTGGATTTTTTATCTGATTGAAAATGTTGGAAATTTGGAGGTTAATGACAACTTCAGGCTATTAATCCTCACAGTATAGGGCTTGGCATAGATTTGAGATGACTTGGTAGTCTCTTTAAACTTGATTTCAATGGTTCCTTTTTGAAGTTTTTTATGCAGTTAATTGACATTAGACGATTAATTGAGATCAAAAGTTCTTTTTTTATAGGCTTCTTCTACACGCTTGACTTCTGTGGTGTAGATGTTTCAATCTTATCATAGACTTTTGGTAGTGTTCTCTTCATATGGCTGGTATTAGTAATGTGAACTCTATCCATTAGCCTTGAAATTCTGGAGTCTTCTTCCTGGACATATCGATGAGCCCCTCAATGGCCTTATTCAATGCTTTAATTTGTTCCTTCAAATTTGTAGCATTAGTAGCCAAGACTTAATGTTGAGTGACAAGCAAATGGTGCAAAATTATCCTTAAATTCTCCATTTTATTAGTTTTCATGGTTGAGATCCCTTTCAGTGGCCTTAAGGAAGGCTTATCTTAGAATATACCAATTTCCTAGCCACGCTTCATGTAACGACACGAATGCCCTTTCTAGCTACATTCGAAGAGCTTGAAATGGTAACCTTGGATGTCTTAACTTTGCTATCAACCATTGTATTTGGCTTTAGACTTGTAGAAGAAAGGGATGAGAGGTTGTGATGATCTTACCAAGCATGCTAATAGACTCGTAAGACATATTTTGTGTATTTGAATTTTATCAAACAATACATTGTACAAGTGTAATTTTGTAATGAATCATGTGAGTTTATGTATGTATAATCTCTAAATTGATGATTAAATTCCTCTTACAAATTGAAACAACTTAGGAACTCTTAACAATTTTTAGAAGGATTTAATGATTTGATGTTCTTTGAAGTCTACTTGGCTTCTAGTAAACATAAATTTATGCCTTAATGTCATGATCCTGGGTCAAATGTCAAAATTTGATTAACTTCATGAAGAACATATTTAATGTTGCAAGAACAATGTGGAATTTCCTTTGAGAACACATCTAGGATTTGAATAGCAAAAGCTATGATCTTCTTCAAAGATAGTTGAAACTCTAAATAATGTTAATTTGCCAAAATTTTCATCTTGATCATAAACCAAATGTTGAGATTTGATAAATTTTTACGAAGAATGCCTTGGGTTTGGAGACAAACTCCATGGATCTCCTTGGAACTTTTGGAAAGAATTTCAATTCTTCTATGGACTTCTTCCTCATTGCGAGACTTCAATTATATCTTAGGCTTGTGAATCTGACCCCTATTTATAAAAATGGAGAAGCCATTCTAGGCACATGGCGTAGTCTGATTAGCCACTTTCCTTTGATTTGAGCATTTATTTCCATAATTCCGTCTTCTTCTAAAATTTGCAATGACATAATTTTGGCCTATCAAATGAGGACATTAACACTTGGTGTGATTTGATTGACTGAATCCATTACTTGGCATGATTTGATTGGTTGATCATGTTTATATTAAAATATCAGTTATTTCATTGTTTAATTTTAAGAATTATATTTTGTTAAATTTCTAAATAAATAATTTGTATTTATTATAATATTACCACATGTATCATTTAATTGGACCCAAATTTTTCATTTTACAAATGGTTCATGAACACTAGGAAGATGTGACAATGTTGGCTTAATTTCCACAAGTGGAGAGAGATGTTGGGTTTGACATGTAAAAATTCAAATTTTAAAACATAAAATGGTAAAGAATAAGTAATGGAAATAAACAAACCATACCCAAGCCATTTTCATTGCATGGCACAAATAAAATAATCTAAACAAGTAAACGAATAAGAAATACCTTTAGAATGTTATTTCAAGATGAGCGCACTTATGATCCTTGTGTGTCAAGTCCTCAAACCCCGACCTCTAATTTATCCTCATAAATGGAGAATCAACAAGTGTCTTTTCACCATGCAAACACCTTTGCAAAGGTTCTCACTTAAAACTTTTTTGGGTAAGAAAGATTTAGGACAAGAGAAAAAAGGAAAACGGTGGCTAGAAGTCTTTCTCTTGCTTGGGTGGGATGCACAAAAATTATGCTTCATTTTCTAATTTTCTTATGATTTATAACTCTTCTAAATCTATTTATTACCAAAACATAATGCCCTACGTTTGATAGGATTCTTATTTTCGTGTAAATAACTTAGGACATACATGGCATAGGCTCCATAAGCTTTTTACATGGACCTTTACTTATTCTTACCCTATAGAATATTTAATTATTAATCTCTATTAATAATTATAGCTCATATGGACTTTAATTATTAATATCCATTAATAATTAAATCCATTTATCTATTGTCCTTAATTTAATTAATCTCCATTAATTAAATTAAAAGCCAGCTGTACTTCTAATAAAAATCTCATTATTTTCAAGCACTATGGTAATCCCAATTGGTTTAATCCAATTGTAATCAAATTAATCACCCCATAAGGTTTCTTTAGCCTTGTTCACATCTCAATCAATTTGCAACTTCTCCTATGTTCCAATCTTTTGTATGTGACTATTTAGGTTTTATCTTTATTTAGCAACAAACACAACTCAAAAGATATAAGTAACACCTAACTTACAATTCATATCATAGCTTAGTTAAGACAAAGTAAATTCATCACATAAACTCTCCTAATCACGAATACCATACGGTATAGGTCATTTGTCTTACTTTGTTCCAACCGAGAAAGGTTAGACTCCATATGCCCTTGTACACACTAAGTAACAGCAAGTTAGACTCATGACATCTTATATCAAAATAGAGATTTTTCCTTAATGCTCTAATAATATGTTGATCGTCATGTGCACAAGACAATCATGTTGTATTAGGTCTACGGCCCACATGTACTTAGTACTATCACAAATTAAAATTTTGATAGCAAAAAGTGAACTCCATGTGTTTGCTTTATTATTTAAGTCAATGTTTCATTCTCTAATAATGTATCCATACATGTGGTCCAAGCATCTCATACTGACTAGAATGATATTCATTGTACAAATACAAGATATGCAAGTCGTAATGACTCTTTAATTCCCTTCAGAAAATTTGTAACTCGCAAACTAGTTTTAGTGATTGTTTACTAAAATAGCTTTATGTCAATATTTATAACTTTTTATAAATAAGTCTTCTTAACACAATTACACAGGCACATGAAACACTTTAAGCCATTCAAAATTTATATCCACAAAATACTGCCACATTATATCAATATTTTATTAATATATGAAAAATGTTCATATATAATCAATATGTTTTTAATATTCCTCATTATCTATTAGCATTAGAAGCCAAGTTACTAACATGAGATTCACACTAAGATAGTTTGTGGAGGTCTGCATTGAAATTTGAGAACCTAGAAATGCAATGCCTTGCGAAAGCAGTAAAGTCATATTGTGAAACTACAAGTTTTGTCTAAAGCAATAAACAAGACTTGGGTTTTGAGGCTAGAGACCCGTGGTGGATATCAAACTAGTATAAATTCTCCATATATCACCACAGCTTGAAATTCTCCAGTCTGATCGTTTTGCCAAATTTTACTGGGAATATTGAATTTCAAAAGTTTAGCATCTCATTCAAATCTCATATGTCTGATTCTTGATAATAAGTTTTGGGTTAAGGATATAATGGGGAAAAAATAAACCAGTACAATATAGTTGTTTTATTTGATTTCTCACATGAAAGAACATAGTGATCTACAAATACCTTTATCGTTTCATGAATCTTTTAACATCATGCTTCTTTAAAATGATTATGTGAATCTTTCAAAGTTTAAGAGGATTTTTGGATCAACTTATAAACTCCACAAAACATATTACAAGATGTTTGGGAGTTGTTTGGTTTTCTTTTTTTTTTTTGGATAAAAGAGTTTATAAGATCAAAAAATTAAGATGTTTGTAGTTTATAAGCCTTTTAAAAATAAGATGGTTATTTCCCAACTTATTTTTAAACTTATTATGAGTTAATTTGTTTTATATATTAAAAATAATATAAATATCTTTAAATTATATTTTTATTAATAATATTTAATTTATTTTTATTATTATTACATTAAAAAACTATAATCAACTACAAATATAATTTTCAATAAAATCTTATGATAACTTTATCAAATGCTTTATTAACTTATCTTTAAAAAAAGATTTATAGACTTATAAACTTTAGAAATATTTTATTAGCTATATGTTCTTAGTAATACAAAATAAACAAAAAATAAGTTTAGCTGAACAACCTCTAAGTTGTACCCTTAGTCATACTTATTTTGTTTCAGAATGACCTGGTGCCATTTAGCCGTCCTTCCTCCTTTGATCTCATTTTTTAGTACAATTATGAAACTCGTGCCTATTGCTAAACAATATATATACTTCTAATAGACTTTGCTAGTTTTTGAAATGGTGTTCAAATTTATGTTTCAATTTTGGTTTTGTTTTGAGGATTTAACATGTACAACGATTTGTGTTTGGTTTTGTTTTTAGAGGGACAATTTATTTTTAATGTCATATCATGTTTAGTTAGTACAAGGGCAAGAAAAACGTTGAAAATTCCTGAAAATGATAGAAAAGCCATGAGGATTTTAGAAAAGAAAATAAACGCTGCCATAGTTTTTAAAAACTATCCTAACCTTTAGGAAAACTAGTGAAACAAAAACAAATTTATAGTCGATTCTCCTTTACTTCTACACATTCGAAGGCTGTCAAGTTCCACATTAGCAAGGAATTCCACATAACACACTCTGCTGGCTCTAAGGTGACAGCACTTTCCATCTATAAAATCTCAAATAGGATCACATTCTCAACATTTTTGGATGCAATTTTTTGGTGTTTTATGCGTGTGTGTGTTAGTTCTAGAATGGTCCATAGTTGTTTTAAATAAGTGATTCTTGGCCAAGATATTCAATGAAACAGTAACCTTTCTCAGGGAGCTTGATTTGAGTAGTGTTCATTTTTTTGCTTCTTCTCTTTTAATATTCTGATCTACTAGTGTTACTTGACATGGTATCAAAGTCACGAGAGATGAAGCAAGAATCAAACTGACCTCCAGATTATGGTAGAAGCATCTTCATTCATTGGCAATCAACGACAATAGGCTGCAACAGATTGGTTTGTCAATCTGGCTGATCCTTCTAATCCTTTTAGACTCAGCAATGGTGATAACCCATGATTGCTTCTGTTTTAGATCTTCTGACTTCAGAGAACTATGTTACATGGTCCAAAAGCATAAGGAGGGCACTTAGAGCCAAAAATAAGCTCAGTTTTGTGAATGGTTATATCATAAAACCATCTGTATCAGAAACTGCTTTTCTAGAGGCATAGGAAAGGTGCAATGATATGACTGTTTCCTGGATTCTTAATTCGATGAGTCCTTTTGTTAAATCTAGCCTGTTGTTTGTGGATGATGCATATGAGTTGTGGAATGAGTTGAATGAGAGGATGTCGCAACACAATGGTCCTCGAATCTACCAATTAAAAAAGGCTTTAGCTACTTTTGTGCAAGGTGATGATCTAGTAGTTACATATTATGGAAAGTTGAAGGGAATATGGGATGAACTCTCACTGTATGATAATATGCCTGAGTGCACATGTGCTTAGCTGAAGATTTTGGCCGATAGGTGCCAAAGAGATGTGGTTATGCAGTTTTTTATGAGGGCTTAATGAAGTCTATAGACATGTAAGAGACCAATCTTGATGTTGAATCCAATGCCAGCAATTAACAAAGAATTCTCTATAGTACAACAACTAGAGAAACAACATCAAATTATTGGAGCAACGCATAGTCCAGAATCCATGGCAATGGCAATACAAAGGAACACCGTAAACTTCAGATCAACTAATCAGAAGGACAGGCTCTTCTGCTCTCACTACAAAATTCTAAGCTATTCTCTAGAGTACTGCTTCAAGGCAGGAAATGTAGAAATACCTATGTGCTCACACTGCAATATTAAGGGCCATCTGGTGGATAAATGCTATAGATTAAATGGGTATCCTCCCGACCATAAGCTAGACCAGAAAAGTAAGGCTAGCACTGCAACAAATATGGTCCAGGCTTCTCTATGTCAGGACTTGAACTCAGAACCAATGCATGACAGGATGACACTAACTAAGGCTTAGTACACTGAATTGATGGCCATACTAGCCAATAAGAAGATACCAACTATTAATTCTAGTGAAAGGCAACTGGTTGCAGAAGCAGCAAATGCAGCAACTTGATGCCAAACCCCAAAACTAACAACTCCATGAGCTTGTATGGTGAACTTATAACTACCACCTATTCTAACCTAAATCTAAAGCGTCTGGTCAATCATACATGGTAATAGACACTGGTGCAACACATCACATAATTTGTCACCACAACCTTTTTTCGTCCATAATAGCTCTTTATCCAAGCCAATCAAACTTCCAAATGGTAGCACTACTTATGCCACCCACATAGGGATAATAAAGCTTAATAGTGCATTGACCTTGCACGATGTTTTGTGTGTACTAGATTTTGTTGTTAACCTATTGTCAGTGAGAAAATTAACACAACCCTTTCCTAGTTGTTTCCTTTTCCATTCTTCCTTTTTTGTTTTGTAGGACTTTGTCAATTGGACTACGATTGGGAAGGGTGAGTTGAGGAATGGCTTGTACGAATTTGTTAAACAAGGGAAGGATTCCCAACTGGACTCTGTAAACCTATCTACCACCAATAAGCAAGCTCATTCTACCACCCTTACCGTAGTGACATCCAGACTTTATGATGATATATGGCATTGTTGACTTAGACACCCATCTGATAGAGTTATAGAATTAATAAGCAACACTATTGTAAATCTAAACTTACCAAAATCTAATAAAATTCCATGTTCCATCTACCCATTTGCCAAAATGCACAGAAGGCCTTTCCTTACAGCACTCATAGAATGTCACATCTTTTTGAACTATTACATTGTGATATATGGTGACCGTTCTCGAAGATGGCATATGATGGGAGTAGAGTGGATGATTATATTAGAACAACTTGGGTTTACCTACTTAAAACAAAATCTGAAACAAAGGGATGCATGATGTCTTTTCATAACCCGGTGAAAAATCAATTTGAAGCCAAAATTAAAGTCATTAGGACTGATAATGGGATTGAATTCATACTTGGAAATTTTTGCAAAGAAAAGGGAATCATTCATCAAAGAACTTGTGTAGAAAGACCCCAAAAAAATGATAATGTAAAAAGGAAACACCAACACCTCTTAAATATGGCTAGAATCCTCAGATTTTAGTCTAACTTACCACTAAAATATTGGAATGATTGCATCTTGACTGCAACTAACCTAATAAATAGAACTCCAAGTAGCACCTTAAATAATAAGACTCCCTACCAGGTGTTGTTTGGAATCAAGCCCTCTTATGATCACTTAAGGGTCTTTGGCTGTTTGTGTTTTATTCCAACATTAAGTCAAGGTAGAAAAAAAATTTGATCCTAGAAATAAACAATGTGTCTTCCTAGGTTACCTATATGGTGTTAAGGGATATAAAGTACTCAATTTAGAATCTAACGGTGTTCTTATTTTAAGGAATGTGATGTTCTATGAGGAAATCTATCCATTCAAAACAAAAAAAATCTTTGATTGATACACCTGCACCAAAGACAAGTTCAACACATTCCCTTTTTGAATGGTAACCCTGTCTATGACCATTTGAATACCAGTGAAATAGCCATGAACCCTTTGACCTCCTTTCAACGAGAAGAAAATCAAACAACCACAGTTAACCCCTCAAACTAAAGCCTTCAATTCAGCTCAGAACCAAACCAAGACTCGGAGCCAAGTAAATATGTCAAATGCCCCATTGAATGAAGCTGCAGGTGGTAATTTGAGAAGGTCTTGCAGAGTCAAAGGGGCACCTAAGTACCTTGAACAATACCACTACTAGCTAGCTTCTTCACTCTCACTAGTTGTGGGACAACAAGGTCATGTATGCATAGACACTTCCACCAATCACCCTCTAGAAGCCTACCTATCCAACCGGAAATTCCTTCCTCACCATCAGGCTTATTTGCATGTTGTTTTTGCACATGAAGAGCCATAAACTTATGATGAAGCATAAGGGACAGGAGATGGCAAGAAGCAATGAAGAATGAGTTGACATCATTGGAACAAAACAACAGCTGGATCCTCATAGAATTGCCGGCAGGAAAACAGCCAATAGATTGCAAGTTTGTGTACTAAGTGAAGTACAAATTTAATGGTTCTATAGAAAGGTATAAGGCACAGCTAGTGGCCAAAGGGTTCACACAAAAGGAGGGAATAGATTATCATGAGACCTTCTCCCTTGTAGCAAAGATGACAACAATCAGATACATAATGGCTGTAGTAGCAGTGAAGAAATGGAAGTCTTGTCAGTTTGATGTTAATAATGCATTTTTGCATGGAAAGCTTGATGAGGAAATATACATGGTCAAACCTCTAGGATACAACAAAGGGCAGCCTTACCAAGTTTCCAAACTGAAGAAAAGCATATATGGCTTAAAACAAGCCTCAAGATAGTGGTATGCAACCTTATCCAATGCCTTATTGAGTTTTGGATCTCAGCAGTCTAAGGCTGACTACAACCTATTCACACTCAAGGAGCATGGATCCCTCACTGTATTGCTAGTATACGTAGATGACATCATTGTGGGAAGAGATTCAGAGGAAACTATTGCCAAAGTTAAAGGATTTTTAGATGATAACTTCAAAATAAGTGACCAAGGACAACTTAAATATTTTCTGGGAATAGAAGTGACCCAAATTTCCAATGGAATTTATATTAATCAAAGGAAATATGCCATAGATCTCCTTACAGATAGTGGCATGCTTGGGGTAAAGCCAAGCAGAATTCCAGTGGAACAAAACATCAAGCTGAGCAAGGATGCAGGAGAGCCATTATCTGATGCAACAACATTTAGAAGACTGATTGAAAGATTATCTTATGTAACCATCACTAAGCCAGATATAGCATATAGTGTACACTCATTAAGCCATTTATGCACCAACCCATGGAAGTACACATGAGGACAACATACAAAGTGTTACGCTATATCAAAATCACTTTAGGGCAAGGACTTCTATTGTTATCTGATAGTAATCTTGAGCTTAAAGCATTCTATGATTCAGATTGGGGAGGATGTCTGGATAGTCGGAGATCAATAACAGGATATTGCGTCTTCCTTGGGAAGTCCCTAGTATTGTGGAAGTCAAAGAAACAACTCATAGTCTCAAGATCATCCTAAAGCTAAATACCATGCAACGGTAGGAACTTGTGTAGAGTTGACCGAGATTAGGTACATCCTTGCTGCACTAGAAGTAAATCACCTACACTTAACAGACCTACACTACGACAACTAGGCAGCAATACACATAGTAGCTAACCTCGTTTTTCATGAGAGGAGCAACCATATCGAGATTGACTGCCACGTAGTGCGAGAACAACTACAGGAAGGCCTAATCAAAACATGTCATGTGTCAACTGAAAACCAAGTTGCAGATATCATGATAAAGCCACTGGGAATCAGTTTGTTTAGAAAACATCTAGACAAGATGGGAATGATAAACTACCACTCTCTATCTTGTGGGGGGCTATCAAGTTCCACATTAGCAAGGACTTCCACATAAACACACTCCGCTAGCTCCAAGGTGGCAGACAACACTTTCTGTCTATAAAATCTCAAATAGGATCACATTCTCAACGTTTTTGGATGCAATTTTTTGGTGATTAACGCACGGGCGCGTTTGTGTTGGTTCTAGAATGGTCCATAGTTTGTTTTAAATAAGTGACTCTCAGCCGAGATATTCAATGAAACAGTAACCTCGCTCAGGGAGCTTGATCTGAGTAGTGTTCATTTTTCTTCTTCTTCTCTTTTAATATTCTGATCTATTAGTGTTACTTGACATCTTGACAAAGAGTTTTGTTTGTATTGACAGGCACATTTACAAAGAAAGACTCCTCTAACAAACACTCTTTATCACTCTTAGTTTGAAGAATATTAAAACCACATTTAATGTGGTTTTTTTTGGTTTTTTGAAAGAGAACTTCCAATACTGAAAAGGAACTTGAAAACAAAATTTGTGTGCCTTAAAGTGATTAAATGCTCTTATTGATATTCAACATTCTTAAGGAGTTGTGAGCCTCCTCAAATCGACGCCTACGTTGAAGAAGCTTTTGAATTCCATGCACCCATTTCTGTTTGTGGAATCTGGTCTTGGACTTAAACTCCAACAGACCCTGAGCAGTTTTCACCCCAAAGTACACCTCCACATTTTCCCTTTCTTTTCTAAATGGCCATCTACCAGTCTCATCAATGACTTCGTAAACCGTACCTGGATGTTTAGGGTATTATATCGATAAGGAATTCGTGGGAACTGATCTAGCCATCGGAGCAGGGGATTCATCAGATATAAATTTTTTATTGAAACATTGAGAACTTACTTATATTGTTTTTGGAAAAGTTTCCACCGACGTGTTTACTCTTCAACTTTATCGTAACCTACAAACAATTAATTTCAGTCAGCTGTGGAATGGTATGTTTATAAGCATCCATTATGTATAAAAAGACAGCTAAATTAATCTGTTTATGAACTCAAGGGCCGAAGTCAGGATGGTTGCTAGTTGCTTTGTATTTGAAACAGGCTCTAAGTTGTGCTATGTACCTGGCATGCCTTGCTGATGTAGACAGAGACATGTTTCCATCTTAGAGCACCTACGGATTCAAACAATAGGGTGCATTAGTTAGCGGCGTCAGTTTAAGAAACACGTCCCGGGAAAATGTAGAGTGGAAAATCGCATGCTTAGGGAATTTTATTTATGGGATTTTGATATCTTCAATTGTTCTGATGTTTGTGTAACATGAGAGAAGGAAAAAAAAAAACAAAAAAGATAGAATGAAAAAGGAAGAAGAAAGAATTAGGAAACAGCCACCAGTGAGCTAGAATCACAATCAACATTACATTCAGGTCAATCCATAACCTTTTTGTCCCTGGCTTTGTCAAGTTGGGGGAAGCGAAATCATGAAATCTTATCTCCATTGTCTGAAACTTCAAATCTGAAGTTCAGTTTCCAAGTCTAAGACAAATATTGTCTTCAAACAATTAATCCGTCGTAAATGATTTAAACGGTATGGATCAAACTGAAACATAGGAAAAGTAGATTATAGATAGTTAAAACAAAGAGCTATTACCTTTTCCAGTCAGTTGCAGCAAGTCACCAACACAAGGAAAATCCTCTTCCTCGACTTCAGCAGCTGGAGAATGAGGAGAATCTACTACGGCCCTTTCATGTGGACTTACAGCTGCACTCCTCCTAGTTTCCTTGGGCAATCTTGCTTTCAGAGCTGCTTCTCCCCGCATAGCTGTTTTCATCAAAAGCATTGTGTGAGCGCTAATCTTAGTGCTTTTCACTAAATATGAATTGGCTTTCAAACGTACCAGTTGCTGCCGAAGCAGTCAAAGTTAACAGCTGGCTCGCACTGCAAACTCCCACTGCTGATCTTACAACGGATGCGACACGCTCACGATCTGCCCCAACTGATTCTGCCAACTCAATGCAGTACGTGGCCAACAGTTGTGTTGCTGACGCCACTGCGATGTTCGTTTTTGAGCTCAAATCTTCAGAATTCTCTGTTGAAGCTGCAGTTGTTGCCGCCAGGGCTGCTGCCAGTCCAGCTACAGAGAGAACTGCATGCGTGTGAGCATTTTCAATGCGTGCCTTGTCCTTCTTTTTCGCTCCGCTACTATCTGTACACTCCTTGTAGTGAAACAACCTTCCGATAGCCCCCGCTCTTGTTCGTCCATTTACCGGTTTCATGACCTTGCCTGGCTGCAAGAAATTGCCTGATGATTAGGAAACATGGGTGGGCTATTCCTATTTGCAATAGAACTACTCCCCCTTGAATTGTTTACGATTTCGTTACTGGGCTCGCATCTAGTCCTTGTGTGCGTGTGCGAAGATGAAGCAAGAAAGAATAGTGGAAACTGGAGTGGCGGCTTACAGGATGTTGTGCTATGGATGTTTCAGGAATCACCCTGAGGTTGCTGTCAAATGCAGGTTGCATCTGCTTCCTGGCAAGCGCTTTTGATATTTCATTCGCAGAGGCACTCCAAGATCTAGACAAGAATTCCATTGGCTCCGTTGGCGTTTCTGGCTGAGGTATTGCGCGTAATGCCATCTCTTCATCTTCTTCTACATGCGTAAGCCAATATGAGACACTCTCCTTCGACCCTGGAAACTGACCGCCCTCCATTTCCATCACTCTATATATACGAAATACCTGAACCCAGAAGTCAACCTGAAATTTCGACAACTACTGTTTGAAATTATACCCCAAGCTTGGTGAAGAGGCTCAATTCAATCAACTGTATCACAAGTATTATTTATTACACTTGTCATGTGATTGATCCTCTCTTCCATCCCACCAATCACATTACAGTGAATTTCACTCGTGGCGTGTCTTAATCCCACAGTATAGATGAGATGATGAGAAGAAGACTTACCTTGGATGTTTGATGAGTCAATAGCAAGAGCAAGTAATAAAATGCTGGGTAAAACTGTTGAACCACACCTCTGACACTTAGGTTCCTATTTATACACGAAAACTAGATGGACAGGAGAATTGTCCGAGAGACATAATGCCAGAAACCAGATGTGAATGCTTTCTCGTGCTTGGAACTCCCCACAAAATTAGGTGGTCGTTCCTTGGAAAGTAACACTAACTATTTATGTCTATCCCCCACCTATTGGTTTTTAGTGGACACGGATTCTTTGGAGAGGAAAATTAATGTAATACTCAGTCAATGGTCAAAGTAGAATGCTCGTAATATATTTGCTTCTAACCCCAGCATCCCCGCCCCCCGCGCCTATCTCTTGAACAGCTAGCTCATCGAAGTAAGTGGGGCAACAAATTTCGTCGTACATATGTTTTGCATGTTCCCCGGGTTTGGCTTCAATGTTCCTAGATGTGAACAGAAATTACGTGGTCTGGATAGACATGAGGAAACATTGTCCTGATTAAATGGGAATAGCTTTTCCCTGTCCATGCCAGCTGTTAAGAATAACATTATTATATATAATTGAGAGCCATCGGGGTCGGAATTGATAAAAATGTGATGTGAGTTTAATGTTGAGCACGGGCGGTTGGTAAAAACGGTGCCTATATTTGGGGAATGGTAAGGTTGTTCAATTGGTAAGATCGTAACCTATAAATTAAAAACATATACTAAATATCCAATTAAAAAAATTCAGTTCAATATATTGAATTTTTTCAGTTGATTTTAGTACAATTTTTTGAAAATCGAAATTTACAAAGAAAAACTACAAAAACTATAAATTAAATTTTTTATTATTAATTTACTATTTATCACTCATAATTTAACATATAAATAATTAACAATAATTATAATTTTCACCACTTAAAGCCCAATTGGATATGCATAAATTGGAAAAGAGGGAAAAAGGGAAAAAATATAAAAACAAAAAAATAAAAAAATTTGGTATTTGGCTTGGATAGTATACCGAATCTAAATACTAATACCAAATCGAAAATCAAATTTTTAAATAATGATATATCGAATATCAAATTGAAATTTTGATTTGGTATTCTATATGCACCAAATTTTAGTTTTAACATAGTTCAATTGGTATATTGAATTATGCATAACTTAGGGAATGGTGCTTAGAAGATGAGCCATCCATCAAATTGCACAATATTAATATTTATTCATTTTTTTTATTTATATAATTTAGTTATTTTTGAAATTAAGTTTATGTATTTACTTTCTTGTGCTTATTGTATATGACAAATAATAATATTATTATTTTACAAAGGTTTAATAAATTAAAAAAAATTAAATTTCAGATTTTAACATCAGGTGTTTCAATAATAAATTAATTTTGAGTAGTATCTTTTAATTAAATAACAATAAAGATTATTAAATTTCAATTTTTAAGAAATTTTTTAATGATAAGGAAATTAATTATTTGACTATATACGCCATATTACATTTATTAAACTAAAAAAAATGAAGAACGTATTGTTTAAATTTTGATTAATACAACTAAAAGAGAAAACCAAGGTATATTTATTATGATAATAGTTATTTATAAGTTAGAGATTTTAAATTATTTTTGAATTTAATATCTCTTGCATTTGAAGTACATTTATGTTTATAAAATTTACTTTTGAAAGATAACAATCAAGTTAATGATATTTGATTTGAATTAATTTTTTTTAACTTAAACTTTAATATTGTAATATTATATACAAACTCCATTGTGGTTATGTTTGTTTTGATTCTTTAGTATGTGTTTTTAGGTGTATTTCTCTTGAAAAATATGTAAAAGTAAAAGAGAAATAGAGATGAAATTTAAAAAGTATAATGATTGAAGTGTGTGTTTTTTAAATAAAAAATGAAAACAAACATAGCCTATTCTTTTAGAAAAGAAAAAACTTTTTACAATCATCATATAATAATTTTATCTTTATGTAATATTACAGTGGAATAAATCAAATTAAAACTGTTTTATCTTATTATTTAATATATTGAACTTTTAATTCAAATATGTACTTGTGTAATTTAAAAATAAAAATTAATAATTTATTAAAAAAACACTTTATGTTAAAATTAACTTAGTTTCATAAATAATTTAATACAAAGATCAAAATTGTTCTTGTAACTTTGATAAGAAAATGATATTTCAATTATCTTATTATATATATTATGATGTTCCGTAATTAAATTAGTTATATTTATTCTCTATTGTTTTGTATTAATTTTAAATATAGTTATTTATATCAATATTAATTAGATTAGATTTTAACTTATCATCTTACTACCTCTTTCATATAAACATCAAATTCTTAATAAATATTTTTTTGTTGCATTACTAAATTTGATTTCATTTTTTATCTTTGTTTTCTTAATTTGTAATATTACATCAATATTTCTAATTAATAATTTATAAAAATATTTTTGAACTTTATATTTAAATTTTCATAATATATATGTTAAGGATATTGATTTTTAATCTATAATTTATTTACATTTTTGCAATTTTAGCACATTATTGTACTCTATATTGTTACTATTTGTTTTATAAGGAATTTTATAATTAACTATAATATAAATATAATAACATCAAAGAATTGCTACATATTTTATAAAACTGAAAATTAAATATTGACTCACTTTCGATATTTTATAATATATTATTATAATCGAAGAATTTATTTTATTTTTAAGAATTTAGCTCATTACATAATAGTAATGAGCAAATGTCACTTGTTTAAAATATTTTATAACATATATGAAATTTATTTATCTATTCAAAGTTTTATTTCATTATCAAGCATTATCTATGTTGCTATTTATCTTTCTTTCATAGTTTAGCTTAATTGATATTTATAAATATATTTTTTTAACAAATTATTTTATTTTATGTTTATTAGGTGATATAACTTTGACATCATTGTCTTCCAATGAATTTATTGTTATATTATCAAAAATATAATTATACAATAATATCATATACAATAAAGTAGATGATTATACATTCATTTGTTTTAGATGTTTTATAACATTTAATTTTTTTTCACAAGAAAATTGATTTATTATGTCTGAAATTTATTTATTTAAATTTTTAACACAATGTTGTAACTCTACTTTCTTGCTATTTGTTCTGTATAATTTTTATTAAATATAATAAACTATAAAATAAAATAATATTATAAAATGAATCACCACATGTTTAATAAATTTTATTATCAAAGTTTCATTCATTTTAGTTATTTTTTAATTTATTTTTATAACAATAGTGATGTCATTATGTATGAAAAATATTTTTTGAAAATTTTAGCTCATTATTATAACTATTTATTTTTTCATTCATGGTTTGATTAACTAACTTGATATCTATATCTACAAATTCATATTTATTCATGTTCTATTTATTAGACTATATGGATCTGAAGTCAATGCCCTCCAACAAATTCATTATTATTTTTAAAAATACAATTATGTAATTATAATTTAGTTTATTTTAAATATAAATTAAAAATATTTTTTGAAATTTGGATTGTATTATTTTTAAAGTTTACTTAATTTATAAATAATTTAAAATTCAATTAGTTTCCTACTATTTAGATATTTCTATTTAACATATCTTAGAAATAATTATATAAGTAGTTCAAATATGTTGGGACTATATTTATCTTCTACTACTAAAATAAGTAGTCATATAAAAATATAATTAAGCTTGATTGTTGCCACCAAATATTAATTAAAACATAGGCACTGAAAGGTCGAAAATATGTTGGAATTAATTTATACTAATACTTGTGGGCCATTCTCTATGCTACTTGGAATAGTTAGCTTTATTTCATTATATTCACTGTTGATTATACTTGATACAATTTACCTTTGCCTAATACATGATAAGTCACAAGCTCTAGATGTGTTTAGTTCATTTAGATTGAAGTTGACAATAAACTAGGCAAGACTTAATAAGTTTATTAGACTTGGTGGTGGTGAATACTATGGTCAACATGTTAGATTACATGAACAATGTCAAGATTCATTTGCACAATATTTATAAGAGTATGGGTTTGTTCTCTAGTACATCATGTATGGGTTTGTTCTCTAGTACATCATGCTGGGCAGTTTGAGCATATATAATATGGCAAAAAAGTAGAGCAAAACCCATTAGGGTATAGTGAGCAGAGTCACTTCTCATATAGCCTTTCCACACTCACTTTAGGGTGAAGTGCCAAGAGCCATAGTCTATATCCACAACTGAGTATAACAAAAGCTACTAGTAAAATCCTATATGAGTTACAAACTAGTAAACATTCAATTTTAAGGCACTTATGAGTATAAGGATGTCTTTTCAAAGGCTAGATTGTATAGGCCTCATGAAGAAAGTATGAATTAAAATAATTACTAACTATTTTATGGGTTATTTAGAAAGATCACAAAATTATAAATTCTATAATCCCACAATAAAAACATTCTTTGAGATGGTAAATGCTTGATTCCTTGATGGTGTTATGTTGGGAGGGAGAAGCATAGGGAAAACAACTTCACGGTTGAAGTGAAATTAATTGTTCCTCTTCTTATAGTCACTACAAATCACAATGAAACTATTATTTCTGACATGATTTCTCGGTAGCCTCCAATTTGCATAGGTGAAGTCCATTGGGTTTCAATGGGGGCTTGAAATTTTCAAATTTTAAAGCATTCAACATCACAAAATAAGCAACAAAAGTAATAATCCAACCCATTTCATTTGTGTATATAATATGCACAAAACAATATTACCATAAAAGCGATTAAATTGGATATATTTTAATTTTGTTCCAATTGGAGCAAACCCTTAATCCTCAAGTCCTAGTTGTTCAACCTTGACTTCTAGTTGTCCACATGATTTAAATGCAAACAAGCGTCTCCTACATCTTTGTAAACTTCTTTGCAAGGCTTTAACTTAAAACTCTTTTGGCCAAGTGAGCTTTAAGACACAAAAGAGAAGCAAAAGGGAGGTTAGAAACTTTTCTCTCTCATGCTTGGAGGGGATGGAAGAATTTTCTCATTTTTTTAGAATAGTTGTTATCTATTTTGATTTTGTAACTCCTCTAAGTCTATTTATTTCCAAGACAAATTATCCATGATTTGGTAGGATTATTATTTCCATATATAGTACCTAGAACACATATGGCATGAATTCTATAGGCTTCCTACATGAACCTTTAATTTTTTTTTAGCCCATAGATTATTTAATTATTAATCTAATTAATAATTAAGGTCCACATGCATCTTGTCTTCAAATTAATTAATCCCTTTATTATCAAACACAATGGAAAATCTATTTGATCTAATTCAATTGCAATCAGATTAATTTCTCCATGAGATTTCTTAAGTCTGGTCCATATCCCAACCAATTTATTACTTGTCCTTCATTCTAACATTTTATGTATAACTCCCTAAGTTTATTCTTAATGAGCATAGCTTGAAAAGTATGGGTAGTGCCTAGCTTATGGTGTATGTCGTAACATAATTAAGATGAAGAGAATGGATTACATAAACTCTCACAATTGAGAATACCATGCGGTATAGGCTTTTTGTTTAGAATTGTCCTCAACTGAGTGAGTACTATGGATTTAGTCAAACTCACTAGTTTAATCATATGATCTATTTATATTACCTCATGAGACTAATATTCTATCGAAAACTCCTTTCCAATCATAAACTACCTTAGCCAAAAATTTCTATCTCATAGAACATCAATTGATAGAACAAAAATGTCTTATTCACTTAAAAGGAGACAAGTTTCTATTAAACACACATGTGCCTCTATATGCACTCAGGCAACGATGCATATACTTAAGAAGACAACCATAATGTTTAGGTCTAAAGCCTAAACACACTAAACACAATTAAGAAGCAAAACATTGATAGTAGAAAGTAAACTCCATGTGTTTGCTCCATTTTTTAAGTTAGCATTCAAATACTTATTCTCTAATGATGTCCAAGCATATGTGTTCTTAGTATCTCAAATATATTAAATGGTATGACAATCACCATATGAACATAAGGTGTACAAGTTATGCTAACTCTCCAATACCCTTTAGGAGACTTCAGAGCAAGTTTTAGTGATTACACATTATGACAGCATTATGTTTATATTCATAACTCCTTATGAATAAGACTTCTTATTGCAATTACATGGGCACATGCAAAAATTTACACCATTAAAAATTTATATGTATGAAAGACTGGGATAGTGTGATATAGAATAAATTAATATCTTATTAATATGTGAAAGGTTTATATATGCAACCAATATCCTTCACTATTTGTTGGTGTTAGAGAACATATCACTAACAAAATTATAGATACTGCTTACCTTTCATGTATAAATCATGACTTCACCCATATGATAGTGATGACATGTAATTTTGATACTATACACTCACACTATCTATTTCATTCAATTTAGTAACTGTGATGATCAATGTGGGTTTAATTGTGCAAGATAAATGGACGAGATAGTTTAGATGGCATGCTTCTTGTGCACACTTTCCGAATGTTGAATGAGTGGCCACTCACATGGCTATGCAGTCTAAGTGAGAAATTATTAGGTGATTCCATAGAGCACGTGCACTCTTGTATAATTGATATGTGCTTGTATATTTGATGGATGCATGCGCGAGCAACATATTGTTAACTGCACATTTGGAAACATGTAGGCACATACACAATGCATTGTGGACCATACGTTTAATGATGAGTTGATGCATGCATGGTACATTTTGAATTGCACGTTTAAGGACATGCACATGCATGCATGGCACATATGAACCTTACATTTTTTTAACAAAAATTGGCTGTGCCACGGCAGGAGGAACTTTTTAGTGTCTTCATCCCTTCTATATCATCCCTTCTATGTTAAAGAAGTGAAACCATGAATACAAGGAGTTACAAAATGTATAATTTGTAATTTTAAACAAGGAGTATTAACTCTCTTACAAAAGATGTACTCAAAGTTTAAGAAAAAGACAAAAAATAAAAATAAAAAATAAGAGTACTACTCCCTTTACAAAATTTAACTTATAAAATTTGAAAGATGAGTAGCATCTATTCTAATAATACCAAGACGATACTTCTAATTTGCTCCTTGAGAAATGTTGTAGAAATTTGAGTGTCACGAGGTTTCCTTCCTTGTATATATGCACGATTTTGTATACCAAGGACCTCAAGCACTCCTTAATCTTATGCACCAAAATGCAATGTTTCCAAAATCCTTTCTGTGATTTTTAGAATAAGGTGGATAGCACTTAGAGCATCAATTCAATCTAAACTCTACTAAATCCTTCATCAATGCAAATTTGAAGTCCCTTATGCAAAGCATTAAGTTCAGCATGAATGTTTGTGGTTTCTCCTAAAGCTTCTTAGAATGTTAGCAAAACTTTTCATGATGATCTCTATGAATTCCTCTTGCTCCTACAATTGGCAAAGGGTGATATCAAGTTGAGTAGCCACAATCTTGTCTTCTTTTTGTTGAATTGGCTTCCACAATTTGCACATAGAGAGAATGTATGTGACGTTGAATAGTGTGTATAATTTTTTTGGCTTTGAATGGAATGGTCCTATGCTTTGCATCATTCCCAGCAATCCAAATTACCAACAAACAAGAAAAAGAATAAGATTTCTAATATGAGTAAGAGGATAAATGTTACCTTTGTTCTCCCATGCTTGAAAAAATAAGACAAAGTTTCCTATTTGAGCTATGTTGAGCTGGAATTTATAAGCAAAAAGCAGCCATATTGTTCTTGGTTTCCTGCTATGCAAAAAAAAGATGTTGAATAGATTTATTGTGTGCACAACACCAACACTTGGATGCAAGGTTGAACCCTTTTTGTTGCAATCTCTTGTTAAGTGGAAGCAGATTGTGAAAGAACCTTCAAATGAAACCTATGTATAGGGGTTTTAAAGAGTTCAACACATACACTTTGCCAAAATTTGCTCTTAACCCAAAAGTGTTTGTGTTAGAGCTTTACAAAAGGAGTTTTATAGAGTGTTGGAGGAACTCATAAGTATCCTAATTGTATGGACAATCTAGAGGTTGAGGTGTAAGGACCACAACTCTAATGATCATGTACAAAACCTTGGAAAAGTTTTAAAGGTAAAGTTTTTATGCATCTTCTTGTTTAATTAATATTTTGCATGTTTTGCAACAAAAATGGATAGGGTTTGTTTTTTTTTTTTTTTTTTGTGTGTGCATGATGATTTTATGTGCTAAATTTTTAATTCTTTTCGTGAAAACCCTAATGAAATGCAATAGTAACTTCATTCATCATTAAGATAAAAGTTAACTTGATATGGAGTGAGCATTAGTTTTGCTTGGGAATAGCAAATGAGTAAGTGTGAGAGTTTGATAACTCATGATTCTATGGCATATTTCCAACCTATCAAAGTTAATTTGTGCATGCATTTGAAGATAAAATGGTTGCTTTGTATGCTTGCATGCATGTGAAATCTCTATTCTAAGGGAATTAGCTATGCTTAGGTGCATTATAAATGATATTTGATTGAATTTAGACCATATTGTTAGTGATATATCCTTTAACACCAATAAAAAATGAGGAATACTAGAATGATATTTGGTTGTACATTGCTTTTCACACTAATTAATAAAATACAGATTTTCATATTAGTGTTGTGGCAACTTCTCCGAATGTAAGTCTTGGTTGGTATAAAATATTACATATACCCATATGTTTGAGTGAAGGAGCCATATTCATAAGGAGTTATATATATCAACACAAGGCTTACTAGGTACTCAATTGCTAAAACATGTCCATGAGTCACAGATAATCTAAAGGCATTAGAAAGTTGGTATAGCTTGCACACTTTGTATTTGTATAGTGAGTGACATGCCATTCGGTATGAGATATTGAAATTACTTGCATGTGAATATGCAATTAGGGAATGGAGCATTTAGAGAATGACTTGTAAAATAAATTAGATGCATGGAGTCACTCTTAGCCATTAACATCTTACTTTGTGATTTTGTTAAGTGTTTGTCGACCTTAGACTTAACAGTTAACATGTCATTAAGCCATGAAGGGCCAATATCTATCTTAGTATAGGATATAGTCATGAGCGTAACATGTTGTTGTCTAGGTGTGTGAGTGAATAAGGAATTTGTCCTATGCAATTGGTATTCTATAAGACAGAAACCCTTGGCTAAGGCAATGTGTGATTGGAAAGGAGTTGCTAATATGAACATTTATCTCTTCAAGAAACACTGATTGGTCATATAACCAAGTTTGTGAGTTTGATTAAATCCATGACTCTTGCTTAGTTGGGACAAAGGAAAATAAAAGGTCTATAAATTATGGTAGTCATGATTGGAAAGGTTTATTGTGATGCAAATAACTTCATCTTAATAAGGCTACGATATAAGTCGTAGGGTCGATGTTCCTGCATCCTTCAAGCTATGCTCGTTGCCAATTAGCAATAAACCTAAAAGTCATACACATAAGATTGGGATATGTTGTAAGCATTAAATTGGTGGGTTGTGTAATTTATTTAGTTGCAATAGGATTGGACTAAACAAATTTACATGGTGCTTGTTAATGAAAAGATATTAGAAATATAACGGGAATTTAATTCAATTAATGAGATTAATTAAACTAAATTAGTTGGAAACAAATGGGCTTTAATTATTAATGAGGTTATTAAATAAAGAAAATATGGGGTGATCTATTACTAAGATTAATAAATAAGAGTTCATGGGTTATTTAATTAAAAATGGTCCATGTAGGGAGGCTCATGGAGCCCATGCATTAAAGGTTAGTGTCTCAACTATATATGGTCATGAAGAGTTCAAGACACACACTTTAAACCCTAAAATTCCTATGCCCCCAAGCAAAAGAGAAAGCAACCCCTAACCACCCTTTTTCTATTCTCTTTTTCTAAAAATTCCTCCTAGTCCAAAGGTGTTTGCATTAAAACTTCACAAAAGGAATTTTGTGAAATGTAAGAGGAGCTCACAAGAATCTTAATTGTGTGGAAAACCTAGACTTCAAGGTTCAAGGGCCACAACTCCAAGGATCATACCTAAAAGGCTTGGAAACTTTCCAAAGGTAGAGATTTTATTGCAAAATCCTGAAGTTGATTTATTTTCACCATGCGCGACATTAGTTTTTAGATTAAACTCTTCTAAACTTGTATTTGATGAATGAAAAACCTTTTACAAGGTTTTTGGAAGTGATTGAAATCAAAAATATTGGGAAGGAATCGATTTGGAATCGAAAAACTGCCACTGTAGAAACTTTGCAGCATTCCACATCTGTTACTTGTGGTTGTAAGAAGTGCTCTCAAGATCACAACGACGACCCACCTGGTTGTGCCATCACTGTGGGATTGCATGAGCCTGGTGATCCCATTTCACAATTGTGAGAGAGTCTAGCAATCTCTATGGGAGGTCTCGTCACTACGAGAGACACTGCAACAATGCCTTAGCGTTTCGATCATAGATAAGGGGCTCGCGATCGTGGGAGGGGTTCCTACGATTAATAGTGTGAGTGCATTGAAAATATATTTCCAATTTTATTTTTGAAAAGTTTTTTTGAGAGATGAAAGCTAATGCATGAGATGCATAGGCCATGAGATAGTCAGTGAATGGAATTATTTAATTATATATGTGATGTATAATTGTTTTAGAAGGATGTTTAGGTTGGATTTTAGACTTAAAACACTTATGGATGAATACACTTACTTAATTTTTTATTTTGTATGGTTTTTATAATTAAATTATTCATGGGTTGTAAGGGCATAACCTAATTTTATTTTGTATTACATAGAACAAAATTCTCCTTGGTATGCCACATGTATTTATAAGTAAAGATGGAAGACAACAAGAGTTGATGTCCGTGTGGAGGCCAAGAGTTGATGTCATTCAAAATTCTAATATGTGGTGGACCTCATGAAGCCATGAAGACTAAGATAAAGGCATTTAAGAAATCCTTATGCAATAGTGTATAATTTCACACACTTGTGCACGATCTAATCATGGCTTGAGTTAGATCTAAAAGTGCATAATCCTCCACTTTTACTTTTTAATATTATTTTTTATGGATGTATGAGATACTTTAAAAGTCTATAATGTGCAAAGTGAAGCCTAATCTACATAAGCACTCCACCAAGCTTGAAATCCTAATCTTAAACAAATATTAAGTTATAATGGCAAAATGTTTGTCATGGCCCTCCACCGAGCTTGAAAGCCTTAAGTGTAGCCTTAGTATGTGATATCATCACATTAGTAGGGACACATTACAGAGGTTCATTTATGGTTTTAGGTGCATTAGATGCAATATTCAAGGGATACTATACCTTTAGAGTACTTAGCCACAAATAAAGTTCAAATCCAATGAGTTGTCAATCAATGGGTTTAATTTAAATGGACCTAACATGCTAAGACTCGATTACATGAGGCATTCTTAGGCCATAGATCCAAGGAAAGAATGGACTACGCATTAGATGCATTGACAAAAGTTGCCACTCATTGGGCCTAGCATGCATAGACTCGATTACGTGAGATGTGTTATGTCTAATGAAAACCCCAATCCCCACTAACAAAATTTTACTAACAGAATTTCGATTTTTTGCCCAAGGGAGTGTAGGATTCGAAAAATCTTGCGAGATGCCATTTAGATTTAAAGTCCATAATCATAAAAGTAACACATATAACAACTAAACGAACAAGTTTTACCTATTTTCAACAATTTCTATTATCTCGAATAATGTACACATTCTGTCTATTAATAACAATTGAGATCTTATTGTTAACTAGGGCCAAGATGGTCGACTAATTTCAAGATTTGAGAAAAGTTCTGATTCTTGAGAGATTCAATGATATCCTGGATACTAACATCCTAATGCGAGGGAACAAAGTTTTCCTCGAGGGATATGGCTTCTTGATTAGTAAGACTAAAGAGAACAAGACCAAGGGAAGGAAATTTGTAATTCCCAAGGCTAGGGGTAGGGGCATGAAATTTAATGCCCATGTTTGCAGAGAAAAGAGTTTTCAATACAACAAGGAAAGGCATACGAGGGGGAATTGCACTAGATGCCTCAATGGCCATGGTGATGGCGTTGAAGGTGTGGAACTCATTTTTGTGAAATATCACTTTTCATAAGTGTGTTCTTTACATATCCGATCTTGGATTCAGGTGCTTTTTCTTACATTTATACTTTGAATCAAGATTTACATAAGTGTCGATCACTTTAAAAGTGCTAATTAGGGTCAGCAGTTGGGCAAGTGTTGTAGCCACTGCAATTGGCCCTACTTCAGTCAAGTTGTCATTTAATCATGTTTTAGGCCTAAAAGATTGTCTCTTGTTATTAAATGTGCTTAAGAATTGTACCTCTATTAGTGAAAAAGTTATGAATTTTATTTTAAGGACAATAGTTGGAAAATTTATCAATGTAATAAATTGGTTTGCACAGCCTCATTGGTAAATGGCTTATACTACTTGAATTTGGATGATAGGCCAATGATGAATGCTATTTCAAAAAAAAGTCCAAAGGACAGCTTAAATCCCAAAATACTTTTGGCACCTTAGACTCGGCCATGCTAAGGACATGGGGATTTATATGTTGTAGAAAGATCGGTTATTAGCCTCTTGGGAGAAGAACCCCATCCAACTTGCGAACCTTACACCCTAAGCAAAATGGTAAATGTTCATTTGATAGAAGTGTCGAAAGGCTGTTGAGTTGTTAGAGCTAGTCCACACTGATGTTTGTAGGCTATTTAATGAAATGACAAGGTGAGGATTTCTATACTTTATAGCCTTCACTGATGATTATTTATGGTATTGATGTGTGTACTTGATGAAATACAAACTTGAATCCTTTGAAAAGGTTAAGGAATTCAGAGCACAAGTAAAGAAGTAGAATGGCAAGCATATTAAGGCACTAATATCGAAGATTAGGGCGGTATATGAGTATTAAGTTTGCTAAGTTCCTCAACGAGAATGGTATTGTGTCACAACTAACATCATTAGCAAATCTTTAGTTAAATGGTGTAGCTGAATGTAGTAATCAAACTCTACTAGATATGGTTCGATCTATGATGAGCTTCACCAATTGGCCTATATCCCTATTAGGGCATGCCCTACTTACTGCAACATATGTTTTGAATAGAATGCCTTCTAAGTCCATTCCCTCCACCTTGTATGAGATCTAGTATGGAAGGAAGCTAGACTTTAAGCATTTAAGGATATAGGAATGTTCAGCTTATCTTAGGAAGACTAAAACAAACAAGTTAGAGGCAAAAGGCTATTATGGGTCGTTTTGTTAGATATCCCAGATATTCAATGAGATATGCGTTCCACATTCCTAATGATAACAAAATTTTCATAAGATATCACTCACATTTTCTCAAAGAAGTGTTCCTTTGAGAAAGTGGTGTTGGTAGAACCATAGCACTCAAGATAGTTAAGCACAAGGAATAAATCAATCAACCTATAACACACATTCCTATTCAAAAGGAACATGTTGATATGCAACTATTATGATGCTTGGGTAGGATCTCTTGGGTACTTGAGAGATATAGTTATGTCCTAGAGAATGAACAAGAGTTTTCGTAGTGGGAGATAATGATATTGGAGATGACCTTTCACCTAAGATTAAATAATGGCAAACAAGGATTCTGCCAAGTGGCTACAAGCTATGAAATCTCAAAAGGATTCAATACATGCAAACTAAGTATGCACCCTAGTGAATCCATCAGAGGGAATCATTCCAATCGAATGTAAGTGGGTGAATAATGGAAAAATTGGTTCGACTGGCTAGATGGAGACCTCTAATCAAAAGAAGGGAATTAACTAAGAGAAAACCCTCTCACTGGTAGCCATGTCAAAGTCTATTCAGATTCTACTTGTAATGGTTGGCCACACTGATTATAAGATTTGACCGATAGATGTAAAAACTTCATTCTTCAACGACATGCTTGAGATGGATATTTATATGGTGCAGCCACGTAGTTTTGAAGACCAAGAAAAATCTCATAAAATATGCAAGCTTGAGATGTCCATTTATGACCATAAACAAGTATCAAGGAGTCAGAATCTTCATTCTGATGGTGTAGTAAAATTGTTTGGCTTATCAAAATGAAGATGGGCTCTACATCTATAAGTAGGTTAGTGGGTGTGTAAAAACATTCCTTATATTGTACGTGGATGACATATTGCTGATAGGGAATGTTGTTGGGATGTTAAATTTAGTCAAGACATGGTTATCCAGTACCCTCTCCATGACAGACTTGGTGAAAGCCACTTATATTTTGGGCATTCACATCTATAGAGATAAAGTGAAAATATTGTTAGGTCTCTCTCAAGCCCTGTACATAGATAAAATATTAAAGAGGATTAGTATAATGGCTTTTAAGAGAAGATTGCTACCATTTAGGTATAGCATCCATATCTCAAAATTCATGTGCCTAATGACAGATGGAAAGAGGAGAAACATAGAAGCCATTCCATATGCTTTGGCTATTAAGAGCTTGATGTACACAATGTTATGTATGAGACCAAATATCATCTATATCGTAAGTGTTAGAAGCAGGTTTTAGGTGAATCCCAGCAGAGAGCATTGGAATGCTATCAAATATATCCTTAAGTACTTGATAAGGACTAAGAATATGGTACTTGTTGATGTTAACTAAAATTATAGTTAATTATGGCGTTATATTTAACAAATTTATTGATATATATTGCGCATGATAATGTTAAATTGTGTAAAATAGACGTTGTGTCGAACAAATCTTATGATGGAAGAAAAATGCTTAAAAAACGCATGAATTATATTAAATATTATCATGCCTGTATCATGGAATGAATTACATTAAATATTATGATGCACATGTTTTAGAATGAGGGTTATCATGATTGCAAGGATTAAACAATGACTTTGGAAAGACGCCGTGTTTTGGTGGAGTATTCAATTGATCTAAAATTTTGGGGAATAAAATACAAAAAACTTGGCTATCCAATGGTGCAAATCTTAGGTTAATCAGACCTCAGACAAGGCAGTTACACATAAAGAAATGTACACTACAAGAATAGTCAGAAACACTTAAACTGGTGTGGTCAGGGCCACGATCGCGGATGGCTAAGCTACGATCACGAGCCAGAGGTCTGCAACCATGGTTGAAGATGACACTATGCACTGGATCTATTGCCATTGGATTCGTGATTGTAGAGGACTTGGCTACAATCAAGGGAAGGAGAGCCACGACCACGACGCTGTTGAGAAGGCTACGATCGTGGAGGGCCAAGCTGCAATCGCAGGCGACGGCATAAGTGGACATGTTATTTCTAGAAACTGGATTTTTTGCCTATTTTTTTGGATCCTCTGGCTTAACATAGTTCTCCCCTATATAAAGAAGGAATTTGGATGGAAAAATAGGGGGAAAAAAGATTGAAAACTTGGATTTTATGGGGGCTATGCCATTCAAGAACAATTGGGAAGAATTTTCAGAGGGCTAAGTTTTCTGCCTTTTTTCCCTCTATTTTTTGTCAAAGTTTCTTCTTTATATAGGGGAGAACTAGGTCAATCCATAGGATCCTCAAACTTAGGCAAAAAATCCAATTTCTAGAAATAACATGGCCACTCATGCCATCACCTATGATTATAGCTTTGCCCTTTGCGATCGTGGCCTTCTCAACCATGGTTGTGCCTCTAACTATGGCTCAGACAAATCTCTTGTGCTTGAACACCGTGGTCGTAGCTCTCCTTTTCGTGATCACAGCCAAGTCCTTCGCGATCGCAGCTCCAAGAGTGGCAGATCTAGTACATGGTGCGATCTTTAACCGTGGTCGCAAACCTCTGTCTTGTGGTTGCGGCTCAGCCATCCTCAATCGTGGGCCTAACCGCGCCGGTTCAAGTGTTTTTAACTATTCTAGCTGTGTACATTCGTTTATGTGTAGCTTCTTCGTTCGAAGTCTGATTGACCTAATTTTTACACCATTTGAATGCCAATTAAGTTTTCTTTTATTTGAAAAAGTTCAAATCAATTTAATGTTCCATCAAAACACAGCATCTCTCCAAAGTCACTGCTTAATCCTAAAACCATGATAACCCTTATTCTAAAACACATACATCATAACATTTAATGTAATTCATTCTAAGATACACACATGATAATATTCAATGTAATTCATGCAAAATTTAAGTATTTTTCTTCCATCATAAGATTTTTTTGACACAACATCCATTTTACACAATTTAACGTTATCGTGTGCAATATATATCACTAAACTTGTTAAATATAATGCCATAATTAACTATAATTTTAGGTAACATCCCACCCCCACACTTAAAGGTTGCTAGTCCCTAGCAACATTCCTTAAAAAACCTAGATATGGCTTAACTATTAATGACTCAGGTGCACACAGGAGGCTTGGGCGATCACCAATCTTAATTTTGGGGTTTTAGTCATCTTGAGTCAAGTGACGATTATGCACTCATTCACAACCTAACTCTCCTAAATCCTCCCATTTCCACATGACACCCAGTGAACATGTGAGTGTACGACTTCCATCATCTAATCTCTAGGGCATCTCAATGTTGCTACCACCCATCAACGGTAAGTAATCTGTATGTAGCTCATCTTAAAGAACCCACCAATCCTTCTCCCCATAGGTTTGAACATAAGAGAACATAAGAACTTGTGCACCATACGAGATCAAGGGCAAATTGCATCATTTTTCCACTTCACCTTTCAAGTAAGTTTACTTTGTTTTTCTTTCTCGATTTTGTCAATTTGTTGAAAATCTTTTTATATAAGAATGAACAAGGGTTACTTTTGCATCCTTCTCAACACAATTGAACTGTTGTGCAAACTCAGGATTTGTGACCTTTTTACATGAGAATGGATAGGGGTCTCTGCACAATCCCAGTTACTTAGTCACCGCAACCAGCAGAGTAAAAAATTCTATCTTCTTCCCTATTTTTTTTCACAAGCCATTGTTCTTTTCCAATTCCTCATAGTTTGTTTTTTCTTCATGTTCCCCATAATCCTTACTTATGGTTCAACGACCTATAAATTTCTTAAGGTGAGACTAGCACCTACAAACCCTCACCTTTTTTAGTAATCGAGGACGAGGTAGTATGCAATAAAATTTGGGGTCACATGTACATAAGGAAATTATTAGAAAGGCTGAAACTATGAATGATTAAGCAACCATCATTCACAATAAATATCTTAACAAAAAATCTCTCTATCATCACAAATTAAGTTCGGTGGCCATAAAAACGTACCTTTGCTCTTTCAATAGCATCCTGAGCAGCCTTTTTAATTTAAGCTTGATATATTTTAAGCAATCATATGCATAGCATTAATAACTGAGCAGTCGTTATTCGGTGAAAGTGCAATGTGTTCAATGTTTAAAATTTATAGACCTTAGAATGGAGAATAATAATCATACACAAATCCCTCCCCCATACTAGAACAAAATATTATGCACACTGTAATAAGCATATAGGTGTAAGAGATAAACATATAACGAAAAGAACAAAACCACCTGATCCTGAGGGAAGGTAGGTAACTGCTTCACTCATGTGTTCCTACTAGAATCATCATCTTGCTTATCTGTTGCATAGTAGGCTGTGAATGGCTCAACTAGATGTGAAGGTAGAGGACAGTGCTGGTGTAGAAAATGAGAAGGCATCAGATGCCTTACTAGCGATGAAAAGGGTATGTCGGGATACAATTGTTGAAAATATGTGGCAAGGTCTTCCTGGAAAGAATGAATGAACTGTTGAAGGCCGTCTAACTATGTATTAACGTACTAGGCCATCCTCTGAAAATTTTCATGCACCTTAACCCAAAACTTTAGTCTACATAATCACACTCACAGCGTCGAGGGCAGTGCTACAGTCTAGGCCAACCTCTAGCAATTGCCCGCTGGACTGGTGCTCTTAGTAGGTTGATTGGTGCCATAAGATTCACATCTAAAGGAAAATTCACCAAGTTTACTCTCGCTTGATGAAAGAGCTCCGTGATGACAAAAGGATGGGCCATGCCAACTTTTTGCCTATTTGTAATTCTCATGATATTATCATAGATTAACTAACCCCAATTCAATGGTATACCTATTTATATACCGTACAAAATCAAAAACTGCTTGGTACTAATTGTGGTTTGGTGCTAACTGGGTCGGATCCGTCCGCAAGTGAACACCCACTATGGTTGCACCATTTGAGGCAGGCCGTGCAAATGGAAGTTGTAATGCTGGCCATCATTCCACTCGATGCCCTCAGGACACAACTCCAGACAAACCCCTCCTTTCATCTAGTATTGACTAGCTCATGAAACCTTGTCATGTCTACTAAGTTCAGCTTGAGCACCCTGTTTACATGTTATGGCCTAAATGAAACTGGCACTCTGCAAGTGTACATTGTGTCATCTGTGTGGTTTGAGACATTGGCAAGGAATGCACGCAAAGCTCTTTGGAAACCCAATGTATAGGATGGCTACTGACCATCTCCAAATTTCTATTTGTGACAAGCTGGGCAAAGTTAGGATGAGGGTCAACGATCACCTTAAACCTACGCTTGGGGACCAATGCTTGAAGAGAAATGTTAGTCTTATAATGATACTGGTTGCTCTCCAACATGAACTTAGAAACATCATACTGGCGAGGGCCAGCAAGTGGTGCTGGAAGTTGTGGAGGTAGTGGTGTATGTGAGGAGCTTGCTCCTCTTGAGATGCGTCTTCGCTTCCTAGCATCCGCAAAGAAAAATAATCAAGCATAAAGGTTGAGGATACATATTGTGCAAATAAGAACCTCTCTACCCCATTAAGGTTGAAGAAATTATCGGAGCCCCCAAGAAGGAGTACCAAACAAAATGAATGGCACTGCATCAAAATCTACAACAGTATGTTGAAGAACAAGGTAAATAAGGTATCAAAATAACACAACATTTACACACCCCAACCATACAAATTAATAACTATCTTGCATAGCACTCAACAAGACATGCATATGTAGACATCTTAAAGCTGGACATTACTTTCTACCACATCGGCTCAACAAAGTTCTACCATAGCATGCCTCTATTTTTGAACCGATATGGAATTGATACCATTACAAAAATCATGAATTGGCATTGTTGTGACAGTCCATAAACATATGAATCTAGATTTCTTCTTCCATCGATGAAATGTGAAATGATTTTTCTAAAAACAAATCTAATATAGCAACTTCAACATACATTAACAATCTATAGAAAAAGCAAGAAATATATAAAAAATTCACTTGTTGAGTCAGTGTCTACAAGTGATTCAAAAGGACAGATAAAACAATTTTCAACTATTTGAGTCTCAAAAATTTCGGGAATCATTCAGTAGCCAATTGAGTGCTAAGCTTTCAGAGACATATATACAAACACCTTGGAGGCAAAAAGTAAAATGCAATGGAATGGCACACAAATGAATTCAAAACTCCCCAACTCTGATTCAGATCACCCCAAGCAAGCACAAAAAAAAAAAAAAAGAAAATTGGAAGAAAACAAACCTAACATCCTTGCCAACAATTTAGGGAAACAGTTGACAAAATAGGCTAGAAATTGTGTCTGGCGAGGCCACAGATTCAGGGGGGGCTAACAGCCGTAGTGTAAGTGTGTCACAAGCATAGTGTGCACATTTATGTTGGGTGTGTGCATGTGCAGTGTGTGTCAGGTGTGTGTGTGTGTGCGCTGTGTGTGCAACATAGCCCTTTTTATTCAAAGATAGGCCCAACCTCGATCATGGTTGAAAACACCTCGGTCATAGCTAAAATAGCCACAATTCTAGTGCATACTGCGATTGGATGCATGATCACGGCCTTCAATTTTGTGATCAAGTACGCGATCATGGTTAAGAGGATGAGAAAAATAGTAACATCCACACTCCTATTTGTGGGTACAGTATAATGGTCTACGATCATGGTTTAGGACCCTGTGATCGCAACTCTTCCAACGTGAATTTTTTTTTAACAAAGACAATTAATCTGCAAATTAATGCAACGAGGAATTAAAAGGTGAAAAAATACAAAACAAGACTGTAATAATGGAAAGAACGAGAAAATGAAAAGAAAGTGAGTAAAGCATATGTTGCTTCTCGTGAATCGCTCCTTTCTATGTCGACAGCCAGACCACTGCTAGTTTAGCAAGATGGTTCCACTAAAGTCCAGGCATCGATAACATGAACTTCCTTTCTGAAGTAATGTTTGAGCTGGTGTCCATTTACCTTAAAAGTTTGGTCACCACTTTGCAATTCAACTGCACCATGAGTAAACATATTAGCACTTTCAAAAGGGCCCGACCAGCGAGATCACAACTTACTCGAGAATAATTTCAAACTTAAATTAAACAAGAATACTTTGTCTCTAGCTTTGAAATCTAGGCCTATATATAGTGATCATGTCACTTCTTCGTGCACTCTTTATAAAGGTTAGCGTTTCATACGCATTGTGGTGGAATTCTTCCATTTCAGTTAACTAAGAAGCTTATTTTCTCCTACTCTTTGTGGATCAAAATTTAAAATTTTATAGCCTAAAATGCTTTATGCTCTATTTCAATGAGGAGGTGACAGGATTTACCAAAAACTAGATGGTATGGGAACATGCTAATTGGGATTATAAATGCAGTTCTATATGCCCATGGTGCGTCGTCCAGCTTCCTAGCCTAATCCTTATACTACGATTCACTGTGGTCTCTAAGATTCATTTTAACTCTCTATTAGACACTTCTACTTGAATACTCTTTTAAGGGTGATAAGGAGTTGCGACACGATGGGACACACCATATTTCTGAAGTAGCAATTCCATCCATTGGTTGCAAAAGTGCGAAACCCCATCACTAATGATTGTTCTTGAGACCCCAAACCTAATAAAATGTGTTTTGTTAGGTATTTTAAGATAAGTTTCGACTCGTTACTAAGAACCACAACTACTTCTACCCATTTGGACACATAGTCTACTACAACTAATATATATTTATTTCTATGTGAAGGCAAAAAGGGCCTCATAAAATCAATGCCCTCTATGTAGAATAGCTCTACCTCCAGTATGTTTGTAAGCTGCATTTTGTTTCTTTTGAAGAGGTTCCCTAACCTCTAGTACCTGTTACACCTTTTTGAGTATGCATAGGTATCCTTATAAAGCATTGACCAATAAAAACTAGATTGAAATACCTTGTACGCAATGTGATTGTTGCCAAAGTGTCCTCCACAGTTGAGCTCATGGCAATAACACAAGATGTCCTCCATCTCTTCCTTCAAGAAGCACTTGTGAATAACTTGATCAACATATATTTTATACAGGTAAGGGTCGTCCCAAGAGTAATGTTTGACATTCGATAAAAAATTTCTTTTTTGTTGGTAAGACATATTAGGGGGTCATACACCATATGCCACATAGTTCACATAATCTACAAACCAAAGAGTAAAGGTAGTAAACAAGGCAAAGATGTGTTGATTTGAAAAGTCTTTAGTGATGCCTTGCTTTTCTATGTTGCCCTTATTATCCAATCTGGAGAGGTGATCAGCCACCACATTATCCAGCCTTTTTGTCTTTGATTTCCATGTCGAATTCCTACAACAATAAAATCCACCGGATTAGCCTAGGTTTCACATTTTGCATTTCAAACAAGTATTTGATAGTAGTATGATCTGTATATATAATCGTTTTGGCTCCAATTAGATATAGTCAAAATTTCTCAAATGCGAACACTATCATTAGGAGCTCCTTCTCTATTGTTACATAATTTAATTGAGCATCATTGAGAGTGCAACTAGTGTAGTGGATCACGTAGAGCCTCTTGTCCTTTCGCTGTCCTAGAATTGCCCCTGCCGAGTGGTTACTGGCATCACACATCAATTCAAATGGTAAGGACCAATCTGGAGGTGTGATAATGGGTGCACTCCTTAAGTCCTGTTTTAACTTGTTAAAGGCAGCTAGACATTAATCATCAAAATTAAACGGTGCATCTTTCAACAATAGGTTAGACAAGAGTTCTGAGATCTTGGAAAAATCTTTTATAGACCATCTATAGAATCCGACATGCCTGAGAAAGCTTCAAATTCCTTTCACATTTGATGGTGTAGGCAAGTTGGCTATAACATCAATTTTTGCTTTGTCTACCTCATTGCCATTTTTTGAAATTTTGTACCCAAGAACGATCCCTTCTTGCACCATAAAATGACACTTTTCCCAGTTTAAAACTACATTAGTGTCCTCACACCTCTACAAAACTCGAGACATATTACATAGACAATTATCAAAAGAGTCATCTATGGCAGAGAAGTCATCCATAAAAGGCTTAATTATGTTTTTGATTGAGTCAAAAAATATTGCCATCTTGCATCTTTGAAACGTGGCTGGTGCATTGCGTAACCCAAATGGCATCCTATGTCCTATAGGGGTAGGTGAAGGTGGCTATAGCAAGAGTATCCATCTAAGAAACAATAATATGGATGGCCTGTAAGTCTTTCTAACATTTTGTCTACAAAAGGAAGTGGAAAGTGATCTTTGTGTGTGGCACTATTAAGTCGCCTGTAGTCAACATATATGCGCCAACCTATTACAACCCTAGATGAAATTACTTCATTTTAGTAATTTTTTACTACTATCATACCTCTTTTTTTAGGTATCACTTGGGTTGGACTCACCCACTTATTGTCTGATATTAGGTAAATTATGCATGTGTCTAATAGCTTCATATCCCCATTCTTTATGACCTCTTGCATGTGTGGGTTTAGTTGGCATTGAGGTTTCCTTACAGGTTCATAGGTATCATCTAGCAAAATTTTATGCATTCAATAGGAAGGACTAATACTTTTCAAGTTTACTATGGTCTATCCTATTACTCTTATGTGATTTTTGAAACTTGCAGTAATTTTTCTTCATCTTCCTAATTCAAATGTGCAGAAATTTTCACAAGGAATGTAGAAGACTTATTGAGAAAAGCATACCTTAAGTTGGCTAGCAATTGTTTTAGCTCGAGAGTTGGCGGTTCTTCCACTAACGTCTTTGGTGGGTGTAATGATTTCACTAGGGGTTGTGTTATCATTATCACCTCATTCTCCTTGTCATCATCCTCTATTTCTATATCAGCTAGTATCTTTTTTAGCTCTAGCTCCATCTTGTGCACATTCCTAAAAACTACATGTGTGCATTCGTTAATGTGCTCTACATTAAGACAGGTATCAACATCTATCAGCAACTGTGAGGCATCAAATACATTAAATATGACATTCTCACCTCCTACCCTCAACATCAACTTACCTTAGTGCACATCAGTTAACGCCTTACCTATTGCTAGGAATGGTCAGCCCCATGTAAGTGGCACTTCCCTGTCTTCTTCCATATCTAAAACAACAAAATCAAAAGGGAAAATGAATTTATTGACTTTTACCAGGACATCTTTAATTAGCTCAAGTGGGACCTTCATAAATTTCTCTGCCTACTAAATAGACATCCTAGTTGGTTTGACTTCTCCTAGACCGAGTTCTTGAAAAGAGTATAAGGTATTAGATTAATGCTGGCACCTATGTCACATAAAGCCTTACTGAACTCCACATTACTGACGTTCATGAAATAGTAAAACTTCCTAAATCCTTAGAGGAAGTTTATTTTGAATGATCGTACTACACTCCTCAATTAACAACATTATCTCTTAATCTTCTAGCTTCCTTTTTTTAGAGAGGATTTCCTTCAGAAACTTTGCATGACTTAGCATCTGTGCTAGGGCTTCTGCAAACAGAATGTTAACGTAAAGTTTCTTAAATACATCTAATAATTTAAGGACATGTTTTCCTCTTGTGCAGCTTTTAATCTCTACAGATATGGGATAGGTGGTCTGTAGGCCTTGATAGGTGATTCAACTTTTTCTTCAGCATTTTTTTGCCTTGTATCTTCTTGTTCACTGGACCCTTCTTCCACATCGCCTTTGTTTCGACTGTTCGTTAAGGAGGGCTACTCTTGTAGCTATTTTCCATTTCTCAAGGTGAATGCCTTGCATTGGTTTCTTAGGTTGGCCTCTATATTGGTGGACAGTGTTCCTTGGGGTCATGCTGTTACACTTTCGCTAATTACCCAATTTGCTACTCCAAGTTACATAGTGATGCCTGTTGATTCTGGAGTATTAAGTTAGTTCTGTTCATGTAATCTTGAGTCATTTTGGCCAAGTTTCTGATGATTTCTTAAGTGGATTTGGCCAAGTTACCCACTATGTCTTCTAATGATTGTTTCTTTTCTTATGTTAGATATGGAGGGTTTGGCACTTCTAGTCTTTGTAGGCCTAAAAGGTTGGACATGCCTACTTAGTTTCTCTATGAAAAGTTTGGGTGGTTCTTTCACCCTGAGTTCTATGTATTAGAGTATGGATTATTCTATATTTGGTTCTAGTTATTTACATAGTTTATCTATTCCATCTCAAACTAATTTCCTCCAGTACTTCCCACTTAGCACTCATGTGTCCAGTAAGGAGTAGAGCACATTTCACAGACCTACATAGAGGGAATAGACAAATTGGTATTGGTGTTTGAACCATCAATTTTCTATGTAAGCAAATCGATTTTAGTAGTTAAGGTAGTAAAAGCATTTATTTCGTGAACTCTTGCCACTCGTCTGGTGGCAGATCTCTCGAAAGGCCATTCGTAGGCATTCGATCCCATCTCTTCGATGAGGTCCCAAGCTTTTTCTGGCCTTTTGTTCATTAGGGTGTCACCAGTTATGGCATCCAGCACAATTCACAAGTTCCCACTAATACCACTATAAAACATCTGAATTTAAAGTTGGATTAGGTATCCATGTTGTGGGCACTTCCTCAGTAGTTCTTTAAATCTCTCCTAGGCTTTAGGAGTATTTCCAAGTCTGTCTGCTTAAAGGTACCTAGTTTAAGATGCAAATGTGTAGTCCTAGCAAGTAGAAAAAATTTAGACAAAAATTTGTCAATCATTTCTTGCCAAGTAGTAATTCTTCCTATGGGTTGGCCTTGGAGCCATTGTCTAGCATGATCTTTTAGAGAAAAAGAGAATAATAAAAGTTTGATTATGTCTTCAAACACTCTGTTAAACTTTATCGTATCACATAATTCCAAAAAGCTTGTTAGGTGCATGTTTGCATCCTTGTGAGGGCCTCCCCAAACTAAATTAATTGTACCATATTAATTAATGCAAGTCTTAGTTCAAAAATTGCTAGTGATTATCAATGATTTGACTATTCCTATCATGTTTTATGTCATCACTAGTTGGAAATAATCTTGGAGGGCCCTATGATTAGGTGCTAGAAGGTTTAGTGGTATGTGCTAATGGTCTTCCATGTCTAATCATTCTTGTAGTTGCCTTTTCAGGGATTTACTATGTTAGATTGTTCATCGATCTCCCAATAAAAATCCACTAACTCTGCACGTTGACTTTGGCGAATGCAATGGTGGTGTCTCTTCCACACCGACAATGTTAAAAACCAATTAATCAATAAAGTAATAAACTTTCAATAGAACAAATACAAAGAAACAAATGGTCTAATCTAGTACACCCTAAGAATCTGCAATAACACCTCCCCGGCATTGGTACCAAAATTTGATTTTGGTGTGTTACAATGACACACAACACTTGGGTATAAAAACGGTGATCTAAGAGTAGATGGATATACTGATTCTAATTTTCAGTCAGATATAGATGATAGAAAGTCTATCTCTAGATTCATGTTTACTTTTAATAGAGGACCAGTTAGTTAGGAGAATTCCAAACAAAGTATAACTGCAAACTCCACTACTAAGGTTGAATATATCATTGCATGCGATGTAGCAAAGGAGGTTGTTTGGACAAGGAAGTTCGTGAAAGAATTTTTGGTGGTTCCAAATGTGGATTGGCCATGACCACTTTATTATGACAACAATGGCATGATGACATAAGTGAAGGAACCAATGTCTCAAAAATCCAAACACATGAAGAGACATTAATAGTGATTTCAAATCCAAAGGTTAATCATACTTTGGCAACTTTACGTAAGGCGGACTTTGGTTTTTTAGGGATAATAGTGGAAAAGTTGATAGATAAGTCACCCATTTAATTCTAAGTATATCCACTATTCTAATATTCAAATTCGATAGAGATGAAATTTGAGTTAGAACAGCTGACCCGCCCTCTATTTTGAATTTCATTTCCTTGAACTTTGAAAGAATCAATTTTCTTTGATACCTAATATAGTGCATGCAAGGTTCCTTAATCAACCATGGGTTCAATCAAAAATCCTAAACCTTAACAAAGATGTTCACAACATCACATTATTTGGGAAATCCTTAGATGGGGCAACGTAGCCATGTAGAAAATATCTTTAGTTGATAATGTGGTTGACCTACTTACCAACTAATAACTCAAGTACAGTTGGATTGTCATCTTAATAAGATAGGTATTAGATATTATTGTGACTGACATTAGTAGTATTGGCATTAAAGTGTAAGTTAGAGATTGTTAGAGATATGCCTTATAACACTAATAGAGAATGAGAGATACTAGAAGGACATTTCGTTGTATATGTACTTTTACTCAGTAATTAATAAAATATTGATTTTCGTATCAATATTCTAGCAAGTTTTCACGCGTGTATATCTTGATTGGCGTAAAGTATTGCATGTGCCAATATGCTTGAGTTAAGAAGCCTTATTCATAAGGAGTTATGAATATGGATACAAGGCTTTTTTTAGTATTCAATCACTAAAACCTGTTCCTAAGTCACTAAACCTCTAAAGGGCATCAGAGAGCCAATATGACTTCCACTTGATACTTATATGATGAGTGCTATGCCATTCAGTATGAGATACTAATAATACATGTATGTGGATATGCCGTTGGAGAATAGGCCATTCGAACAACGACTCACAAAAAAAAGTAGAAGCATATAGTTCACTATTAGCTATCAACATCCTATTTTATGATAGTGTTAAGTGCTCATGGACTTAAGACTAAGATGACATTGTTATGATAGGAACATTTGTCTCATGAGGAAACACCGATTGGTCATATGATCAAGTTTATGAGTTTGACTAAATCCATGACTCTAACTATGTTAGGACAAAGAATGACAAAAAATCTATACGGTACGGCAAGCACTATCAAAAAGGTTCATTGTAATCTAAATCACCACATCTTAATTGGGCTAGGATACAAGCTATAAGCTAGAAGTTACCCATTTCTATTGAGCTTTGTTTATTACTAATTAATAATGAACCTAAAGAGACACACATAAGATAGAGATGTGTTGTGAATCTTAAATTAGTTTGTTGCATAATTTATTTTGTTCCTATTGGATTGGAAAGAATAAATTGACATGGTGCTTATTAACAATAAAATCATTAATTGGAAGTATAATTGAAATTTAATTAATTAATGAGATTAATTAAATTAAATTAGTTGGGCACACATGAGCTTTAATTATTAATGAGATTAATATAGGATGATTTATCAATGAGACTAATAAACAAGAGTCAATGGGTTATTTAATTATGAAAGGACCATGTAGGAGGGGCTATAGAGCCCATTCACTAAATCCGAGTGGCTCAACTAAATAAGGGGTCTTCAAGGGTTCTTAACACACACTTTAAACCCTAAAGTTCATACACCTTCCAAGCAAAAGAGAGAGTAGCCCCCAACCACTCTCTTTCAACTCTCTTTTTTCAAAAATTACTCCTAGCCAAAGTGTAGGTGGAGCTCTTAAGTATCATAATTGTATGGACAATCTAGAGGTTGAGGGTCGAAAGCCACGACTCTAAGTATCATGCACAAAAGGCTTGGAAACATTCTAAAGGTATAGGTTTTATGCATCTTTTTGTTTAATTAATATTTTATATATTGTGCAACAAAATTAGATGGGGCTTGTTCTATTGTATTCCACTACATGTGCATTATGATTTTATATGCTAAATTTTTCAATTTTCTACCTAAACCCCAATGAAATCCTATAGTAACTTCATGCATCACTAGGTTAAAATTCAACATAAAGTGAGAATTAGTTTTCTAGGGACAAGCAAATAAATAAGTGTGAGGGTTTGGTAACTTGTGACTCTACAACATATTTCCAACCCGCTAAAGTTAATTTGTGCATGCATTCAAAGATAAAATGTTTGCTTTAAGCTACCATGCATGTAAAATTGCTATTCTTAGCGAATTGGAGGTGCTTGGGTGAATTATTGATTTGATTAAATTTGGACCATATTGTTAGTGATATATCCTCTATTATCAATAGAAAATGAGGGCTATTAGAAGAGCATGAGATTGTGTATGTACTTTTCACTCTAATTGATAAAAAATTAATTTTTATATCAGTATTGTGGTAACTTCTCGTGCATGTAAGTCTTACTCTTACTAACGATAGAGCCAAACATAGTGAGAAGAGCCTCCTTTCCCCCAGCCTTTATAATAGCTCATGTAGTCATCAGCTTTTGTGGAGCCGATCCAACATGCACTCAATCTCATTAATAATAATCAGGGGGAATAAATCAGGAAGTTTCTAAAGGATTAAATCCTTATACATATCCTAAACAGTTGTTCAGATATCTCATATCTAGTAGTAAGACCTGCCTCATCATATAATTTTTATAAGTAACAATAAGATCTCCCATAAGTTCTCATACTCCTATGAGTTCTTTAATGAAGATTGGTCAAAGAGGCTTAACATATTTAACTCTAAACCTTCACATCGTGCTTCTCCCATTCACAATAAGCTAATTTCTCTTCCAAATAGCTAAATTAGAAGGTAGGTGGGATGTTGGCCTCACTTATAGCCAATGCACTTTAAATTAAGAACAATTCTTGAATTTTGGAGACAATTAACTTCATTAGATCTAGTAAACATATAGGTCTCAATTAGTTTAGTAGGAAAAATAGACATTATTTAGGATAATTTTAATTGTAAAAAAAATAGGCAGAATTATTAGTTAGGTTATAAAATGTGTCACAAAATGATTATAGACTTTAAATCAAATAGTCTCCCACTAGATCCTTTAAGTCCTACTCTCCTTCGATTAAAAAGTGAAAATTTCCTAATGGGTGATCAGGGTTTTCACTGAGTATAACATACCTCATGCTTATAATTCTTGACATGCTAAGCCCAATAATTGGCAACTCTTGGCAACATATTTCATGCATAATCTAATCTAAATTTGGCCCATGGCAGAAGAAACCTCACACATACAGTTTTTAGTATTGTGATTCTAAGTAAATCATACCCACTAACTGACAACTTGCCATATTTGTAGCCTTGCCATGTCTCTTTCAATTCTTAAGGCAGAATGTTCTTTAAATTGCATTGAATGCATCCAAAGTCCTAAATATGCCATCACAATGCGAACCCATGAATATGATGATATCATATGCTAAATCTATAACTAAAACTCCAAGCCCAATGAAGAATCATGCTGTTGCAACTTAATATTATGATGAAGAAGCTTTCGGTCAAAGTAATTGAACAATTTGCTTTGTACATTTGTCAATTTTACATATATACATCACATATATGCAGTAAATAAATTTTATAGAGGATTATAGACTCTATAGATCCAACTAGAGCCAAATATTAGATCATGCACACGTGTGAGGACCTATACTATCATAAAGCTTCAAGATCTTAGTCTTTACTAGGTCTTTGTCTTCATGGCCTTCAATCCATGGGTTCACCATGCCTTAGACTAAACGGCACCAACTCTTGGCCTTTGCATGATCTTCAACTTGAGAACCTCCAACTTACAAGTAACTATGGCATACTAAGGAAAAAAAATCCTTAATCTATTGAAAACTGGGGATTATGCCATTAAAATCCATGGAAAATTATCAATCATGTTTCATAACCCTAAAACTAAAATTAAATGCTTTCACATGTTTCCTATATTCATAATCCATTAATTTATCCAAGCATCAAATAGAGATTACATATATATAGTTCAACAAATTCATTTAATGACTCTTCTATAACTTTGCATCTCATGTCTTAGTTCTCATTTATGGAGAACTCCTTGCCTATACTTTAACTTTGAGGGAAAAAAACAAAACAAATTTTAAGCCTCTACAAGCCATGTGTGGCCAAGAGAAATGTTCCTATAGTCACAAACCACCTTCCCTTATCTAAGATCCTCCCAGTCATGGTTGCAGTCACCACCAATGTGCTTACAGCCACACAATTGTTTCTTGACTGTGCAACTTTTTTTCTGGATTTTCAAATTTTTCATTTTTCATACTTTTTTGACAATTCAAAACATGTAGAACAATTTTTCAATCATATACAAGTATTAAAATACATGTTTATCAAAATTTTTAAACAAAAAACTAACATAAATCGTAGAACAACTCATTAAACTTTCTACTTATATAGAGAAAGGTAACTATAATACCACTATTGGGTTTCACCGAACTGGGGATAAAAAAAATGAATTTCAAAAGATCACTTAATCATAAATGAAAACATTAGAATAAAATTCCAAACTCAATTCATTTTCATCATATAACAAGCATAACAAATAATCCAAGATGTTTGTATGAATAATTACTTCTTGGAATGTAATTTCAAATGAAGCATACAAGTGATCCAGAAGTTGCAACACTCTAGGTGCTATATTGATCTAAGTCAAGTAGGAGTAAAGATCAAAAATAGTTGGAAATTGGAGAAAGGATGGAAAAATAAAACAAGGAAAATAAAAAGGATAAACAATGAATTTGAATCAGAACACCTATGTAAGAACATACCTTATTTAGACTAAACCCTTATGACAAAGTGGAGATGAAACAACCAAATAACCAAAACTCTCATGTCATGGAGATATTAGCCACAAACCACTAGAAACAAGTCAAATGATCTAATTTGACACTTGAGTTTGGAGATGAATCACTCAACACTCACAAACACATAAGTATTGAGAGAGAAGAAAAACTTCTTCATTCAACATTCAATGTCAAAGATACAAATTCAATTTTTCTTACAATGCTAGAGACAAGGTATTTAAAAGTCTACAAGCTAAAACATAAGATATAAGCTAGAAATGACAAAATTGCCCAGGAAAAAAGGCTCCAACGGATAAAATTTTGAAGTGCAACCTTAAAATTAGCCTTTCCACCTGTCACAATTGATCCTGATGTCCATTCGATCGATTGCATAGTGCCATATATCGATCTGCTATGATCTGATCCTCTAGCCATCATCCATCATTCATTCTGCCTTGTCAGTCATGACTGTAGCAATCGATTGTGACCTTCATGATTGTAAATCTCAAAAGCCCCAAAATTTTGCCCAAGTCAATATGGGTATTTGCGATTGATTAAACCCAATCTTGATTGTAAATCCAGAATGCCCAAAATACTTCCAGGTCGATTGGGTGCCTCGAGATCAATTTGAGACACCTTGGATCATGATTACAACACTTCCTAAGGCTTTTTGGCTGTTCTAAATCCGAAATTATAGCCACAATCCATCATTAGGCTCATTCCAATCACTAAAATCCATTTTATTCATTATTTGAGCCCAACTTTTGAAGCCAACTCCCATCTTTGGTGCTTCAAAAATACTAAGGCACGAAAGTCATCATACCCTAGGTCCTTAGCACCTCCAATAGATCTAGGATCACATCAAACCTGTCCTCTTAAAGATAAATTTTCGCCCAATTTGTAGTCTTGTCCTCTGGGGTCAAATGCATTCTTGTAAATTTATCAAATTGTTTCCTTAATTTTCTTGAGTTTCAATTTTACATCCTCACAAGTGTAGCATCGAAACACCAACAAAGAATCTTGTAAAGATAATGAATCTCAAAAACCTCCATTGGGACATGTAAACTGTTTTATTCCTAAAATTTTTGACTTAAGTTCAGCATGAACAACTGAAGGATGCATTAGAGAGTCAAATAGGTCCTAATACAGACAAACAACTGGTGAAATCATCGAATCATATAAAGAGCACACAGACAAAAATGGTGAAGTGAAATAAAAGGGTTCAACATACTCATGTATCTCAACACTCCCTATGCTCTAAATAATCTCTTGCGCCCCATGCTCTAGTGCACTCTCAACCTCATCTTCCTTTTCTATTGCTATCTCCTTCTCATCTTTCTCAATTTTCACTTTGTTTGCTTTAGATCCTTTCTATTCAAATTATCCCTCCTCTTAAATGTCTCCATTAATGTCGAAAACTCCATATGTGGAATTGGCTTGGCCCCCTCACATTCACCAAATGTAAGGGGAATGTCAACTGTTTCATTTGGACACTTGTTCATCAAATGCCCCTACTAGAAGCAATTTAAGTACACGACATCTATGTCTTGCATCGGGTAAGAAGTGGTGATGCTATGGCCCTCATTAACGCTCTTTAGTCTTCCATGCATGCCATCCAATTTTTGATTGAGATCTTTCAATTATTTGGCAAAATGTTCAAGTGTGGTTCTTAAGTCAATTTTGTCATCGCCTGAGCTACCCTGGCTTTGTGACATCATGAAGTAAAGTTGTGAAAGCTTAAAGTGCATGTGTGTATATGGATATACATATAAATGGACAAAGAAAAATTAAAAAAATCACTCGAATGGCCTTGCCAACCCATCTCAATGTCGCCTCAAAAAATTCAACGTGGTTCCTAGATTCAACTGCCAACAAAAATCAGTATGAAAGGTGTAAAAATTGCAGAAAAATGAATTCAAGATTGAATTGGGAGCAATCAAAATAATCTAGGTGGAAAATCCATAAAGGCAATCGATCTTCAAGATAGGTGATCGATCCTATTGCATGCAGGAGCAGGTGATCCCTATTACATGCAGGACCAGGTGATCATGCACTAGTGCGCTCATGTGATTACATGAGAAATTAAGGTTCCAATCAATTGTGCAATAGTGAGATCAATTGCAAGTTTAGTTTTCAGCAACTAAGGTTTTTGTAACCCTAGATTGATTTGGGACTCTTTGAGATCGATCTATCGGACACTTTTGACAAAAATTGCCCCAAACACAGCAACAAATCCCAAATTTTGTACAAATAACCCCATAATATTTTTAACCCCAAAAATCACAATTTCAACAAAATATCAAAACATGCCCAGATTATATATTTTTGTACCAATTTTTCTTTGTCTTCTTTTTCTTTTTCTTTTTTTTTTGTCCAAACCAACTCCCAATAGTATTCCAATAATAATATCAAAATTTTGGAAACACTAAGCCTTAAAAAAAATCAAAAATCCATCTAAGTAAGCCCTAAATAGTCTAGATATTTGTATGGATTTTTGCTTCTTTTTTCTTCTCTTTTTTTTGTATTTTCATAAAATAAAAGAATGAGCAGGAGGTTAAGAAATAAAAATAGAAAATGTGGAGAAACGATAATATGGAATCCCAACCAATCAACCAAGTAAAGAAACACGATTGAGTAGGCTCTAATGCCAATTGAGGTGAACCGAGAGGAAGCAAGGATTGAAAATTGGTTGGGAAAATGGAGAAAATGATAGAAAAATAAAAAGGGTAAACGAAGAGATTGATTCAAAACACTCGAGTAAGAATGTATCTCACTTACAGTAAACCCTAACAACAAAGTGGAGATGAAACAATTAAAAAACCAAACACCAATGCCATGGGGACGTTGGCCATGAACCACCAAAAATAAACCAAATGATCTAAATTGATACTTAAGTTTGGAGATGAATCACTCAACAATCACAAACACACAAGTATTATAAGAACAAAGAAAAACTTCTGCATTCAACATTCAATATCAAGGATACATGATTTCTTACAATGCAAGAGATGGGGTATTGAAAAGGGTACAAGCCAATACACAAGATACGAGTTGAAAATGACAAAATTGACCTTGTAAATGGCTCTAGTGACCAAAATTTGAAATGAAGCCCAAAAATTACCCTTCTTGCCCACCGTGATCAATTTAGATGTCCATTCGATCAATCACATAGTGCTATAGATTGATCTACTATGATTTGCTCCTTTAGAAATCATCCATCTTTCTTTTTGTGTTGTTAATCATGGCTGTACTGATAAATCATGACCTTCGCAATCATAAATCCTTCCAAGTCAATCTGGCACCCTAAGATTATCCAACGTGCCTTAGATTGCAATTATAGCACTTCCCAAATGTTTTTGGCAATTCCGAATCCAAAATTAAAGCCACGATCCATCCTTTTGCTCTTTTTAATCACAAAAATCCATTTTATTCATTATTTAAACCAACTTTTGAAGTCAATTCTCATCTTTGGCCCCTTCCAAAATACCAAAGCACAATAAGACATCATACATCGAGTCCTTAGCACCTTTAATATGTCTGGTATCACACCAAATATTTAGTTTATCCACACCAATTGAAAATGAACAAGCATCTCCTAAACTCCCATGAACATCTTTGTTGGGATCCTGCACAAACGCTTTTATGCATGGAGATCTTTAGACAAGATAACTCATAGCCATTGGGTGGAAGGCGAATTTTACTCTAGGGGGGCACACAAATTTTTCTAGATTATTATAATTTGGATCTCTTCAAATCTATTTATTTCCAATACACACAATTCCACACAAGGTAGGATTCTTATTTCCTTTTATATGCAACTCAAGCAGATGGATTGGGCTCTATAGGCTTCTACATGGTTTGTTAATAACTTAAGTTCATTCCTTCTTTAATTATTAATCTACTAAATAATTAAAGTTCAATTGTGTATTTTCCTTTAATTTAATTATTCCCACATAATTAAATTAGATATCCATTATATTTCAACTCAATAACCTCAATATCAACAAACATAATAGGAATTCCATTTAGTCCAATATAATTGTGACCGAATCAACTTCTCCATATCACTTCTGAAGTCTTGTTTAACTCCACAATCTGAGATTACCTTTTTGTTTTTGCCCCATCCTTTATGTGTAACTCTTTAATTTCATCCTTAATTGACAATGAGCATAGTTCAAAGTATGTGGGCAGTGCCTAACTTACGGCCTATATCATAACCTAATTAAGATGAAGTGAATAGGTCGTATGAATCCTCCTAATTGTTAATACCATGCAATATGGGCCCTTTTATCTTACTTTATCTAATCAAGCAAGAGCTATGAACTTAGTTAAACTCACAAACTCAATTATATGACTAGATCGAAATTATCTCATGACACTAATAACCAATGGAAACTCGTTTTGAATCACAAAACACCTTTGGAAAGGGTTTCTATCTCATGGAAAATTAACCTCATAAGACAAACACCTTACTCACTAGTAAGGAGAAAATTTTCTTACAGTTGCACACTTGCTGCCAAGTAAGCGAATGGAGGTATGCATGTGATTAATGAAGAATTTGTCTCCGAGTAAGCAAGTGAAGTATTTGCCCTATGCCATCGATGTTCCACAAAGTGAAAGTCCTTGGTCCACGTACTGTATAATTAAAAAGAAGTTTCTGATAGGATATTAGTCTAATGTAGAATCATTAATTTGGTCGTATAATTAAGAGAGTAAGTTTAACTATGTTCATAACTCTTGCTTGATCATGACATAGCAAGATAAAAAGGCCTATACCATAAGGTACTCAAGATTGGAATGATGCATATGATCTGATCACTTTAGGTTAGATGGCAATAGTATGGACAACAAACTAGGTGTTACCCATATGTTTCGAGTGGTGCTCGTGGTTAGCTAAGGATGAAAATAGAGAGTCAAGCAAATAAGAACAAAGCAATGGCATGTGGAGGGTTGAACAAGAATTGAGAAGTCTTATGGTGAGATTTATTTATTCTCAATTAGATTGGACCAAAAGGAATTATTTATTTCCTATTATGTTTGTCAATAATGAAATTATTAATAGGAAACATATTAAGCCTTTAATTGAATTAATGAGATTAATTAAATTAAAGGAAAAGATACTAATGGACTTTAATTATTAATTAGGTTACTAATTAAGAAAGGAATGGGCTTGAATTAATCATAAGGTCTATGTAAAAGACTACAAAGCCCATTCTACAGTTTTAATTGGATATACAAGGAAATAAGAATGTAACTATATTAATAATGTTGTGTCTTAGAAATAAATAAAAGTTAAAATAGTTTAAAGTTATTGTACATAGGTACTGTACAGCACTTTTCATGTTATTGTTCATGTGTGAATAGCTGCCCATCTTACACAATAAAGAGAAAATATTTAACATCCTCCTCTTACGTTTTCTCTTGTCCAAAAGTTCTCTAAATGCAAAGGACTTTATGGGATTTCACGAAGGAGTTCGTGAAAGTTCGAAGAGAAGTCTTGGTTACGTTTGATTCATATGAACAAAAACCTATTTGCATGAACTGTGTAAAAATAACCCAAACATAAGGATTTGAGAAGAACTCAAGCAAAGAATAGCCATAACTAATACGCCAATTAGTTGGCACATTAGGAATCAATCCAGGGAACACTTGGAATAACTTAATTTGGTGTTTGGATCCACAAGAATTGAGCAACAATCAAATTCTAGAGAAAATAAAGAAGGAGATTTTTTATTAATCAAAGTGCAATAAGCTTCTTCATAAAAACAACTAAGGGTCCTTTATATAGTGTTGGGTGTTGGGTTTCAATGAGTTTAGGTCAAATGTTAAAATTCGAAAACAAGAAACAATAATATAGATGTGGTAGAACAACGTACCAAACCCATTCCGCTTTCGCCATACAACATGCACCAAAAGAGAAGTGCCAAAGAAATCTGAAAGAACATACCTTTTGAAATCGTATTCCCATAAGTGTGATTGCAATCCTCTAGTTGCATCCCTTAAATCCCCACTTCTAGTTTTTCCACACAATTTTTTTAATGGTGAGCGTCTTCTACACCTTGTAAACCCTTTTTGCAAGGCTCTAATACAAACTCCTTTTGGCTAGAATGTTTTTGGTAATCTGAAGAAAAGGAAAGGATAGAATAATTTTTCATCTTGGTTAATGGGTGGCACACAAAAAAAATTGATTTCTTATGCTTAGAACTCTTGTAAAATATGTATTTATATTTAAGACACTAAGGCATAATAGTTATGGGCTTCGTGGACTCACTACATGAATCTTTAGTAATTACTAACGCATGCTACTCTTAGTTATTACACTTCAATAACTGTAGCCTGTAGCTCTCTTAATTATTGATCTTCATTACAAATTAAGGTTCATCTAGCCTCTTAATTATTAAGAAATATGATTGATATCAAATAAATCCATTCTTGTCTTGTCTCTTTAATTTAATTAATCCTATTTATTAAATTAAAGTTTCAATTGTGCTTTTAATTAAGAATCTCATCAAACAAGCACCATCACAATTTATTTGATTCAACCTAATTGCAACCAGATAAATTATGCTACCCACCAATTTAACACTCGTTATATATACAACAATCTTTTATGTATGACTCTCTAGGTTCATCTTTCATCAATAACGACTATAATTCAAAGGATATGGGTAGCCTCTAGCTGTAGCCCATATCGTAGCCTAATTAAGATAAAGCATAACATATCATAACGAACCCTCCTGATCATGAGTACCATATGGTATACACCTTTTTTTTGTTTTATCCCATCAAGTGAGAGTTATAGATTTAGTCAAACTCACAAACTCAATCATATGACTAATAGATGTTGCCTCATGAGACTAATGTTTCTATCAAAAAATCCTTTCCAATCAAACACTACCTTGGCTAAGGATTTCCATATCATAGAACATCAACAACATAGGATAACACCTTGCTCACTTTAAAGAAGACAAATGCCTTATTGAATGTACATAGTCCTCTTCATGCACCCAAGCAATGACATGTTAGGCTCATGTCCCTTTCCCATATTGGGATAAATATTGAACCATAATACCCTGATGACACATTAACCATAATGCATATAAGATAATCATGTCATCTCAAGTGTAACGTCGATGTACACTTAACACGATCACGAAGTAAAACATTAATAGCTAAGGGTGAACTCCATGTGTTTACTTCAATTTACAAGTCATTATCAAAATGCTCATTCTTTTATGATACATCTACACAGATATATTCTCAATATCTCATACTAAATGGCACGACATTCACCATACAAATACAAGGTGTGTGCAAGTCATGTCAACTCTTTAATGCCTTTAAAAGTATCTGTGACTCATGACCTGGTTTAAGTAATTTAGTACTATAATAGTCTTGTGTCCATATTTACAATTCCTTATGAATAAAGCTTCCTAACTTAATTACATGGGTATATGTAATACTTTACACCATTTAAGATTCAAGTACATGAGGACTTGCCATAATATCGATATGACTAAAGCAATATTTTATTAATTAATGTGAAGATATACATATACAACCCCAATGCCCTTAGTATCTCTAATTAGCTATTGGTATTAAAAAGTATATCAGTAACAATCTTCTACTTACACTCTAAGGCTACCTATCTTTTCAATATGGCAATCTAGCTATATTTGTGTCATTGGCTTAGTAGGTGTGTCAGCCACGTTACATGCTGAAGCTATCTTCTACATGGCTACATTACCCTTTTAATGATTTCTCAAATAATATTGCAACACCTCTCTATGTGTTTAGATTGTTGATGAGAACCATTTTCCTTTGCTTGTGCAATCATACCATGGTTGTTGTAGTAAAGTAGTAATGGCCAATTCATATCTAGAACCACTTGAAGTTCTGCTAAAAACTTCCTTATCTAAACAACTTCCTTTATAGCATCACATGTCCCAATGTACTTAGCGTTTAGTGGTGGGTCCACAATCATACTCTATTGGAAACTCTTTTAATTGACTGTTCCTCTATTAAGAGTACTTATAACCTAAAAATAGACTTTTTATCATTCATATTTGACTAGATACTTGAATTAGTGTATCTATTTACTCATAAATCAACATCTCCATATACAAGTGTCATATCCTTGGTGCTTCTCAAATGCTTAAAGATACCTTGGAGAGCATTAGCCACCAAAACTTGCTTGAGACCTACTTGTAACACTTACGACATAAGCAATTTTTAACATTGTACATAGAATTGCGTACATCAAACTTCCATACTAAACCTCTTTAGTATCTTATCTGTGTACAAGGTTTAGGAGAGACCTAACAATCTTTTTTCTCTATCTTTATAGGCATGAATACCTAGGTTATAGATTGCTTCTCTTGAGCATCTCATGAAGAAGACACTAGATAACCATATTTTGATTGAACTTAACATCTTAGAACCATTCCTTATCAATAGTATGTCATCTACACACCACACTAAGAATGCAATCACACTCCCACTAACCTTCTAACAAATGCGGGACTCATCTTCATTCTTGATGAAGCTAAATGATTTGACTACACAATATAAATTTCATCCTCAAGCAACCCATTGAAGAAAGCATTTTTGACATCTATATGCTAAATCTTATAATCCAAGTGGACAGCTATCGCAAGTAAAATTTGAATTCTCCACAAGCTTGGCTTTATAAGTCTCTATCTCACCAGTTGAACCAATTTTTCTCCTATAGACCCACTTGCATCCAATGGGAACCATTCCCTCGAGTGGATCCACTAAGGGCTACACTTGGTTCACATGCATAGAACATTCTTGCATTCGATGGAAACTATTCCCTCAGGTGGATTCACTAAGGTTTACCCAATCATCATAATTCTTAAGTTATAGAAGGTTTTTAAATAGGAATTTTCTGTGTGTACCTACTGCTTTGTTCCTCATGCTCAACGTCCTCAAACACTATTGTTCTCCGTGCACAATTTTCCTTAATGAACTCTTCTTTGAGAAAATGTGCCTAGTAACTAACGACAATGCTATTATCTTAGGGTAGTAGTGTTAGTGATATGCCCTCCAATGCTAATAGAAAATGAGAAATAATAGAAAGGCATCTGGTTGTATATGCACTTATCAAGATTAGTAAAAGATTGATTTTTATATCAGTATTATGGTAAGTTTTCGTGCATATAAATCTTGATTGGCATAAACTATTGCGCGTACCCGCGTGTTTAAGTTAAGAAGTCTAATTCACAAGGAGTTGTGAATATGGACATAAGGTTCACTTAGCACTTAATTGCTAAAACCTATCTGCGAGTTATAAATATTCTAATGGACATTAGAGAGTCAGCATGACTTGTGCACCTTGTATTTATATGGTGAGTGTCATGCCGTTTAGTATGAAATACTAAGAACACATGTGTGTAAATGCACCATTGAGGAATGGAGCATTTAGACAATGACTCATAAAATGAAGATGCATGGAGTATACTCTTAGCTATTAATGTCCTACTTTATGATCATGTTAAGTGTTTGTAGACCTTAGATGAAAGCTGACATGGTTGTCTTATGTGTACGATAGGCAACTTGTCATTAGGGCACAAGAGCTAATATCTATTGCAATATAAAATAAGGTTAGGAGCTTAATGTGGCATTGTCCAGGTGCTTATGGAAGCATTTGTACATTTAATAAGGGATTTGTCTCCTTTATAAGTGAGCAAAGAATTTGTCCAATGTAGTTGGTGTTCTATAAGGCAAAAGCTCTTCGCTAAAGCAATATGTGATTGGAAAGGAATTTTTGATAGGAACATTTATCTCATGAGGAAACACTGATTGGTCATATGAAAAAGTTTGAGAATTTAACTAAATCCATGAGACAAAGATAAAAAAAAAGTCTATACAACATGGTAGTTATGATCAAAAAGGTTCATTGTGATCATTTTAATTAGGCTATGATGTGGACAGTAACTTAGATATTACCTATGTCCTTCAAGTTGTGCTCACATTTAATTAAGAATGAACCTAAAGAGTCACACACGTAAGATTGAAATGTGTTGATTGTGTTGGTAGTTACATAATTTATTTAGTTGTAGTTGGATTGGACTAAATAAATTGTCATGATGGTTGTTAATGATGAAATCATTTATTAGAAGCGTAGTGAAAATTGAATTTAATTAATGTGATTAATTAAATTAAATTATTTGGAAACAAAGGGGCTTTAATCATTAACGAGATTAAAAATTAAATGACATATGAGCTAACTTATTAATAAGATTAATAAATAAGAGTCTATGAGCTATTTAATTAAAAAGGGTCCATGTGGAAAGGCTCATGGAGCCTGCACGCTAACTCCTAGTGTCTAAATTATAAATAAGATTTTTAAAGAGTTCAAGACATCTTTCAAGATACAAAAATTCATGTACCCCTCAAGCAAACGAGAGAAGAAACTATAGCCACCCTCTTATGTCTCTCTTTTGTTAAAAAGTCCTAGCATAAGAGTGTTTGTGTTAGAGCTTTGTAAAAAATGTTTTGTGGAATGTAGGAGAAGCTTACAAGCACCCTAGTCATGTGAAAAGTCTAGAAATCGAGGTTCGAGGGCCATGGTTCCAAGGATCATGCACGAAAAGCATGTAAACATTTTAAAGGTGCAATTTTTATCCTTACGCTTGTTTAATTAATATCTTATGTTTTTTGTAACAAAAATCATACTGTTTGTTTTCTTATGTTTTGCTGCATGTATTTCATTATTTCATATGATAAACTTTTGATTTTTATGGACAAGCCCTAACAAAATCCAATGGTAGTAACAAAGCCACCATTTTTCTTGCAAACCCGTAAAGTTCAATGATATTCACAATTTTCTACATTAGTTTTCAATTTAAATTCCTTTAAACATGTATTTGATGAATGAACAACCATTCAAAAGTATTCCTATAAATGATTGTAATCAAAAAAATTTGAAAAAAATTGAGTTCGTGTCAAAAAATTGGAGTTCCAAACTTTTTGAACAACCATTCAAAAGAGTTTCTTGCCTTCACTTGTTTTTGCAACTTATAGCAAAGTTGCATGAACAATTGTAAGAGAGTCTTCTAGGGTTGTGATGACTTGTGTCCCTTAGGCTTTTGCCATGATTAGCCTTCGCAGTTACGGAAGGGCATCTAGCAACTGTCACACTAGCTCTTATCACTATGAGCACTGACTGCGCAAAAACTTCTTTTTCAATTTTAATTTTAAGAAAAATGTTTTTCAAGGGACAGAAACTAATGCATGAGGTGTGTGATCCACGGCAATAGTCATTAAATGAAATTATTTAATTATACATGTGATTTAAAATTGTTTGGATGAATGTTGTGTTTGGATTATGAACTTAGGACACTTGTCGATGAATGTATTTACTTTTGTTTTAGTTTTTTTGTGGTTGTATAATTAAATTTTCATGGGTTGTAAGGGCATAAAGCCAATTTTTGTTTCATATTACGTAGAATCGGATTCTCCATAGTATATTATGTACATTTGTAAATAAATTTTGGAAGACATCAAGAGTTGGTATCATTCAAGGTTCCAAGACGTGGTGAACCTATGAAGCCATGGAGTCCAAGATGAAGGCATTCAAGAAATCTTTATATAATAGTATAGGATTTCATACAATTGTGTATGATCCGACCTTAGTTCAATTAGATCTAGAAGTCCATAATCCTCCACTTTTACTTTTGCACATTATTTATGATAGATATATGAGACACATGAAAATAGATAATGTACAAAATGAACTTAATCTACATAGATCCTAAAACTTCCTCAAGCAAATATTAAGTTGTAATAACAAAACGTTTGTTGTGGCCTTCCACTAATCTTGATAGCCCTAAGTGTAACTTTAGTGTGTAATATCATCACATTAATAGTCACATTATGATGGAGCATTTATGACTTCAAGTGCATTAGATACGAAATTCAAAGGATACTACACGTCCAGAGTGGTTAGCCATGGGTGGGTTCAAATCTAGCGAGTAATCTATCGGTAAGTGTGACTTAAATAGATCCAACATGCTAAGACTCAATTACATGAGGTATTGTTAGGCCAAGGGCTAATAGAAAGATTGGACCACCCATGAGATACATTGGCAAGAGTAGCCCCTCATTAGGCCTAGCATGCTTAGACTCAATTACGTGAGATATATTATGGCTAGTGAAGAGCCCAATCCCACTAAGAAAATTTTTCTAATAGAATTTTTATCTTCTATCTAAGGGAATGTAGGATTTGAAAAATCCTGTAAGAGGCTATTTTGATTTAAAGTCTATAATGACAATAGTAACACATATAACAACCAAGCTTACTAATCTTGTTTATTTTCTATAAATAATGTCTATGCCTCTTCTAAACTATTTGAGATCAATATTCTGACTTGGCCCAACTACATCATTTGGCTCCAAAATCTAAGAATTGTTCTCAACTTAGAGTGGCTTGGCTATGTGTTGGAGACCGTTACCCCACGAGCCTGTGCTGGCACGACTAGTGATAAGGGAAAGGCCACTTATAAAAAATGGGTGGAGAACAATCAGTGGATTAAAGGCAATCTGTTAAATGCTATAACCAATAATCTTCAGTGGACCTAAAAGGGTATGACGATTACAATGGAGATCTTACTCCACTTACAAAATTTGTATAGTGAGCATGGTCTTACTGCTAGATATAAGATATTCAAGTAGTTATTTAGGATGCACATGGCAAAGGATGGTGATGTGAATGAGCAAATTCTTAAGATGATTTCACGCATCAAAAAGCTTGAGATACTGGATTTCATCCTGGACACCAATCTGCAAATGGATTTGATCCTACAATCACTTCCAAATTCCTTCTCACAATTTATTCTGAATTACTACATGAATGAATGGTATTGAGCACTAGCTTGGTTTTTTAATAAGCTAGTAGTTGCATAGCAAGCCATGAAGGGGAAAAGGAAAGAGGTGGTTCTTACTATGTCTAGCTCCTCAAGTGTGACCAAGAAGGGAAAGACAAAGAAGAAGAAGCCTGCCATTCCTAGCGGTATCAAAAAGGCCAAATCTCCTACAAAAAATGAAAAATATTTCCACTCCAACAACATTCAACACCGGAAGAGGAACTGCGCTGAGTACCTCAGCCTTAGAAGGTAGTGGTAGGTAAGGAACTCTATGAAACATCTTATTCCATTAGTGTATTTTTTATTTCTTAGATTTTGGATTCTGGTGTTACTTCTTATGTTTGTCCTTTACATCAAGATTTAGTCGAAAGTAGAAGGCTTGGGAAGCATGAAGTAGTGATCAAGGTGATGAGTGGAGCAAGTATTGTAGCTGTCATGATTGAGACCACTTCAATAAAACTATCATCAGAAAATGATTTAAACTAAAGAGATCATCTTCTATTGCCCAATAGGCTTAAGAACAATGTTTCCATTCTATCATCAATAAAAGAGAATTACGAATTTGCTTTTAAAAGTAATGTGTGCTATATTTATTATTATAATAAATTGGTTGGCATGGCCTCCCTCACTAATGGCTTATATTATTTAAATGTGGATGATAGTAATGTGATCAACACTATCTTAAACAAATATCCAATGAGTGGTTTAAATCCCAAGTACTTGTGGCACTTAGACTTGGCTATGCCAAGGATACAAGGATTAGTAAATTGGAGAAAAGATGTGCTTATCAGCCCATTAGGGGAGGAACCCTATCCAACCTTTGAACCTTAGATCCAAGGCAAGATGGCTAGAAGTTCATTTGATAAATGTGTCGAAATGGCTATTGAAGTGTTAGACCTAGTCCGCATCAACATTTATAAGCCATTTAATTAAATGGTAAAGGGAGAGTTTCTCTACTTTATAACCTTTACTAATGATTATTCATGGTATGGGTATGTGTACTTAATGAAGTACAAGCATAAATCCTTGGAAAGCTTTAAGGAAGGTGTAAGTAAAGAAGCAAACTAGCAAATATATCAAAATGATACAACCAGATCGTGAAGGTGAGTATGTAAATGTTAAGTTTGCTGAGTTTCTTAAGGAGAATGGTATTATATCACAATTAACACCATTAAAAACAACTCTAATCTATTCTCTAGGATATAACCATATCTCTCTAATGTCCCAAGAGATCCTGCCTCATAATGGTTGCATTTCAAAAGGTTCCTTTTGAATAAGAACATGTGTTATAGGCTAGTTGCTTTGTTCCTCATGCTCAACTTCCTCGAGCACTATGGTTCTACCCACACCACTTTCTAACAAACTCAACTTCAAGAAAACATGCATGATACCCTATAATAATCTTGTTATTATCAGGTATGTATAACTTATATCCCATTGAACTTCTAGGATATCTTACAAAGTGGCACGTTATAGCCATTACCTCTTACTTGTCCATCTTAATATTCTTAAGACAAGCCAGTCATCCATAGATCCTTAAATGCTTAAGGCCTAGCTTTGTTCCATACAACATCTCATACTAGCTGGAGGGAACGGACTTAGAAGGTGTCCTATTCAATACATATACTGTGGTAAGTAAAGTACGTCCCCATAGGGATATGGGTAAATCGATAAAGCTCATCATAGATTAAAACCATGTCCAATAGAGTTTGATTACTATGTTTAGCTATATCATTCAATTGAAGAGTTTCCAGTGGTGTTAGTTATGACATAATACCATAATTCTTTAGGAATTCAGCAAACTTAACACTCATATATCCAAGCCCACAATTTGATCACAGTGTCTTGATATACTTACTAGTTTGTTTCTCTACTTGTGCTCTAAATTCCTTAAACTTTTCAAATGATTCATATTTGTACTTCATCAAACAAACATAACCATACTATGAATAATCATTGATGAAGGTTATAAAGTAGAGAAATCCTCCCCTTGCCATTTCATTAAATGGCCCACAAACATTAGTGTGGACTAGCTCTAACACCTCAACTGCCCTTTAACATGTTTATTAAATGAACTTCTAGCCATCTTGTATAGGATATAAGGTTCACAAGTTTGATAGGATTCCTCTCCTAGTGGGAGCCTATCTTTCTCCAACTTACAAATCCTTGTGTCCCCAATATGACCGAGCTTAAGGTGCCACAAGTATTTTGAAATTTAAACTATTCCTTAGACGTTTGTTTGGAAAGGAATTTATCATTAGCTTATCACCCAAATTCCAGTCATATAAGCCATTTACCAATAATTAAGTGCTAAAAAATGTACTACAATAATAAATTGGCCAACTATTTTCCCTAAAAGAGAATTCATAACCCTCTTTCACCAATAGAGGAATAGAAACAATATTCTTGAGCCCATTCGATAACAAAAGACAATCTCTTAGACCTAAAATGTAACTAGATGAAAACTTGACCAAAGTAGTGTCATTTGCGGTAGCTGGAACACTTGCCCTACTGCCGACCTAATTAACACTTCTCACTTCTCAAGCGATCTACTATTGTCTAAATCTTAGTTGGCAGTGTAGACATGAGAAGATGCACTCAAATCCAAGGTCCAAAATGTAGAGAACAGACTAACGCATCTAGTGCAATTTCTTCTCCAATACCCCTCTTTGTTGCATTGGAAATTCATTCCTTTGCCAGCAAGGGTACTGGATTTCATGCCCCACCCACTAGCCCCAAGAATTATGGGCTTCCGTTCCTTGGTCATGTTCTCCTTAATGTCACTAAACAAGAAGCTAGACCCCCCAAAGATAACCCCCTTCCCTCACTTTCGGATGTTAGAATCCAAGATATAACTAACTCTCTCATGAATGAGAACTCTTTTCAAATCTTGAAACTAATCAACCATCCGGCCCTAGTCAACATTAAGGTTTCAATCATTATTAATAGTGAGAAGGCATATATTATTCAAGATAATAACAAACTGTAGAAAATAGACAAGACTTGTTAGTTTGGTTGTTATATGTGTTACCGTTATGATTATGGAGTTTAAATTAAAACAGTCTCCCAATAGATTTTTCAAATCCTACACTCCTTTAGGTAGTAAACAAAAATCCCATTAGTAAAATTTTCTTAGTGGGGATTGGGATCTTCATTGGACATAACATACCTTACATAATCAAGTCTTGGCATGTTAGGCCCAGTAAGCGGAAACTCTTGCCAACACATCTAATTCGTAGTCTAATCTTTCCTTTGGCCCATAGCCCAACAATGCCTCATGTAATTGGGTCTTGACATGTTGGGTCCATTTAAGACACACCCACTGCCTGAAAATTCTCTAGATTTGAACTCTACCCATGGCTAACTACTTTTAAGGTGTCTTATCCTTTGAATGTTACATCTAATACACCTGAAGCCATGAATGAGCCATCGAATTGTAACCCACAAATGTGATGATATCACACACTAAGGCTATACTTAGGACTTTTGAGCCTAATGGATACCCACAACAAACTTTTTACCTTTACAATTTAAAATTTGTTAGACGAAGTTTTAGGGTCCATGTAAATTAAATTTCATTTTGTACATTACGTTTCATTTTACACATTAACCGTTTTTCATGCATCTAATACATGGATCACAAATAATATGTAAAAATTAAACTGGAAGATTGTGGACTTTTTAGATTCAACTTGAGCCAATGTTGGATCTTGCACAAGTGCGTGAAGTCTTACACTATTACATAAGGATTTCTTGAATTTCTTTGTCTTGGTCTTTGTGACTTCATAAGGTCAACCACGTCTTGGAACCTTGAACAACACCAACTCTTGGCCTCCATACAAACATCAACTCTTGATGTCTTCCATATTTATTTACAAATACGCATGGCATATCATAGAGAATCCTATTCTACGTAATATAAAATAAAATTGGGTTTCTGCCCTTACAACCCATGAAAATTTTAATTATAGAACTCATAAAAACCAAAAATGAAAGTAAGACTTTTCATCCACAAGTGTCCTTAATCCATAATCCAACCATAACATCCATCTAAACAATTATACATCGCATGTATAGCTAAATAATTCCATTCAATAATTATTTCCATGGCCTACATATCTCATGCATTAGTTTTTATCTCTCAAAAAATAATTTTTAAAAAATAAAATTGGAAACTAATCTTCTATGCACTCAGTACTCTTAGTTGCAAGGGAACTCATCTCATAATGACGAGCCCATTTCTCAATTCCAAATTGATTCCTGTCCAATTTTTTCGATTTCAATCACTTCCAAAACACTTTTCAAATGTTTTTCATGTATCAAATACATGATTAGAAGAATTTAATCTAAAAACTAATCTTAACATGGTGAAAATCATTGAACTTTACAGTTTTGCAAGAAAAATAGTAACTCTAATACCAATGTTGCATTTTGTCGAGATTTGGATCGAAAAATTAAAACTATAGCACGTAAAATCATCATGCACCCATAATAGGATACAACAAAACAAACCTCATCTATTAAACAAGAAATGCATAAAAATTGTACCTTTAGAATGTTTCCAAGCCTTTTATGCATAATCCTTGGAGTCATAGACCTCAAATCTCGACTTTTAGATTGTCTACAAGATTAAAATGCTTTTGAGCTCCTTTTATATTCCACAAAACTCTTCTTGTAAAGCTCTAACACAAATACCTTTAGGTTATGAGGAATTTTTGACAAAAAGGAGTTGAAAGAGAGTGGCTAGGGGTTGCCCTCTCTTTTGCTTGGAGTGTACATGAATTTTAGGGTTCAAAGTTTGTCTTAAACTCTTCAAGATCCATATATATAGTTGAGACACTAGGATTTAGTGCATGGGCAATGGCACATTGAACTCATGACCATATCTCATAAGAAGATATATATTGGCCCTTAATACCCTAATGACATATCAACCATCACACGAACATGATAACCATGCCATCTCAGGTCCACGGTCCATAAATATTTAACACGAACATGAAGCAAAATGTTAACTACTAAGACAACTCTATACATCTCCTTCATCCTACAAGTCATTAGCTAAATGCTCCATTCTTCAAGGGCATATCCACACACATGTATTTCTAGTATCTCATATCAAATGGCATGGCACTCACTATATAAATATAAAGGTTTGTAAGTCATACTAGCTCTCTAATACCCTTTAAAGTATTTGTGACACATAGACAGGTTTTAATGATTGAATGCCAAGAATGTCTTTTGTCCATATTTATAATACCTTATGAATAATGCTTCTTAACTCAAACACATTAGCACATACAATAATTTACGCCAATCAAGATTTACATACACAAAAAACTTGCTAAAATATTGATACAAAAATTAATATTTTATTAATTATTGAGTAAAAGTACATATATCATTGAAAGCCCTTCCACTATCTCTCATTTTCCATTAACATTAGAGGGCATATCGCTAACAAAGTACAAACTAATGGAACAAGATGTTTCATAAACACAGGGTTGCATGCCCCAATGGGTGCTTGTTGGCCACTGAGGCATTCGGTGTCATTCCTCCTCCAATGCCCTCTTTGTTAGATTAGAAACTCTTTTCTTTTGTAGCTTAGGCACTAGATATTATGGCCCGCCCACTTGCCCCCACAAATTGTAGGTTTCCTTTTCTTGGTCTTGCCCTCCTTAATCTCACTAATTACGAGGCTGGACTCCTAAAGGACAACCCCTTTCCAACCCGTTTCTCCTTAATCTCACTATCTTGGTTCTAGTCAATATTAAGGTCTCAATTATTATTAGGAGGGCGTGCATTGATCAAGATTAAATTGTAAAAAATAGACAAGACTTTATTAGTGTGGTTGTAATATTTGTTACCATTATGATTAAGAGTTTAAATCAAAACAGCCTCTCACTAGATTTCTTTAATCGTACATTCGAATAGAAAAAAAAATTATATTAGAAAATTTTCCTTAGTGGATGACTAGGCTCTTCATTAGACACAACACACCTCACATGACCAGATCTTGGCATGCTTAGCTCAATAAGTGGCAAGGCTTGCCAAGGCATCTCATGTGTGGTCCATTCTTTTCCTTCATCGCAATGCCAAACAATACCTCACATAATCAAATCTTGGCACCATGGGTCCACTTAAGTTATGCCCAGTAACTGACAGCTTACCAAATTTGAATCCCACCTATGGCCATATGCTCTTAAGATAAAATATCCTTTAAATGTCACATCTAATACACTCAAAGGCATAAATGCGTTGTCACAATGTGACCTCACGAATGTGATGATATTACACACTAAGGCTACACTTAGGGCTTCAAGCTCGATAGAGGGCCATGGCAAACAATTAGCTATAACAATCTAATATTATTTGAGGAAGTTTTTGGTTCACATAGATTTAGATTTCACTTTTCCCATTATCCAATTTTATGTATCTCATATATCCCATCACAAATAATATGTAAATTAAGCAATCTGAAGGATTATAGACTTCTAGATCCAATTTGAGCCAAGAATTGGATTGTATACATGTGCATAAAATCCTACACTATTACATAGGCATTTCTTGAATAAAGAGGAGTCGATGAATAGTACCACCTTGAACTGTACCTACTATCTAAATATTTGTCAGATGAACAATTCTACACAATACCTATTCAAACTCTTCCACATTGATTTATTTCCAGAACATAATCTTATATATAGGATTTGATTCCTAATCCACCTAAGGCACATGAAATCGGCTTTGTGGCCTTTCACATGGATCTTAAAATTAATTTAAACCGAATTCATCTTTAATTATTGCACATAATAATTAAAGCCGATTAGAATTACATCATTTAATGTAATTAATCTCGTTAATTAAATCAAATGCCCATTATGTTTCTAGGTAATTATCTTATTATTAAAAAAATATAATAGGTACCAAATAATTCCATTTATGTATTGCACTTTAATTTAATTAATCCCCATAAATTAAATTAAAGGCTCATTAGGTTTCTAGTTAGTAATCTCATTATAAACACACATAATAAGAAATAGACCATTAAATTTAGTTCAATCCAAATTATGATCAAATTAATTTCATCATCAGACTTCTCAAACCTCATAAATGGCCCCCACTTTGCAAAGGCATTCTTACTTTTACCTTGTTCTTATGTGTCTGACTTTTTAGGTTTATTCTTAACTAACAACAAGTATAGATCAAAGAATATGACCAACACCTAACCAGTAACCCATATTGTAGCATATCTAAGGTGAAGTGAATAGATCACATAAATCCTCTTAAGTGTTGTAAATACCATATTTTATAAGCCTTTTATCTTACATTACCCTTGTAATATCCCACACAATTATGTTGAAATTAAATTTATCTAAGAAGTCTTATCAATCCCAACTTTATAGAATAGTCATCTGTAGTTATCTTACTCCTACGAAACCATCATCCTCTTGTATACTAATCTTACCCAATCACTATCTTTAAAGTCTCCCAAAGCTTCTAAATTACCAAGCCTGTCTATATAAATAAGTGCCATCAAACTCTATCACATTATTTATATAAATTCTCTGTAATTCCGAGGATCAACGTGAAGCTTCTTCCTTGTAAAGGAGTAGTGCAAACATACAAAGGCTTCCAACCCATTTACCTATACGAGGTAATGTTTAAACTACCTACTCTGCTTTGAGATTTGTTTGCAATAATTGCGATTAAAATAATAATAATAATAATAATATATGCATCTATATATTGCTGCTTTGTGTACGTGCTACTATGGTGCATAGATGTCCAATGGAAGTATGCATGTAGTTCTCTGCTACTAGTATGATTTATCAGTGTGTGCACGTGTCCAATATGTTAAAGAAATCTTGAGATGGAAATCTGCTGGGTGATGGGTGGAGTTATTAGAAATTATAATTTTTGAAAAAAAAAAGAAAGAAAGAAGGTGGGACACTGTCGACCAAAAAACTCATAGTGGAGCACACATAGCATTCCATATACACATACAAATGTATGTGTTGGAAATAAGCTACCTTACCTATAGGCACAGAGCTTGTGCAACTGACCCTGAAGTGCATTGTGATTGAAGCTATTATTCTTCATACTTTAGAAGGTGCTAAATGATAGCCTAAGATGTTGACTCACTCCTAAAACAATTCAACTTGACAATTCATCAAAATCGGACAAGCAGCATCTCAACCTTGGGACTGCCAACAGTGATATAGTCACGTTTCTTGCTTGGTGTTTTGCTGGCTATATTTTCCTTCGTGCACATTTTGTCTTTTTTTATTTTGTGTTACTTTTTAAGTCAGTTAGGGAGTTGAATCTAAATTGTTCTAGAAGAAGCAGCACGTTTAAAGGCCGAGAGGCTAGTTGGGAATTTAGTGAAAAGTAACCTTGCCATTTTTGCAAACCAAAAGTTTTTGAATAGCCTTCCATCTTTTTGCTCTTTGGTTAACACCTATAGGAGGCACTGAACTTCAGAGTATGTATGTGTATGTGTGTGTGTGTGTGTGTATAAGTCGCCAAATGAAGAACAAGATAAATAGTTATATGAATATAATATATATGTATATAGATAGATAAACTAATGGATGGATATAAATTTGTAGAAGAGCTAGGAAAGGTACAGGAACCGTATGGAGTTTTGGGATTAGGGGGTGATATATAAATATATATATATATATATAGATGTAATATACTGCCAACCATTGATTAAGGAACATAACTGCTAATAATTAAGTGCTAAGGAATACCACTGCTGATGATAATAATTACGAATTCCAAGCATACAAATCAAGTCCCCAAATAAATTGTTAGAGCTAGACTCAGGTAAGTAGATCCATCCTTCCATTGGTTTCTTTCCATAAATTGATTCATTCTTCTATTATTCTTTTCGTAAATAGATTTATCCTTCTATTGAGGCAAGACAAGTGGACCCTCAAGTAGGTATAAAAACTGTTCTAGAGCTTCTCACTTAAGGTTAAAGATTAAGCCCGTTAAGCAGGGGTAAAAGCTTTTTAGACCCACTTTGGTTAGAGTTAAAAACTAAAGTCTTGATCAGTGATAACATGCATTAGTTGTCCAGAAATCCATTAGCATGTACAAGTTAAAGATTAAGTGTGTTCATGCATATTTGAATGGTTACATAGTATTACAAGTATGTGATTTCATGGTATTTACTAGAAAAGTAACTTGTAGAAACTGTTTTACTATCTCAAACCAACATTTTATAGAAAATATATTTTTCAACATGCTCACATCAGATATAAGGATGAATCTACTTGCTTGGTGATTAGTCACTCACTACATTACTAATTGTTATAGATGACCTAGTTGAAGGCAAACATGATCATGATTAGGGATGGTAGAAGTTCAACGAGTTAGGCAGAAGTTTATTTAATCAACAGTTAATAGTCGCTTATTGGATGAAATCCAGAATGAAGTTAAGTAGGGAGCTTTAGAAATGTTTAAGTGTTTCAATTATTTGATTCCATTGGATTGCGAATTTAATTATTGTGGAATGAGAATTTCTTTTTATATGAGATTTTGGTGTGCTCTACACATTAGCTTTATCACTTTTGAGTTGTTTAACTGAAAAGTGCTAGCTGTGAGGTCCTGAATTTGGGGCATGACAGCCCTGATCATGCGAGAGTCATGGATTTAGACAAACTCATAGCTCGAACATGTGACCACATCAATATTACCTTGGGAGAATAAGTCTCATTAGAAAATCTATTTGTATCATTTATTATCTTGGCCATGGAATTACGTTTCAAGGAATATCGATTGCATAGGAAAAGCGCCTTGTTCATTTGTAATGAGACAAATCCCTTATTGATTACAAACATACTTTCATACACATATGAGCAATAGCACATTAGGTTCATGACTTTATTGAATATCAAGATTGATGTTGGTCCTTAATTACCTAGTAACGCTAGCTGACATGCTCACATCAGAACCATACTGTGTCATGTATAAAGCCCATGTGCGCTTAACATGATCACGAAGTGAGACGTTGATAGCAAATAGTCAATATATCTTCTTTGTTCAATGATTTATTGTTTGAATACATCTTCCTAATAATGTATCCACAAACCTGTGTTTTCAGTATCTAATATCGAGTGGCATGACACTCACTACACAAATATATGGCGTGCAAGCTATACTAATTCTCCAATGCCCATTAAAAAAATCTGTAACTCATAAATATATTTTAATAATTGTGTACTAAGAATTTTGTACCCATATTCACAACCTCTTATGAATAAGACACCTTGACACAATCATATACGTACATCCATATCTTTACACTATAATAAGAATTATGTGCTTAATAAATAATGGTAGTATATTTATAAATGAAACATCAATATTTTATTAATTAATAAAAATAACATTTACAAAAAATATTCCTTATAAACGTATAGGCATTAGAGGGCATATCACTAATACATAGCTTGATGGATATGGATAATACCTAGCATGTAGCCCATATCATGGCCTAACTAAGATGAGGTCAATTGATTACATGAACCATCCTAATTGTCACTACCATACGATAAGCACCTTTCATCTTATTTTGTTCTAATCAAGCTAAAATCATAGATTTAGTCAAGCTCACTTGCTCAATTATAAGACCAACCAAATATTTCCTCACAACACTAATTATCAAAAACTCCTTTTTGATCCTAGCTAAGGCTTTCTATCTAATAGAATATCAATCACACAAGACAAGCAACTTACTCACATGCAAGCATCACACAAATCCTTCCATTGGTATATGGGGTAACGGCACATGGATCCATAACCCTATCTAATAGCAAGATAGATATTAGATCTTAATATTTTAAGACCTACATACACTTAACATAATTACAATGTACGACATTGACAGTAAGAGTGAATTCCAATGCCTATGTCTTAAACATATGAAATGCATAATATCTCTTGTGTGCAAATTAAGCAACATAATAGATGAGCTACCTAAGGTGGTCGGCCTTCGGCATTACCATTGCCCTTACTATCGTAAGTGAAGGATTTGGCATTTAACATCATCATTGCCTTTATTATTACAAGTGAGATTTTTCTCCTTCTACCTTATAAGGTCATCACCCTTAAGTTCATTATACATGCAAAAGTAGTTATACCCCTCATCTTTGGTTCTCTCCACCTTATTACATATGTCACATAATATCCCTTACATATGACATACATGCAAATATAAAAGTAGTTATCCAACAACAAACATATGTCACATAATAGCCTTTAAGTCTTCTTAAGTCTGGATAGGCCACTTCCTAGTTCTCCATCCCCTTGTAACTAATAGTTAGCTAATCCCACCAAATGATTGCATAATAAGTGAATTCCACCGTGGCTAATTTTAGCTTCTGCGCTTTTGCATACGAATGACAATTAAAGACCAATTTAACTCAATGCTCCTTTTCTAAACATGCCTCTAGATCATATTTACCTCTAAAAGAAGGAATCTTTATTATGATTCCCTTTAAGGAATTACCTTTAACATCAGCATTCCTCTTATGTGGTCTACATTAAGATTCATAATACTCTACCTAATTATTAGAATAACTAAACTCCCCTAATAAGTTTTAATTTATGATACGATTGTTTTCCCTAACTATTTCTTGTCATAGAGTAGCTTAATTTTGAGAATTAGCATGTGATGTCTCCACCTATATTTGCCAATGATATGCCCTATAACACTATAGATAATAAAGGATGGTACAGGCATATTGGTTGTATATGTACATTCTTCATATGTTAATAAAATATTGATGTCTTTATACCAATATTATGGCACTATTTTCATGCATAGAAATCTTGAATGGCATAAAGTGTTACATATGCCCATATAATCATGTTAAAAAGTCTTATTCATAAGGGATTATGAATACAAACATAAAGCTATCTTAATGCACAAGTGTCACATCATTTGGTAGAAGATACTAAGAACACGTGTGTGGATATGTTATAGGAGAATGAGTATCCAAACATTGACTCGAAGAACAAAGCAAGTGCATGGAGTTCACTCTTTATGATTAATATCTTGCTTCACAACCGAGCTAAGTGTGCATGAGCCTAAGACTTAAGACAACATAGTTATCTTGTGCACATGTCAATCAAGGTGTCATTAGGGCTTCAAGGGCTACTATCTATCTTGGTTTGAGATAGAGTCATGAGCCTAACGTGCCATTACCTGGGTGTGTATGGAGATATGTGTGCATTCAATAAGGAATTTGTCTTTATACAAGTGAGCAAGGCATTTCTTATATGCAATCAAGGTTTCATACGACAAAAATCCTTAGCTAAGATATTGTGTGATCAAAAAGTAGTTTCTAATAGAAATGTTGGTCTCATGAGGCAACTTCAATTGGTTATATAACTGAGTTCGTGAATTTGACTAAATCCATGACTGTCGCTTAGTTGGGACAAAGTAAGACAAATGACCATACCACATGGTATTCACGATTGAAAGGGATCATGTAATCTGTCCACTTCATCTTAATTAGACTATGATATTGGCTATAGACTAGGCTATACCCACTTTCTCTGAGCTACACCCATTGCCAATTAAGGATGAACTTATAGAGTCATTTGAAATAAGCAACAAGAGATAAATTAATTAGGTGTGATTAAGTCTAGAGAAGTCTCAATGATGAGGCTTGAGAAGCCTCATGAAGAAATTAGTTTGGTTAAAATTGGATTGGACTAAATAGATTTTTCATTATACTTGTTAATAATGGGATTAATAATTAGAAATACAGTGCTCTATTAATTTAATTAATAAGAATTAATTAAATTTTAGGATAAGATACAAATGGAGTTATTTATTTCTTATCATGTTTGTTTATAATATGATTATTAACTAGAAACATAATTAACCTTTGATTTGATTAATGAGATTAATTAAATTAAAAGATATAATTCCTTTGGACCTTAATTATTAATTACATTAATAATTAAAGGTTAGATGAACTTTAATTACTAATGGAGATTAATAAATAAATAATCTATGGACTAAGAATAATGAAAGATCCATCTAAGAAGCCCATGGAGCCCACGTCATGTATACCCTAAGTGTTTTACATGCAAATAAGAATTCTACCAAGTATTAGATATTGTCTCTTGGAACTAAATAGATTTAGAAGAATTCTAAATCATATTACATTAGAATTATTCAACGAAAAATTATGGAAAATTTGTGTACCCTCCTAAGCAAGAAAGATAAAAGTTCTCTAGACACCCTCTTAATTCTCTTTCTTATCCTAAAGCCTCTTTACCCAAAACAATTTTGAGTGAGAACCTTGCAAAGGATTTTTTGAAGGTGTTGAAGACACTTGTCTGCATTCCAATCATATGGAAAAACTAGATTTCAGGATTCTACTACCACGACTGAAGGATTACAAGTGTGCTCATCTTGAAATAAGATTCCAAAGGTACATTCTTTATATGCTTTTTAGGGCTATTCATATTGTATGATGAAAATAGAATACGTTTGGTATGTTATTTTACTACATTTATACTGTTATTTCACGGTTTTAAAATTGTAATATTACACGCTGAACCCATTGAAGCCTAACAATTATAGCCCCATATATAGAGGTTCTAGTTCTATTTTTTGTATCTTTCTCATCTCCTCCACTAATATCTCTGTCATAACCTTCATGTAATTTCAAACTATCATTTCTCCAATTTATAATCATTATTATACCTCACTAGTTACTCAATTACCTCACAAATAAGAATTCACTTAGCCCACATGTTTCATCCATACTCTATAATAAACTCATCATACATGTTTAAATTACTCAAGTTTGATCTTTGAACAATATAAGTGACAACCAATCAATTGTGGAAAAACTAAACAAGACACTACACAATTAATCCGAATGGAAGCAGATTAATTTAGAGAAGGAAAAAGGACAAGTTAGATTGCTCATGGGACTATGTAATCAATCACAAAAAGCCAAGACTTTTAGAAATATTGATTGTTAGGACTTGTGATCTATTAAACATGACCAAAAGACATGATGATCGATCTTGAGAGGATAGGAGCATTCCCTCAAATTTCATGGTCTTTAAATTTCAATTACGAACTTTCAAAATCCACCTAATATCAATTGGATTGGACATGACAGATCATGAAATATTATCATTGATCTAACAAAATGGAATGAACTATCTATTTTTACAATTAGTAGGGGTGATCGATCTTGGTTGAACTACAATGTTGCAACTAATTTCATAGTATGAGCAATCAATGTGCAACAAACAACAATAATTTAGATTTTAATTAACTCTACCAAATTTCAAATCAGACGTACCTAATTTCAAGCCAAAATTCCTAAGAAAATTAATAATATTTTGCAACCATTTTCTCATTTTCTTTTGTTAATCCTTGCTCCTTTCTTTCTTCCTCTAGCCTTTGTAATCTAGCATAAGGCCCATTTCTTCATATAGTTGACTTGACACTCCACCGTAACATCTTGACCAATTTAACTTTTTTAGGTCCTAATTCACTAAATTTCAAGCCAAGTTCCACTTTCAATTGACCATCTTGCCCAAATGCAACCAACACATCATAAATTTCTTGGCTCACGATCTTCTAATTGGTCTACAGGGCATATCTAGCAAGTCTCAACTCCTTGCTGAGATGGCCTCCTCATAACCAACCTAACTAATATAGGTTTAGAAACCTTTTTAGAAATAAAATGATTTAAAAAATAATGAAATGTAGGCACAATGACCTCCGATCATGACATATACAATCTGAATTTATTGAATACACATAGAATACCAAGAATTCTTTCTTAGATGTTGTACAACTTATATGAGCTTCATTAAGGAATTTATTAGCATAATAGATCTCATGCATTCTATTTTCATAACATTGTCTAAGTGTGGCTCCTATGGCATAGTCACTTGCATCACACATAATTTAAAAAGGCAATTTCCAATCTAATGAAACCACAATTGGAGATGATTTAAGGGCCTTCTTTAGTGTTTCAAAAGCTCTAAGCTAACTATTGTCAATAATAGAAGGTGTGTTCTTAAATAGTAAACTGCACAATGGATTTGAAAGTTTATATAGTGCTTAATGAATCTTCTATAAAATCCTACATGACAAAGAAAGCTATGACGATCCTTTAACAGCTGTAAGGCAGCTCATTTCTCAATAATCTCTACTTTTGTCATTGTTACTTTATTTCCCTTTTGGAAATTTTAGACATTAAAACAATTCCTTCAAAAACCATAAAATGTCATTTTTCCAATGAAATAACCAAATTGGTTTCTTCACATCTTTTTAGCATTCTATCCAAATTATTTAGATAATATTCATATGTCTTTCCAAATATTGAAAAATTGTCCATGAATATGTTAATTCATTTTTCAATCATGTTTGAACCAATTGATATCATGCATCACTAAAAAATGATAAGGGCATTACTAAGTCCAAATGGCATCCTTCTACATGCTTATGCATCACATGGGCAAGTAAAAGTTGTCTTTTTAACTTCAACGGCTATGGGGATTTGAAAATCACTAGAATATCCACTCAGAAAGTAATAAAGGAATGCCCTACCCATCTTTCAAATATCTAGGTTAATAGAAAGGAAAATAATAGTAATATTTTCTTGTTGCTTCATTTAACTTTCTGTTGTCTATATATACCATCCATCTAATGAACATTTCTTAGGCAATCTTGTTGGAATTAATTCTTCCTTGTCATTTTTAACACCAAGCATTCCTCATTTCTTAGGCACTACTGAAGAAAACACCAAAGATAGGATCATACATAGATTCTTCATGCGCTTACCAAGAAAAAGATTGTACATCATTTCAATAGTAGGCTAACAAGAATAAGTATCACCACATGAGATATATGGTGCATACCCATCAACCCAATAGTTAATGCACATATCCTACGGTTAAACAATAAAATCAAGATATACCTTATCAAAGTGTCTCTTTACCTTGTTATTAGAGGGACAACACATGGAACCCTAATGTATCATTACTACTTTTGCATGTTATTAGATTTTAACAATTTAAACTTGCAATTATTGTCCTTTATCAAGACTACTTTTTTCAAATGACTTTATTCACAAAAAATTTTCTAATCCTCAAATTGGTTCTCTTTTTATCATAGGAGAATTATTAGTTAGAGATAATTGGTTTGGGAATTTATGTTGTATGACATACCAACACACAAAGCGAAAAACTAAAGAAGGAAACAACAATTTTTTATGTAGTTTAAAACAAATCACTCCTAAACTAACGTCTATTAGGCCATGCCCAAAAATGATACCAATATATAAGTGTTTATGCTACAACATAAAAAGCTAGCTCCCCTGGCTAATTCAACTCGCATTGACCAAATCTCTTTAGCCTCAATCTTATTAACACATTTCTAATCAACTTCCTTAGGAAATGGTATCGCTTTGCCTCAACCTTGACTAAGGCCTCGTTTAGGCCTCAAGTCAACCGTTGGCATGAGTGTCCTTCACAAGAATAAGAAAATCAATAATAGTGTTGGTTGAATGGAAATTTTAGATGAAATCATTGAATGCACTTGTCCAGTAATGATATTTCTTTCAAATTTAACCCTTCATGGATTCTTTTTTGTCCACTTCAACTCATCAATTTCGTCAGCATATAGAGGACCTTATGGTAATAATATGATTCGTCTAAATATAGCCAATTATTTTCAAAGAAATAGAAGTTATTGCCTTTCATGTGGGAACAAGAGTCTATACTCCTTATAATTTGGTGGCTTTTCTTATCAGATAGAGTCAAGGATTCTAATCAATAAGGCAAGTAAATCTCAAATCCTTATCTTTATAATAACAATAATTCTTATCAATGTCATCCATATAAATTCAGCCACCAAATCAAACTAAAATTTGATTTTTTTTTTCCCTGCAATTTAGGAAATATAAATCCTCCCTTATTTGGTAATCTAAATTTGGTAAGTTACCTTATCAATGCATATTATAAAACAAATCTTTTTATCTCTAAATTTGCCAAGTCATCAATTTATGCCATGTCACTTACCATATTAACTTTCATGCAGGAAAATTTTATATTGCAAGCATACAAGAACTGCACCAAGTAATATAGAGTAAGGGTTATCGTATTCACAAGCAAAAAGAATGTTACTTTTAATAATGTTGTGTTTTGATTAAGTAAAATTATTTTAATTTTTAACTTAATAGTAATTGATTGAAAAATTAAGTAGTTTTTAACTAAGTAGACAGAATAAGACGAGTATAGGTTATCATAAGCAAAGGCTGGTGGCAATTCTCATCTAACAATATGTAAGAACTTTTATTATCATTTAATTAATTATCAAGTTATAATTTCTTACTTAGGGGTTATTAATCCCTCTAGGTCTTAGTACACTTTGCCAAGTTATACTAAGGCTTTAATTTAATTAATCCAATTATTTATGTAGTTAACTAAATCAAGAATTAAAAAAAAACCAATGGATTAATAATTGATCCTTATGAATGCCTAGACCTTCACTCTAATTATAAATCCATGATTCACAATTATAATCAATTGTTATAACTTATGAATTTATTCCTGTTGTAACTATATGTAAGGAAGAAGGGAAACAAAAATAAAGAAAAAGGATAAGTTGATCACAATTTCTTTGTGAATATAGGACCTTCACTTCTATTATAAGCCTATTATTTACAATTTGTGAACAACTTACTTAAATTGTGGATTCACTTCCATTATAACTTCATGTTAGGTAACTAAATAAAAATAAAAGAATAAGAGAAAAAGAAGAAGAATAAGAAAAAGAAGAATTGATCACAACTAAATAAAAAAGGACAATTAATTTACATTGATAACATAAAAGTTCTTACCCGTTTAACCTAATTATACACACACATTAGAAATTAGAAAAACAAAAGATGAATACTTATCATTCATTCAAGCTTCCCGCAACCATTCCTTACTTTTGAGCCTCACTTTAAATCTTGTGAAAGTTCCAAACTCACTCTCAAGCCCTCTACTTATACAAAACTAATGCCATAATGATACATTACGATGCCTAAATGAATTTGAAGCTAAGAGTTGATGATTTTGACTTGTAAAACATCCCCTATTTATTCGATTAAGGTTATACCATCCAAATACCTTGACTAGCTTCCATTTTCCTACATTTTTCACCCTTGGTCTGAGGCCTAGGTGTGAAATGAATGAACTGTCGCTTGTTTCCTCTCTTGTTTCCATGCCTAAGTGAAAGAACAAGTGAAGCCTATCAACCCATTGCTAGAGTGGCACCTAGGCAATGGGCAAATTTTGAATTGTTGTCTAGGTTTCACTTAGGCAACAGGCAGGTGACCAGCGATACCTTGTAATTGGTTCTCACCTTCTCATTTGTGGGTGGCTCGCTTAAGCAACGACTTTGATCCAAAAACTTCATTAAGTGGCAAAATAAGTATTGAACTCGTTTTCCTAGTTTGGTTCCTTCGAACATGCTTTTCTATCTTCATATCACAATTTGTTTTAGCATATAATAACTACAATACAAAACATAGTTATTTTCTTCATTATATTTGACTTGTTTAGCTGAATGACCTCATTTGAAACATAGATTATGATCATAATTTCATAATTTTTTAGGGTTATCATAGCCCCCCACACTTTATTTCTTGCTAATGCTTGAGCAAGACAAAAGAATAAAATTATGTAAAATCAGAATTTTTGGATCAACATTATCTTAGAATTCTTTTAAGCAATGCATTAGCCATTGCCTTCGTGCAAAAATCCTTGTGTGTCTGTGTGTTTTCCATGCAACTTTAATAGAAAGGCGTTCAAAAAAATTTCATATTCTTTAATTACATTATATTCATAGTTGCTCATTGGTAAGTTGCTTAATTCATTATCTTATTTTGATTTTTCATACTCACACTGAAACTTTTTTCAATAATCATGGAGCACTTCTCTCTCTCTCTCTCTCTCTCTCTCTCTCTCTTGGAATGACTATTTTGTTTTTCTAAGTCGCCACATATTTTTTACGCAAAGATAAACAAGGATCTCTTGCACACCCCCAATTAGTCAACATATTACAAACTTGGAATGCAGTGCATACTCTTCATTCTTCTGCCTTCTTTTGAGACAATGAATAAGGGTCACTTGCGTACTCTTAATTACTCAACACTCTCATGAGTGAAGTAGACTTTTTTTTAAGGTCCCACTTTTTTCTAACTCTTATTATTATTATTATTATTATTATTAGTGCTTCATTTTTGTTTTGGAGTTCCCTATTATGTCTTTATTTGCAACTTATTTAAGAGATCAAGCAATGTACTAGCAAGATTTGCACATTAAATGCAACACAATATCTAAACATAAGTAATTCCTAAACTGATCTTTATATCAAAGTGCAAGGTGTGCACTCAATACTAAAGGACTCACAATAAGCAATATAACACATAAATCATGCATTTATACTACTAGTTTATTAATTTTTGAGAATTTATTCATCATTGATTACGATCTTCAATTCCTTTTCCACATTATTTATTCATTTTTCTCATTATTCTTTATTTCCATCCACGAAAACCACAAGCATTTATTATGCATACTCTTATTCAAAGTGAATAATTTTAAAAGAAAAGTACTTGGTCTACCTCCTGATAAGTGCTAAGTCTATTATCTGTAGCCAGACCTATTCTTGGATTGCCTTCAAGAATTCTTAATTTGGTTCACGCAAATATTTTCTTATTACACTTAATAGCTTATGTTTTGATTTAATTTCCCTTTCTATTTTTATACTTATTCGTAAATTATTCCAAGTAACCAAAACAAGTGACTAAAAATATTTCAAAGAATAACGCATACAGATACTCCATATAGGATAACCATCTAGGCTCACATCATAATAAAAACCTCATCAATCATAACATTTTGATTTTGCAATTTATTAAGAGAATTATCAATATAAATGTGAAAAGAGATGCTACCAATCTCTTGTGGGGGCCTTAATTTTTGTAGAAGTGTGTTGCTTGCTTAAACGAGGCACGCCAACTTATCATTCTCTAACTTCCTTGCTCAATCAAGTACCTCCAGTAGAAATTTAGCATAATTTGGTTTTTGAAATAATGCCCCTGCAAAAGAATTAGTCATGATTAGTTCTTTAAAAATTCCATAAAATTAAGGAGGTTTTCATCTTCCATATGATTAAAGGAAATTTTGAATAGGAAATCACAAGGTCTGTCCTTGGCTTCTCTTTCATTATTTCACATTGTTTTCTTAATCTTAAGGAAGCTATATTTTGATTTTTTCCAGTGCTTCTTAATTCTAATTCTTGGAATGGCTTTTCAGTCGGCTTATTCATCCTAATGTTGTTCTTGTTAGCTAGTTCAAATTGATTCTAAGCATGAGGATGATACTTAGACTTCTTCCAAAATTGTCTTACTTCCCTTTTATACTTGAATTTCTATTGTCATCAATTCAACCTTTTCTATGTCAGCATCAATGATAATATAATTCATTAAACTTTCAATCATACTCATTGATACTTCGTGACTAGCCTCTAACTAATGATACATTTCTTCTATAGAAGACTTTTTTAGTGGCTAAGGTACTTGATTGTTTAATATTTCCCATCGAATTTCCATTACCTTTTCATTTTGTTCTTTTAATAACTTATCTAACCTAGTTGTGTATTATGAAGTAGCTTGAACCACTTTTGAAAACAATTCTTCAATATTATTTTCTGAAGAAATAGAATTACATAAATTAGGGTATAAGTTACATGAATAAGAATTATAAAAGGGATCATTCATACCATGATTTAAGAAATAATTTTCCGATTGAGAAAAATCACCAAAGTAATCAACATTGATTCTGTTCCTTAAGTCAGGCATGCAATAATTAAAAGTCCAACTGCGACTGTAAGCCATTTTATCCATCAATTAGAATTTAACAATTTGCACTAAACCTAGATCAAATGTAAATTATTTGAACAAAAACTTGTGATATAATTTCATTTAATCACATAAGGGTGAAATTTAAAACATAAATTAAGAAAAGAAAGTATTTACAAGAAATTGAATCAAAAACTTAAAGCTATTTTCATAACAACCCTGGTTACTCCTTGGTAACAATGCCAAAAACTTGATGCATGAAAATTTTATGTCGCAAGTGTACAACAGTCGCACAAAGTCATGTAGATGAATAAGGGTTATTGTATCCATAGGTGGTAAGAATGTTAATTTTAATAATGTTGTGTTTTGATTATTTAAAATTATGTTAAATTTGAACTTAATTGTAATTTGATTAACAATAAAGTAATTGTAAATTAAGTAGATAGAATAAGATGAGTACGGTAACAATCACAAGCAAAGGTTAATGGCAATTCTTAGGCAACAATATGTAAGAACTTTCATTACCATTTATTTTATTTCAATTTTTAATTTCTTATTTAGGTGTTATTAATCTCTTGAGTCCTTAGTACACTTTTCAAAGTCATTATAAGGCTTCAATTAAATTAATTCAATCATTTATGGAATTAACTCAATTGAGAATGAAAAAATAATGGATAAATAATTGATCGATCCCTTGTAATGTAAGACTTTCACTCCAGTTATAAGTTCACAATTCACAATTGTGATCAATTATCCCAACTTATGGATTTAATCTTGTTATAACTATAAGTTAGGAAGAAGGGAAATAAAAATAAAGAACAAGGAAAAAATTATCACAATTTTGTTGTGAATATAGGACCTTCACTTCCATTACAAGCCTATTATTTTCAATTGTGAACAACTTGCCTGACCTATGGATTCACTTCGTTATAACCACAAGTTAAGTAAAAAAATAAAAATAAAAGAAGAAGAGAAAGTTCTTACACGTTTAGCCTAATGATACACATACATTGGCTTTTAGGAAAAATAAAAGATGAATACTTATCATTTGTTCCAACCTTCTTCCTCCAGCAATTCCTCACTTTAAGCCATGCCTTACATCTAGTGAAAGCTTCAAACTCACTCTCAAAACCTCTTAACGTGGGTGGAAAACATAAAAAGATAAAGATAGCAGCATATGTTGCAACCCAACAAAATCTAATTACACCAACTGTGAAAAACGGCCCAATGCAACTATCTTCAGTGAACTCTAATGAGAAGACGACTACAACTAACACATCTAGTTAGTTGATACGTCATGAATAAATCCCAAAAATGCTCGAAATAACTTGATTTGAAATTTTGGATTCACAAGAAATGAGGCACACTCAAATCAAGGGAAAACCAAAGAAAGAATTTTCACTCCTGGAAATTATCAAAAGAGTCTCCCATAAAAATAACCAAGCTCCTCTATTTATAGTGCTAACTAGGGCTACATATGCCTAAAAATCATGTATAAGAGTTTAGAAACAAATAAATAACTTTGGAAAAGAATCCCACATTAACAAGAAAATAAATCTGCCAAACATGCCACGGTGCTTGATCCAGGTGACGATCTCATGCTTCCAAATCGAAAAATCAGTATATTATAATGTCTTAGCATTTATGATCACATTCTACATGACTGAGCATCCATTCCAGCAATTGAAAATGCAGAATGTTGGGTCCTAGGCTTGCAAACGATCACTTAGTGCCAACTTGATTCGGTCAACTTGCGCTTGATCGAGAAGATCAATCGCAATGTCGATCTTAATGCTGTTGCTTCACCCTTTTGTACCGAATTGATTTGTAAGCTCCATTTTAACTCCCGAAACCTCTAGAAACATCCAAAAGCCCTTGGAAACTCACAATCAAAGTTTTTCTTAGCTTCTTGTAGCTCATATCCTTCAACTTGTGACCAAAACTCAACAAGCATCCTTTGTTCTGACCCAACCCTTGTGTCATTCCTCTTCTCTTAAAAGTGAATTTACCTCAATTCGTTAGGTTTTCTATGACCTAAAAATTAAAATTCCAAATAAGAACTAATATAATATAATACTAATATTATACCTACCTCATACTACCACCTTGCAAGTCGATATTATTGTGTGTGTAAGCACACATGGAACACCACAAATTGTAATCTTAGAAAAACTTCCTCCAAGATGTAGCTCAATCCTTGGAACAAATATTATGGTGTGGAAGGTTGTTTTAATAGTTTTAAAGAAAATCAGCCTCCCAACAAAAATTATGCAACTTGTTAACACACATTTATGCCCACGCTCATAAACAATCTGTGGAATTCCCTTAGGTTTCTTCCATTTAGCTATAAGTTCAACATCACAAAGGACATTCCCCTGTAAATTCCACCTTCCTTTGGTAACACCTATGTGTTCCAATAGATTAGTACAAGTGTATCCCAATAATCTAATCGCAACAACATAATGATTTCATGAATTCATCATTCACATCAAATAATGAATGATCACTCAAAATAATCTACATAAACAGACCTCCTCTAATCACATATTACTTATGCAAATGATCACACAACTCTCCTACATTCCTTATTATGCCATACACATCACAATTCATGCACTTATGCACTATATGTGTAAAACCTATGCTACTTTGCCTTTGTGTGTGTTTAATGACATAAAATTCAACACCTTACTTGTAGCAGCTCGGTATGAGGTCCCAAAACACTCATATGCATGTACCATGCTCTTCACATAACTCTAGATATCTCAACATAGCCTACCTACTTCCATCAAAAGTTAAGGAGTTCCAATTGTCCTCTAAGGTCACAAACACACGTGATGGAATGCAATTGTCCAATCCTAAACCAAAATCATGTAAGCCACCAAGAATTACATATGTAAGATTCTCAATTCCACAAATTCCCAAAGGCTCACCATTGATTGCAAAATCTATTGAGTAAAAATCATCCTTAAGATCAAGATTAGCAAACAATGCAACATTAGGCACCTCATGTAAATAGTAACTAAAGAAATTACCAGAACTAAGATTACTAAGCTCTTTCCATGGCTTCAATTCACATGGATTCACCAACTCCTTTGCTTGTAAAGCTTCATCAACTTCAGCTAAGAACTCTATGGATAACCCCTCCCAATATCTTTGTTCTCCTACAAGAAATTATCAACGAAAGACATAAGACAATATAAGGGGTTAGTGTGAATAATCCTCTCATCAAAAACTCTTAAATCTCTCTTGAACTCTAAAGCACTCTCCTTATCTTTTGCTATTATCAACTCATCTTCTTTCCTCTCATAGTCTTTTTCTTCTTTCTCACTCTCATTTTCATTTCCTTTTCTCTCATTCTCTCCTACCTTGTTTTCACTCTGTAACTCTAGCTCACTTTGATTTTCATCATATAGTTGATCATCAAATACTAGCTCCACAGAATGACAAGCCACAATAATTTACTCAATATGGTTGCATTCATTTTCTCCCATGGATGATATAGATGCATCTTCATCTAATACTTTATCATCATGCTCCATTAATGTGAATTCTCCTACATATTTACTGCAGGCTTGATCTTCTAAATCCAACTAATCCTCAATTTTACAAACTTCTTCTTCTTTGACAACTTCATCAACAATTCCCTCTTTATCACCCTGGCATGTCTCTATCATGGGCAAATCCAACTCTTTCTCATTCTTATCATGAACTGTAGCATCATCAATACTGCAATTATTTGAATAGGAATATGTGCAAATTACCTCTTTTAGGGGTATCGATGTAGTGTAAACAGTAGTCTTTTTAAAGACGACCCTATCTTCGGTTCCATGAGCATCATGTCACATAGACCTCCTAATAATGGCTTCATAGGATCATTTAGGCCTCATAGCAACATCTCTATGAAAGTCATACCATACAGGCTTCCCGAAAACATCTCTGGAAAGGTCCTATCATGTAAACTACCTAGTACCCTTCCTCTTGAGCTTACACTCAATTCTAATGGCCTTCTCTATCATAAATTTAATGCCTTCATAAATATGATACTCCACAATCTCTCCAATGTTGTCATCTAATCCATGAAGAAATCTATTCATTGTTTCTTCAACAATCTCATTTGCATTAGCTCTCCTTATAACATAATTCTACCAATCATAATATTTCTATTCACTTAACCCATCTTAAGTTAAATTATCTAATCTATCATATAAATCACATTGCATGGAATATGGAATACATTGATGTCTCATCACACTCTTTAACTCCTTCCACACAGTGATTCTATTTCCTCTACTTCTCCACTTACTATGTGCAATTCATACCATCAATATTTAGTATATTCTATAAAAGAACAAGTGGGTAAATGTACCTTACGCGCCTTTGAGCATGGTTGAGAATCAAATGCCTCTTCTACCTTCCTTTCCCATTCAAAATATGCATCAAGATTAACTTATCCCACAAATGGTGGAATATTGAAGCCGTCCTCCTTAATGACTTACCTTTCTCTTCATGATGTCTTCAAGTACTCCTAGGAAAATCATCAACTCCACAACTACTATTGAGTTCATCACAACCAATATACCTTTGTCACCGATCTCGACATGTAGCACCATCCAATCTAGGCCTCATCTCCTCTTTACCCTAACTCCTATGTGATAATGGATTGATAGGTGCTACAGTATACAAGTCCTCCAAACTATCCAACCACTAGTTTATGCTCGCTAATGTCTCCAATAATCGGCTCATGTAAAAAGTCTTATCTCTTGACATCCTGAAAATATGGATAATACAAAGAGCAAGGAAGCTTGTAATGTGTATGTAGGTGTCCTTTCATGTCACAAGATGCAATTCACTCATTTCTTACCTATTACTCATGTATCACACAAATAATATCGTCAACAATGCATTTACCAACTAAAATCTTGTGTCCACCTCGTGGAATTCTAAGTAATTCCTAAAAATTCAAGTGACATATCCTCTACTAGTGTTTAAATATGTGTAAGAATGAATCTTTAAGGTATGGGATCAAGCTAAATACAATTGGATCGATCTAAGGTTGAAAAAATGGGTTGGGGGATCAATTTAGACAAAAAGGAGATCAATCCTAGTTGAAGAAACACAGTCACTATCAATCCTAAGAAAAAGAGATTGATCTAATGGTGCGATCAATCCTGCATCCAATTCAACTCTCACAATTTACTCTCAAATCAATCTATTTCGATTCCTCGACAGTCTCCCACACTTAAGGATCAATTTGGGGTCTCATCTAAATTAAAATTCACAATTTTTTATTTTTTTCCCTTTTTTTTTCCAATTTTTACATTTTTTTATTTTATTTGCCACACTTTTCTTTTTCTTTTTTTTTAGCAACCAAACTCCCACAAAAACACATAAATCAAACAAGCAATGAATTTTTTTTTTACCATAGTAGAAAGACACAGACGATAGGATACAAAGAACATAAAACAACAAAACTAAAAGAAACAAGATAAATTGGTATGTGGACTGGTGCTCAAATAAGAATCTAAAATAGTTGGTTATGATGCCAACTAACACATGTGTCGAAGTATAAAAAGATAAAGATACCAATGTATACTAAAGCGCAATGAAACCTACTTACGTGAACCTTGAAGAACGACCCACTACAACAATCCTCAATGAACTTTAGTGAGAACACATTCGTAGCTAACATGTCTAATTAGTTGATATGTTATGAATTAATCCAAGAAACATTCATAATAACTCTATTTGGAATTTTGAATTCACAAAAAGTGAGGCAGACTCAAACCAAGGGAAAACCATAGAAAGAATTTTCATTCTTGAAAATTATCGAAAGACTCTCCCATAAAAATAACCAACCCCTCTACTTATAATCCTAACTAGGGCAACATATGCCTAAAAATAGGGTATAAGAGTTTAAAAACAAATAAAATAACTTTGAAAAAGAATCCTACATAAGCTAGGAAATAAATCTACTAAATACGTCATTAAGCTTAACTTAGGTGATGATCTCATGCTTTTGAATCAAAAAATCAGTGCATTATCATATCTCAACATTTATGATCACGCTCTATGTGATCAAGCACTCATTCCAACAATCAAAAATGCAGAATGTTAGGTCCTGGGCTTGTAGATGATTGCTCAATGCTAACTTGATCCGTTTGACTTGCACTCGATTAGGAACGTCTGAGATCGATCTTAATGTTGTTGCTTCACCCTTTTGTATCAAATTGATTTGTATGCTCCATTTTGACTTCCAGAACCTCTTGAAACATCTAAGAGCCCTTAGAAACTATGCTTAAGGTTCTTCTTGGCTTCTTAGAGCTTATATCCTTCAACATATGACCAAAACTTATCCAACATCCTTTGTTTTGACCTAGTTCTAGCATCACCTCTACTTATACAAAATTAATACTACAATGATACAATATTATGCCTAAACGAATTCTAAGCTAAGGATTGATGATTTTTGGCTTGTAGAGTACCCCTATTTATAGGACTAGGCTCTCACCATCCAAATATCTCCATTTTCCACCATTAATCTAAGGGTTTGGTGTGAAATAGATGAATTGTCACTTTTTGTCCACCTAAGCAAGAGAACAAGCAAATCTCCTTGTTCAACCATCACTAGAGCAATGCCTAGGTAATGCGCAAAATTTGAACTATCACTTACACATCACTTAGGCAATAGGTAGGCAATTGGCAGTGACTTGTGATTGGTTCTCACCTACTCCTCCACAAGTGGCTCTCTTAGGCGATGATTTGTCCCAAAATTTCACTTAAGTGACAAACTAAGCCTTGAACTCAATTTTCCATGGTTTATTACCTCTGAACGAGCATTTCTATCTTCATTTTCATCTACAACACAAGACATAATTATTTCCTTCGTTATATATAACTTATTTAGCTAAATAACATCATCTAAAACGTAAGATTATGATCGTAATTGCATAATTTGTTAGGGCTATCAAGCTTTCACCTATGCCATTTGGAGTCATGCCAAATAATGAAAACATGAATTTTATAGCTTAAACATTCTCTTCCTTTAGCATTATGGAGCACAATTTCAAATCACCAACTTTTATGTAAGTGTTAAAACTGATACTCAAATTTAAACTTTAGAGTTTGTATTACATTTATAAGTCATGTCATAACAATGTTTACAACATTAAGGTTTCAAAGGAAAGCAAAAATCCATCAGTTAACTTGGTATCAGTGTAGCAGAGAGAAAATAAGGGAAAATTAAAAAAATAAATATTCAAGCAAGAACTGCATCCATAATCATCATAAGTTTCAATTTCAAAAGCCTTCACTCTTAATGTTAGGCCCACTTTCCCTAAACTCACTCTCTTTGTATTCCACCAAATGCCAAAGGGCCATGCTTAACAGTGCATCTTCATTAAAATTATCATGTTGTGAATTAGAGGTCTATATTGATCATCTATATTAGATCTCAAGGGTCTAACATTGTGATGATGTATTCCAAAAGAAGTTAGAATAGTTGACACAACAAAGTGCAAAACAAGAATATATTCATCAAGTTTAAACTTCGTCTCCCATAGTCGCATGATTTTATGCTCTAAATCCTAAGAAATGGCAACCATATTGTTAAAACTATGTTTGATTTCTTTACATCCTAAAGTGGATAATCTCATAATAGGTGGAGCGAGCTGTAAATCATCAACTTTACCAATCTTGAGAACCTTAAAAGTATTTCCCATTGATTGTGAAGGAATGGGATGATCAAATGCCTTTTCAATAATATTTTATTCTCTTAATAATTCAAGAAAAAGGCATTAATTGAAAGATATCCAAAATTGGTCCTTAACCAAGCCCTTTCTATAACATTGTTGAATACAAGACATCCTAAATTGACTTCCAATAGTTTAAAACCCCCATTTGTTTAGACAAAATAGTGAAATTAAGAGTAAATAGAAACTTTTAGATGGAAATTCTAAATAGCATAAAGTGGTTCATAGACACAATTGCAACAAGAAAAGAACTCTAAGGCCAATCCACAATTTACCACAAAAAAGCATTACAACTAGTTCTCCTTCATTAGTATAAAATGATTCTTGTAGGCTAAGGCAAAATTAGGGTTTATTTGCCTTAAAATTCCATTAATCTATGTTATCAACGATTCCACTAACTAACTTTGAACGAAAACTTAGAAATGCCATGGACAAGTGCAATCATCAATAGAATTTAGAAGATTGCAACAAGATTCAAAGACAAACATGTGGTTGTAGTACTTAAAAGAAGTAGCAAGTGTAGTGAGACCTATTTCAATTAGAATTGTAGTGAAGCCAACATTAATAAAAATTTACTTTTCACGTGGTTCTCAAATGTCATGACCTATGTTTAAACATATCTTTCCAATCCAACAAGCACCTTCATTGAAGTACTTGTCCATCGATCCTTTACCTATAGTCAAGCAACCAGATTCTTGAATAGGTCATTCTTTAATTCCCTACCAATTTTTGATTCCATTCACTTCCATTCAAGACTTCTAAGTGATTGTAATGATGGACTAGGAACCAATCACCTCTTCAGATGTTTAGTAGAGGTGGATGAAGTCTCCCCTTAAATGTTAGGCAACCTTTAAACATCTACATCTATAGATACAACTCGTGCTGGACAACACTTCTTGAACTTCTTCCTCCCCACCTCCAACAACTTCAAGTTAGCTTTAGCCAATAGTTTCACTTCATAGCAAGAGAACCATAAAAAGTGGAACTTCCTCAAACAATAGTTCATACACAACCATTGCTAAAGCGAGCACTTCTAGAAGAAAGGATAGCATCATAAATAAGGCTTGTAGCAATGACGGATGAAGTTCTTCATATTGTTATTCACTAAAATATTCTATGAACTTCTAAAGAATTGGATTTTTAAAGTTATGGTTTTGAAACATAAGCCACACCTTATTTATATTAACTTTGATTAGTAATGACATAATGCAAGTTTTATCATCGCCTATAGAAGATACTTGAAAATCATCTAAAATCTTAAAAATGTTGTTTCTTTAGATTTTGGGTACATCAAAATGGTAACTAGTGATGTGACAACTAATGGTAAGTTGTATTTTTGAATGAGCTTTAAGAATTTAAAGGAACTTCCCCTCAAAATGCATCCATTACCTAGTCTGTTTTCTTTCCTTTCTTGCTACCTCTTTGATTTAATAGAAAAATAAAAACTAATCAACATATAAAAAACATTCATTTAGGTAGGCAGATGCTTACTTATTCCATAGCCTCCCAAACTTTGTTGAATTAAAAGCCAAGTAAAAATACCAACACATTGTATGTCTATTGTAACATATTCTACCACAACAATCTTCTTCCCTATCAATTCTCACATAAAGTAGTGAATAATGTCAATGTGCTTCGTTTTACAATGCTATACAAGATTTTAGAAATAGCTATTGCACTTCAATTATCATGTAAACTTTTAATTACCTCTAATTATATTCCATAATCCAACATCATTTACCTTAACCATAGTAACTATGAGCAAGAATTGTAGGTAGAAATGTACTCTACCTCATTGATTAACTAAAATACAATTTGCTTCTTATCATACCACTAAGCTAAATTGTTTCCATTGAAGAAACAACTGCCCTGCTAGTTATGTTACTAGCATTACCTGCTCAATCATCATTACTATATCTAATTAACTTTATATTGTAACATTTAATCTACCATAAATGATAATCATTAGTTCTATTAATATAATTAATAATTCTCTTTATTAAAATCTAACGGGACTCATTAGGTGTAGTTCTCACATGAACACCAATATTATCACATATGTAGGGCCTACTTGCAATCAAATACAAAAGTATTCCAATCATGCTTTTTATACAGAATGGGATCCACATCTTCTCCATAATAATCTCTGGTCAACTTCGCATTCATTATTGTAGGTTATCTCACATGCGTTGTAGTTTTAAGGCCAAACTTCTTCTCTAGATTTCTAGTATACTTGGATATAAATTCCATCCTTAACTTGTTTAACTCATAAATCCAAAAATATAGTGAGTTCATCAATCTTATATTACCTCTGACTCATTTTGCATTTAAGAGACAAATCCTTTAATTAGATTTGCTGATGTAACAGCAATTACAATGTCTTCTACATAAACTTAGGTCACAACAAGGTCTTTCCTTTATCATCTAAAAAATAAGATTTTGTCTACTCTTCCTCATTGGCCACGTTAAAATGAAAAACTCTAGCCATCTTTCATACCCAGCAGAACCACTTAATTCTAATGAAACTCACTCCTTCAAGCTATTAAACCAACACCTATAGATCATCACACTGCATAGTTGTAATCTAAAATTCATCAAGTAAAGCTCTTTTTACATTTTAGGGTTTAATGAAAGAAGTAAAACATTTATAGCCAACTAAATCCCTCTGGTTTATCCTTGGTATATTCTAAGTCTTCCCGTTATTAAGATCTCTAATAACAACTTCTAGAAGTAATTTCATCTAATTCTACTTGAATATCTAGGAATTTAACTCTCATCTTTAAAACCTTTAGTGGTTGGTAGATCATGTGTTTCAACATGTATTGGCACAATTGGGCTTGCTTCAGTATACAATTGTGTTACTTCTTTCAATGGTTAAATTTCTTTAGGCTTTTCACATTAAAGACTATTAAAGGTCAACATCAATAACAACCACATTAAATGATCCCATCCCATCTTAGTGTTGGTTGTTTAATTATACAATCTACAAGATTTATTTGTAGTTAAGCAACCCACGAATAAGGCGTCTTTTCATCAAGGGGCAAAGGTTTACTCAATTGATGATATAACATATGCTATTGACATTCTTTACCGACCTTTTTAAATTCATTCACTTTGTATTTAGCATCAACTTAGGCCTCTGTAGAGCTCTATTCTTCCTCCTAAGAACCCCTTTTTCTATGGCATATTAAAGTAAAGAGAACTAAGCTGTAACCCCAATCAAGTCATCAAATTCTATAAAACTATTATTCTCAAACTCTCTTCTATGATCACTACATATTGTAACAATCTTTCCAACATGCCTTTTCTCTATTAGGATTTTAGTGCACGACTTCTTAAAGGCTTCAAAGGCATCACATTTCTCTCTACAGAAAACAATCTATGAATATCACAAGAAATCATCAATGCACACAATGACATACTTTTTACCTCTAACACTTACGGTGTCGATTGGTTCACCTAGTTCTATGAGCAAAAATTCCAAAATTTTGAGGTTGTCATGTGTTGAAACATTTTGTGAGACATCTGCCTTTACTAGCATATCCGACATGGTCCATAGGAGCCTCAATTTTCCATGAACTATACCAAGCTTTGTGATCTTTAAATAGTTATTGTAGTTGGAATGTCCTGACTTTTAGATCCGTGTATCACTCTCATTTACTTTAGATATCACGTAACCTATAGAATCTTGCAAAAGATAGCAATGATCCAAAAAATTTTTGCATTCATGATGCATTTATACTCATCACAAACATAACATTCTACCCTGTTAAATCTCACATACAAGTTAGACTACACAATTGGCTAATACTCAACAAATTAGCCATCAAATTTTCAACATGAAGCACAATTTCTACTATTAATAGTCCTTCCATATTCAGTATTCTTTTCTAATGACATCACTCTTCTATTCATCTCTAAATGTCACAATGCCATCCAAATAGGTTTTATTATTAGATAGTGCTCCTTATTTCCAATTATGTGTTGAGAAAACCCACTATTGAAATACTATTTATGATTTGTGATGGCATAAAGTGGGGTATGAACTACAAGACACTTCAATTCACACTTCTTAACCATATCATTCTAAAAATGCTTAATTAAATGGGCTGATTGTTATTTGAATGGATTCATCTTCCTTCCATTATACATTTTAGCATCTTGAAACACAAAGAAATGTAGTGACCTATATTAAAATAATTTGTACATACAAGTCCTTCCTTTAGGAATTCTCTAAATTAGTTAGAAATTGGTTTTCTACTTTTTTATCTTGGCTAATGTCCTAACATCCAGTTAAATCAATGTCGTTTCCCTAAAAGCCTCTGTCTTCTAATATCTAGATTTACTTGTACAGGATTGCCCAATGTACCCAATCCAATAATGATTTTTAGATGACTAGACCATGGGAAGGATGCCATGTAAGTTTAACTTGTTTAACATTAAAGTGAAATGTTTTCTTTAAATTTCAATGCCTAATGGCACACCTCCAAATTTTGAAAGTCCTTTAGCAATTTTTAATGTAAGGTCAATCCATCATTCTTTCTTACTTCAATTCCTTAACTTCTTGCCTTAACTTCTTATTGTTGTTGTAGGCTTCAAAAGTTTCTAAATTAGCATCTAATTTATAAAAGGCAATTCGTCAAAGCTTATATTGTCATCATGGTTATTGCTATAGTAAGAAATGTGATGTGTGCACAAAAGCATGAACTAAGATAGACAGCATATCCAGCTTGCATAAACTATATAAAAATGACCCAGACCTATTGAATTTAAAGAACTCACGTAAAAGACAACCAAAAATAATATACTGAGTTAGTTGATACATCACAAATTATTCTGAGAAGCACTTGGAATAACTAGATTTGGAGTTGGAATTGCAAGAATTGATAAACTCTCAAACTCCAAAGAAAATTAGGAGAAATAATTTCACTAATCAAAATACAAAATAGCTTGTTGTTTCATATGCCAAGTGGCCCTATTTATATCTATAATTGCTAACAAAAGAGTCTTAAAATAATGTATCACTATTCTAAGTAAGTCCTAATTAAATTTGGAAGAGAATCCTAGGAAAGCAAAAATGAAATCTTGTGATACATGCCACCATCACAATCAATCCGATGGCCTTGCGATGGATAGTGCTCTGTTTGGATCAATCTAGATTGATCCACTTCCTATTGTTATTTGTAATCTTATATCTGGAATGTGTGTAGCTACTATTTCAATCTTATTCTCATGCCATTGATCATCCCCCCCTCGATCAACTCTTATGTCGATCTACTCGTTTGATCGATCACAACGCTGCAAAATCATAATTTAAGAAATGGCATCAAGGAGTTGTTGATCTAATCCCATGTGTGATCAATCTTGTCCGTGTGTGAACAATCTTAAGTCACTTGGGATTGATCTAGCTATTTTTAATTTGTTGTCTTCTTCCTTATATTGCACCAAACAGATCTATGAGCTCTCCTTTAGCTTTCAAAGCCTTTCTAAATATTTAAAGCCCTATTGAAACTCATGCTCAAAGCTCTTCTTAGCTTTCTAGAGCATATGAATTTCACCTATGTGCATAGTCCACCAAATAGCTCTTACTCCACCCTCCTCTTAAAGATGAATTGTCCTTAATTCAATAGGATTCTTGTTACCCATAAGAAATAATGTTGTATATTACTGTAGCACCCTTACATTATATGCTTGTTTTGCAACTCAATTCCATCGTGCACATGTAAAAGTTCATTCACTCCTACAAGTTGAAAACTTGGAAAAATTTTCCCCAGACTATTGCCTAATCCCACAATCAAATTTGGTTATGTGAAATAGCCTTTCAATCTCTATAAGTGTCAAGAACATTGCCACCAAGCTATGGCTACTTCTTAAAGAATGTAGTCGTCACGCCCAAACACAAGCTTTAAAATTTCTCTTGGTTTTCATTTTCTAACAACTACACTAACATCCCAAGGGAAATGCTCCTACAAAATCAATCCAATCTTGGTAACACATGTGCATTCCAACAGGTTAATACAAGTGTATCCCAACAATCCAACCTCATTGACACAATAATTACAAGGAAATAATTTACGATAATGCACTTCAAATAATCAAAAGTCAATCATAGGACCATCATCCTATGATTCCCGTAACTCATAACAATAATAACATGTGAAATTATAGTTTAGTTGTTCATTATTTGTTCTTAATATATGCACACATGCAAACCAAAATAATTAAATTACATTATCAATCATGAATTATAGTAGTTTGGATGAATTGGATGTGCATAAGTGTAGTTTTGAAGTTAACGAATTAATTTTGAGCAAATTCTACACTCAAATGTATTTTTGCTCATTACCCAGTTTGTTGTTGCAAAGATGGAAGTCACAATTGTGGAAGGTGAAGCTATAGCCACAAAAAGCAACTGTAGCCTATTATGGAATTTTCCATGTTTGTTAGTCACAATCACGAAGAGAAGGCTCACGATAGCATGAGTGAAGAGGGTAGCAAACCACACTGGATAGGAAATAGAACACTTTGCAGTTGAAGTCAGGCGCGTGGAGTAAACTAGGGCAACCGTGAAGTGGATACCTATGACAACGAATTAGGAGAGTGAACTCTACTGGAATGGGAGGCTAAATACATCACGGCCGACCACAAGACAATAGTGAGGTTTATTGTGAGCACAATGAGTGTAGTTGCAAAAGCAGAAATTAAGAAGAAGAAGATAGTCAAACTCATGCCTAGGTTCGCAGGTGCAAGGAATGACAATGCGATCGTGATGATAGAGTGACAAACAGTCAAGTGCGCAATCTTACATGGATTTTCAGGGTTTTTTATGTCTTTTCACGTCCTACACGAGTCATAGACACATTTGGACTATATATACATTTCTCCACACACTACAAAAAGTCTCTACCTTAGCTTTATTTTAAAAACACTTGGAAAACACAATTTGCACACATTGGAGAAGTGGGGAAAGAGGAATCCACACCAAGTCTTAGGAAGATTTCAATGGTCCACACAATGCAATGATATTAGAATAAGTTTTCCAGCTTTCACTATTGTTTTTATGTTGTTTTGGATGTTGAATATTATAGTAATAGTTTTTATTAATAACATTATGGATTGTTAAATACTCATCTAGTCTCTTGTGTTTATATTTGATTGAATATGTGTACAAGATTTTGTGAGTATTTGTCTTTCCTATCGTCATTTACAATTGTTAAATTGAGTAGTAATTATGGGAATTGGCCACTTCTCTAATTAATTTGTGGTTGTGTGAGGAATAACAGAAGTGAAACCTATACACTACACGTACAATTGTGAACATTAAACCTGTGAGAAAAATGAGAGCGAAACCATAAAATTAGTTCCAAAAAAAGAATGTTACTCATAGAATCCATTACTAAACTCGATAACACTTGGAAAAACCCACCAAACCTTGAGTTGAAACTTCAAGAAATATGAGAAGATATTCTACAGATATTAGCATTAACAACCCATAACAAAGCAATCAATTCGATAATCAACAAAAATGGTCATAAGTAGAAGATCAATATAACACAAAGGGCTAAACTTTTGAATTCTTGGCACTCCACCCACTCAAATTTGTGATTTGCTTTTACATGTTTTTTTCTAGTTTATATCTTTTGTTATCACTTTGTTCTTAAGGCCTTATTAATAGAACCTTAGTTATATTGATAAACACTTAACCCCTCCTTGTAGATACAGCACCTATACTCACCATAGTGTTAGGTAATTAGAAATTAAATTTTGGTGAAGTGATGAACCATATCAAATTTTGGCGTCATTTCTAGGGAGAGCAACGAATGCTATTGAACACTCTTAGGAACCATTAGATTAGGCATTTCAATTTCTTTTGTTTTCCTTGCTTTCTCTCCTTTTATTCTCCTCTGTTTAATTCTTTTTCTACCTTTCTATATAAAAATTGTTACTCTCATAGGCTAAAATCTTATTTTTAGGAGAACTGTATATGCACAATAGTAAAAGCATGAACCTTCTTAGATCCTGAGATTGAATAAACAATCCATAGAACGCCCAGAGCTCTATTTCAACAAGAGCAAGAGATAGAAATGGTAGAAAACAACCTGAAACCATAAGAGCATCATGAACAACTTCCACCTCTACCTAACTAATGAGCAATCAAAGGTTACATTTAGCTGTTGATGAATCCTCAAATGACAGGCATAGTCAAACCACTAGTTAATGCAAATAACTTTGAGCAAAAGCTAGCACTCATTAATATGGCATAGTTGAACCACTTTGGTAGAGCCCCACACAAAGATGCTAATTCACATTTGGCCTCTTTTCTTAAATTATGTGACACTAATAAATTTAACAACGTTTCAGATGATGCCATCAAGCTTAGATTGTTTCCATTTTCTATCGGGGATTGAGTGAGGTAGTTGTTACAATCCTTACCACTTGGGAGCTACTTGGTAGGACTTGGTGAATGAGTTCCTGGCAAAATATGTTTCACCTACCGAGACTACAAAATTAAGGCTTCACGTTAAAACCTTTAAGCAACTTGATTCAAAGACACTTCTTGAAGCATGGGTAAGCATTAAAGAACTCCTCAAAGAATGCCCGTAGAATAAACATTCACTATGGATGCTCGTATAAACATTTTATAGTAGAATATCTGGACAATTACGAACTATATTAAATGCAGCTATAAAAGGTGCACTTATGAATAAATTGCCTAAGGACACCTGGGACTTAATAAAGGAGATAGAATCCAATACTTAACAATGGCCATCTAAGACATCCACGACATGCAAGGCTGTCGGCATACAAAACATAGATATTGCGACCGCCTTTGCAGTTAAGGTGGAGCTCCTGTGTAAAAAGATTGATGGCATGCTAGTAAGTAACACTTATCCCTCCTCTATTTCTTTGCTTCAAAATTTTGAAATGTGTGCAGAGCCTTATCTAACTCATGACAAAGAGCAAGTAAATTTTGTAGAAAATGTCAGGGCATAAGGAAACAGCACATATTTGAATACCTGCAACCCTAGTTAGAGAAATCATCCTAATTTCTCTTGAAGAAATTCATGAAATCTATTAGGCTTTCAAGCACCTTACTTGCAACAAGAGAAGAAGTAATCCTTAAAAAATATAGTTGCAAATCCTGCAAAGTCCACCAGTAAAATGATAGGTAACCTCAATAAAATTAGCAAGATTAAATGACTCATACAGACACTCTCTTGCAAAATCAAGAATCTTCAATTCATAATCTAAAGGTGCAAGTGGGACAACTAGTAAAAGAAATGGCTTCTAGACCTGTAGGTCATTACTTAGCACAATTGAGAACAATCCTATTGAGCATGTGAAAAGTGTGCAGAAAATAGAATGCAAAGAGAAAAGAGGAGAGCTACCTATTGTCCAAGAATAGGAGAAAACTAAGATAGCACCATACAAGCCGAAGATCCCTTATCCTTAAAGGCTTTTGCCAACATAAATTGGAAGACACTGGGAGTTTTAACATTTCATGCTCCATAAGTACTTTGTTTAATAATATTTTATGTGATTTAGGTGCAACTACAAATGTGATGTCTTTTTCTACTTCCTAGGCACTTGAAATTGAGTCTATGAAGCCTACACGTATGAGGATAAAGCTAGTGAGTAGGTTGGTGACAAGGCCACTTGAACTCTAAAGGATGTGTTGATAAAGCGAGTGATTTCATTATGCCTTTAGATTTTGTTGTAATAGATATAAAGGGTGACAAAGAGTAGAGTTTAATCTTAGGCGCGCTTTCCTGGCTACCGCTAAAGTTATTATAGACATGGGAAAGGATAACCTCACACTACGTGTAAGTCATGAAAAGGTTAACATTTTTTTATGTATTCAACACCCTCTATTACTCCCACACACAAGAAAGAAGAAGATGTTGTAATGTTTCTTAAGGTTGATAATATTACTAAAAAGCCTAGTGAAGAAGCAAATGCAAAGAAAAGTGAGGTGCAAGTACTAGATAAGGAGCAAGAGCTAAGTGTGGGGGATGCTTCAAAAGAGTGTAAAGATGAGCTAATACATGGGGGAAATCAACAAAAAGAAGGAGGAAAAGAGAAAGAATAACTAAGGAGAGAATTAAATCTCGCGAAGGTTTTTGGATCCCCAAAGCTACTATTAACCACCTTGAGCTATTACTAGTTTGTTGAGCTACGGACATTAAATACAACACTTCTTAAGAGGCAACTTAAGCTATCTTTATTGCTTTTAGTTTGTTTGTTTTGTTGTCGTATTTGTTTTACTAAGTGTTGCATGGATTATCTTTCATATTTTGACTTTGTTTCAGGAAATGCAAGAATGAAAAAGACAAGTGTGTATGAGATCAATCACACAAACAAAGAAGGAGAATGTGCACCACCCTATCAACTTATCTTGTTCTTTGTTACATCATTTTACTAGTTGACCATATGATTAATATAGGCAACAAACTAAATGTGGGGATGGACATAAGTGTAGAATAACTTTTTAATAAGAATAGTGTGATTACACTTGTGCTGCAAGTTGCTAAAATATTTATACATGTAATTTTGTGTGCTATATTGTGAAATTAATAGTTTAAACATAATCTGGATTTTGTGGACACCGTACTTTATTTATGATGAAATTCTTGTGAAGAATTTTGTTACTTAGTTCTTTAATTATTCTTGAGATTAGCATCTAGTCTAGTTTTGAAGACATTATTCGTATTATATTGAGCACATATTCTTTGCTTTAGATTACTAGATTGTTTGAGACATCCTATGGTTAGAATGAGATAATTGAATTAAAGATATAAGCCTTACCTTATATGTTAGAAAATTCTCAGGCAAATGAGGATGATTAGCAAAAATATGAAAAAAAGAACTAAGAGTGAGGACATAGAAAACAAATCAAGTGAAAAATTTAAGGAAAAAATAGAGAAAGAAAAATGTGAGCGTGTGCAGAAATTAAATGTACTCAGCTAATTAAAGCAACTGATTAACTAGGATTGTATGAAGATCCTTGTTCATTCTCATATAAAAAGGTTGCCCAGTATAAGGATGCAAACCATCCTTAGTTGTGAATTGAGTAACTAAAGGTGCGCAGTGACCCCTATTCACATTTACATAAAAAGGCTCTCAACTGCTTAAAAAATATTTGGAGCGCACAAGATAAGATGAAACATAAATTAGCCCACACTAGTCCTCTAGTTAGAACTGATGTTAATTAAACTCATTCAAAAAGACAATAAGTTAATACTTAAAGTGAGAGGTTCTAGATTTAATTGTCTTTGAATCACTAGAGAATTATCAAGTGTTTGAAATAGTTGAGGGCTGAAGAGTGGCACACTAATATGGGAATTCATGTTGTAAGCATTAATACAAAAGAGCTACAATCTTGAACAATTTTGAACCAGTGGAGTGAACTCTATTGGAATGGGAGGTAGAATACATTGCAGTTGATCTTTCAACCACGGTGAGGTTTCTCGCGATTGCGATGAGTATAGGCACAAGAACAGAAATTGAGAAGTAGAAGAACTTCAAACTCACACCTAGGTTCATGAGTGTGTGGAATGACAACAAGATAGCGAGACTTACTTTTGTAGTTGTGAGTGATAGAGCAACAAAAAATTGAGGGCGTGATCCTCTATCGTAACAAACAATGGAGAGCACGATCCTACATGGATTTTTAGGGTTTTTTTCAATCTTTTCATGTCCTACATGAGCCTTAGACACATTGGGACTATATATACATGTTCTCCATGCACTATAAAGAGCCTCTAGCCTGGCTTTATTTTCAAAATACTTAGAAAACACAATTCACATGCGTTGCAGAAGTAGAGAAGCAGGAATCCACACTAAATCTTGTGAAGATTTCAATGGTCCATGCAATGCGAGGATATTAGAATAAGTTTTCAAGCTTTTAATATTGTTTTCACACTATTTTGGATGTTGAATATCATAGCAATAATTTTTATTAATAATATTATAGATTGCTAAATATTTCTCTTGTTTATATGTATTTGATTGAATAAGTGCGCTTATGGGTAGTTGTCTTTGCTTTTGTTATTCATAATTGTTGAATTGAATGATAATTAAGGGAATTAGCCAATTCTTTAATTAATTTGTAGCTATGTGGAGAATAAAAAAAGTGAAACCAATGCACCACATGTATAGTTGTGACCATTAAACCTATAGAAATAACAGGAGTGAAATCGTATGATTAGTTTGGAGAAAGCATTGTTACTCACAGAATTCATTACTCAACTCAGTAATGCTTAGGAAAACCTACCAAACCTTAAGTTGGCCCTTTAGGAGAATCTAGGAAGATATTTTGGAGACATTAGGATTAAAAACCTGTAATAAATCAATTAAATTAATAATCAACATAAATTGGCATCCATCGCAGATCAATACAACACAAGAGGCTATACTTTTCAATTCTTGGCACTCCACCCACTCAAATTTGTGATTTTACTTTTAGGTGGTTTTTTTTTCTTTTGTTATCATTACATTATTGAGACCTGACTAATATAACCTAAGTTACATTGATAGACAATTAATCTCTCTTTGTGGATATGACATTCGTACTCAACATAGTTCTAGATAATTAGAAATTAATTTTTGGTGTGGTGACGACCCACGTTAGGCAACACTTTATCCTTATGATTCTCCATAACTTGCACACATCTACTTCCTATCAACAATCATATATGGCTCATGCAAATGATAGCAAATTACTTGAGCATTTCCTTTGACACCATGCACTTCACAAATCATGCACTTATGCCGTACATGCAAGACTTATATTATTTTGTCTACAAATTTGTATAATGACATAAGACATAGATTCATCTTAAGCTTTCTGCTCAAACATGTCATTTGTAGGAATTTCAACACATTTAATTCTTAAACTAAGGTATAACAAAAATTTTACAAATTCCTTGGGTCTAAGACAATCTTGTCAAAATTCCAACATCGTCATGAAAGGCAACCAAGAATTAAAGTGCTGCAAACATTGTGAACCTTTGGCAACACAAACATCATCATAGATATGCAGTGTGTGCACGGGATAAGAATGTCCAACAGATGACACTTTCATTACGTAGTCATTATATGAATTCTTAAACTCCATTTGTAGACATCATGCATGTCATCCTAGAGTACATGTTATGTGTATCCCATGTTCCACATACACCTCCCAATACCTTAAGCCACTTACAATTTTTCACATTGCAAGTCATCACCTTTTAAGTCCTATCAAGTTCCCATAATAGGCATGAAATTTATGTAGTGTTTATTAGAAGTTATATAAATGCTAGAGTTATGCACTTAAAATTCAAAATTCCTTTCACTCCGTTGACTCTCGAGCTCTTGATTGGATGCTAAACTAATTAAGTATAAATCATCTTTAAGACCAAGTCTACAAAATAATGCAACATGAATCAACTCATTCAAATAGCAAGTAGATAAAACACTATACTTAGGATAATTTACCTTTCTGCATGGAGTCAATTCACATAGATTCACCAACTCTTTTGATTGTAGAAATTTATTTACTTGAGTTGGAATTTCCATGGCAAACTCACCTCCACAACTCTTGTAAAACTACAAGAATGAATCAACATAGAACAAAGGATACTCCAATGGATAAGTAAAATCACTCATCTCATTACAACCTCTCACAATTCTCTTTTCATCTTTTGCTCTTGCCAACCCTTTTTCTTCCCTCTCATATTTTCTTTCTTCTCTCTTTCCTCTTCTTTTACTCTCTAGATCTAGCCCACATTGATTTTCCAATTACATTAGATTCTCACGAACCAATTCTAAAGAATTGCAAAGTTCATGAATTTCTTCTGCCATGGATTCCATAGATGGATCTTCATTCAATACTTCATCCCCACTATCCATCAATGTCACCCTTTCAACATCATAGCTACTGGCTGCTTTCTCTAAATTCAATTTGCCTATGGCTTCACAAACTTCATCTTCAAAAATTCCATTATCCATAGTTTTCTCTTCATCACCATTACACTTCTTCGTCATCAACGAGTCCATCTAATGTTTATTTTCCTCACAAAATGCAACATCACCTACATTATAATTATTCAAATAGGAGAATGTACAATTTACTTGCCTTGTTGGTATATTTTCCTCATGGACAACAACATCACCTACATTACAATTATTCAAAAATGAGTATGTACAATTTACCTCTATTGTTAACATTGATAGTCTTCTTGTAGGATCTCCTATGAATAGCCTCATAGGTATCATATCGCATATATCTTCCAACAATTATCTCACAAAAGTCGTGTCTAGTGCCTTTCCCAGTAATATCTCTATGAGGGTTGTATCGTGTAGACCTCCCAACACCCCTCCTCTAGTGCCGTCATTCTACTTGAACGGCGTGTTCCTCCATATCCTCAATTTATTCAAAGCAATGACACTCAACTACCTCTACAATGTCATCATTCAACTAATTAAGAAGCCATATTATAATTTCTTCAACATCCTCATCAATATTAGCTTTCATCATTTCAAATCTAAAATCAACATAGTATTTCTCGACACTTTATATTCTTCTTAAGTTAAATTATCAATCTTTGCACACAACATACACTTAAAGGAATATGGAACATACCTGTTTCTTATTTTGGTTAATAATGAGATTATTAATTAAAAACACAATGACCTTTTAATTTAATTTATGGGGATTAATCAAATTAAAAGACAACACAGTAATGAATTTTAATTATTAGTCGGATTAATAATTAAAAGTGGAATTAGCTTGAATTAATTTTAAAGTCCATATAGAAGCCCATAGAATCGACCATGTGCCCTAAGTTCATGCAAATGGAAATAAGAATTTTACCATACATAGCATTGTGTGTCTTGAAATTAAATTTATTTGAAGGAGTTTCAAGTTATATTTAACTCAAAAAATTCATCCAACCCCTTACCAAGCAAGAGAAAAACAATCTCTAACCTCCTTACTACATTTTTTCTAGTTCAAAAAATCTCCAAACACAAAGGCATTTGTGTGGGATGCCTAACGAAGGTATTTTAGGAGTTCTAGAGATTCTTGCCCGCAGTTCGCTCATGTGCACAAACTAAAGGTTGTGGCTCATGTGTTATGACTGTGGATTGCATGCAAACTCTTTTAGAATTTGATTCCAAGATAATTATCTATACATACATCTTGAAAAAAATTTTATGCATGTTATACAACAAAAATAGATAGGATTTGGGATTTTATTATTTGCCGCATTATTGATATTTATATGATGTTCTAAAATTTAAATTTTATATCCCGACCCAGTGAAACCCAATAACTCTCCCTTGAAACTACACCTCCAACTACTAGGAAAATATAACTAGATGTCAGTTTCTTACCGATCTAACTTCTATTAAGGCTAAAGCCTAAGTACCTAATGATCTCAACTTCATCTGGCCATTTAGCTTTCATTATTGAAGTTTGAATGGCCATGTACATTAAATACATAAAGTTACCTCTAAGGATGGCAATAGGGCAGGTAATTGCAAACATCTTGTTAGTGACATACCATTTAACACTAATGGTCAAGGAGGGATATTAGGGGCATTATGGTTGTATACTCATTTTTTGACATTCATTAATGAAATATTAATTTATTCATATCAATATTATAGCAAGTTTTTATACATGTAAATTTTGAATGACAATATGTTTCCATGTAATTGAGTTAAGTAACCTTATTCATAAAGGGTTTTGAATATGAAAATAAGGCAATCTTAGTACTCTATTACTAAAACTAATCCATGAGTTATAGACACTCTAAAAGTCATTAGAGAGCCAGTACAACTTGCACATCTTGCATTTATATAGCAAGTATCATGCCATTTGATATGAGACACTGAGAATATATGTGTGTGGATTGGCTATTCAAGAATGAGCATTTGGACAATAACTCATAGAATAAGCAAATGTATGGAGTTCATCCTTTGCTATCAATGTCTTGCTTTATGATAGTGTTAAGTGCACGTGGACCTTAGACTTGAGATGTGCGCAGAATGGTCAATGTGCCATTAAGGCATTAACAGCCAATATTTATCTTAGTACAAGATAGGATTATAAGCCTAATGTATTGTTGCCTAGGTGAGTATGAAGGCATGCATGCATTCAAAAAGAAATGTCTCTTTGCAAATGAGAAAGACCTTTATCCTATGTAGTTGGTGCCATATAAGACAAAAAATTTTAACTAAGGTAGTATGTGATTGAAAAAGAATTTTCAAAACAAATATTAGTCTCATTGAATAACATCGATTGATCACATAACCGAGTTTGTGAGTTTGACTAAATCCTTAACCTTCCCTCAATTAGGACAAAATAAATAAAAAAGTTTTATACCATATGATATTCATGATCTAATGGCTTCATTCTTATCCATTTCACCTTAATTGGGCTACAATATAAGCAGCAAGCCAGGTGCTACCCATATCCTTCGAGCTATTCTCGTTGTCAACTAAAGATAAATTTATAGAGTCACAAACAAAAGGTATTGTGTATGATGAGTATTAAATTAGTGGGTAGCATAATTTATTTGGTGACAATTGGATTAAACCAAATAAATTGTCATGATGTTTATTAATGATGAGATCATTAATTGAAAACAAAATGGGAACTTTAATTTTATTAATGGGATTGATTCAATTAAAGGGACAAGACAAGAATAGAATTACTCGATATCAATCATGTTTGTTAATAATGTGATTATTAACTAGAAACATGATGACATTTGATTTCATTAATGAGACTAATTAAGTTGAAGGAGATAATTCTATTAAACCTTAATTATTAATAGAAATTAATAATGAAGAGGCTAGATGGGCTTTAACTATTAATGGAGATTAATAATTAAGAGTTACAAACTGCAATTATTGAAGAGTTTGTTAATTGAAATGTAACTGGGCTAGTAATTACTAAAAGCCCATATAGTGAGGCCATGAGGCCCATAGCTAGTGTGCCATAGTCTCTTAATATAAAAATGTCTTAGAAAAGTTCTATGCATGTGAAAAATCAAAAAAATTCATGTGACACCCTCTAAGCAAGAAGAGATAATATTCTAGTCACCATCTTCTTCTTTTCTTGTCAATAAAAGCCATCAAACCTAAAGGAGTTTGCGTTAGAGCCGTCAAAGAGGTTTTGCAAGGTGTAGAAGGTACTCTTCAAGAGAACGACTATGTGGAGAAATTCAAGGTCAAGTTATGAGCACCATAACTCAAGGATCACAAGCATACCCATTGGAATGTGATTCCAAAGTTACATTCTTTTCAGTTTTCTTTGATGCTTCTCAGTTGATATGTGTTATATAGCGAATAGAGAATGGGTTTGGTAAATTATTTTGCTACATTTATATTGTTTTTTATGGTTTTAAAGTTTTCAAATCTGACCACAAACCTGTTGAAACCCTACAGTGATATTAGAGCCATTATATTCCTAATATAACTACAAAATTTAATGATCTTTCTATGGTTTATGGTGTTTTTCATTTAGAAACTATTGAAACATGTATTGGATAATTTTTTACATTTAAAAAAATTGTTTTGTATGAGAAAAAAAATTGAAAACTTTGTCTGCACAAAATTCTGTACTACCATATTGTCAAGTTTTGAGCCTAATTGCAACCATGAGATATGATCATGCAGCCACACGGGACGTGTTCATGGCCACAAGATTTGATGTGGCTATAAATCAGGTTTGCAACAGAACATGCATTTTGTTTGTTCTGCTACTAGCCATCTCGCTACCCCCACGACCGCACTAAATAGCCACATTTCTTTGCTACGATTGGCCATGCGGCCCAAGAGATTGATCGTGACTACAAGAATAGTTCTTGTGGCCACACATGTTTGCAGTGGATTATTTTTTGTGGTTTTTCAATTTAAAATATTGGAAAAGGAGTTTCCACATACAAGAACCAACGTATGAGATGCATAGGCCTTAGAAAGGATCATTAAATGGAAGTTATTTAATTATACATATAATGTATAATAATTTGAATGTTTGTTGTGGATGGATTATCAATTTAGGACACTTGTGGATGAATGTATTTTCTTTTAGATTAATTTTCATGGTTGTATAATTATTTTTTCATGGGTTCTAAGAGAATAAACCTAAGTTTTGATTTTACTACATAGAATAAGGATTCTCTTTGGTATGCTACGCATAAATGTAACATGAAAGGTATCAAGAAGTTGATGTTAATGTAGAGATCAAGAGTTGGTACTTTTTGAAGTTCCATAGACCCACGTAGAATTAACATGGAAGGCGTCAAGAAGCTGATGTTCGTGCGACGACCAAGAGTTGGTATCGTTCAAAGTTCCATGGTATGGTGGGCCCTATGAAGTTAAGAAGACCATGATAAAAGGAAGCATTTAAGAAATTTCTATGTAATAGTATAGGATTCTATACATAAGTACACTATTCAATTGCAAACTCAAATTGGATTTAGAAGTCCATAATACTCCACATTACTTTATCTTACATATTATTCGTGATAGACGCATGAGGTACTTAAATTGGATAATGTGCAAAGTAAAACATAAATCTACATGGAACAAAAACTTCCTCAACAATTTGACATTTTGTTCGTTCAGGTTTAGCCCTCCACTGAGCTTGAAAGCCCTAAGTGTAACCTTAGAGTGTGATGTTGCCGCATTAGTGAAGTCACATTGCAATGGCGCATTTATGACTTCAGGTGCATTAAATATGACAATCAAAGGATACAACAACTTAAAAGTAGTTAGCCATAAGTGGAGTTTAAATCCGACAAATTGTTAGTTAGTGGGTGTGACTTAAATAGACCCAACATACCAAGACTTAATTACGTGAGGCATTGTTAGGCCATAGGCCAAAGGAAAGATTGGACCACGCATGGGATGCATTGGAAAGAATTGCCAATCATTAGGCCAAACATGCTAAGACTTGATTACTTGAGGTGTGTTATGTTCTCAATCACCTACTAAAGAAATTTTACCAATAGAATTTCCATTTTTTGCCCAAGGAAGCATAGAGTTCAAAAAATCTAATGGGAGGCCGTTGTGATTTAAAGTCCACAATCATAATAGTGGTGCATATCACAACTAAACTAAAAGTCTTGCCTATTTTTTTGCAACTTAATTTTATCTCAAATAATGCATGCACTCATATTACCAATAATAGAGACCTTAATGTTAACTTGAGCAAAGATAGTCGATTGGTTTCAAGATTTGAGAATAGTTCTCTTTCTTGAGAGAGTAATGATATCTTGGATATTACCATCCCATTACAAAGGAAAGGTGTTATCCTTGAGGTGCCTGGTTTCTTGATTAGTGAGACTAAAGATAGCAAAGCCAAGAGAAAGAAACCCACTATTCCTATGGCTAGTGGGAGGAGCTTGATATCCAGTACCTAAGTTAGCAAAGAAAAGAGGCTTTGATGTAATAAAAGGGTGCATTGAAGGAAGAATTACACTAAATGGCCTGATTGTCAAAGTGTTAGCTTTGCTAGTGTGGAACTTCATGCTTGTGAAATATCTTGTTCCATTGGTGTATTCTCTATATCTTGGATCTTGAATTTAGGTGCATCTTCCCATGTTTGTACTTCAAATCAAGACTTGGTCTAGAGTAGATTGTTTGAGAAGTAAGAAATGGTGATTAAGGTCGACAGTAAGGCAAGTGTTGTAGCCACTGTGATTGGCTCTACTTTAGTTAAGTTATCATCCTATCACATCTTGAGTCTAAGAGATTGTCTCTTATTGCCAAATGGGCTAAAAATATTGTCTCTATACCTTCATTGGTAAAAGTAAGTTATGAACTTTCCTTTAGAGACAATGATTACCAAATTTATTATCGTAATGAAGTGATACGGCCTTATTGGTAAATGGCTTGTATTACTTCAATATGACAAGCCTATGATGAATACCATGACAATCAAAATGAGATATGGATAGCATAAATCTCAAGCACTTATGGCATCTTAGATAAGGCCATGTTGCCAAGGCTAGGATTAGTAGGTTGGATAAAGATAGGCTTATCAACCCATTAGAAAATGAGCTTTATCCAATTTGCTTACTAGGCTTTTTAGGCAAGGTTATTGAAAGTCCATTTGTGGACAAGTCTAGAGAGCCATGTAGTTGTTGAAGCTAGTCCACACTGACATTTGTGTGCTATTTAATGTAACGGCAAGGGAAAGATTTCTCTACTTCATAACCTTTACCGATGATTACATATAGTATGGTCATGTGTACTTGATGAAGTACAAGCATAAATCCATAAGTAGAGAAGCAAACTGGTAAACATATCAAAGCACTACGATTAAATCATAGAGACATTTAGATAATGACTCGCAGATTATGCAAACACACGGAGTTAACTCTTAGCTATCAATGTCTTACTTTACGATCTTATTAAGTGCATATGGACCTCAGACCTGAGACGACATGGTTTCCTTGTGCACATGTCAGTCAACGTGGGCTAGTATCTATCCTAATATAGGATAGGGCTACGAGCCTAACGTGCTATTGCCTAGGTGTGTGTGGAGGCATGTGTGTAGTCAATAAGTGATTTGTCTCCTTGCAAATGAGTAGGGCATTTATCTAATGCAATTGGTATTCTATGAGACACAAGCCCTTGGCCAAGACAATACATAATCAGAAAGGAGTTTCCATTCCAATAAGAACGTTTGTCTCAAGAAGAAACGCCAATTAGTCATATGACTGAGTTTGTGAGTTTAATTAATTCATGACTCTCGCTCGATTGGAACAAAATATGACCAAAAATCTATATGGCATAGCAGTTATGATCAAAAAGGTTTGTTGTGATCTTATTCACTTCATCTTGATTTGACTACGATGGGGGCCATAGGCTAAACTTTACCCCTACCCATTTGAGCTTACTCGTTACCAATTAAAAATAAACTAAGAAAATCACATACATGAGATTTGGATGTGTTGTGAGTGTTAAATTAGAGGGTTGTATAGTTTATTTAGTTCCAATTAGATTAGACTAAATAAATTGTCATGGTACTTATTAATAATAAGATTATTAATTAGAAGCACAAGGAATTTATTTAACTAATGAGATTAATTAAATTAAATTAGTTGGATGCAAATGGGCTTTAATTATTAATGAGATTAATAATTAAAGAAAATATGGGTAGATTTATTAATGAGATTAATAAATAAGAATTCATAGGCTATTTAATTAAAGAGGGTTGATGTTAGAGGGCCCATGGAGCCCACTAAAACCTAGTGTCGCTAATATTTATATGAGTCTAGAAAGGTTCAAGACACATAAGAAATTGAGAAAAATTTGTGCATCCATCAAGCAACAGAGAAAATAACCCCTAGCCACCTTCTTTCATCTCTCTTTTGTCATAAAATCTTCGTAATTCAAAGGCGTTTGTGTTAAAGCTTTGCAAAAGAAGTTTTTTCAAGTATACGAGGAGCTCACAAGCATCCCAATCATATGAACAATCAAGAAGTTGAGGTTCGGGGGCTGCAATTACAAGGATTACACACAAAAAAGTTTAGAAATGTTTTAAAGGTGCAATTTTATTCTTGTACTTGTTTAATGAATATCTAGGGTGTCCTGCAACAACAATGGAAGGGTTTTGCTTTCTTATGTTTCACGACATACATGTCATTATTTTTTGTGATAAAGTTTTGATTTTTATAGCCAAACCCCAAAGAAATCCAACAGAAGTATTAGAGCTACCGTTTTTCTTGCAAAATCGTGAAATTTAATGATTTAATCCATGTTCTATGTTAGTTTTCCATTCAAATTCCATAAAAACACATATCTAATGCATTGAAAAGCTTTCAAAAGTGTTTTGAAAGTGATTGAAGTTGAAAAAAATTGAAGAAAAATTAGTTTGGAACCAAATTTCAACATGTAGGTTGCACTACAATAGGTTGTCACGATTGCAAAACAAGTTCTTGGGGCCACAATGCCATTCATTGTAGGAGGGCCATCACCATAGGGTTGCATGAACCCTATGGTCCACCAACAATTGAGAAAACCACTCCCACGATCGCAATTAGCCTTGTCTCGACAGCACAAGGCACTACAAAGAAAACCCAAGGGTTTTTGTTATGATCAGCTTCCGTGGTCACGTAGAGGCAACTAGCAACCACGGTAGTCATCCCAACAACTATGGCTAACTTTTGTGCCAAAACTTAATTTTCAATTTCAATTTTGAAAAATTGTTTTTCCAAGCACAGAAACCAATGCAAAAGATGCATAAGATGTGGAAATAGTCAGTGCATGGAATTATTTAATTATATATATGATGTATAATTGTCTGAATGGATGTTGTGGTTGGATTATGAATTTAGGATACTTGCAAATGAATGCACTTTTGTTTGTGGTTTCTTATAAGTTGTATAACTAATTTTTCATAGGTTGTAAAGACATAAGTTCATCTTTTATTTTCTATTATGTAGAATAGGATTTTCAATAGTATGCCACATGTACTTGTAAATAAATTTGGAAAACATCACGAGTTGTTGTTCATGTGGAGACCAAGAGTTGATGCCGTTCAAGGTTCCAAGATGAGGTGGATCCTATGAAGACTAAGATCAAGGCATTCAACAAATCCTTATATAATAGTGTAGGATTTCACACGCTTGTGCATGATCTAACATTGGCTCGAATTGAATCTAAAAGTCCATAATCCTCCACTTTTATTTTGCATATTACCTATGATGGACGTATGGGATGCACAAAAAATGGATAATGTGCAAAGTAAAACCTATTCTACATGAACCCTAAAGCTTCCTCAAGCAAATATTAAGTTCTAATGGCAAAATATTTATTGTGGCCCTCCATCAAGCTCAATAGCCCTAAGTGTATGATATCATTACATTAGTGAGGTCAAATTGCAAATGCACATTTATGACTTTGGATGCATTAGATGTGACATTTAAAGGTTACTATACCTTAAGAGCAATTAGCCACAAGCAGAGTAAAAGTGTGGCAAGTTGTTAATTGGTAGGTGTAACTTAAATGGACCCATCATGGCAAGACTCGAATATGTGAGGCATTATTAGGCCATGGGTGGAAGGAAAAGATTATATCACACATGAGATGCATTGGAAAGTGTTGCCACTCATTGAGGCTAGCATGCCAAAACTTGATTATATGAGGTGTGTTATATCTAATGATGACCGCAATCCCCACCAAAGAGATTTTACCAGTGGAATTTCTATTTGTAGGATTCGAAAAATCAAGTGCGAGGCCGTTTTGATTTAAAATCCACAAGCACAATGGTAACACATATAACAACCAAACTAACTAATCTTGTTTATTTTCTACAGTATTATTTTATTTAAATAATGCTATCGCCTCTTTCTAAACTAGTCGAGACTAATGTTCTGACTGGGCCTTACTTTGTCTGCTAGCTTCAAATTTTGAGAATTGTTCCCAATCTAGAGTGGCTTGATTATATATCGGAGGCTGATATCCCACAAGCCCCTACTGACACAACTGGTGAGGAGGAAAATATTACTCAAAAAAAATGGATAGAGGACAATCTACAATTTAAGAGCTATATGTTAACTGCTATGACCAATAATTTTCAAAAGATCCATGAGGGTATAAGGACTACAAGAGAGATCCTATTCCACCTATAAGAGTTATATGGTGAGTAGATTCGTACTGCTAAATATGAGATATCCAAATAGTTATTCAAGATGCACATGGCAAAATATAGTAATGTGAGTGAGCATGTCAAGCAAATTTTACTCTTCAAGAGGCTTGAGACACTGGATTTCATTATAAATGTCAATTTGTAGACAGATTTGATCCTCCAGTCACTTCTAGATTTCTTCTCAGAGTTTATCATGAATTACCAGATGAATGATATTAAATGCACGCTGGTTGGAATTCTAAATAAGCTAGTGATTGCATAGCAAGCCATGAAGGGAAAAGGGAAGGAGATAGTTCTTACTGCGTCTAGCTCCTCTGGTGTGACCAAGCAGAACAAGGTAAAGTAGAAGAAGCCTATCATTTCCAAAGCTAGTAGGAGTATTAAGAAGGTTGAGGCTTTTGAAGGAAAGGGAAAGTGTTTCCATTGCAGAGAGAATGGGTACTAGAAAAGGAATTGCATCAAGTACCTTAACCTTAAGAAGGTAACAGGAGGTAAGAGACTTTATATTTATGAAACATTTTATTCCATTGGTATATTTTCCACTTCTTGAATTTTTGATTTTGGTGTTACTTCTCACATTTGTACTTTGCATCATGATCTAGTTAGAAATAGAGATGCTTAAGAAGTGTAAAGTGGTGATCAATGTAGGGAATGAAGTAAGTGTTGTAGCCACCACAATTGTGACTACTTTAATAAAACTATCATTAGTCTATAGTTTAGTTTTGAGACATTATCTTTTGCTACCCAATGGGCATAAGAGCATTATTTCCATTTCATTATTAATAAAAGATGATTATGAATTTTCTTTTAAAAGTAATGTTTACCATATTTATTATTGTAATAAGTTGGTTGGCACGACATCTCTTATGAATGGCTTGTATTATTCTAATATGGATGATAGCAATGTGATCAACAACATCCTAAACAAACATCCTATGGATGTTTTAAATCCTAAGTACTTGTGGCATGTTAGATTTGGTCATGCCTAGGGCACAAGGATTAGTAAGTTGGAAAAAGATGAGCTTATTGGTCTATTAAGAGAGGAATCCTATCTAATTTACAAACCTTGCATCCTAAGCAAAATGGTTAGAAGTTCATTTGATGGACTAGTTGTTGGAGCTAATCTACATTGACATTTGTGGGTCATTTAATGAAATAGCAAGGGTAAGATTTCTCTACTTCATTATCTTTTGCCGATAATTATTCATGATATGGTTATTTATACTTAATGAATTACAAGCATAAATCCTTTGAAATGTTCAAGAAATTTAAAGCACAAGTAGAGAAGCAAACTGGCAAACATATCAAACTATTACTATCAAATTGCGGAGGTGAGTATATGAGTGCTGAGTTTGCTGAGTTCCTCAAGAAGAATAGTATTATATCACGATTAGCACCACCACCAACTCCTCAAATGGTGTAGAATCAAACTTTTTTAGACATGGTTCATATCTTTATGGGGGCATCCCTACTTACTGCAGCATATATTTTAAGTAGGACACCCTATAAGTCTTTTTCCTTCACCCCTCATGAGATGTAATTTGGAAAGAAGCTAAGTTTTAAGCACTTGAAGATCTAAGGATATCCAAGTTACCTTAAAAAGATTGAGACAGACATATTGGAGCTAAGGGCTGATTTGGGCTACTTTATTGAATATCCTAAAGTTCTATGGGGTATGAGTTCAACACACTTAAAGATAATAGGATTATCATCGAGTATCATACATGCTTCTTTAAAGAAGAGTTCATTCAAAAAAGTAGTGCTGTTAGTGCTCAAGAAAGTTAAGTATGAGAAATAAAGCAGTGAGCCAACAACGGCTATTCCCATTCAAAAGGAACCTTCTGGGATACAACCATTGCAACAATAGGGTAGGATCTCTCAAGCACCAAAAAGATACAATTATGTCATAGAGAACAGACAAGAGGTATTCCTAATGGGAGATAATAATCATGGAGACCTATGATCAAGTAATGGTGGACAAAACTCCATCAAATGATAAGAGATTATGAAATCTAAGATGGATTCAATGCATGCAAACCAGGTATAACCTTTGGTAGATTCACTCAAGGGAAATGTTTCCATTAAATATAAGTGGGCCTATAAGAGAAAGATTGGTTTGATTAGCGAGGTGATGACTTATAAAACTAGGTTAGCGACAAAGGGCTATAGTTAAAGGGTAGGATTTGACCAGTAACCATGTTGAAGTCTATTCACATTTTACTTGCAATAGCTGCCTACTTAGACTATGAAATTTAGCAGATGGATCTTAAAACCACTTTCCTCAAAAGTATGCTTAAAGAGGACGTTTATATGGTGCAGCCATGCAGTTTTACGTCTAAGACGAATCTTATAAAGTGTGCAAGCTTAAGAAATCCATTTATCACCTTAAGCAAACATCAAAGAGTTGGAATCTTCATTTTGATAGTACAGTCAAATCATTTGGCTTTATCAAAAATAAAGATGAGCCCTGCATCAACACAAAGGTTAATGAGAGCTCTATAACATTCCTTTTTATTGTATGTGGATTACATACTACTAATAGGGAATGATGTTAGGAAGTTAGGCTCAGTTAAGTCCTAGTCATCCAAAACCTTCTTCATAAATAACTTGATAAAAGTGACAAACATCTTGGGCATTCATGTTTATAGAGATAGAGCAAAGAGATTGTTAGGTCTCTTCTAAGCATCTTACATAGTCAAAGTACTGAAGAGCTTCAATATAGAGGCCTCTAAGAGAGAATTGCTACCATTCAAGTATGGCATCAATCTCTCAAAATTCATGTGCTCAAAGATAGATGACAAGAGGAGAAATATAGAAGCCATTACATATGCTTCAGCTATTGGAAGCCTAATGTATGTAATGCTATATATGAGGCCAAATAATGCCTACGTTATAAATGTTACAAGTAGGTTTCAGGTGAATCTTAGCAGAGAGCATCGGAATGTTATCGAGTGTATCCTTAAGTACATAAAAAGAACTAAGAATATGGTATTTTTGTGTGGAGATGGTGATTTAAGAGTAGATGGATATACCGACTTAGACTTTTAGCCAGATGTGGAAGAGAGAAAGTCTATCTCCAAATTTATGTTCACTCTTAATGAAGAAGCAGTTAGTTAGAAGAGTTCTAAATAGAGTACGACTACAAACTCTACGACTAAAGTTAAATACATCACTGCATGCAACACAACAAATGAGACTATTTGGATAAAGAAATTCATGACTGAACCTCAACTAGTTCCAAACGTGGATTGGCTGTTGCCACTTTATTGTGACAACAATAGCTTGATCGCACAAGTGAAGGAACCAAGGTTATATCAAAAATTCAAATACACAGAGAGGGATTACCACATTATTTAGGAAAACGTTGAAAAAGGGGATGTAGGCGCATAGAAAATAGCTTTAGTTGATAATGTGGCTGACCCACTCACTAAGCTGATAACTCAAGTAGAGCTATATCACTATCTTGAGAAAATGGGTGTTAGATATCATAGCAACTAGCATTAGTAATGTTGGCATTAGACTACAAGTAACAGATTATTAGTGTATGCCCTCTAATATCAATAGAAAACGAGGGATACTAGATGGGCATTTCATTTTTTATGTACTTTTCACAATAATTAATAAAACATTGATTTCCATGTTATTATTGTTGTAAGTTCTCATGCATGTGAATCTTGATTGATTTTAAGTATTGCATGTACCTATACATTTGAGGTAAGAAGTCTTATTCATAAGAAGTTATGAATATGAACACAAACTCAATTACTAAAACCTGTTTGCGAGTCATAGACATTCTAAAGGGAATCAGAGAGTCAGTATGACTTCCAACCTTGCATTTGTATACTGAGTGCCATGTTGTTCTTTATAAGATTCTAATAGGAACATTTGTCTCATAAGGAAACGTTGATCGGTCATGTAACTAAGTTTATGAGTTTAACAAAATCTATGATCTCTCTCGATTGGGATAAAATAAAACAAAAGGTCTACACGACATGATACTCATGATGAGAAAAGTTCATTGTAATTCGAATCATATCATTTTAATTAGGCTACAATATGGGTTGTAGGCTAGATGTTACCTATGTCCTTTGAGCTATGCTTATTGCTAATTAAAAATAAACATAAAAGTTACACATATAAGATTCAGATGTGTTGCGAGTGCCAAATTAGTGGGTTGTCTAATTTATCTAGTTGTAATTAGATTGGACAAAATAAATTATCACAGTACTTGTTAATGATGAAATCATTACTTAGAAACACAATGGGAATTTAATTTAATTTAATTAATAAAATTAAATTAGTTGGTTACAAATAGGCTTTAAGAAAATATTAACTAATTTATTAATAAGATTAATAAATAAAAGTTCATAGGCTATTTAATTTAAGAGAGTCTATGGAGCCCATGCACTAAAACCTAGTGTATCTATTATTTATATGAGTCTTGAAGGGTTCAAAACACATTAGAAATTTAGAAAAATTTATGCACCCATCAAGAAAAAGAGGGAGTAAACCATAGCCACCCTCTTCCATCTCTCTTTTATCTTAAAATTCTCGTAGCCCAAATGTGTTTGCAATTCATGAAAGGAGTTCTGTGGAGTGTAAGAGAGCACACGAGCATCTTGATTGTATAAACAATCTAGAGATCGAGGTTCAAAGGTTGTGACTACAAGGATCATGCACAGAAACCTCAGAAATGTTTTAAAGATGCAATGTTTATTCTTGTGCTTATTTAATTAATATCTAGCATGTTTGGCAACAAAAACAAATAGGATTTGCTTTCTTATGTTCTGCTGTGTGTATGTCATTATTTGATGTGATAAAGTTTGGTTTTTACAAGCAAACTAAATGAAATCCAATAAGGACTCCCTCTAAGTTCATTCCTTTGAACCCACATGAGATGTGGAGTGGGAGAAAGCTAAGTTTGAATCACCTCAGAATTCAGAGATGTTCGACCTATCTTGAGGAAAGCAAGATCGATAAGTTAGAGGTGAAGGCTATTATGGGTCGCTTTGTGGAACATCCCAAGTATTCCATGGGATATGAGATGAGTTCTACCTACCCGAAGACAATATGATTAATGTTGGTTCTCAGGCATATTTTTCTCGAAGAAAAGTTCATTATATAAAGTGGTAGAATAGAAGTACTCAAGAAAGTTGAGTGTGAGGAATAAAGCAGTGGGCCCACATGGCAAATTCCTACTTTAGAATAACCTATTACAACAAAACCATTATAGCAAATGGGTGAAATCTCTCATTCACCAAATAGATATGGTTATATCTTAAAGAACGAACAAGAGTTGTTAGTAATAGGAGGTAATGATCATGGAGATGATCCTTCTATGTTTAATCGAATAGTGGCTAATAAGGGCACAACCAAGTGGCTTGAGACTATGAAATCAAAGATGGATTCTATGCATGCGAACTAAGTGTAAGCCTTAGTAAATCCATCTAAGGGAAAGGTTCTTATATGATATAAGTGGGTCTACAAGAGAAAGATTGGATCGATTGACAAGGGTTTAGGGTTTAGGAATAAATTATAAGGAAACTTTCTCGCCAATAGGCATACTTAAATCCATTTAGATTTTACTTATGATCATCACCTACTTGGATTATGAGATTTGACATATTGATGTTAAAATAGCTTTCCTTAATAAATTGCTTGAGAAAGATCGTTTAACTTTATCAAGAATAGAGATAAGTCCTGCATTTGTAAGAAGGTTAGTAGGAGCGTGATCACATTCCTAGAGCAGTACATGGAAAACAAACGATTAGTAATATGCCCTCAAACATAAATATAAAATGAGGGATGCTAGAAGGGCATTTACTTGTATATGTATTTTTCACACTTATTAATAAAGTATTGATTTCTGTATCAATCTTCTAGCAAGTCCTTGTGCATGTAAATTTTGATTGGCATAAAGTAGTGCATATGCCCATGTGTTTGAGTTAAGAAGCCTTATTTATAAGTAATTATGAGTATGGATATAACGTTTTCTTGGTACTTAATCACTAAAACTTGTCTATGAGTGTCAAATACTCTAAAAGACAATATAAAGTTGATACAACTTGCACACCTTATATTTGCATGATGAGTGTCATGTTGTTTGGTATGAGATACTGTGAATACATGTGAATGGATGTGGCATTAAGGAATGGAGCATTGACAATGACTCACAAAAGAAAGCAGATACATAGAGTTCACTTTTAACTGCTAACGTCCTGCATTGTGATCTTATTAAGTGCTTATAAACCTTAAACCTAAGATAATATGGTTGTGTTTGTACACATGATAGTCAACGTGTCATTAGGGCATTAAAGGCTAATATTTATCCTAATATGGAATGGGGTTATGAATCTAACGTGCTATTGCTTGAGTACATATGAAGCAATATATGCATTTAATAAGGAATTTATCTCCTTGTAAGTGAGTAAAGCATTTGTTCTATGCAGTTAGTATTCTATGAGATAGAAGCTTTTAGCTAAAACAATGGTGATCAGAAAGGAGTTTCTGATAGAAACATTTGTCTCATAAGGAAATACTAATTGGTCATATGACTGAGTTTGTGAGTCTGACTAAATCTATAACTTTCACTAAGTTGGGATAAAGTAAGACAAAAATTTAACACAATATGGTAGTCGTGATTGGATTGGGCCATGATATGGGCTGTGGACTTGACATTACTCATGTCTTTCAAGCTATGCTTGTTGCTAATAAAAATGAACTTAAAGAGTTACCCATTAGATTGGTATGTGTTGTGAGTATGGGTTGCATAATGTATTTAGTTGCAAATAGATTAGACTAAATAAATTGTTATGGTGCTTCTTAATGATGAGATCATTAATTAAAAGCACAATGGAGATTTAATTTAATTAATGAGATTAATTAAATTAAATTAGTTAGGACATAAATGGGCTTTAATTTTAATGAAATTAATAATTGAAGAAATTATGGACTGATTTATTAATAAGATTAATAAATAAAAGTTCATGGACTATTTAATTAAAGAAAGTCCATGGAGCCCATGCACTAAACCATAGTATCTCAACTGTATGTAAGAGCCTTAAAGAATTCATGTCACACACTTTAAACCCTAATTTTCGTGCATCCAACCAAATAAAAGAGTGCAATCCCCTAGCCACCCTCTTTAAGCATTCTTTTGTCAAAATTCCTCCTAACCCAAAGGTAATTGCATTAGAGCTTCATAAAAGGAGTTTTGTAAAATGTAGGAGGAGATCACAAGTATCCTAATCATGTGAACCATCTAGAGGTCAAGGTCAAGAATCACGCATGAGACTTCTGCGAATGTTACAAAGGTAGATTCTTTATGCTTCGCCTTATTTATTTAATATCTTGCATATTTTGCAAGAAAAACAGATGGAGTTTGTTTCATTGTATTCCACAGTGTATGTATGAAGTTTTTATTTGTTGAAGTTTTATTTTTTACAGCTAAACCCTAATGAAATCAAACACAAACTACTAATAAGGAATGGTATAAGGACGTTAAGCTCGATCAAAACATGGTTGTTTTGCACCTTTTCCATGAAAATTGGGAAGACACAACCTACAGCTTAGGTATTTGTATCTGTAAAGATAGAATAAAAAGATTGTGAGGTCTCTCCAAAACCTTGTACATAGATAGACAAGATATTGTAGAGGTTCAGTGTGAAAGCCTGACGTGGGCAATGCTATGTACAAGGCCAAATATCATTTGTGCCATAAGTATTACGAGTAAGTTTTAGGTGAGCTATGTAAAGAGTATTGAGATGTTCTCAAGTGTCTAAAGTACTTGAGAAGCACTAAAGATATGATGCTTACAAATAGAGAACATGATTTATAAGCAAATAGTTGGACTAATTCCGACTTATAATTAAATTTGGAAGATAGAAAGTTTATCTTTGAACTTTTAACTACTCTTAATAGAGAATAGTTAGTTGGAAGAATTCTAAGCAGAGTATGACTGTAGACTCCACCGTTGAAAACTGATTAAATCGCTACATGAGATGTTGCAAATAGAGTTGCTTGGATAAAGAGGTTCGTAGTAGAACTTCAGGTGGTTCCACATGTGAATCGCCCATTGCCACTACACTGTGACAATCATGGTACAATAGCACAAGTGAAGGAATAGAGGTCTCATCAGAAATCTAAACACATAGAGAGCTGTGGTAATATTATTTAGGGAATTATTGAAAAGGGCTATGTGGCTACACCGAAAATAGTTTCAGCACATAACATAGCTACCCCACCTTCAAAGCCACTAATAAAAGTGCTGCTTGATCATAATCTTGAAAAGATGGATAAGAGATACCATAGTGATTAGCATTAACACTATCGTCTCAGAGTGTAAGTAAGAGATTGTTAGTGATATGTCATCTAACGTCGATAGTCAATGAGGAATACTAGGGGCATTATAGTTGTATATGTATGTTTTAACATTTATTAATGAAATATTGATTTATTCGTATAAGTATTATAGTAAGTTTTTGTACATATAAATCTTGAATTGTATAAAAAATTACATGTGCCAATATAATTGAGTTAATAAGTCTAATTCATAAGAAGTTATAAATATGAACACAAGACTATCTTAGTACTCAATGATTAAAATTAGAATGTGAGACATAGACACTTAAAAGAGCATTAGAGAGTGAGTACGATTTGTACACTTTGTATTTATACGATAAGTGTTATACCTTTTGGTGTGAGATATTGATAATACACGTATGTAGATACATCATTAAAGAATGAGCATTCTAATAATGACACGTGAAATAAAGCACACACATGGAATTCACTCTTTACTATCAACGTCTTACTTTGTGATTATGTTAAATGAGTACGAACTTTAGACTTGAGACAACATGTTTATTAGGACATTAATGGCTAATATCTATGTTGATATAGGATAGAATCATGAGCCTACCATGCCGTTGTTTAAGTGCGTATGAAGGCATATGTGCAGTCAATAAGGAATTTATCTCATTGCAAATAAATAAGGTATTTGTCCTCTATAGTTAGTGTTCTATGAGATAGAAATCCTTAACCAATATAGTATATGATCGGAAAAGAGTTTTCAATAAAAACATTAGTCTTGTGAAGTAATATCAATTGGTTATATAACTGAGTTTATAAGTTTGGCTAAATGCATGACTCTCGTTTATTGGAATAAAGTAAGATAAAAGATTTATATTACATGATAAGTTCATTGTGGTTCATTTTTCTTTATTTTAATTGAACTATAATATGGGTCATAGGCTCAGTGTGAAATTTATTAGTTACAATAAGTTACAAACTAGCATTCAGTTATGTATAACATTTAATAATTGATTTTGAATATTATTTATTTCTAATTAATTTGAAAATAAGTTAATTTAAACTATTGCTTGATCATAAATGATATTACAAGTGTTTGCTCCTCTCGTTTATTGTTTGTTATATCAACTATGGAAAAAGCTTCTCATGTTCATTATTTTCGTAGAATTAGCAAATATCTTTTAAATTAAATAATAGAACAATTATTATCAAATTTTTTTATCTTTTTAAAATTTAATTTTTAAAACAAAATTAAATACTTTTCTTTCGTTAAAAAGGCACTTGCAAAGGTTGGGCATCAAAGACAAAGTAGGGGTAAGGGTTTGGCTAGCCCCACCTTGCCTCATTACTATTGCTCGTTGTTTCTTGTAGTAGAAAAGTGGAAGAAGGATGTTTTTAACTTCATTTGAAAAAGGATTTTGTATAAAATGATAGGATGAAAAGAAAAGCTCTTAGCCCAAGTAGGGATAGAGGTATATATCAAATCCATAACCAAAGTTATTGTGACATATTTTATGGGTTATTTTAAGTTTATAGGATACCGCTCATTGGAGATTTTGTTAATTATTAAAAAATTCTATTGGTTAGGTAAATGACAAAAACTTATATATGCTGCAAAACTATCTCTACTATAGAAAGAGAGTGGATTTGTTTTCAACGTTACGTTATCAGCAAAGCATACATCGAAAATTGTTAGATGCCCAAAAAATATAATAGGTAAAAGCTTTAAGGCAAAATATTTTCCTTAAATAACCCTTTTTTTTTATGTCACGTTAGGATCACACCTATCTTTTGAGTGTCTTAGATGAAATATCTCTACCACCAATGTTGAACTTATCCTAAATCCTAAATTTTAAATCTTAAAAACATGCATTCACTTACTTTGAAATAATTTTTTGAGGGTAAAAAGATCATATTTTATTTTTGGTGTGAATGTTTTGAATACTATAAAATGATAATGTATGTGTTTGATTAGCTTGTTTTTGTGCTGGAATATATAATATTATATAATAATTGAATAGTATAATAATAATAATTAGTTTTATGTTACACACATACATATACTTACATATTCGTGTGAGTAAGGTGGTAATCAAGAATTGATCATGACTAAAAAAAAAATTGTTGGTGTTTAACGACAATTGTGTGTATGCATTTATATACGTACTTATAAATAATGATTTGATTTTTGAAAAGAGATAATGATTTAAGTTACAATATATGTGTGTGTATATAAAATAGAGAAACAATATTTTATAAAAATTGTATATTTGATGGTTGTCGGCGGGGAGGTCATCGTCATCATCGTGACGTTTCTTGTGTACGGTTCTAAAGATAAAAGATGTGAAAAAGGGCCTCATGAGACCATCATATTCAAAATTAGTAACGGGCCTTTTCCCCGGAACATCAAACAAACATATACGTCATCTTGATTTTCATTTACTAAATTTATTTATTTGTATTTTTCTTCAACATTCCATATTTAAAAAAGAGATACACATCTATTCAAGTTTAATTATCTGTATGCAAAATCCAATGATCTAAATCCAAAATCAAATAATTTAAATTACCATTAATTTTTTTTGTTTTTTTTATATTAAAAAATTACCAGTCAAATCTAATTCCGAAAGCCTAGATTCTATTTCCTTGAATTCAAAATAAAATTATTTAAATCTAATTACGTCGTCAATTGATTCCTATCATGGTAAATTTTCTCTCCGCATTTGAACAAGTTAATTATAAGGGAATCAACTTCCATTTTATCCGTTAAGAGAAAGCTTTTAAGTTTTGTGTTCGGTAGAACTGTTAAAATATCGCCATTAAACTCATATAGTATGATTGAAAACTCAATTTAGTTGTGATTCTGATATCTACATTGGTGTACTTATAATAGTTTATCTTAATTTAGTGCAACATTATTATTATATACTGTATTGAATTGATTTATATTATTATAATTTTTCAAACAATATAATTAATCTATTGAAACAAGAAACTCCTCATTATCTATTTCTGCTCATTAATAAGAATTTTTCTTCACGATCAGAAAAAGAGGCTGAAATATCTCTCAACGCATATTCTTATTACCAAATGATGACAGTCAGTAACAATCGTCGCCGTAGTGAAATGTAAGTATTTACCCCTCTTCATAATAGTCATGCTGTAATATTTAAATCATTTTTTAAAATATATTATATATTAAAATAATATTTTTTTTCCTTTTTAATTTTTATACTTCTTTTTTTTGGTTTCGGATTCGATCCATCTGCTCACATGTCGCGGACCCGTAAGTCTAAGACACCAGAAATGGGCTCAAAATTTCAAGAACAGAGGGAAAAGCCACTACCACTCTTTATCCTAAAGCCAATAAAAATATGACACACCGATATATTCCCTTCCCCGTCACATTTGTAATTTCCCGAATATACCCCTATGCCTCCTTTTTGTTCTTTGCTCACAGGTCGCTGCTTTAGCTGTTTTTCTCTCGCCTAACATCTGAAAGCAACAGCACGCAGTTCCCGCACTGCTGTCTCTCTCTCTCTCTCTCACACACACACCCACTCTGCGTTTTTCGATTTCTATGTCCACGCGCGCGCGCGCGCACACGCACACACACACACACGAACACTCTTGTATATCTCCTTGCTGATTGTGTGAAATTTGAGCCGAAGGGTGAACTTTGGAGGGGCTAGGGTTCTTAATCTGGAGCTTGGAGTGTTCGGGGGCTAGGGTTATGAAGGAAAGCGTGGACGTTCGATTGGGGCTGAGCTGAGGGGAATCAACGGTTAGGATTTTGTCTCCGGATGGAGGGAGGTAGCGTATCTTCACTTACTTCTTCTGGTACTCTTCATTTCCTCTTTTTTTTTTTTTTTTTGGCCATCTAAATTAGATTTTGGTTGTTGTTGGATTTTTGTTTTGGGGGTGGGTAGGGTTTGAAAACGGAATAATGAATAAACTTTTTCCAGTTTTAGGACCTTTTGTTTGTAACTCTAATGCCGCTTGAGGGCAGAGGGTTCTATGCGAAGTTGTATTGGAGTTTTCGCTGACTTTGTTTCCCTCTGCTGGAATGAGTTGGTTTCCTTAGGTTGTCGTTGAATAATGGACTGATTTATTGGAAGAAGTAAAGGAACTTCAAGTTTTTTACTCTTAATTCAATGCATTTTATTGTTTGCTTTTTCTTCCTTTATTTTTGGCACTGTATATAACCTGAAGAGAGGGGTAAGGATTTTATTCGGAATATTTATTTCGAACCTTATCAACCTGAACTACCGGATTAGGATTTTCAAAAAATGTACATATTCTTGCTTTTTCTCGCTATTTTGTTCTCATTGAAGTCCAGGTGCAGTTTACTAATTTTACGTGTTTAAGATGCTTTTGACCTGGACATGTTAGATTAGGGTTTTGTAGAAAGTGCTAATGTTTCGGCTTGTGACATTTATCTTACAACCTTTTTTTTTAAAATTTTAAGTCTGTTTTGTGGGCTTTTTTTTGTCTTTCACATTTTTCTGTGCGAGTCTCCAATTCTTTTTATCCATTTTGTTTTGAAATAAAGCTCTTTTTAGGATCTTGGGTGTGTCTATTGCAATGATCCTATAATTTTCTTGTCAGGCTTCAAAACTTTTATTCAAAAAGTATTCTGGGAGCTTGATTTTGCTGTCAGCGTTGATTGAATGAGGTTTTGAATCATTGATAAAGTGGGAAATGTGAATAGACTGCAACACAGGCTGGGCGGATTGCATCATTGGTTCAAAATGCGTTACTGGTGTAGGAAAGTGAGAAAAAAAATTGTGATTCTTCATCCCTATACTTGCAATGTGAGCTTGGAGAACTAAGTATTTCTTGGAAAAAAAATATCTGTGTTTGCTGTAAATAATAATTTGATCCTTTTGTAATTTCTGATTTTTCATATTGATATGGTCTGATTCAGAACCAAGAGCAATTATGCAGAGTTTTAATGGTGAAACATATGTTGTAAGTAATTGCTTTTCTTTTAAGTTTCTGTTTTAGAGTTCCTACTAGTTCAGGAGAAATGTGGTAAAAATTTGGAATGTAGGATGTTGTATAACTTGATGGATTATCTATTACAATTTCATATATGATTTCAGTGAAAATATGATGTTGGACATTCATTCTTAATTTGGCTGCTATTTTGTTTATTGTTTTACCCATGAAACCATGGTTAGCATGTCTGTTATATTTAAGTGATTCAACTATATATATTTCTTTGATATTTATTCTTCTTTGCTGATGAACTGCTTTTTTCTTTTAGGGATAAGCAGATGGATTATAATGACAGTGACTATGAAGGCCATAATCTTCACTTAACTGGTGAAGAGAGCTCTAAGATTTCTTCTGTCTTGCCGCCATTTGCTCTTCCCAAGTTTGACTTTGATGATAGTCTCCATGGAAATTTGAGATTTGATAGTTTAGTTGAAAACGAAGTTTTCCTTGGCATTTCAAGTCAGGAAGACAATCAGTGGATTGAAGAGTTTTCTCGGGGAGGCAATGGAATAGAGTTCAGCTCCAGTGCAGCGGAATCTTGTGCTTTGCCAAGGCATATCAATGTCTGGTCAGAGGCAACGTCATCTGAATCTGTTGAAATGTTATTGAAGGCAGTTGGGCAGGAAGAAATGGTTCCAGGTGAAAATATGATTGAGGAATCAGATCCTGTTGATCAGTTTGGTAGCTCAACAAGAGAAAATGAAGACAACTTGAGGCAGGACGATAAAAATGATGATGTTGACTATGGAAATCCTTCTTTATCACCTGTGGAGGTCAAGGGTAACTTTTCTAGATCAAATCAGAGTGCAGGAATTGAAGGCATCCATAGTGAATATACTTTACAGACTGAGGATACACAATCTTCTTATGGTCTTGATGGTAAAGGCAGTAGCTTAACAGTAGCCACAGAAAATTCAAATACTGACATGAACAGAGCCATTGATAAGCAAGTTGAAACTTGTTGTTTGATGAACGAACCTCTGTCCATTAAGGTGCGTGGGAACTTACCCATTCTTGGCAGAGAGATCAGCAATACTGGGAGATATTCTCAGAATGTTGCTGTTAGTGGTAGGGAGTCTTTTCATCACGTTAAAATTAGTGATATAAGTTTTTCAAGTTGTGTAGCAATAGATGTGTCTGGTTTAGTTGAGGAACAGGGGGAAGAGTGCAAGAAGAATGATGGAGGGTTAAGTGGGGTTGCCACTGAAACTGATAATACGCTGAGGCATATTTCTCATGAAATTCCTTCAAAGATGGAAACTTCAAAAGAAGAGCATGCTGTTGAAATTCTTAGTTCTGAATTCGGTGAAATTTCTGATATTCTAGGGAAGGAAAAATCTTTATCCACAAATGATGGGTGCAATGAGGTCCCATTTGCTGATAAACCAGCGGGTGGTCGTCCACCTGGAACTGGGGTCTTCTCTTTGGGCACAGAGATGCAGCATCGATCTGAAGGTCCTAGCACATTACATGAAAAATCATCTGTCTCCCGTGAAGGAGAAGGTGCTAATGGGCTTGGAATGCATTGCAGTGATGTTGTCATTGCAATAATTGATGGCAACAGGGAACCAAATCAGGTTCCTGTGATTAAACCATTGGATCAGCACAATAGTCTCGTTGATAATGAAAATATTTGTCCTGGAAGTAACAGCTCTCTTGAGACTTCACATGCTACATCTGAGTCCTCTGTGCTACATGAAGTACACGGTAATAGTTCTAAGAAAGATGATGAAAATAATATTAACCCTGCAGATGGGACTGGTGAATTTTGTGAGGAGAAATTGGTGATGCATGATATGAGAGATGCTGGAGCCACTACTGTGACCCTGAAAGAAATCATGAATGGTGGGGATCATTTTCCCCCTCCCTTGATAGCTGAGAGCATAAAAGAATGCACCAAAGATACTACATCAATTCAGGTGGATGCTCATCAAAGTGGCCTTGGTGTTTCTGCCCTCGAAAATGAGGACAAAAAGTTGCCTCTTGATCCAAGTGATATGGTCTGTGGTGACAATGAAAAAGAAGCGGAGTCAACTTTTTCAAATTTAGTTAATGTTGAGAAGACTACAGTATCACAATTAAATAGTTCTGCAAGGGATTATCCTGGTGTGTTTACTTTTTTGCTGTATTTCTTCTTATGCCACTTTTAGCATTGGTATTGATGTACTTGGAACTCTTAGCGAAACCTAAATTTACTCTTTAATTCGTAATATTTGTTAAATTGCATTGCAGAATTGAAAGCTGGAGGTGAAGATGCAATGTTGACTTCATCTGGTATGGAATGTGATAAATTGGTTGAGTGTCACAAGTGTGGCCCTCCATCATGTGATTCAGGATATGGGGATCAAATTAAAGGCTCTGAATCTGAAGCCCCCAAACAACCAAGTACTTCAGTTTCGAAGGAGTCCTTGGGGACAAATGGGCTTTCCCCTGCTATTGAAATTGAGAAGGATCTCGATCCTGTAGTTAAAGAAACAAAGATAGGTGATCAGTATATGTCACTAGTTGAAAATTCTAGTGTTATGATACCTGATGAAGCATTTATCAAGGTGAATAAAATGATGGAACGTTCTTCCGATGACTGGAAAGTACAAGATAATGGCGCTGAAGCTGCATCTACAGAAAAGCCAATGGAAGCAGAAGAGAAAAATGGGGGAGCAAATTCTTCGGCGGTCTCAGGTGAGTTGTTGCTTATCTTTTGAAATAATGTTTCTGTATTACTAGAAAACAGCATACATTGGTTATGGGCAGAGACCACATGTTATTTTGCTTTTATTGTATTTCTACATTATTTGAAGGTGTTCTATAGGTTAGGGGTGCCAAATGAGTTGAGCCGGTTCACAAGCTCAATGAGCTGGCTGAACAATAGCTCAACTTGAGTTCAAACAATTTTAAACCCAGCTTGAGCTTGATTCGACTCGATTTTTGTGAGCCAAGCTTGAGCTTAATTATACCTGTTCAAAAGCTCTTGAGCTTTTATTTTTTATTTTTTAAAATATTTATGTATTTTTATTTATAAAATGTTTTATTTATTCAAATTTATTTATAATAATTAAACTAGTATATTATAGCAAATATATAACATATTAAATTTATGTTTAGTGAATTTTTTTTATTGATAAATTATATTATAGTGATAATTGGATGTTTTTACCACTACTGTATGAAATATACATGTAAAAACGACTATTATCAATGCATGTTTTGCAACTCTCTTATTTTTTATAAATAATTGTTTATTATAATATCTATATTTTAATCTTATATTTAATTTGTTGAATTGTTTAGTATAATATTATAAACATGTCTCTTTAATTTAATTTTAAACAATATTTTAAGAATAAGATTATTACAGGGCACTTTGGTTGATAATTACCTTTATTTAGAAAAACATTTATACCCCGTACAATCACTATTGATTTTTTATATAATTAAATTCAAAAGAAAAAATCTTTGGATCCACTTATTTATAAGATGACACTATGGTTATGTTTGTTTTCAAATTATGGACTTAAAAAATAAATGCTCAATTATTATACTTTTTAAATTTTATTTCTCTCTCTCTCTCTTACTTTTACTCAATTTTCAAGACAAAAACATCGAAAAACACACACTAAAATTTGAAAACAAACAAAGCCTTTAAATTTAATTGAACTTTTCATATTTGTTGATATTATAAATTATTATATGCATAATTAGGCTAAATTATTATGTTTATTTGTAAGTATTCACATAATTCATATATATATTTTTTAATTTTGTTCATAACGTGTTAATATTGTCAAATTAATATTAGTTTTATAATTTTTTATGTTGAGTTGAACTAATACTTTAACATGGTCCACTTTTTATAGATTTGTTAGGTTATATGTAATAAAAAATATTTTAAAAAATTATAAATTAATCAGCTCAAATTTGAGCTGGAGCTCAACTCTATTTGAATTTGGAAATATTAGAGTTTGAGTTTAATTGAGCTTTATTTCCTTCAGATTTTGGAGCTGAAATTCTAGCTTAGCTTGTTTGTGCTTTTTGTATATATTACCTTGTGAGAGGGTTCTGTTCCATTAAGTCCACGGCATACAAAAATGGAATTGTGCCTTTTCTCATCTTTTTGTATGTTCAAAATTAAAGAAAGCTGCTGAAATTTGTGAAAAATGTAGGATTTTAATATTTTTTTTGCAAAATAATGGTGTTGAGTAATTAAAAATGGTTATGGTGGATTCTTTGCAATTTAATTTTTTTAACATAATTTAACCAGAATGCTGTAAAATGAGTGGCAGCTTTAGTTGGGTTGACCTGAAATTCATTGTATTTGTGAAGTCAAATTTAGAGGCTTTCAATTAGGCACCAATGTATAGGCAAAAGTCCTCTATTCTAAATAAAGAGAAAAAAATTATTTTGACCTTGGTATAATTTGTCTTTAGAGCTACTTTTGGCGTGGGCCCAGGCTTGCCATGAACAGTATGAACATCATGACCTTGTCAAGTATAAAGGTTCCATGTGAAGTGACTCTCAATTGACATAGCAAAAATGTAATTAAAAGTTGAATATGCCTTTGAATGCAAGCTCACTTTGTCATTTGTTGTTCTCACATGTGATTATGTTAATAATATCAAATTGTAGGTATGATGTTCTAACATTCTTCCGCTTCATTGCCTGAAAATAATGGAGGCTGCCTAAAAAATTACCATGTAATGGTGCATAATTTGTTTTCAAAGGCATTAGCTTTCGATATTTTAAATCAATTGTTGTTGATGACTCCAAATTGGTTGCAACTGTATTCTTATCCTTAAAAATCATGTCGCTCAAGAACGAATTTCGTTCAACCATGAGCTTTGTTCTCTTCAATTATTGCCTACCCGTATACTGGACTCTTTTTTGCTGGTTCTGATAATAACTTAAAAGTTCTGCTCTTGATGTGCTTGCAGTTATTGGCTGTACTGCTGAAATTGATAAATTTAACCAGGCTACTGAACCTGGTGCTAGTTGCAGTGACCTTACTCAAAGTGAAATAAACAAGCAAGTGTCTCTTGATAGGAACAATGTTGAAAACAGTGGTGAAGTTGGGACAACTCCTAAGATTTTGGGATTAAATGATTCATCAAAAGAACAGGAAACTTTCACTTCTGACATTACATGTTTGGAGGGTCATTCAACGGGGGACTCTGGCAAGTGCTTTCAATCATTTCCTGGAACTGAAGCTTGCAAATTGTCTTCGGTATTGCTTCTATCTGAGCATGTTGAATTATTTACCATTTATATATTCCATTCTGTATTCTGTACTGTATTACAGTTATTTTGATTAATATTCAACATTCCTGCCATGGATTTTTTCTGAAGACTGGGGAAGGATCCCCTTCAACATTTGATAGCAGCCAGACAGCTGCAATGATAGTAACAGGAAGTTCTCGTGTCAGTTCTTCAACTGCTGGTGTGTCCCCTCTATCTGAAGGCCCAGCAGAACATAAGGGAAGACGTGGCTGCAGTAGGTCTGGTAAGGGAAGCACAAAAAAAGGGAATCAGGCAATAGAAACAAGTTCTTTGAGGCAGACCAGGAAAGGGCGTAAATTGTCCCATATTTTAAGTCCATCAGGTGCAGGCCAACGCAAGACTTATGAGAGCCCTTTGAAGCCAGTGGGGGCTGTTTCTATTCCTACGTGCAGTTTGCCTGATCTTAATACTTCTGCTCCACCGTCTGCGTATTTTCAGCAGCCTTTTACAGATTTACAACAAGTGCAACTCCGAGCACAAATCTTTGTTTATGGATCTCTTATGTGAGTTTGATTTTTTTCCCTAAAATTTTCATTTGATTATTAATTGTTTACGGGTATATAAATTTCTCAACTAGAAACTTGTGAACTTTTTTCTAAGATGTGTTTATGAGTTATTTGTGCTGTGTTTTCTGTCATTAATTTTGGGAAAATGCTTTTTCTGCAGACAAGGAACAGCACCTGATGAAGCTTGTATGGTTTCAGCCTTTGGTATTTGTGGTTAGTTTGATCTTGTTTAATATCTATTTTTTTCCCCATTTTCTTTCTTTCTTTTGGTGGTGGGAAGCAGGCTGAGGTTAATATGTCTGTGCCATATTATTAATGCTCAATACCTTATAATAAGTCCTTTTGGTCTTTTAATGTTTTGCCTAATATACCTTTAGTTATTTGTTTTAACTCCATATCTACCATATATTCAAAAACTAACAACTAAGCCACCGCGTTTCTTTTTATATTTGAATAAAAAGTTAATATCTTTCATTTTTTAATGTCTTGCTATTTCATTTTTCTTATCAGGACAGCAAAATTATTTATCTTTCGAATACAAATTCACACTTATATTCTTTAGTAAAAACTAATATTAAATTTATTGTAAATTTATATCTGTATTTAGATAAAGAATTAAGATATGAACCTTTTTATTTATAATAAATTTTTGAATAAAATAGGTTCGACATTTGATTATTATTTATCTTGAATTACTTCTAGAATTTATTCCATTAAATTTATTTTTTTTAATTTGTGCGTGCAATCGCTAAATAGTTAGTACGTTGTTACTGAACAAATGAAAATTCTGATGTTCTCTTAAAAAAGATGGAAGCAGCAGTGTTTGGGAGCTGTCTTGGCGTACTTGTGTAGAAAGGCTTCATAATCAGAAATCCCTGGGAAACAAAAGTGAAACGACTGTGCCCTCCTGTCCAGGTATTGATCCTTCTTTTATCTTATGTGCCTTTAACAATTTACTCTTTGCTGATCATGGATTGACATCCAAAGATGCAGGAGCTACTCCAGATCAAACTAATAAACAGGGTTCCCATCAAAGTGATGTTATTTCATCCTTTGATGGTAGAACAAGCAACATGGCTGTCCATTCTCCGGTTGTGAATCCCGTGATCCCTCCGTCATCACCCTTGTGGAGTATAGCCACTCCGTCTAGTGAGGCTCTTCCGTCAAGTAGCATGGCAAGAAGCTGTGTTTTTGATTGTCAGACTGTTCCACCCTTGAGTCCTTATCAGACTCCACCTATACGGAATCACATAGCACACTCCACTGGGCCATCACAAGCTCCCTTTCCTGTACCCTGGCTTGCCTCTTCACAAGCTTCTGCCATTGATATCAGTACTAATTATCCTGCATTTCCAGCTATGGACCTGCTAAAAGTAACCTCAATTAAAGAATCATCGTTGCCTGTTATCTCTGGTACAAAGCATGCGCCTTTGCTTCCTGCAACTCTTTCTGGGGCCGCCACTATGTTTACTGGGACTTCTTCACTTGACTCAATAAAGACAAAAGTATCAACTGGATTGACTGCTGATACAAAAACTAGAAAGAGAAAGAAGTCTGCTGGTGGTGAGGATGCTGTACAGATCTCTGTGACTGATTCTCTGACCAATACTGTGTCTGCTCCTGTAGTAGCTAATCAGTTGTCAAATAAGGCTCCTGCAGTTGAAAATCTTAGCCATATCTCTTTGATTCCTCAGAATCAGGCAGATTTGATGCCTACTCCTGTCATCAGTAGTCATCATTCTACACCTGTTGCTGTCGCAACCCCTTCTAGCTCTGTGCCTAAAGGCACCACCAACCAGTTTTTCTCTGTGGTACCGCCATCAATATCAACTGATCACATGAGAAGAGTTGATTTGAGTATAGATAAGAGGGCACTAAATATTGAGGGCTTTGGCAAAGTTGAGGAGGCTAAGTCACAGGCTGAGGAGGCTGCAGCCCATGCTGCTGCAGCCATCGGTCAGTGTGAAGATGTGTGGAGCCAGGTAGAACAGCAAACAAATTCTGGCTTGACATCAGATACTAATTCTAAATTAGCATCCGCTGCTGTTGCTATAGCAGCAGCTGCTTCTGTTGCAAAGGCAGCAGCTGCAGCTGCTAAGATTGCATCAAGTGCTGTGGTTCAGGCAAAACACATGGCTGATGATGCTTTGGCCAAGTCTGGAAACGTCAATATCACAGAACGTGATGCAATTGTGGACTCAAATTCTATGAACATGACAAATGCATCTCCTATATCCATTTTGAAGAGGGGAAATAGGAACAATGCTCCAAGTTTAGCTATATCTGCTGCTAGGGAGGCTGCTAGGAAAAGAATTGAGGCTGCTTCAGCTGCAAAAAGGCATGCTGAAAATCTTGATGCCATTGTAAGGGCAGCAGAAATAGCTGCCGAAGCAGTTTCACATGTTGGAAAACTTGTGGCTATGGGTGACCCTCTCTCGTTGAGTGAATTAGCGTTTGCTGGGCCAGATAATTATTGGAAAGTCTTGCAGTCAGCTAACAGGTCTGCTTCAAAACCGGGTGACATGAATAAGAACAAATCTGTCAGTAGCAATGCTGGAGAGGTGCATATTTTTATGAATCAAAATGAGGGACCTAATGAGGATGTTCACGTAACAAATGATTTGTCTCCTATTCAAAGAGATTTATCCAGGAATTTGGTGGATAATCATGTCACTGGAGACAAACTTATAGTTCCATTGCGAGGGGAGAGCAGTTTTAATCCTCAGGAGGATAAAAATGAGGCGGACTCAGCTAAAACTGCTGCTGGTGTTTCTGACCCAGATGTTGAATCAAGATCAAACTCAGTTAACATAACAAGCATAAAAGAGGGTTCCTATGTTGAGGTCTGTGAACTTGTGTTGCTTTGAAATATTCATTTCTGGTCGGGTTTGATCATCTATCTGTCATGTTGTTTCATGTTTTATATCAAAACAGTTAATATGACAGTATGTTTACTTTTCTGCATTTCATTATAAACAAATTCTAATTGCTTGAGACTGCAGGTTCTTAAGGATCGTGGTGATCTAAGGAAGGCTTGGTTCACAGCCACTGTATTGAGTCTGAAGGATGTTGAAGCCCTTGTTTGTTACACTGATCTAAAATCTGATGAAGGTGAGTTGCTGATGTTTGAGTGTTCAGTAAAGAGCTAGTTATTATGTATTGCCTAGTAAAAAGCTTTTCTAGGTCCCTGTATGTTGAAATTCAAAATATTGAACAGATATTATAAAGAACTACAAAAGTTTGTGGTTCGGCCATTTTGGTCTTCTTGACGTACAAATGCCCAAAGTGCTTGCTAAATTATGTTCGTACTCTTTTTGAATTGTATTACAATAGCTACCTATTTATATGTGAGATATAAAATTTAATAATAAAAATAAATCACTAAAATCATAGTGTATTACATATTCAAGAGACAATTCTGATTTGATTCTATCTGATGCAATTAGATCCTAGCAAATCTAATTAATTAATTTCTAATATAATTAGATCCTAGCAAATCTAATTTAATTTTTTTATATAATCAAATCAAATCTTGTTAAATTTGATTTGGTTTTCGACACTTTCCTTATAGTTGAACATGTAAATTTTGATCATAATATTTAACTTGAACAACAGCCATAGTCATTGATTGAAGAATGCATGGAACGAACACAAATAATATGAAATAGGTTGCTATCAATGTGCAAACCTAATTTTATATTACATGGATTTCGACTTTGTGTTCTATAAGTGAAACATGACTAAAATTTGTCGGAGATCATGTTGGAATACAAAATATTGAAGAGAGATAATAACGGAACACAAGAATTATGTGGTTTGGTCCTTTTGGCCTGCATACATGCATAAACAGATGTCCAACAGGTTAAATCATACTCTCCTAGTTTTGAATAGAGAGTCAATAACTGGAGATAAATTAATATAATTGTGTTATATAATATATTTTACTCATATGATTTAATTCTATCCAATCTAATCAGATTATATTAAATCTAATTTAATTTCTAATATAATCAAATCAAATCCTATTAAATTTGATCTGATTTCCAACATATTTATTCTTTTACATAAATCATTTATTGACTCATTTGGCTCAATAAATAAGGTTGAATGACTGCCCCAGACACTTTTACGTACCTTTCGGGTTTCTTTTGATTGGTTTCTTTTCTATTTTAAAATTAGGAAACAATATTAGAATAGAAGAGGGAGAAGAGACCAATAAAGGTACATGTACCATGAAAAACCTGCATCATGTCAAAATTATTACTATTATCTTCTGTTGCACTGCGAGTAATATCACTGTTCTTTCTAAATAAATGTTCTCTGTATACGTGAAATTGCTTTTTGAAAGATGAGACATTGTCTATTAAAATATGATGTATATCGAAGTAGAACACCTTTTCGGTGTGTGTTTTTTTACTGCCATCCCAGGTGTGTGTTTTTTTACTGCCATCCCATGAACATGCTTCTCATTTTTAGGGTTGGAGCAGCTCAAGGAATGGATATCTGTAGAAGCTAAAGGTGGCAATGCTCCAAAAATACGCATTCCACATCCCATGACTGCCATGCAATTTGAAGGAACACGGAAGAGGCGTCGAGCTGCAGTCAAGGATTATACTTGGTCTGTTGGTGACAAAGTTGATGCGTGGGTGCAAGATTGGTAAGCAGAACCTGCCAGCTTGATATGCACCATGAAGATAATTTCTTACTGATGAGTGAATTTGATTGTTATCAGTTGGGCTTTTATTTACTGTCGAATATGTATTGTCGTTTCTATAATTAATTATTGTGGCTGAATTTCTTTGATTACCCCACTCTCTTGCAAGCTGTCAGTTATAAGTTAACTGATCTGTAAAGTGTTTGGAGCACAGAAAAAGCTTGAGCTATTTAAGGTTGTATTACGAGAGCACCCTTATGCCCATTAAAAAGTAATTTAGAAATAATAAAATCTATTAAGTTCATGGGGCTTTGCCTTTGGAAGAATATTGGGAATGCCTGGGATTTAAGCAATTAATAATTCAAGACTAAAAAACAGTGATGATTTGATTTTGGAAGAAATTTGTGTGATAAGTCCATTTAGCTAGCTATTCTAGTTTTCCTGACATCTATAGGGTGCCTCTTTAAGTTAATCTGTATTAGTATGCCCTGCCTATTGAAACTTTATTCAGTGAGACTGATATCTATATCTTCATTTCATTGGAATGTGCATTGGGTGTAGTACAATTAGTCTCTAACAAATTACTGTTTGCTTGATGTCATTCTTCTTCTCTCCTGATTTGTTGCTTCAGCTGGTGTGAGGGCATTGTTGCAGACAGGGATAAAAAAGATGCAACGACATTGAGTGTTCATTTTCCAGGTATTTCTTTTTACAATTTTAAAAATGTCTATATTAAATGCTTTCGATGTGTAATTCTAATTACATAAAATGCCTTTCGTGCTGTGTGCAGCTCAAGGAGAGACATTGATGGTCAAATTATGGCATCTACGACCAACTTTGTGCTGGAGTGATGGCCAATGGACTGAATGGTGCAGACCTCAGCAGGATGGCACTTCCCAGGTTTTATTTATTGTTTGTGTTTATGTTTGAGCTTTCTTTGACAGATGCATGCCTTTGCTGTTCTCCAACTCAGCCATATGTTGTGTTGCCAGGGAGATACTCCAGTTGAGAAGCGAACAAAGCTGGGAAGCACCAGCATTGAAACAAAATGGAAGGGGAAGATGGCTAAAAGCCTCGTATCTGGTGAAACAATGAGGAATGAAGAACCAAGGCTTCCTTTGGAAAAAGTTTTTAGTATTGGTAGCACAAAGGAGGAGAGCAAGCCCAACATGGTCAGGACAGTGAGATCTGGTTTAGGGAAAGAAGGATCAAGAGTTGTATTTGGTGTCCCTAAACCTGGGAAGAAGAGGAAATTCATGGAAGTAAGCAAACATTATGTTTCTGACAGTAGCACCAAAGCCAATATGCCTGATGATTCAGTCAAACTAGCTAAATTTTTGGCCTCTCAAGGATCGGGGTCCAGAGGACTAAGAAATAATTCCAAACTTCATGTCAAGGAGAGACAAGCAGCAGAGTCTAAACCAAGAGCTACCAAATCTGGGAAACCGCCAAGCATCCCAAGAAGAACTGTAGCAAAGAAAGGGAACTCAACCTCCTCACAACCTAATGCTCGCAATGCTGATGTGTCAGATCACACTGTAAAGGGCTCTGCAAGCAATGATGAGAGTGAGTCAGGCGAGCAAAACCTTACTGAATGTAACTCTAATGTTGAAGACACTTCTGGTGGCCCCATGGTATTTTCTTCTCAAGCTCTTCCACAAGAAAACCATAAGAAAGCAGCAACAAGAAATAGTAGATCTGAGCGAGTCAACCAAGGAAAACTGGTGCCTGCTAATGGAAAATCAGCAAAAAATGAAAGAAAAGAAAAATTAATTTCTGAAGCTGCTGAACCCCGCCGATCAAATCGCCGAATTCAGCCGACATATAGGGTGACTTTTCTTTACCTTTTCATATTATTTCTGTCTCACATAAATATCTTGCATGATATACTTAAAATATGTATACACCCTAGCTTGCTCAATTAGACACTTCTGAGTCAAAGACAACATTTTCTGTTAATGGATGATTTTCTACTAATTTGTGGTTTTTGTCATCGTAGTATTTTTGTGTATGTGTACTTCTGTAGTGAGACACTCCCACGCTATATATAAGTTACACATTGATTTATTAATAGGAGCCGTACTTTCCCAAATGAAAAATTGACTTAAAATAATTTACTTCTGATGGCATCTGAAAGAGGCTTACTATTGTTTGTCTTAGGGTACTTTACTGGAACCATTGTAAGCCACCTGTACTGAAAGCATCTATAATGCAAAATTTTTTAACATGTGATTTAACTTGGATATGATATCTGCCAAGACCGCACCTCTTTTTCGGACCATTATATCTTCATGGAGGATAGGACTAGCGAACATGTGTTGTTGCAATCCGAGTCTAATTTAATAATACAGTTCTGTCGATCTTCCCTCATCCAGCTACTGGAAGGGCTGCAGACTTCTATGATCCCGCCATCATCTTTGCATGACAAGAGCCACACGAGTCAAAATAAAGGCACTACCCGAGGTATGTACTCGGGTCTTGGTTATATACTGAGGTGTAGTATTGGATTTGCTGGCTCTTCTTTTATTTCTAGTCGAGGGTCATATAAAACTGACCACATGCTTGTTTCTTGACAGGAAATAATAGTCGTTCTTGACAGGAAAACCATCGGTGCCACTTCGTTAGGCCACTAAATGAGCCGAGTTATCCTCCCGTAGTTATTCTGTAGATTTATTTGTTACAAAGAGAATGCAATTTCTCTCTTTGAGGTGATAGGACGTCAGTATTCGTTTAGTTGGCAAACAAGTAGATGTTTTGACTTTCTGTAAACCTGAATAGGCTGTGTATATGGAAACTTGTGTTAGTTGGCATATATGTTGCAGACAAGTCTAACCTGTCTTTGGTAATTATTCTAACCTGATTATCTGATTGCCCTTATTAGATAAACTATTTACAGGCTAACCGTTATGATTGACACTTTGGACATTTATGTGTGTTGAACAAAATTTTTCTTTTTAGTTTTTTTCCCTTTTATTTCTTTTTTTAAATTATGGTATCTTTTGCAAGACTCTAAAAATAAATATTTAAAACTAATATATGGTACAACTAAAATGAATTTTAATATGAATTTAAAGTTTGTTACTTAAATTGAAGCATACACATGAATTTAAATATTAGAACTAAATTGCCACTAGCCAAATGTAAAAAGCATTATACCATCAAAAGTTCTATGTTACAAAAGATTTGTTAATATAATAATTTCGACTTTTTATTTTTTGTCATTTGTTATTTTTATTTGTTTTATTAATATAAAAAAAATAAGTGTGATATCTCTCTCTCTCTCTCTCTCTCTCTCTCTGTATATATTCCTTTCAAAAATGTTAGATGTTTATATTTTCACGTTGAAGAACAGTTTCATCTCTAATATGTTGCACATCAATCAATTGATGAGCCATATGTTACGAACTCTTATTATTTTTTCTCAAAAAACAGGGGCCTTAAATTGATAATAATATGATGTAATTTTAGAGCTTTTAAAATAAATTAATAAAGTGTTTGGATAGAGATATCTTATAAAATTTTATAAAAATTTATAATTATAATTTTTTTTAGTATAATAATGATAAAAATAAATTAAACATCATTAATATAATGCATTTTTTAACATACATAACCTAACTTATTTTTAAGTAGTTTATAAGTTTTTAACATTTTATTTTGGGAGCTTATAAGCTCTTTCATAAAAAAATTTATCAACCTCTTTTGAGGAGTTTATATTGATGGATGATTGTGAGATAATCATGTACATAGAGATACAAATCAAACTGGTACCTAGATATTGGGTTGACCCACTCTAAGGTGCATGGATTGATGTCATAAGTGATGCTTATGATAGCCATTGAATTCTTAGACTTGAAGTCACCATGATTTCCTACATGAGAAATACTATGCTTTGACACAATTAAACATTTTCTTTAATCGAGTGGTTATAAAGATTGTTGTTGAACATAATAAGAAACATGTCGAGACAGATGAGTGATTGAGATAGAATTTTTCCCTTGGACCCCTCTATAAATGACTAAAAAATGCATGGATGTGCTCAAAAGAGTTGTTAGAAAATTCAATGTCATTTGTTATATCAGTCTACTTAGTGAGTGAGATAATGAGATTGAACAATATAAGAGTAACATTTCCATGCCTTATGTTTCCTAAATATCGTGAGATAAAAAGATTATTATGTAAACTATAGATTTGGTTGTATCAAATTACAATATTCATTTAACTTGGTTGTATCAAATTACAATATTCATTTAACTTGGGTGGTAGTAATGCCTCGTTAAAGTATTCTAATGACTTGTGGGCATAAAAATGAGATTGAGGCCCACTACCGATGTTAGGTGAATCTACAAGGTTGTACACTTGGATTGAGCAAAGACAGATTTAAAGGTTAATTTTGTATAAATTTATTGAATTTGGATTTGGTGAATTAAAATTAGCCTAATTGTCTCTTTGGAATTTTGTTTAATATTTAGATTTAAATTTGATTTAAATTCTTGAATATTAGAAAGAAAAAAAAATGGAGGAATAGACTTAAATTTGAATTTATGAAATTCAAAATAATAACAAAAATTTGAATTTTAAAAGGAAATTCAAATTAGCCAAAATCTTAATTTTGAAGGGAAAGTTTCGATTTGAAGGAGGGATCTTAGGAATCCTTCGAAACTATAGGAGAGATTTTAGGAGGCCTTAATTGTTAAAGATTCTAAGGGCTTATGGAAAAGAAGTTTTTATCCAAATTAAATCCTTATTTACTAAGGATTCTCTATCCGAATTAAATCCTAGATTGTTAAGGATTCCACATCTCTTTATTTAACAAAAGAAATAAAGAAAAATACAAGAGTTTGCTAAAATCTAAAAAAATACCAGAGAGAGAGAGAGAGAGAGAGAATGTTCTGGCAAAAATGTGCAAGGTGCTAACACGTCTCTATTTGTCTAGATGCTAGATCATGTGGATTTATCAACGTGTGAAGCTGAGTATGTTTTGACAACAGCAAGTGTTTGCCATGCATTGTGGTTAAAAAATTTACTTAAAGAACTTCACTTTGATGTGAAAGATGAGACCACAATATATGTTGACAACAAATTAGCGATTGCTTTAGCAAAGAATCATGTGTTCCATGATCGAAGTAAACACATTGACACGCGTTTTAACTTCATAAGAGAATGCATTGCAAGGAAAGAAGTGCAAGTGAAATATGTAAAGACTGATAAGCAAGTTGCTGACATTTTTACTAAGTCCTTTAAAAGAGAAGAGTTGGTGATGTATTTAGACAATGTGTGCGTTCATATTCATATGGTTGGTAAGTTAAGTGGGGATAGGTGAAATAACTAGGTGGTGATTAATTTGAACCATTAGATTTTCTTAATCACCATTGTCTATTCTTGATAAAAAATAGTATAAATAGAAGAGTGTTCAACTCATTTGTAATTTAAGAGAAGAATAAATAAAGAAAAATATAGAGTAGAAAGAGTTATAGAAGAGTGAGTGTATAAAGTGTTGATTGAGTTGAGAAGTATAAAATTCTTGAGTATTCTCTTCTCCACTTTCTCTTCTTCTAATCTTTGTTCTTCTAAGTTATTTTGTAAGCTCACCACACAACAGTTGTAGCATACATATACCATATTGTAATCAAAAGCAAGAAGACAATGGAGGAGCAATATGGAGATCAAGATACATGGTGGTGAGACAAGTCAACATAACTGGAATTCCACCTAAAATTAACTTTTGATCTTCATATTGGCTTATGAAGATGCAACTTTAGCTAAAGGCCAGGCCATGTCACGCTTGCATTATGCCTTATATACATGTGTATGGGATGTCAAGTATGTGAATGCTTTATAATGTGTACTAGGTGAATAGATATTAACATAAATTGGAATAGTGATTAATGCCCCTGACACAATTTAAGTTAATAATGCTACCCATACTTAAACACCAGTCGAGAAACACCAGTTGAGACTTTGATCACTAAAATGCATGTTTGGCCAAAGTAAAATGCATAAGCTTATCTTAGTAAGACATGATGGGTAATGGCACTATCCATAGGTTTACAGATAGTAAAACTTAATTAGACTATCAAAATGGTTTTGGGCCTTAAGGCATATATGTGATTTAACATGTTGGGACATTTGATGTTCCAATCTTTGGTATTGTTGTTTAGACTATATAAATAGGAACACATAGCCAAGTTCCATCAAGATGAGCTTCTAGACTCATTTGATCTTGAATCATTTAAAACATGTAAATCTTATTAAATAGGCATGATGACAAAAGGATCCTTTTAGTAGACACAGTTAGAGGGCTAGTGATTTATTAGGCCTAATAAATACTAATGTATGTGGTCCATTAAACTCTATTGCTAGAGGAGGTTATTAGTACTTCATTACATTTACAGATGATTTTAGTAGATATAGTTATGTCTACTTAATGTGACATAAATCAGAATCTTGTGTAATGTTCAAAATTTTTCAAATTGAAGTGTAAAACCAGCTTGGCAAAACTATTAAAGCACTTAGATCTGATTGCGGTTGTTTTGAGCCAATAGTTTGATAATCATCTTAAGAATTGTGGAGTTATTCTACGATTGACTCCATGGAACTTTACAATGGAATGGTGTCTAAAAGTAGGAATCAAACTTTTTTAAATATGGTTTGATCTATGATGAGTCGAATAGATATTACTTTATCCTTTTGGGAATATGCTTTGGAGACAACTGTGCTTACATTAAACTGAGTTCCATCCAAAGTGGTTGAAAAGATACCATATGAGATGTGGACTTGGAAATGGCCTAATTTTTGTTTTGCTAAGATTTGGGGATGTGAGGCATATGTGAGACATAGAACCTCAAACAAATTAACATCCAAATCTAAAAAATGCCTTTTTGGGCGATATCTTAGGGAAACTAAAGGATATAATTTTATAATGCCTTTGAGAACAAAGTGTTTGTTGCTTGAAATGGCATCTTTTTGAACAGGGAGTTCATTTCTAAAAGAACTAATGACAGCAAGATTCATCTTGAAGAGATTTGAGAGTCACCAATAGGATGGAACCACCTGTAGATTCTGAACAAACTTCTCAACTAGTTGTTGACTGTCCACAAGTAACACAAAGCCTACATAAGTTTGGTAGGGTATGACATGAGCTCGAGAGATATAGATTTCTCATGACAGATAGGTGTTGTATTGTTTATGGATTAGAATGAGCCAACAACCTATTAGGAGGCTATGTTAGGTCTAGATTCTAAGAAATGGTTAGAAGCCATGAAGTCTAAAGTGCAATCCATGTAAGAAAATCAGGTATGGACCTTGATTGAACCACCTAAAGGCACAAAGACCCTTGGGTGCAAGTGGGTTTTTAAGAAGAAGATTGACATGGATGGCAATGTGCATACCTTTAAAGCACGGCTAGTTGTAAAAGGGTTTTAGCAAACTCATGGTGTAGACTATGATGAAAACTTTCCACTCATTGCTAGCCTAAAATCCATCAAAATTCTTATAGCCATTGCTGTGTACTTTGCTTATAAGATTTGACAAATAGATATCAAAATAACATTTCTTTATTCAAACTTATTCAAGGATGTGTTCAAGACATAACCGGAGGTTTTGTTCAGCTTGAGAACTCTAGTAAGGTTTGCAAACTTCAAAAATCTATTTATGAATTAAAACAAGCTTCTTAGAGTTGGAATCTTCTTTTTGATGAAGCAGTTAAAGAATTTGGAATCATTAAGAATGAAAATAAACCTTGTTTCTACAAAAAGACTAGTAGGAACATGATTGTACTTTTAGTCTAATATGTAGATGACATATCAGTCATTGGAAACGATGTCCCAGCCTCGTAGAATGTTAAGTCCTAATTAGGGTAGTGCTTCTCAATGAAAAACTTGGGTGAGGCTACCTATGTTTTAGGAATCAAGATCTATAGAGATAGATATCAAAGGCTAATCTGTCTAAGTCAAAATGCTTACATAGACAAAACACTAAAGAGGTTTAGTATGCAAGAGTTCAGAAGAAAATTCTTGCCAATCTCATGGCATCATTCTTTTCAAGACTCAGTGTCCTTTGAAGAAAGATGAGTGAGAATGCATGAGTAAGATTCCCTATGCATTTGCTACATGATTTATCATGTATGCCAATGTTATGCACTTGACTAGATATTTCATATGCTTTGAGAATAACAAGTAGATACAAATCAACCTTAGTGAGGTTGGACAACTATCAAGAATATCCTCAAGTACTTAAGGACTAAGGATATGTTCTTGGAGTAAGATGAACTTGTTGTGAATGGTTATATAGATGTAAGCTTCCAATTTGACAAGGATGACTTTAGATTGTATTGAATAAAGGTGTAGTGAGTTAGAAAAGCTCAAAGTAAAGCACTGTGGCAGATTCAACAAAGAGGTTGAGTACATAGTAGCATTAGATGCAATTAAGAAAGTAGTTTGGATCAAGAAGTTCATCAATGAACTGGATGTTGTTCATAGCATTACGAATCTAGTTGACCTTTATTGTGATAATAATGGTGAATTACGCAAGCTAAGGAATTTAGATCAAATCAGTAATCCTAACACATGTTGGATTTTGTTGGGATTTGTTTGAAAAAATCACAACTTTCAATCTTGATGCATGATAAAAATGTAGAAGAATTAAAAAAAAACATATCCCATTCATTTTCATTGCAAAAGACATAAGTTATTACAATATAAAGTAAACTTAGAAACGTTTACCTCTTGAACCATTTCCAACGAATTCTTTGCAATTCTTTGAGTTGTGACTCTCAAACCCCGACCTCTAGTTTGTTCACACAACTGGGACAATGATGAAATCCTTCTACACTTTGTAGAACTTTTTTTGTAAAGTTCTAATGCAAACACTTTCGGTAAGAAGGATTTTTGGACAAGAGAGGAACAGGAGAGGGTGGCTAGAGAGTTTCTATTCTCTTGCTTGGGGGGCTTCACGAAATTTTTTTTTTTTCTTAAGGTGTGTGTTAGACACTTCAAGCACTCATTTAAATAGTTGCGACACTAGGGTCAAAACATAGGCTTGATAGGTCCTTCTACATGGACCTTTTAACTAAAATTAGCCCATAGACTTTTATTTATTAATCTCATTAATAAATCAGCCTATATGTCCCTTAGTTATTAAACTCCACTAATAACTAAGGCTAAGTTGTGTCTAATTAATTTAATTAATCACAATCATTAAATTAAGTTTCTATTGTGCTTCTAATTAGTGATATCATTAATAAATAACATGGCAATTTATTTAGTCTAATCCAATTGTGACAAAATAAATTATTTCATGAGTCTTCTCAAGTCTCATATGCTAGCCACTAATTTAACACTCGTCATATGCTTCAACCTTTTATGTGTGATGCTCTAGGTTTATTCTTAATTGACAACAAGTGTAGTTCAAAAGATATCAATAAACGTTTAGCCTATGACCTATATTTTATCTTAATTAAGATGAAGTGAATTGGATTACAATTAACTTTTTTGATTGTGATTGCCACGTTGTATAGACCTTTTAACATACTTTGTCCCAACCGAGTGAGAGTTATGGATTTAGTTAAATTCACAAACTCACTCATATGACCAGTCGGGATTATCTCATGAGACAAATGCTACTATTAGAAAGCCTTTCTAATTACACATTATCTTTGCCAAGGGCGTCCATCTCATAGAACACTAATTGCATAGGATAAACGCGATGCTCACTTACAAGGACACAATCCCCCATTGAATGCAAACACTCCTCCATATTCATAGGAGTAACAACATGTTGGGCTCATGACCCTATCCATATGAGGATAGATACTAGCCCTTAATGCTCTAATGACAAAATTGACTATCATGTTATGATCACCATGTCGTATCAGATCTAAGGTCCATAAACACTTAACATGACTACAAAGTAAAACATTGACTGTTAAGATTGAGCTCCACATGTCTACTTTGTTTTGCAAGTCATCTGAATGCCTATTCCTCAATGGCATAATGACACACATGTATTCTTAGTATTTTATACTGAAAGGCATGACACTTGCCATATAAATGTAAGGTATGTAAGTTGTATTAACTATTTATTGCTTTATAGAGTGTCTGCCAATCTCGAACTAGTTTTAGTGATTTAGTATTAAGATAGCCTTATGTCTTTATTTATAACTCTTTATGAATAAGGCTTTTTAACTCTACACATATGCATGTGCAATACTTTATGCTAATTAAGATTTATATGTATGAAGAAGTCTCTAGAACATCAATATAGAAAATTAATATTTTTTTAATAACTGTGAAAAATTATATATACAATCACAATGTCCTTTAGTATCCCTCATTTATTATTGGAATTGGAGGGCATATTACTAACAATCTCCCATTAGCACTCCAATGCTAATAGTGCCAATGATAATCACTATGGTATCTAATACCAATCTTTTCAAGATGGTGATCCAATTACACTTGAGTCATTGGCTTAATGAGTGGGTTAGCTACATTGTTAGCTGAAGCTACTTTCTACATAGCTACGTAACTTTTGTAATGATTTCTTGAATCATGTGATAACGCCTCTCTTTGTGTTTGGACTTTTGATGAGACCTTGGTTCCTTTGCTTAGGTAATCGCACCCTTGTTATCATAGTGGAGTGACAATAGTCGATCCACATCTGAAACCACCTGATGTTCTATCACAAACTTCCTTATCCAAATTGCTTCCTTTGTAACATCACATGCCCCAATGTACATAGTCTCAATGATGGAGTCTACAGTCATATTCTATTTAGAACTCTTCTAACTAACCGTTCCTCTATTAAGAGTGAGTATAAACTTAGAGATAGAGTTTCTGTCATCCACATCTAATTGAAAATTAGAGTTTGTATAGTTGTCTACTCTTAGATCATCATCTCCGTATACAAGTACTATATCTATAGTTCATCTCAAGTTCTTAAGGATAGTTCTTTTGAAGTTCTTAAGGATACACTTATGAAAATTCTAATGCTCTCAAGATTTTCCAAAAACCTGTTTGTAACACTTACGGCATAGGTGATATTCAGCCTTGTACATAGCATTGTAGACATCAGGCTTTCTATAGCTAAAGCTTATGGAATGGCTCCCATGCTCCTCCTCTCATCATTCGTCTTTGGGCACTTGAAGTTTGTGCGATGTATATCATGTTTGAATGGTAGTAATCCTCTCTTAAAGGCTTTCATATTGAATTTCTTTAGTACTTTGTCCATGTACAAGGCTTGAGAGAGGCCCAACAATCTTTTCACTTTATCCTTATAGTCGCGAATACCCAAAATCTAGGTTGCTTTTCTCAAGTCTTCAATGGAGAAAGTACTAGATAACCAAGTCTTGACTAAGGTTAGCATCCTAACATCATTTCGAATCAATAGAATGTCTTCCACACACAATATCAAGAATGTTATTGCACTTCACTAACCTTCTTATGGATGCAGGGCTCATCCTTGCTTTTGATAAAGCCTAACAATTTGAATGAACTATCAAAACAGAGATTTCAACTCCTTGATGCTCACTTAAGGCCATGAATGGACCTTTTCAACTGGCATACTTTATGATATTCCTCTTGGACTAAAAAATTGTGTGGCTACCCTATATAAATGTCTTCCTCAATCATCTCGTTGAGAAAGCAGTTTTGACGTCCATTTGTCAAATCTTATAGCCCAAGTGGGTGGCTATCAAGAGTGTAAATTGAATAGATTTAATCATGGCTATTGGTGAGAAGGTTTTCTCATACTCAATTCACTCCTTTTGACTATAGCCCTCACCACCAACTTGGACTTATATGTCTTTCTCTCACCTGTCAAGTTAATTTTTCTTTTTGTAAACCCAATTGCATCCAATGGAAACAATTCCCTCAAGTAGATCTACTAGAGTTTAGACTTGTTTTGCATGCATATAATCTATTTCAGATTCCATAGCCTCTAGCCACTTGGTGAAGTTCTTATTTGCCATTGCTTGATCATAGATAGAAAGATTTTCTCCATGATCATTATCTCCCATTATAAATAACTATTTTCCATTTTTTAGGGCATAATTATATCTCTTAGGTGCTTGAGAGATTTCATGACTCGATAAAATGAATAATTATTCTATGCAATTCGTTTGATTTAATGTTAGCATAGGTAAATTTCTAGACACTTTGTGGCATTATTTAAATAGAAGGAGTAATTGATAAAAATTGAGCTTAATTTATTTGAATCTTTCATAATTATAGTTTATATTAGTGTTTTAATGGTTATGTTTGAGGTTTGAGAATTTCTAGATAATTTTGACTTGAAGGAAAGAATAAACTTGAAAGGAGCAACAGTTTAGGAGGAAAGATTAAGTTGCAATTTTGGAACGATGCCACATTTTTATGGAGTAGTCAATTGCTCTAAAACACTTTAGAATGAAAGAAAAATGGCTTAACTTTCTAACGGTTCAAAAATTAAGTCAATTGGATATTAGATGAGAAAGTTACACAAAAGAATACACACTGTTGAGCATTTGAGGCTAGGCGCACGATCGTAGTAAAGGGAGGCACGGTTGCAAGATAGTGTTCTATAGCTGTGAGTTTTAGAAAGTAGGACATGTAAATCATGTACTTGGGTTTGTGGGGGCGACCAGAATACCTAAGCGTGACTAGTGATCAACAGCTGCGAGTAGTAGTGTGGCAAGCCATCTACATGCAATTTTGAGGGTTGTTTTCATCTTTTCTCTTCTTTACTCAACCCAAGGTGTCTATGAAACTATAAATACATCTTCAACATGGTTGGGAGAGGAGATTAACCTAGTTTTTATCATCAAAACACCTAGAAAACATAGGAGACAAAGATTGAGTTGGAGGAGAAGGAGCTTGCCCATTTGTTGAAGAGTGTTCTTTACTTCACACAATAAGCAGACACTCGTTATACCTGTTCTCACCACAGTACTCATTCTATAGCAATTTAATTTTAGTGTGGTGATGACACACATCAAATTTTCCCTAATTTTCTCTCTTCCATTCTTTTGTTACTTTTCTTTTGGGTCTGTGCTACATGACTGTATAATTCATTTCTATCAAATGTCTTGTGGGTGTGCTAGATCCTTTTAACCCCCTATTTTGTACATAGTAGCATAGTGGTATTTTTAATGGCTTTTCCTTACTTTGGAGTTTATGATAGATGTTAATTGACTAGTGATGATTGAGATCAGTTGCAAGCTTAATATCATTCATTGAATTGCACCTTAGATGACGTTCGAATACAAATTGATCAATTGAGATGTTATGTTGACTCATCTTTTGTGCTGATGTGCAGTTGGTCTGGGGGATTGCATGGTCTGTCTTATTGTCAAAGAGGAAATTGTTGGCCAGCTCAACAATGGAGTATGAGAATTAATGTTTGAGCCGATACAATCCATGTAGAAGTGCACATGATCAAGGATTAGGGGATTAGTTGAATCCTTCATCAGTGAATAATCAAGGCATGATGAGCACAATGACGGAACCTTTACCTCAACAGCAATCAATAGAAGAAATCATTGCAAATTTTAGAAAGTCTGCCTAAAACTCCATGGTAAGGATAGACATCCTTATTAAAGAGAAACAAGCTACTTTTGGTGTGTTTAGAGGAGCAAACGAAGTAGCTAACTAGAGTAGCATTTGGTTTAGCTTGTGATTTATTATTGAACAACACTAAAGTATATCAAGAGGAGCACTAAGGAAAAAGTGGATGATAGATTGAGATCTACGAAGATGAAAAATGCGAGGAAGGTGTGGTGCTAGTAGTTAAGCCCGTATTAGATGAAATTCATAGTTCTATGCATACCTTGGAATGCCATGAAGAACATTTTAAAACACCAAAACTTGAGAAAGGAGAAGATTTAGATTCAAGCTATGTGGAACCAATTGTCAAAGGAGACACCTTGAAGAGGGTTGATATCTTTAGAGAGCCATGTCATCGATCAGATGTCAGGGCAAAGGAGGAAAAAATCCTTATTGATAAGAGACATTAATTGGAAGGGAAAGAAGAAAGGGAAGAAAGGGACGATTTATATTCTTGTGTATGTTCCATACTCTCATTTCGTCTCCTTTAATAAATTATACAAAATGTAAGAAATTCCTCCAATTGAGTATTTTTATGACTAGCTTGGCGTCTATTAACTCCTTTGTAGAAGGTAAAATTCACTATATTTTTAGAGGAAGTACTCTACGAGAATATGCATTTAGATGGTGGTGACCTTGAGTGTCTCGTGGAGGGATGTAGGTCATTGTAATTCAAGTTTCGATGACCACAAATAAAGGTAGTGGGAGAACCTCAAGGGCATGGAGAAGCTATACACGATTTATGGAATATAGCAATTTGAGATATTGGGAGTTATTCTTTTCCTTGTCAATTCAATTTTTCAATTTTCATAAATTAGTACATAGATACAATGGGTTACTTATTTATGAAGATACTAATTTGAAAATGAATAGGTAGTGTTTTTTTGGTTTAGGCACAAATGCCATGAAATGGAGTAGGGAACCTACACAGTGGTCAATTATGGCAATTGCACTTGATTGCTAGATGGTCCACATTAGGCTTGGGAATGGGTCCAACAATGTGTGCCAAATTGGAAGAGCCACACTTGTTAAGATCCAAACAATAAATATAATGCTTCTTGGAAGACAACCCAAGCATTTTTAGTTGCTTTCAGTAGTTTTTTTGAGTATTTTTGTGTTTTTTTTAGTTTTTTGGTTGCATGGAGTAGTTCTTTGAGTTCTAATTGGTGTAGTAGTGAAAGAGCATGCGATTTGGCATGGTGCAGTGCATAGAAATGAGGATGGATAAATTTTTGCCAACCCTATGAGGTTGTATCTCTCTAAGTTGTTTTATTTTCTTATTGTAATTATATTTGTAGTATAGGCAACATTATAAGTGTGGGGAAGGGCAACCATAAATTTGAAATATTATTGCATAAGGAATTGTGTGCATTGCATGTGATAAATGTTGTTTGAAATGTTTGTACGCATGTTGAATGATTTTCACTATCAAAATGATGGCATGAAGATCCATGAATTGGTGGCCACTGAATTTAATTTCTGATGAAAAAAATTTTGTGAAAATTTTTGGTTGCATAGTTTTAAAATTCTTCTTGGAAATAGCAATTCTTGACTTGGTTTGTTGAAGACGTGATTCCTATATATTATGCACAACAGTCTTCACTTTTAGTTGCTAGATCACTTGTGAAAATCTATTGTGAGGAGAGGATAATTAGTTTAGGGATATAAGTCATTCTTTGAGTAATGATAAATTTTCTAAAGAATGAATGAGACTGATTGAAAAAAGGGAGGACTTAAAATATTGAGTGAAACAAAGAGTCAACATATAAAATTTTCTACTCTGCTTGTTGGAGAGGCTTAGTAACCGAGATTTTGTAGAGACCCTTGTTGATTGTCGCATGAAAGGGTTGGCCAATCATGAGTACGCAAAGCATATTAAGTTAGTTGTGAGTTGAACAATTAACAGTGCGTGTTGATCCATGTTTACCTTTGCATAAAAAGGCTCCGAATGACATAAAGAAAATTGTGAAACTCACAAAATGAAAAGGACATGTGTGGGGGAGACAAGTAAGACAAAAAATTTTATCCCACACTAAAGCCCTCTGAATTATTATTGTTGTTGGTTGAACTTGTTCAAACGAGAATGAGTTGATGCTTAAAGTGTTGCCCTCGAGTTTATAGTCTTTGAATTGCCATAGAATCATCAAGGGGGTTATAGTGATTAAGGCTTGAAGAGCGGCACACACACACGGAAATCTATGTTGGAAACACTTGGGTTAAGGGTGTCGTGGTCCTGAATGAATGAGGACTATGTAATGTATATACTATTTGATTTTTGAAATTAAAAAGATTGACTAAATTCTTACTTTCATGGTCCCATAACTTGGTAATTGAGGATAAATTAATGTTGAGCGAAGTAGTTTGCTTGAGGACAAGCAAAATCTTAAGCATGGGGGTGTGATGAGTCAACAAGAGGATGGTGTAGTGCATAGAAATGAGGATGGGCGGATTTTTGCTAAACCCACCAGGTTGTATCTCTCTAAGTTGTTATATTTTCTTGTTATGATTATATTTGTAGCATTGGCAATAATATAAGTGTGGGGAAGGGCAACCATACATATTGAAATATTATGAAGGATAGAATGAGGAGTTGTGTACATTGCTTGTGATAAATGTTATTGGAAATGTTTGCATCCATGTTGAATGATTTACATTGTCAAAATGATGGCATAAAGGACCATGAATTGGTGGTCACTAGACTTAATTTGTGATGAAAAAACAATTGTGCTAAAAGTTTTGGTTGTATAGTTCTTAAATTCTTCTTGGAAATAGCTATTTTTGATCTGGTTTCTTGAAGATGTAATTCCCATATATTATGCACAACACACTTAACTCCTAGTTGCTAGATTCCTTGAGAAATTCCATTCTGAGGAGAGGATAATTGATTTGGGGATATAATTCTTACTTTTGAGTATTGATAAATTTTCTAAAGAATGGGTGAGACTGACTGAAAAAAAGGAGAGGACTTGAAACAAAATATGCAAAAGAAAGAGTGAGCATGTAAATTTTTTTACTATACTAGTTGGAATGGCTAAATAACTAAGATTGTGTAGAGACCCCTCTCATGTAAAACATTGGCTGATCATGAGCATGCGAAGTATATTAAGTTAGTTGTGAGTTGAGTAATCAAGGTTGCGCAGTGATCTTTCTTCATCTTCTTGTGAAAAGGCTCCCAACGACTTAAAAAAAATCATAAAGCTCAAAAAATGAGTGTGGGGGAGAAAATTAAGAAAAATAATTTAGTCCCACATTAATGCCTTCTTAATTATTATTGTTGTTGGTTGAACTTATGCAAATGAGAAAGTGTTATGCTTAAAATGAGTTGTCCTTGAGTAGATAGTCTTTGAATTGCCACAGAATCATCAAGGGGCTTATAGTGATTAATGCTTGAGGATTGACACACACGCGCGCACGGGAATCTATGTTGGAAACACTTATGTTATGGGTGTCGTGGTCTTGAATGATTAAGGACTATGTAAGGTATGTACTTTGATTTTTGAAATTAGAAGGGTGGCTAAATTCTTGCTTTCATGGTCCTATGACTTGGAAATTGAGGATAAATTGATGTTGAGTAGATTAGTTTGCTTGAGGACAAGTGAACCTTTACGCGTGGAGGTGTGATGACTTGATGAGAGGTATCATTTATTTTGTGTAATTCATTTGATTTAATGTTAGAATACATGAATTTTAGACACTTTGTGGCATTATTTAAATAGATGAAGTAATTGATTAAAATTGAACTTAATTTAATTAAATCTTACATAATTATGGTTTATATTGGTGCTTTAATGGTTATGTTTTAGGTTTGGGAATTTTTAGATAATTTCGACTAGAAGGAAAGGAACAAACTTGGAAGGAACTGTAGTCAAGGATAAATGATTATGTAGTAACTTTGGAAGGTTGACACATTTTTATGGATTATTCAATTGATCTTAAACTTTTTAGAATGAAACAAGAATCAATTGGCTTTCAAATGGAGTAAAACTCAAGTCAATCGGATATCGAATGAGAAAGTCACACACAAAAGAATGGACACTGCTAGAGTAGTCGCGGTTAGGCCCGTGATCACGGAGATGGTAGGCTCGATTGCCATATTGTGTTCTATGGTTGTGAATTTTAGGAAGTAGGACATGTAAACCTCACACCTGGGTTCGTGGTTGTGATAAGAATGCCCACGGCCATGATTGGAAGGTCCGTGGTTCTGAGTAGCAATGTGGTACACCTTTTGTAGATGATTTTGAGGGTTGTTTTTGTCTTTTTGCTTCTTTACTCAACCCTAGGCGGCCATGCTACAATAGATACATCTGATACATGGTTGGGAGAGGGGATTAAGCTAGTTTTATCATTAGAAACACCTAGAAAACATAGGAGACAAAGATTGGGGAGTTGGAGGAAAAGGAACTCCGATGCTTTGTTGGAGAGTGTTCTTTGCTTCACACAACACACTGATACCAAAATAACTTCTCCTAGATTTTTTCTATTGTTTTCATGTTTATTTGGATGATGAAAAAATTAGCTTTGAATTTTATTGATTTGAATATGAGTTGCAAATTTATTTTCTAGTCTCTTTTTTTTTTATATATATATTTGGCAAAGATGTACGCGTGATATTATGATTAATTGTCTTTACTTATGTTATTTGCAATTGGTATTTTGAATAGTAATTCTAGGAATTAATCAACCCTATAATTAATTTGTGGCTATGTACAGAATAACAGAAGTGAAACTTGTGCACTAGAAGACTAATTGTAAATATTAATCTTATGGGAATAACGGGAGTGAAATCAAAGGATTAGTGCGTGCAAAACATTTTCAATCTGAGAGTGTAATTTCTTGACTTGATAAGGCTTACAAAAATCTGTTGTAATATTTAGTCAAAGCTATAGGAGTGTTTGGTGATGTGTGTCATCACTATACCACAACTAAATTTATTCAAGAACCAATATTGTGGTGAGTACATGTATTGTTCCACAAAGAAGGATTTTGTGTCTATTGATATAACTAAGTTCTTATTAGTTAAGCCTCAAAATTGTAGTCAAGTTAATAGAAATAAATTAAAAGAACTAAAACTAGCACTTGAAAGCACTCGCAACTTGAATGGGTGAAGTACTAAGAATTGAAAAGTCTAGTCTCTTGTGTTCTATTGATTTCTTACATATATTGATTTATGTTGATTCTCAATTTAATTGGTTTGTTATGGGTTGTTATTCCTAATATATTTTAGGATATCATTCCAAACTCTCCTAAAGTTTCAACTCAAGGTTAGCAGGTTTTCCCAAGCATTACCAAATTGAGTGATTAGTTCTATGAATAACAACATTTTGTCCTCATTAATTCTATAGTTTAACTTCCATTATTCCCACAAGTTTAATGTTTACAACTATATGCCTAGTGTGCAAGTTTCATGTTCGTTATTCCTTGTGTAGCCACAAATTAATTAGAGAAGTGGCTAATTCCTTTAACTACTATTCAATCCCTCAATTGCGATTAACAATAGCAAGGTCAATCAATCACAAAACCATGCATACATATTCAATTAATTACATGCTTAAGAGACTAGATAGATAGTTAGCAATCTATAATATTATTGATAAAAACCGTTACTAACATGTTCAACATCCTAACAAAATAAAAATAACAAAAACTTATGGAAAACTTATGCTATTTTCCTTGCATTGCGTGGAGTATTAGAGTCTTCCCAATACTTGTTGTAGATTCCTCCTTCTTCATTGGCTATGTCCCTCAATTTCTAGTTAATGTGGCCACTATCTCATTATTGGTCATCCAGGGGTTTTTGATTTAGGAAGCTAAAATTTCTAGCTTTGACATATGCACTAAACTTGTGCACTTGTGCCCATTTTGTAAAATCTCCTATGCTTCCTTTGTTGTATCATATGTTGCAACAAGCTTGAACTGCTCCCCATCAACACCTGTAAAAATAGCATTAATTGTATGAGAATTTTTGAGAGTTGCTTGCACTTCACTAGGACTCCATAGTTTAGTGCCTTTCTTGATAAGTTGGCCATCAACTTCTTCCATAGCTGTCCATACCTTTTTGTCTAGCGATTTGATGAAGGCTGTTATCCTAGCCTTCTAATAGTGGTAGTTTGACTTATCTAAGAAGGGTGGATGTGACACTGACTCTCCTTCCTTGATGCTCATCCTGTTAACTAACTACTCTAGATCTTACCTGCCTAAAACATAAGCCAAGCTCGGGTGACCAGGCTCTAATACTACTTATTAATTGGTTTACTTGGTTAATGTTGCAAGTTGTAATGCATCACGTATTACTAAACTCACATAGCAACAAAATGCAAAATAGGCAATAGGAATTTATTCACACAGTTCCAAGATAACTCCTCCTACATCTGCAGGGCCTCGTCCAAAAAGTTCTAGTAATAATGATATAACACTTGTTAGGACAAGTATTCAATACCAGTAACCAATCACTCACTAGTCAATGCCTGTATACAAACACTCCCTAGTTAACACCAGTACACAAACACTCACCTTACCTAAATGCCCTTTGGTATTAACTCATTGACAAATTTCTAACCTAACTCGCCTAAGCAGTAAGTCTTGATGCCTTCACTTTACTATGATTCCCTCTTAGTCCCAACTCTTAGCGTTGATTAGTGAGTCACCTCTCCTGAGTGTACTTTCTTCATTTGATCACTTTGGTGGGTTGTTGTGGATAGATGAAACTTAGTAACTCATTTGACCTTCCTGAGTTCTTTCTTCTAAAAGATGTGAACAATGAAATATTCTTGAACTGTTTTGTAAGAATCACTTGAACATGTGTTCTCCAAAGCAATATGCAAAGTTCTCACAAGAATACATGAAAGTCTCTCAATGCAATCTTCTCATTCTGCCTAAATGCATCCATCTAATTAGCCTTTAAGGTTGGAAAACTATCTCAAAGAAATTTAGCTGAAAATCTTCAAAATATTAGAAATTGATACATTCCATGTTAGATCATTAGTTGTGTCAATTTTGGGATTCTTTTCTTCTTGAGTTTCTAGTAGCTTCAACAAAATTTTCTTATCATATAATGAATTGAAAATCTCCCGTAGATTATACCCTATGTAACTAGATTGGATTGCTTAAGGGAAAGCCAAGATATGGTCACTTGCATAGATTTTGTCATATCTTTTGGATAAGGAAGGTTAACCATGTCCAAACCAATTTATTAAAATCTGTTTAGATCACTTAATTTAGTTAAGTTAAAAATTTATAATCATCATTATGAAGGAATAAATTGGCAAATTAAAAATTTATAATCATCATTATGAATGAATAAATTGGCAAGTTGATCTTGACAAATTTAATTGATATTGTGACAAATCATGATACAATATTCATTGGGACAACTTACTAGAAATCCAGAATTTTTATTAGCAATTTGATTTGTCATATTAGCACCACATTGGAAAGTAATGCTAGAAATAATGACCACTTGTCAAAACTTTACATACATCACATAAATTGTGGGAGAAATAAAGAGTGTGCATAGCAAGCAAATTTAGCTAGTTAGGGCCAACTACGAACGCTTTTTGTGGTGAGAGTCTTAGCTCATAAGCATTTTGAATAGGCAAGTACATTTACAGCAAGCGCTTGGCAATATCTTTCTTTCATATGGTTACTTTAATATACCACATGGACAAAACAGGGGTACAAATCTCAATGTGGTCTTAAACTCAATTCAAGATCGAAAAGGAGGAGTTGGAAGTTTGGGTGGAACATGAGGCTGCGTGGTTGACTCAGTATTCCACCACTTGTGTGAGTTAGCTTATAACACTGAAGGGCCTTAATGTATAATTTAGGCAATTTTGAAGGAAGATTATCATCAGTGCTTTTTTCAATGTTAACAGTAATTGGACATAACTAAACAAGAGTCCGTAATAGTAATTTACCTATTAAACACAAAAAAATCCCATTTGAAAAAGTAGCATAATCGAGAAGAATGTCCAAAACAATGACAAGGATGCAAAACCTGACTGAACGACTCCTCTTAAAGAAGACTTCATGAATAAGAAACTATACATATGAAATAGCTGAAGGTCAAAGAAGCTACAAGAAATGAATCACCCACCCAGGCTTTTGAATGGAGATTACAGCAAATTATTTTGGCCCTGTCCCATGTATCATGAAGGGAATGTCGAGATGCTATGTCATATTTCTGATTGAGTTGATTGTATACTTTTAGTAGTTGATTGTATAAGACTTAATTTTGCTTAGAGATCTAAGTTGGTGATGGTAAGTCTTGTATGTAATAATATATGTGTAGATTTGTATGCACCGTTCAATAACGAAACAACAATTTTTCTCCTCATCATGGCATCGAAACATGGTCCTTCTTTCTTTTTTTAAAAAAAAGAAAAAAAAATAAAAAACGAGGGTGAATAGAAACCCACTGAAGCCTTAGTGCCATCACCTACTCACCTTCACGAAGCCTTAACGCCGCCGCCTACTCACCTTCATGATGCAAGCCCTAGCATCACCACCTACTTAGCTTCATGACTCAAGCCCTAGCACTTGAAACCCACTGAAGCCTCATTTTTAGCTAAGCCCAAGTGAAACTCGCGTAGGCTATTGTGATTTTAGAGGGTTTAGTGGTGAATCTGATGTGAAATGAGCCAATCCTAGCACCGCCATTAATGGGGCACCATTTCCTTGGTGAACTCTAGTGTGCCACCCATCGGCACACTGTTTCCTATTGCTACCACTCACAGGATGCTTTCGTGTTCCAACCAGCACTACTCCACCGTCTTGGTCTACTGCAACCTATTTGGAATCAATTTCCAAACTAGTTTTCTTTCTGATTGGAGATTCTAGTCATATACAGGGAGGTTACATTCTTTTATTTATTTTTTATCTACTCTGTGATATTATGTACAACCTGTGATTGCTCTAGGTTGGAACATAATGGCATCTAATAGTGAAAACAAACCTATCTTGGGAACTACTATTAAATTGAATGGTTAGAACTATATCTTATGGTCTCAAGCATTCAAGATATTTCTAGGATCGCCTTAAACTAATGAGTAAGATATTTCTAGGATCATAGAATAAATTAAACCATATCTTTTATGACCCTCCAAATTCTAAAGATATTCAATATTGACCCTAGGAACAATCTGATTTTTTAGTGATGACTTGGTCACTTAATAGTATGGAAGAATTGGCTAGTTCTAATGTCATGTTTCTACGTACTGCCAAGGAAATGTAAGATACTTTGCATGAAATGTATTCACATGAAAAGAATGTATGTGAGCTTTTCAAGTTATATTGTAAGTTACTTAAAAGAGTTGTTGATGAAATCTTATTGTATCATCTATTGACTTGTGACATGCAGACTTGCAAGAATAAGTGGGAAGAATTTTTAGTTGCCAAATTCTTGTCTGGCCTTGATCCTTCTCTTCAATCACACCGAGACAATCTGTTAGCCAGTGAAAATGTCCTTACCTTATCCAATGCCCTCTCATGAGTTCTGCAAGTGTCTACTGAAGGTTCTAGACTTACCCCATCCATTGTTGAAAACTCAACTATGTCTACATGAGGCTATGGGTCTTCTAGTGGGTGATGGAAGGCAAAGGGCATGGAGATAGCTCTAGCGACTCATGCATGTGCTTTCATTATGGCCGCTCCAACCATGCTTCTAACAGGTTTTGGGAAAAATTTGGGAGGCCTAATGGACTAACACTAGCTCGAAGGACCATGATGCTTCACTTCAAGTTCCTGATGTAATATCATTGCCCTGTGATGAATATGAAAACTATAGCAATTAACCGCCTCTTCTTCTACTAGTAGTAGCTCTTCCTCAATAGGTTCTTTCAAGGCATCTCAGTGTAAGTCTTAGATGTTGAACTCCGGTGCCACCACTCATATCACTGGTAATAAATCACTTTTCTCCACCCTTCACTCTACTTCCCTATCCCTTATACACCTAGCAGATGGTACTTATTCACCCATCACTAGCTATGGCACCATTAATCTAACTAAAACCCTTACACTAGACAATGTACTATTTGCTCCCTATTTTTCTGTTAACTTGTTATCCATTAAGTCAACTTACAAGATCACATAACTGTTCCATAACCTTCTATCCTTCATACTGTATCTTTTAGGATTTGCAAACGAAGAAAATGATTGGTGGTGGTCATTAACAAGGTGGACTTTATTATCTAGATATCAATACACCATGTGATGCTCACACTCTCTCTACCACCACATCATCTTTCCGATGGCATTGTTGTCTGGGTCACCCTTCCATTTGAAAGTTAAGGTATCTCCTTTTGATTGAGTTCTCCATTTCCAATTTAAATTACGAGTCATGTGAGTTGGGAAAGCATCACTGTACTTCCTTCCCACTTAGAGTTGAAAAACGTGGTGCATCTCCATTTATTACTATTCATTGTGATATTTAGGATCCTAGTTAAGTTGAAATTTGTGGGGGGTTTCGATACTTCATTAGTTTTGTTGACGGCTATTCTAGGGATGACTTAGATCCTAATCATTGGGACTGATAGTGATGGGATTAAGCAAACCATGGAGTATTTGCAACAATAGTTTGTCACTAAAAATATGGGTCGCCCTAAGCACTTTTTGGGAATTAAAATAGCCTATAATCAAATTGGAGTGTCCTTGTCTCGAAGGAAGTATGCTTTTGATCTTTTTGTAGAAGTTGGACTACTGGGCTCAAAGCCTGTGGATTCACCTATCAGAACTAATCCAAGCTTCTGGAATGACAATAGTGATTATTTATAGGATCAGGCCATATATAGGCGTCTGGTTAGGAAGTTAATTTACCTAACAATTACATGACTAGATATTACTTTTACTTTGGAGGGGGTTAGTTCATTCATGGATAACCACGAAAGGTTCACTGGGATGCAACTCCTAGGATATTACACTACATAAAAGGATGCCTAGAGAAGGGGTTACTGTTTAAGAAACATGGGCACTTACGAATTGAAGCCTATTTGGATGAAGACTACACCTGGTTATTGCACTTATTTTGGAGGGAATCTAGTGGCTTGGCAAAGTAAGAAACAGACTAGTGTAGCTAAATCTAGTATAGAAGTTGAATATAAGGCTATGGCACATATTACCAATAAAATGTTATGGCTAAGAAACTTGCTCAACGAACTAGGATACACTTATGACGAGCCTCTATTGGTTTATTGTGATAATTAGGCTGCCATTAACAATGCCAATAATCTTGTATTTCAGGAAAGGACTAAGCTTATTGAAATAGACTATCACTTCATCCAAGATGCCATCATGAGCCATCAAATTGCCACCCCATTCATTCCATCTTCAAGACAAGTAATAGATATATTTACTAAGGCATTGGGAGTTAGGCGCTTCAAGAACTTGTGTGCTAAGCCAAATTGGGCATGATCGACATATATGCCCCCGCTTGAGGGGGTGTGTCAAGATGTTGTGTCATTTTTGATTTATTCACCTTCCTTCTAAAGTTGATTGTATTTTTCTTGGTGATTTAACTAGGTGATTGTAAGTCTTGTATGTAATAATATATACATAGAATTGTATGCACCATTCAATAGTAGAACATCTCCTCATCAGGGAAATTAGCAAAGACATCACCAATGTGCTTCAGCTAACTCATGGCAAGGCCAACACAACAAGACATGGAAATGTTGGTAGGCCAGTGCAACAAGGACATTGAAATGTCAGTAGGATTAGCTTAGTAACCTATTTGGAAGTTTCATCTAATCAGATAAAAAATCTTCTTAGTCCTCTTCGATGGAGGTAGTGGTCTCATTTCTGGTGTTTTTTTTTTTTTTTCATATCAGCAAACTCTTTCCACTTTGTTCTTTACCAAAGTATTTGTCCAAATTCCTCTTGAGAAACATTCATAAATCTAAGTTTTGGTGCTCTTTATTTTAGTTTAGGGAAAAACTTTGGATGGTTTTTGGTATACGCATGCAGATGGATATTCATGAAATTCTCCCCTTCCTAGTCTCATCTCTTCTGGTTCTCCCATAAATCCTCTTGGGCATGAGTTGACTTTTTTCTATCAATGGTAACATGATAAATTAACTCCCAAAAAGCCATAATGATAGCAGTTAATAACGTGGCATAACACAACCAAACATGAAAATGCAAAAGAAATTAACTTTTCCACCATTTAGGTCAACTTGAGCTATTAGGTTTATGCTATTATTTCTTTGATGGTTGATAGGTATGCATCAAATGATCTGCGGACTTTACTGAATGTACTATGGTTCCCAAACCTATTTCAACATGAAGTATATCATTGAAGTTAAAATCTCTTAAGACTCCTATCTTTCTTGATCCAAACCCCTTCCTGGTAAAATGAATTGCCACATTTTGCTAGATTTCTGCTATGATTCACTCTGTCTCAAATGTAAGTTCAATTTCCAACACAAATCTTGGAAAATCCAGACTCCTATCTTTTTTGATCAATTTACTAATTTGGTCCAATTCAATGCTAATACCTTAAAATTTGTACCTTCTACTGAGCAAAGTTTTTGGTATGCATCCACATCAATATAAATTACAGCAAAAGAAAGAGGAAAGGAAAGTTTTTGCTACAAATAAAAACTAGTATAGCATTGCTGCTACGACGACTTATATGTAAGGCTTCATATAGAGATTCAAAAATAAGTTCTCCTGCTGTAAATGCATATGTACTTAATTTCAAATTTTTAAGTCATTCAAATGAAATAGCATATCCAACATCTATATCTATACCAATCGATCTAGCTTTTTCAATGGTATATTCCAAATGACCTTGGGCTGTTTGGCTAAATTAAGTTTGTTGAAGTGCATTTGCTTAAAATAACCCCCCAATCACTATTTTACACCTTTAAGTCCACATGAAACCCTTAATTATACCTCGCTGAAATTCAGATTGTTGTAAATAGTATATCAAAGGCATTTTGTTCTATTTGTCCATTGTAGCCAACATTAAGAAATGAAATAATTGCAAATTTCAAGCAATAAATTAGCTAAAGTGGTGATGGTATTTATTGAACCATTAGGTGAAGCTGTTATGATCAATTTTCCCAAAATACACCAATCTCAATTGAACAGACTGAGCAGATCAAGGAAAGTAGTTTGCTTCAGTAATCTATGCAGCAAGACTATATCATCCAAAATTGCAAAACAAAGAACAAAAACACTTAACATAGATTATCGAAATAGTTTTCCAAATTACTCATTCTAATTGATCAATAATCAATACTCAAGTTAAAGAACAATGTCTTATCAAACTGCACCATGCCGCTAGAGCATTAAAATACAAGGAAAATAAAAAAACATAAAAGAATCAACTAGTGTTGCATAAGCTTCAAAGACTAACCTAAGCTATGATCACCCATTGCTAATAGCACGCGAAGAATGAAGGGTATAAAACTAGCACCTAAAATCAATTTGAAAAAAGCTTTCACATCATAATTGGGAACGAACATAACTACAAGGATATAGATAATGCTTAACTTGTGGCCCATATCGTAGCCTAATGAAGACAAGTAAAATGGATCACAATGAATCTTTATGATCATGAGTACAATGCTGTGCATACTTTTGTCTTATTCTATCTCAATCGAGCAACAGTGATGAATTTTGTCCAACTCACAAATTCAATCATATAACCAATCAGTGTTGCCACATGAGACTTACGTTTATATTGAAAACTCCTTTCTGATCACACACTACTTTGGCCAAGGATTTTTGTCTTCTAGAATGCTAAGTACATAGGACAAATGCTGTGCTCACTTGTAAAAAGACAAATCCCTTACTCAACACACACATCTCCATAAGTATTTAGGCAATAGCACATTAGGTTCATAACCTTATCCTATACTAAAATGATATTATCCCTTAAGGCCCTAATGACACATTGACTCTCATACGCATAAGATAATTGTGTCGTCTCAAGTTTAAGGTCCACACACACTTAACATAATCACGAAACAAGATATTAATAGCCAAGAGTGAACTCCATGTGTCTACTTTGTTCTACGAGTCATTGTTCAAATGCTCATTCTCCAATGACATATCCACACACATGGATTTGTAGTATCTCATACTTAATGACATGACACTTACTATACAAATACAAGGTGTGCAAGTCTTACCATCTTTTTCATACTCTTTAGAGTGTTTGTGACTTAAAAATTGGTTTTGATAATCAAGTACTAAGATAGCCTTGTGTTTTATATTCCTAACTCCTTATGAATAAGGCTTCTTAGCTCAATTACATAGATACATGCAATACTTTACGCTATTCATGATTTACATGAATGAAGAATTGCTATAATATTGATATAAATAAATTAATATTTTATTTATTAATGTGTATGCATTCATATACAACTATAATACTCATAGTATCCCTCATTGAAAATTAATGTTAGAGGACATATTACTAACATGGTATGGGATAAAGTTATGAGCTCAACATACTATTGCCCATATATATATAGAGGTATGTGTGGGTTTAATAAGGGATTTGCTTCCTTACAAGTGAGCAAGGCATTTACCCTATGCATGTGGTTTTCAATGAAATAGAATCCCTTGTCCAAAATAATGTGTGATTGAAAAGGAGGTTTCAATAGAAACATTTGTCTCATAAGATAATATTGATTGGTCATATTACCAAGTTTGTGAGTTTAACTAGATTCATAACCTTTGCTCAATTGAGACAAAGTAAGACAAAAATTCTATATGGTATGGTATTCATGATTGGAAATGTTCATTCTGATTCAATTGCTTTATCTTAATTGGGATATGATATGGGCTATAGGTTAGATGCTATTCATATCATTCGAGCTATGTTAGTTGTTAATTAAAAATGTGAGTTGTTTTCAGGTGCTAAGAGAGCTTTATATTCATAATCATAACTCTTTATGAATAAGGCTTCTTAAACTCGAACGCATTGGTATATGCAATACTTTACACCAATCTAGATTTCCTTGCATGAAAATTGTCTGGAATATTAATATAAAAATCAATTTTGCATTAACTAGTGTAAAAAGGACATATACAACCAAATGCTCTTCTAGTATCTCTTATTTTCTATTAGCATTAGAGGAGGCATATCACTAACAATCTCTAACTTACACTTTAATGCTAATTGCTATGGTATCTCATACAAATCTTCTCAAGATGGCAATCAAGGAACACTTGTGTTACTAGCTTAACAAGTGGGTTAGGCATATTATATTCTGAAGCTAATTTTTGCATAGCTACACTACCCTTTCTAATGATTCCTCAAATAATATTGCCATGCTCTCTATGTGTTTGTATTTCTAATGAGACCTCCATTCCTTCACCTGTGTGATAACACTATGGCTGTCACCGTAAAGTGGTAACGGTTTATTGACATGTGGAACCACCCAAAGTTCTGCTACAAACTTCTTTATTTGAACAACCTCCTCATAGCATCTCATGTAGCTACATACTCAACCTTCAGCTCTAGAGTCCACAGTTGCACTCTACTTGGAACTCTTCCTACTATGTGTCCCTCCATTTAGATTAGCTAAAAGTTTAGAGATAGACTTTTTATCATCTATATTTGAATGGAAGTCGAAATCTGTCCAACTATCTACTCATAGATCACAATCTCCATTTGTAAGTGTCATATTCTTAGTGCTTCTCTAGTACTTTAGGATACACTTGTGAGCATCCCAATGTTCTTTGTTAGGACTCACCTAAAACCTACTCATAACACTTATGGTATAAGCAATATCTAGCCTCGTACATAGCATTACCTACATCAAGCTTCCATACTAAACCTCTTTAGTATCTTGTATATGCACAATGCTTGGGCAAGACCTCATAATCTCTTCACTTTATCTTTATCAAAGCATGCCTAAGATTAGGTCACCTCTCCTAAGTCTTTCATGGAGAAGGTGCAAAATAACTTCATTTTGATCACTCTTAACATCCTAATATCATTCCATATTACTGGTATGTCATCCACATACTACATTAAGAATATAATTGCACTCCCACTAACATTCTTACAAACGCAAGACTTATCTTTGTTTTTAATGAAGCTAAACGATTTGACTGTACCATGTAAACATCTTTCTTAAGCAATTCGTTAAGGAAAGTAGTTTTCACATCAAATGCTAAATCTCACAGTCCAAGTGGGTGACTATCATAAGTAAAATCCAAATAGATTTGAGCATGCCTAACGATGAGAAGGTTTTCTCATAGTCAATTCCCACATTTTTACTACAACCCTTCATCACAACCCTAGCTTTATAGGTCTCTATCTTACCACTCGAACCAATCTTTCTTTTATTCTAATGGGAACCATTCCCTTAGGTGGATTTACCACACTTGGTTCACATGAATAGAATCCATCTCCAATTTCACAGCCTTAAGCCACTTGGCTGAGTCTTTATTCACCATTGCTTAATCAAAAGTAGAAGGATAGTCCCTATGATCATTATCTCCCTTTACGAACAACACTTGTTCATTCTCTAGAAGATAATCATATATCTCTAGTAAATCAAAGATTCTACCTAATCGTTGCAATGGTTTCATTTTACAAGGTTGTTCTTGAATAGAAATTTTTTGTGTAAGCCCTACTGCTTTGTTTCTTGCACTCAACTTCCTTGAGCACTTCTATTCTATCACTTTCTCTAATGAATTCTTATTTGAGAAAACATGCCCAATAATTAAGGACAATCGCATCATCTTTAAGTAAGTAGAACTCATATCCCATTAAATCCTTAGGACATATCACAAAGCAACCTATAATGGCCTTCACCTCTAACTTATCTGTCTTGCTCATCTCAAGGTAAAGTAGACATCCGTGAGTCTTAATATGCTTTAGGCTTGACTTCCTCCCACTCTATATCTCATGTGGGTTTGAAGGAATAGACTTAAAAATCCTATTCAGGACATAAACGGTTGCGAGAAAGGCGTGTCCCATAAAGAAATAGATAATTTGATAAAGCTTATTGTAGATCAAACTAGGTCCAACAAAGTTCAATTCCCATGCTCAACTACACCATGTAGTTGAGGAGTTGCTGGTGGTATGAGTTATGACACAATGCCACTTGCTTTAAGGAATTCTACAAATCTTGTGCTCATGTACTACCTACCACAATTCAATCGTAGTGCCTTTATATGCTTGCCAGTTTGTTTCTCTATTTCAGCCTTGAAGTCCTTGAACTCTTTGAAGGACTTGTGTTTCTACTTCATCAAGTACACATGACCATTACTAGAATAATCATCGATAAAGGTTATGAAGTAGTTAAAACGTTCGCTTGACATTTCATTAAACAACCTACAAATATTGATATGTACATCAAATGGACTTGTAGTAACCTTACCTGCAACCAACTCTCGTAGCGCGGATTCCTCGTTCTCTACTTTTTTAAAGTGCATGAAATTGTGTTTCTAAGTGTTGGAAAATAAAAACTAAGCCTAGGACATCCCATGGAGAATTCATATTTATAGTGAAGGGGTTTAGGGTTAGCATATACAAGCATAAAAAGATGAAAAGCCTATAAATAATCAAGCATGATCGTGTTTAGTCTATCCATTGTGCCATCACCCGTGGTTGTGAACACATCTTTTTGGTTGCTATTAGGTTTCAATGGATTTGGTTTTGGATTTTAAAACTTTAATACCATATATCAACAATATAAATGCACTGAAATAATGTGCCAAACCAGTTTTGCATTTGCCATACAACACACATCAACTGAGAAGCACTGAAGATAACTAAAAAGTATGTACCTTTAAAATCACATTCCTATGGGCGCGCTTGCGATCCTTGAGTCGTAGCCTTCAAACCTCAATCTCTAGTTTTTTCATACAGCCGTTGTAATGATGAGTGCCTTCTACATATTACAAAACACCTTTTGCGAGGCTCGAAGGCAAACTCCTACGTTAGATGGCTTTTAGTGATAAGTAGAGATGGAGAGAGTGGTTAGAATAATTTCTCTTCTTGCTTACTATATGGGCTACTTGGGCTTCTTAGGCTGACTATATAGACCTTTAATAATTACTAGCCATTATCTCTTTTAATTATTAAATTCTTTAATAATTGCAGACTATAATTCTTAATTATTAATCTCCATTAATAATTAAAGTTTCATCTAGCTTCTCAATTATTAATCATAGTAATAATTAAAGCTTGATGGAGTGTTAACCTTCAACTTAATTAATCTCATTAATCAAATTAGAGACATTCATGTTTCTAGTTAATAAGCTTATTATTAATAGACATGATGGACTTGAAATAATTCCATTCGTGTCTTGTCTCTTTAATTTAATTAATTTCATTAATTAAATTAAAGTTCTCATTGTACTTCTATTAATGATCTCATCATTAACAAATAGCATGACAATTTATTTGGTTGAATTTAATTTCCATAAAAGAAATTATACTACCCAACAATTTAACACTCATCGTTCATAATAAATTTTTTGTGTGTAACTCTCTAGGTTGGTCCTTAATTGACAAAGAGTATAGTTCAAAGGACATAGGTAATGCCTAGCCCGCGGCCATATCATGGCCTAATTAAAACAAAGTAAAATGGATGACAATGTACCTTCCAATAGTAAGTACCATGTAGTATAGATTTTTTGTCTTACTTTGTCCCAACCAAGCGCGAGTCATAGATTTAGTCGAGCTTACAAACTCGGTTATATGACCAATCAATTTTGTCTCATGAGATGAGGGTTTCTATCTGAAACTCCTTTTCAATCACGTACCACCTTAGTCAAAGATTTCTATCTTATAGAACACTAACTACATAGGACAAATACCTTTTTTACTTGCAAGGTGACAAATCCCTTATTAACACACATGCCTCCATATGCATCTAAGGAATGACACATTGGGCTCAGACCCTATCCTTTACTAAGATAGATATTGACCTTTAATGCCTTACAAACACATTGATTATCATGCGCTTATGATAACCATGTCGTGTAAAATCTATAGTCCACGTGCACTTAGCATGATTGTAAAGCAAGACGTCGATAGCTTTGAGTGAACTCCCTGCATTTGCTTTAGTCTACAAGTTATTATTTGAATGCTTATTATCCAATGACGCATCCACACACATATATTCTCAATATCTTATACTAAATGGTATGAAACTCATCATACAAATACAAGGTGTGCAAATCGTATTGACTGTTTAATGCACTTTAAAGTGTTCGTGACTTGCGAACTGGTTTTAGTGATTAAATACAAAAAGAGCCTTGTGTCTATATTCATAACTGTTTATGAATAAGAGTTCTTAACTCAAAGATATTAACACATGCAATACTTTATGCTAATCAAGATTTACATGTAAAAAAATTTGCTAGAATATTGATATGAAAATCAATATTTCATTAATTAATGTGCATAGTACATATACAACCAAATGCCTTTCTAGTATCTGTCATTTTCTATTAGCGTTAGAGGGCATATCACTAATAGTCGCAACATCTTCTTCCTTGTCCCTAACCTGAGCACGGTCTTCCATAAACTTTACAAATTCCGCTTTCGTGTCAGTTCCTCCAATAGTCATGCCTTCCATCTTTGTAGTCACGAGCTCCACAATGACACATCCAAAATCCCTTGCTCTCCCAATTTTCCACCGCTACCATTTTCCTCGCAATTTTGCTCACATATTGTTAATTCTTTCTAAATCTTTCTCAATTTTGTTTAAGTCCTCACTCTCTTTTTTCATTAATCTCCCTCATTCATTAGAGAATTCATCAACACCCAAGGTAAATCTTATGTCCGCAATTCAATCATCCTATTTTCACCATAGAACTTCTCAAATAGTCTAATAATCACAAGTTAAAACATGTGTACTCAATAATATAGGAATCTTCAACAATAGGCCTAGCATGCTAATCTCTAGAAAAATAAAACAAAGAAAGACAATCTCCTTGCAAGATATTTATCATAATTAAGTACACAGCCATAAAGTTTAAGGGATGTTCATGTTGCCAATATGATCATATACTCCATACAATTGCATGATTAAAAATTTCAGCACTCAAATTCACACACCATAACTATGTTTCCACTCCAACTTTTTTACACCTTTGCTCACTCCCGCACTTAATTTTGTTACCTACATTAATCATATTATCGCTAGTTGAACAAGGCAACAAAAAAACAAGAGAAGCTGTGAGGGTGTGGTATCTATTCTTCTTCTTCTTTAGGCTTCTACATGCATACTAGTGTACTCATTCTTCCAAAATCCTACATCAAGATCAAAAGCAAATAATACCCATGTAGCAAAAAAAAGAAAAAAACAAAGAAAACAAGAAAATAAAACAAAGCAATTGAAAGCAACGTAAATAGCTTTGGTTGCCTCTCAAGAAGTGCTATGTTTAACCCCTATAGCCTGAAGAGATACTCACAACCTAGGGTGGATTAATTGTGACTTTAGGGATTTGCAACCCCTCATGAGCTTCAGCTCTGTGCTTCCTTGTTCTTCCTCTCTTCTTCCCTTTTCTTGCTCTTCACCTTAAGCTTGGCTCTTCCACTTGCCACGATAATTCCTCCCCCACACTCATCTATTTCTTTCCCTCTTGTACTTGCACTCACTCTACTTTTACACTAGGCCTCTTATTAGCACATTCATCAAAAATTTGTAACATATTTACATCCTCCTTTACCTCCTGTGCAATCTTTAGAGATGTGGAATATAAAGAAGGTTACTTGGTTAGGGCCTGCTGGCAAGGTGAGACTACCTTTCTCTGTATCAATTAAAGCCTTAGTAATTACAACAAAGGGTCGGCCCAAGATCAATGGTGTTTCCTTCTCACTCCCCATCTCTAGGACACCAAAATCGATAGGTAAGATGAAGTTGCGTACCTTCACCAAAATGTTGTTTGCTACTCCAAGTGGTCTCTTTATGGACCTATCTACCAACTTTAACAGCATTCATATCAGTTTCACCATCTCTATACCAAGTACGTGAAATGTACAAAAAGACATTACATTAACACTTACACCTAACTTGCATAGTATATTATCAAAAGAAAAAGGGCCAATAGTTCAAGGTATGGTAAAACTCCCTAGAAGATTTAATTTAGGTGGCAATACTTATTCAGTTTCCAAGTCATCTCTAAGCTCCTCTAGTTTCCTATTCCTTATCGCTATTTTGCATAAGCACTTAATGTAGTTAGGAGTGTTTTTAATTTTCTCAACTAGTGAAGCATTTACATCCCATTTTTCAAAATTTACTAAAAATTGACTCTCTAGCTTCCTTACCTTTTTTGGATAAAGTCTCTATCGAAATCGAATTTTTGAATTATACGTCATTAGTGTACTCTCCTCTTCTTTTCCTCAGCTTGCACCTTGTCCTCCTTTTTCTTTTCTTCTTAGGCAGTTTGTTCATTAAAGCTCATACATCCTCAGACAATTTGTTTATTAAGGCACCCCTTATAGTTGTATCTAAAACAATTCTCAATTGTCCAAAAATGCCACTGTAAAAGGTTTGTACCTATATCCGGAGTAGGTATCCATCATGTGGATATTTTCTGAGAAGCTCTTTGAATCTTTCCCACACCTTAGGTAATGTCTCAACTCCAGTTGTTTGAATGTCCCAATCGCTAGTCTGAGTTGTGCAGTTTTACCACTGGGAAGTACTTTGCTAAAAATTTATTCACCATATCTTACTAAGTGACGATGCTCTAAGGTGGTAAGGATTGCAAGCATTACCTCACACAATCCCTAAGAGAAGAAGGAAAAAATCTTTATTTAATTGCATCATCAAAAACCCTTTTAAATTTAATAGTATCACATGATTCTAGAAAACTGGCAAGATTTGCATCGGTGTCTTCATGTGGGGTTCCACCAATTGGTTTGATTGTATCATATTGATTAATGCAGGTTTCGCCTCAAAATTATTAGCATCATTAGTGGTTTCACAATGCTAGTTATATTTGGATTCGTCGCCAGCTAAATGTAGTCACTTATATAGCCCATTGGTTTGGTGGAGGAGGAATTTGTTCATGATGCACCTATGGTGGTAGGTTATTTTCTGTCATTTCTTATTCACATTGGAAAGAGCTCTTGCCTATGAAGAGTTCGTTTAATCTGTAGATCAAAATTAAAATTGATGCTCTTACCCTTGCGTATACAATTATCTCCAAAAACAAAAATTCAATCCATGAAATAGTAATGTATCAAGAAAACTAAAATATAATCAGAGATAGAAAAGATAGAGAGGAAAATAGAAAAATAAAAGAAAATAAATAGCCTAATCTAGTAATACCTCAGAGTGTTCAATAACACTTGTCACTCTCCTTAACAAGAAGCCAAAATTGACATCAATTGTCACCACATCAAATTAAATTTATAATTAAACTAGTATTGTGGCCATTACCGGTGTTGTGTCCATGAGGAAGGGTTTTATGTCTATTGATGTAATCAAATTTCTATTAGTAAGGCCTCAAGAATGTAGTGAAGTTAAAAGAAATTAATGAAGTAGAACAAGTATTTGAAAACAACTCTCAACTTGAATAGGTGAAGTATAAAGAATTGAAAAGTCTAGCCTCTTCTATTGTGTTGATTTCCAACGTATGCCGTTTTATGTTGATTCTCACTTTAATTGCTTTGCTATGGGTTATTATTCCTAATATCTTCGAGATATCCTCTCAAATTATCCTAAAGTTTCAACTTAAGTTTTAATGGGTTTTCCTAAACATTATTGAGTTGAGTAATTATTTTATGAATAATAGCATTTTATCCAAATTAACCCTATGGTTTCACTCCCATTATTCCCATAGGTTTAATATCCACAATTGTACATCTAGTGCACAAGTTTCACTTTTATTATTCCTTACGCAGCAACAAATTAATTAGTCGATTAGCCAATTCTCCTAATTACTATTCATTTCAACAATTATGAATAACAATAGCAAATATAAACATAAGAGACTAGATAAATATTTAGCAATCCATAATATTATTAATAAAAACTATTGCTAAAATGTTCAACATCTCAAACAACAAAAAAATAACTGAAGAAATTATGGAAAACTTATGTTGGCATCTTTATGTTGTGTGGAGTTATAAAGTTTTCTCAAGACATAGTGCAGATTCCTCCTTCACTTCTTTAAAGTATGTGAATTGTGTTTCTAAGTATTGACATATCAAAACTGAGCCTAAGATGTCCTACAACCTGTGGAGAATTCATATTTATAGTCGAAGAGTCTAGGGTTGGCATGTACATGCATCAAAAGACGGCAAAGCCCTTAAAAAATTAAGCAAGATTATGTTTAGCTCGTTTGTCGTGCTATCACCCGTGGTGGTAAAGACATCCCCCACTGTCACAACATCTTCTTTTGTGTCCATGAACCCAGGCATGGTCTTGCATAAACTTTACTTTTCAAATTTCACTCTCACACAAGATCCTCTTGCAATCAAGCCTTCCATCTCTATGGTTGCGAGCTTGACTACGACACATTTCATTTCAACTCTAGAATCCTCTGTTCTCCCCCTTCGCCACTACAAACATTATCCCCACGAGTGTGCCATCCTTTCTCACGACTACAAATCATGGCCAGCTCCATCCTAATTCTAGTGTGGTTTGTAGTTTATCTCTCTCGCACAATCTTAACTCTCACACTAGTGACTTCCTATGCCTCAATTATAACCAACAAGTGCAAATAATTCTAGAATGAGTCATAGTTGATTGTTGAGGCTGCACCTTAATGTTTCATGGTCGCAGTTCTCTCAAGCGGCTAAGAAGCTAACCTACAAATAATAATTTGCATTTTAAGTGTGTTGCATATTCAAAACCAATACTTTACTCCAAAACACACTTTTTCATGTCTAAATCATCATATTTAATATATTTCATGCTTGATTATCATATTTCAATCATTTTAATTCACATGCATGCGTAAATTAAGTGTAAATAGGGTACCATTGAGCTATAAATTCACATGTTATTATATACTTGCCTCCATGTTCTAAGCGCAACACCTTGATATGCTTGCCAATTTTTTTACCTATTTATGCATTGAATTCTTTGAACCTTTCAAAGGATTCATGGTTGTACTTCTTTAAATACACATAATCGTATCTAGAATAGTTATTAGTAAAGGTTATGAAATTGAGAAAACCTCCTCTTGCTATTTATTAATTGAACCACAAATGTTACTGTAGACTAACTTCAACACCTCAGTAGTCCTTTTAACATGTCTATCAAATGGACTCCTAACTGTCTTGCCGATGAGGCAAGGTTCACAAGTTAGACAAAGTTCCTATCTCAATAGGCCAATCAGCCAATCTTTTTTCTAATTTACTAAATCGTATGTCTCTAAAATAGTCACCTTAGGTGCCACAAATGCTTGGGATTTAAAGCATCCCTTCAATATTTGTTTCAAATAGTATTGATTACATTACTATCATCTATATTCAAGTAATATAAGCTAATTTTGAGAGGTAATGTGCCAACCAATTTATTACAATAATAAATATTACAAACATTACCTCTAAAAGAAAATTCATAATTCTATTTTGTTAATAATGTATTAGAAACAATGTTGTTAAGCCCATTGGGCAAAATTTAGCAATCTCTCGAGATAATATTTTGGCAAGAAAATAGTCTAGTGGAAGTGGTCACAGTCACAGTGGATGCAACACTCGCTCTTTTCCCTACCTTGACCACCACCATGCTTCCCAAGTGTCCTACTTCTAACCATATCTTGATGTAAAATACAAATATGAGATGAAGCACTAGAATTTAAAATCCAAGAAGTGGAAAATATACTAATGGAACTAGACATTTCATAAACATAAAGTTACTTACCTTCTAGTGCCCATTTTTACCTCTATGGAAGCATTTTTCTTTCTCTATAGGAGCTTAGCCTCTTGATACTCCCACTAGCTTTCGAAACAATAGGTTTTTTCTTCTTCATCTTCCCTTTCTTGATCATAGAAAAAGAGCAAAAGATGCAGAAAGAACCACCTTATTCTCTTTCTGCTTTATAACTACCTATGCAGTCACTAGCTTATTGAGAAGTTCAGCTAGTGTGCACTCAATACATTCATATGATAATTTATGGTTAACTACAAGGAGTCTGGATGTGAATATAGGATTAAACATATTTGTAGATTGGTATCTATGATGAAGTCTAGTGACTCAAGACTCTCAATGAGCAAAATCATCATAAGGACATACTCATTAATGTCACCACCTTCTGCCATTCACACCCTGAACAACTATTTTAGTATCTCATATCTAGTAGTATGAGTCTGCTTTCCATACAATTCTATTAGCTGGTATAGGATCTCTCGAGCACTACTTATCTACTTATAAGTCCTCTGTGAATCATTGGTTATAGTTGCCAACATGTAGCTCTTATCTAGCAAATCGTCTTCCACCCATTTCTTATGACTGGCTTTCTCCTCCTCACTAGCCATGTCAACAAGGGCTTATGGGATATTACCCTCTAATACATAGCCCCGAAGCACTCTAGATTGAGAAACATTCTCAGATTCCATAGCTAATCGACATAGTTGGGCCTAATCAGAATATTACTCTCAAGCTATTTGTAAGAGGCACAGTCATTCTTCAGATATAAAATAAACTGCAAAAAATAAAAAATCTTTTGTTAGTGTGTTGTATTATGTTTTACCATTTATGATAATAGACTTCAAATCAAAATAGCCTACCACTATATTTTTTGAATTCTACACTCCCTCAAGTAGAAAAAAAAAATTCTATTAGCAAAATTTCCTTAATGGGTAATTAAGGTCTTCATTAGACATAACATACCTAATATGACCAAAACTTGGCAAGTTAGGCCTAATGAGTGGCAGCTCTTACCAATGCATCTCATGTGTGGTCCAATATTTTCTGTCGGCCTATAGCTCAATGATATCTCACATAATCAGATCTTGACATCTTGGGTCAACTTAAGTCCTACCCACTGATGAACAACTCGCCAGATTTGAATCGAACTCAAGGCCACACATTCTTGAGATGAAATATCCTTTGAATATTACATCTAAAGCTCACGAAGTCATAAATGCACCATCGTAATGTGATCCTACAAATGTGATGATTTAACAAACTAAGACTACACTTAGAGCTTTGAGCTTAGTGAAGGGTATTCTTGAATTGATCGTGGTTGTGTACATGCTAGGAGGATTATGGACTTCTAAATCTAATTTGAGCTAAGAATTGGATTATGTACATGTGTATGAAATCCTATACTATCACATAGGAATTTCTTGAATGCTTTTGGTCAAGGTCTTCATGGCTTCATGGGTACTTGGTTTCCACACGAACACCAACTCTTGATGTTTTCCATAATTTTTACAAATGCAAATTGCATACCACAAAGAAACCCTATTCTACTTAATAAAATAAAACAAGACCTATGCCCTTACAACCTAGGAAAAATGAATTCATACAACTTAGGAAAAGCAAACAAAATAAGTGCATTCATCATAAGAGTCCTAAGTCCATAATTCAACCACAACATTTATCTAAACAATTATACATCGCATGTATATTTAAATTTTCATTTAATGATAATTTCCATAGCTTACATCTCATGCTGACAGCCATAAGAATTGTTCTTGTGGTTGCAAGCGATCCATCAGTGGTTGCAAGAGCTAGCTGCAACAAAGTCCTTAGTTTGATTGCAACGTTGCCCACGGTCACGAGGGAAAACCCCACAGTCGCAAGCACCTCCCCTACAATTGCAAATTGTGGCCATGGGGTTTAGTAACCTTGTAGTTAATGGCACGATCATGGGACTACATGTTGTGACTATGAGAACAAATCTTGCAACCGTGACATTAGTCGCAAATCAGAGTAGAATTTGCAGAGGTTCAATTTTTCAATCCTAACTCAAATTTTCTCTAATTTTTTCAATTCCAAGCACCCGTGAAACAGTTTTGAAAGGTTTTACATGTATCAAATACATGTTTTTATGAAATTTAATGCTAAACTAAAGTTAATCATGGAAGAATCATTAAATTTTATGATATTTCCAACAAAACTTAGCACTGATTCCACTATTGAAATTTGTTGGGATTTGCACATAAAAATTAAAACTTTCAATCATAACGTCTTACAAGCATAGTGGAAATAAATAAAACAAATTACATCCATTTTCATCCAGAAAAGGCAAGTTTTTACAACTACAAGTAAAGGTAGAATCATTTACCTTTTAGAATGTTTCCAACAAATTCGGTTGCAATCCTTGAGTTGTGGCCTTCAAACCTTAACCTGTAATTTATCCACATTGCTATAACAAAGATAATTACCTTTTACACTTTGCAAAACTCTTTTTTGCAAAGCTCTAATGCAAACTATTTAGGCTAGAAGAAATTTTGGACAAGATAAGAGTGCAAAAGGGTGGCTACGATGTCTCTCTTTTCGTGCTTGGAGGGGTGCATGAAATTTTTGCTCTCAAAAGGTGTATCTTGAACTCTTCAAGCACTTCTTTAAGTAATTGTGATACCAGTTTTTGGGGACATGAGCTCCATGGGCACTTCTACATGAGCCTTTGTTACAACTAGCCTATAGAGCTTCATTTATCAATCTCATTATTAAATCAGCACACAAGTCTCCTTGATTATTAGTCTTTATTAATAAGTAAGGCCTAATTATGTCCAATTTAATTTAATTAATACCTATTAATTAAATTAAATTCTCATTGTGCTTCTACTTAATGATCTCATCATAAACAAATACCAAGACAATTTATTTATTCCAATACAATTGCAACTAAATTAATTATTTCATGAGTCTTCTCAAGCCACATTTGCAACCCTCCAATTTAGCATTTGTCATGTGTTCCAACCTTTTGTGTGCGGCTCTATTGGTTCACCCTTAATTAGCGAATATGGTAACAACTAGTTTATGACCTATATCATAGCTTAATTAAGATGAAGTGAATCAAATCACAATGAATCTTTATGATTGTGAATATAATGCTCTATAGACCTTTTGTCTTACTTTGTCTCAACTAAGTGAGATTCGTGGATATAGTCAAACTTACAAATTCAATCATATAACCAATTAACATTTTCCCTTAAGACAAATGCTTCTATCAAAAACTTCTTTCGAATCACATATTGCTATAGCCATTGGCTTCAGTCTTATAGAACACCAACTGCATAGGACAGATGCCTTGTTCACTAGTAAGGAGACAAATCCTTTGTTGAATGTACACATGCCTCTGTACGTTTCCGAGTAATAGCACGTTGGGCTTGTGATCTTATTCCAAACTAGGATAGACATTGGCTCTTAATGCTCTAATGACATGTCAATCATCATATGCACAAGATAATCATAGCATTTGAGGACTATGGTCCACAAGCACTTAACACGATCACAAAGTAAGACACTAATAGCAAGAGTAAAGTCCATGAGTTTGTTTGCTCTGCAAGTCATTATTTAAATATTCATTCTCTAATGATGTGTCCACATACAAGTATTCTCAGTATTTCATACTAAATAGCATGACACTCACCATAAAAATACAAAGTGTGTAAGTTGTACTAACTCTCTCATGTTCTTTAAAATATTTGTAACTTGCGGACTAATTTTAGTAATTGAGTACTTAGATAACCTTACATTTATAATCATAATCCCTTATGAATAGGGTTTCTTAACTGAATCACATGGGCATAAGCAATACTTTATGGCAATAAAATGATAACATGTCATGTTAGGTCATATTTTTAACCCTATTGGGCTTAATTTTTTGTATCATATTTAGCTAAAATGGTTATATTATGTTTTCATGCTTGAAATATATTATTGTGATTATTTAGAAGTGTTTGAGTGAATTTTTTGAGATAACTTGTTGATATGGGCATTCTCTACACTTAAATATTATTTTTAGTTTGCATTTTAGGTTGGTACCTACAAGAAATAGAGCTACAGCCACGAAAGATGACATTGCCACCACAAATCCAACTATAGAGTAGTCTAGAATTGTTTGTGGTTGTTAGTTGTGGCCACAAAAATAGCTAGCATGGTGATGGGAGCTATGTTCACTAGTGCGAAGTGGGACTGCGTTGCACATTGCCTGAGGAACAAAATCTGGCATAGTTAACGGTGTGACCATGGAATAGACCTCACAACCATAGGGAAGAATAGCGTGACCACAATAATTGAGAAGCGAGTTTATGTAGAACTCATGCCTAGGTTTGCGAGTGCAAAGACGAATGTCACAGCAATGGGAGCTGAGCTCATAACCAAGAGAAGCAACATAAAAGCTATCGAAGACATGATAGTAAGGACTATTAGGTCTTTGTCCACAAATGATGGGAACCCTTGCTCCTATCTACCTGTAAATACATGTTCCTACATATCTAAAGATGGCTCTAGATTAGTTTTTACATTCGAAACACTTAGAAAAGGTAGGAACAAAAGATTAGAGTTTTGAAGAAAGAGGAATATATGCCACAGTTGTAAAGTCATTGTTCTTCCATGCAACACCAAAGTTTTAGACTAAGTTTTCACCAACTTTATCTATTAATTGTGAGTCATTTTGATGGAAAATTCATTATCTATAGTTTTCATTGAATTTATATGTGTTGCTAAATTATTTTTTAGTCGCTTGTGTTTTATGGGAAAATATGAATGCGTGAGTTTTTGATTAATTATCCTTACTTAAGTTATTTACAATTGTAGATTTAAACAGTAATTAGGGGAATTGGTAGCTTCTCAAATTAATTTGTAGTTATTCAGAGAATAAAAGAAGTGAAAACTGCATGATAGACTTACAATTTATAAACATTAATTCTACAAGAATAATGGAAGTGAAACTATTGGATTAATGTGGGTAAAAAATTATTAATCACAAGGGTTAATTATTTGACTCAATTTAGCCAACAAAAACCTACTAGAATCTTGATTTGAAGTTATGAGAGAGTTCAGAAAGTATCCTATAGAATTTAGGATTAACAATTTCTATCCAATGCAATTAAACTAATAATTAACACGACTAGCATACATAAGAAACTAACACTAAATAAGAGGCTAGATTCTTTAATTATTGGTACTTTACACTTCAGGCTTATGTTCTTGTTTTCAAGGTGATTATTATCCTTCATTATTTTTATTCTTATCTTATTCTAGTGGCTTAACTAATAATATCCGAATTACATTGATAGACATACACACAATTCCTCATGGACATAACACTTGTACTTACCACAGTATGGTTTTCTATAAATTTAAATTTAGTGTGGTGATGATACTCATCAAAAGTTGTTGCCTTTGTTAAGGAGGGTGACGAGTGCTATCGAACACTTTAGGGGGCTACCAATTAAGCTAGTTTTTGTTTTCTTTTGTTTTTCGTTTTTTCTCTCTTATTCCTTCCCTCTATTTTTCTCTACCTTGCTATTGAATTCTAGTTTTGGAGAACTCTTGTATGCATTGGAAAGAGAGCATGGAGTTTGATTTTAATTAAGAGATTAAAAGAAGACTACATAGAAGGCATATAACTCTTTTCCAACATGAACAAGAAGAAGCAGAGATGGCAAAAGATAACCCACCACCACCATAGCTACAGGAACTTCATCATCTTAAGGAATAAAGGACTTTGTGTAGCTAGTAACGAATCCGCACACAGAAGGCATAGTCAAGCCATCGATGAATACAAATAACTTTAAGTTTGGAGCCTACACTCATCAACATAGTGTAGCTTAACCAATTTGGTGGAGCCCTGCATAAGGATGCAAACACACATTTGGCTAGCTTTTAATTATTATGTGGTATAGTTAAATTTAATGGAGTCTTTGATGATGGAATAAAACTAAGACTTTTCTTTTTTCTCTCAGGGATAGGGTACGTTAATAGCTTAATCTTTACCTCTTAGGAGACTAGTTACTTGGTAGAACATGGTCAACAAGTTTCTTACTAAATACTTTCCACTTGCTAGGATCGTGCAATTGAGGCTCCAATTTGGAACCTTTAAGTAGCTTAATTCTAAGACCATGCTAGAAGTGTAGGGATAATTCAAGGAGCTACTTAAGAAATGCCCATAATACAACTATCCACTGTGGATATAAGTACATAAAATTTATAGTGGGATTACTAGTCGGTTACGTATTGTTCCTGATATAGCCATAGGAGAAGCCTTGATGAACAAGTTTCTAGAAGAGCATGGGCACTGATGGAGGAAATAGCTTCAAATGCTTAATAGTGGCCATCTTAAAAGTCCAAAACATGAAGGGTTGCTAGTGTGCATGATGTGTATACAATGATAGCCTTTGCAATAAAAGTGAAACTCCTATCCAAAAAGATTGACAACATGATAGTAGGTAATAATTCCCCTTTGGTCTCCATAGTTCAATCATGTGACATGTATGTAGGTCCTCGTCCAGCACATGGATTTTGAGGAGAAGGGATGAGTTTTGGTCAAAGAGAGTAGGTACATTTTTTAGGTAATTTAGGAACATGTGGTAATAATCCTTATTCAAATACCTATAATTTGGGCTGGCAAAATCACCCTAACTTCTCTTGGAGAAACCAACAAAATTTGTAGGGATCCTAAGAACCTTGCTAGTAGCAAAAAAGGAATTAGTTTCTAGAGGACTAGTAAGCAATCTTGTGAAGTCCATGTACGAGATGACAGGTAATCTCTCTAAGAGTACGCAAGCATACATGAATTGCACAGAAACTCTCCTATAGAATTAGTAGTCATTGATTCGAAATTTAGGAGTGCTAGTTGGATAGCTTGCTAAGGAAATGATTACCTAACTTGTAGGTACGCTTCCTAGCACCACTAAAAACAACTGTATTGAACATGTTAAAAGTGTGCAACTAATGGAAGATCACAAGGAGGAGGAGGCAATGGCTAGTGTCAAAGAAGAAGAGAAGAATGAAGCCATCAAACCGCCACCATACAAGCCAAAAATCCAATATCCGTATAGACTGTTTCCAACAAAAGTGAAAGGGCAAGTATGTAAGTGCTTGGTTGATTTTGAAAAACTTAAAGTGAATGCTCCATTAATTGTAGAGGTCAAGAAAAGATATAATTTGTTTAAGTGCCTACAATACCTGGATAATTAAAAAATGGAAATTGGATGATGTGGAAGACAACTTGAGAAAGGAAACCATGTTGCCCAGTGAGTTTTCCATACCTTGCACTATAAGAAGTATCTCATTTAATAATGTATTACGTGATCTAGGTGCCAATGTAGATGTTATGTCTTATGCTACTTTTTAGACACTTGGCATAGATTTGTGAGGCCCACATGAATGTGAGTGAGGATTGAAGACAGGTTAACAAAGAAGCTACTTGGGTTGGTAGAGAATGTGTTAGTGAAGGCAAGTAATGTAATCGTGCTAATGGATTTTGTGATCTTGGAGATAAAGGGTAAACAGGAATTGCCTTCAATATTGAGGTAGTTATTTTTAGCAACCACTAAAGCTTTGATTGACATGGAACAAGGTAATGTCGACCTAACTTTACATGTTAGCCCTATTGAGGTAATGCTTTTCAAGTACTTTAAGCCTTCCACTATTCACAAACACAATACAAAAGAAAATGTTATTATGCTACTTATGGAGGAAGGTTCTAATAATGAGTTTAGTGATGTAGCAAATGTAAAAGAAGCAATAGTGTAGGCACATGACATAAAGGAAAAAATAACCATGGGGGAGCCATTAGAAAATGCAAGGGTAAAGATGGCACATGAGACAAGAGCAAGAAGGAAAAGAAGAAGAGGAAGAAAAAAGTAGAAAGTTGTAGCTCATGGGAGGCTATTAGATCCCCAAAGCCTCAATCAAACTACCATAATCTATGAGTACATTGTCGGGCTATGGACATTAAATACAACACTTCTTAGAGACAACCCAAGCTTTCCATTCGCTTTCTTGCAGTTTGTTTTGAGTGTGCTTTTGCTTTTATGTGTCTTTTTGTTGGCATGGACTTATCATTTCACATTCCACTTTTAGGGTAGGATTAAGGACAAAAAAGATACAAGTCGCATGGTGTAAGTGCAATGGAGACAAATAAAAGGAATTGAGCCAAACCTACCAAGTTGCGTCTTTCATTGTTGCTTATTTTATTCTTGTGATTATATTTGTGACATAGGCAACAACATAAGTGTGGGGGAGGGGTGAAAAAAATTGTGGATAAAAATGTGCTAAATTGAGTGCAATGTATGTGTTTAAAGTTTAAAGAGTTTTGCAAGCAAGCCTATGAATTACCTGCTGAATTTAATGGCATGAAAGTACCATGGATTTAGTGGCTGTAGGACTAATTTGTGATGAAATCTTCCTATAAAATTTCTATTACTTAGTTCTTTGATTGTTCTTAAGAATGAAACACTAGCCTAGTTGTTGAAAACGTTATTCCCATATTTTTAGGAAAAACACTCATCACTTTTAGTTACTAGATCACTTGAAAAGTTCTATGGTGAGGATAGGATAATTGATTGAGGGATGTGAGTCGGACTTTGTGTATTGATAAATTCTCTAGTGAATGAGTGAGATTGATTGAGAAAAAAAGAGAGAGCAAACTAAAAAAATAGAAAAATAAGAAACAATAGTGAGCATGTGGAAAAATATTTCTATTCTATTGATTGGTGTAATTTAGTAACTAGGAGTGCATAAAGACATCTGTTCATTCTCACTAAAATGGTTTTCCAATTAGAAGTATGCAAAATATATTCAGTTAGTTGTGGGTTAAGTAATAGGGGGTGCGCAATGACCCTTATTCACTTTTTTCATACAATGGCTCCCACCTACTTAAAAAAACATGAAACTCACAAAATAATAATAAAAATGAGTGTGGGGCAAATAAGAAGAAAAATAACTTAGATCCCACACAAGTTCTCTTAGTCATTATTATTGTTAATTGAACTTGTTCAAAAGAGAGTGGGTTAATGCTTAGAGTGAGTTACCTTTAAATTAATTCTCTTAGAATTGCCATAGTATCATTGAGTGGTTAATGTGATTACGGGTTGAGGGGTGACACATACATAAGAATTAATGTCAGAAACACTTAGGTTAATCTTGAAATATGTGATGTTTAAGTACTTTGATTCCAAAAATTAGGAAGGGTGTCTAAATTCATTGTTGTCATCATTTCATGTATCAATTATTGGATTAAGGAAGTGCTTTCTTGAGGACAAGGAAATGAGTAAGTGTGAGGGTGTGATGACATGTCATTCTATAGCATATTTGAACCCCATTAGGCTTAAGATGTGAGTTGTTTTCAAGTACTTGTTTTGTTTCTTGTATTTCTTTTAACTTCAAACTACTAGAAACTTGGTTACATCAATAGATACAAAACTATTCTCATTATAGTACTGGTTTAATTATAAATTTAATTTTAGTATGGAAACAACCCACATTAGTATACAAGTCTTAAGTTTGCTAATTTCCTTAAAGAGAACGATGTTGTATCACAGTAAATGCCACCAATGACCACTAAGTTAAATAGTGTTGTTATATGCAGAAATCAAATCTTGTTGGCCATAGTTCAATCTATGATGAGCTTCATTGATATATCTATATCCCTATGGGGGCATGCCCTTCTTACTGATAACAAACGGTTTTGTAACGTCTTTGTACCCCATTATGGTTAATTTTTGCAAGCATTTGAGAAAAAAATGGTTACAATATGTTTCCATGCATGCAAATGTGTTGATTATGATGAATGGAAGTTTTTATTTATGATTTTAAGTGATTATTGAGCAAAATTGGGCATTAACCACACTTAAAATATCATTTTCACTTGAAATATAAGTTGTGCAATCACAAAGAGGAAATCCTCAACTGTCAGAGGAGATTTTGCAATTGTGAAGTTTCATCGTAACATGTACTACAGTGTACTGTAGACAAAGCTCATGTCAACAAAGATGAAAGCCACAACTGTGAGACCTGAATCATGAGTGTGAAATGGGACCGCGGTGCATACTAGTTAAAGCATAGTTTTTGTTTCAATTAAGCTCACAATTGTGATAGCATGAGTCACAACTGTGAGAAGAACCGACATGGCCATGAGATTTGAGAAGTAAGATTATGTAAGTTTTATGCCTGGGTTTGTAGATAGAGAGAAACATTAAGAATAAATTACCTGGAAGAGTTTTAAAAGAAAACACTACTCATGTGAACAATAGCGTTGGGTACTGTTTGTCCATAAGCACTCCTCACTCGGGCACTATTCACCACTTGTACATGAAAGAAAATTTATTACTAGCCTCCTTCAGTTTTCTCTCGAGAAATTCTCCAAACACAAGAGTTGATGAATTTGACGAAAGTGTTCATGGAGTTTTATTGGAGAGCCATAACTAATGACTTGTTCACACTGATAAACAAGAGGCTGAAACTTTACTGTGGCTTGTAGATCATAGACAAAAACTATTAGATTTATTTCCAAGTAATCATCAATGTAACTATCTTGAAATTTACATTTATGTGTTTTATGTGATAAAAGTGGACTAGCTTAGGATATTATTTATTCTGTTGGATTCCCTAGTTATTTTGTGGTTAAAATTTAAAAATTTTGCATCTTATACTTAATAAAACCCAACGTGGTATCAAAGCCACAATTATTCTTGCAAAATTGCAACGTTTAATGATTTTAACCATGTTCTACATTAGTTTTTGCTTTACATTCCTTTAAACATGTATGTGATGCATGAACAACATTTCAAATATGCTTTGGAGGTGATTGGAATAAAAAAATTGGAAAAGAATTGGTTTTGGATTGAAAAACCAAGGCTACGAAATGTTTACAATGTTTTTGCAGAGTTCCATCACTGGTAGTAGCGGTTGTGAGAAGCGTTCTTGTGATCATGTTGTCAGGTTACACAATTGTACCACACACCATGAGGTGACATAAAGCCCATGGTTTAATAACCAATTATGGGAAACTCTCCCAAGATTGCAATGGCCGGTGTTGCAAGCATGAGAGGCACTGCAATAGAGCCTTGGGGCTCTATAGTGGTTAACCTCCGCAGTCATAGAAGAGTGCCTCAAAACCAAAGCACTAGCTTTTGCGACCGTGAGTGAATTTTGTGTAAGGCTTTCTTTTTTAATTTTAATTTTTAAAAATTGTTTTTCATGAATTGAAAATTAATGCATAAGATGCATAGGCTATGGAATTAGTCATTGGATAGGATCATTTAATTTTGCATGTGATGTATAATTGTTTGGATAGATGTTATGGTTGGATTATAGACTTAAGACATTTGTGGGTGAATGCATGTACTTAGTTTTTTGGATTTTATTGGTTGCATACTTATTTTTCATAGGTTGTAAAGGCATAATCTCAGTTTTAATTTTATGTTATCTAGAATCGGATTCTCCATGGTATGCCACGTGTATTTGTAAATAATTTTTGGAAGACAATAAGAGTTGGCATTCATGCTAAGGCCAAGTGTTGGTGTCATTCAAGGTTCCAAGAATGAAGCCATGAAGACAAAGATGAAGGCATTCAAGAAATCTTTGTGCAATAGTGTAGGATTTCTCACACTTATGTATGATACAACCTTGGCTCGAGTTAGGTCTAAAAAGTCCATAATCCTCCACTTTTATTTTTCCATGTTTTTTGTGATAGATGCATGGGATATATGAAAATAGTTAATGTGCAAACAGAAGCCTAATCTATACTGATTCTAAAACTTCCTCGAGCAAATATTAAGGTATAATGGCCAAATGTTCATCGTAGGCTCCATTGAGCTCGAAAGCCTTAAGTGTAGCTTTAGTGGGTGATATCACTGCATTGTGGGGTCAAATTGCGATGGTGCATTTATGACTTTAGGTGCATTAAATGTGATATTCAAAGGATATTACACTTTAAGAGCAGTTAGCTATGAATGGAGTTCAAATCTGATGAGTTGTTTGTCAATGAGTGTAACTTAAATGAACCCAACATGCCAAGACTCAATTACGTGAGACATTGATAGGCCATGGGCTGAAGTGTAAGATTGGACCATGCATGAGATGCGTTGACAAGAGTTGCCACTCATTGGGCCTATCATGCAAAGAACTGTATGGGGTATGTTATGCTTAATGAAGACCCCAGTCACTTGCTAGGAGATTTTTTCAATACGATTTCCATTTCCTACTTAAGGGAGTGTGGGATTCGAAAAATCTAATAGGAGCCCATCTGATCAAAAGTCTATAATCATTCAATAACAACATTAACAACCAAACTAATAATATTACTTATTTTTTGCAGTTATATTATTCTTGAATGATTATATTCTCTCTCTTAATTATTGTTGTTGAGACCGTCATGTTTATTGGTACTAAGATAGTAGATTGTGTTCAAAGTTTGAGAAGACTTCTCACTTCTCAAGGAATTAGTGGAATCTTAGAAGTTGTTATCCTGAGCATTGGGAATGAGGTTGTACTTGAGGTGTCTACCCCTCGATTAGTGAGACTAATGAGGGCAAGACCAAAAGAAAGAAATCTAGCATTCTTAAGGCTAGTTGGAGGAGCATGGGATCTGATGCTTCTATAAGTAAAGGAAAGAGTTTCCAATGCAACAAGAAGAAGTATTAGAGAAGAAATTGTGTCGGATGCCTTGATCTCCTGCAAGATGCCAAAGGAGGTGTGAAACCTCTTGTTCATGAGACATCTTATTCCATTGGTATGTTCTCTATGTTTTGGATCTTGGATTCAAGTGCTTCCTCTCACATTTGCACCTTAAATCAAGATTTGACGAAGAGTAGGTTGCTTTAAAATTAAGAAGTAACAATTAGAGTCAATAGTAGGACAAGTGTTACAACCACTACAATTAGCACTGCTTTAATCCAATTATCATCTCGTCATGTTTTAGACCTAAGAAATTCTCTTATTACCAAATGGACTTAAGAATATTGTCTCTGTACCATTACTGGTAAAAGCAGGTTATGAATTTTCTTTCAGAGAAAATAAGTACCAAATTTATTATCGTAATAAATTAGTTAACATAGCCTCGTTGGTAAATAGCTTATATTACTCGAATTTGGATGATAAGCCTTTGATGAATACTATGACAAACAAACGTATTAGGGATGGCTTAAATCCAAAACAATTGTAGCATCTAAGACTGTGCCATGTTTTAGAGGCTAAGATTAATAAGTTAGAAAAAAATGGGCTTATAGGCCCATTGGAAGATGAACTTTATCTAACTTATGAACTTTACATCCTAGGTAAGATGGCCAAGAGTCCATATGATGGGCACGTCAAGAGAGCCACATCGGTGTTGGAGCTAGTCCACACTGACATTTATAGGTTGTTTAATGAAATGGCAAATGAAGGATTTCACTACTTCATCATCTTTACCAATGATTTCTCTAGGAATAGGTATATTTATATGATGAAATACAAGTGTGAATCTTTAAATGGTTCAAAGAATTCAGAGCTGAAGTAGAGAAACAAACTGGCAAGTGTGTAAAGGCACTAAGATTAAATCATGGTGGTGAATACTTGAGCATCGAGTTTATGGAATTCCTCAAGGAAAAAGGCATTGTATTACAACTCACAACGCTAGCAACTCCTCAGTTGAATGGTGTTGAAAATGTAGGAATCAAACCTTGTTTGACATGGTCTAATCTATAATGAACTTCACCAACTTACCCATTTCTTTATAGGGGACATGCCCTCCTAACTATTGCTCTCGTATTCCGTAGGATTCCTTCTAAGTCTATTCTTTTGACCTCACATAAGATGTAGCGTGAGAGGAAACTAAGCCTAAAACATATTAGAGTTTGAGGATGTTTAGCATACCTTAAGAAAAGTAAGTCAAGTAAGTTAGAGGTGAAGGCCCAATTAGGTCGCTTTGTAGGGTATCCCAAGGATTCTATAGGATCCGGGTTCTACCTCCTTGATGACAGAAGGATTTTTGATAGCATGTGAAATTATAGTATATTTGTACTCGTTGTGTGCTTAAATTATGCATGTATGTGAGCCAAAATGGAGAAAATATGTTATCATGCATTAACTTTATTTAACATGTTAATTTTGGTGTGAAAAAATATAGATATTAAGTTATTTATTAATTTTGGGCATCTTCTACACTTAAAATGAGATCTTATGTCCAGAGGCTAGTGTCGCAACGGTAGAAGGGAGAGCCACGGCCACAAACGAAGAAGTTGCAACCACATAGAGCAACCGCAGTGTGTTCTGGAAATTCCACATGTTTTGGGAGTAGTTGTAGAGGAAAAGAGTATGAGTGCCAAGGCTTTAGGCACGGTAGTGAATAGGTTCACAAATCACACTAGAATTTCCAAGTGTTGAGGGGCGTGACCACAGTATAATGGTTTGCTACTGCGATGATCTAATATAAGTGCGGAGGTCGAAATGTGAAGTTTGTGCAAACTCATGCCTAGAATCACGGGTTTGAAAGAAGGTGCTGCAATCATAGAGCTAGATGTCGCAACTGTGGAGTCACGACATAGTAGATTTCAGACTTCAATTTTGCATGGCTTTTTGGAAGGTTTTTTTTTCTTCTCCTACTCATACATGAACCCTAGACACTATATACCTATAAATTCTTGTTCTCCACATCTTAGAGGTTATGTTAGACTTAGATTTCATTCACAAAACACTTAGCAACATAAGAATACAAGATTGAAGAATTGGAAAAGGAATCCACACCAAAAGTTTGGAGCAAGTTCACTACCTGTGCAACACAAGATTATTAGACTAAGTTTTTCTAATTTTTTCTATTATTTTTATGTTGTTTTAGATGATAAAAAATTTAGAATTAGTTTTGATTGAATTCAATTTGAGTTTCTAATTTTTTTTCTAGTCACTTATGTTATGTTTGGTGAAATATGTAAGCGTGAGTTGTGATTTATTATCCTTGCATGGTTATTCACAATTGTTACTTTGAAGAGTAATTAGGGGATCCACTAATTAATTTTTTAATGTAGAAAGAATAATGGGAGTTAAACTTGCATGCTAGATATACAAGTTGAGAACATTAGATCTATGAGAATAGCGAGAGTGAAATTGTGGAACTAGTGCAGGTAAACATTATTAATCATCCCATTTAAATTTCTTGACTCCATCTAGCCTGGGAATAACTGCTAAAATTAGGAGTCAAAGCTATAAGAGAGTTCAAGAGAATGTCTTATATTCTTTAGAATTAACAATCTGTAACTAGTGAAATTAAACTGATAATTAGCGTAATTGAAATATATTGAAAACCAATACAACACAAGTGGCTAGACACTTCAACAACTAGTACTCCATCACTTTCATCGTGTGGGCTTCATTTTAAGTGCTTACTTTTATTTAATTACTTTTAACTTTTGCTAAAATTTGGAGACCTAACTAATATAAACTTAGTTAAATCAATAAATACAAAACCTCTGAAAGTGATACCTTTACTCTTCATGGTACTGGTTCTTTATAAATTTCATTTTGATGTAGTGACAACCCAAGTCAAATTTTAGTGCCATTGCCAGAGAGGATGATGAATGCTATTGAACACTTTGAGGGATTGCTTGGTTAGCCTATTCGTTTTCTTTTTCTCTTTATTTTTTTTCTATAGTTCTCTCTTTACTTCTTCCATCTCCTTTTCACTTTCAAGGATACTAAGTTACTTTGTTAGTAAGTTGAATTCCTTTTTTTGTTAGAGATAATTGTAAGCACAAAAGCAAGAAAGTTGATTTAGATTTCAATCTAGAAATTGAATGCACTCTTCACTACCATAAAGCCATCTTTAGGCATGAACAGGAAATGATGAAAAATAACCACCACCACAGGAACTTCCTTATCCACCCAACCAGTGAGCCATTAAAGATTATGTGCAACCCTCACACGAGGACCCCAATACACATCTTGCTTCTTTTCTTGAATTTTATGATACTATAAAATTTAATGGGGTTTCTAATAACATAATTAAATTGAGATTTTTTCCATTTTCTATTAAGAACAAGGCTTGACAATAGCAGCAATCATTACCACTTGGGGGTATTGTCATGTGACCTGATATGGTGAGCAAGTTCCTGGTGAAATATTTCTACTTGCTACGACTACACAGTTAAGGCTAGAGATTAGCACCTTTAAACAGCTTGACTCTGAGACATTTCTGAAGGTATGGGAGTAGTTTAAAGAGCTCCTTAGCAAGTGCCTTCGGCATGAATATCCACTTTGGATATAGGTACAAACTTTTTATAGTAGTACATCTAGCTAGCTAGGTATTGTCTTAGATGTAGCTATAGGGGGAGGGGGGAGCTCTAATAAACCAATTACCTAAGGATGCATAGGAGCTAATATAAGAGATGGCGTCAAATACTTACCAATGGCCATTGAGAGATTCACGACATGTAAGGTCATTAGCGTGCATAATGTGGATTCAATGATAGCACTTGTGGCTAAAGTGAAGCTCTTATCTAGAAAAATTGATAGTGACTTGGTAAGTAACTCTTGGTCATCTCTAGTTTGCATGACTAATGTTTGCGATTTGTATGTAAGGGCCCATCCTAGACATAAGTGTAAAGGAAAAGGAATGACTAATAAGCCAAAGGAATAAGTGAATTATGTAGCTAATATAGGAGCACAAGGTAATAAACCTTTTAAAAGAAATAGTGGGTTAGTCTTGCAAAGTTGACCAATGAGATGATAGGTAATCTAGCAAAAATTATGCAAGACTATATGAATAGAACAGATGCTCTCTTGTTGAAACAATAGTCATTCATTAGAAATTTGGAGGTGCAAGTGTGACAATTGGTAGAAGAGATAGTGTTTGGACCTTTAGGTATGTTACCTAGCATTACTAAGAATAATTTGGTTGAACATGTCAAAAGTGTGTAGGTAATTATCCATAAGAATGAAGAGGTGCCAACTTCTCTTATGGAGGAAGAGAAGGCAAGGTGCAGCCCACTATTGTTGAGAAGGAATATAGAGAAAGCCCAACACCATATAAGCTGAAAATTCGATACCCATAAAGACTTTATCCAACAAAAATGAAGGAACAAGCACTTGGAATGGAATTGGTGAAGTCCACACACATGAAGATAAAGTTGGTAGATAGATCGATGATAAGGCCAGTTGGGCTTATTAAGGATGACTTGGTAAAGGTGAGTGATTTTATTGTTCCTATAGATTTTGTTGTATTAGACATGAAAGGTGAGAAAAGACAAAGTATTATCTTTAGCCGCCCTTTCTTAACCACCACGACAGCAATAATAGATATGGAAAAGGATGGCCTGACACTACATATAGGTCCTAAAAGGTAACATTTTATATACTCAACACCCAAAATCACTCACACACAAAAGAAGGCCGAAGATGTTGTAATGTTGCTTGAGCTTAATATCGTTACTAATAATACTAGTAGGGAAGCAACTGCAAAGGAAGATGAATTGCAAGGGGTAAAAAGTGAGCAAAATCCAAGTCTTGAGGAAAACCACCATGGAAAGTAGAAGAGTCAAACTTAAGAAGGAAGAAAAGAGAAGAAAAAGAGCATGGAATAGAAAGGAGAGACTTACAATTCATGGGGTTCTAGATCTCCAAAGCATGAATTAAACCACCATAGGCTATGAGTATCATGTTTGTAGACATTAAATACAATACTTCTTGGTAGGCAGCCCAAGCTATTCCTTTGCTTTTAATTTATTTACTTTGTTTCTATGTTTGCTTTGTTTGTGTTGCGTGGAGATCAGCTATATTTTTGTCTTAATGTAAGATTTTAAGAAGAGTATATGAAGACAAGTGTGCATAATGAAGCTCAAAGAAAAAGGGAGAAGAATTGGCACCACACCCTACCAGGTTGTTTCGTTCTTTTTTACCTTATACTACTTGTGATTAGATGATTGATTGTGGCATCAAGATAAGTGTAGGGTAGACTAGAGTATAGAAACAATTTGAATAACAATTGTGTCATTGCTTGTGATATGAGTGCAGAAATTTTTATGCAAGCAAGTGTGTGTGGTTTTAATAATTAAATTGATTGAATGAGCATGGCTTGAACTTGTGGCCACTATATTTAATTAATGATGAATCTCTTGCAAGGACTTAGTGTGGCTTTGTTTTTCATTGTTCTTGAGATTAACATGCTAGACTTAGAGTTGAAGGCATGATTCTATTTGATTAAACACATACCCTTCACTCTTGATTATTAGATTGTTTGTTAAGTTTGATGGTGAGGATGAGATGATTGAATTAAGGACAGAAGCCTCACCTTAGGTATTAATGAATTCTCTAGAGAATAAGGAAAATTAAGTAGAGAAGAAAAAAAGGAAGAAAAGAGTGAGGGCTTTGAAAAAAATTGAATGAAAAATTTTGTAAAAAATAATATGTGAGCATGAAAAAAATTAGTCTACTTTACTAATTGGAGTAATTGAGTAATCAGGATTGCGCAAAAACCCCCATTCATTTCACTTAAAAATGTTGTCTGATTTTGAGTATGCAAAGTATTTTAAGTTAGTTGTAAGTAAAGTAACCAAGGGTGCACGGTGATCCATGTTCATTTGTGCATAAAAGGACTCTGATCTACTTAAGGAAGAATTTAAAGATAAGATGGAAATAAGTGTAGGGGAGAAAGGTGAAAAACAAAAAAGATTATTAGCCCATAGGAGTCCTCTAGTTAGAATTGATATTAATTAAACTTGTTTAAAAGAGAGCGACTTAATAGCTAGACTGAGCAGTCCTAGATTTGATTGTCTTAAAATTACTATAGAATTATCAAAGAGTTGAAATGGGATGGAGTTGAAGAGTACCACACACACACAGGAACTCATGTTGTAAACGTTTAGGTTGAAAATGCTATGATCTTGAATGATAATGGATTAAGTGACTTATGCATGCATGTGACTTATGAAAATTAAGAAGAGTGACCTAGTTCATAATATTGTGCATCAATAAATTTACTAGAAGGAAACGTGTTTGCTTGAGGACAAGCAAGCAAACGGGCAAGTGTAGGGTTGTGATAACATGAGAAATTATAGTATATTTGTACCCCTTATGTGCTTAAATTATACATACAAGTAAAAATGGAGAAAATATGTTATCATGCATGAATTGTATTTAACATGATAATTTTGGTGTGAAAAAATGTAGATATTAAGTTAAATATTAATTTTGGATATCATTTACACTTAAAATGTGATTTTGTGTTTGCAGGCCAAGGTTGCAACTGTAGATGGGAGAGCCAGGCCACCAACAAAGAAGTTTGTAGGCCAGTGTCGCAACCGTAGTAGTGGAATTGGACCGCGGATCACACTAGAACATCTGCAGGCGAAGGGCACAATTAGGGAGTAATGGTTTGCAACTATGATATGATCTAATGTGAGTGTTGAGGTTGAAATGCAAAGTTCGTGCAAACCTGCACCTGGGTTCGCAAGTGTGAAAGAAGGTATCGTGATCATAGAGTGACGATGCAACAGATTTAAAACTTCGATTTTGTGTAGTTTTTTGGAGTGTTTTTTCATCTTTTCCCACTCATACATGAACCCTAGACACTATATACTAATAAATACATGTTCTCCACGTCTTAGAGGTTAAGTTAGAGTTAGATTTCATTCTACAAACATTTAGCAACATAGGATTACAAAATTGAAGGATTAGAGAAGAAGGAATCCACACCAAAAGTTTGAAGAGTGTTCATTGCCTGCGCAATACAAGATTATTGGACTACTTTTTTCCAACCTTTCCTATTATTTTTATGTTGTTTTAGATGATGAAAAATTTAGAATTGATTTTGATTGAATTTAATGTGAGTTTCTAAATTTCTTTCCAGTCACTTATGTCATGTTTGATGAAATATGTAAGCTGAATTGTGATTAATTATCCTTACATAGTTATTCACAGTTTTTACTTTAAAGAATAATTAAGGGATCCCCTAATTAATATGTGGTTGTGTGAAGAATAACAAGACTGAAATTTACATGCTAGACCTATAATTTGCGAACATTAATATTATGAGAATAATGGGAGTGAAATCATTAGATTAATGCGGGTAAATATCATTAATAATTAAACTTGAATTTCTTGACTCGATTTAGCTTGGGAATACATACTAAAATTTAGAATCAAAGTTATAGGAGAGTTCGAGAGAATATCCTATACCCTTTAGGATTAACAATTTGTAAGCAAAGCAATTATTATTGACGCTATTAACATAACTAGCATACATAAGAAACCAACACAAAACAAGTGGCTAGACGCTTCCACTACTGGTACCCCATTACTTTTATCTTGTGTGCTCTATTTTAAGTGTTTGCTTTTATTTAGTTAGTTTTACCTTTTGCTATAATTTGGAGGCCAATTAATAAGAATTTAGTTAAATCAATAGACACAAAACTCCTCGTCGTGGGAACAATACATGTACTCACCATGGTACTAATTCTTTATAAATTTAATTGTGGTGTGGTAACAACCCACGTCAATTGTTATTGGTTATGAAGCAGGCTTTTTGGAGGAAGGGTTCATCAGAGAATGAGGTGTTGATCGGACTGTTTTATTCAAAGTTGAAGATAAGGGACAAAGCAAGAAACCTATATGGCAGTTGCCTATTCAATAGACAACTTTTATAATACAGCCATTGCGACAATTGACTAGAGCCTCTCATACACTAAAGAAATATGGTTATATCCTAAAGAACGAACAAAAGTTGTTTGTTATGAGAGATAATAATCATGGCAATAATCCTTCAATATATAATCAAGCAATGGTAGCTAGGGAATCCACCAAGTGGCAAGAGGCTATGCAATCTAAGATGAATTTGATGTATTCGAACCAAGTTTGAAACTTAGAGGATCCACTCGATGGAATAGTTCCCATTAGATACAGGTAGGTCTACCAAAGGAAGATTATTTTAACTAGTGAGGTCAAGACATATGAAGTTAGGCTTGTGGCAAAAAGCTATAGTCAAAAGGAGTGTATTAGCTATGAGGAGATTTTTTCACCTGTAGCTTTGAATACTTCTTGTGACGACACACCTTGTATTTGTACGATAAGTGCTATGCTATTTGGTATGAGTACTGAGAATAAATGTGTGTGGATACACCATTAGGGAATAATGCATTCAAACAAAGACTCACAGAATAAAGTAGATGCATGGAGTTCTCTCTTAGCTATCAATGTCTTGCTTTATGATTGTGTTAAGTGTTTATTGATCTTAAACTTGAGATGACATGGTTATCTTGTGTACATGACAGTTAACATGTCATGAAGGCATTAAGAGCCAATATCTAACCTAGTATGGGATAAGGTCATGTGCCCAACATGTCATTGCCTATATGTATATAGAGGCATGTGTACGTTCAATAAAGGATTTGTCTCCTTGCAAATGAGCAAGGAGTTTGTCCTATATAGTTCATGTTCTATGATACGAAAGCCCTTGGCCAAGGTAATGTGTGATCAAAAAGAAGTTTTTAATAAGAACATTTGTATCATGAGGAAATGTTGATTAGTCATATGATTAAGATTGTGAGTTTTGACTAAATCTATGACTTTTGCTCAGTTGAAATAAATTAAGATAAAAAGTCTATACGACATGGTAATCAAGATCAGAAAGGTTCATTGTGATCCAAATCACCTCATCTTTATTGGGTTAGGATATGGGTTGTAAGCTAGATGTTACCCATGTCCTTCAAATTACACTCGTTGCCAATTAAGAATAAATTTAAAGAGTCACTTATATAAGATTGAGATGTGTTATGAATGCTAAGTTAGTGGGTTTTATAATTTATTTAGTTGTAATTGAATGTGACTAAATAAATTGTCATGGTGCTTGTAATAACAAGATCATTAATTAGAAGCACCATAGGAATTTAATTTAATTAATGAGATTAATTAAATTAAATTAGTTTGATAAAAATCAGATTTAATTATTTATGGGATCAATAATTAAAGGAAATCTAGGTTGATTTATTGATGAGATTAATAAATAAGAGTCTATAGGCTATTTAATTAAAAAGAGTCCATGTTGGAAGGCCTATGAAGCCCATGTACTAAATCCTAGTGTCTAAATTATAAATAAGAGTCTCAAAGAGTTCAAGATATCATTCAAAACATAAGAATTCATGCATTCTCTAGGCAAAAGAGAGTAGAAACCTTAGCCACTCCCATGTGTCTCTCTTTCATCAAAAATTCCTCCTAACCTAAACGTGTTTGCATTAAAGCTTCGGAAAAAGGGTTTGGTGCAGTGTAGGACGAGCTCACAAGCATCCCAATCATGTAGAGAATCTATAGGTCAAGATTTGAGAGTTACGACTCCAATGGTCAAGCACGAAAAAGATTGGAAACATTTTAAAGGTGCAGTTTTTATCCTCACACTTGTTTAATTAATATATTACATGTTTGCAATAAAATGGATGGGATTTGTTTCCTTTTGTTGCACTGCATGTATATTATTATTTTATATGATAAATTTTTGATTTTTAAAGCCAAACCCTAATAAAATCCAACATCTCCATGGAATAACATGTGTATTTGTAAAATATGGTAGACATCAAGAGTTGGTGTTCGTGTGGCAACCAAGAGTTGGTGCTGGTTAAGGTTCCAAGATGTGGTGGACCCCATGAAGCCATAAAGACTAAGACGAAGGCATTCAAGAAATCTTTATGTAATAATATAGGATTACACGCCCTTGTGTACGATTTAATCTTGACTCGAATTGGATCTAGAAGTCCATAATCCTCCACTTTTATTTTTGTATATTATTTGTGATGGATGTATGAGAGAAATGAAAATAAATAATGTACAAAGTGAAACCTAATACATGGATGCTAAAACTTCCTCAAACAAATATTAAGTTGTAACGGTATAATATTTGTCATGACCCTCCACCGAGCTCAAAAGCACTAAGTGTAGCCTTAGTGAGTAATATCATCACATTAATGGGGTTACATTATGATAGTGCATTAAATGAGATATTCAAAGGATACAACACCTTAAGAGTGGTTAGCCACGGGCATAGTTTAAATCTAAAGAGTTATCAGTCAATGAGTGTGACTTATATAGATCCAATATGCCAAGACCTGATTACATGTGACATTGTTGGGATATGGGTTGAAAGAAAGATTAGACCGTGCATAACATGCGTTGGTAAGAGTTGTCACTCATTGGGCCCAGCATGCTAAGGCTAGATTACATGAGGTGTGTTATATCTAACAAAGACCCCAATTACCCACTATGGAAATTTTATCAATAGAATTTTCATTTTCTACCCGAGGGAAGGTAGGATTCAAAAAATCTAGTGGGAGGCCATTTTGATTTAAATTCTATAATCATAATGGTAGCAATAACCAAACTAACAAGTTTTGTCCATTTTTTGTAGTTTGATATTATCTCAAATAATGTATGCCTTCTCAATATTAATGATAATTGAGACCTTAATGTTGACTGGAGCTAAGATAGTAGTTTCAAGATTTGAGAAAAGTTCTCATTCTTGAGAAAGTCAATGATATTTTGGATACTACCATCCCAATGCAGGGGAAAGAGGTTGTCCTTAAAGGGTCTAACTTCTCTATTAATGAGACTAAGGAGAATAAGACCAAGAAAAGGAAACCTATAATTCACAAGGTTAGTGGGAGGAGCATAGCCCATATTAGTATAGGAAAGAGTTTCCAATGCAACAAATAGGGCAATTGAAGGAGGAATTGCACTAGGTGCTCAATAGCCATGGGGATGGCATGGAGGTGTGGAACTCTTTGTTTGTGAAACATCTTATTCCAACGGTGTATTCTTTACATCTTAAATCTTGGATTCAAATGCTTCTTCTCACATTTTCACTTTCAATTATGATTTAATCAAAAGTAGATCCCTTGAGAGGCATCCATCTCTTGAAATCCATTTGTCCAAAAACAAATAACGAAAGGAGAAGTATGGAAGTCATTCTATGTGCTTTGGCTATTGGGAGCCTAATGTACACAATGCTATGTAAGAGGCCAAGTATTGCCCATGTTGTAAATCTTACGAGCAGGTTTCACATCACCGAAAGTATTAGAACGATGTCAAGTGTATCCTTAAGTACTTGAGAAGGAGAAAGGATATGGTACTCGTGTATAAAGATGTTATCTAAAAGTAAATGGATATATCAATTCTAACTTCCAATCAAATATAGATAATAGAAAATCTATCTCTAAATTCATATTTACTCTTAATGGAGAAATAGTTAGTTGGAAGAGTTTCAAGAAGAGTTCGACTGCGACTCCACCACTAAGGTTAAGTTTATCACCGCATGCAATGCATTGAAGGAGGTTGTTTAGATAAGAAAGTTCGTGACAAAACTTTAGGTTATTTCAAATGTGGATCAGTCATTGCAACTTTATTGTGATAAAATGGTATTGTATAGACAAAGGAACTAAGTTCTCATAAAAAATCCAAACATATAAAGAGGTATTACCACATTATTTAAAAAATCATTGGAAGGGGCGATGTAGTTATGTAGAAAATAGGTTCAACTTATAATGTAGCTAACCTACACACCAAGCCGATGACTCAAATGTAGCAAGATTGCTATCTTGAGAAGATGGGTATTAGTAGAATTAGCATTAGAGTGTAAGTGGAAGATTGTTGGTGATATCCTCTCTAACACCAATAGAAAATTAAGGATACTAGAAGGGCATTTGGTTGTATATGCACTTTTCACACTAATTAATAAAATATAGATTTATTCATATCAATATTATGGCAAGGTTTCATTCAAGTAAATCTTGATTGGTGTAAAATATTATAGGTGCCCATGCGTTAGAGTTAAGACACCTTATTCATAAGGATTTATTAATATGGACACAAGGCTTTCTTCATACTCAGTCACTAAAATCTAGCAGCGAGTCACAACACTCTAAAGGTTATTAGAGAGTCAACACGAATTGCATACCTTGTTTTTGTACAATGAATATCATGTCATTGAGTATGAGATACTGAAAATATATGTGTGTGAACACTGATTCGTAGAATGAAGTAGATGCGAGTTCACTCTTGGCTATCAACATCCTACTTCATGATCATGTTAAGTGTTTGTGGACCATAGACTTGAAACGACATAGTTATCTCGTGTGTATGATGGTTAACGTGTCATTAGGGAATTAAGGGGCAATATCTATCTTAGTATAAGATAGGGTTATGAGCTTAATATGTTGTTACTCAGATGAGTATGGAGGCATGTGTGAGTCTAGTAAAGGATTTGTCTCCTTACAAGTGAGCAAGGCGTTTGTTCTATGTAGTTGGTATTCTATAAGACAGAAGCCCTTGGCTAAGGTAATGTATGATTAAAAAGAAGTTTTCGACTGGTACATTTGTCTCATGAAAAATCGTTAATTTGTCATATGATCGAGTTTGTGAATTTGATTAAATCTATGATTCTCAGTTGGAATAAAGACAAAAGGTCTATAGAGCATGGTACTCATAATCAGAAATGTTCATTCTAATCCCACTCACTTTATCTTAATTAGACTATGATATGAGCCATAGGTTAGACGTTACCCATATCCTTTAAACTATACTTATTGCCAATTAAGAATGAACATAAAGAGTGACACATATAAGGTTGGGATGTATTGCGAATGTTAAATCAATGGGTTGCGTGATTTATTTAGTTGCAATTGAATTGGACTAAATAAATTGCTATGGTGTTTGTTAATAATATTATTAATTAGAAGCACAATGAAAAATTAATTTAATTAATAAGGTTAATTAAATTAATTGAAAATATTTGAGCTTTAATTATTAATGTAAATTAATAATTAAAGGGTTTATGGGCTGATTTATTAATAAGATTAATAAATAAAGGTCTATGGGCTATTTTAATTAAAATGATCCATGTGGGAGGGCCCACAGAGCTAATACCCGCAACTATAGTGTTTTATCTATTTTAAGGGGTGTTGAGTTCAAGAAATAATCCTTTAGCCCTAATTTTTGTGCACATCCTTTAAGCAGAAAAGAGTAGCCCCTAGGCAACCTTTTTGAACACTCTTTTGTAAAAAATCCTTCTTGTCCAAAGTTATTTGCATTAAAGCTTATTAAAAGAATTTTGTGGAAATGATGAAGGAACTCGTGATCATCCTAGTTATGTGGAAAAATGAGAGGTCGAGGTTTGAAGGCTATAAAAAGGATCATGTCTAAATTTGCTTGGAAACGTTCCAAAGATACAGCTTTTAAGTTTGTTCTTGTTAGTTCAATATCATACATGTTTTGCAACAAAAAATGGTGGGTTTGTTTTATTACATTTCACTGCATGTGTAGAATGATTTTTTGTTCTAAAGTTTTGATTTATGAGCAAACTCCACATAAATCCAACAATTGTCTACCCTTCCCATGAGAATCCCTCTTCTTGGAGAAGATTTAAAATATCTTAGAACCCTACACTACTACTTGTAAATGACTTCTTCCAGGCTTGCTCATGAATTATGATAAAAACTACACTACACAAGTGATGTTAAGTCTAGTAAATGTCCAGTATATCAACTTTCCCACAAGTTTCCTATAGTAGGTTCCATCCTTTAGGGTGTTTTTGTCTTCTTTTGTTAGTTTGTTATTACAGTCTATTAGTGTACAATAGGTTTTGCTCCTATTAGCCCATATGTTTCCGGCAAGTCTAATGTATACATTCTTTAACATAGAAAGAGTCCTTCCTTTTATCTTGCTATCTCAACACTAAGGAAATACCTTGGTGTTCCAAGATCTCTCAACTTGAATTTAGAACTTTGGTACTCCACCACTTTGATTATTTTAGCTAAATCTTTGCTACCAAAAAATAGGTCATCCACATAAACTAAAAGGGCTACTTTATTGTGATCTTCTGATCACTTAATGAACAAAAAGTGGCCTAAGCTTGATTAAACACATCCATATTAACATAAGACTTTTGTAAACTTTACATTCTACTGCCTTGAGGCCTGTTTAAAGCTATATAAGACCTTCCTCGACCTGCAAACTAGTCTTTGCCCGTTATTTAGTCGTTTCTCCTTAAGTTCATGACCTTATGGAATTTGCTTATATGCTTCCTCCATAAGATCACCATTAAAGAATGCATTATGAACTTTTAATTGTTGTAGATGCCATCTATAGATTGCAACTGAGGAGAAAAACAACCTAATTGTAGCTTGTTTAACTACAGTATTGAAGGTCTCTTGGTAGTCAAACCCCTCTAGTTAGCTATATCCCTTTGCAACATGCCTTGTCTTGTACTTTTCAACCCTTCCATCTAATTTAAGCTTTATTTTATACATCCACATGCACCTAACAACATGATGTCCTTTTGGTAACACCACTATCTCCTAGGTTTTGTTGTCCTCTAAAGCTTAAAGTTCTTCCAACATTGCTTGCCTCTAATGCATTTAGCTTGCAACTTTAGCAAATGAGCAAGGTTCTTGTATAACATCCAAAGATGCTGGGCAACATCTATAGTTTTGAGACAATCTAGTTGAATTAAGATAGTTGGCTATAAGATGGGAAGTGTTACTTGCTGCAATAAGTTTATTTAGATTGTGGTGGTAAATGTCATGGAATTTAGGGATCCTTTTTATTCTAAGTGACCTTTTAAGTTTTGTTAGATAGTATTCATCATGTGGTTGAGGTTGAGAAAGTTGCTAATCAGGTATGTCAATGTGTGTTTAGGGAATGTAGCTTGATCAGAACCATCATCAACAGGCTCATCTAAGGAATCATGTCTAGATGAGTTCAAACCATTATGATGATCAGATAGCATGCATTTAGGGATAGTAGGCACAACAAGAGAGTCATGTGATAGGTTAGGAACCTTGAGCAACTTATGGAAGTGTTTGTCAAACGGGAAAACATGCTCATGGAAGACAACATCTTAGAGAAAAATCTTTCTTAAGTATCAAGATCAAACAACTCTATGCTTCCATGCCACTTGGGTAGCTTATAAACATACATTTTCTAGCTCTTGAATCAAATTTATATCTGTTTCTTTTAAGAGTGGAGACAAAGGCTAAGCAATCAAAGACTCTTAGGTGTTGATAGTAAGGTAATTTGATAAAAAGTGTCTCATATGGTGACTTATAGTAAAGGATTTTTTCAGGAAGCCTATTTATAATGTATGTTGCACACAATACAGCACCACCTAGAACTTTTAAGGCATAGAGTCTTGAAACAAGAGTGCTCTAGTAGTGGAAACAATGTGTTGATGTTTCTTTTCAATTATGGCATTTTGCTATGGGGTTTCCACATAAGAGTATTAATGTGTTATACCATGCTCATAAAAAAAGAGGAACAAGATGCAATTCAGTAGCATTATCGGTCCTCATGGTTAAAATTTTTCTATCAAATTGGGTATGAATCGGATTATAAAAAGAGAGCAACAGATAGGCAACTTCAATTTTGTTTTTCATAAGATATGTCCAAGTGCAACAAGTAAAATCATCCACAATGATGAAGACAAAATGATATCCATTTATTACAACTATAGAGTAAGGTGCCCACACATCTACATGTACAAGTTGAAATGGTTTAGTAGTGATTCTACTATGTATAGGAAAAGGAATTTTTTTCTGTTTTCTTGTGGACAAGTTTGGCATACTTTGTGAGGCTTTGCATTGATGCAAGGATGAGTGGAATGAATTGTTTCAGCTATGTGGTGAGAAATATGGCCTAATCTAAAGTGCCAAATGTCAAAATTATCCTAAAGCAAAGCCTCTTGTGACTTGACAACACTATTGGCCTAAGGACTAACATGATTCCTCTTCTAATACAGAATGTACATGCCCTAAGATTGTTTAGCTAGTCCAATCCTCATCCACGGTGAGTGGAACTAAATATGACATGAATTAGAATCAAATACAAGGGATCAATAATGAGATTTTTTGGTGTGTTAATTGATAGAAATCAAGTTGAAATTGAAAGTTGATATACTGAGGACACTGTTAAAGATAAGGAAATCTAAGATCACTACAGTTCCTATGTTTTTTACAAGTACTCTTGATTTATCTAAAAGATTCACATACAGATGAGACGTTGGCATCCTTGATTGGAATAACTTAATAGAACAACATATATGATTAGAAGCTCCACTGTTAATAATCTAGTAAGGTTGTCCTAAAGATGATTGTCCATCATTTGCAAGTTAAGTGCTATCATTAAAAGATATAAGGGAAACATGGTAGTAGTTTTCTGGAAACAGGGGCATAGATATACTTGCAAAGTTAGAGTAAGTAGGATTGGAATGGTTTGTTTTTTGTTTGCTAGTTTACTCATGCTAACTTTGGTCACCACAATCATTGGACTCGGGCATGTTGTGAGACTCCAACAACCTCATTAATTTCTTGATCTACTCCTTAGAAATTTTAAATCTTCTCCCTTCTCTACTCCATTATCTCTATTATGTGTGTACAAGAAACCTGAGTTGCCATTGCATGTGTGTAAGACCCTTACAGTCCCTTGCCTTTATCCTTTGTAATCTTGAAGTTAGGTGGAAAGCCTATGATCCTGTAATATTTATCTTTTAAGTGACCCCTCTTTCCATAATGTAAACATACCAAGTCCTGCTTCTTTCCTTCTTGTCAATTTGATACACCATGGCAGAGGCCTCATGCAAGGCTCTATTATAATGTGCAATCCGTTATGCCTCTTCAATAGCAAATGTATTATAAATCTTATCTAGGGAAGGAAAAGGCATTAGTCTCAGTAATTAAGACTTGTTAGCCAAGTAAGTGTCATTTAAACAATTAAGAAACTTGTTCACCTTATCCCCTTCATGCATATCAATGTAGTTTTGGAAGTAATTCTCATTGTATTTGCCACACTTGCAATGAGGAGGTGGTTTATACTGCCTTAGCTCTTTGCATATTGTCATTAATTTGGTGAAGTAAGCACCAACTAAGCTACTTCCTTAAGTGACATTGTGCAACTCACCTTGCAGCCTACACACCTTGTTGTCATTAGGCTATGAAAACCTTCTAGTCAAGGTCTACCATATTTGATGAGCAAACTTCTTGTAGAAACTGTTGCTACCATAAAGGGCTTATAGATTTGAGAAGTCATGCCATAATCAGATCATTGCATCTCATCCAAGCCTGGTGTAAGGGATCATTAGGTGTTGGTTCCCTTATACTACTATGAATGAATCCCATTTTTTATCTGATTGACAAAACCAAGGTGAAGGTGAGGCTCAAGGTTGCAAAATTGGAGTTGTCAGCTCAACTTGAGCTATAATTGTGTCGTGGTTACCACTGAGGTAGATGAAGTAGGAGAGTTTGGATCCCTCACTGGTGTATTGGAGGCATTTCAAGTGACATGATGAAATAATCTAAATAAGGAATCCATGGAAGAAACAAATGATTAACGGTGAATAGAAAGAAGGCAGACAAATGATTTTGAACCAAGAGAGAAAAGAAACTAAAAAAAATTAATCTTTGAAATAGATTCCCTTATGGCTCTAATGCCATGTTGAATTGCAGCAGAAGCATAAGGCTGTGTGGAACAAAGGACTCCATGATTATTGATAGGAAAAGCTTCAACAGGACTCTGGAGATCAATGAAAAAATTGACTTCATTCAGTTATCCACACAGTGCAGCTATGCTTGTATATTATTGCTCCATTAGTTTAAATCCTAATCCAACCACTAACTCCAACTATATTTACAGTTAATTAATGACTTGTTACACACTTAAAGTTCAGTTTAAGTCTCCAGCTGATCAGGATATGACTTGGAACAATCGTCTTGAAGAGTCAGGAGTCCTCAGCTAAGCTGTCATCCGTCTTTCTACTGTTCAATTTGATTTTTTGATGCAACTCTATCTTCTTTCCTATTTGATAGCTCTTGATCATTATCATGCTCACTTTGAGGAAAGTGCTTTTTTTAGAATGACGCACAAAACGGATTATTGGCCCTTCTATTTATGGTGGCCATATTAGAAAGATCAAGAGACACGAGAAACACTTGACAGACAAATTATTTATTATAAAATTAAGATCTAGACAACCTTAGTAATCGTTAGACTAGATCCAAGTGGATATTTTAAGTGATTGGAAACGGGCAATGTAGTAGTCTTATCTTTTCAAATACAATGCGCCATCCCTGAAAGGACTAGTTAATGGTGGAGACTATGGTGTCACTCAAGGTTTAGAATTTAATGTGCATACTTAAGCTTGTGAAAGTAGTGACATATCAAGCATAAAAGAATCGATCATGTTCCTTAGATTCCAACTTAGCATTACAACCCGAACGGCAACAGAAGTTAACCATGCGGGAATCAAACTACCGTGTGATCCTCCTAACTCGACTCCCTTCATTTGTCAGCTGGCTTAATGGTTTTGACTCATCCCACGGGATAAGGCCACGTGCATATCAATGAAAGTACAAATTTAAAGAACGTATCTGTATGGTGTAATTAAGCTTTATGTCGAAATTAAGTGCAATTGAAATCCCCTTGTAGCATTTGTATTGCCTGCTACCCCTATAAAGCATGCTAAGCTCCCTTCCCGTGGTTGGATGGGGGTTGTGAGGCAAATCCTAGCATCTACTCTATTTTATTCTCTTATTTCTGTTGTGGGTGGCCCAAAGTTTGGTTTGCGAATATGGGCCGTATCAGTTTGATTAGATAGGATATTTGGTAGAAATGCACATTAGTTATCATGCTCATTATTTTTATAGTTGAGGCATTTCTAAACATATAGCTATGTTTGTTTCCTCTTGTAAATTATTTATTAACACTAAAAATTTTACAAATTAAATATTTTACCATAGAAATTTTATTTAAATATAAATTTGAATATTTTTTTCTCTCTTATCTTTTATAACTAACTAATAATTTTTCAATTATTATACTTACTTTTTTACTCACTTTTATTTTTTTATTATTTTATAAACCTATATATTACCATCATTCATTTATTATAACATATTAAATATACATAAAAATAATTTTTGTATGAACCCAAATCTAATAAACTAAATATAATTTTCGTCACTATTCAAATCACCCACGTTTTCTTTCCCATCCTAATTTGAAACGGAATAGCCTATATATTTCTCGTATATGCGTAATTAATTCATGTGCTTAATTAATTTAATTTGTGTCAAAGCCGGTACCCAATCCCGACAATGGAAACAAGAAAGAGTTGAAGCTAAAAGAATGTTATTTACTTTTTGTGTGCTTGTATCTATAACATTCCCACCTTTATCAAAAGAAATACTAAAAAAACCAAAAAAGGGGGTGAAATTAAATCTAAATAATGTCTTGAATATCCCAGAAACCCAAAAAAATAAATATGATAAATAAAAACGGAAAAATCACAATAACCCCAGAGAAAGGAGACATGCCACCATGGCCACTGTGGCACACCACTTTACGAGTCCTTTTCTCCTGGCCAAGTCCATGCCCCGAACCGAAGATAAGTCGAACCCCTGTCGAGAATAGTACCTGTAATTGGGATTCGACCCATACAACGCCTGGATCCCCGCCACGTCATCCATTTGAAGCTCCACTTTCTTAGTCCTCGGACTCAAACTCGGGTACATAATCGCATCCTTCACCGATGAGTGCGCCAGCCCCAATATGTGTCCTATCTCGTGTGTGGCCACCGATTCCAAATCCACCGCCACCTTCGATTTCTCGGCCCTGAAGTCAACTGCCCATCTCTCCGCCGAGTCCATGTGGAACCGCCCGTTCTCGGGAGAGAAAGCGTGCGCCAGCACCCCCAACACGCCGTCGAACGGCTCCCCGTCGCCGTGGTCGCCGCTGAACCACCCGATCTTTATATCCGCTGACGAGTAATCCTCCACTTCAGTGAATTCGACTGGAATCACTTCCGACCACCGCTTGAACGCCCGACTGAACGCTGTCCGAACGTCGGAGAGGCTCACGTAGTCGATCAGGTTCTCCGGCGAGAAAGCGTAGGTTAGCATCATCGGGGAAGCACGAGTCCACCTCGGATGACCGTAGAAGTAAGCATATCTGCGGACCATCTTAAACCCGTTCCCTCCATGGGTGGCGGCCAAATCTTGCACCCCACACCTCGGCAAAACGATGACCCTCATCGTGTCATGGTCGAGTTTTCCTGTCTCCGACAGTCCCAGATTCTTCTGATACAAAGTCAAAGCTTTTTCGAATTCCTCATCGAAAAGATCAGTGTAGCTGATATTTTGCGTTGGGCCTGAGAGGTAACCAAAGCGGCGGAAGTAGCGCTTGAGCTCGGCCATGCCGTCCACGCGGCTGCCCTTGCCTGCATCGAGGAAGCGCATGAGGCTGCGCCACGTGTTGTTGGGATGAACTTCGACGGTTAATTTGGTCGACGAGTTGGGCACATCGATGGCGGGGAAAAGCGGTAGAAAAACGAGGATGAGAGATGAAAAGAAGAATACAGACAAGGAACGATGAGTATAACCGAAAAACGGAAACATGGGAGAGGTAGGTAGAGTTTTGCCTTTCCTTGGCATACGGAGCTTTTGGGATGTCGTTGAGAAGCTTTGCTATGGCCATATTTAAGAAAAGATTTTGGTTTCGTTACATGCTAATTGTTTATTTTTCCATACTATTCCACATTTACATTGGAGAGCCTATGTATGTATTAGAAAATTAATATTTAATTGAATAGTTGGGCTTAGGTTAAGTAGTTATGATGGATGAACAAGAAACGGAGTTTTAAATGCTGGGAAGATTCTTTCGTGTCGACACCTTGAGTTTTATTTTAGGATATACGGTTTTGAATTCTGAAGGGATGGTTGGCAAACTACTATTATTTATTTAGTCTTTTATACCTATTTATTATTTAATTTCATATATGTGACGGTAACAATTTTATTGTAAATCAGTTACATCCCCGTCTATAAAAGCAGAATGTTTAGGAGGACTACAAAAATTCGAGATGAAGCCTCATTAGAAGCATGGGTATATTTATTAATTTTTATTGTATCATAACAATTTCCAACATAGTTAATAATTGTTATTTCGAGGTTTATTAATACTGAAGTATCGTGACAAATATGATTACTTGCTAGAAAAAGTGGCACGTAAGTGCTATAGTCTTAGGTGGATTCAGTTTAGGTAGGAAAGAAAAATAAACATCTACACCGCAGGAGAATTCAAGTGTGGCTGCCGACGGTTTTTACTTGTCGCCCAAAGCATATAGTTATTTTCGGGGACTGGTCATTATATTGACAATATGTAGCTAGTCACTATATTTGTATGTACTATGTTAGTTATTAAAATTCAACTACCATAAATCTGAAAATTCATTAATTCTTTTAAAATTCAACTTTACTTTATCACTACACAAGAAACAACATTCAGATTGATATTTACTTTCTTCTTGGTTAAATTAATAGAGAAAATAACTAATTTTATATTATTCAATAATCACACAACAATTAAATCTATCGAACCTTTATATATATATATATGGGACGTATGGATAAGAGTAAAATATAAATCACCTCGTTTAATTGTTCAAGCCTTTCATATTTTGTAAGTTCTACGATTCTGTAATTTTTTCACAATAAAAATCAGGGAAAGGAGGAAAAACTTAATTGCTCCATATAATAAGATTTTTATTATTTTTGGAAGAATTGTTTTTCCGACTGCTGATTATGTGTTTCAAGCTAATTCTCCAATTTAGCCCCACAATCTATTAAAAAAATGCTGAAAACAAATGGGGACGTATAGATTGGCTTCAGACACATTCATAGACAAACATATTTGTAAAATAATTTGAATTTGCTGATGTTAACGAAGAGGGGCAATTCCGGTACAAGCAGTCTTTTATATTTACCTTTTATTTCTCAAAGCGAGCCATACTTATGGCATATATGCCTGGATGATGTGAGTCAATATTTGAACTCTAATCACCATTAATTTTGTAGTGGCCTACCCTTCTTTCATTACCACCAATCACTAGTCAACATTGGTGTTTGTCATGTCTAGTTATTATCGACTTACCAGTTAAAATACTGGCCGCGCATTCAAATTAATCATAAATCTTTAGAACAATTTTGCCTAGTTTTATGGTGGTGCCCCACAAAGTCTAGGACCGAACCTAAATAATTAGTTAAATAATTATCTAATTAAGTGGGGATTAGGTTGTGGGCTTGTCCATACTCGTCCATACAAGGCCCACGTGTGATAACTACATTCGTCTGTCTTGTTGACATATTTGCTTGTGTCGTCATATATTTTTAAAACCTCCTCATATATATTAATATACTAGGCTAAAGTATCTTTTAAGTAACTGAAGTACAGGTACTAAAATATTGTTACTTAAATATATATTTTTGTGTGTGTGTGTCTGTGGATGTATATTTACAATCATCTTCCATAATTTTCATTTATTTCATTTTCTACCTCCAATTTAATTTATTATTTTTTCACAAATTTTCTCCTATTATATAAATTGTACAAAATATATATTTGAAAAGTATTATAAATTTATTTATATACTTATAAATATACCGTTTATATATGTTAAAGTCATGGAGATTTGGAAATTTTGCAAAATATAGAATTAGGTGAATCATATGTTACATTACGTGTTTTAGCGTCGTTTAATTTATATGCTATTAATAATCTATTAGCATATCAAAGTATCACATGTCACTGGAAGGTGACCCTCGACCAAAACTATGCAATCTTGATCAAATTCTTAAAATTTTGAGAGTTTTTATTATTCAAATTTATTTCAAAAATTAATTTTAGCCATTATTAATTCATATTAGGAAATTCCAAATTTAACCAAGGAAAATTTTATATTTAATATATCATAACAAATTTACCTAACTAAAAGAATTAATTAATTTTGGCCACCATCAAGCTAATATGTTTCAATGAATTTTCTTAATGCACATGAATTGTCATATATCATATACCATATATAATACATAACTAGCATGTGACCATGCAATACATTGTCAAAAAAGAAAAAAAAGGATATAAAAAAATCCATAACAGATGTCATATTTAATTTTATATTTTTTTCTGAATATGGTATTTTTTGTAAACTATTTTAAGTTTGTTTATAAGGTAAACATGATAATCATTTCGAAAATGTTTGTGCAAGATGATTGTTCGGTAGATTTTTCTAATTGAATTTGTATAGATTATGAAACAAAATATATTACAAATATACATGTCAAACATTACAAAAAAAGAAAAATAAATAATGACAACAAAAATTATTAAGAAATATCATGAAAAAAAAGCTTTACAACAAAATTCAACAATATTAAGCAATGTTTTAAAAGTAATGAAAACATGATATGAATGTCATTTAGAAAAATATAAAATCCCAATTTAGTTATTCATATTAGTTATAGGTAAAAATAATAAAACAGTAAAATAGTTGGTAAACATGGAATAGATTATCCAATGAAATTTCTAAATTAGTATTAGTATTAATTTAAATTTTATCAACACAAATAAATATAGTGAAGTATATAGCAACACATTTCTTAAAATTGTGAAAAACATATATATATTCATAGAATAAATTGGAATCAAATAAATATGCTTGGTTCAGATAAATAAGCAATGTTTTCTGAATCGAACTGGATATAAAACTAGACAACACACTGATTTAGTGGTTCAATCGGTCCAATTGATTTGACCAAATCTAAAAATCAATTAATTAATATGATATATATTTATTCATACATATACATGTGGGTGTGTTGTCTTAACAACAAAAATTAAAAATATGTTAATAATATCTAAAATTTCATAAGTAATTTGTCTCCTAATCAACGTAGAATCATTATTTGAGTACAAAAAATATAAGTTAATCAAATTAAATATATAATAATTGATTTATTAGTTTTAATTAACTTATTCATTATGTATAAATTATTTATATAATCATATACAAAGGTACTAACGTAAAAAATACTTATTTTAGCAATTGTAATGGTATGATATATTTTTTTCCTTTTATACACTTTCATTTTTCTTCATTTGTTTTTCCTTTTTTTTTTTTTTGATATATATCGATATAGCAATTTATTTTCATTTTTTTCTATTCCTCCCCATTTCTTTTTTTCTTTTTTTCTTTTTTTTTTTTTGCTTTCCCTTCCTTACTTCTCCGTCTCTTCTTCCTCTTCCCCTTCCATTCTTCTTCTTCTTCTTCTCAAAAAAAAAAAATAAATAAATAAATAAGTCAAACTGGGTAGTCTTCTGGACTTCCAACAGGCATGTCAGAGTTTAAAAACATTGTAAATCAGTTTATAATAAGTAATTTTACTTTGTGTTATTGGATTATATAGGTTATCGAATAAAATTGTTTAAAATTTTAAACACCATACATTACTCAATAAGAACGGATGACAAATTTTATTAAGAAAATTAGTAAATGGGTTTTACAAAGAAGAATCAGGACAATATTAATCAATCTTTAGTGATGAAAAAATGACATGAATGCTGTTAAGATAAAATACAAATTCCCGAATATTTTAGTTAATCATATTAGTGTGTAGATACCATGAATTAGTTAAAACTTTTTTGTTAAACTTGTAATAGAATATCAAATAGAACATTTTAAATAACTATATGAGTTAATTTTAATTGGGTCAACGAAAAATAATATTAGTGAAGTATATAACAAAGTATTTCTTCAAAACTATTAAAAACATACAAAGTTTGTATAGAATAAATTAGGCTCAAATGAAAAGAACAATAATAAGTTTATTCAACTTTATTAAATTATGCACAGAAATAAATGATATTATTATATAAAAATAGATATATAAGATCTTGCAGAATTTATTCTTGAATACAAAAGAAAACAAATAAACCATGTAAATTTGAAATTATAACAAAAAGTGTCATAAATAAATAGAAGATGTAATATTATGAATATTGAATGTACATGAAAATAAAACTAAAAAGATGAAAATAATAAAAAGAAAGTTCTAAAAAAATTTTGAAATTCAGAATAATATAATAGTTATAAAAAATATATTTTTTCAACTGCAACTGTTAATTAACATTTTTTATTTTTTCAGTTTTTTTGATTTTTTGTTTTATACTCTCTCTCTTTTTGTTTTTATTTTTAACATTTTATTTAATCCAATATGTATAAAGTGGACATCAGAAACATGCCAATAACATTATAGAATATAATAATATTGTTACAACATATAAAAATATACTTTTTATATAATTAACATCATATAAAAAATTCATAGCATAAAATGGATGGCGATAAATTCAGACTATTTCAATAACCGAAGTGTTCATAAGTATTTTAGCTCGAATTAAAAGATTGTATTAAAACAAAAATATATACATTAAATCTCACAAATGTTATGGACAGCTATGAAAAGGCAAGTGAACCAAGAGAATTAAAAAGAAAGTATAACAAAAACTCTCACAAATGTAAAAAAGAAAAGTCTAGAAAATATAACAGTGAAATAGTGCAGATTTATTTAAAAGTTTCTCTTCCTAAACTCGAGAATATGTATTAAAAAAGTAAATAACATACTTAAAAATAGTGCCTTGATAATTAATAATACTCCTATGAATTTTGTGGCTAGCAAAATATTTATATCAAAACATTCACAATCAGTGAGATATTTAGCAAAAATGAAATAAAATTTTACGTATCAACATCTAATTCAAAAATGCGGTTATACAGATTTCAAAAGATATGCTTTGTTATTATTATCAATTTTTTATGTGTGGAAAACTAATGATACAATAGCAATCACAAGCACTGAGATTTAAAATGAAAAAATCTAATTAAAGTATTAAAAAATTAAGAATTGAGTAAAAACAATACTTGATTACAAAATACACATGCTACAACATAAAAGCCTCTGCTTGTGTACACTAAAAATGAATAAACTCATTAAAAATATAATAAATTTTTGTGTAATTCAAGAAATTTAATTTACATATACATTGCAACATTAAATGATATACACATTAAAATGGGAACAAAATAAAAAAAAAAGTATTTTATTGAAATGATGAAATAAGGAAATTACATACCTTCAAAAAATAAATAAGTAAAAAGCATATATGTATATTTAAAGTAATTTTCCATGTAGACGACATCATATATATCAAAGTAAAAGAAAGAGTGAGGAAACAAATATAGAACATTGAACAACAAATTAAATGCAAGCCATTTTATTAAGATAAAGACATAAATACAAAAAAATTATATACCAACAAATTGCATATGAAAAAATAAATATATGTAGATTTGAAGCCATAAATATTCCATGAAATTTAGAATGAAATAATAAAGAGAAATGCAGTTTACTAAGAAGGGGAAAAATATAACATACCTTTGAAAAATGAATATTGATCAAATGTTCATACGATGTTGGGGTAAAAGATATTTTATTTTGGTTGTTTTGAGGAGAATGAGAATTGAAACAAAATTTAAATTTTGACATTGGAGGTAATCAAGGAAATAATACAAAATTAGAGAAAAAGTGTTTTAAACAATAAATAATTTATTTTGTATAAGAGGCCCTTTTAATCTACTATCTATATATGTTTACTTAAATTAAATTAAATTGTAAAAATTTTATTCATGATTTTAGGAGGAAATACTCCAAACCATAAAGAAAATTTATGTAGCGTTAAGAAAATTGAAAAATTTTATGGAATTTAAGAGGAAAGTATTAAAGGAAAATACAAAAATTTATTTATTGTAAATTTAGTGAATAACATGTGGTATATGTAAAAATGGATAATTATAATGATTGAAGTAAAACAAAGTTCACAAATTGCTAACTATATGATATATTTTTTAATTAAAATAAAATATAATATAACCAAATTTATTTACATTTCTACATGAGTATGAAGTGAAAAAAAAAAAAACGGAGTTAATTAATTAATGATTTATTTAAAAAATAGATCCCAAAACTCTGAGTTAAAAAATTATATAGGAGGTTCTTTTTAATTTACTATCTAAATATACATTTACTTAAATTAATTAAATTGTATTGAATTTATTCAAGATTAAGAAGGAAAGTCTACAAACCTTAAACGAATTTACATTTAGCATTAAGAAAATTAGAAACTTCTATGAAATTTAAAGATTAAAGTATAAAAGAAAATTGCAAAAAATTATTTGCTCTAAATTTAAGGAATGGCCTGTCCTATACGAAAAAAAATGGATAAATTATCATGGACATAAAATAGAAAATTTCACTAATTAATAACTATATGATATATATTTTTTCTTAAAATAAACCGATTTAAGGAAATGAGGACATGTGCTATATGTAAAAATGGATAATTATTATGATTGATGTAAAATAGAAAATGTCAAAAATTAATAATTACATGATATATTTGTTAATATAAGATAAATGAAAATATAACCGAACTTATTTACAATTATATATGGGTATGAAAACATTTTCAAGGAAATAATTAAAACAATAGAAAACATTAAGTATTTGACTGATAATTAGTGATTACTTCTATCTTTTTTAACATGAAAGAACAAGGATATTTGCACAAATTAAAAATTACATAGTATGTTTAATTAAACCAAATAATTTTAAAAACAATAAATTTTTCAAAATTCTAATAATTCAAAATTCGGCAAAATTGAAATTGAATGGTCACCAGTTTGATGTGCTATTATTTGTGATATTTATGTCATCATATCTATATATATTATAATTTGAAGGGGTGTCAAAATAATATCATATCTATACCTCTATATATTATAAGTTGAAGAGGGTGTTTCAGGCCAAATTTGACCAAAATTCTCAATCCTCAAAATTTTGGAATATCCTGTAATTTTATTTATTTTAAAATTATTTAATTTAATGGTGCATGTTAGATTAAACATATAAACTATATTTAATTATATTAATTAAATTAATTAAATTTATTTAATTAATTAACTTTACAAAATAAAACAATACGGAATATAACTAATGCTGTACAATTAGCATCGAACGAATAAATTCACTAATTTTAAAAAATAAAACATGACTAAATATAATTATTGACAAAAGTAGATATGGAAAGCTTGCTTGGCGAATTTTTAATGGAAAAAATTATGTATATAAAAGATTAGCAAATATACTTACTATTGTACAACCACGATTAACTGACTTCATTCGTTATTAATTTTAAAAAAATTCCCAAAGTAATCGATGACAAAAAAAAAATGATTTTTATTCTGAAAATGTTTAATTAGTTCATTACAGCATTTTATTTTTATTGTTACAGATAAAAGTGAGCTTGACTGATAGATTTTGGCATCAAAGGATTAACAAATATGATGGGTTTTTTATTTTTTTATTCTAATTAAAATCAATTTTTTAAAAAATAACCTAACTTTGAAGGGTTTAAAGACGTAGATATATCATCACACGTCGTCTCACCTTTTTAAACATCAAAATACGGTTTTTTAAAAAAGAATTCAGATGTCCCGAATTGCGAAAGAAATATTGAACTGATGTCATCTTGCTTTCTAAGACGGCGAGATGATGCCGGCACTATGTTTTCAACAGTTGGCCAAATCCGTCGTCTGTCTTGCCTTTTTCTTTTGTTCAGAGAACAAACAGAGCCTTCTTCTTTTCTTCAGAAACGTTCACAAATAGAGCCTTCATCTTCATGCACACTAGTACTTCTTCAAAAAACAAACATAGCCTTCGTGTTTTTCTTCTTCTTCACAGAAAACAAACATAGCTCGCTTCTTCTCCATTTGATTCTCCAGATTTGGACCAAGCTTCCGAACAGAGCCTTACCAGCAGCAGATCGGGCGCTGCGTTTGGCAAGAGAGGTGAGTTTCCATATCTTTTTGGCTTTAAATTATTTCTGCTCCATTCTGCTGGTTTATTTCTTTCCATTTGGTTTTGCATTGCTCTTGATCCTGAGTTTAAAAGCACCAAAATTGATTTTAATTGATTTAATTGTGTCTATCCAACACCTGAAAGAAAATTTTAAGGACTATTTGCCATTCCCTATTTCAGACTCACACTTATTTGCAGTTATATATTTGCCAGAAAATGAGGCCTGTTTTTGGTATTTTTCTAGTGTTTTTTTGGTAAGTTAATTGTGAATATTGTTAAATAATATATTCTTCTATTTAAATAACTTACTAATCATTAATGTGTCAAGTTCAAAATTCTTTAGAAAGAAAATTAATTACAGCACTAAGTAAATAAATTAGACAATTATCTATTAATGAGGTTTTGTTCAACTTGTAAAATTTATGTTTCATGAGAAAAAGTCCTTAACTATTCATTCATATTCAAAAAGTATTCTTCATTGACAAGGACTTTTTATATATAATTTTTTAAATTTTAAATGAAATTAATTATATAAAAGTAGATTTTGACGTTTTTATAATTATATATCATATGATATATGTGTGTGTGTGTGTGTGTGTGCGCGCGCCAGCGTGTATAAAAGGATGTTGTATGAGAATTATATAATATTTGAAATTATTCATTAGAATTATAAACATAGGGTGAAAAAATAATTAATTAATGTATAAATATGAATTAGAACATATAATTTTTGACCTATTCATGCAACTTTGAACAAATTATCCAATCTTATAATTTTGCAAAATGCTCAAATCTTAAAAATATTTTTATTGGATATTGCATATGCAAATCTTTATACAGTAAGAAGGTATTTACGATTTTTAAATAAGTTAAAATCATTGGATTTTTAATAAAAATTAAAATTTATGTTTTAATAATATTTGAAATTCTAGAGGGTACATTATTCAATTAAAGTAATTTTTTGAAAAGACTAATATGCATTAATAAATAGTAAATTGCTAGAGAGTTAAAATATTTTGAAAAAATAAGAGTCGACTAAAAATAAAATCATGTTATAACTTGGTGTGTTTGATTGAGGAAAAGATTAGTTTCACATACATTAGCATTAAAGGCAAGTATGTACATTTTCAAATTAATTCAATAAAGAAAATAAAAATTAGAAAATATTACAATAAAATGCAATCAAAAATATTACAAAATTGTATTTTTATTAAGTTAAAAAAATTTCAATTGGTTAGACTATTAAAATATACTATGTGTAATTAAGTGTGGGCCTATAAATTTAACTTTGCCATATTACTTGACTTTAACGCCCAAGCATCATATTATGAACAGGAACATGGAGAAACGCTTAGTATTCCATTGCAGCCTATACCAAATATTGGTGTGGGAACAAGGTTACAGGAAGATGACGCTCACGAGATGACTTGTTATGCCCATGAGCAACATGAATATTAGTCAATATTTGACATCAATAATAAAAATTATGGAAACAAAGGAGATGATGAGATGAAAAAGATGAGGATATAATCAATATCAGTTCAGTGCAGCATGTATTGCATGCAACAGATGCCAGCCCATCAACCAATCCATGCCCTCAACAAGTGGGAAAGCCATCGAACACCGTGCCACAGTATTCTTCAACTATTCCAGTACATGAATATGTGACAGAGTTATCGATTGTGCCACTCTGTTCATCAGCCTTTCTAGTACTTGAACATATGATAGAGCCATCGACAGTGCCATTATATCCATTTGTATCCTTCTTTTCACAACTATAGTTAAAAATAATTGTTGATAGTATTAAAAACCTTAGTGAAAGATGGAGCACGTATTATGACGAGCATAAAAGAGAGCTTCATTTAGATATGGTGTTTAAGGGCAAAAGTCATATCTAGGTAACTATGAAGGATTAATTTGTGACTTATGCAAAGTGTGAATACCGTATAGTGAATAGTATGCCGAGTATGTGAAAGGTTAAATGTAGGAATGGTACAATTGATGAACCTTGTGATTAGCAACTTAGGGTTTCTTTAAGGTTGAAAATGGGATTGTGGAAAATAACAAGTTACGGTGGAACCCACACTTGTCTTCCGGGGGACTTGCGCATAGATCATGCAAATTTAGATAAAAATATGGTAGTTGCACATTTCATAGGGTTGGTTTGTTAGAACCTTACTATTAAGATAAAAAATGTCATTCAACTTGCTAAAAATCGATACAATTATGAGATTAATTATACAAAAGTATGATATAGCTTAAAACGTGCTATTGAGAATGTGTATGATATGTAGGGGTTACTCAGTGAAGAAGTTGCTCATGTACATAACTGCACTACAAAAATAGAATCCGGGTATTGTTGAGTGGAGACACATTAACACAAAAGTAGTTAATAAGATAATGCTGTTATTTTTCCTTTTGGACTCTAAACCTTGCATTGATGGATATATGTATTGCAAGTCCGTGATTAGTGTGGATGACACATACTTCTATACAAAATATTGTCATAAGCTATTGATTACAATTACCATTGATACTAATTAGCAGGTGTTGCCCCTTGCATATAACTTGGTAGATGATGAAAACACAAAGTCATAGCATTAGTTCATGCAGATGTTGGACAGACATATTATTTGTAGCAGAGAGTATAATTGTCTCATATCTGATAGACACCCTAGCCTTCTTTCTGCTATTGAGGACATTGATGTGTTCAAGACCCCATAAGTAAGGCACCAATTTTATTTTCCTCATGTGTGCGCAAACATTCTAAAAGCTTCAAATTCTCATCACTTGTGTCACCAGTGTTGGAGAGCTGGTGCAGAGAATTAGGAGAAAAAGTTTTTTCAAACTCTAGACTATATAAAGCAGATTAATTTGGAGGACTATGACTACTTGCAAGAAATTAATTTGAAAAAGTGAGTTCTGTCGTTTGACAGAGTTTGGAGATATGGAGTGCTAACAACTAACATATCAGAATGCATTAATGGGGTAATAAAGGGAATATGACAATTGCCAATATGCTTAATTGTGTAAATTACATTTGATCAAGCCCTAGCTAAATTTAGAGAGAGAAGAGCTGATGGTGAAGCTATGATTGTAGGGAGGATAGCAGCCTATTTGGCCTGCAAAAACAGATACAAGGGTAGAGCGCAAATCCGTATGGCATTTGGTTCAGTTGTATGATAGAAATGTACAGTCAGATCGAGTAATCACAGCATAATATGGGGGAAGAGGTGGAGGGAATGTGCACGTTGTGGAGATATGCAATAAGGATTACACATGCAGGAAGTGGTTGTTGCGCAGTGTTCCATGCTCACACATGATCATAGTATGCAAAAAATACGGTATGAATTCTAAGAGTTTAGTGATACCATACTTTTCTATTTGAAGTTATATACACATATATGCAAAGAGATTCAATTCCATTTGGGCTAAATATTATTGGAATGATTTACTGTTTGAGTTGGTCCACAACTCCCATAAGCATATGATTAAGTGTGCTGGAAGGGACCTATCGCGTTAAATACCAAATAAAATGGATTGAGCATAACATTAGGCCTGACAGCAATCGCTACGGGAGGCCCAATGTTGATTGCAGAATTTAGACATGCTTTTATCTTCCAAACGTCTTCGTTAGTTCCACATGTGCGTAGATCTTACGTTTGCAAGTAGTTCATAGACACACATGTATGGTTGTGCATTAGAGATAGGGATAAAAATTATGTCACAGGTGACTGAATTATTTGGGTGCATTTTAGGTAAGTAAATTTAACTTTTTTTTACTTTCTTCTTGTAAGTGGATTCATCTTGTTATTATTTATATGAATAATTATTGTCATAGAAATAGATTCTTCTTTTTACTATTTTATCACAATAACTTTACTACATAGGTGCCACATTTTCCTTTCACTTTTTGGTAATTTGTGTTTATAAAAGCATGCATTATTTATAATATGATTGTTATCATTTTTATTAAAGTTGAAATAAAGTAATGAATTTTGTCATCCTCATGCAATAGCCACTAATTTGGCGTCCAATTATTGTAAGTGATTCTTTGTATAGGATTTTTTTACGATAGCTATGAGAGCTAGTCTAGGCCCACTAAATTGTAGTCTATTCTACTTACAACATATCCATAGGTCGGAAGCTGTAAGGTTAGAAGACATTGACATTATACTTCGATAATGATACCAAACCAAGGTACTAGCTAGGATTCCTAACTTGGATGACTAGGTTGTACTTATGCTACACATGCTATGTTTCTATGAGGTGTACAAGTGTGAACATTTAGGACTTGACTAGCACTTGATCGTAGTGATGGTCTCAACGTGGCACTGTGAGACTCTTATATTTCATTTGGTGATTAGGGAGACTACTATTATCTTGGAGGATATGACATTGATTTGACAGCTACTAGTAGATGGCACCCTAGTTACAGGGTTGATGAGTATTGAGATATTAGTGTTTGGTAGGAGTATTGCATGGAATATTTAGAGTTCACACCTGCCACGAATGTATTCAATGATGCCACCATACCGCTTTCAATTTTAGCTAGGGAGGTCCAACATCAGGCACTAACTGCTAATAGTATGGATGATGACATCGCCTAATATACTTATTATTACGTGTTGCTGTTATTAGGTTGCTGGCTTTTTTCCGATTCACTAGAAGATAAAGTGAAGCTATTATATTTGCGCATGTTAGAAGATGCCACTAGGTCCCAACTGTACAACTGGGGGAGCACGGTGTTCACATACATGTATAAAGAGTTGTGCTTTGTGTGCATGCAAGGCAAGAAAATAATAAATGGCCCACTAGAACTTTTATAGATATGGACCTAGATTAAGATCCCTAGATTGGGACCATAGACTCGTGATCATAGTCTTTACACTAGCAAACTGATTGTAGCTAGTATAATTGCTCTTTGCACCCTTTGGAGTATGGTATATCTTATCAAATTACACTCTTTGTTGTGCCATCATTATGCAAGTGTTAAATTCATCTTTTTTATTATTTTTCAATGCATACAGCTAGACCAGGATAAGGAGTAACACATCAAATGCGCCTCACTTTATTCGCATGATATGTGATACATGAGATGGAGAGGCAAAATCCCAGGTATGAGTAAATTGTGTCATCTTAAAAACCTCATCGGCTCTTTTTGTTATGCATACTATCAATTCCATGTGCACTGCATATGTCATTTCAATTTCAGTGGTGGCCTTACTCTAATTGTGGGCAACAATTGTGGACATTCTGTGGTCTACTTATTTGTTACAAGATAATTAAGATGCACTATATTGATCTAGTACTGAGGCAATTTGAAATGCCACAGGGCATCCTTGCTAATCCACCACTGCACAAGGATGCACTGCATAGTGACTATTGATGTGGGCACCCAAAGTCTAACTGGACTCAATACTACACGATATATGTTTAAGAGTATGGTAGTGACAATCATATTATAAGGGACCCCTTCTTTTTGGGTATACGAGTATAACGAGATTACTTAAGGTGGTACTATAGAATCACGCATCGGTTCATCACACTTGGACATGTATTTGTGCACACCAGATATCAACTTGGCCACATCACTTATTTCCCTTATGTAGTACATTTTATGTTATCCATTTCAGTGCATCATTAATTGTACTTAGTTTATATGCTTATATATATATATGTATGTATATATGTGTGTTATTCCATAACATGCGAATGGTTGAATGCAGGCACAACAGATGCAACAATTACGTACCGGTGGATATAATCAACAGATTGTGGATGGTGTGGAGCGATTACTATAGTACTCAGTCCAACGAGATTTTCCACCGTAATTCCAAATGGGAGACATGACATTTGTGCAACCCAGTTTAGGACCTAGCACATTATATCACCATAATACAATAGGTCCTAGTACATTATACCCCAATGATGTAGTAGGCCGTAGCATTGTATACCAAGAAGATGTGTACGTGCCTTAGTCACCAAATCGAAACACCCACTTTCCATATATATCACAAGCTGATTCTCCTTATACAATATTCCCCGAATCCCCTTATACACCCCTTCAAGAGTACAGTTTACAAGAGTAACATTGACAATACTGTGGATCCCTATGCCATTCTAGCTGGATTTAATGAATACAGGAGCACAACAGGACCATACCCTGCAGATCTATAGGGAGATCTAGCATCACAGAGAGGATATCGTACTAGACAACCCATACATAGTGGCACTGATAGTTGCCTAGGAAATGGGGATAGCATATAGCATGTACTAGTTCCTCTTATATGTATTAGATATTCTGTTGAAAGAGATTGAATAGCACATTTCGTCTATTGTTACAATTTATATAGGTACACTTATTTATGAATAATTAAATCATACAGTGGTGCTAATAAAAATAGATTACATGAAACTTCCATAAATATAAATTGAATTTGTAATTAATATTACATAAATTTTACTAGTAGTTTTAAAATAAAATTAAATATAAGCATAGTGTGTACATATTGTTTACATGTCCCACAGTAAGTTCATACCTAGGAAAAAAATGTATAAATATCAAAACAGTGCATAAATATATTAAATAAATAATAATTACATATCAAATGATACAATTTTTAAATTAGAAACATAATTTCTAAGTTGCTTAAAAATAGAGAAAAATGTTAAACCATAATTGTAATTAACATAAAGGTGATTTTCTTAATTTACTTTCTCCAACAAACATTTATTATTAAAATGCCATTGTAGTATATTATTATACCACAAATTAATTTAAATCTCAATTTTTTGAAATATAAGTATTTTTATTTAAATAAAAATTTCAATTTTAATTCAAATTATAATAATTTTATTTAAAAACTAAGAAAACTGTTAAACCCTAATCGTAATTAACATAAAAATAATTTTCTTAAATTTTTTTCTAACAAATAATTATTATTAAAATGTCATTGCATTATATTATTATACAAAAAATTAATTTTAATCTTAATTTGTTGAAATATAAGGTCTTTTTTTATTTAAATAACATCATCTCACCATTTCAAACGTGAGATGATGTTACTGTGGGCTTCTTGTATTTTGGAAGAAATACAATTCATTTTATTTTTTTTAAAAAAACAAAAGAATATCTCGCCATTTTTATGGTGAGATGGGTCAACAAATTAATTTTTGCAAAGTTGGGTTATTTTGTGAATATTTAATTTTAATTAGAATAAAAAATTAAAAGAAACCCCAAATATGATCGCTCAATTCATTAATTTTAAAAAATATGCCATTTGTGAATATAATTGTTGGCATAATTTCATTAGCTACTTTAACTATTTCAATTATTTTTTTTCTCAAGTATAAATTCAACAGTCACTTTTTTCTATCCTAAATTGTACTCAAATTTAGTTAGGTAATGGTAATTATTGATTTTCTATTGAAATTTTAAATATTTACTTAGGCTATGTTTAAGAAATGGGCTTTTGTTTGATATGATATTTAATAGGAATTGTATTGAGATGAATAGTATATTTGGAAAGAATATTTCAATTAGATGAATAACATAATTTATTTAAATATATGTATAAAATATATAATAATGATTGGATGATGTAATAATTTATAGGGAAAATAATTATATTATAGGGTATAAATAAAAATAGATGTGAGTATATATGTGCTATATATAGATATTTATTTAATTAAAAATAGATATAATGATTGAAAAATAATTAGTTAGTTTTATATATTAGAGAGAAATTTTGAATTTGAATTTGAGTGAAAATGTTTAATTATATATTTGATAATGTGAAGTGTGAGACGTTATTTTATAGTCTGAAGGCGTGGTTTCAAACATAACCTTAAATTTTGTTCTTAGTTTTTTTTGTTGCACTTAATAATGAATAGTTGATCTCCAAGGAAAAATGCAAATTAGAAAAAAATAATGCAAATCACTCTTATATTGTGGCTGAGATGAAGCACCGACTAATTTATTCACTTGACTATATATAACCAAAATTTATATTATTTAAATTTTTATACTTAAATAAATCTATAAATAAAAGTAATGATAAAATCATCTCATAAATGGCGCTATAATTTACTGAAAAATAATTTAATACAAGAAAAATACTTTTAGGAGAAAACAACACGCCCGTAAATATGCATCTCATCCTCCAATTTTTCATTCACGAATTTATCATGATTTATGTTACGATTACAAAAGTATTCTTTACAGTTTATTAAAAATATCTAATTTTTCTTTTTTCTACTTTTGTTGTGGTTGTATACGATCTCAATGTTAATTCTTACTTGCTATGTGTATTTTTATGTAAAATATTTCTTTTTATCTTCGTTTTGTATCTTCTTTATTTTTATGTCTTTGTTCTATATTTACTTATTTACTATTTTCTTCTTAATATATTTTATTGATATTTTAGGTTCTCTTCTTTTCGCTTTTTATGATCTTATTGATTTTTCTTGCTTTTCAATGTTTGAGTGATCATTCAATTTTTATTTGAATATTATTTTACTATTTTATTCAATTTTTAAAAATGTTTTTAAAGTAATTTTAAATGTTCTTTACTTAGATGATTCTTTGATGATTTCTAGTGCTTCTGTGTTTTTTATGTTTTTTGTTTTAATTGCATGTCTTTATTTTTTGCATGAATGTAATATAATATAGCACAATTATATTATATAAGCATAAACTAAACTTAAATACTTGTTGTTTTAAATGACAGAAATTATATTGTTTTAAAGTTGAATATCAATTGTTTTTATTAACACATGCTGGTAGATACGTGTTATTATATACATGTCTCAACCATTGTAAAATAATTTTTGCTGTCATAATTTATTTTATAAATTATGCATTATTGTTTCTTAATAATTTGTATATTGAATTTTTCTTCAGGAGACTCGCACTAGGCCTTTTATTATCTTATAAATACTTGCTAAAATTTCGTTCTTATCTTTTATTCATAGCTCTTAACAATGGACGATCAATACCAACTAAGGAATTAGCAAAGAAAACGAAAAAAATATATTCAATTTTGAGTATTGTTGAGAAGGAATTACCAACTAATTAATTTATTTGCTCTCTTATAATTAACTCTATTTTTATTAAATTTTAAATTCTTAAGAAATACTTCAACTTTCAAATTAAGCTAATAATAAAATTATGCCATAGTTTTTGCTATGGATTAGAGAAAATAATTTGGTTTATGAATAGTAATTTGAATAGCAAACAATCACACATGTAAATATGTACATTCTTCTCCAATTTCATTTATGAGCTTATCATTATTCCCATTATATTGCTATGTTAAAATTATCAAGGCTTTCTTCCCAATTTATCAAAAATACCTAATGCTTTTTTTTTTTTTTTAACTTTAAGTTTTTTCATACTTTAGCTTGAGACATTTTCAAAATAAATTCTTATATACAATGTGCTTTTTTCATGTGAAATTTTCCTCTTTAGTTTTTTTTTTTTTAACTTCTTTATCATTGTTCACATATGTTTTCGTTTTCTTTGACCTGCTCACTGTTTGTTTATTAACATTTCGTCCACTTATTTTATTTTAATTATAGTCATTCTCTTGAATTACATCTTTTTACATATTTTTTATTTGTCTCTTAAGATATTTGATTGAATATTTTAAGTGAATTACTCTTCACTTTTTTGTGAACTTTTTTATTTTTTGTTCTTTTCAATAATTGAAGCGCATAGAATTTTACTTTAATATTATTTATTATTCCATTTAATTTTTTTAAATGTTACAAACCAATATTAAATACATAAATAAACATCCATACTTTTGATAAAATGATTTTTGTATAGTTCCCTAAAATTTTGTTTGTTCTTTTTTAATCCAGCTGTGTGTGTGTTTGCGTGTGTGCTCATATTTTGTGTTTATATAACACAATATAAATTATGATTTATATCGAAATATTTGTGGCTTTAAAAGACTAAAGTAGTATTATCATCCTTTTACAGTTCAACATCTATTGTTGTTAATGATACATATAGCAAAAAATACAAAATATTATATTAATTATTTTAATTTTGAGAAAAATTAGTGTTATTATGATTAATTTTATATTCCACGCATTGCATTATCATGGTTAACATATAAATAAATTTTTAGAGTATAAGAAAAAAAGCACAAACTTTTAGTGTATTCCACGCATTGCATTATCAGAAAATAAATTCCAAGAATAAATCTATATATATATATATATATATATACTAGTCAAATTGGAAAATTCTACGTGTGTGCTTAATTCAAAAAAATATTTTGTTATAAGTCACTTCTGAAATAATGGTACTCAAATTTTAAAATTATGAGTATTTTTATTAAAATAAAAAAGAAGATAATTATTAAAGAGATAAAATGTTAAAAAGACGAAAAGGAGAAAAGGAAAATAATATAACAATAAATGTACTTTAGGAAATCAACGTTACGACATTTAAAATCAATTAACACATGCACAATTATATTTTTAATAACACTCAAATTTTAATACGCATAATTATATTTACTAATTGAGATATTAAGCGAGAAGCAGGAGTGATGTTTCAATTTGTAACTATAAACATGGTACAGGAAGTTGGTGAGACTTATAGTAGACAGAGGAGGTTTCCAAGGGATACAATTGTAATTCTACTTTCATCAAAACAGTTTCTCTAAAGGATTCATATATTTTTATATAATATAGTCTAGATCTAGAGGCATAATAAGAAGAACTTGTTTGATTAATTTTGACCCACTAAAACTTAATTCTAATTTTCTAGAATTTTTAGTTTTATATTAAATTAAAAATTTTCTATTGGTTAAACTATTCATGACTCATTAATTTTTTTAATTTTTATTATTAAATAAATGTAGTATTAGTATGGCAATATACACATATTTATATCATTTAAAGCTAAAATATTTTCTAATCAATATCTATGTATATATTTATATTTTTATTTAGAGAACAATGAGAAATAACTATAATTTGCATCTAAATAATAATAGATAGAAATTACTATTCTAAAAGTATAACTCAATTTATTAAAAATATCTTGGTGCAATGGGCATTTAATTTTTGTTGATTTAATCTTTATTTTTAAAAGATTTTATTATTTAATTTATAAAACATATTACTAAGTCAATGTTATTATTTAAAAAAATTAAAAGTAACTATTTATATAAGAATTAATAAAGAGAAATATAACAATAATTGATATTTTCTAAATCTATCACAAAAGAATATTATTTACTTATTCAAATTATTTGATTTCTAATCATTTTGATAGAAATTACTATTATATAATTATAACACATTTTATTAAATATATATTCGTGTAATGGGCTTTTAAAATTTCATTGAGCCATTCTTCATTTTTTTCAATGTTTATTCTTAATGAAATGTAGTATCATTTCAAAAATAAACACATTTTAATAGCTTTTAAAGCTAAAAATATTTTGTGCATGTGTTTGATGATACAGAGAGAGAGAGAGAGAGAGAGAGAGAGAGAGAGAGAGATTAGAGAGAGAGAGAGAGAGAGAGAGAGAGAGAGAGAGAGAGAGAAATGACGTGAGCATTCGTGTCGAGCTTGAGTATCTAAAAATTTCTGGAGGTCCAATGACGTGGGTTAGAGCCAAAAGACACGAGGAAGCTATTTTTTTGCTTACGAAGGAGTTCAAGGAAGCTTTTAGATGTTTGGAAAGTCTTAAAGAAAAATAAGAATGTTCACGGGTACATTTGGTGTGAAACGAGTTTGTGTGAAACGAGTTTGTAACAAGTATGCAAAATTGATTACAACCCAAATAGGACCAATCATAAGCAATGCGGATTAAGCCAAGACCCTAGTAATCACTAGAACATCAAGTTGTAAGGTTTTCTAAATTATGATTGTGCTCAACCTAATCAATCACCCCTGACATGTTCATGAATCCCGCGAGCCAGCCATGTTCTATTTTTATGATCTAGAGTAGCTTGATCAATCCTATGTTCAGCAGATCGATCTCGAATTGATCTAGATGTAGGAAAAGCTAGATTTGGCTTGGATTGTGACCTTTTTTTATGTTTCTTTAATTTTAGCAACTACTACATGAATTTAGATTTTAAAGGCTCTCTAAACACTATAAATAGAGCCTTAGTTATTTTGTGAACAACCTTTTGACTTTTTTGACTTTGGGAATACAATGTTTCTTTTCCTAGAAATTTGAGTGATTCAATTTTTTTGTAAAATTTCAAATCAGATTATTTCGAACCATTTTTGGTTAATTCATGACATATCAACTAACATAGGGTGTTAGTTATGGCCACCTTTCATCTGAATTCTTTGCCAATCATTGTGTTTTGAGTTATTCCTACATGATTCAAGCAAGCATGTTGCCGTTAGGTTCTGACATACACCTAACAATCTATCTTTCAACACTTCCACATATGCATCAGTTGGCATTAGAGTTGGCTGTTTCAGATTCTAATCCAGACACCAGTTTAGGTACCGATTCTATCTTTGAGTTATGTTCATTTTATTTGTATCCTATTTCCTGTCCTTTCTTTGTAGGAAAAAAAATATATAGTGGTTAAACTTTTATAAATTTGTTCCTAGCACAATATTCCTTGTTTGATTGTGATTTGGTGAATATATATATATATATATATAATCGTACAGTGAAAAAAAAAAGAAAAGAAAAGTCGTAGAAATTTTGGACAAAAAAATAGTAGAAAGTTGTGATTTTTGGTGAAATTTTGCATCATAATGTTGTTTAATTGATAAAGAATATTGAGAAACAAAAAATATTGGTTTGGGAGGGATTCGGTAGAGTTTGAATCATGCTGCTTGTGAAAATCTGATGAAGGATCGATTGCGCCATCATTCATAATCAGTTGCACGTCCTGCTATGTGATATCAAGAATGATTGCAGTTTGTCCGATCAATCACACTATTCCTAGGTTGATCGCACTTTTGTTTGTTGCTCCAAATCGTTCAACTTGTTCCTAGATTGATTGATCACTTGTTCTTTAGCCTAAGATTGATCTAACTATGCTCGGATTGACCACCATGTCATTTTTCACCCCCAAATTGATCTATTATATCTGGATCAATTCCAAACCCCTAGTTTTTATCCCTTCACATATTTTCACATTGTTTAGGGGTATTTGCTTGAATTTCTAAGAATTCTCGGAATTTTACAAGGCAAACACAAAAATTGAGCTAATAAGAGCATTAATTGAGTAGTAAATTGTGTGATATATGAGCGAGAGTTAAAATCTGAGCCACTTGCATCTTGTGAAGGGAGAGGATGCCTATACACTTAACGTTTCTATTTATCTTTTTATTACACACACTTTATAGGATTTATGGACAATCTGTCGTTGGAGATAACACCTTTAATATGAACCAAGTCACAAATGCATTAGCTAGTATTAACTAGTGTTTGATGAATTTAGAGGCATCACAAGCATCTACACGAGGAATTCTAGCTCCTTAAGAGGAGTCAATGCCCAAAAGAGGATTGCTTATGCGACAGCCTTGTAGAGGAAGGAACATTAGTGATAATAACTTTAATTATATTGATGAATTTAAAGGATTTGATAGTTTTAGGATGCTAAATAGACGCAGTTGGGATGAGGATGACAAGATCACAAAAGGGTTTAGCTGACCATACCTACTTTTTAAGGTAAATCTGACCTAGTTGCCTATTTGAAGTGGGAGAGATGGGTAGAACTAGTTTTTGATCGCCGCTGTTACATTGAAGCACAAAAGGGAAAGTTAGCAGTAATCAATTTTTACTAATTATGATATCATTTGGTGGGATTAGGTATTTATTAGTAGTAGGACGAATGGTGAATGCCCCATTGATACTTGGTATGATTTACAAGTTTTGATGAGAAAGAGATTTGTATTGAGCCATTATCATTGAGATGTACACTGTAGGTTGCAATCATTAACATGGGAAAATAGAAGTGTAGAAGATTATTATAAAGACATGTACATCGAGTTAATGAGCATAAACATAGCTAAGAATAGAAAGGCAACCATGGCTTGGTTTGTAGGTGGTTCGAATAGACAAATTGTAGATGTGCTTGAGCTATATCATTATGTGGAAATTGAGGACATTCTGGAGTGAGCCATTAAGGTTGAGAAGTAGCTCAAGAGACACAAAGGAAAGAGCAATGAGCCCTACGGCCATTTACTTAGTGTGAGGAGAAGTAACCAGCCACCACTGGCGGAGGCCCTAAACCGAAAGTCATATTAAAAGCTGAGACCCCTAACATATAAAATCCAAGCCCTAGTACTTCTAATACATCTAACCAAGATATTATATGTTTTAAGTGTCAAGGGAGAGGGCATATTACTACTCAGTGTCCGAATAGGAGAACTATGGTGTTGATAGACAAAGATGAGATAGTAACTAATGACGAAAAAGTTAGAAATGGAAATGAGATGCCGTTGTTGGATGAGGGGCCATCCAAAGAAGATGAGAGAATTTACAAAGAGACAGATAATGTGAGTTTGGTGGTGATGCATAATTTGAATACACAAGTTAAAGAATAGGGCTTTAAGGAGTAATGAGACAACATCATCCGTGTAAGATGTAAGAAAAAAGGTAAGGCCTGTAGTCTTACTATAGATGGTGGGAGTGTATGAATGTTGTTGTACCATGTTAGTGGTGATACTTGCACTGCTATTAGGGATCATGCACATCTATACAAGTTACAATGATTGAATAATGGTGGCGAGGTGAATGTTACAAAGCAAGTTTTAGTGGTGTTTGAGATTGACAAATACAAGGATGAGGTCTTATGTGATGTAGTGCCTATGCAGGTTAGTCACATTTGCTAGGGTGGCCTTTGCACTTCAATAAAAATGTTACATTCCATAGCAAGTCAAATAGGTACATTTTCTATTATAATGATCGTAAGGTTACCTTAGTACTACTTATTCTAAAGGAAGTGTAAGAAGATCAATATTATTTGTAGCAGTAGCACAAGTTAGAATTAGAGAAGGAAAAGAAGAAAAAGGGGAGAGAGAGAGAGAGAGAGAGAGAGAGAGGATAGTTAGGTAGGAAAAGGGAGAGAAAAGGAAAAGAAAGAAAAGAAAATAAAGGAAAAGAGTGCATGCTAGCAAGAGTGAGAGATGTAAGGATAGCGATAGGAAATGAGAACGGAGTTATATTACTCATGTACAGAGAATCCTACTTTTTATCAGAAGAGGTCACATTTTTCCTCCTCGAAGTTGTTGTGTCTATTTTGCAAGATTTCCAAGACATGTTACTGGAAGAACTGTCCAATGGATTGCCACTGATTAGAGAGATCGAGCATCAAATTGACTTTATGCTAGGAGCATGATTCTGAATTGACTGGCCCATTGAATGAATCCCAAAGAGATCCAAAGCTAAGTAAAGGAGTTGATAAGCAAAGGATGGGTTTGAGAAAGTATGAGTCCATATGTGGTTCTAGTGGTATTTGTACTAAAGAAAGATGGACCATGGAGGATGTGTGCAGATTGCAAATCACTAAATGCCATAACGGTAAAGTATTGCTATCCTATCGCTAAGTTAGATGATATGCTTGACGAGTTACAAGGTGATAATGTATTTTTACAAATTGATTTTAAAAGTGGCTAATATCAAACACGTATGAAAGAGGGAGATTAATGGAAAACGACTTTTATATCAAAATGTGGATTGTATGAATGGTTGGTTATGCTTCTTGGATTGACTAATGCACTAGGTACTTTCAAGAAACTTATGAATCATGTCTTACATGCTATCATAGGTAAATTTGTGATGGTATGTTTTGATGATATTATTGTGTACAGTAAGTCTATTGAAGAACATGTTAGACACCATAGGAATGTATTTAAAGCTTTATGTAAAGAGAAGTTGTATACAAATCCTTAGAAATGTACATGTTATGTAGACTATTGTGTGTTTCTTAGCTATGTTGTAAGTGCATAGGGTATCCATATTGATGAGAATAAGATGAAGGCAATAAAGGAATGGTCAACCACATGAATGTATCCATGGTAAGGAGTTTTCATGGACTTGCAAGTTTTTATTAGAGATTTGTATGGGATTTTTGCACAATCGCAGCACCTTTAACTATAGTCATCAAGAAAAATGAAAAGTTCCAGTGGGGATATGCTTAGCAAAAGGCATTCGAGTTACTCTAGGATAAGCTTACCCAAGTGATGGTATTATCGCCTCTTGATTTTTCTAATACTTTTGAGCTTTCATGTGATGTATTAGATGTAGGTGTTGGAGTAGTACTTATGCAAGAGAATAGACCGATTACATACTTTAGTGAGAAATTGAATGGCATGAAGTTAAATCATCCGACATATGACTAGGAGTTATACACATTAGTAAGAGTTTTGGAGACTTGGCAGCATTATTTGCAACCTAAAGAGTTCGTTATTCATATAGATCATGAGTCCGTGGAATTATTTCAAGAGCCAAGGTTAGTTGAGTCGTAGGCATGTAAAATGGGTATCCTTCATAAACACTTTCTCTTATGTGATTAAATATAAAAAAGGCATAGGGAAATAGTAGCTGATGCATTGTCTAGGAGATATTTATTGCTCACTACATTGAATACTAGATTGTTAGGATTTGAGCATGTTAAGGGAATGTATACAAACGATAAGGATTCTGAACATGTGCTGAGTTGACTAGTAGTGAAGTATGTCATGAATATTATCAACATGATGGATATTTGTTTTATATAGATAGGTTGTGTATTCTGACATGTTCTTTGCGAGAGTTACTAATTCGAGAGACTCATAATGGAGACCTAATGGGACACTATGGTGTCACCAATTTTTTATATTGCTAGAGCATTTTCACTGATGACACTTGCGAAGGGATATAGAAAGCGCCATTGATAGATGCATCAAGTGCAAGGTTAAGTCGAGAGTTCAATCGCATAGAATGTACACACTATTACCAGTACCAGATATGTCATGGATAGATATCAATGGATTTTGTGTAAGATTGCTGCATATTGGAATATACAAGGATACTATATTTGTGGTTGTGACTAGATTTTCTAAGATAGCACATTTCATTGTATGCAACGAAACTGATGATGCTACACATATAGCTAATCTATTCTTTAAAGAAGTAGTTAGCTTGCATGGAGTGTCCAGAACAATAGTGTCTGATAGTGATGTCAAATTTTTAAGTTATTTTTGGAAGATACTGTGTTGTCAGTTAGATATGAAATTATTATTTTTAGCATGAATTACCCACAATTTGACAGTTAAACAGTAGTAGTAAATAGGATGCTAATTACCTTACAACGTGCCATTCGAGGTTGTTTATGATTTTAACCCACTAAATCCATTAGATTTATTGCATTAGAATGTAATTAACAAGTTAGCATAGAAGTAGAGAGTAAGGCGAAGTTTGTAAAACAATTGTATGAGCATGTGCATCAGAATATTGAAAAGAGTAATGAGCAATACGTATAGAAGCTAACAAGGGTCATAACAAATTTGTCTTTGAGCTTGGAGATTGGATTTGGATTTATATGCGCAAAGAGAGGTTTCTAAATCAAAGAAAATCCAAGATGATGCCAAGAGGTGATTGTCCATTTTAAGTTGTGAAGCGCATAAATGACAATACCTACAAGTTGTAATTTCCAATTGAGTTCGGCATTAGTGTTACATTTAATGTTGATTATTTGAGTGCTCTACATGTAGGAGATGAAAGGGACTTGGAATTGAGGGCAATTCCTTCTTAAAAGGAGGGGAATGATGCAAGTGGTAGAGTCAAATTTGAGTATTTGAGAATTCCTTGAGGTCCAATAACAGGAGCTAGAGCCAAAAGACTTAAGGAAGTCATGTCAATGCTCATGAAGAAGTTCAAGAAAGCTTTTAGACATTTGGAAGGTCTTAAGGGCAGATGAAGAATGTTTGTGGGTTGACCTTAGCAATCACAATCATACCACGTTGCAAGGTTTTTGGAATTACAATCACGCTCAATGCAATCGATCACCTCTAATGTGACTGCAAATCCCACGAGCTAGCTATGCTCAATTCTTATGATTCAAAGTAGCTAGATTGCTGGCTAGATCAATCTGGATTCTTGGAGATTGATTTGCTAAACTCACTTGACAATTACAGCTTGTAGGTATTGTTGTTTATACACTTTACCTGCTCAATCTCAAAACTCCAATGGACATGGAGGGATCAATCTATAATGGTGATTTGGATGGTAGATAGTCATTTTAATATTAGCTCAACAAAGCCATTACTGCCATTACCACTACTACCGTGAGCTCTAGTGGAAATATAGTCTAACCCAACTTCCTCTTCATTGATAATATGCTGTGAGAAAGCTAAAAGTAACTTGATGCTTAACCTTTAAACAAAGATCTATAAAAATGGTGCTTCCAAGAAGTTAACTCATAGACAACTTGTAAATGCCATATTATGTATAGAAGTGTATTACATGGTTAATATTATCTTATTTATGCACTCATTGCCTCACATACAAAAATAAATTATTTGTGATTCTAGATTTTTTTATCATATAGTATAGTTTCACAACCAAGGCCTCTATTTCTTTTACTCTGATTCCTCCAAATATGCCTAGAAGGTGGTGCCTATTATCTTTAAAATTTGATTAACGATGAGTGGGTTTGCTTAACTGGCAATGGTTGTATGTGAGGGCATAGGTATGTGTTGGGGCTGATTGTGTATGGAGATCATTTTGAACAATGCTTTTTGAATCAATTCATATTTTAATCTTTTTACCTTGTTTCTAAGTAATTATATGCTTTTATGTTTCCAATGTCTATTTGAATTATAGATTGTCTCTTTGTCCCTTTTGCATGTGTAAATTGTTGGGAATTTTGGGACTGAAAAATATGTTTGAAAGACAGTAGAAACTAAATTTTCTAAAATCCCTTTAATGGATCCTTGTAATTCAACAAAAACTGAAGAAAAATGAATGGGAACTAACCTACTTTTCCCAAAAATCTAGTTTTGATAATCTCAGATTCTAGGCACAACTGTAGGAACAAACAGTATTTACGGTATCCACACAATTGAGCATCCAAACAAACAGAGGCATGCTAGCAACTTAATGTTTTCACCAAAACATTCTCTCAGTCTCTCTCTCTTTGTTTTTTTTGGTTTTTAGCTAACTCTTACAGATTTTTGTTTCTTGTGTTACATTAAAAATGCAAAATCCCTAGCAATTAAGGGTTTAATTCGGATAGAGAATCCTTAACAATTAAGGATTTTATTCCGATAAAGAATCCTTTTCCATAAGCCCTTAGAATTCTAACAATTAAGGACTCCTAAAATCTCTCCTACAAATCTAAAGGATTCCTAAAATCCCTCCTTTAAATCCTAACTTTCCTTTCAAAATTCAGATTTCAATTATGATTTCAATTATATCTGAATTTTCCTTTTAAAATCCAGATTTTAGTTTGTTTTGATATTCATAAACTTTGAATTTAAGTCTCTTCCTCCCTTTTCTCTTTTCTAATATTCAAGCTTTAAATCAAAATTATCTGAAATTAAATAAAATTTCAGAGAGATAATTAGGTTAATTTTTATTCACCAAATCTGGATTCAATAAATTTAAACAAAATTAACCTTGAGTTTATTTTAGTTCAATCCAAGTGTAAGATCTTGTAGGTTCACTTAACGTTGGTAGTGAGCTTCAATTTCATTTCGAGCTCATAAGTCATAAGCGACCTCCAAAAAGGCATTACGACTACCCATGTTAAATGAATATAAAAAATTTGATACAATCTAATCTATAGTTTATATTATAATCCTTTTGCCTCATGAAATCTAGATTGAACATAATAAAACATTAATATTTGTATCATGAGTAGTTTATATCATAATCCTTCTACAATATTGAATAACCTCATACTAGTCTTAGTTCATTATTGTTCCCACAATAATGAGCTACTAGGGACATTTACAATAATATTTGTAATTGTTCATAGACATTATTAGAAAGTCAATATACAAACATTATAATAACAAAATCTTCCAAATAAAATAGAATGACAATGTTTGTATGATTGGCTTATGGCATAATCACTAACAAAATAGAATGACAATGCCACTCAAGTCTTTTAAATCATATAGGCGCAATCTATATATCATATTAAGCTTTGACAAAAAAATCAATTGTACTTTTAAAAGTTTGAATTCAAATGTGGACTAAAAATATGCAAAGGCAGGTAAACATTAAAAGTGGAAATTGAAACTTTTGAGTTCTCAATTAACAAAAGAAAAATATTTAGTTAGTCAAAATTTTAATTTTAGTTTACATAAATCAATATGAAATAAGTTTTTAAGTTTCTTGTAGCTGTAATATTTTATTAATTTAGTAACTTAAATATAATGATTAAATTAAATAATCATTATAGTTTATGGGGTCTATGATATTTACCTATTAGTAGGAGTTCTTGGGCAATATTTGGCAATCACATTATGCATTTAATTGTTACTTATATTTTATTGATTATTATAATGTATTTTCTTAAGAAATAACAAGTCTACCCCCTTAAAATTGAAATGTAAATTGCAAAACATTAATATTTATCATAAATTATATTTATTACTCAAAATTCAACCAACTTGAAAAGTTTGTAATTATGTTGAATTATGATTTATTTTATATTGTATTTAACTTTGAACATTAACAAATATGTATATCATATTTTTTGCATAATTCATAAAATTATCTATTACAATTTATATACTATATTTTATTTTTATTTATAATATTAAGTGTTAATGATAAAAAGGGCCTATAAATAATTTATCTTTTAAGTAATTTTAGTAATTGATTTTATTTTAATCATTGATTTATATAAGAAGCACCTAATTATTAACATATTTTTAGAAGATGATATCATCCACCTGCAAAATTTCTATATATATATACACACACACACACCCATACACATATGAATACCATTTTGTTAAATATTCTAAAAAACATAATTTGCATAGCTAAAAAAAATTATTTCACTTCCATATTACAAAGTAATATTGGCCAAATTTTTAATATTATTTAAATAATAGTAATAATAATAATGTGTAATCTATATTTTGATAGTTATTTGAAACTTCTACGAGCTTGATGTAAAAAACTTGAATTTATTGAAATCTAACCATGAAATTGGTTTGCTTTTAGTATTTTTAGTTAATTTTTCAAAAATATTTCAATTATGTTTATGTTTAATATATATATATATATATTCATTAAATTTTTACAAACTAAGGAAATTACAATTTATTTTTCATACATTTGTTTGTACATAATGAATATAATTTTGAAAACTTTATTGTTTTCTATAAAAATTTCGTTGTAGTTGTGTAAAAACATATTTTTTAACTATGAAAAATTTTTATTTTAATAAAAATATTTTTTTTAAAAATTACATATTAATAATAAAAATAAATATGATCGATCTATAACCCAGTTGAATACAACCTAAAGTACAATTAGGTAATTCAATAAACAATTTACATCAAGCTGCGGGTTTTTTATTTTTTTATTCTGTTTTTTTTTATAATTTAACAAATTACCCCATTTACGGGGAGTTTGGCAAATTAACCTATCTCGCCGTTCTAAACGGCGAGATACACTTTTTTCAAAATAAATAAAAATATTTCGTATTTCTGCCAGTATAATGTTCTGATTGGGCCAGGTCACATATCTCGCCGTTTGAAACGGCGAGATAGCTTCTGATTGGGCCGCCCAGCTCACGTGTCTCGAAATAGAGGCTGATGGACCGATCCACGAGGCGTTAGTTCCGAGGTATATCTCGCCGTTTGAAACGGCGAGATAGCCTCTGATTGGTCCACGTCAAGAGTCTCGCCGTTTGAAACGGCGAGATAACTCTGGCTACCTCGGCACACGCTCCACGAGGCGTTAGTTCCAAGGTATATCTCACCGTTTCAAATGGCGAGATAGCCTCTGATTGGTCCACGTCAAGAGTCTCGCCGTTTGAAACGGCGAGATAACTCTGGCTACCTCGGCACACGCTCGATCGCTGTTCATCACCTTCTTCCCCGCAAACACTCCCCGGCGAATTCTTCCACTCCCCGGCGAATTCATCGTCTTCAACACCAATTCGATCGCTGTTCATCGTTTCTCTTTGCCGGCGAATTCTTCCATTCCCCGCAAACACACTCGATCGCTGTTCCCAGCAGATTTTTGTTCAAGCACGCCCAATTGCAATTCAAGCACGCCGATCGCTATTCATCGTTCCGAACGGATATATTCCCGACAGATTTTTGTTGAAGGTTGGCCGACTCGACGGATTTTTGCTGAAGGTTGGCCGAACAAGTCTATTTTAAGTTTGAGTTTTTTGATTTTTTAGCCTTAATTTTTACAATTTGTTTTTCAATTTGAGTGTTTTAATTTTTTAGTCTTAATTAGTAACAAATGTGTTTTTATATTGCAGGAAACTCCAGTTAGAATTTGTGAAAACAAACAAGGCGTATTATCAGAATTGATTTCTGAGGTGAGTGTTCATATTTTGTTATATTTAGGTTTAAAATAAAATTCTTGTGTTGTGGGATAAGCTGTAGTTTGTCATTAGTTGCTAATATTTTCTAGCTATTAATTATAGCGTAAATAGAGACAATTAAATAAATTTGAAAATTTTATAAGAATATTAGATGAATAAAAATTGTGTACTTAAATATTTAATACATAAAATCTAAGAATATTAGACGGCGAGGTAGAGTCTAATTGGCTGAATTTGATGGCACAGCTCATGAGGCATAACTTCCTTAAAACGTAAATATCTAAACATAAAACACTCAAAAAGTATTATACAAGATTATAATTTAAAACTCGATTTATTGAAACAAACTTCTTTTAGTTAAATGAACTTCCTTATTTTAAACAAAAATAGAATAATTTAAAATTATTATAATTTATTATATAACGTCATTTCACTATTTTAAATAATTTATTTCTTATTTTAAAATTATTACACAATATTGTAACGTTGTCTCGCTGTTTTAAATAATCTTTTTCATTTTAAATAATAATTTTAAATTTCAGTAAATTATTATTACAATGTAATTGTCAAAATATATAAAATTTTATAAATATTACACAAGATTATAATTTAAAACTCAATTTATTGAAATAAAATTTTTTTATTTAAATAAATTTTCTTCTTTTAAATAAAAATATAATAATTTATATTTATATTAATTTATTATAATATATTATGACATCATCTCGCCATCAAAAAATAAATTAGACGTTGGAAGTTGGGCCTCGTGAGCTGTGCCATCAGACTCTATCTCGCCGTTTCGAACGGCGAGATACGCGTATTTCGGGTCAAGTAATACGAATACATATGAATATATTTACTTAAAATACGTTAAATTCTTATTATGGATGTGATGCTTATATTTACTATATTTGTATATGTCATATGATAGATGTGACGCTTATATTTAATTGTATCATGCATGTGTTCTGTTTGTTTTGAAGATATGACATTTGAGGGTGATATTCAAATTGTGCTGTATTGGGGGGGTTCTATTGTGCAAAATTCAAACGACATAAGTTACGACATTGGGCCTCGTTATTTGCAAAGCATACGTCGCAGTACGACTTTTGTTGAATTGGAGACGATGGTGTATGATTTGACTGGAGTGGATCGAAATCATTATGTCATTCATTTGAAAACGAAATTTGTGTCAAGAGATGCTTTTGGGGGACATAATGTGGTCCTACTAGGGATTGAGAATGACGTAAATTTGCAATTCTTGTTTAATCCGATCAATCAAGTCATGTATTTAGATCTCTACATCGAAATAGAATGGAGAGACTGTCACAATCAGTATATTGTGCCACGTGTGGAGAGAGAAACAGGTCCAACCTCCCACCGATCATTCTTTGGAACTCGACAGAGCAGTAGTGTGCCCTTGGTCACTGAAGCGTTGACTCATGTCGTAAATCAGGAGTGTGACATGTTACCTGATCTTAACACACATGCATCACATTTTGAATCAGAATATGGAGGTAGGGTTGATATGGATAATGCAGGAGAGATGCTTTGTGATGCCCATGAGCAACATGTATACCGATCAACATCTGACATCAATGATAGAGATTATGGAGATGAGGGAGATGATGAGGATGAAGAAGATGAGGATGCAGTCGATATCAATTCGATGCAGCGGGTATCAACAGCATTAGATGCCGACCCATCAGCCAATGCATACCATAGACGTGTGCTAGGGCGAGCAAGCATCATGCCAATGCACTCTTCAACTATACCTGAACATGGGACAGAACAACGATGGTGCCATTATATCCGTCTGTACCCTTCTTCTCACTGGCAGAGCCAGAAATTACAGCTGACAGTGTTGAAAATCCAAGTGATAGATGGAGCACGTATTATGACGAGCACAAAGGAGAGCTTCATTTGGACATGGTGTTTAAGAGCAAAGGTCATGTCCAAGCAGCTGTGAAGGATTATTCCGTGAGACATGCAAAGCGAGAGTACCGTGTGGTGAAGAGTACGCCCAGTTTGTGGAAGGTTAAATGTAGACATACTACAATTGATATGCCTTGTTAGTGGCACCTTAGGGCTTCTTTAAGGCAGAAAATGGGATTGTGGAAGATAAATAGATACGGCTCAGCCCACACTTGTCTCCCAAGGGACCTAAGGATGGATCACACAAATTTGGATAAAAACATGATTGCAACAATTCTCGTAGGGTTAGTTCGTGAAAACCCTACTATTGAGATAAAAAATATTGTGCAGCTTGTCAAAGATCGGTACGGTTATGAGATAAATTATGCAAAGGCATGGTACAGTTTGAAACGAGCCATTGAGAATGTGTACGGCACATGGGAAGACTCAGTGAATAAGTTGCCTGCCTACATGAAAGCACTACAAAAATGGAATCCAGGCACTATTGTTGAGTGGAGACACATTGGCACTGGGGTGCCAAATAGGATGATGCTATGTTATTTATTTTGGGCTTTCAAACCTTGCATTGATGGATACCAGCATTGCAGGCCGGTAATTAGTGTAGATGGCACGCACCTATACACGAAGTATCGCCATAAGTTATTGATTGCAGTTACTATTGATGCCAATCAGCAAGTGTTACCTCTTGCTTATGCCTTAGTAGATGAAGAAAACACAGAATCATGGGGTTGGTTTTTGCAGATGTTGGAGTGACATATTATCTGTGGCAGAGCATATAATTGTCTTGTATCTGATAGACATCCTGGGCTTCTTTCTGCCGTCGAGAACATCGATGTTTTCAAAGCCCCAAGAGGACAACACCGATTTTGTCTTCGACATTTGTGTGCAAATATTTTAAAAGCTTTCAAATCTCGACACTTGCGTGATCAATGCTGGAGAGCAGGTGCTGAGAATCAGGAGAAAAAATTTCTTCAAACTTTAGATCATATAAAGCAGATTAACTTGGAGGTCTACAACTACTTGGAAGCAATTGATAAAGAGAAATGGGCTCTATCCTTTGATGGAGGTTGGAGACATGGTGTACTGACAACTAACATATCAGAAAGTATTAATGGGGTAATGAAGGGAATACGGCGGTTGCCAATATGTTCGATTGTGCAAATGACATTTGATCGGGCCGTTGCTAAATTCAGGCAAAGATTAATGGAGGGTGAAGTTAAGATGGCAGGAGGGGATGAGTGGCCCGCTTGGCCTGCAAAGACGTATGTAAGGGCAGAGCGCAAATCTATCCGGCATTTAGTGCAACTATATGATCGAAATGCACAGTCGGGACGAGTGATCATTGCACAGGATCTGGGAAGAGGCGGAGGAAATGCACACGCTGTGGAACTATGCAGTAGGGATTGCACATGCAAGAAGTGGTTATTACGCAGAATTCCATGCTCACACGCAAAAGCTATTAGTAGAAAATATGGTGTTAATCCTAAACAGCTAGTGATGCCATACTTTTCCATTGGTAGTTATGTGCACACATATGAAGGGAGATTCAATCCTGTTTGGGCCGAGGATTATTAGGATGATCCACCATTCGAGTTGGTCCACAACCCTCACAGGCGTATAATTCGTAAGGTTGGGAGGGCTCCGTCGAGTCGAATACCAAATGAGATGGACTGGCCACAATATCGAGCTCGACAGCAATCGCGGCAACAAGCCCAACGTCGATTGCAGGATTTAGACATGCCTTCATCCTCCAGTCGTCCTCGTTAGCTTCACATGTTTCTGTAAATTTTATATTTTTCACAACTAAACACGGAAGTAGTTCCGTGCCTGTGTAGTTATATTTGTATACATAAAAATATTATGTGTGAATGTTATTTTTTCAAGTTTTGTGATTACATATTTCATATGCTTGTAAATGTTAGTTTTCATGTTTATGTATATATTGTTAATTTGGTGTTTAATTAATGCATAGTTTGTCATACAGGACTTTTTTACCATGGCTATGAGAGCTAATCCGGGCCCATTTGATCCGAGTTTGCTATACCTACAGCATAACCATAGGTCGGAGGCTGTGTGGTTAGGGGACATAGACACTACACTTCGATCACGACATCAAACCAGGGCACTAGCTAGGATTCCTGATTTTGATGATCGGGTCGTTATTTTACTACATCGACTAGGTTTCTATGAAGTGTATAGGTGTGGACATGTAGCACTTGATTAGCATCTGATCACAGCAATAGTTGAGAGGTGGCACCGCGAGACTCACACCTTTCATCTTATGACTGGTGAGGCTACCATTACATTAGAAGATGTAGCGTTGATATGGCAACTCCCAGTGGCGGGTGCCCCAATTAAAGGGTTTGACGAGCGTTGGGCCATAAGTGTTTGGCAAGAGTATTATTTGGAGTATTTGGGATTTGCACCCTCCACAGATGTATTCAGTGGTGCTACTATACCCTTTTCAGTCTTACTTCGGGAGGTTCGACACCGGACCCTAACTGTTGATAGTACAGAGGATGACGTGGCTCGATACACTCGCTGTTACGTGTTATTGTTATTAGGATGCAGAATTTTTCTTGATTCATTTGGGGATCGAGTTAAGCTATTATACCTTCGTATGTTAGAGGATGTGAGTAGGACTCAACCATATAGTTGGGGGAGTGCGGCATTGGCATATTTATATCGAGAGTTGTGCTCCGCGTGTATGCGAGGTAGGCAGACGATTGCTGGTCCACTAGAACTTTTACAGATATGGACCTGGATTAGAATCCCGGGGTTGGGCCCACAGACCCGTGATCGTGGCCTTTACACTGGTCCACTCACTGTACTTGGGGATGTGCAATTACCAGCTGCACCTTTCGGAGCACGGTATGTCTCATAAAATAACATGTCTTGTTATGCTATTGTGCAACTGTTATGTTTTGTTTTCTTAATGATTTTCACATGTATATAGCTGGACCAAGTCAAGGAGGAGTAACACATCAAATGCATCTCACTCTATTCGCATGATACGTGATACATTAGACGGAGAGGCAGAGTCTCAGGTACAAGTAACATTTGTCCTCGTTAAATATGGATACCAAATACTACACCATGTATATTGCATCTTGTATACAACCAGTTTCATATAATATTACATGTTTCATTTCAGTTTCAATGGCGGCCTTACCCTGACGATGCGTATGAGATGCTACCCAACCATTGTGGCCGACAACTGTGGACGTTCTGTGGTCCACTAATCTGCTATGAGATTATTGAGATGCACCGTATTGATCGGGTATTGAGGCAATTCGGAATGCCACAAGGCATTCCTAATGATCCACCACGGGCTCAGGATGCACTACATAACGAGCATAGGCGCGGGCGTTCAGGAACTAATTGGGCTCATCACCACGCTGCATACATTCAAGAATGGGCTAGTGATGATCATATCATAAGGGGCCCCATCTTTCCAGATACACGGGTGTCACGAGACTATTTCGAGTGGTACCGTCGAGTTACGCGCCAATTTATCACTCCTGGGCATGTATTTGTACATACTGGATATCAGCCTAGCCACATCACTTATTTCCCGCACGTGGTACGCTTTTATATTTGCGTATATACATATGTGTGTGTGTGAATGTCTCTTTGTATATTATTCAGCAATATGTAAATTGTTGATTGCAGGCACAGCAGATGCAACAACTACGTTCTGGTGGATATAATCAGTAGATTGTCGATAGTGTCGAGCAACTATCACAACAGCGAGTCCAGCGAGATTTTCCACCATACTACCAGATGGACGACATTGCGTCTGCACATCCCACTCCCGGACGTAGCACACCCTATCACCATGATGTATCAATTCCTGGCGCATCATATCAGCATGAGGTACCAGGTCCTAGCACTATAGATTCGGCAGATGTATATGTACCTCAACCACTACATCAGAGCATCCACTCTCCATATACACCACAGGCCGATTCTCCATACACGGTATTTTCAGAGTCTCCTTACACCCCCCTTCATGCGTACACTTCACAAGAGCAGCCTTGGCAATACCGTGGATCCCCAGTGTCATTTCAGCAGGACTCTATAAGTATGGAAGCTCAACAACCTCATACTTTGCACCATCCTCAAGGAGATCCAATACCACGAAGAGGACATCGTGCCAGACGACCAACACACTGTGGCACCGGTGGTCATTTGAGGGATGAGGATGAGGATGACGTGTAGTATTTAATATTATCTCTTATATGTATTCAAAATTTTCAATTTTATTGGCATTTATATTGACTTTATTATAATTTAATTATATAATTTCGTTTAAAAGTTATAACACACATCTTTTAAACTATTATTTAAATAAATTTTTCCTTTTAAATAAATTCATTATAATTTTAAATAATTCAACAAAATTCTTTTATTTAAAACTCAATTTATTGAAATAAAATTCTTTTATTTAAATAAATTTTCTTATTTAAAAAATATATAATAATTTATATTAATTTATTATAAGATATTATGACGTCATCTCGCCGTTACAAATTGCGAGATGACGTCATTCGTATTTCTTCCATTATACTGGCAGAAATACGAAATATTATTTATTTATTTTGAAAAAAGTGTATCTCGCCGTTTAGAACGGTCTTTTAAGCTATTATTTAAATAAAATTTTCCTTTTAAATAAATTCATTATAATTTAAATTTCAATTAATTATTATTGTAATATGAATGTCTAAACATAAAAAACTCAACAAGTATTATATAAGATTATAATTTAAAACTCAATTTATTGAAATAAAATTTTTTTATTTAAATAAATTTTCTTATTTAAAAAATATATAATAATTTATATTAATTTATAATAAGATATTATGACGTCATCTCGCAGTTTGTAACGGCGAGATGACGTCATTCGTATTTCTTCCATTATACTGGCAGAAATACGAAATATTTTTATTTATTTTGAAAAAAGTGTATCTCGCCGTTTAGAACGGCGAAATGGGTTAATTTGTCAAACTCCCCGTAAATTGGGTAATTTGTTAAATTATAAAAAAAAACAGAATAAAAAAATAAAAAACCCTCAAGCAGCTCATTCCGCACGTCTCCTGCAAATATATAATTGCTATTCTAAAGGGTGACAACAAGATCAGCGAAAGCAACAATGTTGAGGTTGCGTGGGATTTCACGACTCTCTTCGGAAAATCATAATACTAACGCCACTTTGAGAAATATTATGTGACTGGGAATCATATTAATAAAAATAACTAATAAAGTATGAGAAATTTAATATTACTTGACTCGGATTAGCATAACTTTTGAAAATTTAATTCTGCATACAACTATGCATAAAATTTGATAGCTGGAATATATGTTTTGCGATCGACAACTGGTCCAAAACTATGCTATGTAGCTTTTGAAAGTTATTTCATTTAAGCTGTTAAAATTCAAATGTGTCTATACACACAAGAATAACATAATATAAATTTTTGTTGCATGATCTGTAATCATTAAAATATTTTTAAATTTTACATTTGTTCGTTTTACTTTGTTTTTCACAATTTTTATTTATTTCATTAACATTTTTGGGTATTAATCTATTGTATTTTCTTCTTTTATAGAAAGCTTCTTTATCATTTTGCGAATTTTATAAATAGTATAAAATTTGGACTTTATTTACGTGCACATGCATAAGTGCCTCTCACTTTTAATTTATCATATTTTTTTTTAAGTTTCTATTTTGTATCTCATAGATATAAAATTTATATTTAGTTAAATTGGCATACTTTATGTGTATGCAAATTTAATTATAAATTTAAAAACTATTTGTTTTAATAATAAAAATAAAATATTAAAAATTAATGGTATAAAATTTATTTATAGTAAAAATAAAGAAAGTTCAATAGAATTTGAATAAATAGAAAAAAAATTGAGAGATAAAGCAAGTATAAATAATAAGTTAGGGCTTCAGGGTATGTCACAAGAGGATAGAAAAATGAAAAGAATTTTTTTTTTTTAATACCAAAAACAAATCAATATTTCATTGCCATAAAACCAAGAAAACACAATTCAACGTTCATTGCAATTACCGATCCTAGCACATCTAGCTAAGTCATGCGCCAGTTGATTATTTGATCTGGGAAGAAAATGAAACTACACCAACTCCAAATTCCTGCAAGTAATTAAAATCTCCTCGAGCAGCACTCCATCCGTAGCATGATCAGTGCACTTTTCCTTAAGCTTTGTAATTAGCTGCTAACAGTCTCCCTGGATTGATACTTGTCTCCAGCCTCTCTGAATGGCCAACTCAATTGCTTCGCTTGTAGCCAAGGCCTCCGCTAGGAACGGTTCTGATATATGATGATTAATATATTTTGTTACATTTTACGATCTCGTCCCCTCCACATCTGTAACCGCGACTCCAACCCCTCTCCCTCCACATTTTAGAAATATAGCTCCATCCAAAGCCAACGTAATAAGCCTCGAACCACATTCTTCTGTAGAACCACCATTTACGAAGTGTTGCTTCATGTTATAGGGATGATATGTGAGCGGAAGCATAAAACAGAAAGAGAGCGGCGTATGTTAGAACACTGCAAAACTTGCTTGTGCAAATTGTGAAGAATAACCTAATGCAATGATCTCTGGTGAACTCTAGCGAGAAGATAACTACAATTAACATACCTTGTTAGTTGATACGCCACGAAATAACTTAAGAAATGTTTGAAATAAATCGATTTGGAATTTTGAATTTACAAGAATTAAGGCACACTCAATCAAAGAAAAACCAAAGAAAATTTTTTATTCATCTAAAATATCAAAAGTTCCCCCTATCAAAATAACCATGCCCCCTGTTTATAGTCCTAACTAGGGCTACATATGTCTAGAATTTGTATACAAGCATTTAGAAGCAAATAAACCAACTTTGGAAAAGAATCCTACTCAAACTAGGAAATAAATCTGCCAATCATGTCGCTCGTGCTCGATCCAGATGTCAATTTGGATGTTCGAATCATAAAAATAAAACATTCACACCTCTCAGAATTTATGATCATTCTCATTTTAGCGATCAAAATGCAAAAAGTTGGGTGTTGGCCCTATAGATGATCATTTAGTGCCGGCTTGATCCGCTTGGCTTGCACTTGTTCAGGAATGCCCAAGATCAATAGCAATGTGGATCTTGATGCTTTTTCTTCACACTTTTGTATCAAATTGATTTGTAAGCTCCATTTTGACTTTCAAAAGCACTTGAAATGTCTAAAGCTCTTTGAAACACATACTCAAGGTTCTTCTTGACTTTTAGGAATTCATGAACTTCAACTTGCATCCAAAACTTGACAACATCCATTGTTCCAACTTGATGCTTGCGTCGCAGGATCTTGATCCAAATTTCTAAGGTACCTTATGTCAAACTCCACAACTTTAAAGAATTTCAAGTAAGGATAGTTGTGTAATTTGAATTAGTGTAACAAAAAAACCTTATTAACATAAAAATAGAGAGAGAAAATTATAGAACAAAATATAATAAAACAAAATTCATGGACAAAATTTAAGTTCATGAAAATTGGGAGAAGGGAGTGAGACATTATTAAACCAACTGGCTGACATGGCAGGACACGAGGATTTTTGGGTTTTTTTTTTTTTGAAGTGTAGTTGGACAATTGTGCCCACAAATGCAAGCATTTAATATGAGATCTCGACTTGCATGGTAAACATACCTGAAGTACCAATAGAGCAATCGTGGGATAGGGATAAAAAATATATATATATATATCCACCTTCCAAATAATCTTTTGTAAGAAGTCAGTCCAACTGGTGACGGTGGGTTACAAATACAACACACATTATGGAAAAAAGAAAATATATAAAAAATAAAAAAATTGTTAGTTATTTATTTGATAACAAAAGTAGGTCATTAGCATTAACATTTAAAGTTAATAATAAAAATATAGTCGAACATGTGCATAATTATATAAATAAATATAAAATGTTTTTTAAAATAATGTCTATAAAATAAGGGATAGAAGAATAATGTTTGGAAAAATAATAGAATATATAAAAATAGAAGCCTTGAAAAATTCTTTGTATCACATAATAAATACAGTTAAAGGTATGGAATTTCAATGAATCAACAAAGAACATTTTGTTCTGCACTTTAACCTTGTACAGGAAAAGAACAAGGTAATTGAGGGAAGCCCGTGGTTTTTTGATCGAAATCTTGTGGTGTTTAATGCTATCCACAAGAGTCAGAACTTGTACGAGGTATGCATAGATTGGTGCGAATTTGACGTCTTAGTCCATGACCTCTCATGCAGCAGACTAAATGAGAATATTGCCAAACACATCGGCAATAACATCGGTATTTTTATGGGGTGGAAGCTAGGGTCTTTACGCCTAAGTTGCAATTCGGTCATCTAGCTTCATGTTAGATTGAACATCAATGAAAGATTGGGACGGGTGCTGAAGATTAGGACGTCTAATGGTGAAGAACACTTGTTTCAGCTTACTTATGGATGAGTACCAATTTTTTATTATTTGTTCTCAATTCCATTTGGTTAGATCACTCTTTAATTTTAATCAGTGGTCTATGGGTGACACACCCCTAAAATGCTAACAAAACTAAACCTTTCAAATTTAAGGCCAAGTGGACATTACATAAGGATTGTGAGGAGATTGTAACACAGGCTTGGATTATAGAGCTTGGTGATGTTGCGATTAAAGAACGAGTCAAAACATGAGCCTAGCATCTAAATTAGAAGAGTGTTAGAGTTTTTAAGGAGGAGCAGCAATGGATAAAGGAGGTTGAATGCTAATTAGTTAATTGAGAAATGGTGATATTACGGCTCACTCAAGAAGCAAGAAAAGGCTTTGTAGGAGGAGTTAGATCAGTGCCATAGGGTGAAAGAGGTAAAATGGCAACAGCAAAGTAAATAGTTTTGGCTCTTAGGCAATGATAAAAATATGAAGTTCTCACATGCTTTTTCCATGGCAAGGAAGAGGACCAATCGTGTTGAACGTATATAAGACAACAACAGTAGGTAGGTGGTGGAAGGAGCAGCATTGCAACAGGTGGTATAGGATTTTTTCAAAATGTTATTTTGGTCTTCTTAGCTAGACTAAAATAAAATTAATCATGTAGTTAGTTATCTACTGTGTTGAGTTACTAGTAGAATGAGGAAAATGTTGAACCAAACTTTCACGAAAGAAGAGATCATTGATGCTTTAAATCAGATAGAGGGATTAAAATCACCTAGTCCAGATGGATTGGCCTCTATATTTTTCCAAAAGTTCTGACATATTGTGGGTGACAAGGTTTTAGCACAAGTGTTAGATTTTCTAAATGGAGAAACAGATGACCCCTAGAAGCATGAGACTAATATTGTTCTAATCTCGAAAGTCGCTAAACTTTTTGAAGTATCTCAATTTTGTCTAATTAGTTTATGTAACGTAATGTATAAATTAGTGCCTAAGGCGGTGGTGAATAGAGTCAAACATCTTCTTGGTGATGTAATTTCCCCTAAGTAGGTAGCTTTCATGCTAAGATGGTTAATTTATGATAATATAGTGGTAGCTTTTGAGGTTAACCATTTTATCAAATGTGAGAAAAAAGGTAGGAAGGTTTTGTTGCAATTAATTGGATATGTGCAAAGCATATGATCAACTAGAATGGAATTTTGTCAAAGCTGTTCTTGTGAAACTGAGGTTCTTCCCTTTTTTTTATGCATGTTGTGTTAAAGTTTATGCCAGGTGTCTAATTTTCTTTTATTCTTAATAACATGGTGTTTGCCTCAATGCAACCTTGGCATGGCATTTGTTTAGTCTCTCACCTTTTTTATTTATTATTTATGCCAAGGTCCTCTCATCTTTATCCAACCATTATGAAGAGATGGGTAGAATTAAGGGGATTCAAGTGGCACAACGAGTCACACTTTCATTTTTTCTCATTTAGATGGTCAGAATTTTAGCTCACTCAGAAGCACTTGGCCAACTTGTAAATTTTCATAAATTAGCGATTGTTTTTTGTCCAAATTAGAGCAGGAGTGCAAGGAGCAATTGGTAGATGTGCTTGAAGTTAAAATACCAATCTTCTCCTTCTCCCACTTGGGCCTTCTAGTTGCCATAGGGCAAACAAAGGGATGGCCTTCAACAATATAATTGCAAGGATATGGAACTGGGTACTAGGTTGGAAGGAAAAATTGGCCTCTTATGTGAGAAGATGCACATTGAGAAAAGTGACTCTTCGGTTTATTCCTACCTATGCAATATCTTGCATTCAGATCTCAGATACTTTACTAAAAGAAATGAATTTAATGATGGTTAAATCTTGGTGGGCACATACTAAACACTTCTTCATCCATTGGAAATGTTGGAAAACAATGTGCAAGAGCTTAGGTAAAGGAGGTCTCAGCTTATGAGATTTTAGATTTTTGAAAGTGGCGATGCTAGCTAAATAGGCATGTGACACCTTATAAAACATTTAGGAAGCTTAATAGGGAAAATCATAAAAGCATGGTACTTCTTGGAGGGGGACTTTATAACTGCATCATTGGGTTTCAAAGCCATCAGTTGTCTAGTGGAGTATTTGGACTACTAAAAGCCTTCTAAAAGCAAGAATAAGGCTAGAAGTTGGTTTAGGTGATAAAATTAGAGTATGGAAAGATGGCTGGCTTCCTCGTCCTTTAATATTCAAACTAATAACTCCTTATCCTTATGGCTTGTAGGATATGAGGGTAGCAAAATTAATTGATGAAGGGGCAAGGTCATGGAATATTGACAGAATTAAAGAGTTGTTTAGACCAAAAGATATTGAAATTATTTTAAACTTACCGCTAGAAAGATTTTAGCATGAATATAGCCTTGTTTGGCATTATACTAAAAGTGGGCAATTTATGGTTTGATCAACTTATCATTTGGCAAAGCAAGGTGGTCTTATAAAAATGAGGGGTTGCAGGTCCGAAGGTAGTAGCAGTGATAAAGGAGTCTTGGAACATTATATGGCAAGCGAATCTCCTAAGAAAAATGTTGTTTTTTATTTGGTTTTTAGGAAATGATGTTCTACTTATATCTACTAATCTGAGTCATTGAGGGTGTAATATGTAAATTGGATGTGTTTTCTGTGAGAGCAAGGAGAAGGACATGATGCATATTTTTCTTGAGTGCCATTTTTCTATTTTGCAAGACAAATTTGGGCATTGGCTAACATACCATGGGCTATCATATTAGAATAGTGCCCGCATCCTCTTCAGTGGTTGGTAAAACTGCACCACTTGTTGGAAAAGGAACATTTTCAAGAAGCTTTAGCAATGATGTGGGTGATATGGAGATGTAGGAATAAAAAGTTTCATGAGGGCAGTGTGATACCAACATCTAATACTTTGGAATTTTCATCATAAATGAAATAAATTAAAATTAATGATTTTTTAATTGGTCATTATCACGTATGAGAGTTCTATGCTCTCTTGTATAAGGGTTTCTTATCGAGGTGGTGACAGGTGATGGATGAGGAGTTGCATTGTTTCCATTGTACATTAGAGTTAATAGAACAGGAAGAAAATGGAGGTATCATTTCTGCTAATGATTGAGTTGCCAAAGGACCCCCTTCCCATCTTCTATTGTTGGGTAGAGTTCTTTCGCATAAGGTGTTAGTTTTAACACATTGAAGAGATCCTTGAGTACAATGTTCAATATATGTCAAGGTATGATTATTAATTAGCTTAACTTGGAGAGATTTGTTTTACAATTTCATCATGAGTGGGATGAGCAAAAGGTGTTAGAGGGCTATCCATAGATTTTTGATTGGAATTTAGTGATATTAAATGAAGTGTGCAAGGACAAAATCTAGAAGATGTGTGTTTAGATTGGTTTGCTTTTAATATTTTTGTTCATGATCTATTGTACAGTAAGATGACAAATGTTGTTGCTAAGCATATTGGTAATAGGATTTTATTAGGCTAGAAGATTAAGCTATGAGGACTAGAATGGAAGTTTGCTTTAGAGTTATGTGTTAAGCTTAATATCCATGAAAGACTCAGGTAAATGCTAAGATTTAGGACCTTTTCAAGGAAGGAACACGTGGTTAGGTTCACTAATGCCTAGTTACAAAATTTTTGTCATTTGTGTGGGAAAATAGGACATATTCAGACAGCATATTATCTTCCATATAAGGGCTCATTTTCGAATCCTAGAATGAATATGCATTTGGACCATAGCTTAAGAAACTTACAACTCATGAACTCTCCCAACCTCAATGTAGTTATGGGGTTGATCGATCTCTGTCCAGAGGTGAAAAGTCAATTTCCTCAACATTGAGAGTCATGGCTACAATGGAAATGGTAGACTTGGAGCTGGTATCTTTGATTAGAACACCTATCAAATGGGTTCTAATGGAAATGGAGTTGTTAATAGGAAGGAAATCTAGGTGTCGTCATCCAAAGCTGCTCAGGATAACAAGAAATAGGTAGATTTGGCCCCACAAGCATCTAGATTTCTCTTAAAGAAGATTCTAATTCCCAATCCTATGGACAAAAGCTCCTATAATCTTAGTAAGACCAGTGCTCTAGCTTTGGAGAAAGGCTTGATAGGGGATCGATTACTGGAAATATGATTTGGCTTAGGTGGTTTCCCTACAAAGCTCGGTTCGGATTCTATCAAATCTTAGGCCCAAACCAATAATGGGTTCGAGATCTTGTAGTTCTGTGTCCCTACCATCGAGATACTTTCACATTTGGGCTCTGATCCAATTTATTTAGGCCCATTAATTCATGTCAAGAAACAACTAAGAGGTAGGCTACATAAGAAAATAAGCCTAATTATATCTAGAAAGAAACAAAGTTCCCATCGATTGTTTTCTTATTTGAAACTAAAAAAACCTTATATTTTATTAACCACATTAACCAAAGTCTAAATTTAAATAGTGTCGGTGTGGCTACGAGTGGACGCTCGGGAGGGTTAGCATTACTTTAGAATAAAATCATTTAGCTTGAAGTTGTTGGGTATTCCTTTCATTTCATTGATGTGATTGTGTTTGATGATCAATGCAATATTAGGGATTTTACTAGATTATGGTGCACTCAAAACTACAAACAAAAAGCTGTCATGGAGCACGTTAGTTGGATCAAGTAAGATGTTTTCTTTACCTTGGCTTTGTATATCTAGCAAAAAAGGTTTGGAAGCTGCAAGTAAAATTCTAGAAATTGAAGGAGTTCCAATAAGCATTGCAACTAGTTGGCCTATTAGATATAGGGTTTGTGGAAAGGCATTTCACTTGGTCCAGGGTTTAGGGTATAGAGCTTGCCAGCAAGCAAGCGAAGAAAAAAGCCTCCTCCTAATAAGGAACCAATATTGATTCTGATAGGGTAGTAGAATTGCTATTGATTTAGTGAGTTGCCTATTCACTAAACTACATTTTGAGAAGACTGAGCCTATTGAGCTACTTTAGACCAAGCCAGTCTTCTAGTCTAGGACTTGACGTTTTGGAAATAAGTCCTTCTCACTTGGTAATAGAATAAAGAAGAAGACTTCTTTTAAGAAAGAAAAGCTTTGGAAGAAAGCAAGTAGAGGAGACCCCTAAACCTATTGTCTGAGGGTAAATTTGATTGATCAATGCCGGAAGTCCTTCAAAGCTTTAAAGAAAGAGGGAAAGATTGGAATGTTCTGTGCTTAGCTTTAATGAGACTATATCTACACTTGATAACTTTCCTACTTGTGCATTTGAAAGTGTGCTTTCTGACCACCTAATGATGATCAAATCACAACCCTAAGGTAGTCCCACTTCACATTTCATATGTAGGTTCTATATGAGAAATTAAGACGTCGCAACTTCTTTAGTTCCAGAGGATGCAGAGCCAAGTCGAATTTCTTTCCCTAGCTCTCTCGATTGGGGTTAGTTTTCTCTTCAAGAAAACAAAACTACGTGACCAAGCACATATGGGATACTGCCCTAAGTAACAATTCATTACTGGCCAGCCAGCTAAGATCAACTATTCATGATCTAAGCAAGAGGGAATAAAGCATAGAAGCCATGCATGTACACAATTGATTGGGGCGTACATGACTAAGAATTCAAGGAAGTGAACTGGCAAGACTTTGCTACTGTAGAGGGTTGATGTGGGTGAGGGATTGACTACAGTTTATTAGTAGGAGACCCTTCTTACTTAGGGAGTTTGGTTTTGATCTTTTATCCTTGGAGGTAGTGAAGTTCTTTCATCTTTTATTTGTAACTAGTATAATGCTCTAGAGGCTAAGAAAGATTAGTCCACTACTCACAAAACAAAGCAGATAGCTTTTGGTACTTACTTTCACTCTCCTTGCAGAAATCCATTTCTTGTCAGTTCTACTTGAACTAAATATCTAAGATATTAGTAATACTAACCCAGCATGCCACCTTTTAAGGCTTCGGCTTCTGTCTAATAATGAGAAAATGATTCTTCTAGAAAGCAAAGTTACAACTCTTTAGTCTAAGCTATCTAAGCTAGAACTTAAGGCTTACTTCTTTTCCAGAGATATTCCACATTTTAGTCTAGCTTTGCTAACTGTATTTATTGCTTTCTAGATCTCAAAACTAGATCTTCTTTACTCATTGGCTTTCCCTAAATGAATTATGTTATGGTCCTAAACTTTTAATATATAATATGTAATGACAGATTGAGGTAAGCTTGTCTTTTCAAAAAAGGCAAGAGTGGTAGGGCAAGAAAGTCAGAATCATACCCGATATTAAGAGTGTTAGAGCTAGAAGTAGCAAACATAAAGTGAAGATTTCCATCCATTTGTTTTCTCCTTCATTACTGCCCTGTGGGAATTACGTAATTAGTCTAGTTTTAGTTTTGACTCTAGCTGCAACATATTGATATAGGGGAAAAGTGTCTGCTCTAGATCATAAACTAGCAATTTCATAAGAGAAGAAAGATGAAATTATGAAGTAGAGTCGATTTGATGGTACGCAAGTAGAGTATGAAAGGTTATGGTCTATCTAAGACAATCTATTTAGTATAATCTCTTCACTAGGTATTTATATAATAGCAGGTTGGTCTTGTTAGTTGATATTGCTCTTAACAAATTCATTCTTTCTAGTTTCGTTTATGCATCTTTTTCCCATGCTTTCTTTTGGTCAACCACCAACCAAAGCTCTTCATTCAGTTCTCGAGAAGTCTCTCTTCATTTTTTAGGGGGAGCAGAGCAATAAACAAAAAAACATTCATATGAATGATCTAACGAAAGCCGTCCTTCTTTTTTTCAACTATGCACAATCTCTTCCATCAACTAGTGGTGTTCCTATTTCTATAGATGCTAATATGAGTTTTTGGATATAATCGCTCAAGATTCCCTATGGGATGCTCTCGAGCAAAGAAAGAACTACAAGGACAAATTACCTTTTCCATCTTTAAAGGGACTGAAGTGACCTAAGGGAATGGAGCACAAAGGCTATGCTAATAAGAAGGGGAAGCTAGTTCTTCTCACTAGTATTTTCCTAGAAAAGGCCTACCATTAAGAAGCAGCAAACAAAAATTTATTTAAAAACGATCCCCAATCAATTTTGCTCTTTTAGATTTAGTACTTTTAGTGGTAGGGGCATGTAGAAAAGAAAAAGGCATGACTGCTGTTGTCAATCGGGAACAATTGCTTAGCTTTGAGGTTGAAGAAAACCATTCCATTTCTATGGGAGAAGATAATGCTAGTCTTTTTTGGCATAGGTCTTGCACAGATAAAGTATTAACTAGTCTCTCTTTCTATTACAACCGAAGTTGGTCTATTGTGAAAGTTTAATAGGATAGAACCCTTAGCTACTAGCAAGGAAGAAGAAGAAGGCCCAAGAGTTTCAATTAATAGAAAAGTACAAGGTGCTAGTCCTTTCTTTCTATTTTCAGGTTTAAAGAAGAAGATAGTGCTTGTAACCTAAGTAAAATAAGACTTTACGTGGATAAATTTATGTTTAAATTATGCTATTTAGTTTACATTATCAATGAAAATAAAGAAATTTACTTATCTCAGATGTTGTAGTGGTTGTTAATTGAAAATAAGTGAAAAAGAAGAGGAATAAACTCAATTGAAGGCACCAAACCAAGGAAATACAAGTTCGTGACCTAGTACATTGTTTGATTGAAGACTAGGTGTCTAAACCATTGCCCAAGTGAACTGCCAATGAGAGCATAGATGAGGACCAATCAAATTTGCCACCTATTGCCTCCCTATCGCCTAGGTGATGAAAGGGCGACGACCTTTACTTGCTTCGTCACCTAAGCGACAGAGTAGGTGACAGTTCATTTTTTCCCCACCCAACCCTTAGAGCAATGATGGAAAATGGATGAAATTGCAATCAATCGAGGAGTTTGGGTGGTTGGACTTCAAACCAATAAATAAGAGGGTGCTCTACAAGTTAAATCATCTATCCAAAGCTCAGAATTCTTCTAGGCATCATGATCTATCAATATATATTAGTTTAGCATAAGTAGAAGGTTCAAGAATGAATTTGGTGTTTTCACAAGACGTAAGGCATAGCTTGGAGGGGAGGAATCACTACAAGAAGACGGAAACAAGTGATAAGTATTTATCTTTTGTTTTCTTATTCCCAATATATATATATATGATTGATCTACTCTAGTAAGGACTTTTATTTTATTATTTCCAATGAATTTTATTTTCTTATTTAGTTGTGACTAATTCTCTTATCGTTCTTTCTTCTTTCCTTATTCTTCTTCTTCTTCTTTTCCTTTCTCTTTTATTTTGTTATCTTGTGGTTATAATGGAAGTGAATCCACAAGTTAGACAAATTGTGAACAATTGTAAATAGTGGACATATAATTGAAGTGAAGGTCCTTTATTCACAAAAAAAATTATGTTCAACTTATCCTTTTTTTTCTATCTTCCTTTTTTTCTAACTTATGATTATAATGGTAATGAATCTGTAAGTTTGAACAATTGATCATATTTGTGAATTTTAAACTTATAATAGAAGTGAAGGTCTTACATTCACAAGGGTTCAATTATTAATCCATTGTTTATATTCTCAATTGAGTTAACTTTGTAAATTATTGGATTAATTCAATTAAAGTCTTAGTATAACTTAGGAAAGTGTACTAAGAATACCCTCGTTCTTAATTTCTTACTCATCCTCGAGCAAGACAAAAGAATAAATTTATGTAGAATCAAAACTTTTGGATTATCATTATCTCGTAATTCTCTCAAGTAACACAATAGGCTCTAAATGAATGAATTTATGTTGTCACATTACCTTCATGCAAAAATCCTTTTGTGTGTGTGTTCTTCAAGCAACTTTAATATAAAAGAGTTTGAAAAAATTCAGATTTTTTAATGGTGTTACATTTTTGGTTATTTGTTAGTGAGTTGCTTAATCCGTTATTTATTTTGAGCTTTGATACCTATAGGAAAACTTTTTATTTTTCTCACTTTTTTTTGAAGGGCTATTTTCTCTTTTCTAAGTCATCACATACCTTTTTAGTGAAGATGAACAAGGGTTACTTGTGTACTCTCGACTACTTAGTATGTCATGAATTTAGAATGCTTTGTATACTTATGATTCTTATGCCTTTTTATGTGACAGTGAATAAGGGTTACTTGCGCACCCCTAGTAACTCAACGTTTGGATCAATGGAGGAGATTTTTTATTTTGAAGCCCTTTTTCTTCATTAACTTTTTTTATTTTTGCTCTTTTTTCTTGAGAGTTCGCTACAATGTTTATTCGAGGGATCAAGCAATACACTATCAATAATTGCGCAACACACATCTAAATATAAATAATTCCAAAACTCAACTTTACATCAAAGTGCTTAGTGTTTGCTTAAAAAAAGGACTTGCACTAAGCAATGCAACACATAAAGCACACATTTATACTAGTAATTAATAACTTTTTGAGAATTCATCCTTTAATGCGATCCTAAATTCCTTTTACACATTAGATTTATTCATTTTTCTCATTATTCTTTATTTCAAATCAAGCATTTATTATACAATATCTTATTCAAATGAAGAAACTTTAAAAGCGCTAAGTTTATTGTCTTTAGTCAACCTTATTCTTGAATTACCTCCAAAATTTTTAATCTAATTCACATAAATATTTTTTTATTTTACGTAAATTAATACTTATTGATTTAATTTCCCATCCTAATTTTATACTTATTAAAAATTTATTCCAAATAACAAAAATAAGTAATTTTCCAAATTTTAAACAATTGAAAGAGTATAATATAGAAATGCTATCTTTATGGTATGCAATTTGGCTCAAAGCAATATTAAATACATCACCACTCAAAACACATTGTTTTTGAAATTTAATAATGGAATCATCAAAAGAAATGTGGTAAGAGATACTCCCCTTTTTTGTAGTTGCCTTAATTTTTGTAAAAGCCCCTTGCTTGCTTGAACAAGTCACACCAAATCATAATTCTCTAGCTTCCTTTCTTGATTAAATACTTCTTATAGAAATTTGACATAATTAGACTTTTGAAACAATGCAACTGCAAAAGAATCAATCATGATTAGCTCCTTAAAAATGCTATAGAAATAGAGAAGGTCTTTATCTTCTTTATGATTAAATGGGATTTTGAATATAAAATCACAATGTAGGTTCTTTTCTTCCCTTTTGTTGTTTTCATGTGGTTTTCTTAATTCTAAGGAAGCTAGATTTTGATCTTCTTCAATACTTTTAAATTTTAATTCAAATTCTTGGGATGACTTTTCAATTGGTTCATTCACCCTAAAGTAGTTTTCATTTACTAGTTCAAATTCAAAGTTTGAGGATGATACTTGGACTTCTTCAAAAATTGTTTTACTTCCCTTTTCTTCTTCAATTTCTATTGTCATCAATTCAGCCTTTTTGGTGTTGCATCAATGATAGAGTAATTCATTAAATTTTTAGTCATACCCATTGATGCTTCATGATTAGCCACTAATTGATTATACAATTCTTCTATAGAAGTTATTTTTAGTGGTCAAGGTACTTGATTGTTTAGCATTTTCCATGGATTTTCTCTTACCTTTTCATTTTTTTCTTTTAATGAATTATCTAACTTGACTGTATAGTGTGAAGTAGCTTGAACCACCTTTAACAATAATTCTTCAATATAATTTCCTGGAGAAATAGAAATACACAAATCAAGGTATGAAATATATGAATTAGAATTATAAAAGGTACCATCTATACCTTGATTTAACAAAATATTTCCTAATTGAGAAAAATCCTAAGAATAATCAACATTAATTTCATTTCCCAAATCAAGCATGCCATAATTAGAAGTCCAATCATAATTGTAAGCCATTTTATCCAAGAATTAGAATTTTAACAATACGTACTAAGAGAAGATCAAATATAAATTGTTCACACTAGACTTGTATAATTTCAATTAAGCATACTAGAGTGAGATTAAAACTGAAAGTTAAGAAAGATGCCAAAAAGAAAAAAGAAAATTAAGAATCATAAAATATTTACTATAAGTATTTAATTTAAAACACAAAATTATTTTATAATAGCACTTGTTACTCCTTAGCAATGGCATGAGAAACTAAACTTTAACTATTGGAATGAGATGAGTGTGGTAGCTATCACAAGTAAAGGCTAATGGCAATTATCATGCAAAATATGTGAGAAATCATTATAATTTAATTAATTATAACCATATGTTAGGAAAAAAGGAAAATAGTAATAAAGAAGGACAAGTTGAACACAATTTGTGTTGTGAATTAAGGGCCTTCACTTCTGTGTAAATCCACTATTTACAATTGTGTAGAATTACCTAACTTGTAGACTTACTTCCGTTATAGCCACAAGTTAGGTAACAAAAACAAAAAAAAACAAAAAAACAAAAAAAGAGAAGGAGGAGGAGGAGGAAAGAAGAACAATAACAAGAGAACTAATCAAAACTAAATAAGAAAAGACAATTAATTAGAAATGACAAAGTAAAAGTCTTTACTTGATTAGATTAATGATATATATACATTGGGAATAAGGAAAACAAAAGATAAATACTTATCGCTTGTTGCCATCAACTTTTAGTGATTCATCACCTCTAAGCCATGCCTTACGTTTTGTGATAGCATGAAACTCAATCTCAAACCATCTACTTATGCTAAACTAACATTACAATGATATATCATGATGCCTAAAAGAATTCTAAGCTTTAGATGGACAATTTGGCTTGTAGAGCACTCCCCTGTTTATAGTTTTGAAGTTTGACCACCCACACTCCTTGATTGGTTGCAATTTTTACCTTTTTTTCCATCATTGGTCTGAGAGTTAGGTGGAGAAAAACTAAATTGTTGCTTGCTTCGTCGCCTAGGCAATGGAGTAGGTGATGGTTGCCGTTTTCTCGTTGCCTAGGCGACAAAGAGGCGATGGGCGGAAAATTTGATTGGTCCTCACCTACCCTCTTGCTGGTGGTTTGCTTAGGTGATGGTTTAGGTGCCCAATCTTCATTTAAGCAATGTATTTGAACACAAACTTGTATTTTCCTTGGTTTGGTACCTCCAATCGAGTTTATTTCACTTCTCTTGCACTTATTTTTAGTTTACAACCACTACAACACCTAAGATAAGTAAATTTCTTTATTTTGATTGATAATTTAAACTAAATGACATAATTTCAATATAAATTTATTCTCATAAAGTTTTATGTTACTTAGGTTATCACTGCTTACTATAGAATCCCTTCTTTTAGGAATAAGCCTAGTGGCGTCCAAGCTCTCAGAGAATACAAGGGTCATGTAATTAAGATCTTGATCAAATAAGAATGGCCATAAATAAGTCAAAAGAAAACAAAGGTGTGAAGCAAAGGGATTGGATTTCACCTATGATCAGATCAATAGGCAACCATAGTGAGCTTTTTTGTGGTGTTGATGTTGTTGAAAGTATTTTTTTTTTTTAATTGCCTTGCTTCTCAGAGCTACTCCCTACTTAGACTATGGTAGAGGAGGTGCTGTGAAGATCTAGGCGTGTAAGTAATATAAGCTGAAAGGCTCCCATACTATTTAGAGGGCATAGGGCATAGATGCCAAACAAACCTGACCCCTATCTATCGTCGTAGAAGCTGTTCCTAGGAAAGATTATGGTTCTCGGGTATCCAATCAATTAATCCCCCAAACCGGGGGAGCTTAAGCAAAAAGAAAAAAGTAGGGTGAGGGGGAAGCTACTAAATTAAAGGCTTCACTCGCTCGCTCCAATGCTTATTAAGTGGACAATGAGTAGAGTGCATAAGCCCTTTTAGAGATAAGGGTGAGTATAGAATGAGCCTTGTCTACAAAGCAGAGCACCCTCATCTTGCTTGCTTGCTTTTGGTGAAACTTTTAGTAATAGATAAGAAGCATTCTAATATGGCAGGAATACTACTTTTTAGGTCGACCACTACATAGGAGCGATAGCGAAGCCAAGCCGTATAAAGGCGAGCAGCCCTTATAGCAATAGCAAACGGCCTACTTATAGCCCTATACAAACCTTAGAAAAGCGCCCACAGGTAGTGAGACTTTCTATCTATTAAAACCTGAGTACCCATACATGATGCAAAGGTGTTGAGAACATCGTCATTCTAAGACAGAAGATTCCAGTCAAGGAATCAGATCCAAGTCAAATTAGGAGTGCCCGATGACACAATCGAGATCCTATCGACAAACTATGAGAGAACGGAATGATCCAAAGAACCTCAACAGGTTCATATCAAGCTCCTAAAGTTCATCAAAAACATGACCATAGGCAGTTCTCCTTTAGGGTTCCAAAGCGCATGTACCAGCTTTGACTCTAATGAATAGAAAGTGATTGAACAATGTTCTAGAAGTCAGATCTAGTGCTACTCATGAGCGTACAAAGCTTAGAGCAAGGAAGAATAGCTAATCAGGAAGACCGGTTGCAATCAGTCTTGCAAATCCAAGATCAGCTGTGTAAGAAAAGGAGTCAGCACATTTCCAATTCGAATCTCCTGTCTTAGGAATGGTCTCGCGAAGCCGATAACCGTTCAGCTAAAATACGAGATGACTAGTGAATAAAGACAAAATTCCTTCAGTAGGCGAGGTCTGGAGAAAGTCTTATCTTTTTCAAAAAAAAAGTGATATAGCTTATATAATATCTAATTTATAGCGATGAAGAAGAGGGGGAATAGAGGTAATGAAACTATGCATAGAATTAATAGTAAATATCATCTTTGTCTTAGTACTTGCCAAAAGATGACAAATCAATTAGTCTTATTCTAATCACTAGTGAATTTCTATGAGTTGAGGAAAGGAAATAAGCTATCCGCTTTGGAATTTTATTATGGCTATTAGTAATCTCTTATATAGTACTCACTCTTTTATCTTGAATCAGTATGCACTGAGGGAGTCAAGATTTATAGAGTAAGTGTGCACTGGACCTCTTAGCTTATTGTTTATTCAACTAATTCACAGTTCACTTAGCCCTCCAGCTTTAAGCTATTAGTCAAGTTAGGAGGAGAGAAGGATTTAATCTAGACAGATCCAGAATCAAAGTTTGAATCTTTACTTTCCTGAAATCAAAACTTTCCTTGTTTGCTAGTGAATATGATCTTTATTGGAATCAAGGTCAGATCAAGACTGGCATGAAGTGATTAGGTTAAATTTCAACTCTCAGTCCTACATTTCCTCTATCAAGCAAGCAAAGAGAAGAAAGCAGCCAATAAAGCAAAAAAGCTAAGTTTCCAAGAATTCTGGCAGTTTAGTCACCCAAGAGGGATGTTATAAACTACTATATTAATTGGAGATGGAGCTTCTACAGTTGCTTTAGTGGGAGCTAGTTACTCTAATTATTGGTAATATATATCTAGCACTTATTCTATATCAGCAGCTTCTTTGACTACAAGAAGAAAGGTGCTTGACACAACATCAATTACCACTGCGCTAACAAAGACAAATAGCCAAGTGAAAAGAGGATGAGCGAAGATTAATGGATTAAGCTACAACAACAACTACTATAGGCTTTTATAGACCTTAGGCTGGAAATAACAAAGTTGCTAGGAAGATGTTGTTCATTCCTTATGGGAAAATTTATTACATAAAGAACTACACTTAGGAAAGGCAGTCAAAGCTCTAATGGTCATGTTATATACCAAGTAACTCTTGTCCTTTAGGTTGCTTGTTTTTAGCTTAATCTCATCAATAGGAAAGGCTACCCCAGTCAGGGATGTGAGCATCAGGGCTAATATTGAGTATCCAAGGATAACTAAAGGCCCATTAATGAGGGCTAAGGCTAAAAAGCTTAAAGAAGTACTAACAACGCACATAAAGGAGTTTCGAGAGACTTTTCGACATTTGGAGGAGCTAAGAGGAAGAAGAGCTTTCGTAGTTGAACCTGATACAATGAGAACTCGAAACAAGCCTTAGAGCACCCTCTGGATTGAGCCCAACAGCTACCTAAACAATCATGAGGCTAATGAACCTAAATGGAGTGAGGGCGATTGACAGTAGACCAAAAATAAACTTTCTACATTTGCAATTAGACAATTTGCACTCCATCGCATAGGGCAGAATCAAAAATTTTGAACACCATGACATTTGTAGTTATAATTGCTGAAGTCATGCTCGATTGTGCATGGTGTGTTTGTAAACACTAGATGGCTTAACACACTATTTTTATGATCTAAAGCTACAAGATCAACATCTAGATCGAGTGCGTAGATGTCTTAGAGTTAAAATATTGTAGGAAACTACCTTTTATGTTATCCTTTTACTTTCGTTAATTTCCATATGAGTTTTAGGGTTCCTTGGGCTCCTTAACACTATAAATAGAGTCTGGTTATGTCATTGAAAGAACTTTTGGATTTTTACTATTGAATATATTATTTCTTTTCTTCCTTGAACTTGAATGCATCAATTTCTCATGAAATCCGAATCAAATTGTTCCAGGTGTATTCTTAGTTAATCATGATGTATCAACTAATAAGGCATGTTCGCTGTGGTTGTCTTCTTTGCTAAAGTTCATTGAAGGTCCTTAAGTTAGGTCATCTTCATAGTTCGTGCAAGTAGATTTCGTTAGGTTCCAACATATGACACTATGTTTTTATTTTTACCCTTCCACACACATCGTTAGGTTTCCCCAAACTTAGGGAATTCCTTCTTGAACTGAATCAAGTAAAGGTTTAGTTATTGTACACAAAACAAAAAGAACAAACCATAGCTTAGCAGCGCTGCAAACATTAGTAGTCTCAAATCCGTCCCTTCCCCCACTCTCTATTGGCTTGTTTCGTAGGAATAGAGTAGTCTAATTACATCTATCATTGAAGGATGGAATAAGATAATGAAGAAGGCGATGAAGGTATGAAGGAAAATCTGGGAGGAGAATAAGTAGGTATCTGAAAAGAGAAGTGAAAGGCAAAGAAGTAGTAGAAATGTTAAAGAGGATACACCGTACTCTTAAACTTAAGACTAAACGCGTCACATGCTCGACTAGCAATATTTAAAAATTCTTTTAATGAACTATTATTAAACCCATTAACCTATTTGATCTGCGACAAGTGTACTATTACTACTAAGAGAAAGATCGAATAGGCATTATTTGTAACATCTCAAATGATAAAATAAATTGGATGCCTGTTAAGAGTTGAGGGCTCACCCTTACAAAGATCTTTCTAATTAGCATACTTAACCTAGCAAGATTAGATCTACAAATAGGAAGTCTTCCTAGCTAATCTTTTCTTATTAAGGGCCTTTGCTTTGCACTTAATGCTTATCTTCCTGGTCAAACAAGCTAAACTAAATAAGTAAAGCCATTAGCTAGTGGGCAAGTGAGTAAGAGTATGCATTAAGAATCGTTGTCTCTATAAATTTCTGGTGGAATGCCTTAGGATTTGATCCTTTAAAAGCAACTTTTTTGCTAAAGCCAACTCATATAGCTTCCTAATCTATGCCCTTTTGTGAATGAGGATCCAAGAGTTCGTGAAGTGTTGAAGAGCGGCGAGGGCATATGTCTGACCCTATCATATATTGTAAAAAGGCCCTTGCATCTATACCTTCATGTTGATCTCATTTTAAGTAGCTTGAAAGCCCTTCTCAATATGGTTGTGAAAAAGATGCCTTCCTATCTTTCTTAACTATAAAGCAATATAATGCCAGACTTTTGAATTAATCTTTCATTTCTGGTCTCTTGTCTTTCCAGCAAAAGAAAGGATATTCGTACTCTTACTTCTTTAGGAGTGCTCGCTTCTCTAGGTTCCACCTTGCTGTCGATGCATTCCCAGAGCTTGATAGCTATATCGTCATCGGAGATATTTGGCGTCACACTAGACTTCATTTCAGAAAGATAGATTCGAATATATATGCTAGAGAGCTCAGAATCATCATAGTCCTCTGCTTTCTGCCTGACAAGTTGATCAATCAAAGCATAGGTTGGCAATTCTTTCCCATCCTCTCTAAAAGGGCTAGCTTTACCGATTGTAAAGGAAACTTCTCCGGGAAGGTATCCTTATGACCTAACTCATAGTAAACTTACCATAATCAGACTCAGTAGTGTAAGCGTACTTGATTAGTATTAGCTTTTATGCAACTACCCTCGGCTCCTCAATCAACAACTTCCGGAGAACTAAGAGGAAGTCTCAGCTATATTGAACAAAAGAATCATCCGATTCGGCCTTAGCCTCGACTTCAGTTGAATAGCCTGACTTGCTTGTGCATTAATTGTAGTTATCACCCTATAAGATCCATAATTGCGAAAGCTAAGAATAGCTTGACTTACCAATGCTCACTCCATCATAAAAAGACAGAGCGAAACAAAGCTCTAAACCCCTTCAATTATATATTATGAGGTTACAGAGGTCAATCTTCTCCTTGTCCTCCAAGTTGAGCCTTTCATTCCACCAATTACTAAAGTAAGAATGTGAACCATCACTTCAGTTGAAGTTGTCAAACCTTATGCATATACTAGAAACCCATAGAACAACAAGACATAGGTTTCAACATTGACTCATTACTATAGTACCATACCGAAAGAAGCAGACCTATCCCTAGAAAGATAAAATATGGATCTCTTCCCCAATTCTTCCTTAACCAAAGTATGCTTCAACCTTGGTCCGAGCATAGGAAATCTAGATGTATTAGGTGTAGTTTCTATCTATAGTCCTTTTTACTTCGAAAGCCCTAGCATGCCGCACAAGATCCATATCTAGATAGAGGACATTTTCCTTGTCATTACTCTTATCTAAACAAGGATATTTGAAGTTAGAATTCCTTGGGTATGAGGTACGGATATAGAAAGTGTGCTGCGGATTCGAGAACAGGCATAGAGGCCTTCGAAGAGAGATCCTGTTGCGTGCTCATATAAAGGGAGGTCTATGGTAAAGGGGTCCAATCTGCGTAGCTCTTCGGTGTGGCTTTCTTCAAAGAGACTATTCTCTTATATAGTTGTCTCTTACAAGCTTGATCATAGGTTCTATAGTAATGGTCAGTAAGAGTGGTCATAAGCAAAGCATAGTCTATGTTTTCATAGCTGAGAAAAAAGTCCTTTGTTATAGGCTTGACCTTTTGGTAACTCTTAAGGCTGTTTGAAAATCTATAATAAGATCAAGAAGAAGCAGCCATCCATCTAATAATGAAAAATCATCCTGACTAAAGTAAATATCACCTAGAGCTGCTAAATTAGCTATACTTCTAACAACTAAGTATTGTTAGTGTCGAAGCTCGATCTACAAATGGGTAAGTAAGGCTTCGGCCTTGGAAAGCCCTTGTTGGGCGATAGAGTCTATTCGGAATGACAAAGAGCTACCCTGGCAAAGATGCAATAACGTGCTTTATAATCGATCACTTAATGAAAGTGGTGGAAGGCCACCATCGTGGTCTTTTTCCAATATCTATTGATCCGGTTGAATTGATTTTACTGGTACTGGTGAATATGAATAATCAAATAGAAAGAAGAGATCTAACTGGTAGTAGTTTGTAGCCAAATCAACGAGTTTCGCTCCACGGGGCCATTTACATGATCTAGAGCAAGAGTTTCCTCTTTTTGTGAACTTAGGGAACTTCATTTATCAATAGTTAAGGCACCCAAACTTCATTTGCTCCCTCTCTTAATGACTCTTCTTAATGAATGAATAGGATGCTTATAGGAGCTCAAAGAAAGGTAGCAAAATAATATTTTAAATGGTGGTCATGCAAACAAGTGAAGTCAAATATATTTATTTAGAGTGCAACAAGCTCAGTATAATCAAAAAGCCAGGAGATTAGTAGGAAAGTGCATTCTTTTCCTAAGGTAACAAAAGGAAGAGAGGGCTAAACAATAGAATAGAGTATAGTAAGCGTAGAGCAAGCTGATCCCCACTAGAAAGCCAAGTGGTGTAAAGTGTGAGGACACTCACAAAAAGTTGAGCGAGCATAAAGGGCCTTTAATTCGGGAATGAAAGAATGGTAAGCCTACCATTTCCAAAAAAGAAAGAAGAGAGATTTTACCCTGTCTACAATGGTGGCTTCTTCCAGGCCCTAACATTCCATGTAGTTAGCTTCATCGATTGGATTGACCTTGCTATCCTCATTCTTGGGCTTCCTCATTTTCTAATTGTCCAAGAGGGTTACAGTTGTTTCTCACTTATCTCACCTACTCTTCCAATCATGGAACTTGATGCCGCATGACTAGAATGTTGTAGATCAATAGTTGGGCCGTCATAAAATTTATCCCCACAATATCAATAATCTCCTCTAAATCAACAATGCTACAATTTGCATCTCCCTTAGTATTTTTCACTTCCACTTAGGATAGTAAGAGGTTTAAGATCTAGCCCAACCCTAGCCATTTTCTTAATCAGTGCATAACACAAATATTTATTTTGAAAAATATAGTACAACATATGATTTTAGCTGAACATAAAGAAAAAAGCTCTCAGGCCTATAGAAAATGATCTATGGATAAACGAATTCTAGTTAGTTTTTAATAGATCTAGATTGTAGGATGTGTAAAATGTAAAGTTGGTATATATATATATGTATTTTGGGTTCATATGAAATGAAGGGTATGTTATTATTTTAGATCTAATTAATTTGATGAATTACTCCTAGAGCTTCACATCAACCTAATACTAGTTGATAAGATTTCCTTCAAAAACAAAAAAGAAGAAAGACAAAATGGGGTATTCTCTCAATTCTAGTGAAATACAATCAAATTAAGTATGAGTTACAGATCAGATATATGGATAGAACAACTATTAAGGTCTTGAAAACTAAGTCATTTTTGTTGGGCCCTTATCATTTTTTTAGGTTCTTTAGAATTCTCATTGGTAAGAAGTAAACGAAGTCTTTCCTTCCAAAGAACTATATATAGCTTTAGCATCTTTATTTTTTGAGTTGAAAAAAGTCTTTATAAAGCTAAGGGAAAGGTTCAGAACCTAAGTAGCAAAATGGAATTAGTTTATTGGGCTGACTTCCATGCCAACATGAGTAGTTTAACTCTTCACTACCTTATAAAGGTGTCGAGAATTGTTTTTGCTTTTATTGCTACGACCTTTTGAAAAAGTAGTCAAATAGCGACATAGTTTGTGAATTCTACTTAGTAGGGACCTAAACATAGAAATGGTTTTTCTTAAAGTCAGACCATGCCTTATGATGAAAAGGGGAGAAATGATAGATCACCTATTGGTTTGTGATCAAAGAAAACTATACCTAAGGAATGGGATAGAGACTAACAAGCACAAAAGTGATATCTCATATGTAGACATTAATCTATACTTATTGATGAGAAGGTGACATAGAGAGAAGAAAATATACCCTTTATCAGCCTACTTCTCACTTAAAAGTAAAGAAGAGATAGACACTTTAGAATCCACATTTTTTAGGATTGAGGATGGAATCAAATAGTGAATGCACTTGCAGTTAAGACAGGTCCAACATCTCCTACTTAATGTAATTAACCGACCTGCCATCTCTTTCATTCAATAATTCTTTTACTTCACTTATAGACGTTATTTACCAATAAGAATAGGAAAACTTACCTTTTGAATGGAAGAAGATGAAGGGCTTTTTAAGCACTGTGGTAATGAGCTGTAAGAAATATGAAAAGAGCATTCCTTCTCCTGACCTTGTTAGGAGAAGGGGATGTGGAAACATAGATAGACATTTGTTCTTGCAATAGCTAGTTGCCCACCCTTGGTCTTGGGCTAATCTCACACTTTAATCAACCGATCCAATCAATTGATTAATCAAGAGGCTAATCTCTCTATTTTTTTTTTTTTGGTCTGATAGCTAAAAAAAAACCCTCACTTTCCCTTGAACAAAGGGCATAGCATTACATTAATTTCACAAGCTCAACCATGAGAAAGACAAGTGGCAACATTAAATGCTTCAACCAAGCAATGGTGAAAGTATAGGTTTTGAGTGGAAGGTCCTTGTTTAACTTTGCTTGTTCATCTCATTTTCAAATAGTGAAAAAAATGTATGTGTTCTAGTTCTCACTCTGGGGTCCCCTCCATGTCTTTGCCTTTGTTTCCTAGTCTATAGGTGCAATCTCATCTATTAGAGCTTCTTCGATGCCTACTCGAGACACATTCATCAATTTCTTTCAATTGTTCTTGGGCTTGCAATTATTGCTTTTGGCCATTCTTTCTTTAGTTGCTCAACATTGATTTTGTGCCTGCCCTAAAGCTAAGGGGAGAACTGCATGTCCTACTAGTCGGATAGAAGCCTACTCACCTACCAGCCTACCTTGTTCATGTCCAGCCGAACAAAAGAGACCCTCTTTAAAGTTAATAGAAGCAATTCCTTTTAGTTGCTTGAAAATAGGTGCCAGGTGAAACCCCAAATAGCTCCCATTTTATTTCTTAATCACTCCACATAGCTCACGACCCGGCACGAAGAAATCTCTTAGATGGGTGAATGTGAATCTTTATCTATCATTGGTGCAATTCCATTCAAGTCATAATCTAAATCCTATATTTCATGAAAGTCATAGCTATGTATGACCCCCATAATCTTTCTTTTTGAAGTGAGTAAGGTTGAAAAGCCTTTCAATACTAATAATAAATTGTTTTCCCAGCCTCTAAGTCTCCATAAATGGAATTGATTTGAGTGAATTACTTATTGTAATCAAAGCCAACAAGGAAAAAAAGATCGAGAGAGTCACTTTTAAATTAGTGCATCTCGCACTGGAAATTCATTCTAAGTTAGAAGAAGTTAGTTCCTTCTTGGCTAAGACATTGAGGAAGGTTAACAAGTTTTCCTAGATCTAGAAAAGGTTTAAGAAGGAGAAAGCCTAGCTAACTTCTTGGAAACAATAGGTAGGTAATAGGAAGGAGCTAGATGGGATAAGGAGATCAGATGCGAAAAGGAGAGATAAATTAAGTCGAGTACTGATCAAGAGAGCCCCTATCCATAAGTAGATGGAAGACACCAAAAGTCAAATTGATTAAGGTGCATTCCAAACAAACTTGAGCTGATCATGTTAACCATCAATTGAGCAACTAGCAAGAAGAGATGTAGCCGACTATAAAGGTGTATAAGTGTCCTGACTGGTTGTCCGTCTTATATTGTAAATGAGAATAAATGAGTTGTTAACACTTTGATCATGCATGAGAAATCAAATCCAGTGACAACATGCTTTTAGTTAATTAAAAAGATGCCTTGGAAATCATTACCCATGTTTGGATTGGAGTGTTCTACTACTATGTTAACAATGCTTGTGCAAGTGAATATCATGATGAACCAACATGAAAAAGATTGGTTTTATATGAGTAGCGGTGGAGGTAGTGCAAATTGAATAGTCAACAAGTTAGTGGAGCTTCTATTATTAGAGACAGGTTTCCCAAGAAAAAGAATCCAAAATGCTATCTTAGCCACTAACCTTTCTTGGTAGGAAATGCTATAATATTATGGAAGGCGATGCTTCTACTCACTAGAAAGAGTGGGATTAGATTTCAATCACCATAGTTTGGCAATGTGAGGTGGATACACCTACAATCTAGTCAATTGATCGTTGTCATTGTAGTCATTCTATATCCTCGCCTTTTGGCTCAAAGAGCTTGAACCTTGATAATGGAATAGGAACCACTGAGAGATTTAAGTTGGTCACTATAGTGTAGGAAGTTTTTTTATTGGAATGGCATGAGATAATACATAGGTAAAGTTAGCTCTTTAATAAATTTTAGATAGTTAAAGGCCTAAGATTAGGGTTGGAAAAGCGAAAGCTAAGGGTTGAATAAGAAGAACAAAAGAGGATAATGCATTAGTAGATCTTTTAGGATCAACAAACAAACTAGCGATAGGTAAACAAAGTGACTAGGAAAGCTCAAGGGAGGTATCAAGGCACAACCAAGCTAACAAGTTGGTTTCAAGGACCTCTACCTATTTATTAAGTTAAGAAGAATAAAGGTTATGCTGATAGCATTAGGAGGTCGACTTGTTAATAAGAAGATCAAGTGCAAGTGCAATTAAGTCAAGCTTTAATAGTCAGCAACTCCTCCTTACTTTAGCTATGTAAATACCACTGAGTAATGAAAGATATTTCGAAAAGGACCACCACGTCTTGATGAAGTAAGCTTGATCTAAGCATCTTGGCCGAATGCCTACCTTGAGACACTAGAAAAGCCAAAAGATTCACCAGGGTTTATTTCAACTAAGGCTCTTTACAAATCAATTAGAGCCTACAACTATCTCAACTTCATGAATTGGACCTTCTCTATATGGAAATCATGCCCTATCACGATGAGTCAACAATCCCAATCATGACGTTCCATTATAACAATTAAATTATCAAACTTCAAAACTAGACGTCGAAGCAACTAGAGGTGCCACGACCCATAAATAGTCTTAACTAAAGGCTTTAGTTGAAGAGAGTACCAAGGACTCTGAAATAAGGCTGGCTTCTCATCAAAGCTTAGTAACGTCAAGCCATATCCCGATTTTACTGGATGGACTCCTCATAGACGATAACCCCACTAAACCTCATTTATATACTTATGTAAACTATCCTCTTGATTAGAACTTTGGTGCTCAAATGATCAGGTATTCTAGAGAGATGTTTCAAAGCCTTTGTCACATCATTTAACTCCTTCTCATCAGATTGGACCTTGAATAAACTCCTCACAGATTGGACCTTGAATAACCTTCCCATCTGGAGATATGTGCACCTTGGGACTCACTAGCACCAGCTAGTCATTATTAGGTATTTGTCATAGAGGACTAGAAGTGATGAGTCTGCCAATTTCTTTGAGAGTAATGTTGTTACCTAACTCATTTATTTTCTTCAATTACATCTGATGTGTAATAATATGGATAAATAGTCTTTTAGGATTGATTGTAGTTTGTAAACACTTTTTTTTATTAAACACATGAACTTGTTCATCTAAGCCCACTAATGAAGCTGCATTAGTTGCCATAAGGGAATCCTGGGGAAAGACTCCTTTTTGAAACTTGCTTGCTCAATTGATAGCTTGCCTAAGATGGGTACCTACGTGCCGAGAGCACTTCTTAAACTTAAAGAGATAGGAACTCTTGGGACTCTTCCTTTATCCGGGGACAGCTACGAAGAAGGTTTATCCCACCAAGACTGCTTGGAAAGAGACAGATGTAAAGTGTTTCAAACTCCCCTGCCCCATCCTTTGACCCTGTTTACTGAATCCAGGGTAAGAAAAATTTCCTTTCAAGGAAAGGCTGGAAATGAATGGTTTCCTAAGATGTCTTTTACCCAGTTGCTTGCCTATTTACCCAGAGAGAAAAAAGATGTTAAAGGGAAAAAAGATATCTCAACTATAGAGCCCTCTCATAGCAAGAAATCTATCTTAGAGCCTTCCCAGGTACTATACAGGCTTTCAAACTCACTATCTTGAGTCTTGAGCTCCTTCTTCCTTCTATGGATTGCCCCATAGTTGACCCTGAACACATGGATTCCTCTAAGACTCCAACAGGCAATGGATGAAGGGGTTACTGATACATATTAAATGGAAACAACTATCTATTAGGTTGATACTGATAGCTATACATATTCAAAAACATATTTAAGATAAGCGAGAATGCTATATCCTTATGATGTAAAGAAATGTACCTTCCCCGGTAAACAATATTCAATATTCACTATAGCTTGAAGCTAACGCTAGTGATTCCTTTATCCATTTTCTTCCTTCGAGTGTGGGGATGAAAAAATGCAGTCAATCCAAGGGAAGTTCACTAGGGAAAGCTTTAGTTAGACTAAAAAATGAAAAGATGAAAAGTTCTTGAGGTTCTCAAGTTTCAATCCAGATGTAAAGGATTGGATTTCACCCTCGCTCAAAGCTCCTTACAATATATTAAGGGCCACATCTCTAACTTTTTGCACTATATCACCTTTCTTAGCTCCCAGCTCTTTGCTTTCAATCTACCTTTGTCCACCCTATGTTTCACTCGATCCATCCTTTGGACTTACTGAGGTGGACTTTCACTCTTCCTCTCTTTTCTTAACCTCTCACCCTCTTAGAGGAAAAGCTTGAAGAAGAGATCAAAAACTTTATGCAGAACTTGTACAAGCGAATATCTATGTGAATCTGATCAACAAAGAAATGGAGAAGACCATGGATCGGGGCAAGGTGACTGTTCAGAAACTGCAAAAAAGATTCACTCTATCTTTATCTAGAAAGAACAAGTTGATGTAGTATCTGAGACTATTGTAATCTTCATCTATCATGTGAATGAAAAAGATGATGATGGAGGCACCTATACATTTGTCTAAAGCGGGTCGGTTGATGGCTCCTACTTGTCTCTTACTGAGCTTTGATCTCACTAAGTTTTGTTGCTTACAAACTGCCTGATATGATAAAGAAGGGGTACTCACATGGTGCTATGATTGTAAAAAAAAAAAGAGCTCTAAACTCTAAAAGGCCCTTGCTTAGCTAATAGCTTGTTCAACCTTCAGAGAGAACCATTGAGCTCAATTACCTCGGAGATAAGGGCAATAACATTAGACGAGTTGTTGAGAAGACACCTCCCTTTAAGTCAGACAAACTCGCTCACTTGAAATCATTGTGACAAAACAAACCCAAACTAGCCTTGGATTTGAAGATGGGATGATTTGTCACCTAGAAAGTGAATGTTCTTCTTATCTTTAAAAATGTAAGATGATGGATGCAATTCATGATGAGCGGTCCATCTTTGTAGTCAATTACCTGAGCAAAAATTTCATTTAGGCAAAAGGCCCTCTCTCAAACTCAATAGAAAGCTAAGCACACTAGTCAACTAAAAGTAAAGAAAAATTCACTCTAGCGACATAGGTAATCAAGTTGCAATTGAGAGTTTAAGGCCTGATTCCTCACAGTGGAGAATTTAACTAGTAGAGAGAGTAAACCTAGCCTATTTTGATTTGGTTTCCTTTTTAGTTGTTGTTCTTCCTACTTACGAGTTTATCTGTGTCTTATTTTAGTTCATGGCTTTATTCCTTTCATTCAAGTAAGGAAGGAGGAAGGAAGAGAAGAGTAGAAGAAAATGAAAAGGGAATAAGGTAAGGGAAAATACTTTCTTAATCATATCCCCAATAAAGAAACTTCATTGTGTTAACTATCTATTCAACTACCTACAAGGCCATTAGAAAGCTCTATAACAAGAGACTGAGAAACCTATCCCATTAAAGTATCAGGAAGAGACTTCTCATCCTTATGGTGCACCCTATTATGCAAACTTTAACAAGTAGTCTACAGATCCTAAACAACTGCTAGCGATGATTCCTTCTCCTATGGTTATGCCTATTTTTGTTGTACAAAATCTTCAACTATCGTATGCTACTTACTCAACATTGCAGTCCTTGAAGTGGTAGATTCTTGAACATCGCTCATCTCTTCACTAGAAATGACTTATGTTACCCCATGGTAAGCATCGATCGAGGCACCCATCAACATGATAGGGAAGCCTAGCAAAATAGCTGTCCCATACTTGGCTATGTCCACTCTATTAAGGCTTGATGATCGTCACATCAATACCCTTCTGTTGTGCCATAGACAACATCAGTCAATAACACTATATCAAGAAAAAATTTTCATTCGCAACCACAGACCCAACTAGTTAAGAAAATATTCCTACCCAAATCTCAATTATTTAATTTCTCTCCACTTCACAAGTCCATTAGGCTGGCAAACTAGCACAAGCAAGCGTCCCTAATTCCATTCCACCTGGGGCAAGCTATGGTGGGAAGTCTATTTTATCCCCAACCACTTCACTCAGAATGATTTTGACTTTACATTCACTATCTTCATATTAAACCCCGTATGTAGAGGCCTTTGTAGACCACTACCAAATTAAGAGGGTCTTGAGAAACACAGAAAAAAAATGGAATATTTACACATTCAAGCCAGCCATTTTTTTTTGCCCTTTTAATCTGCTCCCCACTAAAGCTGTTCATGCATGTGATGAGACCACTTAAACTGTGCTAGGTATAGTTTGACTTAATCTAGGACCCCTTGTTCGGTCAACTCTATTCCATGTAGCGGATATACTATGAACATCTAAAATCTTGCTAGCACGACCTTGGTATCCTTTGTGGATATCCCACATGAAATTCGCGATGAGGGTTCCACTCTATCCCACGTTGAGATTTTAGAAAAAGGTGGGCTTGGGCACAAGCTCAACTTCTTCTATTAGGCTACCACCCTGGTTTAGCTGAGGATGGGATTCGCTACCCGATTAGTCTCCCTACGCTATTAGGCACCTTTGGTCTAGGCTTTGACCCAAAAGTCCACTTTGGATTGAGAACGTCCCACTGTGGATTCATAGATTGAATTCACTGCGGAAAGCTCCTCGCTACACAAGTCGCGTCACCACATTTATTTAGTCAAATTGCCAAAGGAGTAGTGATGAAGGTCGACACGATTGACTAGAAACGAAGTCTCACGAGGGATTTAGTAGTTTTGTGGCTTCATGTTCAGCCGAGTACATGTGTTTAAGTTACCTGTATACAAGCTCGAGAAACTTTCCAACTACTGACCGAGAAAAAGAAGTTCCAGAGGCATCTTCCATTCATATCGATTTGGGTTTTTCCGCACCATATTTGGATCTGCCTCTTCTTCGATCCGGAATTCCCAGCAAATCCCTGACTCCTCGAATACAATGGGATTTCACACCTGGCAAATCTTTGACTCTACCTCCTCTTATTAAGACCTTAGAATGTTCCTGCGAATTATGACCTTCGCCTCGAATGTGAGCAAATATATCATGTTTGTTGCTTGATTGTACATTGGCTATCTTATGTAGAGCTAAATTAGGTTTTTCATTACTCTCGTTGAAACATGCTGGCATACTCCTTTTTGGGGACTTTGATCCAAAGCTCAAGTATGATTCGTGCACCTTTTTTCTTCATTTCCATGATGAATCAATTAATTGTTTGTAAGCATTGCTATTTCATTTGTTCTTCCCACAATTTTGCCCTATCACTAATGTTTACTCCCATTTTGAAACATCCCTTTTCCATTCATAAAAGATCCAATCATCAAATTCAATAAAAAGGCCACCATAGACCAAGATCTAATTAGATCAATCTTGTTAGGAGATACTGCCCTAAGAAAGGAAAAGATGACTTCTAGATCGGAATAATAAATAAAAATGAAAAAAGATAAAATTGTATATTACAATAGGTTTTGGCATCACCAAAAGGATCAAAATCACATTCATAAGTTAATAATTTTTCTTGATAGTATGAACTATTGGAAGAAAATTGGAAAAGAAACACCGAGTGGGATCAAACAAACTAGCAAACTGATCACTAAATAGATCAAAATAGGTGAAAATTCGGACATCACCACAGCACACTTCGTTCTTTCGCTCCTTGCTCGCGGAGCGGCATACCGAAAAAAGAAAAGAAGAATTTAGGCCTTTCTAGAGCCCTCTCACGAATTGGATTTGAACCAATCAAGCTACTTGCCTTTTAGTAGATCGTGACTATGATTTGAGATCGCTGAGTTATTTAAGCAATTCTTGATATATTCTATATTCTTTTTTAGTCTTTCTTTTTTCTTTTCTTGTACCCGGTACACTGAACACCAACCGAATCATGAAGTCAAAGCAAGTAGATCATTCGGCGTCGGAGGGGCTGACTCGTAGCTAGGATCCCATCTCTTCTCTTATGAAATTGATAGTTCTCGCTCCTAGTCCTACACCCCAGCTTTCAGTTCAGTTCTTATTAAGGAAGATCTTGGATTTGTTTAAAAATGAATATCAGATGGACATAAAAAGGGCATTTCTCGAGTCAGATGAATGTGCACTTCTCTTCCTTCAAGTCCCACATCTGATGAAATAGGAGCTTCTACGAGAACAGTTGAGTCTGGGCATGAATATGATATGAGGGTCTTATCTTAGCCCTTACCCATTGTTTGGGTTGAAAGGGATTGTGTTAGCTTTAGTATTCATCCTATCCACAACTGATTCAATTGCAAAAGGTACCAGCTCTTTGCCTTCCTTGCTTGCTTTACCAATAAAAGATTTAAGTGCCTGCTCTAGTTGCTAGAGAGTGAGCTTGTGTTTGTTATATCAGAAGAGATCCCATTTCCTTTGCAATTTTTTTTTTTTTTTGAAAAAAATTGTGTCTTCACTGATTGAGCTTCTATCTAACCTTTGTTAGGGGAATTATATTGAAGGTCTAAAGAAGTTGGTAAAGGTGAACAAAACTTTAGGAGTAACGAATCATCTTTAGGTAAGGGATCAATGGACAAGAAGGGAAGAACATAGGGAGGTGGAGATTCTAGGTAAGTCAAACCAAGGAGAGGGGTATGATGAATACATTAATTATCTGGGTTCATCTAGTCTTGACAAAGAAGACGAGATGAGTAAGGGCTTCTTCGTTGCCTTACCTTATGTAAAGCTAGGCACTACCAACTAAAGGCTTGCCATGGTTTTGCTACATCACTGGGAACAATTGTGAGGAATAGACATTCTAGAACAATTATTTTCTTTAATTTATTCTTTGATTGCTCTACTCCTCCCAAAAAATAAAGAAAGACTTGCACTCCCAATTCTAAAAGACGAGAATCGCCTTGGTCCTATTAAGAAAGGCATGGGAGTCTTTGAAAGAAAAGATTGGCAACTTCTAAAACTCTCTTTCTTCTTTGATGATATTTCTAATTTAAAGGAAACTTGAAACCTTTCTCTTAAATAGCACTCACAATTTAGCGCCCTTATTATTGTTAAACTAACTCTAAAGAGAGCAAGTTGCCTACTCGTTATAGGGCACGAATGGTATAACACAAAAAAAGGAAAGAAAGCAATCAAAAGGGTAGTAGTCGTTAAGCTAAAAAGTGAAGAAGTAAGTAGGCAAATGCCAATTGAAAGCTAACTAATTGTTCCTCTTCCATTTTGATGATAGGAAAGATCTGATAGATAGAAAGAGCTATACATGAAGAATGACAAGACATTGAAAGAAAGGGTTCTGCACAAATGTCCTGTTGAGTAGGAGAAGGTGGTTTTAGGTATTCTAAATACAACCAAGGAAAGGTTGGATAGGGCACGTGCAAATTGATTGTGGCAAAACTACTGTCTGCATACTACAGCACATCACCTTAGCTCCTTCTGCTCAGATCATTTCCTAATTTTACTTTTGTAGTCAATGGAAGGCTTCCAACAATGATCAAACACTCCCATCCATTCGATTAGGCTAAAGGAACTAGAAAGTAAAATTGTCAAATTGAGCGATGGTCATGTCACTGATCAATCAAAGCATGAGGATGAGGCCCTTTGGCGAGAGATGGTGATAATCCAACACAGTGAACAGGTGAAATGGAAACAATGTAGTAAACAATTTTGGTTGCTAGAGGGGACAAAAATATGAGATTTTTTTTATGCTTTCACTTCTACTAGAAAACATAACAATCTGTGGAAGTGTTTTCAAATAATGAGGGTAGGAGGGTGTTCGACGAAGAGTCGAAACAATAAGTGATGATAGATTATTTCAAGACTCTCTTTCTTTCCTCTGAGTTGCATCAGGATCACATCAATAAAGCCATGGAGAATCTGTAGCGCTGCATTGTTAATGAGCTAATGAGATGTTGAGTCAACCATATTCAAGGGACCATCGATTTTCTAACAAAAGCTATAGCACATGGTAGGAGATTTGTTTGTGGAGCAAGTTATACAATTTCTCAACGAAGGAGATAATGACCCAAGGCTACATGAAACTAATGTTGCTCTTATCCCAAAATCTCTCACACTGATGGATATGGCTCATTTTTAGCCTATCAGTTTGTGTAATGTCATATATAAGTTGGAATCTAAAGTAGGCTACAAAAATGTCTAGATGTGGTTATTTCCCCTAATCAAACTATTTTTGTGCTTGGGAGTTGATATCAGATAATGCAATTGTGGTTTTTGAGTTGAGCCATTTTATCAAGTGCAAAGAAAGGGGAATAAATGGTTTTGCAACTATCAAGTTGGACATGTGAAAGCTTATGATTGGTTGGAGTGGTCTTTTATAACTGTTGTTATGCTGATAATAGGTTTTTGTGTTTCTTTTATCCAACTTATCATGAAATGCATCTCTCATGTTAAATATTCTTTCATTCTTAATAATAACATATTTGGTTCTGTGTAGCTTGATCGTGGTATTCTCCAAGGTGATCCTATCTTGCCATATTTATTTATTTCATGTGCTGAAGCTCTTTGTTCTCATCTTTATTTTTATGAGTCAGAGGGGATGCTCTAGGGTGTGTGTGTATTGCATCAAGTTGTAATACCCCAGATTTTTAGGAGACAATAATGACAATGGAAATAATTTTGTTGGATGATTTAATAAATTACTGACCTAATTATTAAGTAAATTTTATTAAATTTAGTGGATAATTGCAAGTGCATGTGGAAAGAGATGTATACATTATTGGGCTAGTAATTCCTTGCTGACATTGTGTGTATTAGTGGCACATCATCTTGAGAAGGATTATGTTGAAATTTCAATAAATATCTTTTGTGTCTTAGTGTATTATTTTCATGTGAAAATATTAGGACTCAAATGCAAAAGCATGGGATTAGCACGTGGACATCATGGTTGATGGAAATTGGTGAAATTATCATGGAATAAATTGGAGAAATTTTTCATACCTTGGGACAAGGAAAAAATGGACTGAGTTCTTGAAAAATGCCAAATTTTCAGGACAAACTAGAAAAATTTAGAAATTGCATGAAACAACTCAAAAGTCACATAATTGGATGCCTAGCCCATCTACATCAAACCTAGATATAAATAGCATTAAAAAGGGCTAAAAAACCTTATTCACATTTTGTGAAAAGGAGACAGCGCCTTAGCAACTTCAGAGTTCATTTGGCTCTGCAAATGCCATATTTTCAAGGTAATTTCTATATCGAATCATCTGTTAACCATGTATGTAATAGGATAATCCATTTCACACTTATAGGCGCTCAAAACACATGGATTTGATGGTTTAAACAAGCTAAATGATGGAGAATTGGTCAAAGGGTCATGTAGTCACACAGAAGTTAGAGGAAGCATGTAAACGAAGAACAATCCTATCTATTGGAAAAACTAGGATTTTCTATGTCGAAGGACGTGTAAAAGGAGCTTGGGATTTTGAGACTTCAAGATGTTCAACTTAGCGTTACTAGCTAAATAGGGTTAGAGATTGGTTACACAGCCTGATAGTTTGATGGCTAGGGTTCTTAAGGCTCACTATTTCCCCAAGGGAGATTTCTAGTTTATGGGATATAGGTCGAGGCCTTCAATAGTATGGAGAAGTATTCAATTGGCTCAATCTATTTTGGAAGTAGCAACTCAATGGTAGATGGGTTCAAGCGAAAAAATAATGTTTTAGGAGGATAGGTGGTTGCCACAACCATGGACATTTAAACCTATCACCTCTTGTTATGAAGACCAGCGAGATATGAAAGTGGAGGAGTTGATTGATGCCGGCACTCATACATGGAATGTCAAGACGGTCTAATCAATTTTTCACCCAAGGAATAAGGATCTCATTCTGAAAATTTCCCTTGGAAGATTACATGTGGAGGATGTATTGGTCTAGCATTTCTTAGGTAGTAGTGTTTATAGCATTCGTTTAGGGTATCACTTAGCTTAGGATGGAGTGTTAAGCAAAGTGTGGAATGGAGGGGCCAGTTTTAGTAACTCTCATATCAAATCATGCAGGTTTCTTTAGAGAATTCAACTACCTAGGAAAATTCTTTTCTTCATTTGGGAATTTTGGTAATGAATTTTTGCCATTAATTGAGAATTTAAGCGTGTCGGGTTGTGACATAGGTTCGGATTGTGTGCTATGTGATGAGAGGCAGGAAACCTAAAGCATGTATTCATGGAATGTCATATGACTAGAAAATTATGGGCACTTGCAAGTATACCATGGAACATGCTTGGCAAATGGAAAGGCTCATCTTTTGAATGGTTGTCCCACATATACAGTTTGCTAGAAGACTCAATTTGAAGAAGTGCTCACAATTCTTTAAGTGATCTAAAGATGTTGTAATTCAAAGCTCCATGAAGGCATCTCTACTTCTCTTACTTAGGCTTTGGAGATAGTGAGGAGCTTAATAGTTGATTTCGAAAGGGTAGCTTTGAGCTTCATCTTTGGGCAGCTAGTTAATGCAACTTTATCCTACTGTAGTTTGATGTGTAATATTTCTTGAGTTAGATGGTGGGGGAATTGGAGTTTATGTATTTAAGCATGAGGGGGAAACTTAGGAAAGAGTTCCTAAATATGTTGAGCACATCACTGGTCCGTTTATTGTTGGAAGTTTAGTAGCTAGGGAGGCATGTGAGCTGGCACTGATGCGAGGCTCGCGTCGAGCTAGACTATTAAGTGATAATCTAAATCTTATTATTAAACTTAGGAACAGGTGTTCCAATCATTCCTAGGAAAGAGTAATTTTAGAGGACATAATCGATGGATATTTGAAACTACAAGAGGTGAATTTTCTGCATGTTCCTCGATCGATGAACGAAGAGGCATATGAATTGGTAGGGTGTACGAATCCTAGATGTTCATGTAATTAATTTTTGGCTATTGGCACTTCCAGATTTAGTCTGTTGCTTGCTATGTTTCATTTAATGATTTCTTGATTTCAAAAAAAATATGAAATGAATAAAGTTTGAGGGAGTACAATGGGAGATAATATGAAGAATTAAGGGTAGTTTAGTAAATATACATTTTATGATCAAAGTATTTTTAGATTCTTAAAATATAGTATTAGTAAAAGTTGCTCACTTTATATATTAATGCATTTTAAAACATAGAAATAAAATCATTTAATATAAAAGTGTGGAAATTTCTAAAAATGAGATAAAAAAAACTAAAAAGAGAGAAAAATACTGAAAACTAAAGTAAAAAAAATTAAAAGAAAAGTTAAAAAGAAAGTAAAAATGATAAAAGAATTTGAAATAAAGGTAATTTTGTGATATCATATTATAGAAATTAAAATGGACTTATATCCTTTATAATATAGTATTAACATATCGATAAATAATATATATATATATATATATTCTTTACCTTTATGTAATTATTCATTCTTTTAAACACGCAAAACAATAAATTTTCACCTATAAACCCTACATTAGTACCTCTCTACTTCAATAACAGGTCAAAGTAACATTTTTCATTTTTAACAAAAGAACTAAGGTTCTTAGGGTTTAAACTATGGAAAATGCTTTTTTTAAAACTTAATGATGTTGTCTAAAATTATATTTAATTATGGTGTATATTTAACAAGTTTTGTGATATATATTATGCATGGTAATGTTAAAATTATGTAAAATGAACGTTATGTCAAACAAACCCTATGATGGAAGAAAATGCTTAAATCGCACATTAATTATAATAAATGTTATCTTGCATGTATTTTAGCGTAAATGACATTAAATAGTATGATGTTTCTAAAAGTTATCATGATTGCAAGGATTAAATAGTGATTTTGTAGGATACTGTGTTCAGGTGGAATATTCAATTGACTTGAAACTTTGAAGAATAAAGGAAAAATGAATGGGCACTCCAATGGTCTAAAAATCAAGTCAATCGAATGTCAGACAATGAAGTTACATACAAAAGTTTGAACACCACTAGAACAGTCTGAAACCTTGAATTAAAGCGGTCAAGACTATGATTGCAGGAAGGAGAGTTGCGATTGCGAGGTGGATGTCCATGGCCATGATTGAGAATCGCACCATGCACTGGATTTTCCACAGTTAGAGGTGCAACTGTAGTTGAGGGATCCACGATCTTGACAAGGAGTTCCATGGCCGTGGGTGAAGATCATTGGATGCACTGGAATTATGGCGGTTGGAGCTGTGACCGCAATTGAGGGGTCTACGATCATGGGAAGAAGAGTAGCCATTCCAAGAGATGGCGTGAGCATATACATTATTTTTGGAAATCAGATTTTCTTGCCATTTTCATGAACCCGTCGACTTGACCTAGTTCTCTCCTATATAAAGAAGAAATTTAAATGAAAATTGTGGTGTGGTGGCTGAGGAAAAAGCTAGATACTTGGACTTCAAAGAGGCGGCATCATTCAAGGACAATTGAGAAAAATTCTTGCGGAGTTGAAAACATAATCCAACACAATTGTTCGAGACTTTGAACTAAGATTTTATATCTTTCTCATGTTTTCTTAAATAATAGGATTATGAATTTGAGTGTTATACTTTCTTTTATTTTTATGGATTACTATATTTTTATTCTAGGGCCCTATGTCAGTTGAGGATTTTTAATGAATACGTATATGTAATTTGTTTTCATTGTTCTTATTATTTACAATTTTGAGTTCATGTTTTCAAGTGCTTGGCAGTTCTTGATTTCGTTGTGACTACATGAAGAATAATGGGAGTAAAACTCTTAGGTTAGACATCAATTGCAAATGTAAATTTCGTGGGAACAATGGAAGTAAAACAGAGAAATTTACGTAGGATAGATGTTAATATTCATATTCTCAACTTAAGTAGGACATAGAAACATGCTTGTTAAGTTGAATCTTTGGGATAATTTAGGAGAATGTCTTAAAGATTAAAAAAGATTAACGCACCATAATAAGTCAATTGAATTTAGTTGCAAGCACATTTATTATTTGTTGAATTTGCACACTGCACAAGGGCCTTGGCATTCTCACCACTAAATCTTCTTTAATTTACAACTAGCTTGATTGCTTCAGAAAATCTATGTTTTCTTATGTTTCTCTCATTGCTCTTATTCTCTCTCTCATTTAAGACAATTTAATTAATACATTCTCAGTCATAGTAATAGACATAATTCATATCCTCTCTATGGAGATGACACTTGGACTTAATCACAACTAGTTATTGAAAATTTAATTTTAATGTATTACAATGACCAGCATCACTTAAATACTAAAAATAAGAACATGTGTTTGCATATGCTAACGATTTGTTTCAATAAATATTATAAAATCAATAATTACTTATCGATTAATTATAAATTTTAAAAGTTTAGAAACATGTTGTAAACAACAAATTAAAGTTAAAACCAATCTTTCGATCGAAGGTCTAATTAAGAACATGTCTTTCAAGCTGTTTTCTCGTATGTGTGTGTGTATGTATACAGATAGATATTAAGTGCCCACAGGTGGCATATGACAAGCTAGCAACCCCTTACTCTCTTCTTCCTAGTCTAGGTCGATAAATTCCTACATGAATATATATCAAGTACTGGAATTAGAAAAAATTTATAATCTTAATATTTCTTTATTTTTTTATTTTAATGTTAAGATTGTGACAAATATTATAATTTTACTATTTAATAATTTTTAAGTTGTTTATTCAAAATTACAAAAATTGCCACAATTTTGGAAACATCTGGAGTATGTGTGCAGCATCTCTCCAAGCGCCTACTTGTGTAAATTTTCTTCACTTTAACCATTCAATGTAGATTACATTTGAATTCAAATTTGTATTATTTTTCTTTCCATTTAAATCTATATTTTCCAACCATAATACTTAATGAAATAATATTTCTTACGTCTTTGAAACACTTTTGTACCACTCTTAAATTTGCATGCCAATTTTTCTCTCACCATTATTTACATTCAAACAAACCTTGGAATTCCAATATGTCATAGTGTAGTTTACTAATCAATAAATGATAGAAAACCTATTAAACTTATTTTGCATCTATTTTTTTTGTTTTTTTGCTTTTTCAAAATAAAATATATAAAACTAATATTTAATTTAGAGTCATAAACTTTAATTTTAAGAAATTAGTTTAAAATGAATATTTGAACTTCAAAATTAGAACTTCAAATTTTAGTTTTATAAACTAAATATTATATATTATTTATAATAGATTTTTATTTTTATATTTTAATTAAAAAATTTATTGAAATAATATATCTTTCTTAAATTTATATTTTAATCAATTTTTTTATTTTATATTTTGTGGTTTAAAAAAATACATAAATAAAATGTATAATTATATCAACACATACATTTATTATTTTGAATACTGATACTTATTATATTTATTTAATAGATACATGTCATACTAATGTACCTAATAATATTCTTTAATACCACAGTCCTTTCATTGTCTTTAATCCCAACTAACTTTTAAAATATTTATCAAAAATAGATTTTTACTTTTATATTTTAATTAGTAATTTTGTTAAATAAAAATATTTTAGTTTTATATTTTAGTCAAATTTTTTATTCATTTTACATTATATATTTATATTGTTAACAAAGTATGAAAATAAAGTCTGTAATTATGACACACATATATCATTTTGACTACTTATATCTATTTTATTTATTTGTCATCAAATTACTAATTAATACGACTAGTAATGTTCTCCCTACACTTTATCAATGCCATTACATCGCCATCTTATTTTTGTTTAACATTAAAGTTTAGGAAAATTTATGATTATTGTCTCTATCCTCTTTTTTTTTTTTCTTTTGAAAGAAAAAGGCACATTTTATTCAATAAAACAATTAGAAAGCCAAAGGAGGAACTCGCTAGGTCTAGCTTGTCGAGCTAGTAAATGAGTAGACTCATTGTAAACTCTATGAATGTATTTGAACTCTACATAGGAAGTTGATTTCACCTGTAGTGGATGTCTGGGACAATAGATCTAGCCATCGAAGAATCGATCACTCTTTTCAAAAGCATGCTAATTAATTGCTGGCAATCTCCTTCAATTACAACCTTGTCCCAATTGTTCTGTCAGCTTGGCACAAGCTTTCTAAGTGCCAAAGTTTAAGCAAAAAGTGGGTCTTTACTAAATAAATGAATACCAATCTATTTTCTAAACAAACCCCTTAGGAATTTCATGTCACTACACCTGCTCTAGCGCCTCCTAGCTCCAACATTATAACTCCTTCAAAGTTGATTTTAATCATCCCATCTGAAGGGGGTTGCCACATCGTCTATCAAAAATGAGATATCAAATGTGGCAGTGGAGGCTAGGAGTCTGCAATGAAGTTTAACAGCTATGAGGGCTCACAACTGGCACATTCTGTTAAAGGCAGTTATTCAGGTGGTTGGAGTGGTTCCAATGGATGTGACTTGGCATGGTTTTGTAGCTGATTCAAAGTAGTATAAGATGGTGTGATTAGCTTAGGAGGATTTGCTACGTGTTATGTGTGAGCAGTAACCGTGTAGTGCAGAGGTTCTGCATCTGTGATAAGGAAATAGTAGCTTCTTCAAACTATTCTCTTGCTATGCATTTTCTTTCCTGATTTTTGAATGTTGAACAATTCTAAAGACTCAGTACTTCATGCTTGAAAGATCAGCATAATTCAACACTATTTCCTTTTAATCAGCTTCTTTCTAACTTGTTATGCAATAGGCCTCATGAAATGCCACTATGTGCCTAGTGGTAAAATCCACGACTTCTAAAGGGGTTGGGATGATTTCCTTGTTTATTTTCTAAACCTGACTTCCCTAAAGTCCCATAGGATGATGCAAGCTAGGAGAAAGTCTTCTTTTTCTGGGCTCCTTGCTAGTGATGTAATCCAGGTACGAGAGTCACAAGCCTATTGATCATCTACTAGGGGATGTTGGATTACGTCCAGGTCTGTTAAACAAAGTGGCACGGTATAAATATGTTATTGGTTCCCAACTCCTTGGAATCATGGTGGATGCACTGGGCTTGGATGCCACAACCTCTTTTCAAAAGGTTATGGTTTGTAGGTAGAGCATTATTTGCCAATCTCTAGCGAAAAGTTTGAATTTTTTGAAGGGATGCTACTTTCCTGATTATTTTACAAAGGGACAGTGACTTGGGCCCTTTCACTCCTGATGATGATGATTGATCACTTCCAAGGATGAGTTTTGCCAAGTGATGACTAGACATCACTTGGTAGATCCCGAAGTTGTGTGGTGCCTGATTTGGGAATCTAGGTTACCATATCAACTCAAAGGAATACTCATGATGGCATCCACATCAATGTCCCAAAATGTCTTATTTAACTATTCAATATTCCAACCTCCTAGACTTAGATAAATTAGGGAATTCATTAAATGAATTCATTATATGAATGCTAAGAGGTGACTACTGTTATTGATTGTACCATAGGCCAACCATATGAACATTATCATTCTATTTTGTTTATAAGAATTTATTATTACATCATTTGCATGTCAACTCTATTGTAATGTCAATGAATGCAAATAATATTCTAAATGTCTCTAGTCACTCATTATTGTGGGAGTAATAATGAATTAAAACTAGTATAAGGCTTGATGGATGATTATGAGATTATCATACATATGGAAATACAAATCAAACTTGTAGGTACTTGTTGGAGAACAAGGTACTAGATTGATTTACCCTAAGGTCACTGCATGGATTAATGCCATGATGGCACTTATAATAACTATGTCATTGAATCCTTAGATTTGAAGTCACCACCATAGTTTCCACATGAGAACCACTATGTTTTTAACACAATCACATGTCTTTAATTGAATTGCTATAATGATTGTTGTTGGACATAATGAAGATCATGTAGAGAGAGATGAATGATTTAGATGGAATTTGTCACTCTTAATAAGAGAAGGATATCTTTAGGCCCCTCGATAAGTGAGCTAAAAAATGTATAGCCGTGCTTAAATGAATTGATGGAAAATTCAATGTCATATGTTATATTAGTGTACTTGGTGATCAATGAGGAAGACATTTCCAAGCCTTATGTTCAATCTAGATATTATGACATTAGTTATAATTTAGGTTATATCAGAATATCGATCTTCATTTAACTTCAGTAGTCATAATGCCTTCCTAGAGTTTACTTATGATTTGTGGGCTCAAAATAAGATTAGGTCCACTGCCAACATTAAGTGAGCCTATAGGATCACACACTTGAATTAAGTTAAGATAGACATAAGGTTAATTTTGTATAAATTTTATTACGTTTATATTTATTGAATTAAAATTAACCTAATTAGCTATGTAGAATTTTATTTAATATTCAAATTTAAATTTGATTTCAATATTAAACATTATAAAAAATAAAGAAAAATGAAGGAAGAAGAAATGAGTTTTGGATTTGCAAAAGAAAATTTTGGACTCCTTAATTGTTAAGGAACTACAAATAGCTGGATAGAATCTCTATCCATGATTATGATCATTAATACATGGAAGGATCATTATCTGTAAGTCATTAATGTCATTAATGCATGGATCTTTATGCAAAATCAAATCCTTAAAAAATCAAATCCTTAAAGGTTAAGGATTGAATCTATTTAAATAAACAAGACATAAAAGCAAAAGTTGCTAGTTCTTGCAAAATCTAAATAACTAAGAAAGAAAACTTGAGAGAATGTTTTGTGAAAATGTTCAAAGGTGCTAGCACACCTTCGATTGTCTGGACGCTCAATCATATGGATACCATTTTGAACATTCGTTACTACAACAAATCCTAAAATCTAAAATGATTAGAACCTTTTTTTTTTTTGTTTTTTTGCAATGAATAGATTAGACATCTTCAATTTTCCTTCAATTTTTGTTGAACTGTAAGGACTTATGGAATAGATTTTGGGAAATTAAGTTTCTACTATAGTTTTAGATACATTCGTCAGTCCTAAAATCTCAACAGTGCTATCAAAGCCACTTGTATGTTCATTGAAATTGATTTGTTATGTATTCTATATGTATGTGATATGTATAGAAATGGGTATGAATTTAGTTTGCATGCACATGATGTATGGCGAAAGCCTAGGAACAAAATACACTATTTAAGGGGTTGTAATATATAATTTGATTGTCACCAGTTAATAGGATTAATGGCCTAATTATTTTGATCAAATCATACAAATCATACCATGTGGCTTAATTTGTAGACGTGAAATCGACTATATTAATTTGAATAATATACATTAAAGATTTCATGTATGTAATTGAATCACATGGGATGTACTTTAAATCCATTTAAGGATATGATGATTACTTAACATATGTCAGCTTAATGAGATTAAACTCGTGATAAATCTATCAATAATAGATTTGTTAATTTGATGGATAGACTAGGACCACTGTACTAACTCAGTGTAGCAACATATAATTTGTTAGTTTGAGAAGCACCTAAATTAATACTCTGCTTTAATATGCATTTTATGTGTTTCATGTTTTATGTGCACGGTGCATGGTGCAAGGTATGACCTTTCTAGACCAATGTGATTAGTATGTGTTTTATTGGTTACAATTTTTATGGCATGTTTGCTATTATATTAATTGTTTTCTGACCTACATGTTATTTTGTATCATTGTAATTCATTTTACTAGAACTAGTAGTAGTATACATTAAGTAAGGGGACAATGGTGGCCATTTGGTGTAACTAATGTGAATCAATATTGGTGGAGGAAAAACCAAGACACAAGCTGGTGAGACAAATCCTTACAATTGGAACTCCACCTAAATTAACCTTTGATCTTTATATTGGTTTACAAAGATCAAACTTAGGTTAAGAGCCATGCCATGCTTACATTATGCTTTATATAGATATGTATGGGATGCCATGGATGTGAATGCACTATAATGTCTATTAGATGAATTAATATTAGCATGAACTCGAATAATGATTAAAATCCCTCACATAATTTAAGTTAATAATTCCACCCATACTTAAACATCTCTCCATAATTCAATCACCAACATGCATGTTCTACCAAATTAGAATGCGTAAGGCTATCCTTGTAAGACTGGATGGGTAATGGAGGTATGCGTAGGTTTGAAATGGTTAACTAGGCGATTAAAATGGTTTTAGGCCTTAAGGCATAGATAGTATTTAACATGCCGAGATATATGATGTCAAATACCCATAAAGCATCTAAGAGTTACATACCTAAATAACTTTAAGCATCATGCCAAAACTAACTTAGAGTTAGGTGAAATATGGACCTTATCCCACTAAGTTAATGCAATTATTGAAATAGCTAGAATTAACATTGAGGGATTAGTGGGAGTTTTAAACAATTAAATGGACTTTGCAATATTGTTATAGATCAATGGCTACCAATAACACATCCGCTTTATCACCACTATTTGTTCTTGAGAAGGACAAATTGAATGAGAACAATTTCCCTAACTGGTTCAAAAACCTGAGCATTATTCTCAAGAAAGAAAGGAAGTTGTATGTCTTAGATCAACCCATCCCTATAAACCACCAGCCAATGCTCAAAGAGATGCTCACAATAAGCATATGAATGACTCTGTAGATGTTAGTTCCCTCATGCGAGCCATCATGAGTTCAGAACTTTGGAAGGATTTGGAACAAACGGAGGCTTATGCGATAATAGCTTACCTCAAGGAAATGTTCTAGTGGCAAGCCAAGCAGGAGCGGTATGAGACTACCAAAGCCTAGCATTCTTGTAAAATGCTTGAAGGTGCATCTAAAGCACTCATGTTTTGAAAATGAAGGACTATATTGATCACCCTAAGAGTTTTGGATTTCTAATGAGTCAAGAGTTAACCATTGATTTGATCTTGAATTTAGTATCTAATAATTACAACTAGTTTGTAATGAACTATAATATAAATAACATGGAGAATCCATTTTTGAATTGCATGCAATGCTTAAAACTGCCAAATAGAATGTTAAGAAAAGCGCAATCGTGTTCAAGTATTTCAAAAGAAGAAAAGGATGAAGAAAAAGAGCAAAAGGAGGGCAAAGGTTGCTAAGTATCTACAATTAGTATTAGCTGGTCCTAAACCCAAGCCCATGGCTAAAGCAAAGCCCCTTGAGAGTGGAGTTTACTTCTTCTGCAATAAACCTAGTCATTAGAAGAGAAAAAGCAAAATCTATTCAAAAATTGGATGTGGTTCTCACATTTGTGTAAATGTGCATGGCCTTGAAACGAGTAGATAGTTAAAGAAAGGCAAAGTGGACTTGCAAGTTGGAATAGAGCAAAAGTTGCTACCCTAGCAAGAGGGACCTGTGGCTTAGTTTTGCCCAATAGTTCTTGTTAACTTTGAGCAATTGCTTTTATGTTCTTACCTTAAGCAAGAACATTATCTCCATTTCATGTTTAAACAGTGATGGTCTTTTTTTATTATTAGGAATAATAAATGCTCATGTACCATAAAGACATGTTTTTCTCAAATGTAGATTCACATTACAGTGTTTATGTTTTAAATCTTGATAAGTTCAACAAAGGATCCATTTATAACATAAATAAAAAGAGATTTAAATTGAATGATTTAAATTTAATCTATCTTTGGCATTGTCACCTAGGACATATAAGTGAAAAATGCGCAGCCAGGCTCCACCAAGATGGGCTTTTGATAACTTAAGTAAAATAAGACTTCATGTGAATATATTTATGTTCAAATTATATTATTCAGTTCAAATTATCAATCAAAATATCTTATGTATTATAGTGGTTGTATGATGAATACAAGTTAGAAAGAAGAGATATAACCTCATCCGGAGACACCAAACTAAGGAATCAAGACTTATTACATCTCTTTAGTGAAGCTTTGTTGCCTAAGCAAGCCACCCACAAAGGAGTATGTGGAGACTAATCACAACTGTCAATAGGCGACTACGGTTCGCCTAAGCAACAATCAAGTGATAAGCTAAATTTAGCTTGTCGCCTATAGTCTCTATCCAATGCTCTTCCAGCTCGCTATCAGTAGTTGTGTCAATGCAATGTGTTTCTTTCCCTATGCATAAGAATTTAAAGGAATAGGTCTGATCCTTCTGTTTTGCTTGCTGGATAGAAGGCGAAGAACACGTAGTGCAATAAGGTAATGGATTACCGCCAATAGCCAACCATTTAGTTCTCCAAAGCTTACAGAATGTAAAGTTACCACATCAAATCACTGACTGCCACATCTTAAGAAGAATTCTAAGGTGTGTGGTATAGCTATCGCTTAGGCAATGGAAAAGGTTGATAGGCCAGTTTTTGCACACCTAACCCTTGAACCATTAAGGGGAAATGGATGGAAATTGCAACTAATCAATAAGTTTGGATGGTGGAACTTCAAAATTATAAATAGAAGGTGCTCTACAAGCTAAAAGAATCATGCATAGCTAAGATTACTTATAGGCTTCATGATGTATCATTGTAATATTAGTTTAGCATAAGTAGAGGGTTGAGAACGTATGATAAGTATTTGTCTTTTATTTTCTTTATTCCCAATGTATGTGTATCATTGATCCAAGCAAGTAAAAACTTTAATTTTATCATTTTCAATTAATTGTCTTTTCTTATTTAGTTGTAATCAATTCTTGCATTCTTGTTCTTCTTCTTTATTTTATTTTATTTTACCTAACTTGTAGTTATAATGGAAGTGAATCTACAAAGTTAGGTAAGTTATTCACAATTGTGAATAATGGGCCTATAATTAAAGCGACTTTCCTAAATTCACTACAAAAATTATGTTCAACTTATTCTTCTTCTTGATTTTTATTTTATTTCCTCCTAATTTATGGTTATAATAGGAGTAAATTTATAAGTTAGGACAATTGATCACAATAAGAAGGCCACTGATTTTTTAGGCCTAACATATATTGATGTGTGTGGTCCATTAAATGCTATTGCCAAATTATGTTATTAATACTTCATCACATTCACAAACGATTTTAGTAGATATGGTTATGCCTAGTTGAGGAAACATAAATCTAAATCGTTTGAAATGTTCAAAATTTTCAAAATGAAGTACAAACTAACTTAGCAAAACCATTAAAGCACTTTGACCTAATTAAGGTTGTGAATATTTAAGCTAAGAATTTTACAATCATCTTCAAAATTGTGGAATTATTTCATAGTTGACTCCTCCAACAACACCACAATTGAATGGTGTAGCTAAAAGGAGGAATAGAACTTTATTAGATATGGTTCAATCTATAATGAGTCAGACTGAACTTCCTTCATCCTTTTGAAGATATGCTTTGGAGGCATCTACGTTCATAATAAACCAAGTTCATCCAAGGCAATCGAAAATACACCATACAAGGTGTGGATTGGGGAAAGGCCAACTTTGTCCTTTCTTAAGATTTAAGTATGTGAGGCTTATGTGAGATGTTAAATCTTAGATAAATTAACACCTAAATCTGGAAATATTTTTTTATGGGATATTCTAAAGAAACAAAGGATACTATTTTATAATCCCTTTGAGAACAAAGTGTTTGTTGCTTATAATGGTGCCTTTTTAGAAAGGAAGTTCATTTCTAAAAGAACTAGGGGAAGCAAGATAGATCTTGAAGAAATTCGAGAGCCGCAAATTTGGATGGAACCATGAGTGGAATCACAAAAAATTCTCAACTAGTTGTTGGGCCTACATAAATAACACAACGCCGACGTAGGTCAGCAGGATACTACATGAGCTCGATAGACATGGATTTCTCATGATAAATAGATATGATTGTTAGGTTTCGTTGGGATTTGTCCATAAAAATTAAACTTTCAACCAAGAAAACAATATTAGCACACAACAGAAATAAATAAAATAAATTTCTTCCGTCTTCATTGCAAAACACGCAAGAAATCTCAATCTAAAGTAAAGTTATGAACTTTTACCTCTTATAACATTTCCAATAAATTGTTTGCAATCCTTTGAGTTGTGGCCCTCAAACCCTAACCTCTAATTCATCCACATAGTTTGAACAATAACGAGCTCTTTCCATACTTCACATAACTCTTTTTGTGAAGTTCTAATGCAAGTGTTTCAAGTAAGAAGGATTTTAAGATGAGAGAAAAATTGGAAACAGTGGCTAAGGTGTTTTCTTTTCTCTTGCATAGGGCTACACAAATTTTTCAATTAAAAAGAGTGTGTTTTGAACACTTCAAGCAGCCTCCTTAAATACTTATGACACTAGGGTTCAAGACATGGGCTCCATATGTCCTCCTAATGGACTTTCTAATTAAAATTAGCCCATAGACTTTTATTTATTAATCTCATTAATAAATCAGCCCATATGCCTCTTAATTATTAATCTCATTAATAAATCAGCCCATATGTCTCTTAATTATTAATCTCCATTAATAATTAATGTCTAATAATGTCCAATAAATTTAATACAATTAATTGAATTATTAAATTCAATTCTTATTGTATTTTTAGTTAATGAACTCATTATTAACAAACACCATGTTAATAAGTCCAATCTAATTGTAACTAAATAAATAATTTTTTGAGTCTTCTCAAGCTTCATATGCAACTCACAAATTTAACACTCACCCTATGTTCTAACCTTTTGTATGTGACTCTTTATATTTCTCCTTAATTAGTAACAACATAATTTGAAGGATATGAATGATGTCTAACCTATGACCTATATCTTACCCATATCCTAGCCCAATTAAGATAAAGTGAATTGGATTATAATGAACCTCTCCGATTATGACTACCATACTATATGGATCTTTTGTCTTACTTTATCCTAATTAAGCAAAAGTCATAATTTAGGTAAACTCACAAACATAGTCAGTTATATGATCAATCAATGTTATCTCATGAGACAAATATTCATATCAAAAACTCCTTATCTATCACACACTACCTTAGCTAAGGGCTTTCATTTCATAGAACAACAATTGTATGGGATAAATACCTTTCTCACTTGCAAAGAGATAAACCCCTTATAGAACACACACATGCATCCATAATCATTGGGCTACAGCACATTAGGTTCATGATCTTGTCTCATACCAGAATAGTTATTGGCCCTTAATATCCTAATAACATATTGACCATCATACGTACAAGACAACCATGTCATCTCCAGTCTAAAGCCCACGCCAACTTAACACAATCACGAAGTAAGACATTGATAGCCAAGAGTGAACTCTATACATTTACTTCGTTTTGCGAATCATTGTCTAAACGTCCATTCTCTTATGGCGCATTTACACACATGTATTCTTAGTATCTCATATAGAATGACATGACACTCATTATACAAATACAAGATGTACGATTCGTATTAACTCTCTAATGCCCTTTAGAATGTTTGTAACTTGCGAACAGGTTTAGTGATTGAGCTTAAGATAACTTTGTATCCATATTCATAATTCCTTATGAATAAGGCCTTTTAACACAAATGTATAGCAACATGTAACACTCTACGGCAACCAAGAGTTATATGTATGAAAAACTAGCCAAAACATTGATATGAAAATTAATATATTTTTAATAACTATGTAGAAGTACATAAACAACGACAATGTCATCTAGTATCCCTCATTTTCTATTAGAGTAAGAGGGCATATCACTTATAATTTCCCATGCCATTAGTACTAATGGCAATTGCTATAGTATCTAATATCTATATTCTCAAGTTGGCTATCTAGTTGCACTTAGGTCATCGGCTTAGTGACTAGGTCAACCACATTATCAGCTAAAGCTATTTTCTACATGTCTACATCACCTCTTGTAATGGTTTCTTATATAATATGATCACACCTTTGCATTTGTTTGGACTTTTGATGAGACTTTGATTTCTTTGCCTATATAATCACGAAATTATTATCACACTAAAGTAGCAATGATCAATCTAAATTTGGAACCACCTCAAGTTTTGTTATGAACTTCCTTATCCTAATAACCTCCTTCGTAGCATCACATGCAGCAATGTACTTAGCTTAGTAGTGGTGTCTGCAATCATACTAAGTTTGGAACTCTTCCAACTAATCGATCCTCCATTTAGAGTGAATATGAATCTAGAAATAAACTTGTTATCATCCACATCTAGCTAAGTGTCAAAGTCTATGTATCCATTTATTCTTAGATTACTATTTCTATACACAAGTACTATATCCTTAGTCCTTTTAAAGCACTTAAGAATACAGTTAACAATATTCCAATGCTTTTGCTAAGATTCACCTAAAACATACATCTAGCTTCTAATAGCTAAACCATATAGAATGGCCTTCATGCTCTTTCTCTTATCATTCATCTTTAGGCACATGGATTTTGAGAGATGGATGTCATGTCTGAAAAGTAGCAATACTCTCTTATAGGCTTCCATACTAAACCTTTTTCAGTATTTTATGTATCTCCAAGACTTGGGACAAACCTAAAAGTCTTTTCGCTCTATCCTTAATTATGTAAATAGCAATGATGTAGGTCGCGTCTGTTAAGTTTTTAATGGAGAAGGTACCAGATAATCAAGTCTTGCATACTTTATGAGATTCTTTTCAGACTTTAAAATCATGTGGTTGCACTATATAAATATCCTTCTCAAGCATCCCATTGAGGAAAGTGGTTTTGGCATCCATATGCAAAATCTCATAAGCTAAGTGGGTAGCTATTGCAAGTAAAAAATGAATAGATTTAAGCATGGTTACTAATGGGAAAGTTTCCTCATAGTCAATTCCCTCCTTTTGACTATAGTCCTTCACTACTAACTTAGCCTTATAGGTCTCTACGTTAGTGGAATCAATTATCCTTTTAGACCCATTTGCATTCAATAGGAACAGTCCCTTAGGTGGATCCACTAGAGTCCATATGCAGTTCACATGCATTAAATCCATCTTGGATTTATAGCCGTCAAGCACTTGGCAAAGTCTTTTTCTACTATTACTTAATCATAGGTAAAAGGATCATGTTCATAATTATTATCTCCCACTACAAACAACTCTTATCTGTTCTTTAGAACATAATCACAGCTCTATTGTGCTCGAGAGATTCTATCTGATCATCACAATAGTTGTGTCTTAGAGGGTTGATCTTGAATAAAAATCTACTTTACGGGCTCACAGCTTTGTTCCTCATGCTCAACTTTCTTAAGCATTATGGTTCTATCTACACTACTTTCTCAAATATGCTCTTCTTTGAGAAAACGTGCTTGATACCCAACAACATTCCTATTATCTTTAGGTATGTAGAACTTATATCCTATGCAATCTTTGGGATATCATATAAAAAGGCCTAGCCTCTAACTTGTCCATCTTACTCTTTCTAAAATAGTTAAGAAATCCCTAAATTCTTAAATGCTTCAGGCCTAACTTCCTTCCATTCCACATCTCACGTGGGGTAGAGGGAATAGACTTAGAAGGTATCCTATTCAAAATATATTTTATGTTAAGGAAGGCATGTTTCCATAGGGATATGGGTAAGTCACCAAAGCTCATCATAAATTAAATCATGTCCAACAAATTTTAATTTCTACACTCTACTACACCATTTGACTAAGGAGTCGTTACTAGTGTCAACTATAACACCATACCATTCTCTTTGAGGAACTCAGTAAACTGGGCACTTATATACTCCCCTCTACAATCTAATCATAGCACTTAATATGCTTGCTAGCCTGCTTCTTTACTTGTGCTTTGAATGCCTTCAATTCCTTAAACTTTTTAAAGGATTCATACTTATACTTCATCAAGTACACATAACCATACCTCGAATAGTTATCACTAAAGGTTATGAAGTAGAAAAAGCCTCCTCTTGCCATTTCATTAAATGGCTCACAAATGTTAGTGTAAACTAACTCCAACATCTCAGCAGTCTTTTTAACATATGCATTAAATGGACTTCTAGCCATCTTGTCAGGTAGACGAAGCTCTCAAGTTGGATAGGGTTCCTTTCCCATTGGACTAATAAGCCTATTCTTCAACTTACCAATTCATGTGTCCCAAACATAGTCAGCCTAAGGTGACACAGATGCTTAAGATTTAAACTATCCCTTAGATGTTTATTGGGAATAGTATTGGCCACATTACTATTATCCATATTCAAATAATATAAGAAATTCATGAAAGATTCCATAACAACCAATATAGCACACATTGCCTCTAAAGCAAAATTCATAACTCTGTTCTATTAATAATGGAATAGAAACTATGTTCTTAACACCATTGGACAAAAGGTAGACAATCTCTCATAACTACACTATAGCCTTATGATAGTTTTACTAAAGCAATTCTAATCGTAGAGGTTGTAACACTTATTTTATTTCCAGCCTTGATAGAAAATATACCGATAGAATAAGATGTTTCATAAACATAAAGATCCTTACCTTATGGTGCCTTTTTAAGGGTATTGAGATACTAAACACAATTCTTCTTCTAGTGGCCATTTTTACTACATTGGAAACACCCTTTTTTTTTCTATAGGAGCTTAAGCCCTCTTGATCCACCCACTAGCCTAGGAGCGACAGGTTTCTTCTTCTTTGTCTTCTCTTTCTTGGTCACACTAGAGGAGCTAGATGTAGCAAGAATAACCTCTTTCCCTTCCTCTTTATAGCTATTTTTGTAGTTACTGGCTTATCGAGGAGCCTAGTCAGTATGCACTCAATGTCATTCATGTGATAGTTCATAATAAACTATAGGAAGGAGTCCGGAAGCAACTGTAGGATCAAGTTTGTCCGTAGATTGGCACCTATGAAGAAGTCTAACAACTCGAGCCTCTCAATGAGTGAGATCATCTTAAAGATATGCTTACTAATGCTACCACCCTCTAGCATGCCCATCATGAATAATTGCTTAGATATCTCATATCTAGCAGTATGACTCTACTCACTACATAACTCTTGCAAGTGGTATATGATCTCTTAAGCAATGCTTATCCCCTCGTGGGTTCCTTGGAGATCATTAGTCATAGCAGCCAATATGTAGCTCTTAACCTCTCCATTTGCAATCCTTTGAATCATGGCCCCAAACCACAACTTGTAATTCGTCAAATATAATTGGAACGATAATGAGCTCCTTCCACAATTTACAAAACTCATTTTGTAAAACTTTAATGCAAACGCTTTATGCAAGAAGGATTTTGAGACAAGAAAAATAGGAGAGGACGGCTAGGTTGTTTTCTTTTCTCTTGCTTAGGGATACATGAATTTTTCAATAAAAGAAAGTGCATTTTGAACTCTTTAAGCATCTCTTTAAATACTTATGATACTAGAGTTCAAGACGTGGGCTCCATGTGCCCTCTTACATAGACTTTTTAATTAAAACTACTCTATGGGCTTTTATTTTTCTAATCTCATTAATAAATCAGTCTATATATCCCTTAATTATTAATCCTCAGTAATAATTAAGGCCCAATTATGTCTAAACAATTTAATTTAATTGATCACATTAATTAAATTACATTCAATTGTGCTTCTAATTAATAATCTCATTAACTAACACTACACCAATTTATTTAGTCTAATTTTGTTACAATTAGATAAATTATTCACAAGCCTTCTCAAGCTTTATATGCAAACCATGAATTTACACTTGGCTTATATTCCAACCTTTTGTATGTGACTCTTTAGGTTAATTCGTAATTGGAAACAACAATAACTCGGAGGATATGAGTAATGTCAAAGCTTAATTAAGACTAAGTGAATTGAATCAAATGAACCTCTTCGATCATGACTACCATGCTATATAAACATTTTGTCATATTTTATCTCACAAATTTGATCATATAACCAATCAGCGTTACCTTACGAGAAAATGTTCCTATCAAAAACTCTTTTTCAACCACACGTTACTTTAAAAAATGGCTTCCATCTCATAGAACACTAACTGCATAGAACAAACACTTTACTCACTTACAAGGATATAAATCCTTTATTGAATGCACACATACCTCCATACATATTCAAATAATAGCACATTAGAGTCATAGCCCCATCATATACTAGGATATTTATTATCCGTTAATGTCCTAATGATGTATTGAACGTTATACATGCAAAACAACCATGTCATCTCTAGTTTGAGGTCCACACGCACTTAACAATATTATGAAATAGGTCATTGACAGTCAAAAGTGAACTCCATACATATGGTTTGTTCTGCAAGTCATTGTCTAAATGCCCCTTCCCTAAAGGCGCATCCACACACATGTATTCTTAGTATCTATACTAAATGGCATGACTCTCATCATATAAAGACAAGGTGTGTAAATCATGCCAACTCTCTAATGCCCTTTAGAGTGTCTATAACTCATGGACAGACTTTAGTGATTGAGTACCTAGACTATCTTGTATCAATATTCATAATTTCTTATGAATAAGACATCTTAACTCAAACACATGGGTACATACAACACTCTATACCAACTAAGATTTATATGCATGAAAAACTTGTTAAAACATTAATATGAAAATTAATATTTCATTAATAATTGTGTAAAAGTACATATATAACTACAATGTCCTCTAGTGTCTCACATTTTCTTTTTACATTAAAGAGCATATCGCAAACACTAGTATATTGCTCAAGGATCTAAATGAGCTAACTACCCATCACGAGGCTATGTTAGGTCTGGAATCTAAGAAATGACTAGAAGCCATGAATTCTAAAGTGCAATCCATGTATAAAAGTCAAGTATGAACCTTGATTGACCTACCTAAAGACACAAAGGCCATTGGGTGCAAGTGGGTTTTCAAGAAGAAGACTGACATGGATGGTAATGTGCATACCTTTGAAACACGACTAGTTGAAAAAGGCTTCAAGCAAACTCATGGTATAAACTATGATGAGACCTTTTTAAACATTGCTATGCTGAAATCCATTAGAATTCTTCTTGCCATTGTTGCATAAATAATTACGAGATTTGGCAAATAGACACCAAAATAGTTTTTCCTAATGGAAACTTACTCGAGGATGTGCACATGGCATAACTAGACGGTTTTGTTCATCTTAAGAATTTTGGTAAGGTTTTCTATCTTCAATGATACATTTATGGATTGAAGCAAGTTTGTTAGAGTTGAAATCTTCATTTTAATGACATAGTTAAAGTGCCCGGATTCATAAAAAATGAAGATGAGCCTTGTGTCTACAAGAAGAAAAATGGGAGTGCAATTATATTACTGGTCTTATATCTCGAAGACATGTTACTCATTGGAAACAACATCCTAACGTTATCGAATGTGAAGTCTTGGTGAGGAAAATATTTCTTGGTTAAAGACTTAGGCGAGCCTGCCTATATTCTTAGCATCAAGATCTATAGAGATAGAATTTAAAGGCTAATGAGTTTAAGTTAGAGTGCTTACATAGACGAAATACTAAAGAGGTTTAGTATACAAGTCTTTCAAAGATGATTCTTACCAATGTCTCATGGCATCATTCTCAACATAACTTAGTGTCCTCTAATGAAAGATGAACGAGATCACATGAATAAGATTCCTTATGCATTAGCTATAGAAACTATCATGTATGCCATGTTATGCACTCAACCAGATATTGCATATGCTTTGAGCATAACGAGTAGACACCAATTAAACCCCAATAAGAGTCACTAGACAATTGTTAAGAACATCCTCAAGTACTTAAGAAATGACTAAAGATATGTTTTTGAGGATTGGAAGATCAACTTGTTGCAAATAGTTGCACGAATGCAAGCTTCCAATTTGACAAGGATGACTTTAGATCACAATCAGGATATGAATTATGTTTGCATAGAGGTGCAATAAGCTAGAAAAGTTCTAAGTAAAGCACTATGGTAAATTCTACAACAGAGGCTGAGTTGTTAGCAACACTAGATGTAGCTAAGGAAGCAATTTAGATCAAGAAGTTCATCATTAAAATAGGAGTTGTTCTTACCATTGCAAATCTAGTTGACCTTTATTGTGAAAATAATGGTGCAGTTGTGCTAGCTAAGGAACCTAGATGACAATAGCAATCTAACACAAATACTCTGATGATACCATTTCATTCGAGAAATCACTGAGAGAGGAGACATCAAAATATGCAGAATTCCAATAGATGACAATGTTACTAATCCACTTCCTAAGGTTCTCCAACAAGCAAAACATGATCTTCAAACCAGATCATTGGGTATTGAATACATGTAAAGTTCGACCTAGTGTAAGTGGGAGTTAGTGATTATGCCCTAGGCCAATCATGTGAACATTATTGTTCCATAGGAATTTATTATTATATTGCCTACAAGGTAGCTCTATAATAATGTCCATGATAATTGAAAATATTATTCTAAATGTCTCTAGTCACTCATTATTGAGGGAACAATACTGAACTAAAATTAGTACGAAGTTTGATGGATGATTATGAGATGATCATGTGTATTGAGATACAAATCAAACCTATAGATACATGGTGGAGAATAAGGTACTGGACCGACCCATTGGGAGGTTATTGCATGGATTAATTTCATAACTAACGCTCATGATAACTGTGTCATTGAATCCTAAGACCTAAAGTCACCATAGTTTCCTATATAAAAAACACTATGCTTTTTGACACAATCAAACATTATCTTTAATCAGATGGTTATAAAGATTGTTGTTGGACATATTGAGGATTATAAAAAGAGAAATGAGTGACTAAGATGGAACTTGTCCCTCTCAATATTAGAGAGATATCTTTGAGCCCCTTGATAAATAAGACTAAAAAACTACATAGTCGTGCTTAAATGAATTGATGGAGAATTCTATGCCCTTTGTTATATTAGTCTACTTAGTAATCACTTTCATATGATTGAACAAAATAAGGATGACATTTCCATGCCTTATGTTTAATATAGATATTATGAGATAAGAGGATTATTGTTAGCGATACACCTTCTAATGCCAATAGAAAATGAAGAATACTAGAAGACATTTGGTTGTATATATACCTTCATTTAGTTATTAATAAAATATTAAGTTCGACATCAATCTTCTAGTAAGTTTTCATGAGTGCAAATCATGATTAGTGTAAATTAATGCATGTGCCCATATATTTGTGTTAGGAAGTCTTGTTCATAAGGAGTTATGAATATGGACACAAGGCTTTCTTACTACTCAATTACTAAAGGGCATTAGAGAATAAGTACGGCTTACACATCTTGTATTTATACAATGAGTGTTTTGTTATTTGGTATGAGATACTAATAATACATATATGTGGATGCACTGTTGGGGAATGGCGCCTTCAAACAATAACTCGTAGAATGAACCAAACAATGGAGTTCACTCTTAGTTTTTAATGTCTTACTTGGTGATTATGTTAAGTGCGCATAGGCCTCAAACTTGAGACAACAAGGTTTTGTGCGTATGATAGTCAACATATTATTAGGGCATTAAGGGCTAATGTCTATCCTAATATGGGATAAGATCATAAACTCAACATACTATTACCTGAATGCATATGGAGGATCTGTGTGTTCAATAAGAGATTTATCTCCTTGCAAATAAGGCATATGGCCCATGCAGTTAGTGTTCTATGATATTAAAACTCTTGGTTAAGGTAGTGTATGATCGGAAAAGAATTTCTAATAGTAACATTTGTCCCATGAGAAAATACTAATTGGTCAAATGATTGAATTTATGAATTTGACTAATTCCATGAATCTTATTTGGATGAGACAAATTAAGACAAAAGGTGTATAGGAAATGGTATTCATGCTCGAAAGGTTTATTATGATCAGATTCACTTTACCTTGGTTGGGCTACAATATGGGCGGTATTACCCATATCCTTCGAGCTATGTTCATTGTCAATTGAAGATAAATCTAAAAAGTTACACACATAAGTTTGGGATGTATCGTAAGTGTTGAATTGATAGGTTGTATTATTTATTTAGTTATAATTGGATTAAACTAAATAAATTATCATAGTGTTTCTTGATGATAAGATCATTAATTTGAAGCACAGTGGAGATTTAATTTAATTAATGAGATTAATTAAATTAAATTAATTGGACACATTTAGACTTTAATTATTAATGGAGATTAATTATTAAAAGGTTTATATGCTGATTTATTAATGAGATTAATAAATAAAAGTTCATAGGCTATTTTAATTAAAAGTGTCCATATAGGAGGTCTATGGAGTCCATACCCCAAAGCCTTGTGTCATAACTATTTAAAAGGGTGTTTGAAGACTTCAAGACACACCTTTAGCCCTAGAATTTGTGTAGACCCTCAAGCAAGAGAAAACAAACCCCCTAGCCACCCTCTTTAAGGTTTCTTCATGTTAAAAATCCTTTTACCCAAAGTTGTTCGTATTAGAGCTTCACAAAAGAAGTTTTATAAAGTGTAGGAGTTTGTGATCATCTTGCAGTGTGGACAAACTAGAGGTCAGGGTACAAAAGCCATGATGATCACATTCAAATTGCTTGGAAATGTCCCAAATGTACAATGTTTACATTTCCAAATGTTTAATCTTTATGTATGTTCTTGTTCTCTTGATATCTTATGTATTTTGTAACAAAAACTAGTGGGATTTGTTCCTATATTTTCCACTATATATGTATGATGTTTTTATGTTCTATAGTTTTAATTTTTATGGGCAAATCCACAAAAATCAAACAATTATGGCATAAGCTATAGATTATATTGTATTGGATTATCGATATTCATTTAACTTTAGTAGTCATAATACTATGCTAGAGCCCGCTTATGACTAGTGGGCTCGAAATGAGATTGGGGCCCACTGTCAACATTAAGTAAGCCTACAGGATTGCACACTTAGATCAAACTAAGACGAACTTAAGGTTAACTTTTTGTAAATTCATTAAATTTAGAATTATTGTAAAATTAACCTAATTATTGCTCTAGAATTTTAGTTAATATTTAGATTTAAATTTGATTTAAGTCTTGAATATTATACTAATAAAAAATAAAGAAAAAAGGGAGGAAGAAGAAATGAGTTTCAAATTTGTAGGTGAACTTTTGGAGTCCTTAATTGTTAAGAAATTATGGATAGATGTGACATGGGTAGACACTACTTCAAAATTAAATTTATAATTAAATCAAAATTGTAGTAAGTACAAGTATCGTTTCCATGAGAAGTGGTTTTATGTTTATTGATTTAATTGAACTTCTATTAGTTATGCTTAAAAATGTAGCAAAGTTAAAAGAAATAAAATAAAATAAATAAAACAATCACTTGAAAACAACTCACAACTTCAAGGAATAAAGGACCAAGAATTGAAAGGTCTCTTCTCTTGTGTTGTATTAATTTCCTACGTATGTCAATTTATGTTGACTCTCACTTTAATCATTTTATTATAGGTTATATGCTAATTTATGTAATCCAAGGTTGGTCTAAATATGAACCTAGAGGGTAGGGTGTTAACCTCTCTGCTGGTGTAGTCAAACTTTAGAGCCAACACTCTGGGTAATTCGTCAGAAATCTGGCATAGATCAATATGATCTTGCATCCCATGACCCTTTAATCCTTGCCAAGAAGTTAGGAAGCATTTCAAGGGAGTAAAAGAGGAAGAGGTTGATATGGAGGATGGTTGAAATGTAGAGGATAACATTACAATCCCTAAGAACTCTACATACCAAGTCTATGAACTTAAGATTGCATATGCCAAAAAAATGAAAATGCTGGATTAAATTTTTTATATATTTATTATGAATCTGAATGATCTTATTATCAATTAGCTGTTACAATTCCTATCATGAGAAGCTTTTAAAACAAACTTGGTTGAGCTAATTATATCCTTACAATCCTACAGAGGTTTAATTCTAGAAACAAAGGAAGTTAATAAAAAGAAACTTGTGGAATTGCTGTGGGTGATTATGAAGATGAACTACCTAAAAGTTTAGTCTACGTTTGACCTTTTCCTTGAGTAGTTCCCAGCTCTCCTTTTCATTCAAATGTCTTTGCTCATAAAGGTAACAGGGAGTGCCCATATCAATGTAACGTGCAATGTCTTTATTCCGTGTTATAATTACTACTTTGATATTCACTTCTCTGGTGTGGAAGGTAGGTTAGAGTATATCCCAGGCATCCATTTCCCAAACATCGTCAAGCATGATCAGCCATGTTTTCGTTTCCTGAACTTAGAAAAGCTCCCAACAAGCTCATCGATTTTCATGTTGTTGACGTCGTTTTCATTTTTTGGTTTAAGCTAATGGAGGATCCTCTGCAGGACATCCTTTTGTGTTATAGGATCTTTTCCCAAACTCTCCTAGAGGTTCAACTTAAGGTGTAGCAAGTTCTCCCAAGTATTATTACTTGAATCGAGTAATTAGTTTATGAATAACAACGCTCTCTAGACTAATCTTATAGTTTCATTCATATTATTCTCACAAGTTTACTATCCACAATTATACATTTAGCACACAAGTTTCACTTCCATTAATCTTTGCCCAATTACAAATTAATTAGAAAAGTGGTTAATTCTCCTAATTAGTATTTAATTCAACAATTGTGAATAACAACAATAAAGCCAATCAATCACCAAACCAAACAAATGTATTCAATCAAACACAAACAAAATAGACTAGATCTATATTTAGTAATCCATGATATTATTATTTAAAGCTATTGCCAAAATATTGAACATCTTAAACAACATAAAAATAACAGTAAAAGTACAAAAACTTATGTTGGTATCTTTAAGCTGCATGGACACTTGAATTCTTACCAAGATTGGGCACAAATTTCTCCTTCTTCAATTCTCCGAAGTGTGTGAAATTGTGTTTTTAAGCGTTAGAAAATAAGAACTAAGCCTAAGGTTGACTATAAGATGTGGAGAATACATACTTATAGTTAGGAGGCCTAAGGTTGGTGTGTGCACACAAGAAAAGATGAAAAAGTCCTTAAAAAATAATGTAGGATCGTTGGTTGAAGTGCTATCGTGTCGTCCTACACAACCATGCCACATACTCTCTGGGTCACGTAAATCCTACTTCTCAACTCCCTCACTCACATCGAACTACCTCATGGTAGAGATTTGCCATGCGTGCAATCACGAATGAAGTTGTAGAAATTCCAATGTGCCTTGTAGTCCTTCTTGCCCTTGCAGCTAGGATCTTTGCACCCGCAAACTTCCCATCCACGACCACGACCTTCAACAACGAAAATTCAAGAATGTGTCATAGTTGACTCCCATGGTTACGTCCCCACATTGTGTAGTTGTGGCTTTCCCTTTTACAATCGCAAAGCTGACCTACTTACATGAAATTGTATTTTAGTATAAAAAATGTTTAAAATTAATAATTAACTCTACAATTACACCTTTTCACTTCCAAATTATCATATTTAGTATTTTCATACCTAATAACGTATTTTCCCTATTTTAATTCACATACATGCAAAAATTAAGCACAATTTAGGTACAAATAAATTATAATTTCTCATGTTATCGAGATGGATAGAATCTCTATTCATAATTAAGTCATTAATGCATGGAAGAATCTCTATCCATAAGTTATTATTGCTATTAATGCATGGAAGGATATCTATGCATAAGTCATTAATGTCATTAATGCATAGATCTCTATCCCATCATCAAATTCTTATTGGTTAAGAATTTGGATCTCTTTAAATATGCAAGAAACAAAAGAAAAAGCTATTGGTTCTTACAAAATTTGAATAACTAGAGACAGAAAATTTGAGAGAAAGTTTTCTAAAAGCATTCAAGGGTGCTAGCAAACTTCCACTTCTCTAGATGCTTGATCATGTGGATTGAGGGCATTTGTTCCTACAACAATGCTTAAAATTTGGAATGATTAGAACCATTTTTTTTTTTATGAAGAATAGGTGAGATGCCTTTGGTTTTTCTTTGATTTTTGTTGAACCACAAGGATCCATGGAAGGGATCTTGGGAAATAAGTTTCTGCAATGGTTTTAGACATATTCTTAGGTCCCAAAATCCCAATGACTAGTCTAAAGGATTGGCCATGGTGTTGCCACTTGTCAATCCAAATCTTAATAGAGTTATCGTTCCCAACCTACCATCAAAGGCTAGGTTCAAGAATAGGTTTATAGCTAAGATGGATCTCCATGTCATTGAGGCATTTGGGGGTACTCAGCCTTCCAAAATATAATTAGAATAGTGTTTTTGCAAAAGGATACAATCAATAAGGCTATCTTGAAACTTTATAAGATTCCAACTTTACTTGGCACAGGGTGCAAGATTGAACATTAAGATCACTAAATCCTAAATCATCATCTCTTAAATGGTATCCCACCTTGTCTAGTGGATGGGTCTACATTTGGAAGAGTTCCTCAAAAAATTTGTGATGAGAGATTAAAGTTCTTTAGTAATATAGCTAAAATAAAATAAAAATAATATATTTAATTAAAAAATATTAGATATTAATTTTAAATATTTTTATTGAATGATATAATAAAAACCAAATAATAACAATATATATTTTATTAAAAAAGTTTGAAGTTGGTGAGCAAGGGCATTGGCACATAAGTTGGCAGACCTAACCTTTAATTTATAGATATACTTTTAACATATGGTTTTGGTGTTGTAGTGAAAGGACACTCTTGGGAGGGGGGGGGGGGCTTGGTGCTGTTATGGATAAATCCTCTAAAGTGGACAACATTAGTTATTTTCCCTCTTTTATTGATGTCATTGTGGAAGAAGATCGCCACCCTATTTCAATCAGGCATGTGACAAATGTAGCAAGCTAGAAACCATTCACACCTAAGTGATTTAGGTTTGAAGTGAGCTGGTGCCTACACAAAGACTATAAGAAAACTATTAGGAAGCTTTGAACGAATGACCAAGCCGTTGGTGCTTTGTGGAATAGCTGAAGAATTACACGAATACATTGTAATGATGGAGTATAATGGTGTTTAGAGTGGTGAAGCAACGGATGAAAGAACTAGAGAATAACATCACTAACCTCATATAAAGGGAAGTGACAGCATATACTAAAGCAAGGGAAGAACAATTATGGTCCGAACTGGAATGTCTTCAAGGGGCTAAAGAGTTGAAGTGGAAATAAAGAAGGAAGCAATTCTAGCTCAAAGAAGGGGATATAAATACCTCATTTTTTCTTGCTTATGCTACTACCCAAATGAGAAACAATTGAGTTGATGGGCTTAAGGATAGTAGTAGGCAATAGGTTGGCAATTTTGCTTAAATGCAACAGCAAATAGTGGATTATTTTCAAACCCTATTTTGGTCTTCTAAGCCAAGTTATGAACAAATCCAGGTGCTATTTGAGGTTTTGCCCAAGAGTGTGATTGCTAACATGAGTAATGCATTAACTCATAGGCAGAGGTGATAACAGCATTGTAGCAAATGAAGGGTTTGAAGGCACCTCACTAGAGGCAATGTCGCTATACTTTTTCTAAAGATACTTGCATATAGTGGGAGAACAAGTATTGAAGCAAGTCTAAGACTTCTTAACAAGGAGATAGACGACCTATATATGCAAGAAACAAACATAATGCTAATCCTGAAGGTGTCTCAACCCATGAAGTTCACACAATTTTAGGCCATAAGTTTATGCAATGTGGTGTATAGGCTAGTGTCAAAAGTAGTTGCCAATATGATGTCATCTCATTAAATCAAGGGACATTTATTACAGGACATTTAATTTTGGATAATATTATAGTAGCATTTGAAGTCAATCACTATGTTAAGTGCAAGGCAAGGGAAAGAACAAGGTTTACGGCAATAAAGCTAGACATGTGCAAAGCATACGACTGCTTAGAATGGGCTTTCACACAGGCAGTGCTACTAAAAATAGGTTTTCAAGATTCTCTTGTGAATCTTATTTTACAAATGTATCTCAAGCATCCATGTTTCTTTCATCTTAAATAACACTATTTTTGGATTGGTGCGGCCTCAGTGTGGCATTCGCTTAAGGGACCTAATGTCACCTTAGCTGTTTAGTATCTGTGTAGAGGCACTCTCTTCCTTACTTCACTGTTATGAGGAACAAGGAAAGCTTTAAGGAGTTTAGGTGGCAAGGCATGCCTTAGGAACCTCACACCTACTTTTGGTGGATGACATGTTAATTTTTTTGTAAAGCTAATGAGGGAAATTTCGCAAAACTCTTTAAAAGGTGTAGAAAATATACTTTGAGGTCTCTGGGCAATTGGTGAACTTCAACAAATCATCCATCATAAGCTTAAATGTCCATTACACTCAAAAAGTGCAAATGGATGGGTATCTTAGGATAAAGATTTCAGTTTCTTTGTTATCGTATCTAGGACTGCTAGCTATAACAGGGAAGTCAAAGGCCACGTTATTCAGGAACATAAAGGAGTGCATGTGGAATAGAGTGTTGGGTTGGAAGGAGAAATTGTTGTATGTAGGGCGAACCATTCTTATCAAGGCTACACTCTAATCAATCCCAACCTATGTGATGTCATGTTTCCTTTTTCTAGAGTCCATGGTGAGAGAGGGCTAAACTCACTAGTATCCAATTTTTGGTGAGAGCACGAAAAGGAGTCACCAATTCAGTAGAGGAGTTAGCATGAGCTATTGCAAAAATCTAAAGATAGGTTGGGTTAGGTTTCTGGGATTTTCAATTACTCAATTTGGCAATGTTAGCAAAGCAAAGGTGTAGGTTGATCAATAATCCAACCAATTTTATGGGGATGATACTACAAGCACAATATTTTCCTAATGAAGACATCCTTACAGTAGGGTTAGGGACTAGACCATCACTAGTGTGGCAGAGCATTTTTGTAGCTAGGAGGTGCTGGGTTAAGATGGAGAGTGGGTAACGGGGAGAATATCACAATATGGCAAGACACATGGCTCCCTCACCCTTAGTCCTGCAAATTGACGACAACTTCCCTAAGCAAGCTAAGTGATATGAGAGTGAAAGAGCTCATACATATGGAGGAGCACTACTGGAAAGCGGCCAGTGTTTGGACAATTTTCAATGAAGCGAATGCCAAATCTAATTTATGTATTCCACTGAACAAGTTTTAGGTGAGGGATTGCAGGGCTTGGCATTACTCAGCTAACGGCTTGTTTAGTGTGTGTTCTACCTACCACTTAGCGAGAGCTTTGGGGTTGGAGAGGAAAGGGGCAAGTAAGGTTGAGAGTAGATCAGTTGGAGCAAAACCAAGGAGATTTATTTGGAATTTGTGAGTGCCAAGGAAGATATGGTTGTTCACTAGGCAATTTAGGCATGATATTTTACCCACAGTAGCAAACCTTTGACGAAAAGGCTGTAATACTTCTTTGGAATGTTGCCTATGTGGTAACAAACTGAAAGATGCCAGGCACCTATTCGTAGAGTGTCATTTTGTTATGCAACTTAGGACAATCGCCAACTTACAATGGAAGATACTAGTAGACTGGCAAGCATCACCAGTAGTGTGATTGGAGAACATGTATAAATGGTTGTATGAGGGCAGTTCTAATTATGGGTGGTAATATTATGGTCCATATGGAGATGTGGAATATGAAAGCATAAGAGGGAGCTAGCTTCTCTTCCATGGAAATGCTAGAATTCACGAAGTGCCAACCATTGGAATTCGACCAAGGTAGTGTGCAAATGTGAAGTACAAGTGGCTTAGCAATGAAAGTGCAAGGTAAGGAAAACAACGTGGTGAAGGGGGTCTAGGTATGGTTCGATGGCCACAACTAAATGGAGCAGGAATTGGCTTTGTGGTAGAGTGGGCACTAGCAATGACAAGAGATCATAGCCAAGTTCATCAACAATGTGACAATTCCATTCATAACTGAATGATTGGTAGCTTGAGAGGTGGTAGAACTTACTGTGGTAAGGGGTAGAAGGAAGATCGTCTTGAGAGGGGACTGCTTAGTGTTAAAGTGTGCCGATAGAAGATATTCTCCAATGCAGTAACAACCTCGATGAGATTTCTTTCATTTATATCCCTTGAGAACAAAACCTTGAAGCCCATTATGTAGCTAGCAATGCAAGTAACGGTTCTATGAGTCGTTGCCAAGCTTTTATTACGGGATAGAACACCTGATAACTTTTGTGGAATAAAATGCCTTTTTCCTTTCAATACACACACACACACAAAGGAATTTCTGACGAACCAACAAATGGAGGAATGATTTATTATTATAACTGTTTAAAATATATGATATCTAGCTAATGATTCGTATTCCCTACATATTGACATTTATATCTTACATAAATTTTTATTTTTATTATAAAAATATTTTGGAATATATTATATATATTATTTTATAATTTATCATTAGTTAAAAGTATATATCCTATGTGCACATACAATTTTTCATTGATGGTGTCACATTTTAAAAATTTAAATAATAAAAGTAAGTTATTAATAATTAAATTCATGATGATACAACATAAAATTATTAATTTTTAAAAATTAATAATATTAGTTAATAAAAATTAAAATTATATTAGATAATTAATATAAAATAAGCGAAAAAGAAAAAATAAGGGGCAAACAAAATAATAAGTAAAAAATAGAGAAGATAAATCTAAAAATTGTAGAAAGAAATAAAAATAGAAGAGAACATTATAATAAATTAAAGTTGAGAACTACGATTACCATCTGCCCGTACACTAATAAATAATTTCAACGTATTAAATAATTATAATTTTTATCAAATAAATATTTTTGAAATTTACAAATATTGAATTTAGAACAATAAAGGGCTACCGTAATTTCTTACTTTTCCGGGGTCATAAACCTACGGCTTTCTTGTCTTTCCCCTTTCGGTCCTCTGTAGTCAAAAGCATCTAACAATGGCGTCGAGGTGCAGCCGATTGTGCACAATTTTTCCATTTCGACTTTCAAAACGGCCATTTCAAGACCAGCTTCTTCTTTTTGTTGTTCTTCTTCTTCTTTCAACAGATCAACGACGACGTCGTTTGCTAGACCTTTCGTTCCTTCAAACACAATTACCTTTCGCCTCCGTCGCTTTTGTCTCTCCAGATATCATTGAGATCTTTATTTAATATTATTTTTACTTTTCTTTGGTTTTTTTCTATGTTTATTGGGTAATATGGGAATGGGAGTTTGGGTGTTAGGTCTCCAACGGAGTTGGGAGGCGTAGCTTCGATGTTTACGCTGCACAGTGCAGTGGCACAGGCAAGGATGACATCGTTCCTGAGCTCATCGTCGAGGAGTTGTCCGGCTCTTTTGTCAGGGTGCACTTTGCTGCACTTCCTCAGATCTCTAGTGTGTTTTGTTTCTTTATGTTTTATTTTTAGATTATTTTGTCGCTTATGGAAATGGTTAGATAGCTATGCTCAGTTCTTGTCTTTGATATTTTTGGTTTGTTGTTTGGTCAGAAATGAATTAGATTATAATAAGCTACTTTAAGAGATTAACGTTGATCTTAATTTTGGGAAGTAACTAAAAGGTAAGGTCGGACTGCACATAATATGTGTATTTAGGTTGCAATTATGTTTGGCTGACCCAGAAAATATTTTTGAGTGTAACACAGACGACAGACAACTGTCTCTAAGTACTGATATGGTTCCAGCGACAGACTTTAGTAAATAAAGCTTCGTTTCAGATCTGTATTTGGGTTTCAATTATGTTTGGCTGACATAGAAAGTATTTTTGAGTGTAACACAGACGACAGAACGATCTTTAAGTTTTGATATGGTTCCAGCGAAAGAGTTTAGTAACTAAAGCTTCATTTCAGATCTCCCTTTTGTCTGGGGTTCTTTGACTGGGCAGCCTATATCATTTGGTGAAATTTGTATTAAATGTATATTTTGGCATATGTGTGATTTATTGATTATTTGATTTAGGATATAACAAGGACTGCATTTGTCGGCATACTAAGTAAAAAAACTTCCATCTGTTGTTTTCAGTCCCGAGTTGCTTCTTTTAAGGTTTGCTGGCACTGGCATGCATTATTAAATAATATGTCATGCATGTTTATGCCTGTATTTATCTTTATTACACTCTCATATGTTCACGTTGAGCTTTTCTCTGGAGTTTTAAACACATTGGGTTCTGTTGGTTCATGGAAGGGCCTAGCCCTATAATGGCTATAGAAGCCTTTTTGATTGACCTTTAATTGTCCTGAATCCTTGTCAACATTTGCACATCTACACAGACTGACATATATCCATTTCGACTTCTTGCACTGTGCAAGCTAGGCACCACACTGTTGACACGTGCAAACATGATCTTACGCCCTTGTATGTTTAATGGATACACACACAGAAATGTAAACTGTTCCGTCATAATCCCAAATAAGCTCGATTGTCTATGTTTGAGCCTTGGAAGGCCTACAATTATGGGAGCTTGTTGATAGCACCTCTGAATATCCAGATGTGTTTCAATAGTACCTCACCATACAGATACTACTTCGGAAAAGATTTTCTAGTCCCACTGTTATGATGATTCGTGCTTTACATAAATTAACTGGAAATGATTTGTTTACCGATATACGAGAGCCTCCCCTAGGTAGCATCAATTTCAATCATGCAGAACAGCTAGAATGAGGCGATTTTAAATATTCTCAACTTTTTTAGTAAATTCCATCCGACTACTTGAACCAATTCTCAATTTAAGTAAGCTGCTGTTAATACCTTAAATTTGTACCTTAATTTATGTTGCTTGATGGTTTGATCCATACTTAGTTCTGATTATTGCTGTATCTCTCAACAAACCTCTGTGGGATAAGTTGGAGCATTTCTTGGGGAGTGGAAGGTAATGGTTAGCTATTTGACCGAAATATTTGGTTCCTGCAGGCACATGAATTTCCAAATGCTTGAAAGAAATATACGAACTTATGAGGTGTTCTGTTATTTCTAGGTGTCATGCCTATGCATAAGGTCTCGGCAATTGCCTTAAGCAAACTAGTTTATTTGGATTAGTAAATCCTAGTCCTCCAAGTTATTTGATGTGTGTATGGCCAACGATTTCCTTACAATGAATGAAATTCCTTTAGGTGTTAGTTAAAAGCTTTTTACATTTTGTTTTTTTGGATGCTTCCATGCTCTTGGGAATTTCGTGCTTTGCATCCATTATGTCTTTGTAATGCCTAAGTGATGTTAATAATTTTTTTACATTCAAATTTTGTGAATTTTAACGGAACAATTAAAGTGTAAAGTAATTTTCTAGATCATTTTGCTACAAATAAAAACTGCTTTTGCATGGGGTTCTTGGGATGGAACATTGCTGGTAGTACTGCCCTACCTTTTTGAAATGAAGTTGAGGATTTTTTGGAAGATGGCATTGTTCAAAGTTTATATTATGGGTTAGCCATAGCTTTCCAAATGTGTAGTTGACTAATTTATAGAACATTTTGCTCAATTTCCACCTTCTTGATTTCTTCCGAGTGTTAATGGGGGTCCGTGGGTATCTAAAACTGAATTAGGGAGAAATATTGAGTCATGGGACTGAGTTTGTTAGCTTGTGAATGTGTTATATTTACTGTCTGTTTCAATTGTGTTGCATGGCAAAATGATGACATAGTTCTCCTTTTCTCCAGATGAAACTGATGGGACGTGAAAAAATTTTCCAGGGGTCTGGCTTGGTCATCTACTCTAGAGTTGGTTCTCACTATACTTTGGATACCCATATTTCATGTCCAGGGCATCATTACCTATTAATTAATGGGCACTGTTAATTGCTTAGCTGTTTTACTATCATTTGGAGGCTAAATTGTTTCTCAAGAAGCAGTCAATAATCAATTTTTTTTTCTTTGAATAGGCTCTTACTTTTTTTTGTTCTTTCAACCAAAGTAGATAATTGATCCTGCCATCTTTGCTACTTCCCTATAGGGCTTTCACACATTCCAGCTCATTATTTCATCCAGAGTTTCCAAAGATACACCTAATTTGTTCCATTTGTGCTGAAACTAACTATGGTTTAGTGTATTTCATGTGGCTGGAAGAAGCCATGTCTTCTGTCTGATTATAGGCTAAAGTTTTGGTTCTACTTAAAAATTTACAGGCCTTTTTTCTATTTTTTCAGGAGACTAAGTGGCCTTTTTCTGGTTTTGTGACGATTCTTTTGGTTCCTCTTTGGAGCCTGTTTACTGGTCTGCCAAGGAAGTTTAATCCTATACATTTGATTTATTGTATTCCAATATGTGCTCAATTTTCTTGTCCTTGAGCCAATATGGGTTTTATTTATTTATTTTTCTTGAGCTACCATATTACCCATTAGTCTTGCAGGTTAGCATATATAATTATTTGATTTTTTATGTAATTTAAAAAGTACTTTAGGCTCCAAACTATAACATGGTTTAGAGTATAGTTTTCATGGGCTGAGCTTGCCCTAAACCAGGAGAGTGGGGTTTGATTGAGCTCCATTTTGCCTTTGGTGTGCATCATGCAATTTGACTTGTTTTAGTCTAGATGGGAATTTATTTTTGAATTGTTAGTGGTGCGAAACGTAATTATCTGTGCTTAGGTATCTATCATGCATAAGACACGCTGCTTTTTTCAGGATGACCGATTAGAGTAGGTGTGGAGGGCCGCCTTCCCAGCAGGTCCTTTTGACATAATGCTGGTCTTGTTGCATCTCTATACCAGACAAGGCACGACTTATTGCTGTTAGGTTTAGGACTTTGTACAATACTTGTAAATATTTGTAATAATTTTTTATTTTAGTTTAGTTGTATTTTTTTGGATTTTTAATGTCTATTCTTGTCAATTAGCCTTTTTTTTTTTGTCATGCTTATTGTAGGAGATAAGGTGTCTAGTGAAGTTACGTGTATTTGCGATTGTTAGAGTTCCCTTTATTTTAGTTGTTGCCTCTTTATAATAGAGCTATTAAATTAATATAAGCAAGCTTTGGTATGTAATTTGTGTTAATAGTTGCTGCCTTCTTTAATCTACTGTTGGGATTGTACTTCTAAAGCATTTAGAAGAACACGAGTGTGACGTACAGTCATAGTTGCGTGCGAGTTTAAGCGGACGTAGTCAGCTGCGTAGTGTAGCCACACGATGCTCTTTATCTTTATCCTTGAAAAGGAATCTCACAACAGTTGGTATTAGAGCTTGATTTTGACCCAAGTTGAGGTGAGGGATCACGGATGTTATAGCATTAGCGAATTTGTTGGGGGGGGAATGAGGTGGAAGCCCTGTCGTGCAAAAATGTTACTACCAAGTAGCGATTGGATGCCTTAGAAGAGAAGGGATCCAGAATGGATTATGTGACAATGAACTTGGAGAAGGTCGAGAATCTGGAGGTCGAAGCTGTAGACTTCCAAACCCAACTAGCTGAGAGTCAGGAATTATTCTAGGAACTAGTTGAGAATTAAGGAGCTGGTCGTATTCGAGAGTTCTGGAGAGAGATGAAACAAATGTCCATCCAAATTGAACTGATCCAGTGAGCGGTTAGAAGTGCCCCAACTGTTGCACAAGACCTTAGACTGAGAATTGCAGTCCATATTTCATAGTCATATGGAGGTGCTTAAGACGCCAAAGAAGTGGAGAATTTTCTCTTTGACATAGAACAGTACTTTTTGGCATTGTTGATGAGGCTAGGAAAGTTGCCATGGCCACCATGTACTTGACTGAAGATGCCAAACTATGGTGGTGCACCAAGTATGCTAATATTTAGGTCAATGGAGTGCGCCTGGATATGTAGGAGCACTTGTGAGATGCTATCTGGGATCAATTCTTTTTGAAGAATGTGGAGTATAATGCTTGAAAGGCATTGTAAGAATTCAAATAGACTGGAAGTGTTCGAGATTATGTGAAGACGCTCTCGGCATTCATGTTAGACATTTAAAACATGCCTAAGAAGGATAAGTTCTTTACTTTCTTTGAAGGCTTAAAACCCTCGTGTGAGTAGAGTCGCAACGCGAGCGAGTAGTGGATTTAAGCTTGGCTATGGGTGCTGTTGAGCGACTCATGGATTTTCATTACGAACCTTGAAGGGAACATTAGATGATAAGTGCATCCAACGAAAGGAAAATAGTGAAAGCTATTTCCAAGTTATATTATTTATTATATCTAAATATGAATGACATTCTTATTTTATAGTTTGGAAATTTATTTGGAACAGACTTTGTATGAAATTTTTTCTACGCTTCCTCTCTCAAGTTGAAGTACCTTTCAAACTTTCAAATCGAAAGTTGTAGCATGCTATATATATACATATATGCCTGTGTGTATGTATTTATAGAATGTGCAAATTAAATTTTAATAAATTCGTAGATGATATAAACTACAGCATCAATCATTTAATAAATTTATTCTTTTCAAATTTTTTTGGAAACTAAAATTAAATGAATATAATGTTTGACATTACTTTGATAAATAAAATTTTAAAATATATAACATAAGTGCTTTATAAGAAAATTATTAAATCATATTATATTTCAAAAGAATGTACTAACGAGTAATGTTGAAAATTTATTTTAGTTGTGTTATAAAATAAAAGTTCCCAACAGCAATTTAATTTTTTCCTATTTTGATCATTATTTTATGACTAATTATGATAATTTAACTTTTATCTACTTAAATAACTTTATGTAATGGATTATTATTTATAATGATTATTAATCAATACAATATTTAAAATATCAATTTTTAAAAAAATTCAAGCACAAGTGACTTATTAGGGGCAAATCAATTCGTACTTCTTGGTGGAACATTTTATTTAATCCAATTTTCTTTTTTAAATTTAAAGACAATATATGCGAATTGTTGATATACAAATATAATACATGCTCCTATTTTATGAAGATTGAATAAAAAGAGGTGTATATATATAAAAGATAGAATTACTCGATCTTTGGAGGGGCAAAGCATATACATATATACATATATATAAAAGTGCCTTGGTGCGTCCATGATCCCATACAATCAACGTGAGATAGAATTTTAATAATTCACCAAGCTATGTAGCCCTAAAGTAATGCAGGTTAGCTTTGTGCTAGGCGACCTTACGCAGGGTTCTAGCTTTGGATGAACACTGCAATACCTACATCACCACCCTAGGTTTGTCCCAACCTAGCACTAAGCAAACACAATAATATTGGCTTCCCCAACTTAGCTATAGGCTAACACAGCTTTACCAACACGACCACCATTACCGCATGACTAAGAGAAGGTACTAGTTTGGTTTTGATACCACTTGTTACACTACAATCAATTGTGGGGGAAGATTGGTCCCCCTGGTTAATCAGCAGAAGAGCTTGAAAGCTGAAGGGCAAAGTCTATATAAGCTCCACTTCAATGTACGTCCCATTCCATTGACGTGGGAGAGTAAACACTTAAATAATATAAAGTAGAATAGCATTCAATTATTCGTAATATTAGCCAGAGTGCTCAAAAAGGGTGGGGACCCCACTCTACAATGTTTTTCAGTTGAACCAAGGTGACGGGTGCTCATGTAAATAACCATATTCGAACCATATGGTTATTTTTTGGATAACCATATTATTATTCTATAGATATCCATATTTATACAAGAATAACTATATTCAAACCCAAACTGAATATAAAATATGTTATCTAAACTCCTATCCACACTCATTACAATTAGTGGCATGTATATGACTAAGATTAGTGATGATAATGAAGTGGATGACCATAGGTACCTATCCTACGAAAGTAAAAATGGGATGGAGGTTAGAGCAAGATAGGGAATGGATGAGCCTCCCTCATCCCAACCCCTACATTATTATTATAATCTATACTATTTTTTTAAATTTTAATTTTGAAAAATTTTACAAATTTTGAATTACAATTGAATTTTAAAAATTAAATTATAATATATATATATATATAAATAAATAAGATAATATCATTTAAAAGTTGACCCAATATAAAATATTTTATTCATACCCATATCTATTCATATCTGTACCCATTGGTAATACCTATTGGGTTTAATATAGTTTGGGTAAAGTAAGGCTGTTAATATCTATACCCATTGATAATACTTATTGAGCTTAATATTGTTTGGGTAAAGTAAGGCATGAATATTTATGGATATGAGTATAAATAGGTTTTACTCCTATTATTCTCTGCATAAGAAACTAGAAAATAAATTAGTAACTTATGTTATGATCAATAAAAACCAATGTCAATTTGTTCATCTAAACAAGCATCAAAATAATAGAAAAAGGCTAAGAAACTTAGTTTGATATCTGTGTTTTGTGTGGACAGACGAACGCTCTTTAGATATGGTGCGAATTCCTTCTTCTCTTTCTCTTCAATGATTGCTCTTGTGTTTTCTAGGTATTGTTGTAATAAAAACTAACTCAAAGCCTCCTAGAAATTGTGGAGAACACACACACACACACACACATATATATATGAGACTAGGGTTTGAGTAAAGAATGAGAAAAGATGAAAAAAAACCCTCAAAATCACATCCAGGCCATTTGCCACATTGTTACTCACGATTGTGGGGCTTTTGGTCATGATTGTGCCTCCTTTTTCTGCAATCACTCCTTCATTTTGTACAAATTCCAATGCAGTCCATGCCTAAATTCCATGATCATGCCACAAAGTTTCACGATCGTGATCATGCTCTTGTCCACAATTACTCTGGTGGTGTGCATTCTTTTATGTGTAATTTTCTTGTCTGATGTCCGATTGACTTAATTTTTACACTATTGGAAAATCAATTCATTTTACTTTTATTCTACAAAGTTTTAGTTTAATTGAACGCTCCATCAAAACGTGGCTTCTTTTTCAAGTTACTACTTAATCTTTTGTCTTGAATTGCCGCGCCTTCCAAAGTCACTACTTAATCTTTCATCCTAAACTACTACTCCTTCTAAGTTTACTTCTTTACTTCAAGTCAAAATTATCTAAAGATTCTAATCCTGAAAATAACTATTAAAACACCTATATTAACCATAATTATGTAATATTTAAATAAATTAAGCACAATTTTTATCAATTACACCATCTATTTAAAGAATGGGACAAAGGGTCTAGAAATTAAAATATTTTGGCATTGAATCAAATGAATTGCATTGAATAAATGATTTCTTTTGTCGAGTCATCACTCCAACACCTTAGCAGCCATTTCAACACGTCTATCAAATGAATTTCTAACTATCTTGCCAAAAATTCAAGGTTCACAAATCAACAAGGTTCCTTTCCCAATGGGCCGATAAGCCCATCTTTCACCAACTTTCTAAGCCTTGTGTCCTTAGCATGGCTAAGTATAAGGTGCCACAAGTACTTGGGATCTAAACCATCTCTAAGTCATTTATTTGAAATGGTATTCATCACTGGTCTGTTATACAAATTCAAGTAGTACAAGCCATCTGCCAATGAGGTAGTGCTAACCAATTTATTAAAATAATAAATTTGGCAACTATTGTCCTTAAAAGAGAATTTATAACTCTCTTTCACCAATAAAGACATAGAAACAATATTCTTTAGCCCATTTGGTAATATGAGACTATCTCTTGTGCCCAAAACATGACTGGATGATAACTTGACTGAAGTAGTGCTAATTGTGGTGGCTGCAATAACCTTAATTAGCATTTCTTACTTCTCAAGTGATCTTCTCTTTTCTAAATCTAGATTTGAACTGTAGATGTGAGAAGAAGCACTTGACTCCAAGATCCAAGACGTAGAGAACACACTGATGAAATAAAATCTTTCACAAACAAAGAGTTCCATGCTTCCAACACCATCCCCATGGCCAATGAGGCATCTAGTGCGATTCCTCCTCCAATGCCCCTTTTTGTTGCATTAGAAACTCTTTCCTCTACCAACATAGGTACTGGATTTTGTGCCTCTCCCACTGGCCTTGGGAATCATAGGTTTCTTTCCCTTTGTCTTGTTCTCCTTAATCTCATTAATCGAGAATCCAAACTCTTCAAGGACAATCGCTTTCCTTGTAATGGGATGACAACATCTAAGATATCGTTGACTCTCTTAAGTATGAGAATTATTATCAGAACTTGAATCCAATTGACCATCTTGGCTCTAGATAACATTATAGTCTCAATTATTATTAATAGTGAGTAAGGCATATATTATTCAAGATCATAACAAACTATAGAAAATAGGTAAGACTTGTTAGTTTAGTTGTTATATGTATTACCGTTATGATTATGAACTTTAGAACAAAATGTTCTCTCACTAGATTTTTTGAATCCTATACTTTGGGTAGAAAATAGATTATTGATTGGTAAAATTTCCGTAGTGGGGATTAGGTCATAATTGGATATAACACACCTCATGTAATCAAGTTTTAAAATGCTAAGTCCAATGAGTGGCAACTCTTGCCAGCACATTTCATGTGTTGTCCTATCTTTCTTTTGGCCCATGGCCTAACAATACCTCACATAATCAAGTCTTGACATGTTGGGTCAATTCAAGTTGCACTTATCGATTGAGAACTCACTAGATTTGAACTCTGCCCATGGCTAATTGCACTTAAGACATAGTATCCTTTGAATATAATAACTAATGCACCTGAAGTCATAAATGTGTTGTTACAATGTGACCAGCTAATGCAATGATATCACACACTAAGGCTACATTTAGGGCTATTGAGCTTGGTGGAGGGCCATGACAAACATTTTGCTGTTACAACATAACATTTGCTTGAGAAAGTTTTAGGGTCTATATAGATTAGGTTTCACTTTGCTCATTATCCACTTTCATGTATCTTATACATCAATTACAAATAATATATAAACATAAAAGTGGAGGATTATGGACTTCTAGATCTAACTTGAGTGAAGGTTCATGCACAAGTGTGTGAAATCCTACCCAATTACATAAGGATTTGTTGAACGCCTTCACCTTAGTCTTCATGGCTTCATGGGATCCATGACACCTTTGAATTTCAAATGGTACCAACTCTTAGCCTTCACATAAATACCAATTATTGGCATCTTCTAAATTTATTTATAAATACACGTGGCATACTATGGAGAATTTAATTTTAAGTAATATAAAACAAAAACTGAGCTTGTGCCCTTAAAATCCATAAAAAATTAATTATACAACCTATGAAAACCAAAAACAAGAATAAGTGCATTCATCCATAAATATCCTACGTCCATAATCTAACTACAACATCCATCCAAATTATTATACGTTATATGTATAATTAAATAATTCCATTCAATGATTCATGTATTAGTTTTCGTCCCTTGAAAACCAAATTTTCAAAATTAAAATTAAGATAGAAAATTCTACTCAAAAATCTGTCGCACTTGTGGGAACAACCACCAAAGTTACAAATTGCCCTTCTGCAATTATAGAGGCTAATTGCGATAGAAACCTAAGGGTTTTGTTGCAGTTTCTATCACAATGCCTTTTGCGATAGCGAGATGGGCCTTCGCGACAATGGTCTTATGTCTGTGGGTGAGGCTCCTACTATTGCACATGAGACCGCGGGGTTCATGCAACCTTACAGTGCATGGCACAACCTTGTGGCTGGTGTTGCAATTGTGAGAATGCTTCTCACAACTGCGTCTAGCAATTGCAAAATGCTGCAAATGTTTTGCGACTTCAGTTTTTCAATCCAAAACCGATTCTCTTCCAATTGTTTTGATTCCAATCACTCCAAAATGCTTTTGAAAGGTTATTGATGCATAACATACATGTTTAAAGGAATTTAAACTAAAAAATAATGTAGAACATGGTAAAAATCATTGAACTTTAAAAATGGTGACTCTGACTCAACTATTGGATTTCATTGAGGTTTGACCATAAAAATCAAAACTTTAAAACTTAAAATAATGATATACACACAAGAGAACATAAGGAAACAGACTTCATCTTTTTTTGTTGCAAAACACACAAGATATTAAACAAATAAGCATAATGATAAAGACTACACCTTAAAAACATTTCCAAGCTTTTCATATGTGATCCTTGGAGTCGTGGCCCTTAGACCTTCACTCTAGATTGTCCACATGACTAGGTGCTTGTGAGATCCTCTTACACTCTACCACTCATTTTGCAAAGCTCTAACGTGAACACCATTAGACTAGGAGGACTTGTTAACAAAAGCGAGATATAAAAGGGTGGTTAGGGTTTTTTTTTTTCTCTCTTTTGCATGGGCGTGCAAAAAATTTGGTATCTTAAATGATGTCTTGAACTCTTCAAGACTCTTATTTATAGTTTAGACACTAGGGTTTAGTGCATGAGTGCCATGGCCTCTCCCATATAGACTATTTTTAATTAAATAGCACATAAAGTCTTAATTATTAATTTCATTAATAAATCAGATCATATGTCCTTTAATTATTAATTTCATTAATAATTAAAGTCCTGTTTTATCCTAACTAAATTAATTTAATTAATATTATCAATCTATTATGTTTTTAATTTGTGATCTTATCATTAATAAATACCATGATAATCTTTTTAGCCCAATCCAATTGCAAATAAATAAATTATGTCACCTATCAATTTAATACTCACAACATATCCCCATCTTATGTGTGTAACTCTCTAGATTCATTTTTAATTGGCAACAAGTACAAATCGAAGGATATGAGTGACATTTAGCTTATGACCTATGTCATAGTCTAATTAAGATGAAGTGAATTGGATCAAAATGTACCTTTCCAATCGTGACTATCATGCCATATAGATCTTTTGTTTTACTTTGTCCCAACACAAACTCGATCATATGACTGATCGTTATTTTCTCATAAGACAAATTTTCCTGTTGAAAACTCCTTTTTGATCACATATTGGTTTAACCAAGGGCTTTTGTCACATAAAACACTAGTTGCATAGGATAAATGTCTTACTCACTTGCAAGGAGACAAATCTATTATTGAATGCACACATGCCTCCATAAGCACTAAGGTAATGGCATGTTGAGCTGATGACCCTACATTATACTAAGATAAATATTGGCCTTTAATGCCCTAATGACATGTTAACCATCATGTGTACAAGACAACCATGTCTTTTTAGGTATAAGGTCTATGAATATTTAACATGATCATGAAGTAGGACATTGATAGCTCAAAGTGAACTCTATGCATTTGCTTCGTTCTGTAAGTCATTGGCCGAACGCCCCATTCCCTAATGGCATATCTACAAACTTGTATTCTCCATATCTTATACTAAATGGCATGACACCTAACATACAAATACAAGGTGTGCAAATTGTACTGACTCACTAATGCTCTTTAGAGTGTCTGTGACTCACAGATAGGTTTTAGTGACTAAGTACCAAGAAAGCCTTGTGTCTATATTTACAACTATTTATGAATTAGGTTTCTTAACTCAAACACATTAGAACATGCAATAATTTATGCCAATCAAGATTTAAAAATATAAAGGCAAGCCACAATACTGATATATTTATTAATTATTGTGAAAAATACATATACAACTAGACGCCCTTCTAGTGTCCCTTATTTTTAATTGATGTTAGAAGGTATAATAGTAATTGTAGATTCTGACAACCCTTCCTCATCAAATTCTTTGTGGTGGAGAGAATATTCTTGCCTAGTCTCTTAAGGAAAACATTGATCCTTTTGTAAGCTTCACTTTCCATATTGTTGACTAGATAAAGGTACGGTTGCTACATGATTCTCCTTCTTCATAGGTAGACTCTCTTGTTTGAATGAAGAGCCTAAATGGTACTCAAACTTAACATCAAAGTGCTTGTTAATAAATCAACTTTTTCAACTAAAGAAGTAAAATCATCTAATTCATGCACTCCCGCAATTTTTCTTGTACTTCCCTATTCAACTGGTAATTGATAAGTATTGTTAAATATGTTTTCTAATTATTTCTAAGCTTCATTTTCCGATTTGGCCATAAAAAATCCGCCAACAACATCTAAAATTATCCAAGTTTGTACATTTATTCTATTATAGAATAATTTAATTTGTAACCAAGTGGGATAACCATGTTGTAGGCATTTTCTAAGTAACTCTTTAAATATTTCCTGTGCTTCATATAAACGTTCTCCATCAAACTGCCTAAAAGTGTCTATCTCTATTCTTAATTGTGCAATTTTTCATGATGGAAAAAATTTAGTCAAAAAATTGTTTGCTATATCACTCCATGCGTTTATACTACTGGGTGGTAAACTTTTTAACCATGGTCTAGCCCTATCTCTCAAAGAAAATAGAAATAATCTTAATTTAATGGTATCATCAAAAACACCATTATACCTTACCGTATCACATATTTCCAAAAAAATAGATAAATGAGTATGTGGATCTTCAAGTGGTCCTCCAACAAATTGGTTTTATTGTACTATATTTATTAGAGCTGGTCTAAGTTCAAAATTATTAACATTAATGGAAGGTCTTACCACTCTAGTCATATGATTATTCCTTACTAGTTGGACAAAAAAATCCCTTATGGCTCTAAATTGCTGTTGTGGAATTTCTTCACCCATCTCAATTTTTCTTTTGTTTAGTGCCCTTAGTTGTCTCAAACTTCTTTTATTTTCAGGATCAAATGACACTAATTCTTTACCTTTAGATTTGCACATACAATGAAAGGATTAAACAAGAATAGAAAAATGAAATACTTAATTAAAACACAAAGCAACACTCGTTACTCTATAGTAATGTCACCAAGAACTTGATGCATTTTAAATGAACTACATTGCAAGTATACAAAGATCGCACAAATAAATAAACGAAGTAAGGTCATCGTATCCACAAGAAGTAAGAATATTGTTCAATAATATTGTGTTTTAATTAAGTGAGTAAATAATAGGTAACGATAATTTAAAGAGACAATAAAGTAAATTAAAACTAAATTAACAAGAGTAGAGAAGAGTGTGATGAATAGAACAAGATATAGAATTCACGAACAACACACAAAAAACATGCTTAAACTTTTATTATCAATTAAATCAATTATCAATTTTAATTTCCTATTTTACAGATATGAAATTCCTTAAGTTTTTAGTATACTTTCTCAAGTTATACTAAGGCTTCAATTGAATTAATTCAATGGTTTTAGAATTAATTCAATGGAGAATGGAATTTATGAATTAACTTTTATTTAGAATTAATTAAATTGAAAATGAAATTTTTGACTTTTATCCCTTGTAAATGTGGAACCTTCACTTCCGTTATAAGCATACAATCTACAATTGTGATCAAATTACTTAACTTGTACCTTTACTACTGTTACAACCACAAATTAAGTCAAAAATAAAAATGAAAAGGAAAAGGGAAAAAGAAGAAGAAGAAGAAGAAAAGGAAAGAAGGATAAAATATTGATCACAACAAAGTAAGAAAAGACTATTGAATTTAAATTGATAATCAAAGTCTTTTCTAGTTTGCTCAATATTGCAAATACATTAAGCTCATAAGGTAAAAATAATCATAACTTATCTCATATCTAGAGCTTCCTTATTACAACGATTGCTCGCTTCCTTATTACGGTGATTGCTTACTTTCTCACCACATTCTGGCTCTTGCAAGACACCAAACTCCACTCCTATTCTCTAATATTACAAATAAAAGAGAATGATGATACAATGCAAGACTTATATAAATTCTAATTTTTCTTGAATGCCTCGTGCTTAGGGAACACCCCCTATTTATAGGGGTAAGTCTCAACTGCCCAAACTCCTTGATTGGTAGTGAATTTCCATCATTTCCATTATTTGGTTTGAAGGGTGGGTGTGCAAAATTTGAACTATTGCCTATTCCATCACCGAAGCAATGGAACAAGTGATGTTAGTCACTTCCTCATCATGCAGTCAACAACCAGGTGATAGGCCAAAATTAAGCCATCGCCCAAGCATTGCTTAGGCAACAGGGTGACGATGGGTGGCAGAATTCTGTTAGTTCTCACCTACCCTCTCATTAGTGATTCGCTGAGATGATGGTTTATGAACCATGTCTTCATTCAAGCAATGTCTTAGGCTATGAGCGTTCATTTCCTTAGTTTTGTGCCCCAATTGAGTTTTATTTCTCTTCTTTTTTACTTACTTTCATTCTACAATAGCTGCAATACATAAGATAGACAAATTCTTATTTTTGATTGAAAATTTAGAACAAGATAACATTAATTGAGCATAAATTTATTCAAAGAAAGTATAGTTTTATTTAGGTTATCAAATATCCCCATGCTTTATTTCTAGCTAATCCTTGAGCAAGACAGAAGAATAAGATTTTTTTGAATTGAAATTTTCGAATCATAATTATATCTCAAAATTCTCTCAAGTAGCACACTAGCCTTTAAATTTATGAATTTATGTTATCACATTACCTTCATACAAAAATCCTTGTGTGTTGTGTGATTTTCAAGTAACTTTAACATAACAGAGTTTGAAAATTTTTATATTTTTCAATTGCGCCATACTCTTAGTTACTCTTTAGTGAGTGCTTAACCCCTTATTTTATTTAATTTGTAATATTCACAAGGAAACTCTTTAATCATCATTCCTATCTTTTTTTCACTATTTTTTCTCCTTTTTTTAGGGCTATTTTCTTTTTCTAAATCGTTACAAACCTTTTTACACAAAGATGAGCAAGAGTGACTTGATCATCCCCAGTTACTCAGTATGTCACAGGCTTAGAATGCTTTGCAATTTGTTATTACAATGTATTTAAGGGGTCATGCAAAACGCCAATAAGATTTACAATTTGAATGCAACACATCTAAATATAAATAATTTCTCGACTTGTATTCATGTCAAAGTGCTTAGTGTGTGCTCAAAAGAAGACAATTTGCACTAAGCAATGTAATACATAAATCTCCATTTATACTAAGCGTATATTACTTTTTGAGCATTTATTCATCATGGACCATGATCCTAAATTCCATTTCCACAGTAAATTTATTCATTGTCTTGCTAAATTATTAACATTAAAATTTTAAGAAAGGGTAAGAAAATAAAGGCACTTATCACCTTAATCACTTATTGATTATTATTATTATTATTATCTATTTTTTTTATATTTCAAACCTAGTTCTTTGTATTATTCTTTTTACAAGAGAACCCTGTCATTGGCCTATAATGAAGAATTGAACCTAGAGGATATGACCATCAACATTAATCAACATAATTATTCCATTCGTAGATTTCATCCTGCACCATAATCATCACATTCATACAAAATTAATGTATAAAAAAATCATAATTCAACCCATTCCAAATTTAACAATAATCATCATCCGTGCGAGTCATTAAGAGTGGAAATATAATCCATTCCAAAAGTTAGATACAATCATGTCTGAAATTGCATACTCCACCTATTAGAATATACATTGTCCTCAATGTAACAAAAAAAAAAGCATACCACTGGTGCAAACTTATTATTGTGGCTCATTTAGAGGTGCTGTGGAAGATTGGCCTTGAGTTTTTTGGAAAGTAGTATTCACTAAATCCTCTGGTTGATCTCCCAGGTCATCCAATAGGTCATGGGGTGACTTTGCTTGTGGAGGTATAGCGGGTATTGCTGGCAACTCAAAAGGTACATGAATAAAGCATCTTCTTAAAAAAATCAATAAAAGCATCAACCTTACTTTCGAGTACATGCAGTCTACCAATAACATCATGTCCATGTGGTTTACTTGAAGTTTCCCCTTGTTGTGTTTTTGTAGTTTTAATCTTTGGGGAAATGATGTTTCATACTTTAAAAGATAAATCTTTTTGCTCCAACTTAATCCCAGCATTAATGCACAATTGAGTGATAAAGTGTGAAAATTCTAATGCCTCACATGGGTTCCCAATAATGCTTATATCATAAATTATAACCCCTATACCAAATAAAATGTTCTTTTTAATTGCATTAGGTAACAATCTTCTTTCCACATAAATACTATTGAAATGAAAGATAGGCATTAATTTTACACAAACTAAGTGCCACCAGGCCATTGATTCATTATCCATTTGTTTAGCAAAGAAAGTAATATGAGGCCCGATGTGGTTGTCTCTCCAAATAATTTTATTAAGGCATAATGTTTTAACAATTTCCTCATAAACAACTTCATTGATAATCATAGAAAGAGCCTCTCTGTAGTAATAATAGGATCATGATTATAGAAGGAATTAATTACCTCTAAAGAGAATGGCACTGAAACCCCTTTGAACAAAAACTATACCCTCCTCTTCTTGCAAGTTTGAATAGAATTTTCTAAGTAATTCTTCACAGGCTCTTTAGGAGAATGAGCTACAAATGTCTCCCACTATCTTAACTAAAAGATTGACTTTTATGGGTAAACTTTTAAAGCTTCTCGATGTATGTCACACTCAGGTACAATGCTCCATTTGTCCTCCAATGGAAATCCTCAATGTATCTTTGATTTGCTTCAAATGACGCAAACCTTTGTGCATCATATGTTGTGTTGAAGATGATTGCCTTTGATGCTCATCTTCTCTTTCTTGTAGCCGTTTTCCTAAAAGAAAAAACAATGCTCATTGTGTGAACTATAATCTAAAAGCAACTTAAAGTACTAACAAACATTTTATGCTCCAGAAATTGGTGACGATGGAGCTAACTTGAGTCTGGTAATGCACAAGTTAAGCACAAATTCCATTTATTATGCAATGGAAAACAATAGTTGTGTAGTAATTAAATCTAAGCATTCAGAGAAATTTAAGAAAAATTTACACACTTGTTTTAAACATTTTATCAAACACCTTCCAAGCATAAATTTGGGCAACTTAAGATTGAACATGTTTAGCTTAAATTTCAACTGAAGATCAATTCTTGTAATCAATCATTCAAGCCAACAACAAGAGGAATCCATACCAAGTTTGTAAAAGTTCAAGATAAATTCAGCCACACAGTACTGAAACCACCCCCATTTTTTTCAGAAATTTTTTTGTTCTAAAAATAGATTTTCTGTCAACTAAATTCATCATATTACCAAGGTAATGGTTTAAGAATTTATTCAAGCTAACTATTGCTAGCAATTTTGAAATACATAACATTAATCTCAAATTCCCAATTCTTCCACGAGCCTAGAGTTTAGGATTTTACCTTGGAGTTTTGCAAAATTTTCACCTAAAACTTCTTGTAAATTCACCAGTGGAGGCTTGTCAATCTGATCAGTCTACTGCCCAATTTAATTTTTTATTATTATTATATATTATATATGTATATATTTACTTAACTGTATATTATTATATAGTTATTGTTTATTATTTAATATTTATTTATTTCTATTATTATTGTTATTACAATTATTATTTATTTATTTATTTATTTATGTCAAATGGACATAAATTATTTATTTATCTTGTAAATATCACATTTATTGATTGATTGATTGATTTATTTATTTATTTATTATTATTATTATTATTATTATTAACTTACCTAGCATAAATTATTGATGCTTAAGATTATAAGTACCAATATTTTTCTCTTCATGCCCCTAATAATGCTTTAAATGATGCTTGTTGACCTTGAAAGTCCTATCTTTACTTTGAAACTCAACTGCGCTGAATAAAAAATGTCAGTACCATCTGAACCTTAATTTATTTGGAAATAGATTTAATTTTGAATTATACAATAGAATTTTCTGGCCTATCTGAACATTTTTATTTTGAATAATTTTATCGTAAATGGATTTTGTCTTCTCCTTATATAATTTAGCATTTTTATATGCACGAAGATGAAATGCATCAAGTTCATCTAATTGAAGTAATCTTTTAAATCCTGCTACCTTTAAGTCCATGTTTAAAAATTTAATCGCCCAATAAGCTTTGCACTGAAGTTCAATAGGTAAATGGTATACTTACCAAAGACAAGCTGGTATAGACCCATAATTTATCATCTAACTTGGATGTCCAATCTTTTTTACTTTAGTTAACTGTGGTCTGTAAAATTCTTTTTGTTTCTCTATTTAAAACTTTAACTTGGCCACTAACTTGGGGATGATAGGGGATAGCTATTCTATGAAAAATGTTATATTTTTTAAAAAAAAACTTTTGACCATTTATTGTAATAATAGGGTCTTCCATCATTTATTAATGCATGAAGAACTCTAAATCCAGTAAAAATATTTTTCATTAAATATTTAATAACATGCTTAGTTTTATTTGTAGGTCAAGCAACAGCTTCAACCTACTTTAAAACTTAATCATCAACAGCAAGAATATATTTGTTTCCATAATTAGGTGGAAAAGATCTCATAAAATCAATTCGTCAAACATCAAAAAGTTCCAAATTCTAAAATATTTGTTAAGGGCATTTCATTTATTTTAGAAATATTACCTATTTTTTGACATTTATCACAATTTTTAATATATTCATAGGCATCTTTATGTAGTGTGGGCTTATAGAAGTCAAATTGCAATACCTTATTTTCAGTTCTATTACTTCCACATGTTTCCATATAGCAAAATTTAAAGATGATTTTTATTTCTTCTTCTAGGATGCACCTGCATATTATCTTATTAACACGTAATCTATAAAAATAAGGTTCATTCCAAGAGTAAGTTTTAATATCATGGGAAAAAATTTTCTGTTGTTGAAAATTAAAATCAAGAGGAAGAATGCCACATGCTAGATAATTTGCAAAATCAGCATACCAAGGAGCAGTAAAAATAAAGAACAGAAATTCATCAGGAAAGGTTTCATTAATTTCTTCATCATATTTCTTCCTCTCAATTCTTGATAATGATTAGCAACTACATTTTTTGTTCCTTTCGTCATTCTTATTTCAATATCAAATTATTGTAAAAGAAAAATCCATCTTATAAGCCTTGGTTTAGCATTTTTTTAATCAAACAAATATTTTATGGTAGCATGATCCGTTTAAACAATAGTTTTGCTTCCAATTAAATATGATTTAAATATTTCAAACAAAAAACCTATTAGTAATGATTCCTTTTCAGTGATGACATAATTTATTTATGCATCAATTAAAGTTTTACTAGCATAATAAATCACATGGAGTTTATTATCTTTTCTTTACTCTAATATTGCACCTATGCATTGATCGCTAGCATCACATATTAATTCAAATAGATAATCCCAATCAAGTGCTGTTACTGTTAGTGCAGTGACAAGTTTTTCTTTTAAAGAATTAAAAGATAATAAGCACTCATCATTAGAATCCAAAAAGGTATCTTTTGAAAGCAATTCAATCAGATGTCAAGTAATTCTTGCAAAATCTTTAATAAATCTCCTATAACATCCAACATGTCCTAGAAAACTTCTTACCTCTTTCAAATTTTTAGGATGGGATAAATTACTTATTACCTCTACTTTTGCTTTGCCAACCTCTATTCCCTCTCTTGAAATTTTGTGGCCGAATACAATTCCTTCATTCGCCTTGAAGTGCCATTTTTTTCCAATTTGATACTAAATTAGCCTCCTCACATCTCTATAAAACCAAAGATAAATTATTATTTCAATAGCATTCTCAACTAAATTAGAAAATACTACCATCATACATCTTTGGAAAGTAGCAGGGGCATTGCAAAGCCCAAAAGACATTCTTCTATAAGCAAAAGTATCAAAGGGATAAGTAAAGATAGTTTTTTCTTAATCTTCGATAAGGGTGTCTAGCAATTTTATTCAACATTTGATCAACAAAAGGTAAAGGGAAATAATCTTTGCGAGTGGCGTTATTTAATTTTCTATAATCAATGCACACTTGCCATCTTGTTAACTTGTTTGGAAGATATCATTTCCCCTTTTTCATTTTGGTTTTTATTATGCCTCCCTTTTTTAAGGCACCACTTAGACTAGATATCAGAAATAGGATAAATCATTCCAGCATTTAATAATTTTATTCTCTCTTTTTTAACCACTTCTTGCATACGTGAGTTCAATATTCTTTGTAATTATCTAGTAGTTTTAAAATTGTCCTCCATAAAAATTTTATACAAGCAAATTAAAGGACTTATTCCTTTTAAACCAGCTATTATTCAACTAATTGGCTTAATATGTTTTTTAAAACTTCTAAAACTTTATCCTCTTGTTCCTTAGTTAATTTAATTAAAATAATTACAAGTAAAATAGAAGAAGATCCAAGAAATACATATCTTAGATGCTTAGGCAATTCCTTTAACTCCAAATTTGGTGGTTCTTCAAGCTAAGTTTTAAGGGGAGTTATAGGGTTAAATTCTAAAGGTATCACTAGAAATTCATTCTTACCTTTTGTCAATCCGAATCTCTTCTTCAATGGTTTCTTCGCAATTTCACACCAAATTGATTTGTAAGCTTCAATTTTGGCTTCCAAAACCTCTTAAACATCTAAAGGCCCTTTAAAACTTATGATCAAAGTTCTTCTTAGCTCCTCAGAACTCATATTCTTCAATTCGCATCTAAAGCTTAACAAACATCCTTTCTTTCAAGACGAGACTCGCGTCATTTCCCTCCTCTTAAAGTTGAATTGAAGTTAATTTGTTAGGATTGCTATTTCCTACAAAATAAAATTTCAAATAAGAAATAATATATTATAATACTAATATTATACTTACCTTTCTATCTTGCAACTTAGTTTTGTTGTGAATGTGTAGACATGCATGCACCACCATAATTTGCAAGCTTAGAAAAATTCTGTCCAAGTTGTAGCCTAAGTCTTGGATCAAATATTGTTATGTAGAAGCTTCTTTTAAAAATTTTAAAGAAAAACAACTTCCCTACCAAAATTATATAACTTGTTGACCACGCCTATGCTCAAACACTATATACGGAATTCCCTTAGGTGTCTTCCTTTTTGAAGTCATTCTAGCATCCCCAACAAAATTCTCTTGCAAAATTATCCCCATTTTGATAACACTTGCGTGTACCAACTTCTTAGTACAAGTGCATTCCCACAATCGAATCTTGCCAATATAATGGTTACAAAGACTCAAGTCATGATAACACACATCAAATAATGGACAAGTGATCAAAGAAATGTACACCATCATGCCATCTCCAATTACATGCTAGTGCAATAATAACATAACCCTCTAGCATTATCTATTATGCCATGCACTTATGCACAATGTGCATAAAACCAATGCTACTTCACTTTTGTGTGTGTCCAATGAAATAGAATTCAACACCCTTATAAGCTTTATGTTCAAACATGACACACATGAAATATTCAACACGTTCACACCTTAAGTTAGGATTAAACACAGGAAACATAAACCCCTTTAGCTTAAGATAATCTTGCCAAAATTCCAACATCTTCATGATATGTAACCAAAAATATAAGTAATTGAACCATACAACATCATGAACATTATGGACATGCAATGCATCACCAAAAGAATGAAGTTCATTAAGCTTGAGGTCATCAAGTGCCACTACTATAGCATAGTCATAACGTGCACTCTTAAACTTTACTTGTGGCAACTCAATATATGGCCTAAAGTATTTATTGTGTATTTATCATGCTCTACATGTAACTCTAGATATCTCAACACAATCCACCAAATTCCATTGAAAGTCAAGGAATTTTGACAATTCTCCTCTAAGGTCTCAAACACGCATGATATGATGCAATTTTCCAATGACAACCAAGCATCATGCAAACCACCAAAAATTACACATACAAGATCCACGACTCCATTTACTCCATTAATTCTCATAATCTCACCATGGAATGCTAAACTCGCTAAGTAAAAATCATCCTTAAGACTAAGATTAGCAAACAATGCAATATTAAGTTCCTCATGTGAATAGTAACTTAAGAACTACAGAAATGAAGGTTGTTGAAATCCTTCCAAGGCCTCAATCCACCTGGATTCACCAACTCCTTTGCTTGTGAATCTTCATCAACTTCAGCTAAGAACTCCATGGTTAACTCCTCTCCAATACCTTTGGCCTCCTATAAGAGATTGTTAACAAAAGACGTAAGACAATATAAGGGGTTTGTGTAAATAATTCTCTCATTACAAACCCTTAAATCTCTCTTGAACTCTAAAGCACTCTCCTCATCTTTTGTTTGTCAACTCATTTCTTTTGTCTCACATTTTTTTCTTCTTTTTCAGTCTCTTTTTCTTTTTCTTTCCTTTCATTCTATCCTACTTCATTCTCACTCTCTAACTCTAACTTACATTAATTTTCATCATACAATGGATTATCAAATACTTACTCTAGGAAATGTGCAAGAATTTCTTCAATAAGGCTATAATTATTCTCTCCCATGGACACTGTAGATGCATTTCATCCAATGCTTCATTTCCATACCTATCCATTTGACTTATTCAACATCCTCACTACTGGCCTTATCTTCTAAATCTAACTTATCCTCAACTTTACAAGCTGCTTCTTCCTCAAAAAGTCATCAACTGGCCCCTTTTTATCACTATCGTATGCCTCCATCATTGACAAATCCACCTCTAGTTCATTCTCGTCATGAACTATAGCATCACCAACGCTGTAATTATTTAAACAAAAATATGTGCAATGTACCTCCTTTGCTGGTATCGATCCAGTGTCAATGGTAGTCTCCTTAAATACTATCCCATCTTCGGTCCTGTGACCATCATGTCTCATAGACCTCCCTACAAAGGCTTCATAGGATCATGTAGGCCTCTAAGCAACATTTCCATGAAGGTCATACCACGCAAGCTTCCTAGTAACAACATCTCTAGAAAAGTCTTGCCATGTAACTTTCCAATACCCTTTCTCTTAAGCTTACGCTAAATATGGTTAGCCTCCTCTACCATGTCCTCAATGCCCTCGTAACTATGTTGCTCCACAATCTCCATAATGTCATCATCCAATCACTTAAGGAACCCATTCATTGTCTTCTCAACACTCTCATCTACATTAGCTCTCATCATGGTATAATTTAACTCATTGTAATATGTCTCTACACTCAGTACATCATGAGTAAAATTACCTAGCCTATCACATAACTCACACTGCATGGAATATGGAATATATTGATTTTTCATTACCCTTTTTAACTCTTTTCATGTGGTGATTCTATTTCCTTTACAACGCCTCTTCCTATGCATGAATTCACTCCACCAATATTTAGCATATTCAACAAAAGAACGAGTGGCTAAATATACTTTATAGCACCTCTGAGCATGGTTGAGAGTCAAATGCCCTCTTCTACCTTCGTTTTCCATGCCAAGTATGCATCAGGATCAACTTATCCCACAAATGGTGGAATATCAAATTTGGTCCTCCCTGATAACTCACTATCCTCCTTGTGATGTCTTTGAGTACCCCTCCTAGGAAAATCATCAACTCCATAGCTACCATCCAATTCATTATAACCTACATACCTTTGTCACCTATCTCGATGTATAGCACCATCCAATCTAGGCCTTATCTCCTTTTTACCCTAACTTCTGTGTGCTAATGGACTATTGGGTGCAATGATATATGAATCCTCCAAACAATCAAGGCATCAGTTTATGCTCAAAAATATCTCTAACAACCATCTCATGTAAAATGTATTGTCCCCTGACATCCTAAAATTATAAGTAATACAAAGTGTAAAGGAAAATGTGTGTATAGGTGTCCTCTCACCTCAAAGACATAATTCGCTTGTTTTTTGCCTCTCACTCATGTATCACACAAATAATACACTCAACAATGCACTTACCAACTCAAATCTTGCGTCCGCCTAGCGGAATTCCAAGAAATTCTTGAAAATTCAAGTGATGTATCCCTTAATAGTGTGTAAGTGTGTTTAAGGATGAAACTTTGCGGTATAGGATCAATCCAGATACAATTAGATCAATTCGGGGCTAAAAAGGAGTTGGTACGTCAATTCAGATACCAATGGATCTATCCTAGCTAAAAAGATAGAGCCACGATCTATCCTAAAGTAAAAGGATCGATCAGGAAAGCTATTGCACGATCAACCTAGACACAGGCACAATCGAGCAAGATCTAGGCAATTAACTTGGAATGGAATATCAAAAGCACAATCGATCTAGATGATTGGTGTGATCGAGCCTGGGCCTAAAGTTCACGATTTGATTAATACAACTTCTAAAAATTCACTTCCAATTCAATTTCTTTTGATTACTTAATGTTTTTCAACACTTAGGGATCGATTTGGGTCTAATCTCAATCAAAGATCACAACTTTTTTTCTCTTCTTTTTTTCCTCTTTTTTTTATTTTCTACACAATTTTTTGTCCTTTTATTGCACGTTTTTTTGGTGGGCTCTCTCTGTTTTTTTTTTGACTCACAAAACTACAAACCAAACAGTGAATAGTAAATTATAGGGATCACAAAAATAACCAATGATTTTTTATTTTTTTTTACTATACGAAGAAGATGGAGAATGGGATTAGAAATAGAAATGGAAAGGCATGAGAGATGGAATTTGGTACCTAGATCAGTGCCCAGATTAAAATGTGAAACAACTAACTCTGATACCAATTGATCCGTGTGCGTAATTGTAAAAGGTACAGAATTAACAAAGTAAGGTGGAACCCAATAAAACCTGCTTACGCAAAGTGTAAAGAACGACCTAATGCAACCTTCTTCGATGAATTCTAGTGAAAGTGTGGCCACAACTAACACACTTAGTTAGTTGACACGTCACAAATTAATCTAAGAAGTGCTTAAATAACCTGATTTTGGAATTTATATTCACAAGAGTTGAAGTACACTCAAATCACAAAGGAACAAACTTAGTGGGAATCCTATTCAAAATGTATATGGCGATAAGAAGGGAATGTCCACATAAAGATGTGGTTAAGTCAATAAATCTCATCATAAATTGAACTATGTTCAAAAAAGTCCAATTTCTACATTCAGCTACTCCATTTAGTTGAGTTGCCGATGGTGTTAAATGTGTTACAATACTACAATACTATTCTCTTTAAGGAACACAGCAAACTCGACACTTATGTACTCACCTCCACAATATGATCATAGTGCCTTGATATGTTTACTAGTTTGCTTCTCTATTTGTGCTTTGAATTCCTTGAACTTTTCAAAGGATTCATGCTTGAACTTAATCAAGTACATATAGCCAAAATTAGAATAATCATTGATAAAAGTTATATAGTAGAAGAAACCTCCACTAGCCATTTTATTAAATGGCCAACGAACGTAGATATGGACTAACTCCAACACCTCAATCAACCTTTTGACATGTACATCAAATAGACTTTTCACTATCTTACCTAGAATACAAGGTTCACAAGGTGGATAGGATTCCTCTCCCAATGGGCCAATAGGCCTATCTTTTCCTAACTTGATAATCCTTATGTCCCCAACATGACCCGATTTATGGTGCCATTGTTGCTTAGGATTTAAACTATCCATTGCATGTTAATTTGAAATGGTATTCATTACAGTACTATCATTCATACTTGAAAAATATAGAACATTCATGAGAAATGTTGTACCAACTAATTTATTAAAAAAATAAATACAGCGCACATTGCCTTTAAAAGAAATTTATAATTCTCTTTTATTAATAAAAAGATAAAAACAATATTCTTGAGCTATCAAGCAAAAGTAAACAATATCTCAATGTGATAACATAGCTAAATGATGATCTAACTGAAGCTATCTGAATCATGGTGCTGCCAACAATTGCCCCACTACCCACCTTGATTACCATTTCATGCTTCTCAAGTGTCTTACTTCTCACTAAATCCTAATGTGAACTCCAAATATGAGATGATGCACTAGAATATAAAATCCATAAAGTAGAAAATATACTAATGGAACAAGATGTTTCTTAAAGGTTCTTACCTCCAGTGCCCTTTTTCTAGTTGTTGAGGTACTCAGCGCAATTCTCTTCCAACACATTCCCTTGTCAGTAAGATCCTTGGCTTTCTTGATACTATCACTCACCTTAGGAATAGCAAGCCTCTTTGTCTTTGTCTTGCCCTTCTTTGTCTTACTAGAGGAGCTAGACACAACATGAACTACCTCCTCTCCTTTACTCTTCATCGTTGTTTATGCAATTACTAGCTTATTAAGGAGCCCGGCCAATGTGCACTTTATGTTATTTAAATAATTATTCATGATAAACTATGAGAAAGAGTCGAGAAATGACTAAAGGATCAAATCCATCTAGAGGTTGGCATCTATGATGAAGTTCAACAATTAAAGCCTCTTAATGGGCAAAATTATCTTAAGAACTTGCTCATTTACGTCACCACCCTCCACCATATGCATCCTGAACAGGTGCTTAGATATCTTATATTTAGCAATCTGGCTTTGCTCACCATAAACTCCTGCAGATGGTACAGAATCTCCCAAGTGCTCGTTATGCTCTTATGGGTCCTCTAAAGATTGTTAGACATAGCAATTAGCATGTAGCTCTCAACTCATAGATTGTCCTTCTCCCATTTCTTATGGGCTATTTTCTCCTCCTCAGTGGCCATTTCAGTAGGGGCTAGTGGGATATTAGCCTCTAGTACATAGCCAATGTACTCCAAATTAAGAACAATTCACTTGTTCAAGAGCCAGTTAACATAGTTGGACCTAATCAAAATGTTAGTCTCGAGTCGTTTAGTAAGAAGCATAGACAATATTTGAAATAAAATAAACTGTAGAAGATAATCAAGACTTCGTTAATGTGGTTGTAATATGTGTTACCATTATGATTATGGACTTCAAATAAATATACCCTTACACTAGATTTTTGAATCTTACACTCCCTCAAGTAGAAAATGAAAAATCCATTGACAAATTTCCTTTGTGGGTGATTGGAGTCATCATTGGACATAACATGTCCTCACATACAATTCTCGACATGTTAGGCTAATAACTGGTAATGCTTGCCAGCACATATGCAGTCTAATATTTTCCTTTGGCTTAGGCCCAACAAAACCTTACATGTATAATTCTTAGAAACGTGGGTCCATTTATATCACACCCATCAATTAACAACTCATTGGATTTGAAACCTACCTACAATCCTTGTGGTTTTTAAAGTGAAGTATCCTTTAAATGTCACATTTAAGGCACTCATAGTCCTAAAGGTGTTGTTGCAATGTAAGCCCATAAATGTTATGATATCACACACTAAGGCTACACTTAGAAATTTGAGCCCAATCAAGGGCCACAATTAAACAATTTTGTTATTACAACTTAATATTATGTGAGTAAGTTTTTGGTCCACATAGTTTTAGATTTCACTTTGCACATTATCTAATTCTATGCATATATCTTATACACACATCACAAATAATATGCAAATAAAATAACATGAAGGATTATAGACATTTAGATCCAATTTAAGCCAACAGTTGGATCGTATAAATGTATGTCAAATCCTATACTATTATATAGGGAATTATTGAATGTCTTCTTTTGTCATGGCTTCCTTCATAGCCCCACCATGCCATCGAACTTTGAACTGTACCAACTCTTGGTCTCAATACAAACATCAACTCCTTGATACATTCCATACTTGCATTTACATATGGTGTACACAAAGAATAATCCCTATTCTACATAAAATATAAAATAAAAACTTGAACTTATACCATTACAACCTATAAAAATAAATTATACATCCATGAAACCAGTATGAAACAAAAAAAAATTATTTATCCACAAATGTCCTAAGTTCGTATCCCATTCGTAGCATGCATTCACACAATTATACATCACATGTATAATTGAACAATTCCATTAATTATCCCTTCCATGACTTAAGCATCCCATACATTAGTTTTCGTTTAAGAAAAACACTTTTCAAAAATTAAAATTGAGAAAATATTGCAAACAGGTAGTTCATAGTCACAAGAACAATTCACACGACCATGAGCCTTCAATTCACGCTCGTGAAGACTTTTGCAACTAAATACTTTATTCTATCACAGCACCCCTTGCAATCACAAAACTCCTCTTGATCATGGGCTTTGGAAGCAAGAATTTTCTAACTACTACTTCCAAAGATGTGACCACAGGAATCACTATCGTGATTAAGAGAACTTTTTTCATAATCATAACACCAGTCACGATTCGTAACAAAATGTTTCCTTAACAATCAATACTCAATTTTTATCACCTTTTCTTAATTCCAAACACTTGAAAATAATTTTGCAAGCATAAACAAGTATCAAATACATTTTTAAATAATTCTACAGAAAAACTAACATAAATCATAGGAGAATCATTAAATTTTATAGTTATACGAGGAAAATTGTGGCTTTGATACCATTGTTGGGTTTCGTTGCATTTGGTGTGTAAAAATTAGAACTTTAAAATATAAAATCATAGAAAAACATGCAACAGAAATTAATAAACCAAACCCAAGCCATTTTTCATCACATAACATGCATAGAATCACATGAACAAGTAAGCATGTGAGTATAGCATTGCAATCTTATTCCAACACAAGCATACTTGTGTTCCTTGAGTCATGGCCCTCGAAGCCAAGCCTCTAGTTTGTCCAAATAGTTGGAACATTGAGAAGCCCCTTCTTCACTTTACAAAACCCTTTACAAAGCCCTCACTCAAAACACATTTCAAGCAAGATGGCCTTTTGGACAAGAAAAAGAAGAAAAGAGTGGCTAGAAGTGTATCACTTTTCTTGCGTAGAGAGATGCAGGAAAATTAGATTTTATTTTTTGAATTGTGTGTATTTGGAAATCTTATATATATATATATATATATATATATATTACAAAGGCACAAAGACCTACACTTGGTAGGATTCCTTTTCCATGTGTAACACTATGGCATACAGGGCATGGGCTCTATGGGCCTCCTATATAGACCTTAAGTTATTCTTTGCCCATGAACCATTTAAATAGTAATCTCTATTAATAATTACAACCCATATAGCCTTTGAATTATTGATCTCCATTAATAATTAAAACTCACTTGTGCCTTACCCTTTAATTTAATTAAGCCCCTCTAATTAAACTAAAGGTCCATTGTGTTTCTAATTAATAATCTCATTATAAAGAAGCACTAGGTATATTCATTTGGTTCAATCTAATTAAAACTTAATAAATCATTCCAAAAGTCTTTTGAAGCCTCATGTACATCATTCTAATATTTCACTTGTCACAAATTCAACCTTTTGTGTGTGACTCTCTAGTTTCTCATTAATCAACTATAAACATAGCTCAAAAGATGTAGGTAACGCATCACCTACAACCCATATCATAGTCTAATTAAAATGAAGTAAATGAATCACATGAGCTCTTCTGATCTTGAATACCAAACAGTGTAAGCCATAAGTCTTTCTTTGTCCCAACTGAGCGAGAGTTAGATATTAAGTCAAACTCACAAATTCAATCACATGACTAATCAATATTACATCATGAGATTAATACTTCTATTAGAAACTTCTTTCCGATTAGATACTACTATAGCCAAAGATTTTCATATCATGGAACACCAATTTCATTGGACAAACGCTTTGCTCAAGGCAATAGTGTTAGTGATATACTCTCTAATGCCAATAAAAAATGAGGGATACTAAAGGACATCATGGTTGCATATGTACTTTTTCACAATAATTAATAAAACGTTTATTTATTTGTATCAATGTTCTGGCAAGTTTGATTATGTATTTAAATCTTAATTGATGTAAAGTACTATATGTGCTCTTGTAATTAAGTTAACAAGCCTTATTCATTTGGAGTTATAAATATACATACAAGACTATCTCAGTATTCAAATACTAAAACTAGTCCTCGAGTCACAAACGCTCTAAAGAGCATTGAAGAGTCAATATGACTTGCAAACCATGAATTTATATGGTAAATGTTATGCCATTTGAGATATTAAGAATACATATTTGTGAATGTGCCATTAGAGAATGGGCATTCCAATAATGACTCACAGAATGAAACAAACACATGGAGTTGACTTTTGACAGTCAATGTCTTACTTCATGACTATGTTAAGTGCGCGTGGACCTTAGACTTAAAACAACATAGTTGTCTTGTGCGCATGACGATCAACATATTATTATGGCCTTAAAAGCTAATATCTATCATGGTATGGGATAAATTTATGAGCCCAGCATGACATTGTCCGAATGCATATAAAGGCATGTGTTTGTTCAAAAAGAAATTTGTCTCTTTTCAAGTGAATAGAGTTTGTCAAATGCAGTTGATATTTCATGAGATGGAAGCCCTTGGCCAAAGCAGTATCTAATCAAATAAGAGTTTTTAATAGAAACATTTATCTCATAAGGTAACGTCGACAGGTCATTGTTGAATTTGTAAGTTTAACAAAATCCATTACCCTCGCTAAATTGGAACAAAGTAAAACTAAGGTCTATGCAGTATGGTATTCACGATCGAAAGGGTTCATTATGAATTGTTTCAGTTTGTCTTAATTGGGCTACAATATAGATTATAGGCTAGACATATCTCATATCCTTCAAGTTATGCTCTTTACCAGTTAAAAATGAACCTAAAGGTCTCACACAAAATGTTGGAATACATGATGAGAACTAAATTGGTGGGTTGTCATGAGGCTTAAAAAAACTCGTGAAATAAATTATTTAATTACAATCGTGTTAAACAAAATAAATTATCATAATGTTTGTTCATGATGAGATCATTAATTGGAAGCACGATAGAGTAATTTATTTAATTAATGGGAAATAATTAAATTAAATTAGACACAATGGACCTTAATTATTACTGGAAATTAATAATTAAGAAGACATTTGGACTGCATATTATTAATATGTTTAATGATAAATAGTCTATGGGCTAAGATTGAATGAAGGTCCGTGTAATATGGCCCCTGGAGCCCATGTCTTGTGAACCTAGTGTCTTAAGTATATAAGTATGATTAGAAGAATTATAAATAGACTTGAGCACACAATTAAGTAGCAAAAAATTCATGCATCCTCCAAGCAAGGGAAAAAAACACCCTAACCACACTCTTCCCTTCTTTTCTTGTCAAAAAATTCCTTTTAACCTAAAGTATTCAGGCAAGAGCCATGTAAATGGAGTTTTGCAAAAGGTAGACAGTGCTCATCATAATCTTAATCACGTAGACAAATTAGAGATCGTGATTTGATAACCATAACTCAAGGATCACGAGCAAACCTATTGGAAAATGTTTCCAAGAGGTATAATCCTACACTTTCTTGTTTGTGCCCTATCTTGCATGTTTTGCAAATAAGACGAATGGCATTTGTTGTATTTAGAGGTGGCAATTTTTAACCCAACCTAAACCTAAGCTGAAATTAGCAAGTTTTAGGTCAAATTTTTGTGAATTCTGGTCAAAATTGGGTTAGATCTACAAACCCAAAAAGAGAAATCTGCAAGCCTGCGAATATATTTTAAGTAATTTAATAGACATTTATATAAATATAAAAAAATTAATTAAATAAAATTAAATGATAAAATTGTAAATATTTAAAACAATAAGCCTTAATTTTAATTAAATAAAAAATAATTTTTTTTGTTGGATCAACATGCTAAATTGGTAAGTCAAGTTTAAGTCAACAAGTCATGGGTAATACCCGAGTCTCAACTCGACCCGCCAACCCACCAACCCGACTAATTGCCACCCGTAGTTGTGTTACATTCCACTACATGTTCACAACATTTTTATGTTTTAAAGTTTTAATTTTTATGCACAAATCTCAACAAAATCCAACAAATAAATCCTTTATCGATCGTACACAAGCCTCCATACACATCTAGGCAACGGCATATTAGCTCATGACCCTATCTCAAACTAAGATAAATATTGTTTGCCAATCATGCACACAAAACAGTCATGACATATTAAGTCTAAAACCCATATACACTTAATACAATCATAAAACAAAACATTGATAGATAAGAGTGAATACCAAGTATCTGATTCATTCTTCAAGTCAATATTTGAATGTTCATTCTGTAATGATGTATCCACAGACATGTATTCATAATATCTCATACTGAGCGATATGATACTCACTGCACAAACACAAAGTGAGCAAATTGTATTGATTATCTAATGCTCTTTAGAGTGTCTATAACTCCTGAATAGGTTTTAATGATTGTTTACTAAGATAACCTTATAACTATATTCATAATATTTTATGAATAAGATTTCTTAACTCAATCGCATGGACAAATTCAATACTTTATGCCTTTCAAGATTTATATGCATGAAATACTTACAAGAATATTGTATAAAGGAATAAATATTTTATTAATATGTGAGAAAATGTATATATACAACCACAATGCCTCTGGTATCTTTCATTAACTATTGTCATTAGAGGGTATATCACTAATAATCTACACCCTCCAACTGTAGAACACACTAATACTACCTCTATACAAGCCATCGCACTAGCGTACATAGGCCACAAATGGCGACAAATCTAAAGAAAGGGACATAGGTTGGGTTAAACCATTAACCCAATTTCAGATGAAGGGAGGAAGAATGAAGGCAAGGCCACCAAGCCACCGTCACAAACCAAAAGAAGCGGCAACTCGCACTAAGACAAAGACAAAGGGACAAAGGATAAAGGTGGAGTCACCAACCAGAAGAGCTAATGATCTTTCATGGAAATGGGCTGAGGAAACCATGCAACAATGGATGTCAATCAGCTAATCTTAATCGTGGACATTCATCGGTGGTGGCAATGTCGACCAACAAGTATAGGTGGAATGGAAAACCATAGGGAGGAAAGGCAGAAGAGGGGAGGGGGAGAGAGAGAGAGAGAGAGGGGGGGGGGAATAAGGGGACAAAGTGGGGAAATGTGATAGGTCACATGAGAACTATGATCGAAGGCCAAGGACAAAAGAAAAGAAATCTAGGACAAAATTTCTCTAAGAATTTTCTAGAGAAACTAAGAAACATACTACTTGCTTGGGAAATTTTCCCAAAGAAATGGGAAAAGAGATATAGGTGTTGTACAAGCACAACCATAAAATTGTTATTCTTTTGTTGCTCTTACATTTCAATAATATACATTACATATCTAATTTGTTTCCTTATTTTCATGAAAATCAGTTATGCCCTGAATACCTTCCAAATCTAGTGTTGATTTCCCTTTTTCGTACTTTATATTTAATGCTTCTTTGATTTATGACCCTTTTTTTATTGGATGGAGTTTTCATTTTCCCTTAATTGTATTTAAATATCCTCACTGCATTTTTATTGACATCAAACTATGGTGTATTTGTCTTATGTGGCTTTACTACTTTATATGTGATAGTTGCTTAATCAACAATGCAATATAGACAATTAGTAGAGTTGCTACTAGTCATGCCATTTGGTTGAAAAGTGTTGTGTGCCATTCAGTAAATTAAATAAACGTACTATTATTATTATCAAGGTTTCGCAAATTGGACAAAACCAAACTGGTCGGATTCAATCGATAACTAGTTGACTTTTTGATCTAGTTACACCTTGTAACTAACTCATCAAATGAACCAGGTCGAACTAGTCAAAACTAGTCATAAATTGATCGAAATTGAGTTTTGTATTTTTATTGATAAAAAAAATTAAAATAATAGAAAATTTGTATTTTTAAAAAATAAATATATATTTTTTTAAGGTTTTCTTATGATTTCTAACATTTTCGCCTCCTAAATAATTTATTAGTATATATAATTTTCACTACTTGTTTTTTATTTTGACTTTTATTTATTTAATTATTTCTTATTGTTATATTATTCTTATTGAGTTTTAAAAAATTAAATATTGCATCTTGAAATTATTGTTCTTTATATTAATTGTGTTGTTTTTATTTCACCAAACTAATTTTTCAATAATTTTATTTTACTTTGAATTTAATTTAGTTTCTTTTATGCTTTTGTACAAATATTTTTATCTTTGTTGAATTGTTAAATTTTCAATCTTACATTTGACATATTAATAAATGTACTTGAATTTATGTTATAAAAAATTTTTAAATATTATTATACATGTATTTTATATATAAAATAAAATAGCTGATTTTGGAAACTAGTTAAACTAGTCAAATTAAAGATGTCGTGGTCCAATTTGTTCTCCCATTCAATTATTAGCTCAATTTTAAAAATATTGATTATGGTTGCTAATAAATCCTCTATTTTTATTGCTAATGATCATATTCAACATGCACAAACTAAGCACATAAGTGTGAAATTTCAAGCTGTCAAGAGAAGTTGAGAAAGAAGTGTAACTAGTTCACTATAAGTCAAAAGAGAATTTAATTTGATAAATATTATGACAAAGGCTCAACTAAGAGAAAAATGTGGTGTTAAACAGTATTGGAAGACAACTCTAAGAGAGCTGAAGAAAAATCCAAAGTAATGCATTATAAATGCTAAACATACTCTAAGGATAATTGCACCACCCTTTCCCGATGTATGAATTAAATACAGAGACCTCCCTTCATGTTTTACAAATTATACTAATCTTCCTTCTATTGACCATCTTAACTAAAGTATGGTGAAAATGAAATAAAAGACCAAAATGCCCTTACTCTCAAGGACCTAAGTGTAATTATAAAAAAAAATTGTAATTTTATGAAAACACTTAAATGCTCTCAGTCTTTCAAAGCATCCTCTTACAAGTCAAAGAACAAGAACCCAGACAAAACCCTCTCCTAGCTCCCCTCCTATGCGTGCCCTCATTCCTAACCATCTCTGTCATTTGACCACCTATTTTTCAACGGTTGTCATCTGTTGTTCCAGTTGGTGCTGTGAGAAGGCCCATTTCTCCAACTAATTCATATTTTTTTTCACCTGAAAAATGCCGTGAAAAAAACCCTCTCTACATAAAATGGCTTAGTTTATGTGGTTTTTTACATTATTTTTGAAGATTATCACTTGGAGTGTGTTTTGATTAAACCACAATTTTGGATGGTGTTAGGATTTAAATGATTTTTCAATTTCTTGGTCAATTTTTTGTGAATATTTTTTTACTTACAATTTCACACATTATTGTGAGGGCAAATATTGATAATCTTCTAAACCACGATAATGGCTAAGGGCAAAAAGAAATTTTTACATTAAATAATCTTCCACATTGGCGGTTGCCTACAACTAAACAAAAGAAAAAATGAAAAGCTTTATGAACTTAGCTAGTGCCTGAGTTTGTATGTATAACTAAAAAGGCTCTAAACTTTGTAAGTGCTAGTGGAATATTTGTTTGTTCTTTTTTTTTTTTTTTGTTACATGTATGTTTGGTTTTAATAGTTTTAGTATTTTTAATGTACTTTTTTGTTCGGCTTAGGTAAATCATCAGCCTTCAAACTTATCATACACAACGAGGAAGAAATTTTTGTGTTGAAAAATATCTAACTCAATAGCTATCAATATACACACTTGATAATTGAAGTCGATACCCTTGCTTTAAGCTATGTCCCATATATTCATTCAAAACATATACATTTTAGTTGAAACATTCGTGGGGGGATGTGGTACTATGATTGAGCTAATACTTGTTATATCTAGTTAAATTTGTTTAAATTAGCTAGTATTTGATGAATAAACTAATGTTTGTTTTTGGATGACTAAACTGAAACTTCTTGTTGAATTACTTGTTTTGGATAACTTAATGGAGCATGTACTCCGTAATGCAATATATATGCATGTGGATGACTCTATTGGATGACTGAATTATGACAATATGTATATTTTGATGTTAGATTGCATTTTATTGAATGAAATGATTAAGCAAGTAGTTGGTTGTAATTGTGCTCCATGTTTTTGTATTATATTATGGCATGTGTTTTTGTATTGAATTATAGCATTTGATGATTTAGTCTATGTTGCATTTTGGTGGATGCATGGGGTGATTGCATAAGCTTAATGACTTTCTATTGAATTATGATATTATGTTTTGGTATCATGCAATGCATATGTTTAAAAAAGAAAGTCTACTACAATATTCACAATCAAATCAAATTTACTAGAAAAATTGTCAAATTAAATAAAATTTCACAAAATAAGTTTAAAACGTATTCTTTCACAATTTTTCATAATTATTACACAAACCTCACTTCAAATTGTATTTACTTGACAATTACATAACTACATTCCTAGAAAACATACAAGGGCAATTTCGTCAAAAAAATAATTGGTCGAAAGGTCCAAAAATCAATCGGAGGGTAAAAATGATATTTTTGTTAACATCATCAATTTCTATGAATTCACTTGCTGAAAGAACTCATCTGTAAATCGGAGAAGTACCAGAGGAAATATCAATATAATTTATAAAACATGAGAAAAAATCTCTTTATTTAGTCTAAATGTCTAAGAAGGACGATGTAATTCACCTTACTCTCTTGAGGGTTTTCAATGGCATTCTTGATTGTGAGTTGAAGGAACAACCATCCAAATCGTTTGAAACTGTTATCACGGTAATAAGTTAGTTTTTGACTGACTTTGTTTTATATAAATTAGTCTCATACTGAACTTGATATTCATTATGCAAATGAATAAAAGAAACGGAAGGCATTTATATTGAGGAAAGTTTCACACCAAGAAAGACATCTTCTGATATTATATTCCTGGAAACCGACACTTGATATCTTACCTCTTCGTGACATATGGATTTTATGGTATGTGAAGAAAATGTTTAATTTTACAGCATTTGATAGAAACTCAGGCAAACCAAAACATTCTGTCAAAATCATAGATAAACTGTCATCCTTTATCCCAAACTGTAGCCCCTAAATGTCCAAATTTTGAAATTACAAGGAGCATCCGATGAGGAGAAACAGAATTAAGACTAGAGTCACTGTACCTGCACTTTGCCCTCTCTTAGAAAGTAGAACTTCAAAATTCAGCTGAGCCAGGAGCCCGAGGGAAAGCAATTGCATCTCTTATATTATCCATCCCAGTTGCAAATTGTACAAGCCTTTCAAACCCTAATCCAAATCCAGCATGGGGAACTGCAAGAAATAAAGAAAATTGAAGTTAAATTCAAGCCACTGTGATCAAGTTTCTCAACTAAGTATGCGTAGACCATAAATAATGGAAGGAACCTTTACACGTGTTCGAGATTGTCTTCGACTCAACATATGAAAATCATAACTAATAGGAAATACTGACATCATAGATACCAGATAAACCTAGCCTTTTTACCCTGCTGTCCATTTGAAAGAGGAAAGCAATTTTATTAACACTTGCATACATCTTCAACCAAAAACCTACTAGGCAACTTGGAAGGGTAATAAAAGAAGAAAAGAAAAAAATGGATATTTAGGCCTCACCTGAACCATATCGCCGCAGGTCAAGATACCACCAGTAGCTCTCTTTGTCAAGCTTCAAGTCATCGAAGCGTTGCTCCAAGTAATCAAGGCGCTCTTCTCTTTGGCTACCACCAATAAGTTCACCAACCTGAACAAATGAAAACATGTTGAGTAGCCAAAGCCCCCCTAAAAAAATAATTAATTAAATTTCCAAAAGTTAAAAGAAACAATAGAAACAAATCAGCACGATAGTCTTGACACTTAGGAAACAAAGATGTGCACCAAATTCTACCAGAAAAAGATAATTTAGAGTGGCAAAATTGGGGACAAAGGCTGTAAGCATATGATAACAAGCACATTGAAGCAAGTATCAAAAACCATGCATTCACAGTTATTAAACAAGATTATATGACAAAATAGAATTGATGCACTTAGATGCTCGCTGAGATCCCATACACAAAAAAGTTGAACTTGGGACTATCTTATAGCAGTAAGTGGAGTAGCAAAATCAAACATAGAGCGGCAATGATCAGGTCCAAGGGTCAAGAAAACACATTGATGCCTTACTCAGCAAGGTAGAAATGATAGGTACAGCTTCCAATCTCAAATTCTTTAATGCCTCATTGTTGTAGATTTTACAGATTCATTCAGAACACCTTCCACTCTGATCAAATGATAGGTCTCACGCTCGTATGTATCTAGAATCCAACTAGACATGTACCTGAGGAACCAACATATCCATGGCTGCAACAGTCTTTCCATCATCATTTTGCCGCATGTAAAATGGCTTGATCGCCTGAGAGTTAATTAAGGAAACATAAATTCAGGATTTCGTTATTGGAATAGTTTACAGTAAATGTAACCAAGCAAAAAATCTCCTTGCCTTAGGATAATCTCTAATAATTACAGGGCATCCACTGAACACCTCTTCAGTGATATAGCGCTCATGTTCACTTTGCAAATCACATCCCCAAGTTACCTATCACAAAAGCATCAAGTGGTGAATAATTAAATTAGGTTAAGTCCACCAAATGGAGCAAATTTAGAACATTGTCTTATTCAATCTCTTTAATCAGCAATATAATAATGAAAATGATAGGTGGATAATGCCACATAACAGTAAAATTTTATTCTCAACATGCTTTAGACATTATATACAAAAGCCAATCCAATTTGCCAACTAGATATGGGAAAATTAAATAAATGTCCTAAATTTGAATAAAGTGTGAGTCAAAGGAGAGAAGATTCAATACTTTCATCAGATTGAGCTAGGTGAACAATCTAAAATTAAATTACATAGCCAATTAAATTCTTTGTCAATACTTCTATCTACTTTCCCTAAGTGGCATTACTTGATCAAATTAAACCAAAGAGGTATTGGAGAACGTTTTGGGTCAAGATTTCATCAACTCCGAATGTATACTGGAAATCAGGTTAGATTTATGAATTATTTTAAAAACGAGTTAAAGAGTGCAACATCTAAATTATCAAGGTTGTGCAGAAAGAACAATCTTCATAAGGTAGCATATCAAGACTGAATAAGTACCGGAAATTCAAACTTCTTCTGGACTTTCAGGAGAATTTTGATAGCATCAGTGTAGGTCAATTGCACAACATTTTTCTCCACAACGTCCTGGAAAGTATATGATTGAAGAAAAAGCTAATGTTCAACTAAACAAACAAGAACATATGTAACAGCAGAAAAAGTCACAAAATTAAATCCTGAAAGCATGATCTGAGCAATTTCATTTTCACAAAAGAAGCCCCAACAAAATATGGATTGTGCCAAGAGAAGCCTAAAAATCCATACACTTAGTCGAGCAACGATTCCTTTCTCAATCCAAGTATCGAAGAAATCCATATCTTCCTTGCATTTCTCAAGAATGTATTGTACCTTTCAAGCAAAATAAAAAATCATCCACTGGTTCAACAGTAAACGAGCATAGGCTAAGAAAGCATAGTTTACTAACACAACAAATAGAAAATAGGTCTGCAAAGGAACATACTACATACTGGAGATAAGCAGTTGCACAAGCCATGTCATCTTCTAAATCAGCAAATGCAAGTTCTGGTTCTATCATCTTGCAAAATGAGAAGCATAAATTTAAGGTTGTAGCCAATCTTGACAAGCAGCATGAAGAATATTCCCAAGAATGAAACTAATCAAAAAGATAATGAAAAGAAACTATATATTAACAGAATTAGTAGCTTGAAAGTATACCCAAAATTCAGCTAGGTGTCGAGAAGTGTTGGAATTTTCTGCTCTAAATGTAGGGCCAAATGTATATACCTGGCAGATAGCAAATAACTCTATAAGACTACAAAACAAAGCACAGGCAAATTACTGTGTAAGTTTCCAAGTCCCATAGGGAACACCATAATGGTTTGCTACTCATTATCTCAACCTAGAGGTAATGGTTTCAAATTCTTGTGAGGGTGCATGAATGAGTTAAAAAAGAACCAAGTTCCCAAAACTAGCTTCATATTGTGAAAGATGTGCCAGAAAGGAAAGCATGTTAAATCGACATGCTCAAGAGAAGAAAAGTACATCAGTAAGAGCAGTAGCGTATGTTTCAGCATTAAGCTGTCCAGAAACTGTCAAAAATGCTGGTTTTCCGAAAAAGTCCTGCCAAAGAAGATAATAGTCAAACAGAATTCAAATATAGCAGAACTTTTCAAGATATGCCTAGTACTCATTTCAACGCATCAAGCACAGCCCACAGAACTTGATGCGTTGCTTTAACATAAACAAGAATGCATAAGGAATTAGTCATCTAAACTTGATATCATATTTAAAAATAAAGAAAATCGAAATACACTTGAGATTTTTCAAATATTAGTACACGACAGCTTTTCTAGACTACATAACTTGAACTGCTTAAAATACTATAACTGTACACACCACAATATCAAAACCAACTCTATCCAGTGAAAAATTAGCTGTGACATTTGGTGTTCCTTATGATTTTTGCTGTGATAGTTATGTCTGAAGAAATTGAAATTCCCCTTCATTCGACTACATAAAAAACTGGAATAGGTTCTCCAAATTTATAGTGGGAGACCTATACAACATACAATAAAAGTAAAGATCTTCCTAACAAAAATAACCTATACTAGGAATATGTATCATCTAACATCAAATGATATCCTAATTGATACAATCAAATATTCCAACATCTTCAAATCAATACAATCAAATATTCCAACACTCTCCCTCGACTTAGAGCATATATATCGATCATGCCCAACTTGCCACATAGTTCCTTGAAGCATTTAGCGCCCAATACCTTGGTGAATAGATCCACTACTTGATTTGAAGGAGGAGTAAAGGGGCTAGCAACCTTACCATTCATAATGGCTTCTCGTAAAAAATGACAATCATCTTTAATATGCTTAGTTCTCTCATGAAAGGCGGGGTTTACTGGCAATATGAAAGGTAGCTTGATTGTCGCAATACATAGTGTTTCATTGTAAGTGTATCCTAACTTGGTTAGTAAATTTCATATCCATAGGATCTCACTTACAGTAGCCATCGCTCGGTATTCTGCCTCGACACTAGACCTAGCCACTATTGTCTATTTCTTGTTACATCACATTACAAAGTTTCCTCCAACATATGTATAGTAGCTGGATGTAGACCTCCTATCATCTTTCGCTCCAGCATAGTTAGTGTCAGAGTATGCCTCTATTTTTAGGTTCCCATGCTTCTTAAACAATGGACTTTTCCTAGCTAACCCCTTCACATATCTCAAAATCCTAAGTGCAACTTTGCAATGAGCTAAACAAAGCTCATCCATAAACTAACTCACTAACCTAACAGCAAATGTGATGTCCATCCTTGTCACAGTTAGATATATCAGTTTACTTACCACAAACTTGTACTTTATCTTGTCCTCTTAAGTATTCACTCACATCACTCCAAAGCTCAGGATTGATGTCCATAGGTGTATCAATGTGATTGCAACTAAGTAATCTTATTTCTTTAAGTAGATCAAGAGCATTCTTTCACTGGGAGAGAGATATTCCCAACTTTCTATGAGCAATTTCATACCTAAGAAATACTTCAGGCGCTCCAAGACCTTAGTGACAAAATGTTGTAAATATGATTTTGTATCCTCAATCCGTTCTTCATCACTCCCAAATATAAGTATGTTATCAATAAAAACAATTAAAATCACAGAGCTACACCGGCCATACTTCATGAATACGGAGTGGTCGACTTTACCTTGTTGAAAACTAAAGTTTTTCATTAATTGACTTCAAACCACGCTTGGGGACTTTGCCTTAAACTACAGATCACCTTATGCAATCTGCATGTTTTGTGTCTATCCTCCCCCTAAGCAACATACCACAGAGGTTGCTTCATGAAAACGGTCTCCGAAAGGTCACCATAAAGAAAGGTATTTTTAACATCCAACTGGTACATACGCCAATCGTGATTCACTATCCAAGAGAATAAAACGCAAATGGAGTTAAGTCGCATAACAAAAGAACAGGCTTCAAAATAGTCAACGCCATTTGTCCAAGTAAAGCCCTTGGCAACCAATTGAGCCTTATGCCAATCAACAATGCCATCAGCTTTGTATTTAATATTGAACACCTAGTGACAAGCAACTATGTCCACATTAATTAGAGGTGGAACAAATTCCAAAGTAGTACAATAAATAAGAGCCGTTATTTCCTCATCCAGAGTAGCCTTCCACGTAGAATGTTGAATGGCCTCACGATAAGTTTAGGGAATATGTATAGAGGACAATGAGACAGCAAAGAAGTAAAAAACCAGGCTTAAATAGTCCAAGGTTACATAGTTTGTTAAAGGATGAGAAATGCAAGAATAAGTACATTTTCCAAGTGCAATTGGTAGATTTGATTCAGATAGTGAAGGACTAGGAACTGCAAGAGGAGACTAGTGAAAGGTAGAAGCAAGCTAGCCTTAACAATTGAATCTCGTATACACCTGTAACGGAAAGACTGGTTTGTTGAGAAGAGGCGGCGATATAGGGATAAGTAATGCCACTTGATCAAGTAGAGAGGCAGTAGGAGAGGTATCTCGCAGATAGTAAGGTTGTGTCTCGAACATCACATCCATGGAAGTGAATGTCCTGTGAGACACTAAATCATAGTAATAGTACCCCTTTTGGGTGCATATCCCAAAACATATATTTGATGGATCGTAGAGGCAATTTATCTCAGCCTACGATAAAGTTGTGGACAAAACAAATATAACCAAAGACACGAGAATGCACTAAAAATAGTGGCTTTTTAGGGAAGAGACATGAGAATGGATTATCCCTATCCAGAACACTCAAAGGCATATGATTGATTCAGAAGGTAGCAATGAGGACAGCATCCCCCTAATAGCCTTTAGACATACATTAAAGTGCGAGAAACATTAAGGATATGACAATGTTTTCTTCCAACCACCCCATTTTGTTGTGAAGTGTGAGGATAGGTTGTTCGATGAAAAATCCTAAGTCAGTCGTAGAAGGAGGATATACTTTGTTAACTAAATTCTAGAGCATTGTCAATATGAAGAATGCGTAAGTTAACAAAAAAGTGGGTCTTTATTTCATTATAAAAGAATTTGAGTACATGAGAAATTTCTAGCCTATCCTTAAGTAAATACACATCCACGTCATTCGATAAAAATCTTCAACAAATATTATAAAATAGAGAAAACCTCTAAGTGACACTTTATCCTACTAAGACCCCACACATCACAGTGAATAGTAGCAAATGACGCAAGACGATTATTTTCTCTAGGTAGAAAGGAGACACAAAAGTGCTTACCAAGTTCACAAGATTCACATTCTAAACTAGAAGATTTAACTAGAAGAAGACATTTTAATAGGGATAAGAATGGATGTCTAAGACGACAATGCCACTTGAACAAAGATAAGGTGGCAAAGAAAGCCTTAGCCTTAATAGGTGGAGGATCGTCCAAGTAGTATAGAACATTTTGCTCATATCCTCCACCAATCATCTTCCTTGACTAAAGATCCTAAAAACCACAATGTGAGGAATAAAAGGTTATAGAACAATTATAAGACTTAGTGAGTTGACTAATAGATAATAAATTGACTGGTAAATGAGGAACAAACAAAACATTCTTGATTGTTACTGCATTATTAGGGACAACCACATACCTATGCCACTTATTGGGGAGTAAGTCCCGTCAACGATTCTTATGGGTGCTAGTGGTTAGGAAGAGGAAAAAAAGGAGAACAAAGACTAATTATCGGTGATATGAGCTACGGCACCAAAATTAAGCACCATGACTTACTATGTGAGGTATTAAAGGCACCAATAGAAGTAGAGGCAATAGGATCCGAGGAGCTGGCAGCAGAAGCTTACAACAATCGCTCATATTCATTGTGGCTTAAAGAGACTTTATCATCCATGGAAACAAATCTCTCAAGTTTCTCCAAGCTAGCATTCACCCATTCATGTTTGCCAAACATGGCCCAATAGTTTTCAAAAAGGAGGCTTACGTGTCCACAATGATTGCATGGACAAGAACCTTTGGAAGGGTTAGATCCATAGCCTCGTCCACTTTTGCAACCACAAGAAGAGCCTCTAACTTCAGAGACCAATGCAGAGCTATCAAGAGATATGGAAGACCCTAAACAAGAGTTGCCAATCATGACATAGACTCGTGATAAGGCATTTAACAAGAGAGGGACATTGTTGCTAGCTAGTAGATTGTCCCGGACTTGTTGAAGCACAGGATCTAGCCCAAATAAAAATTTTGCTACTAAAAATTCTTCCCATTAAATTTTTAAGTCTGTAGGTTGCAAGTTAGTGGGTGCTATAACAGAAGTTCATCAGCAGCTCCTTCTGACAAGGTAAAGCAAGGTAAAGTATTCTGTGACAGATCTTCCTTCCAGTATTAGAGAAAATATTTTGTAATATAATTCAAGAACTCGACAGATATTCTTCTCCTAGGAAAATATATCATGTAGGGCATCCCACATTTCTTTTGCAAAGTGCAAGAACACAATGTTGGCACTTACAGATTCCTCCACAATATTTAATATCCATGTCATAACGAAGTAGTCGACTTGCTACCATAATGAATATGCATCTTCCTTCAAATATGGGGGCTCGGGGAGAATATGATTCAATTTGTTTTGCAATCCCAAAAAAGGTTTGAAGACATGGGACCACACAACGTAATTTTGTCATTCAACTTAACAGTTATCCCAACAGGAGGTTTATTTTTAGTAAAAGTGGCCATCATAATCACTTAATTTCAGCCCACAGCAATTGTAAATGGATTTTTAAAAAAAATTGTAAAGCCCCAAAGATAACAAGGGATGCCTAATCAAAAAGGCAAAAAAAAAAAACTGTCTAGTGGCCAAGAGAAATAAACCTGTCCAGGGGCCCAAAAGAAAGTGACAGAGCTATCCAAGGTTCCTCCTAAATGCTGCACACTCAAGGGAGGAAAAGAAAGGGCTGAAATCGACACACAAGTGGACTGTGGTGTGAGGGTTCTCAGCGCGCTGGAATTGCAACGCAGTAGACAACACAGTGCTAGATTTTGAGGCATGAAGAGTCTGCTGTGAATGAAGTTTTTGGCTAAGGTAGAATCCCTACAAGAGGCAACGCCACAGTTTTCAATGGGTGACGAGCGCTAGGGAGATCAGTGGCGGCATGATGTGAGTAGCAGCTATTAGGACTCAAATAATTGCACGCACCGGAGTGCATGAAGCAGGGGAAGGAGGCGCAGCGATTCTGGGTGCTACGAAGCCGCGTCGAACTTAGCAGCAAAGAAGAGAGGTTGGAGTTACTGATAGTGGCACGGCACTACTAAGGGCTGTTTGGGCACTGCCAAGGGTATCCAGATATTAGGGTATGTTTGGAGCCCAATCAAGTTTTCTGGTTGTTTTTTAGAGCAAAATCAAATCGTCCTGCTCTGATGCCATGAAGAAATTGAAATTCCTCTTCATTCTAATGCATAAAAGACTGGAATAGGTTCTCCAAACTTATAGTGGGAGACATATACAACATATCAGAAAAGTCGAGCTCTTCCTAACAAAAATTACCTAAAGAAATCTCCTATACTAGGAATATGTATCATCCATGATATCCTAATTGATACAATCAAATATTCCAACATCTTCTAATTGATACAATCAAATATTCCAACAATGGCGTTTAGTGTAGTCTAAAAAAAGAAAGAAAAAAAAGGAAAACACAGTCAGTGAAAGAAACATAACAAACACAACAGATCAGCAGGGTTACATGCATTGACAATGTCATTGGGTAAAAGCCAGATTTATGTGCCAATTGTCATTGCAACTTATAGAGGATGATCCATAGGAACAGGAAGTCATCTCTCTTGCTCAGCTGTTACACATATTATGCATATTATGTGTTGCAAGAGGGCAGAGAACTTCTAAGCAGGGTGTTATTTTCCACAACCATTTTCCACTTTCACTGCAGTAACCATTTCTGATGTTTTCTGTTCTTCCAAAAGAATAGCCAAACAGAAATATAAACAAACATGAACTAATACTTATTGATGCAGAATGGCATTACAGGCCTGTCATACTTAATCACTTTAGGTTAAATTTTGTATAGAAATCAAGTTTAAATAGTAAGCAAGATTAAAATGATTTTGCCAATCATGATAGAATTTCACAGAGAGCTATGAGGGAAGACGGAAAAAAAATCATGATGGAAAAAAAAGAACACAGATGCTGCAACAGCACAGATTATAAATTCAAAAAGTTCCGAAGAATTAACATCCTTGACTTGGTTCCCAAGTTCCAGCATTGTAGTTTGTTCCATACAAGAAAAATAAAGGGAAGCATTACCTGAGACCAATCAATCAAACCATCCTCCGTTGTAGGGATGACATTCACTGGAGAATCTGCAGCTTCCCTGGAATTTGGAAGCTGTTCCAAGAGCAAATTTTATTAGATTGCACCAAAAAAAAAAAAAAAAGATTAACAATGCACATGACCAAATTTACAAATCAGAAGTAGTCTCACAAAAGAATATCATGGATCAAATGTGCAATGAACCATTCATTCCTCAGCCAAACATGTCACAAAGTTGAGGACAAAGATGAACATTGTTTAGTGGGAATAATTCAGACATGACAATGTAACCAAATGGGGGAGGAACAACTGAGATGACTGAAATCAGGCTCTGATGCAAAAATGCAGGGGCTACTACAATGTCATTTTTATATTCAAGAATCTTACTAGAACAATAGATTGTTATAGCCTCTTGAAGGTGAATAGTGCGGCAGTTAAAATTTGAAATTTAGAATTTATTGGGGAAAAGGGAAAGGGGAAAGAGTGTACAACTTGTACATGGTCTTGAAGTAGAATTCAAAATTAAAGGAATCAAAATTTAGCAATTAAAATATCCAAACATCCAGAAAAATGGCAATGGATAACTTTTTGAACACTCAGTAAGGCCCTGTTCACAGCAAATACATTTCAAAATGGAGGACAAAAGTACATAAAAGAATTTGTGATTGTTTACAAGGGAACAATTCAGATGACAATGCAACCAAATGACAGAGGAACTGCTGACATTGTTAATGTTAACAAGGAAAAACTGAGAATTGTATTCATAGAAATAGAACATATTTATATAGATGTTGTTATCCTATTTTTGCAAAGAAGAATCAATTACAATCAACCCATAGCAACCTAAATATTATATAATATCAATTTAAATATTTCACAATATTATCTGGCCTATTTTTCCCCCTTAATCTAGCCTATTTGAAGATGAACATTCCATACATTTTGTAACACTCTCCCCTCAAATTGGAGCTTTGGTGAAAATATCTGCAAGTTGTTCTCCAATCTTCACATGTACTATAAATATCAAGTTTCGCTGTAGCTTTTAATTAACAAAATGGCAGTTAACCTCAATGTGTCTGGTTTGCTCATGAAAAACTGAATTGGATACTATATGGACGGCCATTTGGTTATCACACCACAATTTTGGTAGCAATACTTTTAATACCAAATAAAAGTAAATATATTCATATTACTTCACAACTAATTGTGACATATCTCTATACTCTGATTCTACATTGGACCTTGATACAACATTTTGCTTCTTACTTTTCCAAAATACTAAATTGCCTCCAATATATATACAATAGCAAGTAGTGATTCTCCAATCAACCTTTAACCTTGCTTAGTCTACACTGAAGAAGCACTCGATTTGAGCGTGTCCATGATTCTTGTATAGTATCACTATTTTAGAGCCTCCCAATAACAAACTATACGAGAAGACATGAACCGACCTACAATACCAACAGATAATGCAATGTCAAAACAAGTCACTATGAGATAGTTTAGCTTCCCCACTGATTTTTGGTATCTCCCAAGATCTTCTAAAGGGTCTCCCTTTTTTGTGATTGCTGATTTGGGAGCACTCCATTTGGGTGTGTCCGTGATTCTGGTACAATATCCCTAAAACAAGAGCTCCATTAAAGTAAAATATTATCTAGTTTAATAATGAACTATATGAGATGACATGGACTGACTTATGATACCAATAGAATACGTAATGTTAGAGAGAGTCAGTACAAAATAGTACAGCTTTCCCACTAATTTTTGATATCTTCCAAAACCTTCAAAAGGGTCTCCCCTCTTCATGAATTACTAATTAGGGACCATTGGTGTGCTACATAGTTTAACTCCTAATTTTCTAGCTTATTCAAACAGATCAGCAAATATTTCCTTTGAAATAATAAGATACCTTTCTTGTTCTTTGTTGCCTTAATTCCTAAGAATTAATTCAGCCCTCTGTAGTCAACAATGTGAAACTTGTTTTGAAGGAATAAGCAACAAACCATGGTGGTTGCCACATGTAAACATCTTTCTGAAGATCATCATGTAAGAATGCATTTTTGATATCCAACTAATAAAGGGGGCCAATCATTATTAGGTGCCATGGAAATGAAGAGACAAGCTGGGCTTGGCTTCACCACAAGAGAAAAAGATTCAGAATAATCATCATAGATCTGAGTATATTTATTGGCTACTGGGCAAGCTTCAAGATGAACGCCCATTTGCATCCTATAACTTTCTTTTCTACAAGTAAAGACACTAAATTCAAAGAATCATTAGCATTTGAAGCTTTCATGCCCTATGTGAGAGCATTGCACCAACCAAGCTGAGATAAAGCATCGCCAACTGTCTTTGGCGCAGACATGCAGTCAAGGAAAGCCACCAATGAAAAAGAACTAGAAGATGATTAATTATAAGAGGCAAATGAAGAAATGGATAAGCACATTGGTGTTTACCTTTTTTAAGTGCAAAACCAAGTCTAACAATGAAGGAGAAATTATCTTCTGGCATTCATCAAGAGTGCCACAATGTCTAGTGAAACCATGACAAATCAACGATGGTTGTTGTGGATAATCCTGATGTGATTGATATGTTATGAGATAAACCGAAAGATCATTGTCCTCCCTTTACTAGATGGCATAGATGGGGCAAAAAGGACACATTCAAAAAAGGCAACACCAACAAACATGAGATACTTACCAAGGCCAAAGCAAAAGCATCAATACCCCACTATATATAAGAACACACCACAAAAACACATTTTAGAGACTTGGGATATGTTCAAATAACTTGAGGCTAACTACTTCTAAATTTTCGAAGCTCTATAAAGAATAAAAGTTTATGGGAAAGAGGATAGAATAAGTGTTTCACCTTAAACTACAGACAAAGGCATGCAATCGATTGAAAAAAAAAACTTTGGAAACCACATTAGCCTAAAATTATTTTGGAAGATGCATTTGAAACAACCGCACAACACTTTCATAGTTTCTAGAATGTGCCTATTTTTCCTTCCAGCAACTCCACTCCAAGATGAAATGTCAACACTTTGATGATTGACAAAGGATGCCATTTTGGATCATGTCTTCTCCCATAGCATAAAAAGCACATAAACGAGGAAAAAAATTTAAGTTGTTCTTCATAAAGTAAATCCAGGACATACAAGAAAAAACAATCAACAAATATAAACTAGACATGGAATCCAAACATCGAAATGAACTAATTCAAAAGGAAAAGTGGCTCTTTTATTAATTCAAGGAAGAGAAGACAGACAATGATGTTTAGCAAATTGGCAAGGCTTACAATTTAACGAGAACAAACCCTAAAACTCAGGCACAACCTTTTCAATACCAATATATGCAAATATCCAAGTCAACAATAGGCTTCGAAAGGAGTATGAATTTTAATTTATGCAATTGACTTAAGTTCTTGGTATCCAAAATATAAAAAATCTAATTCATGCCCTCTACTAATAATCTTTCTCATCATGAGATCTTGAAATAGACAATCATCAGGGAAGAATGAAACACAAGAATTTAAGGAATGAGTTAGTTAATTGAAAGAACTCAACCAATGAATTAGAGTCATCAGCTCAAGTAACAATTGAAGACTTGTGTGGTTAGAAATTGATAAAAAGATTTGAATTGCCTATCATGTGATCTATAGCAACAATATCAATATGACCTATTTTAAGGAAGAGGAATGAATACATGTATTTTGGTTATCTAAGCAAACAACATGGGTAATAAGGTGAGATGAATTGTTCAAAGCTCAAGGCCAATTTAGTATACTCATTTCAAAGATAACAAATGTGTTCAGATGGAGAATGTGGTGCACCATGTGCAGCTACAATGTTGCAGGCCAGAACCCCTTAATCCTATTTTTTAACCCTCAACACCGTTATTTAGTATGTCCTAGCTCATGGCAATGATAACATACCACTCCTCTAAGCCTTGACTTTGATTAGCCATAAACATCATATTGCAACTCAACTAAAATAATCAAAACAATCCTAAAACTTTCAGCAGTGAATTATCCAAAAATATCCACCAATCTTAAATAGTTCTAGAATCAACCAAAAATTCAATCTGGCAGCCACCAAATAAACCCTAAATAATGAAATGAAATAGAAAAAGGAGGAACAATAACACAAAACTCAAGAACCAATGTACTAGTTGGTTGAAAATGAGCTAGTGACTTCGGCAGGACTGGTTGGAGCACGTTCTGTCATCAAAAGCAGTCTCACAGGCCTATGCATGAATTTTTGGCGAACTGTGGCAGTGGCACATGGGCTTCACACAAGCAGTTACTAGTAATAGGTCTCAACAGGGTGACTGACCTAAGTATGCAGAACACAACCTAAGTGGTAGTGAAGCAAATCTTAGCCAACAAAGTTCAAAACGAAACCCCTGAACCAAAATGTCCTCTTAGCCCAAAAAGAAATTGTCTTATCAAAAAACGGGGCCAGTCCTAGTGGGTACTCCCTGCAATCAAACCACAATGGTGGTGAACAACCCTTCTAAATTGGGTTTGTTAGAAACCTCTACTCTCAATTGAGCAGAAAATGCAATCAACTCTTATTTGAAATATCATTCTGCTGCTAAATTTACTCTAAATTGGGTATGTTAGAAAACTCTACTCTCAATTGAGCAGAAAACACAATCAACTCTATTTGAAATATTATTCTGATGCTAAATTTATGAATTATTTTTAAAGAGAATCGATTACAATCAAACTATAGCAAGTTAAATACTCCACTACATCAATTAAAATATTTTAAAATATTACATAGCCCATTTAAAGATGAACATTCCATACATTTCATAAATTCCATAATTGATATAATTGAAATTGGTCGCTAACGTAAAAATGCAAAGGCTGCTAAAAGGCACTTTTTACAGTCAAAAATTTTTACTAGCACCTTATGTAGTTGAAGCCTCTTGAAGAAGAGTAATGTGACAGTTACAATTTGAAATTTGAAATTTATTAGGGAAAACTGCGTACAAGCTGTACATAGCTAAGAAGTAAAACTTGAAATTATCAGAAGAAATGGAGCTTAAACGAAAAATTCAGTAATTAAAATACCCAAATATTCAAAAAGATGGTAATTGATATAACTTTTGAACACCCAGTGAAGCCATGTCCACCTAATCCTAATCTGACATCTAAGAGAAGAGTGAAAGCTAGAAACAGAAAAACAAATATCATATTTTGATGCTTGAGGAGAGATAGAAAGAGCCATACAATTGAAGTATGCAGCATCATAAGAAGTGCACAAATAAGCAACAAATGCAAATTTTGAGAAAGATTTCTTAACAGAGTTGTTTCATTCTATAAACAGCATACCAACGTTGTCACACAAAACTGTTCACCGGCTCCTTCACAATCTGAAGCAGTAATGATTGGGCTTGAGACCCAAACAAATCCATTGTCTTGGAAAAATTTATGTGTTGCATACGCCAAAGCATTCCTTACCCGAAAAACCTACACCAAATTCAGAAATAAACACCTTGCCAACTGAGAAATAAGATATTGATAGTGCATATTAATGGTATCAACAGAACTGAGATATATTAGAAAAAAATGGAAGTGCCATAAGGAGTTATATAATTGTGTACATGACGGAAAGTATATCCCAAAAAAGAAGGATTTAGAAGAAAGACAAGATCCCATGTAGCAAGTTAAGAACTATCTAAAAGAGTAAATGAAAATAAACAAGTTACAGAAAAAACTGCACTACTACAACTAAGATGCTGCAAAAAGAGAAAAGGAGAAGCAGTAGCCATAGGTCAGAACAAACTATAATTTAAATAATATCATATACATGAGATCTCAGCTGACAAAATTTTCTCCAACCAACGAGAAAATTCAGCACCATAACTCACTGCATCACCCATGAAAAATGTAAAATAGTCATGGACACTCTTATTAAAATCCATTTACAGGGTTATAAGTCAGGCTATGTTCCCTAATGAAATTGAGATTGTGCTAAAAGATGCATTGAATCAGTAATATACACTAAGTGCAAGCAAAAAAGAAAGAATTCAGTGTTCTGTTCATGATCTTCAACTGTCAGGGGTTCTTCAGTTATGCCCTCTGAAAGAGAGAGGAATCATACCGCACCAAAAGTATTGGTTCTTGGACGAAGGTGAGCCTTTGTTCTTAAAAACTCTCTGCTGACCCTTTTCTTCTGGATAGGGAAAGAAGGATCACTCTTACCAACCTACAAGAAAAATCATCAAGCCAAACGAAAAGTTCTTTGATCATCATAGATTTTTTGTAAAGCAAAAAATACTAATAAAGTCTGAAACAATCAGTAAGGTAATCAATGTACTTTACACCAATCAGGAAGGATTGATTCGTGTCTTTGTTTAATCTAGCATATGCACTTCAATGGTACTTGATGGAAGCATCTGCCTTGTAGGTTAGACCATCTTGAATTTAAGATAAAGTTCTAAAATCAGGATACAACATTGTTTACAAATTTGAGGCAATTTTTATGCATTTATTTTCCAAGTATTATTAGAAGTAATGAATTCTAGAGAAGGGTTGAATTGTAACTGTAGAATCATCTGATGTCATGCCTTTTTGAAACCAACAATAGAAAGCATAATCAAATAGAGAGTATTAACAATCAAGTTTGCTTTCAAAGCATAGCATTCCAAAATGATACTTAAAAACACACTATATTTTAAATTCCCTAATGTGCCAGGAATTAGGAACATTTTAGACATAACCATATCCAAAAAGGTGGAAAGCCATTACCTAAATATAGAAAATATGTTGAAGTTGATGAATGCAAGAGGCCATGAGAGGAAGTTCAGTTTGAGCAGTATACCTTAGCTGACTCTGATTCGGCATAGAAAATGACAAGGCAGACATGTCATATGCTCACAACTGCTATGTAGTTAGTTAATTAGTAACTAATTGATAGGGTGGTTTCTCGAATGCATGTATGAGAGTCTTCACTGGTGAACAATTCATATTTGTGAATGATCAGTCTTTCTTCAAGCTCAAGTTGAGAGCTTTAATCCCATTTCTTGATTCTTGTTCAGTCCCTCACAGTCCAGACTTGACATTGAATCTAATTCACTATTTCATTGATTGAGCTATGTAGTTCTTTATTGAATTTTGGCATGGTATCAGAGCCATAAGGTTCTGATCCATTCATGCTCCTTTGACAGATTGATCTCTTTGAATCCTTTCCCTTAATTTATATCTTTACCTTCACAGTCTCATTTTTTCTGGACAAACTCATGGAGTCAAGTTCCAGAAACTCAATTCATCAAAGCAAGCAGAACACAGCAGTAGATGATGTCAACTCACCTTCCTATATTCATCCATCTGATAACCATAACCACATTACAGTGCTGGTGCAGCCAGAATTGAATGGCAGAAACTACTTAACTTGGAGTAGATCTTTCACACCGGCCTTATCAGTCAAGAACAAGTTGGATTTTGTGAATGGTAAGATCAAAGAACCGGAAGAAGGAGATCCATTAAATCAGGCCTGGAGCAAGTGCAATGATCTGATAGTTTCTTGGCTGCTAGGGGGGTGAGTCCACAGATTGCATCAACAGTGTTCTATATAAAACATCGCCACCAGATACCGTAAGTGTTGAAAAGGAGATTTTCCCAACCGGATGACAACAGGATGTGCAAGCTCCAAAATGATCTTCATGGAATCACACAAGGTACAAGAGAAGTGGATTAATACGGCACTGATCTTGTTACAATCTGGGAGGAGCTGGGATGAGCTAAGATACTACAGACCACCTCCACATTGTGCCTGTGGAAGGTGCAATCCGGAATGCTTTCAAAGATTTGTTGATCTCCAAGAAAAAGACAAAGTGTACAAGTTCTTGAATGGACTTAATGGGACATATTCTCCAAATAGGTCTCCACTTCTAAGGCAGAGGCCTTTTCCCACCCTGGATGAAGCTTACAATGCAATTAGAGCAGAGGAAGCACAGAGACAAAATGGGATTGACCAAAGCTCTTGGGCAGAAGCAGCAGGGATGACAGTGGCATCAAAAAAGGACACGAAAGGGAAGCAGGTTTGCTGTCACTGTGGGAAGAAAGGGCATGTGAAGAAAAACTGCTATAAGTTGATTGGTTTTCCAGCAAACTTTAAGTTCACTAAGACAAAAGGGAGGAGATCACAACCTGCACCAATGACCAAACAAGTGGAATCTGATGTGGGATCACAAGAAGGAGCAAAAGATCAGATAACAGAAGTTAATCTGGACACAGGAGCAGGTTCAGAGGCTGTTGTCACTTCTTGACTCTCATGGCATTGCGAACTCCAACTTGGTTCAAGTACAGGCTCAACAGGATCAAGGCACATATGAACAGACCAGAAACATTCCCTCGTACCAAAATTTTGCAGGTATTACTCCAATCTCTCAGCCCTCCTTTTGCCTCATGACAAACAATATTACGCCCTCACATCAAAACTTTGTAAATGAGAAACAAGCTTGTTAGATCATTGACACGGGTGCCACTAATCATATGTGTAACAATCTAAGCCTTTTCTATTCTTACAAGCCAGTTAGAAACCTTTATGTTAACCTCCCTGATGGAACTAAAACTCCTGTCAGGCATATTAGATCAGTAGCCATATCAAATACCTTGCACCTCACTGATGTGTTATTTGTTCCAAATTTCAAATACAACCTATTGTCCATAGGCAAGCTCACCAAAACACTGAAATGCTGCATGGTCTTTGATTCAACCTCTAGTTACATTCAAGTCTTGTTACCGTGGATGAAGATTGGCATTGATAAGCTGGAACAAGGATTGTTCATATTACAACAACAAGCGAAGCCATCTACTTCATCCGACCTTCAGCAACCTATTCTATCAGCCCTTCAATAAGTCAGATCAGTCTTCCACTGGTGCCTCTCCCTCCTTTGATGTTTGGCATTTTAGATGAGGACATCCATCTCATGATGTTGCCACTTGTATACAAAAACAGTGTCCTTCCATCAATGTACTTAAAAACAAGGCCTGTACTACTTGCCCCATGGCTAAACAAAAAAGGTTGCCCTTTCCACTTCCTGAAAAATGTAGTAGCAAACCCTTTCAATTTATCCACATAGATATATGGGGGCCTTACTCAGCTGCAACTATAGGGGGATATCACTTCTTTTTTACTATAGTTGATTACTATACAATATGTACTTGGTCATATCTTTTAAAATGCAAGAATGAAGCTGCCCTTTGCTTATCTTACTTCTGTAACCTTTTTGTCGCTCATTTCAACTTCAAAATTAAGATCATCAGATCAGATAATGCCCCAGAGCTCAAACTTACTACTTTCTACAATGAAAAAGGCATCATTCATCTAACGTCTTGTGTGGAAACCCCACAACAAAATGCTATGGTTGAAACAAAACACCAACATATCTTATCCATAGTAGAAGCAATCCTTTTTCAATCCCACCTTCCCATGAAATTCTGGGTGAAACCATTCTGACAACTCATTTGATCAATGTACTTCCTACCCATGCTAAACCATTAATCAGCAGACTACTAATTGTTGGGAAAAACTCCCTACAACTATCAGCTTAAAGTGTTTGGGTGATTAGCCTTTTCTTGCACTCTTAGGAGAGAGAAGAAAATTTGATCCAAGATCAAAGAAGTATGTATTCATTGGATACCCAGCAGGAATGAAAGGATACAAACTTTTTGACCTTACAAACAATGAAATTTTTGTTTCTAGAGATGTAATTTTCTATGAGCACATCTTCCCTCATAGCAAAAACCATCAAAACTGTAGCGTGGTAGGCTTAAAAACAACTTACAAAAACAATAAATTAGAAGAGAAGAACTCAAGAATTTTTATATTTCTCAACTCAATTAACACTTTATAAGCTCACTCTTCTACAACTCTCTCAACTCTATATTTTTTCTTTCTTTTTCTTCTTGGATTGCAAATAACTTGCAAGACTCCCCTATTTATATTATTTTCTATCAAGAATAGGCAGTGGTGATTAAGAAAATCTAGCAGTTCAAATTAATCATCACCCAACTATTTTATCTATCCCCACCTAACTTACCAACCATTTGAATATGGACACACATATTATCTAAATATATCACCAACTCTATGTATTTAAGTATTATTTCAAATTTCATACATACACATCCTAGAAAAAACAATTTTCAATACAAAACTAATTTATTTTTGATAGAAATTCTAAAAAATTAAACTTAATTTCTAACAAAAACTTTGTCAACTCTCCCTATGATTATTCTGAACATGGTCACCACTATTCTGACCCTGATCACCAAACACCTCATCAAATACTTATGCATATGATTAGGGATGTCCAACAGCTGAAATTCACAGAAACCACACATTCTGCCACTGAAAATACTCATAGGTCTGAACCACAGAACCTATCCTCTTTGGATCCCAATTCTTTTTCTGAACCTCAAGCCCACCTTAGAAGGTCAACTAGACATAGAAAAGTCCTTAAATACTTAGAACTCTATGAACATGACATTTAAAAACCATCTGCTCATAAAACCACTAATGATCACCCCATATCTAAGTACATAAGTACCAACCAGCTATCCTCAAATTTTTATATTTCCTATCTTAACTCAATAAGATCGAAGAGACTACATACTTTTCTGAGGCTGTGCTTGAACCACAAGGGGAGGAGACAAAGGTTTTCAGAACTCCAAGCATTGGAAGAGAACAACACTTGGGAGATAGTACCACTGCCTAAGCAACATTACGTTATAGAGAGCAAACGGGTTTATAAAGTGAAATTAAGATCAAATGGTTCAATTGAGAGATACAAGGCTCGATTGGTTGCCAAGGGATATAACCAAGTTAAAGGTTTTGACTACCATGATACCCCCAGCCCAATTGTTAAGCAAACTATGGTAAAACTCTTCTTTATTAGAGCTGCAATGCTTGGGTGGTAGATGCAACAACTAGAAGTCCATAATGTTTCCCTACATGGAGATCATGAAGAAGAAATTTACACATCATTGCCTTAAGGCTACAACTTGAAAGGAGAAGGATATGAAAGCACACACTCACAGAAAAAGAATTCAGTTCAGCTGGTATGCAGGTTAAAGAAATCTCTCTATGGTTTAAATCAAGCTTCAACGCAGTGGAATTGCAAGTTCACAGAGGCACGATGCTGTTATGGATTCACCCAATCAAAAGCTGATTAATCTCTACTCAGCAAAGAGATTGGTCCAAGAGAAAGGATGATGGTGCTGTTGTATGTGGATGACTTTGTGGTTGGATACAAGTCTCAAGAAGATATAGAAAGATTGGTGAAATATCTGGAACCCAAATTCAAGCTTAGGAATGTAGGAGCACCAAGGTATTTCCTAGGAATTGAGATTGCTAGATCTCAATCAAGGCTGGTTTTAAGTCAAAGAAAGTATGTGTTAGACCAGCTGGAACAATATGGGATGCTAGGATCAAGAACATCTCCCACTCTAATGAAGATAAATATCCAGTTCAGAAGTCAAACGCAAGATGAATCTATTGATGCAACACTTTAGAGGCAATTTATAGGCAAGCTGATCTACCTAACATTCACAAGACTTGATCTTGAACATTCCGTCCAAGTTCTGTCACAATACCGTTAGTGATATAGTGTCTAATGTCAAATTATCAATAAAGGATACTTGAGTGATATTGATCATAAATATTATTCATATTAATTAATAAAATATTAATAATTATTTTATCAAAGCAGTATTTTCATGCACATAAATCCTGAATAGCACAAAGTGTTGGATTTAGCCATGTGATTGTGTTAAGAGGCCTTATTCATAAAAGGTTATGAATATAAGCATAAGGCTATCTTAGTACACAATTACTAAAATCAGTCCACTCTCAAGGATATTAAAAAGTTGGTACAACTTGTACATCTTATATTTATACGATGAATATCATATCATTTAGCATAAGATACTAAAAATATGTGTGTGTGAATGCATCATTAATGAATGAGCATTCAGACAATGACTCGTAGAACAAAGCAAATACATAGAGTTCACTCTTTGTCATCAATGTCTTATTTCATTATCATGTTAAATGCGTGTGGATCTCAAAACTTAAAAAACATAGTTGTCTTGTGCACACGACAGTTAATATGTCATTAGAGCATTAATAATCAATATCTATCCTAATAGAAGATAAAATTATGAGCCCAAAATGTCGTTGCCTGAGTGCATATAAAAGCATATGTGCGTTCAATTGGAGATTTGTCTCCTTGCAAGTAAGTAAAGTATTTATCCTATATAATTAATAGTTTATGAGACAAAAATCCTATACCAAGGTAGTGTGTAATTAAAAAAAAAAATTATAATAGAAACATTAGTCTTATAAAGAAATGTCAATTAATCATATGACCAAGTTTATAAGTTTAACTAAATCTATAACTCTCGCTCAATTAAAATAAAGTAAGATAAAAAGTCTATATCATAAAGTATTTATCATTAAGAGGATTCATCGTGATCCATTCACTTCACCTACAATAGACTACAATATAGGTCACAAGTTAAGTATTACCCATATCATTCTAGCTATGCTTGCTATTAGTTAAAGATAAATTTAGAGAGATACATAAGAAGGCAATAATTAAAAAGCATATGCAACGTGGTGATCACAAGACTTGCAAAATCTTGTGGATGAGGTTTGAGAAATATCATAGTGAAATTAATTTGGTAACAATTAGATTAGACCAGATTGGAATGATTTATTTCCCATTATGTTTATTAGTAACGAGATCATTAATTAGAAACAAGATAACTCTTTAATTTAATTAACGTAGATTAATTAAATTAAAGAGATAAGCTACAAAAAAATTATTTTATGCCTATTATATTTGTTGATAATGAACATTATTAGTAGAGAACATAACAAGCCTTTAACTTAATTAATAAGATTAATTAAATTAAAAGAAATAATTCAAATAGGTTTAATTATTAATTAGATTAATAATTCAAAGTGAATGTCTTGAATTAATTTTAAGGTTCATACAGAAGGCCATTCTACAAACGCTAGATATCCAAGTATAAATAGGATTATATCTTGAAAATAAAACACTTAAAAGAGTTCCGAACACAAAAAAGGCACTATGCACGTGAACAGTAACCACCGGGTACTGTTCACAACACCATTTTATACGCAAGAGAAAATAGTTATTAGCCTTCCTCTCAAATTTCTCTCTAAGAAATTCTCCAAGTGTAAAGAGTCACGGGATTTCATGAAAAAGTATCTGGAAATTCGTTGGAGAACCTTAGCCAGCACTTTGTTCATGTGGACAAATTAAATATTGAAACCTTATCACGGTTTGTAGATCATAGACAAATATTACAAGAATTAGATTCTAAGTAATCATCTATAATAACTATTCTAGAATTCTTGTTCATGCAATTTACGCGATGAAAAGCAAACCAGGTTGAGAATTGTATTCCACTGCATTCTCTAGTTATTTTGTAAAATTTGAAAAATTTTGCATCCCATACCCGGTGAAACCTAACAATAGTATCAGAGCGACCGTTTTCTTCATAGAAACGAACTTGGATGAACTTGTTTTATGATTTATAGTAGTTCTTCATTTGAAAATTAGATAAACATGTTCTTAAAACTTATAAATACCCGCAAAAGTGTTTTGTGGCTGTTTTAGATTGAGAAAGAAAAATCACATCTTAATAAACAAGAGAGAAACAAGCCGTAGCACTATCATGGCTCGCAATGAGCCCATTTACAGCCACAAAGTGATAGCGAGAGTTATGTGATTCCCTCTGCTAAGGTTGGCAGCCGCCAGGCAAAGGCCGGCAATTGCGAGATCGTTGCTCATAGCCACGAGGCTTCACATCGTGGCCTCAACAACTATTCTTATGGCCACATGAGAGCTTGCAAATGTTGTTTCCATGCTTTTTCTAATTCAAAACATTCAAAAAAAGGTTTTCCACAAACGAGAACTAAGGCATGAGATGCGTAAGTTATAAAATGATTGTTCAAAGTATTTTGTCACATCATACATGTGATGTATAGATGTTGTATGGATGTAGAGATGAATTATTAACTTAGGACACGTGTATGAATTTTCAATGTTTTAGCTTTTGGATTTCCAAATATATAAATTAATTCCTTACGGGTTGTAAGGGCATAAGTCCAAGTTTTTTGTAAAGTAGAATAAGAAATATTTTTCCGTAGTATGCTACAATGTAATTATAATTTCAAAGACCAAGAGTTGGTAATCACTCAGAGGCTAAGGAGTTGTTAGTCATTCGGGACCAAAAGTTGGAGTCTGTTCAATGGTCTAAAAGTGGTGAGCCTATCAAGAATGAGTACCAGAAAATATCAAAGCCTTGAAATAATATAAGGCCTCACACACACGTGCACGATTCGATTGATAGCTCTGTGTTATTATTATCTTATGTTTTACTACATATATGAGATATGTGTATGTAAAATAGCTAATGTACAAAGTAAAAGAATAACAAATGGATCGAAAACCTCCTCAGCAATATTAAGTTATACCGGCGAAATTGTTTGTCATGGCCCTCTATTAAGCCTGGAGTTCTAAGTGAGTCTTAGCATGTGATATCATCACATTCGTGGGATCACATTGCAACAGCACATTTAAACCTTCAAGTGTATTGAATGCGACATTCAAAGGATACTTCCCCTTATGAGCTTGATGGCCACCAGTGGTGTTACAAATTCGACGAGTTGTCAGTAGATGGAAGTAACGTAAATGGATTCGTAGTGTCAAAAACTATAAGTGTGAAGTTTTGTTGGGCCATAGTTCAAAGTGTAAGATTAGACTGCGCATGAGATGCATTGATAAAAATTACCACTCATTAGGCTTATCATACTAAAAACTATATGTGTGAGGTATAATATGTCTATTGAAGACGTCAATCACCCACTAAAAAATTTTTCCAATGAGATTTCTATTTCCTACCTGAAAGGCCATATAATTTAAAGTCCATAATCATTATGTAATTAACAACCAAACTAACTACAATTACATAATTCTTTATAGATGATATTCGCTCTTATAATTATTGTTGTTGTTGAAACTATCATGTTTATTGACACCAAGATGGCCTAGGTTCGAAATTTTAGAAGAATTCTCATTCTTCAAGAAATTGGTGAAATCCTGGAAGTTGTCATTCAAAGCATTGAGAAGAAGGTTATCCTTGAGGTGTCAAGTCCCTAGGTTAATAAAACTAAAGAGGGCAAGACCAAAAGAAAGAAACCAAGCATTCCCAAAGCTAAGGAGAGGGGCGTGGTGTCCGATGCACATGTTGGCATAAGAAAGAGTTTTCAATACAACAAAAAGAGAAATGAGGCTTTAGAAGTCTCATGGTTGAGTTAATTTAGTCGCAATTGGATTGGACCAAATTAAAATTATTTATTCTTCATTATTTTTGCTAGTGATGAGACCATTAATTGAAAACATGATATGCCTTTAATTTATTTAATGGAGATTAATTAAATTTAAGAAATAAGGTACAAAAAAATTATTTTATACTTGTTATGTTTAGTAATAATTGGGATTATTGATTGAAAACATAATAGACCTTTAATTTAATTAATGAGGATTAATTAAATTAAAAAAAATAAATCAAATTAGCTTTAATCATTAATTTAAATTAACAATTAAACAGGGATAGGTTTGAATTAATTGTAAGGTCTATGTAAAAACACACTCTATAAACCTTCGGTATCCTAGTATAAATAAACTTGTCTTGAGAATGAAACACTTGGAAAAATACCAAACACAAAAGGGCACTATGCATGTAAGTAGTAGTCACCAGGTACTATTCATCCAGGTATTGTTTGCAACACCACTTTGCAAGCGAGAAAAAATAGTTACTAGCCTCTCTCTCAAATTTTTTCTCAGGAAATTCTCTAAGCGCAAAAAATTGTGAGATTTCATAAAGAAATTCGTGAAAATTCGTTAGAAAGCCTTAGCTAAGGCTTCGTTCATGTGGACAAACTAAAAGCTAAAACCTTATTGCCACTTGTAGATCATAGACAAATTACAAAAATTAGATTTCAAGTAATCATCCATGTAACTATTCTATAATTCATGTTTATGCATTTTATGCAATGAAAAGAAAAACAAATTAAGAATTTATATTTTCCTACATTCTTTGATTATTTTGTAATTAAAATTTAAAAAATTTTAAAGCCCATACTCAATAAAACCCAACAAGTACATGTCAAAACCAAAAAAGCCACATACAGAAGCAGCCTTCAAGATATTTAGGTATCTAAATGGTTTACCAAGTAAAGGAATTTTCCTCTCATCAGATTCTCATTTGGAACTGAAATTGTTCTCTAATAGTGATCAGGCGACAAGTCCTAAAACTAGGAGATCATTGAGTGGGTTTCATGTGTTTCTTGGACATGGTTCGGTAAGCTGGAAATGTAAGAAGTGTCAAGTAGTGGCAAGGATTTCTATTGAAGTTAAGTATAGGGCATTAGAAGCATGTGTGTTTGAAATACTATGGATCAAAAATCTGTTGAGGGACTTTGGAATCAATTTTTCACAACCAATTGAAGTCTTTTTTGACAATCAAAGTGCTATCCAAATAAGTAAAAATCCCTCGCATCACGTGAAAACAAAACACTTTGACTTGGACATTCACTTTGTCAGAGAAAAGGTGGAAAAAAACGGTAATTGAAGTGAGTATGTTCCCAGCAGCAGACTTATTAACCAAACCATTAGGTACCTCTCAATTCAACAAGCTGCTGGACAAGATGAACATGGAGAACATTCATGTTCATCTTGACAAGAGTGTTGAAGTTGACGAATGCAAGAGGCAATGATAGGAAGTTCAGTCTAAGCAGTAAGGCTGTGCTGAGTCTGATTGGCATAGAAAATGACAAGGCAGGCATGTCATATGCTCACAACTGCTCTGTAGTTAAAGTTAGTTAATTAGTAACTAATTGATAGGGTAGTTTCTTGTATATATGTGTGAGAGTCTTAAATGATGGACAATTTAATGTATCTGCAATTTATCTTTGTGAATGATCAGTCTTTCTTCAAGCTCAAGTTGAGAGCTTTAATCCATTTTCTTGATTCTTGTTCGGTCCCTCACATTCCAGACTTGACATTGAATCTTGTTCACTATTTCATTGATTGAGCTTTGGAGTTCTTTACTGAATTTTGGTAAAATATGCCAGGAGAAGCCCATACATCATCATCAGAATAATAAGTATTGTGAAGCCATAAGGAATGAAAGTCAATTTGTTTAATCTAATAATGCCATCAAAAAATAAACCCCGCAAAAATCTAGCCATTTGCATCGTCTTGGACACAAAGGCTAAATAAACACTAATTTGACAATGACTTGCTTGGTGAATATTTGCCACACAAGCATAAATAGAATTCTTTTCCTTTGAAGTAACCTTAATCATTTTCAAACATAGAAAAGATTTTTGGCCACATCAGTATCATGATTTAGTTAAATCAACAAATTATAACACTGACAGAGCAAAATTAATTTAAAGAAATAATTTAATTTGGAGGGAAATTTTTACCGTTACAAGCTTTTCAACCTTCAGTTCTGTAGTCTGCTTCGACCCTTGACTGGCTACTATAGTGCCTTGTAACTGTAATGAAGCACCAGTTGAAACCACACCACTCTCCACCTATTAAGAGACATTGAAATCTAAAATGATCGTTGTCCAACTCCATTCCACATTATTTTCAGATATGAAAGTGGAAACAACAGAGTAATGGTTGAGAGAAAAAAGTTAAGGAACCAGACCCAGATACAACACAAATGCCAAATGCAGAAGCAACACAGTAGATGATTTGTCTGCTTTAGCATGTGCTTATAATATCATTGGTATAGAGGGGCAATAAAAATGGAAAAAAAAAACCAAGATGGGGGTAAAAAACTGATATAGATGTTACTCATGCAAGGCAATTACCTACTGCACATTGAAAAATTAGAAACTCTAATATCAGACTCCTTTCAATTTAACCAGTAAGGCTTTGGATCAATTCGGTTTAGGAGCAACAGCGTAGCATATAAATGCCAGTTGCACCAGAAAAAGGACATAAAAAGTATATAACAAATAAATTGTCTACTAGCATGAATAAACTTGTCGCAAATGAATAATAATACCTGATCATAACCTTCGGCGTCAGAAGTCATCACACATTGCATATTTGAAAGGCAAGAACCATCATTAACCTACTCACCAAGCAAGAGAACTCCACTCAACACGAAAGGCGCCACCTTTCAACAATGACCGAACAAAAAAACCCAAAACAGAAATTTATTCTAAGACTTACCTCTATAAACGTTACACTGCTCTGAACTCTGAGTGTCCTAACCCATCCTCTCACCACAATATTCTCCCCCAATCGATCCAACCCTTGATCAGGGCCGCCTTTGATGTCCACAATCTTCTGTTTCTTCCGAAACGCGCGAATTTTCCCACCTTTTCCCAGCTCAAAAGGCTCAGGCTTGGTAGCCTTGCCAGAGGAGGCGGCCAAAGAGACGCCGGAGCAGAAGCTGCGTTGTTTGCGCGAGATAGCGGCAGAGGAGAGGAGAAGCAACGGAGGGGCAGTGCGAGTGAGCCTGGGGTTGCTGAAGAGACAGAAGAGAGATGGTGCGGCGGCGGAAAAGGGTTTGAGGAGGCGACGAGCAGTGGCGACGGCCGGAGAGATAGCAGCCGCCATAATTTTGTTTTACTGTAGTTTTGTGTGCGGGATCGAAATGGAGGTAAGGTATTGGGATACAAACTGACTGACAGAGGCGCTACTCCGCTCTCCACAGTCCTTGCACGGTCCCACAATATCACCGCCCTTGCACGATCCCGGAGCTCCTACTCTCACACTGACACCTGATGGGCCCCACCTAAAACACTGGTGTGTGTCGGGAGAACGGTGCGAGTACTGCCCACTGCCCTCTTTATTTTTTGTTATTTTTTATTTTTTGTAAACTCTGCAGATTATGTATTCTCTATTTTAAATTTTACCAATGTTTCTAAACCCGACCGCCTTAGTCGACTGGGCTAACCACGACGGTTTTTTATTTTTTATTCTAATTAATTTTTCAATTTAACAAATTAATCTATTTATAAAATTATTATTAATCTAACTAATATCGCCGTTTCAAACAGCAAAATGACGTCAGATGAGATCATCTCGTCATTTGAAATGGTTAGATACATTTTTTTCTTTTAAAAAATGTTTCGTTTCTTTTCGTATTAATTAACCCGAAATACGATGGGGAGATAAACTCTGATTAGGTCAACTTATAAGGCAAATCAGAGTCTGTCTTGCTGTTTGAAACGGTGAGATAGAGTCTGATTGGATTAAGTTACAAGGCGCATCTCGTCGTTTGAAACGGCGAGACAGTTTTGATTTATGCAAACACGTCCAAACATTGTTCATCGTCTTCTCCGCGCAAACATCTCGACTAGATTTCTGCACAACCTTAGCCGACGGACTCACCCGATGGATTTCTACACTCGCCTGACGAATTTTTGCTCAAACACAGTCGAATGCCCGAACATCTTAGCGATGGATTTCTATGCGCAGGCTTCTTCCCGAACGCACAGAGGAGCTTCTTCTCAACCCACCCACGTCCTTCTTCCCGATGCACAGACGCACAAATCGGAAGTTCTGGATTCAAATCGAACCCAAAACTTATTTTTTTTAGATCGATTTCCCAACCCATTTTCAGATCTAAAGTTTTAGGTTTATGATTCTTTTATTGACAAACAGTATATCTTGATCGATTTTCTGATATTGCCCAATCTTTATTTTTCTCAATTCATTGTTTAGTTTATATTTTTTGATTTGCAACCCGTTTTTCAGTTTGGGTGTTTTGATTTTTTAGCCTTAATTTTTATAGTCCGTTTTTTAGTTTGGGTGTTTTGATTTTTCAGCCTTAATTGCTAACATATGTATTTGTATATTGTAGAAAACTCCAATTAAAATTTGTGAAAACAAACACGATGTTGCCGCTGTCAAAATTTGGAGCAATAAATGAGCTTATCACAGTCAGAATTTGCAAAAACAAACATAGCGTAATTGTAATCAAAAATTGGACACACATACACGGCTTATTATCAGAATTGATTTTCTGATGTGAGTGTTCATTTTTGTTATATTTAGGTTCCAAACAAAATTCTTGTATTGTGATTGAAGCTGTAGTTTGTCATTAGTTGCTAATTTTTCCTGTCATATTAATTAGTTGTAAATAGAGACAACCAAATAAATTTGAAAAATCTCAATTAATAGTAGATGAATAAAAATTATGTACTTAAATATTTAATACATAAAATTTAATGATATTAAATGAATGAAAAATACGAACTTAAATATTTAATACATAAAATTTAAGAATATTAGACGAATGAAAAATATGAAGGTTTTTTTAATGTAGTTATTCTAATTAATTTTCCAATTTAACAAATGGAACCCACTTATAAATCTTTTATCAATTTAACCAATTTATCAAATAAGAATATTAGATGAATAAAAAAATATTTACTTAAAATACATTAAATTCTTAAATATTTAATATATAAAATTTGGAAAACATTAGATAAAAATATTAACTTAAATATGTAATTACTTTAGAAGTTTAAAAAATGAACTATTTATATCATATTATGAATGTGACGCTTATATTTACTATATTTGTATATACCATATCATAGATGTGACGCTTATATTTAATTGCATCGTGCATGTGAACTATTTGTTTTGAAGATATGACATTTGAGGGTGATATTCAAATTGTGCTATATTGGGGGGGTTCTATTGTGCAAAATTCGAACGACATAAGTTACAACATTGGGCCTCATTATTTGCAAAACATACGTCGCAGTACGAATTTTGTTGAATTGGGCATTGGATACGATGGTGTGTGATTTGGCTAGATTGGATCGGAATCATTATGTTATTCATTTGAAAACAAAATTTGTGTTAGGAGATGCATTTAGGGACATGATGTGATTGTACTAGGGATTGAGAATGACATAAATTTGCAGTTCTTATTTAATCCGATCAATCAAGTCATATATTTAGATTTGTATATCGAAATAGAATAGAGAGACTGTGACAATCAGTATAGTATGCCACGTGTGGAGGGAGAAACAGGTCAAACCTCCCACCAATCATTCTTTAGAACTCGACAGAGCAGTAGTGTGTCCTTGGTCACTGAAGCGTTAACTCATATGGGCATTCAGGAGTGTGACATGTTACCTGATCTTAACACACAGGCATCACATTTTGGATCGAAATATGGAGGTAGGTCTCATATGGATGATGATGGTGAGATGCTTTATGATACCCATGAGCAATATGTATACCGATCAATATCTGATATCAATGATAGAGATTATGGAGATGAGGGAGATGATGACGATGAAGAAGATGAGGATGTAGTCGATATTAATTTGATGCAGCAGGTATTAACAGCATCAGATGTCGACCCATCAGTCAATGCACACCCTCGACATGTTCTAGGGTGAACGAGCATCAGGCCAATGCACTCTTCAACTATCCTTAAACATGAATATATGATAGAACCATCAACCGTGTCTTTGTGTTCAACAACCTTTCCAGTACCTGGATATGTGACAGAACTACCGATGGTGTCATTGTATTTGTCTGTGCCCTTCTTCTCACAGGCAGAGCCAGAAATAACAACTGACAGTATTGAAAATCTCAGTGGTAGATGGAGCACGTACTATGAGCACAAAGGAGAGCTTCATTTGAACATGGTGTTTAAGAACAAGGGTCATGTCCAAGCAACTATGAAGGATTACTCCATGACACATGCAAAGCGAGAGTACCGTGTAGTGAAGAGTACGCCCAGTACGTGAAATGTTAAATGTACACATACTACAGTTGATGAACCTTCTAACTAGCACCTTAGGGTTTCTTTAAGGCAAAAAATGGGGTTATAGAAAATAACTAGATATGGCGGAGCCCACACTTGTCTCCCAAGGGACCTAAAGATGGATCACACAAATTTGAATAAAAACATGGTAGCTACAATTCTCGTAAGATTGGTTCGTCAAAACCCTACTATTGAGATAAAAAATATTGTGCAACTTGTCAAAGATCGGTACGGTTATGAGATTAATTATGCAAAGGCATGGTAGAACTCGAAACAAACCATTGAGAACGTGTGCGGCACGTGGGAAGACTCTGTGAAGAAGTTGTCTGCTTACATGAGAGCACTACAGTAATGGAACCCAAATACTGTTGTCGAGTGGGGACACATTGACACTGGGGTGCCAAATAGGATGATGCTATGTTATTTATTTTGGGCTTTCAAACCTAGCATCGATGGATACCAGCATTGCAGGCCGGTGATTAGTGAGATGACACACACCTATATATGAAATATCGTCATAAGCTATTGATTGCAGTTACTATTGATGCCAATCAGCAAGTGTTACCTCTTACTTATGCCTTAATAGATGAAGAAAACACAGCATCATGGGGTTGGTTTTTGTAGATGTTGGAGTGACATATTACATGTAGTAGAGCATATACTTGTCTTGGATCCGACAGACATCCTAGTTTTCTTTCTGCTGTCAAGAACATTGATGCTTTCAAGACCCTGAGAAGACAGCACAGATTTCGTCTTCGAGATTTGTGTGCAAACATTTTAAAAGCTTTCAAATCTCGACACCTACGTGATCAATGCTGGAGAGAAGGTGTTGAGAACCAAGGGAAAATTTTTTTTCAAACTCTAGACCATATAAAGCAGATTAATTTGGGATCTACAACTACTTGCAAGCAATTGATAAAAAAAAATGAGTTCTATCCTTTGATAAAGGCTGGAGACATGGTGTACTGACAACTAACATATCAAAAAGTATTAATGAGGTAATGAAGGGAATACGATGGTTGCCAATATGTTCGATTGTGCAAATGACATTTGATCGGGGTGTCCCTAAATTCAGGCAGAGATTAATGAAGGGTGAAGTTAAGATGGCAGGGGAGATGAGTGGCCCACTTGGCCTGCAAAGATGGATGCAAGGGCAGAGCGCAAATCCATTCGACATTTAGTGCAGCTATATGATCAAAATGCACAGTTGAGACGAATGATCACAGCATAGGATAGGGGAAGAGGTGGAGGAAATGTACATGCTGTGGAGATATGTAGTAAGGATTGCACATGCAAGAAGTGGTTATTATGCTGAGTTCCATGCTCACACGCAATAGCTATCAGTAGAACATATGGCGTTAATCCTAAGAGGTTAGTGATGCCATACTTTTCCATTGGTAGCTATGTACACACATATGAAGGGAGATTCAATCCTATTTGTGTCGAGGATTATTGGGATAATCCACCATTCGAGTTGGTTCACAACCCTCATGGGCGTATAATTCGTAGGGTTGGGATGGATCCGTTGTGTCGAATACCAAATGAAATGGACTGGCCACAATATTGGGCTCGACAGCAATCGCGGTAACATGCCCAACGTCGATTGCAAGATTTAGACATGCCTTCATCCTCTAGCTGTCATCGTTAGTTTCACATATATGTGTAAATTTTATGTTTTTTATCGACTCAACACAAAAGTAGTCTTCGTGCCCATGTAAGTTCTGTGTCACTTTTGATAATTGCAAGATATAATGTAGTTATTTTTGTATGCATGTAAATGTCATGTGTGAATGTTATTTTTGCAAGTTTTGTGATTACATATTTTGTATGCGCGTAAATGTTATTTTTCATGTTTATGTACATATTGCTGTTAATTCAGTGTTCAATTAATGCACAATTCGTCATACAGAACTTTTTCACAATGGCTATGAGAGCTAATTCGGGCCCATTTGATCCGAATTTGTTGTACCTACAACATAACCATAGGTCGAAGGTTGTGTGGTCAGGAGACATATACATTACGCTTCGGCTGCGGCACTAGACCAGGGCATTAGTTAGGATTTCTGATTTTGATGATTGAGTTATACTTTTGCTGCATCGACTAGGTTTCTATGGAGTATATAGGTGTGGACATGTAGCACTTGATTAGCACCTAATCACAGTGATAGTTGAGAGGTGGCGCCGTGAGACTCATGCCTTTCATCTTGTGACTAGTGAGACTACCATGATGTTAGAAGATGTAGCGTTGATATGGCAGCTCCCACTGGAGGGTGCTCCAATTATAGGGGTTGAGGAGCGTTGGACCATTAGTATTTGGCAAGAGTACTGTTTAGAGTATTTGAGATTTGCACCCTCTGCAGATGTATTCAGTGTTGCTACCATATCTCTCTCAGTCTTACTTCAGGAGGTTCGACACCGGATCCTTACTGTTGATAATACACAGGTGATGTAGCTCGATACACTCGCTGTTACGTGTTATTGTTATTAGGTTACAAGATTTTTCTTGATTCATCTGTGAATCGAGTGAAGCTATTATACCTTCGCATGTTAGAGAATGTGAGTAGGGTTCAACCATGTAGTTGGGGGAGTGCGGCATTGGCATACTTATATCGAGAGTTGTGCTCCGCATGCATGCGAGGTAGGTAGACGATAGCTGGTCCACTAGAACTTTTACAAATATGGACCTGAATTAGGATCCCGGACCCGTGATCGTGGCCTTTACACTGGTCTACTAACTGTGTTTGGTGACGTGCAATTACTAGCTGCACCTTTTGGTATGTCTCATCAAATTACATGCCTTGTTATGCTATTGTGCAACTGTTATATTTAGTTTTCTTGATTATTTTCACATGTATATAGCTGGACCAAGTCAAGGAGGAGTAACACGCCAAATGCATCTCACTCTATCCGCATGATACATGATACATTAGACGGAGAGGCAAAGTCTCAAGTACGAGTAACTTTTGTCATATTAAATATGGATACCATCTAATTCATGTATATTGCATCTTGTATACTATCAATTTTATATACATTACATGTTTTATTTCAATTTTAGTGGCAACCTTACCTTGACGATGCGTATGAGATGCTACCCGACTATTGTGGGCGACAATTGTGGACGTTCTGTGGTTCACTCATTTGTTATGAGATTATTGAGATGCACCGCATTGACCGAGTATTGAGACAATTCGGAATGCCACAAGGCATTCCTGATGATCCACCACGGGCTCAAGATGTACTACATAATGAGCACAAGCGCGAGCGTCCATGGACTAACTGGGCTCATCACCACGCTGCATATATTTGAGAATGGGCTAGCAATGAGCATATCATAAAAGGCCCCATCTTCCTAGATACACGGGTGTCACGAGACTACTTCGAGTGGTACCATCGAGTCATGTGCTGATTTATCACTCTTGGGCCTGTATTTGTACATACTGGATATCAGCCTGGTCACATCACTTATTTCCCGCACATGGTACGCTTTTATATTTGCGTATATACATATGTGTGTGTGTGTGTGTATGTCTCTGTGTATGTTATTCAGCAACATGCAAATGGTTGATTGCAGGCACAGTAGATGCAACAACTTCGTTCTGGTGGATATAATCAACAAATTATTGTTAGTGTCAAGCGACTATCACAGCAACGAGTCCAGTGAGATTTTCCACCATACTATCAGATGAATGACATTGCCTCAGCACATCCCACTCCAGGACGTAGTACACCCTATCACTATGATGTAGCAACTCCTGACACATCATATCAGCATGAGGTATCAAGTCCTAGCACTGTAGATCTAGAGGATGTATATGTATCTCAGCCACTGCATCAGAGCAACCACTCTCCATATACGCTACATGCCGATTTTCCATATACGGTACTTTCAGAGTCTCCTTACACCCCCCTTTATGCATACACTTCACAGGAGTGGCCTCGGCAATACCGTGAATCCCCAGTGCCACTCCAATAGGACTCTATAAGTATGGAAGCTCAACAGCCCCATACTTTGCATCATCCTCAAGGAGATCCAGTACCACGGAGAGGTTATCGTGCCAGACGGCCAACACACTGTGGCACCGGTAGTTATCTAAGGGATGAAGATGAGGATGACGTGTAGTATTTAGTATTTTCTCTTGTATGTATTCAAAACTTTCAATTTTATTGGCATTTATATTAATTTTATTATAATTATGTCATACAATTTATTTAAAAGTTATAACACACATCTTTTAATCTATTATATAACAATATTTATAAGAAAAATATCACTTATATTCATAAAACAACACTACATTTTTTTTTTTACAAATTGTATTCTTTTGTAACGTATATGTTAAAATATAAAAAAATCCAAAAAGTATTATACAAGACTATAATTTAAAACTCAATTTATTGAAAAAAAAAAAGGTTCTTTTATGTAAATAAATTTTTCATTTTAAATAAAATCATAATAATTTCAAATTCCAATAAATTATTATTGCAATGTAAATGTCTAAACATAAAACATTCAAAAAGTATTATACAAGACTATGACTTAAAACTCAATTTATTGAAACAAAATTCTTTTAATTAAATAAACTTCCTTATTTTAGACAAAAATATAATAATTTAAAATTATTATAATTTATTATAATGTCATCTCGCTGTTTTAAATAATTTATTCCTTATTTTAAACAAAAATATAATAATTTAAAATTATTACACGGTATTATAACGTCGTCTCGCTGTTTTAAATAATTTTGTCCATTTTAAATAATTTTAAATTACAGTAAATTATTATTACAACGTAATTGTCAAAATATATACAATTTTAAAAATCTTATACAAAATTATAATTTAAAACTCAATTTATTGAAATAAAATTCTTTTATTTAAATATATTTTCTTATGTCAAATAAAAATATAATAATTTACAAGTATTATTATTTATTATAATATATTATTACGTCATCTCGCCATTTCAAATGGAGATATGACGTCATCTGTATTTCTCCCATAATACGGAGAGAAATACGGGATATTTTATTTATTTATTATGAGATGACGTGTGTTGACGTCATCTCGCTATTTTGAACGACGATATTGATTACTTTTATCACTTCCCCATAAATTGGTTAATTTGTTAAATTAAAAAATTAATTAGAATAAAAAAAATAAAAAACCCCTAACCAGGTACTGGCCTGCTAGCCACCGGTGCTGGCAAGTTTGAAAATTTTTTATTTTTTGGTTTTTTTTTTAAGAAAAAGAAGAGAAAAATGGAGGAAGGAAAAAAAAGAAAAAAAGAAAAAAATAAATAATTAGATTGAAATATAAAATAAATAAATCAATCAATCAAAATTAAAAAATATAAAAGAAAAAATATTATACCATAATAATTATTTAAATAAGTATTTATAATTTTTTTGTCTTTGTATATGATTATATACTTAATTTATATATAATAAATAAGTTATTAAGAACTAATATATCAATTGTTATATATTTAATTTATTTGAAATTAAATTAATTAATTAATTTAGATTCTTTACTCAAATAATAATTTTGCATTGATTAGTATACAAATTAATTGTACAATTTTAAAATATTATTAACATATTTTAAAATTTTTTGTATTAAAACACACACACACATATATATATATAAGAAATAATACTAATTACTTAGTTTTAAAATATAGTTGAACTGATTGAATCGGTCAAACCAATGAACCGATATAATATATAGTTCTATGTCCAGTCTTCGATTCTGAAAACATTGAATTTTACATGTTCTAGTTTTTCTCATTTTTCCAGATTATTTATTTATTTATTTTAACAATAAAGTCAATATCAAAAAAGTCAAATAATTGTATCCAGCAAAGTTAGTGTGGGGTTTTCCACATTTTTAGTGGAACCTCGTTACTACGGTTTTTCCATTTTTTTCTTCTGTTTCCTTTGGTCATTAAGGTTTGCACATTCAATAAGATTTTTCATGCTTAATTTTACTTTCATCATAGTCACATTATTTGAATGTGAAACATACCTCTTCATTGAAGATGTTGCGTGTAGAATTTATTACTTTATATTAGAATTTAGTTAATAGTGAATGGTGTGGCATATTATTTTTCCTCATAAAAAAGTTCAAATTAAAAAAAAAATCTTGCCTTGCAAATGGCCAGCAAATCCCATACTCCTCGTGTTCAATATTGGCTCTATTACTTTCGTGCATGTTGATAATCTTTGTTAAGTGATTATGAAAGCTTAATGAAATTTGTTAAAGAAATATTTGAGCATAAATAATACATAACAATTACCACCCACCTAGCAAGCACAAAATCATTCTAAGCTTAGATGCTTACATATGGAAAATAAAATGCATTAGGAAAGTCTTATGCTGTTCCTCCAATGGTTATTGTAATGCTCTGTCACAATATGACACTAACCATCTCCGTCATGCATTTATCTAAGTGTAAACGAAAAAGCACTGCCACTGATCAATTATTGAAGTAGTTTTGCATAGGCGCAATTCGTCCAAAGTGCCCAACAATTTAGAACTCATCTCATACTTCACCCACATTTATAGCCACTGATGCAAAATATGCCTGTCAATCCCCTCCTTGCCTTTGAATTTCAATTTTTCTTATTCTTGTTTTACCCATTAATTACATATTGGTTCATTTTTTATTTCTTCTTATTTTCTGGTCAGCTTGCTATGCCAGGTACTTTTTAATTTTTTCTTCCTAAGGTATGGGCAATGAGGATGTGACTAAGGTTGCCAAAAGTAAAATTACAGATGAAAATAGGAATATCATAACATAGTCGACGTGAAAGTATTTGAGCAGTTTAGAATGGAATTTCATAGAATTGCAAGATGAAAGAAGACCAATACTTTATTTAATGAATTCCTCTTCAAGAAGAAAATAGAGAAGAATAAATGTCTTGGCATTAGGAACAACCACAGTAGCCTTGTGTAATGTTAATTTGGCTCAATTAGGATTTCCTAATCATACAATTTATTCATTTATTTGGAACAGGCTTTTATGATGGGCATTCTTGCCCTTATTATGCAATGTCAATCCACTAAGTCTTCAATCGATGTAACCTCTGTTCAATTCTAACTTCAAATGATACTTTCCCATGAATGTCTATCAGCCCTTGAGCAATTGATTCCAGAGATACAAGATCATAATTTCTGCAAGTTTTGAATCCGTGCATTGTTGATCTTATTGCCCCAAATCAATTTAGTTTTGACGTGATCAATCCCGCTACCCCAATTTTGCTACTTTCATCCATACAACACAAAAAATTGATCCACAGGCTCTCTTTTAGCTCCCAAAACTTCTCCCAATGTGCAAACTCATCTTGAAAGTTTTAAACAAGCGCCTTCATAGATTCTTTGAGCTTCTAAGGCTTAACTCACATAATAAGTCTAAGCTTAAGTGTTCTTCCTACTTTGTGATAATTCTTATGCAATCATATAATTTGATGTGATATTTGTGCTTGCTTTAATTATAAGAAAATATGGCTTACATTGTGCAAAGTGGTGAATTGTAGATACAAAAATAGGTTAGAGCACAAAAACAAGCAAAAAAAATGGAAAAACTAGAATTCGGATCAAACCTAAGAAGTTCGGGTGATCGATCATAGAAGGTTCACAACAAATCAATCTTAGTGGGAGCATCAAATGGGCAATCATCCTGGAAACTCACTAGAATTATGATCACAACGAGTCACAATCGGTCGCTAATGATCACATAATGCTAGATCATGCACGAGCAAGCATGGGATCGCTACACAACAAATCACACAGGATCAAGTTAAAGGTAATGTGATTGATCTGGATGATAGAAAATGAGACAAAAAAATTAGGTTTTCATGCACCAAATGACCTAAACTCTTCAAAAACTTTAAAAAGCCTAGGAAAACACTTAGAGAAGAAGAGAGAGCTGTTAGAAAGAGAGAAATTCCTGGAAAAATTGTCCAAACCATTCAAGATCAAAAAGGAGATTTTAGGGAAGAAATTTAAAATGGTTGTAGCTGGGGGTGCAAATCAGCAATCCGACTATTGATACCTGAGTTTTTCTTTTCTATTCCCAATCATTCAATTCTTGATTAAATTTGCGATGGGATTAGTTAAGACTATGTCTGGCTAAGTTTTCTAATATTTAGGAATCTTTCTAATCAATTCAAACTATAGTTTGATTATTTTATTATGTTTTAATACAATATTTTTCGTTCAATTAAAGCAAACAAAATGGTGCCATACTTTCATCTTCCCAAACAAATGTGCATGGCTAAAAAATGTAGGCCTTCCATTTGACCTTTTCCACCTAGCCTTAGGGTGATTTTCACACGGAACTTGTAATACTACTTCAGAAGATCCTAAATAATGAAGGTGGTTTAGTTAGCATCCTTGTCCCTTGGTGTTTATTTCTAAAAATGCATTAATAGCCTCAAGACAGATGTATAATGAATTCATAAGGTGTGATTAAATACATGCATTTAGAATAAGATGAGACTGAGAGGAGATACCTTATTAATTCACATAAGTTTCAATTTCACACTCAAGAGATGTAATAAAAATATAATTGTAAACCTTAATTAATAATTTGGTGGAATGAGTATTAAATATTGATGAAATAATTGAATCAAGTGAGGAGAAGTGAGATTAATTTCCTAGATAATTTTCAAATATTGACAATCTCCCCATTATGTTATGTGCATGGCAAAAAAATATTTGCCTGCTAATTTAGTTTCATTCATTTTTTATTAATATTTTTGGCTTTATTGTGATTACTTGATTTGATTTTGAGATTGAATAGTAGTAGTTGGTGTACTTTGATTTCTAATCCCTATTGGCGAATACTCATGCTCATTGAATACTGTAACTGGACACTACACACTTGTAGTTAGTTGTGAATTTGATTTTCGCACGATCGCTTAGGCTCAACATTCACATCATCTCCTTCCTCTTGAATAGAATATTTTTTCAACTCGACTCCTTATTCATCACTTGCATCAAACAAACTTAAGTTAGTGACATTAAATATAGCATTTATGCCATATTTACTTGGAAGCTTCAATTTGTAAGTAATGTCATTAAATATTTCCAACATTTGGACTGGTCCATCTCTTCTAACATAAGCTTGGATTTTCTTCACTTAGGAAACCTTTCCTTTCGTATATATACCCAAACCTAATTGACTTGAGTATTACCTTTTTCATCCCTTGTTAACTTTTTGTGGATACTGCTCATTGATTCTTTCAATATTTTGCCAGAATTTCTTATCTAGTTGCTTCACATAATTGGCCATTCTTTCACCATCTAAACTTATTTGCTCAATGCGAGGTGATGGCAATAGATTTAATGGTGTTAATAGATTAAAACCCTAAGCAACTTTAAAGGGTGACATGTGAGCAATAGAATGCGTGCTCTTATTATATGCAAATTCTACATGCTGCAAACATTCTTCCTAAATTTTAATATTTTTCCTAATTAAAGCTTTTAACAAGGCAATCGATTTCTAGTTAACTACTTTAGTTTGACCATCTATTTGGTGATGGATAGTAGTACAAAATAAAAGCCTAGTCCCCAATTTTCCCTAGAATATTTTCAGAAAATAGCTTAGGAATTTAACATCCTTATCTAACAAAGCAGTTCTAGTCATGGCATTTAGTCTAACTATCGCTTTGAAGATCAAATTGTCAATGTGTGATGCATAATCAGATTAATAACATGCAATGAAGTGTGTTATTTTATAAACCTATCAACTACAAAAAATATGCAATGTTTACTAATTTTAGTCCTTGGTAACCCTAACATAATATCCATAGAAATGTCAGTTTATAGTGTACTGGGAATAGGTAAAGGTGTGTATAAACTAAGTTGTTGTACCTTTGATTTTTCTTTCTTACACTTGATAAACATCTAGATGATCCTCTCCCCATCTTACCTCAAATGCTTCTACAAGATTAAAATTGTCTCGGAAACACCAAATTATCCCATTAACTCACCATTATGTGCCTCCCTAACAAGCAATTCTTCTGAAGAACAATGTGGAATACACAACTTATCAATGTAAAATAAGTACACATCATGGTGAAAATATTTATCATAAGTCCCCTTACTAATCAATTTAAATATTTTACCAAAATCCTTTTCACTAGTATGTAATTCTTTAATATGCTCAAACTTTGGTAATATAGCATTCAAAGAAGTGATAAGTATATAATGGCATGGCCAAACATTTGCGACAACCTTATATACTCCCTTTTTGTACTTAATCACATAATAAAATATATATAGGAAGGGTATTCACCTTATATGCCTTTACTCAACTTACCTTGACTTTTTAGGTACCTAAAGGATTCATGATCCGTGTGTATGGCAAACACCTTTGGTCTTAAGTAATGTTGTCACATCTCCAAAGTTCTCACCAACAAATACCGTTTAGTTCCAATGGGTTTGGGGTGGATATTTCAATTTGAAAACATGTATGATCAAAGGAAAAACATAGTAGAATAACACTCCAAACCCGAATTGTTTTCAACATATGACACGCAAGAACTAAAGAAATCCAAGCACATAAATTTTACCCCTTGGAAACATATTCCTATTAGGGCAGACGCACGAGCAACGAGGTGCAAACCTCAAACTGTGACCTCTATTCCACTCACACAACTACAATACGAGCAAGAACCTACAAAACCCTCCACAAACTCCTTCACAAGATCCTAATGCAAATAACTTTAGATATAGAGGTTTTAGAATAAGAAAGAGAACTAAAAAAGAGGTTAGAGAATTTTTTCTCTCTTACTTGGGAAGGGGTTGACAATTTTTGCTATCTAATTAACTATGATTTGAAACTCTTTTAAATCTATTTATTTTTAAAATACAACATCCTACACTTTGTAGATTTTTATTTCCATGTATAGCACCTAAGGCACATAACATGGCCTCCATGATCTTCCAATATAGACCTTTAATTAATTCAAACCCAAATCTTATCTAAGTATTAATTTAATTATTAATCAAAACCCATTTACGTCTTATCTTTTAATTTAATTAACCGTGATAATTAAATTAAATGCTAGTTATGCTTCTAACTAATAATCTCATTATTAATAAATACAATGAAAAATCAATTTGGTCCAATCCAATTGCTACCAAATTATTTTCTCCATAAGACTTCTCAAGCCCTGTTTGCCCTCAACCAAATAACCAACTTCTCCTCATTCTAACTTCTTGTATGTATAACTTTCTAAATTCATCTTTAATTAGTAACAAATATAGCACAAAAGATGTGGTTAATGCCCTGTCTACAGTCTATATCGTAACTTAATTAAGATGAAGTGAGTGGATCACATGAACCCTATTAATTGTTTAAACCATGTGGCATATATCTTTTGTCTTACTTTATTTAGATCAAGTAAGAGCCATTGATTTAGTCAAACTTACTGACTCGATTATATGATCAAATCAGTGTTATTTTATGAGACTAGTGCCTCATTAAAAACTCCTTACTAATCATACACTACCTTAACCAAAAATTTTTATTTCATAGAATATCAATTGCATAGGACAAGCACCTTACTCAATTGTAAGAAGGCAAATCCATTATTAAATGCACACATGTCTCTATATCTATTCAAACAACGGCACATTAAGTCATGATCCTATCTCGTATCAAGATAAGTATTGATCCTTAATACTCTAATAACATGCTGTCTTCAACCTTTATTACAAACTTTCTTATCCACAATTAAACTTATTAATGAGGGCATTTTAAAGGATTTATTAAAATTGCAAATAGTAGTTGCTCTAAAGATCTCGCACTTAATATATAGAGTTGACATTATAACTTTAGTATATAAACATATAATTATTATAATTATTTTTTATGATATATTAAAAATACAAGAAAAATTAGTCACATAATATATAATTGAATGTTATCTTTACAGTCTTTCCTACCAATTTTACATTATTCCATTCACTTATTAATTTTAATCTATTTTAATTTTTTTAGATTCTTTATTTTGTTTATCTATTATACCTTATGTGCTATATATTGAGATTCAAAATGTACTTTTAGTTGTGCAATATTAAATTAGTGTAATGCTACTTTTTAATTTATTTTTTATATTATTCACTACTATCCTTTAATATAAATCTATAATTTTAGGCTTACTTTTTTATAATTTTCAATTTACTCTTTTTATCTTTTCTTATTTTATTAATTTGAAACTAATTTTATTTTTATTATGATTTATATTATCGTGAATAAAAATTTAAAATTTAAAACAAAAGGAAAAGAAAAAAAGGAAAGCGCACACACATTGAGTAGGTCATTATTACTAGCCAAGGAAATAAGGGAATTAAATTGTATGTTGTATAATTACTTAAATACTCTTAATTATTTGAACATTATCTTTTCATTCTACTCTCTCAATTTTTATTTATATTGTCAACTTCTTAATTTTTTCGTTTTAGTTTTTATAATCTCTTTTTCTCTTTTATCTATTTACATTCGATTCTACATATTACGATTAGAAAGTTTAAATCCATTCAACATACGTAATTCCTTTTCCATGATATGCCCCACAATTTGTATTTGAATTCCTTTTGTATATGCTTGTTTAGTTAATTCAATAGTCTTTTTCATTGTTTTTCAAAGTGAAATTCTATTCTTTAACTTTTCAACCATAAATTTAGTAAGAATATTAGGGTTTTCGTAAGGTTGTGCATTTCTTATGGTAGTGATGTTAAAATTTTGGTTCACATAATGAAATTCCTTTCATAGATTAATATAACTCTTCAATTCTATGTAGTCAACTTTTGATTAATAACTTTGGAAATCCTATAAAGATTATGACCTGGATCAAATCGATTCTTTTTTGAATCTTCGTACAGGCAATTCCCTCAATTCCCTCAATCCCAAAGGATATTCTCAGATTCTTTTGTACATCATTTCTAATAAAATCTCTTATTTTTTGATCTTCTTGTAAACCCTCAGAATAATTTTTTAGTTGTACAAACCAAAGGGAATGATGACTTTGGGTTGTACCAAGTCTGAAACCAAGTGGATTTATTTTTTGTCCCATACTATTCCACTACTATATACATCATGATATACCATAGTTGTCTTTTTCCATCTATGATTTTTTTAATGGATCACCAAAGAATCATTAAAATGAGTGTGTTGAACCTTTTTTTTTCAAGTAGATCTTTAATGAGATCCCAAAAGGAGGCTTCATTTAACTTAAATTAAATAAATAAAGTTTTTTCTTTAGCAAAGGAAGATAGATATGGATCAAATAAACAAATAGCTTCTTTTTGAGTTCATAGGATGAAATCAAAATATAACAAGAAAGGTGGTGTAAATAGTCTTTCTTCTTTTCTTGTTGCTTGAATATAAAACATTCAATAGAAATAGAGAAGGACACAGTGAGGCACTAACCAAACCAAGCCAAACCATCAAAATAAAAAGGGCTTTCTAAACAAGAATGTTTTTTGAAACTCTGTAACCCTCGAATTTTGAATAATTTACTTTCACGCAATTTATGAAGTTCAACAAGCAATCGATATTTCACGATTAAGAGTGAAATACTCCTTATAGTAGCAATCATAAAAACCCTTTCTAGCATCATTCCATTCCTAAGACACACAAAAATATCATATATGATGCTAGAATTAGTTTAATGTACAACAATGTATTGAGCTACTTCAATGAGCTTGTGCATGAGATATCAAACATCTCATGTTTGTACAACACTACCTACAAGCCCTCTACGAGCTCTATGAGGACCTCCCAATAGGATTCTAACTCAGATGAAGTTCTAACAATCTATCAGAGAAAAAAATGGAACCGATCTTGTAGGATTCCCAAGAAATTCTTTGATTTCTTCTGGAAGAAGTATAGGGCAACCTTTCAAGCTACTGCATCCATGGACAAGCAAAAGAAAACCAAGTGAACAAGTAAAGGGGATCTTGAGCTAAGAAATAGACCTAGAATTTATAAAGAAGGATATGTTGAGCAATTGTAATAATCGGGTTCATTGATATTCCTTGTATAATAGATTCTATCGCACATACAATCATACTCAATTAATGGAATTGTTAGATCTTAATGGAAATGTTCTATAATTTCACATGTGAGGAGTGATTTCTTGGTTACATCCAATCATTAATTACTTGATTATTTTTAAATAATAGTAGATAGAAACAATACTTGTCAAGAGTCCTATTAAAACTAAGGAATATAAGCCTGTCTACCATTCACATTAGAATAGATAAAGTTTTCTAATGCAAAGAGCTTTACTTAGGGAAATAGATGAAGCGTGTATCTTATAAGTAAAATCTAAGAATGTCTCATGAATGTTTTACCATGACGGGCATTCAAGAATTAGCCCATGAAATTTTAATAAATTTGAAAGAAATTGTATTGAGAAGTAATCTATATGGAACTTGTAACGCGTCTATTTGTGTCAGGAGTCCCGGATATGTAACTGCTCAAGATATCATCTTACCACCTTATGTAGAAATCGTTGACAATACACAACATACATCTAGCTTGTTGGAACTAATTAATCAGTGCTTTGAATTAGAAATTGAGAGAAACCACGACTATCTTATAAAAATGACACATAACTTGCAAGATGGAAGTTATCCTATAGATGCTGTATTTATGCCTATTCGAAATGTGAATCATAGTATTCATTCGTATGGGAATAGGAATCAAAAACAAGAGATACTCTTTCTCGAAATATGGACAAATGGGAGTTTAACTCTGAAAGCAGCAAATAATGTAGAACTCTCAATAGGATTTGAACCCAGATTAAGTTTTGACAATGTATTGAGGAGTATATGGAAAGGCATTTCGGGAATAAATCTAATTCTATTTTTGTTCCTTCCATTTAAAGAAAGGAAGGATCCAAAAGAATTGATCATTCTTTTAGTAGTTGAATCTCACTTTGATTGATCAATGTGTGATATTTCAAATCCTCATTACTATTAGAATCCAACTGATCTCTGGATTGATTAAAAGATCAATGCAATTGACTAGAATTTGTTACTTGAACAAAATTGAATCTTGTGGAATCATATTAAATATTTGACGATACATTCCATATATTTCCAAAAAACCGTACCTTGTCTACCAAGTACATATTGTCATGCCTGAAACCCAAGACCATGACACGACAGTACCCACAAACAACCTCAACTAGATACCAAAGCCAACATGTACCAAAGCAAGAAATCCAATAATAATAAATAGAAATCATCCCTAAAAACTAATGTAACATCCATTGTAACATCTAAAATTCAATACAGAAAGGAATAAAGAACCCTAGCTATCACATCAGAGTGTCCCAATGGATAATAATAAGAGCAATTATGATATTATAGCATGGCTAAATCCTCATCCTCATTTCTGCCATCCCTAAGTCAGCCCATCATCATTAACTTCCTTTTCAAAACATTAGCTAGCGATGGTGAGTGACAATTCGCCTAGTAAATGATAATATCTACCTTTTTTTCTTAATTGGATGTGAGCAGAACCATAGTTTACAAAAACATATCTTGCATAAAAATACATATTTTCGGAAGAGGTAAGTAACTAAACAATTAAATACATTCAAGTAACATGAGTATGAGATAAGTCCTGATTAACTTTTCCATTCCATGATTCTCATGGTCCATATATTCACATTTCCTAGACATCTCAAAATAGTGCGTGTTACGTGCGCCATTTCTATTGATCAAGATCCTAGTCTATACTCCTAACTAAGGAGGGACATGTTGTATTCGACTTTCCACCATGGCCTTAGGGCTTCAACCTCACTTGGAAGATATTTCAATATACTATAACTGGATTGATAAGGCTATGTATCAGCTTCACTTGTAGCTCGTCCCAATCTTCACCTCTATTGAACAGGTCCTAATCTATTACTTAATTGGTAAGACATAACTTGTTCCTCCCACTCGTTGACATCACATGACTGGCTATTATATTTTATCACATGTATTTGATTCCAATTATTTAGTTTAAAGCAATTTGTTGTAGCTAGATCATATTCGGCTGTTTGGAAATAATACATAAATTCAATTCACGAAATGATAGATCATAAACATGCTTTTGTAAACAGGAAAGCATTTAGGGATAAATTTTTAATCAAGTACTTCAAGAAAGTCACAAAACAAATTTGAAAGCAATTGTAAAAGCTTTGTTAGGTGTAACCACTTACTTGTTACTTAGCTTTACTCATTATCAAGTCCTTAGGCTATGGCCTCTTGATTCCTAATCAATCACATACACAACTCCCATTTTAACATTTGACTCAATTAATAACCTATGCCTTATAATGCTTCATGTGCATCCTACGTGTTTGATTTTACTTGTATTTTTTCAATTACTATTTTCCATGACCCATTGTACAATGGATTTATACCTACTTTGGTTCTAAAATCCAAAACTTTGGTTAAACTACACAAAATATGTAACATGTCTAGTGGCCGCGGTCAAGCCTCATGACTGCAAGATATAAGTTCGCGACTACAAGGTCTTGGTCCACGCTCATGATTGCCAACTACAATGAGTACTAGTTCTTCTGCACTCGGCTTCTCGATTGCTGGCCAGCACCTCGCGATTGTCATTGTCCATTGTGCAATCATGCCAAATGACAATGGTTGCTCTACATGGCGCAAGCCTGTAGGCCTCATGATCCCATCCACGAGTGTGCTAAACCCTCTCACATGTGCACCGTCACACCTCATGGTTGTGCCAATGTTTATGACGCAACACAGAATGTGGATAGAGGTATTGTCTAGTTTGATTTTCATTTTATACTTCATTCTAATCGCCAAAACTCAAATATTCATTTGTTCTTGAGGTTTCTCGGCATTCAGATTATTACGCGGTATGCAAATACGCACTTTCTATGATTCCTACACATATACACTTCCTGAACACCCTCTCCATGAATTAATCACATGTAGACCTCCTAATGTTTTTCAAGAGCCTATACATGAAAAATCATAATTTCTACATGTATGCACGATAAATGAATGATTTAGCATAGAAATTACCTTGAGTTTTGGTGTTTGAAAGTTAAGAAAATTACTCAACCTTTCTGCATGGGCGTTAGCTCTTCTCTTGTGTCAAAATAGGGTTACTAACTTTAAAATTGGTATTTATACCTAGGGTTCCCTAAAGGGTTTAAAAGGCACCAAATTTTCTATATTTTTGAGGCCTTAAATTATGTACATAATTTCCCAAATTTTAGGGGAATTTTACTTGAATTTTTGAGGTTTTAAACCTTATTTTCTTGCCTTCAATGCATGGTATCTTCCCTTCCTTAATTACTTAATCATGAAGCAAAATTCTATTAACTTAAAATACCAATATTCCCTTACCGCGCTTTCTTGCTCAAAGCCTAATATTTACCCATGAAAATAATTAGAAAATGGTAATTTAAAAATAACTCCATCATCATTCCACAAAATTTCACTTAAAATAATGTTCTACTAGTACCAAAATTTTAAGGTGTTACATCCTCTCCTCCTTACAATAAGTTTCATATTCGAAACTTATATTTACATTCCTAAGCTAACAAATGGGGGCACCATTTCCAAAGATCCTCGTCTAACTCCCACATATGATGTTTAGTTTATCAATGGTCAATTTTACTGATTCTAGGCTAGTTACTTTCCTTTCACCAACTTCATCCCAGCAAATTAAGGATCGACACTTTCTTCCATAGAGTATCTTGTAAGGAGCCATTCTAGTGCTTGTGTGATAACTATTATTGTAGGAAAATTCCACTAGTGGTAAGTGCTCACAGTAAGTTCCTTTAAATTCTAAGACGCGTGCTCTCAACATGTCCTACAATATTTGAATTGTTCATTTAGAGTGCCCGTTAGTCTTTAGATGGTAAGTTGTGCTTAGGTCTCGCCTCTTACCCATAGCTTCTAGAAAGCTCTGCTAGACATGAGACACAAATTAAGGGACTCAGTCGGATATTATACTCTAGGGTACCCCATGTAGCTTTACTATATTATCTATGTACACCTTAGCCAACCTATCCAAGATGTAAGTTTTTTACACAAGAAAAAAGTGCACAAACTTGGTTGAACAATCAACAATCACCCAAATTACATCATAGCCTTATGGCATACGCGAAAACCCTACCATGAAATCTATAGTAATGCAATCCTACTTCCATTTGGGCATCTCAAGTGGCTATACATAGCCTTGGGGGCGTTGATGTTCTGCCTTGATCTTTTGGCACATTATGCACTTCATTACATAGTATGTAATATCTTTTTTCATCCTATTTCACTAGATGTTTCTCTTAAGATCCTTGTACATCTTAGTGCCTCTTGGATCCATTGAATATTTAAATTGATGCTTCTCTCTTAGGATTTGGTCTCGTATCTCCTTAACATCTAAAACTTATAGCCTTCCTTTCATATACAGGATGTCGTTCTCTGCTAATTAGAAGTCTATGAGTTGACCTTGCTTGACTTTATCCTGTAGCACCACTATCTCTAACTCTAACACTTAGGACTTTTTGATCTCTTTGATTATCGAGAGTTTGGCACTTGGATTCGCTAGCATTGCATTAATTGATTCTATGGTCTCCAATTATAGTGAATTGAATTGCCTTGCCTATATTGCTACCAAAACTTTAGTCCTTTTTCTACTCAAGGCATTAGCCATGTAGTTAGCCTTACTAGGGTGGTAGTTTATGACCAAATCATAATCTTTGATTAACTTCTACCACCTCCTTTGTCTCATATTTAGCTTTTTATGCGTGAAGAAATACTTGAGGCTCTTGTGATTGGTATATACCTCACATCTCTCACTGTAAAGATAGTGTCTCCATATCTTAAGGGCAAACACTATTATGGCCAATTCTATGTCACGAGTTGGATAGTTCAACTCATACAACTTCAATTGTCTAGATGCATAGGCAATTACTCTGTTGTGCTGCATCAAGACGTATCCTAATCCACTTTTATTAGCATCATTGTATATCGCAAATCTACCACCTTTAGTTGGCAAGGCAAAAATTCGAGTTGAAGTTAACTTCTACTTAAGCTTCACGAAACTCTGTTCACATTCCACAGTCTATTCGAACTTTCTCTATTTTCGCAACAAATGGGTCAATGGCATGGCAATCTTAGCTAATTTTTCTATGAATTTTCGGTAATACCCAGAAAGTCCCAAAAAACCTCTTAATTTATATACGTTAGTAGGCCTAGACCACTGCAAGATGGCTTGGACCTTTTTAGGGTCTACTAACACACCTTCCTCAGAAATTACATGCCCTAAGAATACCACACTTCTGAGCCAAAATTCACACATATTGAATTTGTTAGATAATTGTTTCTTTGTCAAGGTTTATAGTACAATTATCAAATGTTCCTCGTGTGCCTCATCATTAGGCTAGCATATTAGAATATTGCCAATGAATATCACCACAAAATTGTCTAAGTACGGCTTGAACACTTGGTTCATTAAATCCATGAAGGCTACCGAGGCATTAGTCGACTCGAAAGGTAGCACCAAGAACTCGCAGTGTCCACACCTTGCCTAGAAGGTCGTCTTGGGTATGTCTTTGACCTTTATTTTTGATTGGCGATATCCCAATTTTAAGTCAATTTTTGAGAAAAACTTAGCCCTCTTTAGTTAGTGGAACAAGTCATTGTTTCTTAATAAGAGGTACTTGTTCTTGATAGTCACCTTATTGAGCTCTCGATAATCGATGCATAGCCTTAGACTCCTATCATTCTTCTTAACAAAAGTACCAGGGCTCCCTAAGGTAACGCACTTGGCCGAATCTATTTCTTGTCCAATAGCCCCTATAGCTACACCTTTGATTCCTTTAATTTGGCTGAGGCCATTTGATATGGGGCTTTTGATATAGGTGATATTCTTGGGACTAGGGTTTTCTCAAACTCAATTTCCCTATCTGGATGTGGTCTAAGTAAATCATTTGAGAATATGTTAGGAAACTCCTTAACTATCAAGATGCCCTCTAATTTCAATTCCTACTCCTTGACATTAACAACACATGTGAAGTAAGCTTCAAACCCTTCCTTAATGGCTGTTTCCAAGTTGGGCACAAATATAAGGAAATTATGCCAGCTAGCTCAGTCTCAAATACTCTTGTGGAAAAAGAAACTATCACCCACAAATGGATGAAAGTTCATGACCTTATTCCTACACTCTATGTGAGCGAAACTTTTGGTTAGCCAATCTATTCCAAAAATCACTTGAAATTCCTTCATATTAAGTAAGATGAGGTTTGCTTTCAATTTGCAATACCTAAGTTCAAGTCACAACCCTTACAAACCAAACTAGCTACTAAAGTTTCTCCTCTAGAAGTAGTCACTCAATATAGGCGGTCTAATACTTTAGGCTTATGATTTAGATATGTGGAAAATCTCTTGCATATGAAAGAATGTGACGCACCACAATCAAGTCAAGCATATGCATCCAGTCGATTAATAGTGATATTACCTCCACAATGTCCTCTCCATTGTTTACCTCATTTTGGGTTATGGCGAACACCTTGGCATTTCTTTTGGGTCCTTGGTTGCTTAGTTGGGCTGAATGTTATTATCATTACCATTACGTTTGCTGCTACTAGGGTTTATATCACTTTTAACCATTCTGGCTGGCATCACTATTGTTATTGTTATTAATTGGAGTGGAGTTCCTTAAACTGTTAGGGTATTCCATAGCTTAATGTCTGCGCTGTCTGCATGTGAACATGCACTGGTGATTCATCAGCATATGCTTGTATACTAGCATCTACAAGTATTACACTGTAGTAGAGGAGACATCATCCCAGTAGTTCTTGTTTGATTTGACTTCTTGTCATTGTTTGGAGTTGGAACCCAGCCTCGATCCCTTGAGACTGTTTTTAGCTTCTTGCCTATTAATGTCGACCTTAGCTCGAATAGTAGGTTTGAGTAACTCATAAAAAGTGTGGGCCATATAGAGAGCTAAGGCTATATGTAACTTACTCTTCAGTCCTTCAGTAAACTTGTGCATATTCAGTTAAGGGTTTGCCATTACCATTGACAAATACTTGCCCAAACTATGAAATTTAGCAAAATATTCCACTATAGACATGCTAGGGCCCTATGCCAAATTGTCAAACTCCACTATCTGTTGAAGGTGGAGCACGTTTGGGAAGAAGTGATTTAGAAAATCCTCTTTGTAGTAGGCTTAAGTGGCCGTGGCTGGCCTCTCTTCGAGCATCATTGGTAAGACACCTTCCCACCATATTGCAGCCTCGCCAACTAAGAATGGGATAACTACCCTTGGCACTTCCATCAGTTTGAAGTTGTCTTCCATTTCTTTTAGCCACTTTTGAACCACTTTTGAGACATGAAACTCATTAAAGGTCCACACGCATGCCTTCCCACCATAGTGCAGCCTTGCCAACCAAGAATAGGATAACCACCCTTGGGGCACATCCATTAGCACTTTCATTAGTTTGAAGTTGTCTTTCATTTCTTCTAGCTAGTTTTAAACCACTTTGGAGTTTTGAGAACCGTTGAAGGTCCATGTGTATGCTTGCCGCAACACCTCATAGTGAGCCTTAGTTCCGTTGTTAGGTTAAGCTGTAGGCTAAGTTGGCTTATTATTGAGTGCCCATCATTTAAGCTATTACCATTACAATAGTAGCTAAGTCTTCTTATCTCAAACTTGTCTAGCCTACAACTAGTTAGGCTAAGGTTGCGCCAGGGTGGGGGAGGGGAGATGAAGGACAAGCATATGCTTGTCTAGTTAGATCCTCTAGAGGGTAGTGAAAGGCGGGTTTTGAGCAATACAATGAGCTTTTTCCTATATGGAATAAGGTCTTTCATTCATCAAGTCAATCATATATTATTTAAATACACGTCATAATGAGGTAACTAATAAGGTACTATGAGACTTAGATAACACATAATATAGAAAAGGAAACTTTTATAGCATAATTTGTCTGGAATGTGATAAAGAACGAATAAAACTAACAAGGAAACTATCTTAATAATGTGAAATAATATTTTAAATACATCAATCCTATCTAACTCATAGTCTACCATTGCTTCCTCCGACTCTGGCTCCAACACTTCCTCTAGGTCCTCTCTAGGATCCTCTTTTGCTTTGTCCTCCAGAAAACTATGTATTATAGCATGCAACTCATTGTTTTAGAATGGGAGCACATTCACCTAGAGTACCAATCCATATCACTTGCCCTAAAGTTCACCTATGCGCTGCTCATATGCAGTCTTAACAGTCTTATGTATCTACCCAAACTTCGCATATTGAGCCTCTACTTCGTCTAGCCTTCCCTTGAGTATACTATTATGTCAGTGCACATTAACATTTATCTCCTTTAGCTTCTTGTTCTCAACCTCCAAGTTAGCACAATGTTGTTGAGCTTCTAGTAACTCGGCGAGGATGTTACTTAGCTGTGTTACTACTGTAAAAAGATATTTCTTATCTTTTAACGATAAGCTACTCCTCTCTATGGGTAAGCACTTTTCGGATTCGCTGCTCCCATCTATCTCCTATGTTAAATCATGATTTCTAAGGCAAAATACAAATCAGGATGCTACATATGCATGCACGGTGTGAGCTCCTAATTTCCTAGGTCCTCATGATGAGGTTCTTAGGTTATAGTCTAGGTTATACATATTCTATGTTCTCGTTATCAAAACCTAGGCTCTGATATTACTTTTGTCACACTCTGAACCTAGGATTATGACACAGTAGTACCTGCAAACAACCTCAGCATATACCAAAACCAACATATACCAAAGTATCTAATCCAATAATATTAAATAGCAATCATCCCAAGAAACTAATATAACATTCATTATAGTATCTAAAATTTAGTACGCAATAGAATAAAGGACTCTAACTATTACATCAAAGTGTCCCAATGGATAATAATAAGAGCAATTATAATATTATAGCAAGGCTAAATCCTTGTCCTCATTTTTACAATCCCCGGGTCTGCTCATCATCATTCATGTCCTCTGTAAAACATTAGTTAACGGTGGTGATCAACAATTCATCTAATAAATGATAACATATGCCTCTCTTTTAATTGTATGTGAGCAAAACCACATTTTACAAAAACATGCTTTACATAAAAATACACATTTTCAGAAGAGATAAGTAACTGAACAATTAAATGTGTCGAAGTAACATGAGTATGAGATAAGTAACAATTAACTTTACCATTGCATCATTCTCATGGTCCACGAATTCTCATTTCTCAAGCAACTTATATGGTGTGTACTATGTGTACTATTTCTACTGATCAAGGCTTTAGTATATACTCCCAATTAAGGAAGGTCACATTGTATTCGACTAGCCATCGCAGCCCCAAACCTAAAAAGTATCCAAATATACTATAACCTAATTGGTAGGGCCATGTATTAACTTCACATACTCTGGTCCCAATCTTTACCCCAATTAGACATGTTCTAATCTATTATCCTATTAGTAAGGTAGAACTCGTTCCTCATGCTCATTAATATCACATGAGTGGCTATTATATTTTATCACATGTATTTGGTTCCAATTATTCAGTTTGAAGTAATTTGTTTGTAACTAGCTCACATCTAGTTTTTCATAAACAATACATAAATTCAATTTATGAAAATGACAGATCATAAACATGCTTATGTAAACAAGAAAGCATTTAGAGATAAATTTTTAATCAAGTGCTTCAAGATATTTAGTTGAGTCACAAAACTTTTGAAGGCAATTATAAAAGCTTGGAAAGGTGCAACCACTTACCTATTGCTTAGTTTTACTGGTTACCAAGTCCCTTAGCTATAGCCTTTTGATTCCCTAATCAATCACACACACAACTCCCACATTAAAATTTGATTCAGTTAATAACCTATGCCTTTCAATGCTTTATGTTCATTCTACACTTTTGTTTTTAGTTGAATTCTCTCAATTACTATTCTCCATGTCCCATTACATCTTGTATAGTGGATTTATGCCTAATTTGGCTCCAAAATCAGAAAATTTGGGTCAAACTATACAAAATATGTAATCTGTCCAGCAACCATAATTAGGCCTAGCGATCACATGATATAAGTTCGTGACCTCCAGGTCTCGACTTGTGTTCATGATTGCTAACCAACGTGCATGCTAGTTTTCCATGCCCAACTTCATGACTGTAGGCCAACACCTCGCGATCACATTTGTCCACCACACGATCGTCCTAAATGACAGTGGTTGCTTTGCATGGCACAAGCTTGCAGGCCTTGCAATCCAATCCCTAAGTGCGCCAAACCTTCTTGTGCATGCACCGTCGTGCCTTACAATTGCATAAGTGTTTGCAGTGCGACACATAGGTACTATTTGGTTGGACATGAATACATGAATTAACTACATGTAAACGTCCCAATATTCACGTTTTTCAAGTGCCTATACATGAAAAATCATAGTTCCTACATGTATACATGATAAATGAATGATTTGGGTAGAAATTACCTTGAGTTTCGGTGTTTGGTAATCAAGAAAATTACTCAATTTTTATGCACAGCCGTTAGCTCTTCTCTTGTGTCAAAATAAGGTTTTTCACTTTAAAATTGATATTTATACCTAGGGTTCCCTTAAGAGTTTGAAAAGCACCAAATTTCTATATTTTGGGGGCCTTAAAAATTACGTACATAATTTTCCAATTTTCAAGGGATTTTTACCCGAATTTTTTAGGTTTCAAACCTTATTTTCTTGCCTCCAATGCATGGTATCTTCCTTTTCGTAATTACTAAATTATGTGGCAAAATTCTATAAACTTAAAATACTAACATTCCCTTCCCATGCTTTCCAGCTCAAAGCCCAATATTTGCACACAAAATAATTAAAAAATGGTAATTTTAAAATAAGTACATCATCATTTCACAAAATTTCATCCAAAATAATGTGCTACTATCCAAAATTTTGGGTTATTATACATTTTGTCTATCCAAATCGAATTTTCTCCCGATATGTTTCTCAAAGATTTCGATTCATGAAGATTCTTCTCCCAACCAATGAAGAGATCTAGTGAAATTGCCATAGAAAACTATTAGGAATTTTTTGAGTTGGAATTGTAGTAATGAGTGCTGTAAATGGTATGATGAGAGGAATGTAAGTTACTGATACAGGAGCTCCTTTAATTGTTCTGATTGATGGAATGGCTTTGGACACATTTTCAACTTGCTTAGAGAGTCTATTGATTATTTAGGTCTTGTAAATATTCATACAACATTTCCTATTCATCAATCTACGCTTGCCTTTATTTAGTTAGACAAAATTATTTTTTTTTGAAACAAGAATAAAAGTGGTATATCTTTTAGCCTCTTATCACCATGGGAGAAAAGATTAGACTATTTGGGGAATCAAGGTTGGTAAAACAATACTCATTATGTAATTAATTAACAATACTGCTAAGCTTATGGAGGTGTATCTATATTTGGTGAAGTGGGTGAATGAACTCATGAAGTAAATGTTCTTTACATGGAAATGAATGAATCTAGAGCGATTAATAAAGAAAATATTGCAGAATCAAAAGTGGCCCTAGTTTGTTGCTAGATGACTAAACCTCTAGAAGCTCGCATGAGAGTTTGTTTGACTACCTTAAAAATGGGTGGAGTATTTGTTAGATGTTAATGAACAAGACGTACTTCTATTTATCGACAATATCTTCCGTTTCGTCCAAGCGGGATCCGAAGTATCGGCCTTATTGGGTAGAATGCCTTCCGCTGTCGGTTATCAACCCACCCTGAGTACCGAAATGGGCTCTTTACAAGAAAGAATTACTTCTACAAAAGAAGGGTCCATCACTTCTATTCAAGCAGTTTATGTACCTGCAGACGATTTGACCGATCCTGCTCCTGCTACGACATTTGCACATTTAGATGCTACTACCGTACTATCAAGAGGATTAGCTGCCAAAGGTATCTATCCAGCAGTAGATCCTTTAGATTCAACTTCAACCATGCTTCAACCCCGGATCGTTGGTGAGGAACATTACGAAACTAAACAAAAAATTTAGCGAACTTTACAACATCATAAAGAGCCTCAAGTCAATGTAGCCATCCTAGGATTGGGTGAATTGTCTGAAGAGGATCATTTAATTAGAGCAAGAGCGCGAAAAATTGAGCGTTTCTTATCACAACCCTTTTTTGTAGCCGAAGTATTTACCTATTGTTTAGGTAAATAAGTTAGTTTAGCAGAAACACATAACTAATATGAGCTTGAATCCTCCTAAATAATTGTTAGAACTTTTTCCTAGTTGCTCCCTTCCATGCCTCATTTTAGAGAGAATCTTAATGCAACTCTATTTCCTTATATTGCATCCATAGCCTAATTCCATTCAATTAATACCCCTTTAGTGTCATTATATTCCATCCATTTCATTTCTAAACCTGATTTCACTTGACAATCTGTGGTTCCATTACATGTGCTTAGGGTAGAAGTTTTGTATAAATATATCACCATGCTATTAAGTATTTTGATTTAATTTCATTTCTTCCTAAGAGGTGGAATAGAGTAACTCAGTTGAAGCTTAATGATATTACGTTTGTAAATGCATTGTATGTTATTACTTCCAATCTTAGACCAAATAATACAATGTAAGCAACAGTTTGTAGATTCATGGAGATATAGAACAACAAATAAGTTATCATGCTAGCATGTCCATCATTTGAGTTTCTAACAATTATTCCAATAATTACATATCTGATTTGACCTATGAGTGAGTATACAAGCATACGTTTCACTATTTTTTCATTCCCAAGGAAGTGCATATCTTACTCGGATCTCCTTCTATAATGGTATGGAATAATAGTATAATTGGGGTAAACCCAAAAACTTAAAATTGCTATCACAAGAATTGCAAAAACTTTTAAAACCCCTAATATTCTTACTAGGTACAAAGAACCAACCAGACCGTCCTATTGATAAAGAAACAAAAACAGCATTGGATAAGAAAATATGATTGCATTATAAGGCTGCAATTGAACAAATCAAGCAAGCTCAAGTTGAAGTAACATGCCACCTATTAGTTCGAATGTGACATGCAAATTGATAACAAGAGTCATTCTTTGATAAATAATCACTATGAGTCAGCCTCAATAGAATTTTATCAATTTTTTTTTTAAGATGGAGAAAAAATTTTCAATTCATTACTTTAATTTTTAATTTTTATTTATGAGTTCTCTCGTACCTTTTACTCAACATTATAATTCATATAAAAATTTTCCAAGCATTGTTTACACTATACACCACCATTACTAGTTTAGATTATTTTATTTTCAATATATATTAGTTTATTTAAATATTTATTTTTATACTTTAAAACATTATAATTACAAAAATAAATTTAAAAATAAAAATAGCACAAAAAAATAATATTTTTGATATTATTATGTTGGAAAAGGATGTGTGTGTGTGTGTGTAGAAATTTATTTTGTGCCAATTGTGGAGATTCTAGGGGCTAAACCCATAATATATATAGCTAGTAAAAGTGGTGCACGCATACGGTTGTAAATTTCCTTGGAGCGTAAGTGGATCTTGATTTTCTTTTACAGAGCACGACAGATGTTTTCTATTGGATCCTTAATTATGTAAAAAATATTGCCAATTGGTTTTAGTTCTCTTATCTGCTACAGTTTCAACATCCAGAAGAAAATGAAGGGCCATGAAAAAGCGTGTACGTAAGGTTAGCATTTCTATTTTTCATTCAATTTCGACGCCAGGAGCTGCTTCACCATGCTGTTTTAAATATAATAAAAGAGTCAAGTTGGATTTAAATAAATGTGAAAGTATTCTAACTTAATTAAGCTCAAATTTTATTTGTACCGCATTTTGGTTTATGTAGATATTTATTTTGGTACTTAAACAAAAATGTTACAATCAAGAAACTGAGAAGAAAAAAATAATAACAATAAACGAAAAACATATTTTATCATTATTAAAATGAATTTTCAATTATAAATAATATAGATACAGTATCTCGGTACTCACCAAGACGAAGAGAGGATTAATTGTCAACTTACTAAAGTTGGCCGCATTTGATCAATCAGCCGTCAATATTGAGAGGGTATTGATATTTGCATAAGTAGGAAAAGCCAATCCATAATTTTATTTGGCGCTCAACTGATACATCAGTCATAAAGGTCGCAGATCCACAAATTTACACGGTACATAGCAGCGAAGCGCCACAGTATTAAGGAAAAATATTAACAAGCAACGGTTGCGGTTTTCACAGATTGCTAGTGTAACTGCAAACTGCGAGGCTGTGATTAACAACCAGTGCGAATGCGTGAAGGACCCGAAGATCAATGCAGCGGTGATGGATTGGCCACCTCGTTGCGCCATAAAGCTCATTGAGTCCCCTGTCATCTACAGGCATTATATGTTGTTATTGATTGATACATAACAGATAATACCCATAACAAACCAGGAGGAGTATCCCATAATATTCGTGAGCTGTGTTGACAACTTCGTGGTTCAACATCAACAATTGATCAATAAACATCAGTATTAGCAAAACTAAAATAAACCACACCAGAGCCAAACATCCAAAATTATGTAGTTACATATTGAAGTAGATATTTTGGATTTTAAAGATTGCAGTATGAAGCTTGGAAAGCAGTAGATACTGGTCCACAGAAAAATTAAGGCTTCTTCTGAAGTCGACGGCATGTCAACATGACCTGAGGGCTACCAGTGCAGTACTGAACACAAGCAACAACTGATCCAGAAAATTTAGGACGGGGTAACTCAGCCTATGCTTGCATTTGAAGCAAGAGAAATACATGGGCCTGATTTATGCACTTATAGAGCTAACAAATAGTGAGACTTGTATATTCCAATAATCCCTACCTCTATCCCGACTCTACAAGCTATGTAGATTGCACAATTCCTGTAATCACTGTAGAATGATAACTGGGTGACTCGTATCTGGGAGAGGATTTGATTCAGGACACACCTTACCCTAAATCTTGTAAAAAGTGTCACACATTAAATGAATAAAAGGGATAGATGACTTACCAAATTTAAATTTCATCAATCAATATAGTATCGATTATATGGTTTCGCAAAGTCATCATGCCGGTTGTGTTGGAAGTCATTATAAGTGTCATGGGGCATAGAAGAAGTATAACTGCCCATGGCATTTAGACACCTGCCCCTTGAGTTTATATGGGTTCCAGTAAGATGAAGATTGCCAGAAGAATTATCGAACTCTGGGTAACTCGATTGTTTATAAACACCAAACCCAGATGCAGAAATGTGAGGATGTGCTTGTTGCCTCCTCTGCCCCTCTAATTGGAGAAATTCTTCCCCCATTGTTGCATGAGTACCCTTCAGCATGGCAACTTTTCTCATGTGACTCTCCCTGATCTCTCGAATAATCTAAAATAGAAATAACCCCAACATAAGATCAGTCAGTTATTTGCTAATTCTAGAAGAATGTGCCGGACCAAAACAGGACATGAAAACAACTTAAATACATTGATATTTTATAATCCAATGTGTAAGACAACAATGAATAATTTAGCTTTAGGCCTTTAACAAAATATCCTAATGATGTGCAACAAACCTCGCGATGCTTATGATTTTCCTCATCTTCTTCTTTGTCTCGAATCCTTTCAAGTTCCATAGCCCCTTTTTGGTACTGCAACTCTACATCCTCCAATGTCTGATGAACAGAAGGATACTCAAAGTTATGGGCCGAATGCAAGTTAGATTCACCTCTATTAGCATTCCATCCATCTGTTCTGAAGCCACCTCTATTCTGATTAAGGTCTTCATATGAGTCACAAAAATTTCCTGTGTAAGAGGGAAATGCTGGAGACTGTGGATGGCTTGATCGACCTCTAACTCCATCACTACCATAAGCTTCACCAAACGAAGATTATGTCAAGCACATCCATTCAAGATCTCTAGAGATGGTTGCAGCTTATCATGACACACAATCTTAAATCCACTTAGTGAATCCATTCAGGGGCAAATGAGACTTGATATTCTTTCAAGAAAAAATATCATTTTGGGACCATCCTTTTGAATTCAGAACCACCAGGAAAGTTATATCAGAATCGAACACAATGCTCGATCGTAAGAACTTACCTCTTGCTGCAGCAAGATGAGAAACAAACAAATGTTACTGATAAGGACCGAGCAGCCAAGAATGACAACCCACAGTATACAGGAGCCCATGCATATATGTAAAATTAATAGCACAACATGGCACAACTACATAAAATGTTGCCCCTACCTTTTGGAGAGCCACCTGACAATCTTTTTAGATCTTCACCAACAGAATCTTCAACAACTCTCTCTTGTCTGTGATACCTATGTGCAACATGAGCAGCATGGGGACTGGGATTAGATTTTTGGGAGTCTGATCGTCCAAATCGAGATGTAACAGGACTTCTGCAGTCAAAGGACTTAGACCGCTGATTTGGGGAGATAGAAGAACCTTTATGCTCAGCCTCTTCTGTTAACTTATGACCATCCTTATTTTCACCCTTTTCTTTAATTTTATGAACAACATCAACACCCTTTTTCAAGATCAGCCTATCCTTGCCACTGACAATGATGAATTTCTCCTCAATTTTGATTTTACAACCAATATCCTTCTCAATTTTGTTCACCACATCTTCTGAGAACAAAGCTTTCACATGAAGCTCTCTTGCAGGCACCCTTTCAAAAAAATCTTGAGACTTGCGATTAGCTCCAAGGGTAGATGGGCAACCCTAGAAACAGTAATTTAGAAAACAGCATTTATTAGTAAAAGTGTGCATAGTGATGTTTTATGTGATGGCAAACAACTTTCAATCATATGTAGAGTATGTTGTTCTCCAGCCTGACAGAAAACACTGCAGAAAACTATTTCTATTGAGGTTTGGAGAAGATAATTAGAAAGTTATCTTAGGAAGGGTGGTAAAGGACACTTGTAGGAAAAAAAATTTGCACAGAACCTGAAAGGAAAACTAAATTACTTACTGGTAAGGCAGAAGACACCTCTCACATGTATCACATTCTTAATTAGAAAGTTATCTCAGGAAGAGATAGTAAAGAACACTTGAAGGAAAAAAATTCATAAAGAACCTGAAATGACAACTAAATTACTTAAGGTGAGGCAGAAGATACCTGTAGCGTGTATCATATTCTTTTTCCCTAAGGAGTCTTTTTCCTTTTCAACAAAAAGAGTTATAGAAGAACAATACCTCCTTTCATTAACTGAATTCCTTTAAGTAATTAAAGAATATCCAAGTAGCATAACAACACATAAGGAACTTTATATCTTTACATTTCAGCAATTCTGAAGTAACAAGAAGCATGACATTGTACCACTTTATCTGGGATGTTTGGTAGGGTTGGGACGGGGGGGGAGTAGGTTAATCATTCGACATATAGTCATAAAACACATAAAACAATCAAAACAAAAACAAGGACAATTAACTGATGCAGTTGAGAAGTACCTGAGTAAAGTGACCTGATTCACCACATATTTTACAGATCATTTCTTCTTCTTTTCTCTTTTTCCAGTTTCTCTCTGTAGCTTTAGATTTAGCTTCCCAAACCTTAGCTTCTCGGCTAGTAAAATCAGTTGGGACAGCATTAAGATCACGGGCTTCCTCTTCTTTGTCCATGCCTGCATTCAATCTTTTGGTTTTTGCTGTTCTGTCCAGTGCATTTCGTGCATTAGAACCCAGAGGGCCAGTATATGCCTTGTATATTTCACTAAAATCATCATCAGCATCCAAGTCTTCTCTGCTTCTCATCTCAGCTGTATAAAAGGAACTCCTGAAGCCTACTTTGATTAATTTATGATGTAAAGTAAAAAGAAATATATCAATAAGACAAGAAGGTAATGTTGACAAACAGTTACACTAAGAGAAAATAGAAAACATTCCAATAACTATTGCATACTAACAAAAATATTCCCACTGCACTGAAGCTTTTTCTTTATAAAAAAATATATATAGTCTGATAATGTGACACACAGCAGAATATTACCCTAACAAATAACAAAAACCCCAGAGATCATATAATTAACAATATCCGGGTATGTGAGGCAGTGTGTGTTCATCAGGTGTACAAAAGCTTCTCTCCAAAAGAGATCCTGATGCCTACACACAACATCATTTTGCAATACCAGTTTTCAATTATAAAGTGACCTCAATTGACAACCCTCAAAACGAATAAATATCATAAAGCAAAAAAAGAACATAATAAATACTATCTTACGTGCAATGCAGGAAAATAGCCACAATCAGCTTGTATATTGAGTTTGTTTGGCAAATCTTGCTCATTACTACTGTTATTTTAGTAATCTCCATTCCCCAGCGAAACAGAGATATGTTTAAACAAGATCATCTTGCAATGGGCTACCATGCATGCTGAAATAATTGAATAATAAATATTTATTTGTGCTTAAATTCAGCTAACTGAGTTTTAGATCAACAAAACAGGGAAAATGAAATACAAGAACCAATTCATCATGATGTCACATAGAAAACACTCTCAAGACATAGCAGTACATCACATTATTCACAGAGTGATATCGGAACCACATAATCTGGGAAAAGGTTCACTTCGAATTTGAGTATTATCATTATTTTATTCCACTATCAGTTGCCAACCTGCGCTACACAGTGAGCTTCAAACGTTGCATCAAAAAGTAAATTCAACTTCAACTCAACAAGGGAAAAACCATGAAAAAAGAATAAAGAGATACTAAACTGACATTAAAAGAACAAGGATTGAAAACATAGTGCACAACAAAAGAACAGCGGAAAAATGAAGCGCAAAATAGTTTCAGCTTGGATTGGCCCGTGCAATCTCAAGCTGTCAAATTTTCACCATGACCCTCAATTTCAGGATTCCGCACAAATATAATTACATAAAAAACTACAGCAAAAGAAAAAGGAATATAAAGAGCACTAAAGCAAGCATCCCCCAACATTTTAAATTCAAGAACACAACAAATTAATGCGTATCGAATAAATAAAACGGGTAAATGTGTTAAAAGCGGAGGTAAATTTGTAAGAAAAATAGGATTGTGACCTGAAGAGAAACCAGAGATGCAGCGGCGAAACCGAGAGAGCGAGGGGGAGACCACAAGTAGCTAGGGTTCTTTTGCTCTTTCCGCTTTTTCTTTTTTCTACTCTTTTTTTAATTATTATTTTTGGTTTCAAAAAACGTATATTTTCATTTTATTTAAATTAGTGATTAGAGATATAATTGTGTGCAAATTACATAAATGATCTAATATAAATTTTAGGTCACCTACAAAATAAAAGAAAAAAATAAGTAGAATAAATTAAATATTAAAGAGGAATTAAAATTGAAATAATATGATAAAATAAACGAAAATTAAGTAGAATAATATAAAAATATATAAATAAAGTAAGAATATAAAAACAATTTAACATTGTAAAATATTATAATAATTTAATATTGTAAAATTAAAAAGGTACTTATATCCTTAATAAATAATATAAATTTACAACAAAAGAAAAAAAAAAGAAATTAAAAGGCATGAGTTGAATAAATTAAATTTGAAAGAAAAGATTAAAAAATAAGTTAAAATTGAGACAATAGATTTAAGAAATTAAAAAATTGAATAACAAAGTAATATATATATATATACACGCACAAAGTTAGAATATTATAATAATTTATTAATGTGTAATTAAAAATAGGTTATATAGATGAATAAAGTTTATTTGTAAATCGACCCCTAGCGTACAGCACAATGATATATATAACCTGTGTTAGTACTCTTTTAGTTAAATTTAGATCCTCCTATCAAATAATTGGGTATTTATTTAAATTATCTTATAAAAGGTTCAAAATGTCATAAGATGTTTTTTAAATTTATAATACACTACTTGCAATGATTTCTTAATTGATCCGATCAATTCAGAAAAATTTGTTAAAAATCTTAAAACAAGTTAATAATAACTATTGTCATAATGACCATGATTAGAACTAAAATATCTGTTAACGTTCTCAAAATAAGTAAATAACTATTTATTTTAGAAAAAAATTGTCTATAATATATCTATGCCTTATCTTTGAAATTATAGTTTCATAGATTTATCAAATATTATACTATTTATTAAAGCTCAGAATCTTAATTAATTTACACAAAGTATGATTACTAAAATATCATTTATTTTCTATTCATTTTTCCTTCTCCTTCCTCAAGGTTTCATATTTCAGAATCTTTTCCTCATTTTAATTTATTCATTTTTCATGTTTCTTTCTTCCTTTCTAATTATATAGTGATATAAATTTTTATTTTAAAAATATTATTATTATATTTATATACACATAAAAAAATTAGAAAAATATATAAACACCCCAACAAGTGTGCGGCATGAGAAAAAAAATAATATTTGCCCCTGTAAAAACTTGAAATGCCATTTGCCCTTTCAAAAGCTATCCTACACTCAAGAGGAGTATTCCACTAGCATGAAAGAGTAAAAAGTGTCCACTTATTTTCTCTTTTCATTTTTTATTCTTTCTTTCTTATTTTCTTTCAATCTCTTTTTCTCCATCCATGTTTTTTAATTTTCTGTTTTTTATATGTATATTTCTTCTCTACTTCTTTAAATTAATTTTTAATTTATATTTGTGTTTTAATTATTTTTATTTCTCTATCTTCTTTATTTTCTGTCTCCATATATTCTCTCTTGCAATTTTTCTATTTTTTCCATTTCATATTTTCTGTTATATTTTTCACTTTTTTCCCACTTATTCATATTATTTCTTATATTTTAATTTATTATTTTAAGAATTAAACAAACGTAAAAATATGAAAAAAAAAACTAACAAATTACACTCCACTTTGACATATATATTTGCATTTGTATAGTTAATAAGAACTCATAAAAGACAGAGCAAAAATGGAAGAAAAAATTGAGAACTAACATAACCTTTAAAAAAGAAAAATATAATAAATACTTTTAAAAAGTTTTCACAAAATGTTAAAATAAAAAATTATTTGAAGAAGTAGTGAAAATACACATATAAAATGAAAAAAATAATTTCAAAGCAAAAATATAAATTAAACATCAATTTTGAAGAAATGAAGAAAAAATAAACACAAAGAAAACAGAAAAAGAAAAACTAGAAAAAATGCAGAAGGCAAAGGGATGGAAGGAAAATGACATATAGAGTGAAAGAAGGAATAAAAGAATTAAAAAAGTAAATGAGTGAAACCTTCTTACTCTCTGATCTTGTAAGAGCACTACTTCTGAGTATTTGATCTAATAAATTGATGCTCCCCCTTGTTGATGTCACCAAAAATTTAGAACATTAAATTAAAATTAATGCCTTGACGTCGTATAAACTAATATAGTGTTTTTATCCCAATTCAACTGCAACAAATTGATAGTTATCTATGGAGTGAAATAAGAAATCAATTTGATAATATACAAATTACTTCTAAAACTTAGATTCTTTCTTCACAAACCAGCATTTTATTGCACCCGCTGCATGTAAAATTTAAAAATTATTTTCTAAATCAATTGTTCAATGAAATATATTTTTTATAATGATTATATTGATAAAAGCTTTTAGAGAAAATAAAAATAAAAAACAACTTTAAACTTGAAAGTATAGGTTGTTATTTTAAGTTATCATGTACAAAATAATAAATTTTTAATGAAATATAGGGCATTCTATTTTATTTATTTAATTTTTTTACATTGGAGATTTAGAGGAAAAGTGATTGTAATTGAATTTGTTGAAAGGAGTATTTTAGGAAATATTTGTTAAATGATTAAAAATGGTTATTTCAATAGTTTTACTCATATAGATGTATTTTTCCTCTAAAGTCACATTCGTTGTTGATCAATATGTATTTAATCAACTTGTTATAGTTGGGATTGCATATTTTCATCAACTTTTGCCCTTTTTGGTTAGATGCCGTGCCTGAATGATAATGCGGTTGAGAAGGGAGACTCCAACCCAGCTCACAATTTATTCTTATTCAAACTTGCTTAGTGAAAAATGATTAACCTATCAATATTTGTTTTACTAGTAGTCTTAAGTGGGCAAAAATTAAATAAAAATTAATTTATTGATATAACCAAATTTTTATAACAATTTAAGATAGATAATATACAAATGTTGAAATTATTTTATCTAACTTTCAATATAAATATGAAAGGTTGAAATCATGATTTTACTTAAATACAAGTACAAAATTACATTTCAGATAATGTTTTTATATTTGTATTATATAATATGTGTGAGTGCATATAAAAATGATGAACAACTTATGTGTTTTGATAATTTAAAATGAATTAAAAAAGATTAAAGTTTAAAAGTAATTAATTCTCAATTCAAATTAGAAAAATTATGATGGATTAGTTACAATTAGTTAATTAATTAAAAATGTGGATATATTTGGTAAACTATTGAGAGACAAAATATAGCTATTAGGTGTGGGTTTAATAATATAGTATAGATTAATTGAAAATAGGAGGTTAATTGGTTAAACATTGAAATATCAAAAGATAAATATTATAAGGGTCGAGGTTTAATAACATAGTATTGATTATTTATGAAAGGTATTCAGGAATATCATTAAAAGACTAAATAAAGCCCCTACAATACTATAATAGTATAGATATAAAAGTTAAAAGATCAATCTTTCTATACTAGAAAAATGCCATAAAACAATCTTTCCACTATTTGACATAAAACATTCTTGTTTCTTTCACATCTAAAATCACATTCCAATATACATTCCGGTAAACCTCTCACTTCTCACCTCAAGTTCACAAACAAGGTTTAATTTCATATTTGTCACATCTTAGATCCATGTGTTAGCATTTTACGTTTGAGTTGTTACTTATGTGATATAAGTTAATTGTAAAAAATATTACTGGAAAAATCTTGACAAAAATTGAAAAATTATAATTCAAGTATTTCCATAATATTTTTTACCCTACACACACCCACCTACCCACCCACCCAATGGAGTAATGAGATTTAAACCCTTACCCTTTAAAGGAGAGATGGGTTCCCACCATTGATTTACACACACACACCTTGTTCATAACTTGAAGTCAAAGAAATAAATGGAAAGACAGAGACTTTGACTAATCATTAGAGTCCCAAAATAGAAGAGAATCTCTCCAAAAATGCTCAAGTTGGAGTTTGTTCAAATTATATCTTCACAAGAGAAGGAAAGACATGAACATAATAAAAAAATAGAAAAGAATCCACACATTATAGAAAGCCATCTCGTTCATAGTTGCATGGGACTCCAACACCAACTTACTAACTAGACAGATTCTTGACCATAATTTCAATCGAAGAATACTCATAAAGGTATGAATACTGTTTGTATTTTTAAACTGTAAATGCTTACTTTGCAATTTAAAAATTTAAAGATAGGTGAGGACAAGACAATCACCATATTTAATAGGAAACTTCGTGACATAGTTGACCAGGCGTACTAGCTTAGAAAGAGATACTTCGAAGCTAAGTTAATCTAGAAGATACTGTGCCCAATCCCAAAATGTTTATTTACAAAAGTGGCAACCATCGAGGAGGCTTAAGATATAGAGAAGATAAGACTAGATGAATTGATGGTCTCACTCCAAATTTTTTAGATGAACATGATTCAAACTAAAAAGAAAAGGAGAAGCTGTAGAAAATTAAATGAAGTAGCATAGAGAAGGAGAACTCTGCTCCACAAATGAGGTTGTAAGTGTGGCCAAGAAACTAAAGAAGATTATGAGGAAAGATCAGAGATGCCCCTCAACTATAGTAGCAATTCCACTAAAAGAACTACTGGAGAAAGTGGCAACAAGAACCTTAAGAGGGATTTTAAAAATGATTTGAAAAAGAAAAGTGTTCAATGCCATGAGTGTGGTGGTTATGGAGATATCCTTGTAGAATGTTCCAACATTTTAAAGAAACAAGAAACATTGATGGCCATGACTACGAGTGAGGATGCTTTAGAACAATCTAAAGAGGATAAGCCAACAAGTGGCCACGTTGCATTCAATAATGTTTAAACAAAGGCTAAAGATATTCATACTGATGTAATAAATCCAGTCACACAGATAGATTGAAGTAGTGACAGCAAAACATAGATAACTCATGAAGAAATTATATCCACATATAATATGATATATGATAAAATACTATCACTGCAAAATGAGTTCAAGTCATTGAAAGTTGTGATAAAGACTCTTTGAAAGGAAAAGAAAACCTAAAGTAAGCAAAACTACAGTGTCAAAGCAACACCAAGATGCTGTGTTAGAAGTTGAACAAGCTAGAAGGGCCTTTGAGAAGTTGAATAAAGGTAAGGTAAAACTTGATGATCTACTAATTATGGGAAAGACTTCAAAAGATCACCATGTATTGGCTTTCTTGATCAACCAAGCACTAGCTAACCAGCTACTAAAGAGATTTAATTGTGCCAAAATTTGTTCAGGAAGCCGTACTTAGTGTTGCAACATCAAAATAGAAAAACACACAAGGACTCTAACAACATAGGACAATATATGAGTATTATCTTAAACCTGATCATATTTTTACTAAATGTTTTACCCTTTTAAAAGATTTTATAGATGGGAGAGACATTGACCCAAATTTAAGAAAAGGATCAGGAGACATTATAAGAGGGTATAGGTCAGAGAGTTAGACCAGTGTTGCCACACCACAAAAACTACAATGTAGCGGGTGCTCCAACACCACCTGGAACTTTGATAGAGATGGTTTAAAGCACGGGACTACAAACAAGACAGATCCAACTAATCACAAAATCTTTTTTGGAAGATTTGGTGTCATTGAAAAATGACAAAAAAGGCATATTAATAAAAAAAGGCCTTTTATGCTAAATGATCACTCTTTTGAATGGTGTATGTAGACCTTACCAATGGGAAAAATAATAGAAAAGGTCACATCGGGTTTTGTAGCACCAATGTACTTCCAACGCACTGGAATTTCAATAGATGAATTTGAATGACCACTAACATAACTAATGTTGGATTTCAAACAAACGGGAGAGTATATCTAGAAAGATGGTCAAAATTGAAAATATGCAAAAAGATGCTGAAAGTGACAACAAGAAACATTATAGCGCCGCTAATGTTGCAACATCGTCACAACATGTAGACATAATGACTAAAACTTTGGACCAAAAGAGATCTAAGACCTTAAGAAAAAAGTGTGTAATATACCATCTGAAACTAATAGTAAATGAGAGATATCAAAGGACATTGTGATTGTACATGTAGTTTTTTGTAGTTATTTATAAATAAGGAGTTGTGAATATGGATATAAGACTGTCTTAATGCTTATAACTAAAATCAGTTTATGAGTTACAGGCACTCTAAAGTGCATTAGAGAATCAATATGACTTGCATACTTTATATTTGTATGGTAAGTGTCATGCTATTTAACATAAGATATTGAGAGTACATATGTGTAGATATGCCATTAGGGAATAGGCATTTCGGTAATGATTTGTAGAACGAAGCTAACACATATAGTTCACTCTTAGCTATCAATGTCTTCTTCATAATTGTGATAAGGATGCATGAACTTTAAACTCAAGATAACATGGTCTTCTTCTATGTATCATGATCAACATGTCATTAAGGCATTAAGAACTAATATTTATCCTAGTGTGAGATAGGGTTATCAGCCCAATGTGCTACTACCTGAATGTGTAGGGAGGCATGTGTGCACTCAATAAGAGATTTGTCTCATTACAAGTGAGCAAGGCATTTATCGTATGAAATTGGTGTTTTATAAAATAAAAGCCCTTGCCTAAGGTAGTGTGTGATTGAAGTGGAGTTTTTGATAGGAATATTTATCTCATGAGGTAACATCGATTGGTCATATAACTGAGTTTACGAGTTTAACTAAATTCATGACTCTTATTCAGTTGAGATAAAGTAAGACAAAAGGTTTATATGGTGTGATAATGATTTGATTTATTTCATTTTAATTAGGCTACGATATCAACCATAGGTTAAACGTTACCCATATCCTTCAAGCTTTACTCGTTGCTTATTAATGATGAATTTAAAGAGCCACACATAAAAGGTTGCAACATATGGCAAGTGTTAAATTGGTGGGTTGCATACGAGACTTGAGAAAATTTTTTAAGTAATTTATTTAGTTGCAGTTAGTTTGAATGTATAAAATTGTCAAGGCATTTATTAATGATGAGATCATTAATTAGAAGTATAAGGGGGATATAATTTGATTAATGGATTGATTGAATTAACTAATTTAGATACAATTCAGCCTTAATTATTAATAGAGATTAACAATTAAGGAATAAGTGGGCTAAATTCTTAATGGGATTAATAAATAAAGTCCATGGGCTAGTTTTAATTAAAAGCTCCATGTATAAGGGCACATGGAGCCCATGTTTTGAATCCTAGTGTCAAAAGGATTTAAAGAGATGCTTTCAAGACACACTTTAATAGTGAAAATTCATGCACTACCTTAGTAAGAGAAGAAAAAACAGCCTAGCCATCCTGTCCCACTTCTCTTTTATCAAGGATTCCTTTTTACCCTAAGTGTTTGTATTAGACATTTGCAAAAAGAGTTTTGTAGAGTATAAAAGGATCTCGCCATCATTTTAACTATGTAGATGAATTAGAAGTTGGGGTTTGGGGGCTACGACTCAAAAGATCACAAAAAGTTCATTGGAAACATTCCAAAAGGTAAAACTTTCTAATTTTACTTTAAATTGTGATATCTTGAGTGTTTTGCACAAAAATGGATGGGATTTGTTTTGTTTGCTTCCATTGCATCTTTATGATGTTTTCATTATTGAAAGTTGTAATTTTTATGGACAAATCTTAGTGAAATCCAATAGTGGTATTATAGCCATGTTTTGCCTAGCAAAATTGAAAAGTTAATGATTCTTCCATGATATACATTAGTGTTTTGTGCCAAATTCTGTTAAACATGTATTTGATATGTGTAAAACCTTTCAAAAGTGTTCTATGGGTGTTTAGAATTGAGGAAATTGGAGAAAATTTGATTTGGAATTGAAAACCTTAGCTTGCACAGATTTTGTTGTGATTTGCAACTGTGTCATGGTCGTGATAGCGAATCGTGTAGTCATGTCGTAACTGCGAGGTTGCATGAACCATGTGGTCCTGATTCACAATTATAAGAGAATTGCTCATGATTGCCTCATGGCCCCGAGCAAAACTATGGCTGAAATAAGGGTTTGTGTCGTGGCTAGCTCTCGTCTAGCACTATTTTGTACAGAAATTATTTCTCCAATTTCAATTTTTAAAATTCTTTTTTCAATAGACAAAAACTAATGCATGAGATGTTTAGGTTTTGAAAATTATCATTCAACAAATTTATTTAATATACATGTGATGAATAATTGTTTGAATGTTAGTTGTGGTTGGATTATGGATTTAGGACAATTGTGGATAAATACACTTATTTTATTTTGGTTTTTATGGGTTGTATAATTTAATTTTTCATGGGTTGTAACGGCATAGTCTTAGTTTTTATTTTATTGCATATAATAGGATTCTTCATGGCATGTCATATTTATTTGTAAAATATGGAAGATATTAAGAGTTCGTATTCGTGCATAAGCCAAGGAGTTGGTGCCCTTCAAGATTCCATGTGATGGGCCCTATGATACCATGAAGACCAAGATAAAAGCATTCAAGAAATTTTTATGTAATAGTGTAGGATTTTACGCACTTGTGCAGGATCTAATCTTAGCTCAAATTGGATCTAGAAATCCACAATCCTCCACATTTTATTTTTGCATATTATTTATGATAGATGTATGAGATATATGAACACGGATAATATGCAAAGTAAAACATAATCTACATGGACTAAAAACTTCTTCAATCAATATTAAGTTGTAATGATAGGGTATTTATCGTGGCCCTCTACCAAACTAGAAGCTCTAAGTGTTGCCTTAGTGTATGATATCATCATATAAGTGAGGTCATATTGCAACAATATATTTACAATTTTAAGTGCATTAGATGCGATATTCAAATGATATTTACCTCAAGAGCATATGGCCACTAGGAGAGGAGGGGATTCAAATCTGGTGGCAATCAATGGGTATGGCTTAAATGGAACCATGGTGCTAAGATTTGATTATGTAAGGTATTATTGGGCTATGGGCTAAAGGAAAAGGTTGAACTACATATGAGATGTGTTGAAAAGTTGCCACTCATTAGGCTTAACATACTAAAATTTGGTCATGTAAGGTATCTTATGTCTAATAAAGATGCTAGTCACCCATTAAGAAGATTTTACTAATGGAATTTCCATTTTCCACCGAGGGAGTGTATAATTCAAAAAATCTTGTGGCAAACTATTTTTTATTTAAAGTCCGTAATCATAAATGATAACGTATAATACAACCAAACTAACTAAATCTTGTTTATTTTTTTGTAGTTTATTTTAAATTGAATAATGTTTACGCCTCTCGCAAAGTTACTTGAGACTAATATTTTGATTGGGTAAAATGTTGATTGGATTTGAAAATTGAGAATTGTTCTCAATCTAGAGTGCCTCGGCTATACTTTGGAAGCCAAGACCCTACTAGCCCTTGCTGATACAACTCGTTAGGAAGAGAAAGCCACTTATAAGAAATAGGCGGAGGATGATCTATGGGTCAAGAGTTATATTCTAACTCCTCTGATTAATGATCTCTAAATGACCTATGAGGGAGTGGATAGTGCTTAGGAGATCCTGTACCACCTATAAGTATTGTATGGGGAAGAGGGTAGAATTGCTAGATGCGAGATATCAAAGTAGTTTTTCAAGATGTGCATGGCAAAGGGTGGTGACATTAATGAGAATATCCTTAAGATGATTTCACTCATCAAGTCGTTTGAGTTACTAGATTTCATCATGGATGCTAATCTGCAGATGAGCTCGATCTTACCATCGCTTTCAAACTCTTTCTCACAATTCATCATGAATTATCACCCAATGATATTAAGTGCACATTGGTTGGGCTCCTTAACAAGTTGGTGACAGTGTAGACAACCATAAAGGGGAAAGGGAAGGAGGTGGTTTGACACATGTGTGGAAGCGTGAAAACAAAATATATAGCGTATACGAAAACCCAGTGAAATTTGCTTGTGTGAACCATGAAGAACAACCCAACGCGACGATCTTCGATGAACTTTAACAATAAGATGACCACAACTGACATGCCCCACAACTAACATGTCTCATTAGTTGATATGCCACGAATTAATCTAAAATATTCTTGGAATAACTTGATTTAGACTGTTGGATTCACAAGAATTGAGGCACGCTTAATCAAGGGATCGATTGAGCCTCCTTCTCCTCGATCTAGGGCAATCTAGAGCCAATCTAATCGTAACTGCTACATACCGAATTCATGATCTCACATGTTTGTGATCTAGCGCAGTGCTCTGTGATTGTAATTATAGAATGTTTGAAATCTTGTCTAAGTTATTCTGCTATAACTCAGGACCAATCTAGACCTTCGGGATCGATTGGGACCCCCTTAGGATTGATCTTAATCCCATTCTAAAGCTATTTCCATTGTTGTTTTCTACCAAGATGATTCGTAAGCTCTATTTTGATCTCTAAGACTTCTTAAAACATCCAAAAGCTCTTTGAAACTCATACTCAAAATTCTTCTTAGCTCACTGAAGATCATAAACTTCAACTTGCATCCAAAGTTTAACAAGCATCCTTTGTTCCAAGCCTGCGCTAGCGCCATTTTCCTCCTCTGTAAGGCGAATTGACCTCAATTCATTAGGATTTCTATTACTTACAAAAACAAAATTTCAAATTAGAAATAATATAATATAATACTAATATTGTACTTACCTTATACTTCTACCTCACAACTTGGTTTTGTTGTAAACATGTAAGCATATGTGGACCTCTACAAGTTGCAAACTTAGAAAAATTTCCTCCAAGTTTTGGCTCAATTCCTGGATCAAATATTGTGATATGAAAGGTTCTTTAAATAGTTTTAAAGAAAGTCAACCTCCCCACCAAAATCATATAATTCATTGATGCATGTTTGTGCCCATGCTCACATAAAATCTACAAAATCCCCTTAGGTTTGTTCTTTATAGAAGTAATTCCAACATTCGCAAGGTCATCCTCCTACAGAATTATCCTTTCTTTGGTAACACTTACGTGTTCTAATAGGTTGGCACTAGTATATTCCAGCAATCTAATTGCGCCAACAGAATAATCACACAAAATCAACTCATGACAATGCACATCAAGTAATAAATAATCAATTAGAATAACATACATCATCATGCTATATCCAATCACATTTTGGTCATGCAAATGATAACATAATTCTCTAGCATTCCCAATTATGCCATACATATCATAATTTGTGCAGTTATCCACAATGTGCGTAAAACACATGCTACTTTACCTTTGTATGTGTGCAACGACATAGAATTTAACATCATGATAAACCTTATATTTGAATAGGACCCATATAAAAAGTTTGATACATTCACGCATTAAGCTAAGATTAAACATAAGAATCGTAGACTCCGTTAGCCTAAGATAATCATGCCCAAATCTCAACACCTTTATCACATGTAACCAATAATACAAGCATTATAATCATCCAATATCACGAACATTATGGATAAGCAATGCATCTCCAAAAGAATGAAATTTAATATGATCGAATTCTTGAAGTGACACTACTACAGCATAGTCATAACATGCACTTTTGAACTTTACTTATGGAAGCTTGATATATGATCCTAGAGTACTTGTTGTGTATGCACCATGCCTTACACGTAAACTTAGATGTCTTAACACAATCCACAAATTTTCATAAAAAATTATGGAAATTCAATTATCCTCCTTTAAGGTCACAAACACGTATAATGAAATGCAAGTTTCCAATGTCAACCCAATTTCATGCAGACCACTGAGAATTACACATGCAAGATTCTCAATTCCATCAATTCCATTAATTCTCATAGGCTCACCATTGATTGCTAAACCCATTAAGTAAGAATCGTCATTAAGATAAAGATTAGCAAATAATGCAACACTAGGCACCTCATGTAAATAGTAACTTAAAGAATGCCAGAACCAAGGTTATTGAAATCTTTCCAAACCTTGAATGCACTTGGCATCACCAACTCCTTTATTTGTGAATCTTCATCAACTTCAGTTGAGAACTCCATAGTTAATTCCTCTCTAATATCCTTGTGCTCCTATGAAAAATTATCAACAAAAGATGCAGGGCAATATAAGAGGTTAGTGTAAATAATCCTCTCACAAACCCTCATATCTCTCTTGAACTCTAAACCACCCTTCTCATCTATTGCTATTATCAACTCATTCTTTTTTCTCTCACACTCTTTTTCTTCTTTCTCACTTTCGTTTTTCCTTTTCTTTCTTTCATTCTCTCCTTCTTCATGCTTACTCTTTGACTCTAGCTCATATTGATTCTCATCATACAATGGATTATCAATACTAGTCCTATAGAAATACAATGTGTAAGAGTTTTATTAACAAGATTGCAATCATTCTTTCCTATGGATGTTGTAAAGGTTTCCTCATCTAATGCTTCATTTTCATGCTCTACCACAGCAAATTCTTCGACATCTTCACTACTGGCCTCATTGTTTAAATCCAACTTATTCTCAATTTTATAAACTTGTTCTTCTTCAACAACTTCATCAGCAATTCCTTCTTATCACCATGTCATGCCTTTATCATTAACGAATCCAACCTCGGCTCATGCCTCTCATGGGCTGTAACACTGCTAACACTACATTTATTGAATTGCAAATAAGTACAACTCACCCCTTTCATTACCATAGATGTAGCATCATCAATATCCTTTTGAGATCTCTTCTCTATATTTGAGTAAGTGTCAATTTACATACATCCCTCAAAAACATCTCTATGAACGACATACTATATAGATATTCTAGCAACAATTGTGTAAACCTTTGGAACTCCTTCTCTTGAGCTTGAACTCAATTTGAATGATCCTCTCTACCATGTCCTCAATGCCTTTATAGCTACAACGGTCCACAATCTCCACAATGTTGTCATCTAATCCATTGAAAAATCTATTCATTGTTTTCTCAACAATATCATCTACATTAGCTCTCCTTATAGTATAATTCAATTGATTGTAATATGTTTCTACACTTAATCCATCTTGAGTCAATATATCGATTTCTCATTACCCTCTTTAATTCCTTCAATCTAGTGATGCTATTCCCTCTACAACTCTTATTATGTGCAAATTCACACCTACAATATTTAGCATATTTTATGAAAGATCAAGTGGCTAAATGTACCTTATTTGCCTTTAAACATGCTTAAGAGTCAAATGCCTTTTCTACTTTCCTCTCCCATGCCAAATATGCATTAAGATCAACTAGTCACACAAATTGTGGAATATTGAATTCAGTCCTCCTTGATGACTCACTGTTTTCCTCATGATGCCTCCAAGTAATCCTCTTGGGAAAGTAATCAACTCTACAACTATTATTGAATTCATCATAATCTACATACCTTTGTTACCTCTAGAGATGTGTAGCATCATCTATTCTAGTCCTCATCTCTTCTTTACTCCAAATCTTGTAAGATAATGGATTGCTAGGTGCAGTAGCGTATGAATCCTTCAAGCTATCCAACCTCTTGTTTATGTTTATGTCTCCGATAATCATCTCATGTAAAATGCATTATCTCCCGAGATCCTAAAAATATGGGTAATAAAAGAGCAAGGAAACATGTATTCTGTGTGTAGGTGCCTTCTTGCCTCATAAGATGTAATTCACTCGTTTCTTGCCTCTCACTTATGTATCACACAATTAGTACACTCAACAATTCACTTACCAACTCACATCTTACATTTGCCTTGTGGAATTCTAGGTGATTCCTGAAAATTCAAGTAACGTATCCCTTAAAAGTGTATAAGTGTATGTAAGAATGAAACTTTGGGGTACAAGATCAATCTAAATACAATTGGATCAATCTAAGATAGAAAAACAAGTTAGTGGATAGATTCGGACTCAAAAAGATCGATTCGGCTTCAAAGACGACAGTGCGATCGATCTTGGAGCAAAAGGGATTGATCTGGAACAAAAACTACGATCTGATCGACTTGGAAAATAGGCACGATCAAACATGAAGATAGCAATCAACCTGGGATGATACATAGACAACATGCAATTGATCTGGACTAATAGTGCAATCAATCCTATGTCTAAAATTTTGTGATTTGATCAATTCAACTCCCACAATTTACTCCTAAATCAAGATATTTTTATTCTCCAATGTTCTCCCACACTTATGGATCAATTTAAGGTCTAATCTCAATCAAAGATCAGAACTTTTTTTTTCTTTTTTTTTCCAATTTTTTGAAATTTATTTTTTTTAGTGTTTCATTTTTTTTAGCCTTTTAGAAATCAAACTCCCACAAAACAAGAAAATCAAATAAGCAACAAATTTTTTTAGGCTAGAGAAAGAACAACACAGACGATAAGATACGAAGAACAGAAATAACGAAAATGAAAAGAATACCAAAAAATTGATACTTAGACCAGTGCCCAGATTAGAATTCGAAACAACCAGCTTTGATATGACCTGACACGCATGTGGAAGCGTAAAAATAAAAAGATAGTGGTGTATGCCAGAACCCAGTGAAATCTGCTTGCGCAAACCATGAAGAATGACCCAACGTAATGATCTTTGGTGAACTCTCCCGTCTGGTGACCTTCTTAGAAGAAAGGAATTTGATCACTCTTTCTAATGAGTTGGGTATTAATGAATATGACCTACTTGTTAAAAAGAATATGAAGTCTTCCCTTTTCAGATAAGATAACCACAACTAACACACCTCGTTGTTGATATGCCACAAATTAATCCAAGAAGCACTTGAAATAACTCAATTTAGAATGTTAGATTCATAAAAATTGAGTCACACTTAATTAAGGGAAAACTAAAGAAAGAATTTTATTCAACAAAAAAATCAAAAAGTTCTCTAAAAAAAATAACAAAGGTCCTTTATATAGTGTTAGGAACCTTTAACAACCTTTTAAAGTTGTCTACAAGTGTTTTAAAAAGATTAGGAATAAAAATTGAAAAGAAATCCTAACTAAAATGCAATTCTTTAACTCCAAGCCATAGTGAGGCTCAATCTGGACATCATGGGATCAACCGCACATCCTTTAGCTTGATCTGGGGTGATCCAGAACTAATCTAATTGCAACCGCTCTAGGCTAAATTTATGATCTCGTGAGCTTGTGATCAAGCGTAGTTCTACACTATTACAATTACAGAATGTCCAAAATTGCATCTAAGTCGATGTGCTTCAACTTGGGATTGATCTAAACCCTACCGGATCGATTGGGACTTCTTAAAGATCAATCTTAATGCTATTTCAAAGCTGTTTCATCATTATTTTACACCAAGATGATCCGTAAGCTTTATTTTGACCTCTAAGACTTCTTAAAACATCCAAAAGCTCTTTGAAACTTATGCTTAAGGTTCTTCTTGGTTTTTTAGAGCTTATAAACTTCACCTTGCATCCAAAGCTTAACAAACATCCTTTGTTCCAACTTGGCACTCTGGTAATGGCTCTTACTATGTTTAGCTCTGCTTGTGTGATCAAGAAAAGGAAGACAAAGAAGAAGAAACCTACCATTCTTAAGGTCAATGGGAGTATTAAGATGGCTAAAGCTCTTACTGAGAAAGGAAAGTGTTTCCACTGTAGAAAAAATGGGCACTAGAAGAGGAACTATGCCGAGTACCTCAGCAGCCTTAAGAAGGCATCAGAAGGTAAGGAACTTTATGTTTATGAAACATTTAGTTCCATTAGTGTATTTTCTACTTATTAGATTTTAGATTTTAGTACTTCATCTCGCATTTGTACTTTGCATAAAGATCTAGTTAGAAGTAGGACACTTAGGAAGTATGAAGTATTGATCAAGGTGAGGAATGGAGAAAGTGTTGCAGCTTCCATGATTGGGACCACTTTGGTCGAACTATCATCAGGCTATAGTTTATTTTTTAGAGATTGTCTACTAGTGACCAATGGGCTTAAAAACATTATTTCTATTCCATTATTAATAAAAGAGAATTATAAATTTTCTCTTAGAAGAAATGCGTGCTATATTTGTTATTTGTTATTGTAACAAATTAGTTAGCACGACATCTCTCATGTATAGCTTATATTATTTGAATATGGATGATAGTAATGTGGTCAATAATATTTCAAACAAAAGTTCAAGGTATGGTTTAAATCCTAAGCATTTGCAGTACCTTAGAATGGGCCATGTCGGGAACATAAAGATTAGTAAGTTGGATAAATATGAGCTTATTGGCTAATTAGTAAAGAAGCCCTGTCCAACTTACGAATCTTATATCTTAGGCAAGATGGCTAAAAGTTCATTTGATGGACATGCCAAAAGGACTATTGAGGTGTTAGAGCTAGTCCATACTGACGTTTGTAAGCTATTTAATGAAATGACAAGAGGAGGTTTTCTCAATTTCATAACCTTTACCGATGACTATTCAAGGTATGGTTTTGTGTACTTGATCAAATATAAGTATGAATCCTTTGAAAAGTTTAAAGAATTCAAGGAACAAGTAGAGAAGTAGACTGGCAAGCATGTCAAAGCACTATGATTAGATCGTGAAGGCTAGTATGTGAGTGTCAAGTTTGTTGAGTTCCTTAAGGAGAATGGTATTGTATCACAGTTAACACCACCAGTAACTCCTTAGTTAAACTGTGTGGCTAAGCATAGAAATTGAACTTTGTTAGACACCATTCAATCTATGATGAGCTTTATCGACTTACCCACATCCTTTTAGGGGCATAACCCTCTTCCCGCAACATACATTTTGAATTAGATACCCTTTAAGTTTGTTTCTTCCACTTTGTATGAGATGTGGAATGGAAGAAAGCCAAGCCTTGGCACTTGAGTATTTAAAGATGTCCAACTTATCTTAAGAAGTCTAAGACACTTAGAGGTCAGGGCCGTTATAGGTTGCTTTGTAGGATATCCTAATGACTCAATATGATATGAGTTCTACATACCTAAGGACAATAGGATTATCATTGGATATCAGGCACGTTTTCTCAAAGAAGAGTTTGTTCGAGAAAGTGACAGTTAAAACCATAGTGTTGAAGGAGGTTGAGAATGAGGAATAAAACACAGAGCTCGTAAGGTAGATTCCTATTCAAGAGCAACTTTCTAAGATGTAACTGTTGCGATGATTAGGTAGAATCTCTCAAATATAAGAGAAATATGGTTATGTTCTAGAGAACAAACAATAGTTGTCCATAATGGGAAATAATAACCATGGATTCTACCTATGATTAAACAATGGTAGAAAAGGACTCTGCTAGGTGGCTAAAGGCTATGAAATTCAAAATAGATTCGATGTATGCGAACTAGGTATGGACTCTAATAGATCTACTTGAGAGAATTGTTCCAATGCAAGTAGGTTGACAATTGAAAAATCGGTTTGACTGGTTAGTGATAGAGTGCTATAATTGAAAGGGGGAATTGAATATGAGGAAACCTTCTCATTAATAGCCATGTTGAAGTCTATTTGGATTTTCCTTGTGATATCTGCCCACATAGACTATGAGATTTAGCAGATGGATGTCAAAAATTCTTTCCTCAATCGGCTGCTTGAGGAGGATATTTATATGGTGTAGTCACACAATTTTGAAGTCTAACAAAAGTCTTATAAAGTATGCAAGTTTAATAGGTCCACTTATGGCCTTAATCAAGCATCAAGGAGTTGGAATCTTAGTTTTGATGGTATAGTCAAATTGTTTAGTTTTATTGAAAATGAAGATGAGTCATGTGTCTACAAGAAGGCTCATAAGAGTGCAATTACATTCCTAGTACTATACATAAAAGACATATTATTGATAGGGAATAATATTAGGATACTAAGCTGAGTCAAGACCTTGTTATCTAAAACCTTCTCCAAGAAAGACTTGGGAGCAGTGACCTGCATCTTAGGCATTCACGTTTATAGAGATAGAGCGAAATGATTGTTAGGTCTCTCCTAAATTTTTTACATAGACAAAACACTAAAGAGGTTCAATGTGGAAGCTTTTAAGAAAGCATTGCTACTATTCAAGCATAACATCCATCTCTCACAATCCATGTATCTAAAGATGGATGATGAGTGGAGGAGCATAGAAGCCATTTCATATGCTTCTACTATCGGAAGCCTGATGTATGCAATGCTATATATGATGACAAATATTAACTATGCCATATGCGTTACAAACAGGTTTTGGGCAAATCTTGGCAGAGAGCATTGGAATGCTGTTAAGTATATCCTTAAGTATTTGAGAAGAACTATAGATGTGGTACTTGTGTACGGAGATAGTGATCTAAGAGTAGATGGATATACTGATTCCAATTTCCAGTCGGATGTGAATGATAGAAAGTCTATCTCTAGGTTCATGTTTACTCTTAATAAAGGAGCAGTCAGTTCGAAGAGTTAACAATGTGCGACTGCGAACTCTAACACTGAGGTTAAGTATATCATTGCATGTGATGCTATGGAGGAGGCTATTTGAATAAGGGAGTTTGTGACAGAACTTTAACTGGTTCTAGATGTGGATCGACTATTGCCACTCCTTTGTGATAATAATGGAGCGATTGCACAAGCAAATGAACTAAGGTCTTCTCAAAAGTTGAAATTCAATGGAGAGGCATTACCACATTATTCAAGAAATCATTTGAAAGGGTAATTTAGCCATGAAAAAAATAGCTTTAGCTGACATTATGATTGACCTACTCACTAAGTCGATGACTCAAGTGCAGCAGGATTACCATCTCAAGAAAACGGATATTAGAAACCATACGATTGGCATTAGCACTATTGGCATTAGAGTGCAAGTGAGAGATTGCTAGTGATATGCCCTCTGATGTTAATAGTAAATGAGGGATACTAGTGGACATTATGGTTGTATATGTATTTTCTTATTGATATTGATAAAATATTAATTTTTCATATCAATATTATGTTAAGTTTATTTATGCATGTAAATCTTAATTGGTGTAAAGATTACATGTGGCCATGTGTTTAAGTTAAGAAACTTTATTCATAAGGAGTTATGAATATAGATACAGGGCTGCCTTAGTACTTAATCAATAAAAGTAGTTGTGAGTTATAGACACTTATAAGAGTTAGTACGACTTGCATACCTGATATTTGTATGGTGAGCATTGTGCCATTCAGTATGAGATACTAAGAGTACATGTGTGTAGATGCACCATTAGGGAATGGACATTTAAATAATGACTTGTAAAATGAAGTAGACGCATGTAGTTCTCTCTTGGTTGTTAATGTCTTGTTTTATGATCGTGTTAAGTACATATGAACCTTAGATTTGAGATGAGATAGTAATCTTGTGTGCGTCATGGTCAATGTGTCAATAAGGTATTAAGGGCTAATATCTATCCTGATATAGGATTGAGTAATAAGTTTAATGTGCCATTACTTGAATGAGTATGAAGGCACGTGTATATTCAATAAGGGATTTATCTCCTTGTAGGTTAGCATAGCATTTGTTATATACAATTGGTGTTCTATAAGATAAAAGTCCTTAGCTAAGACAATTTGTAATCAGAAAAGAGTTTTTAACAGGGACATTTATCTCATTCAGTAACATCGATTAGGCATATGACTGACTTTGTGAGTTTGACTAAATCTATGACTTTATCTAGATTAAGATAAAGTAAGGCAAAAGATCTATATGATATGGTAGTCACGATTGAAAAGGTCTATAGTGATTTGATTCACTTTATCTTAATTAGGCTATGATATGTGCCGTAGCCTAGACATTACTCATATCCTTTGTACTATGCTCATTACCAATTAAAGATAAATCTAGATAGTCATACATAATGAGTGGGTTGCATACAAGGCTTGAAAAGACTTGTGAAATTATTTATTTGGTTGCAGTTAGATTGGACTAAATAAATTACCATGATTTTTATTAATAATGAGATCATTAATTAGAAACGTAATGGGGATTTAATTTAATTAATGAGATTAATTAAATTAAATTAAGTAGACACAATTAGGCCTTAATTATTAATAGAGATTAGTAATTAAGAGACAAGTAGGCTGATTTATTAATGGGATTAATAAATAAAAGTCCATGGGATTGTTTTAACTAAAATGTCCATGTAGAATGGCCCATATCATGTCTTGAACCCTAGTGTCGTAAGTATTTAAAATGGTGTTTGAAGAGTTTAAGACACACTTTAATAGAGAAAATTCATGGTGCCCCCTAGTAAGAGAAGAAAAAACACCTTAGTCAACCTCTCCTACTTCTATTTTTTTAAGGATTTCTTTTTGCCGAATGTGTTTGCATTAGAACTTTGTAAAAGAAGTTCTACAGAATGTAGAAGGAGCTTAGCATTGTTTTAGTTATGTGGACAAACGAGAGGTTGGTGTTCAAAGATTATAACTCAATGGATCGCAAAGAATTTGTTCGAAGCATTCCAAAAGGTAAAAGTTTCTAACTTTACTTTAAATTGTGATATCTTGTGTGTTTCCCAACATAAACTAATGGGATTCATTTTGTTTGCTTCCATTGCATGTTTATAATGTTTTCATGGTTAAAATTTTTAATGTTTATGGGCAAATCCCAACAAAAATCCAACAAAAAGTTGGGCTTATGCCTAACTTAGATTCTATCTCAAGAAGCCCAATACCAGAGGGAAAGGAGCAGAAAAAATTTGAAGGGAGATTTTTTTTATTCTCATGAAATCACCTTACCATAATTATTTAGATTCTTGAAAATCTGATTTCCTTTTTTCTTAAGAAATCCAAACCCTCCATATCATTAGCTATTTTCATCACCAAAATTCATAGGTTTCTTGCATTTGTTAGAAGAAAGTTTTTACCATAAGAAGAGAGACGGGTTGCAATCAAGGTATTTTTTGAAGCACTAAGAGAAACCTAGAACTACTATCACCATCACTAGAGCAGACTTTGATGCTGCCTAACACTGTTTAGAAGGTAGCCCACTATAGTGAGATTTTAGCATTGAAAACTATTCCAAAAGTAGTGTTACACCACTGGAGTAACAATCTAATGTGATTTCGAATCTTGAAGCAAAGATCCATGAGGTCATACAAGAAGGAGATGTTTGAAAGTTGAGTACTCAAAAATCCTTAAAGGAATCTAGGTAGATGAAGAGATTGTAATTCCCATGATAGAATTACAAATAATTCCTAAAACTTTATTTGTATTGATTTTGAGATGCCCATTATAGGAGGACAGTGATGACACAACTCTGGCAATAGTCCCTTTCGTAGAACAATAACTCAAATCACAACAAATTGCTAGAAAGCAAGCAAAGAGGAAGATATTAGAGAAGAAGGCACCTAAGAAGAAAAAACACAAAATTTTGGTGACCAAAGCCTATAACTCACAGTACTTCGAAAGAGCGAATCATGAAAGGTTAGGGTTTCACCAAATCGTATCAACTTGGTGTTGGGATTCTAGACAAAGGATATGCTGGGAACATATCTAGAGGACTTTATGGTAAATTATGATAAGATTGTTCGAGGTCTCATTGCTAACTGATTACTAATGTGGCCTGTTACTAGCTCAATGCAATAATCAACATCGAGCCTCAAGTACTTCTTATTGTACAATTATGCTACTACGAACTAGTTGCCTATTGTTAACACTACATGGGATACTAAGGAAATTGCTATTGTGCTATAATATTTAAGGATGAAAAAGAAAGTCAATTAGAGTGCTATGATTTTCCATAATTTGATAACTTTTGCATGACTAACTCCATTGTGGGATATTTACTTTACCCCCAATTGGCTTCAAAGATGATAAGTTAGAAGATTAATACAGCTGCTGATGAGGATATTCAAAAAATTGATCATACGACATAGTTTGCACCTGATCCGCTAAGGTAAAGTTAATGACTTGACTAGAATTGGAATTCCCAAAACCACTATATTCTCTACACCTATTGCATGCACAAAACTTAAAGGAGGCATTTTGCACTTCGAAGCTCTAGCTAAAAGGATTGATTCTTATATTAGACAACTACAAACTTAAAGGCAAAAACTTAAGGTGCTCATAGCTCATATTGCCACACTTAAGGCAATCGCTACCTAACTTCTTCATGATCCTTTTAATGCTGATGCCGATGCTCCAGCTATGGCTAGACCCTCCTCATCCACATGGTGCAATCTGAGACACCAATATAATTGGTTAATTTTTGGCATAGTGTGTCACAAAAAAGAATTGTATATTAAGGTGGAGGCGTAACTTGCAGAATAGGAGGAGTATGCACTTAAGGGGAGTATGAGTATTTGTTTGGACTTAACTTGGCTTTCTTGATTTTCTTTGATATTTGGTGTATTACCACTGTGGTTTTTTGAAATTCTATGGTTTTCTTGCTTTGTTGGTTCATTGGGTTGCTATTATTACTGTGGTATTTTTGAAAATTTTTTTTGACTCTACTGATGTCCCAACTCTAATTCTTTTACTTGGTTATTTAGCTAGTGTTGGAACATCGTGGATTCCATGTATCTAGCATGTCAATTTTGTCTAGAACATTGTTTTCTATTTCTATTATTTTCACATTATGCCCAAATTTTATAGATTTCATTGTTTATGTATAAGGCTGTGCCACATAATGTCAAAAGAAAAGATTCTTGGCACTTATGTGACATGAGTTAATTGTAGAAATATTACTGGAAAAATCTTGAAAAATATTGGAATATTGCAATTCAAGTATTTCTATAACTTAAAATTCAAAGAATCTAGAAATACTAGGAAAGATGAAGACTTTGACTATTTCTTAATTATTAGAGTCCAAAAATAGAAGAGAACCTCTCCGAAAACTATCAAATTGGAGTTTGTTCATATTATATATTCAAAAGATAAGGAAAGAAAGGGAGATGCTCAAAAATAGGGGAGAATATGCACATTATGAAAAACCATCCCACTAATAGCTATTTAGAACTACAACATCAACTCGTCAGCAGGACAAAATCTTAACCATAATGCTAGCTGAAGATTTGGAGATAATTTGGAGTAGATCTACCAAAATTTCTTAGAAGAAAATTCTAATATAAATATGGTTGAGTCAAGCAAGGTTAGGGTACATTGTCCTTGAGAGGTTTGTGAGCTGAAAGTGAGAAAACACCCACATTCACTTATGTGCTAAATTTTTATTGGTTTCTTAATAGTCCTTGTGAGATAGGTTTAAAATTATGTAATCTTAGAATCTAATGACCTTTCCAAGAAAAAATAGTGGCCGTCGAACCAATGCTTTAGCTAGAACCTGCTTCAAGCTTAAAACATGTTTTTAAAAGACATTTCTACACATAAAAAGGGATTTAATCCTAGCATTACCTCAAAGATAGAACTACGTCGGTAGTACTTCACCTCAAAAATTGTTGCAATTAGATTGTCTAGTTGATTAAGAAATCACCCTAGCTATTTTAATCTAAATTAAAGCCTTTAACTCTCTAAAAGCAAGACCTCCGGAATGCTTGCTTTGGCATAGCATGAACAAGCTGAACTTTTTTTGGAGTCCTTCGTAGACCATCAATAATCTACAATAAGGCTCTGAATCTCATTTGACAATGAACCCAAAAGCAGCAAACAACTCATAACATATGTGTGAATAGTTTAATGCATTGCTTTGATTACAACTCTCTCTAGACAAAGGATAATGGTTTCTCTTTCCACCCTAAAATTCATTTTCATGTTGACTCTTGAGAAATGCAAATATCATTCTTCTCAGCCTTTTATTGAATACAAGTAGCCCAAGATGTTTATGTAATAATGTAGCACACTTACCCTCCAAGATATTAATCAGTTGACTTTAGAATTTCCTCGTGTGCTTTTACTAACTATAATGGAAGATTTTTGGTGGTTTGTAACCAACCCTAAAGCAAGAGAGAAGTTAGTTAGTCTATTCTTTATTGATTCAAAGTCTTGCCTTCTTGTACAACAATACAAAATTGTATCATTAGCGAGTAACAAGTGTGAGACCCACAGTGCCCTGTCGAACTATTGAAATACCCTAAATTTGATTCCTTAATTACATGTATTTAAGAAGGAAGTGAAGTGCTCCACAACCATGATGAATAGGTAAGGATAAAGGAGGACTCCTTGTCAAAGATCCCATCCCATTTTATGGTGGCTGAAATTTTACCATTTTGAATGTTGAAAATGGATACAGCAGTGGCGCATCTCATAATCAAATCAACCAAGTGTCATGGAAAACAAGAATGGCCATTGATGTTGTCATATACTTAGCTAAGACCTAGTTTTGTTGCAAAAGATCCCCTCCTCCTTTTATGCTTCGAGAAAAGATGGTGACTAATCTCATTAGTGAGTAAAATGATATCTATTATTAATCTGCTGTGTACTAATGTGGCTTGACAACATGAAATAATCATTAACATTACCAATTTAAGGCTGTTGGTTGTTGTCTTAGAAACTAACTTGCAAATATTATTACAAAGGCTTATTAGTTTAAAGTGCGACATGTTTTTTAGATTCAAAATTTTCAGGGTAAGCACAAAGAGGTGTGGTTAAGTTGGTCTAAAACCATCTCCCCATTCAAAATTTCCAACACATGTTTGGAAACCAACTCTCTAACTAAATGCCACATCTTCTAGAAAGAATTCGAGAAATCTGTTAGGTCTAGGTAACTTATAAGGGCTTATTTGTTTTACTATTAAGGAAACCTCTTCAACTATAAAAGGGGGCTGTAACATGTCTACCAAACTATGAGGTAGCTGTGATTGCCACTTGCCCATAACATTCACAATACGAGTTATAGAGAAGAGGAGAATAGCTTGGTAAAAAAGTTTTCAATAAATTGACAAATATCTTGCTCGTTACTCCTTTAACTTCGATGCTCATCTTGTAGTCCTAATATCAAATTATGTTTTTAGCATTTTGTAACCTTTACGAAAAAGAAAGTCGTATTCTTAACCCCTTTAGAGAGCCATTAAGTCTTGTTGTGTTTCTTCCATCTAATTTTCTCTTGATATAAACGATCATCAAGTTACTAATTCAAATATGGTTTTTCGTCCATATTATGAGGAATATATTGTTGAAAGTGATTTAATGAACTCCTTTAAATATTGAATTTGATGCTGGATATTACAAAACTCAAACTTGCTCTAAGAAAGTAAATCTTTTCTGCAGTTCATAATATTAAATAGTATAGTGGTCAAAGAGTTTGGTTCACCTTGGTTATGCCATGCTTGCTTTGCTATCTCATAGAAGGGTAGAGAGTGCCACCACAAGGCCTCGAACTAAAATGGGTTTCTACATTTAGTTGGATAAAAAGATGGCTTATGGATGAGATAAACTAGAATGAGCTTCTGACTTAATCAAAGGAAATAGAGATGAAAAACCTTTGCATATTCAAAAACTTGATGCCTAGGGACAATTGCAAACACTTGGTCCAATGTCTCCTTGCTAGTAAATGGGAGCTCCCATTGATTTCACAAAGTATAAGGATACCCTCAAAAACTGAGGTCAAATAAGTTATAATCTCTAAGAATCTGAAAAAATGGACTAATCTCACTAAGGAGAAGAACATTCCCGTCTACTTCTCATGTACTGTAAGAATTTCAATTAAGTCTTTGTGTTTGAACATTAACATTGCTCATAACTAACTATAAAATAAGCTCGATGTTTTTGAAATACTAATTTTAAAATCCTCAGTAAAATCATTTATAAACCTTTTAACAATACTATTAGGATCACGTCTGAATTTCTTATATATATTACCCATATATATATATATTTTAAAACACACCTAAAAATTTTTACTTGATACAATCTCTCACCTTTATGAATATGAGTGTATCTTTGATATTAAAAGTGCTCTTAATCCTTGAATTTAATGCATTAATTTCTTCTCACATCCTTTGGTTTGAGACGTAGTAGATATTCTTCTTTTGTCATTTTCATTTTTTTTCATTTATTTTTGATAGTATAGGCATGGATATTTGACATAAACTTATTTTTGTTATCGAAGATAATCCTAATTTCAAATATGGGGTTAAATCTTGAAAATACCCTAAAAATAGGATGCATAGGTCCACCTTTATCCTCAAATTCCACATTAATCTCAAAGCCATCCCCACTCTTCACTAAATTAATTTTCTTATCATTCCCTGCTAGTTCAATTGCCTATGTTTCTTAGAGAAATAGCTTAATGTTATCATTTTGCTGAGCCTTATGCAACCAATCAACACCCTTTTCATAACCCTTATTATCACCCTCAACATGACCCTTTAGAAATTTCTCAAAGTATTAAAATTTATGTAGAAGTTGCTATTTAGAAACTTTTAGTTATGTAAAGGACTAAAATCACTTATAGTTCATAATCTTTCATGTTTCGCCTTAGTCCTTCGCAATCATTTTCTCTTTTAACTTTCGTACAATTGAATTGTCATTTTGTTTTAGTTTCATCCGTCTAACTGGGATTTAGCCAGAAATAGCTAGAAACAAGTCATGTAACCAACATGTATCAAGGCAACTAGGACAAAACTAGCAAGATACTATAAAAAGTTTCACTTTATTCTTGTAACTTTTAAAAATATTTACGTTGTTATCTATATATATATATATTAAATATTTTTATTATATATTTTAATTTAAGAAATCTTGAATATTTAAATTAGTAATTTATTTTATAAAAAGAAAATATATTTGATATATTATATAAAATATTGATAACTTTATGTTACAAGGTTATATATGCCTTAATTATCTATGTTTTTAGCTTGTTTGTTGAGTCTTGGAGAATGTTTTGTAACTTTCTAGGCAAATATTCTTACATTGTTTTCAATCCTTTGCAAATTCCAATTACCTCATCCAAGATAGTGGCCTCACGTGCATTTTTCTTGATCCCAAAAATTCTCCCTCAGTTTGCTCCTCTCCTTTTATATTCTTTTGAGTATGGTAAAATTCTGCTTCTTTCTCACTACTCTTGGCATCTTTTGATGAATAGGTGAGATTGGGAGTATGGGACCTTATAGTAGGACATATGGGTGTGAAAGCAATTATGTGCTTGCAAGAAGATCATACACTTCCATATGAAAGGGCAATAGAAAGTTACCTATGTTGCAATTGGGACTTGCGGCCGCAAGGTGGATTGCAAGTACATCAAAAGAAATTAGTAGAAAGCCCAATCCTATTGTAGTTATGATTGAGGGTGCAAGAACTAAAGTTGTGGCCACAAGATGCTAGGTTGTATCCGTATCACAAGAAGTAGTAGATTAATTAAAGGTTCTAGTTGGTGCTACAGGAGTAAAAGTTGAAGGTGTAGCTGCATGTATATTAGTTGAAATCAAGAGGTGAATCGCGAAGTCAGACGTGGAAGTTAAGTCAGGGTTAGACTATCTAGTTAGAAGCAGAATTTTACCGTACTCCAAAGAATATAAAAGGAAAGGATTTTATCAAAATGAGGGAGAATTTTTGGGATCAAGAAAAATGCACAGGAGGCAACTATCTTGGATGAAGGAATTGGAATTTGAAAAGGATTGAATACAAACTTCATCAATTCTTCCATAAGAATTTTCTTTTATCTTCTTCATTAGTGTTTGGATTGAGCAGAGATGATGAATATTTCTATTGCTTAGGTTAAATTGAATATAAGAGATCACTAAATTTTTATCTAGAATCATGTGTATTGTAGTTGATAAATAATCAGTTCTTGATTCTTGTTTATTTGTCCTTGCCCAAGTATTTTCAATTAAGTTGCATAATGCTAGGATTTGCCCGCTTTTGATTGAATTTTAATTTGCCAGGGATAATGGGTATGAGTGTGGGTTTACATAGTTGATCATTGTGTTGCATGCTTAATTTAATTAGGTTGTGAAATCACATCCAATTAATATTAAAGTTCCAAGGGAGCTTGAGAGGATATTTAGGCAAGGTTAGTGAAGTGTATCATTAGCACACCAAAAATTAAAATACAATAGACTAGTATTATGGTGAATACAGATGTAGTATCCATGAAGACAGGTGTATGCATCTATCAATATCACTAAGTTCCTATTAATAAGCCATCCTAAGGTAGTGAAAACAAAGATAAGAAAACGAACACTTTGAAAACAAAGTCAAAAGTTTAAGTAGCGAAGTACCAAAGATTGAAGAGTCTAACTGGTTGTATTGTGTTGGTTTTTAATGTATGTCAATTCACATTAATTATTAGTTTAATTGCTTTCTTATGAATCATTAATACTTAAGTCTATAGGATATTCCCACGAAATCAATGTTTGCAATTGTATGTCTAGCGCATAAGTTCTAATCCTGTTATGCTATGCACACCCACAAATTAATTAGTCTGTTGATCAAGCCCTATAATTAATATCCAATTCACCAATTATAAATAACAAAAGTAAGAATAATTAATCACAACATTATGTATATATTTTTCACCAATCAAAAATATAATAGACTATAATAAAATTTGGCAACTCATATTATATTAAATAAAAACCATAGCCAAATTACTCTTCAACATGAAAAACACAAAAACAATAAAAAACAAGTTTAGAAAAACTTAGTCTAAAACTTTTGCATTGCGTGGAAAAATGAATACTTCTTGAACTTGGTGCGAATCTTTTCTCCTTTGCCTCTTCAATCTCTGTAACTTGCATTTTCTAGGTTTTTGAAGGTGTAAAACTAGCTGAGAACTTTCTCTAGACATGTAGGAATGTGTATTCATTTGTTAGGGTGGCTAAGGCTAGTGGAAAGAAAAAGACAAGATGAACAAGCCCTTAATTCGCATGCAGACAACACTCTACAATTACGATCTATGGTCATGACACCCTTTCTGCACCCATGATCCCAAGCCTAGTATTTAATTAATTCTTGCTAACCTAGTTTCACCCTCTTCCTCCCGCAATCGCGGCTTCATCTCTTGTGGCCGCAAGCGTAGGATGCAAGTTCATCCAACATGTGGTGTGGTTGGCTCCACTCTCACAAATCCTTGTCTTGCAATTGCAATAGCTATTTCTACAATCATGACCGTCAAATGCTAAACAACTCCAAAATGTACTACGGTCCTACCTACTGGTGTAAACTACTCTTTTATGGCTGCGAATAGCTTTCTCATGGGTGTGGAACCTACATTACGATAGACAGATGAAAGCATTATACTCATCATTGTTTAAATATTTCATTTGTTGATTGAAGCCTAAACAATATACGTAGAGTTAGATCAATAGTCACACATCATCTTGGTGGATAAACCACTATGATTATCATTATGCATCACTCTCATATCTCAGTCACACCACTAAATATTTTATATATAATGTCTCATATATTATTTTGTATCATATATGATATATTTTATATATTTCGTAACGCTTATTAAATATTTATTTATCAATATATCTTTTATAATGCATTTTGTATATTTTTAAATATGTAATATATGAAATATTTTATATTAAATGTGTTTGGAATGAATATCATATAATTTATAAAATATATAACATATTAAATATATGATTCTACGCGAGACTAAAGGGAACCATAAAGAATGATTTGACTGTTTTACTTTTACTACGATGACACGTGTAAGTCACATGACTTGTTTTAGTAGTTTTTTAACCAACATCGATACAGAAGGATGAAATCAAGATAAAAATAAAAAATTAGGAATTTTGAAGTAAAATAAATTGAATATAAGAGATGAAAGTAATACAAACGTGAAATATCAGGGACTATAGGTCATTTTAACCTTTATGTGACTATAATTAGTCCCACTCTCACTTCCATTAGAATTTCCTCCCCTAAGTTTAGATTTCACTTTAATTAGAAGGTTCATCAAGTTAATTTATATTGATAGGATATCCACTTGAGCATCTAAATGCAAGTGTCTCATTGTTTAGTTATATCCCAGCATACATCATCACACTAATAATGTGACATGTCATTAATTTAAATTTTTTCATATATATTCTACAATACTATTTATTATGTCCAATACTGATGTGATTGTAAGCTGGAGTTGATAGTGAACTTAGGACTACAAACATTACTTTATTTTGTTTTTATTTATTTATTTTGGAGTTTTAATATGTTTGAGCTTTTTATATAATTTTAGGTCATATGGGCTAAAAGAGTTGGGGATTAACATAATTGTACTATAAATACCATTTTATGTTTTATCAAAATTTAGAGTGTTGATGTTTTTTAGTTGACATTAATGAAATTTTCTTTAGATTCTTTGAATTTGTCGAGCAACTTTAAATTCCTATAAATCAAACCAAATCAATTCAATTTAGAGAGATTCCTTTTGAATCATGAAATATCAATCAACCTTAACGTATTAATTGTGGTTGTCCTATTATATCAATTATTTAATTTTTATTTCCACTAGTACTTCTAATCATGTTAGGTGGTATCAAAGTCCCGTATATCAAATTCAAATTTGATACCCAATCTCAAAATTTTGTTATCTAAGAAATTAGAAAATAAAAAAAATATAGAAGAAGGAAGAAAAATAAGTGAAGAAAAGGCATGACGTTGCCACATTTCAACTTATTCATTGCTGACCCATTATGCTCTGTTGGAAACCCAAATCGAAGCCACCAGTTGACTAGTTGCCATCATCTATGCAAGTGTTCATTATTGTCAAGCCTTGAAATGCCAGCAAAGAGCCAACGCAACTGTCGCGTCAAAGAAATTGTTGCTTGGGTTTAGAAGCTTTGGGCCAGAGAGTTCTTGAGGACCAGAGTCTTCAGGTCAAATTATTTATTTGTTTTGTTGGGCTCATTCCTTTTTGTTTTACTGTGAACTAGTATTATTTAGCTGGGCAAAAACTAGCAGAAAAGAGGTAAAAAAAACAGAGAAAAAAACTCAAAATAATTATAAAAAGGAAAAAAGAGTAGAAAAATTGAAAATTTGAGAGAAAAAAATTAGAGGGTGTGATGTTATTAGTATCTTTACTTTGTTATGGCTAGTTGTCACACATGCTAGGGTGATAACCTTGAGGATACTAAGCTCATATTTGAGTCTCTTACTAAGAAGTTGAAGAAGATAGTCAGGTCGTGGAAAGCCTATAGGATAGATTAGATCATGTGGAAGCATCTTAGATAGCTTCATGAGACAGAGATAGTTCAATACCTGGGCGTGATGAGTAAAGAGATAGACATAGGGATAGACATGTACATTATGTCAAGTAGCTAACACAGGATCAATATTAGTATGTAGAGGATGATGGGTTAAATGATGATGATGAGTATGGTTACAATAAGGCCTTGAGGAGACGATGTAGGAGACATGAAGAAGATGATGACGTATTGAGAGGGGTAAAATTTACCATTTCCAACACTTTAGGGACAGTTAAATCCAAATACAAACCTAGAGTGGAAGCACCAAATAGAGCTTATATTTGATTGCCCCCACTACAATAAGGCAAAAAAGGTAAAATTAGCAGTTGTTAAACTTACTAATTATGTGATTATTTGGTGTGATTAGTTATGCATTAATGGAAGAAGAGCAAGAGAAAGGCCCATACGAACTTAGGGAGAGTTGAAAGTCATGATGCATATGAGATTCATATTTAGTCATTATTATAGTGATTTGTACCAAAGACTACAAATGTTAACATTGGGTGATTGGAATTTGAAGGACTACTACAAGGAGATAGGGATTGCCATGATGAGAGCTAATGTAGTTAAGGATTGAGAGGCTACCATGACGAGTTTCTTTAGTGGACCTAATCAAGATATAGTCAATATTGTTGAGCTACAGCACTACATGGAAATAAAAGACATGGTTTAGAAGGCAATTAAGGTGGATGAGCAACTTAAGAAGAGGGGTTGAGATCATTATGACAATAGTCGACCACTTCTGCAACTAGGAGTAAGTCGACACCGAAGGTAGACACTCCTAAGGTAACTCCAACCACTGCATCTTCTAGCCATAGTTGTGTTATTTTTATACTTTAGATGATAAGGTAAAGGACATGTAGCGAGCCAGTGTCCAAACAAGTGAGTGGTCACCATCACAAATGGAGAAGATGTTAATTCAGATGAGGAGCATGGTGAAGACAAGTTTTAGACAAAGAGGTATGTTAGGGGACTGAGAATCTTAAAATGGTTTTATGTAGGGCATTATCTATGCATGTGGGAGAAGAGTTGGTTAATGAATAGCATGATTGCATCTTCTAAACTAGGTGTAAGGTGATGGACAAAGTTTGTAGCTTGATCATTGGTGAGAGTATATCGCTAGTGTTGGATTTCGTAGGCATTTGCATAAAAATTGACACATTAAAATATAATAATACAGTAAACCTGCAGCAAAAACAAACACAACAAATCCTATCCATTTTCATTACAAAACATGCAAGATATAACATAAACAAGATGAAATTTTACTCCTGGAAACATTTTCCAATAGTTTTGCTTACATTTCCTAAGTTGTGGTCATCAAACCTTTATCTCTAGTTCGTCCACATAATTGGAACGATGATGAATACTTTTTCCACCTTGCAAAACTCCTTCTACAAGGCTCTTGTGCAAACACCTTGGGCTAGAAGAATTTTCTTAATAAGAGGGATTTTGTTTTCTTGCTTAGATGATGCACAAATATTAGTTGAGTAATTGTGTCTTAACTCCTCTAAGCACACTTTAAATATTTAAGATTATAGGGTTACAAGACATGGGTTCTATGAGTCCTTCTACATAGACTTTTAATTGATTCTTAGCCCACAGACCTTCTAAATATTAATCCCATTAAAAATTTGCAGCCAACATGTCATCAATTCTTAATCCTCATTAATAATTAAGATCCATTTGTGTCTAATTTATTCAATTTAATTAATTCCCATGAATTACATTGAATACCCCATTGTTCTTCTAACTAACGATCTCAATCATCAACAAACACTATTACAACTCATTTAGTCCAATCTAATTACAACTAAATAAATTATTTCACAAATCTGCTCAAGCCTCATTTGCAACTCACTAATTTAACTATCATCGTACATTCTAACCTTTTGTGTTGGACTTTTTAAGTTTATCCTTTATTAAAAATAAACATAACTTGAAAAATATAGATAACGCTTAGCTTATGGCCCATGTCATAGCCTAATTAGACAGAGTGAAATAGATGACAACAAACCTTTCTGATCATTAATATCGTGCTAAATAGACTTTTTGTCTCACTTTGTACTAATCGAGCAAGAGCCATAGATTTAGTTAAACTCACAAAGTTAATCATATGACCAATTAATGTTACCACATGAGACTAATGCTTCTATTGAAAACTTCTTTCCAATCACACATCATTTTGGCCAAGAGCTTTTGTCTCATGCAACAACAATTGCATAGGATAAATGCCTTGTTTTCTTTCAAGGAGACAAATCTTTATTAAATACACATGTCTTCATTTTTCATTTTGCATATAGGTAATGCCAATTTAGGCTCATGACCTTATTCTATACCAAGATGGATATTAGACCTTAATGCCATAATAACACATTGATCGTAATGCACATAAGACAACCATCTTATCTCAAGTCTAAAGTCTACGCGTACTTGAAACTCTCACAAAGCAAGATATTGACAGCCAACAGTTAACTCCATGTGTCTGCTTTATTTTGTGAGTCTTTTTCCAAATGTCCATTTTTCAATGGAGCATCTACACAAATGTATTCTCAATATTTCGTACTGAATAGCTTGACATTTATTATATAAATATAAGGTGTGAAAACTGTACCAAGACAGCTTTGTATCCGTATTCATAACTCCTTACGAATAATGCCTCTTAACTCTATTGCATAAGCACATGCATTACTTCATGTCATTTAAGATTTACATGCACGATTAAACTTGCCTGAACAATGATATGAAAAATTAATATTTTATTAATTACTATGAAAAAGTATATATACAACCATGATGTCCTCTAATATCCCTTATTAATTATTTATGTTAAAGGGCATATCACTAACAATCTCTCACTTGCACTCTAAGGCCAATAGTGTTAATTCTAGTCTCTATTGTATCTAATACCCACTTCTCAAGATGGTGATCCAATTGCACTTGAGTTATCGGCTTGGTAAGTAGGTTAATCGCATTGCTAGCTGAAGCTATTTTCCGCATGGCTACATTACCCCTTCCAATGGTTTCTCAAATAATGTGGTAGCACCTCTTAATGTGTTTGAACTTTTTATGAGACCTTGATTTCTTCTCTTATGTGATCGTGCCATGTTTGTCACAATAAAGTGGCAATTATCAATCCATGTCTAGAACTACCTGAAGTTCTATCACAAACTTCCTAATCTAAAAGTATGCTTCTATGCATCACAAGTCGCTATGTACTTAGCCTCGATGGTGGAGCTTGCAGTCATATTTTGTTTAGAATACTTCCAACTAACTACTCCCTCATTAAGTGTGAATATAAACTCAAAGATAGGCTTTGTATCATCCACATCTAATTGGAAATTAGAATCATTATATCCATGTACTCTTACTTCACCATCTCTATATACAAGTATTATATTCTTAGTCCTTCCCAATTATTTGAAGATACACTTAATAGTATTCTAATGCTATCTGCTAGGATTCACCTAAAACCTGCTTGTAACACTTAAGGCATATGTAATATTTGGCATTGTACATAGTATTGCATATATCAAACTTCCTATAGTTGAAACATATGGAATGGCTTCCATGTTTCTTCTCTCATCATCGTCTTTAGGAACATGGATTTTAAGATATGGATGTTGTGTCTAAACGGTAGCAATCATTTCTTAGAGGCTTTCATATTGAACTTCTTCAGTATTTTGTCTATGTACAAAGCTTGGAAGAGGCTTAAGAATCTCTTCGCTTTATCTCTATAGACACCAATACCTAAGATGTAGGTCACTTCTCCCAAGTCTTTCATGGAGAAGGTACCAAATAACTTAAGTTTTGATAGAGGTCAGCATCCCCACATCATTCCCAACGAGTAGTTTACCATCTACATACAACATTAGGAATGTAACAGTGCTCCCACAAATTTTCGTGTAGATGCATGACTCATCTTTGGCTTTTATGAAGACAAATGATTTCACTACACCATCGAAATAAAGATTTGAACTTTTTGATAGTTAACGCCAAAAATGGACTTCTTAAGCTTGCATACTTTATAAATTCCTGTCTAACTTCAAAATCGCTTAGTTGCACCATATAAATATCCTCCTCAAGAATCCCATTGAGGAAAGCAGTTTTAACATCCATTTGCCAAATCTCATAGTCCACGTGGGTGGCTATTGAAAACAATATCCCAATGGATTTAAACATTACTAATAGTGAGAAGGTTTCCTCATAGTTAATTCTCTCCATTTGACTATAGTCGTTCACTACCAGCCCGACCTTATAGGTCTTTACCTCACTAGTCAAACCAATCTTCTTTTTATAGATCCACTTGCATCCAATGTGAATTATTCCCTCAACTGGATCCACTAAAGTCCACACTTGGTGAAGTTATTATCTACTATTACTTGATCAAAAGTAGAAGAATTACCTCTATGATTATTATCTCACATAATGAAAAATTCTTGTCTATTCTCTAGGACCTAATAATATCTTTTTGGTGCTCAAGAGATTCTACTCTATTGTCACAACTGTTGCATATCAGAAGGTTGCTCTTGAATAGGTACTTGCTTTATGAGCTCATTGCTTTCTTTCTCGAGCTTAACTTCTTTGAGCAGTATTATTCTACCCACTCCATTTTTTTGAATGAACTCTTATTTAAGAAAACAAATTTGATAACCAACGATAATCCTATTGTCTTCGGGTAGGTAGAATTCTGGAGATATCCTTTAAAGCAGCCCATAGTGGCATTTGCCTAACTTCTCTATTGATGTGTGTCATTAACATACCAAAAATTAAAATTATAATCACCAGTATTACGTAAGTATATGGGTTGTATCCATAAGAAGGGTTGTGTGTCTATTGATTTAACTGAATTCTTATTAGTTATGCCTCAAGACCAAAGCGAAAGAAAAGAAACAAAACTAAAAGTGAACACTAAGAATAAAGTACACCCTATGAAAGTATTGGAGTGCCAAAGATTGAAGAATCTATCCACTTGTGTTGTGTTGGTTTCTTATGCATGCCAAATTACATTAATTATCAATTTAATTGCAATAGTTACAGATTGTTAATTCTAAAGTCTACAAGATATTCTCTTAAATTTTCCTATAGCTTTAGCTCTAAATTTTGCCAAGTATTCCCAGGCTGAATTAAGTTAAGTGTTTAAGTTAGTGATTAACAATGGTTTTCTACACTAACTCTACAATTTCACTCCCGTTATTTTCACAGAGTTAGTGTTCACAAATTGTATGTCTAGTGCGCAAGTTTCACTCCTTATATTCCTCACATTGCTACAAATAATTAGAGAAGTGGCCAATCCTTCCTAATTACTATGAAAATCCATAATTTTAAATGATGATGCAAAGATAATTAATTGAAATTCAAGCATACATCATATAGCAAACACAATCACAAACGACTAGAGAAGGAATTAGAAATTCATAGTAAATTCAATAAAAATGGGTTCTAAATTGTTTATCATCCAAGTGAACATAAACATAACAGAAAAAAGCTATGAAAACTTATCTAAGACTTTGCTTTGCATGGAAAAATGAATTTTCTTCAACTCTTGCGTGGATCTTTCCTTCTCCAAGCTTTAATATTATGCTCCTATATTTTAGGAGTTGGAAAAGAAATTAAAACCTGAAAAAAAAAACTAGAAAATCCCCCCTTCTAAGATTCATGGATCTCTTATTTATAACCCAAGAAACCTTAGGAGACACGTAGAAATGTGAAAAGTCGAAAAAACCCCTAAAAATTATGGAAAACGAGAGTTGAATGTTTCTAGTGTCAAAATGCTGCAATCGCATCATCGAGGATCGCAATCATAGCTTAGAATCCTGCAATCCCATGATCGCATGCTGAAATCACTAAAATTCTAGAACACATCATGGTCCAGTTCCACAATCGCAGAACACCTTCCCCTGATTGCAGCTTTGCCTTCCGTGATTGTGGCCTTGATCACGGAAATTCCAATGTGTTTGATTGCTTTGGAGGTGTGCATTTTTTTATGTGTAATGTCTTTGTCCGATGTCCTATTGACCTTATTTTTATGCTGTTGGAAAGCTAATTCATTTTCCATTTATTCCTCAAAGTTTGAGCTTAATTGAAAGTTCCGCCAAAACGTGGCATCTTTCAAAGTTACTGATTAATCTTTCCTATAACTATGATAACTCTCATTCTAAGACACATGTATGATAAAATTTAATGAAATTCATGCATGATAAAGTGTTTTCTTCATTTTTATTCACATGCATGCATAAATTAAGTATAAAATGGGTACAAATATGCCTATTATTTCACATGTTATCGCATTTCCACACTTGCTTGTTTGCTTGTCATCAAGTAAACACTTTTCTTTCTGTGGAGTCATTGATGCATAAAAATAATGAACTTGACCACTCTTTATTTCAAAAGTTGGATATATATAAGCAATTAGACTTAGTCTACCATCGTCTAAGATCACAACACTTTCAACTTAAAGGTTTACAGTATGAGTTCTCGTGTGTGTGTGTCACTTTTCAATTTTCAACCACTTCAACCCTTTGATAATCCTATAGCAATTCCAAGACAACCAAATCTTGGATTGCTCATGCTAGGTATCAATTTACTCTCTTTCGAACAAGTTTAATCACATTAGTTCTCACCAGAGGACTTGTGTGGGTTCGTAATTTCTTCATTATTCTCCCCCACTCTTGTTTTTCATTATCTTCTATGAGCTTTAACTTCTTTCTTAAGCAATTGGGAGCCCTTTTATGCAAAAATGAACAAGGGTCATTGCGCACCTCCGATTACTAAACCCTCAACTAATTCAAGATACTTTGCATACTCATAATTTAAAGAACCTTTTTACGCGAGAATGAACAGGGGTCTTTACACAATCCCGGTTACTTAGTTACTCTAATTAGCAAAGTAGACCAATTTTTTCTATGCTTACATATATTTTCTTGAATTTTTCAAAGTCCTCCTTTCTATTTTTTTTTTCAGTTAATCTTCCTCATTCATCAAAGAATACGTTAACGCCTAAAGCAAGGCTTACACCCTTAACTTAATCATCTCATCCTCATCATAGAACTTTTTAAACAATCTAATGATCGAAAGTATGGAGTGTGTGCTCATTGAAATACAAACCACACATTCAACACCAAGTCTAGAGTGCTAATGTTGAGAAAACTAATAGAACAAAGCAACAAAAATTTCTTGCAAGCATTCATCATAAATTTGGTACAGTGGCCATAATTTCATACCATGTTCATGCTATCAATTTAACCATAATGCCATACGTTTGCATGTATAAAAATCTAACAACTCTAGGGCATGCAATGACACCTTTCATGCTCAATTTTTTTTTCGTCCTTGCCACCCCTAGATTCGGTTAGTTGCTACAATTTAACACATTCATTACACATAAAGTAAGACAACAAGGAACGAGACAACCTGGTGGGGCAGCGTTCATTCGTCTTCCTTCTTCTTTTAGGCTTCTTCATGTATCTATTTTGGAATCCTACAACAATTCACAAGAATACATGATCTCCATGTAATTAAAAAAAAAAAAAAAACTAACCAAACTAAAAGAACCGAAAGTAAGACAAGAAAGTTTGGGTTCCCTCCCAAGAAGAGCTATATTCAATGTCCACAGCCCCAAAAGGTACTCACAGGCTAGGGCGGTTTAATTGAAGACTTGGGTTTCCACAACCCCCTATGAGCTACAACTCTCTCCTTCCTCTTCTGTGTCCTCTTTCTCCTCTTCCTTGCCTTTCTTCCATAATTCACTTCCTTCTTTTCCTGAGGCCATGCATATAGTTCTTCCTCCGCACTTGGTTGTTGTACCTCTTTCGACCTTTGTACTTCTTGTTTGCTAACCATAGTTTTCTTTGCCAACTTGTCAAAAGAATTATTACACTCTAGTAATAACATATCTTCTACATTTTTCGTTTATGGTAGAGTGATCAAGGGGTTCGGGTATACAAAAAATGTTACCTTTTTAGCTTTGACGTGTACGGTCAAGCTTTCCTGCTCCACGTCTATTATTACCTTTGTGGTAGCTAAGAAAGGGTAGCCAAAGATGATGCCTTGCCCCTTTTCATCCTCTATATCTATTATGACGAAGCCCATGAGGACAACAAAATCACTCACCTTCACTAAAACATCTTCCACAAGTTCAAGTGGCCTTGTCATTGATTGATTTGCTGGTTTGATTTTTCATGTGCATGGGTTTCACTGACTCCATACCAAATTCCTTGAAAGTGGAGAATGACATTACATTAATGCTAGCACCCAAATTACATAAGATATCATCAAAAGAGGTGCTTCCTATTGTGCAAGAGATGGAGAAACTCCTTAAGTCTTTTAGTTTCAATGGCAGCATATTCTCCTCTTCTAGGTTGTCCTCTCATTCTCCTAACTTTCTTTTCCACTCGTTACGTCCTTCAAACATTTTACCACACTTGGATTCTTTTTAATTTCTGCAACTAATGGAGCATTTACATTTAACTTTTCAAAATTATTTAGAAATTTGCTTACCTACTCCTTTAGCTCAGTGGGAATGAATCCTTGTGGGTATGGAATTCTTGGCTTGTAAGGAGGTGGAATACTCACTTCTTTTAGTTCCTCGGCTTGTACCTTGACTTCTTTTTTCTTTTCTTCTTGGGCGTCACTAGGTGGATCCTCTTTGTCCTCTTCACTCTCTATCACCTACACACTTTTTACATGCTCTATTGGGTTAGTCTCAGTAGTACTAAGTAACATACCTACTGGCCTATTTGTCATCTCTTTTGCTAGTTGCCTAAGTTGTACCTTCAAAGTTTTAATAGATGGCTGTAAGTTTGTAATAGCATGTTAATCTGATGCATAAAATCTTGTTAAGTCTTTGCAAGATTACCTAACATTTTGTGGGTAGACTTCACAAGATTGCCTATCATGTCCTCCATAGGCTACTTTTTCTCTTGTTGTTGGTATGGTGCTTGGAAGCCTAGTAGGTATTGAGAATTTTTTCAGGAAAAATTTGGATGATTCATCTAGTCTAGATTATAAGTATTTGTATATGGATTATTACCTTGAGTCCCTGCATTGCCTACATAATTTACTTGCTCTTTTTGCTCAGCGTCTGTTCCTTCACTTCTACACTTGTGTAAGATGGGGTCCTACACACATATCACATATAGGATTCGACGAAAATGACAAGGGCTGAGGGTTGCTTACCAAGACACTGTCAATCTTTTTGGAAAAGAGTTCCACTTCAGTTGTTCAAGTTATTATTGAATCTAGCTCATGTATGCCGACAACCCTTCGTGTTGTGGATCTCTCTATTGGCCATTGGCATGCATTGGCTGCCACTCCTCAATCAATTTCCAAGCATCCTTAGATATTTTATTCATAAGGGCCCCCTACAATTGCATCAAGCACAGCATTTATTTATAAGTGATATCACATAATTTTCAATATGAGTTATGTTGTTTTTGTTGGTAGGAAGTACTTATCTAAGAATTTATTTACCTTGTCTTACTAGGTGACTATGCTTCCAGGTGGTAAAGATTGTAGCCACTGTCGAGCTCTGTCCCTAAGAGAAAATGGAAGTAATCTTAATTTAATAGCATTTTTTAAAACTCCATTAAATTTTATGGTGTTGTATACTTTCAAAAAAGATGGTAAGTGCATATTCAAGTCCTCTTGTGGGGCCCCACCAAATTAGTTTGACTGCAGCACATTGATTAGTGTAGGTTTTAGTTCAAAATTATTCGCGTTCACCAATGGTCTCGCAATTCTTGTCATGTTTGGGTTCATCACTAGTTGCACGTAGTCTTTTGTTGCTCATTGATGTGGTGGATGAGAAAGTTCTTTTGGTTGGTCATTTTCAGCCATTTCTTGTCCTCATCGGAAAAGAGTTCTATGTTTATGCAGTGTTCGTTCAATTTCTAGGCCAAGCTCAAAATTAATACTCTTATTCCTGCGCATGCAATTATACTAACCAACAAAAATTAAATTCGATAAATAATACTATGACTATAGAATGTAAAGATAATCAAAAAGAATAAGAAAGATAACAGAAGAAAGAAAAGTAAAAAGTAGGAAGCAAAAATAATAACAAAATAAGCATGGCCTAATCTTCCAATCCCCTAGAATATTAATAGCACTCATCGCCCTCCCTAACAACGACACCAAAATTTGATGCGTGTCGTTAACACACTAAAATTTAAATTTATAATAACTAATACTGGGTAAGTACAAGTGTCTTATCCACAAGGAGAGTCTGTGTGTCTATTGATTTAGCTAAGTTCTTATTAATTAGACCTCAAGATCAGAGCGAAAGAAAAGAAACAAAACTAAAAGCGAATAATAAGAACAAAGTACACTAGATAAAAGTATTGGAGTCCCAAAGACTGAAGAATCTAGCTACTTGTGTTGTATTGGTTTCTTATGCATGTCAAATTACATTATTATCAATTTAATTGCACTAATTATAAATTGTTAATTCTAAAGTCTACAAGATATTCTCTCAAATTTTTCTATTGCATTAACTTTAGATTTTAACAGGTATTCCCAAGTTAAATCGAGTTAAATGTTCAAGTTGGTGATTAACAATCATTTCCTATACTAACTCTACGATGTCACTCCCGTTATTCTCAAAGAGTGAGTGTTCACAAATTGTATGTTTCGCACGTAAGCTTTACTCTTTTTATTCTTCGCATTGCCACAAATAATTAAAGAAATGGCCAATTCTCCCACAATTACTATCTAAATCCACAATTGTGAATAACCATGTAAAGATAATTAATTAAAATTCATGTACACATATCACATACCAAACACAAATGCAAGCAACCAGAAAAGGATTTAGAAATTCAAAGTAAATTCAATAAAAATAGGTTCTAAACCATTTATCATCCAAGCAAACATCAACATAATAGAAAAAGCTATGAAAACTTATCTAAGACTTTTTAGTGCATGGAAAAATGAATTTTATTCAACTTTTGATGTGGATTCCTCCTTCTTCAAGCTTTAATCTTATGTTCCTTTGTTCTAGGAGTTGGAAAAGAAACTAAAACCTGAAAAAGAAAACTAAAAAATCCCCCCTTTTAAGATTCATGGATCTCTTATTTATAACCCAAGAAACCCTAGGAGACATGTATAAGTGTGAAAGTTTGAAAAGACCCCTAAAAATTATGAAAAACGAGAGATGAATGTTTCAAGCACTGGAACACCGTGATCGCACTACCGAAGACCGTGATCACGGCTCAAAATCTCGTGATCGTGAGCTGAAATTTTGGAAATTCCAAAACACATCGCGGTCCAGTTCTGCGATTGTGGAACACCTTCCCTTGATCATGGCTACACTTTTCATGATCATGGCCTTGATCATGGAAATTCTAGTTTGTTTGACTGCTCTAGTAGTATACATTCTTTTATGTGTGACGCCTTTGTCCAATGTATGATTGACTTGAATTTTCTTGTATGGGAAAACCATTTCATTTTTCATTTATTCCACAAAGTTTCCACCAAAAGTAGCATGGTTTCGAAGTTATTGCTTAATCTTTCCTGCAATCATCATAACTCTTATTCTAAGACACATGCATGATAAAATTTAAGATAATTCATGAATGATAATGTATGTTCTTCATTTTTACTCACATACAAGCATAAATTAAGCACAAAATGGGTACGAATATGCCTATTATTTCACATGTTATCATCTATCTACTCTTCCTATCATAAGCGGAACATACCTAAATTCTTAAATGTTTAAGGCTTGGCTTCTTTCCCCTCAACATCTCATGTGGGGTAGAAGGAACGGATTTAAATAGAATCCTATTTAGAATGCATGCAACAATAAGAAGGGCATGGCCTAGAAAGGCATTGGTAAGTCAGTGAAGCTCATCATGGATCGAGCTATGTCGAACAAAGTTTGATTCCTATGCCCTACTACACTATTTAATTGAGAAGTTATTGGTGGGGTTAACTACAACATAATTCTATTTTCCTTAAGAAACTCAAAAAACGCGGCACTTATGTACTTGCTTTCATGATCTGATCGTAGTGCCTTAACGTGCTTGCCAGTCTGCTTCACTATTTGTGCCTTCAATTCTTCAAATGTTTTAATGGATTTATGTTTGTACTTTGTCAAGTACATATAACCATTCCTATAATAGTCATCAGAAAAGGTTATGCAATAGAAAAAAATCTTCTCTTACTATTTCATTAAATGACCCACAAATGTCAATGTGGACTGACTCTAACACCTCAATAGTCCTTTTGAAATTCCATCAAATAAACATCTAGCCATCTTACCTAGAATACAAGACTTAAAAGTTAGATAGGATTCCACTCCCAATGGACAAATAAACCCATCTTTCTCCAACTTGTTGATCCTTATGCCCCCACATGGTTTAATTTAAGGTGCTACAAATTTTTGGGATTTAAATCCCTTATGTATTTGTTTGAAATGGCTTTGATCACATTACCATCATTCATATTAAAATAATATCCATTCATTAGAGATACTATGCCAACTAATTTATTACAATAATAAATATTGCACTAATTACCTCTTAGATGATAGTCTAAGTGAAGCGGTCCTAATTGTTGTGGCTAAAACACTTGCTCTATTTCCCCCACCTTGATTACCATTTCATACTTCCCAAGTGCCTACTTCTCACCAAATCCTAACACAAAGTACAAATATGAGATGAAGTATTAGAATCTAAAATCTTGGAAGTAGAAGAAACACCAATGGAATAAGGTGTTTCACAAAAATGAAGTTCCTTACCTCGAAGGGCCCTCTTTAGGTTGTTGAGGTACTCAACACAATTCCTGTTCTAGTACCCATCTTTGCTACAGTGGAAACATTTTCCTTTCTCGACAGGAGCTTTAGCCTTCTTAATACTTCCACTAGCCTTGGAATGATAGGTTTCTTCTTATTTGCCTTATCCTTCATGGTTTTATCAAATGAGCTAAACATAGCAAAAACCTCCTGCTTCCCTTTCTCTATCGTGGCTATTTGTGCAGTTACTAGATTACTGAGGAATCTAGCTAGTGTGCACTTAATATCATTGAGATGATGATTGGAAGCAATTATGGGATCAAATCCTTCTACATATTAGTGTCTATGATGAAGTCCAACGACTTAAGACTCTCGATGAGTGAAATCATGTGAAGGATATGTTCACTGACGTTAGCACCCTTTGTCTTATGCATCATGAATAACTGCTTTGATATCTCATATCTAGCACTACAACTCTACTCACCATATAACTCTTGTTGGTGGTACAACATCTCTTGACCACTCACCATGCTCTCATGGGTGTCCTTTCGAAATCATTGGTCATAGCATCCAACGTGTAGATCTTAACCTACAAATTGTCCTCTAGCCAATCTTATAAGTGGCTTTCTCCTTTTCACTAATCATCTAAGCAAAGGCTAGTGGGGTATTGGGCTCCGATACATAGCCGATGCACTCCAAATTAAGAACAATTCTCAAATTTTGAAGCTAATCAATATAGTAAGGCCCAATCAGAATATTGGTCTCAAGCAATTTAGTAAGAGGTGTAAGTATTATTTAATTATTAAATAAACTATATGAAATAAACAAGACTCAGTTAATGTGATTGTATTATGTGTTACCATTTATGATTATGGACTTTAAATCAAAATGACCTACCACTAGATTTTTCAAATCCTACTCTCCCTTGGGTAGAAAGTAGATCTTCCATTTGTGAAATTTCCTTAATGGGTGACAGGTGTCTTCATTGAACACAACATAACTCACATAATTAGATCTTTGCATTCTAGGTGCAATAAGTGGCAATTCTTTCCAACACATCTCATATGTGGTCCAATCTTTTCTTTTTGCCCATGGTTCAAAGAAACCTCACATAATTAGATCTTGGTATCATCGGTCTACTTAAGTCATACCAACTGAGTGACAATTTATTAGATTTGAATCACACTCATGATCATCTGCTTTTAAGGTGAAATATCCTTTAAATGTTGCATTTAATGCACTCGAAGTCAAAAAATACACTATGCAATGTGACCCCACGAATGTGATGATATTCTAAACTAAGGCCACACCTAGAACTTTGAGCTTGATGGAGGGCCTGATGAGTGTCGTAACACACCAAAATTAAATTTCTAATTACTAGTGTTAGTTAAGTACAAGTGTCGTGTCCACAGAGAGGGTGTGAATTATGTCTATTGCTATGACTGAGAATGTATTAGTTAAACTGTCTTAAGTGAGAGAAAATAAAGCAAAGAGAGAAAATAAGGAAGCACAAATTTAATGAAGTAATCAAACTAGTCACAAATTAAAGAAGATCCAGACGTAAGAAGGCTTAGGCCCCTGTGTTGTATGGAGATTTAACGAATAAAAGATGCATTTGCAATCAAATTCAATTGGCTTATTATAATGCGTTAATCTTTTAATGTTTGATTCATTCTCTTGAATTATCCCAAAACTTCAATCCAAAAAAGTGTGTCCTTGCATCCCATTTAAGTTGAGAATATGAATATTAAAACTTGTTCTACGTAAATTTCTTAGTTTCACTTCCATTATTTCCATGAAATTTACATTTGCAATTGATGTTTAACCTCTGAGTTTCATTCCTGTTATTCCTTATGTGGTCACAATTAAATCAAAGAGCCACAAAGCACTTGAAGAGCATAAAGTCATAATTGCAAATAATAAGAACAACGAAAACAAATCATATATATGTATCCATTAAAAATCCTCAACTGACACAGGGTCTTAGAGTAGAAATCTAGCAATCCATAAAAATAAAAGCAAGTACAATGCTAAAATTCATAATCCTATTATTCAAGAAATAAGAAAAAGGTAATAAAATCTTAGTCCGAAATCTTGAACAATCACGTGCTAGATTATGTCTTCAACACTGTAAGAATTCTTTCCAATTATTCTTGAATGATATAGCCCCCTTGAAATCCAAGTTTCCAGCCTTTTTCCCCTCTACAGCCAATTATTTTTCATCCAAGTTTCTTCTTTATATAGGGGAGAACTAGGTCAAGCCAGCAGATCCATGAAGATGGGCAAGAAAATCCAGTTTCTAGAAATAGCGTGTCCGCTCGCACCGTCACCTGCGATTGCGGCCAAGTACTCCGCGATTGTGGCTCAACGGTGGCAGATCCAGTGCATGGTGTGATCTTCAACCATGGCTACGGACCTCTGCCTCACAATTGTGGCCCTAACCGCGTCGGTTTAAGTGTTCTGACTATTCTAGCGATGTATATTCTTTTGTGTTACTTCCTCATCTGATGTCCAATTGACCTATTTTTGCACCGTAAGAAAGTCAATTCATTTTTCTTATGTTCCTCAAAGTTTCAAATTAATTAAATGTTCTACCAAAACAATCCTCTTTCCAAAGTCACTACTTAATCCTTGCAACCATGATAATCCTCATTCTAAAACACATGCATCATAATATTTACTGCAATTCGTTCTAAGATACGTGTATAATAATATTTAATGTAATTCATGCATGATTAAAGCATTTTTCTTCCATCATAAGATTTGTTCGACATAACGTTCATTTTACACAATTTAACGTTAACGTGCATAATATATATCACCAAATTTATTAAATATAATGCCGTTATTAACTATAATTTTACGTAACATCACACCTCCACACAGTTGAGGTTTGCTAGTCCATAGCAATAATCATTAACAAAACTCAATATGGCTTAACTATTCATGGTTTAGATGAACACAGAAGGCTTGGGCAGCTACCTATCTTAATTTTAGAAGAGTTTTAGTTACCTTGAGTCAAGTGATGGTTGCCCATTCACTCACAGCTTAACCCTCCTAAATTCTCCTGTTTCCACATGACACCCAATGAACATGTAAGTGTACCACTCTTGTCGTCTAGTCACCCAGGTGCCTCGATGTTGCTACCACCTGTCAATAGTAAGCAATCCGCATGCAGCTCACGAAGAACCTACCAACCTATCTCCCCATAGGTTTGAACATAAGGTAACATAAGAACTTGTGCACCATGTGAGATCAAGGGTAAATTGCATTGTTTTTCCCCCCTGAGCTTGTAGGCAAGTTTACTTTGTTATTCTTTCTCAGTTTTCTCAATTTTTCAGGAACCTTTTTACCCAATAATGAATAAGGGTCACTTGCAAATCCCTAGTTACTCAGTTCTCAACATAATTGAGCCGATATGCATACTCATGATTAGGTAACCTTTTTATGTGAAAATGGATAGGGGCCTTGCACAATCCCAGTTACTTAGTCACCATAAACAGCGAAGTAGAAAATTCTATCTTCTTCTCTCTCTTTATTTTTTTTTTCAATTCCTCAAAGTTTGTTTTTTTTTTTCACGTTCCCCATGGTCCTTACTTATGGTTCAATAACCCATAAATTCCTCAAGGTGAGACTGACACCTAGAAACCCTCACCCTCTCCAAAGTACTAGCACTTCTCAAGCTACCCAGTAATCTGGGATAGGGTGGAGTACAATAAAATTTAGCGTTACATGTACATGAGAAAATCATCAAAAAGGCCAGAACTATGAATGATTAAGCAACCATTATACACAATAAATATCTTAACAAAAAATGTCTGTATTGTGAAAAATTAAGTTGATGGCCACAAAACCATACCTTTGCTCTTCCAACAGCATCCTAAGCACCCTGTTTAGTTCAAGTTTAATATATTTTAAGTAATCATATGCAGAGTATTAATAATTAAGTAGTCATTATCCAATGAAAGTGCAATGCATTCAGTGTTTAAAATTTACAAACCTTAGAGATAAGAATAAAAATCATACACAAATTCTTCCCACACACTAGGACAAAACAGTGTCCACACTGCAATAAGCATACTAGTGTAAGAGATAAACATATAATGAAAAGAACAAAACCACTTGATCTCGGGGGAACGTAGTTAACTGCGTCACTTCTTCCAGGATTATCATCTTGCTTATCTGCCTCATAGTAGGTAGTGAATGGCTCAACCGAATGTGAAGGCACAGGTCTGTGTTGGTATGGAAAGTGGGAAGGCACCGAGTGCCTTGTTGGCGATGGAAAAGGCATGTCGAGGTACAATTGTTGAAAATATGTGGCAAGGTCTACCTGGAAAGAATTACTAGATTGTTGAAGGCTGTACAGGCATGCATTGACATGCTAGGCCATCCTCTGAAAATTTTCATGCACCTGAACCTAAAACTCCTAGTTTACATAATCACGCTCACGACACCGAGGGCGTTGCTGCAATCTTGACCACCACTAGGAGCTGCCTACTGGACCGAAGCTCTCAGTGGGTTGATTAGTCCCACCAGAGCCATATGTAGAGGAAAATCCTCCAAGTTTACTCCCGCCCGGTGGTAGAGCTCCATGATGACAAAAGGATAGGCCATTCCAACTTTTCACCTATCTGCAATTCTCACAATATTATCATAGATTAACTAACCTAAGTCCAAAAGTATTCCTGTGTATATTGCAAACAAAATCACAAATTGCATGGTACTAATTGCGGTTTGGTGTTGATTGGGTCAGATCCATTCGTAAGTGAACACCAACCATTGTCACACCATCTGGGGTAAGCTATGGAAATAGAAGTTGTAATGCCAACCATTTTTTCCCAAGATGCCCTCAAGACATAACTCTCAGACCAACCCCTCTTTCTATTTGAAATTGATTAGTTTAAGAAACCCTTTCATGTCTACAGGTTTAACACAAGCACCTTGTTTATATGCCGTGGCCCAAATGAAATTGGCACTTAGTGAATGTAAATCATGTCAACCCTGTGGCCTAGGACATTGGCATAGAATTCATGCAACAGCTCTTGGGAAACCCAATGAGCAAGATGGTGAATGACTGTCTCCCAGTTTCTATTCGTGACGGGCTGAGCAAAGTTAGAATAACGGTTAGCGATCTCCCTAAACCCACGCTCAAGGACCAGTGCACGACAAGAAATTTCAGTCTTATAACGATACTGGCTGTCCTCCTATACGAACTTAGAAACGTCGTATTGGTGAGGGCCAACAGGTGGTGCTGGAGGCTATGGAGGTGGTGGTTTATGTGAAGAGCTCACTCCTCCTGGGGTGCAACTTCACGTCTTAGCACTTGCAAAGAAAATTATCAACAAGTATAGAGGTTAAGGATACATGTTGTGTGAACAAGAACCTGACGACCTCATTGAGGTTGAAGGAATTATCAGAGCCTTTGAGAGGGAGTACCAAACAAAATGAACGACACTGCATCAAAAGTTCCAACAGTATGCAGAGGGACAAGGTGAATAAAGTACCAAAATAACACAACATTTATACACCCCAGCTATATAAATTAATTACTAACTCAGATAGCACTTAACAAGATATACATATTGTAGACATCTTCACGCCATACATTGCTTTCTATCCCATTAGTTCAACAAAGTTCTACCATAGAATGCCTCAAATTTTGAACCGCTATGGAATTGATACCATTTCAGAAATCATGAATCAACATTATTGTAGCAATCCTTAAACATAGTAATCTAGATTTCTTCTTCCATCGATGAAATGTGAAACGATTTTTCTAAAAACAAATCTAATACAATAGCTTCAACATACATTAACAATTTATAGATAAAAGTATGAAATATATAGACAATTCATTTGTTGAGTTAGTGTTTGCAAGTGATTCAAAAGGATAGACAAAACAATTTTCAACTAGTTGAGTCTCAAAAATTTCGGGAATCATTCAATAGCCAAGTGAGTGCCAAGCTTTCATAGAGATATTTATAGAAACACCTCAGAGGCAACAAGTAAAATGCAAAGGAATGGCACTAAATTCGAAACTCCCCAACTTTGATTCAGATCACCCGAAGTAAGCACACAAAAAAATTAACAACAAATCCAAGTGAAATCAACAAGAAAATTAGAAGGAAACAAACCTGATAGCCATGCCAAAAATTTGGGGAAATGGTTGAAAAAAACAGGCCAGTAATCACATCCAACAGTGCCGCGGTCGGGGAGGAGGGCTAGTAGCCATGGTGTGTGTGAGTGTGAGTGTGGTGATGTTAGTGCGGTGTCTGGTTGGGTTTTGTGCGGTGTGGGCGAGTGCAATGTGTGGGTGTTCGTGTGGGTGTGATGTGCATTAGGTGTGTGGGTCTCAGTGTGCGACACAGCCTTTTCTATTCAAAAAGGGAGTGCATGCCATGATTGGGTGCGTGATCACGGCCTGAGATTTTGCGATCACGTGATTGAAGTCCACGATCGTAGTCAGAAGTGTGAGAAAGACAATAGCATATACGCTTCTACTTGTGGCCACAACATAATGGTCCACGATCATGGCTCTTCTAGCGTGATTTTTTTTAAAAAAAAAAAGTTGATGCATGTCGTTGTAACATACTAAAATTAAATTTCTAATAACTAGTAATGGTTAAGTACGAGTGTCGTGTCTACAGAGAGGGTGTGAATTAAATTTATTACTATGACTGAGAATGTATTATTTAAGCCATCTTGAACTTTGTGCTCAAGTACTCCACAAGTTTGTTGATTTCAATCCTGTTTTTGCAACCTATCAACAAATCATCAACATAAACTAGTATCACCATCCTCTTTCCTTCCTTTATTTGCTTAGAGAACAAAGAATAATCAGTCTTAGATTGATTAAAACCATAGTTGAGCAAAGCTTCAATGAACTTACTATTCCATTGCTTTAATACTTGTTTTAGTCCATATAAGGACTTTCTTGGCTTGCAGACCAATCCCTTTCCTTGAATCTCCTTCCCCTTGAGTTCATATTCCTATGGTAGAGACATATATATTCCTTCCTCCAAGTCAACATTTAAGAAAGCATTATGGATGTCAAGTTGCAAAAGTTCCCATCTGTGAGAAGAACATCCTCACGGTTGCCTGTTTCAGCACAAGGCTAAAGGCGTCATTATAGTTAAAGCCCTCCATTTATGTGTGCCATTTGGCTACTAATCTAGCCTTATATCTTTCCATTAAGCCATTTGATCTAATCTTAACTTTATACACCCGTTTACATCTAATAATGTGATGATGTTTAAGATAAGGTACAACTTCCCATATCTGATTATCTTCAATGCCGTAAGTTCTTCAAGCTTTGCTTGCCTCCAATGTAGACTTCCCATTACCTCAACAAATGTCTCTGGTTCCTTTATCACATTCAAGGCACTCAAGAAACCAATATAATCTTGAGAGAGACAAGAAGTTCAAAGGTAGTTAGCAATGGGATGTTTGGTGTTGGTTGGTTGTTTCAAGTGGTGTTGTTATATTTCCAAATATTTTTGTATTTTTCTTACCCTAGTTGATTTCTCAGAGTGTTTTCATAGGTGTTTTGCTCGATACAAGGTGAATTATTTGGTTGAATGAAAGGTGTAGGGAACTAATGAGGCTCAATAAAGGGTGAGTAGGATCGAGAGTCTGCATGCTCATGTAGTACTGCCACATCAAGTCTGTTATTTGTAGTACTAGATTTCTGGAACATGTTATCATGTTTAAGTGAAATAAGGTTTTTAAGACTTAGCTTTAATATGTTAAAGAAACTCTAACAGGTCTTATTAAAGGAAAATATGTGCTCATGAAATATTACATTCCTAAAGATGAATGTTTCTTTAGTTTCAAGATCATACAGTTTATACCCTCTTGTTCCTACAGGATACCTAATGAAAATGCATCTTTTGGACCTAGATTCAAACTTCTTCCTATCCCTTCTTAGGCTAAAGGTAAAACTAAGACAACCAAAAGCTCTTAGCTACTGATAGTTAGGAACTTTGCCAAATAAGAACTAATATGGGGAGCTATGGTTCAAGATTCTAGTTGGTAATAAATTGATTAAATGTGTGGTAGTAAGTATAGCTTCTCCCCAAAATTTGATATGAAATGATGCTTGAACAAGAAGGGCTCTTGCAGTGGTTAGGAGGTGTTGATGCTTTCTCTCAACCACTACATTTTGTTCTTGAGTTTCTACATAAGACGTTTGATGAACAATGCCCTTGCTTGACATAAAGGATAACATTTTGAATTGAGGAGCATTGTCTAATCTAATCATTTTGATTTTATGGCTAAATTGTGTCAACCATGTTACAGAACAAGGGCAACCAATGATTCGCTTCACTTTTATTTCTCATGAGGTAAGTCCCATAGCACCTAGTGTAATCATTTACAATGGTTAAAACATAGTGGAATTCACTACTGAATGTTATTGGATAAGGGCCCCAAACATCAACATGTATGAGTTCAAAGGGTTTAGCACTAGATTTTTCATGCAAAGGAAAAGGTAACCTTTTTTGTTTTGCCTTAAGGTAAGTTTCACATATCAATTAGGGTAGTGTATTCATAGTAGAATAATCTTTATGTATTATACGAACAATTTCATGTGAAGGATGGCCTAATCTATAGTACCACATATCAAATGTACTAGAAGAATTAGTGTTTAGATTAAATTAATGTGAATCGAGATCAAGCTTATAAAGATACAAGTATTGATAGATTTAGACTCAGAACAAGACAATAAGGGTGCAAATGATATATAGGTCAGTACTTATTTCAAAATGTAAAGGCTTTGTTTTTGCTTAGCTGTACCAATCCTCCTCCGAGGAGATGGGACCTGAATGTAGCTATTGAGTGAGTTAAAGATAGAGTAGCAACTAAGGGATTTTGTTAACCTATTTACAAACAAGAGGTTATATCTAAAGGTTGGAACATATAGCACATTGTGAATGACTAGGTCACTTGAGATTCTAACACTTTCTATATAACTTACAGGGGTTTTGGTTCCATCGAGAAGGTTAACTAATAGGTTTTAAACTGGTTTATAGGTTTGGAACGAATGAAAATCATGACACATATGGTCTGAAGCTCCAGTATCAACTATCTAACTTGATGCAACTGTAACATACTTAGTGTACAAATTAGTTTGGTTGCAAAACATCAAGGAGAAAAGTGGTTTCAAGGAAGGCATACCTGCAAAGTTAAAGTATGATTGGTGTGTCTCATGTTGAGATTATTTGTTTTCCAAATCATACTAAGGTTGTGATTCTTCCACAGCTGATTGAGCAATGCCTTGAGACTCTAATAGTAACAATAGTTTCCTTATCTAATCTTATGATAATGAGGTTTCTTCTTGTTGCCCCTTTGCAACACCTTCTACACACACTTGAATAGCTATAATGTGGCCTTATTTTTCCTTTGATTTGGTGGATTTAAAATTAGGTGGGAAGCCCACAAGTCTGTAATATTTCTCCTTATTATGGTCTTTATTCCCATAATGGCTGCAGACCACTTCATTCCTTCCTTGGCCTTTATCTTTTCTGTCTATTCCTACTCTCATCCTCGCAGGTTCAATTCAGTTCTGATACTACATGTTGCTCATCCTTTGAGCCTACTCCACCATAATGGTGTTGTATGCTTTATCCAATGAGGGAACAGGTCTCTACCTCAACAATTGAGGCTTATTAGCCAAGTATGACTCATTTAGCCGATTTAAGAACTTGGAAACTTTGTCTTTCTCCATCATATCCTCACATGTTTGGAAGTACTCTTGATAATATCTTTCATAGCTACAATGAGGGGGAGGTCTATAGGTCCTTATGAAATGTTGAACAACTCTTGCTGCAACTTACATACCTAGATGTCATTTGGTTGAGAAAACCTTTTTTGCAATACTTCCCATATTTGAACAACACTTCTCATGTAAAATACACTAGATGCTAACTTAGGACACCTTCCCTTTAACAGCAAAGAGAATATTAGGTCATTGCACCTACACAAGCTTGATGGAGTGGATCTTCTACATTAGGCTCTTTGATTCTTCCATCAACAAACCCCAACTTGTTTCTAGTAGACAATGCAAGAGAAAATGATTTTCTCCAGGTCAGATAGTTTGTTCTGGTCAACCCTGAACTCCCCAATGAAGTTACATGGCTATCTAAAGGGTGGATGAAGTAAGGTGAACCAAGTTCTTTAGCTCTTGTTTCGGTTGCAACCTGAGTAATTGAATTTCTTGAAGTGGATGCTATGCTTGCTTGATTGAAGAACACAAGCAAAATCAATGATGAGTGTACTTCAAACCTAAATGGCTCTGATGCCATGTTAACAATTGAATTCATCTAAGGAGAGAATGATCAATCAGTGCAAAGACTGAATGATTCAGAAAGATGGCTCCTGTTGATCTTTGAACCTAACTTCTATATTTCACAGTGTGATCAAGTTTAGCTTTTGATCGCCTTATATCATAGTTATGTGGCTATCTAATCGATACAGAAAACTACTCAACCTCCTATAACTTCTAATTTGTTCAGGGAATTAGTTTTCCCAGAATAAAAGGCAAGAAATAAGCCTCCATGTAATCATCTATTAAGCTAAGTCAGTTACACTATAAGTTAACTACCAATTGTCATTGAGCTGATGTGTAAGGCCTCATTCAATTGTTACCTTTAGTTGCCACTCGAATGCTCAATGTTGTAGTCAACAAAACTCATCACATGTCAACAAGCAGAGTTTTATAAAGACAATTCATACAAAACATCACAATATTTAAATAAAAAGCAAACACATTCAACAAAATCTTCCACCAACTTAATCAACCGCGAGCCACAATATATAATCTCATGACCCTAAACTCAAAATTGAAAAAAAAAAAAAACAAGAAGAAAGAAGAAAGAAAAGAAAAAACAAAACAAAACGAATGAGTAAACGAACAAAAACCTTAGTCAGAGGTTGGTAAATGATTGAAATATTTGATGGTATTGGCATTGCAAAATTCCATTTCTTTTTATATTCCAATCCATATTTGGTGGTCAATTTATGTATTTTGTTCATGTAATGCTAGGTCCTGCTAGATGATTTGAAGATGATAGGGAATTGGGTTCACAGTTTGCAACTAGGGAAAACGTGAACTCTAAATGCACTTAATCATTAAAGATAGCGTGAAAGGCATGTGATTAATTTTTTCCATCTATTTAAAAACTTACAGTATGTTTGGTTTTAAAAAATGAGTGTGAAAAAGAAAATAATAAAAAAAGGAAAAGAAAATAAAAAAAAATCAATACTCTATCTATTGTTTGATTGAAAAGGATTTCAATGAGGAAAAGAAAATTTAGAAAAAAATAAAATCAATAAAAATTTAGAATTGAATTTTTTTTATAACTTGAGAAAAAATAATGAAGAAATTGATAAAGAAATAGAGTTGATAAAATTTTGAAGAAGAAGCAAAAGTTACAATAATTTTTCTCTTATTTTCTTCACCATTTTGTAAGAAAAATGAATTTTCCTTTCTTAAACACAATTTCCTTCTAATTTTCTTTTCCATAGAATTTTCCTTATTAACGAAACAAGTAAAAACATTTTTCTTAATATTTTCTTTCATTTTCCTATATAAATTCCAAGAACCAAACGTAGCATTAGTGCCGTGTGAAGGTCATGCTGTCCTGTCTCCATTTCCTTTGTTAAAATTTAATAATAAAAAATATAGAATCAAAATTAATGAAAAAAAAATTAATGTGGAAATATGTACCAAGGTGCAAGATAGAAATCAAAATATCGTCAAGTATGTGACAAAAACTCAAATTTATAATTCTATTGAGATCGAAAATGACTTTGATGAGATACTTTAAAGTTTGTCACATCATATTTATAAAAAATGTACTGGAAATAAATTACCAGCACTTTATAATTTTTTTTACACTATATTTGGTTTTAAGATTTTAGAAAGGAAAAAAAAATGTTAGAGAAAAGGAATAGAAAATTGAAGAAATTCAAAATCTCTTAAATTGTTTGATAGAATGATTTTCATGAGAAAAAGAAAAAAATTAAAAATAAAAAAATAAGATAAAAACTTAAATTTCATAATTTTTTTATTATTTAAGAGAAATAATTTGATGGTGATGAACAAAATAGAAATAATAAAAATTTTAAGAAAAGAATAGATTGTTAAAATAATTTTCCTCTCATTTCTTTCATTTTTAACTATATTTTTCTTCAACTTCTCGTCTTCTCATCATTTTCTTTATCAACCAAACAATTAAAATTATTTTTTCTATCATTTTTTTTTCTTATCCCTCACAAAATCTTTAAACCTAACATAGTGTTAAGGATATCCTGCGCATAAGCATACATGTCAAAACCAATTAAAAAAACGCAACTTCTTAATATGCACTATTTTAACTTTTATTTTTTTATTTTTTTGATTTATATATACACACAAATATTTGAAACGCATCCAACACAAATATTCAAAATCAAATGATTATCCATGCAAATACATGCTCACATATATACTATAAAAAATTTTCGTCCTCACTATATAAAATCCCTTATATTTCAAATAGCACAAACAAAGAAATAATAGCTCAGAAAGTTAAATAAACTGAACCTACAATTTTTCAAGGGGTAAGATAAAACACCCATCTTAAAAGTATAATGCATGCTTGCTTTATAATGAAATAAATTTAAGAAAGTTATGTAATGTCAAAATAAAAAGTATGGCATTATGTTACAAGAAGATAATCCCAGCTCTTTACTCTTGCAAGAGATTGATTGAAATTTCCACATAAAGTAGGCACCTTCTATAATTAACACCGTACGCCTCAAAATTGGTACAAATAATACGTCTCAAGAAAATTCGTTATTTGTGTTAATCCCATGCAGCATGAAAAGTGGTAGAAAACACATATGCATATAGGATGGGAGTGGTCTAACCTAGAGCTATTATGCCATCGTCGTTTCTGATCAAAGTTTTAATTATGTAAATGAATCTTTGTGTTAGAAACAAAAGCGTGTCTAAAAAGCTGTTTACTATACGGAAGATGGAAATTAGAGTATAATCTACCTAGTTGTTCTATTTCTTCGACATACAAATTTAGAATATAACTGAAAATTTTCAAAACGTTCACTCGGACAAACGATATATGCTAGAAATGAAAACAGAAAGAACTTTGGGGGTCAAAAAAAAAAATAAAAAATCAACCTTAAAAACAAATTAATGAGTAAATAAATAATAGAGATCTGCTGAAAACTGTAGCCAAATTAGCCGGTCTTTACCTGGTCGGTTAATCCGTCGCCGACCTGGACGGCAGGACCTTCCGACGAAATTTTGCCGTTAATTGCACACCCATAAATATTTCAATTTTTTAGCAAAAAAAGGAACAATAATAATAATAACAGTAACAGTCAGTAAGCAGGAGGATATATATGCGTGTGCGTGTGTGTGTGTTTCCTTATTTTCTGTAAACTTGTCTGCGAGCAAGTTAAGGGACGATAAGGAATTGGAGAGGGAGTTGAAGAAAGCAGATATTTCAGAAAGTATCTGTTATGGGTGACCACTCCGATGATTTAGACGAGATCCTTGACAGTAAGAGAACCTCCTCCGCGACCCCCCCGCCCCCCCCTTTCCTTTTCTTTTCTCCCCGCTTTCGTCACTTGTTGAATATCGGGCAGAACACCTCGAGGTGAATTTTTTCCTTTCTCAAACAATTTGCAGGCGCTTTGGATGATTTTCAGAACCTTAATCTCACCTCTTCTGCTCAAAGGTATAATTTACTCTTTCTTTTTCTTTTCTTTAATTTTGGCTTGTGCGCGCGCGTGAGGCAACTGAAAATCAATTGTTTAAGCTTTGAATTTTAATTTTGAGCTATCGTGGATGAAGGATTGTTTACTTATCCCCTTTATTTGTTCTTTTTCTTTAATTTTTTTCTAATTTCATATATGTCTCTGTGTGTGTGTGTGTGTATATGTAGAGGGGGGTATAATTCAAGTGATAAGCCTGGAGAGAAGGAGAACAAGCAAGAGAATCCGCCCTTGACAAGTGGGAGTGTTCAAGGATTGGGGATAGGCTTGCCTGATTTGAACGTTAAGAAAAAGGGCAAACAAAAGGTACCGCCACCAAAGCAAGAATCTCATATTTCTGAGGCGCTTGATAAGCTCAGAGAGCAAACTAGGGAGGCCGTCAAAGGGTTGGAATCAGTGACTGCGTCGAGACAGCCACTGGGTGGAGATGCGATGGTTGAGGATTGGGTCAAGCAGTTTGAGGAGCTTGCAGGCTCGCAGGTTTGTTTTGCTAAATTTTCTAGAGTTTTCGGATTTTAGTTCTTTGCCATATTGTGTAGTATATCTTAATTATGTCTAACAACAACTTTTGAGTCGAATCTAGTATTTGATAGTTCTTAGGGAATTGAGAATGATTAGGCTCCAAAGCTGCTTCTGTTAAAATTTATAATATTTTAATTATTCAACTCATGCTGGTATTGGTGGTACTAAAATCTAGCCTCTTCATTTCATACTGTCTTAAGTTTATGGTGCTTTCCTAATATGATCTATTACGTATGGTGATTTTATGTACCTGGTCGATTACTACCTCTCTCCCAAAGGCAATCACCTAGGGATGATATCTTCCAAGCGGGGGATGCCTGCGAGAATTGGTTAGTAGATGCATGGTGGAAAACTTCTATTGCTAGGAAAAGGCATTCCCTTTTCCTGTCCCTTGCTAAATATATAAATTGAATTTCATTTGTTGCAAAAATGTTTTGCATTCTGTATTTTTGTGATCTGCTTGGGACTTAAAGTCTATTGTGGTATTTGGTTAGGAGGTTGATTGAGATAAATAAATAATGAATTAGAAGAAAGAAAGTTCAAACATTGTTAAAAGGCAGAGAGTAGTGTGTGTTTCTTGCGTAAAACATTAGTGAATAGCGTACAAGTAATGATGCATAATATATATATATATATATATAAGAGTATATGATGATAAAAGTAATAAATGATGCATTATATATACACACAAACACACACAGTTGTATTTGATGATTAGAGATGTAATAGCATGTTGGTTTAATAGTTTGCAGAGTAAAAATAAATGTGATTGTGTGTCTGTAGGGGTGAGGTTAGGATACATGTTTGAATAGATTTAATGGTTGAATCTTGAATATGTGTATACATATGAGAGACATTTTTTTTTGAAGTGTTATATGTTTGATTTATATGTTTTTTTGATGGTTTAAAAGATCACAAAAGGTAAATAAACAAAGCCTTTTGCCTTTTAAATCAGTCCAGTACTTTAACACACTCATTGCATGTGTAATAGAAAATATTTCATAAGTAATTTATTTGAATGAAATATAGTTTTTTATGTTTTTAAAATAAATTAATTAAAAAAAATAAAAATGAACCTTAACTATTAATTATAAGTTTAAAAATAATTTTTTTATAAAGAAGATATGTTTTTACTAATAAAACCTTTATTTAATTATACTTTTTTACATTATAAAATAGAAAAAAGTGGTGGTAATCACATTTATTGAAAAGAGTATTTTAAAAAATATATTAAGAAATGAAACAAAAGTCTCATGTATCCTAAAGAATATAGACATAAATTATATATAAGAGTATAGTGGAGAAAAATATATGGTAAATGTCATGTTATATATTTATATTTAAGTCTTAGCCATAATATAATAATATAGATATACAATGGGAAGAGAGAAATTCCTTAAAGATTAACACTTCCTACACTTAAGAATAAATTACTCCAATTAAAGAATGAAGCAAATCAGTATTTTCTTGTGTTACACCTTACCTCAGTTGTTTCAGACTTCAGTGGAAATAACATAAATGACTTAAAGATCTCAGTAGGGCAGATGCATGCCGGAATATGCTGTTACAACCAGTGGTTTGGTCGTCTCCCTTGGTCATGAAACTGCTGCCATCTTGGTGGTGATACCAATTTGGTGAATCAAGGCTGTTCAAATTTGTAATTGATTGGGTTTAACTAGGATGTAGAACATCTGAAAGGATGAGTCAACAGTATCACCCCATCTGACATGTGGGATTCAGCTGAATGTGTTATTCGTGCTTAAGGACATGAATCACTATTCCCTGGCGATTGGTTTAAATGCTGTATAGGCCAGTGGCATAGATTTGAACAGTACATCAATGCTTGTTGCATGCCCTAATTACCTAACGGCATGGTATTCAGTGTCTTATTATCGTTCTTGTGATGCCAACCAATAGGATAAAACTGATCTTGTTAATTTGGAATAGTGATACATGGTAAAAAGAACACTTTCCATGAGGATCTTTTTGATGTACCTTCTTTCATGATCTGGACATAATTTATTTGAATTAACTATACATGCACTTAGGCTACTTTGGAGGCATGAGCTTGAAGGTTTTTGATCAATGATTAGGCTCTAGCTTGTCCTTGAGGGCTGGTGACTGGCATTAGCTTCCTCAAATAAACAGATGGGTGGATAATATCACTGGCTAAGAATATGAATTTAACACTGGCTTTAAAAATTGTGACGGATCAGGGAATAGTGCCAGGGAAGGATTTTTGGAAAACTGCATGATCAACCTCTCATCGGACCTTATTGCTTTATGTTAATGTAGAACTTCATTCAATGTCCCATTGGTTACTTCTTCAGGTGCTTAATGTCCCTTGATAAAATTATGTGAACTTGTTGTAATGTCTAGTTTTTTTAATTATTTTTACATAAAATTTTGTTTCCCTGATTTTTGTGTGTTAAATTTTTAAATAAAAGGTTTATGATGAAGTAATAGGAAGGTCTGCCATTGTGAAAAATAAATGGGTAGGATTTCAGAAATAAGATGACTGCCATATAGCATACATAGGCTTTGGCTAGGAGCAGACTAACTGAAGTCATTTGGTTTTAGAAATGCAGAAATTATCCCATGAACTTGTTTTGATTCTGAATTCACTTATCTCTTTTATTTTCTTATCTAAGTTTCATGGTTGTTTACACATACTTGATGTGCATGTTGTGTTTTGGCTTTTTGCTCTTCTCTATTTTATTTTTTGAAGATGCTTATAGAGTGAGGCGAGCAGATGCGAGCTTATATATGATATTTTAGTTTATGTGTTTTTCCCCTCATGTTTTGTGTTCCATCTTAGAGTGACGGCTATTATGGGCCCTTATTTGCAGGATATGGAGTCAATCATGGAGACCATGATGCAACAACTCCTGTCTAAGGAAATCCTTCATGAACCAATGAAAGAAATTGGCGAACGCTACCCAATATGGTTGGAGGGGAACAAATCTAAACTAACAAATGAAGAATATACACGTTATTCTCAGCAATACAAGCTTATAAAAGATCTAAACCAAATTTATGACACTGAGCCTGACAACTTCAAAAAGATTGTCGAGCTTATGCAGAAAATGCAAGAATGTGGTCAACCACCCAATGATATTGCTCAAGAGCTTACTCCAGAGTTTGATCTATCAAATCTTGGACAATTGTAAGTAGAATGTTGTTATTTATGCTGTTTAAACTTTTTCTAAAGCTAGTTGGTATGATTTCTCTGAAGCTAAATATGCTTATATGAAAGATACTTCAGATGGTCATTTACTTTACTAGTAGATCAAAGGGGCTACCTGTACAGTAAGATAGCTTGCCGTAGCCTTTGGGGTTCACTTTGAGTCATAAGATTTGCGTTTCTGTAATGCTCTTGCTGTTGTTTGGATGGACATGTGTGCTGTTTTCCAACGAGCAATCTGTTGTTAAATCATGTCATATGTATATATGGACATATATTTTCATATTTTACATCAAAGATTCTCTCGGTATTCATATGAAGCATTCCTGGCGATTTAAGCAAGAGTCTTTGTCCACTGAGCATCTGCTCTATGTAATAAAAGAAATTTCTGAAGATGCTGTACACATTAATGAGCATTTGGTGTATGAAGTTGCTTCTGCTTCTTTCACATGCCAAACATGTTATTTAAAACTTTAGATTCAGTGCGACAAACTAAGACCCCAAAAGGATTGCTAATGGATTACCACATTTACAAGCCCATTGACTTTGTGATTTAGATGAAAATGGAACTGATGTTAGGATCTTGGATAGAGAGGATGATTCTTTTTAGTTTGTCAATGCTGCACAAGCCAGTTGCCAGGGAGAGGGTTGGTTTGATTGCTTATATTGATATTTGCTGTAATCTTTCCCTTGATTTTATGTTGGATTGTTGGCAAATAACATACTGAGACATACAAATAGCCATTTGGTAAATACGTCAGCAATTCTCATGCTTGGAAGGAAGGGGGATGCGTTCGTGCACCAACTTTAAATTTTCACTCCATATTTGTTTCACAGGAATTCTGTAGAGAGGAAAAGTCCAACTTTTGAGATTGTTCTTTATGCATTCGGTAGTTGATTAAAATTAGGTGTTCCAGAGAGTCAGTCAATCACCATTGTGATTTCCTCTAAATGTTGGACTTTAACTATATTTAGGTTTTGTTAGATACTTTTGTTCATCACTTTTGGTTGACCCTTATATTTATCAACTTGAGTTTAGTGATTAAAATAGTTGACAAGCTATTCCTTTTGCTCTTGCAGGTCTCCAGAGATGCTTGAGTCTCAACAGAATTGTCGTATTATGTGAAAGAAGAGTTGCATCTTCATTGCTCTCCAATCTCTTTTATTCATGCAAGAATTGCAAGAATCAAAATATGTACTTCATGCCATAACTATTATTTTTCTTTTGCATTCAATTTGGACTCTGTTCGACACCTTCGGCGATTTAGTTGGAGCACCACCCAAAAGGTTCTGTAACCAGATTGTAGGTTTTTTAGCAATGCCAGAAACTCTCTGGATGCGCTTCCGTATGGTTTGTCTGGTTTCCATCGTGACAGAAGATGGTGAACAGGGGAGGCATACTGAGGTGCGGCTACGTCCGAGTCTAATTAAAGGATATTTATGAGTCACAGTCACTGTCTTATAAAATAATTCTAGGAATTTATTGGATGGTACATTGTATCTCGCAAAGTACCTTGATGATATAAAATGTGATCTAGTGTATGAGAATCTTGTTGATTAAAGAAGCTTATGAGATGCAAGTATGATATTTTGCGGTGAGTATGATCAAGATTTAATATTATTTTTGCGAAGGAGTATTTGTGGCCCCTCTTTAAAAAGTTGTACCAGACACTTTGGACATCTAATAAGCCACGAATACCACAGAACCTGTGAAGGGGCATTCTCTTTATACATTTTTCGTCATTTCTTTCTGGTATGCTAATGCTACATTATCTTGGCAACAATGCCCAAAAAAACAGTGGGATGGACACACTTCATTGTTTTCTGTTCGAATTCAATTGAATGGAAATCGGAGATGGCTTTATGCTATCATCCTAATTGTTTGGGAGTTCATTTTCCGTTTGTACTCATTGATGTTATATTTTTAAAAGCCCCTATACAATGATCTTTCAGTATTTAGTTTTGCCGAATTTGAGTTAATTTTTGACGGGTTGCTACTGTGTTGTAGTTTTATGTGGCGTGCGGCAGACTTTTGGGGGGTCATGGTAGGAATTTCGTCAAAACTCTCGACGAGAAATTATATACATAAATAAAATATATTTTCATTTAGTTATTATTGCAAAAAAATATGTAGAAACAAATCACAAATAATTTTTGGCTTCTAATTTTATAGAAACTACAATTATAAATTAGCATTAAAATATTAAATTTCAGTCAAAGTTATAAAAATTTGATGTATAAAAATAAATTTTAAAAATGATAAAAAGCTTCAAAATGTATTCTACTCGACTACATCAGTAAGACGAGAATTGAAAAAATTGAGTGAGGAAAAAATTGTTTACGGAACATCTTTGGGAAAATTGGAAACACAGAAAAATTCATGCATTTATTTTCTTGAACTAGGTTATACGATTTAGTTGAGTCTTGTTCCTTAATTTTGCTTAGGTGGCCAGATTTTCACATGATAACAAGAGTAGCCACATGGGATTGAGTTGATTTCAATATAATAACGAGGATGATCGAATATAAAAATGAATTTGCAGATTGACTACGAGTTAACCATGTCATAGATTGTACTCAAACAGAAGAGGGTTATTTTTTTAAAAAAAAATATTCTTTTTTTTTCTCTTTTTTCAAAATAATCCGATGTAGAATCTTAAAAGGGCTTAATGGCTGTTTTTTTATTAATTTCATATATTACTATAATGACGTGTAAAAATCTGAAATTGGATATTTAATTATAACAACTTTTTTTATTAAAATATTATTGTAAAAAATTTGATTATAAAATACTAAACATTGTATTTAAAAAAAGTTAACCAAATCAGTAAAATTAGTAATTATAGAAAAAATTTGATCATCAAAATTCTATTTTAATAATAAACTTTTATAATAAAAATAAATAAATAAATAATTTAAAAGAAACAGCCATTCCGCCCTTTTAAAGGGCGGAATGGCAAAAATAAAATAAAAAAATAAAAAAGTCTAATGACACATTTTGAATACAGATTTTGTATCTAATTATTTTAAAAAATAAAAAAATATTTAAAAAAACCGAAAACAGAAGAAAGTAATTTTAAATTAAGTTGTTCAAAATTTTTTTCAAATTATAACTCAAGTTCGAAAGTGACTTTGGAAGCTTCAAGCATCCTGAAACTAAGACTGGTTATGTTTGGTTGCAGATTTTGAGGAGATGAATACGACAGAGAGTTCGGTTGCAAAATTTTGATGACTAAAAATTTAAATTTATTTATTTATATATAATATAATAATAATTTAATGATATATAATATGTAGAGATAATAATTAATTTTTATGGTATAAATATATATAAATGTAAATTTATATATATATATATGTATGTATGTATGTATGTATGTATGGTTTTTGATTTTTAATGTGTAAAAATTGAAATATAAATATATAGTAATATATGTAAGAGAGAAAATAAGTTAAATTTAAATTTATATAAAAATTTTGTGAATAATATGTTTAAATTATGTAAATTTAGATATACCCATCAAAATTACCAACCGAAGATGGGACGATTTGAAAAGCGACTATCTATCTAAACCAGATACCGTGGGGTTTTTTAATTTGTTATTCTAATCATAATTAAGAATTGACAAAATAGGGTTTAATAAAGTGTTTGAAACTGCGAAATGATCTCAAATGGCGAGATGAGTGACGTCAGCAGAGAATAAAAATTAAAGCAGCAATGGTTAAAACGAGCATGCGAATAAAATCTCAAACCAAACAAGCCTCAAACCACATACCTACAGCAACTGGGTTTTTTGCCAGAATAATTTTTTAAAAAATAATTCATTAAAATAACTCAATCGGATAGAGATTTGTAAAATTAACTCAATTATGTGATTGTATATCATAAAATTAGTATTTTTTTTTAAATAAAAAAGTCAATTACGTGATTTAAAATTACAGAATTGTGCAATTTTCGTGATTTGAAATCACGAAACTTTAAAAAATAATTTTAATTTGAATTCCATGATTCTAAATCACGAAAATCATACGGATTGAGGTAATTTCTATTATTCAAAATCACAGAACTTAAAAAAAATTAAAAATTAAATTTTGTGATTCTAAATCACAGAAATCACTCAAATGAGATAATTCCGTGATTCAGAATTACGAAATTGGCTTTTTTAATTTTAAAAATCCAATTCTGCAATTCGAGCTCATGAAATCCCTCAAATTGCGTGCCACCAACTTAACATTTTAACTGACCGTTGCATTTATTCATCTTCTTCTCTATTATTCCGCCATTTATTCATCTTCTTCGCCGACCTTTCTTATTCACCTCACTAGTCAATTTTCTCTTCATTTCCTTTATATCTAGTTTCTTTTCTTTCTTACTTCAGTCAATTTCTTTTCATCTTTCTCTCAATCTCTCCAATTAACTTCTTCAAAAATTCTTCTTACCACTCTAGAAATCCTTTTCCTTGTAATAAACAGTTTTTTTTTCAATAACGAATCATTACTCTTCAATTTACAGTAAGAATTAATAGGTATGTTTCTTTCATTTATTTAATCTCCTTTTTTATTTTTGTAAATTTAGAATTTAATTTTTATGATTAAATTACATAATTTTATTTATGTATGTAAATTGTATATTTAATATTGTATTTGATTTGATAAATTTACAGTTTTGTAGTACATCAACAAGAACGGCATTCTTCAATTTGCAGTAATAATTGATCGGTTTGTTTTTTTCATTTATTTAATCTCTTTTTTTTTATTTTGGTAAAATTTATAAATTAATTTTATAGTTAAGATGCATAATTTTATTTATATTCTTAAATTATATGTTTAGAACTGTGTGTAGTATATAAATGTTTAGATATTATTTGACAATTTTTTTATACACTAATTTGTAATTAAATTAAAAATTAATTCATTTTTTTAATAATTTAAAATTAGATTTAGTTAAAATAAATTATTGCTTAATTGATTAAATTTACTATTTAAAATTGTATTTGATATGATCTTAATTTAAATTTTAAAATTAGGGAGCATGAAAATATTTAGTTTGAAATTAAATTTATGTTTTCAAATTTTATGTAAAGCCATGTTTGGTTTACAACTTTAAAAATTATTTAATATATTCTAAAATATGTATTAAATTTTTGTTATATAATATAGTTTCAAATTTTTTATTATATGTTTATATTTTTAATATTTTTGTAAATGTTATGATATTTGTATAGATTGATGATTTTGAATATGTTATTTTCGCGAAGAAATGTATTTGAATTAATTTAATAATTTAATAGTTTAACAATATAATTAACAATTTGTTTTATATTAGACACGTTGATATGTGTATACTTTACAAAAATTATACATACTTTGTAATTTACTTTAATAATTTTAATACATATTTAATTAAATATATAATAAATAATTAGAGTTTCTTTTAAATATCTATTTACATATGATATATTATATGTTAGAGTGTAATACATTTATATGGTTTAAATATGGACAGACAACAATTGGTCGGAGTTGAAATTTAAGACCGTATTTGTTTTTTAAAAGTCAAATAGAATTTGGTTATATAAGATATGTACACATATTTTGTTATAGAATATCTAAATATATTTAGCGATTATGTGTGTATACTTTTTGGTATATATAGAAATATTATGATATTTAGGCAGTTAAAATATGTGAATATGATACTTTAGTGGGAAAATATTTATAAATTAATTTAATAATTTAGTTGGTTGTCGCAATTGATTTTTTTTGGATATTTTGTTGTTTGATATGTATGTTTGAATTAATTAAGATTTTAGTAAGCTGCATTACTGTTTGATATGTATAATTTTTTATATCAACTATAATTAGAAGTATATGGAAAATAATTTATTAGTTGAAATACATAATTAGATAATACATAAAATTGATAATATTTTTTCTTTGTAATTTGTTTTTATAAAGATATGTCGATTGTTGAAGATTATGTACAAATCATGCTGTATTGGGGTTGCATTATTTTGCAAGATGTAAATTCTGTTAAATACGATTGCGAGCCATGCGCCTTAGATACCATCTCTCACGACACGAACTTAATGCAACTTTTTGCAAGATTGTACTAATTGATTAGTATTGATAGTAATATATTTGAATTGAGAGTTTACATGCTATTTATGTTAAGTCATAGACATGGACAAAATAGAGCCACTGTAATTAACTTGAACACCAACGACAATTTACATTTCTTCTTAAATCCTATTAATGAATTCAATTTTTAGAGCTACATTTAGAGTTCTATGAGACCCTACATCCTCAAGCAGATCATGCTTTTAGCCCGTGCCCCACAAATGAGCAATTAAGCTAGCTACTACAAATCACAGAAGGTTTGGCACAGATGGAGGTTCACGGAAGTCAGAGAGAGCATAATTATGATGAACGACTTTCACATGTGGCTTCACAATTAAATAATACATTAAATGAGGAAGATGAACTAGAGACAGAACTGCATGATGATGTGTTAAGAGCAAATGGCGATAGTTTTGGATAAGATTAGGGTACCACAGATATACTGTCAGATGATGACACAGAGGAGAATGATGACGAGAGACTTGCATATGTGAGTACAATGGAATCGACAGAGTAATGAATTAGCCAAGAGTATGTTGGCACAACAACTCAACCTTATATGTAGGCAAATTTAGGTTCAGGGCAATGTAAGTACCTATCTATTGAGTTTTTACAAACCATTTTTGATGATTGTGACCAAGATTCTCAGGATATTCCTCCTACCACGTGGGACAAATTTTATGAGGTAAATAGTGGAGAATTGCTCACAATATGAACTTCAATGATAAAAATCATGTAATTTCGGCCGTTAAAGAATACTTATTCAGTGTTGCACAACGTGAATATAAAGTGATAAAGAGCACATCAATTCTATAGAAAGTGAAATGCAAGCAAGATGAAGAAGGTTTTAAGTGGGGTTAAGGGCTATTTTGAAGCCAAAGTTGAGTTTTTGGCAAATTACAAAGTAAGAAGGTCCACACACTTGCTTCTCGAGCATGATGTCAATGAGCTACAAAAACCTAGACAATAACACCATAGCTCGATTGCTTTTGGATATGGTTCGCTAAAACCCATCATACGAGATCAAATTTATCATTCAGACAGTAAAGGATAAGTATGGATTTGAAGTTAGTTATACTACGGCATGGCATGGTTTAAGACAGACTGTTGAGATGGTGTACGACACAAGGGAGAGTTCAGTTCTGAAGTTACCTGTATATATGGCCGCCCTGCAAAAGTATAACTTTAAACTATTGTGGAGTGGCGCCAGATTGAGAGTGGTGTTGAGAGTCAATACACATTAAGGTATGTTTTTTGAACCTTCAAACCGTGTCTTGATAGGTATCAACACTGCCGCAACGTAATTAGTGTGGATGGGACACACTTGTATTCGAGGTACAAACATAAAATGTTGATTGTTGTGGCAATGGATGCGAACCACAAAGTATTATCATTAGCTTTTACTATTGTAGATAAGGAGAGTACAGAGTCATGGCATTGGTTTTTGAATTTGATCAGCTGTTATGTTGTGCGCGATAAGGAGCGTACCTATCTTATTTATGATTGCACGCGGGCTTACTCGCAGCTGTGGAAAGGGTTCTTGCCTTCCAAGAACCACGTGAGACACATGTATATTATTTGAGACATCTTTACTCAAATTTCAGCAAGGCCTTTAGGAGTCAAGCTCTAAAAGATCTATGTTAGAAGGCGGGGTCTGAGCACGAGCTATCAAAATTCAATAGGTGCATGGAAGAGATATACAGAATCGACCCGAATGCATAGAATTAGCTTATGGCAATTAATCAAGCGAAGTAGGCACTAGTATATGATGAAGGATGGCGTAGAGGGATCTTAACAACAAATATCTTAGAGTCCCTTAATGGAGTTTTGAAAGGTGCAAGGCGACTTCTAATAACCTCAATTGTTCAACTTACATTTGATCATATTATTGGGTTCTTTGTAGATAGACTTATGAAGGCGACCAACATGAAGGCAGAGGGTTGTGATTGGCTAATATGACTTACAAACAAATACTGAGATGTAGAGAGGGAGTCTATTAGGCACACATCTTAATTGATTGACAAGCATGTGCTTTCCATTAACGTTCGAACCATGTACCGTGGTGGACATCATCGGACTAATTATGTTGTTTGTCTCACGTGGTATGAATGTAGTTGTGGCAAATGAACTTTGAGTGGGATTCCATGCCCTTATGCTATCCATGTGTGTCGTCGATATTGTGTAAATCTAAAGGAGCTTGTCAGCGCCCATTACCCAAAAATTCATGGATGGAGATCTACTATGGTGAATTTCAAGTATTGTGGTCCGAAAACTATTGGGACCCTACACCATTTCAGTTAGTGCATAATGCAAAACGTCGACGAGTTCAACACAGAGGACGAGACCGAATGACTTACATTACAAATGAGATGGATCATGGGCAAGTACGTGCGAGGCAGGCTATTAGATGTGTAGATGCATAAAGTTCGCGTAAGATAATCTAGATAGTTAGTAGCGATGCCACATTTTTAAATATGTTGTTAACTAAAATATGTATGTTTAGTTGAAAATGTATAGGTATGTAATTTAATTCTGTAACGCAATTGATCAAATACCTATTTAACTTTTATTTAATATAAATGTCTCAATATGTCTATATTTTTGTTCAGATGCACAAGTAGTTGATTTAATTACTTTTCACTTATGGATAAGTGTCATAAAAATATTTATGTAATTGAAATCACAGGGTAGCCAATAATTTCAAGTATTTTTCTTTTTAATTATATATCATTTTTGTTTTATTTAATTTACTTGAAATACTCAAAATTTTATTTTTAAAGTAACACGTACTTTTGGATTTTTTCATAAGATGTCAATAAATACCTCGACCCACCTTAATTTGATTGACAGCTCAGTGCTGCGTCTACAAGAGAATCACTACTCGGAAGACGTTTGAGCTGGCACCCTCGATAGATGCCTTACTTCGCAGGTTCCTGATAGCTACTGACTGTGTTTTGAGGACGTGGACCCTAGAGTGCTTCATATACTTTACCACATCGGCTTGTACAACGTATACAGATGTGGTGCGTTGTAGCTAGATCGCCACCTGATCATGGCGTTAGTTGAGAGATGGCATCGAGAGACACATATATTTTATTTCGTGCATAAGAAGGCCACCGTTATGTTAGAGGACGTGGCACAAATATGACATCTACTAGTGGAGGATGACCCAATCACTGGCACAAAGTCTTGGCTGACACGTGCATAATGAATGCAAATTTACATAGGAGCATTAGGTTGAGCACCGAGAGATCAAGATTTCAAAAGTTATAGCTTTCCCCTTGTACAAATCGCATAGTACATGTAGTTGCAACCATTGCATGTAGATAGTCTACAGCTAGATGTATAGTAGTGGGCTCGTGGCTTTATTTTATTACTATTATGAGGTAGTTTGTTCCCTGACTCCTCTAACAACCAAGTTGGGCTGCTCTGCCTTGATTTGATTATTAACTTGGATAATACAGATAGATACAGTTGGGGTAGTGCAGTTTTGGCATGTCTGTACAGAAATCTTTGTGTTGCTTGCAAGAGAGGGTGCTCGTCCATTTCTAGCCCATTGCCTCTTTTACAGGAATATTTTGCACACCTTATATTCACATAATAGAATTTTGATTCCAAGCATGAATTAGATTGTGATGGTAATTATATTGCCAATGATATATGTATGGGCATGGTCTCAAATACCAGGACTTGCACTGCATATTGTAGGCCATCATTTTAACCTAGGTCTACTTACTCTACCTGATGGTGAAGCGCTTTTAAGAGCGCCATATGGTGCTACATATGATCGTGACATACTTTATTAATTTTTTAATTACTCGCTCTAAAAATGTATAATATGTTTCTTTTCCTTTTGCTTTTTTTTTCATAAATATACAGATAGTCTTGTGCATGGAGACAGATAACTAAGACCAGTAGCTACAGCGTACAAATTTTTAGATAGATTTTAAATTCTGAGGTGTACATACAAGTTTGCGATTAGAGCATATATTATTTTATATTATCAACACAATGTTTGATTGAATAAGCATGATAAGATGTTTTGTAACCAATGTGTAGTTTAATTGGCGTCCATATGCTCCTGAGTGATGTACTGCATTATCAGCGAGATCTGGACCTCATATGTGGATGTACTCAGGTCCAATCACCCTCTATGATATTGTAGAGATGCACCGACCGGAGCAAGTTTTACGGCAGTTTATGATAGTGCAAGACATTCCACCTACTCCCTGATTCGACGAGGATCGCTTACACACCATTGACCATCGTGAAGGGGGTTCGACCAGAGATTGCATGGTATATCATCAGACACATGTGGATTATTGGTGGAGTTTAGTAGTGGTTGTACGTAGACAGAAACACCACAGCGATGTGCCCCAAGTAGCAAGTGGATACATTGATTGGTATTATCGGATCACTCGACGCACGATTACTCCATCAACTGCCTTTGTAGAGTTTGGATTTCAACCTGGAGATGGGTCATAGACTGATTATGTGGTACGTAATCACAAATAATATTTATTGTCTACTTCTGTATATAAGACAATAAAAATTTAATGTGTATTGAAACACTTATTCATTTTCAAGTCCATAAATTGGAGCAGTTTTTTATTAATGGTGATGTCAGTTATTGTAGGTGGGTTCTATTACACGGTTGTGCGAGGCAGGCTAGGAGATTGCGTACCTATATTGAAATGGATGTCATGTCTATGACACACGGGGCATCTGCAAAGATGCGCCCGTCCACGAGCAGGCTTAGGGTGAAGCAGCAAAGTGGACGTCGTTCTGTATCTCATACAACAACCTATTCGGACCTTGATGCAGGCCCATCCACTTCGGCTTACAGTATAGCACATGTTTCTTACACACCTACTGCAACACAACAGCATGACGATGTTTACATACCTGCTCTACCTGATCCAGCCATACACAATTCATATTCTGTGCAGGTGATGCAGACTCTTTACTATTCACCAGATCCATCTATGCAGTACTTTGGGGCTTCGGAGAATTATGGACGTACTTTTCATACATCACATGTTTCATAGAGTAGCTACCCATCATTTGGGGAGGTGCAGCAGATCGATACATTCACTATTCTACTGCATCGTTACATGACGACACGTCACAGTACGAGGATGATAATTCTACCTTAAGACCTTGTAGAGATCGACACACTCTTAGATATGGCATTGGGGGACATAGGACGTTTAGATAGAATTATGTTGTACTCTATATTAACATTTTATTAGAATTTATTTGGATAAATATATTTGTTTGAACAATTTTCAAATTATCATGTTTCATTGTTCATTACTTGCACATATTTGTACCATTTAATATTATTACCTACTATTCTGGTATAATTAATTATAAATTAGTAATGTACATATGATTATAATTAAAACTTATATTATTTGTTTAAAAAAAGATAACAACATTAAACTATGGTTATTAACATGTGTAATTTTCTTATAAATTTTGTGGTGATTAATTCTATTATTTGTTTTAATTTTAATTTAAAATAAAACTTAATTTTTCTTAAATTGCTACTATTATTTTTTTAAATTTATTCTCTGTGTATAATAATAAATACTCAAATTTATAAAATATAAAATTTAAATTATTTAAAAAGATAACAAATATAAAATTAAATTATTTAAATTAGTTAGTTATTCAAATATAAAAAAATTATTTATTCATTTTCCTGATCTTGTATCACAAAAATTTAGGTATTTTTGTGATCTTGTATCATGGAGGTCTGACTCCATTCTATAATATGAAATAACAGAAATGAACTATTTTCACAAACTGTTTTATAATTGAGATATTTTTATAAATATTTTTTTTTAGATTATTTATGAAAAAAACCCTGCAACTCCAGCAAACATACCATCTACAAACACCAAAAGTTGAGGAAAATATTTTGATACAAGGGATGCAACTCCATCTTGTGTTGAAATATTTTGATTATGCATTTTTATCTACTGCAAATTTGTAAATGTCATGTACATATTTAAACAAATGGCACATCAGATATAAATGTGTAATGAGAATTTAGATAATAAATTTCAGGAAAAGAAAAATAGGAGGAATTTTTAGAGAAAATTCTGAAAAAATAAGGAAAATATGCACTAACCAAAAATGTTTTTAGGAAAAAAAGCATAGGAAAGAATATCTAAAAATTTTTGTGTACAGACTGAATAATATGTACTAACGAAAAATGTTTTAGAAAAATATAATGCAGAAACAGAAAATTTTAAAGTGAAAAGTTTTAAAAATAGAGCAAAATACCGGAAAATTGTATACTGAAAAATTTTAGAAATAGGAAGAAAATGCCAGAAAAATAGAAATTTGTGTACCAAAAATTTTGAAAAAATAGGGAAAAATACTGGAAAAATAGAAAATTGTAAACTAAAATTTTTTAAAAATTAAAAAAATTCGAAAAAACAGAGAAAAAGATTTTCGTGAACAGAAAAACACCGGATTTGGCAGAGCATTTTCAATTTTGGCTGTTTCTCGTTGTCTCGTCGCTGTCCTTTGGCGGAGAACATATGGAGGATCCTTTTCATGTACGACGTCGTCTTTTTTGGGTATACATTTGGCCGATTTCCTGACCGTGAAAGCAACAATTTGGGTGGCGAAAAAGTCCGACGGTAAGGACTCGTCGCACGGGTCGCTAACGACGGCGAGTCCCGTCGGTTTGGTGGCCGGCAAAGACTCTAGAAGAAGAAGAAGGAACTGATGGCGGGCAGAGGGAGACGACGACGGGTTTGTTTGTCTGTTTGGGATGGTTTGGGCTTGTTTGTGTGTTTGGGGATTGGGTTGGGTGCTAATTTGTTTATCTTATTTTTTAAAATATTTTAATTTTAAAATAGTTGATAAATTTAACCCGATTCTTTGGGATGAAATCCAGAATTGCAATAGTGATTTCATTCCATGAAATTGACAAAAAAAAAAACACAAAAAAATACATAAAAAGTGAAAAAAAAATGTATAGAAAAATAAAAAAAGGTGTATGTTGTAATTTGAGTTCGTTGAATTAAATCACAACATTTTGTTAGTTTTTTGTTTGTTTATATTGAGTTTTTTTACTATGTCTCTCGAATTTTTATCCCATTTTTTAAAATATCAATATTTTAAAATTATTTCTCAAACTAAATATTTAGAAATAGACAAAAAATATAATAATTATATAATAAAAAATACACAAACAAATATAATAAAGGAAAAATATGAAATAAAATATAATATATCTATATCAAACATTACATAAATGTATTGAACAAAAATAATGAAGTTACTTGCATATGAAGTTTCTTTATGATCATACGGTGATTAATTTTATTTTCTCAACAATTTTAATTTCTGTATCAAACATCCAAATCATAAAAAGTAAAGTTTGACAATTTATTATTCACAATTATTATGATTTAATGAAATAATTGACAAAAAATTGTGCAATAATTTCAATTAAATTTAATCAACATAAACATTCACATATCGATAAAAAATTATATTTGTTTGTATTTTTTTTGTTACATGACAAATTATATTTGTCACAAACTAATAGAGAGTAAATGGGTTTTAATTTTTTTTCTTTATTTTTTAATTCTATAATTCCAAATCACGAAAACTTAATTTTATGATTTGAAATCACGAGATAGGGTTAATTTCATAAATAATTTTAAAATATAGACATTTTAAAAAATTAAAAAAATTAGGTTAAATACTAAAAAATCTGATTGGGTTGGGTATTGGGTATTATTAAGGTGGGTCAAAAGAATAAAAATGCTTAAATCATAGTAATAATTGAAATGATAATGTAATAATAAATTAATAATGCTGAAATATTATTAATTAAAATATATTAGTAATATGTGTAATTAAAATATGTTAATTGTAGTAGGTATATTAATTAAAATATACTAGGTGTAATTATAATTAAGTATGGTTTATTAGTGGGTTTAAAAATCCATAAAAATATATTACTAATAGCATAAAGCAAAAATAATAATAATAATAATCATAATAATAATAATATGCTAATAAGAATAAAATATATTCATTAAGCTATATTAGTGTATTAATTTAAGTATGTACAATTAAAATATAAGAATAATCTAGGTATAGTAATTAAATATAAATGTAATAGGCACAAATAAAATTGGGCTTATAACTTAAAGAGGATATCCAATCGTGTACATTATTAATATTACAATAAAAATTTGTGATATATTAATTTATTAAAACGTGATAGTAATAGCTTGTATTTTAATTACACCCAAGCACAAAGCTTCAAGTGCATTAAATATGATTACAGCATCTCATAATTTTCAGATTTTCACATGCATATTCATCACGCTGCTCTATGTTGCCACCATTAGTGCTTATGCCCTTCACAAATTAGGGTTCATTTTATTACTTGTATTATATCTACCATCTTACATGTAACTATATATTTCAATATTATTTCAAGTTCATATCTCACATAAAATCATATAAATCTTTATTCAAAACTTCTTTTTTTTTGTCCAACAGATAAGGGAGATTATTCAAATTCTAGGCACCAAGAGTGTGGTTTATTAAACAAAAAAATGATGATTATAAATTTCTTATTAATAATGATCCAGTTGAATATTATTGTAATATAAAGAAAAAATGCGCACAAAATAGAAGAGTTTAAGACACTGGTCTGTGATCTCCAAGCCATAGTTGTTAAAGCTCCAAAGCGACCATCATTGTCCATGCCCATAACTTTAGTAGAAACATACGAATTCGCCGTCCAACAAATAAAACAAGAAGAAAAATTAGATGCAAGTGTCCTGCTCAAGATATCGATTGCTCTGCTTATTTGAAGAACTTGCATTCGCCCAAGGTCATAGACTGTTACACCGTAAAACTTTAAATGTTGTTATTCATCCAAGTACAAGTTCGACTATTGCACGTTTGAGAAACATGAATAAATGATTATCATCTCAAGTATACTATGTATGTTGTGCTTACTTTTACTTCCTTTTTTCTTATCAAACCATGTCTATTTCCATATATGTCATGATCAAATTGGCCTCCAATTTCACTCCCAATTAATAATGTAATTAATAATACAACACATCACAAATCATGCTTTTATAAATAACACTACTGTTCTAGGTGTGTTCAAATATATCAATTTTGCACAAATTTATTAGCTTCATTCAAATTAAATTTTATTGCAATATAAATGTTAAAACATAATACACCCAAAAATTATTATGTGACACAATAATTTAAAACTCAATTTATTGAAATATAGAGTTTTTATTTAAATAAAAATTTTCATCTCAATTCAAATTATAATAATTTTATTTAATTTAATTTATCTGTTGACATCGTCTCATCGTTTGTTATCGTGTACCTTGGTATTTCATTCAAAATATGGGCCTAAATTCAGTCTTCTGTAAAATGCACCTATCTCAACATTAAAAACAAGGAGATGACATATGCTGACATCATCTTTCCATTTTAACCAGCAAGATAAGTCATTTTTATAAATCTTACACGCGAGTTATTTTGTCAAATCCTAATTTTTAGTAGAGTTAAAAAATAAAAAACTCATATAGAATGTGTGAAGGGTGGATAATAACCACATTTTGTCCTCAAAGTTAATCTACTAAAATGCCAATTTTTAACTTATTTTTTTTCAATTTTTTATATTTTCACCTTTCGTTTTCTAGTTATTATTTCACTATCTTTTCATTCTTTTCTCCTTCATTTTATAGAAACTTTCCAATGTAATTTTTATTTTGTGATAACTTATTTTTACTCCAAATCTTTATAAAATATACTAGATTTAATTTTTATTATCATAATCTTTGATTTTAGTAATTCACTTATATTGTTAAAAATTTTTAGAGTATGATTAATTTATAATTTATCATCATTGATAAAAAAATTATCGGCACATATAGAATAATTAATCTTTGCTAAATAATAAATTATACAATTATATATATATATATATGTAAATGTAACATATCTCAATACATTTATATATTAAAATGCATATTCATATAGTATGCTATGTAGCTAGTTATATATGAATGATCTTTGCTCTACATACAATTTATAGATTGACATGTTATTAGCGCATAAGCCATATCACGTGATATTATAAATGTATAGTATGTGAAGGATCTCACTATAAACTAGAGTGTCTTGTGGCAACTGCCGTGTTTGTCAAATACATATAGATTAAAATGTTATTCGTTCTTTTTATGTTCTCTTATGATTCTGTTTACCTAAATCATGATTTTTCTTTTCATATTTGATCTCTTCAAAAATTTTCACTTTATCCCATTTCGTGTAAAATTTTTAATATAATATAATTTTTAAGTTTTTTTATTTTTATTTTCAAAATTATTAGGGATATAATTATTTTATATTTTATTATATTTATAAATTACATAACGCTATGTTTGCTTTGCTTCATACTAATATATTTCAAATTTTAGTTCTTTCCTTTTCTTACTTTTTCATATATTTTTTAAAAAAATATTAAAAAAATACACACCTAAAAATATAAACAAACATAAATATAGTTATTATTATTATTATTATTACGAACACATATAAAGAATTGTCACCTTTTCACAGATATATAGTGCAATCAGTACTGGTATAAATAATCAAGTCAATTGCGAGGCTACATATTGTACATTCTAACATCATTAACTGTATTATATGTACACACACAGACATGTATATGTCATTAGGATGTACTATATAAACTTACGTATAAATATGTATTAGCAATGTATATCTATAGATTTTGTTATTAATACATAAACATGTCAGTATATTTTAATGTAATATCTGTATTTATACCTATAAAATTAGTTACGTGTTTGTTAATTGTATTAATGTGTGTATGTGTATAAATTGATATAAGAAGTACTTGTTAACAATTAATTTTATATATTGATTTAGTTGAAATTTATGTGTATAATATTTTATTATTTAATATACTTAAATACATCATATTAAATACATCATAAAAACTATTAAATTTTATGTCTTTGCTAGTTATGTACTTGATGTGATTACGTTAGCTTGAGATGAGAAGGATAGCAACGTAGCTCGAACCATGCAAATCTTGTTTGTGCAAACCATGGAATAAAGATCTAGATGCAACAAATTTGAAGAACTTAAGTGAAGAGCGGCCACAACTAATATATCTTATTGATTAATACGTCACATATCATTTAAGAGCATAATGAAATGATTCAATTTGGATTTGATCTCAAATGGATAGTGACACACTCAATTGCAAAGAAAATGAAGGAAACAAACAATTCAATTAATCAAATAAGTAGAAGGTTGTTTGAAACTATGTCAAGGCCTTATTTATGGTGCTAAAACTTAGTTAAAATAATCCTAGTTCATGTAGGAAATAACCTAGAAAAGTTATACTTTAATTGGGAAAGAAATATCCTAATTTTGGTAAGTTTTTGCTACCCATGATTGCATCAAGATCAACTAATTACTTTGTCTTACTTTGGATTGATCCTAGTGCTTAGTAATCAATCTATGCCATTTTTCTCAAGACTAGAAATATTGATCCACCTAGTCCTAATTTGATCTAGCCCTGGTGTGATCGTATTTTTAGAAGGTGGCACTTCAACCTTGTCAATCCATCCTTCCCAAATTGATCCTGCACTACGTCAATCGACATTAATATCAATATGCCCACTCTAGATTGTTCTGTACATACAGTGATCATAATTATAGTAAGTGTGCACACTAGCCTCTGTTAATCCAGCCTCCTCGGATCAATCTAACTAGGTAGTAATCAATTTGGATTGCCATTGGATCTATCCATTTGGTCCAATTCACCATTTTCTTCCTTGCAATACAGAAAATTGACCTACAGGCTCTCCTTTGATTCTTAAAGCTTCTCTAAATGTTTAAACTCATCCTGAATGCCTTGAATAAGTGTCGACATGGGCTCCTTGAGCTGTTAACCTTCTCTTAAGTTAAAGGTCCTCCAGTCAACTTGAGTATTGCTCCTACAAAGAAAATTGAGTGTGCTCAAATTTTCTTGTAAAATTCAAATCAAATTATTCCAAGTGTTTGTAAATTAATTCATGATGTATGAACTAATTTGGTGTGTTAGTTGTGGCTATCCATTGCTCGAGTTCTATGAATTCGTTCCATGTTGGTTGTTTCTACACAATTCACGTAAGTAAGATATCATTGCATTTTAGCTTATGTTAATTATTATATCTTCACGCTTCCATGCAAGCATGAATTGGTATCAGAGTTGGCTATATCAGACTTTAGTCTGGTCACTGTTCTAGATACCAATTTTCTATCCTTCATATGCTATCCATTCTTTTCTATTCGCTTTCTACATCTTCTTCCTACATTAATAAAATTTCTATCTATGAATTATGTGATTCTAACATAATTTTCCTCATTTGGTTCTTGATTTGTGAGAGTTGAGAAAAGTTAAAAAAAAAAAGAAAAAAAAAAGAGAAAAAGAAGTTATTGTTGCAGCGATCAAAAACAGAAAAAAAGTGTGATCTTTCGAAAAAAATAACTTACTTTGGAGAGGTCTTTGATTGTCCTAGAATGTCCAAAATTGAAAAATATTGGTTTTTGAGTGGAATTTGTGTTTGAAATAAATTCTACTGAAAAAATTTGTCGCAGTGATTGATCTCACTACCTGATGGATCAATTGCGTTCTGTTCTATCCAGCTTGAATGATCCTACATTTTGGACTCTCGATTGACTATGCTTGTGCCTTAGCTTGAAATCGATCCACCTTGTTTTGAATCAATTGCTTAAGCCTTTTTCAAACTAGGATTGATCCTTTTGCACTTGAATCAATCCATTAGACCATTTTTTTAGTATTAGATTAATCCAATTGTATCTAGATTGATCTTAAACCCCATTTTTTTGTCCCTTTGCACACCTACACACCATTGGGGGGTTTGCCACTTGAATCCATAGAGAACTATTGGAATTCTATGAGGCAGACATAGGATTTGGGCTAGTAAGTGCATTTATTTCAATGATTTATTGTGTGATACATGAATGAGAAGTAAGAAACATGTAACTTACATCTTATGAGGTGAAAAGACACTCGCACACACATTACATGTTTCTTGCACTCTATATTACACATACATTCAACATGTTGGGAGAATCAATCATGGGAGATAACACATTCAACATGAAGCAATTGATAGACAGTTTAGCTAGGTTGAGAACTTGGAGGCAACTCAAGCTTCCACAAGAGGAAGTTCAGTGGCTTGAGATGAGTTAGTACCTAAGAGGACACATCTACGCTGCAAACTGAAAGGGCAAAGGTATGTGAGTGATGATAATTCAGGTTTTCTTATTAAATTTGAGGATTTTTGTAGTTTTAGGAGGTCGAATAGGTATAAAAGAGATGAGGAAGAGAAGATTCCTAATGGAGTAAAGTTCGAAATTCCATCCTTTCAAGGGTAGTCCACTCAATGGATACTTGGAGCGAGATAGACATGTAGATCTCATTTTTGATTGCCATTGATATTCGAAAGTACTAAAAGTAAAATGAGCTGTGGTAGAATTTACTTTTTATCCAATTATCTAGAGGGATCAAGTGTGTTCTGGTAGAAAGAGAGCTAGTGAACATTGTGTTGGTACATGGAACAAATTGAAAGCCTTAATGATGAAGAGCTTTATTCCTAGCCATTACCATAGGGATTTACATTGCAAGATACAATCCTTGACACAAGAGAGTGGAAGTGTCGAGGACTATCATAAAGACATTGAGATGATGTAGAGGAGAGAGATGTGGTGAAAGATAAAGAGGCAACTATGACGAGGTTTATGGTTGGATTAAAGAGTGATATAGCTTATGTATTTAGCTGCACCATTATGTAGAGACTTGGTGGAAAGGCCCATTATGATGGAGAAGCAGCTTAAGAAGAGGGGTAGATAGTAGCTACCATTGAGTGAGATCGACTACTAGGGTGTTTCCTAAGCTAAAGGACAAGACACCATCCTTGGAGCCGTTAAACTAAATGTGATACCTAAAGCCAAAACCCTTAAGGTACACTATTCTAACCCTAGTCACTTTATTACACATAATAGGGATATCATGTATTTTAAGTGCCAAGGTAGAGGATGTATTACAACATAATGTCCAAATAGAAGGAAATTAGTGTTGGCTGACAAGGGTGAAATAGTGATGAATGAAGAGAATAGTAGCAAAGATGAAATGGTAGCCTTGGAAGAAGTATCAACTAATGATGAAAGAGTTTGCGTAGGGACTAGAGGAATAAATTTGATGGTCATGCACATATTGAATGCTCAAGCTAAGGAAGAGGACTTTAAAGAAGGAAGAGAGAATATCTTTCACACAAGATACCAAATAAAATGTAAAACAGGTAGTCTTATCATACATGGTGGAAGTTGCAAGAATAGCTAGACCGATGTTGGTAGAACGACTTGCATCACCCTTAAGGGATCATGTGAGACTATACAAGCTACAATGGCTAAATAATCGTGGTGAAGTAAAGGTAACAAAGCATATGTTGGTTGCTTTTGAAATTGAAAAATATAAGGATGAAGTGTTGTGCGATGTAGTGCTTATGCTAGTTAATCACATTTTGTTAGAGAGACAATGGCAATATGTGTTGCATTTGAATGCAAGACAAATAGGCACACATTTTATTACCTCAACAAGAAGATCACATTAGTGCTACTCACACAGAAGGAGGTCCATGAAGATAAAAAAAAAAAATACTTGTATCAACAACATGAGCTTAAGTTGGAGAAAAAGAAGAAGAAAAAGAAGAGCGAAAAGAACGAGGAGAGTGGGCGAGAAATAAAAAGAAAAAAGAGAAAAGAGTTTATTCTAGTTAAAATGAGAGATTTGAGAGTAACTATGGGAAGTGAGCAAAGAGTTGTATTGATTATGTACAAAGAAATGCACTTTCTATTAGAAAAAGGTTACATATTCCCTCCCTGAAGTTGTCATATCTATTTTGTAGGATTTCAAAGATGAAGTTCTAAAGGAATTACCAAGTGGATTGCCACTTATCTTTAGAATTGAACATTAAATTGATTTTATACCAGGAGCCACTATCCTATATAAACCAACTTATCAAACAAATCTAGAAGAAACAAAAGAGATTCAAAGACAAGTGAAAGAGCTGATTAGCAGGGGATGCGCTTGAGAGAGTATGAGCTCATGTGTTGTACCCGTGTTGCTTATGCCTAAGAAGGATGGATCTTGGAAGATGTGCATTGACTGTCATGTTCTGAATACAAATATGGTAAAGTATCGATATCCTATCCCTAGGCTTGATGATATGTTAAATAATTATATGGTGCCACTATATTTTTGCAAGTAGATCTTAAGGGTGATTATCGTCAAGTTTATATAAAGGAGTGTGATAAATGGAAAATGACCATTAAAACTAAATTTGGTTTATATGAATGGTTGGTAATGTTTTTTGGTTTAACTATTGCACCTAGTATATTCATGAGACCTATGAATCATGTTTTGCATGCATTGTTAGGAAACTTTGTAGTAGTGTATTTTGAAGATATTTTGGTGTCTAAGTTTATAGAAGAAAATGCCATGGATTTAAGACGTGTGTTTGAGGCATTGCTTAGGAAACAACTGTATGTTAACCTAAAGAAGTGTACATTTTGTGTGGATCATTGTGTATTTCTTAAATTTGTTGTAAGTGCATGTAGGATTCATGTTCATGAGAACAAGGTGAATGCAATAAGGGACTGGCTAACCCCAACTTCTATTTCTAAGGTAAGGAGTTTTCATGGCATTGCGAATTTTTATAGAAAATTTGTGCATGATTTCAACACAATTATGGTACACCTTACCACAGTTATCAAGAAAAATGAGAGGTTCAAATGGGAAAAAGCACAATAGAGAAGTTTTGAGGAGTTAAAAGATAAACTTACTAATGTTCCTATTTTAGCTTTACTTAATTTTCTAGGACATTGAGCTTGAATGTAATGGTTTTGGTATAAGTATTGAAGTTGTACTTACTCAAGAAAAAGGGTTGATTGCTTCAATGAGAAGTTGAATGGAGCTAAATTGAATTACCTTACCCATAACAAGGAGTTGTATTCGAAAGTGGGGGTGTTGGAGACTTGGCAAAATTATTTATATCTAATGGAGTTTGTCATCCATATAGATCATAAGTTGTTGAAGCATTTGAAGAATCAAGGTAAGTTGAGTAAGAGATATATAAAATGGGTATCCTTCATAGATACTTTTCCATATACTATTAAGTATAAGAAAGGAGTAGATCACATAATTGTCGACACATTATCTAGGTGTTATTCACTTCTTACAACTTTGAATGCTAGATTGTTAGGGTTAGAACATATTAGAGAATTGTGTGCAAAAGATGAGAATTTTGGAGTTGTGTATGAATCAAATAGAAAGGGAACTCATGAGAAGTATTTTCAATAGGTTGGATAGTTATTCTATGTAGATAAGTTATGCATTCTTAGATTTTTTTTACAAGAATTACTTGTAAGGGAGGCACATAATGGAGGGTTATTGGGATACTATGGTGTTACCAAAACAACATTAATTCTGCAAGAACATTTTTATTAGCCACACCTACATAGAGATGTAGAGAACGAGGAGGCCAAATCAAAGTTGCAACCATATGGATTATATATGCCATTTCCTATTCTAGACATAACTTGGATGGAGATTTCCATTGATTTCATGCTTAGATTACCAAGGACAAGGGCAGGTAAGGATGGCATATTTGTAGTTGTAGATAAATTTTCTAAAATATTTCATTTCATTGCATATAATAAGATGGATGATGGTACACACATAGCTAATCTATTCGTTAAAGAGATAGCACAATTGCATGGAATGCCTAAGACCATCATATCGGATAGAGATGCAAGATTTTTAAGTTACTTTTGGAAGACTTTGTGTGTAAGTTAGGGACGTTTGAAAGCCAAGAATTCCTCCACAAACCCTCTGCACGCTTTTAGCTTCTCTGTGGCTAATAATAAGGTTTTCAACCCTTTAAACATCATATTTATACCCAGGTTTATTTAGAAGTTGCATGAGATTAAAATTCTAAGTAGTTTAGGTCCTTAAAATTAAATATGCACCTTTCTGATTTCATGGACTATTTTTTCCCAAATTTTCAATGATTTTAGACTCTATTCTTCTTGTTTCCAAGCTTAAAAATTATCCCTCTTTATTTATTACATCATTTGGTAAAATTTTACCACTTGAAAGTACCAAAAATTCCTTCTTAGTCTTGCCTTTTCAATTCCCAATATTTCCACCCGAAAATAAATTGAAAATGGAAAATTAATAATAATCAATTATGATTCCATGAAATTTTGTCCAAAATATTGTACCACTAATACAAAAAATTTCAATAAGGTTTGACTAGCCGAACAGTGTGTATTTTGCCTTTCATATGCACTTACTATTATCCCAATAAATTCAAATGAAAAATAACTTAATAAATAGGTTGGTAATTAAATAAATTATCAACAAACATTATTCCCATAACTATTATTGGGTCCTAAAAAATGTAGATATATTACATCTTCCCCCCTTAGAAAAAGTTTTGTTCTCAAAATTTGTATTCATCTACTCTAGTTTTAAGTAGGGGTGTCGATTCAACAATTCCTCATTTCGTCCTAGAGTGGCTATCCCATAAGGTTACTCTAGCATTGCAGGCTTATACTTCACTTCCTTAAATGGGCAAGCATAAAATACTTTCCTTAGGAACTCATGATTGGTTAGATCATTTATCCTATGGAAGGGACATCCATTCTCAGTTGTGTCTTGTCTGAATTCCTCATCCTCTACACTTAATCTCAAGCTCCTAGTTTTATTTTTATTTGAATAAGGTGGGCCTTTACTATGTTGTTTTGTGCTACTCTAACTTTTTACTACTTTGGCACCACTAGTCCCCATGTTGTCTTTTGCCTAATGTGGTCATACCACAAAACCACACATAGGGTATTAAACTCTTAATCCTAAGGCCCTAAGTCGCAGTTCCCATACATACATACATACACACACACACACATATATATATATATATATATGGGTAGCTATCACGATTTCCTCTCTCATGATGGCTACCTGTTAAGGTTGTTTTGATGTCTCAAACTTATATTTTAAGTGTTAGCAAGACCTTTATAGGCAAAGGCATACATATTACCCTAGTTAAACAAGACGTAAGCATAAAATTTGTTAATAGTAATATTACCTACAGTTGTATCCTTAGCTTCGTCAGCCCCTCTCTTAAGGCATGGCGAACACTCTGGCATCTCCTCTCAACCTATCGTTAGGCTACTTAGGCTCAATTGTTGTTGCTACCACTTGCACCATTCACTTTATTAGCACTGATGGTGGCCACTTTGAAAGTCTTTTGCAAGCACTCAACAATTCGATGCCTTTGTTCGCCACATCAAAAACATGCCTTAGTGATAAACCGCCATACTCCAATGTGTGGGCAATGGCATTTATTGTACTCAAGTATCTAACATTGAGCTTGACCATTCCCACTTTTGTTAGCTCTCTTGTGGGTTGGGGGCCTAGTGGGAGGTTCAATCTGCTCATTACTAGGGTTTGGACTTAGCTTAGCCTTTTTTAAGTTATTTTTTACCTTTCTACAATTGACATCAGCCTTAACCCTTATGGCAGCTCTCAGCCATTCATCAAAACTTCACGCGTCATATAGTGTCAAGGTCGTTTTAGTCAGCTTTTCAGTCCCTTAGTCAACTTGTGCATTTTAAGGGTTAGGCTTGCCATCACCATGGGCGAGTATTTCCCTAGGGCATAGAAATTTGCTGAGTACTAAACCACTGACATGTTAGGTACCTACACTAACTTGTTGAATTCTACTATTTTTATAGGTGGCTAGCATTAGGGAAAAAGTGGTTCACAAATGCTTCATGAAATCAAGCCTAGATAATTAGGCCTTCTTCTTAAAGTGCAAGTGAGATACGTTCCCACCAGAGGGCAATCTTAGCAACTAGCAAGGGTATCACTACTCTTGGTCGCACTTAAACCAGAACTTCTATTAATTCAAAGTTGCCCTGTATCTCCTTCAACCATTTTTAGACAACCTCCAAGTCATGCAGACCATCAAACATTGGCACATAGGCTCTTCTTAGTACCTCATAGTGGGTTTTAGTGCCTTTATTAGGTTAGGTTGGCCTTATCTAGCTTGCTGTTGGTTCCCAACCACTTGTGCCATGATAGCCACTATAGCCACTAAGTCTTCTTGTCGTAAGTTGAGTTGTGGTATGGTCAACTGTAGTAGGGTCATACCAGTGGCCATGAGGGAGGGTAGACATATGCTTGGTCATTCGCGTTCTCCATAGGGGTGGCATGGCAAGGGTTTTGGGTAGTGCGACGAGATCTCCAACTATTTTCCTACGTTAGAAAGAGTCATTAGTGAATCAAGTGAATTATGTAAGTTGGAATGCACATAAATATATGCATAAGATAGGGGCAACCAAACAGCAAGTAGAATGACAAGGCACAAAATGGTCATAAAAGTATAGCTATATTATTGTTATTACTTAAAATTCACAATTGATAATAGATGTGTTGGTCCTGTTCTCATCACCATATTTCTATGATTCTATAACTCTCATTCATAATAATTTGTCTATACTATGTCCCTTGCCTAAAAGAACTCATCTATAACTATACTACTATTGTCTAACTCTGCCTTATTGAGTATCTCCTTAGGGTCTTCCTCGAGCTTCTCCTTAGGCTCAAAGTCCTCAGCCTGATGGTGGATCAATACATGAAGCTCGTTATCTTGTGATCGAGGTGCTGCACTTGTCGAACTTACTCCTCTCGCTTCTTTCTTGCTGCATCGATGTAATGCTAATATCTCTTTCACAAGTGCTCATTTGTCTTTGCCAACCTTTTTTGTGCTATCTCTAAGTCCTCCAAATTTCTCTTGAGGGTGTCCTAATGCTCCCTTAATGCTCTATTCTTAGCTTTGAGTCTATCACGCTATTGTTGCTCCTTAGCTAGTGCAGCAACCACATCCCTTAACTAAGTCATAATGATAATGAGACAGTCCATAATCTTCTAAGGTAAGACACTATAACTTGAGGGCATTTGTCCACTCAAATTGCCACCCCGTCCATTTCCTATATCAGCTTGAGCTCTAAGGTAAAATAAATTCAAATCTATAACTTATGAATGCATGAATTGAGCTAATGAATTTTAAGTTCTCGAAATGTGATTCCCATAATTTCATTAAAGTCATGCGTTCTAAGTTCATCTCATCAAAACCTAAATTTCAAGGAACATCTTATGCATAAAAAATCACAACCTAGGCTTTAGTGAGCATCTTATACATCTAGAATCAAAACCTATGCTTTAATGAGCATCTTATTCATCTGGAATTAAACCTAGGCACAATACTATTTCTATCACACCCTGAACTCGAGACCATAACATGGCAATATTCATAAACCAACTCAGCGAATGTCAAAGCTAATATGTAACAGTGCAAGTTAATCCAATAGTATTAAGTGATCTTCAATTAAAGAAGTCATGTGACATCTGTAAAAATACTAGCAATAATAACAACATTCAATCTTTAATACACAATAAGGGCCTCTATTACATCCCAATTATCTTTAAATAGTAATAACAATGAAACTAAACTAGAGCAAAGCTATGCCCTCATCCATGAATCTACTAGCCCCAAGTTTGATCTTTTTCATTAGTTACTTCTATAAGGACATTAGCTAAAAGTAGTGAGCACTTAAATGCCTAAGAAAAGGTCATCAACGTTTTTACTAGGACATGAACATACTAAAGCATTTTATAATATTTAAACATTTATGTAAAAATTGTAGAGAGCTAATAGCTGAGAATTCACACATGAAGTACCACAAGTAGTTCATGCACCATTTCTTTGATCAGGACTTTAGTCATTTACCCTAACTAAGGAGAGTGTCATCCCAACCTTTAATCCTAGTTGACTTATCCTTATCTTTAACCCCAGTTGAATGAGACTTATTCCAATGTCTTATCTTGATTAAGTGGGACTTATTCCAACCTTTAACTCTGGTTGAGTGAGACTTATCTCAACCTTTAACCTTAGTTCAATGGGACTTATCTTAACCTTTGACCTTGATTAAGTGGGACTTATCTCACCTATTGCCCAGTGAGTGGGTGGAACTAGCTCCTTAAACTCTTTCCTTGGGTCCCCACTATACTTCACAATAATCCATTCTACACCATTAACGTGTTTGAAATAATTTTAAATACAGTTACATCGCACTTGTTCAAATCCAGAAGCATGTTCAGAATAAAACATTTTACCCCAACAATATACCAATTTGTGAACTCCAAATAGGAATATTTCTTAAACAATATTTCAGAATAAATGTAGTAGAACATAATGTTTCAAAAAATATTTTCAAATAGATTTCAGTAAGAATACAAAATATCAGGAAAATAATTTATTTCAAAAGGCAGTTATAAAAGTTCATAGGGTAACCACATTCAGTTCCCTATCTCCCTACATAAGTGATATATCCTTAGTCTTTCTCTAGTACTTAAGGATATACTTGATATCATCTTAATGTTGTTTGCCAGGATTCACATGGAACTTGCTCTTAAAAATTACAGAATAGGCAATATTTAGCCTTGTATATAGCATTGCATACTTTAAGCTTTCAATTACCAAAACATATGAAATGGTAGCCATTAGTTTCTTCTCAACATCCATCTATTAGCACGTGGACTTTTAGAGATGAATTCCATGCCTAACTAATAGCAATCCTCTCTTAAAGGATTTTATCCTAAACCTTTTTAGGATTTTGTATATTTAAAAGGTTTGGGAGAGATCCATTAATCTTCTCGATTTCTTTATAATGCAAATTCCCAAGATATAGGTTGCTTCTCCCAAGTTTTTCATGGAGAATACACTGGATAACCATTTTTTGATAGTGGTCATCATCCTAATATCATTCCTAGTGAGAAGTATGTCATCTAAATACAACATTAGGAATGTGACTATGCTCCCACTAATCTTCTTGTAGATGTAAGGCCCATCCTCATTTCTAATGAAGCCAAATGATTTAACTACATTGTGAAATGAAGATTCCAACTCATCGATGCCTACTCATAGCCATAAATGGACCTCTTAAACTTGCATACTTTATGAGACTCACATTGGACCTCAAAACCATATGGCTACACCATATAGATATCCTCCTCAAGAAACCTGTCGAGAAAAGTGGTTTTAACATCTATCTGTCAAATCTTATAGTCCAAGTAGGCAGCTATCGTGAGAAGTATTCGAATGGATTTAATCATAGTTACATGCGAAAAGGTCTCCTCATAGTCAATACTCTCTTTTTGACTATAGCTTGTTACCATAAGCCTAACCTTATAGGTCTCCACTTCGTTAGTCGAATCAATCTTTTTTTTTTGTAGACTTATTATTCCCTTGGTTCGAATATATTGAATTCATCTCAAATTGCATAGCCTCTTACCACTTAGTGAAGTCTTTATTTGCCATTACTTGATCATATGTAGAAGAATCATTTCTATAATTATTATCTCCCATAATAAACAACTCTTATCCGTTCTTTAAGACATAACCATATCTTTCTTGTGCATGAGAGACTTTACTTGATCAATGCAATGGCCACTTCATCGAAGGTATTTCTTAGATGTTCCTTATGCTCAACTTCCTTAAGCATAATGGTCTTACCTGCACTTCCTTCCCAGGAAAACTCTTTTTCTAGGAAGTATGTTTGATAACTAACAATAATCTTTTGGTCATCAGGGAGGTGGAACTCATATCCCATAGAGTCCTTGGGATACCCTACAAACCAACCAAAAATAGCCTTTACCTCTAACTTATTTGTCTTACTTTTTTTAAGGTAAGTTAGACATCTCCAAATCTTAATATATTTTAAGCTTGGCTTCTTCCCACTTCACATCTCATATGAGGTCAAAGAAACAAATTTAGAAGGAATCTTATCCAAGATGGGGGTGGCCGTTAGGAGAGCGTGTCCCTTTAGGAAAATGGGTATGTTGGTGAAGCTTATTATAGATTGAACCATGTCCAACAAAGTCTAATTCCTATGCTCAACTACACTATTTAACTAAGGAGTTGTCAATGGTGTGATTGTGATACAATACTATTTTTCTTGTGGAATTTCAAAGCTTAGCACTCATGTATTCACCACCACGATTCGATTTTGATGCCTTTACATGCTTGCCAGTTTGTTTTTCTACTTTAACCTTGAATTCCTTAAACTTTTGAAAGGATTCATATTTGTACTTCATTAAGTACACATACTCATACCTAGAGAAATTGTTGGTAAATGTAATGAAGTAGTGAAATCCTCCCCTTACCATTTCATTAAATGGCTCACAAACATCAGCATGGACTAACATTAACATTGATGTAGCTTTCTCGATGTGCCCATCTAACCGGCTCTTGGCTATCTTGTCTAAAATGCAAGGTTTGCAAATTAGACAGGGCTCCTCTCCCAATGGGCCCATAAGCTCATATTTCTCTAACTTGCTAATCATAGCCTCTGCATCATAGCCTAGTCTGAGATGCCATAATTGCTTGGGATTCAAACCATCTCTAGCACATTTGTTTATTATGGTATTCATCATGGGCTTATCATCTAAATTCAAGCAGTACAAGCTACTTACCAACAAGGCAATGCCAACTTATTTATTACAATAATATATTTGGCAATTATTGTCTCTAAAAGAAAATTCATAACTTTCTTTTACTAGTAATGGAATAGAGATAATATTTTTGAGCTCATTTAGTAATAAGAGACGATTTCTTAGGCCAAAAACATGTCCAGATGATAACTTGACCGAAGCAGTGCTAATCGTAGTAGCTGCAACACTTGCCTTACTACTGACTTTAATCACTACTTCTCACTTCTGAAGTGACTTACTCTTGGCTAAATTTTGATTTGAAGTGCAGATATGAGAGGAAGCACTTGAATCCAAGATCCAAAATGTAGAAAATACAATAATGGAATAAGATGCTTCATAAATATAAAGTTCCACACCTTCTTTGCCATCATCCAGGTTGACGAGGGTCCTGGTACAATTCCTTTAATGCTCCTCCTTGTTTCTTTGAAAACTCTTTCCTCTGCTAACACGAGCATTAGATGCCACGCCTCGTCCATGGGCTATGGGAGCACTAGGTTTCATTCTTTTGGTCTTACCCTCCTTAGTCTTACTAATAGGGACTCGATACCTTAAGGATAACCTCCTTCCCAATGCTCAGTATGACAACTTCCAAGATCCCACCAATTCCTTAAGGAATGAGAACTCTTTTCAAGCCTTAAACCCAAGCAGCTATCTTGGTGCCAATAAACATGATAGTCTCAAAAATAGTAATTATGATAGCAATTATCATCATTTAAGAATAATATAACTGCAGAACATAAGCAAGAATATTAGTTTGGTCGTTAATATTGTACCTAATGATTATGAACTTTAAATCATACAGCCTTCCATTAGATTTTTCGAATCCCACTCTCCCTTGGGTGGGAAACAAAATTCTCATTGGAAACATCTCTTTGTGGGTGCTTGGGGTTTTCTTTGGGCATACCATACCTCATACATACAATTCTTGGTATGGTAGACCTAGTGGATGACAACTCTTGCCAATGTATCTCATGTAGGGTTCAATCTTACATTTTGGCCCATGGTCGAACAAGACCCCAGACATACAGTTCTAAGCATCACGAGTCCATTTATGTCTCACCTACTAATTGACAATTTGCCAAATTTGTAACCATACTGGTGGCCATCAAGCTCTTAAGGTGAAATATCTTTTAAATATCGCATCTAAATTCACTTGAAGCTATAAATGTGCTATTGCCATTTGACCTCACAAATGTGATGATATCACATGATAAGACCACACTAAGAACTCCAAGTTAGGTGGAGGGCAACGATGAAACAATTTCCCTATTACAACTTAATATTGATGAGGAAGTTTTCGGTCCATATGTTTTTCTTTCCCTTTGCATATTAGTCATTTTACATATACATATCTCATTCATGTAGTAAAACATAAGACAGAAATAACATGGATGAGTATGGACTTTCAAGATTCATCCACATGTGTCCTAAGTCTATAACTCATCCATAATCCATACAATGTCCATACATCACATGTATCATACAATAAAATACTTGGAACAGTCATTTTATGACTTAAGTATCTCATGCCTTAGTTCTTATTTGTGAAAATCTTTTTTCCAATGTTTTGGATTTGGAAAAATGTGTAAATAGCATCTGTAAGACCCCGTGCTGCTGTGAGAATAGCCCTACTATACAGCTCGAGATGCACCCTTTTGTCTTGTGACTATGAAACTTGGAAGCGAGAATTACATAACTCTTGCACCTTGGTTCACGGATACCAATGGCCACTTCGCGACTGCCAAATCTCATCTCACAGCTATGAGACCTGACGATGTTGTAGCACTGTTTATTTCTTGTTCACTAAGACATAATTTTTTTTTATCTTTTCTCAATCTAAAACACCTATAAAATTTTTTTTTGTAGGTACAAACAAGTTACAAAAACATATTTATATAATTTTCAAATACAGAACTAACATAAATCATAAAACAAGTATATCCAGATTCATTTATATGAAGAAAAGCAATTGCTCTAATGCCACTGTTAGGTTTCATCAGGTATGGGATGTAACATTTTTGAAATTTTAACCACAAAATAATTAGAAAATGCAACGAAATAAATAAACCCCAACTTAGTCTACTTTCAACACATAAAACCTATAAAAATAAACTTCAAAACAACTGCATGGATGATTACTTAGAAATAATTCCTACAATTTCGGTCTATGATCCACAAGCTATGACCTCTAGTTTGTCCACATGAACAAGTTGTCGACTATAACTCTCCAACAAAACTCCAAGAATTCCATCATGCAATCCCACAACTTTTGCGCTTGGAAAATTTCCTGAGCGAAAACTAAGGGAGGCTAATAACTAATTTTTTCTTCTATGCAAGTGGTGAATAGTACTAAGTGAATAAAACTCACCACTATTGTTCCCATGAATAGTGTTTTTTCTTGGAACTCTTCCAATGGCTAATTCTCAAGACACAATCATATTTATATACTGGGATATGTAGGACTTGGGGAGTGGACTCTATGGACCTTCACATGGACCTTAAACTAACTCAAGCCCTTCCACATTTAATTATTAATCTAATTAATAATTAAAATCTATTTGAATTATTTCCTTCAATTTAATTAATCCTTTTAATTAAATTAAAGGCTTATTATATTTCCGATTAACAATTCCATTATAAAAAAATATAATAGGTACAAAATAATTCTCTTATGCCTTATCTCATTAAGTTAATTAATCTCATTAATTAAATTAAAAGCTTATCAAGTTTCTAATTAATGATCTCATTACTAACAAAATGAGGAATAAAGCATTCCAATTCAGTCTAATCCAATTGCAACTAAATTAAATCTACTATGCTACTTCTCAAGTCTAATCAACAAAACTTCTCAAACCTTGTGATTGGCACCATGCAGATGCCTTAAGACATCATATTGTTCTTATGTGTGTAACTCTCTAAGTTTATCCTTGGATGACAATGAATATAATTTGAAAGATATGGATAACACCTAACCTATAGTCTATATCATAGCCCATCTGAGGTGAAGAGAATGGATAACAATGAATCCTTCTAATTGCAAATACTATGTGTTATAGGCCTTTTGTCTTGTTTTGTCCTAATAGAGTAGGAGCTGTTTATTTAGTTAAAATTACAAGCTCGATAAAATATCAACTGCATAAGACAAAGGACTTGCTTACTTGTAAGGAGACAAATTTCTTATTGAATGCACAAATGTCTCCATGCGCACTTGAGTAATAGGACTTTGGGCTCATAACCCTATACCATACTAGGATAGATATTGGTCATTAATGCTTAATAACACATTGGCCATCATGTACATAAGATAACTATGTCGTTTGAGGTCTATGGTCCATGAGCACTTAACATGATCACGAAGCAAAACATTAACAATAAAGAGTGAACTCCATGTGTTTAATTCATTCTGCGAATCATGTCCAAATGCTCATTCTCTAATGGTACATTCACACATGTATTCTTAGTATTTCATATTGAATGATATGATACTCACTATACAAATACATGTGTAAGTCATTCTAACTCTTTAATTCCCTTTAGACTATCTATGACTCATGGATTGGGTTTAGAAATTGTGTACTAAAATAGTCTTGTGTTAATATTCATAATCCCTTATGAATAAGGCCCTTTAACACAATCACATAGGCACATACAACACTTTACGCCATTCAAGATTTATATGTATAAAAATACTATTAAAATATTGATAAAATAATCATCGATATTTTATTAAATAATAATGATAATATTTATAAACAATATCTCTCAATATATCCCTCACTTATAATTTGGTATCAAAGAACATATCACTAACAATTGAGCTACAAACAATAAACACAATACTTTTTGGGAGGCAACCTAAGCTTCTTATTACTTTTTGTATTTTGTTTCTGTGGTTTTTTTTATTGTTTTTGATTGTTGTGTGGATAACTACCGTATGGTCAATTTTGATGTAGGATTGAGGAAGAAAACTAATGTGCATGTTGCAAAAGTTGTGAAAGAGGAAGAAGAAATTGCTCCATACCCACCAGGTTTTGTCTTTCCTCATTGCTTGTTTTGTTGATGAGATTGTATTTGAGACAAGGGCAACAAAATAAGTGCGAGGGTGCAGCAAAAGAGGAGGAAAATTTGATAATTGGCATATGGAATGAAATGTTGGAATTTTATGCATGCAAGTTTGTGAGTTTATGATAGAGTTGATGGTATGAATGCACTGTGAATTTAGTGGACTCAGTACTTAATTTATAATGAAATATTATGTGGAATCTTTGTTGCTTAATTCATTAGTCGTTCTTGAGAATGGCATGTTCGCTTAGGTGTTGAAGACATGATTCCTATTAATTTTTTGAGCACATATTTTTCACTTTTGATTACTAGATTGTTTGAGAAGTTCTATGGTGAGAATGAGAAGATTAAATTAGGAATGTAAGTCTTATTTTAGGTGTTGATAAATTCTCTAAAGAATGAGGGAGATTAATGACAAGAAAAAGAGGTTGAGGACTTAAAGAAAGATTGAAATAAATTAAAAAAAAAGAAAAATAACAAGAAAAAAATATGTGAGCGTGTGAGAAATTAGTTCTACTCTGATGATTGGATCTACTAAGTAACCAGGATTGTTCAAAGGCCCTTGTTCAATTTTATGTAAAATGGTTGCCCAATTATAGGTATCCAAAGCATTTTAAGTTTTGAATTAAGTAACTAAGGAGTGCATGGTAACCCTTGTTCACCTTCATGTAAAAGACTCAAAACTACTTAAAAAAGACTTAAAGCTCACACAAGAATGGAGACAAAGATAAGTGTGGGGGAGGAAAAGAGAAAAATGATTTAAACTCCATACTAGTCCTCTTGGGTGTTAGTCATGTTGATTGAAGTTGCTTAAAAGGAAGTGAGTTGATACTTGAGTAAGCTACACTTGATTTAATTGTCTTCAAATTGCCATAGCATCATCAAGTGATTAAAGCGATATAGAGTTGAAAGGAGAATGTTTGCTTGAGGACAAACAAATGAGTTGTGGGAGTAATAACACGTGATTTTATAGTATATTTGTACTTCATTTGTGTTTAATTTTTGCATGCATGATGAGTTAAAATAGTTATATTAAGTGTTCGTGCATGAAAAGTTGATAAATATAATGAATGTGAGTGTTTAAATGTAGTGTTGGCGATAATTTGATGAATTTGAACATTATCTACACTTAAATATTATTTTTATTGGAATGTCAAGTTTTGTTGCCATAAGGAAGGGAGTTGTGGTTGCAGGAAGTGGTTTGGTGAGAGCAAGATGAAAAGCATTGCATTTTGGAAATTTTTGCTGTTGTCAGTTGCAGTTGTAGAATAAAGTATTGCGGTTGCAAGTGAGGCTTTTGGAGCCACAGGAATCACAAAGCAAGAGTTTTGTAATGGTTGTTGTCTAGGTTTTTGAAAGCGGATAAAGGAGTTGCAGTCGTGAAGTTTATGTTTGCAACCTCGAAACACAAAGTAGCAATCTACGACATGCAATTTTAAGGGCTATTTGGTCTTTTTCCTTGCACTACCATAGCCCTAATTCCCATGCACCTATATATATGCCTTGTACATAATTTTTAGAGTATCTTAGACTAGTTGTTATCTTTCAAACACTTAGAAAGCCTAGGAGCATAAGATTAAAGTGTTTAAGGAGAAGGAATCTACTCCAAAATTTGGGGTGCGTTCATTACTCATGCAATGCAGACTTTTAGACTTAATTTTTCCAACTTTATATTGCTTTTATGTTGTTTTGTATGATGAACAACTTAGTTATGATATTTATTAAATTTATCGTAGGTTTCAATGTTCCTTTCTAATTGCTTGTATTTGTGATTGGTGAAACAGATATACATGAGTTTTGATTAATTGTCATTGCTTGAGTTATTCGCAATTCTTAGATTGGATAGCAATTAGGGGAATGTGTCAATCCACTAATTAATTCATGATCGTGTGAGGAATAATGGAAATGGAACTCGAAGGCTAGACATACAACACTAATTCTAGAGTAATGATAGGAGTGAAACTATAGAGTTAGTGTGGGTAATCATTGTTAATTACCAAACTGACCACTTGACTTGATTTAGTCTGGGGTAACCATGCAAATTTGGAGTCAAAATTATAAAAGAGTTCAAAAGAATAATTTTTGAGATTAACAATCTATAACCAGTATAATTAAAGTGATAATTAATGTAACTGGCATATATGAAAAACCAATGTATCACAAGGGGCTAGATGTTTTAACCATTGGTACTTTACACATTCAATTTTATGTTGCTATTTTCTAAGTGATTGTTTCTTTATTTAGTTACTTTACTTTCACTGTATTCTTGCATCTTAACTAATAGAACTCTAATTAAATTAATAAATACACAACCTCTCTTTGTGGGCACAACACCCATATTCACCACAATTGACGTGATCTTAAACTTATTGGAGGTGTCAAAAAATTGGGGTATGATGTTTTATCGTGCCTTGGTATTTTTAAAAGAGGGATATATAAAATTTGGCTTCAAACTAAGGCTTAAATCTTGAATAAAATGGATTTTGGTGATTGAAAGAAGCCAAGGATGTAATTACGGCTTCACTTTTGGGCTTGGGATGCAAAATAGGGCTTAAATCTAGTTTCTCCATACTCTATGTTAGCGTGTGTTTGAGTAGTTTAACACCTAAGCACAAGTATTAAATCGGATCATTCAACTTACTTCCAATAGTTCATGGGCAATATCTCTATAGCAGAGGTGTTTCGTTCTTGGTTGGGCATTTTTCGATTTGTTGCTAGAGTTTAGACTGTGTGAAATATGTTTTTGCTCAATTAAATCTTATTCAATTTTGCCGTCTATCCTATGTTTTCCTTGTTATTTTCGTTGTTTTATTCTTCCTATCATTTCCCCCATTTCCTAACCATTTTCAATTAAAAACAATTAAGCACTTCACATATAATATGGATAATTAATGTTTATAATAACTAGATAAATAGTTTAGATAATTTAATATTCTACTAATTTCTTCAATTTTGATTAATTTATAAATAACCATACAATAAGCTTAGATGAGTTAAAATTCTATTCGTACTCTACTACTAAGAGGTTTGTATTTTACATAGCATTTTATTTTTACCAAACCAACCATATTTTAATAAATTTAAGTATTTAATCAAGGATACATATGTACTTCTACAAAGTCTCAAAAAAAAAACATATATTTTCTATTTTGATATTTTAAATAAGTATCAATAATGTAGATCATTATTTTTATGTAGTACAATTATATATTTATTTTTAGATTTCAGCATATTATTTTATTTTATATTTTTTGACATTATATTTTCAAAATTTGTATGCAATTTTCTTATAAATTATCACTAACCCAACCATATAAACTTATCATTAAACATCATTCTTAAATATAATATTTATGAACTAAATTTAATGATTTGTTTTAATTTTGTAACATTGATTTCATTATGTAATATTTTATATTTTTCGTAGATTATTAATTAGTGCATATATATAATATATTTTAGTGCATATCATAAATTTCAAAATTGACTATTTCTTACAACATTCTTTTGCACATTTATGCATTTTCTAATTTTCCTCCACAAAATAACTTTTATCTAAATATGTCATTTTATTTCTAATGCTATAAATTTACTTTTATATTTCATATGTACTTTAATAATATTATATTCAAATAGGTCTATTAATATGTTTTCAAATAAATAGTGTATTTTATCCTTACAATGTAAAGTTTTACATCTTAATAATTTCTATCTTGTTTTTATAGAATTATATTATATATAATTAAACTTCAAAATAAAAATAATTTATGTCTAATAAATATGACATATTTAATACAATTTATAAGCAAATTCGGTGCAATTAAAATAGTTTTTAACATATTGTTTATTTCATAGCTATAATTGTTTCTTATAATAACTTATTTAGTTATTTATTTATTTGAAATTTTTACTCATTGTGTTAACATTATTAACATTTTGACTCATTTTATCATCTGCAATTTCATATGATTGAAATCTTATTTTTATTATTTTTAACACATTAATTTACTTAAAATTTTAATTCAATGATATAATTGCGAGTTAATGTCCTCTAACAAATTTGTTGTTATTTAATTAGAAGACCATTAAGCACTTCACATATAATATAAATAATTCATAATTATAACTAATAAGTAGTTTATATAACTTAGGATTATATTAATTTGTGTAATTTTAATTAACATATGAATTACAAGACAAGAACTCTAGATAAGTTATAATTCTATCATTATTTAACTACTTAAATATTTATATTTTAAATATAATTTTATTTTTACCAAATTAACCTTATTTTTCCTAAATATGAGTATTTAATTAAGAATATCTATTTAACAATGTAACAAAATAATGAGAGGGATACATACTTTTATATTATAATAATAATAATAATAATAATAATAGTTTTTTTTTTTTGGATATTAGATACTTTTATATAGTATATTAGATATCAGATTAGATTAGATATAAATCCAGCAGTAGTCTGTTCTGATCAATCAGTACAACTTGTTGCACCCGGATGGCGTCGCATTTTCCCCTAATCTAGGCAAGAAAGCCTCCCTTTCAAGTGAAATTTGAAGGGATGACATAAGTTTAACAAAGGAAATCCACAGGAACGGTGAGCAGCAGAACGCATAGCCAAAGACAGAGAGTGCCTTGACGATGCCATCTGGGTACCAAGGATAAGCCATGACCAGGAGAGCCCCCAAGATTCCGAGCCACGGCATTAGGACAGGCGGCACCGGTAGGAGGAAAGCATTAAGAGCTATGGAAGAAAGCGAAAGGGCCCCCAGCAAATAGAGACTCCAGCCTATAAGCGGATGAATAGTGCAGGGAACGAGTAAGAAAGGGACTGTATAGGCAGCAAGAATGGACCATATGGCTATCAATTTGAATCCAGTTTGTACGAAGAAGATGCTCTTTCCCTCTCTACGATAACATAGCTTGGATAGATTGGGGCGTGCTAGGCGCGAGACAGCCATTATTCCAATGTACAATATAGCTTCAATCAACACAACTGGCATTTCTGCGCCATACCTGTTGGCAGGTGAGATTTGAATTGATTAAGACACGGTATGTAATCATGTGCTACCGTCAATTGCAATGACCTCTCTCAGCTCCTCCAAGTTAACACAATTGTCAATCAGAAGAACAATACAATGCAATTAGAAGGTTCAGGGCATCGAGAAAAAGTATTGAACTCTCAACTTTGACAGGCTTGAAGAAATCTTACCCCAGAGTTTGAAGCCTTCGTTCGTGCCATTGGATGCCTAAAGGGAGCACCGGCCACGACCACCAATACCATGGTTTTAGCCATGGAGCGCCAGGGAAAGTGATGACGCTGTTAGGTCCACAGGGTACGCTCCACCGGAGCCTGAGGTCTAGAGCCAAATACCAAGCATCGAGTTAGCAAGATATCAGAAAAGATTTGAGTAAATACACCAGGGACATCAAGATTTTCATGTGCTTACAGTAGTAAGAAGCATCCATTTGATAGCCTAGAGGAAGCCTATAGGATCCGTTAAGCTTTGTGCCGTTGGGAGGAGGATGAAACATTGGCTTATCAAGCAAATCAGGGAAGTAGCTTCCAATGAATCCTTGGTCAGCACCATCAGGGTTACTTCTTCCTATCTCCAGTTCATGCATCATGTCATTGAACACCGCCAGCGATGGCTGCAAATATCATTGCAGTCATGAATACCATTACAAACAGGAGGCCAAGTCTTTGTGAATCACTAACCATGACCAAAGAAATACACGTTGAACTAGAAAAGGAACCCAAACTCTTTAGTACCTGCAATACGAAAAGACCAGTGTGGAAGATGCATGGATTGATGAAGACAGCACAAAACCGCCCACATTGGAAGAGCTCATCAGTGTTTTGGAGGAAGAGGTTATCGGCATCAAGCATGACCAGGCGGTCATAGTTCACAAGCTTCCACGCGTAGAGTTTGTTCAATGTTAGCTTGAATCTCCGATCAAAATTGGACTGGCTTCTGTATGGATTGTTTAAATTCTCCACCCTCATGATTTTTGCCCCGTCTTCCTGTTCTCTGTGAAGCACAAAAATTCAAAGATATGAATTAATTCTCTTAGAGATGCGGTTAGGGGCGGAGAGATTGGCGGAGGAATCTCGATAGAAGAGGGAAAGTCGTCAACTATGATTATGATTAGCCTGATAAATTATTAAGACAATCGAAAAGTTTATAAGCTATTAATAAGAGGGTGATTGTTTGTTTATGATGATGACAAGGTATTAAACATTTTGCTTTCTTGTCATCTACAAAAAATATTCGAAGATACCAATTAACGACATGGGCGTATGATGAAGATAAGAAGATTAATTGTTCCGGCAAGCGAAGAGGGTGATTGTTTGTTTATATCAATGAGGGCACATACAATATCTAATACTTACCTAATAAACTGAATCTCATCACACATGTGCATACATATACATATACATACATACATATATATATATATACAGCCCTCTAAAAGGTAATTGTACAATACTTCAAAGATTTTCATTCCTTTGGAAAACCTTTTCTCCTTTTTGCTCCACGTTTATGCCTTGTTTTTATTGGTGCCATGCTAAAACGAATGGGAAAATTTGAAATTTTCATACATATTCTTTCGTTTTAATCAAATGTATGCGGTACATTTGTTTCCTAATTAAGATAGAGAAAGAAATTTTGGGTGATTTGGGTGGAAATAAAAATTATATTTAATTTATAAGATTTGTTTTATATATATTTAATATTGAATAATAATTAAATAGTTTGATAGCATATAGATTTATTAAGTAATATGAAAATAAATATGAGTAAGAAAATTATAGAGATAGGTCTTAATTTAATTTTGAATAGATAAAATACTTGAAAAATTATTAGTTAATTATAAAAAATAAGAGAGAAAATTTTAAATTTGAATTTGAATTAAATTTATATAGTAAAATAATTGATATGCAAGATTTGTAAGTAATGATGAATAGTAGTGAAATTTGAAACGGAACATAGCCATAGATAATTCTATCTAAAGGTTATGTTTGGAATTTAATTTTCAACTCAAAATTATCATCTCATACTTCACACTACTAAATATACAATTAAACAAAATATCCATTTAAATTCAAATTCAAAATTTTCCTCTTTTATATATGTAACTGACTAATTATTTTTTAATCATTATATTTATTAATAATCAAATCAATAACTATAGATATCACACATATAATAATATTTTTTTATTTACAACTTAAAACATAATCATTGTCTCTCTATACTATCAAATCATCTAATAATTATTATATATTTTATACATATATTCAAACAAATCATATTATTTATTTTATCAAAATATTCATTTCAAAAATATAATTCGTATCAAAATATAGTTCTTAACAAACATTATTCCTAATTAAAACCCATCCCAAACACAGCCAATTTAAAGATATCTTTTTTCGTTGATAACATGAAAAAGATTGCACTCGAAACAAGACCGGGACTTCAACCCACTATGACAGACACGAAGACTGCACTCGAAACGGGACTGACTTCAACCAACTCTGACAAAGACTGGTGGTGTGACTGGAACTTTCCCAGAAGTTTCTTGGGAAAGAAAGAGAAAATAATTCAATAGTAGCATCTTAAATATTTACAATTTAATTTGGTATTTTGGGTTATAGGTTATATATATATATAAAGATATATATTATACACACACATATGAGGGAAACATAATTAACTTTATTTATTCACATAATATTTGAGTGCATTGCATTTATTCGTCTTCGGATTGATAGCATCCGATTCCTCAATCGAAAGAACACTTCAAAGAAAAAGGTAACAATTAAAATAATCCACGACCTGCAATTAACAAATAAATGGCCGGTGGAAACTAGAAAGGGACGGAGAAGAATATGTAGTTAATGCCTGTCATATGAAAACCCGTACAAAATATATAGTATTCTTGACACGTCTACTTGCGAAATTTGACCCAATCGCCCTTTATTGTTCCTTGTCGAATCTTTTTGTTCTTCATGAGAAAGGCCAATACAAAGCATATACTACCTCAGTTTGATTTACAAGACATTTTAGAGAAAGTTAATCCAAAAAATCAATTTCCTACATAATTGGGTTTGTCGAAACTTACATGTGACGTTGGACGAGTAATAGGTCTAGGTCTAGGTCATGTTTAATAAAGCCAGACTCCGTAAGTTATTCCGTCCGATTGTCAGCCGTATTAGATTAAATTGCAAGTGTACACAATATTAGTTTATCAATAAAAATCGATAACAAGTGCAAAAATATTAGGCGTAATATCCGGCAAAGAACCACAAGACACGAACACGGAGATCGAAAGGAAGACAACAGAACAAGAAAAATGAATGAGGAGATGGGTGTGCACTTACAAAGCTTGTAGCCAACGGAGGGGCACATCCATGGAGGCGATGACAACAAGATCAGCATCCACCTTAAGCTCTCCAAGGGATCTGAGCATGACACGTGTAGCTATGTAGAATTCGTAGTCCCTTGGAGTCCCCATATACATCATGGTTGCATAGGCATTTCTGCGCGCCGTTCTCCCTTCACACATCGACCCTACATTCAAAGCCCAAAACAACCACCCAAGCAAACACACCACCCTTCTCCCCATGTCCCTTCTCTGCCACCCCAAATCCAGAAAACTCGGTTTCTGCTCTTCCTATTTTGCCTTTATTATATGCAAGAAGAGTACCTCATTTACTGCAGCTATCCCTCCCCTCAGCACATAATATAAAACCAAACGAAAAAGAAAAAGGGGTCCTCTTGGAAAGAAGAGGAAGCCAAGAATAACCCCTTACAGAGGGTGCAAGTCTCTCTGAAAAATATTAACACGAAACGCAGTTATATTCAAGTGGAAAGCACGTATGTATGACGCGTGGGTTTGGGTGTGTGAAATTAGTCTTTAGCAGCGGAAAGAAAGGGGAAGGAGACGCTTTTTAATGTTTAAACGATGAGGCAGCGGGCTTGTGCTGATTTGTCCATGCCTACTTATTGAATAGCATTTCTTAAAAAACAAAACAAAACAAAAATTGGATTTTAATTGGGTATGGTCTAGCCTTGTACATTGGGTTCTGAAATCCACTAGGTTGGCCAGTTGGGCAGTCAACTGCTCAAACATTTTGCACTTTGAATATATTTTTCATCTGCGGGCCTGCAGCATTTAGCGAAGAAATAATCATATTACATTTAATGAGTTAAATTTATCTATAATTCAATCGTAATGTGATTGATTTGGTTTGATTAAATTAGGTTTATAACTCATAACTATGAATATTTTATTATAACCTTTTTTTTTTCTTTTTTTGAAAAATAACAAGAAGTACATTGGGGAAGATGTTAGGCAAATGATTCTTTTTTCCCATGATATGTTTTAGAATACTTTTTATATTTAAAAAATAATATAATACTCCCTAAAGTTTTGATAGAACCAAAGCAGAAGAAAATCTTTCATATAAAAGCATTTTTTTATATTTTTTTTATGCAATCAAGCTAAGAGAATATTTCATATGCACGTCGCGTAAATTTAGACATGTTATGTGTACTATATAAAATATAAAATGTAGCATTGATCTGCAGTAGAAAATTAGAACAGCGAGGACCCAGTTTGTTGTCGCGTGCAATACATGTAAACTACCATTGGAAGCATATGGATCGTTCAAAATCGCATTCCCACTAATTAAGTACAAGATTCATAAAGCGCGTTCCTAACCTATGGCTACAAGTTGGAAGAGTTTGTCATCGCGTGGGTTAGATAGAAAATACATGATTGGCATGGCTTTTGAGATAAATGGTAAATCATTATGATTCTTTGCTTTTGATACATGAGGACGATGGTGAAAGCCCTTAGTTGTATATGTATGTCAATTATCTATTATCTATTATCTTGTATATGTATGTCTATTATCTATTATCTATCATTTTTTTATCAATTATGAATAAAATTGTACACGATATGTGTGTATAAATTTATTGAATTTTTTAATTTAACATTATTTTTCATTTTCAAATTTTCAAATAACCCTTGTGGAAAGTTTGTATTGAATGTGTCATTCCATCCATCATTTCAAACAATAAAATCATCAGATTTCATCGTTTGAAACAATAAAATGCCATTAAAAATATAAAAGAATGATAGCGTGGCCGTTCTGTAAAACGACGTAATGGCCAAGGTGTAAAGTGAATATATAATACCTTATATTTTTGAGGTAGTAATAAGAATATTATCAGCAATTATTAGTGGAAGGTTCAAATTATTGTTTCTCCATTTATTTATGTATGTTTTGTGTGGAAAATGGTTGAAAATATTGAGTTGGATTTGGAAGGGAACATGCTCATAACAGTGTGAGTCCAAGGTTATCATATCTTGGTAAATTGTTGAGAAAAACATTAGCATGCATAAATAGGGACCAAAATTGGACAATTGGGGTTGGAAAACCACAAAAAATGTATAGGAGAATAAGGGTGAATTGTTTCTAAAAATTTGAGTCAAACATAACATAGTTAAACCATAAAACCCAAAGTATACATACCCCATTAAGCTCAAAGACTAGGAAAAAGTGTAAATCTTTGCCCACCTAAAAGCTTGTAGAACATACGACCAAAGAGAGAGAAGAAGAGGCAGACGAAAATTCAAACCAAGAGCATGACAAAATCTAAGCTAACATTCTAGCTAAACTCCGAAGGATTCATGCACGTTTTTAGATTGGCCACATAAATCATGAGAGTTTAGGTTAACATGTGAGCAAAGTGATGAAACTATAACAAGGAACCAACTTAAGTTGGTGTTGGATGTAGAAATTCTGATATGGAATTTTGATATGAATACTAAACATGAAAAATATAAACTTTACCCTTTAAATTCTTGGTTCTACTTTGTCTTAGTGTTTTTTGAGTTTGATATTAGTTAAAAACCTTCTAAGACCTTTGAAGAACATTTTAATTGTGTGGTGGGATATCAAAAATTGGATAAAACACAAGAAAATAATCAAACATGACGTTAGTGCATATGCAAACTCGCATTGTGTTTGCAACTCACAGTCGTGCCTCTGTGCATCACAACGAACCTCAAGGTCAGTAAGTGAATTGGGAAACCCCAGTGGGCGTTAGGATTAGTAAGTGAATGCTAAGTAAGTGATTTATCTACAATTTTTTTTAGAACTTCACTTTTGTAAATGAATAGTTTTCTTGGAAGATTTGTCTATTGCAGAATTATTTTCTATAAATTTTATGTTTCATGGAGACTTATTTTGGAATATTTTTTTGAACTGTTTTTTCTAAATTGAATTATTCAAAATGTTTTCTTGAAATTATTTTGGATGTGAATGGATGTTAAATTTTTGCATTTATGTTCATTGTATATATTGGAATAGTAAGACGTGTTACCCATGGGGATTAAACAATAGTGTAGGAACTGATACCACTCACTTAAAGACATAAATGGACTTCTTAAGTTTGAACACTTTATGAGATTCATCCTAGACTTCAAAATTGCGTGGCAACACCATGTAAATGTCATTCTCAAACATCTTTTTAAGGAACGCATTTTCAACATATAGTCTAAGTGCGCGACTATCGCAAGAAGGATACAAATAGATTTCAGCATGGCTACTGGTAAAAAGGTTTCTTCATAATCAATTCCCCCATTTGATTATAGCCCATTGCCACTAACTTGGAGTTATAAGTCTCTACCTTGCTAGTTGAACTAATCCTTTTCTTATAGATCCACTTGCACTCGATGGGAACAATTGCCTCAAGTGGATCCACTAAAGTTCCTACCTAGTTCATATGCATTGAATTCATTTTGGATTTCATAACTTCTGGCTACTTGGTAGAGTCCTCATATACAATCACTTGGTTATAGGTACAAGGATCTTCTCCATGATAATTATCTCTTATTACGAATAACTGTTGTCGGTTCTCTAGGACATGACTATATCTCTTTAGTACCTATGAGATTCTACCTGATTTTTAGAATGGTTGCATCTTAGAAGGTTCCTTTTGAACAGGAACGTGTGTTATAGGCTGACTGCTTTATTCCTTATGCTTAACTTCCTTGAGCACTATAGTTCTATTTGTATCACTTTCTCAAATAAATTCTTCTTCAAAAAAACATGCATGATATCCTATGACAAACCTATTATCCTTAAATATATAGAATGCATATTCCATAGTATCTTTAGGATATCCCATAAAGCAGCCTATAGCTGCCCTCGCCTCTAACTTGTCTGTCTTAATCTTCTTAAGATAAGTTCGACATCTCCGGATCCTTAGATTCTTATGGCCTGGCTTTCTTCCATACAACATCTCATGCAGGGTGGTGGGAACAGACTTATACAGTGTCCTATTCAAAATATATATTGCAGTAAAAAGGGCATGCCCTTATAAGGATATAGGTAGATAGGTGAAGCTCGTCATAGATTAAATTGTGTCCAACATAGTTTGATTTCTACACTCAAATAAACCATTCAATTAAGGAGTTGTTGGTGGCGTTAATTGTAATAAAATAACCTTCTACTTGAGGTACTTAGCAAACTCAGCACTTATATACTTACCTTTATGATTTGTTAGTAGTGCTTTGATATGCTTGTCAGTTTACTTCTCTACTTATGCGTTGAATTTATTGAGAATCCATGTTTGTACTTTATCAAGTAGACATAACCATATTGTGAGTAATCATTGAAATTCTCCTCTTGCCATTTCATTAAATGGCTTACAAATGTCAATGTGGACTAGCTTAACACATTAGTGGCACTTTTGACACGTCCATCAAATCAACTTTTAGCTATCTTACATAGAATATAAGGTTCGTAAATTGGATAGAATTTTCTTCCAAATAGGCCAATAAGCCTATCTTTCCTTAACTTACTAATCCTTGTGTCCCCAGCATGATCAAATCTAAGGTGCCACAAATGCTTAGGATTTAAATCATCCCTTGGATATTTGTTTGAGGTAATATTCATCATTGGTCAATCATTTTATTCTGTTGTTGTATTTTCTACATCTTGGATCTTGGATTCAGGTGTTTCTTCTCAAATTTGCACTTTGAATCAAGATTTATTCACAAGCATATCTCTTGGGAAGCGACAAGTGCTAATTAGAGTCCATAGTAGGGCAAGTGTGGTAGCCACTGCAATTAGCACTACTTTTGCTAAGATTGGCATTAGATTTCATGCCTTTCCCACTTGTGCTAGAAATTGTGGGTTTCCTATGCTTAGCATTGCTCTCCTTACTCTCACTAACCAAGAGATTAGAATCCTCAAAGACAACCTCTTTTCTTTGCAACAAGATGGCGATATCCAAGATATCATTGACTTTCTTAAGAATAGGAACTTTTCTCAAACCTTGAAAGCAATTGACTATCTTGGCTTCAGTCAACATCAAAGTTTCAATAATCATTAATAGTAATAAGGCATAGATTATTTGAGATAATAACAAATTGCATAAAATAGACAAAACTTGTTAGTTTGGTTGTGACATGCATTGCTAGCATGATTATGGACTTTGAATTAAAATGGCATCCCACTAGATTTTTCAAATCCTCCACTCCCTAAGGTAGAAGATGGAAATTCCCTTGGTAAAATATCTTTAGTAGGTGATTAGGTTTTCATTAGACATAACACGTTTCATGTAATTGAGTGTTAGTATGCTAGGCCTAATGAATGGGAAGACAACTCGTTGGATTCGAACTCCACCTGTGGTTAACTACTCATAAGGCATAGGATCCTTTAAATGTTGCATCTAATGTACCTAAAGTCATAAATGTATTGCCGTAAAGTGACCCTAATAATGTGATGATATTATACTTTAAGGCTACACATAAGGCTTTAAGCTCGGAGGGCCGACAATCACTTTTTCATTACAATTTAATATTGGTTTGAGGAAATTTTTAGGTCCATGTAGATAAGGTTTTACTTTTCACATTATTCGTTTTCATGTATCTCATACGTCTATCATAAATAATATGCCAAAAATAAAAGTGGAGAATTATAGACTTGTAGATTCAATTTGAGCCAAGATTAGATCGAGCACAAGTGTGTAAAATCATATACTATTACATTTAGATTCTTGAACATTTAGATTTCTTGAATACCTTTGTCTTCATCCTCAAGGCTTCATAGGGTCCACGTCTTCCTAGAACATCAAATAACACCAACTCCTTGTACAAACACCAATTCTTAATGTCTTCCATATTATTACAAATACATGTGGTATAGCATAGAAAATCTTATTCTATATAATTAAAATAAAACTTAGGCTTATACCCTTACAACCTATGAAAAATTAATTATACAACCTATAAAAACTGAAATGAAAGTAAGTGCATTCATCTTTAAGTGTCCTAAGTTCACAATCCAACCATAACATCCTTCTAAACAATTGTACATCACATATATAATTAAATAGTTCCATTTAATGTAAATTTCCATTACCTACACATCTTATACATTAGTTTATATTCCTTGAAAAATAATTTTTCAAAATAAAATTGAAATACAAATTTTTGTGTAGTCGTCACTTGTGGCCTCAAGAATAGACCTTTCCACATTCACCAAGGGTAGCCACAATAGAAATCCTAAGGTTTTGCTACAATGCCTCTTGCGGTAGTTAAGCGACCTATTGAGACTGCAGGTGAACTCCCACAATTGCAAAACGGGACAACAGAGTTCATGCAACTTCGCAGTTATGGCATGACCATGCGACTGGGCATCATGCCTAAGAAAATTCTTCCAACGACCACAACTACTAGTTGCGAAACATTACAAACTTTCTGTAGCTTCAATTTTTTGATCCAAATTGATTTCTTTGCCAACACTTTTGAGTCCAATCACTCCCAAAATAGTTCTAAAAGATTTTTCATGCATCATATACATGTTCAAAGTAATTTAACATGAAAACTAATGCAAAATATGGAAAAATCATTAAACTTTATGGTTTACAAAATATGAAAGATATCATAAAAACAAGAATAAGTATATAGTCTGTACCTTTGGAATATTTCCAAACAATTTTGGATGTGACCCTTGAGTTGTGGCCCTCAAACGCCAGCCGCCAGTTTTTTGCATAGTTAAGATAATCACAAGCTTCTTCAACACTCCCCAAAACACCTTTTGTGAAGCTCTAACATAAAGTCTTTAGGCAAGAAGGAATGTTTTGACAAGGAAGAGCTCAAAAGAGGGTAGCTAGGGGCTACATTCTCTTGATTAATGGAGTGGATGAATTTTAGGGTTCAAAGTATGTCTTGAACTCTTCAAGTAACCTTTTGAATAGTTCTGACACAGGGGTTTAGGATATGGGTTCCTCGAGCCCTTTTACATAGACCATTTAATTAAAATAGTTCATAAACTTGTATTTATTAATCTCATTAATAAATCTGCCCATGAGTCCTTTAAGTATTAATCTACATTAATAATTAAAGTCCAATTAATTTCATTCAATTAATCTCATTAATTAAATTAAATTTTCATTACTCTTTTAATTAATAATTTCATAATTAACAAACATCACGACAATTTATTTAGTCAATCCAATTACAATTGAATAAATTATTCTAAGAATATTTTCAAGCCTCGTATACAATCCATTAATTTGACATTCATAATACATCATAACCTTATATGTGTGACTCTCTCGATTTATTCTTAACTAGTAACAAGTGTAGATCAAAAGACATGGGTAAGATATAGTCTATGGCCTATATCGTAGCTCAATTAAGATGAAGTAAATCAGATCATGATGAACCTTTTTAATCATGACTACCATGTTGTATAGACTATTTGTCTTACTTTATCCCAATTGAGCGAGAGTTATAAATTTAGTCTAACTTACAAACTCGTTCATATGACAAGTTGACGTTTCCTCATGAGACAAATGTTCTTATCAGAAATTTATTTTTCATTATACACTACCTTAGCTAAGAACTTTAGTCTCATTAAATACCAACTATACAAGCCAAATGACTTGCTCACTTGCAAGGAGATAAATCCCTTATTAAACACATACATGCCTCCATACAAATCTAAGAAATGGCGACTCATAGCCTTATCTCATATTAGAATAGATATTGGACTTTAATACCCTAATGATATGTTGAGCATCATACGCACATGACAACCATGTTGTCTCAAACCTAAGGCTAAAATATTGACAATCAAGAATGAACTCCATGTCTTTGCTTTGTTTGGTGAGTTATTATTAGAATGTCCATTCCCCAATAGTGCACCCACATGCATGTATTTTTTCATGTCTCATACCAAGCAACATGACACTCACTGTACAAGTACAAAGCATGCAAGTCATATCAATTGTCTAATGTTCTTTAGAGTGTTTCTAACTTGTGAATAGGTTTTAGTGATTAAGTATTAAGATAGTCTTGTATCCATATTCATAACTCCTTATGAATAAGGCCTCTTACCTAAAAAACACGATCACATGGAATACTTTACACCAATTAAGATTTACATGCATGAAAACTTATCAAAAGATTGATATAAAAATTAATATTTTATTAATAATTGAAAGAAAGTACATATACAACCAATGTCCTCTAATATCCCTCATTTTTTATTGGGTATTATAGAGCACATCACTAATAAGGAAAAGCTTAAATTTTGCGATGGACAAAGATGACAATAATCAAAATCTAAATCTATATCTTAATCACATTGAAAATGCACCTTGTCCAATACAAAATTCACCCAAAGTGCTTCAAGATTACTGCTAGCCTGCCATGTACCATAATTTCTTTAGCATTCAACGAAAACTTATTTAAGTTAATAATTTTGCATTGAAGCAATCTCTAATAAGTAATGGAGCAATAGAATTAATTTTGGGGCTTTCTCATGAGGATCCTAACATGTACTTAGCCACTTTCCTAAAGATCTGTAACACCATATAGATGAATGGCATAAGGATCCTAAAATACACTTAGCCACTTTCCTAGAGATCTGTAACACCATGCAGATGAATGGCGTTTCTGAATATGCCATTCGCTTGAGGCTTTTCCCATTCTCAATCCAAGATAAAGAGAGAGAGTGGCTATACTCTTTGCAACTAGGTAATATAAATTCCTGGGAGGAACTAGCCCAAAAATTCCTCAATGAATTTTTTTTCTCTTTCCAAAACCTCTCAACTTTGTAGTGAGGTAGCATAGCTCCATTAGTTGGATTATGAGCTCTTGTATGAGGCATGAGAACATTTCAAAGACTTAGTTCATAGATGCCCTTAACATGGCTATCCAAATTTAATTGTTCTATAATGATCTTACTAGGCAAACTAGGATGATAGTTGACACTAATGTAAGTGGTAGTATGCTTAAAATAATGGTGGATGAAGCTTATCATCCACTTGGGGAGATGTTAGCCAACAACTACCATTAGCTAAATAGAAGGAACCAAGCTAGGAGGGTTGCTGCAAGCATGTTCGGGGTTGATTAATTGACGGCCTCAAGTGCTCAAGTTTCTATCCTAAGCAACCAAATCACCCAACTGACTACCAAGGACTCTTCTAAAAAATCAATTGAAATCATGGTAAGAATTTTAGCTGCAGATGTTTGTTAGTGGCATGTCCTCCGACACTAATAGAAAATAAGTGATAATAGAAGGACATTTGGTTGTGTATGTACTTTTTACACCAATTAATAAATAAAATATTGTTTTTTATATCAATATTGTGGCAATTGTTTATGCATGTAAACCTTGATTAGTGTAAAGTATTACATGTACCCATGTGCTTGAATTAAAAGATTTATTTAGAAGGAGTTATAAATATGGACACAAGGCTCTCTAAGCACTCAATCACTAAATCATGTCCTTAAGTCACAGATACTCTAAAGGGCATTAGAGAGTCAGTATGACTCACACACTTTGTTTTTGTATAGTGAATGTCATGCCATTCGATATGAAATGCTAAGAATACATGTGTGTGGATGCACCATTGGGGAATGGGGTATTTAGACAATAACTCGTAATAGAAAGCAAACATACAAAGTTCACTCTTAGCTTTCAACGTCTTATTTGTAATTGTGTTAAGTGTTCGTGAACCTTAGACTTCAAATAACATTATTGTCTTATGCGTATGATAGTCAATATGTCATTAAGGTATTATAGGCTTATATTTATCTCAGGATGGGATAGGGTATGAGTCTGATTTGTCGTTACTCAAATGCATACAAAAGCATGTATACACTCAATAAGGGATTTATATCTTTGCAAATGAGCAAAGCCTTTGTTCTATGCAGTAGATGTTCTGTGATACTGAAGCCTTTAGCAAAGGTAATGTGTGATCATAAAAGAACTTTCCGATAGGAATATTTATCTCATGAGGGAACGTTGATTGGTCATATGACTGAGTTTATGAGTTTGATTAAATCTATGACTCTCGCTTGGTTGGGACAAAGTAAGATAAAATGTTTATATGGCATGGTAGTAATGATCAGAAAGGTTCGTTGTAATCTAAATCTCTTCATCTTAATTAGACTACGATATAGTTTGTATGCTAGGCATTACCCATGTCCTTTGAATTATACTCATTGTTAATTAAGAATGAACCTAGAGAGTTACACACTTAAGATTGGGATGTCATGTGAGTATTAAATTAGTAGGTTGCATAATTTATTTACTTGCAATTGATTGGACTAAATAAATTTGTCATGGTGCTTGTTAATGATGAGATAATTAATTAGAAGCACAATGAAAATTTAATTTAATTAATAAAATTAAATAAATTAAATTAGTTGAACACAAATGAAATTTAATTATTAATGAGATTAATAATTAAAAGACACATGGGCTGATTTATTGATGAGATTAATAAATAGAAGTTCATGGGCTATTTAATTAAAAAAGGTGTATGTAGAAGGGCCCATGTAGCTTATGCACTAAGCTCCAATGTCTAAACTATAAATAAGAGTCTTAAAGAGTTCTAGTTATCATTCAAAACACAAAAATTAGTGAATCCTCAAGCAAAAGAGATAAAAAAACCCTAGCCACCCTCTTGTGACTCTCTATTGTTGAAAAGTTCTCCTTACCCAAAGGTGTGTGTATTAGAGGTTTGCAAAAGGAGGTTAGTGGAGTGTATGAGGAGCTCACATGCATCCCAGTTCTGCAGACAATCAAAAGGTTGAGGTTTGAGGGTCACGACGACAAGAATCATGCATGAGAGGCTTGGAAATGTTTTAAAGATATAGCTTTTACGCTTACACTTGTTTAATTAATATCTTACGTGTTTTTCAACAAAAGGATGGCATTTGTTTCTTTTGTTCTGTCGTGTGAATGTTATTATTTTATATGATAAGTTTTGATTTTTATCGACACACCTCAACAAAATCCAACAATGTGATGGGTGTTGTAGAGCAAGTACATTATATAAATAATTGTACTTTTGCTCCACACAATAATTTCCAAAATCAATACCATTTTGGATTAGAAAATCATGAGAATTTCTCATATACCAATATGAGAAATATTCTCAATCCTCTACCTAGATATAATAAACTCCTCTTGAAAAGAAATCGTCTTTGGAGAAATTGGTGACTTTTTTTGTCATGGAATCCAAAAGGAGGTATGAAAATGTGAATTTAGCTTGGATAATCCAAAAACTTATCTGGGAACTTTAGGAGCTTCTATGGAAAAATCTGAAAATACGAGTGGGCCAGCTAGCTAATGCTTTTAAAGAAAAACCGTCCTCATCTTTTCCACTAGCTGACACCAAACTAAATCCTTGAAATTAGTGTCACTCGATAACTGCAAGAAGTGGACAAATAATCCAATCTCAAGAAAAGCTCCTAAAGAAACTAAAAAATCCCCAGAGAATAAAAAGCCAATTGAATTAGAAAAATGGAATGAAATAGATAAAGAGGAACTGAGACGTAATAGAATAACTTTTGTAGGCCCTTCTTCTCCTTGTCCTCCTCCACTGTTTTCTCAATGCTTTACAAGCAAAAATTGGACGAGCAATTCTCTAAATTCCGAGAAATTTTCAAAAAGACCCACATAAATATTCTCCTAGTTGAGGCACCTGAGCAAATGCCAAACTATGGGAAGTTTATGAAGGAAATCATGTCCAAGAAAAGGAAATGGAGTAAAGAGGGCATAGTTAAATTATTTGAGAGATGTAGCGCCACGATCCTTCCAACAATCGCACAAAAGATGAATGACCTAAGTAGCTTCCCCATTCCTTGTACAATTGGTAAAACTACTTTTGAGGAGGCATTGTGTGATCTTAGGTCTAGTATCAATTTAATGCCTCTCACTCAATCTTTGAAAAATTAGGAATTAGAGAGATCAAGCCTACCAAAATTTCCCTTCAAATGGCTAATCGTTTATTTAACTTTTCCTAGGGGTATAGTGGAACATGTCCTAATCAAAGTTGATAAATTTATTCTTCTCATCTACTTTGTAGTGCTAGACCTAGAAGTAGACAAGGAGGTGCCTCTTATTTTTAGCCATCCATTCTTAGCCATTGGCAGAGCTATAATAGATGGACAAAGTCTTACCCTTGCTCTACAAGTCAATGATGATGAAGTCAAGTTCAACATCTACCATGCCTAAAAATTCCCTAGTGATACATCTGATTACAATGGGGTAAATATTATTAAATTTTGTGTGGAAGAATATGTTGGGGAGTTCCTAGCAAAAGATCAACTAAAACATGGGATAGCTAATTCTAGTAAAGTAATGAAGCACCTTCCCACTTTAAAATTTCATGATGTTAATCTTGTTGATTCTGCTAGGTAGGGAGCTCTTGCGGAAAATCCTTGTGAAAATCCTATCAAGATTCTAAGCCATCTTCCCTGACTCTTAAAGAGTTGACACTAAAAACCTCTACCAATTCATCTTACTTTTGAACACCAAAGAAGGTTGGATCCTGCCATGCAAAAGGTTGTAAAGAAGAAAGAACGTAAAGCCAGAATAATATATCGAATCTCTAATAATTCTTAGGTAAGTCCTATACAAGTGGTACCAAAAAAGGGTGGAATAATAGTAGTTAAAGTAGAAAATGATGAAGTTATATCTACACAAACAATCACTGGGTGGCAAGGTTATATTAATTACTAAGAATTAAATAAAGCCACTTACAAAGACCATTTCCCTCTGCTATTCATAGATCAAATGCTTGATAGGATAGCAAGACATGGACACGACTATTTTTCTCAATGGGTATTCTGAGTACAATCAAATTTTAATAGCTCCTAAGGATTAAACTATCGTTGCAAGACCATCAATCTGAGCCATTAGCAGTGATGAAGGCACACTTCTGTTACAAATGATTTAAAGCAATGATGGTTAGGTATGATGTCAATTACAAAAAGCTTTGCCTTATCACCCATAAGCAAATAGTTCAGCCAAGGTGTTTAACTGAGAAATTAAGCAAATTCTTCTAGAAAACTATAAGCACAAATAGGAAACATTAGGCATATAAGCTTGACGATGTACTACAGTTATATGGGACTTCTTATAAAATTTAATTGGAATGTTTTCATTTCAATTGGTATATGGTAAGCCATGCCATTTGCCCATAAACTTTGAACATAAAGCTCATTGAGCTATAAAATAGCTAAATATGGAATTTAAAGAAGTTGGGAAACATAGGTTATGCCAGCTACATGAACTTAAGGAGTTTAGAAATGAAGCCTATGAAAATACTCTAATCTATAGAGACAAAACTAAAAAATGGCATGATAAGCACAGATTAAGGCAGCAATTTGAAGCCAGTCAGGAAGTCCTCTTGTATAATTCATGCCTTAAACTTTTCCTTGGTAAACTGAAGTCTAGGTGGTTTATCCCTTTCACGAACTCTCATGTATTCCCATTTGGCATTGTTAAGCTTATTGTAAAATATGATAGAAAATTTCATGTCAATGGATAGAGGATCAAGCCCAACTATGAAGAAAAGGACAAAGGGGCTAAAAAGATCTATATGTCAAATGCTACAAATTAAGCCTAAATATGTCAAGCTATAGACTTTAATCAAGTGTTGGTTGCGAGGCAACCCAACATTTTATTGCTTTAGGCAACCCAACATTTTATTGCATTCCATAAGAATTAGGATCATTTTAAATATAGGATATTTGATTTGGATTCCCTAGGCATAATAAAAAATAAAAAATAAAAAAGGTGGAAATGGGTAAAAATACTTAAGATCTTAAGACACATATTTAAGATCAATCACACAGTGTGTGATCGTAAATCTAAAATGTTTCTTAAAGTCCAATCAATATCAGTCATTTTGAGATTGATTGTATAGAATGTGATCGTTATTCTAGAAAGTTAGATTGGTTGCAATCAACATAAGGGATCTTGAGATTGATCGTGCTCGATGCAATCTTAAATCTAAAGAATCATCTTGAGTAGAGATTGATTGGCCCCCAGGCACAATCGTTCACATTTTCATGTGATTCTAAAAAAATTCATTGTATGCTAAAACCCAATGAAACCCACTTTCGCAAACCATGCAAGAATGACCCAAAACACAATGAGCTTCAATAAGCTGTAGTAAAAAATAACCTTAACTAACACACCAAATTAGTTGACACATTACGAATTAATTTAAGGAATACTTGGAATAACTCAATTTGATGTTTAGATCCAAAAGAATTGAGGCACACTTAAATTTAAGAGAAAACTAAAGGAAGAATTTTTATTTGTCAAAATACCAAAGAGTTCCATGATGAAATAACTAAGCCTCTCTATTTATAGTCTTAATTGAGTCTAAAATATGCCTAGAAGTCATGTATAAGAGTTTGGAAACCAATACAATAAGTTTGGTATATACCCTACTTAAATAAGGAAAGAATCTGTTGAAAATCGTCGCTCCGATTGATTTAGCAGTGTTGGCAATCAATTTGCCTCTAGTCTAATTGATGCCTGTCAATTTGGAATATTATGATCATAAATCCAATGAATTTGGAAGGTACTAAAATTACAATCACAAATCTTGCGATCAATTTCATTTTTGTGCACTTATATGATCTAAAAGCTTGAGATTGATTTTCCTTCTTTCAGATCTATCTAGCATGAGTGAGATTTATCCTACTACTTTGGGATCTATCCAGTGTGACTAAGATCAATCCAAATGTTGATCCAATGAAGGATTTTAATTATTTCACCCTCATTTCACCCCCGATTGATTCATGAGCTCACATTTGACTTTTGAAACCCTCTAAATGCCAAATTACTTATTGAAACTTGTGCAAAAGTGAAATTTTAGAGCATTGATGCTTGTCTCCTTTAGCTTGAATGTCGAATCCTTGACTTGTCCCTTGATCTATCTCAGCACTCATGTTAAATTACCATGATAGCCTAGAAACCACCCCTTTCTTAGCCCTTTACAAGACTAAATCTCCTCTATATAGGTTTGAAATATTGTTGGAAACACTTAATACATAGGCAATAGAATTCATCATAGACTATGGAACGAGCCTCAAATTATTCAAGACAAGTTATACAAGGCTCGAGAGTAAATGAAGAAGAAAGCAAACAAGAAATGAACTAAAAGGCAATTCAATGTTGGCAAATAGGTCTATCTGAGGCTACAAGCTCATCGTCAAATGATTTTAGTTGCTCATTCTAATAAAAAATTGGCCTCAAAACTTTTTGAAATGGTCAACATCACTAAAAGAATTGGTAAGGTTTCATATAGGTTGGAACTATCAAAAGGGTCTAGCATACATCTTGTTTTCCACATTTCACACCTAAAACTAAGAATGGGGCTACATATTCATGCAAATCCATAACTACCACATATAGACAATCATGGAGAGATAAGCTTAGAACCTACTGCAATCTTAGACCAGAACTATGTTAAAATGGCCAAGGCAGCTACTACAGAAGTTTTAGTGCAATGATCTCACTTGGACCCTATTGACACTACGTGAGAGGACTTGAAAACTCTTTGATGATGTTTCTTGAAAGTTGTACCTGAGAACAAGGACTAATTTAAGGGAAAGAGATTGTCATATAAACAATAATTCAAGACCAGTCAACAGCACTAACCAACACTACAACAACAAAATCAACCAAAAAACAAAGGCAACAGAAAATTAGTAACAACTAGCTTGCAAGGGGAGCCCTTGACCATTTACAATCGAAGTCAAAATTATACAATAAAGGGGGATTAAAAGCAGTAAAGGAGATTGTTGTAAATGAAGCTAGGGAAGGAAAGAAGCCGCATCAAATTTGGAAGCATTTCTCCTCATTTTATTTTGTCTCTAATAGAAGTGCATAGATGGGGAAAGCTATGAAAATAAATAATCAAATCATTGTACAAAGAGGGAATAATGAGCAAATACTTATCTTTCCTTGTTCTTTTCTCTTGCTTGCTTCTCTCTCATTCATCTATTTTTGGTCTCCATCATCTTTTCTTATTTTCTGCCTCTCATCATCACCGCTTTATTCTAACTTAAAAGATGGAATATATGGGTTAAAGTAACTTCATCATCATTTTAGATTAAGACTCATTGGAAGTAATTCCAATTTAAAGTTTCAAGGAATAGAAAAGGAATTTTGCTTTAATTAAAGGATAGTAAGCATCACAATGGTTCAGAATACAAAAAGGTTTGATAGGTTTAACCACTTGCAGTCGAAAAATTGAGCAACATAACTTAGGTGAATAGAGATGGCAGAGAAGGAAGAAAAGGGTAGAAGACTCATTTAACAATGCCCCTTTTCAACTTCCCATTTATTATCCCTCACAAAGCCACCTTTCCCTTTATGTCCTTAACCCTAGGGTTAAAAAGATAGATTTGCCTTTTTGAGTCATTAATATTACCAATAGCGACTGTCCAAAAGGTTCTCATGTTAGGCCATCATAGCCAATGTTTTGAATCATTTCTTATTGGGCCACAGCATTGATACCAACACAAGCCCATACAAATTCAAAACTTAGAGCCAACACAAAAATTTATGTCAGCTACATTAATTCTATTGCAACATCTTTTATCAAATGCTCGGTTTTTGTCTCCTCTTTAACTGTCCTTGACTTCGGCTAACCCTCCAATGGTAATAGCCATTATTGTTATAAGTTATCCCTATTGTTCTTCCCATTTTATAGATAGTGCATCTACAATTTTGTTTTTCTTACCTTTAGAGTGTAATATTTCAATAAGGAAAGAATTTTTTTAAAAAAAAAAATTAAATCAAACAAAAATTTAAAATTGAAATATTTTATAATTTGAGAAAAAATAATAAAAAAATAGAATTAGTGAAATTTTTTGAGAAAAAATAAGAGTTAAAATAGTTTTATTTCCATTTTTCTCACCATTTTGTGAGGAAAATGATTTTTCTTTCTCTAAGCTATAATTTTCCTCTAATTTTCTTTTAAATAGAATTTTTCTTCTCAGCCAAACAACCAAAGTCATTTTCCTTAACATTTTCTTTTTCTTTTCCTTAATAAACTCTAAGAACCAAGCATAGTGTTATGGTATTGGATCATAGAGTTCAATCCCAACAACTTGGTAAGCTATTTCTTTGCATCGGGGTCATGATTTTTTATTATTTATCGAATAGTATCTTTACATTGCTCCCATTCTTTCTTTGCTCAGCTAATATTTCCTACCCTTATTCATACAGATTACTTGGATTTTACTCCAGAATAAGTGAGACCTTCCTCTTTTAGTTTTGATTGCATTCTTTTCTACAATTTCCATTTTCATTTTCCCATGAATGAATTATTAATAACCCCATTGTAAATGTTCAATGGCTCACCCTAATTAAATTGATGGAATAATCCATGAGATCTCTCAATGGAATAGTGAATCCTACTTCAGTGATGTAAACTAAGAAGCAAGGATCATGCAATTAAGCATTCAAACATGAATTAAATGAAAGGAAACGACGATGATCAAGGCCTTAAACTTTTGCCTTGAGAAGTGATTGACTTATTGAATTGAGAGAATGAACATTAACTCAAAATCACCCATCAAAAGTTTTCTTAAGGTTTTGAACTTCCAAAAGTAAATACTCTACTATTTTACAATTAATCAACTAACTTCAACTAATTACATAACTATATAAATGCTAAGTCATCAGTCGTATTGCACTATCATCATCCAATGCAACCCTAATCAATAGCTCCGCCATCCATATTAGCTCAACAACCTTTTAGGTTCAACTCTACAACTCTGGTGCTGCAATGTGCTTCCATTAGCTTTGACACTTCCCCCCCTCCCCCCAAGGGTGAGCGTGGATATATTTCATGCTCGTCTTGTCTAGTAGTTTATGTAGTTATGATATACTCTGTGGTTTAGTGTGCAAATCTACTGGTTGTTCACTACTAGGAATATATGTCATGTCACTTCAATTATCTTCTCTTTCACTTTTCTGTTACAAAATGAATGTCCAAATATAATAAGGTAAACCAGTTTTGTCCACAGCAATGCTTTGGTTACCTTGGTGGATTGAATTTCTTGAACCTAACTCCACAAGAATCTGTAGAACTCACAGCAAGAGTGGTGTGTAGTGGGATCAATCATGGACTAGAAAGAGTGATTCTATAGTCAAGACTCTATGAAGAAATCTGCATGGATCAAAACCAACATGGCTCAAATATCATGATAAAATTGATGGAATAATCCATGAAATCACTCAATGGAACAGTGAATCCAGCTTTAGTGATACTGACTAAGAAGCAAGGATCATGCAATTGAGCATTCAAACATGAATTAAATGAAAGGAAAATAAGGTGATCAAGGCCTTAAACTTTAGCCCTAATAAGTGATTGAATTATTGAATTAAGAGAATGAACATTAATTTATAACTATCCATTAGAAGTCTTCCTAAGGTTTTGAACTTCAGCAGGTAACTACTCTACTATTTTATAGTTAATTAACTAACTCCAACTAATCACATTACTATATAAATGCTAAGTCATTAGTCTTGAACTATTATCATCCATTGCAGCCCTGATCAATAGCTTAACAGTCCATCATCAACTCAGCAGCCCTTCAGGTTTAACTTTGCAACTCCAGTGCTACAGCGTGCTTCCCATTGTTGTAGTGTGCTTTCATTAGCTTTGACATGCCATGTCCTTGCTATGTGCTTTATTTTCTATTGGTTTTGGTGCTGGTAACTTCTTGTTTATGTGACAATGTCTTTCCATTTTTAGGGTTGAAATACAAATCAAACTACGCAGTTCTCGAGACAAATCGTTACTAGAATATGAAGTAAATTTATTTAATTGATACAAAAAAATTAATTAAATTATTTATCTTATTAGGGCTACTAAGTATTTAATTGGTTTTTGCCAACTAAAAAATATGTCATGACAAAAAATATCAAAATACTCCAAAAAAACTTAAATATATGTATCATACTTAATTGGTTCTTATACACCAAAATATTAAATGACAAAAGTATAGAAATACTTTGAGAAAAAAAAAATCTTACCAGATGACCACAGATTCTATAACAATTCTATTCAAAGTTTAAATGTTCCTTGCCAAACTTTAAAGCAAATCAACAAGTCAGCAAGATAGGAGTGGCAGCTAAATCCTAGAAGAATGTTCTGTCAGCTGAAGTTGTTAGCCTGTTCTGAAACGAAGACAGTTACTTTGGTGTATTTATGGTGGTTTCTTAGTTAGCTAACTAAGTAGTGGTTATGCTCATACAATTAGTAAAAGTTTGGAGAAGTTAACCAATGGAACAGTAACACCACTCAACTACTCTGCTTGCTGCATGTATTAATAGGCTGAGATGTCTTTCTATTTTTAGGGTAGAGTGTGTTAAATGGAATGAAATAAAATCTTCTTCTAGTTTCTTGATCCCTTCTCATCAGATTTCTTGATATGGTATTAGAGTTGTTGTTAGATCAAGGGAAGAAGAAACAAGAGTTGAATTCGATCAACTCAATCCCAAATCATGCAAGGATCTTCAGATTCTATCAACTAGCAAAATATGCCTCAACCACGTCAAAACTCACAACCTTTGTTGCCACCTAATGACCCCAATTCCCCCTTCTTCATTAATCCTTCAAATAATCATAATACTACCTAGCGCATCCAGAGCTTTCAAGATAGAATTTTGCCACATTGAGTAGGAGATTCACCCTGGCTCTTTCAATTAAGAATAAATTGAGTTTCTTTGATGGAACCATTCTTGAACCTGAAAAGGAAGATCCTCTTTATCAAGCCTAGGCTCGGTGCAATGATTTGATCATTGCTTTGCTGTTGAAATCAATGAGCCCTTCATTAGCCTCCACTGTCTTTTATATAAGGCATGCTCACCAAATATGGGAAGTGTTGTCTAGGAGGTTTTCCCAACTGAATGACAATTGAGTTTGCAAACTTCAGAGTGATCTTCAGGGCATAAGTCAAGGAGACAAGAGTGTAGATGCATACTAAACTGATCTGATGGCTATTTGGGAGGAGCTTAGGTTATATAGGCCACCTCCTCACTACAGCTGCAAGAAGTGCAATCAGGGTTGCTTTCAGAAATTTGTGAAGCTTCAAGAAAGGGACAAAGTTTACAAGTTCTTGAATGGAATTAATGAAGCCTATTCTTCTAACAGGTTACAGCTCCTTAGACAACAACCTTTCCCTTCATTAGATGAAGCATACAATACAATAGTTGTGGAGGAAGGACAAAAAGGACTGATCCTACATCAGCAACATTGGAGTATACTTCCACTCTTACATCAACATCAAACAGGAAGTCTAAAAGAGGAGAGTCAGTATGTTCACGTTGTGGAAAATGTGGACATACGAAGGACAAATGCTACAGAATTGTTAGTTTTCCGTGCAACTTTAAGTTCACAAAGAACAAATGGAAGAACAGTCAGCCATCTACAAGCCAAGCCTTACTGATAAGCTCAGTTGATGGTAATGACAACAAAAGGGAGGAAGAAGACAGGTGTGGTCTATCTCAGGACAGTTGAGGAGGCTGAAAAGCTTATTGGAGAAGCAAAGAATTAGCCAAGAAAGTGTGACGCTATCACAGAAACAACAGGAACCAAATAATGCACAAGGGCAATCTAACTACCAAAGTTTTTCCAACTTTGCAGGTACACCTTCTCATGTTCAGTGGCCTAGACCTCAACACATTTCACTTACCTCACAGCTGTTACCCTTAAAAACCTATGGTAGGAATATCTCGATCTCTTCATCATACTCTTAAATTCTAGACACTGGTGCATCTGACCACATGTGTGCATCACTTGATCTTTTCTCCAACTGTCATCTAGTTAATAATCTGTTTGTCAATCTTCAAAACAAAACCAAAGTTCCTATAGCACACATAAGGACAGTAAGAATCTCAAAATCATTGGTTATTGATCAAGTTTTTCATGTTCTAGCCTTTTGTTTCAATCTTCTTTTAGTTAGCAAACTTAGTAAATCTCACAGTTGCTGCTTCATTTTTATTCCTAATTCTTACCACATCCAGGGCCTCTCACCATGCATGAGGATTGGAGTAGCTAAACAACGTCGTGGACTATATGTTCTTCAATAAGAGTCAAACAAAAATCTTTCTCATTCACAAGGAACAAACACTGTACAATCAGTTAGTGCTATTTTCAACTTAGACTTAGATTTATGGCATTTTAGGCTAGGACATGTTTCTCATAATGTCATTGAGAAGTTGTACAAATGTCATCCTTTCATTAGAACTATACCTCATAAAGTGTGTGAAGTTTCTCCTAAGGCAAAGCATAAAAGACTTCCTTTTATATTCATGTTAAAAACAGTAATTCTCCTTTTGAGCTTATACACATTAACACTTAGGGCCCTTACTCTTCTACTGCCATTAGAGGTTATCAATATTTTTAACTATAGCTGATGATTTCACTAGGTGTATTTGGACATATTTGATAAAACATAAAAATGAAATGATTCATATCTTACCTGCATTTTGTAAACTTGCCCACAACCGATTTGGACATACAATTAAAACAATAAGGACTGACAATGCACCAGAGTACAATATGACTAGTTTCTTCGCTGAAAATGGTATTATCCACCATAGAACATGTGCTGAGACACCACAGCAAAATGCTATTGTGGAAAGGAAACACCAACATATTCTATGCGTTGCTAGAGCTATCCTTTTCAGTCTTCAATGCCACTTAAGTTTTGGAGAGAAGCAATACTAACAGCAACTTACATAATTAATAGAATACTATCTAAGATCTTGAATTACAAAAGTCCATATGAACTCTTGTTTAAGAAGGCACCAGAATATGCTCACCTAAGGCTCATTGGTTCCTTGGCTTTCTACTCCACAATTAAGAGAAATATATCTAACTTAGATTCAAGGACTAACAAGTGTGTCTTCATAGGGTATCCAACTGGAATAAAAGGGTATAAGTTGTACTATCTTGATACACATGAGAGCATTGTCTCTGGAGATGTCACATTCTTTGAACACTTGTTTCCCTACAGTAATCCATATAATAAAGGCATAAACTATTCCTCCTCACATGGCAATCCCTCACCGAGTCACACTCCACTATCTATAACAAATGATGATGCAAATTGTGATCTAGATGTCATTAGGACCAAACAAATCCCTAAGGTTAGGATCCTTCAACCCAGTGACAGACTTGCAGCCTCTCATAATAACCAAGCAAATCATTCAGAAACCTTAACCCATCACATTGCACTACCTAAGATTCCATACCAATCAGACATTGAAGAATAAGAACCAAGTAGATACCTCAGAAGAACAACTAAAATTAGGAAACTTCCTAAGTACCTTGAGGCCTACCATCATAACCTTGAACAACCTGCACAGCGATCATTATCCACCTATCACGCCATTTCCAATTTTCTATCCACTGAAAGGCTGTCTGAAGAAGACTTGTGCTACCTAGTTAGATTGAATCAAGTGCATGAACTGAGTTCTTTTGTTGAAGCTATGATGGAGCCACACTAGAGGTAGGTAATGATGGATGAACTACAGACATTGGAGGACAACCAGACATGGGAATTAGTTCGACCACCAAGGTTCAACACATAGTCTGTTGTAAGTGGGTGTTTAAAACCAAATTGAGGGCTGATGGGATAGTGGAGAGATACAAAGGAAGGCTGGTGGCAAAGGAATATACCCAAATAAAAGGTTTTGATTACAAGGAAAACTTTAGTCCTGTTGTCAAACAGACTGCAGTGAGAATTTTCTTCACATTAGCAATATCACAAGGTTGAAAAGTGCAGTAGTTGGATGTTAATGATGCTTTCCTAAATGGAGAACTACATGAAGATGTGTACATGGAGGTGCCATTTAGTTATGATATGATTAGAAGAGATATTAGATCCAGCAAAAATCTGGTTTGCAAGCTAAAGAAAGCACTTTATGGCTTGAAGCAAACCTCAAGACAATGGAATAAAAAATTCACAAGGACTGTATGTAAGCATAGCTTTAAGCAGTCAAGTTTTGATCAATCCCTGTTTGTAAGAGATACTGATGGAGAGGATCTAATTGTTTTACTTGTATACATAGATGACTTAATCATTGGTTGTAGAGAACAGACAAAACTGGATCAAACAGTGCAATTTCTCAAGTCAAAGTTCAAACTTAAGGAGTTGGGAAATCTAAGATACTTTCTTAGAATAGAAGTGGCTAGATTAGTTGATGGAATGCTGCTGTGTCGAAGGAAATATACCCTGGATTTGTTGGAAACCTATGGAATGTTAAGGGCAAAGACAACAAATACACCAATGGATGGGAATCAGAGGCTGACAAGGTAAGAAGGAAGCTCATTGAAGGACAAAACGTACTACTGACAGCTGGTAGGAAAGTTTATATATTTAACTTTCACTCAGCCTAACATTGCATACTCTATACAAGTACTTTCCCAATTCATGTCCCAACCTACGAGCAAGAATCTTGAAGCAGCTTACAGGGTGCTAAGGTACCTAAAGTCAAGCCCAAGAAAAGGGATTTTTCTCAACAGAGGAAGTGATCTCACTCAACAGCTTACACAGACAGTGACGGGGAGCATGTTTGGATTCCAAAAGATCAATTACAGGCTACTACATCTTCTTAGGGACAATCTAGTAAGTTGGAAGTCCAAAAAGCAGTCTGTAGTTGCAAGGAATTCCACAGAAGCAGAATACAGAGCCATGGCAACTTGCACTTTGTGAGGTTATATGGCTTCAAAGGCTATTAGCAAACTTCAGTATGAAGAATAGAAAGGTGGCAACAATCCTCTGTGACAATAAAAGTGTCATACAGATATCAAGGAGCCCTATGATCACGAAAAGACCAAGCATTTCAACTAAGACATCCACTTTGTAAGGGAAAAGGTGAAGGAAGGAGTCATGGAGACTAACTATTATCTGATATCCAAGATGAGCATGAAAGATGCCCACAGTCATCTTGAGAGGGGGGGGGGGGGGGGAGTGCTAAACTTTAAAGCAAATCAACAAGGCAGCAAGAAAGGAGTGGTAGCTGAATCCTGGAAGAATGTTCTGTCAGCTGAAGTTGTTGGCTTGTTCTGGACTGAAGACAGTTACTTTAGTGTATTTATGGTGGTTTCTTAGTTAGCTAACTAAGTGGTGGTTATGCTCATACAGTTAGTAGAAGTTAGGAGAAGTTAATTGAGAAGTTAACCAATGGAACAGTAACACTGGTCAACTACTCTGCTTGCCGTGTGTATTAATAGGCTGAGATGTCTTTGTTGTTTTGGTAGAGTGTGTCGAATGGAATGAAATAAAAGCTTCTTCTCCTTTCTTGATCCTTCTCATCAGATTTCTTGATATTCCTTGTCCATGAAAGACAGCAGTTTGTAGCCTAAATAGAAACGATAATGGTACGGTAATTGCCAACTTTCTGTTGAGGCCAACTCCAATATTTCAGAGACGTAAACTCCTGAAACAATGCTAAAAATAACTGACATGATTGAATACCTAATTTGGTGCAATTTGGTAATTAGCCTCATAAAATGAAATGAATTCGAGACTATGCTACAAATTCTTACATTCTATCTGGTTCGTGGATTTTGCTAAGAAAATAATAATACCAGGATTAAAAAAAAAAAAAAACTTAAATTACTAAACAGCCAAATTTGTTTGGAGAAAAATGATAAAGTAATAATTAAATGTATTGCATGTATATCTTTCCTTGTCTGGTCATTATGGAAGGTGATAGAGAGAACAAATTGATGGAGATGTGAAATTGAAAAATAAAAATGTGAAAAATGAGCAGCTAATATATTTTTACTTGATTCTTTTTATTCGCCTCCCACTTTTGTAAGTAAAAGTAACATTATTTCTATGTGGTATTTTTCTCTGCTCATCAAATATCAAAAATGATTTTCTTTCTTATTTATTTCTTTTCTTCTCTCTTTCTTCTCTAATTAACTTTCTTTTTTCTTTTAATTTATTTTAAACTTATTTCTTTCTCTTATGTTTGTACAATTTTCTAATTTAATTTTAAATAGTAAATAATTTGATTTTGTTGCTCTTATTAAAATTATCAAAAATATATATAACAATTTTAGATTTTATTGTAACAGTCATGTCCATTTATTTTTATTTTCTTAATTTTATGCCATTTATGTCTCCTCTTTGTATTAACATAATTTTGTTCTTCATTACAGCAGTAAAATAAAATAATATTTGAATATTATGCATGCATATATATATGTGATTAGAAATTTTAAAGATAAAATATATATACAAAAAATAAAATTTTAAGTGTAATAATAGTTTATACTTTGAATTTTAGATGCACAGATTGGGTATTCGAAAATTGCTAGTATTAAGAATGGAAGGAAATCTAGTCGCACAAATATATAATCATTAAATTACCCATAATTTTTATGTATTGTTTTTTTCACTTAATTTCCTTAATTATCATTTATTTCATTCACTTCACTCAGCTGTAATTTGTCCTATTTTTATTTTTTTTTCCTTTCAAATTTATTTATTTATTTCATGAATTTTATGGATGACATAAAATTTATATTTTAAAAAATATTATTTTATTTTACATGCATTTCATCGATTGTCCTTCAATTTTAATTAATTATACTCTTTTTCAATCTCTTCTGTCAAATTTAATTTATTTTATGTAGTTCTTTTTTAAATTTTTTATTGTTAGTCACTTTTTTTAAGGTTATATTAAATATTATTTATTCATTACATAATTATTTTCATGCACCAAGTGTGCCTTTTTCTTACTAGTCTTAATTATTATTCTTCCATCTTTATAAACACAATCTGCAATTTTATACCATTTATGTGCATTTTCGCTTATTTATTTATCTATTCAAAAATAAAAATAATATTATTTCTTTTTAATAAAAAACTAATTATAACATCAAAAGTCCCAGAAAAGCAATTGGGCGCGCGGTTGGCTTCTGAACGTGCCTTAGTGGGTATCTTCTAGATCGTTATCAAGTAAAAATTATCTTTAGCTTTAGGCAGTGATTTCCTTGGGGCGGGGGGCATGCTTCTTTGCTGCTTCTCTTCCTAATTAATTAATTAGACACCTCAGAAAATTATAATTTATAGTTTGAACTAATTTAGTCAATTTATAAAAGTAATATGTTTAACAAGTTTTATGTTCCATCAGTTCTAAAACTCACAAGTCATTATATGCGACCAGAGATAGAAAATCTTAGTCCCATATAAGCATTACTTAAGTAAATTATTCATAATAGATAATATAATTGTACTTTTTAACTCATTAAATTAATTGAAATCATACAGCCCTAACATGAACTTCCCGAAATGTTTTGATAAATGAATGATACCTAATTCTTACTTCAAGAATCCCTTGTCCACAGCCACAAATTACACTTATAAACCAACAAGCGTATCCCAAGAGTCAATTAGGTGAACCTACCAAACTACAATGAAGTAAACTTTTTTAAGATTTGGAGTTCATCGAATGATAATATATTATTTCAAAGTTTGGTAGAATTTTTGACCTGTCCTAATCAGTTATTGTAATTCCCAAATGGAATTGGCCGGACAAAGCTTGGTTCAAAAATCAAAATCCCACTTAGGAGAGAATTATCTGGCGAAGGAAAAGAGCTTCTTAATATTTGTTTTAGTTTTTAAGTATGTATTTTTAAGTGTATTTTAAAAAAAAAAATTGTGTGAACTTTAAAAAAAAATGAAGAGATGAATTATAATAATTGAAGTGTGTATTGTTTGGGATTCAAACAAAACAAAGGTAAAATAATTTGCATTATTATTCATTCAAGTCGGTTGATTACGATATTGTCTTTTACAGGGTCTCGTGTGTCAAGTCAATGGTTTCTTACAATACCTAACCTCCACTAGTTCAAGCAATTTACAGGGAATGGATTATAAGATGGGTTGAGCTTGTCAATGATTATTTATCAATTTATTTATATTCATCATTATTGTTATACATGGTCAATGTATAGGCATCATGGAATATGATTTTTCTAACATTAGTCCTCTAAAGTACAAACGCCAAATAACCACTTGAATTAATTGAAAATGATATGATTAGTGCAAGACTAATTCACAGCCCTAATTTAAACTATTTTGTTTGATCATCATATTAAGGTTTTTTTTTCTAATAAACATGATAAATAGATAAATATCATTCGTGTAAACTCGAAAAGATACAAACACGCGCACGTGCGCACATATATATTTTTCTGCTATACAACTTTTTCTTAAAACAATTGCAGTGCAAGATTAAACAACAGACCTCATTTAAACTGCACAGAAAACATCTCTCCCCATAATCCAAAAAAATTATTAACTTTTCAGTTATTAAACCTTTTTGATACAATTTTACCAATAAAAAAAGGATACAATATTTCCACCGTACGTGGCTTGCTTATATATCTACATGGAGATAACGGTTTCAAGTTGCAGAAAGTGAATTTTTACACCTATTTTTGTATTAAAATTTTTTATATTTATGTCTTGTTCTTTCTCGCTTTACATCTAATTTATAATCTACATTTATGTTCTTTCTCAAATTTTGTCATTCTTTAATTTTTTCAATATTTCTTCATTTACTTATTTTAAATATTTTTGTGCATTGTAAAATCACACAATTTTTCAATTTTAATTTTTCATTTTATATATTTTTCCATTTTTAACTTAATATTTTTATTTATATTTTCTCCAGAATTGCCTCTTTCTTTTGTTCAAATTCTTTTGATATTTCTTGAGGTTCTTATTTTAAATATTTTTTATACTCCGTAATTTCAAAAATTTTAATTTTGATTAATTAAAATATAATAATTATTAGTTTATATATATATATATATGTATATATACACACACACCCGCACAACTTTTACTAGTATACACGATTTAAAAGACCCGGCTATGTTCTTATTGTATAATCAATACAATATGTCTTATATATATACATGTATATAACAAGTACCAGATACCCGCACCTGCTTCTAGCAAACTTCTAACACACACATTCCAAGACGCGTCCTTATCAAATCTTATAAGAGAGAAACTGCCCCAAGCGCGTACAGGACGAGCGGGCGTGGCCGCGTGGGAAAGGCTGTGAGGTAGGGCTACGAGTTGGGGCAAATTCCAACCTTGTCAGACCAAGGGGTGAGGAAAGCGGGTCGAGACCCGACAAACAACTTGACACGATGTTGCCTTAATTGTGATCTCAAAAGGTACGCGGTTCAAATTTTCGAGGTCAGAGCTTTTGGCTTTTGTTTTAAGTTGAAATTTTCCTTGGTCTGTTGAGTGTCCTTTAAAATAATATATGTACGTATATGTATACGTATGTATCTATGTATTATAAAACAATTTTATGAATCATGTCTTTATCTGAAGGCAAAGAGTTGGAGAAAATCTTATAATTGAGAAGATAAAAATTAAGAATTAGACTGAGTTTTTATCTTGGGGTCTATTAATAAAATATTCCAATTCTAAAACTTTTTTCCAAATTAACCCAGTTCCGAGGGTTTTGTTACAAGGGGATTTTCCGCCGCTTCCAACGGCAAAATTACAGTTAACAAATGAAAAAATTAAGGTATTTCAAATCACCCCTTGGAAAGGGCAAAAATGTTTAAAAAAAAATCCAAATTCTACCTTTTGAAAGAACGGACTATGAATATATATAGACATATATTTGGTCTACAAATAAATACAAAATTATGTTGTGTATATAATTTTGGATTTATATATAGTGCCATGTGGTTTCTGGATTTATATATAGTAGTTTATTGATTTGTAAGTTTAGTAGTTTAAAATTTTTTAAAAGATTTAAGATTGATTATAGGTAAAATTATATTTTTATAAAAAATTTTAAATTTTATAAATTTAAATATATTATCACAAAATTGTAACAATTTTCAATACATATTAATACCAATAATGATTTTATATGTGCAGTTCAATACATAAAAAAGTTGACATCTAACAAAAAAAACTAAATCCTAAACCTAACAACTACAGCAACCCCTAATGTCACATTAAAGTAGTCTAATTATGTGCAGTTGACCTTGTTTTTGGCCTACTCCATTATCATTGGAGTCAAACTGATTATTTTGGGATGCAAACTGATTATTTTGGGATGGAGAAAGTAAAAAACCCACTCATGGTATGTGCAATGTATCAAAGTCGTAAATGTTAAATTTTGTTAGGGTTTAGCCATAAAAATTGAAACATTAACACATGAAACATCAAATAACATGCTGCACAAGCAGTCAGAACAAACCTCGTCCATTTTTATTGTAAAACACACAAGAACATAATATTGCAAGTGTGAATGCGTCGAACATACCTCATAGACATTTTTGGCTTTTAATCCGCGATTCGTTGTGTCATTATCCTTAAATCTCAACTTCTAATTTGTCCACACAATTGTTAAGTGCATAGGCTTCTTCTACACCTCACAAACCCCTTTTTGTGAAGTTCTAATCTCTGGGCTAGGCGTATTTTGTGACAAAAAAAAATAAAAATGATAGGGGTGACTAGATGCTTATTTCTTTTAGCTTGAAGGGGACACACGAATTTTTAGAATTTTTTTGATATGTCTTGAACTATTCAAGACTCTAATTTGTACCATAGACATTAGGGTAAGGCGGATGGGCACTGTGAGCCTTAATACATGGACTCTTTTTAATTAAATAGTTTATAAACTTTAATTCATTAATCTCATTAATAAATCAGTTTACACATCTTTTAATTATTAATCTTATTAATAATTAAAGTGTCATTTGTGTTTAATTAATTTAATTTAATTAATCTCAGTAATTGAATCGAATTCTCCATTATGTTTCTAATTAATAATCTCATTATTAACAAGCGTCATGATAATTTATTTAGTCAAATCCAATTACAACTAAATAAATTATGCACTTCATTATTTTAACTATCACAAGACTTCTCAATCTTGTGTGTGTGACTTTTTAAGTTCATTCTTAATTGGCAACAATTATAGCCCAAGGGGTGAGAGTAATGTTTAATTATGGCCCACATCGTAGCCTAAAGTGACTGAATCACAATGAACTCTTTTAATTGTAATTACCATACCGTATAAATCTTTTATCTTATTTTGTCCCAACTGAGTAAAAATTATGAATTTAGTCAAACTTACAAACTCAGTCATATGACCAATCAGTGTTTTCTCATGAGATAAATGTTCTTGTTGGGAATTTCTTTCTAATCGTACACTGCCTTGGCCAAAGGTTTCTGTCTTATGGAACATTAATTGTATAGACAAACGCCTTACTCACATACAAGGAGATAAATCCTTAATTGAACTCACACATGTCTCCATATACATCAAGTAATGGCATATTGGGCTTATGATTTTATCCCATATTAGAATAGTTATTGGCCATTAATACCCTAGTGACTCATTGACCATCGTGTGCACAAGCTAATCATGTTGTCTCAAGTCTAAAGTCCACAGACACTTAATATGATCACGAAGCAAGATATTAACGGATAAGAATGAACTCCATGGATCTGCTTTATTCTGTGAATCAATATTTGAATATCCCATTCGTTAATGGCACATCTACACATAAATATTGTCAGTATCTCATACCGAATAGCATGACACTCATTAGCAAGTACTAGGTGTGCAAGTTGTACTGACTCTCAATGCCCTTTTAGAGTGTCTGCAACTGGCAAATTAATTTTAGTGATTGAGTACCAAGCAAGTCTTGTGTTGATATTCATAACTCCTTATAAATAAGTCTTGTAAACTCAAACAAATGGGTACATGCAATACTTTATACTAATCAAGATTCAAATACATGATAAGGCTTGCAATAATATTGATATGAAAATCAACATTTTATTAATTTATGAAAAGTACACATACAACCAAATACCCTTCTACTATTCGTCATTTTCTACTAGCATTAAAGGGCATATCACTAACAATCTCCTACTTACACTCTAATGCGAACACTACTAATGCCAGTCGTTGTGGTATCTAATACCTATCTTCTCAAGATAGCAATCCAACTGCACTTAAGTCATTGGCTGGGTGAGTGTGTTATCCATGTTATCGGCTGAAGCTGTTTTGTACATGGTTGTGTCACCTCTTCCAATGATTTCTCGAATAATGTGGTAACGCCTTTTTATGTGTTTGATATCTTATGAAACTTTGATTCCTTTGCCTATGCTCTTGTGCCATTATTGCCACAATAAAGTGGTAATGGTTAATCCACTTTCAAAACTACCTGAAGCTTTGTTACGAACTTCTTTATTTAATACCCTGCTTCATTGCATCACATGCATCAATATACTCAACCTTAGTGATGAAGTCTGTAGTCGTACTATGTTTGGAACTCTTCAAACTGACTGCTTCTCCATTAAGAGTGAATATGAATTTGAAGATAGACTTTCTATTATGCACATCTAACTGGAAGTCCAAATCAGTGTATCTATCTATTTTTAACTCACATCTCTATAAACAAGCACCATATACTTAGTCTTTTTCAAGTACTTAAGTAGACATTTAACAACATTCCATTGCTCTCCATCAAGATTCACCTGAAACTTGCTCGTAACACTTACGACATAGGCAATATTTGACCTTATACATAGCATTCCATACATTAGGCTCCCAATGGCCAAAGCACTTGGCATGGAGACAATGCTTCTCCTCTCGTTATCTATCTTTGGGCACATGGATTTCGAAAGGTGAATGCCATACCTAGATGGTAGCACGCCTCTTTTAGAGACTTCCATACTAAACTTCTTCAATACTTTGTCTATGTACAAGGCTTAGGAGAGACCTAGCAATCTCTTAGTTCTATCTCTATAGACTGAATGCCTAAGATATAGGTAACTTCTTAAAATGCTTTTCATAGAGAAGGTTTCAAATAACTAGGACTTAACTAAGATTAAGATTCCAATATGATTTCCAATCGGCAGTATGTCATCCACATACAACAGAAGAAGTGTTATTGTGCTCCCACTAACCTTCTTGTAGATGCAAGGCTTATATTCCTTTTTTATGAAGCCAAACAATTTGATTGTACTATCAAAATAAAGATTCCAACTCCCTGATGCTTGCTTAACACCATATATGGGCCTTTTAAGCTTGCATACTTTGTGAGATTGGCCTTAGTCCTCAAAACTGTGTGGATATACCATATAAATGTCCTTCTCAAGCATTTTGTTGAGGAAAGTAGTCTTGACATCTATTTATCAAATCTCATAACCCAAGTGAATGGCTATTGCAATTAAAATTCAAATAGACTTCTACATGATTACTGGCGAGAACGTTTCCTCAAAATCATTTCCCTTCTTTTGACTATAGCCTTTCACCACCAACCTGGCCTTATAGGTGTCCACCTAACCACGTAAACTAATCTTCCTCTTATAGACCCTTCTACATCCAATGGGAACAATTCCTTTAGGTTTGTCTACACGAGTCCATACTTGGTCCACATGCATTAAATCAATCTTAGATTTCATAGCCTCTTACCACTTTGCAGAGTCTTTATCTATTATTGCTTGACTATAGGTAGAAGGATCATATCCATGATCATTATCTCTCATTACGAACAACTCTTATCCATTCTTTAGAATATAACTATATCTCTCTAGTGCTAGAGAGATTTGACTTGATCATCGTAATGGTTACATTTGAGAAGGTTTGTTTTGAATAGAGACATGCGTTATAGGTTGAGTGCTTTGTTCCTCATGCTCAACTTCTTTGAGCATTATGGTTCTACCTATACCGTTTACTTGAATGAACTCTTCTTCAAGGAAGCGTGCATGATACCCAATAGCAATCCTATTGTCTTCAAATATGTAGAACTTATATCCCAAGAAATCTCTAGGATATTTAACAAAGCAGCCTATAACTACTCTCGTCTTCAAATTATTCATCTTGATCTTCTTTAAAGAAGTTGGACATCCCCAAATCCTTAAATGCTTAAGGCCTAGCTTTCTTCCAAACCACATCTCATGAGGGTAGAGGGAACGAACATGAAAGGTGTCCTATTCAAAACATATGCTGCAGTAAGTAGGGCGTGTCCCCATAAAGAAATGGGTAGGTTGATGAGGCTCATCATAAATCAAACCATGTCTAACAGAGTCTAGTTTCTACATTCTACTACACCATTTAACTGACAAGTTGCTGATGGTGGTAATTGTGATATAATTCCATGCCCTTTAAGGAATTTGGCAAACTTGGCACTCATATACTCGCCTTCACAATCTGATTGTAGTGCTTTGATATACTTGCTAATTTGCTTATCTACTTGTGCCTTAAATTTCTTGAACCTTTCAAAAGATCCATGCTTATACTTTTTCAAGCACACATAACTATACCATGTATAGTCATTAGTAAAGGTTATGAAGTAAAGAAATCCTGCTCTTGCAATTTCATTAAATGGCCCACAAAATTCTCTGCGGACTAGCTCTAACACTTTAGCAGCCCTTTCGACACGTCTATCAAATGGACTTCTAGCTATCTTGCCTAGGATAAAAGGTTTGCAAGTTGGATTAGGTTCATCTCTTAATGGGTCGATAAGCTTATCTTTCTCCAACTTACTAATCCTTACATCCCCAGCATGGGTAAGTCTAATGTGCTACAAGTACTTGAGATTTAGACCATCCCTAGGACATTTATTTGAGATGGCATTGATCACATTACTATTATGCATATTCAAATAATATAAGCCATTCATGAGAAATGTTGTACCAACCATTTTATTACAATAAAAAATATAGCACACATTGCTCTAAAAGAAAATTCATAATTCTCTTTTATTAATAAAGGATAAAAACAATGTTTTTAATCCCGCTGGACAACAAAAGACAATCTCTCAAATCCAAACCATGGCTTAATGATAGTTTCACTAACGTAATCCTAATTCGATGGCTGCAACACTTGCTCTATTCCCCACCTTAATCACCACTTCACGCTTCAAGAATATTTGTCATAAAAATCATTGTCATATTTCTGAAAGATTTCAAGAATATTACTTCTTATGTAATCAAATATAATCCTCATATTTATGAAAGATTTCAAGAATATTATATCATATCTTCTGAATTAGTTTTTCCTTATTTGTTGTGATTGTGAAAGTATTGTCAAGCTTGATCATATATTGAATATACAGATATCACAATAAAAAAAAAAAAAAGAAAGCCTTGACCAATGTTGCCCAAATGCATTTGATGAGAGATTTTCTCTAGTTTCTGTAGATTTTTTGAAGCATATTTCTGCTTGGAATCCATTGTTTTCATACTTAGAATAGAGGCTGAAGGGGTTAGACTCATGCAAAGCTTAAGTGTTTAATATTTGAAGCCTTGTGAGAGCTTTGGTATTTATCTTGTCAAATAAATAGTTTTGAGAGGGTGAGAATCAATCTTTTAGTGAATAATTCACTATAATAGAAGATTGGATCTAATGGGTGTTTGGTAATGTACAAAATAAGAGTGGTTTGGTTTTGGTATGTTAATTAATCATGAACCTTGTGATTTAGAGTAGTGAATAAGTGGCAATGATTGATTATTGTGATTAAATGAAATCACTTGTTTTTGAACTTAGTGGAAAAGTTTGAATTGGACAAGGCCCTGCAAATATAGGAGAGTTATTCTGAACTACATAAACACATCATTGTCTCACTATTTAATTTTTCGTTCTCTTTGTGTGTATGTTTCCAACATCATCACAACACTATGTGTGTGTTCCCAACATCAACTTGGCTTTTCATGTAACATCAGAGTCTACCACTGTTTTTCGTGTGTGGTTTTTCAAGTTAAGTAAGGTCCTAAACGTACAAGTGGTTGAATGATGAGTAAAAACAAAAGAAAAGATCCATATGGCATCCCCTAACTATGAAAAAAAGTTTGGTAAATGTTATGTATCATGTTGCAACATTGCAAAAAACAATAAATGATGATGTTCAAGTTGAAGCTGAACCCTCCTACTCTTGAGCAACTTTAACAATTATTCTCTTTACTTGGATATATTTAGTACTATGGGGCATAAAGAGAGACTTTATGATGAAGAAGAAAGAAAGCACTTGGGGGGAAGCATCAATCAAGGGTGAGCTCTCTATTAATTTGTTACTGTGCCTCTCTCTATTAATTTGTTACTGTGCCTTTCTAGAATATATGTTCTAATGATGATGCTATTTATTTGATGATCTTGTATTGAGTTGGTTACTATATGTTTATGCAATTTGCTAAAAGTTGATGCTATTGTGTTTAAGAGAGAGTTGTGCTTTTTATTGGCATCTTGTAAGCATTTAACTGGTGTCAATCTATTCAAAATGAGTAAGAAAACCTGTGTTGTGCCACATGATGATAAAAGGAGAGATCACTGGCATTATAATGTGCTGACACTTATGAGATACACATATGGTTAGATATGCTGTAAAAAAATCTTTGCTATATTTGTGAAATATTTCAAGAATATCTTATGTCATCAAAAATCATTTTCATATTCATGGAAGATTTCAAGAATATTATGTCCTATCATATGGCTTACTTTTTCCATATTTGTTGTGATTGTGAAAATGTTGTGGAGGTTGACCATATATTGAAGATATGGATATCACAATAAGAAAGGAAAGCCTCAACCAATGTTGTCAACCTTCAGCTGATATGGAAGAGATTTTTTGGTGGTTTTTAGGAGACTTGTACCTTTTTTAAAGCATATCTCAACCTAAATTCTTACATTTTCAAACTAAAAATGAAGGTTAAAGGTGGCAGACTCATGTGGGGCTTGACTGTTTTATATTCTAAGCTTTGTACGAGCCTTGATCTTTATGTTATCACAAGATTAGTTTTAAGAGAGTGAGAATCAATCTTCCAATAAATAATTCACCATGATGGAAGGTTAGACCTAAGCCGTGTTAGGTAGTGCACAAAATAAGAGTGGTTTGTTTTGGTGCGCCAACTAGTCGTGTACTTTATGGTTTTGGACAGGGACTGAATATGTGAAGAGGATTGAATATTGTGATTGGATGTAATCACTTGTTTTTGAAATTAGGCAATGCCATGCACATTATTGTATCACTCTTTACTTTTTCTGTTCTTTTTGCGCATGTGTTCCCAACAACGCTACAGCATTTTAGACATGATCATAGAAACAAAATAGGTCAAAAATAGATAGCTCATTGAATCGATTTAAAAATACTCACCAGAATCAAGAATCATTCAACTAATTCTAGGAAACAAAGAACTCTAATTTCAAAGAAAATTCCAAGTGTCAATTAATTTTAGTTCAGTATTATAACTAACTAAAATAAGTATTTATACCAAAACCTACAAAACCCTAATTCTAAAGCCTACATGTCACAAAATGCATAAAAAGCTTAAAAGAAAATGCATTAAATAAAGTAAAAATTGGTTTATCCTTCATCACATCATTCCCTTTTCTTAAGAGTGAATTGGCCTTAATTTGAGTCGATGTTTCACTTGAATCAAGTACGAATTCACAAAATCCTTTTAACTCTTCATCATCTCGCTCAAACCTTGCCTTTATCTTCTCGTGGCTCCTACAATGGAATAAAAATAAAGAGAAATCACACTGTCTTTTCCCAAAATTTAGGCTAAATACAAGGATTTGCCATCACATTTTACAAATTACACTAAGCTTCTCTATGTAGACTAGCTTAACTTGGGAAGATAAAGCCCTAAGTGAAACTCTTCATTTTAACTCTTCATCAAGACCAAAATTCCCTAACTTTAAAAGCCCTAAGTGTAATTAAAAAAACAAAATTTTATTTTATAGAAAGACTTGTCCTTGGTTTTTCAAAACATCCTCCTAGCAAGTGTCAAAGAAAAAGAACCCAGACAAAACCTTCTCCCACCTACCAACCTATGCATGCCCTCATTCCCTACCATCCCCACCATTCAACCACTTGTTTTTGGATGGCTATTGTCCATTGTTCAAGCTAGTGCTATGAGAAGAACCATTTCTCCAACTGATTCATTTTTCTTTACCTAAAAAATGCCATGAAAAAGGTAAGAAGACCCTCTTTACTTAAAATGGCTTGATTTATGTGGTTTTTACATTTTTTTGAAGATTATCACTTGGATTGTGTTTTGATTAAACCACAATTTTAGTTGGTGTTAGGGTTTAAACGATTTTTCAGTTTCTTGGTCAATTTTTTTGTTAAATTTTTTTTACTTACAATTTCACACATTATTGTGGGGATAGAAAAAAGGAGTGATGGGTTTTCGTTGGTTTTCTATCGATTTACATAATACCTAATATAGGATTGAAATGCAAGGACTATTAGTATGTGAGTTCTTCTTTTTTGTGGTGTTGTGTGTTTGTTTCTTAAACATTGATAATCTTCTAAACCAGGAAAATGGCTGAGGGCACATATTGGAAGCAGTATGGCCACTAGGTACAGATGAAAAAGATGCTAAGAATTGCTTAGGCAAGTTTAATAGATTAAACTTTGATATATGGAAATTGATAGAAATGCTACTTTTGAAAAACCATAATACAAATGGCTTGTCTTCCACTTCTAATGAACTGAAAAGTTATCATAATGAGGTTAGTGTCAAAAACAAGGAAGTTTTGGATTATAATTTGGTACCTAAAAAAGTTTATCCGAGTTCTACAGAACATGAAGCATTACAAAAGAATGAGTTGAAAGTGTCCAAGTTTGCTAATAATCAAACAGATGAGGCAAATGAGTGTGATTTCCACTTGTTAGATGCTTCTTCCTCATCTACAAAAGTAAAGTTTAACTTAAATAAAGGTTTTGGTATTAATAAAGGCAAATATGGCTAACCAGTCAATTTGATGTCCTCTAATGCAACAACTGTCCATATGATCAACTCGCTAGCATTTTGTATGAATTATGTACTTAGTGGCCATACTGCTTCCATTATTGTTTTATGGCTGAGGGAAAATATTGATAATCTTCTAAACCATGACAATGGCTAAGGGTAAGAAAAAATTGTTACATCAAATAATCTTCCACATTAACAGTTGCGTGCAACCAAACAAAAGAAAAAATGAAAAGCTCTATTAACTTAGCTAGTGTGTGAGTTTGCATGTATAATTAAAAAAGGTCCAAACGTTATAAGTGACGATGAGATATTTGTTTGTTCCCTTTTTTTTTGTCCATGTTATGTGTTGGGTTTTAGTGGTTTTAATGCATATTTTCTTTTTGTTTGACTTTGTAAGTGAATCATCAACCTTCAAACTTATAGTATATCATGAGGAAGAAATTTCTAGATTGAAAAATATCCAACTAAATGGTAATTAATCTGCACACTTGATGATTGAAGTTAGAGCCCATGCTTAGAGCCATGTTCCCAATATTCATTCAAAAAGCATATGCATTTTAGTATTATATTCCTAGTGGGAGAGGTGGTTGAACTGATGCTTGTTGTATTTGGTTAAATTGTTTGAATTACATTGTTGATGTTTGATGTTTGATGTTTGAACTAATGCTTGTTTTGGATAATTAAACAAAGGCTTGTTGTTGGATTACTTGTTTTGGATAACCATAATGCTATGTACATGTATGTGGATGACTTTGTTGGATGACTAAATTATAGCAATATGTATATGTTGATGTTGGATTGTATTTTGTTGAATGAAATGGTTGAATAGGTGGTTGGTTATAATTGTGCTTTATGTTTTCGTATTGTATTATAGCCTATGGTGTTTTTGTGTTGAATTATGGCATGTGGTGTTTTGGTACATGTTACATTTTGATGGGTGCATGTGGTGATTGCATTAGGATAGATAACTTCATATTGAATTATAGTATTGTGTTTTGGTATCATGCAATATATATGTTTAAATAGGAAAGTTTACTGCAATATTCACAATTAAGTCAAATTACAGAAAAAATTGTCAAATTGAATACAATTTCACAAAATAAGTTTAAAATGTATTCTTTCACAATTTTTCATAATTACTACACAAACTTTCTATCAAATTGTATTTACATGACAATTACATCCCTACGATCATGGCAAATGTATAAGGGCATTTTCATAAAAAATTGATCAATAGGCCCAAAATTCAATCAGACGTAAAATTGCTATTTTTATACCAATGTCATCAATTTTCGTTAATCCACACATTGGAAGAACTCATCTATAAGTCAAAAAGTACCACATGGGAGGTTAGTGTAATTTGTCAAACATGAAAGAAAGTTCCTGTATTTAATTCAAATGTCAAGGGATTGCGGTATAATTCCCTCTAAAAATAATGAATTGCATGAATAAACATGGGAATCCATCAATGCCTTATTAGGGCATTGACATAAAAGATCCTTGCCTATTAAATCCTTGAAAACTTGTGAAGCATATGTAGACAAAGAATTCACAAAATATTCAAATGGGTCTCAACATATAAGCAATCTTCTATTTCATCTCAACATATTTCTTCCCATATCATTCTAATCCAACGATGGTGATTGATCTTTGTCATGTTCACCCACATCCAATGTTAGCTCCACTACTAATGGAATCTCCGTGACCTCCATCTCCGTGACCTCGGCATTCGAACAATCATGCATAGTGTATCCATGCTAGAAACAAATAAGGCACAAAAAAGCCTCACCTACTCATTTGGACACCTTACATTTGGACATCCCTTTCAATTTTCTCTATCTTTTTTTGAATAAAAAGAAAATAATATGAAGATAAAGGACATGAAAAGGAATTGAAATTTGGACTAGCTATGGCATGATAAAATAAGAACAATCTACATGCTAGGGTCAATAGATATGCCACAATTTAATAAAAGTCACCTTTAATTGAATTGATTTGAAATTATTCACTAAAATTAGGATTCACTCAACTAATCTTAGGAATAGAGACCTATGATCTCAAAAACAATTCTAAGTTCAACTAATTTTAATCCCTATCTTATAGCAAAATAAAATAAGTATTTATATTAAAATCTACTAAGCCTTAATTCTAAAGTTTATGTGGCCATTATACATGAAAAGCCCAAAAATAAAATGTATTAAATAAAATAAAAATTTGCCTATCCCTGACAATTATGTGTGTTCCTGACACCAACTCAATTTTTCAATATTATTTATAGACTTTAGTGACGTTTCAATATTTAAGTTGTTGTAAAACCGTCCTAGGATATTTTTCGCATAACATAATTATCATTTTGAGTGGGGAAGTATCTCTATATATGCATATATATCGGGGTATGTGTGAAAGAAAAAAAATTGTTCATAAACATTGTGTATGAGGTTTATATTTTAAAAACTTAAAAGTGTGTGGCTTCTTCACATGTTACTATTAAAATATAATCTATATTTTTTAAGAATACTGGTAATTATTTTTTGGTCTCAAAATATAATTAGTAAATTGTTCATACTTTTTTCAATTTTTGTTTATTTCTACTACCTTTTAATATAATTTTAATCTTTCTTCATTATTTTTTCTCTATCTTTTAAACTTCTTTTATTTTCTTCCAATCTCTCTCTCTCTCTCTCTCTCCATACACACACACACACACACATATATATATTTTAAATTATTTTACGTTTCTTATTAAAAATAGTTTGTATAAGTTATTTAATTTTGTTAACGAATCCAATTAGCCTATATAAATAAATATAAAAATATATCTTATTCATATACGTATAAAATATTTTTTAAACTTCACATGCATTGAGTGCGTCCAAAACGCCAATATATATAATTCGAGTGAAAGGATAATCAACATTACATCAAAATAATTAAAAACAATAATAGAGTCATAATCAAGACAATAACAATTGCACGACAATGCAAATCTATGTAACTTATTAAGTATCATTATGTACATCAAGGTTTAGTGTGGCATGATGAACTATTAAAAAATTGATAATGATGCGTTTAAAATCAATATTTAGCTTAAATTTATACAACTTTCTTTTTTTGAATAAAGCATATATTCTTTGATTTCAGTTGATAAAAAATTAAAACTATGCATCAATCAACATAATTAGAAAGAAAAATCAAAGTTTTCAACCTTTACTTCCAACACACTTAAAATATAACAAAAAATGTAAAATAAAACAAATCTGTATACATTTTCAAAACAACAAATAAGTTGCTAAAACACACTTAGATATGCTGCTGAGTCAACCTATATTGCTGCACCAAAATATAGTTTAAGATAAATGACAGAAGAAGTACTCTCTAGTTAAAAATTAAATAAATCCAGAATATTTTCTCACCACGACGTGGGACTGCAGAGCATCTGAATCAAAGACTACTATGTTTATGTTTGATACGGTTCAAAAAATGAGCTATAAAAACTTTTCCTTTTTAGCATGCACTAGTGATTAAAAATAATGAGTCTCATGGATGTACATAGTTGGGCCAAAAGTAACTGGGGGTTATGTTTGTTTATATTTTTTGATATATATATTTTTTTAAAATTGTGTAAAAGTAAGAAAGAGAAATAAATAAAATTTAAAATATGTAATAATTACAATATATATTTTTAAAGCGTATGAACCAAAATAAACATAGTCTTGTGTTCATAGGAAAAGTTAATTGCTTTCTTTTTTGTGTTTTCAGAATTTAGGCTTAGAGTGAGTACAAAGTGGTACCTACTATCCATTCTTTCTATCTCCGCGTGACTGTTTATTTATAATAACACATATAACTACTTTCTTCTCTCCTAAGTCTTCTCACCATTAAAAAATTTTTCAATGGTCTTATAGATAGTAGCTCTAATGAAAATAAACTAGATGTAAAGATTGTGACAATTTTGTATTGAAAAAAAAAAAAATTGATATCACAATCTTGTATCAAAAAAGTAAAAAAATAATTAAATAATAAGATTACAATGTTTGCCACAATTTTAAGCAGGTAGCATCTACGTAGACCCTTCCCAACTTCTCTATTAATGTCACGTTATCATGACAAAATACTACTAACTAGATGCCATGTCAGAACAAGTCACATATGGTGTAGACACAACTCTCCTTAGATTTGTTTTTCCTTCAAACACACCTCTCATTCACACACCTGCACTTAAGTGGCTTTGAACCCAAGTCCTCATCTATGAAGAGTTGAGCTCTAAACCATTTGGGTGTCCCCTGAAAATTCTACTCTCCACAGTTTTAAGAGAATAGTGATTCATTGAATTTTTCATATCATTATTAGTTGAGAGTTTATTGGGAATAATGTCACTTCAACGTAGCGCCATCTCTTGTGGTAGCTTTGAATCTAGATGATGATATGCTTATATTTATGTTTCCTCTCACAACGGAAACTATCAATCTACCACTACATCTAGGCTATTAATATTTCTTTGCTACTTACTTGAGGCTTCACACTTTCTCACAACTATCATATAAATCGTTCTTATATATTTCTAGTAGTATCCTTCTCTGTTTTATGCTATTAGCATTGACTATAGATTCTTCATCTTCATCTAACAACATAGATCCTAACAAATTATTTGGCCAACTAGTTGATTCTTTTCTTAACCATGGTCACTGATACCAACAACTTATTTGGCCAACCAGTTGATTCTTTACTTGACCATGGAGAGTGATTAAAAATGACCATAGATAAAACTATGTCCCGGAACATGACAACGTCAAGCTTTTTCTAAAAAAGCCAGCAACTACAAGCAGAAATCCCCACCCTCTAGTACATGGAGGCGAATGTCCAAAAGAGCTTGAGGACACTGGTACCATCTAACACGATCAAAAATACCAATAGAAACTAAAATTAAATAGCTGATGTGATAGAATACCACAATTTATGAGACATAATTGATTAACAAGTTACAATTCAATAAGAATCACTTTTAAATCAATCGATTCAAATTAATTTATAGAATTATAAAAACTCAACTAAATTTTGGAAAACAAAAACTCTTATTTTAGATAAGATTCTAATATGGAATAATTATATTCACCCATTTGATTTTTATGCTCAAATTCTTTTGTCTCATTTTCTTTTCTCTCTACGTTTTCCCTCTCATATTCTTTTCAACTATTCTTTCAATTTCTTTTTATAATATCTCTCTCTCTCGAATTTTTTCTTTCTTCTTCCTAGTCTTTCCATATACTCTCTATCCTCTCTAACTAATGCTGGTGACAACCTTCAAATGAAAAAGTATATTTATTTGTAATCCCATCTGATTATCTCATTGGTCATATTGCCATGGTTTCTTATACAGTATATGACTAAATTACATAAGAACCAAATCACATAAAATCTCATTCTTGTGTCTACCAATACAAAATTAAACAAGTACTTCCTTCATCGTTTCAAACTCTTTGTTACTATTTAACCATTACAATCTATATAGTTAAGAATGATCCAATAAAGACAATGATAATTTATCAATAAAAATAGCACTTGCTAAATTCATACAATTGCCACTATCGATAAACTACAAATTTTACCTCCAATTTCACATCTCACTAGAGCATACAATCACGTTTCTTACCGTCCATTGTTTCCCTTTCAAATACTCTAGTAACCCTGACCGAAGTATCCAGTCCATAATAACACCAAAACAAATCACACCCTATAACCAAATAAAACCCCACAGCAAGCAAGACCAAGTAATTAAAAAAAAAAAATCTAGCCCAAACCTCTAACCTGTGGTCTAAAATTAATCGTCTTTTCCGGCAGGCAATCAGGCCCAGCTTACCCAAACTCACTTCAGTGTTGGTCCAACAAGTTTTTAATAGTTTTTGGACCAGTCAGCCAAACACAGACCCAACTCCAATGCCACTAGCCTAACACAGAAATCGACCTAGCAAGCTTCAGCCCACACGATGGCGATGCTAGCACCGCAGTCTAGCTGTGTTTGGGTCTCCTTCGATGATTCAGTCCTGGAGAGGTAGGCGACGACAATGGTTGTCTCGTGTGAATAGGGTAACGATAATCTGATAAAACAATTTTAAGTTGGTTCGACCTTCTAGCATCTCGGTTGGTGGTGCAGCGGGGTGGCGTTAGCTTACTACAATCCCCACGTCGGCAGTGGCCTTAGGTCTAGTGGTGGGAGGTGGATGGAACAACTCCAAATGGAAGGGAAGGTGGCGCTGTTATCACTGGCGTCTCAACTCGATTGTGGGGACACTGGAGGCTTCTGCTGCGGCCCCTATCTGCTACTTTTTATTTTTCATTGTCTAATTTTTGACCCCTTTCTTTCAATTTTTAATTTTTTTTTTAACCGCTAAATTTTTAGATTGAATATCAAATAAAAATTCGATATAAGTAACTCTATTGTAATCAAAAATACCAACAAAAATGAAAATTGAATAACTGACATGATAGGACTATTATAATTGATATACAGAGATTAATTAGTGCATCATAATATAATAAAAATCACCCTTAAATGAGTTAATTTGATTTTAAACAGTTGACATGATAGGATTATTATAATCGATGTATTGAGATTAATTGATACATCATAATTTGATGAAAAAAACACTCTTAAATGAGTTAATTTGATTTTATTTACGAAATTAGAAATTACTTAACTAAATTTTGAAAATTAAGAACTCTTATACAAAAGAAAATCCAATACCAAATAATTTAATTTTCCATCTTATAATTAAATAAAAATAAATATTTATAGTAAAATATATCAAATCCTAACCCTGCGGACGATTTGGATCCAAAATACAAATAAAGACTAAAAATAAAAAAAACATAAAAGTTGGTCTATATTTAGTCTCGTCCGGAAGACAATGCAACAATCCCAACATTCTCTAAAACAAAGCTGCTTTGAATTAGCATTATATCTCAAATGTGCCTTAAAGGAGAAGTCCTTGCCATAGTTTCGGAACTACTCAGTCACTTCACTGGCGCCTCATCAATGCTCTTGAGAATTGAGAAAGAACAGATTCTGTGGTAAATGGGTGCTTGACTGGGCATATGTCGTCTGAAGATTTCTTGTTGAGTTTGCCTAGAGATTTTATAAATTCTTAGATAGATTGACCAGTAGAGAGATTCATCCATTTGGAGCTGATATGGGATGTTCCGATTGAAAAGAGCGATGGGAATATAACCTACTAGAGTTCTGGACAAAGTATAAATTGTTGGATGACTCAAGAACTGACAAATATAGAAATTTGGGCGGGGAGGCATCTGCATAAGCTTTTCTTTGCAGATCTGTGTGTTCTTGTTTCCTATCTTCAGAACGGAGTATTAACTATCCGACCACTCAAGTCGACGGGGTAGAGAAGGCGACAAGAAGAAGTGGAGCTAGGCTAGGAATGACACAGAATATCTGCTATTGTCAAAATTATCTTTTTTGTCTTCTTTCTCTCTCTTTATTTTTTTTGTGTTTCTTAGGATGTATTATTGGGAAATATTAATGAAATGAAAGTTACTTTATAATATCTAGTGCCTTTTCACATTCATGCTATTGTCATCTTTACAAGTACTTATGATGTAAGTCTATACTTATTTCCGCTGGATGCACCCCTAGGGTGGAGTCTAGGTAATCTACATTTGAAGTCTAGATTCTAATACTGGAATCTCTTTAGATTGTAACTCCAATAGAATTAGGTTACTTTTTGCAACAGTTTTCGGTGTTTTCGGTGAAGTCAGAGTCTACTTTAGATATGGTAATTGTGGTGTTGGATTTCTCTTGATACTTCTGTAACTGTCTTAATTATGGCTAACTTTTTTTGCTATAATAAAATTTTCTTTTAATGAAAACAATAACCCACAAGTTTTGGAATAAGGATAATAACAAATATATAGTGACAAGGAGGGTTAAGGGTCTTCGTGAGGAAAAATAGTATATTCAAGAATCCTTGTAATTAAGGAAAGTAGTTGCATAAAATTTAAGGAAATCTCGCATAAAATTTAAGGAAATCTCCCTCCATTTTAGAACTTTTATTTCTACTTCTTCCCTATGCACATTTTAGAACTTTTAGGCTAGGTCAGGCTAGGCAAAGGCCTAAGTTACATTTTGAGGCCTCAAAATTCTTTTGATCCAAAGTCTTAGTCATAATATCTACATGCTGTAATTGTTTTCCAACATAGTCTAGCATAATCACTTTTGTCTTCTTCAAAAATATAAAGTAAGCATAGCCTACAAAGTCTCGATAATTCACATATTCAACACATTAGATCCTCCTCTAGTCATCAATGCTACTAATAATTATATCTATTGGGTGATATTTCTTAACTCTTGATGATAGTTCTTAGATTGACTGCTGCGGAACTTTGTCATCATTGCAATCAGACTGGTCCAACGTTTCATCCAAGCTGTCTGCTTCTACATGTAAAGGACTCTCCTTTTGGGTAGATTAGAATTGAGCACGAACTCCCGTGTTATAACAAATATTAAGCCCACTTACAATAAGATAAAGTAGGCTTCTTATAATATTTTAGAACTCTAATATCATCATTGAACAATTTAGAGGTGATAGACATTAGTGTTCCAACTATTGCGTTTCACTGAGTACGGGATGCAAAATCTTTCAAATTTTAATTACAAAATGATAAGAAAATGCAATGGAATAAATAAAATTCCAACTTGGTTCACTTTTATCACCTAAAATGAATAAACATAAATTTCAAAATAGTTGCATGGATGATTACCAAAAAATAAATGTTATAATTTCTATTTATGATCCATAAGCTGCGATAAGTTTCAACCTCTAATTTGTTTGCATGAACAAGTTATTGGCTAAGATTTTCCAAAAAAACTCTGCGAACTCCTTTGTTAATCTCACAACTCTTACACTTAGGGAATTTCTTGAGAGAAAATCAAGAGAAGTTAGCAACTAAGTTTCTCTCGTGTGCAAGTGATGAACGGTGAACAGTGCCTTCAAGTACTGTTCACATGAATAGTATCTTTCTTTGGGAATGTTGTCAATTGATTTATTCTCAAGACATAATCCTATTTATACTAGAATTTTTAAGGCTTGTGGAATAAGCTCCTTAGACTTCACATGGATCTTAAAATTAATTCATGCCCATCTACTTTTAATTATTTACATAAATTTAATTAATCTCATTAATTATATTAAAGACTCATCATTTTTCTAATTAATAATGTTGTCACTAACAAATATAATAAGGAATAAATTATTCCAATTTGATCCAATCCAATTGCAATCAAATTAAACACCCCATGAGATTTCTCAAGCTTCATCTACAAGTCTTCTCAAGCTTTTTAATCATGACTTTGCAAATGCCTCAAACCACCATCTTGTTCTTATGATGTAACTTTTTAAATTCATTCTTAATTAGCAAAAAGCATGGCTCAAAAAATATCGGTAACACCTAACCAATGGCTCACATCATAACTCATCTAAGGTGAAGTGAATAGATCTTAATGAACCATCCTAATCATAAATACCATTCAGTATAGACCCTTTCTCTCCCTAAACCCCAACCGAACAAGGGCAATGGATTTAGTCAAAATCACAAATTCAATTACATGGCCAATTGATGTTTCCTCATAAGACTAATTTTTTAATGGAAATTTATTTTCAATCACACGCTATCTTCACAAAGCATTTAGGTCTCATAAAATATCAACTATATAGAACAAACATCTTGTTCACTTGTAAGAAAACAAATCCTTTACTGAATGCGAATATGCCTCCATACGCACCTAAACAATGATACTTTGAGGTCATGAACCAATTCTATACCAGAATAGATATTAGTTCTTAATCCCTCAATGACACATTAATCATCATGCACACAAGACAATTGTGTTGTTTCAGGTCTAAGTTTCATGAGTACTTAACACGATCACGAAGCAAGATGTTGACAACAAAAAGAAAATTCCATGTGTCTAATTCGTTCTTTGAGTCATGTCCAAATGTTTATTCTCCAATGACACTTCTACACATATGTATTCTCAATATCTTATACCGAACAGCCTAACACTCACCGTACAAATCAAGGTGTGCAACTCGTATCGACTCTTTAATATCCTTTAAAGTGTCTATGACTCACGGATTTAGTGATTATGTACTAAGATAGTCTCATGTCCTTTTTCATAACCCTTTATAAATAAGGCCTTTTAACATAATCATATAAGCACATGCAATATTTTATGTCATTTAAAATTTCCATGCATGAAAATATTGCTAAAATATTTATCAATATTTTATTAAATAATAATGATAACATTTAAAACCAATATTCTTCAATGTATTCCTCATTGATAATTTAGCGTTAGAGGTAATATCACTAACTCCAGGAGTTTTCTAACCCAAATCTTTTCATCAATCCCTTAGCATACTTGCTTTAGGATATAAAAGACCATCATTAAATTGTTTAACTAGAAAGCTCAAAAATAGTTAAATTCTCCTTTAGCTATAATCGTCTCCTCCTCAAATTGGATACTGTCTTAAGGAACTTTAGAGCTTTTGTCCACTCCAACCACCCCTTGTTGCCTGGACTCATGTATTTCTACCTCTAATGATGAAGTTTCATTGAGCAAAAATTTTGCAGATTTTGGGACTTTTTCAAAAACATTCTCCAATGGAGTTAAAGTACACTTTAATGAAGCTAATAATTGGAATTCTTCCAATTCTCCTACGAGAAGCCTGTCCTCAACTAGTGTTTTTTCTTCATGATACAATCCTTCAAGTAAGGAACATGATGCAAATAAGAGAAAGAAGTGAAGGGATATTAGCCAATAACAAATAAATAGAGATATGGAGGTTTTAGAGTCCTTAAGGAAGAAGAAAATAAGAGTTCCTAGAATCTAAGTAATTATAGTAAGGTGACAGCATATGAATTCAGGAAATCTCTCTCCAATTTTATTTTTCTAGTTCTTTCCCTCTAGTATTGAGCCCCTTGGGCTAGACTCTAGGTGACGCGAGCCAAGTTAAGGATTTATCATACAACTTGATGACAAGCTTCAAGAGCCCAAGGAAAACCTTTTGCATGAGTTTCAAAGAGAAATTGGATGTTTTGGAAGGTTAATGGAGCTTAGAGAGTGTTTGTTGATCAACTTAGAGCAAAGTGAGGATGAAAATTGCTTTAGAATGACATTAAGATTGATTTCAAAGGTGATTAGATCGATCCAGGAGAGAAGCCAATCGAGCTGGAAGTGATTTCTAATGTTTTGTAATTATGATTACATAAGATCAAGATTGATCTCATAAGATCAAGATTGATTGCACTGGACTAGGACCAATCATAGTATTTGCGATTGTAAATTCTGCAACTTTCCAAGCTTCTGGAATTACAACTGGGATGGTTCCAGATTTTACCAGATAGATCAAAAGGATGCCAAATCAATTCCACAGAGTTTGGATCAATACAAACTGTGCAAAGAGGCCAAATCTTTCCTAGTTTGGTTAGGATTCTATACCAAACTTAGTTTATTCATTTCCAAACTCTTATAGATACCTTTTAAGCATGTTTTAACCCTAGTTAGGACTAAAGAGGAGGGGCTTAATTATTTTATCAAAGAACTCTTTTAGTATTTGTTGAATGAATTGTTTTCTTCGGTTTCTTTTGAATTCGAGTGTTTTTCTCAAATCTTGCAAATCCAAACACCAAATTGAGTTATTCTAAGTGTTCTTTAAATTAATTCATGATGCATCAACTAACTAAGTATGTTAGTTGTAGTTGTCTTCCACTAGAGTTCATCAAAGATTCTAGCATTTTGGGTTGTCAAGTTTGTTGGGTTCCAACAAATGCTGAATTTCATATCTTTAAATTTCCACACACACAACAGTCAGCATCAGAGCTAGCTATTTTGGATTCTAATCCGAACACCAACCAAAGTGCCAATTTCCCTCCTTAGATTCATTCTATTCGTTTTCCTTACCTTCTTCTTCATCTTTTAAACAAAATGTTGGTAAATTTTTGTGATTTCCACTGCATTATTATTCTTTGTTTGTTTGCAAATATTGTGAGGATTAGGAATTTTTTTTTGAAAAAAAGAAAACAAACAAAAAAAATCCTAGCAATGAAAATACAAAAAAAAATAAAATTCTTGAGTTCATGAATTTTTCTAGCAATATTTTTTCATTGTTTAGTTGAGATTTGGAGAGATGAAAAAATAATACAAAAAAAATAAAGAAATGTAAAAAAAAATAATTGCAGCAAAAAGAAAAAAATAAAGTGTAGGAAAAATTGGGAAAGAAAGAGGGAAAGGTTGCAATTTTTGAAAGAAAATTGTGTTGGAGAGTTCCTTGCTTACTGTAGAACATTTCAGAATCAAAAAGATTAAATTTTGGTTGAAATTTGTGGAAGAATTAAAATTTTTGCTAGAACTCATAACAATGATCAATCATGCCACTTGACGAATCGGTCTCACATTGTCTAACTAGCTTGAATGATCTTACTTGTTGAAGTTCTGGCCAATTGTGCCTTGCTTGTCTAAGTCTATATCGATCCTTCTTACCCCAAGATCAATTCCCACCCTATTTTTCAACCTAAGATCGATCCAACTACATCCAAATTGACCCGCTAGCCTTCTTTCCACCATTAGATTGATCTAATTGTATCTGGATTGATCTCTTACCCTAAATTTTCATTCGTCCACACACTTACACCCCTTTAGGGGATATGTCACTTTAATTTTTAAGGATTTCTTAGAATTCCACGAGGAGGATGAGAGCATTGAATTTGATAAGTGCATTGTTTGAGTGTTTTATTATGTAACACACATGTGAAGGGTAAGAAATGAGTAATTTACATCTTGTGAGGTGAGAGGACACCTACATACACATACATGTTTGCTTTGCACTCTATATTACATTTAATTTCAAGATGTTAGAAGATAATGCATTCTACATGAGGCAGCTGACAAAGGCATTGGTGAGCATAAACCAATAATTGAATAGTTTGGAGGATTCATATACTACCACCCCGTAGAGCAGCTCGTTATTTAGTGAGAATTAGGGTAGAGAGGAGTCAAAGTATGGATTAGATAGAACCACACATTAATGTAGACAAAGAAGGTATTTAGATAATAATTGTAATAAATTCGATGGCAGTTTAGGTGTTGATGACTTTCTTAGGATGAGTGAATGGAGATATAGTGAGGATGATGGTAAGTCATCAAGGAGGGCAGAATTCAATATTCCATCGTTTGTGGGACCAACTAATCTTGATGCATATTTGGCGTGCGAATGGAAAGTAGATGAGGTGTTCGATTCTCATCCTTGTTCAAAGACACATAATGAGAAATCAGTATGTTCCATAATCCATGTAGCGCGAGTTGTGAGCTAGGCTAGATAATCTTACATAAGATGGATTAAGTATGGAAAAATATTATGATAAGTTAAAAATGCCATGAGGAGAGCTAATGTAGACGAGGCTATTGAAGAAATAATGAATAAGTTCCTCAAGGGATTAGATGATGATATTGTAGAGGTGGTAGAGCATTATGTTCATTGAGGATATGGTAGAGAAGGCCATCTGAATTGAGCATAGGCTCAAGAGGAGGAGTGCTAAAATATCTATTCAATACGACCTTTATGGATATGTTGTTGAGAGGCCCACATGATCCTATGAAGTCATTGATAGGAGGTCTGTGCGACATGACAACTATAGGGCTACCAAAGATAAGGGAGTCTTCAAGGCGTCTACCATTAACACTGCATCTATACCTAATTAGGAAGTAAATCATACATATTTCTATTCAAATAATTGTAATGTTGGTGATGCCATAGTTAATGATAAGAATGAGTTGAAGATAGATTCATAAATGATGGAGACATGTGATTGTGATTAAAAAAAAAAAAAAAGGGACCATAGATAATGATTCCCTTCAAGAAGAAGAAGTTTGCAAAGTTGAGGATAAGCTGGATTTAGAAGATGAGGCCAGTAGTGAAGATGTTGTAGACATGGTGTTCATGGAAAATGGGAATAGAGCAGATGCACCAAGTGAAGAAGTTGAAGGAGTGACATTGATAGGACATGGAAATGAGGCATTGACTAAAGATACCTCTACAAGAGCTAAGGGGGAGAATGAAAGCAATCCTATTGAAGAATTTCAAACACATACTTCTCTAGGACTAGTATATGATAATCCATTGTATGATGAACATCAATGTGAGCTAGAGCTTGAGAGTGAAAGTGAGGTAGAAGAGAAAAAAGGAAAAGAAAGGGGGAAAGAAGAAGAGAGTGCGAAAGAAGAAAAGAGTGTGAGAGAAAAAAGAATACATTGACAAAAACAAAAGATGACAAAAGTGCTTTAGAGCTTAACTGATAATTACGAGTTTGTGATAAGAGGATTGTTTTTACTAATTCTAAGTATTGTCCTACATCTTTTGTTGATATTTTCTTATAGGAGCACAACAGTACTGAAGAGGAGTTAGTTATGGAGTTTGTAATTCAAGTTGATGAAGATTCACAAGTGGATGCATGTGGAGTGATATTGTGGAGAAAGGTTAACAATCTTAGGTCTAGTAATTCTTTAAGTTACTTTTCACATGAGGTGCTTAGTATTGCATTGTTTGCTAATCTTGATCTTAAGGATGATTTTTACTTAATGATTTTTAGCATTCTATGGTGAGCTTATGAGGATTAATGGAATAAATGGAGTTAAGTGTTTAGCATGCGTAATTTTTGGAGGTTTGCATGAGAATTGATTTGATATTGGAAAATTGCATTTCATCATGCATGTATGTGAACTTAGAGGAGAACTCTCAAAATTCCATAACTCTTAGTAAAATCAGGTAGATTGTGTTGAGATATCTAGGGTTACATGTAGGGCATGGTGCATACACAATGAGTATTCTAAGATCATATGCCAAGCTTCCATAAGTCGAATGTAGGAATGCATGTCATGACTATGCTATAGTATGTCACTTATGGAATCCAAGCATAATAGACTTCATTCTTTTAGTAATGCATTGCATATCTATTATGTTCATAATATTGGATGGTTACAGTACTTATATTATTGGTTGCATGTCATGAAGATATTAGGATTTTTGCATGATTATCTTAGGTTAAACAAATTTATGAGGATTGTCTTTAATCTTAGCTTAAGACACATATGTGTTGAGTTTCCTATACATGACATGCTTGCACGAGGATTATCATGAGGTTTTGCATTGCATATACATAAAGGCATAGTATAGGACTTATGCACATTGTGTATAAGTGAATGAATTGTGATGTGTATGACACAATAGGAAATACTAGAGATCTATGTTATCATTTGCATGAGCAATATATGATTGAAAATGGTATGATGATGTGCATTTATGTGATTGATTGTCCATTAATTAAAGCTTATTGTCATAAGTTGATTCTTTGTGACCATTATGTTAGAGAAAATGGATTGTTGGAATACACTTGTGCTAACATGTTGGAACATGTAAGTGTTACCAAAGTTAAGATCATTTTGTAGGGGAATTTCCTTTGGGATGTTGGACTTATTGCTGAAAGGAAGAATAAAAGGAGATTCCACAGATTATGTTTGAGTGAGGTAGCAAGTATTTGGCAAGGAGTTGTCTTAGTCATATGGAGAGAGTGTTTTCATGCAAAACAATTAAGAGGCCTTTCCACATCACAATATTCAATCCAGGAATTGAGTTGAAACCTAGGGAAAATTTTTCTAAGCTTGCAACTTAGGGCAGTCCACCTATGTTTACACATTCACAACAAAATCGAGTGCAAGGCGAGAGTATAGGATAAGAATATTAATAGTATTATACTATATTATTTCTTATTTTGAGTTTTATTTTGTAGGTAACAAGATTCCTAATGAATTGAGGTCAATTCACTTTCAAAAGGAGGGGAATAACACAAGTGTTAGGATAGATCAAGGGCCAAGTCAAGGATTAAACATACAAATTGAAGGTGTCAAGCTTCAAGAGTCTAAGGAGAACCTTTTGCATGAGTTTGAAAGAGAAATTGGACGTTTTGGAAGGTTCATGGAGCTTAGAGAATGTTTGTTGATCAACTTAAAGCAAAACAAGGATGAAAATAGCTTTAGAATGGTATTAAGATCGATTTTAAGGGTGATTAGATTGATCACAAAGAGCTTAGATAGATCTAAGAAAGCAGTCAATTGACCTAGAAGTGATTTCTAATGTTTTATAATTACAATCGTATAGGATTGAGATCAATCACACAAGAGATCAATTGTAAGATTTGCAATTGCAAATTTAACAACTTGCCAAGCTTCTAGAATCACAATCTGGTTTTAGATTGCACCAGATTAACCAAAAGGATGCTCAATGGATGCCACAGAGTTTGGATCGATCCAAATTACCCAGAGAAGCCAAATCTTTCCTAATTTGATTAGGATTCTATACCAAACTTATTTTATTCATTTCCAAACTCTTATGGATACCTTTTAAGCATGTTTTATCCCTAGTTAAGATTATAATAAGAGGGGCTTAGTCATTTTATTAAAGAACTCTTTTGGTATTTGTTGAATGAATTTTTTTCTTTGTTTTCACTTTAATTAGAGTGTATTCTGAATTCTTGCGGATCCAAACCTAAAATTGAGTTATTCCAAGTGCTCCTTGGATTAAATCTGGACGCATCAACTAACTAGGCATATTTTTTGTGGCTATCTTTAGCTAGAGTTCATTGAATATTGTTGCATTTTAGGTTGTTTTTACATGATTCGCGCAAATAAGTTTTGTTGGGTTCTAGCCTACGCCCGATTTCGTATTTTTATGCTGCCATACATATGGCACTAGGCTAAGCGTAAGCCCAACTTTCTTCTCAAAGCCTTAGAACTCCTTTAGTCTCGAGTTTTTGCCATTATGTCCGTATGTTTTAACGATGTCGCAGTATTAATGGTGCTACTGTATTCCTTCTTATCACTTTCAACAAATTTTTACAAATCTTCAACTTAAAGAATCTTTCTAGGCATGCTCCACCATTTTGTTTGAACTCCAACACTAGTTATCTTAGTAAGGTCCTCTAAATACGCGTGTTGCAATTCTAGTGCCTTAGGAGAACATCGGCGCTACAACATTTGATGTGGCCTTTTTTTGTTGTTATTCTTACTAGTGGGATCCATATACACCATTCATGGGCCTGAGCATTCCATTAGCATACAAGGCTCTTTTCGTAATGATACACCTCTTTTGTCCTTTTCCAATGGTTGTAAATCTTTCAAAAAAGCTTTTTAATTGATTGAATTAGCGTTGTTGATGTTACCTAAAATTATAGTTAATTATGACGTTATATTTAACAAGTTTGGTGATATATATTGCGCATGATAATTTTAAATTGTGTAAAATGGATGTTGTGTTGAAAAAATATTATGATGGAAGAAAATGCTTAAATCGTGCATGAATTATATTAAATATTATCATGCATATATCTTAGCGTGAATTACACTAAATATTATGATGCTTGTGAGGGTAATCATGGTTGTAGGGATTAAGCAGTGACTTTGGAAAGATGCCATGTTATGGTGGAACATTTAATTGACGTGAAACTTTGAAGTATAAAGGAGAAATGAATTGGCTTTCCAACAGTGCAAAAATTAGGTCAATCAAATATTGGACAAGGAAGTTATATGTAAAAGTATATACACTATCAAAACAGTCAGAAACACTTGAACCAATGTGTTATAGACACAATGCCAGGAGAGGGAGCCATGATCGCGAGGTGGAGGTCTGCAGTCGTGATTGAAGATCACACCATTCATTGGATTTTTCGAAATTGGAGGTGCGACCATGATTGAGGGATCCTCAATCGCAAAGAGGAGGTTTGCAGTTATGGGTGAAGCTCGCGACATGCCCTTGAATTGTTGCGGTTGGAGGTGTGATTGCGGTTGAAGAGGTCGAGATTGGGGGAAGGAGGACCGTGATCATGGGTGACGGCGGGAGCGAACACGTTATTTTTGGAAACTAGATTTTCTTGCCATTTTTGTGGACCTGTTGGCTTGAGCTAGTTCTCCCCTATATAAAGAAGAAACTTGGACAAAAAAAAGGGCTGGCTACTGAGGGAAAAAAGCGGGAAAATTGGATTTCAAGGGGGCTACATCATTCTAGGACAATTGGGAAGAATTCTTGTAGTGTGGAATACATAATCTAGCATGTGATTGTTTAAGACTTCAGACTAAGATTTCCTTATCTTTTTCTTATTTTCTTGAATAATAGGATTGTGAATTTGAGTATTATATGTGCTTTTATTTTTATGGATTGCTAGATTCTTACTCTAGGGCCCTGTGTCAGTTGAGGATTTTTAATGAATACGTATATGTGATTTTTTTTTCGTTGTTCTTATTATTTACAATTGTGAGTTCATGTTTTCAAGTGCTTGGTGGCTCTTTAATGTAATTGTGACCACACGGGGAATAATGGGATTGAAACTTGCGAGTTACACATAAATTGAAAATATAAATTTCGTGGGAATAACAAAAGTGAAACTAAGGAATTTACATGGAACAAGTGTTAATATTCATATTCTCAACTAAAGTGGGACGTGGGAACATGCTTGTTTGGGTTGACACTGTGGGGTAGTTTGGGAGAATGTTTAGAAGATTAAAAGATTAACATACCATAATAAGCTGATTAAATTTGATTGCAAGCTCATCTGTTATTCATTAACTCTCCACACTACACACAGGTCTAGGCCTTCTCACCACTAAATCTTCTTTAATTTGCACCTAGTTTGATTGCTTTATGAAATCTATGTTTTCTCATTTTCCCTTGTTGCTTTTTTTCTCTCTATCGCTTAAGACGATTTAACTGATACATTCTCAGTTATAGCAATAAATACAATTCACACCCTCTCTATGGACACGACACTCGTATTTAACCAGTACTAGTTATCAAAAATTTAATTTTGGTGTGATACAACGACACGCATCAAATTTTAGCGTTGTTGCTGTGGAGAGTAACGAGTGCTATTGTATATTCTTAAGGCATACTAGATTAGACCACTCATTTCTTTGTACTTGTTTTTTTTATAAAGTTTATTGCTTTATTTATTAATTGGTCTTTAAAGTTGTAGGCGTGGAAGAGACTCTGCCATTGCATGTGCCAAAGTCAACGTGTGGAGTTGGTTGATTTTGATTCGGAGATCAAACGAACGCTTTGAGATAAAAGATTCTTGAAAAGACAACTGCAAGAACGATTAGATATGGATGACCATCAGCACATACCATCAAACCTTCCAGAACCAAATCAAAGGGCCATCCAAGACTATGTCCAGTCGGTGATGACACAAAACATGATAAGGATAGTCAGACCACCAGTAAACATTAACAATTTTGAACTAAAACCTACATTAATTAATATAGTAAAATTAAATCAATTCCAAGGAGGCCCTCACGATGATGCAAACATGCACCTAGCAAGCTTCCTAGAATTGTGCAATACAGTAAAGTTTAACGAAGTGTCCAAAGACAATCAAACTTTGATTATTCCTTTTCTTTCTATGAGATCGCGCTAAATAATAGCTCCAAGGCCTACCTATAGGAAGTATTACTACTTGGCAAGAAATGGTTAACAAATTTTTTCTAAATTTTTTCTGCCTACTAGAACTGCACAATTGCATCTTGAAATAAGTACCTTGAAGCAAGCAGACTCTAAAAACACTCTTAGAAGCCTGGGAGAGACTAAAGAATTGCTAAGGAAGTGCCCACAACATGGATACCTAATTTATCTTCAAATTCAGACGTTTTACAGTGGTATCAGTAGGAACTTGCGAACTGTGCTGGATGCCATAGCTAGCAGCACCCTAATGAACAAAAGGCCAAAAGAAGTTTGGGACCTCATTGAAGAGATGGTGTTGAATGCCTACCAATGACCTTTTAAGAGATATGCCACTCGACAAGTGGTAGGAGTTCATAATATAGATGCTTTTACTGCTAAAGTTGATTTGCTTACATGGAAAATCGATGGCTTAAACACCAATACTACTTTGTCTGTTTCTTTTATGTAGGTCTGTGACATGTGCTCCAATCCCCACCTAACACATGAGTGCCAAGTGGGTAGTACTGGAGGAAATCAGTTGGAGATGGAACAGATGAATTATGTTAATAGCTAGAACTAGGCGCAGAATAATCTATATTCTAATACATACAACCTAGGGTGGAGGAACCACCTAAACTTTTCATAGAAACCAAGCAGGCATGTCCAACCACCCAGGTCTACAAAGATCAGCAGCACTAAACCTCCATATCAAACATAGGAAAAGAAACAATCGCTAGAAGACATAATGGGTAACTTGGCCAAATCCACCCAAGAAATCATTGGAAACTTGGCCAAGATAACTCAGGATTACATAAACAGAATTGACTTAGTACTCTAGAATCAACATGCATCATTGCGCAACTTAGAGTAGAAAATTGGGCAATTGGCGAAAGGCGTAGTAGCACGACCCCAAGGAACGCTGCCCAGCAATACAGAGACCAACCTAAGGGAGCAATGCATGGCTGTCACCTTGAGCAATGGGAAACAGCTACAAGAGTTGCCCCCTAAAACGAACAGCTAAGACAAAGGTGATGTGGAAGAAGGGTCCAGTAAACAAATTGATAAATGGCGAAAGGATGCTGAAGAAAAAGCTGAATCACCTAACAAGCCCTACAACCACCCCTTCCATACCCACAAAGCTTAAAAGCTACATAAGAGGATAAAAACTTCCTTAAATTCTTAGATGTATTCAAGAAACTTCACATTAACATTTCGTTTGCAGAAGCCCTAGTACAGATGCCAAGTTAAGTGAAGTTTCTGAAGGAAATCCTCTCCAAAAAAAGGAAGCTAGAAGATCAGAGACAGTGTTGCTAACTGAGAGTGCAGTGTCATCATTTAAAATAAACTTCCCCCTAAATTGAAGAATCTAGGAAATTTTACAATTCCATGTAATGTCAGTAATTTGGAGTTCAGTAAGTTCTTATGTGACTTAAGCACTAGCATTAATTTAATGCCTTATATTCCTTTTAGGAAACTCGATTTAGGAGAAATCAAACCAACTAGGATGTCTATTCAGCTGGCAGACAAATCTGTGAAGGTCCCACTCAGGTTAATTGAAGATGTCCTAGTAAAGGTAGATAAATCCATATTCTCTGTTGATTTTATTGTTTTAAACATGGAAGAAGATAGAGAAGTGCCACTTATATTGAGGTGACCATTCCTAGTAATAGGTAGGGTGTTGATTAACATGCACCAAGGTAAGTTGATGTTGAGGGTGAGAGGTGAGGAAGTCATATTTAGTATATTTGATGCCTCACAGTTTCTCATAAATGTTGATACCTGTCTCAATGTAGAGCACATTGATGAATACACACGTGAAGTTTTCAAGAACATGCACGAGCTGGAGTTGGAGCTCGAAAAGCTACTAGCCAAGATGGAAACAAAAGATGATAACAAGAAGAATGAGGAGGTAATGATAACACAACCCCTAGTGAAATCATTACACCAACCAAAGACATCGGTGGAAGAACTGCCAACTCTTAAGCTAAAACAATTGCCAGTCCACTTAAGGTATGTTTTTCTTGGTAAGTTCTCTTCACTCGTCATGATTATTTTTGTACATCTGAATTAAGAAGAGGAAGAAAAATTGCCGACAAGTTTCTCATATATAGAAATCTTGATTAGAGTAAAGTATTGCATGTGCTCATATGTTTGAGTTAAAAGGCCTTATTCATAAGGAATTATGAATATGGACAAGGGGCTATCTTAGAACATAATGACTAAAATTTGTCCATAAGTCATAAACACTTTAAAGGACATTAGGGAATTGGTACGACTTACACACCTTGTATTTGTACGGTGAGTGTCATGCCGTTTGGTATGAAATACCAAGAATACATGTGTGTGGATACCCTATTAGGGAATAGGCATTCGGATAATGACTCGTATAACGAAGCAAACATATAGAGTTCAATCAAGGTTGTCAACATCCAGCTTCATGATCATGTTAGACCTTAAATTTGAAACAACATAGTTACCTTATGCATATGATGGTCAATGTATCATTAGGATATTAAGGGCCAATATCCATTCAAGTATGGGATAGAGTCATAAGCCCAATGTGCTATTATTCGGATGCGTATAGAGGCGTGTGTAGATTTAATAGGGATTCATCTCTTTGTAAATAAGTAATGCGTTCATCCTATGCTGTTGGTATTCTATGAGAAAGGAACCCTTGGCTAAGGCATTGTATAATTGAAAAAGAGTTTCCGATAGGAACATTTGTCTTATGAGGTAATGCTAACTGGTCATATGACCAAGTTTTTGAGTTTAACTAAAATTTTGACTTCCACTCGGTTGGGACAAATTAAGACAAGAGGTCTTTACAAAATGGTAGTCAAGATTAGAAAGGGTCATTGTGATCCGATTCACTTCATCATAATTAGGCTATGATACAGGCCATAAGTTAGATGTTATCCATGTAATTTGATCTATGCTCGGTGTCAATTAAGGATGAATAGATAACATGTGAAATTATAGCATATTTTAACCCCTTGTATGCTTAATTTATCCATACATGTCAGTTAAAATGGAAAGAATATGTTATCATGCATGAAGTATATTAAACATAATGACTTTTAAGGAGAAAAAGTATAGATATTAGATGAGCTTTGGAATTCAAGGTTCAAGAAATTCAAATGCCCATTCTTTAAGCTTGTTTTCTTGAATCAGAGTTCATTCAAGAAAGTTGTATAGATAGAACAATAGTGCTCAAAGAAGTTCAGCGTTAGTAGAAAAGCAAACAGCTTATAATGCACGTTTTTAGTCAAAAGGAACCCTCTAAGATGTAACCATTGTGACAATTAAGTTGAATCTCTTAAGCACTAAATAGATATAGTTATGTGCTAAAGTATGAATAGGAGTTGTTTGTAATAGAAGATAATGATCATGGAAATAATGTTTCTACCTATGATCAAGCAATGGTAGATAAGGACTTTGCTGATGGCCTAAAAGCTATGAAATCCAAAATAGATTCAATGTATGCAAACTTGGTATGGACTCTTGTAGATCTACGAGAGGGAATTATTCCCATTTGATGCAAGTGGGTTTATAAGTGAAAATTTGGTTCAACTTGCAAGGTAAAGACCTATAAGGCCAAGTTAGTAGCGAAAGGCTATAGTCAAAAAGAGAGAATTAACTATCCAAAAACCTTCCAACTAGTAGCCTTGATGAAATCTATTAGGATTCTACTTGCAACAGCCACCTACTTGGATTATGAGATTTGGTAGATAGATGTCAAAACCACTTTCCTCAATGGGATGCTTGAGGAGGACATTCATATGGTGCAACCACATGCCTTTGAAATCTAAGACAAATCTCATAAAGTGTATAAGCTTAAGAAGTCCATTTATGACCTTAAGAAAACATTAAGGAGTTAGAATCTTCAATCCGATGGTGTAGTCAAATTTTTTGGCTTCATCAAGAATGAGGATTAACCTTGGTTCCATAAGAAGTTTGGTAAGAGTGCAATAACATTCTATGCATTATATGTGGATGGCATACTACTAATAAGGAATGATGTTGAAATGTTGAGCTCTATCAAAGAATGGTTATCCATTACCTTCTCCATAAAAGACTTGGGAGAAGCGACGTATATTATGGGCATTCGTGTTTATAAGGGTTGAGTAAAGGGATTATTAGGTTTTTCCCAAGTCTTATACATAGACAATGTGTTGAAGAGGTTTCGTATGGAGACCTCTATGAGAAGATTGCTTCCATTCAAACACAGCATCCATATCTCAAAATTCATGTGTCTAAAAATGGATAACGAGAGGAGAAGCGTAGAAGCCATTCCATATGCTTTAGATATAAGAAGCCAAATGTATGCAATGCTATGTATGAAACTAAATATCACCTATTTTAAAAGTGTTACAAGCAGTGTTTTAGGTGAATCTTGGTAAAGAATATTAGAATGTTATCAAGTATATCCTTGAGTACTTGAGAATAACTAAAGATATGGTACTTGTGTATAGAGATGGTGATCTAACAGTAGATGAATATACCAATTCTAACTTCTAGTCAGATATGGATGGTAGAAAGTTTATCTTTAGATTCATATTTACTCTTAATAGAGGAGCAATCAGTTAAAGAATTCCAATTAAAGTACGATTATAAACTTCACTGCTGAGGCTGAGTATATCGCTGCATAGGATGCAACGAAAGAGGCTATTTGGATAAAGAAGTTCGTGATAGAAATTTAAGTGGTTCCTAAGTTGGATCGGTCCTTACCAATATATTTTGACAACAATGGCATGATTACACAAGTGAAGGAACTAAGGTCTCATAAAAAATCCAAACACATAAAGAGGCATTACCACATTATTCAGGAAATTATTGAAAGGGGTGACATAACCATATAGAAAATAGCTTCAGTTGATAATGTGACTGACCTACTCACCTAGTAGATGACTCAAGTGTAGCTGGATCGCCATATTAAGAAAGTGAGTATTAGATACCACAGCAATTGACATGGTAGTACTGGCATTAGAGTACAAGTTGAAGATTGTTAGTGATATACCCTTCAATTCCAATAGAAAATGAAAGATATAAAAGGACATTTAGTTGTATATGTACATTTATTTAGTTATTTATAAATTATTGATTTCCACAACAATCTTTTAGCAAGTTCTCATGAGAAATTCTATCTCTAGATTTTATAAACTACCCTTAATGGAGGAATAGATAGTTGGAAGAATTCCAAATAGTATACAACTATGGACCCCATTGCTAAAGACTGAGTACATTGCGACATGAGATGTTGTAAAGTAAGTGGTTTGGATAAGGAAGTTCATATCAAAACTTTAGGTGGTTCCACATGTGGATCTCTTGTTGCCACTTTACTGTGCAACCATGGTGTGATCTCATAGGTGTGGGACCAAATGTCTCGTCAGAAATCTAAACACATAGAGAGGTGTTTCCACGTCAATCTTCTCCAAACCTATTAAGAATGTTCTTGTCACTTAAGGATTACCAAATAGGAAGATTAAGAGCACACATCAAAGGTAAAAAAAATTCCCTTCTTTTGGGATTCCTTTTTGTGTGTTTTTGGAAGAAAAATGTATCAAGTTTGGGTTTTAATTTTTACTATATTTGAATATATTTCTAAAGTTTTAAATCTAATTTCTCACCTCCAAAACCCAAATAATCTAAGACCCACCCCTAGTAAAGCACTCAAAAGGTGTTTAGCAGTTCGCATAAGGAGTCTAATAAAATAAAATGTATCCGATTTGCGAGTGTGAGCCTTTTAACATTTGCAAGGGCTACAATCAGGACAACTAATAGCTTCTTCATGACTTTACACAAAAATCTTCTTCAAGACTTTACTTGCAATTAGAACAACATTTGAAACAAGAAATACTTTACACATAAAATTTTTTAAGTTTTTAGATATTCAAAGGCCAGCTTATGCCTTGCCACTTGTATCCTCTAATTCTTAAGCTCTTCTAGGAATGGTCTCCAAGACCTAGAAAGGACCATCCCAAGTGTGGTCAAATTTACCCATAATCATAGATGCCTTGACATCATAATTGTTATGTGACTACTCCCTTGTTGAAAGAGCTAATTACCCTCTATTTGCATTTCAAATTTTTAATACTAGCTACTTTTCTCTTATCCTTTAATAAGTCTAGATTCTTCTACAATCTTTCTTCATTTTCTCTAGTATCATAACCTAAGATGCACTAAGATATAGTCCCTATCTTATCAAGCAACATAGCTTTTGACCCATAGACTAAACTGGAGGGTGACTTGCCATCGAAAAAGTAAAGGGTAATATGATAAGACCATAGCACAGTTCAACTTCTATCAAATTCCTTATAGCCTTATTTAATTCAGTTTCCAACCCTGTGATCAAAGTGTGGTTAGTACGTCAATAATCCTGTAAGTCTACAAATGGGCCACAAATGTAAATATTTGTTTAATCTCTAATTATTGGCTCCTGCTCCTGATAATGTTTCCTTGGAATTGTCTTGCATTATCTAAGATCAATTCTCTTGACACTCCAAACCTACATACTAAATTCTTTTGTAAGAAATCAATCACTGAGTTTTTAGTTATCTTGGCTAAGGGGTCAAACTTGACCTATTAACAAAAGTACCCTTTCTCTAAATAAGAATTTCGTTTGTACCATAGTCATAGGAAAAGGTTCCACAACACCAATTTCCTAATTGGCAAAAGGTAATTGTGAAATTAACATCTTCATGTTCTCAACTGGTAAATATGTCATGTTTCATGTTCCTAGTGCTTCAAGCACTTTCGAATGCAATCCATAGCATCAGTCCTTACACTAAGCCAAAAGTATCCAACTTTAAGCACCTTTTTATCTAGGCCCACTCCAACAATATGGATTATACAACTTCCTTCAAGAATTTCTCTGAAAACATATAGAGCTTTCATTTTCTAGACACCTTAATAAAAGCTTAGCATAACCTTTCTAAAAATAGGTTTTCATCGATTAACATGCACTGGGTGGCATGAGGTTGAATTTTTTAATTCACAATCTACTTTTAGGGAATCGATTATTAATCCTACCCCAATCATCTTCCTAAATCATTATATTGTTTTACTATGCTCTTCAACCATGACAATCTCACCTTGGTTCCTTTAGAACCATAACTTATCTATTTAGGCATTGTGTAGCAATGTATCATCTTTCTTGGTATTTAAAACACATAATATCAAAATTATGAGTAGTTGAAGGATTAGGGTTTATATAATTTTGCACCTTAAATCCTTTCACCTTTAGCATTACCTTAGGCCTAGAATTTCCAGTGGATGGTGGTTTATCCTTCTTTTTTGAAAATGTTCAAGATGTAGTGCTTGATTTAAAGTGGCTTCTACCCCTCTTCTTGAGCTGCTTTTTCACCTTTACAGCTTTCTCAACTAAATTCTCCAACTCCACATGGTGGTGCAATTCAAAAATGTCACCAATCTCCTTATTATGCCCATTGAAAAACCTCACCATAATAGCTTTACGATCCTCTACAACATCTACTCTCATCAATGCCATCACTATTTTCTTATAATAATCTTCCACACTCCTATTACCATATGCCTAAGTTCACAACTTTTGATGCAAGTCCCTATGATAATACCTTAGCACGAACCACATCCACATTGTTGCCTTTAATTCTCCTCAAGCACGAATTGATCTTTCTCCAACACATCTCTAACTGATACATAATTAATCCCACAAAACAATAGCATAATCAGTAAATTCAACTATAGCCAATTTTACCTTTTGCACCTTTAAATAAAAGTGGCAATCAACTATGAGCTTTAAACTTCTCTTCCATTAAAAGTAGGCGTCAAGATTAAAAAAGCATTGCAATTGAAGAATGGAGAATTTGATCCCTTCGACATTTCATTATCATCATGTTACCTCCTTGGTTGTCTCCTAAGGGTATCATCATCCTTAAATTCATTAGCAAAATCAAAAAAATTAGTATTTACCTACCTGCCCCGTCTAGCTTGGCTTGTAGGTTTGTCACACCTAAGCATTGACTACTTTACTGCAATTTATCCGAGGTACTAAACTATCCCGTGTAGTAGCATAGGATATCTCCAACTAATCTAATCTCTAGTTAATGTTAGCTAATCTATTAGTCAACAGCTTTATATTGAATGTGTTGTCTTCAACTTCTTATTCTCCTAACATTCTAAAAAATATAGTATAAACAAAAAATATGTGTGTATGTGCAAGTAAACCTCTTTAACTCACAAGATAAAAATTCATTCATTTCTTACCTCCACATAAGTATCACACTCAAAACCCTCTAGAAAATAGTGCCACCGCTAAATACCTTGTGTTTGACATCCCTAGAAATTCAAGCACCACTAAAAACATGAAAGTGTGAAAATATGAAAATATGAGCTATGTGATCAAGCTCAAACAAGAAAGATCAATCTAGAGGTCATAAACAGTGTTTTAAAACCCAGCTCGGACCACCCGGTTAGATCAGTCCAACTACCAATTAGCCCCTAAACTAGTCTGAACAACCCTTAAAACCGAAATAGGTAAAAATCTATTTTATTTTGCAAAAATCGCTCCAAAACCGCGGTTTAACTGAAGAGCCATTTGAATTGGGTTAATTAAACCATCTAGTTGAGAGTCCAAATAATTATCCATTCCCTTTTTGTCTTTCCAGATTCTAGTTTCCAAATCCAACCCTAATTTATTTCTCTTCTCTCTCTTCATCATTCCCTTCTCATTTCTCAGGCGTTGTTTTTGTTTTTTAACATATTCAATTTCAAACACTTCACTGCTCCAATTTGTTTGTGTTTTGGATCAATTAAACTTGAAGTGAAGGACCAGACACCAATCAAACTCACCAATGTACAAAGTTATGTGTTTTGTTATTCACGACTCTATGATGTAATTATGGTGTAACCATATGTTTACTAAAGTGTCAATAATTATTACAATCCAACCCCCCAAAAGTAAGTGTAGTTCACATTTCTTGCGGCAGCCTATGTCGACTTAAGTGTCCGTAATAAAGGTCAATTCAGTAAATGTGTATTAACAGATTTTCTTGAAACTTCTGCCGACAACGACTCTGTTGATGTCATAATATATATAGTATCTATCTTTGTTGGGTATTCACAAAATAACATATCGTCAGCCATATGTCTATTACTAGTACTATTATATGCATTTGAGGACATTTTGAGTTGCAGTTTTGTGGCTTTATAAATCATCTTAATTTCCCTAAAGGAAGTGCTTTACTTATATACTAAACTGCCTAAGGTATTTGCAATTTACAACCATTCCTATCATGGGTAGAACATTGAAGAAATTGATATATTCTGTGATAGAACATACATGGACTCATGGAGTTCTTATGAAAATACAAATGCCCTTGTGATTCCATTCCTTGGATACCAAAGTACACAACCATTAATCACAACCACCATTCACATTTAATGAAAACAAAATGAAGCAAAAAACTTGTCCTTTGTTCAGAATGTTCATAACCAAAGACTTCTCAATTTATGTTCCTATACTTAATTGCTTCTCAAGAAGAAAGAATGAATTTTTTTGTAACTAAAGAGAAGGCTCCATGATGAGAAATATTAATGAAGTAAAATTTTGAAAAGATGATTGATTCTATTCTATTTTGCTACTCTTCTTCTTATCTTCTCAAGTCAATCAAGTCTATATGATCTAATCTTTCAGCTTTTCATTAGGTTTGCCAAGACTTTTACAGGCCTAACATCTATACTTAACCTTTCTTATTAGTAGATTATCTTCATTACAATATAAATTTAATGACAAATTTCCATAATCTAACTGCTTTTTTTTTTATTAAGTGGTCTTGATTGTGAAAAGTTAATCACTTAAAAAGAGAACCACATTTTTCAATTAGTAATAGTAAAAGGAATTGTCATTTTTGGCAACTATATGATTTGCTTCTTTTATTTTCCAAGTTGAAAGCTTTAAGCCTTCCCTTTTAAGTTGAAACCTACTTTTTCTTTTCAAAGTTAATGCTGTTTTGTGCTATTGATGAAAAACTAAGATTTTAAAGTGTTGTTATATGTAAATACATTCTCTACTATTTTTCTTAGTCCAAGACAAAACTTCAATTTTTTGTTCAATTTGTTTGTGGGCTATGGAGACTTCCAAACAAAATTTGTTCATGACGGTGGTTTGTTTCCTTGGTTATTAACTATCTACTTGAGGTCACCAATATGATATATGTCTAACTATGTATTTTTGGTTCACATAGTTCTGAAATGTCTTCTAGTGGACAAAATACAAACACAGGCAGCTCAACTCCTGCATTTACTCAATCACAAAGGGGAAAGACATATATAACATGGAATCATGTAGTAAAAAAGCTTATTAATGGATGAAAAGTTATATGTTGTTTATATTGTGGAAAAGTGTCAACTGGTGGAGGGATATACCAAATGAAGCAACATCTTGCAGGTAGAAAGGGTGAAATTAGAGCATGTACTAAAGTACCTGTAGATATTTAATATCAAATGGAGTAGTCACTTAAAGAAATTGTTGAAAAAAAGAAAGAGATTCAAGAAAGATATGTTTCCAAAAATCCTTATGGTCCTTACATTGTTCAAGGGGATGAAAATGATGATTATGATGAGATTGAAGAATTGTATAGGCAAGATCGAGGTAAAAATATACAACTCAGTGAAGAAAAAGGAGAGTCACAAGTTAGTAGAGGCACTAAAGTTAGGTCATCAAGCAAGATAGACGATTATTTTGCTCTGAGGACTACTTTTGGATCCCAACCTACCATAAAAAGTGTCTTTACTGGTAAGGAAGCACTTGAAAGAGTTCATATAGAAATTGCAAAGTTCTTTAATGATACATGCATTCCTATAAATGCTTGTAATTTAAGATATTTTCAACATATGTTTGATGTTGTGATTGCAATAGGGCTAAGATATAGAGTTCTTACCTATCACGACATTCAGTTTCCACTATTAAAGAATGCAAAAAATGAAATTCAGTAGTGTGTTGATAATATTCGACATATTTGGTTAGAGACTGTACGTTCTATTATAGGTGATGATAACATGTGAAATAATAGCCATATTTGTACCCATATTGTACTTAATTTATGCATTCATGTGAGTAAAAATGAAGAAAATACATTAGCGTGCATGAATTACATAAAACATTATCGTGCATGTATCTTAGCGTAGATTACATTGAATATTATGATGCTCGTGAATGTTATCATGGGTATAGGAATTAAGCAATGACTTTGGAGGGATGCTGAGTTGAGGTGGAACATTCAATCGACCTAAAACTTTAAGGAACAAAGGAAAAATGAATTGGCTCTCCAATGGCATAAAAATCAGGTCAATCGTACATCAGACGAGAAAGTTACATGAAAAAGTATAAACACCACTAGAACCACTAGAAACATAGAACGAGCACGGTTAGGCCATAATCATGAGGCTTATGTTCGTGGCCATGATAAGGATCACACCATGCACTACAATTTCTGTCGTTGGACGCATAATTGTGAGAACTATTGCATTTGTTGGAATTATTATGGTTGGAGCCACGATTATGGTTAAGGAGTCTACGATCGTTAGATGAAGAGTTGTGATCACTAGAGACAGCGTGAGCAGATACGTATTTCTGAAAATCAAATTTTCTTGTCATTTTTGTTTACTTACTGGCTTAGCCTAATTCTCCCCAATATAAAGAAGAAATTTGGACTAACATAGGGATGGCTACTGAGAAAAAAGTTGGAAACTTGGACTTCAAAGAGGCTACTTCATTCAAGAGCTAATTGAAAGAATTCTTGTAGTATTGAAGATATAATCCAGCGCACAATTGTTCAAGACTATGAACTAAGATTTTCTTATCTTTTTCTTGTTCTCTTGAATGATAGGACTATTAATTTGATTATTATACTTACTTTTATTTTTATGGATTGCTAGATCTCTACTCTAAGACCATGTGACAGTTGAGGATTTTTAACGAATACTTATATGTGATTTGCTTTCATTGTTCTTATTATTTGCAATTGTGATTTCATGTTTTCAAGTGCTTGGTGACTCTTTGATTTAATTGTGACCACGTAGAGAATAATGGGAGTGAAACCTATGGGTTATACATTAATTACAAATGTAAATTATGTAGGAATAATGGAAGTGAAACTAGGGAATTTACGTGGGGACGAGTGTTAATATTCATATTCTCAACTTAAGTGGGACGTGCCAACATGCTTGTTGGGCTGAAGCTTTGGGATGATTTAGGAGAATGTCTTAAAGATTAAAAGATTAACATACAATAATAAGCTAATTGAATTTGATTGCAAATGCATCTATTATTCGTTGAATTTCCAAACTACATATAGGCTTAAGCCTTCGCACCATTGAATCTTCTTTAATTAGAAACTATCTTGATTGCCTTAGGAAATCTGTGTTTTCTTGGTTTTCTCTTATTGCTCATATTCTCTCTCTCACTTAAGATTGTTTAACTAATATGCTCTTAATCATAGCAATAGATATAATTCATATTCTCTCTGTGGACATGACACTCATACTTAACCGGTACTAGTTATTAAAAATTTAATTTTGGTGTGTTAAAATGACTCGCATCAAGTGATGGTTGGATAGATAATACTGGTAGAATATTGACTAACTTTCTTGTGTATTGTCTTTATGGAACAATTTTTTGGAAATCAATGGATGCTTCTAGTGTTGTAAAAGATTCAGAAGCATTTTTTAACTTGTTTAAAGAAGTTGTTGAATGGGGAGGCCTTAGTAATGTGGTTCATATTGTTACTGATAATGGATCAAATTATGTTGCGGCTTGCAGAAACATACAAGATCATTATAAACTTATTAGTTGGTCTCCTTGTGCAGCACATTGTTTGAATTTCATTTTGAAAGATATTGCAAAAATGGACTACATTGCTAAAATTGTAAAGAAAGCATTTCATATTAAAAGGTTTGTTTATAACTATTCATATTGGTTGGCTTGGTTAAGGAAAAGAAAAAATTGGACTGAAATACTTCGTCTAAGTGATACTAGGCTCGGTACAACTTTCATTACTCTTCATAATATATACCACTACATGTATGATTTGAAAGCTTTTGTTACTTGTAAGGATTTTGTTGATTTTAAATTAGCAAAAGAGAGGAAAACAAAAGATGTTGCTGCAATTGTTTTAGATAACAAGTTTTGGAATGATTGTTTCTTTACTATGAAAATTATGGAGCCTTAGATGCATCTTTTGAAAATTGTTGATGGGGATAAGAAGCCTTCTATTGAATATGTTTTTGAAGGGATGCATAAAGCCAAAAAGGATATTAAGAGTCATTTCAAGAATAAGAAGAGGTTGTATAAACCGTATACTAACATCATTAAAAGTTGTTGGGATAGATAATTAAGGAAAAACATACATGCAGCAGCTTATTGGCTCAATCCTGCTTCCCAATATGATCAAACATCATTTTGTCATAAGCCAGAGGTAATGAATGTCGTTCTTGAAGTGATCACCTCTAAAACGATTAGTAGCAAGTCAAAATTATTGCACAAGACTAGGTTGTTTCGAGATCGATTAGAGAGCTTTGGACTAAAACTTTCTCTATAAACTAGTAAGAACACACAACCAAGTAAGCATCAATTTCTTTTAATTTTTTTATTATGCTAATATATATTTATGTGGTTTTTATTTTGTCAATATTTTTTTCCTTTTTTTTAGATGAATGGTGGAAATTATTTGATGCAAGTACACCTAATCTCCAATAGTTAGCAATCAAAATCCTTGGCTAAACAAGTATATCATCTGGATGTGAAAGAAATTAAAGTGTTGAAATTATTTGGTGCAAGTGCACCCAATCTCTAATAGTTAGCAATCAAAATCCTAGGCCAAACAAGTACATCATCTGAATGTAAAGAAATTGAAGTGTTTTTGAATGTATACATAGCAAAAAGCAGAACAAATTGGAGCATCAAAGGTCAAATGACTTAATTTATGTTTAATATAACTTTAAGCTAAAAGATAGGTTACAATACTTTAATTTTATACTTTTATATTTTTTTTTGTACCATAATTATCAAATTAACATTCTTGTTTTGTAAAACAATAGGTGGTACATGAAATCTAAAAGTTTTGACCCAATAGATTATGAAAGTATTGACAAATACTATGTTTGAATTTTAGAAGATGAGGAGGAGGCATTTCTTAATTATGAAGAAATTGAGAACATGATTTATGAGTAATTGAATCCTACAAGAATGGAAAGGCGGTAACAATGTCCTCTAGAAGGTATACACAAATTAATATATAAGAAAGTTTGTGAAAACATAGTATAAATGTGTGCATGTATTTAGTCTAAGATGAGATATGACATTTCATTTGTTATGTAAATGTAGATGTTGAAGATATTAAACCTGTGGAGGTTGATGATCAAATTGTTTTTCAACCTTTGATAGTTTCAACAAGAATGATAACTAGTACAACATCTTAATTAGTGATAGAGCTAGCTGTAGTAGCTATGGTGGTGGTATGTGTGGGGACGATGAAGAATGGTCAAGAATGATTTGAAATTAATGTATATTTTAAGACTTAATGTTCTTTGGTATTGTTTGAAAGTATGAAACTATAGATTTGGTAGTGTTGGTTATTTTATTTTCGTTTCATGAATTGATTTTTGAGTTTGATGGATCCTTTTTGGTTAGATTATGGTTATTTTATAATAGTTTGATTAAATATTCTATTAAGATATCATTTTGTTATATTTCATGTTTTTTCATTTATTTGATAATATTTATTATTTTTTTATTGTTATGTTTTTGTTATGCTAGTACATTTTATTTGACTGTTGCCATTCATAAAAGAAATGCATAAAAGGTATTCTTAAGTATTCCTTTATATTTAATATTTCATATATTTTATAGTAAATTAATTAATATTTATAATATAATTATGATGTCACCGGTTTGACCGTAGTTGAACCGACAGTTGAACCACTAACCCTTAAATGGTAACTTTCCGACTTGATGAATGGTCTAGGTTTTAAAACATTGGTCATAAATAGGCTAGAGGATTGATCTCAAATCAAAGAGATTGATTTAAAGTAAACAAGAAAGGGGTGATCAATCTTATAACAAGTGCAATCAATCTCAAATGAAAAAATAGGATGCGATTAATCTTAAGACAAGAGGAATTGATCTCGAGATATTCAAACTAAAGGAAGTAATGAAATCAACAAAACGTAACTCAACAATTTTTTTATTTTTTTTTGAAATTTAAGGAGAAGCATGGAGAAGATGAATAGGAAAGAAATTAAGAATAAGAAAAAGAAAAGATACGAATTGGTGCCTAGATCAAGTATCGAATGTGAATTCAATATAACTGACTCTAACACCAACTGACATAATTATAAAAGCATAAGATAAAATAAATAATAGAGTGACTTAAACCTAAATGAACCTTGCTAGCATGAACCACAGGAAACTTCTAGATGCAATAAATTTGAAGAACTCAAGTGGAAGACCGCCACAAGCAACACGCTTCTTTGATTGATACATCACGAATTATTCAAGAATTCCCCAAAATGAATTGATTTGGATTTGAATTCACAAAAATTAAGAACATAATCAATTGCAAGGAAAACAAACGGAAAGAGTAATTCTATTATTTAATAAGCTAAAGTTGTTGAAAGTATGACAAAGGCCCTATTTATGGTTCTAAAACCTAGACAAAGTAATCCTAATTCATGTATGAAATAATTTAGAAAATCTTACTTTAATTATGCAAAGAATCCTAGAAAAAATAGGAAATTTTCTTCCTAACGCTTCCATCATGATTGATTTGGAGCTTTCCTGATCAATCGACCTTACTTCAGATCAATCTTAGTGTCTTGATATTGATGTGTGTCATTTTACTCACTCAAAAAAATAGCAATCCTTCTTAGTCCAATCGATCAAACTCAATTCACGATCATAAACATAAAACAATTCCCCGAGCTATATTAATCGGCCCTCATGCTATCAATCCTTCTCCTTTCTAATTGACATTGATATTGATCCATGATAGAGCGATCAATCACTTTGCTATGTGATTGTAACTATAGAAAGTCTTAAATTCAGCCTTTATTGATCCTATTCCCCTAATTGATCAATCATTGATGTGATCTAATTGCTACACCCATGTCACTGTCTTCATTCAAGCAATGCACTAAATTGATCCAAAGGCCCTCTTTTAGCTTCCAAAACTTCTCTAAATGCCTAAACTTAGATGTGGCATATCACGACACAAAAATTAAATTTATAATTAGATCAATACTATGATGAGGACGAGTATCGTTTCTCGGGAAGGGGTAAAATATCTATTGATTTAACTAAGATTCTATCAATTAGACCTTAAAAATGTAATGTAAATAGGAATTAAATACATAAAACATGTGCTTAGAAAAACAAGTGAACAAAATTTAAGGTGAAGTTTCAGATATTAAAGTATCTAGTCCCTTGTGATATATTCATTTTCAATATGTGCCAATTTATATTGATTATCAGTTTAATCACCTTGGTATAGATTAATAATCCTACTCTCTATAGGATATTTTACCAAACTCTTGTATAACTTTAACTCCAAATTTTAGTAGGTATTCCCAAGCCAAATCAAGTCAAGTTATTAAGTTTTGTAATTAACAATATGTTGTCTGCACTAATCTTATAGTTTTACTCCTATCATTCCGACAAAATTAATGTTTGTAATTGTATGTCTAGCGTGCGAGTTTCACTTCTATTATTCTTTGCATAGTCATAAATTAATTAAGGATTGATCAAATCTTACAATTACTACTCAATTCAAAAATTACAAATAACTTAAGTAAGGACAACCAATATGAAATTAAGTACACATGTTTCACTAAAAACAGTCACAAAAGACTATATAAAAGTCTAGTAATCCATAATATTATCAAAGAAAACTATTGCCATTGTGTTCAACATCTAAACAACGTAAAAATAATAGAAATAAAATATGATAACTTATTCTAATGTCTCTACGTGGTGTGGACGATTGAAGCGCTCTAATACTTGACAAGGATTCCTCCTTCTCCATACTTTGAATCTTGTTCTCCTATGAATTCTAATATTGGTAATGTAAAACTAAGCCTAAGATGTCTCCTGAGGCATGTAGAACATGTATATATGTGTGTGTGTGTGTGTGTGTGTGGAGAGTGCCTAGGGTTTGTGTAAATGTAAGAAAAGACAAGGATGCCCTCAAAATTTCATGTTGGAATATAACTCGATCATCTGTCGTACTATCACTAGCAACCACGATGTGTAGCTTCAAGCTCATGACATCCTCTCCCACGTCTACAAAATTGGGCATGGTCTTACACAAGGACTACTTCTCAAATCTTGTACTCACATTAAACGACCTCGGGGTTGCAACTTCTATCAGCGTGGTCACAAGTGATAAATGCAAAAATTTCAATATGGTCTACAGTCCTTCTCACTCTTGCAGCTATGATCCTCATGCCCATAAATCTCTCTTCTTTAGCCATAGCCAACAAATGTAGAAATTCTAGAATGTGCCATAGTTAAATTTCGCAGTTGCACCAACACACTTTGTGACCATAGTTCTTCATACTATGATCATGACATTACCTTATGAACATGAAATTGCATTTTAGTGTAAAAAATATTCAAAATTAATATTTAACTCTACAATTACACTTTTCACATCCAAATCATCATATTTAGTATATTTTATGCATGATAACACATTTTTTCTATTTTAATTCACATGCATGCATAATTAAGTACAAATAAGGTACAAATGAGCTATCATTTCACATGTTCTTACACCCCTTCACTTATTCATTTACTTGTCCTCGAGCAAGTGCTTTCTCTCTGTTAATTTATTGATACACAAAATCATGAATTTGACCACTCTTCTTAATTTTAAATGTTAAATATGCAAACTTACTAGGTTCAACATTATTAAAGATTGTAGCACTTTCGACCAAAACGTCTTCAACATGGATTCTCATATGTGTGTGGCACTCTTCAAGTCTTCTATTTCAACTATTAGGCGATCATATGGCAATTCAAAGACAATTAAATCCAAGACCGCTCACTTTAAGTATCAATTGACGCTCTCTCATGTGGGCTAATAAGTTTTCATTTTTTTCTCCCCCACACTTGTTTTTCAAGTTTTTGTGAGCTTCAATTTCTTCCTAAGTAGTCAAAAGTCTTTTTTCGCAAAAGTTAACAAGAGTCACTATACACCCCTAGTTACTCAACTAACTTACAACTAATGTAATATACTTTACATACTCATAATCGAATAACCTTTTTATACAAGAATGAACATGGGTCGCTATATAATCCTAATTACTCAGTTGCTTCAATCAGAGAAGTAGACTAGTCTTTCTCATGCTCATATGTTATTTTTCTTTCGAGTTTGTTTCAATCTTTCTTTAAGTCCTTTACCTCTTTTTTTTCATTAATTTCTTTAATTCGTTAGAAAATTCATCAATACCTAAGGTAAGGCTTATGTACCTAACTCAACCATCCCATCCTCACCATAGAACTTTCATATAGTGTAGTAATCAAAAAGTTAAAAAGTATGTGCTCAATCAAATTGAAACCATGTTTTCAACACTAAGGCTAGCATGCTAATCTCAAGAACAATAAAACATGAATTTTTTTACAAGACATTCATCATAAATTAAGTACAGTGGCCACTAAATTCATGCCATGTTTATGCTGTCAACTTTACCATGTAACCTTATATGTGCATGCGTAAAAATTTGAGCAACAACTCTCACATGCAACCATACTATTTCCACTCAAAAATTTCCTACACTCTTGCCCACCCTCGCACTTATCTTATTACCTATATTACTCATATTATCACAAGTAAAATAAAGCAACAAGAATGAAACAACCAAATGGGGTGGTGCACATCTTTCTACTTCTTTAGGCTTCTACATGCACACTTCTCTTCCATTCTTCCAGAATCCTACATTAAGATCAAAAAGTAGATCATATCCATGCAACACAAAACCAAACAAAAATGAAATGATACAAAACAAATGAACTAAAAGTAATGAAAGTAGTTTGGGTTGCCTCCTATGAATGTTATATTTAATGTCTGCAGCCTAACATGATACTCATGGTCTAGGGAGGATTAAAAGTGACTTTAGGGCTAAGGAATCCTTTGAGGATAGGGAATCTTCTATTTATATAGTGTTGGCTTAAGTTCCTCCTTCTTCTCCTCTTCCTTGGCTATGGGCTACACGTCTTCCACCCTTTTTACCAATGCTAGCACTTCTTTATCCTTGACTACTTGTACACTTTTTACTTGTTTAATCGAATTAGTCTCAGTTGTGCTAGGTAATGTACTTGCGGGTTGATTGTCCATCTCCTTTGCTAATAGCCCTACTTGCACCTCTAAGTATCTAATAGAAGATTGTTGGTTTTGCTAGAGAGCATCGGTTCGAGTCAAGCAATCCTATGTAGTCTTTGTGAGGTTATGTATCATTTCATTAGTTGACTTTGCAAAATTGCCCACAATTTCTTCTGATGACTACCTCATCTGTTGTTGCTACTAGTAAGATACTTGAAAGCTTGGTAGGTTTTAAAAGTTTCTCCAGGAGAAATTAGGGTGGCTCCGTTAACCTGGGTTATATGTAGTTGAATAGGATTGTTGCTTTATGTTCCTGCATTACCTACAAAATTTGCTAGTTCCTTTGGCCCATTGCTGATCCCTTCGCCTCTACACTCATGCGCAGGATGTGGCCCTACACACATATCACAATTTTCAGAAATAAAAAAGTGTGTATTGCTTACCAAGATGCTATCTATTTTCTTGGACAAAAGCTCAACTTTTGGCCCAAGTATCGTCACTATATCAACATCATGCACGCCAATAATCCTGCTCATTATGGACCTCTCAAATGGCTAGTAGTAAGCATTGGATGCCATCTCTTTTATGTAATCCTAAGCATCTTTTGGCAGTTTATTCATTAGGGCCCCCTTTGCAGTTGCATCTAAAATATGTCATAACTGTTCAAATATACCACTATAAAAGTCCATACTAGCATTCAAAGTGCATATCCATGCTGTGGGCACTTTCTAAAGAGCTCTTTAAATATTTTCCACACCTCTGGTAAGGTCTTAAACTCTAATTGTTTAAACATCCTAATCTCCAAGCAAAGTTGTGCAGTTTTTGTAGGTAGGAAGTATTTTACCAAAAACTTGTTAACCATATCTTAGTAGAAAACTATGCCACCTAATGGGAAAGGCTATAACCATAGCCTAGCTCTGTACTTGAGAGAAAAAAGAAATAATCTTAATTTAATTGTATCCTTAGATATACCATTAAACTTTACAATATCACATAATTCAAGAAATAAGGCTAGGTGGGTGTTAGTGTCCTCGTGTGGGGCTCCACTAAATTGATTCAACTGCACTATGTTAATTAGTGTAGGCTTTAATTTAAAGTTATTTGCATTAACTAGTGGTCTAACAATGCTTATCATGTTTAGATTCATCAACCTAGTTTGGTAAAGGAGGAATTTGCTCATGTTGCTCTCGTGGGGGATTGTTTTTAGCTCTCTTTATCTCCTACTCTTATTAGAAGAGAGCTTTACACCTTCTGTGAAGTGTTCGTTCAATCTTCGGATCGAAGTCAAGGTCTGCCTACAAAGTAATCAACCTACGAAAAGTAGCAATTTAAATCAAGAAAAGCAAAAAAAGAATCAGAGAGAAAGGAATGGAAAAGAAAGAAAAATTGAAGGTAGTCCCTCAGAGTGTTCAATAGCACTTGCTGCTCTTCCTAGCAAAGATGACAAAATTTGACGTAGGTCATTACCACACCAAAATTATATTTATAATTAAACAAATACTGTGGTAAGTACAGGTATCACTCTTCAAAGAGGGGTGAAGTGGCTATTGATTGAACTAAAATTCTATTAATTAGGCTTTAGGAATGTAATGTAAATAAGAATTAAATAAATAAAAAGCACACATAGAAAAATAAGAGCACAAAATCAAAGTTAAAGTTCCAAATATTGAAAACCTAGTGCCTTGTAATGTATTCATTTTCAATATGTGCCAATTTATATTGATTATTAGTTTAATCACTATGTTACGGATTGCTATTTCTAATCTCTATAAGATATTTTTTCAAACTCTCATATAGCTTTAATTTCATATTTTAATAGGTATTCTCTAGCCAAATCGACTTAAGTTATTGAGTTTTAGGTGCAGTCTTGCACAAAGTGAACTTTTGAAATCTCGTACACCAAACCACATGATAATCGCAACTTTTATCACCATGGTCACAACTAACAAATGCGAAAATTCCAATATGCTTGTGGTCCTTCTAGCTCTTTTAGCTGTGATTCTCACGCCACAAGTCTCTCTTCAACAACAGCAACCAACAAATTTGGAAACTCTAGCTGCAAAGGAAGAAGTGAAAGCAATGGGGCGCCGATCGACAATCTTGTCTTTTTTTATTCTACTTCTTTGTCTTTCTTTTTTTATTTTTGACTTGTTTTTTGTTTTGTTTACTCTTTTACTAAAATCTTAGACTAGATATCAAATTAGAATCTGATACAACTGACTCTAGTACCACTTGATACAAGCAAAAGCTATTAATTTAAAAATGACTTGGTGTAAAATTGAAGAACCCTATTTCTATTAGGCTACTGACTGTAATATATATACAAAAATCATAGATAATAGAGGCCCTAATAAATTGGAGTCCAATTTAGCTCTCCCACTACAACAATCTTTGATTTCAAGGCTCTTCTTTAAGGCAAGTGGTGACGCGTGTGTGGAAGTGTATAGATAGATTTTTGGCATATGCTTAAACTTAATGAGAATCTGCTTGCAAACCATTTAGGAACTACCCAAAACGCAACAACAATCAAAGAATTCTATGAAGGACTACCACAACTAATATACCTAATTAATTGATACGTTATGAGTTAACCAAGAATATTTAGGATAATTCGATTTGGGTTTCACAAGAATTTGAGTCACTGAAAACTATAGGAAAGAAAATAATTGTATTGCAAAGATAAAAGAATCAAAAGTCCCTAATAAAATAACCCAGGTCCCTTTTCATAGTGTCTAGGTAGCCTCTAAACCCTAAAACTCATGTAAAAGAATGCCAAAAAAAAGCACGAATAAGGGAATTTCCTAACAAAAGTCTGCTCCAACCAAAAGTTGGATCAATCTAAATAGCTAAACAATCGATCTACTGCTCATTGGATTAATCAAAGTGCGAATTAAGCCATCCAACTCATCAAAATAGAACACCATCAAGTGACAAGCTTATGATCATGTCACGAGTGATCAATCGCATTAGTTGCAATTGTAAAAACAAAACCTGCTTAATTTGGGCGCCGGTGATTGCTAGCATGCTAGATCAATCGAAGTAGGTTCAGAATTGATCCTAAGACCACTTCAAAGCTTGTTTCGAGCTTGTTTCACACCAAATGAGCCCACGGATGTTCCTCTTCCTCGCTAAGGCCTTCCAACTGTCTAAAAGCATCCTTTAACTCCTCCACGACCATGGACATGGCTTCTTTAAGTCATTTGGCTTTGGCCAACATTGTTGGACCTTTAGAAGTCCTTAGATACTCTGCCAATTAGTATCCTATTTACTACTTTAGTTTGACTATAAGTTTTTAGGCCCCTAACTTACGCCACAACATCTTCCCAAAATAACTCTAAAATTTCACATTCCTATCAAACACTATTGTTTTCGGCACTTCATGCGATCTAACTACCTCTTTGAAGAACTAGTTAGCTATGTGTGTCGCATTATCAATTTTATTGCATGCAGTGAAGTGTCTCCTTTCAGAAAATCTATCAATCAACATAAATATGCTATCCTTACCATTCGAGCTCATGGTAATCCCAACATAAAATCCATTAAGATGTCCGTCTAAGGCATATTCGAAAAAAGGCAATGGTGTGTACAACCCATGTGACTGAACTCTCGATTTGGTGTTCTTGTACTTGATACATTTATTAATGATCCTCTCTACATCCCTTCATAAATGTGGCTAATAAAAATGCTCTTGTAATATAGAAAATGTCTTCGTGACACCATACCATCCTATTAGGCCTCTATTATGAGCCTTTTTAATTGGCAATTCTCGTAAGGAGTATTTAGGAACACACAACCTATCTACATAAAACAAACATTCTTCATGTTGATAACACTTGTCATGTACCCCATTCTTAATCATCACATATACACTCCTAAAACCCTCATCACTTTCATACAATCTCTTAACATGCTCAAATCCCAACAATCTACCATTTAATGTAGTAAGTAATAAATATCTCCTAAACAATGTATTAGCTACCACATTTTCTATGTTCTTTTATATTGAATCACATAAGGAAAAGTATTAATAAACAATACCCATTTTCTATGCATATGGTTCAACTTACATTTGCTTTTGAGATGCTTTAAGGACTAATGATCTATATGAATGATGAATTCCTTGGGTCAAAAATAATGCTACCGAGCCTCCAAAGCTCTCACTAATGCGTCCATCTCCTTGTCATATGTCAGATAGTTCAACTTTATGCTATTTAACTTCTCATTATAGTGCGGGATAGACTTCTTTTCCTACATAAGCACTATTCCAATATCTACACCTAATGCATCACATTCAAACTAAAAAGTCTTATTAAAATTCGGTAAAGATAATACTAGGATATTGGTAAGCTTATCCTTAAGTGTCTCAAAGGCATTTTGTTGCATATCTCTCTTCTGAAACCTCTCATTCTTCTTGATCACTATGGTTAATGGTGTTGCTATTGTGCTAAAATCTCACACAAATCTCCTATAGAAACTTGCAAATCCATAAAAATTCCTTACCTCGGATATGGTCATAGGGGTTGACCACTCTCGTATAACCTTCACCTTAGTCTCATTAACTTGGATACCATATACACTTACAAATAAGCTGAGAAATACACAATGATCTATATAAAAAGTGCACTTCTTAGGATTAGCATATAATTGTTCTTTTTGTAAGGCCTCAAATACATTCCTAAGATGTTTAGCATGCTCATCAATAGACCTACTATACATAATAACACCATCAAAATACACCACTACAAATTCTCCTATAAAAGCATGATTCATAAGTCTCATGAAAGTACTCAATACATTCATTAACCCAAATGGTATAGCTAACCACTCATATAAACCATACTTAATCTTGAAAGTCATTTTCCATTCATCTCTTTCTTATGTACATATTTGATGATAGTTACTTTTAAGATCAATCTATGAGAAAACAGTAGCACTTTGTAATTCATCTAGTACATCATCTAACCTAGGAATAGGATGGCGATACTTTACCATTATATCATTCACAACTTTGCAATCTATACACATCCTCCATGATCAATCTTTCCTTGGCACGAGTAGTACTAGGATTGCACAATAGCTCATACTCTCTCACACCTATCATTTACTAATTAACTTCTCTACTTTCTTTTGGATCTCTTTAGTTTCTCCTGAATTTGTTCGATATGCCAGTCAATTTTGGGATGGCTGCTCCTTACAAAATCAATTTGATGCTTGATCCCCCTAGTTAGCAGTAATTCACAGAGTAATTCCTCCAATAGTACATCCTAGAAATCTTATAGAACAAACAAGATAATCTTAGGGAGGAAGATGTGACCTCTTCTGATAAAAAGAAAGATTCTTTGTACAGAAGTAGTACAACACTCTTTTCACTTTCTAAAGCTATCCTCGCACTGCTTATCCTTGCTACTATGCATTCTTTCCCCTCTTTTTCTTTTAGCTCTATTTCTTTCCTCACCTTTTTCTTTCCAACTCGTCCACTCTCATGCTCCCTCTTACACTCTTTTTTCTTCTTCTTTTTCTTTAACTTTAATTCAGATTGTTGCTGCAAATATTGTTGATCTTTTTGCACTTCATTCAGAGTGATTGGTACTAAGGTAATCTTCTAGTTATTTGTGATAGAAAATGCACCATTTTGACTTACCATGAAATGTGACATTCTTATCAAACTGCCAAGGCCTTGCTATGAAAATATGGCTAACCTACATAAGCAATACATCACGTAACACCTCATTCTTATAGTTATCAATCTTAAACATCACCAAAACTTGCTTCGCCACCGTCACTTCACCATTGTTATTCAACCACTATAACTTATATCTGTACTCATGATCTTTAAGTGGCAGTGCAAATCTCTCTATTAACATGGTACTGACAACATTTGTACAAATTCCACCATCTATAACAAAAGTACAAGTTGTACCTTTTATCCAACATCTTACGTGGAAGATGTTTCTCGTAACTCCTTATATCCTTCTTCTTTAACCTAGGTATTTAGTGTATGCATTATCACTAAACTCACATTACTTGTCTCCTTGTAAACTCCCTCATCTTCTTTAAATGACACCTCCTCCAAAGGCAGCATCTCATTACCACTACTATCCTCTTCATCAGTCATTATCTCTCCATTATCTATCAAAATCATTGTTCTCTTATTCGGACATAGAGTAGCAACATGCCCTCCCCCTTGGCATTTAAAACACATGATATCCCTAATACACATATTAGAGTGGTAAGGTTTCGACTTAGTACCTTAGGTGTTTTAGCTTTCAATGTGGCATTCAGCTTGGTGGCTCCACTGGGTGCGACTAATTGATTCTTCTCATGCCTAGCAAATGGCCGTGTAGCTACATTCGATGGCCACTATTATCTACCCCTCCTCTTAAGCTATTTCTCGACTTTGATAGCTCTCTCTACTAAATCCTCCATATTTACATAATAATGCAATTCAAGCACATCTGCAATATATTTATTTAATCCACTCATAATCTAGCCATATCGCCTCTCTGTCCTCAATTATATATACTCTCATTAAGGCCATCTCCATATTCTTAAAGAAATCCTCTACATTCCTATTTCTTTTTGTTAATGTCTATAATCTACAATTTAAGTCCCTATGATAATAACTAGACATAAATCTCTCCCTGATTAACACTGTTATATCATGCCAATTATCAATAAGATATTCACTATTTCTTCTAGAACTAATGCAAACTTGATCCCACTAATAATTGCACAATCAGTAAATTCAACAATGACCAACTTAAATTCAACAATGACGAACTTTACCTTTTACGCTTAAGTGTAGTGGTGGCAATTAAAAACCAATTCAACTCATCTCTCCCACACCAAGCAGGCATCTAGATCTGATTTTCTTTAGAAAGCTAGTATACTAAGCATTACCCTTTTTGGGATTTCATTATCTTCTTCTCCTTTACGCTTATTTGACCTCCAAGAGCTACTAAAATCCGCAAAGTCATTTGCATAACCAAAATCATCATTACTAATATACCTTCCCTTATGAAGCTATTGCATAAACTGTTCTCTCTTAGGCACTGACTCCTCCTGAGGTGTTGGACTCTATCATATGAATGGCTGTAATGCCTCCAAGTTCTCCAAATATTGATTAATGCTAGCCAAAGTGTCTATAAAATACTTTAGATTGAAGATATTATCTCTAATGATTGATTCTCTAGACAACCTGTAAAATTGTGTAATACAAAGAGAATAGGAAAGTGAAAGTTTGTGCAATTGTCCTCTTATCTCATAAAATGTAATTCACTTGAATTTTACCTTTCGATTGTGTATCAGACAAATATTTACTCAAGCAATACTCTTACCAACTCGATTCCTGTGTTTGCCTCATAAAATTCCAAGAGTTTGCAATTGATCCTGCTTCAAATTTTCATGATCAACACAATTCAAACTCAATCATTTTGTCCAAATTCAATTCTTCTAATTTTTCAACATTCTTTGTCAACCAAGGAACACTTTAATATAAAATTTCGACCAAAGAACACATCTTTCTCACTTGTTTTGTTCCAAATATCCTATAACTCATTTTTTTTCCCATCATGACCTTCTTCACCCCCTTTCCCCATCACCAAATCAACAACAAAAATAGGAAACAATGTGCTAGCAACAAATTGACAGAAATTCAAACATGATTTTTTTTTTTATATACTATGAAGGTGGAAGAAATTAGAATAGGAAGAACATGTAAGGAGCAAGGATAGGATTGGTACTTGGATTGGTGTTTAGATTAGAATTTAAAACGGTCGGCTCTGATGTCAATTGACACGTGTGTGTAAATGTATAGATAGATTTTTTGTGTATGTTTGAATCTAACAAAAATCTACTTGTGCAAACCATCTAAGACAACCTAAAATATAATGATAATCGAAGAATTCTAACAAACAACAGCTACAACTAATATACCACATTAGTTGATACATCACGAACTAACCAAAAACATTGGGGATAAATCAATTTGAATTTCATAAGAATTGAAGTCACTCAAAATTCTAGAAAAGAAAATAAACGTATTGCAAAGGTAAAAGAGTCACAAGGTCTTAACAAAATAACCAAGGCCCTCTTTTATATGTCTAGGTAGCCTTTAAACCGTAAAAATCATGTAAAAGAATGCTTAAAATAAAGTTGGATCGATCTTAATAGATGGACAATCGATTTACTGCACATTGGATTTATTCAAGTGTCGATCAGGCCATCCGGATTGTAAAAATTGAACATGATCAGGTAGCGGGTTTGTTGATCATGTCATGAGTAATCGATCACATCAGACATGATCATAAAAATAGAGTCAACCCAATTTGGGATGCTAGCGATCGCTAGCACGCTAGATCAATCAGGATTGCTTGGGATCGATTATGGGGATCGATCGTTGCAAGGGTAAGATCGATGTTGAGCCTACTCCAAAGCTTGTTTCGAGCTTGTTTCACATCAAATAAACCCATGGACATTCCTCTTCTTCTGTAAGGCCAACTAAATATTTAAAGGCATCCTTGAAGTCTTTTAGCTTTGATTCACGTCATTGGAACTTCAAAAATTTTTGGATACTTTAGCTTGACTTTGACATCCATGTCATGTGGTCCATTTTTCTCGTCCCAATTCCTTTCGCATGTCTTGCACTAATTTAAGTAGCATTCATTGAAACTTTTTCATTTGAACTCAAGCCATCATACCTAATGGTATTTTCAATGTATTGTGTAGCAAGTCCTTAGTGATTATATCAATTCCCTATTAAAATAATCTTTTATATCATATTTTTTCTTTTACTTTTATACTATTTTTAAGATTTCACTCTAATTCCTTTCTTACAAAACATGCACCCAAACAAAACACACACTCATATATATCAAGAGTCATTGTATAGATAATTTCACACATTTATTGAATTATTAGATTTAAAGGATAATTTTTTCTTTTTGACTACTTTATTCTTTTGATGTTAATCTTGTTTGGGAAAATAATTTTTATAGTTAAAACAACATCGGCATGATAGCAATGCAGAAATAAGGTAGGAATGGGATTACGATTCTCACGTCATTTTTATTCCTGAAATTGGTATGATTAGATATTGATGAAACATCATTTCATTGGGAATCAATATTTTCCAAAATAAGGAATATCCATTTCTCCCTACCCCCCATGGATTTACTCATTTTTACATTATTAGAATAACTTATATTTTACACTATTAAAATAATTTTATTGATTTTTAGATTTACAAGATTTATATCAACAAATTTTGTGCATTATTAATATATAAATTAAATATACAAAATTTTATATGTGAAAATATTGATATATATGTGTGTGTATGTCTGTATATATATATTACACAAGTATACTATAAATTAAATATATACAAATGTATTAATAATATATATTATCTTATTTTTATTTATGATATAATTAAGATACATGCTAAATATGTAAAATATTTTTTTTATTTATGCATCCAATACAAGTACTAAATTAATTTTAGGAATAATAGAAATATTTTTAAATATAGCATATGTTGGTATAGTTAACTAATAAACATAATATAAAGGATATATATCATAAATGTTTACTATATTACTTGTAAATGTAGTTATTATAGTAATATTAATTGAATAGCTACTGTTTTCATATAATGAATATCTATATAACCTTAAAAATAAAATTATATAAATATTTATTTTATAATAAACAAATTAAAGATCAATTGTAAATGTTCATTCTAATACCTATTATGTTTATAAATATATAATATTTGTTTGTAGTATGAATATTGTATAGTTTTATAAATCTTAAGCATGTGTTATACATCTAAATATATATAGTCATACAACAAAAAATATAATAATTAATTAAATAGTTTCAAATAGGTTCTTTTTATTAAAAAATATTTATACATAATTTTTTATATTTATTTTTAATTATCATCCTTAAATATATAATAAAATAATAAAATAAAAATTTCATTAAATTTTTATTCTTAATGTTATTTTTGTTCATACAGGATACAATAAACAATCTCATTCTTTTTTCAATTTCTTTCAATCCCATCAACAAAATTAATTATAATTAAAATAGTTAAAATAATATTGTTTTTGGAAATAATAAAGCCCTCAGTATAGAATCTAATCAATAAATATAATCATAAATAAAATAATGCAAACGGCATGGACCCCACCCTTTCTTTTCATAGGAGAAAAACAGAAGTCAGGAATAGAGAAAATATTTTGTTTTTCGCTTGGGTGCATCCCAAGCCCACGAAAGGCTGCACGAAAAATTAGCGATTGTTCTATTTACCATGGGCGACTTTCGGCGAGAGACGTCAAATTCCTGCTAAAACCCTAAATCCCATTTTCCACTTCGCTGTGTTTTTGGAGGGGCTTTGTCTACTGACAGCAAAATGAGTGAAAAGAATGGAGGACCCAATAACAGAGAACTGTATGCTCTGCTTCACATATCACCCGAAGCATCCGACGAAGAAATCAGAAGGGCATATAGGCAATGGGCTCAAGTTTACCATCCTGATAAATACCAGGCTCCGCAAGTACATCTTTCATTTTGTTTCGTTTTTTTTTCCCCCACAAAAATTTCGATTCATTTGTTGAAGTTTAATAATATGTTATGTGGTTGGCATATTTTCTGCTGCTGGGTCTTCAATCGCCCCTTCCAAAAAAAAAAAAAAAAGAAAGAAAGAAAGAAAGAAAGAAAGAAAACAAGAAGGAAAATTGTAATTGTTTGATTCCGGTGATTTTTGTCATATGGCGTTCGTTCTCTTCTCCCACTTGTTCTTTCGTTCACGGTGATACGATTTTCTATTGGATAGAGTGCTGCATCAGCTGCAATCACTTAGTTTGATTTTCTTATTGGATGCTGTTTGTTGATTGTGCAATATGGAGTTAGTTGCTGTTGTTTCCAGAAATATAATGCACTTGTTCTGCTTGGTTGGGTTGAAATATACAGTGAGACACGATACTTCTTGCATTTCCTCTATGTGATTATTATGTGAACATCCAACAACTCAGAATTCCATTTCAGTACTATGCCAATGGGTAGCGTGACATTTTACATGTCCTGTTGTTTGGCAAGCTCATCAATCACATCTAAGGTGAATTTACAGATTACTATATTTATATCTTAGATAATCTGCTGCAAGCCACTATACAAGTGTCCCATAAGTGGGTTGTATTGACTTTTAATAGTTACATTTATAATTCAATTTATGGCATCTAACACAGTCTATTTCAATATCCTGATTTAAATTCTTTATGATAAAGATTCATGAAGTTATCTGGCTCCTGTAGCCCAACTTAGGTGGCTATTCATTGTGATACAGGGAACATTGGTGGTGATCTTGAGACTAAAAAGCTTAGAACAGTAAAGAAGTCTTTTAGTAAAAGACAGTAGCCATGGTGGTTTTATTGTCAGTCCTGAAGTTTTCATACGCTTCATTGAAATTGAGAGCTAGGATTAAAATATTAATGTTTATTGCTATTTTTGAACACAAGGATGAAGAAAATATTTTGATTGGAGAACTTGAGAAGAAGTTTAATCCTGTCTGCGATAAAGGCTTGAGTAAAACTAAGTTTAAAGGAATATTTTTGAGATTGTGCGGGCATTTGTAGATTGTGTGCGAATCTCGGCAACATAGTCCTGAACTGTGTTAATATTAATATTAGTAATATCTAAATGATTTAGTGAAGTGCAGTGCTGTAATTTCACATTTTTGTGGTCTTTTAGAGTTTTGTTAAAATGATTTTCATGGGTTTAACTCTTGCTTTTATTGGTTTAGTTATCAAGGACAAGGCTGGTTTTCAATCTAATTAACTGTTTAATTTGGAAAGCTAGTTAACTAGGTGCAAGAATTCTTTTCTAGTTTGAAGCTTTACAGTTTTTTTGAATTATAAACAATTCATTCAAATCTAAGCTGATATCTATAGAATTTCAGTTCTTAGCCCCAATTCCAAGATGTCAAACACAATTGACGTGGATTTTATGCTAGATATATCAGGGAGGAATTGTAATATTTATCTTGGAATAATGAATTTTTTGAGTTTCCTGATGCAATTCAATGCTTTTCGGATTTCTTTTCTATTACTCAAAAGTTAAAAGTTTTAGCTAGTCTTTTGTTTTACCTTTGCGAGAGTTCCTTCAAATTCTCAATAGATAAAATTGTTAAATGCCAATTAAATGTTTAAGAGAACGAAATTTGAACCTTATTGAATGCTCAAAATGCATGAAAGCACAAGGATTTTATCCTTTGTTACTTAAATGAAAGTTCCAGCCATGATCTTCTACTTATCTAAGTGGAATAGAAATTGTGGATTTTGAAATATTACCATGAATAAAGGTAATTGTAAATTTTGTACATAACTAAAAGAATTTCAAAATAACGAAGATTAGAAGAGGATAACTTCGTTTAATTGTTCGTTTAGGATGATAGTCCTGAAATCATAGTTGTTAATGGTGTAAAATGGCCGCACGACTGTGGTGCCATCCATGAAAAATGGCGACCACCTTCAATATGGTGTACGCCATATTGAAGATGGTATTCTAGAAAAAATTTTTCATCTTATAACTTTTTCTTAAAGGAGGAAAAACCATGGGACATGGAGAAAGAAATATATTTCATATATTACGCAATGCTGCACTATGCTTCAATATGCCAGGCCCATGGCTCTAAAAAGCCTTTGCGCTATGTAACACCATTCGCCACTGACGACTATGCTTGAAATTCACCCCACTATTAACTTTTTTTTAGAATGAAAAGTGTAGCTAAGTCAATCATAGTTTCATGTACTCAACTAGTCAGATAAGTGGGATTTTTATATAATTAAGCAGTGGTTAAAATTAACAAAAAGGACAAAAGGATAAAATTAATGAAAATAATATGAAAAATTCCTTATTTGGGATAAAAGGATGAAAATAATGATAATTATATGAAATTGCCTTATTTGGTAGTTTGTGCCTGAGCCTTTTACAAAAGACATAACGAGCAAAACTATTCATGCTTTAAAGACTAATGCCTTATTGAAAGAGAACCTAAGCCTATAGCTTTGAGTTTTAGTTTTTCTCCTATAACAACCATCTTTGAAACCACCTAAAGTACTAGGAATCTATTAATAGATATTGGTTATTGCTGACTAATAACATAATAAGGACTAGTGTTGTACTTGATAGTTCTAGAGTTATAGAATGTAGTCAAATGTTTTAGTTAAATGAACCGTCAGATCAAAACAATCTCAACCGTCCATTAAGGAGGTGGAGTCATATAAATGCCTGTGGGACCTTTATTTGTAACCATCAAGTGATCAAAGTTGTACTCAAAGCTTTTAAGTAACAGAAGCATTCTTTCCTTGCAATCGTGGTGTGCTTTACTTGCCATCTTGCAAAGTTCTTGTTCATAATTCTTTACACACTTGCATAAATCACTTTAGGGAAGTGATTAAGACTCTTAGCTAACAGTTGGAATGATAAAGAAGCTAAGTGCTAGACAAAGAGGTTTGTTGAAGGAATGACGTCATAATAGGTGGCATCAGAGCCGAGGTTAGGCATATGTGACAAAACAAGTAGTGGGGTGGTAAACATCGAGGTTGCTATGTTGGGTACCACAACCCAACATGGTAGGGACATTGTTCCTATGCAAGGAAAGAAGAAATGAGATTAGAGCAAGGCTAGGGACCTAAACTCATGGGAGATTGCCCTTTAGGAAATACGCGAGAGGCTTGAGAAGGTGGAACACACCTTTGAGTTATTGGAAGAACACATTCTTGACTAAATCGACATAACTAATGAAGAGATTAAGGTAATTAGGGGTAACGTGCAAGAAGAGCTTGACCTTTTTGCATGGCATTGTACACAACAAAAGGCTGAGACCATGGGTGTCATCCAAAAGCTTGAAGCGGCCCTTGTTGAACTTAGAGAAGAAGTGCTCATGTTGAAACTGGTAGTTGCTGGAAGAAGTGGTGCTAGCTTAAGTGGGGTAAGTCTAAGGGTGGATTACCTTAAGTCGAAGAGCTTTGATGGCAGGTGCAGTGTCAAGGAGGTTGAGAACTTCCTATGGCAAGTAGGGCTCTACTGTGAAGAGTTGGCGTCATTAATGGGCTACCAAGGTATGCTTTGGCAGAGGAGAAAGCATGCTGATATAAAGAAGAGTATGCGTGAGATTGAGACTCAAGGGATTTTAAGCGCGAGTTAGGTGCCACTTCTATCATGAGAATGTGGTGTGTGAGGCCTAACGCAAGCTATGAGAGTTGGTGTAATTTGTGAATATGCTAAAGAATTTACTACTCTCGTGCTTCAAAATCCCAAATATGTTGAAGGAGAACCTTATCTTCTTCTTAGCGGGTGGGCTCCAAACATGGCCCAAGCAAAAGCCAACCTTATGTATAGACAGTTGATGAAGCTATGGTTGTTGTTGAGTCCCTTATGAAGTTGCACTCAACAAGAACCTTTCTAAAGGAAAGGAGAAAAACAACTTGGGTGAAGGTGGGGAAGATTGACGTGATGCTAAGAAAGCACCCTTGAAGGAAAGCAAAGGAAATTTTTTAATTTGTGTATGAGGAGAAGAAAAATGCTTTTGTACCTCATGGGGGGGACTGTTTCATATGTAAAGGTCCCTAAGCCATGAAGAAATGCCCAAAACTAAGTCTTCGTTTGTTGTCCAAGAGCAGCATGATGCCCCAAATGCTAGTACCAAGTCTGTAAAGCCGAGGGCAGTAAGCTAACGGCAACTTGTGTGACCTAATATGGGACATTCAAGTGGCTAGTCATGCCCTTTGGCTTGACTAACACCTCAGCAATGTTTTTACATTCATGAATCGAATTTCCCACTTATACTTGATAAATTTGTGGTGGTATATTTAGATGACATTGTTATCTATAGCAACATGTTAGAGGAGCAAGTTGAACATTTAAGAACTGTATTCCAAGTACTGAGGGAGAATCAATTATACGTGAAGAAGGAAGTGTACCTTTGCCATCATCTACTAATTACAAGTATGGAGGCATTGTTTGCTAGGTGTCGAATTCATAATTTATATCGATAATGTGGCCACAAGCTACTTCTAAAATCAAAAGGAGCTATCCCCCAAGCAAGCAAGATGGCAAGACTTCCTTTTCGAGTTTGATTATGTAATGGAGTCCAAGCGCGGATGAGTTAATGTGGTGATGTATGCACTAAGATGGAAGGTGGAGCTTGTTGCCGTAAGCCAAGGATGAGTTTGAGGAACTTATATGAAGAGGCTTGGAGCATGATTTGATTGCCAATGAGCTAGTAAAGCTAACTGGCAAAGGGAAGACTCGTCAATTTTGAGTAGAGAACTGTTTACTCTACCCCAAAGGGAGGTGCTTGTATGTACCCAAGTGGGGAAGCTTGAGGAGGGACTTAAGGAGTGCTATGACATAAGAAGGCAAGACACTTAGGCTAACGAAGGGCAATAGCATTGTTGGAAGTGAAATATTTTTAGCCACAATACGGGACTTTATGGAGTAGTACGAGAGAACATGTCTCACTTGTCAACAAGATAAAGGCGAAAAATAACAACCAATAGGGTTACTTGGACCTTTGTTAGTGGTAGAGTGCCTATGGGAGTCGATTATTCTCGACTTCATTAGCGCATTACCAAAGTTAGATGGGTGCAGTTCCATTTTTTTTTTGTTGTTGATAGATTTTCTAAGTATGGAACTTTTATCTCGTATTCATAGGATTGCATAGCTGAGGAAGTTGACCAAGCATTCTTTAAGAATGTGGTGAAGTGTAGGGGACTTTCAAGGGAATCATAAGGAATCGAGACCTATGCTTCATGGGGAACTTGTGGACGTAGTTGTTGAAGTTACTTGGGATCGAGCTAGGCATCTCCACAAGCTTCCACCTTTAAATTGATGGACAAACTCAAAAGGTGAATACTTTACTTAAAGGATACTTGAGGCACTTTGTGAGTGCTAATCTGTAGGACCTGTCAAAATTTTAGATGTAGTGCAATTTTTATACATCTTGCAATGGAGTGAGGCCAGTAGTAAAAGTCCATTTGAACTTGTGATGGGACATTAGCCGATCACATTATGCACACTAGCAGCTAACCTTAATGAGGGTAGGAGTCCTGGTGTGTTGAAGATAGCTAAGACATGAAAGGAACAAATTGATTTGACATGTTCAAGTTTAGAGAAGGCTCGTTGGAAGATGAAGAAATGGGCTGACAAGAATGGGTGACCACAGGATTATCAAGTGGGAGACTGGGAACTTGTGAAGCTACTTCCACAATAATTTAAGGCATTACGGAGTGTCCACAAGGGACTTGTAAAGAAGTATGAGGGATTGGTCCTGGTGGTCACTAAGGTAGGTATCGTATTGACTAGATCCCCCATTAACATTAAAGACTCGTCCTATCTTCCATGTGAGCATGTTAAAGCTATATCATGAGGATAAGGAAGACCGAAGTTAGGGGCATTCACACCAAGCACTTCTTGTTGTAACTAAGTCTTTTGACAAGGAAATTGAAAAGGTGCTAACTACTAAAGTCATGAGGAATTGTGGAGTGCAATCAATTACCTAATACTCAATCAAATAGAAAGGGCTACTCAAGTCTAAGGCTACTTAGGAGAGTAGAGATGATTTATGGTAGTTTTAACATTAGCTTGAGGCATCTTCGCCTAATTAGGTAGGGAGGGTGTCATGCCTCACTAACTCCAAGCACCCAACGGGTTCACTTTTGCAGACTACATCAGGTTAGGAGGTTGTTGCAAACACTTAGTGCATGTACTTCTTGAAATTGTAGAATATTCTAGAGTGATGTAGTAGGGACTAATGTTGTATTATATATTTCTAAAGTTATAGAATGTTCTAGTTAATCATTATGAACCATTGGATCAAAATAATTCCCATTGTCTGTTAAGGAGGTGGAGTAGTATGAATACCCATACGACCTTCATTTTGATGACCTTCATTTGTAACCATCAAGTGATCAAATTTATGCTCCAAGCTTTCTAGTAATATAAGCATTTTTTCCTTTGCAATCATTGCATGCTTTACTTGCTTTTTTTTTAAGTTCTTGCCCACGCTTCTCCATTCACTTGCATGAATCACTTTGGGAAAGTGATTGAGGCTGACTTAGCTAACCATTGGGATGGTAAAAGAGCTAAGTGCTGCACGACAGGGCTCGTTGAAAGAACGAGGATGTGACATGTAGCTCCTTGTTAGTCCAACATCAAAGCTGTGTTGCTTAATTTGCTAATCAATTTGTCTGAAACACATCCTATCACAAGTAACCAAGAATTTTTTGGTTTAGAACAGCAATGCAGATGTGCTTTTGTTATTTGAGTGGTTATTAGATAATTCACGAGGACTCTGCCTAGCACTATAATGTAGCAAGATCTATTCTATGCTATGATCTTCTTGCATGCTTCCTGAATTAATGAGTTCTGTTAGTGGATTTTACTGTTGAGCTTTATTTTCATATTTCTGATGCCATTCACTTTTCTTTCTTATTTGTTGCCTTTTGTGCCTAAGATAGGGTTTAACACATGGTTAAACTTCTGTTGATTGTCATAACACATGATATTCTATTTAATTTATTTCAGATGAAGGAAATTGCTACAGAGAATTTTCAACGAATATGTGAAGCATATGAGATTTTGACTGATGAGAACAAAAGGCTGATATATGATATATATGGAATGGAGGGATTAACATCTGGTCTTGAGCTTGGCCCAAACTTGAACAAAGTGGAAGAGATCAAAGAAGAACTTGAGAGATTGCGGCGTCAAAGAGAACAAGAAAAGGTCTCGGCACATATTCGACCTTCTGGTTCTATTTTGGCAAATTTATCATGGCCAGATTTTTTGGATGGTGATGGCATTATGAGAGGGTATGCCTTCCTTCCTTAAACTCTTTCTCTCTCAATTTGGTTAACTTGATGTTTTATGGTGGCTACTTTACTTGAACTGATATTCAATAATTGTTGAGCTAGACGAAGCCTTGATAAAGTGTCTTTTCACCATACGAGCTTACATGCCTTATGACTGTATATTGGGCATGTCCAATGGTTGGGTTCTTTAGTTAAGTACTCTTTGATTTGACGTTCTTACTTTTCTAGTCGCCTTATCATTTAATGAGATCCAAAATCTCTTGTCCCTGGTGTTTTGAAAGCTGAAAAATTAGGCTGACTGGATGGATATTTGTTTTTTGAAAAATGATGTTAGAACAAAAGTGATACAAGGTGAGTTTGATAAATGAGAAATAATTTAAGAAATATATTTGGATATGTCGATCTTTAGGGTTTAGGGTAGATATTTTAAAATTTTGAAAAATTATAAGTTTTAGGCTTTAAGTCAGTAAATGTTGGATATAACAAAATTTCAGAATTTACCAAACATGCATGGATTAGAACAAATCTTAAAATACATATTTTATGCAATGATGTGCCATCCAATTGCAATCTTATTTTGTAAAATTTTCTCCAAAATTCATTGTTGTGTGGATTTTTTTTTTGGTATATCGAATATTTGAAACAACCTAAGGTTGATGTCTAGCTGACTACAATGGAGTGTCTTCGCATGCAAGTGTGAGTGCTTCAACAGGTCATTTTTCTTCACCTTTTTGCTAAAGCTCATGTTGAATGCTAGAATGGCTATGGCTAGTGAAGTTCAGTCTCAAATTTCAAAAAGCAATTCTCTTTCTGTTGGTGGAAATTTGGCTGTTAATGCAAATGCCGGCGGTGGTGCTGCGACTGCAGTCCTTAGGCATCAAATATCTTCAGTTTCTTCTGTGGAATTCATGGGCTCCATTGGCTTGCAGTCATTAATAGGAATGCAAACTTCTCGGTAAGATGATATATTTACCAGTTAGCTATATTTCTCCAATTCTTCTTGGGTGACTTGAAGTTATTTTCCTCATATCATCCTTTCAGGCAGTTGTCCGTTCACTCTACAGCACTTATGGGCCTTACAATGTCTTTGAAAGATGGCTCAATTAATCTTTCAAACACTTGGACCCGTCAACTGTCAGCGACTGCAAATGGAACTGTAAGCTATTTGTTTGTGATATATTTATTGTTTTCAGCATAAAGTAGCTCAATTTTAGCAGCTTCTACAATTGTTGGCTTTCAAAAATATGCTTGCTAGTGATATGTATGATGGAATGTTGTATGATCAGATCCTTGTTACATAATTTTGACAGTCAAATCATTGTCAGATGAGGATTGAAGCATGTAGGAACTGATTTATGCTCAAATTTAGTACCTTTTTTAATGCGCTGCTAATGTTTATACTTGCTGATATTTTTCTTCACAGATACAGCTTTCTTTAGGTCCAGAGTCATCTGTAGGTGTTGGATGGCGAAAGAAAGAACAAAAGATGTCTGCTTCAGGAGAGATTAAGGTGATACTTAACTGTTTTTGGTTTATAGTTTGCTGCATTTTAGCATAGCCAACACAAATCTCTCCTTCAATAGAAATGTTTGGCTTATGAGGCATTATAGTTCAAAGTCTCATGACTGTTAGTAGTTCATAAGGATTGACTTTTGCCTTATGCCTTGAGCGATTTATAAAATCTTTATGCCTTTTTGTTTGGGCGTCAGTATAACCTAGAATTATTTAAAGTTTCTGTGTTATTGTCTAATCTAAATGCAACTTCTTTGGCCCTTTTGATATATTTAACGAATTCAATCTTCTGCTGTATAATTTGCTATTATTTGTCAGGCGATGGGGCCAAGTGCTCTTTCTGCTCATTTTAGATGCTTCACTGCAATTATTTGTGTGCATCTGTACTTTATTCTTCAAAATTATTGTCATTTATAGCATTCAGACTTTGTGCTTCATAATTGTTGAATTCTTCCTAGTTTTCATCCTTTCTTCTTTAAGCATCATCATTGGCGACAACGGATATGTGTTTTTCTGTTTTAATCATTGTGTCATATCCTTATCTGTGTTTTGAAGATTGGGACAAGTTCATTTGGAGCAACTGCTCAGTACACTCACAGCTTTTCCTCAAAATCTCATGGGCGCATTGCTGGCACAGTTGGAAGGTTTGTGTTTTACTGCTATCTGGAGAATTGAGGATTTGTATCACTATTCAATTGCACACATAAGCGGCATAATGACTTGTTTTATGTTTATGTTGCTGAAATTTATGGCTTGTATACACTTGAATGTAGCTTAACGGACAAATTAGGTGCACATCAATCCTTTGAGCGTTTTCTCATTTGGTTTGGATAAATTATATATTAACAAGTAGGTGTCAACTTTGTGCTCTGTTCAAATATTAATTTCTAAAGCTCAATCATTAAAATGTCATACCCTAAAAATTGAACACCTTTGGACAAGTGAACTTAAATTTAAGCATCAATTTTCTCCTGTTGGGAAAATATAGCAAGATTCACTTTGGCCATGTTCACTTGAGATGCTTAGATTGGACAAATTTTATCAAGTTCTTTTTGATGGATAAAAGTTTATGATAAAAGAAAAGTTTGGTATAAAGTAAGTAAGAATGATGCATAAATAATTTAATCCTACAAGTGTCATGAAACAATCCTTCAAAATAATTCTAATTGGCCATCATCCCATAACTGAAAATGATCTTGGCCTTGTGGATGGCTTATTTAGCCGTACAATTAATGTCTAGTTAAAAATCTGTTAGGTTTGACTGGATCATGCTACTTAAATTAAGTGGCAAGTTTATTAACTGTTTTAATTTCTTCTATAAGTAGCTGTCTTAAAAGTCAAGAAAACAAAATGCACTTATCTGGCAAATATGTCTGAGAATAAGTTAAGAGAATATCATGCTTTCCAATCAGTCACATCTGGCCCAAATATGTTATAAGTTCCATGGAAGGTATACATATTACTTATGATTTATCTAATTTGAGAATGTGGAAATTTACTTAAAAAATTGTGTTGTATGCAAGAGCCCACTAATCCACATTAGTTTGATGGATGGAAACTCCAATTTTAAATTTCTGTTTCATAGTCCTTGAAAACATTGTGTACATAATTATTCCCCATCAGTGGCCTTTTCTCTTCATTAGCCACTGGCTGCATCTTGCAAGAGAGGGAGAGAGAGAGAGAGATGCTTGCACAAACACAAACTGCCATCCCTGATCTGAGCTAGGCTCTTATGCAAGTTGTGAAACATACCTAACAATGATTCATATATATTATCGTCAAAGAAATATAGTCGCCAAACTTCTGGTTTAGGAGCTAAATGCTTCTAAGTTCAGGTGTAGGAACTAATTCATTTCTATGGACTTTTCATTTGATCAAAATGAAGTCATGAGGCCAAATTCTATATCATCTCAAAAGCAAGTAATCTCAGAATTTGTTATAAATTTTTATTACGAAGTAAACCCTTGAAGATACTTTCCAATTGTGTACTAAAGGTATGATACTAGATGCTTACTGGCAAGTCCCTGCTAGCAAATGTTTCAATGCTAAAAATATGGGATGCTTTTGCTGTTTATGTTTTAATGTGAGCCCTGCTTGTAACGTGCTCTTTTTATTTTGCAGTCGTGCACTTGCCCTGGAAATTGGAGGTGGAAGAAAGATATCAAAATTCAGTACTGTTCGAATGCTATACTCCATTGGAGTTCAGGTATCCAAAGCATGTATCCCTTATAGATAATCTTAGCTAATTGCAGTTTTCTTTCTTATAAACGTTGGCCACAGAAGTTGCAGTTTCTGAACAAAAAACACTTTCCGTCTCATCTAGTTTAAACCCCCAATATTTGAAAGTCCATGCTGAAGTTTCATATCTTATGAAGCTTGCTGCTTCTTCTATCCCAGTATTTTGAATTGATAAGGACTTTCATATGTGAATTGACCAAGGTGAAAGTAGTGTGTGTATGCGTCTTGCCTCAAAAGTAGTGGTGGACAGTTTGTAAATTAATATATATATATATATATATATATATATATATGATGGGTTAACTTTTGAAATAACACTGGCATTTTAGGAAATATTGGATCACATTTTTAGATATTCTTATTTTCTTGAAGGGCTGAGGGATGCAGCTTGGTGGAAGGGTATGAATTTGGATATGAGAAAATTTCTGCTTCCATGTCCAATTTGCTGATAACATTCTAGGTTGGCAAGTCTCATATTCAGGTGATGTGCAGCAATAGGAGGAACAGTCATTGTGCATTATTTTGGCTTGAGTGATAGGAAGAATCTCCAAAAGATTGGGCACTTGGAAAGCTGTTAATTTCTTTTGAGGGGATGCATTACAATAATTAATTGCTTGCTTGTGCAGCATGCCTTGGTATTACCTTTCTTTGTTCAGAAATTGGAAATGAAGTTTCCAAGAATTAAGAAGCTGATGCATGACTTTTGGAGTGGTCAATGTAGTGAGTGGCAGGATCATCTTATCAGGAGTAAACCCATAAGTCAAATTAAGAAGGGGATTACGATTTGGTGATTTTGAGCTAAAGTATCTCAATAATTTGGAAGTGCTTGTGCAGATTTCCTAGAGAATCCAACTCCCTTTTACACCATGTAATCAAGAGAAATTAGGGCCTAAATCAGAATGCTCGGGGTGCCTGGTTTGGTTAAAGTGTTTCTTTTCCTAGTCGCCGTTCGTTTGTTCTTTTTTTTTTGATTGTGTAGGATAGGTAATTTGGTCAAGGTCCGCTTTTGAGAGGTTATTGGGCATTATGATAGACTATTTTATTTTCTCACAACCATATAACCTTATGAAGCCCCCCATCTCTTCCTTTTATACAAGTTTTTTTTATTCCTGGAGCCTTCATTTCTTGAAGGACCTAATGATGGAGAAGCTAGTGACACCATAATTCTCCCAGCCTTCTCCTTTTTATCGACCCTTTGGAAAGCAAATTTGCCATTAAGTATTCATTTTTTCATTTGATTTGTTAAAAATGGGGGTACCTGTGAACCACTATGACCCAGGTGAGGTGTCTATGATATCACGGGAAGAATCATGACCATCATTCTGTGTATATCCAGTTGCAAAGTTGCTTTGGGAGAGGCTTTCCTGTGTTAGTAGAAAGATTTTGTGAAATTGCAGCTTCAATAAAATGATATTGATGCTTGTTTTAGGGGTTTGACCAAGCAAAGAAACTATGATATGGTGGGAATAAGATATTTTTCCTGTGATGTAGTTGTTTATTTGTTTAAAGAAACTTTGGTTATGTTTGGAGATTTTGTTGGGTATGAAAATGAAACTTGGTTGAAAAATTTTGATGGATGAAAATTTGGATCTGTTTCAATCTGTTTATTTATATGTCTATACTATACTATGTTATGATGTCAATAAGCATTTTTTGTTGCATGAAGTGAATGGACGGGATTACCTTTATTTCAATTTTTTTATTTTTCTATTCTTTTCTTCTTTTTTTTTTAACTCTTTAGTCTTTGTTCTCTTTCTCAAATTTTCCTCCTTTCAAATTATACTTTTGACTTGTTTTCATTTTATTATTTTAAATATATTTTGCTCGATGTAAAATTATACAGTTACCCCTAATATAAATTATTTTATTTTTTAGTATCTTTATTTCTCTCTTTTCTTTTAGCTGATTATTTTATTTGTATTTCCTTTCACAATTTCTCTTTATTCAATTTTGATTATTCTATATTCTCATTTTATATGTTCTTTATATTTTAAATTTTTAAAAACTTTGTTTTTGTTGTTTAAATTATAAAAATTTTCTAATTTATAATTAATTTTGCACCCACATAAAGTGTGCAAATTTACTAGTAATATAATAATGATTAGATAATGCAATAATATGTAGGGATAATGATTAGTTTTAAGGATGTACATATCTGTCAATGTTAGTGTGTATAAATATTGATTTGATTTTTAATAATTGTAATGATTGAATTTTAAATATTTGGAAAATATATGTAAGATAAGGAATAATATAATTTTGAATTTGAATTTAAATAAAAATTTGTTGAGTAATCGTTGAGTAATTCTTAAGTAATTTTATATAATTCATTCATGTATTCTTTGATGACTTCTTTTTTTCTTCCTTGTATTACTCTTTCTTCTCAATGTAGTTTATTTATGTTAGAAAAAGAAATTGGCATTGAGATAGTATATCTATGTGGTATCCTTCACATTACATCAATTTAAAGTTACTGATGCAAGGACATGTTTTTTTGGCTAGTCTCTTTTGCACCCGCTCTAACTCTCTCTTGATAGGGAATACTTTGGAAATTGGAATTGCATCGTGGGGGGCAGAAGATAATTGTTCCTGTAAGTGCTATCAAACACTCTTTATGGATCATGTAGCGGTTTGAACTGTTTGATTCTTGTTTACAAAAATTGGTAATATTCTCTGCATATCATTATCATTACCAATAAGACATCTATTTCTTATATACTGTTATCATGGTTTGGTTCTAGTTCCTTTTGTGTCCACCCAAGTTTCCTGCTTTAAACTTTAACACTTTAACCATTTCTAGAGTGGGACTAATATGACAACTCATTAAGGAAGATGGACTGATAGTTGGAATTCCAAAGTACAGAATATACTCACAGGAAGTTTAGGTTACAGTTAGCAGCTGAGGTCAGAGCTCCCTCATAACAAGTAAACATTTTGGGAAGAAATAAATGGATTTGTGAGGAACTTTTATAGAACCTAAAGATTCAGTGGAAAGGTGAGACGCCACAACATTTTGCCTAAGTGTTCTGTTTTTTGTTCCTTGTTTCTAATCAATGAGGTTCTTAAGCTAATATTCATTTTATGAAAAGGAATAGCATTGTAATGTTCTAACAATCATCTGAACAGTGTTACCACCTTTCTGCATTATGCTAAATTCCTTCTCCTTCGACACTGACATATTCTTTGCTTGCAGATATTGCTGTCCCATTATTTGAATCCCATTTTTGCTACAGGAGCATTCATTATTCCTGTATCTCTATATTGTACCTTCAAGGTTTGCTTTTCATTCTTTGAATTGGATATATAGTAGTATAAAGCTGACCTCTGTTAATCTGTCAAGAATAGATTTCAATTATTAGTTTCCAAGAATGAAGCCCATACACAGAACACAACTGGAACCTTGTTTGAATTTTATTATATTCCTATTCTTCAAATTCATCTTTGGAATATTTAAATACATGCATTATGACTGCATAAGGACTATTTGTTAAGTAATATTAGTCTTTGTTGAACGTTTCAATCAGGATTATTGTGTTCATCTTGAGGCAAAGTGTCAAAAATTAAAGATTTATAAGATCACAAGAATAATATAACTATTTTCCTCATAGCAGTATTTGTTTAGGTTCATTGTTTTTAAATGTTTACGGTTGCTTTGTTCACCTATATGAATAGTCTATCTGTATAATATCAAATTGAAAGAGAATAACCATATAATTATCATGATTGAATGCAATCATCTAGTCAAATAGATAGCTGTCTTGGTATGTTGGAATTCTGAACATCAATCTTCTTGTGAAGACGCTTTAAATCTTTTTCTTTCTATTGCTTTCAACTGGAGTCCTGTGCTGAATGGTCATCTGAGTTTTGCTGCTTAGTCAAATTTGTTGTCCTTTTGTTTTGTTGACTTCTAATGACAGCTTTGATCCTGAAATTTTTTGGGGCTTTGCCTTTCAATCTGCTTCTATTATTCCATCCAGTTATCAAGTTGATTTCTTTCTAACTGCAGAAATTTATTTTCAAGCCGTATTTTCTTAGACGGGATAAACAGAAGGCCTTAGAGAGAATGGAAAAGACTCAAAGCCAGGTACTCTGTTGTGGTTTTCCTGAATTGTGACTTGTTGATTATACACGATTTTATCCTCTTGTGTTCTTTTAACTACACTCTTATTTGCCTTCCCCTGGCTTTTTGTTTGTGTGATTGACTATGCACACATCCATGTTTCATGACCACCATGTTTTATGCACAGGTTCAAGAGGCAAGGGCTGCAGCTGAGAAAGCTCAACAGCTATTACAAAATGTGGCTAATAGGAAAAAAAATAAACAACTAGAAATAGGTGGATTGATTGTTACGCATGCATTTTATGGAAATCGCAAAGCTTTGTCAGATCGACATAAATCTGAAGAAAGAGAACATGAAATGGTATCACAGATCATGGATGTCACAATACCTCTAAATTTTCTTGTTAATGATTCCGGGCAACTCAAGGTATGTTGCTCCTGCTAATTTTTTCCTTTTCCCTTTTTTCTTTTTTTGGTGAAATTTGAATGATTCTCTGTGGATAGAGGATTTTTTCTCATGAATGCAACTTGATAAAATTTTTTTATGAGTATGCATTGTGATAGTTATTTCTTATTAAAAAATATATGTAGCTTTGTCGACAAGCATACACAATTCATATATAAAAAAATAACGAATTGTCCTTTTAAGATGATGAATATATCTGATGCATGTAATCTTTCTCTATTATCTGGTGAGGATAGACCTTAAGATTGTAGTGAGATGATGATCAATGATGAACACATGGTTGAAGGTACCCATGCAATTCAAGAGATGTTGAATTCAAGTCAACAAAACTTAAGGCTAGGAGGAATTACTTGGGAAGTACTACAATATAGTCAGCCTGATACACGATGAGGTTAGCGGTCCTAATAGAAAGGAAACTTTTTGCTTGTAAAAGTTGCATCCTAAGCATGCTTCTGCAAACACTTGGCTTTCCGTTTTGGTATAGTTGTGCAAGTGATGAGGGTTATGTCTACAAGGGGTGCTTTAGATGTTTGGTGGAAATGTCTTTGATAGCCATGAGAGAAATGGCTACGGGAGGGAAGAGGTGAACTCAATTGAGTAAAAGCTAGAATTCAGAAGCCTGAAATAGAAGGAATTTAAAATATGCAAAAAATCATAAACCGGGATCTGATGTATTGAAAAATAATTAAGTGATATAGGTTAAGATGGAAAACTAAGTTTGAAGCTGATTTGTGATGAAGATCCTCATCCTTTTTAGGACTAGTAATGTGCATGCACATTGAGATTGAATTACTAAAAATTTGTGATGTATAGTAATCTTTTTTTAAAGAGAGACACTGACAAAGATAATCACTAACAAAATTTGTTAAATTATGAGTATTTGTTTAGTACACATTTGATCATTACTATTGCATGTGATGACCTATGAATCCCTAGATTAATGGTTAAACATTGTTAAAAAATAGTTTTACGATCATCTATCAATTCAGATAACTTTTCTGGTGAGCTTGTAATCGTTATATCATGACTTGGATGTAGTTAAATTGTTTTGTTTTATTTTATTTTGTTAGAAAATCGAAAGAATTAAACTGTACTTTAATTCAAAATAGTTTTCTGATTTATAGTCTGGAACTGGCAGAACAATAAAAATAAATATAAACTTGACGTAATACTAGTTCTATAAAATAGGAAAAAAGAGTACATCTAAACCTATAATTTGGTTTACAAAATGTGTGAGATCACATCAAATATTCTAATTTAATACTGCCTCTCATGTTGAACATGATTTTGTGTTAAAATGTTCAAGTTGGATCACTAAATTGAGATATATAGACAGCAAAAATTGTGGTTATTTGTGATAAGTAGTTAGCCGACATCTAGATCAATAGTATGGACAGCTGAACAGTCAAAGTGCAAATAGCCCAATAGACGTAAACAGCGAAACAAAGGTGTAGTCTGACAGATGGTTAGAAATCACGGTTACTTGGGTTGGTAGGTTGTGGACAAAAGTCATTATTATGTGTAATAGCCAGTCAGAAGTAAAGACAGCCAAAATTTTAGGAAATCAGACAAATGCTAGATAGTAGACAAAAATCCCGTGTTGTACCAACATGTGAAAGTCAGTTGCCAATAGATAGAACTCGTGTTATACGTGATACGTAGAAAACAGATGCAGGATTCAGCTTGTTCAAATATTATGTTAAAGAATTGGAAGAATTAAACTCTACTTTAGCATTAAAAGTTGTCTCAATTTATAGTATGAAATTAGTGTAAGAATACCAAAGAAAAGTCTGAACTTGGCATAATTTGTAATATATCATACCTGATATTCTAATATTTAAATATTCTAACATTACTATTTTATTACCATTTGCTGATATGAGATTTTCATTAGCTTTTGTGCCGCATGCTTGCTTTAGATAACTGATATTTAATTTTGTTTTATTTTTTCAGTTACTCTCTTAATTTTTCATTGTTTTCATGTCTTGTTCTGTTTCTTGTTCAATTAATGAAATAGCTTATTTACAAAATTTGAAGAGAAACTGTTCTTTTATTGTATGGGGCATAGTAAAATACATGTGTTTTGCAACTAAGTTGATCGACTTTGTTTAGTTACTTGATTTATAATATAATATTTCCTTTTTTCGTTGTAATGAATTTGGTTTACATGCTTGTATGTTATTTGTTTTGTGGGGAGCGGCATGGCACTTTTTAGTTATTTTAACACAATCATATGTAAGGTCAAAAATAAATTGAACTAATACATAATTTGAGAAAAGATCCATCATCAAACCATGTTTGAACTCATTTTATTAAGCTTAAGGCACCTAATAATATTTCTTATATCCGATTTGTACTCATTAAAATAAACTTGATGAAAACTCCTGGAAGAAGGTTTGTAAACTATTTAACGAAATTGTTCATTAAAGTTGAATAATCAATATAATTGCCAATATTCCCTCATAATATCTTTTGAAAAGATTTCTTGAGATTAAAAAATGACTCTTATTCCTCTAGTACTGCTTAGCTTTGCTTTAAATGCAGTTTCAGTTTTACTATGTGCTAAAATCATGACTATATTTTTTGTGCTGTAGTTTCTTTACAAGCTTTGTATGTAATTATGTCTTGTTTCTGTTTCTATAGTCTTTCCATTAAATAAATTAAGAAAAATATTGATTGACTCAAAGCAAAAGTTCCAGTGGAACCGAGCCTGCACCTTGCTTTCTAGTCTATCTTTTGACTGATTATTACTCTCCCTCTCTCTCTATTTCTCTATATGCCAAAATAGTTCTGCAAAATCTACTTTTCCATAATCAATTCTTAACACTTTGTGTTGAAGATGGGACTTAAATCTCAAGTCGTTTGCGCAGCTGCATGAAGGTGTGAAGAAATCAGGAATCATGGGCTTCTGCGATCCTTGCCCAGGGGAACCTAAGCAACTGTATGTGGAGTACACGTATGGTGACACCAAGTACGAGGTAGGCCGTTGTACTTCATTACTTACGGTTTGCATAGAGAAGATTGATGGCTAATGCTGTTATTAACTTCCATAGGTCGCTGTTGATGATTATGAGGAGCTATTAATACCGCAAGAAAGGCATAAAGTTAAACACCAATCTGGATGCTGATTAGATTTTTGACTATCTTAGAAAATTACCATATGAATTCCAGGAATGCGAATTTACAGGAAGGTATTCCAATCCCTTTTGTGCTTTTCTTCATAATTTCAGTTGGAAAGATACTTTGTTGTAACACATTTTTGTTTTTTTTGGATTGAGCCAATAAATTGGTGTAATTCATTCTGGATTATAATTCACGACCTTCCATACTTAAAACTTAAGTTGATTTTTCATTTGATATCAAATCTCCCTAACAATAAGGCGACTTTTCAAAATAATATCATAATTTTATCTCTAGAATTGCATCTTTTCTTTTTTGACCTGGGTTTTAACGTGTTGCATTAATTCTAGCTGAGGCGCACTTTTGTAGTAAAAATGTGCCAAGTCTTGGGGTTTCAGTGTGCAATCAGGACCTTGGATATTGGCTTGCTTCTGTTTCCAAGCGATGTGATCCTCCTTGCTTGGTTATGATATAGTTCTAATTTTAGAAACTTACAAACTGAATGGAAAATTTGATGCAAGGATTATTTCTCTTTTGGGTTAATACCAGTAAAACTTGGTCACGGATATGTCCTGATGACCTCAATTTGCTTACAACATTCTGCGAGCTTCCAAGGGCGCCCAAGATCAAGAAATATGGGTGCAGTGTTTAATATATTGCTTTTGCTTTCAGATATCACTACATATCTGCAGTCCATAGGACCTAGAGATTGCCTTCTTAGCTTCATGTGTGCTGTTGCCAGCTCCATTGGCGTGGTGGTGGGACTTCTTCAATTTGTTGCTAGGATGTTGTTGAGGCTGACAATTTCTTTATCTTGGAGGTCCATATTAGTTGTCGCATCCAATGCTATTTCAGTTTGAACTTCTCTTGGTTAATTAACAAGCAAAGTTCCTTAACCTTCATGGTTTAATTATTAAACCTTGAGCAACTGTACCATAACGAGCCAATTAAACGCTGAGAAGGTTAAGAAGATGCCTAGGCTAAGAGGTCATAGGCCATTGCTATGATACAATTTGGAGGCTGCCCATGCAATCTTGTTGCTTGGGAGCGCAAAGTTGGGGTCTCGCTAGTTAGCAAGTTTGCTCATTTAATCTTTTATGTTTCAATAGTTCGATTTTAGATTTGTATTTGGGATACAGGAGGCACATTTTATCTAGTGATACTTATTATATGCTTTTCAAATTTGTCTTATAGGCCATTGTGTAACTTCATTGGAAAGTGCACGAGTTGCTTGCATGTTTGGCTTAATCCCTTATTTGGTCTTCGTCCTAAACTAATAAAGGTTGCATTCTTATCATTTTTGCCTTAAATAGGATAGAGTAGTAAATTTGTCACTATTTCGATTGACAATTATGTGGCCCTCAGGTAGGCAGTGTATGTAATTAAATCAATACCTTAATTGTTAAAAGAATCCAGAATACTTTTTTAATCTTATGGAAATGTAGTTACCTTGTTTAATGTTTGGGGACGATGTGGAGAATAATGGTGATATCTTAGAGATGTGCATTTCGCAACAATTTGGAAAGGCCGAATTGGAATTGCTGGAGGACTTCTATTAAAAGACCAATTGATATGAGGAAATTGTGAATAACTTTCCTTTATTTAAGGGATTTATACATAGAGGAATTTTGTGCTACATGAGAAAAGTCGTTTTAATCCATGAATCCTGTTGATGATCCTACTTTGGTGGGAAACAATTAAAATGACTCTACAAATGCAAGAAGCTCAAAAGAAAGAAGATAAGCCTTAGAGTGTCTTGGAGTGCATTGTAGAATTCTTTGTGTCACTGCTATCACAACCTAGTTAGGCTTGAGAGCATTGCTCATGTGTACTCAAGAGAGTGTGTTTACTTTCTATTTGTGTTGAGAATTGAGTTCAAAAATTTTGTACCTCATGAAAGGCATTTGCTTGGATGGAAAGGTGGGATCTTTGGGTAATTAGGTCTAGTTTCTATCAGGAAAAGTTTGCAGTGGACCTCCATCTAAAGGAACCATGTGATCAAGAAGTGATCATTTTGAGTGAGGTAGAGGGAGCTTTAGGTGTATAACTTTTTACTTGAGTGGATTCTTTTCAATTGAGCATGGTGCCGCATATGTAGGTGTGATTACACCAAATTACATTATCATTTCTAGTGTTCATCATATACTTTCTACTTTTTGAACATAGCCCTAGGGTGTTTGTGTGAGTTTGACCAAGTTCAACACTTAAAGTCTGAAGAAAATATCTCTTACATGATCTTGTGTTCATGTGCTACAACATTGCAAAAATACAAGTTGTTGCTTATTGCTCTTTGAAGGCAGGCATCCATACTAACAAATGCCACAAGTCACATCACCACTTTTGATTTGTTAATCAAGTAGGTGAGATCCTAGTTTATCATGGTTGGACAATAGATACTTGAGAAGGTACTTTGGTTACACGCTCTTCACTGCTATGACACAAATTATTCCTATTAGAAGGCTAGGATATGCATCTTCATTCAATTAGTTCCTAAGAAAGCATAGCTCTTTACTACTGTTAGATGGCAACTGTCAATGGTAAGGGATGAGGATGGTAAGGTAGTGATCAAGGAATTGAATAAATGGGCTATGAAAGAGGAGAAGACAACCCTTTGGAACTCCAAGGCCATCTATGCAGTATTAATAGGTGTGAATAAGGAACAATTCAAACTAATTTCCACTTGTGAACTGATAAAAGCTAGGGACATCTTGCATAATATCTATGAAGGAATGAACGCTGTGAGGATTTCTAAATCACAAAAGTTTGCTTTGAAATTTGAAAACTTATGAATGAGAGAAGGCAAAACCATCTCAATCTTTAATAGGAAATTACGTGATATTACAAATCAAGCATACAAGTTGGTAAAAAAATACTCTAAATCTAAGCTTGTTAAGAAGACTTTGAGATCACTTCTTGGAAGGTCCGTTGCAGAAGTTGCATCTATAGAAGAAGCTTGTAACATGGATATTAAGAGAATGGAAAGACATCACATGATGATGAGTGTTGCAACATAATGGGGATGGAAGAGCCCTTATCACTAAAGAGTTGAGATATTTGCTTAGAAATGAAATGAAGTAGAACTTCAACAAGAAAGAGAACAATTCCAAAAAGGCTAATGAGGGAGTTGGTAACAAGGGCATTAAGAGGGAACAAAGACTTGACACTCGAAAGAAAGGAGTCCAGTGCTTTGAATGTTGGGGATATCTTGTCTGATGATGGCTGCAGCTGTAGTGATGAGGATATCTTGCATGAGAAACTCATAGAGATTTATCAATTGATGTTGGTGGATGGCTACCTATGGTGAAGTAAAGTGCTTAACATAGAAGGTGGATGCCATGGGAGGCAAAATTACAAAATTTAAAAAATCCTGCAATAGATTGAAAGAAGAATATTCAGAATTGAAAGAAGTTATTGTAGAACTAGAGACAATACTATCAAAACAGTAAATTGAAAATGAGAAGTTGACTTAAGCTATACCATAGTACCTTTTTGAAGTTGAATGAGATTTGAGGCTCCACATAATAAGCTAAACTAGGATAAAGCAAAGTTGGATGATTTGTTGCTAATTGGGCAGCATGAAAAAGATCACTATGGGATTGGTGACACAAAGGATGCGAGGCCCAAGCAACCTACAAAAAGTGAAATAGTGTTTGTAAAAGAAGGTATAATAAATAGTGATGAAAATTGTGTTGCAACATCACAGTCGCAGTCTAAATGTTTCTCTTATGTTGCAACACAAGTGATTGCAGACACTAAGAAGAGGTGAAGACATCAAGTTAGATGTTATTTTTACTTGAAGATTGGACATCCCATGTCTAGATGGCATTGTCTTCTATAGTATTTCGTGAGCAAGATCAAAGGCAAGGTACGAAGGAAATAATTTTAGGAAAGGCAAGAAAATTCGGGTCAAAGAGGAAAATTTGAGGTGCCATACTTTATAGGTGTCCCACATGCTTGTAGCAAGAACTAGTATTTTGATTGTGATCGACTAAAGGATATGATAGGAGATAAAGACAACTTGATTGATTATAAAAGCTTTAACAGAGGCTCGATTACCTTTGAGGGTGGTAAAGAAGGCAAGTTAGTAGCAAAAAGAGTACTTAACATTGAAAGACTACCAAAACTGAATAATATACTTTATGTTGATGGGTCAAAGGTAAATCTTCTAAACATAAGCCAATTGTGCAGAGATTTATTAAAACTTTGACAGCCGTAGCGTTCACTCTTGGATTCAAGTTATTTCAAATGGATGTGAATGGTGCCTTTTTCAATGACAATTTTGAAAAAGTGTACACAGACCAACCGATAAGTTGTGTGAGAACGTATGCAATATGAAATGGTGTATAGTGGTGAATGGGTGCTGTATCCACAAAAAAGGAGTAAGTATATATCTATCGATATAACTGAGCATTTACTAGTTAGACATCTTTAAGGTGATGAAGGAAAAAGTGATTGAAAGACTAACTAGTAGCTTGGAAACAAAGCACACAACAAGTAATAAACAAGTATCAAAGTGAAAGAGCTCTAGTTCTTTTAGATATATTGATTCTCAATGTATAACAATTTATGTCAAGTATCAATTTTTAATTGACTTGTCACATATTATTAATCCTATTGTTATTAAGATATCTTTTCGGATTCTCTGAACACTTCAATTCTCAATTAGGTATGTTCCTATAATCTACTCAAACTAAGCATTTATTCAATAATTAACAATATAAATCCACAGAAATTCTATTGTTTCACTTTCGTTATTCCCACAAATTGATTGTCTAACCTATGAATTTCGCTCCCATTAATCCTTACATTGTCACATTATAAGTAAAAGGTAACTAATCTATTAAAAGCATTAAGTATGTCAATTGTAAATAACAAACATAAAGATAATTAATCATACAATTATTCGTCCATTAATTATCAATCACAAACATGAGGGATGAGATTCGACTAGAGCAGTATTTAACCTAATTGATCATCATTTTCTATTGTAATTTATTATTGATTTGTGCTTTATACAAAAAAATTTATTAACTGAACCAAATTATTTAAGGATGATCATACTTGTTTGACTTATACATATATAAAATATATAGGCTTTTATTAAAATTCTACTATACTGATTAATATTTTGATAGGATATAATTTTGTTATTGACATTTTTATTTATTGTGTTAGTGTAAATTCTTTTAATTTTTCTTAGTGGCGTTCTTATTATATTAGTGCAATATATTTAACTATTATAGTAATAAAAAATATTGAAATTAAAATTTAGTTATTTTTCTTAATATTTATAATTTTGTATATTTTAAACATATGTTATTATATATATATATATATACATACATGACATCGACAGGTCGATTGTAGTTGAACCAGTATCTTTTAAACTGGTAAATTTTTCAATTTGGTAATCAATTCAGTTTGTAAAACAGTAGTATTATTCATGACAGTTCCAAGTCGGTGTGAACACTAAAATATACTAAGGTGAATAATTGTCAATGATTTTGGCTCCATTAGTTGAGAGGTGCAAAGTTAAATTGTTGCATGGAGTTAATTAGAGAAGTCAAAGCAATACTGCAACTGGTATGTTGTCACGGCCTAAATCAATTGTTTAAAAAGGAATATTTAAATTGATATAAGTACTCTTTCTTAACCAACGTCGGTCTCGCCTGTAAGCCCACTCTGATTGATCACTCACACAGTGTCTTACTCTAAATTCACCCTCTCAGAAATAAGGCCTGTAAACTTGAATAATCGAGTGAATAAATTATTTAGCAAGAAATTTAATAACAAATAAATAGAAATTTTATCTACAAGGCCATAAACTTCTTCCATCCTCTCGCGGAAGGTACATCAAAAGAGATTACCTGAAGTAAATGAAATTTCATAATCGTGATCAATAATTAATAGTCCAAGAGTGCACACTAGGGAGCCAAATTCGACTTTAAAACACGTTACAACATATTAATACCAATTTTCTATTTTTCTCAAATTTTATATCGTTTATTCTTACATGTAATTATGATTAATTTGAAACTTGAGATAATACAATATTTATTAAATTATAAAACTTAAATCACCAAATCATATTCCAAACAGAATAGTGAATGACATGCAAATTTTTCATGCACGCAGCTAATCGACCCCTGATGGCTGTTTTTGCATTAGGAAGTTGAGGACAGGCTACGCTTTAGCTAAACCGAAAATACATATGCTTTCCTTCAATTCTAGAGGAAGACGTGTTGTAAAACGAGTTCTCCGTTGGATGGATCAAAGAATGCTTCAATCATTGCTGAGGAATCAACATCTCTAATCTCTACAGGCTCATTCATTAGCTTCACAGCTTGTCTCCAATATCTTTTATCTAAAACATTCGGAAAACAGTGTTAATAATAAGGAAAAATTTTAACGCCTTCTTTGAGATTGAACTTTGCACAAATCAAACCCTCAAAAAATTACATATACTTCTCCTAAAATGAGGTACAAATAATTTTCCACACGTGAAGGGTTAATATGTGCAAAATTCAAAGCTTAAGGAACGACGCTATAATTTCCCCTAATTTTCCCCATGTATACTTTTGCATGGACACGGCAGCATTTTGTACAGTTTATTTCAAAATAAAAAGGTTGGAGAAGAACAACGATGATGTGAAATGACTACAAACACACCAACCTGGTCCAGTGGACACAATGTTATTACTATCTTCTGCTTCCATCACCCAATCAATCCACAGGACAAATCCATGGCACATTCCAGCTCTTCTAAATTGAACCTGTAAACAAGAAGGTTAATGCCAGAAGCTTGTTTGTTATATCCAGAAACTGAGAGAGATAATACCAGAGTTTTCCCAGAACACGGGCTCATTGGTTTGGAGAAATCGAAATCCAAGACAGTGGCTACTTCACTGAGTATCTGAAACAAGAATTACAATGACATAGATCAACCATTACTGATCCAACATCTCATCATTATAAAATTGCATGCACTACCTCAGCATCCCCACTCTGCCAAATAAAAAAGGACAGAAGGGGACTACTATCTTCAGCAGGTAAACCCCCACATGCTCCCAATGCGCTATTGACAATTGAATGGTCAAATCCTTCAATTTCTTTCAGGCAACAACGGCTTTGCCAGAGGTCCTGCGGACCATTGTAAAATTTTATTTCTTAAGTTTGCTATAGTACAGAAATCATTCAAGTGAAGTGTACAGACTACCAACTTACAGGAAGGAACATTGCACAAACTTTTAACAATCCTCTACAAGGAATTACTATTGCATCTTTTGATAGACATGAATCGAGTAAAGTTCTCTCCTTCCTACAAAGATCAAGACAATAAGGGTGAGAAGTTCCTGCAAATTCTAGATTAAGAAGAAGAGCAAAGAAGAAACAAAAAGAAAACAAGGCATTTTTCTCACAATAGCAACTGAGAAAATAAAATGGGTTTCAGAATCCTCATAGAAAATGAGTCAAACCAAATATTAAAGAAAACTTTCAGGCTTGTGTTCTCACATGGGAATCATTTGCATAGAGCACAGTAAGTAATAATAACTCTGCATAAGAGCACTATTTCAGATATAAGACATTATGGGACGAGGTCCTTATTTTTCTCAGAGCTAGACAGCATACACTCCTAAATTAAAAACCATAAATACTGCTCAAAAGTCGTAAGTAACACCTACCAAAATCGCAGATTTTGCCAGGGAAGCACATTATCATTTCCGTAATAGAACGGCTCGGCAACAAATAACTTAATCTGCAAAACATATCTGTTGTTTGAGTGTTTGAGACCAATAACTAAGCATTACATCAAAAAAGAGATAAGCATGATATTAAGTCGAGAAAACATCGCAGAAAACCAAAAAGAAGCCAAAGCAATTAATCATTCTGAAGCCCAGGAAAACTTTGCAGACAATCTAAGTATCAATTTGTTCACCTTTCTCTGATCCAAATCTTGCAGAGTCAATGGCAAATCCTTCTTCTTTATGAATTCTATGCGGTCCATAGTGAAGCCATTTCCCGCAGCAGCTATTTGCAGATATTGTGAACCTTTCTTTCCAAGTCCAGGAAACAATGGAATAACACGTGAACTCTTGGAAAGATGGGCAACAGCAATTGTCAAGAAAATGCTGTCATCAGCAACAAAACACAAGGGGTATAGTCTTTGACGCAACTGAAATGAATATAAAAGAGAAATTCAAGTCAAATTATAGGTGGAAACTTGAGGTAAGAAAAGAATAATCAAACAGCTTATATTCTGCAAGATCTGAGCATGGGCCAAAAATCTGGTTACTCCGAACACATTCAGGCTAAATACTTCTGAAGCGTACAGGCCAAACGGAAGGATGAAAATATGAATTATAAAGTAGTAAAACATGATAAAAATACCATATTGACAAAAATGGCCAATGAACTAAATGGTTAGGCAGTGGTTAGCTCTCTGGCCTCTGCAACTCAGGAGAGGCACAAATAGCTTCCCATAGATAATAAGGTAAGTGTAGTATAAAATAACGAAGACCGCAACTTGTAAAGCAGACACCTATACTTTATTTCAAGGGCAATGGCCTTAGCTTGGTAGCATAATGTTTAATTACTTTCTTAATTTCCTTTTTTACCTTTATTATTCCATTTTCTCTCTCTCTCTTGAATTGGCACTTTTTCAACTTCTTTTGATCCTTTTTTCTTATTTTAATGTTTTTATACTTTTAATTTTAATTAATTTTATTCTTGTTATGACAAATACAACTCTAAAATTCATTATAATTAACTAAATTACATAATTTATAAACAATTTTACACACATAAATTGTGCAAATTTTACTAGTGCACAATTATGCAAAAAAATGCTAGGCTTGAACAGAGACACATACAAGAGGTGGCAAGGAGAAACAGGATATAGGGGATGAAGCAACACAATAGCTCAGTAAGATATCATTCACTTAAATATTTATTTAGACAGCTAAACTCAACCACATGCCCAATTATGACAGCTGAATTAAACTTGCTTGGGTCAGTCCAATTTATTTATTATAGCACTCTGTGATGCATTTCAATCAGGGAGTTGGAGCAATTGTGTTTGCCTCCATATTAAGTTTCCAAACACAGCCAAAACATGAGAATTGGATAAAAATAAACAAGATGAATGCAAGTCAAAAAGAGGCAGATAGCAGAGAATGAATCAAAAAAAATAAATGAGAAATGACTGAAATTTGATGGAAAACAACCTCCAAAATGCATCAAATACCATGCACAATCTTAGTTATATATTTGCATTTGGAGGTGAGGGCCTTAACTCTTGAATGATTATAATCTGTTAAGGATGAAATAATCTTACTCCTTTATCAATGGCATTAAGCACTAAGAATCTCCAATCACTATCTCCATACAAAGCATATCTTTCTGGTGACAGAACAATCTGACAATCCTGAGTAGGGATATCATATTGCGGAACCTCTTTGTTGTCATGTGAAGTCTCTAATTCATATGAGATGCTAGTTTCAGTATGAACAGCATGTAATTGAACCTCTTCATCTTTAAACACAGGCAGACCACATGATCTTGGGGTGAACCACACGCTTTGTTTCCAATGGTCACACCAATTCCTAGTGCCTGGAATAGAAAAATGTATAAGAACAGGTACACAGAAGACTGCATTATTGCACAAGCATCAAAGACTCAATTTGACAGAAAGAAGTACCTTGTCTAGCTTCTCAACTTACTTTTCTGAGGTTGACCAGTGGAGTGTTAAACCAAACACAGAAATAATACTTCCATACAGGGAAAATCATGCCTGATACAGAAAAGCTACACGTAGATCCACTTACCAAGGAAGGATGATTTTAACTCTTCCATACCGGGAGGGCAGTGTATCCAACTTGGTCCTGTGGAATAGAAAATTGTTCCTTCACTGTCAAGTTGAAGCAACCACCTGAAAAGGACAGATAAATCCATAACAGTGCTTGGATGGTATAAGCTCATTAGAAAAGAGGAAGAGAACCCAGATAATACATGAAATAAAATGACCTATGCACCAAATTAAGTACCATGAGATGATAGCATGAACTGTACCATCATTTGCAGCCTTTATGTGCAGCTCAGTTTCACGATAACTGTCTGGCCGTTTCCAAAAGTCAAACTCAAAAACTTTGAAGGGATCTGAAAGCTGGACATAAGTGCCAGACTAAGTAGAATGCATATTCATACGAATTGATAGCCTAACAAACATTTATACACAAAGGTACATTCTCTAACTAATTATGCAGTTATTACCAGTTTAATTTCTTCTTTAATTGCATCACAATGCAATGCATATTGTTGCTGTTTGATTCCTAGAAGGTCAGCCTTCCCGCCTGGAACAAGATGAATGTCATCTGATGCTTCTGCTTCTCTATTAACCAAATCAAACATCTTCCCTAAATATGTGCACTCTACCAGCTGAATAGAATTGAAAAAAATTAAAATAAAAGATCTTCACAATCTAATATTTGTATGTACAAAGATCAGAACTAGTTCATAATATTGGTGATATGTCCTCTAATACTAAATTATCAATAAGGGATACTTAAGGGATTTGGTTGTAAATGTTATTCTTATTAATTAATAGAATATTGATCATTATTTTATCAATATACTGGAATCATTTTCATACATGTAAATCTTGAAAGATATAAAGTGCTACATATGCCTATGTGATTATGTTAAGAAGCCTTATTTATAAAAGGTTATAAATACGAATACTCTCTTAATGCACAATCACTAAAATCACTTCACAAGTCATAGACACTCTAAAAGGCAGTCGACACGACCTGCACACCTTATATTTGTACGATGAGTGCCATACTATTTAGCATGAAATATTGAGAATACATGTGTGTGGATGTGTCACTAAAGAATGGGCATTTAGATAATGAATCGTAAAACAAAGCAGACACATGAAGTTCACTTTTTGTTGTTAGTATCTTATTTTGTGATCGTGTTAAGTGCATGTAGATCTTAAACTTAAAATAATATGGTTGTCTTAACGCACGACAGTTAATGTGTCATTAAGGATTTCTATGCATTTAATTAATTAATAAAATATTGATGATCATTTTATCAATATTCTGATAGTATTTTCATGCATGTAATCTTAAATGTCATAAAGTGTCACATTTGCCTATGCGATTGTGTTAAGAACTTTATTCATAAGAAGTTATGAATATGGATATAAAACTATCTTCGTACACAATCACTAAAACCAATTTGCGAGTCACATACATTCTAAAAGGCATTAGAAAGTCGATACGACTTGCAAACCATGTATTTGTATAGTATCATGCTGTTCAATAAGAGATATTGAAAATGCATATGTATGGATGCATTATTAAATAATGAGTATTCGAACAATGATTTGCCAAATGAAACAGACATTTGAAGTTCACTCTTTGCTATTAATGTCTTACTTTGTGATCGTATTAAATGTGCATAAACCTTAAACCTAAAATAATATAGTTGTCTTATGCACATGATAATCAATATGTCGTTAAGATATTAAGGATCAATGTCTATTCTAGTATGGGATAGGATCATGAATCTAAAAATCGTTACCCAAGTGAGTGTGGAGACATATGTGTGTTCAATAAGGGATTTGTTTACTTACAAATGAGTAAAGTATTTGTCATATACAATTGACGTTTTATCATATAGAACTCCTAGGCCAAAATAGTGTTAATAAAAAAAAAGTTCCTAATAAAAGCATTAGTCTTATGAGGAAACATCAATTGATTATATAACCGAGTTTGTAAATTTAATTAAATTCATAGCTCTCACTCTGTTGGGATAAAATAAGATAAAAGCTTATATTGCCTGATATTCATAATCAGAAAGGTTTATTGTGCTCTATTCACTTTACATTGGATAGGCCACAATATGGGCCACAATTTAGATATTATTCATATCCTTCGAGCTATACTTGTTACCTGCCAAAGATGAATCTAGAGAATCATACATGTAATAACAAGACAATAACATAAGACATTTGCAAAATAGTGATCACAACGCTCAAGAAATCTCGTTATGAGCTTAATTTGGTAACAATTAGATTAAACCAAATTAGAATGATTTATTCCTCATTATGTTTGTTAGTAATGAGATTATTAATTAGAAACACGATAAGCTTTTTATATAATTAATGAGAATTAATTAAATTAAAGAAACAAAGCGTAAAAGAATTATGTTGTACCTATTATATTTATTAATAATAGAAATTATTAATTGAAAACATAATATGCCTTAATTAAATTGAAAAAAATAATTCAAATGAATTTTAATTATTAATTAGATTAATAATTAAAAGTGAATAAACTTGAATTGATTTTAAGGTCCTTGTGAAAGCTCATAGAACCCATTCAACCAGCCCTAAGTATCCTAGTATGAATAGAATTGTGTATTGTGGTATGAATCACATGGAAGAGTTCCAAACAAGGGATACGATTCACGCATGAACAGTATCCGTGAGTACGGTTTGTTCGCAACACTATTGACTTTCACCACTTGCACTCGAGAGAAAATAGTTAGTAGCCTCCCTCTCAAATTTTTTCTTAAGAAATTCTCCAAGCATAAAGAGTTGTAAGATTTCTTGAAAGAGTTTGTAGAGATCGTTGGAGAGCCTTAACCAACGCTTTTTTCGTATAGATAAATTAGAGGCCATAACCTTATCATGATTTGTAGATTATAAATTGAGACTGCAAGAATTAGATTCCAAATAACCATCCACACACGACTATTCTAAAATTCTTATTTATACGTTTTATGCGACAACAAGCAAGCAAGGCAGTTGAAAGTATTGTATCCTTACAATTTATAGATTCCAAAGTAAGGACTTGATTCATACAAGTTTTTTATTTTTTGTTCTTTTCTTTTCTTTTTTAATTAAAAGAGGCAAAGAACATGCTTAAAAAAAAAGATGGTTAACCAACCATCTCAGTTAAGAAATGTGGATATAGTTGGAAGACATGGCATTTTGACCAGTACCTGCCCATAAGTTGTCGCCCGGTAAGGTACGGTTTGTGGATTGGCAACTAATAGTTTGTCATGTGCATGCTGTAGTGTTGGAATTAACCCTTCACCCAATAACTCTGAGTCTAGGATCTCACTGACCTGCATTATAAAACAATATAATCAAGAATAAAAGATAAATTCTACACAGCTACACCCAAACAAAATGTAACAAGTATATGCCATCGACGTAGCATTTCAGCAGAAATGGCATTTTGGAAGAAACTTTAAACAGGGAGTTGCTTACTTATGCCGTGCAGCAATGACGAAATGCATTCAGCACATTCTGAAATAAGACACGATTGGTAATACCTACTGGAAATAAGCAGAAATGCTAGACACATTTTTTGCGTGGATTTGGTGGAGAGGGTCGCTATGGCGAAGCTACTGAAGTAGGAAGCAATCCATTTAAATGAAAATTTCATAAAAATTTACTCTTGGCTCCCCAATCAAGGAGGGGACAAGAGGAGGTAATATTTGTACTTTTGTCAAAGAAGAAATCATGTCATAAATTACAGAGAAGAATTTTCCTTCAATCATTTCTCGTTTTAAGAGATCGGAATGTCCTTCCAGAAAAAAAAATAACTACTTCCTCCAAAAATATAAGTTCGCTTATATTTTGTCTAAAGTGTACAAAATTTAGGTCCACACATAGAATTGGTACTCACAAGAACATCAGCGCGCGAAGGGATATCCACGCCAACTTCCAAGTCATCCGACCTCTTGTTAAAGATGCGTATTTTCCTATCCATGTTATTGGCGCGGAGAACCTTCCTCATTAATTTGACCATTGGTAAGTATGACTCGCAAGCTGTCACCGTCCCATTTGAACCAGAGATCTCCTTTGAATCAGCAAGGCCCATCGCTCGAGCTGCCATCATTGATAGCAATCCTGTTCCTGCACTGTTTAAAATATGCCCATACTTAAGTTGTAATCCTTAGTCGCCGAAATTCCTCTTCTATGTATTTGGCTGATCTTAGCAACATCAAAGTCAACACTAAATTGCATTTAGAAGCATAATACAGCTAAAATTCTATTCTTAAAACATTTATTTGCCAAGACACAGTACCGATGCTTGTTTATCAAAAAAGAAAAACAGAAGCCTGTCAAAATTCAAAATGAAAGAATTCATTCAGCTCAACAATTTATCTTTCTTGTTTAAATTTATAATCATTTAAAGAGTACCCTATATCAAGAACGTGGCACGGTTTAGTCAGGGTCTTGTCAATGGCCTCACGGAAAGCTCTGTTACGGCGAGAGTCGTTGAGCATGTCAAGGTACGACGTCGTGGCGAGAAGGGCTTTCGGGCTTGTACGGTTTCCGTTGTCTTCTTCCTCTTCTTCGATGATGACCCACTCCGACTTTCCAGTGAGTGGGTCGACTTTTAGCTGGAACATTCGCTGGGTCAAACCACCGGCAGAGGCAACGGAAGAGCTCATGCTTCTGGCGGCTGCGGAGCGACGGGGAAGCGCGAGCAGTAATGGTTTAAGGTGGACACCCAACATATCATATGGTGGGGCAGTAGTGCCCTGTTTTCATTTTAATCACGATTTAATTTTTTACAATTAGCTAAACAAATTCAAATCCGCGTCCGCCATAATAAATTAATTAATTTATTAATGACAGCGTTTAATAAAATTTGACTACCATCATAACACATTTTAAATATTTTAATTTTTTATTTCTTAAAAAAATTAATGTTCGCATTATATATGTTTGTGAAGGAAAACCCTCGTGTACATGTATTTGGCTCACAGCTCAAATTCATTGCAACTTAAATTGATTATAGTAAGTCGATAAAAATGACAATTTTTACATTTTTTACTTCATATTTTCCCTTTCTACTTTTAAAATGTATTATTCAACCATAATATTGGTTATTTGTGGTATTCGATTTTTACATTTTAAACCATAGAGAATGGTTGTTTTAAATAAATGTCTCGTTATTCAATTGAACTTAATCTTTAATACCAAATAGCTGTTATTACTTTTATAATCGTAAATTAAAATATTTCAATTTCAATTATATTTCAATTCAATATGTGTGTCTCTATATATATATATATAGACCACTTGTAAGTCCATGTATAAACAACTAACAAGCTGACTGATTGTTCTCACTTTATCTTTCTAATCGAGCTTTTGAAAATTTAGTTATTGTACTTTAAAATCAAAATTATTCATATTGATTCTTGTGTTTTAATTTTGCAAACTATTTTCCAATTTTATACTATTAATTATTTTACATTTAATAAGTTTTTAATTTGTGTAATAATTTTTATTTTAGTTGAATTATTAACTTTTAACTGTACATCTAAAATCCATCACTTAACTGTAATATATAAATAAATAAATAAATAAATAAATAAATATATATATATATGTATATAGACACGCACACACATATGTATATGTACTATATAAAATATATGAAGGGTAGACAGTGACTACATTTATCTTCAAAGTTAATTTATTAAAATGCCCCTTGAAACGTATTTTTCTTTTTAACTTTTTATATTTTCTATTTGTTATTTCATTACCTCTTCATTTTTTCTCCCCCATTTTATAGAATTTGTCAAATAGAATTTTTACTTTTGATAACTTATCTTTATTATTAAAATTTTTTGCAATATAGCAGATTTAAGTTTTGTTATCATAATTTTTAATTTGAATAATTGTTTATATTATTAAATTTTTTAAAATATGATTAATTTAAACTTTATCATCATTGATAAAAAAATTATGTACAAATATAAAATAAATAATTTTTGCTAAATAATAAATTATCCAATAAAATATATATGTAACAAATTTTTATTTATTTACGTATTAAAATGCTCACACATAGAGTGTGCAGTATAGCTAGTGTGTGTATTGTGTGTCTATAATGTTATATAATTTAAATAATTATTCTTTTAAAATGATTCAACCAGTGGAATTAATAATTCAATGACCAGTTTAATTCTCCAATTTGATCACTATTCCAATTCTAAAAACATTGTATATAACTTGATATGATTTAGATTTATTATAAAGTTATCAGCATTGAATCATGTTAAATTCAACCGCATATGTATTTATTGGATTTTCCTTGTAAAAATACATTTCTCTTTCTTTCTCTTATTGTTGTTATTTTTATTATTGTTATTAATGTTATTACTATTACTGTTACTGTTACTATTGCTATTACTATTACTATTACTATTACTATTGTTGGTTTTCTTGTTGTTATTATTATCATCATTATTAATGCAAATTTGCAGGGGTACTTAAAGTATCTCAATATTTTTTAATTTAAATTGCGACACGAGTTTGCTGTCGAGCGTAGAGGACATAGAGACATACCATAATTGTACCGTTGGCTCTTGTTGTTCCTTACTGGCTTCTCTCCCATGCAAGTACAGTTATTGTAGTCACCAAAAAATCCAAGAGCTTTCACTAAATCCAAACACTCAAATGGAATTCCCATGAGGGCATGTGAGGCCCATTTGCCCAAAGTCTCTCTCCACTGTAGTTTGGATGCTGTGCATTGGTGCAAGACCGTGACAAATATGATAATACAAATATTTAATTAATTTTTTGTATTTTTTAAAATTTGTCACAATCATAAATATTCATTGTAAATGCACCTGGTGCATATTCAAAAAGATTCTTTAATACCACAATATTAATATTTAAATCCTCACTTTTTTTATTTGTAATCAGTGGATTGGCTAGTAATTATAGGACTTGATTAACCATATAATTAAATTAGTGGTTGTGCGAGAAATAATGAATATAAAACCTGCACGCTAAACATACAATTATAAACATTGATCATATAGGAATAATGAAAGTGAAACTATAAAATTAGTGTAAGTAATATAATATTAATCATAGAACTAAATTTCTTAACTAAATTTGACTTGGGAATACCTACTAAAATCTAAACTTAAAGTTATAGAAGAATTCAGGAAAATATCCTATGTAAATTAGGATTAAGAATCTTGAACAAGGTGATTAAGCTGATAATCAATATAAATTGGCACATATTGAAAATCAATTCATCATAAGGAACTAGGTTCTTCAATATTTGGAACTTCACCTTTGATTTTTGTACTCTTGTTTTTCTAAGTGCATGTTTGATATATTTAATTTTTATTTACACTTCATTTCTAAGGCTTAACTAATAGAATCTTAGTTAAATCAATAAACACTTCACCCCTAATCTAGATTCTTCATCCTAACAACATTGAAGATGACAAATCTAAAAGGTCTCAAGGACTATTGTCATAGCATCATCAAGATAATGAAAACGATAACAAATCCAACACCATGTATTTTCATCATCATCATCATCACCATTGTGATGACCTTGAGGGTAAAGAATGCAACTTGCATTCTAGAACAAATGTCGGGAATCAGGTCGCAACGTCGAGCTCAACAAACACGTAGAAAAGGGTGACGCCGTCTTAGAAGTCACAACATTCTAGTCTACAACAGATTAAATCAAGATAAATACACAATTTAAGGCCATTTAATACACGCTTCTCATATAATAGCCAACATAAATGTGAGCGTCATCATTCAAGGCCAACAAATCTTGAGTATATGTGCTTCCATCCTTAATCTTGTTATGTATTATGGAGATGGGTGTTATAATTTCATTAGTTTTGGAAATTATTTGTGCGTTATGTTATTGTCATTGGAGTTTTTCCATTCGACCATACAAGTTCAATGTACCATCCCTTCTGTAATTATTGGCCTGTTAGCGTAGAAGTGATTCATGAGTTTAGTCTATTGGTGTTGGAAATTCTTGGATAACACATGCTTTATGAGATTTAAAGTTGTTTGAAATGTTAAGGAAGGGTTTGCGTATGAGTACTTGCTATATGCTCGACACACATCATTTAACAAACATAGATATAAAACTTTGCCATCTACTTCACAATGTAAAAGAATTTTTCCTTGTCCTTTAATGTTAACTTACATGTTTCCATCTCTCGTACATGCATTGTCAGTTTTGCAATGTAAGGCACCTAGGGTTGGAATTGAGTAATGAATTCACCATGTGGATTGTGGAAATGCTTGGATACACTTTAGAATGTGGAATTTACCTTGTTTTGCCAAATACGATCTTATAGGTTTGCAACAATGGTTTGGACAAATTGAGCTATTGTATCTTTGTAGGATCATCGATATTGTACTAAGGGCATCTTTACAGTATACCGAATCAGTATAGCAACCTTTTTCTGACATAGCAACTAAATTTGAATCAATATCGAAAGAAAGTTCATATTGATCTATTATGCGTCTCTACATCTAGCATTGGGTAGACCTCATACAACAACTGTCCTAACTCTACCATATCTTTTGTTTCATTTCTTCTGGAACAATCATAAACACTTTTTTGATTATGGACCCACTACTAGAAATTCAATGCGTAAATGCTTGGATATACTTTGGAATGTGGAATTTTAACTTATTTTGTCAAATACGATCTTGTAGGTTTGCAACAATAGTTAAGATAAATCGAGCTACCCCACTCTACAATCAACACAAATTTGTTAACGTAAAGGCAGAGCACTGGTATGAGAAGACTACAAAACATAGGTCTCTTATCCTTGAGAGTGGCCTTGCAAAGGTAATGAGAAATAGCGATCGATTTGCACTAACTATTGCTCACCAACTGTTGCTGTGAGGGCTTGGAGCACTTTTAGGGCCTAGCTCATGGATTTGATTGTAGTACCCATTGTTTATGATTTCTAATGAACCTAGTAGATGACATCTATGCAAATCGTGTATATAAATGAGGTCATCATGTAGACACAACAGCATAGAGGATTAACCGACATTTAGCATGCCCAATGACCTCCACAATGCTATGTTCCTCCAGTTAATGGCCAACCTTAGAGCACTTGAGGCTGTGGCACATACAGTTTGTCCAAATGCATAGCACTGCAACATACCCCAAATGCTAGCATAGTTCATTAAAATCATTCAACATAACTAGCCTAGAAAACATAAAAAAAAATGTGGTGGTACATCATTACAACCCAAATAAGGCTCGTGAACCATCATGCCACCATCACTAGGGAGTGTGTAGTTATCTTATATGCCATCCTAAAAGGTCTATACTTTGATATGGGGAGTCGATTAGAGATGAATGCAGCATTATGCTCATAACTCCCATGAGTCTCTATAGCACATTCACCTCATTACACAACTTTGTTTGGGTGATGGCGTCAAGTTAGCGGCAACGGAGGAGACTTAGGCACCATAAACCATGATCTAGCTCACCTTACCACCACAGCCACATCTAAAGCTGCCTCAAGCAATAAGGCTAGGCTCACAACCCTGCCCACAACCTCCATCATCATAGCCCTAGCCTATTTTCCATAACACCATTGGAGCTTTCCAATTCAAGATCGACTTGCTCAGGTAGAACATATTTGCTAAGTTCCGTAAGCTGCATGTACAATAAGACCGCATGGAGAGACAATAAACCTATGTTGTGTCCCAATCACATTAGTTCATGTTTTACATCACCCCAAGGGTTGAGGTGAAGGACTAGGCAACCAAGGCACAACTACCACATCATCTAAGACATGTTGATCCTTAAATTTTAGTCCCTTTTCTAGAGGACAAGCCTGCTACTCCAGGTGATACACCTAACAATGATCTAATGATGGAAGGAGTAGCTGGGGATTAGTTTGCTTTTTTGCCTTTAATTTTGTAGTGCTAACTCCATCCCAAGGATAATGTAAATTAAAGGCATTATATCTCATACGATATGTAATTTTGTTGATATTAATGTTTTATACTTTCCCACATAAATTTGTAACTCAAATATTTATAAACATGACTTTATTATTTGGAAAAATAATTGCCATAAACATATCATTTTAGTATCTAGCATGTTAAACTATAAGGTCAAAAGTACATGAAAGCTAAACTACATTAACTCATGCATGCCCTGAGATATAATGATCTTTTTAGGTGCTCTGAGTCTAACTTTTCTTCATTCACCTTGTGCATTGCCTCGTCAAGGTTCACCTACAATTTTACCCTGTCGAGGTCAAGGAGAGGGGGCAAGCTAGACATCATTGTCCATTATTTGGGTAGGTACTTCGTATTAGACTGATATGGTACATCTTCTCACTGTTTTTTAACCATCGACCTAGCCTTAGTTTTGCAAACTGCTTACCAATCACTTTTTACAACCCTCGTGCTAGGTTATTTTGTGAAGTATACTTGAACAGCTTGTTAGGCTAGTATAAATGGTTCATTTTTCTAATAAAGTATCTTGTAGTTGACTTCTACAAATTGATATTTTAGGTGCACTTTGTGGCCTCTTATGAGGTCAACTCATGACACTTGAACAAAGCCACAGTTATACCTTGCATATATCTGTGATCTAGTTGTAAAATTTCCTTAATCACTCCGTAAAAGTCATACTTCTAGTTGTCATAAGATGAGTTACCATGCACACTCCAAAATTTAGTGTTGGATGCCCCTACTCATGAATGTGGTGCGAAACTTAAACCCATTCACACAATATGCATGCATAGTTATCATGCGGATAGATGGTCCCCACACTAAGCTACAGAATATTAGGTTCAAAATAATGTTGTCATCATTAAAGACTTGTATGGATGATCCAATACTATAAAACCTTTTGCAATGGACAATATCATTTAAACTATAAATATAAATGTGTAACAAAACTAAAAAAAGGTTTAAACCAAAGGACAAATTGTTGGTGACAACTCCATCTATGCCAACTATTGCATCATTGTAAAGTTCAATGAACCTCTTATAACAAGTGCAACAAAGAGTGTGTACATGAAACTTACCATAAATAGCTGCCAAAAGACTTAAGCAATAGAAAAAGCTCCACTTGTACAGTAGTTCAAGATAGTTCAATAGAATATATGTCTCAACCACGCGATGCTCTTTACTCAGAAGATGCTCTTGTGTTGCTTACGAGATGGTTTGTTTGGGAAGTTGAAAATGGAGAACTGGGGTGCAGAATTTGAGCTACATGGAGTTGTATTATGCAAGGGCCTAGTATACTTGGATGCCTAGTCTGACTCAAAATAGAAGGTGACAAATATGGCTATCTCCTCAACAATGTAAACCTTTATAATCAATGCATCCATATATGCCTTGCTTTTAACCTCCTTCTTCAAACTATATAGAAACTTGTCAAAACCACAAATTTAAACTAAAGCAGTGCTTAGTACCTAGTAAACACACAACATGTTGCGTATTAACCCTTCAAAAGGGTACATCCATTTGTATTGCATAGGGCCACCTACAAGAGCCTCCCATGGTAGGTGTACATCAGAGGCTCTATAGAGTCGAAAAAATGGGAGGAAATATTTTTCCAAGTTAAAGATGAGCAATGCCACATTTGCGTTCATGTCCTACATGTTTTCCCTATTCAACATAGGCATGCACAGTTGTTAGAATAGCAAACTCACCTTAGTTAATGTGTTCCACACATATTTAAGCAACATCTCTCTTAATGCAATGGCAGCAATCACTCTATGAAAACATGGAAACTATGAGATTTTATGCCATACAACTTCAACTCCTACACATCTACACATTTGCTTATGTTGGAAGCATATCCATCAAAGAAGTTCAATCTAACCAACTACTCACACAACTTACGTTTTGGATCCTAGTTAAACATGTAAGTAGCCTTCCCTTTCAATCCATCATTATTTGCTAGTAAAGCTAACTTCAATCAGTCGCATATAATCCCAAGGTCCTTAAGAGTATTCAAATTGTCTTTTGATTTCCCCCTCACATCCAGTACTAAGTTGAAAATATTATCAAACACATTCTTGTCTATGTGCATGACATATAAATTGTGTTGAATTAAATTTGTCCTCTAATACAGTAAATTCCAAAATATACTCATTTTAGTGCATTTGTGCTTGAGCCCATGACCCGAAATCTTTGCATTCGAGTTGTCAACCATGCGATCAATATAGCTGACATGCTACCATGTCTAGTCACTTAACTCCCTCAGAGGCACAACCTGCCTCTTAATGTAACCTTTTGCAAAATTCATCCTATTCCTATATAGCTGGTCTCTTGGCAGAAATTATCAATGGCAATCAAACTAATAAGCCTCATGCCCATATTGCAGGTAAAATATTCTACTATAGTCGAGGTAGATTAAACAACACATAACTCCAGTTGCATTCCAACCACTAAGCATCAAATAAGTTGGCAAGTCATTGATTATCCACATAAGCACCGTTCGCATTCTAAGGCATGTATTACTGTGAGCATCATATGTTACAACCTATTCACACCACAGGTGAAACAATTCATTATGAAGTGGTAGAAGTTACACATCTATCAATCATTGAGGGTTTGTAGGACTGAGAGTCACCTATGTGAGGAATATGCATAGAGCTGTTATACACATTCCTAGAGGTAAGTTATATAACATCACAATCATGGACCCATAAGATTTGGTCTAGCCATATGATTTGAATGGTGCAAATCCATCAACAAAAAGGCCTAAGCATAAATTATGTGGTTTAGTTGCAAAATTTGGATATGTCTCATGCCTCCACGTTCAACAAGTGACACAAAGAACCTCAGTGTTGTTGTGATGTGCAAGCTATGTCATGTGCTCTATTGTCATGGTAGATGCGTATAAACACTGCAATCTAGAAATCAACGGCAATTAATGCAATCATGTATGTGGAACTTGTCTTTCACATGACAAATAATCTCCCCTTGTTTTGCATTTTACTTCTCCACAAAATTTGTAATTCTCAAGAACCTCATCACATTTTTAGAACAACATACATCCAACTTTACAACAATCAATTTTCATTACAAAAAATTCCAACTCCTAGATCAACCACTTAATGCTGTAAAATTCAATGGCAACCTATTACCATTAGGGAGCATCTCCCCAAACAGTCTATGCTTGTCTTCATAGCAACTCTGAGGCACGTTATGCTACTCCTTAATATTCACTAATCTTGCAATTGCCAATACCTAAGAGAAGTGTTCACATCCACTATACAAATGCGCATCGGTTGCTCAAAGAACATTAAAGAATTAGTCACTCAAGCCTAGGGCATCTAGGACCCCTGAAATTGCTTTCCCTGACCACCATCATGTCTTAACTCCTGTACTCTTGATGGACTTGCACCTCCCACACCTACCCTACCATGGTAGCTCGATTGCGTCATACACCATATAATGTTCTCAATTTAACACAACATCTTGAGTTCTTGAGCTAGCAAAATGGCTACTTGATTTTTATACTAATGAATCATAAAGAAGGGCTTCACCATAGCTTGTCTAGTTGAGATAGTAGTAACCATAACCTTTTCCTAAACATGTGAACCGTCACTTCATTTAGCTCCAAAAACTTGATATTCTTACACTAAATGCACAAACATCTAATTTTGATCCCTTTTATGTAGTCATATTATGCATTAACCCAATCCAAAAACTTGTGATGAACTTGTTCACACCATTCTTGAATTCTAGTCTCAAATCCCAGTGCCCTAGTTAAGATTTTTGTTACATCCACACCCTAATTTCCTTAAGTATTTTTGTTCTCCCTACAAACTCCAACATTACAAATTTGCTAATTACCTTATATAACATTTCATGTTGACATTATATATATGCAACATATAATAGTATAGACAAATAGCATATGCAATTTAAGAAATTACCTCGTATATATTATCTACATGCGAAATCACAAAGGTATTTCTCATCCCATTCTAATTAAGTTACCATTGCCCAAAAATATCAAATGGAGTATATAATGAGAGTTTATATGCATTTGTGCATATAATACTCAAAAAACAAATAAATAAGAAAAAATAACACAAATAATAGATAGAAAGAAAAAACAATAACCCACCATACCTATGTTAGAAAAGGCCTTCTAAAGATAATGGTATGAGTATATGCATGATATGTTGCGTTTTTAACAGAATGAATGAATGGATAGGGATTTTAAAAGAAATTTGAAGATTGGGATGGCCATTTGCCCATCCTAAAGCTATCTTAACCTAGAACAATCATGCATACGCTATCTCAAATCTTAGGACAGCATGAAAGACCATCTTAGTTTAGGATGGCTTTGTCTAAGCTCCCTCTGAAACTGCGACAGTTGAGGACACCCATCTCAAAAGTTGGGATGGTAGCAGTAATCGTCGCAATTTAGGATGGCAGTTTGTACCCATCCTAAATTTTGCGATGGTCTTCCATAATCATCCCAAATAGGAACAACTTTGGCCAATCTATCTCTAACTCTAAGGTAGGTCATCTATGCTTCGTCCCTAAATTCTAGGACAAATGTTGATTGCTATCTCTATTTGGGACGATAATTGGATAGCCGTCGCAGATTGAGGGATGGCTAAGAGAACCTATGTCAAATTGAGACGACATTTATGTACCATTACAAATTCTATGACAGCTAGAGCACTGACATCCCTAATGGGGATGGCTTTGTAACATACCAAGACTAGGAATTGTAACTTTGTGATGTGAGTCGGGACAATTTTAGGACAACCTTAATTTATCATTACAACTTCATCCTAAAGCTATCCTAGTTTGGGATTTTTGAGTTGTCCCAAATTGTTACCTTTATTCAATAACATTCTGATAGCATGGATTTATGTCAAACCCAAGCTCTCAACATCCTAGCCTAATGTGAGTTAATGTAGAATATGTTAACACAATCAAACTCAAAACGATATTGCTGGTACTAGGCCAAACTCCATATTTACACCCATAATTCTCCACACACACAAATGCAACTGCTAATATGAAACATTACCAACCTGCCATCTTTGAAATAACTTGCGTCACTCTCAATCTATAATGAAATAAGGAAACTAGTTAAGATACGAAACAACATAATGAGAGCAAATGCGAAAGAAATTTGTTAGCCTACTGTTGGAAGTGACAGATTTGCAGCAAAAAGATCTTGTTTGCCCAAATTACCCATCTTGGTTCATATTCTTCATACGATTAGCAAGTGATCTCAACTGCTAATGAAAAGTTAACTATAGTCCCATAGAGGAAACTTAGGTTGATCACCTCTATTTGGTTCATGTGTTGATATTGAGAGAAGAAACCTCAACTTTAATTAGTTGTGCAATTTCTTCTTGATTTGTTATTGTCTCATTTATTTTTAGAAAATCAATCAAAAAGCCATTGAATGGCTAATTCCTTTCAACTAGCACAAAGAAAAGGATTGAGATATCATAAAGGAGCCGAATCTTCTCATTCAATCTTGCAAAGCTACAGAACAAATTAATCTGCTATCTTCTTATAGTGACTAACTAATGTAAACTACTTAATAGGATAAATCATAATTGCTAAAGGAAAACTACTAACTAAATCAATGGAACAGTAACTTTAGTTTAATGTAACAATGCAACTAACAAAACATAATAATTGCCATCCGCACAAGTGTGTACAAATCGATCTCCAAGCTAGCTTCAGCTTGCTCACGTGTATTCCTCATCATCACTTGAGTACTTTTAACACCCTCTCTCAAGATGAGAACGGATGTCTTTCATTCTCACCTAGGTAAACAAATTCTCAATTTGAGTTCCACTTAATAGTGAGAGAATTTGTAAGCTGGTCCTTGCATGCAATGAGCTCCAGTTTTGGCACTCCTTCTCCTACCTTTTCTCTAACAAAATGTAGATACATATCAAAATGTTTGGTTGTTCATGATGTGTAGGATTTTTAAAAATCAATAATGCACTTTTGTTGTCATAAAGGAGCCTAGCTAGATGACAAACTTTTTGTCAAAATTCTTGTAGCAAGTTCCTCATCCACATGATATCACACAAGCAATCTACAATAGATCTATATTCGCCTTAGTTGAGCTCCTTGACACTACTCCTTGTTTCTTAGATTTTGAACTAACTTATGAGTCTCCAAGAAACACACAATAGCCAGTTAAAGATCTTCGTGTATTAGGACAACTTCCCCAATCACTATCTGCAAATCCTAGTATGTTTAGTTCAAGTGCTCTACTTAACAAGATTCCCTTCCTTGGTGTTCCTTTCAAGTATCTTAGCACCCTAAAGGCTTCTTCTAGATGCACTTTATTTTGTCTTCTCATGAAATGTGACAAGGTATGGACTGCATAGTGTATATTAGGTTTAGTGAAAGTTAAATAGATAAGTTTCCCAACCACTTACCTGTAGGTTGTTGGATTTTCTAGCAAGTCCTGATTTGTTTATCTCAATTTATGATTGACCTCAATTAGTGTGCTTATTACCTTTGCTCCAAGAAAGCTATAAGTAGTGATCAAATTAAGTGCACACTTTCCTTAGCACATCACAATTCTAGCTTGTGATCTTGCCACTTCAACTGCTAAGAAGCATTTTGGGACTCTTAGCTTCCTTAATTTGAATTGTGATCCAAGGTATTGCATTACTTTGCTAATCTCATCCTAATATTTACAACTAAGGATCAGATTATCAACATACACTAGCAATGCCATGTGCTCTCCATATCTAACCTTCTTTGTGAATAATGAGTAATCAGCTCTTAATTGTTTGAATCCATATCCACACAAAGCGCATGTGAACTTAGTGTTCCATTGCCTTGAAGCTTGCTTAAGACCATATAAAAACTTTTTCATCTTGCAAACTAGGAGTGAAGAAGCTTTGACGTTTATCATTCCTTCCAAATTTATCTTGGTAGTATATGCACTTATATGTCCTCCTATAACTCTCCATTCAAAAAGGCATTATAGACATCCAACTATTGAAGCCTCTAATCATTCAAGCTGCCATAGCAAAGAACATCTGCATAGTTTTTTACCTTACAACTAGGCTAAAAGTGTCTTGGTAGTCAAAACCTTTAACCTGGTTGTACACTTTGGTCACTAATCTTGCCATGTGCCTTTCAATTGATCCATCTAATCTTAGCTTGACCTTGAACACCCATTTGCATCCACTTGGTTCCTTATTCCTTGAAGTGGCACAATGTCCCAAATGTTATTGGCTTCTAAGGCAAGCTCATCTGCAATAGCCCTTCTTTAGCATCATATACTCATAACCTTAGCATAAGATGTGGGCTCTACTATTTCATCAAGTGCTGACAAGAAACTTGTGTAATTTGAAGAAAGTGAAGTTGTGCTAAGATGGTTGCCAATAGGGTGCATTGTGGGTGGTTTGGGCTGGTTGATAGAATGGTGATACATTTCTAAAAACCTAGGCAACATTCTTATTTTGATTGATCTTCTTAGCTATTCAAGCTGAGGTGGAATCTGTTGATGGTCTAAAGATGTTAGCTAAGATGAAGGACTTGACTGAGCATTGTCATTCATCAATGTTAGTTGAATTGGTGGTAAAGGTGATGCTAATGGCGTGTGGTTCTCAATACTAACCTCTATCATGATGCAATTAGGGATATGGTCACTATTCACTCCAGGGTTAAAGATGTTATGGTTTTCCAAAGTAAGCTCTAGATATGGGAACTGAGGTGAAAGATTGTTGGGTGACTCGTGTTGGGATTAACTAAAAGGGAAGATATTTTCATGCAAAATCACCTCTTTTGAAATGAGAATCTCATTTGTTTTAAGATCATACAGCTTATATCCCTCGACTTTAACTGGATAGCCTATAAAGATGTATTCCTTTACTTTAGGATCAAACTTATTCCTATTTCCATTCCAAATGGAAACAAAGGCCAAACAACCAAACACCCTAAGTTGATTATAGTCTAGCAAGATTCCAAAGAGACACTAATAAGGTGATTTAAAGTTTAAGGTCTTTGAAGGAAGTCTATTGACCAAGTAGGTGGCTTAGAAGACCGCCTCGCCTTTCTTTACAGTGAGGCCTGAAAAAGGAAAGCTCTGGCAGTGGAGATGAGGTGCTGATTTTTCCTTTCAACTAACCCATTTTGTTTTAGGGTCTCTATACTAGAGGTGTGATGGATGATCCTTCTATCAGTGAAGAAAGTAGGCATTGCAAAGTCTAGTGGATTATTTGTTCGTATTACTTGGACTTTGGATTGAAATTATTTGACAACGAAATTAAAAAAACATAGGAATCAAGTGTGTGGCATCACTCTTTTGTCTCATCAAATACGTCCAAGTGATTCTTGTGTAGTCATCCATAATAATAAGAAAATAATGATAATTACATTTTGCTAGTGCAGAATAAGGACCTCATGTGTCCATGTGCAACAACTCAAAAGGTTTGACAGTAGATTTAAGGTGGTTTGGAAAGGGAATTTTCCTTTGTTTTGCCTTTGGTCATACATCACAGAGCTTGTTAGATGATACACTTACAAATGATGATAGTTCATGTATTTTATTTGCTACTTGATGTGAGATATATCCTAACTTAAAATGCCATACATCAAAAGAATTTGTACGAGATATATTAACTATAGGTAAGTAGGTACTACTCTTAACATTAGACTTGGAAACAACAGGTTTTCAATAAAATTGGATGACTAAGCTATTGAAGCACAACAAAGAGTCCATGCTCAAGTTAGCTAACCTAATCCTCATCATAGGTGATTGGACCTGAATGTAACAAGATTTGGAATCAAAGATCAAGGAACAATTGTGAAATTGAACTAGTTTACTGATTGATAGCAAGTTAATCTTAAAAAAAGGAGCAAAAAACACATCATGGATGACAACAGAATGTGATAGCTTAATGGTTTCTATACTAGTGACAGGGATCCTACTACCATTTGGGAGGTTGACAAACATGTTCACAACAAGTTTACATGACTAGAATAAGGGTAGCAAATTACACATGTGATCTGGTGCCCTAATATCAATTATCCACCTAACTGAGGTTAACGCCGAATCATCACAAGGTGTATGGTGTTTAATTGACATTAAAGATAGGGTCTTTCAAGGATTGGTTTACCTACAAAGTTAGAAAAGGACTGGTGTTGCGGTTCTAAGGATGGCTAAGCCCTTTCCTAATTTTGTGAGGATCTAATGCTAGATTGGACAAGGGCATTTGAATTAAGCAGAGAGAGCAGCCTCCAGATCTGGTCTTGAGTCAGTGCTATGTCTTCTTTGTCACCCTTTGTCATAGATTCATTCCTTTCCTCTAACAAGACATGATTTGCAAAGGGTTGAGAGACCCTGTTCTTCCCTTTAATAAATTTGAAATTATTGGGAAAACCAACCAATCTATAGCACTTTTCTCGTAAATGGTCTTTCTTACCACAATGTGTACAAGTAACCTCCATCTTCCTTTCCTTTTTTTCTATTGTTACAACCATTCTTGAGGCTGAGGCTCTGTCCAGCAATGGTTGTGTAAGGAGCTCCCGAGCCTCTGACTCCCCTCTTCCACAACTACATTATATACTTCATCCAATGAAGGGAAGGGTTTTCATTTCAAGAGTTGAGACCAGTTCGCAGAGAAGCTTTCATTGAGTCCACTTCAGAATTTGTACACTTTGTCCTTTTCATACAAATCTGCATACTTCTAGAAAACTCCACATGTGCAGTGAGGAGGTGATCTAAAATGCCTTAATCCTTCCTAAATTCTCATTAACTCAACGTAATACACATCAACAGCCCTGGATCCTTATGTGATGCTGGACAACTCATGCTGAAGTTTACAAAAGCCGATTATCATTTAGTGTAGAGAATCTTCTTTGCAAATATCCCAAATTTGATAAGCATATTTGATGTAGAATACAGTGGCTATAAGTTGGGGTTTCATAGACTTCAATCGCTAAGAGATAATCAGATCATTATTTCTTATCCATGCTGCATGTAGAGGATCATCTTCTTGTAATTTGTTGATCTTTCCATTGATGAATCCAAATATGTTTCTCACTAGAAGGGCTAGACTGAACAATCTACTCCAAGTGATGTAGTTTGTTCCATTGAGAGCTGGAGCAACAATAATAGAGGAGTGAATATCAACGGGATGGACATAAAAAGAGGAGTTGTTGTCATCAACTTCATGATTGACAATGGGTTGAGTGATGGAGGTTCTTATTGATGATGGCACCATGTTGTTGAGTTACAGAGCTTCAGCAATGACCAAGGGATCTTGTGGCTCTGACACCATATAAAAAAACTAATCAAGAAGCCATTGAATGGCTAATTCATTGCAACTAACACAAAGAAAGGGATTGAGATATCAGAAAGGAGCTGAATCTTCTCATTCGGTCTTGCAAAGTTATAGAACGTATTAATCTCCTATAGTAACTAACTAGTGTAAACTAATCAACAGGATAAATCATAACTGCTAAAGGAAACTACTAAATAAATCAATTGAACAGTAATTGTGGTTCAATATAACATCACAACTAACAAAACATATAAACTGCCATCCACACATGTGTGCACAAATCAATCTCCAAGCTAGCTCTACTGGCTCACGTGCCTTCCACATCATCACTTGAGTACTTTCAACATTTATCATGGAAACATTCTTAAGTTTTGCATTAAAAAAGTAGTAATAATAATAAGCACGCCTATAAAAACCATAAAAATCATTAACCATCAAAAATAGGTTAAAGAAAGGGATTAAGTAGCCCTAATTTCATCCCTACTATGTTGGTTGGATTGGCAGGTTACGGCACCAATAATCGACTTCAATAATCAACAATATGATTCTGTGGTTTATGATGGTATTTTTTCTGCTACACTACTAAATTTAATAATTGAAGATAAGATTGGAATCGAAGCACTTGGTAAAAGAACAAAAAATTTATTTTGACTCAGGCATGAAAATGGAAACTATATGATATGTTATTTGTTTAAACAATGAAGTTGTTCTAGAAAAATATATATTACTAGTTTTGTGTAGATAAATTATTGTTGTCCCTTGTCATCATGCAAGCTATAGCTTTAGTTAGGCCAAACATGATTACGGATAAAACCCTTCCATTTTTCATTTTATAATGGCATCTTCCTTATGGTAAGGACCTCATATACAACAAGCCTTATCTTACACATCTCTGTTATACATTAAAGATGCGAGAATTTTAATTGCGTGAAATTGGTAAAATGTATTTAATTTTTTGTTTATTTTTCATTTAAGTCAATCACTTCTCAGTTTAATTTATTATATTCTTTTCAAATTTCTTTATTTTTTATCTATTCTGTTAGTACTCTTATAATTGCTATGACCTTCATGATTTAAATTGTGGTTGACACAAAGTATAATTATTTATTTAACCTTCAACTCAATAAATATATGTAAAAACAAGACAGGCTCATTAGTAAAATACTCATTTTGAAATTGCTAATTTTGAAATAAAAAATGGAAAATGGAAAAATAGTTAGAGAAAAATGGGGAAGAACTAACGATAAGATATCTTTTACCATTAGTTAAAAATATTTTAGGTAATTATTTAACTTTGACAAATGATTTTGGCCCCAAAATCATTGCACCAAATAAATTAACGCATATACCCTTCTTTAATTAGTGATAATTTTTTTTGTTAATATTTTTATTTTTATTTCTTTTTCTAAATATAACATCTTGCTGCATAATTATAAAACAAATATTCAGATAAATTTATATAAAATGCAAATGAAATAAACTAGATATTTTAAAAAATTACTCACATCAAAAAACAGCTTGTATCAAAAATGTCGTGGCTTATGATATCCTTTGTCCTTGTTATACTCTGGATGTGGTTTAATTATATCATTAGCTAGCTTACCAATTATATCATTCCAAGAAACTCACAGAATACTTCAACTAAACATATCATGACTACTTAGGAGTCTTGTAAAACTAAACATAGCTTAACAATGCCAACAAGTTATTAAAACTGAAGTATTTGATTCCCATTGCAAGAATACTTTAAATTGAGATATAACAAATAAGTTGACTAAAGATAGACAATAGTAGAAAACAAAGCGTAGTAGCGTCCCCCTTTTCTAGTTACAAGGTTCGCCATATTAAATGATCAAATTTTAATACATAAATGTATTCATACTATGAGTCATTAGAAAAGAAGATATCATTACTACTACATGACCTTCTATTGTTCTTAAACTAATTATAGTTAAACTCTAACCAAGATAAATGAGATTCATGACTTGGTTGACCAGACTTCTCGCAATTCTTTTAGGCTCAAAAGGTTACAAGTGTAGTTCTAAAGTTCACTCATGAGTGCTATTCCAAGAACATTGCCCAACATTTAATTGCAGCCCCAATAGTAATCTTTGATGATGGTACAAAGTCAGTGGTCCTCTTGCTAGTCATTATTTATGGAAGGGATTGAAAGTTTTCTTTTAGTGAAGCTGCCCAAAAATCTTTCTTTTTTGCCCATACTATTCTTCATGTTAAATTTTTTTTTGAGTGATGTCAATGACAGAAATATAATTTCATTGCCACTATTACTTGCTTCCTTCATTCCAAAATTTGTATTGTATTATCCCCATATTCTCATAGTCATCATTATCTTCAATCTCCACACATTCTTTACAAAAGTTTGACTTGCCATTATCCTCTACCATTTCTTCTCCCAACATAAATCTCATTTCCAGATATTTGACTTAGTGCTTGTGCCCTTTCTCCTATTGCAACCACATCAAATAATAACTTATCATAATGAAACTAAATCAATGATAAATCTTTGTTCCTAAACCTGCTATAGTTTGCATTTTCCTACAATAATCACGTATACCAAATCAACCTAAAATCCCACATACAAAATTTAGTAGTACATATATAAGTTGAGTACTTGGGAGATTCCTTTATTTTTCTCTCCCACCACACATCAATAGCTTCAATTGAGTTCTTCACAAGTTTCCAACCAAGTCCATTTTCATTGTGCATTAATTTCTTTTTGAAAAAAATCCACTCTTTCTTCATATTATCCCTATGATTTCAAAGTTTCTTCCAGACATAATTTCTCCCAATTATTTCATTAAACTTCATAACTAAGTTTCTCCAACCATTCATATTGAAATGGTTATTTGGTATATTACCAGTCTTAATTTCTTCCTCACATAATTCAATGAACTTAATAGATACAAAAGCACCCCATCTTGCAAACATTCACCCTTCAGTCAATTGATATACTTTACGTTGTTTTGATTCTCCATATCAATATTTAATTATCAAGCACAGGTTAAATACAATTCAATATTTAAAAAAAAAAAGACTATTAGTACAATGTAATAGTGAACATATTTTTAATAGATGAGTAAACGAGAAAATGCAACACCTATATCAAAATAGAAGATACATTCAAATGAAGAGATACACCAGCCTGCAAAACTAGGGCACACAATATCTGCAAGAAACAACATTAATTAGTAAGAATTCCTAACAATGGTGCCAAAGACTTGATGTGTTGCAAATGCACGTTGTTCAAGTAATAAAAAGTGAGTAGAGTATCATTCCCATAAGGAGTATGTGAGTACCGATTTGATTGATTCAAGACTTATTCAGGACAATAAATTTAACAAAGAATGTAATCAAAATTAAAATTAAAGGGGAAAAGAAGACAAGAACTTTAGATTAGGAATATTTTGTAGTTATTCAGATGAAACGTATTATGCAGATCTTGTGGCATGTGAAAAATTAACATTTGAATTCTTTTATTAATAATTGGTTTAATTATCTTTTGTTTTATATGTTATTCCTAAATTCCTTACTAGGTTACTTTTAACTCTAACAAGATTTCACAATCAAATAATCCATTAATTCGTGAGTTACATGCAATTATCTAAAACAAGAATTTTTCTTTGAATAGCATATTACTCACACACAATCTGAATTTCACTTTTATTATTCTTCTAAATTATGTGTCGTATTTGTATTTTCTAATCTAGAAATTTCACTTTCGTTATTCTTCTCAAACTAACGGATCAATCTAAGCATAACGAAGACTTAAAAAGCGTTAAGTGCATAAATAAGAAGACTAAGGACAAAGGTTATCAATCAAAAGATTCCAAACAATTACATTCAATCACGTAATTACAAGTCTCCACAAATAATCAAATTAGCCACTCATGATATTCAAAATAACATAAGCCACAATTTTATTCATCATAAAATAAGAATTCAAAAACACAAAAATAAGGAAACGATAAATCTTAAACAAATAAATATGTCGTGGATTCACTTCATTTGACAATGCTTCAATCCTTCCATTCCTAACCTTGAAATTCTTGTTAAAATAAAAGAGAATTTTTTTTTGGAGAGCAAAACTAAAGAAGGGCAGCTACTAAGTCTCTTCAATGAAACCCTAAGTATAAATATTTATATTTAAGAAAGAAAAGGGCAAAAGAGTAGGTTCTTGCGTCTATTTGCCTCTGCTTTGGCAAGGTGAACTCTTTTGCCTATAAATTTCTCGTTCAATGTCCGATTGATTTGCCATTTGTGCCATAAAATCCAATTCATTCTTTTTTTTATTCTATAAAATTTCATATCAATTGGATTCTCCATTATACCGTGGCAGCCTTCTAAAGTTACTATTGAATCTTTCATTTTTAATTACTTACTTTTCAAATTTGATCCACTTCTTCAAGTCAACCTTACCCAAAAATATTCCCTCCTACAAACTAACCATAAAAACACCTTCTTCAACCATAATTATCCATGAATTAAATAAATTAAGCTCAATTCCTCTTAACTGCACAACAATATATAAATAATAAAATAAAGTGTCGAAAAGTTCAAAAATTCTAGCCTAATTCACTCAAAATGCATGGCATAAATGACTTACTTTTGTAGAGTGATTAGTAAACAAGAAAAATGCAACACTTATAAATCCGATAGATGATATATTCAAATGAAAAGATATACTATCGTACAAAAGTAAGACACATAGAAGATTTACAAGAAACAACATTAATTAGTAAGAATTCTCGTGATGAATGCTACTCTTTTCCAAGTATAACAAATGTTGTGCTAACAATCTAAGATTGTACCAATTTAGTAGGTATTCATTGACAGCCAAACTGAACTGTATGAGCTTACTGTGCACAAATAACCTAACGACTAGACATAACCTCTACTTTACACTAATATTCATTAATGTGGTTGACATTTGTAAAATTATTCCCACAAAACAAAAAAAGTAGTTGTCATATTATCAACTGATGTTTCATCCTTAATTGACGTAAAATAAGGTAATTATTTCAATTAAAATAGAATTATAATTGTCTTCGTGATCAAGATACTAATCTAATTAACTATTTTTCAAATTAGTCAAATATAAAATTATATCTAAAAGTAATAAATTAACATTACACACAACTTCTTGTTAGATTATAATTTATTCTTATTAAAACACTATATATACATACATATATATATATATATATATGCTTTAAGCTACAAAAAAAAAAATCACTTCCCGCCCTTGCATCGCTGTAGACCAATCCCAACTGCAGTCACTTATCTCAATTGCTATCTCTAGTTCCAAACAAATTGTTACTAGCCTATACCTCTTCTATGTATGATTGGCACCTAATTATTTCACTCATCAAAGTGTCACTCATCAAAGTGAATGGAATGTAGCAAATAACTGAAAACTTGTACAGTTAGTATTCACATTGAAACATAAATAACGATTTAGAACAGCATAAATAGACAAATTGGACAGATTTAAGATTGCTTCAACAATAAATAGAATATGACTATAAACAAAGTCCTCACATTCATTCTCCAAATATGGTATTTAGAATAAGGGCACTGGCCGAATTGAGTCGGCCTGTGAAGCATGCGAGTTGACTTGATTAATTTTTCAGCTATAGCTCGAAAAATGTCAAGCCTCAAAGCTATGATTTGTCGAATTTGATGTTATTTTTCTCCATTCAAAACTTCATGGGCTTTTTCAATGTTAAATTTTTATATTATTAATATTAAATATTCAAATATACACTAATAATATTGTAAACAAATAAAGTTTCCACCTAATTAAATGCCGCCATGTGGCATTTTGTCGTAATAAAATATCAATTATTAATTATTTATATTTTAAGAATCAAATTAAATACAATTCTTAAAATTGAATAATAAAGTAAATTGATGTTTTACTATAAACATGGCTGATAAATCATATTGCGATGCGTGTTAAGGTTGGCCAATTCAATCATATCACGTGTCAAATTCTATAAACTTAGAAGGAGAATATCGACAATTTGGCAATTAAATTGTAATCCTTTAATTAAAGGAAATGATACCAAATTAAATATCTTCACCAATTAGATGTTGCCACGTTGTCAAATATTTATGGCAACAGAACTTTCTTCTCTCCTATAAATAGGGGTGGCTTCTACACACATAGGGGATGAAGACACACATCAAGCAAGAAGTAGTCTTGAAAGAAGTTCAGACTCTCTCCACAAGTTCAAAACCATTCTTGTAGCATTCAAGACATTCGTTACAGAGGTCCACTAAATTCCAATGTTTGATCTATAGTTAAGGCATTAAACTAGTAGACTAATGTTATTTGAAGCTCCAATTAACATCAAAGAAGATTGAAGTTCAAAAAATCCTTCAATTCCATCCACGTTCTTCAAACAACATTCAAGATGTTCTTACTATATTCTAAGTATTCTTCAACGAGTTCATTAGACTTTGACGTTTGATCCAGAATTGTGGTGTCAAACTAAGAAATTAATGTTTCCTGAAGGCTCAACGAACTTCAAAGAAGATCAAATCCATCAAAGCTTCAACAAATTACAAGAACATTTAAGTCTTTCAAGTTGAAAGAAGAATCAAAGGATCAAGATAGAGAATAGAACCCACAGAAATTTATTTGATTCAAATTATAATTGCACTTATAAAAATTTCCTATTAATAGAAATTCAATTGCAAGATTTTTATCTACAAGTTTTTGGCACGCTCGGTGGGACCTCTCTAATTCTCATCTCTTATTTCCTTAAGACTAAAAGAATTTCAAATGGCTGGAGAAAAAGTTAAGTCATCCAAACTTGCTGCTTCCAGTACCTCAGGGTCTACTCCTAGAAGAGGCATTGTCATAAAGGGCTTAGCTAGATAATGGACTTACTCGGAGTTAACCTCTATCCCCGAAGTTGTTAACAACACACTTTACACGGGCCAAGAAAGTGAAGACAGCAACAATGGTTTGATGCCCTCTAACCCTTGCTCAGTCACCCTATCTAGTGCTAATGCTACTTCGGTTATAATGACCGATGCTTTAAGCTTAAAAGATCAAATTGTAGCTTTGACCAAAGTCATTAAGAGTCTAGCTAAACATGTACAATACCAAGATTCTCGCATATTTAAGTTAATTGAAAAGGTGAATAATACTGAGGCTAGCTAGGGGGAAGAAAAGCCTCACAAGAGTTATAATGAAGCTAAGGCATTAGCAAGGCATTAATTGGATAAAGGCAAGAAGCTTGCTGTGGAGGATCTTCAAGTCTCTACTGATGGTTTTGTCCCCCTCAATCAACTTAAAGACTTTATCGAAGGTAATGTCAAGAGCAAGATCAAAGGGACTACCAAATCGTCCTTCATTTATGCCAAGCCTTATATGGCAAGGATCGATAACCTAAAGATGCCTAAAGTGGCTATATCAACCTCCCAGGTTCTAATAATTTGACGGGATGGGAAACCTAAAGTGGCACATTGCTTATTTCATCAAAACTTGTAATGATACTGGAACCTATGGTGATCTTCTTGTCAAACAATTCATTCAGTCACTAAGAGGAAACGCTTTCGATTGGTACATTGACTTGGAACCTGGGTCCATCGATAGTTAGGACTAGTTGGAGCAAGAGTTCCTCAACCGCTTTTATAGCACTAGGTGAACAGCTAGCATGATTGAATTCACTAACACTTGCTAATGTAAGGATGAGCCAGTCATTGAATACATCAATTGCTGGAGAAACAAAAGTTTGAACTACAAAGATAGACTATTCGGGGCTTCCAGTATTGAAATGTGCATTCAAGGGATGCATTAGGGGTTGAAATACATCTTGCAAGGAATTTAACCCAGAACTTTTAAAGAATTAGCCACTTGTACTCATGATGTGGAGCTGAATATGGCGGTCAACGGAGTCTATAATGCACTTGTAAAAGACTCCCAAAGATACAAAGATAAGCAAAAAAAAGGCAAACCCTCCATCAGCAAGCTTGCCACTAGAACCCCAAACAAGGAGTCTATAGCAGTCAAGACAATAGTCGTAAAGGCAAAGCCTATCAAGTTATCCACAAAAGAAAAGCCAGTTGAAAAGAAGGAGGCTTCTCCACTAAAGCTAAAAAAGCCGACTCTAAAAGAGATACAAGCCAAATCATACTCATTCCTTGATTTTGATGTCTTGGACATATTCAATGACCTACTTGGACCAAACATTATCGAATTGCTTGAAATGAAGCCACCCATTGAAGTTGGGAAGGTCAACAACCCCAAGTACTGCAAATATCATCGCTTGGTTGGGCATCTAATCCATGATTATTTTGTATTCAAGGACAAAATCATGGAGTTAGTCTAACAAGGAAAAATTGCACTAAAAGATAATAAGGCAAATGTCAATCCTATCACCCTCAGTGATCAAGCTAAGGGGGATAATCAGCCAGAAGGTTCTCATCTTCAAGTTGGAAACTTCTAAAACAAATGTTACGCTCTTGTTGAGGATTGTATCATTACAATCACCTTCACTGATGAAGATCTAATGCTGGTTTCTCAACCACACAAAAAGCCTCTATTTGTCTATGACTATATTCACAAGTAAAGAATCAATCGAATCTTGATTGCTGGGGGTTCAGCTGTAAACATCTTACCCCTTTAAACTGTTAAAGAACTAGAAATCCCTATGGACGGACTTTCAAGCAGTCAATTAATGATTCAAAGATTTAACCAAGGGAGGTAAAGAGTCTTAAGCATCATCAAAATAAAGCCAGTGATAAATGATATGGAATCACAAGCTTTGTTTATGTGATTGATGCCCGCACATCTTATAATGCATTCTTAGGCTACCCCATGGCCCCATAAAAATGAAGTGGTGCCCTTTACTTGGAGAGTTTGGTCCTCCCTCTTACTTAGCTGAATCAAAAGGCTTCACTTTCTCAACTACCAAAGAAGTTGCAGGGGAGTGTGTCGAGGTGCTAGAATTGAGAACATCTAAATGTTTTAGCCTTAAGGCAAATAAGCTTCTCACCAAAGTGGGATATAACCCACAGAAGCCATCGCCATTAGAGAAGCTGCCTTAGCAATCCACGAACAAAAACCTGTGAGCTGGTTTTGAATAAATAAAGCAAGGTCGATTCTGTATTGCCATTAATAGGGCAGTGTCAAATCATATCATTAAAGATAGCCACTTTTCAACAAACCAAAGGAAGTTGGCATGGATATTTGTCTTTGATAGACTTAGCTTAGCTATACACTGGGGGCATGGCCCAAGTCAAAAGGGAGTGCTCAAAATAGTAAGCTTTATACAAAACAAGGCAATGGGCTAGAAGCTTCGAAGTCAGATTCCATCAAGAATGAAGTGTCATACAGACTTAATCATCACATGTGATAAGGTCTTAAAGGCAAATATACAAACCATCATCCATACAAATGTTGAAGTGGATGATGAGGAAAATGACAAAGAGAGTGTTGGGTCATCCGATCACATTATGTTGAGTGAAGGAACCTAGTCGATGAGGATACTGAAATTGTCCCTCCCCAATTTGAAGAAGGGGTTAAGGCCACTATAGATAAGTTGATAGAGGTTAATTTATGAGATAACAATAACCCCCAACTAACCTATGTTAGTACTTTACTAACTAAGGGAGAAGTTCAAGCATATATAAACTTGTTAAAAGAATCCAAAAATGTATTTTACTTGGACATAAAAAGAGATGCCTGGGATGGATCCAAAAGTGGCGGTACATTGCTTGACAGTAAGAAAGAGGGTCCGATCAGTCAGGCAAGCACAACACTAATTTAAGTCTAAACTGCTTTCCCTAATCAAAGTTGAAATCAATAAACTCATTGAGGTCAACTTCATCCAAAAGGTTAAGTACCCTACTTGGATATCCAGTATAGTATCAATGAAAAAGAAGAATGGGCAAATTGGAGTTTGTGTTGACTTTAGGGACCTGAATGAGGTCTACCCTAAAGATGACTTTCCATTACTGATAATAGAGTTGATGATTAATGCTATTACAGGGCATGAGGCATTGTTATTCATAGACGGGTCTTTAAGATATAATAAAATACATATGGCGCCTGAAGACGAGGAGTTAACTGCCTTCCACACTCCTAAATGTACATACTATTATCAAGTGATGCCTTTTGGTTTAAAAAAGGCTGGAGCTATATACCAATAGGCCATGCAGAAGATTTTGAATGAAACGCTCTATAAGACTATTGAGTGCTATGTTGATGACTTGGTAGTCAATTCAAGAAAGAAAGAAGATCACCTAGGCGATATAAGGATAGTCTTTGAATGTTTGTGAAGATACCAGTTGAAAATGAACCCATTGAAGTGAGCATTTGGGGTTGCATCTGAGAAGTTTTTAAGGTTCATTGATTGCCACTGACGCATAGAGATTGATCAAGCAAAGATTGATGCAATCTTGAAAATGCCCGAGTCTCAAAATATTCATAAACTTAAAAGTCTTTAAGGAAAGTTGGCGTACATAAAGCGATTCATCTCATACATGGGTGGGTGGTGTTAACCGTTCAGTCGACTAATGAAGAAAGGTGTCTCCTTTAAGTGGGGTGAATCTTGCAAAAAAGTATTTGCAAGTATAAAGTCATACTTGATGAAGCTCCCAGTCTAGGTTGCACCCGTGCCTGGATGCCCACTCACTTTGTATATCACCACACAAGAAATTTCAGTAGGAGCTAGCTTAAGAAAATGAAAACAAGAAAGAAAATGCCTTGTACTACTTTAGTAGGATGATGACGCCAAATGAGTTGAAATACTCTCCAATTGAAAAAATGAGCTTGGCACTCATCTCTACTGTATAAAAGTTAAAGTATTATTTCCAAGCACATACGGTTCACTTTGTGTCAAAAGCAAACCCACTGAAATATGTCATAAAAAGGCCAGTTTTTTTTTTTGACAAACATTAAGGTGTTATCTCCAATTGCAGCAGTTCGAAGTAATCTACGTCCCTCAAAGGGCTGTGAAAGGACAAGTCTTAGCTGATTTCCTAGTGGATCATTCAATCCTCGCCGAATGGGACCTATCAAACAACCTCCTAGATGAAGATGTCCTCCTAGTTGAAGTTGTCCCGCCATAGAAGATATGCTTTGATGGAGCTGCATGTAAAAGCATAGCTGGTGCTGGAGTAGTATTTATCACATCGGATAGAGAGGTTCTCCCACACTCCTTTGCATTAACTCAAAAAAGCATAAACAACATGGCTAAGTATCAAGCCTTAATTCTCGGATTAAATATGGCAGTTGATATTAAGTAGTTGCACCTTAAGGTTTATGGTGACTCATAGCTAGTGATTAACTAATTGCTAAGGATTTATGAAGTGAGGAAGCCCGAATTGCTCCTATATTTGAATTATACCAAAAGGATCATGGAATGACTTGGGGATGTGCCAAGAAAAGACAATCAATAGGTAGATGCTCTGGCTAAACTTGCCTCCGCATTAAATATGCCCGCAAAGGAATCCCACATACTCATTTTCTAGAGTTAGGTGCTTCCCTTAATTTTTGAAGCTGAGGAGCCCCTAAAGGATGAAAGCAACGTTGTTGAGGTGTTGGAGATGAAGGAAGAGGACTGGAGTCAACCTTTTATGGACAACCTCAAATAAGGAAAATTGCCAAATGATCCACATCGCCGAGTCAACATTTGACGATGTGCAACTTGCTTCCTCTATTTCAAGGACATATTGTATAGGTGGTCGTTTGATGGAGCTAAGCAATAATAAAGTAGCTCAAACTATGAAAGAAGCTTATTTGGTAGTTTGTGGTGCTCGTTAGTCTGGACTAAAACTCCATTTACACATAAAAAAGATGGGGTATTACTGGCCAACTATGGTTAAAGATTGCATGGAGTTCACCCAAAAATGCTAGGTGTGTTAATTTCATACTAACTTCATCTATCAACCACCTGAACCATTACACCCTACTGTCACATCATGGCCTTTTGATGCTTAGGGCATGGATGTGGTTAGACCAATGACAAAGTCCTTCCTCGGATGCCTTTACATTCGAGCAGCCACTGATTATTTTTCTAGATGGGTTAAGGTAGTTCCCTTTAAAGAAGTCAAGAAAGAGAATGTGGCTGACTTCATCCGCCTCAACATCATTTATTGTTATGGGGTTTCTTGGTACATAATCATAGATAATGGGAAGTCATTCCCTAATAGTTTGATCAAGAAGTTGTGTTAAAAGTTTGGCTTCAAATAAAGGAAGTCCTCAATGTACTATGCTCTAGACAACAGCCTAGCTAAAGTATTTAACAAAACACTCTACAATCTACTGAAGAAAGTAGTCTCCAAATCCAAGAGAGACTAGCATGAAAGAATTGAAGAAGTTTTATGGGCATATTGAACCACTTACAGAACTCTCACACAAGCAACTCTATATGCTTTGGTTTATGGCGGTTGTTGTTCCCCTTGAGTAACAAATCCCATCATTAAGGATAGCTATACAAGAGGGACTAATAGAGAAAGATAATGCCAATTGTACCTCCAAGCATTAGAAGCCCATGATGAGAAAAAGCTAGAGGCATAGCAAAAGTTGGAGTATTACTAGGCTTAGTTGTCTAAAACTTTCAATAAAAAGGTATGCTCTTAGTATTTTCAAGTCGGTGACTTGGTGTTTTCTATGAGGAGACCTATCATCCTCACTCATCACATGAAAAATAAATTTACACCAAAATGAGATGGACCATATGTGGGTAAAAAAGTTTATACCAATGGCGCGTATAAGTTAGTTGTTGAAAACAAGCATCAGACTGGTCCTATCAATGGAAAATTTCTAAAAAGATATTATCCATAAAAAAAAAGAAATACTAAAAACCCAAAAAAAAAAACAAAAAAAAAGACAAAAAATAAACAAGGAGAAAGAAAAACCACCACGTTTCTCGACACAATAGTTTAAACCGTAAATTACTCCTAGCCTACAAGAGTATAAACTGTGAATGGCTAAATTTTTTAACAATTTCAATTGTTTAAATTATGTTATGAATTGATCTTCTTACAGGGTACATAGGCAGTTTGAAAATTTTTTCAAGTTCAGTCATGAAATGACAAAATGATATACTTTGAGAAATTGTAAATGGAAGGCGGCCCATTAATAGCAAATGAAAGAAATGTTTTATTCATAAGCAAATAATTATAATGTTTCAAGTACAAAAAGATGAATCTAGTCAAATAGCTTTAAGTCCCTAAATTCCCTCTGAGCAGCCTCAACAAGAGCCTTCGAAGACTTCAAAGCTTTAGCCGCCTCACTATCAAATGGAGAAGTGTTGATTATGTCATTAATTTCTTCCTCTACCTCTCTAATATCAATTGAGGCATTTTGGTGAGTTTGGATCCATAGCTCTAGGGAACTAAAAAGTTCCTTCTACTTCACCTTCAAAGTAATAAGTTGAACTTAACACTTTTCTTCACCCACTCAATCTGTTCAACCCCTTTGCTTTTCCCAACCTAGGCCTTTTGTAGGTGACCCTTCACTTCACCAAGCCATTGAGTGAGAACTACTTTGGTGGGTTTTTCTAATGCTTGGGATCTCGCATCGTCATAAGATATGGCCTTGGCAAATAGGACTCCTAGTAGGGCCTCCAAGTGAGAAATGCCAAGCTGGCCTAAGTCTTTCATCGATTGAAGAACCAATGAGACAGTGTCTTTAATGGAGGAGAGGGATTCTGCTGGGGTCTTTTCAATCCTTTCGCAAAGGCTAGTCCACAACTTGTGAAGGTACTTTAGCTAGTAATTATGGAGAAATTTATCAACCTAAAAGACGAAGACCGCTGTAGGAGAAGGAACCACAGTGGCTGCTTTTGGAGTTGAGGTGTCCTTATTGTCAGCAGAAGCTAATGGTGGAGTGGGTTCATGAGTTGACTCTTGCGAACCCTCATCGACATCACTACTAAACACATGCTTCAGTAGCTAATAAAAAGGAAAAGAGGACACTTAAAAAGAGCATTATGATAAGAAAAATGTAGAGGATCAAACTAATAGAGTACCTCTTTGGTATACTCCTATGTGGATTGTCCGTGGCCCAAGCCTGAATCTTGTTGATGTGAAGAGCTAAAATGCTTTTTGTTCTCTTTTAATGACAATCCACAGTGCTACTACTGCTATCTTACAAAATATTGATGGTGTTTTCCACTTCAACACACCAGGAGGGTCAGCTGTAGTAATGGGTGTAGGAAGTAGACGCGGAGTACTATCGATAGATAGGTCAATCCCTCCATCCCCAGTTGAAGCCTTATCATGTGATGAATCAAGGAAATGAGCAACATTTTCCTCCAAGAAACTACCGTGAGCAACAGACCACCATTTCTTGGAAACTGGTGAGAAAAATCTCCTTACAAAAGTCCGGTTATGAGGAAAGCGCACTTTAGCCATCGATTGAGATAAAAGGCATAAGTGCTAATATTGTAAGCCATTGTCTAAGGAGCATCACCTAATGTCATGGTCGAGTGACCTAGGTATTTCCTAACAATAGCTAAATTAATGGCTAAATTGATGAGGACTATAAGATTCAACATCGAAGTGTTCACTTTGCCTCAAGGTTTGGAAACTCGAGCGAATAGCTGTAAAATAATCTCGCTCGAGGTCGCTTGGTTCATCGTTGTCCACGTAAAGGGTATCATTACCTCTAGTAATCACATTGCAAGTCCAGCAAGCTTGCTCGCCCTTATGTATATGCTTTCGAGCCTCGTTAGGATCATAGTACTTGGCATGTCCCTCACCAAAGTAGACCACCATCTTAGGGTTTGGGATACCCTTAAAAACTTGAAAATGAGTCCTACAATAGTGTGATATTCACCTATGGACATAATGGACTACAAATGTTGCGGGCTTGTGAAATGGGCAGCAAGAAGTAGTAATCTTGTTGAGGCCTTGGTAAATAAACGCCAAACTAGAATTACAAGACTCATGTTTTTTCCTTTAACTATAATGCTAGCCATTTTAAATGTACTAGGTTGTATGAATCCAACATCTTCAGTAGGGAGAACAAAGGTACAAAGCCAGTATGATAAAAATACTACCAAATACGCCTCCTCCCTAGCACTTCTACTAATGTTCAAACTGGCAAATCAAGCCTTCTTTGACGCGGGCAATAATTTGTGTGATTTAATATCCCTGGATGGATTAGAAGTCGACCTGGGGCAAGCCACTCCCTTTTCCTTACGAGCAAGAGGTGCATGATATTTTAAGGTCTTTTTGCTTTAGAACTTTATCCATTGGGTAATTGATACTCCTTGAGATAGGTTGTAGGGACTCCATCGCAAAATTTATGTAATGTGTGGAACAAATACATACACAAGTGGAGAACAAATTTGGCACCAGCCTCATCAACTTCGGTAAGCTCCTAGGCACTTGGGACATCCTTGTCATAAAATTTCCCTTTGACGGGAAGTGCTGCTATAATGCGTATATCATACAGAGAGATAGATATCTCTTCAAGTGAAGTTAACAGTATATTTGTCAAAGGACACCAGACCTCATAGAACACCTTCATATGTCCACGTTCTGGTCATAAGTAAAGAGTAAGGCATCAACAGCATCAAAGACTCTAATAGCATCCAACTTAGGCTTGCACCTACCGAGAACATCTTCTATTCATTCCCAATTACCCAACACATACTAAAGTTCACCAGTTAAATCAAGGTGACTCCCCCATTTAGCCTTCCCGTCAATAATGCAACGACTAAGTGTTGGCAATGGGACAGTTTCACTCGAAGGCCGGTGATGACTTGACTGCAACATCCACCCCTTAGAAGACTTGTCAAGAGAAATAGGTTGTGACCATTCATCAATACGGTGAGGATTAGTCAACTTGGGCTAAGGAACTGCAAGGTGACTAATTAAAGGGACATGCACAGTCAAAGAAGTGCCTCGCTCCATGTGATGATTCTCATTGTCAAGGATGACCAAGTTCTCTTCTCTAGATAATGAGGTGTGACTCTTAAAATATGTCATACCTTAGTCTGCCACATAGAAGAAAAAGTTATATTAGACTCACTTGGATTGAAGAGACGTTAAAATCATGTACAAATGGCAATATGTGTGATGAGGGTCTAGACCTAAGTTCTTAGGTTCAAGCTCAAATCATCCATGAGCCCAAAGCCCAAGTTCATAGGTTCGAGTCCAAGTCCCTGAGCTCAAAACCCAAGTTCATGGGTTTAAGCCTAAGTTTACGAGTCTAAAGCCCAAATGCATGGTCTAAATCCAAATCTATGAGTCCAAAACTCAAATGTATGGGTCTAAACCCAAGTCCATAAACTTAGAGCCTAAATGCATAGATTCAAGCTCAAGTTCAAGAGTCAAAGTCCAAATACACAGGTCCAAACCCAAGTTCATGAATCTAGAGTCCAAATGCATAGGTTCAAACCTAAGTTTATGAGTTTAAAGCCCAAATGCATTAACCTAAATCTAAGTCTAAGAGTTCAAAGCCTAAATGCACAAGTTTAAACTCAAGTCCATGAACTCAGAGCCCAAATACATAGGTTCAAACCCAATCCATAAGTTTAAAGCCCAAACACATAGGCCTAAATCTAAGTCCAAGAGTTCAAAGCCCAAATGCATGAGTCTAAACCCAAGTCTATGAACCTAGAGCGCAAATGCATGGTCCAAACCTAAGTCCCTAAACCTAGAGCCCAAATGCATAGGCCCAGCTTAAATCCGAGAGTCTAAAACCCAAATACACGGGTCCTAACCCAAGTTCATGAATCTAGAGCCCAAATGTATTGGTCCAAATCTAAGTCAATGGATTCGAAGCCTAAATATACAAGTTCAAACCAAAGTCTATGAATTTAGAGTCCAAATGCATGGATCCAAATTTAAATTCAGGAGTTCAAAGCCTGAGTGCATAGGTTCGAACCCAAGTCATTGAATTTAAAGTCCAAGTGCATGGGTCCAAAGGCCTATAAACTTAAAAGCCTAAACTTCAAAGCCCAAGCTTAGAGATTCAAGCCACAAGCCACAAGGCCTGTGATTGAAGGTCGAACTCCAAGATTTGAGCCCAGGGTCCCACCCAAAAAAATAAATAAATAAATAAATTATTTTATTTTGAATTGTTAAAAAAAAGGAAAAAATAATTTTATTTTGTGTCGAGATGAAAAAAGAAAAAAAGAAAAAAACAATTTTACTTTGTCTCAAGATTTAAAAAAAAAAAGGAAAAAATAATTTTATTTTGCTGAAAAAAAAAAGAAGGAAAAAAAACGATTTTATCTTGTGTTATAAAAAAAAAAAAAAAACGATCCTGTTCTTTTCACCACTCAGCCAAACAAGCCCCAAGCCGTTCCTTGAGTTTTGCCCACCAAACACAACCTTCAACTAGCTTTGTTTCCTTTTTCATCGCCCTCGCACCCAAACACAGCCTCCAACCTTTTTTTTTTTTTGTCTCCCTCGCACTCAAACATAGTCCTCAATCTCTCTCTCTTCCTTTCGCACCACCCGACACCAGCCAGAAGACCGGCGTGTCTCAGCACCAACGCACCATCGCCACCGCCAAAAGACTCAACAGCCACACGTAAGAAGAGCAACGCTGCCGACCAACGCCTCGCCCCAACGCTGTGGCCAACTTGCACGCTGAACTCCAGGTGTTGCGTCACCCCACGCGGGAACAGTAGCATCGCTGCGCATCACCGTCAGCCCAGAGCGCGCTCGGCCACAAGGACGACGGTGGGTTGGGAAACACTGGCCCATAACTTGTCAGCGACAACCGCATCGAAAAGGGGTAAATATATGTATCTATGTATGTGTCAAAGCAGAAAGAGCTAAATCTCCGAGAAGAGGCCGTCGGACCTTAAATCTCGGTGGAGAAAAGGTTCGTCACAGCAATTCTTAGGAAATCGGTCGGGGTGTTTAACAACGAACACAATGCCTGTTTTTTTTATATAATCCAGTAAGGACTGCCCGGATATGGAATCTCTATCAGGACATTGAAAAATGTTGATTCTGAGTGTTGGACAGAATCAGTCAATGAGCCGGGTCTGGGCACAGGGAATCAGCCACCTTCTTTAGCCAGGACAGATGGAGTATGATTTTGATGGACATAAATCAAGTCAACGATTTTCCAACCGTTGACAGCAGTATAGGCCCAATTCCTTAACGAGCCAAGAACTCTCAATGCAATCCAAGTCATGCTGGGCTGGACGTGTGTGAAAGACATACTACGTGCTATGTGGACTAATTTATTGGTATACAGTTTTGAAATAAAAGCTCAGTTCCATTTCTGCCACACTTGAGCTCATGGGCCATTTGTCTTAGTTCAAAAAAAAAAAAAGGACGGGGGAGGAGGGGAATTTTTCAGACTTATTCATTCTAAGATTAAATTTTTTGTGAATAAGTCTCTCGAGAACATTTGTAAGCAAATAAAGTTGCTGTCCAATTAAATGTCACCATATGACATTTTGATAAAATGTCAATTATTATTATTTATATTTTAAGAATCAAATTAAATATAATTCCTAAAATTGAATAATAAAATAAATTGATGTTTTACTATAAACATGGTCGATAAATCATATTGCGACGCATGTTAAGATCGGCCAATTCAATCATACCATATGTTAAGTTTTATAAATTTAGAAGGAAAGTATTGACTATTTAACAATTAAATTGTAATCCTTTAATTAAAAGAAATGATGCAAAATAATATATCTTCAACCAATTAAATGTTACCACGTCGTCAAATATTTATGATAACAGAACTACCCCCACTTCTATAAATAGAGATGGCTTCTACACATATAGAGGACGAAAACACACATTAAGTAAGAAATAATCTTGAAAGAAATTCAGACTCTCACCCCAAATTTAAAACCATTCTTGTAGAATTCAAGGCGTTTCTTACAAAAGTCCACCAAATTATATTGTTTAATCCACAGTTAAAGCGTTAAACCAGTAACCTAAAATTATTTCAAACTCTAACCAACATCAAATAAGATCAAAATTCAAGAACTCGTTCAGTTCCAACCATGTTCTTCATTGCATTTTTCAAACATTTAAAATGTTCTTACAATATTCAAAATATTTTTCAATGAGTTCATTAAACTTTGACGCTCGATTTGAAATCGTAATGTCAAACCAAAAAATTAACGTTTCCCGAAAACCCAACTAACTTAAAAAAGATCAAATCCATCAAAATTTCAACAAATTACAAGAACAGTTAAGTCTTTCAACTTAAAAAAAAATCAGAAGATCAAGATAAAGAATAGAACCTACATAAATCCATTTAATTTAAATTATAATTACACTTGTATAAATTTCTTGTTAATAGAAATTTAATTGCAAAATTTTTGTTTACAAATATGATTAAATATTAGAAATAATATGTTAATTTGTGGTAATTAGAACATATGTCATTCATTTATTCATTGTTTCATCACAACCTTTCCAAAACAAGAAATGAACCGACTGGTTTTTTCTTCTATCTCAAAAACCCATACATCCAGTAGAGTTGCGCCTTTTGAGCGCGCCCCTCTTCAAAAGATGAAGTCACTCAGCTGCACACGTTTCTCATCCCTGGCATGCTTCTTGCTAAAAATATAGGCACTATCTTCCACATCTGCGCCTAAACAATTCATCCGGTGCCTAACGAAACAAGCATAGCAAAATCTATTGATTAGGGTGCTGCAAAGATACAGACAACATAACTCTGTGATATTACATGTAGCATTTACGAACCATTCAAAGTGATCTTCACAGCAAATAGAATTCCAAATAATTGATAGTCCAGCAAGTTTCCTGCAAGCACAAATTCAACTTATTGTACAACACCAGGCTGGGACAAGGGCATGAATGGGAGACTCAAGTTCACATCAGGAGCTCGGAAGTCATTATTTCAGAACTTCCCTTAAAACTTCTGGACAAAGCATAGATCCTGGAATAAGATAACGGGGAAAAGAAGACAAATGTTCCCATGTTTTGTACAACCACTTGAGCCCTCCCCAATTTCAAGGGCAAGGTTCTCTCAAGAAAAGGATACATATCTCATCCCTAGCCTGAAAGGAATAACATATATGACGGAAAAGGAAGTGGTAAAGAATTTGGTTTGAGCATAACTTACCAAGTTGCAGTGTACATATCATAGAACTTATCAAATGCTTTGTCAAAGCAATAATGACAAGCTAAGAGATCCTTTATCTCAGTCACCTTGCAATTTGATTTACAGCATTTGACCTGTAAGAAGCACAGCAAAAAGCAGATGAACAGCACAAATTACTATTTTGTAAGTTCTTGTGGAAATAAATGTAGCACCATCAATCAAAAATTTGAACAGAAAGTTGGAAATACATTCTCAAACCTATCATTCCAAGCTAAAACAGGACCGTGTGTGCTTTAGCGGTGGTATCCCAATTCCTCAAACACAAGATTTGGGGTTTGAATCTTACTAAATCATTGGGTGTGTGAGTAGTGTTAAGAAACAAATAGTAGCTCTCAAAATGCACCTCTGATTGAACATTAAAATTAGACAAACCATTCTCATTTAAGTGGCCACAAAATGTTATCATCAATTAAGCAAATTTTTGTAATTCATGTTGAATTTCTAAGAGAAAAATTTAAGACATGATCACCTAAAGCCTCCTGTTAGTATTATGCCTTCTAACACCAATTATTTTGTGAACAATATGGCTATAAATGTTCTTTATTATTAATAAAATATTAATATTTTCTTTTATCAATATTATGACAGTTTTATTTATGCATAAAATTCTCAATATGAAGTCAAGTTTTATATGTGCTCATATAATTATATTAAGAAGTACTATTCATAAGAATTATGAATATGGACATAGAACTTTTTAATACACAATCATTAAAATCTATTTACAAGTCACATATCTCTAACTAAACATTATAGTATCGATATGACTTGTACACATTATATTTATATGGTAAACATCATGCTATACAATATAAAATACTAAGAACACATTTATGGATATGTCATTAGGAAATGATGTATTTGAATAATAACTCTAAGAACAAGGTAAACACATGAAATTTACTCTTTTCTATCAATGGTCTTACTTTGAGATCATATTAAATGAGTAGGTCTTAGAGCTAAGATGACAAGGATACTTTTCGTGCATTAAAGACAATGTGTAATTAAGACAATAAGAATTGGATCTACCTTGGTAACAGGGGTGGCCATGGTTCAGGTTGGTATATTGGCGAGTTCGGCGGAGATTCAAGTATTACATGCAAACTCGCCAACTTGAATCCGACCCATTTATTTTTGCAAGTCAATTCATTTTTACCCAAACCTAACCCACTTATCTCATAAGTTATTCAAGCCTAATCCGCCAACCCTTGACAAAAAAATAAAGTTAAAAATAAATTTTTACGCGCAACAATTTTTCTTTTGGTTTCAATATTATTACTTTAGAAAGTAATTTTAAATGTATGTAAAGTTCAAAGTTTTCTACTTTCTTATTATTTTAAATTTTATCTGATTATGTTTTAACAAAATATATATAATTATGCAAATGAAAAAACAAACAAAGAAAGGATAAAAAGGAAAAGGAATAAGGCAATCCAAATAGAGTTGTCAAACTTGTTTTGGTGATGGTGTAAAGTGTGGATAGGGCTCTGAGTTCTGATACCCAAAATGAAAATTTGAGTTTGAGAATATAGACAAAGGGTTGAGTTTAACATAATATCTAGGTTTAAATTTTCCTATATTTGCTATTTTAACAATTAATTTTATTTAATTAGATATCTATTTATATAGTTAATAACTTAAGAATATTACAAAATAAAAATAGCTAATAAAATATTTATTAAATTATTTTAAATATATAACCAAGTCCGTAGGTTTGTGATCAAACCGTCAAGTAACTTAAAATTAACCCATTTTTCTTTTTGGATTCACCAGTTCGACCCAATTTCAGCCCGCACCCGCAAAAGCTTAACCCAAACCCGCTAATTTCGTATTAAATTCAAGTCGGGTTTTTAGATTATGTCAGAAATTGCCACCCTTACTTGGAAATGTTATGAGTCTAAAAAGCTGTTGAAGTATGTGCACAATCAATACATAATTTGTCTCATTGTAAATAAGCAAGACATTTGTCCTATGTGATCGATATCCTATGAAGCAAAAATCCTTGGCCAAGTAATGTATAATCTAAAAGAAGTTTCTAATGGCCATTAGTATCACAAGAAATATTAATTTGATAATATAACCAAGCTTGTGAATTTGACTGAATTCATGACTCTTAACTCAAATGAAACAAAGACAAAAGGCCTATACAACATAGTACTTATGATCAGAAAGATTCAAGTGATCACATCACTCTATCTTAGTTAGACTACGATAAAGACTATAAGCTTTGTGCTAATCATATCCTTTGAGCTATATTCATCTTAGCTTAAAGATGGACATAAAGAGTCGTACACATAAGAACAAGACAAGGGCAAGTAGATAATTACATTTTGGATACTTGATCAAAACTCAAGAAGTGTAGTGATCAAATTAATTTGGTTGTAATGAAATCGAACCAAGTGAAATTATTTATTCCTAATTATGTTTGTTGATAATGAGATTATCAAATGGAAACATAATAGGCCTTTGTTCTAATTAATAAGATTAATTAAATTAAAGGACAATACCTTAATGGATTTTAATTATTAATTGGATTAATTATTGAAAAAAGAATGGGTTTGAATTATTTTAAAGATCTATGTAAAAGCCCATAAAGCCTATTCCATACACCCTAATTGGATAAACTTGTAAAAGGAGTTTTACTATGTTTATAATATAAAGTTTTGAAAATAAATAAAGGTTGAAGAATTTTAACCAAAGAATAAGATTAAAAATCATACACCACTTAGTGAAAGAATGAAAAATATTTTCTAGCCCTTTCCTTGTGTTTTTCTATTGTCCAAAATTCTCGAAAAACACAAAGAGTTTGTGTGGGAGTTTCGCAAAGGAGTTCATAGAAGTTATGGAAAGCATTGCTCCTACTATTATTTGTGTAGACAATCTAGAAGTAATGACTAAAGTTTTGTGGCTCGTGAATCACATAAAAGAAGTTTCAATTTTGACAGGAATTTATTCCAGGAATAATCCACACAAACCTTCTATGTTATATGAAGTAAATGTACTAGGTTGGGAATTTAATTTTTTGCCGTGTTATTATGATTTTATGAAATTTTTGAATTGATTGTTTTGCATCCCAAATCTGATGAAACCTAACACCTCCAACAAAATTTCTGCCCCTCATATTTAAAACCACATTAAATATTAAGGCTATTCTCAACCAACTGATAATCCCAAGTTGGTCTCTCCCCTTACAGTATGACAGAACTCTAGATCCAGATGCCTATGACGCAAGTAACACAAACATATAATCCTTACCAGACGCTTAAGTTTGTATGAGTAATATCGTTGATGAGTTGGATGCTCCCTGATATGTTCACTCAAGTGGCCTGCACTGTAAATCCTCCTTATTAGTGATTATGTTCTAAATACCAACACGAAAGTAGATTTAAAATATAAAAACAGAAGGAATCAATGCCATTTCCAAAAGCATAAGATCAGATGAGCAAAATCATATAAGATCTTCCAGCATGATGTAATGGTCTAGAGTATCAACCATGCCATGATCTTAATATTATCACATAAGCTATTCAAAACATGTTATGTTCAAAGTTCATTAGATGTCTTAAAGGTTTTTCGTCTAACCTCTTAAAAACATCTTATGGTTAAAAAATCATACATTCTTAAGACTTTATTATAAAATAGGAACTAACCTCCCAAAAAATGCACCTTCCATGCAAAATAAGCACATTAAAAGTTATTTTGAACTAGCCAAATGGACAGACAACATAGCTAGCTTACCAGTCACAAAAGGTATTATCACAGTTTAGACATGTGGCCAATGAGGTTGACCCCCGACATGAGTTGCACTTTGTAGCCAAGAACTTTTTTCCAATTCGGTGGCATCTGCAGATACAGAAAGACTGGAATTAGATAGTGCCTCCTGTTAGCGTATCATTAGATCTCTTATAACAAAAAAGTAAGTATTTCATCCAAGTTCTTTTTAGTTACTCAACAGCTTGATATTTCTTCGTTCCTCTCTCCCAAGACAACATGAACAGGAAGGGAATCCACAAGCCACTTTTCTAATATTCCAACTAAATTGGTTATAAGCTATGACTTTTCATCATACGGATGTACCCTAGAAGGTTGATTACCCAACAAGAAGTTATCCAGTATTCTAATCAGCAGCAAATATTCTGCATCAGGAGGATTCTTCTCTAATAAAAATTTTGATTCAACAAATATAAGCCTAGAGATAGGATTTTACAAGGATAACAAAGGGAAATCCAAACAATAATTTATAAGGATAAAAATGAGCAAACTACATATCCAGGAACCTTTTGTATAAATCAAGAAGATCTTTGGGTATTGCATTGGATGTATTTTGAACCACTGCTACCTGTAAAGAGGACTCCATGCTTAATATTCACTAGAATTTAAAAAGAAAAAAGTAAAATCACATTTTATATCATGAGGAAATACATGGTTGTATGTTTCACAAGCGGGACTGGATTCACAGCAAGTGGTCACCACTAAGCAGTCTTCCGCAAGATGCCCAGGTTTATGACATTTCCAGCTGCAAATATAAATGAACAATTCAGTACAGGTACATAATTAATGATAGAACCACATTCCTACTTCTCAGGTTTGGCAGAGAAACAGCTACTTAATGTTTGAAACTTTTCATACAAGGTGCATATAAAGTGTAAAATGTACCATTCATAAGTACAAAGTCCAGATCTCTTCTTTGACCAGCGATGCTGGTCAAAATCCCAAGTGTCCCCTCCAGATTCAGGCACCTTTAATGTACATCTACGGTCAGAGAAAGGTTCAAGAAGGGGCTGGCCATTTTGGGGCTCCTGGAAGAAGACTTTGGGTCAAAAGCAATAACATGACAGAGAAGATGAGGTTATTACTTATTAAAGCAGAAGAACCTGTTGACATTTCTTGCTCTGCAGAAGTTCAGATTTGCATTCCATGCTGCATATATCATCATCTGTCTACACCATCAATTTAGCAAACTGAAATATGGTCTCAGAAAGAAATCAAGCATCAAGACATGGAACTAAAATACAGCATCAGATGTCTCACCTCATTGCATATGTACTCCCCATATTTCCCACACATAACACATGCAGGTTCGCCTGGAGCAGGATACCTCTGCTCATTTCGTGCCCTGATATGATCAGCTCTCTCCGTGCTGTCTAAGAAAGTCAACAAATAGATAAGATACCCTAGAATAATGTAACAACATCTAATTAGAAATCATGCATTAATTTTTATCAGATAAATTATATGGGTTATGTTTGCCTACATTTTTAGGGATGTGCTTTTTGGTGTGTTCTTTGGAAAAAGTGTATAAAAGTGAGAGAGAGAGAGAGAGAATTTGAAATATATAATAATTATAATGTGTGTTTTTGGGTGGTAAGAAGCAAAACAAACATAATCATAAGTCTTTAAGCTCAATATAATAACAGATCAAATTTAATGCAAACATACAGGCTCAATATAATAAAATTGTTGCTAAAAAACCTAATTCACTCAGTGATGCAGAGAGGCGACATTGTTGTAGTTCAATCATTAGAACAAAACAAACAACATCATCACCTCACCAAGAACTTACAAAAATAGCAGCAATTCAGATGCCATTTGGTAGGCTAATAAAAGAACTCCAAAACCTCACAACATTTTGACTTTCTCAACAACTATTCCAAACATATAATGAGCCATAACTATGTTTGCTGAAATTATTAATTTGGTTTTTGGATATTTTATCGTATTAAGATGTTTATATCATAGTCATTATTTTGTGAAAAATCCTCCATATGTGTGAAAGAAGACTAAATCTCGAGGAATGCACATGCAAATGACATCTGAAAGAAAAAATCCAATGACTTTCTTTCAAGAGATACATCTGTTTCGTATTTCTACCAATGATTTTATCATCTACCAAAAAGGTAAACCAGGCAACAGAAAGCTATTTCTAGTGTCTTTTGTTTCTTAATAAATAATATAGGAAAGCAAATCAGATGTAATAGGAATAAATTTGACTAGATGTATCACCTATCAAGAAGTAAACCATATAATGAATAGCTATTTCTGGAGTCTTTTGTTTCTTAATAATGGAAAGCGAATCAAATATCACAGAAATGGATTTGACTATATATGATTCTATTGATTTGTTTCTATTATTATACTTTGTGTCTTATCAATAAATAAGTAGTTATTGTAATGCATCAACTAGAAAAAAATAATATATGATTTAGTCCTTTGGGCATTCGTGCATGATTTAGACCTAATAGCTAAACCACGTTACATTTTTGTGTTTAATTGTCTGTCTCTTCACTCTTTTGAATCCCAACATGGCATTAGAATAGATTCCAATCCTGTTGTTGGCTTATTTCTACCATTTTTAGGTTGATTCAAGTTTCATCTTGGTTTGTTAACACAAAATTTAGTCCTGTTTGGTTTAGGTTTCATCCTAGTTCGATAATACAGGTTTAGTATTATTTTGTTTGTTTGTATAGGTTTCATTCTGGTTTGATGATGCATGCTTAGTTCTGTTTCAAACATTCGTATGGGTCTTGTCTTAGTCCATTGGTGTAGGTTTTAAGCCTGCTTTGTTTGTAATTGATCTCTGATGGTTGTTGAACAAAGACATGAAGAAAAGTTTGCCCTATTGTACAAGTTGAACATTCTACATTAAACTTGAGGAGTGTAGGAAACTAAGTCAAATAAAATAGAATAGGTAGTTATTATAATGCCTCTACAAGAGATAAGGAATATATGATTAGCTTTTTGGTCATTTGCCCGTGGATGTAGGGTGTAATTGCCGAACTGATTATATATTTGTACTTAATTGTCTCTCCTTTCATCTTTTTTCTTTTAATTTCAACACTTAATAAGGTCCATTATGTAGCTCCACGTCATTGTTCTTGCAGCTGAACAGTTTAATAGGATAGAACATGTGCAAATATGTTACCCATGAGCAAAAAGTAAAAAAATGGCAATAAACAGGTGACAGCATCCAAGAATCAAACCAGAAATTGCGAAGCACTGCACTGGATTGCTGGAATTCAGTTGCCCATCCAAATTTCTAGAACCTTCGTTGTCTTCGCATTCTGTGGAAGCACTTCTATCACCTGCATGACGGTTGCTAGTAATAGAGATTAATATATAAATACACACACACACAGAAACACTATAAATTGAAACAGTTTATGCACAGAAATGTTCCAAGTAAAGGAAAAGAATACAAAATGAAAAAGAAATAATAAAAAATACAACAGGAAAAGCCAGTTGAGAAGGCGTGAAATAAACTTGAAAAATATTATATTCTGATTCTTAGAACTGGCCAATTTTCATTTATTGGGCTAATAAACATCCTGCTTACTGGAAGCAGCATTCAAGCATTCAAAATAAAAGACTGTGTCTTCTTCCAGATTGGGTAAAACCTCAACCTAGCAAAACAGAATTCAAAAACAGACATTGCACAAAAGTAAATTTCATGACACACGCGAGCACAATTCGCCCATACAAGTAATAAGAATCCAAGCATAAACATCATGCCAAAGTAGGCATCAAAATAACTCCCAATTTGAGCTATCAAATTGGGAAAATTAAAAGAGATTATAAACAATGCAATCACAACTTAAGTGACTACTGGATCTTGATGAAAAAGCCCATCTTCTCAAACACATTTATGCCTCAAATGTGTGAACGTAGCCAATAACCATTTGACTAAAATGTGGCAAAAACAAACTAGCACACAAATAAAAGAAACCCTAATGAAAAGATATCACATTTTTTATAACTTTCAAAGGTTATGTTTGAAACACAGAAAAGACAAAGATGCTGCGGGAACTTACTTTCATAACCCACCAAATTTAAAGCTGAACTTGAACTCTCCTGTAAAGAGATGATCCCACCAGTCATTGTGTAATCTAATAGCAATTTAGAATCACAAGAAAGAAAACGTCTTATAAAAAGGCCAAGAACCTGGCCAATAGTACCAGCACATCGGCAGTTAACTCTTGATACGGTTGAGAAGAATTAGCTTCCTTCCTGCTCATCCAGAGTGCAGACTACTTCAAATGTGCACACCACAACTTAAATAAAAACTAATTATTCATATAAAATATTTCTAGTAAACTAATAAATAGAACAGATTTCTCAAAAAATGAGCAATGGGTGACAGAGATATGAGATAGTATCATTACACATGCCATATTTTGGTACATATCAAGATTACGATTATTTATTTAAAAAAATTACAATTCCTAAAAAGTTTAGTTATGCAGGATTTTACAACATATATAGATGTAGACTCTGATGGTACTAATATCAGTAAAAGGACAGAGGACAAAATAAATAAGGAAATTAATACCAGCACTTATCGATTCCAAATCTTTTTAACACTAGTTAAACCTTACGCCTTCTGCACAATTGTGCTTAATACTATATAACTTAAATTCGGGTCGTTTCTCAGCAACTGAAGGCAACATAAATCCAAAAGCTCAACCAATTATTTTTATGTACAAATAAAAATCCTAATTCCGGCCAAGAAAGTAACATAACGGATTCATTAAGAATTTTAGTGCACATCAAAAACAATGCTCAAATGGGAGCTCCACAATTAAGTTCAGGAAATCAGATAAAGCACTTCCAACAAGTGGATTTGGAAGGTCAGCCAGAAGTAATTTCGAAAATTGACCTCCGTTTGTCTATATAGTCCTGATGAGACATAGAACCATCGTCCTCTTTTAATTCGCTCTGTTGAAGAGGCCGCTGCCTAGACTCGCGACGGCGCTTTCTTTGACCGATTGACGCCGAGTCACTGGAAGCTGCTTTTCCGATGGCAACATTATACGCTGAAATTGAAGATGCGTCAATTAATTGATAACGTATTGTACAGAGATGAAATTAAAAAAAAAAACCACGAAAACATAATCGGATGATTTGGAAATTACAATGGAGATTTTGAAGTACGGAGTTCAGATTGAATTGCTTGTTGTATGCACAAGAAGGATTTTTGTAGAAATTCGTCCTGGTTCCCATTCTGTCTGCTCTCGATCAGAATTTATGTAAGGGCTCCGTCCCTGGAACCTTGGAGAAGGTTTTAGGCGATTTATCAGTTCCGCAATCGCAAAAGGACCGAGTCACCTCAACGGTGTCGTACTTGAGCACCGGCTGCGGTTCAACAAAAAGGGCAATATAACAAGATTCTGCCTATGAACCGTAGCATTGAGTCACCAGACACAGATTTCTCGATATTACACACACACACGCACACACACTCACATACATTTTGTCAGTTTCGGCCATCAACACAAAATAAATAATTATAATTTTATCGCAGTCAGTAACATGAATTTGAGTGTGGTTGCAAGTAACATAAATGAACGTAAGTGTGGTGGTTGAAATTCTCAAAAAGGCAATTTATAAAACTCTTCTGAGTAAAAGCAGTAATAAACGGTACACTCGTACGCTTATGCATAAATAATTTAACAAAATCATTACAAAAATTTAATTAAAATGATGGAGGAGATAGAAAGAAAAATATAATCGAATACATAGACGGAATGTAAGAAATAAATGAAAATAAATCATATTTTTAAATGCCTAAATTAACTTAATGTATGTATATATTTCATTGTATTCATTGATTATTTATCATCTAATTATTTTATGTATTTATTACCAAATTATCTTTAAAATTTTAAAAAATTCAGTAAATTATGTAAAATTCAAGCCTTAATCTCTACATGAGATATATGATTGAGCTTCAAATTACGAAATTTAACTCAACGATTTTTATTCACACCTCTAAACTCACTTTAATCTCTACCTGCTAGCCATTTTTTCCACCAGATATGACTTGTAATATATATATATATATATATATATATATATATGACATGTTCTTTACCAAAAAAAAGAAGAAGAAGAAGAACGAAATTACTGAACAAATATCAATTAATTTAACAACTCAAAATTTTAACACACGGGCAAAATTGATGTAAAATTTACATTTGAGGAGGTATGAATATGATTTTTTGAAATGAAAAACATGATAATTTTTTTACAATAAAAATAAATTATATATTCGATTATCACCCTCTACTTGATGCAGATATGGATCATGATATGAAAGCACCCGTAATGTTAGAATATAAATTTGGATGGATAGAAAATGTGTGTCTTTTGATGTGAAAGTTTAACTAAAATCTGCATGATTAACATAATTACTTTTAGCTTTTGGCGTGTATAATATAAACTAATAAAAGTGGCTCATGCCATTTATCTGCATAATTAAAAAATATATAACATATAATTAATATAGCGAAATGAAATACAATTGCTTATGATGTTGATAATAAAAAAATTTCTTTAAAATGAAAATTGTATTAAAGACTTTGTATGGAATGAAAGAGAACGGTTAAAATATGAAAAGAAAACAAAATTTGAAATTAAATGAAATGAAGTAAATGTAAAAGGAAAGAGAGGAAAAATAAATATAAAAAGGAGGGGTATTAGAATCATTTAACATTAATCTACCAAAAGGTAATTTCTCCCTCTCATTTACATCAATGCAATTTAATCAAGGGGTAGTAACATAATTAATTAAGAGTAGTATATTAAATTTACATTTACAACTAATGTAGCAATACAATTTTAAAAATATAGCATAGATAATAACATTATCATCATCATCACTTATTTATTTTTCGTTTTACCATAATATTATTTTAATAAATGTATTTTAGGATTAAAAAAAAGCAATTATCATAGTACTCATAGAAATAATTATTTAATAATATGATAATATATAAAGTTATTAATTTTTGAAGTATAAATATGCGTACGTGTGTGAGTATGACTATATATATAAAAATTTCAATCTGATTTTGAAGTGAGATAATAATTAAATAGAGATTGGATCTTAAATATTTGATATCAGTGTATACGAAAGGAAAGAGGAAAAGAAAGTTATCTTCTATCTAGTATTCATTGGTTTGTATTTTTACTACAATGAGAAGAAAAGGGACAAGCAAACATCATCATGGCATCCTAGCACCAACATTAGAAACGATCCAATTATTACATTTCAAAGTCCCCAATCAAAATCTAATTTCTACAAAAACAGAGGCCAACAGCTTCCATATAATGGTTGTTAATGGCATCTGACATGCTATGATGCATAAATTGGAGTCATAGTGAATGGTGCATGGCGTGATGCGCAATTTGTTGAAGCATAGTGTAAAATTATATATATAAATAAAAAATAATTATGTTATTAATAATTTCCATAAAAATAAAATACAAAAAATATTTTACATAATAAATAACATGATAAATATTTTTTAACTTCTAATTTCATAAAAGACAAACTATATATTTTTCTTTATTTATAAAAACTGTAAAAAATAATAAATAATTTTTTATTAAAATGAATATCATATGAGACTGCTAATTCAGTGGTAATTTTCATTATCCTTAATTTTTAGCTATTTTGTCCTACTCAAAAGAAAACCAAGGCTAAAACCTCAAAGATAAGGTGTCTAAGCAACTAGAAGTTTTTAAGAGCAATTTCGTTGCAAAAAACATCATTATTATGTCAAAATTCACCAAAAACCAAATGCATGATGAAAGAAAGATTACCTTCTTGTCTCAACAGTCTATGCGGACACCTTGGGAATGTAAGTGACTGCAGGGCATGATGTACAATCACTGAACACTACTTGTGCAAGCTTCACGATACATCGTCTTGAAAATGGGACAAAATATTTGCAAGAAACATACAGAACAACCAATGAACAGTCAATTTTCAAATACTGCTCAGTATGTCATGCTGTATTGTAACGAGGCAATGTAAACAGAATTCCAATTTGAAGTTAATTGTTCCTAAAACTTCCTCGAGTACACACATCCTATCAATCTATTTCCAAGCCTACTGAAGTTAAACTCACAATCCACTATGTGTTCAATGCCAACGCTGCAAAATTTATGAACAACATACAATTACCACAGCTTCTCTATTAAATTCTCCATTTTTGTCCATCACTTATCTGTTTTCTCATCTGTACCAAACCAAAAGATAACCAGAAGATATGAAATGCCTTTAGTTGTCTACGTTAGAGTTTTTGCTGCTCGTTCCTCAGAATCTACAACACGATTTCACAATTGATTTTTCAAACGCACGGGAATTAGAACCAGTTTAGGAACCTTGCAGATTGGTTCTTATGACATTGCTCACTAAATTTCCGGGGGATGCAGCTACTGTATATATATGGAGTTTGGAGTTATCTAATACAGAGCCACGTTCAGATTGATTTCATGGATACTGATAATATTTAATAAGATGATAAATCCACCCGCAACAGAGCCAAGTATGCAGGCATCACAAAAATGGTGTCAACAGTTCAGAACCAGCATGTGACATCATTCTAATTAGTTTGAACGGAAACTGGATCAAACATGACTCCCAAAATCTACTTTAGAATATTAAGAACTGTAGTGCGATCAAAGAATGCCATACTTCATCCACAGCCTATGACAAGCAGTACCATTTGTTGGACTTTTAGTTCACGGACAAACATTGAAATCCAAAGCAAAAGGAATTTCTTAAAGTATCTTTTTGAGATTTATGGATTATATACATTATTTAAAAGGTCCAAATATATACTCAAATGTGAATATTTCAGCAAGAAGAATTTATCTCCATTACCAAGCAAGGGCGACGGGAAACTAATTTGAGGCTGAAGCGTGAAGATACTGGCTTGAGTATAATACATCAATAGTTTGTATTCCAATAAATAGGGTTCTGGAAAATTAAAACAAATACCAGCTAGTAGTGATTTTTTTCCCTACTCTGCATCATAAAACTTACTGGTCAAAGATCAAAACATCATTACTATATCAACTTTCATTAATTGGGCCTCAGTAGTTCACAGAACAAATAGTAAATACCAAATCTTCCAAAACTTAACTAGAAAAAGCTTTCCAATTTCTACTAAAAGAAGGACAAAGAGTAGGCAAGTTAAAAGTTCATAAATAAGCAATACGACAAACATCTTGTAGGCGTCGCTAAAAGTTAAAACGGAAGACAAGCTCGGAACATTATTCATCATCTCGTCATCATCACGCTTCTTAGGCTTGCGGTAATTCTCTTCGATGTGCTTTCAGATGAGCAAGCCAGTGTTGAAGAGCTTCTGAACGTTGTAATTTTGGGCTACATACACCCCAAATGCTGTACCCGCTATGAAGGAGAAGCTGCTCCGTATTATACCCATTCCTCGATTACTTCTTTTTTCCTTTCTTTTCTCCGCGACTGCGGTTTGGATGCAAATGGGTTTCCATTTCAATGCCTTAGAGAGTTTTGTGGTTTCTCATAAAGAGCACAAATTGCTGGAAGATGCCCCTTTCGCAAGAGAGAATTTCTTGGCCATGAGGTTACTTCTTGTCGAATTTCTGAGCACCTATTATATTTTTGTAATTTCTTATTGCATGCAAAAATACTCTTAGATATATTGCACTCCATGCACATGTAAAATTTTTTATAATTTGTAAAATTTTATACATTATAACAAACTAGCGACCAAAGCACAGTTAATGCTGTGTAAAAGAAACATAGAGCACTTACAACTCTAAATATACATACCACTTTTAATATTAAATATAAACAAATACATATAATAAATGCAAAAAAATTACAATTATGCAGCTTACTAAATGCACGTATGGGATGATATTTCAATAATGAGAAGGAAAATTCATCGATTTTTGATCATTTATCTAAAAGTAATTATACTCAGAATTTGCTATGCAATTGTGATGTACATGTATGGACCACATATAAGTTATGAATTATTGCAAATGGTGACGATAGAATATTGAAATAAAGAATGAAATTACCTAGAAGCTAATTTGCAGTTATTTTTGTATTCTTCGAAATTTTCAATAAAATGTGAGATGAAAATATTTACTGCATTAATATGAGCATTCTTATCATAAATGTAAGATTTTTTCCTATAATTTAGACAAATTGAACTTATAACTTAAACGTGGACTTGCCAAGAAAAAATTGCAATGCAAATAGGAATGTAATATGGAAGTAAACTCTAATGATGTATATGTTGAAGTAGATTCAATACATTTTTTCAACAAGTTATATGGAAATTATTGTCATAAAATATTTCTATTAAAGAAAAAGAATATGCATAAAGATTATATTTGCGTACCTTTTTGCTCTCTTCATCGTCTATCTTCTATAGCTAGTTTTCACTGGGAAAGTAATTAACAAAGAAGCGACAGTGAATTTGAATATATTGAAGATAAAACATAAAAATGTACTTTATATTTACTTGCCTCTATAAAAGTTTTGTACATGCTTGTAGAATATGATTTTCCAAAGCTATTCCATTAATACAAGTTGTAATTTTCCAACTCGGACACATGACTTGCATCTTGGATGGCTACAAAAATGAAAATGTCATATAATAATATCTTGTTGGCTTTTTATATTTTTGGGTGCATTTATTGAACCTAAAATAAAAAAGTTTACCTTTGTTGATGGAGTTTGGAAATATGGAGTCTGGAAATATGGTTCTTTCGAAAGAGCCCACAATACTATATCTTCTTTGAATTCTTGTGTTTGAGTAGCAAGAACTTGGTATAATTTTTTATATGAAAATATATATGTATCTGTGTAGAAAAATATCTAAGTACCATGAATAGTATGTTCTAATTCATCACCAACCCTAAGCAAGAAGTGCACAAAATTTTCATCTTGGACACATTGTATATTTTGACGAAGTTGATTTATCTATACATTGCATCAAAACATACACTTTGATACACTCACAGCAACTTGGTGTGCAATCGATCCCCTTTTCACAATTGGAAAACTTGTTTCAAATCTCCACCAAGAATAATAGTTTTTCCACCAAATGGAAAATCATCTTCCATTGTATCTTGCAATGATTATTGAAAAATTCAAATGCATAGCTATTTGCCATTGGTGCCTTATTCCACACAACAGCAGTGGCATCTCTAATCAACTAAGCAAGATCAGTTTGCTTGTTAATTTCATAAAAGCTATCTGCTGTTAGCCTAAGTGAAATTTTTAAATGTGAATGCTTTGTTCTTCCACTAGGTAACAATGTTGCGGCTATTCTAGAAGCGGCTACTACTATTACAATATGACCATCAATGAAGAAAATTGATAGCTCATTGCACTTGATACATCCCACCATAGGATCACATGTATTTTTTTTATTCAGAGTTCAACTTCTGAATTGATTGCAAGTCCTCATCACGTATGTACACACTTAACATATCCTTTATTATCTTAGGAAGTGGTGCACTATTGGCAAAGACCTCACCAACAGTTTCAAAATCAAAAAGTGCTTATTATATTGATACAATAATCTTCTTAACTCCAAAAGTAGTCTATTAACACTTGAAAAACTATTTGAGGAACTCAAGTTTGCATAATCTTCAACTATGAAAGGATAAAATTCCTCCTATAATTCTCGAACTCTTGTGGGTTGGCAGAACACCAATATTGAGACAAATAGTCTTCTCGAAGCAGATGACATCTTTATAGAACATGCTTTATGCAAACAATCATGAATATAGTTATGTTGCTCAAGGAGTCCTCTTTTTTTAGTAGCCTTTTTAAACATTGCACATATAACCCCATCTACAGTAAGCAAGTCTTCCAATGATTGAGGCCTTTAACATGATTTCAAAGTACACGAAGGTAAAATTGTTCTCCTTCTATTGTAGAGACTATGTGTATCCTTCCATCCAGTTTATTTGGCTTTATTTGTGTGACTCAAATCTTTTAAGATTTATTCCATGTGAAGTGTTCTAGGAATTCTCTATATAACTACTTACCAATCATCTTAAAAAATTCAGTAAGCATTGTTTTCAAATTTTGTTCATCTGCTAAGATATCACTTACACAATGATGAGTGCTGAAATTAACTATATGCTGATTTAGCAAATGTATTTGAAGTCTTATCACTAATGGATATATCCTACTCATAGTGAATTTGAAAATTCTTCAAAATGCTTTTGGCATAGAAACCCCTCTTCCATTTATAAATTGTTAAATCTCATCATTGTTTTCTTTGTTATGCAACTCTAAAGCGACTTAATTTGGTCCTTTGTGTATGTACTTGTGTATATATTTGACTCCTTTGATCCCCCCACATACTTCAACATTAGTATGTCAATCATATTTTAAAAGTAGCCATGGATGCTAAGGTATAACCAAACTATTATTAACCATAATTGCATCATTTCCAATCAAAGGGGGTGGTGCACTTTCCCTGCTTTGGTATACTAGGTATGTGTCATGTCCAGGAGTTGTATATAGAGACAGTGATTTTGGAAAGTTCTTTTTACATTTCCCTTCTCTCATATATAAACAACAAGAATTATTTGAACCACATGGTCCATGAATTATATTCCAAAGAAGTATTTCATAAAGAGCAGGCTCTACCTCTTTCGAAGATATTTAACATAAACAATTTTATAAAAATTATCATGCCCTCCACCGGGGAACACAACATGGTAATATCCACTAACAATTTTAGCGAATACCAAAACCAACATATCAAAGAAACTAAACCAAAAAATTCATTTAATGCGATATTAGCTTTAATACATTACAACAAAAAAAGTAAGGAAACTAATCTATTATAGTCTCATTGCCTTATTTGTTTAACCTTAAAAGAAAATAATTAATTCTTGTAGCTCTTGATTCTACTATTCTCATGCATGATCATTCTCTCAAGCATCCTCTGCAAAAGAGATGTAAAGAAAAAACGTGAGCAACAAATCAACTAATAATTAGACACATGCCTTTTTCTTGGGATGTGAACAGAGAAAAACATTTACAAAATACATATGTAATAATGTTAGAATATTTACAAAGCATTTGTAAGAATAATGGTTAATCCATAAGTTTATCTTTCACGTATGATTTCTATGTATTTTGTTTTAGTATGTCCAAGGTCTCAAGCAGTTCGTTTATCATTTTTACTAATCAGAATTTTAGTCTACTACTCCAACTAAAGAAGGCCACGTGACTCTACCTACTACCTCAATCGAGTGGGTCATGTATTTCAACTTATAATCTCAATAAAATGGTTCATATATTTCACCTATTATTTAGTAAGTGGGTAGAAGGCCAAGGCATGTTTAGTAACATTCTAGTGTAATTAGTTAATCAATAGCAATCACAATTATATTCTAAAGCAGTTTATGAAGAGATATTTAGCATTGTCCACATCAAAAATGCTTTTCCCAAAAATAATCATTCCAAAATAAATACAAGATTTTCAAGAAAATAATTTAAAACAACTTTAGTAAAAATAAAGTATTTTAAAAAACAATTCATTTAGAAAGAAAGTTAAAAAGGATGCAGATATCCAACTTACTTGGCACTCATTATCCCTGAAAATTATCAGTATTATCTTCTTGGGTTCCTATTCCATTCTAAATAACTCATTTTAATTCTTAGTTTAACAAAAATTTATTCCCGGTATGCTTTTGAAGCAATCCTATGTATTGTTCCCATGTCCTTAATATCTAGTGGTCATATCCTATTTAATTCAGCTTATTTGGGTCCCAAAATGATGAAATTAGGTGTTAGATAGTAAAAATTTAGACTTTGATTGTTTTCAAGCCTTACCCTTGTGAGAACATCACTCATGTCTAGGAAAATAAGTTCCGCTACCGTACAACGACGTGTAGGGCATGTTCACACCTAGACTTGTGGTCGTGGAGGACAAGGTCATGACCACAGAGGGATTCCTTGCATTTGCAGCATTGTGTCGTGAAGCATTTTGGAATTTCTATTGTCCACTTTGCAACTATGGAGGGCTGCGAATGCTTGTGATGTTGACCACCTAGCGTATTGAGTCCATCTACAGTTTCTCCTACAATTGTGGAGACTCAAGCCGCAGTTATGACAATGACCTCACGACCGTGAACAATAAACATTGTGTGAGTTTGCCACCCAAACGTCGTATTTGGCTTCCAATTTTCTTCAACTCAATTTTAATCCCTTTTTTCAACATGCAAACATGTTCTAAGGTTCCTCAGGGCTCCTAAATTATATTCTTGGCATAAAGAATTAATCTTGATGAGCCTCATCCCATGTTAGATGAGAAACACAAAAATTCCCAAACCTTATATACTTTCCTTGTACTCACTTTTTGTTTGGTGTTCCTCCATGTGATTCAACTATTGTAGTTTTGTCATCATGTTCAAAATTGTTTCCTGTGATTTATCATGCTTTTTGGTGCCTAAATATGTAGAATAGTTTCCTATAACATACATGAATTCTATAAGTTTCAGATTGAAAACTCACTTTAATTTCCCTGCATTCTTGAATTTGAATGTCCCTCCTCTCTTTTGCCTACTATTAGATGATTGCCAAGGGATTTTTTTTTGGCGGGGGGGGGGCGGGGGCGGCTGAAAATTAAATTTTTTCCTTAAGGTTTAAGGGCTATATTTATATTAAAGTGTGACGTGTCTCATATATAGAAATTGAAAATCTGTTAATTTTGGGTAGAAAATTCAATTTCTTGGGTTTTTTAGCTCAAAATTAGACTTAATCATCCCAATTTAGCCTTATTTACTCATGATAATAAATCTCCATAAATATCCCTATTTTTGGTGAGCTTTTCTTGCACTCTCATGCATATATTCCCTTTCCATACATGCATGGTCATTCTCTCCAACTTTTCACACGAAAATTAATAATAAAAAAAGTCAAGATTTCTTTTTTAATTAAATCCTTTACCACATTTAAAATAAATATTGCTATATGGTCCCTAAAATCTTGAAGTATTAAGTACACAATTTATCCCTATCCTCAAAGACAACCAATTCATGAGCATGTGACAATCCTGTTTTTTGTTAATTAATTACATATGAATAGGCTCGTACCTTACTGTGAACTCCTCTTTCAATTTTGTCTTTTTTAAATTTATCAAACTTTGCTCCAAAAACTCAAGTTATCAAATTCGGACAATCCTGAGAGGTTTGGAAAGGTAGTGATTTATTTTTTATGTCTACCAAGTAGGATTGCATGTTATTGTGACATCAAATTGGGCTTCCCAAAATTATGTATAAAAAATGAAAAAAAACACTAAATCAAAGTAAGACTTGATCAGTTCTCTAATCTTAAATTGGTAAGACTTGATCAGTTCTTTAATCTTAAAGTGGTCAAAATTTTCCACAAGCATATTACCTAGAGTTTTATATAATTTATTTTGAAGGGCTGGCAAGTTATTATAATTAGTAACCCTATATAAAAAGTATTACTACTTTATAACACAATTTAATTGTAATTTTCGTTTAAAAAAATGAAAAAAACAATCCATAATCCTATATGTAACATATTATAATCTTCTATTAATTCTTTTAATCGTTTAATTTGTACTCTGGAATATTTGAAAATCGTTTTAATCTTTTTTCTTCATTAACCCATGTGTGACGAGGCTTCACAATAAATCAGGACTTTATGTTTTCTTTATTTTTATAAACTATTCATTACGAGTTAAAAATTTATAAATCAAATATCTTATTATTATACAAATTTTATTCAAATTCAAACTCAAATCCTTTTTTTATTTTTTATAACTAACTCATAATTTTTTACTTATTATAACTATTGACAATAAAACCAATATTTATCCCTATAATTCCTACTCGCATTTATTTTATTACTCTATGAACTTATATTCCATCACATCATTCAATTATTATTACATATTAAATATATATAAATAATTTTTCTACTCACTTGAATCTTACAAACCAAACTTAATTTTCATCCCTGGTGACAACATCTAAAATTTTCTTCCCATCCTAATTAGGAAACAAACATAGCCCTTGTGGCCTGGAAGCGGGCATCCAAGGCCCTATGTGATGCGATCTAGGGATCCATCAAATTTTATTTACTATTTGTTATTTTTATTTTTTATTTATTATTTGGATTTATTAATAAATTGGACCATATGAGCTTTTTAAATTAGAGTTTGATAGGATTTAGTATAAATAGTTATTTTATTTCATTAAAAAATAGATTTTTGACATTTGAGATTTGCAATTTGAGAGTAATGAAATTATTCCATTTTTTTTTTTTGAAATGAGAGTATTCAATTCGATTTTATAGAAGTGATTTTTGTGTGAGTTATGGTGTATCAATCAATCCCAGTGTATCGATTGTGTTTATCCTATTACGTTGATTATCCCTTTATCAGGTTTAATTTGGGTTCTATCATATTGGATTGGCATTTTAATTCACAGTTCGCTTCCTAGGAATTTAAGATTGAGTTCGATTAATTTTCTTTCTTCCGTTGCCCTCTCTCTAATCACATCAGGTGGTACCAAAGTTGACTATATCGAATTCTAATTTGATACTCAATTTAGGGTGAGAAAAATAAAAAAAAGGAAAATAAAAAATGAAAAATAAACCACAGTGATAGATCACGGCTACCGCTACAACCTTCGCCAATCCGCCGTCGTGCGCCACAATCTAGATCTACTTTCCCATGCCTTGGATCACCGCCATGAGCCTACCAGATTCCTCCCCAAGACGTTACCAAAGGTTTAATAAATTGGCCATTGGAGCTATGGAAATTCATTCAAGATTGTCATGGCCATTTTTGCATCACACCACCTATTCATCCTCCGATTGTTGGCGCTGTCATCTACTAACTAGTAGGTAGTGTTGCTACAGTCGTCGCCCATTTCGATGAAGCTTAATTTGCCAAAGAAAAGCCCAGCCGAAGCGCCACCACCACCTATGAACCAAAAACCCTACTGGGTAAAGAAGGAGATCAGCTAGGCTGATCTCATAGTTAGATCAGTGCTAAGTTAGGCTACAGTCAACAAGGCTGCAGAGTGTGGGCCAGGGTTGCCAAAAGCCAAGTCGTAATAAAATATGCAACAATGACATGTAGTGGAGGATTTTTCCCCAACTACATTGGAATATGAAAATATATATTTTTAACTTTATAAAATTTAATCAGATATTGGGACACTCCTAAGCCACTTGAACATGACTAAGTAACACATCATTGCTGACATGTATCCTAGTTGTTGTATTTTTTTTTTTTTTGCTGCTAGTAGTTTGTTAGATGTTTGTTATTAGTGGGAATTAGTTAAGTTGTTTTAGATGCTTTAGAAGGTTAGCTAAAGGTGTGAGGGTGTTGTTTTGCTACTATTTGTACATGTATATCAATTGGTCTAGCCCTCAGCCAGTGTAATAGTAACATATACCAGATTTGTTTTCTAAATTCCCAATACTTCTTCTTCATTCGATACTATTTTTACATTATTGATTTTGCTCTCAATCTTCATTAATGAAGTAAAATCAAACTTTTACATGGTACCAGAGTCTCGAAGAAGGAAAGAAGAAGCACATCAACCTCTGAAACATGACTGTAGACTAGATAGATCACAAAACTAGAAGATCCTACCCTACTTGAGGCTTGAGAAAAGTGCAATGATATGGTAGTCTCTTAGATCTTAAACTCAATTTCTCCCTTAGTTAAATCTAGTTTGATTTTTGTGGATTATGCATATGAACTTTGGAGTGAGTTGAGTGAGAGGATGTCCTAACATAATGGACCTAGAATATATCAGCTAAAGAAGGCCTTGAGCTCATTGATGCCGGAGATGAATTGGTGATAACCTACTATGGTAAGTTGAAGAGTATTTGGGATGAGCTCTCATTGTATGACATTATTCCTAAGTACACATGTGGACAATTGAGAGTTTAGACTGAGAGGTATTAAAGGGATTGTGTAATGCAATTCTTGATGGGGCTGAATGGTTCATATGCTCACATAAGAGACCAGATTGTCATGATGAAGCCTATCCCTTCTGTTAATAAAATTTTTGGTATGATGCAATTGCAAGAGAAGTAACACCAGATAGTGGCAAACATGCAGGGAGTTAAAACACATGCTTTTGTCAACACAAGGAGGTCACAGCAATGCAAGAACAACGACAAAAGGAATAAATCTTATTGCACCCATTGGAAAATTTTCGGACATAGCCTTGAAAATGACTTCAAGGTTGGGGATGTGGAATCTCCTACATGTTCTCATTGCTACATGAAGGTACATGTGATTTAGAGATGCTATAAGTCGAAAAGATACCCCGTAGGCACAACTTACAAAAAAGAGGAAAGGTAGCAAGATCAATCTGCCTGGTGCAATTTGATCCACAACAACTACGCAACTTACCTAGTGAGAATAGTGAGCCTGTAAGCTTGACTAAGGTGCAACTCAACCAGCTAATGGCACTTCTTTGTGTTAGAAAAGTTAGTAACTAGTAAACTAGGTGATAAAACCCAATTTAATAACCTTCAAGTTGCAAACATTGTCATTTCACCACCATTATTTGCTCATAATGTTGATGGCCTGAACATGAGTGGTAAGCCCTTATCCCACTTGTCATTTAGCACAAATGAAGCACACACAACCTGCTATCTTTAGATTTTTGACACATGGGCAATAGATTACATGATTTGTCACCCCAACTTATTCATAGCCATCACTACTAGAGTGTCTAGTCTAGTTAAGCTTCCAAATGAATCACATACTATGGCAACACACTTAGGGATAGTTAAACTCGTTGAAGCCATCACTCTCAAATATGTGTTATGTGTTCCTACCTAATGAATCTCATATCAGTGAAGAAACTCACTTATGACAATCAATGTTGCCTTGTATTTTCTTCCTCTTTTTGATATATTTTGGACCTTGTTTCATGGACCACAATTGGGAGGGGTGAAGCTAAGGCGGGCCTCTACAGTATCTTGGAGAAGAAAGTGCACTCACAACTTCCTAAAAACTTAGCCAGACTGTCACAGACTTGTTCTCACCAATACTTTTCTATAGTAAGTCCTACTGTGGATAATCCTCTTTGGCATTATCGGCTTGGCTATCCATCTAGTAAAAAACTAGACCTTATTAATGATGTTTGTATAAACTCTGTCTAGAATAAAATGTACAATTTTGCTTATCCAATCTGCCTTATTGCAAAGCTACACAAATGACCTTTTGATATCAGTACACATAGAACATCATATCCTTTTGAGATTTTGCATTGTGACCTATAGGGTCCACATAGTCAAATAGCTTATGATTGAAGCCAATTCTTCATAATTGTAATAGATGATTTTAATAAAAGTACTTAAGTGTATCTACTGAAAACCAAAGCAGAAACTAAACATTGTTTAGTCACATTTTACAACCTTGTACAAAACTAGTTTGGAAGAAAAGTGAGAATCTTTAGAACTGACAATGGGACAGAGTTTAGCCTTAGAGAGTTTTGCCAAGAGAGAGGAATAATACACCAGAAAACTTGTGTAGAAACCCCACAACAAAATAAGATTGTTAAAAGAAAGCAGCAACACATTTTAAACATAGCAAGAGCTTTGAGATTTCGATCTAATATACCTCTCTTTTCTTGGACTGACTGCATTCTTATAGCCACTTACATAATTAACAGAAACCCAACCAGGGCCTTAAACAACAAAACCCCTTACCAAGCGTTGTTTAGAACTCTGCGTTCTTACCAACACATGAGAGTTTTGGTGTGTTTATGCTATGCATCAACACTCAGCTAAAGAAGAAAGAAGTTTGATGCCAAGCGATGGAATTGTGTGTTTTTGGGCTATCCTTATGGTGTCAAGGGGTACAAACTATTAGACTTAGAAATCAAAGGTGTTTTCATCTCAAGAGATATGATTTTCTACGAGCACACCTTCCTTTTCAAGTTAAAGGACTAAAATAACCAAGCGTTCCCTTCTACAGCCACAACGTATTGTACCAGACACATGCTTTATGTCCTATGACGAACTAAACTCCAACACATAAGACCAAACACCCTTCAATCCTATCCTTAATATTTGCTAAGTCAAAACTCCATAGCAATTAAGAAACAATATTTATTTTAATGTCTAACTAAATAGATGAAGCACAACAGTCCTCACCAAGCATTACTCCATTGAATGATCCACCCTAAACAGCCCTAAGAAGGTCTACTAGAGTAAGAAACACACCAAAGTATCTCCAAGAGTACTATTATCAATAGGCCTCCTTATCTTCTCCACTCACATTGCAGCAAGGTAAACTTAAAACCAAAGCTTTAACAAAGTATCCCCTTGATAATGTTTTACCTAACAATAAGTACCTTCCACATCACCAAATGTTCTTGGATGCTCTTTCTACACAAGAACAGCCCAAAAGTTTTGTAGAGGCATCAAAGGATCACAAGTGGTAGCAAGTAATGGAGACTAAATTAAAGGCACTTAAATAAAACAATACATGGAACTTAACTAACCTCCATACTAGAAAGGTGACAACAAGATGCAAATTCATGTATAAAAATCAAATATAAAAGTGATGTAAGTGTGGAAAGATATAAGGTTAGATTAGTGGCAAAGAGGTTCACGCAAAAGAAAGGGATAGATTATTAAGATACCCTTTCTTTGGTGGCCAAACTAACAATAGTGAGCTGTCCTTTAGCTGTTGCTGCTGTGAAGGGTTGGAGATTGTACCAACTTGATGTGAACAATACATTGCTGCACGGGGACCTAACTGAGGAAATATACATGTAAAAGCTACCAGGGTATAGCAAAAGGAAGGAGCTTACACAGCCTCAAACAAGCTTTTAGACAGTGAAATGCTACAGTCTCATAGGCACTCATCAAATTTGGTTTCTTACAGTATAAAGCTGATTATAAAATCTTTATTGTGAATAGAGAAAACCATTTTACAACACTATTAGTGTATGTGGATGGCATTATAGTAGCTAGTAGCTCAAAAGATGAAGTGAAGAAAATTAAGCACTCCTTTGACAATAAGTTTAAAATTAAGGAACTTGGCTACCTAAAATACTTCCTAGGCATGGATGTGGCAAGAAATGGACATGGAATCCACATCAATGAATGAAAGTACGCTTTGGACGTCTTTGTAGATAGTGGACTACTAGGAGGGAGGCCTAATAGGATTTCAATGGAGTAGAACACTCAAATAAGCAAAGAGGGAGGCAAAGCTCTTGCAGATCCTACACTATATAGGAGGATGTTTAGGAGGCTATTGTATTTGACTATCATAAGGCCTAGCATTTCTTTCAGTGTTTGAACCTTAAGCCAATTCATGAAGGAACCCTCGGAGCAACATTTGAAAACTACCTATGAAGTACTCCATTACATCAAGTCAGCACTTGGCTAAGGGCTTTTCTTTCTAGCAGAGAATTAGCTAGAGCTTAAGGCATTTTGTAACTTAGATTGGGGCTCCTACCCTCATACTAGAAGTCCAATTACAAGATATTGCATCTTCTTAGGTTACCCCCTCATATCTTGGCGATCAAAGAAGCAATCAATTGTTTCTAGATCTTTTGTAGAGACTGAATACCGGGCCATGGCCTCAACGAATGCTAAACTCACTTAGTTAAGATATATCTTCCATAACTTGGACATGCAACTTCATGAGCCTTCCTAGCTATATTGTGATAATCAAACTGCACTATACATAGCTACAAATCTAGTTTCCATGAGAGGAGCAAACATATTAAAATAGTCTACCATAATGTAAGAGATCAACTTTAAGAAGGATTATTTAAAAACTACCATGTGCTAACTAAAGGTTAGATTGCAGACATGATGACTAAGCTCTTGACTATATAGCTGTTCAAGAACCATTTGAGCAAGATGAGAATAGTAAACTACCATTTCTCATCTTGAGGGGGGCTATTGGAACACTCCTAGGTCACTTGGACATGACTAAGCAACACATCACTATTGACATGTATCCTAACTATTGTATTTTTCTGATGTCTGTAGTTTGCTAGATGTTTTGTTGTTAGTAGGAGTTAGGTAAGTTGTTTTAGATGCTTCAGACGATTCACTGAAGGTGTGAGGGTGTTGTTTGGCTGCTATTTGTACGTGTATATTAATAGGCCTGGCCCCCAGCCAATGTAACAGTAATATCTACCATATTTGCTTTCTAAATGCCCAATACTTCTTCCTTCCATGCTATTTTTACACTATTGATTTTGCTTCCAACCTTCATTAATGAAGTAAAATCAAACTTGTACATCAGAAAAATGTAGTTTCTCTGAATTTGCACCTTTTGGTTGAAAAGTTGAGGGGGGACAACAGGGGTCTTTGATGTTGTCTTCACATTGGTTTTCAATGCTCCGCTCTAAAACGCCTACACATTCTCCTGGAACAAAATTCACACATTTAATGCTACATTTCTCCTTTACATTACATATAGGTGTAGGCTTATATCTTCCACGTCACACTGTTTTCCTTTGTTTGAGAGTTTGATCACGCGATTCCATTTCACTTGCACATAATCTCTCAATCATGCCTTCTCTCGTTTATTTCAATTTGTGTTTATATATTCATGCATGCCCTCTAGACTACTTATGGATCTAGATAATAAAGAAAAATTTACCTACTTCAGCTTCACAGCAAGGTTAGACCTGCGATTTCAGACTTGTAAGTTCAGAGTAAACTGTTGTTCCAGCAGACATCATGGCACACTATAACTTTAGGACTGGAAGCAGTGAGAACACTTCTGATCTTGGTATAGACGTTCCAAAGCCCTTTGCCGCCAGAGATGTAGAAAACGTCCAAGGTTCCTAGGGAACATAGAGCTTCTGCTGTTTTATCGCATGTCTCAAATAAAATACATAAAGTTGTGCTGATATTTCTGTATTTCTTCTTCTAATTGATGATTATCTTAATTTCTTCTTCACCAGACATCCATATGTCTCGTTGTCGTCCAACTAAAGGTTGGTCTTTCAGCAATTACAAGTATTCACTTGACTGATGGAATGGGGCGGAGGCAACAAAAGGAAACAAAATTCACACACTTGTACGAAAATAAAACTAGAACACTACTAGACTAGGAAACTTATTTAACGGGGATTGGTGCCTGGTTAGTTATTGCCTTTGTAAATATTATGTTTAATTTCAACATGTTTCATTTCTTCTCATGCACCTCTAGGTGCCGATAAATGGGTAAATGCAGGCAGCAAAGTGAAATTTCGTATTGAAGATGATGCATCAGGCTACTGGAACAGAGGTGCAGCCTTTAAAACTAAGCTACTCGATGTGTTCTGCTGAACGCGTACTGCAAGTAAGTTGAAAGCTTTCTAATAAGGCCTTCACAGTCTATGCAAGGTTGGGTTTTGGGGTGTAAGGGAAAAACACAAAGTAAGAGGGCATTTAACATAGCTGACAGAAAAGGAAATATATAAGCCCCTAACCTTATGTGATCTTTTCTGGACATGGTGGATCTAGGTTTTTTGTAATAGGTGCTTTTTAGTGCTTCGCAAAAGTAAGGTAACGGAACCTATAAAAAGTTTAGTGACAACAAATTCATAATCAACATCACAAAAACTAATAAGGTTGACTACTGATGTATTAAAAATAGATTAGAAACTTCTTGCTCTTTTTTTTTTTTTAAAAAAAATAAGATTCTATCATTTTATTTTATGATGTTATAAAATGTTACATTAAATATTTTATGAAATACTTTACGCCATCTTGAAATACCTAGCATTCTGTAATCACCCGTGTGCAGATTTGGAGGAGAAAGGAACGGTTACACTCGACACTAGAATTATAACTGTTTGAAGTTGAGATAACTATATACTCGCCACTATAATTAACACCATTTAAAGTTGAGATGGCTGTATACTGTAAAGATAGTGACTCAACTAAAGAGGACGTAGTGGAGGTCGTGGATTATGCACAAACAACCCCATTGCAAGCCACCCATTCATAACAGAGGGTATTGGATACACATCAATCTTTCTCTCCATGCCCATGTTTGCATTGCAAAAACAACCGTCCTGCTAAGAATCTAGCTCATTTATGATCATATCTTTGTTTCTTTCACTATATGGCGGCCAGAGTTGGAAAAAGCGGAAGCCCTGATGCATATTAACAGTATAAGGTTGCTAGAAAACGAATTGTGACAGTATTGATCACTTCTCATTTTAACGAGATTTCATTTTCGGGTTGGGTTCTATTCAAAAGTTGCAGCCGGTGAGAAGGTGTAGAATTGGATGACGCCCCTTCACATGTTGCCTGCCTGTTGTAATTTGTATTTAATGTAAATGCAACTTCTATTGCTTTTCTTCTCAGTGCACAAGACAACTTGGGCTATCAGTTCCAGCACCAAGTAATCCTACCACCCTCGAATGTAGAAACCTAATTTGAGTCCATATGGATCACGGGATCATACATGAAAATGACCGCATTCCGTGTTAAGACGCAGACAAATTTTGTCCTCACAATGACATTAAGACTCTTGAGTTTTCACGGAAGTCAGAACCTCTTTCGTCTTTACAACAACGACAAAGTTAATGGCAAAGCTTTTTCAAACCTTTGGACGGATTCAAATGGCTTAACCAAGACATTAAATGAGTAGTTTACAGACAGGTTCACATGGCTTAACCAAGAAATGAAATAGTTTATAATACAAAAAGCATTCCCGTAATTCAATAACTAATCACACGGACAACCCTAAATACTGGTTTCCTTGAAATTTTCGGCCTAGGGCAGAAGCATGCATCCATTTTGGAGTCTTCCAGCAACTTTGGTATAGCCATTTGTAGCTTTTATGATTTTTGTCAATATATTCTGCTCTATTGATTATAGCAATCCTACAAGTAATTGCTTTTCATGGCAGCTTTCAACAGCCACACCTCAACGAGTATCTGTATCTGTTATTTAGAACTTCCAGTGCTCCAATAACTCAAATCAACTTTACAAAATATCTCAAGAATAACTAATGATTCAGAATAAAAAAGGGCATCAAAATGACGGATACAACCATCGGAATTGCGAAAAAAAGGTGACCGATAAAGCAGTCTTCCGTGATGAATTTGTTAAAGCATAAAGTAGTGCTAGTTCAGTGTTCTACATGTGTTACTTCAATTGGTGTTGAAATTCTACACACACCGAAAAAACACCTCAGGCTTGTTCAAACGAAAAACAGAAAATGTATGTGACATGCAAAAAATTTAAGAATTCGGGGCAGCTAATTTTCTTGTATGCGTTGATTACACTGGTGTTTACGGCAACATATATGCAGCACTTAAAAATGAAAACTTTTCATTCCAATTCTGTTACCTCTGACAATACACCAATGGAATGTTTTTGTCCAACATAACAAACACAAATGAAATTAACAAAAAACATAAATCTAAAAATCAAACAGAACCTCGTAACACTAGTAAGGCACAAGATAACGGTCAGGGTGATCTACATGTAATGTGTAAACCATTCACGCCACGCCTTTTATGATCAATTCAATAACAGCTGGGACCAATCAACTAACACTGCAATTAATAACGAATGGCTTTACATAGTCTATAAATTCTGAGGTCTTGATCCCCAATTTAAGATCCACCTCGCCACCTCCCAACCAGAAGAAATCTGGGTGCAGCTTCACAATTGCTTCATCCAAAATCACCTGAAAAAGATGTCCAGTTAATACACCAAGGTGGTACGGTAAGAAATGATATTTGTCCAGAGTACATATTGATCCATCATGTCAAAGCAACTGGATGTGATTCTAGGTTCCAAATATGCTAGCATATAAACTACTTATTTTGCATTCTCCACAATATACAGAGAAATCATCTCTCTAAGTTCAATTTCATAAACATAAGGGAAATAAGACAATAGGCATATAACATGTTCAATCATCAGCCAGCTGACTCATGTAAACAGTGGGTTATCAAGCATCTGCAGTGCAAGCAAACATCCAATCACCACTAGACATTTCACATGTAAACAAGCAGACTAGCAACTACAGACTGTTCAGCAAGCATGAACAGGAGGAACACTGCCTGCATAGGTTGGGACAATGCATAATATGATTTTACTTTCTTGAAGACTTCTTTGATACAATCATGTTTTGTCAAAACTTGTCATTGCATCAAGATCAAAAATTTACATATTTGATGACCTGTTACTTCCCATCCAAAACTTGTCATTGCATCAAGATCAAAATTTCCACATGCAGCAAGACACAGCAGTGCAAATCATCAATCTAAATGACCTGTTACTTCCCATCCAAAAATTCCAAGCTTAATTTCAAAGGCTAGTATTGACAGGTTTGATCTTTTGGTGGCCAAAATAACTGATGGCATAATAAATGGCAACACAAAATTTATAAGGAGAACAACATAGACACAGACACACCAAATGACTTAAAAAGAGAAAAGGCAAGGGTTCCCAGCGTGATGGTTTGAGAGATTGACAAGCACAAAATTTATGAGGAGCATCACATAGGCACAAACACACCAAATGTCTGGATTTCTCATCAGAAAGAGAAAAGGCAGGGGTCCCCAGTATGATGGATGGAGAAATTGACACACAATTATGACCTTAATAACAAATCTTGGGTCACTGTTCACGTGACCGCATCAAACACATGCAGAAAGGCAAGGTTGTCTCCTTTTATGAGCCACAAATCACTTCAGCATATCAAATCAAAATAAAATTTCTATATTAGTTTCTTGCTTTCTCAGAGGATTGTTGCAAAATCTGCATTTCTTTTTGTGCAATAGTTTCACAGTTTGCATTTTAATAGTAAAAGCAAGTTGAAATCAGTGAACAGAAAGCCAGAATCGAGAATTCAGTGTGAACCAAAATAAACAAATGTATTTCACATGCTAGGTAATAAAATGAAATTTCTAAACTAAATGGTAGATGATATGTTACCGGTATGTCAGTTTTCATGTCAATACAGGTTACTCCATTGCGAACATAACCCGTCAATTCTGCTGATGTTTCTTCTGGAGCAAGCCTCACTACATAACTTGCAGTAGTTAGCATTATCATCTTCACAAAGTACAGTTGGATCTTATTGTTTAAAGATAGCAAAATAAAAATGTTTTAAGTAGTCAATAAGATCCAAGAATTGTGTCTTCCAGTAAACACGTTTGCAGATGAAGTAAATGATTCAACATCTTTGATAAAACATTAAATTCCAGTGGAAATTAAACATAAATTGGTAAAAGACACACTGTAAGCCTGTGAAACATATAAGACAACATTCTCCCAGGCATATAAAACATGATAAAATATATTTGGAACCCTCTCAGCACGCCTGCTTGTTAATAGCATTACCAAGCATCCACCATAAAGCATGTTGTCTATCAATAATGCCTGCCCAATCTTCCTTGCCCACTCTCTAGCTCATATGAGCATGCCTAATAACTAAACTTTATTCAATCCAGTTATTGATGCAACACAGGTTCACAAAATAAATACAAACGCAGTTGCCAATAATAAGTTTCAATTACCTGACAAGTTTTCTAAATATGAGACAAGGTCCCTAGAGTTGACGTACCAATATACAAGCCAAATTATTAGATGTTGTCTGTACAGGAGCAATTTCCGGTGAAAGAAAATGAAAAGGATACAAATAAATCTTCCCAAGAAAATAACAAAGAGACAGAAGAAGTTATACGCGTGACAATGATAGGGCTCAGGCAGACCAAGCATATTCATTCTGGAGGCCAGACAACGCTAGATCCAGAGATATGTTGAAAGGAAATCCACAAATAATTTTAAAGCAAAAGCCTTCAGAAATTTCAGCTGAAATTTCCCATGAAACAAACATATTAGACATCAACTATGTGAAACTGAAGTTCATTCATCAACAGTAAATCACAGAAACATCATAGTCTCAGTATGAAGAGGTCAATTCAGATCAAGAGGCAGCTAATACTGGCTGAGATAACAAGCAGATAAAGATGGCAGTGATCTAAAAGATAAAAGCTAATGAAATTCTTCCACTTTTAACCCTATAACATATGAATAGGAAAATTCAAACAACATAACATTATATATATGAATTGCTACAATGTTATAGCATTCTCTTTTATGAATATAGATAAGACAGTTCCATTTTACCACTTACTCTTTTAAAGATGACAAACTATATTTAGTCCACTAAGCATTCTCTGCAGCAGCAAGATTTATATACTCTAAAATAAAAAAAACAATGATACATAAGAATAATTTATGAGAGAGGTTTTGTTATACTCATCAAAGATAAAAGGGTAAAATCACCAGTATCTGTTATTCATACAATTCAGCTGATTTAATCTGGTCCAAATTCAACATAAAGTAAGAAGCATCAAAATATTCAACACTTTTCATCGAGACCATACAGCCACAAAGACAGAAAAAAAGAGAGGTTTCTATACAAGAATGGTGGTTGGTAATTTGAACTGCCATTGAACTGAAAATTTCCACACTTACTGTTGAATTTCTTTTTTGATATCTTGCCATTGTTCAGTGTATACAAAAAATTTTTGACAGTCTCGGCATTGAAGCGAGCAGTGTACTGAAACAAAAGAAAAACACAGTGGAAGTAACAACTAGGTATTTTCTGTTCATAAGGATAAAAGAAAGAAAAGAATTCTATTACCTGAACAACAACAATGTAGTACTTGGAATAGTTTCGATCACTGCAATCAGTTACATTGCCTGGGGCTTGAGTATTGACCTATGTGAAAGAAAAGGAATTTCCATTAAGAGAAAACATAAAAATGAAGATTACAAAAGCTAGGAAACAAAAGAAAAATACTTTTTGGAAGAGTGTTGCTGCAACTCCCCACATAGGTAGATGCCTTAGTTTGCATTTTCTTGAAGCACACAGGACAGGTATGACGGAGGAGAAATGTGACAGTGCTACAACTTAGCTCATTCAACAATGTTGAGCATATGCTTTTTTCATTTCATTTATTTTTCTTTTGGGTGGGGGTACAAAAATTTAATTTCACGTAATGTTAATGTTACTATGAGTCGAGAAAAAAAAACCCGGGTTAAAATTAAGCATGTAATCCAAGGCATCCTTCAATTTCACAGTCACTACCTTAACCAACTGATACGTGCACATTTCTCAATCTATTCCTTCCTGTTTTACCACAGATATACTCAACATTCTTGAATTTGTTAAATTCAATTTAAGCAGATATTTCTCAAGAAGCCATTAGTCCAGTGGTACATTATTGATCAAAAGGAATTATTATGAAATTGTTGTTCAGTCTTAATATGTTTTGCAATGCCATAGAAGCCTAGAATCCTAAAAGGGTATATGATTACTCAGAAATCCATAATAGCAAAAGCACAAACAATGTTAATGAATAGCAAAAGCATAAACAATGTTAATGAATAGCAAAAGCGTAAGCAATGTTAACAAGTATTAGAAGGTCATCAGTAAATTAGTACTTTGATATACATGACTGCACATGACATTATGCTCTCTGTAACCATGCATACATCATGGAAAAATTCAGGCTCGTTTACAATTAAGCCATTCATATTACAAACTTATTACATGTTAAGAACACGCACATAGATCATGATTTGCAACACCAAAGGTTGCCTCGCACTAAGATGCAGGGCACTCAGGCAAACTATCGAAAAAAATAAACCTTATAAAAATAAAATTAGGGAGGCGTTTAGAAATCGTGCGGTTCTCAATCAAATATTGTACGGAATTAAGGCATGAGAAAGGAGTACCAAAACAATGCTTTTGCAGAGATGATGAATGGACGCGGCATCCAGGATGTCTCGGCGGGCTTCGAGTGTCCTATCGTAGTAATCCAATGGCACCCGCTTGAATGAGAAGTTCCAAACGGAGTTAGCGCGGAGGATGGCGGAGAGGCGGGCTTCAGTGGAGTCAGAGCAATCGGCATCGGCGTGGGAGGCGAGAGTGATGGAGTTAGAGAAGTGTTGGGGTAAGTGAGAGAGTTCGAGGTCCGATATGCGGTGGAGGATTCGGGTCTGGACTCTCTCTAGCTCTGCCAGAGCCTCCATTTTTCCCGTTCAGTGTTTGTCTGCTCTGAGGCACGATTCCTATTTCTCACTTGTCTGCGAAATTGGTTTGGGCAAATGGGCCGTAAAGGTTTAAAGTCTGGTCACTGTAACTAAAATCCCTTGCTAAAGTCATTTTTCAACTCCTAGAAGAACATAAAACAAACTTTGCTATAATTTTAATTATTTTTACATGATCTTATTTTGATACGAGTGTCAAGTCTAGGCAAGAGGATCAAATAAGGATGATTAGTAGACCAAATATCCGAGCTACAACCAAGAAGCTAAACGGCGTAAAGATAACTTGTTTGAGATGTTCAAGATGAGATTGAGCACTTAAGAAGGTTTTGAGAGCAAAAGGAGGGTTTATTGATCAACTTGGTACTTTGTTTAGGTGAAAGTGGTGAGAATGAGCCTAGCAAGATAGTTCCCGGATTGAGGTAAGTCCGACTGAATCAATATCAAAATGCTGCTAGAATACAAATAGCAATGTAGTGGATAAATTGCAAGGCACACAAATTGATCTAAGATCACTTGGATTGATTAGAGCTTCCAAGATCGGCATTCATCTTTATCAACGTAGGGGTGGATCGATCCTAGGAGACCGGATTGATAAGGCATGGATTAACCACTTTATATAATTACGATCATGCATCACTCAAATCAATTAGAGACAAGCTTGAATTGACATTCCATAATGTTACCAAGATTGTTTGGATAGATGATAGCATGCTAGGATTAATTCGAGGACTCACTGATTAATCAGGCTCAAGCTAGATCGATCACAACATGTAAGTGCATAGAAAGAGTTTGCTAATTTGAAGAGATTTCTCTCCATATCTTACTAGAACTCTTTCCCATTTATCTCCACACATTTTAGGCCATGTTTTTATTTGATTTTAGGACTACAAACAGGGGGAGTGTGTTAGACTTGAATATATTTTGCTTGTTTAATCAAATTACTATTTATCAAGTTTTCTTTAAAATTAAGTTGGTTTTCGATTCTTGTGAATTCTAATCTAAATTGGGTCATTTCAGGTTGTCCTTGAACAATTTGTGATGTATCAACCTACTTAGAGTGTTTATTGTGGTCATCCTCATACTTGAGTCATTTTTGTTCGTTGCGTCTACATTGTGTATGCATTGGTTTGTGCAAGAATGATTCATTTGGGCTCAGGTTCCCGCTGTTATCTCAACCACTGTTATCTCAATCATATGCTTGCTTTTCTCCAATCCACACTACTTCCCCCTTCATGACACATAATGACAAAGTAAAAGTAAGGAGGAGAAATAGCAACCAAAATTAGGAATGTGAGGGTCCAACTTTATCAGCTAGTTCTAGCGATATTGCAACATCACTTTGGCATTAGGTTCATTAGAGGCAAATTGCCAAATCATAGCCTCTGGGTTAGTGTGTTGCTCATTATTTAAGGGTGCAGTATGCATCAAATTTCAATTATTCGCAACTTCCAACTACAAGGCAGTTTTATGTCCTTTCAACTACAATCTATGTGCCTTAATTTTTCTAACCAGTCCCTTATGATAGGTAACAGTTTAAGCAAGTTTCTTTCTACTAATGGTAGACTTATGTTTCCTTCTATGTTGTAACGAGAGAACAATCATCCACTTTTTAAACTCTCGAGAACCTATAGTTGAATGAAATAAGATTTGTATTTATTTGTCAACCCCAATGGATCAATAGAAACATGTTGTTTTATTAATACTTTTTAAAAACAAAGCTAAATGCAACACACTTGTTGAGGTAAAATTGGATTCAACATGGCTAAAATTTGTGTTGAGTGTAAGCTTTTCCAATATTCATTAGTTCACTAGTTCCCAAGCAATAAAGAAGAACTGCCATTTCCTTGACAACCAATCTCATGTTTGCTATTGGTAATCAATTATGAATACCAACTTTGAACAATAGAGAGTATTGCAAGGTTATTGTCGAAGCCTTTATTGTAAGGTTAGATGGCCAAGAAGCAATATCCTTGTCTAAGTCCTTGCAATCTCATTGTAGTTAGGCACAAAGTTATCTTCATATATAGATTCAAGTCCAATATTAGGTCTGCTAAATATCTCATTTATCATCTTAGATAAGAGCTTAAATACTTCGCCTAGCACATAAATCTATTCATTTTCATCTCCTTTCCTTCAACAAAACACCTCACAATATAGTAATAGGACAAGGTTTCTACCTTCATTGTATAGAAGCTCCATTTATAGGCCCTTTGAACATCAATGTTAGATCCAACTCTTAGTAAGTTTTAACTACTATCTCTAGAGATAACCTTGCTTTCTAGCATCACCATCATGAAAAGTTCTCAAATAATACGGTGTTGCTTTAGTGTTGCAACATTCGATGACCATTCCTTTCTTGTTTATATAGTTTACACATTCCGCTTTTTTTGTTTGTTAGATTTACCTTATTTCCAATTATATTCCTTAACTAGCCCTTGTCATAGTGACTGAAAACTTTATCACATGCATACTGAGATACATGTGAGTAATTGCACTTCAGGTCTCCATTTTAACCGTAATCATCTTGAATTTGTTGGGAGTGTTTCCTTCATATCGCCATTGACCTTCCTCTCATGAGATGCTTTAGTATAACATAGAAACTAGATACTGTATGTCCACTTTTAGTGCACAAATAGCATATGATTTGATTTCTTTAGATCCTCTTATTTTTTATAAGTAAAATTGTTGCAACATAGAAAGAATTGCACTCACAAGTCTATGACGTTGCAACATGGGAAGAAAATTTAGGTTGTGACTTCATTGTTGCAAAATCTCTGCCATCACTACTCATTGTTCCTTTAACAAACTTTATCTCATTCTTTATAGGTTGTACTGAGGTTTCATCACCTGTGTAGCCAATCTCATAATGGATTTTAGCCCTCTTTCAAAACTATAAGAATTCATCTATCTTTGCTTTACCTTTATTCAATTTTCTAAGGGTAGATTCAGTCTCATGCAATTTCATCAGGGTAATATGATATAATTTATTAACTTGTCATTCTTAGGTTACTATCTTGCACCATTGTCCCTAGTTCTATAATAGATTCTTTCAATATAGATTTTTTATTTTTTAGTTTACTATAGGTGTTTTAGAGCTCAACAATTTCACCTCCCATAATATCCACCTTCAATTTCAAGGTTTTTACTTCATCATGGGAAGCCATCCACTAATTTACATTAACTGGTAGGTTTCCACTAGATCCTCATGCAACATCTCATCATCATCGCAACTACTACTTTTAAAAACCTCTTCATATTTTTTTAATGTTGAAACATGATCCACTACTACTTTTTTCTTTTGACTTGTAATATTGAAGGCAATGTGAATACTGGTCTGTTCTTCTTCCTATGAATGGCTAGTGTCCATTTCACTCTAGGCAATGACCATGGACTTCTTTTATTTCTTTAGGGTATTTACACACTCCGATCATTACATGTCTAAAGCGGTCATATTCAAAGTATTTGACTCCTCTCTTTTAGGTGTTAAATTTTTTATATTTCTTGAAATTTTTGTTGTCAACATCCTTTGCACCTCTTTTATGTATGTCTCAAATTCTGTTAGAACCAAATTTCTTGTCCATTTTCAATTGATTCTTTTTTTCCTTAATAAGAGCATCATTCTGATCAATCTTGCAACATTCATCATCATGTTTGGTTTTTCATTCTTAAGGCTAGCTCTTTTTCTTTATTGGATTATTTCGTGTTTATCTCGTATGTTTAAAAGGATCCCATTAGCTCATCCAATCTCATGTTGTTCACATCACAAGTTTTTCAATGATTGCAACCTTCGTAGCAAATCTCTTTGGGAGAGATCCCTAGGTCTTCCTAACAAGTTCTGACTTTTGATACTTTTTACCAATCTGATAGGCTTAGTTTGCAATATCACACAGGTTACCATTAAAGATTGCAATGGTGTGATCTACCTATATTCATAGGTTCTCAAACCATATAGCTAACTTCAATAACTTTGAGATCCTTATGGTGCTCGTTCCCTCCTTGGTAGATTCATAAGTGGAGATCAATTTGAATTGTTCCTCGTCCACCCTATGAATATCACATTGATTGCCTTGGAACTTCTAAGGATTACCTTTTTCTTCTACCTTTATTCATTTGCTTGATTGTTTGGGTACCACCTTGCCATCACCATTTTCAACTACTAGTGGTGGCCATCCTACAGTATGGAGATCCTTGCCTTCTCGTTAAATAATTTAATAAAGATACGCATCTAAGCCTTCTAATATGGGTAGTTTATGTCATCTAGCAATGGTGACATGTCACCGATGCACTTTTTCTAATATTCATCATCCAACCTTGTAAACCAGGAGCTCACTTGCTTCCTTAACCAAGTTAAAAGTGGTGATGTTGCTTCAATACTACTTGTTGGTATAGACGGGTGCGCTAGGTAAAAAACAACTCAGTGTATTATTTCTATGTTGGAACATGGAACTAACAACAAAGCATGCAATAGAAATATTATGCAAATTTTAGGTGTAAAATCATTTGAAATTAAGTCAACCTCTCAAAAATACAATCACTCAACAAATGAAATAATAGCAAAGAGATTATCACTATAAATGTTTACATTATTTTATGTAACCACACCTACATCAACAAGGCCTCGCTTAATCAAAATGGGAGCAAGAGAAATAAATTGAGTTTCACACCAAACTCTCACAACTTGACTTGAACTTCACTTGAGCTATTTCCTAACTAGGGGAAATTCTACAAGAAGTCCTCCTTACTAGAATAAAGATCTAAGCCACAAGGTCCCCACCAATCTATTAAAGTGAACACTCCACAAGAGGTACAAGATGTTTGGACTCAATTCCACACTATAACAAAGTGCAAATGACACTTTCAATAACTCATAGGTTAAACACTCAAAGCTCAAAAAGTTGGCCAATAAGGACAATTTGAGACTTCACCAAATCACACACATTCTTTCTAGGCTTGATTTGTTTTTTTATTTCATGAATCTCTAGTATTTGTAGAAATCCCTCCAACAGCTTTTTATGAAATGAGGTTTACGGATGGACTAAGATCCTCTTGATTTGCTCAACCCTACAATTTTTATATATGTTGGTTCTATGTTGTAATATGGAGTTTACTTTCTGTTTGCACCAAGAATTGGTGCTTGCTTAAGTCACTAGGATTATGGTAAGATAATATTCCCCTATTTTCCTTTATACAGTTTGATATTTATGGACAAAATTCTAAAGCCAGAAAGGTCAATCTTTCCTTCTTTGGATGATTACAATCTTGAAAAAATATTTAGTCAACTTCTTGCCATATCTTCATAATTAGAATTGTTAAGAAAATATAATCACAATAATATCTTTTAAATATGGTAATCATTTGCTGACTTGGATTGCTATATGTATGTCACATAAATGTCAACACACTATAATGTCAACACTCCCCTTTGAAACCTAATTTTTAATTTTCCTATAACTCAATTAAGTTTGCTAGCCTTCTTGTGACCTTTGTACATTGGTGTCTTCTCCTAGAAACCTTCACATTCTTCAAACTCCCATTTTCATTCCTTTGAAACCTATATTCCATTGTTGTCACCACTGTTTTCTCCTAATGAGTAAAGGTAACTATCCAAAGTCAAAAAAACATTTTTAAGGTTAATCCTACCCAATCGAAGAGTTGGCTCGCATAGTCAAAATTCACTTAATGTTATATATAATTTTTGAAATGCGCTATTGTATTGATTTTGTGCATAATTATGCATTTCATTTTTAGTATCTTATCATCCTGTAATTATATATGTGTGTCAATTTGGACCAAAATACACTAGTGGAATCTAACATGTGTGGACTTCTTTAAATCAATTTTACTTTTTAGCACTTCCACACGAATTATATTTTTAAGCATTGAATGCAATTCTCTTTGATATTACATTGTTGTGGATTAAATTTATATCTAAAAATTGCTTATTATTGAAATTATGCCTGAAATTTTCATCATCACAAGCTGCACTTTACGATAGTGGGGAGACATTGGCCATGATGATTAATGTCGAATAGTCAAAAATTATGATTGCTTGTGACAATGGACAGTAGACAAGACAATTTGTGAAAGCATTGCCATAAATCTTCTTAGATTTCATCAAGTTTGAGATGCAAAAATTCAATTTCAAATCTCAGAAAAGATAGTGGAAAATTAAATTCTCAACCTAATGCGTTTTCTTCATACAACTCATATAAATTAAATGTAGAAGATTTTTAAGGAATAACCTATAATCAAATTCCAGTAAAAACTAAAATTTCTTCTATGCAATCCACGAGTTGCAAAACTTCAGTCATGGTTTCTAAATTGTTTACACGAACAACAACACAAGCAAGGCTATTCAAAACTTCCATGAACTCTTTTGCGAGTTTTTGCATGAACGTTTTGTGTTTTTGGGAAGTTTAGACAACAGAAAAAGACAAGAAAGGCTAGAAACATATTTTTCTCTCTATCCTTTTGTGCTAGACATTTTTTTTATTTCCAAGATGTGGTATCATAAACATGATCTAATCCTTTTTTTCCCATATTTATCTAATTAGATACATGGATTGTGTTCTTTGGCTTTTACAAAGACCTTCAAAATAATTCAAACTTATTCTACCTTTAATTGTTAATCTAATTAATAATCAAAATCAATCAACATTTGGTCCTTTAATTTAATTAATACCATTGATTAAATCAAAGGCCCATTAATTTCTAGGTTGTAATATCATTATCAACGAACATATTGAGAAATAAATAATTCTACTAGTTCTAATCTCATTGTGACCTAATCCATTTGATCACTAAACTTCTCAACTCTTAATTAAGTCCCTACGAGCAAAATTACCTTCTTGCCCTTACCTTAATCTTATGTATATGGGTCTCTAAGTTCATCGTTAACTGCTCACAAACATAACTTAAAGGATATGAGTAACACCTAGTTTTTGGTCCATATAGTTGTCCAACTAAGATGAAGTGATGTAAACATATGAACCTTTTTTATCGTGAATACCACGGGATATGGTTCTTTTGTCTTGCTTTATTTTGATCACGCTAGAGTTATGAATTTAGTCAATCTTATTAACTTGATCGTATGACCTAATTGATATTCCTTATATGATTAATGTCCATCAGAAACTCCATTCCAACTTCATATTACCTTAGCCAAGGATTTCAACCTCATAGGATACCGGTCGCATACGGCAAATACTTTTTTTACTTACAAGAAGATAAATCCCTTATCATTTGCACACATACCTTCATTTGTATATGGCTAATGGTACTTTGAGCTGATAATCCTACCTCATATCAACAAAAATTTGATTTTAATTACCTAATAACACATTTTCCACAATATGCAAAAAGTATCCACATTGTTTCAAATCTAAAACTCACTCATACTTAACATGATCACAAAGTAAGAAAGTAATAGCAAAAGATAAACTTTATGTGTTTGCTTCACTCCTCAAGTTAGTGTTCAAATATATTATTCCTTAATGATGTATTTAAATATATGTGTTTTAGTATTTTATATTAAATAGCATGACACTCACCATATAAACACAAGTTTTGCTGATAATATTTGAAAACACGTTTTTATAATTTAATCTAAAGAAGTCATGTGCTCATATTCATAACTCTTATGAATAAGGCTTTTTAACCTTAATCTATGGGCATATGTGAATTTTTATGCCATATCATGAATTATATGCATGAATAAAACTGCCATAATATTTATAAAAAATATCAATATTTTATTAATTATAAAGAACATTCACAACTAATATCCCTCATAAAATAATTAGTGTTAGAAGATATATCAGTAGCAATCTCCCACTTACTTTTTAATGCCAATCATTGTGGTATTTAATGCCCATCTTCTCAAAATAGCAATCCATCTATAGTTGTGCCGTTAACTTAATGAGTGGGTTAGCAATACTATCTATTGAAGTTATTTTTTGCATGTCTTTATCGCTCTATCTAATGATTTCTCGAATAATATGATAATTACTCTCAATAAGTTTGTATCTTTGATAATACCTTAATTCCTTTACTTGTATGATAGTGCTATTGTTTTTACAATAAAGTGGTAATGCCTGATCCACTCTTAGAACCACTTGAAGCTCATCCAAACTGCCTCTTTTGTTGTATCATATGTTGTAATATACTTATTCTCAATGGTAGAATTTGTAGTGGTGTTCTATTTGGAATTCTTTCGACTCGCTACTTTTTAATTAAGGGTAAAGTTATATCTAGAAATTAATTTTCTATCATCAATATCTAATTGGAAGTTAAAGTCGATGTAGCTATCTACCCGTGGCTCTCCATCATCATAAACAAGTACTGTATCCTTAGTCTTTTTTATGTTTTTAAGGATAAGTTTAACAAGATTCTAATGCTTTCTACCAAAATTTGCTTGAAACCTACTCATAACAATTACAATATATACAATACTTGGCCTTGTATGTAGCACTAGACACATCAGACATCTAATTGCTGAAGTATATGGAATGGTCTCATTCTCTTATCATTTGCCTATAAGGTTATAGACTTTAAGAGATGAATATCATGCTTGAAAGGCAGCAATACTCACTTTAACACTTCCATTCCTTAGGACTTTATCTATGTATAAAGATGGAGTGAGATCCAACAATCTCTTCACTTTATCCCAAAGCTATTTTCTTTGAGCAATATGTAGCACTAGGAAAGTAATGGTGCTCCTAATAACCTTCTTGCAGACACATGTTTTATCTTCATTTTTTATGGAGTTAAACAATTTAATTGTAACAAACAAAGATTTCAACTCCTTGATGCTTGGTTAAGGCCTTAAATGACTTCTTAAACTTGCATACATTATGAGATTCACCTTAGACTTTAAAGATTGGGAGTTTACACCATATAAATATCTTTCTCAAGGAAACCATTGTCGAAAGAGATTTTTAAATTCATCTATCAGATCTCATAATCCAAGTGTGTAGCTATCTCAAGAGTATCTCAAGGGATTTAATTAGCTTTATGGGCAAAAATGTCTCATCATAGTCAATTGCTTTCTTTCAACTATTCTTTCACCACAAGCTTGGCTATATAAGTCTCTATCTCTCCATTTACACTAATCATTCTCTTGTAGACCTACTTGTATTTGATGGGAACCATTCGCTTAGGTGGTCTGCTAGAGTTTAGACTTTGTTCAAATACATCAAATCTTATCCTGAATTGTATAGCCTCTTACCATGAGAGAATGTCTATTAAACATTAATTGATTTTAAGTAGTAGGATCATCCCCATGATAATAATCTCTAGTCATGAACAACTCTTGTTCATTCTCTAGAACATAACCATAACTCTTAGGTGCATGATAGATTCTATTATATCGTTATAATGGTTTTGTCGTAGAAGGTGTTCTTGAATAAGTGTTTACCACAAAGGTTGTTCGCTTGTTGTTGATGCAACTTCCTTGAGAACAATCCTTTTATCCACACTGCCTTCATGACGGCTTTTCTTTAAGAAAGCAAACTTGATGACTAAAAGCAATTTTTTAGCCTTTATGTAAGTAGAAGTCCTATCCCAAAAGAATCCTTAGAATATCCCACAAAATGATCAATAATAATCCTTACCTCTAACTTATCTATCTTACTTTTCTTAGAGTAAGTTGGACATTTCCAATCCTAATATGCTTCAAGCATAGATTCATCTCACTTGATGTCTCTTGTGACATTAAGGGAATGTACTTAGAAGGAATCCTATTCAAGGTATGTGTAACAGTTAGGAGAGCATATCCCCATAACAAAATAGGAATGCCAAAAAAGCTAGCCATGATCAAATAATTTCCAATAAGATCCAATTCCTTAGCTACACCATTTAAGTAAGGAGTTGCTACTGGTATAATCTATGATACAAAGGCATTTTCTTTAAGGAATTCAATAAACTCAATACTCAAGTATTTTCAAACTTGATCTAATTGTAGTATCTTTACATGTTTATTAGTTTGTTTTTCCCCTTAAGCCTTGTATTATTAGAACCTTGCATGTGTTCATGATTATACTTCATCAAGTGCACATAACTATGCCTAAAATAATCGATGGTAAAGGTTATAAAGTAATGAAACCCTCTTCTAGCCATTTTAGTAATTGGTCCACAAATTTTAGTATAGACTAGCTCTAACATTGATGTGGCTCTCTCTCTTTATGGCCATCAAATGAACTATAGGCAAAGAGACAAGCTTTACAAGTTGGATAGAGCTTCTCTCCCAAAAGGTCAATAAGCCTATATTTTTCCAATTTGTTTATCTTTATTTCTCTAGCAAGACTAAGTCTAACATCCCACGATTGCTTGGTTTTTAACTTTCCCTAGCATATTTTTTAGATATGGCATTTATCACAACATTATCATCCATGTTTAAGTAAACAGAGATTATTTACCAATAAGCCACTGCTTACTAATCTATTACGATGATAAATACACCGAACATTGTTTCTAAAAAAATTCATAACTCTCTTTTACTAATAAAGGAATGGAAACAATGTTTTTAATCCCATCAGGCAATTAGAGATAATCTCTCAAAACTAAAACATGTCTTGATGATAATCTATTAAAGTGTTTAATTGTGGTGGCCACACTTGCTCCATTCTTGACTTGGATCGCCACTTATCGATTCTCAACCAATCTACTTTTGGCAAGATCTTGGTATGAAGTATAAATATGAGAGGAAGTACTAGAATCTAAAATTCAAGAAGTAGAAAATATACATATAGAACAAGATATTTCATAACTATAAAGTTCCTTACATCTAGCTTCACTTTTCAGGTTATTGAGGTACATTGCAATTTCTTCTTCCAATGCCCATCCTTGCCACAGTAGAAACACTTTCCCTTATTAACGGGGGCTTGGGCCTTCTTGACATTATCATTAGCCTTATGAACTGAAGGCTTGCTTTTCTTAGTATTACCCATCTTAGTCTTACTAGTGGGGGAGCTAGGTGCAGCAAAGACAACCAGCTTATGCAATGATTAGCTTAATTAGGAGTCGAACTAATGTGCACTCAATACCATTCATATGATTATTTTAAAATGAACTAAGAAGGATTAGAAAGTGAATGAAGGATCAAATTTGTTTGCAAATTGGCATTCATGATAAATTTAAGCACTCAAGCCTCTTTGTGAGTAAAATCATCTTGAGGACATGCTCATTGATATTAGCACCTTCACCTATGCTCATTGATAAATTTAATCTAACTAAATGGACATCCTAGTAGGTTCAACTTCTTTCAAGCCGAGTTTCCTGGAAAAAGTGTAAGGTATAAGATTAATGTTAACACTTGGATCACATAAAGGTTTATTGAATTCAACATTGCGAACATTACCCGAAATAGTAAAACTCCCTATATCTTTTAATTTAGAAGGAAGTTTATTTTTAATAACTGCACTGCACTCATCTACTAGCAACACTGTCTCATGATCCTTGAGCTTGCTTTTCTTCAATAAGGTCTCCTTTAGAAACTTAGCATAGCTAGGCATTTGCACTAAGGCCTCTACTAAAGAAATATTAATATAAAAATTTTTAATGACATCTAAAAATTTAAGAAAAGTCTTATCTTCTTGGGTGGCCTTTAGTCTTTGCGAGTAAAGAGTAGGTAGTCTATGAAGCTTGATTGGTGGCTCTGTTCTTTTCTTTTTCTCCTTATCCTGTCCTTTATTTACTTGCTGACTGGACCTCACTTCCTTATCACCCTCATCTTGACTACCTGCTTTTGATGGGACATCTTCTAACTACCTCCCACTTTCAAGGTGACTACATTGCATTGTTCCCTTGGATTTGTCTCTGTATTGCCGAGCAAAGTCCTTTGAGGTCTATTTGCTACGTCTTTGGCCAACTGCCCAATCTGTTGCTCCAAGTTTCATAGAGATGCTTGTTGATTTTGGAGTATTAAATCACTTCTATTCATGTAATTTTGCGTGGTCTTGGCTAGGTTACCAATAATTTTTGTGTGGATTTAGCTTAATTACCTATGGTGTCCTCTAGTGATTGGTTCCTCTCCTGGGTTTAATTTAGGGGAATTAGGGCGACTGGTCTTTGTAAACTTGGGGAATTTGATGCATCTGCTTGATTTCTCTATGAAAAGTTAGGGTGATTTCTTAACCTCAGATTATATGTGTTAGAGTATGGATTGTTTTGCTTCGTACCCTGATTATTCACATAATTCATATACTTTATCTCCAATGGACTGCCACTAGTTCTTCTTACTTGACACTTATGCGTTAGGTGTGGGCTCAAACACATGTTGCAAGCTTGCATAGGATAAGAAGAAGAATTAGGATTGATATTCAAGTTATCAATTTTGCATGCAAGTAAATCCACTTTAACAATTAAGGTAGTAAAAGCATCAATGTCTTGAACCCCAACAACTTGTCGAGTGGTGGATCTTTCAAAAGACCATTGATAAGCATTTAAAGCAATCTCTTCCATTAAGTCCCAGGCCTCCTTTGGCATTTTATTCATTAGGGTGCCATGAAATGCAGCATCCAACACTATCCTCAAATTCTCACTGACCACTGTAAAAAGTATTGATTTGCATCCAAATTGGATATCCATGTTGTGGGCATTTCTTGAGTAGCTCATTATCTCGCCCTTAGGCTTGTAGGAGTGTCTCTTAGTCCATCTACTTAAAAGTACCTATTTCCAGATGCAATTGAGCAGTCTTGGTAGGAGGAAAAAATTTAGACAAAAAGTTATTAACCATTTCTTGCCAAGTAGTAAAATTTCTTGGTGGTAGTCCTCAGAGCCATTGACTAGCATGGTCTCATAAGGAGAAGAGAAACAATTTAAGCTTGACAACATCATTAGATACTCCATTAAACTTTATTGTATCACATAGCTCTAGAAAACTAGCCAGGTGCATAATTACGTCTTCCTATGGGCTCTCTTTGAACTAGTTCAACTGTACCATGTTCATTAGTGCAACTTTTAATTTAATGTTATTAGCATTTACTGGTAGTTTGCCTATTCCTATCATGTTCTGGTTCATCACTAGTTGCACATAATCCTGGAGAGCCCTTTGGTTAGGTGCTAGAAGTTGTTGGATTATTTGTTGATTGTCTTTCATGTCTAATTGTTTTTGTAGGCAATTATGCAAAGCTCTTCTTCATTGGTGCATTCTCTTAATTTTTGGATCAAATTCTACCAACTCTACACATTGACTACAACACATACAAGGGTGGCACTACTTTCACACTTAACATAACCAAAATCTAATTAACTAGCAAAAACGAAAAGCAATAAACTCAAAAAAATAGATAAGAAAAGGAGATTGGCCTAATCTAGCACACACTAAGATTATTCAATAGCACTCATTACCTTCTCGGACAATGATGCCAAAATTTGGTGCGTGTGATGAGTGCACAAAAATTAAAAGGGTGTATAGCAATGAGCAGAGTGTTGTATCTGTAGAGAGGGTGTAATTGGTGTCTATTGATATGGTTGAGGATGTATTAGTTAGGTTGTTCCAGGCGAATGAGAATGATAGTAATATAGGGAAACTGAAACTTAAGAACTAGAAGCAAACCAAATGTAAATTGAAGAGGAATTCAGTAGTGAAGATATCTAGCCCTTGTGCAGTGTTGAAATTCAATGAATGACAGAATTATGCGAAATCAATTTTAATCATCTAATAATGTAATGTTAATCTTTTAGTCTTTAGGACATCCTCCCAAATTCTTCCGATGCTTCAACCCACCTTAGATGTGTTCCCAGAATCTAGTTGAATTGAGAATGCACTTGGAGACTAGCAGTTAATTTCATGGAAATTCCGTGGTTTCACTTTCATTAATCCCATGAAATTTACATTTGTAATTTAAATCTAATATATGAGTTTCACTCCTATTATTCTCCACGCGATTACAATTTAATGAAAGTGTAGCTAGGCCTTTAAAAGTATTAATCTCACAATTGCAAATGATAAAGACAAGAAAAGCACTTGAATCTTCACACATCTCACCATCTCACAATTCACGGATTCACTAAAAATCAAGCATTAATACAAGGTCCTAGAACAGAAATTTAGCAACTCATAATGATAGTCAAAAACTTCATGGTGAAGTTTATCATTCACTATTCAAAAACCAAAGAAAAAGATAGAAGAGGTCTTATTCTAGAGTTTTGATAAGTGTGTGTAGGATGTGATCTCCACAATTGATGAGTTGTTCTTCTCTTTGATGCAGACACCCTCTTTTTCTCCCCAAAATTAGCTAAAAATCTCCCCTTTTAATTTTTTTTGTGTGTAATATATATGTGGAGGCTCTAGGGTGTGAAAAAGAAAGCAAGTTTGAGAGAAATCATGTTTCCAAAAATAATGTGTTGCTATTGCCACCAATTGACCACAATCGTGAACTACCTTCTTGTGATTGTGCATTACTTTTCTGCAACTGTGCTCCTAGACACGAAAATTACATAACATTTGAAATTGTGTTCCGCGATTACCCATTACCTTTCCATGACTGCGGAATTGCATCTCACGATCTCATTGCTTGCTTTGGAAAATTCTAGAATGCACCGCAATCCATTACCACGATTGCTAATCTCTCCCACTCAATCATGACGTTCCTTGGCAGAAATTCTAGTGCATGCCATAAGCCATCCTTACAATCACGAAGTTCCATCTTATGATTGCACCTCCATCTTTTGTGATCACCGTACTTTCACAAAATTAGTACTCTATTGATTTTTGTCCGATAAATCCAATAATTCACTCAAATTTGTATAATTCACATCCTAACATGCAAATTTTAAAGTAGAACACTTTGTCATATTGTTTTAACATTAAAGTGCACAACAAAACACATAAACTCTAAGGTGCAAGGCTACAATTTGCTATAAAATCAATTTATATCTCGAAGAAGGGTAGTATCTTCAAGAATCCTTGTAATTAAGGAAAGTAGTTACATAATATTTAAGAAAATCTTTCTTTATATGTTGCAGTTTTCATTTATTCCCTTTGCATGTTAAGGACCCTTTAGGCTTAGTCAAGCTAGCCAACACCTAACTTTCATCTTGAGGCCTCAAAATGGTTTCAGTCCATGGCCTTAGTCATAAAGTCTGCATGTTGTGACTTTATTCCAACATAGTTCAACGCAATCACTTTTAGCGTCTTTAAAGATAAAAAGTATGGCATGTAAGGTCTTCATAATTTACACATTCAACACCTTAGATCCTCTTATGGTCATTAATGCCTCCAATACTTGCATTTGTTGGGTGATACTTAACACTTAATGATGGTTCTCAGAGTAGCTATTATGGAACTTTGTCATCATCACTATTAGGCTAGTTTGATGTTCCATCATTCTAGCTGTTTGCTACTGCACTTAGATGACTCTCCCTTGTGTTTAACTGGAATCAAGCATAAATTCTCATGCTATAGCAAATATTTTACTTTCTTGCAGCAACATAAAGTAGCCTGCTTATGATACTTCTATACAAGCTGGGATCGACTGCAACTCTAGCATTATCATTTGACAATTTAGTGTTGACAAACTTTGGTGTTCCAACATTACAGGAGTTTTCTAGCCTAAAATTTTGCCAATCTCTTAGCATACTTGCTTTCGGTTAAAAAGATCATCACTGCGTTACGTCATGTACAAGTCCAAGAAAATAATTAAGCTTTCTTTTAGCCATAATCATCTCCTCTAATTGGATATTGTCTTAAGAAATTTTGGAGCTTCTGTCTACCCAAACTCCCCTTTGTTTCTTGGACTCACGTGTTTTTGCCTCCTGTAATAGAGTTTCATTAGGAAGACATTTTGGAGGTATTAGGATTCTTTTAGGAATAGTCTTCAATGGAGTTAAAGTACACTTAGATGAAGCTAGTGGTGTTGTTGAATTTCAAGTAGCTTGTCCTCAGCTAATTTTTTTATGATTAAATCCTTCAACCAAGAAATACAATACAAACAAGAGAAAGTCATAAAAGGATATTAGTTAATAGCAAATAAACAGAGATATAGAGGTGTTAAAGTCCATAGGAAAGAAGAAAATAAGATTTCTAAGAATCTAAGTAACTATAGTAAAGAAATTGTATAAAAATTTAGGAAATCTCCCTTTAAATATTTTTTTCTACTTCTTCTCCTTTGGTATTAGGCTTCATGAGCTAGACTGTAGGCTAGGCATAAGCTCAATTTTCTTCTCAATGCTTTAGATCTCTTTTGGTCTAGAGTTTTGGTCATGTCGTCCACAAGTTGTAACGATGTTGCAACACCAGGAGGGTTGTTATGTTCTTCGTTGTCACTTTCAACAACTTTCTACGTATCTTTAACTTTGACCATCTTTCTATGTATACTCCACCCTTTTGTTCAAACTCCAACACTAGTTATATTACTAGGTTCTTGCATATGTTACCATTCCCATGCTTTAGAAGTACATAAGTGCTACAACTTTTGATGTGCCCTTTTTGTTATTTTTCTTACTCCTAAGATCCACATACACCACTCATAGGTTTGAGCAATCCTTTAGCACATGGGTTCTCTTTCTTATTGATGTGCCTATTTTGTCCTTTCAAATGGTGATAAATCCTCCAAAAAGACTTTTATGATCAGTTAAATAAGCCTTGTCTCCAATCCCACACCTTAAACCCTCTTTGTCAAAGTTTTGGGTGGTGTTGGAGCATTCCTGCACTACAACTTTGATGGTTTGGTAGCATAAGTCAGACTTTTTGACCCATACTCTTTTTCATTTTGTCCTAATCCTTTTTTTGAATTTGTGATCAATATCTTTCCTATTTATAAAGTCCTTCAAAAGAGTAGAGCATTTAGTATAAACATGACCAAATTTATTACATACTTATATTGAACTTTGAACTATCAGGTTCCTCTTCTATTTTGCTACTTTAGTGATGCAACACCAGGTGCATATTCCTAAACAGATGTTGGCACACTATGTGAAATTGTTTGAATAGATGTTAGAAAAAATTGGATCTCCTTAGGAGCAGCTTGCCTAGTTCCTGGTTGTTAAACAAATCCAAGCCCAAAGTGATCCTTTAAAGTCTTTCCCATGGCCTACAAGTCATCAAGCTTTGCCTCATCCTTGTTTAAATTCTCCAACGTCTTCTTGTTTTGCTTGAACTCTATAATAGCCTCTTAGTGCTATCGTGTCACCATGGAAATTTCTTCCCTCATCTTCTCCTCTTCCTTTTGAAGTGTCTTGACTTCATTTTTCAAGAATATAATTTTATCAAACATCATCTTGTACATGGACATCAATTCTTCATGTGTGAATTTTGAGTCAGTGTCACTTGAATTGCTTAACTGTGCTTCTAAAATTGTGACATCACTAGAAGCATTCTTGGTTGGTGTTCTGACATGAATCATCTTCGCTCTAGGTTGTGACCATTTATATGCCTTATTTCTTCATTGTGTTTACACACTTTACAAGAATACGACCATATCCATAGCACTCGTGAGATTGAACACATTTTGTAAAAAAATCATTTTAAAAATCTCTTCGTTGCTACCTTTTGCAGTAGTTCATTTGGTGGAATGGGGATTTTGGTTGACTGTGTCTTTCTTTCTTCATAAATGTCCTAACTTGTATAGCCACCCTAACTACTTCATCATCGGTGTTGGAGTTCTCTTCCTCTATGTTACTTCTTTCAATTTTTAACACTATCTCCTTCTTTTTTGCTTGAAACATGTTCATTTCAAATATTTTTAGTGAGCCAATCAATTCATCCAATCCAATCTTCTACACATGTACAGGCTCTTCAATAGCTGCCACCTTTGTAGAGAAGTGTTTTGGGAGAGATTGCAATGTCTTTTAGACTAGCCTAGCTTTTGAGTATCTCTTTCCAAGCTGATATGCTAGGTTAGTTATGTCACGTAAGTTCTCATTGAATATGGCGATTGTCTTGTCCTCACCTATTCTTAAATTTTCAAACTACGAAACAAGCATTTGAAGTTTCGAAATATAGATAGAGCTCATACCTTCATAGATATTTTGCAAAATATCCTATGCTTTCTTAGCCATTTCATAAGTGGAGATAAATTTAAATTGCTCTTGGTTGATTCTAGTGAATATAGCATTAATGGCTTTGGAGTTTCGAGGGTTGCTTTCTCTTTGTCAGGCATCTAATTCTTTCCTTGACAACATCCATGCCATTAATCTTAGTTATTGGTTGTCCATCCATTGGTGATAGAGTTTTAAGCTTTCTCATCAAGAGACTTGATGAAAGAGCAGATCTAAGACTTCCAGTATGGGTAGTTAGTCCCATTCAGTAGCAAGGACCATGTGATTGAAGCACCTTCTTTCGCATTTATGGTTGAACCTCCAGTTCCAAGATCTCACCTGTTTGCAGCCAAGTCCAAAAAGGGTGTCATAGTTCTTATGCCACTCGTGCGGTAGTTTGGATTAAGTGTTGTAATTTCAAATTATTTTATGCCAAGTGATGTTGTAATTCTAGTGTACTATTTTAAACCAAATATTGTAACATTAATTCATATGTAGAATGAAAGGCAATGCATAAACATACAAGATGTGTTCATACAATTTGGAGCCTTCAACTACTACTATATCTGTAGGGCACTAGCCCCAATTAAGGTAATCCACTATTTCAAGTGATTACAACTAAATAAAACTAAATACAAGTCTCTTGCCTCTCTCTCTCTCTCTCTCTCTCTCTCTCTCTCTCTGTCTCTCTGTCTCTCTCTCATTTCATCTAAACTAAGTACCCACTTAGTCTCAATTAGTTGGTGCACTTCCACACTTTCTTTAAATGAAGTGTTTAGCCGAAACCCCTTTTTGACTCCAATGTTCACATTGACATGAAGTGAACCCCTCATTTATACAAATCCAATATATCAATCCATCAAAGGCAAGTGAGTGAAAGTAGGAGTTTTTCTCACTCTAAACTCATAATTTTATCAAGGCAAGGCACATCTTAACTTGCATGACTTTAGCCTTTTTATACTTGATTTTGCTCTAAAATATTCGAGGGAATCAGCTGTCAAATAATCTAAATCATTGGATAGGATATTTTGTCTAGAATTTGTCCTAGTTAGCAGCTGATGTTAAAGTCTTTACTACAGTTTCATTCCTACAAGTTGACCTTCCATTTCATGAGGATCTACTCCTATATTTTAGGCTTCTAAATATTTCCTTGTTTAATGATGATTTGACTTTATTTGGTCAACTTTTCAATTCTTTATTGCTATAAAATCTGTTTGATATAATAACTCTCTAAGTTGCCTTGTCAGACTATGCTAATGCTGGAGTCCTAGCTACAGTTTCCATTTCTAGCGAGTTAACCTTTTTTGGTGGATTTTCTCCTATTTTTCAACACTATCTTATTTCATTTGACTTGTGAAGGTATGATCCAATTTCCCCTCAGCTTGGATGGATTTGTAGGGATTTTTCCATCATTTTTGTACTTTATTAATTTTGCTAAAGGTTGAAGTCTTCATTTTTCATACATACCAAGATTCTTTGACTTCTTTACGTTGAAAAGCCTTGGAGAATCGTATCTTCATTTTTTGTCACGTATTTTTAGAATATTCTTCCAATATTTTATGCCACATAAGTGCCAACTAGTGCAACACTTTTCACTCAACCACTTTGCTTTTACATTTTTTATTTTATTATGTTTTTCTCATTAAATGTTTGTGCACAAGTGTGATGAGGATTGTAAAGATTGATTTTGAATGTGCACTCATCCTTTACTTTTATAGCTTGAATCTTCCACTCACATGACTCATCTGCATATTCAATATAAACTTTTAATCTTATCATTTTTTTTAAATTCAACACTTCTCTTCAATTAGATAGTTTAGGATTCATTAGCACATTTGAAATCATCCCTAGTGCTAAATATCATTCCAAGTTCAAAAACATTAAAAAGATTCTAAAGTTGTGTTGGATTAAATGTAGGTTGATTACGACCTTGTAGGACAAAATTCTTGAATAACATGAAAACTTAGTGTAAGATCAAATAATTTAGATCAAATTGAATTTTGTGGGTTCTACTCTCTAACTTTAATCCTCTGATTCTTCTTTTAAGGACGCTTAGCTTGAAATTTGAACAATCTTCAAGGAAAGGGCTTGTGCTTGATCTTCTTTGAGGGTTGTCAGGTCCTCAGCAACACTGATCTTTGGACTAAGTACCACGTTTTTGAATCAAACGCTGGCTTTGGAGACTTTAACGAAGAATGCCTTGAATTTAGTGATAAACTGTTTGAATTTGATGAAGAACACGATGAACTTCTTTTAACTTGGCGAAGAACACGATGAACTTCTTGAATTTAACGTAGAACACAACAAACTTCTTTGAATTTGACGAAGAACACTTTGAATGTTCTTAGGAATTACAGAGAGGATTTGGGGAGTTTCAAGTCTTTGCCACTTCACCCTTTTTTTTCCACTTCTGTCCTCTTTTTCTATGAGGTTTAACCCCTATTTATAGTTATAGGAGAGTGGCTACATTGGTTTACTGACGTGGCATGATTTTATTAGCTGTTAGAGTTTGAACCCTATTCAACAATTTAATAGAGTCTTCATCCCTTAGACTTCTAACAGGATTCTACCACTTAGAGTCTTCATCCCTTAGAGTTCTAACACGATTCTGCCACTTAAAGTCTTCATTCCTTGGACTTCTAATAGGATTCTACCACTTAAAGTCTTCATCCCTTGGACTTCTAACAGAATTCTACCACTTACTACTATTTGATTAGCCGATAAAAATATTAATTAATTATTATATTTATTTAAATTCATAAATAAGTAATAAATGTTTTAATTAATATTTTTAATGTCATATTTTCTACATGGCATTATTTAATTAGTAGACAAAATTTGTGTGTTTACAGACCTTCTCTCATTCTCTATTAGACAGGATGTACTCATCCAACTTTGCATCCCTATCTATAACCACATCTTCTCTAAGATTATTATCAGAATATTGGATTGAGTGATGATCAATTTGCTCCTACCTCTGATCATCTTTCAATTCAGTAAAATGTTCCACATGACCTTTAAACATCACATCATCATCCCCACTACTCTCACTAAGGTCACTCTTAAGAAATTCTTCATCATTGGTTTCAAGTTCGATATCTTCCGCATTATATCTCTGAACATCTATTTCTAGGGTTCCTACATCTAAGTCTGCAAATCCTATAGTTCCCACATCAACAAGAGCAACTCCCTCAACAACAGCTTCATCATTTACCATGATTTCATTGTCAATTTGTTCGTACTACTCATCATCTTCTAATTCAACATCAAGGTCCAAATGTTTGTTGAAGAACACATGATGCTTCCCACTACTTTCAATATGGTCACTCTTCACAAACTCTTCAGCATTAGTTTTAACTTCCGTCTCTTAAGCATTATATCCCTCTATTTCTATTCCCATAGTTCCCACATCTAGTTCAGCAACTCTCGTTGCTTCCACATTAACATCCACAACTCCCTTACTATCAACATCATCATTAACCTTGATTTCATTGTCAGATTAATCCTGCTCTAAATCATTTTCTAATTTAGCATCAAGATCCACATGCTCATCGAACAACACATCATCCTCCCTACTACTCCCGTTAAAGTCATTCTCCACTAACTCTTCATCACTAGTTACAACTTCTATCTCTTTAATTCCTTTATTAACAACATCATCATTTACCTTGATTTCACTATCCCTTTCTACTAGATTACCATTATCATTCTCAATGTCACTCTCAACTTTTATAAAAAATGTCCATTTCCCTACAACTGTGTGTCCTTGAAACTTGGTCAACTACCAACAATTTAAAGCCATTATTTAATAATGTGTAGTATCTTCTCACCCGGCCCATACCAATCTGATCACACTGTTCTTAGTAATGCACACTTTATGTGAATCTATGTAACCTATCTTTCTAAAAGACCCACCAACGTACTTAGCCTTAGGCACATGAACTTTTGTGTCCCCAAAATGATAGCACATATGGATGTTGATTTAGGATCGGCATAGAATAAAGATAAAAAAAATAGAGAAAAGGGAAGGAACATTTCAGAAATGGAATGTAAGCCACCCATACTTCATATCAAAAAACAAAGGAACGACATATGGGGGATGGGGGAGGGGACCATTGCAACGCCTTTACATAATATCTCATGTAGATGTCCAAAAATGCTACATTAAAATCCTATAAACTCATTATTAAAAGAAAAACTTGCAATAAAGAGAACACGGCAATCCTAAATGCCTCTCATGAAGCTAAAAACCCATTTTGTCCTTATGTTGTACAACCTTGGAATTTTCACTTGCAGGGGACGGATTCCTTTAATTGGGATTCCCAAGTGTGAAATCAAGGGACTGTGCGGAGGGTTGCAAATGATGGAGTTTTATTTTAATATTGTTATCCTAAAGTAGTGGCTTTTCCCTACAAAACAGGTGCCTATGTGGCATTTTTTAGCACATCGCCTGTCCATGTCATGTATCCGAGCACCAGCAGGTAATCTTTACTTGACAAACCCTAATTCTTTTTATTGTAACATGCGAAATCCGACCAAATTAGTCGTACGGTTAAATTGTTGAGAAACAAGTCCGTGGCATAGAGCTCTAAAATGCTCAACACAACATTTTTTTTTTTTTTGGTTATTTGAACTACCGTTACAGTACTTCCAAATTATAATTTGACGGCGACAGTCTTAACGATATTTGGAATCCAGGGGCAGTCTTCCATTTTAATACTGCAATATGATGTGCACGAAATTAAATTTGAAAAAAGAAATTATTGGTGGGCCCCAACGAAGTGCGGTTAGAGCTGTCTTTGGTTGGGCAGCTAATGATATTAGCCTTTAAATAATCACGCAATTCACTGCCCTACTCATGTGAACAAGAGCTCTGTAAGGGGCCTGGTTTAAAGCTTTTATATATTCCTGGAATATGGATGTAAAGAAGCAAATCCTGCTTAGAGAGAAAAAAATATGTTCTTTGTGAAATTGCGAGAAAGATGGTACAAGCAAAATACCCATCCACCAGATCTCAGATGAATGGGCTCCAATAGGAATGGGAGTGCGCGCGCGCTAGGTGTTACACTGACATTCTAGTGAAAATTATCGAAATCTTAATTCGAGCTACTATAGTGTGAGACACGTCTTCAATGTAGCCTCACTGTTTCACCGACTAGTCATTGAATTATTAGAGTTACGAGCTTCACTTACCGCCGGAAATTGTTATGGCAGAAATTGAATTAATCACTTGATCGTCGTAATACTTTAAGCCATTTTAAACCAGATTTCTATATCACTTGCACTCACCAAAGCTCACTTGCGTGTTAGCCTTGAATGGTTAGCTCAGGACTCCTATGTAATTATTTTCCCGAGCATCAGAGGATATAATCAGACTCTATGAAACTTAGAAAATGAAGGTTGGATATCTTGTAGGATTAAAAACTAGCTTTAGTGAGATGAAGTGGTTTACTGTGGTGCTAAATAATTCTAAACAATTTCTTTTGAATGGAAATTCTGTAACATCATTTTATCTTTTTTTTTGCATATTTCAATTCCCTTTCAGTTGCACGATCCAAGTGGGGGAAACCATGCAGTACATTACACATGAAATATTTATTTGATGCCACACCTCACCAAATCATTATGACAATTCACAAAAGTACAAACAACACTTGGCACGCACATCCCAAACCCTGGAAAGTTGAACCACACCATCAACTCAACGCATACATATTTCGAACAAGCAAAAGAAAAAGACTTTAATTTTCACATCAAAGAAATAAAATGTGCCTAAGCACAAACGAAGCCTTTAGGGACTTTCTTGGTGCAAACATTGAGAAGCAAGCTGAGGGAGAGAGGCACGTTGAGGTTGATACCCAAAACATTGGCTTTAATGGCGGTGCAAAGGCAGACCGCCGCCTCAAGGTCGGCCAGACCTTGGATGAGGGTGCAGCACGGAGTCTTGGGAGGCGTCCCCACAGTGACATTGAGAAGACCGTTGAGCAAGTTGGCGCAAACGCCTAGTTTTAGGGCGTCTTTGGGGCACGATTCGCTAGGTTTGCGGCTCGGCGGAGTCCAGGCTGTGACCAAGGAAAAGAGTACGATGTTGAGCACGAGGAATAAAGCAATCGATGTTTTGGTCTTTGTGGCCATATCTTTCCGAGTTTGAAAAGGATGAAATGGGGGAATTTGATTCTTTTTTGCTGCACTTCGATGGAGAGTTGGCGGAAGTGAATCAGGGTTTTATAGACCGCTGGAATGGTGGGTTCTTGATGGCTTGGCCGTACGTGACAGCAAGTGTAAACAATATTCTAGCTTGAGACAGAAATTTAATGGCGTGGAATGTCTGGATGCATGTGAATTGAGGAAGACGTCTAGTCAATTTCTTCTTTACTATAATGCAATTAATCACTACAGTGAACAGTATATGGTAACCTTTAAATATTTTGTAACCATATAAAAAGGGAGGCTTCCAATATTCTGAACTCTTGAAATTGAAATCGATTCGATGTGCTGGGGATTCATTTTACAGCTTAGTGCTTCATTCATTTAACTGCCAAATAATTAGAGTACATACGTACGTACATGTGGGTGTATGTCACAGTTCTATAATGTTACCAATCTTTTTTATTTTATTTCGTTTTTCAAAATAGAAGTTATTCTGAGAATATATGTTTGTGGCATTAGATTCACGTTCACTGAAAAAACTAAGTAATCTATCGAAAAATGGCTTTACTCCATGCTTTTGGTACAGAGATTATTTCCTGCTTTTATATATTTTTTTGATAAGAAAATGTTTTTAAAGTTGAAATCTAATTATATTTGAGTTAATCAACTAGACTGAGTTTGAACTCTTCTAAAACATTGTCAAACTTAATCGAACTTGAGTGGTATATTTTATTTTATTAACAGTCCTTTAAATTCTTTATTTACAATATATTCAAACCACAGCAGTTTAGTTTTTTCTTAACTTTTAATAACTATCTGAATTTGAACGGTAACAATTTTAATAGGTAACTAATTGCTGTTAATAGTCGCTATATCAAATTTTAATTTAAAAAGCTAATGAACCTAGCTTGACTTCATGTGTAATGAAGTTCTATACCCCAAAAACTTGGGCATCTTCTAGGTAAAAGTTAATTGCTTAATTTACTTTAAATTTGGACTCCATCTCGCAAAAAGCTATCATTATCTTTTATTTGATTGCTAAAGCTGATAATTTATTATGTTATTCTTTTATACATTTTTATGTTCACATTGTAAGGTCATTACATCAAAATCACTCTCTTTCACTTATTAGTTATTAAACGAAGAAAATTGTCACTTTTGGACATGCAAGTCGGGTCAAGATCAAGTTCTTGATTTTACTTGGAAATTACTCTGGACGACGTTGATATGAACATGCTACACACACACACACACACACTGATATCTGTGGGCTGGGCATGCTGCATTATAACGCAACATGTAATCTCCCTGCTGAAACAATTCTCAGACACCTATGGTACTAAATTTCATGTAGTATATTATGATATTGTTATTAACTAAACGAAAATCAATTGATGGTTAGATTAAAATTTGAATATAATGAAAAAAAATGATTATATGCACACACACACACACACAATTATATTACTTTAATTAAGGGCAACTTTAGAGTACACACTGCCACAATTGATGGGAAAATTTTTTGCTCAAAGCGTATATACATAGGCAATTTTAACATGTATCCGATTGTTTAAGTACTTGTTAAATTGTACTTGAATATAATTAGATCAATTTGGATTAAGAACTGTATCCCCTGTTTGTAGCCGATTCGGTTACCTTGCTCCCACATACAGTTCAGATTCCTTCCGGCAATAGTATTAAAGGACGACTTGATCAAGTTTGGTGATGTTGCAACGTACAATATATATACCATTTACCTCAACTAACATGTAACAATTATCGAAACTCAATCTGTCAGTTTTATGAACCCAAATATATATATCATTAACTATCATTACAATACAAAAACATTACATAAATAAGCAAATATATAGTTTTTTAGATTCAAAATTATAGCCCCCGCAACAAATAAATTAAAAAATAGTTGTTATAATTGAAAAATCTATTAGTTGCACAATATATAAACAATAAACCATCTTTAACTCCCTCTCTCTCTCTCTCTCTCTCTCTCTATATATATATATATATATATATTTCATTTCTTTGTTCTTGCTGAATTTACTTTAATCACTTCCGTCAATTTTAATTTAATCTATTTTTCCTTTTCTTTTTGAACTTTTTTTGTTTCTATTACTAATTGATGACTTTTGTGAACGATGCAGAATTAAATTTAAGAACAAATTAATATTTTATTTGTATGCACGGGTATTGAACATACTTCAAATTTACAATTTTTTTAAATTTTACCGTCAACTTTAATTAATCTCATTCTTTCTCTTTTTTCAAAATTTGCACTTATGTTTTATTTTATAGATAATAAAAATTATTATTTATTCATGCACAAACATTAATTAGTTTTTTTATTACTAGTCAATAATTAATCTCTCTTAAAATACTTCCAAATTTACACACTAACAATTCTCTCAACCTCAATGATTTTTGTCTTTTACATCAACCATCTGTGATGGTGGTTAACATCATTCCTAAATGGATGCCAGATAATGGAGAATTATATCTGATTCTAATTAGGTAAATAATCCACATATAATTCTCAGAGAAAACAAACTAATCAATAAATTAAGAATATCAAAATGTTTATAAAAATGCAAATGGGGAATTGGTTCCTTAAATCAATTGTGGAATTATTCGAAAGTTGGCATTTTTTTGTTGCAAGCTTGTTTCCTGGAAGCAACTGTCACGGGCTGCGTACCGAAGAACCCAGCTAACAGTGGCTCCACTTGACCTCCTCAAACATTGTCGGTTGCTATGTTATACGTGTCAATCAGTTCACAGTAACATGGCCAGGTGTGAACTCTTATACTTTCAGATCAGCTAAATTTTGTCATGTGATTATTTTAATTAGTTATTATTCTGTGCTTTGCGTTAATTACTCTTAAGCATATTCCTTGTCGCTGGTGACAATGGCCAGGTAACGCTGGCTCCACTTGACCTCCTCGAACGTGGTCGTTTGCTATGTTATATTTGCCAACCAGTTCACACTAACATGGCCAGGTAAGAGTTCTTATACATTCAGATTAGCTATACTTAGTCGTGTGATTATTTTTATTAATTATTATTCTGTGCTTTGGGTTAATTACTCTTAACATATTCCTTGACATTGGTGACAATGGATTCGTTTTCCCTTGGGATTGATTCTAGCTTTGTTTGTAACCTCGTCTACTTCCAACCATAACTATGTTGATCATGATGAGGAATTAGATGATGTTGAGAATGAAATTACTTTTCTGACTAGAAGATTCATGAATATGTTGAGGAGAGGTAAGAAAAGTTCCAACATTCCCAATAATAATATGGCCAAAAACGAAGTTTCTGCTAAGAATCAAAGGAAGCCTCAAAAATCGAAAGTCCTAGAGGTAGGAAAAGTAGTAACGTGTAGAGAATATGAAGTGTATGGTCAAATTCGACCAAAGTGTGCCAACACTTGGAGAAAGTAAGGAAAATCCTTCACCACCATGTGGTAAGATGAAAACTTCAAGCAGATTTATGGAGAGGATGATGATCACACTAATAACCACATGGCATTCAATTTAGTCCGACAAAAACAGAAGGGTAATATTGTATCTGATGTCATAACATCTGATGTTTTTTATTATAGTAGTGAGAGCAATGATCAAATTTCCTATGAAAAGTTATCAAAAATCAATGTAGCTTTAAATAAGCAAAAAACTTGCAAGACAAAGTTAAAGAATGTTCTAACCATGGGCAAGACATCTTAAGACTGCCATGGGCTAGAATATGCTTGATAACCCATTAGTACTGTTCTAGAAACTGATCAGTGCAGTTCATGAAAGAGACAAAATATGTTCCTGCCAATGTTCTAGCATTGCCTAGAACATAGAGTAAGAAACAATTGGCTAAAATCCAAAGAAAAATCTTATATGTACTTATTATTATTTTAGTAGTCTTTGCATTTCTTTTAATAATAGGTTGTTGAAACACATGATGTAAGATAGGCAAGTTCTAACCAAACAAACATTTATAGGCAAGTACAGTTCAGAAAATCTAATGAGAGGTGCTATATTGCCCATACCTCAATACGTTCCACTACTTGTGACAACTAGTATTTTAATAGTGGGTGTTTGACGAGGAACAAGGCTTACTTGAGCAACTATAATCCTGTTTCAATGGCACGGTGATGTTTAGTATGGATAGAAAGCTAGGTGATTGGAAAAGGAATACTAAACGTAGAAGGCTTGCCAAGGATAATGAGCATGCTACATATAGAGAATCAAAAGGTGTACCTTATAAGCATTAGACAACTTTGTGATGGCATCCTGGATGTAAAATTCCCTAGGAGGGATGCGGTTGTTTGAAAATGGTTCCAATATAATGAAAGGAAAAGATCAAAGCGCAATTACTACCTACTGGAAAACCCAACAGTTTGCATGAAAGTTGAGATTGATGAAGCAAATTTATGGCACTAAATGTTGGTATATACCACCAACATAATCTAGTAATGTCCCACAAAATGTTATAACATCTGAGGAAATTGAGGATTCTAGAGCTCCTACACATGGACCTTGTTAGGCCATCTGATAATCAGAGTTATTGAGTGATTTTGTATGGGTTAATAGTTACTCAAGGTATATGTGGGATGAATTTCTTAAAAGTAAATCTAATACATTTAGAGTTTTCAAAAGTTGTGTACTAAACTCCTTATAGAGAAAGGTCGTGTAGGAGGAATTTTTTGAATATGGACAGACTACAAAAAAGAATTTGAACATCAAGAGTTTGTCGATTACAGTGAAACAGTTGAGATCTTGCACAAGTTCTCATCCCATAAAACTCCTCAATGTCAATGTTGGGTGTATCATATTTGATGATATTATATAATAGGCTGAAACAAGGACTACAACAGATTATTTGCCTCATCTAAGGGTGATCATGGCCCTACTATGCAACCTAGGAGTTATTGAATGATGTAATGATATGTTTGTCTCATGTCTTTGCATAGGATGTGTGTCCAAGGTTTTTAAAAGAAGTAAGATAAATGACTTGAAAAGGGCCACTTCTGCTGAGGTTCCAACACCAGCATCTAAACCTGTTGCTACTAAGCTTGCCTAAAAATCAAATGATGTTGAAAAACCCTTGGACAATCTAGTTGTCCTATCCAAGGATTTAAAGTCTTAAATCATGATGCTTTAGGAGTAAATGTTTATTCCTGATGAGCATATTGTTATTTTTTACTTTGTCCTACCCCTTGTTTTGACATTTGTTGGAACACGTGATTTTGAGGCTACTTTGTCTAGAGCAAAATTTGCATTTCATATAATAGGTTCATCAATGACAAAATCTGATGACGGTGATGACAATATTCCTCTTAGTGCCTTTTGTCATTTTAGGGCCCAAGGGAGGAGTCGCGAAGATGGTGGTCCATCAATTGTTATTGAACCATTTAAGGGGAGTTCAATTAGGGGGAGTTTAGATGACGAAAACTCTAAGTCTAAGGCTTTTTAGTCCTGTTGTTGATGTTTCAACTGTGTTCACTACTAATGATTGCTGTACCTACGTAATTACTCTATTTGATGCTTTGATATCATTACTTCTATGTTGTTATCATGATTTTTTCTTTTGTTTTCTTGGTCTTTTGAATAGTTCTACCAATCTAGTCCAGTAGTAGTTAAATGATATAACTAGACTTCTACTAATTGACAAACATGTCACCACATGTAATGCAAAAAATTTTCTTTTTAGTTGATCCATCAAAAATTGACAATTTATGATGGATTTCTTATTGTGCTAATTTTTTTACAACAATGTTGTGTCCTAAAATGACAATGGAGGAGAATATTAGTACCACATGTGCATGGCTTGAGTTGTTATTATTTTGGCACAAAAAACCTAATGGATTATATAACGCTGACATATCACATTTAATCTCCTCAAAAATTTTTAAATTATAATTAGTTATCCAATGAATGTTATAACATTATCCGTCTCGAAATATGCCATGTTTTTTTTGCTATTTTATCCAAATTTTCCCCTTTAAAATTATAGGTTTTTTTCCTTTAATTTGTTGATTTGATGAAGATTACATTTAGTTAGGTTTGGATTAGAGTTGACCTATCTTATCTACAATGATATGGGAAGATTTGTTAGTTAACTATATCATATCTGAACCCTATTTAGCCTATTAAGGGAAGATTCTTAGAAAAAATTCCTATCATTTTTAGAAAAGGAAGTTGTTGATTTGCTAAAAGTCAAGCAAGGAGGAGAATCCTAAGTATGTTACCTTAATTTTCGCAACATGGAAAGCAACATATTCTAATATCTTAAATCTATTCAGCTAGATTAACATGTCACCTTGTTCAAGGATATAAGGATGGGTGATTTTTGAATGACCAACTGTGTGGAAAAGAGATTGCAAAGAGAAAATTGCTCATTTTTTAAATAACTCATTGAATTCATTGAGAGGCTCTTGTTTTGAGTGATTCTACTTGAAAAGTTCAAAGTGGCTTCCTTTGTGAACATATTCAAGAAGCAAAAAAGTGAAGTGGCCAAATTATTTGAGAAGCTCCCCATCCATCTACAAACCACTCTTGCTACCAATTGAAGTTATCATTCCTAATGAAAGGAAAGCTCACATTCGACACCTATACTTGAAGCCAAGAAGGTGTCAAGGTCAAGCAAATGCAATGAGACTTGCTCCCTATGGGAATTAGGCTACAAATATGTTAACAAGTTGAGGTCAAAGTGAGTTTGGCTTACTTAAGCATTTCTATACTAGTGGAGTTAGTTGTCCTAATAATTGTTGTAGCATTTGTTAGTGGAAATTTTTTAGTCAGGCCTCATTCATGTAGGAGGGTCATCTCTAAACTACTTAAACAAACTCTTATTATCTTTGTTTACTTTATTACTGCATGTGTGAATTTATGGTACAAATTGTTTGAATGTAACTTATGATATAAATCAACAAACTAATAGTAGCAATTCTTTTGTTATTATTTTCTTTGTCATATGCCTAATGGCTTATACTTTAGTATTTTCTATATAAGGTATTATTTATATTTTCACATAGTGGCATTTAAACATGGGCTAAAGAAACACTTCCTTTCTTATTTTCCTTTTTCCTTTATTTTCTTAGACTATCTTGTAGATTTAGGGAAAAGTTCTCTTATTTTGCTGAGGTTGTTGTACATAATGGCTTTAAGACAGTGCAACTCATAGTATTTGGTTGGTATCGAATCTTATGTCCTTAAGTGCTCAAGAGCTTATTTGGAGATAGTGAGTGAGTAGTACCTTAGTTGGATAAAATATGCGTTTGGAGTTATTGCCAAGGGTGTTACTAGCCTTCATGTTTTTAACACTTTCACCTCTTTCTGGGTCAAGGCAAATATGCTAGTACTCCATTCTTGACTTAGGTCCATTTATTTGGGCCTAGAGTTGGGGTTAGGCTAGCCGTTGGGTCCCAATTACTTAGACTAGTATGATGACTATCGTGATCATGGCTTCTTGCCTTAATCTCTTATGCAATTAAGGTTGTACTAGTGGTCAAGATGGAGGGCAGTCAGGTAGTCGTGCATCGTTATTGTTTAGTAAGGGTAGCACAATAGGAATTTTGCATGGTATGCTTGGATGTCTCTTGATTTCCTACATAAGGAAGGTTCATTGATATTTAATGATAAGTAATTAAGAAGTGTTTATGTTTGGGCAATGCATAGAGAGGTGATTAAGGAGACAACCATTAATATAAAATAGCAAAACTGGTATTATTCTAATGTAACATGGCTAAATATCATAAATAAGGTGTTTTAATACTGCTAACAAACATTGTTCTTATCATTATTAATGCTCTCATTCTCACCCTACTCCTAAATCCCTATTACTTATGCTCCACATTATATGCGTATGCTTAGAGAATCGTAAGTTGTATGTTATCAACCATGCGTAGTTAAATCTTAATATTTCTTTGTAATGTTGTTAGACAACAGAAACGAAAGCAAGAGAACTAGATTTTCCTAGGAGTAGACAAGATTTAGATGAAACTGTGTGTAACTTCTGAAATAGATGGACACTTACAAAAGATTATGGATAGTTGAAAGACCAACCATATATGCTTAGTCCTAGCAAAGTGTTGACATAAAACAGGATATTTGTAAAGAATAGACTTGGAGGTGGCCGATTAATTCATATAGACAAATCATTAAATTACTTTGGATCAACGGATGCTAAGGAAAAAGAGAAAAATGTTGTTAGGATGACAAAAACTAGCTTATTGTTCACGAGAGTTAGCAACAGTAGTTCCTAGTGTGTGTCGCAATTGAAATCGTGGATGTGAAACTTAATGCTATGGTTACAGGAAGCATGTCCGTTGTCACAAGACTTATATCGTGACAAATCTCAACAAATAATGCAGCCTTTCTCACAAAAGCAAAATCAATTTCGTGGCTGCATAAGGTTATTTTACAGCCACAGGACCTTAAATTTAGACAAAAAAAATTAGTTAAAAGTTAGTGATGTCCAATTTTTCTTAAAAAAACCCTAGAATAGGTGGAAATTTGATTGAACCAAGAATGAATTGATATTAGAGAATGTAGGAAGAATTTTAACGCAATTTAGAGAATAAGGTTATGTTATTAAAATGTATAGGATATAATTTTCTGTTAAGTTTGGGATTGAAATATAGATTGTTTTTGAATTGATAGGAAACTAAGGGACTAAGAATAGGGAACCACAAGCTCAAGTGAACTACCACCAAGTAAGTTAATTACTTTAAAAATTTTTTATAAAAGTTGCAGAAGTCATGATTTTTCAATTACTGTACATTTTTAAGAAAATGCTTTTGAATTTCTATGAACCTTAGTATTTTATGTTTACATTTCTTTTATGCCAAATTTAAATTGTACTTGCTACAAAGTTTGGATGTGAACAAGTGTCTTGAAAGGTTTTACGATGAATCATATGCTTTAAAAGTAAATTTCAAATAGAATATGTTAAGATGCTCATTAGAATATACACTAGTTGTGGAGGAACCCTCTTAATTCGTGTTAAAGATTGAGTGCATGAGTCTCTCAATAAGGGTTAAAAATTGAGTCCACATGACCCTCTTAGTTGGAGTTAAAAATTGAGTATATAACCCTCCTTAGTTGGGAATAAAGTCTAAAGCCCTAATTAGTAACAAAGAATACAAGATGTCTAGAACCCATGGGAGTTATAACGTGAAGAGTGAAAAGAAATTTTTATTGAAATGTGATTTACTGAAATAATTTTACTAAATTTCGCATCCTAAAAAGCAAGTAATCCCTTACTTGGCAATAAATCACTCACAAGTTTTAAAATCCCTTTTGCAAATAATAATGCTGAAAATGAGTACAGACGAGGTTGGTGAAGAAGTTGAATTAGAATATTTTTTAGATGTTGACACTGGGATTCCTATCTATAATTATATAAATTTTCACTGCATGGACTTTAATTTAGTAATGATTTAGGTAATAGTTCCATTTGTAATAAATTTTAAGTTTCTGTGCATTGAAGTTTAATTATTTGGTTTCGATGTTTTATGATCTAGGCTTTGCTGTTTTTTGAAATTATTACTTATAGGACACTACCATGTCGTCTGCCCAAATTTGAAGTGTGATAGTTATGAGGGATCTGAAGTGATGGTCTAGAGTGGTTATCGCCTACAGCTTTAGCCACTTTCATGATTGGAGCTAAGTGGGGAACATGGATATGTAGATTCATCGATTGCATGGCTTTTGTCCTAGAAATATCATCTATATCAAGTATGAAGGTAGGGATGAAGCGTGTCATCACTGCATCAGCATAATAAATAATAAAAAATATTATTGTGCAAGCACAAATGTCATCTCCATAGGGAAAGAGTTGTGTGTCTATTGATATAATTGAATATTTATTAGTTAAGCTAAAATAAAATTGAAAACCAATGAAAGAAACAAAAACTAGAGTATCTAGCAAAGTGCTCACAGAAGGAACAAACACTAGAACAACTACTAATGATTAGGAGATTTAGTATGTTGGGATGTGACTGATTCAATATGTTAAATTCCTTATGTTAATTATTAATTTAATTGCTTTGCCATGGATTTTTAATGCAAAAGTCTTCAGGATATTTTTTCAAATTCTCCTAATACTTTGATTCAAGATGTCAGTGGTTCTCCATAGCCTACTCGAGTCAAATTATGAATTCTATGCTTAATAATATATTTGCACTAATCATACAGTTTCACTTCTATTATTCCTATAGAATTAATGTTTACAATTAAATGTTCAATGCATAGGTTTCAATATTATTATTCTCCACACAGTCATAGATAAATTAAAGGGTTGATGATATCCTTTAATCATAATTTAAAACCACAATTATATATAACAAATACAAAGACAATTAATTAAAGCAAATTCAATCCTTCATTCATCTAGCTAAATTAGAAGGTCCCAAAAAATAGTTTAGCAACTCATAAAGTTAGCAAAACAAATCAAAACTAAATTATCATATCGAACGTCATCTTAAAACCAAGAAAACAAGAAATGTTTAAGCCTAAGAGATGGCAGAATAAGATTTCTCCCAATCTTTCCATAGTTGTTTCCAAGAGAATTTGATTTCTTCCCAAGCAACTTCAGAGCCACCCTAGACCTATTCTTCATGTCCCTAGGTGATAGTTTTCACATGGAATGGTGTCTTTTTATATATAAGGTTGAGTAGAAGAGGAAAACATAAGTTTGTACATAAAAAATCACATCAATTGCAATGCAGCACAATGTCTCACACATGCGCCGTCTAAACTTGCAAGTGCACCGCCAGTTCTCTCACATGTATCAACCCTTTCATGTTAGCTCTTATCACTCATAATCTCACTCGAGACTACAAATGCTTACCTCATGATCTTGCTCCTTGATCTTGCAACCGTGGTAATCAACTAGAAAAATTCGTGACTGTCCAGCACTTTTTCTATATGATTGCTCTCCAAGCCCTTGTGGTCGTGGATGTGGTGGTTGTGATCACGACCTTAACTGTAACTGTAGCAATGTGTTTAGTGATTTAATCTTGCAATTGTGAATTTATCCTTTGTACTCGCGATCTCCTTCCTTATACACACAACCTACACATTCTAAAACTTGTTTTAAGCATATGAATTATTCCAAACTCATTTAATTTCGCACAAAAACACTTAAAACTCCAATAGAACATCAAAATAGAATTCCTAGGCATTCTTGATCTATCCCCTTGAATTAACACACATAATGGCTAGGAAACTAACAGAAAACACTAGTAACAAATGGGTAAAATAATGTAAATCTTGGAGTTATCACAATCCCACCCTTAAGGTTTGTTAGACCTTAGCAAACTCAACCTTGTTTAATCAATTTCATAAAAATTGCCATACAAGTCTCACAAGGAACTGATGGGGATTATACAAATAAGATGACCATTCCTCTTAAATTCAGAACATATAAAGATTAGTAAATCACATGATTCATAGGATTATTCATAAGTACAACAATTTTAACTGATCTTCATTCTCAAGAAGTCCTGTGTGTGTGTGTGAATACCTCTCCCTTAAAAACCTAACTCTTAATGGTTTTATCACAAGTAAGGACAGTCAATCATGAAACAACTCACCTCAATATAATCAATCCACCCCTCCAACAAACTCAAACAATTCAAAAGGGACAATCAATAAGATCTAGGGCTTAGCTCAATTCACTTCACCTCTGTTTCTTTTCCTTTCTTCTCTCTCCATGACACTTTCTTCTTCCATAAGCTTTGTGATGTCTCCTAAGAATGTTAGGAGCCTTTCTACAGGTACATGCACAAGGGTCACAACACACCTTTAGTTACTCAACCTGCAACAATCAAAAGATGCTAAGTATAATCATAGTTCAGTGATCGTTTTACGAAAGAAAGAATAGAGGTCCCTATTCAATCCCAATTACTAAGTCATATGAACCAACAAAATAGAATATTTATGCAAATGCTCACTTTTTTTTTCTTTCTAGCTCATTCAAAATTTTTCTACCCTTTTTCTCAAACAAATTTTTTAATGCCAAAACCCATAATGGCATCAATAGGAACAAATTCAACGAAAATACACAACAAGGCTTAAATGAGGATACAATGGAAGAAAAATAATTTTTGAAAGAACTGCCTATCTCATTTTCATCCCATTTTATTATTCTAGTTCATTTTCAAGAGTGTCTCAACACATTAAGCTAAGAATTATGTTCCTAATTAATCATACATTCTTACATGATAGTACTCTCAAGAAATCAAGTATTCCAGGAGGAAGGTATGGTGTGCAATTATGTAGGACTTCCTGCAACAAAATCAAACCAAAAACTTCCTATACTTAGAATAATCCCTAAATCTTGCAACCAACCAAAGAGCACAAATTCACAAGGATTCATCATGAATTAAGTACGATGGTGACAATAGTAATAAACCACCACCAAATTCATAACAATAATAGACCACAAAAAATCAAAATTGATGACCTCTCCAATAGTACATCAATTCAATCACGATAATTAGTTAAGTACATTCATAAAAAATAGGTCAAGTACACAATACTCCAATAGAGCCCATCATATCTAGCAACTCAAGATGAAATAAATTCCTCCCCCCACACTTAAACATTGCATTGTTCTTAATGCAACAGAGTATAAATAAGCTCTAAAGGGCAAGAAAAACATAACTTAGATAAAGAAGCAACAATGAAATCACTTATCAACTGGTAGGTTATTTGGAGGCTCATCTCCAGGGGGATAGTGGGGTCAATAGGGCTTATCTAGAAGGAGATGTTTGGTCTTCGCAATTCAGAGCTTGACTGTGCTAGCTCCATTGCAACACAATAAATTGCAACCAATGTGAGATCAATTCAAGCATCTCCAAGGCTTCAAAACAACATAAATATACACTAAGAATGCAACAATAAACAAAACATATAAATTGAATTGGAAAATAGGTTGCCTCCAAAGTAGTGCTACATTTTTTGTTAGCAATCAAACGTGTAATGAATAGGTCAATTTAATTTTCTTTGGGGGATCAATGACCCCTCATGAGTGGCTAGAGTGTTTCTTTTTCTTCATCTCCTTCTTCCCCTTTTACATTTCCTCGTCATAGCTCAAATTTCTACTTCATTATTCAACCATGGGGGATTTTAGCAGAAGCTTGTGTATCATCTTTTGCTACAATCTACTCATCAAATCTCAGCTTAACCTACTCACCTATGACAAATACTTTATGCACAGAATTAATGAGAGCATCATATCACTTCAAATTAGTGTCAGTTTTTTTTCTTATTAAGAGATGGTGAAACTTCAATAGAAGATAATGTATACATTCAAAATGTTACCTCCTCTAGGCTAATAAATAGTGTGAGAGCCCCTTGTTCCATTTCAATTACCACCTTAGTAGTTGCCAAAAATAGGCGCCCTAAAAAATTAAGGGGGAATTACATTTATTGCTCATATCCATTACCATAAAGTCTATGGGCATGCTGAACTCTCCAACCTTAACCAAGTTATTTTCCACAACTTCCATTGATCTCCTTGTGGACCTATTAGCTTGCTATATGAGCATCTTCATTAGCTTTACAACTTAGATTCCTAATGCTTGAAAAATGGAAAATGAAATACTAGCACTAAGATCACAAAATGTTTTATCAAAGCGTTTGCATGTGATGGTATAAAAGAAAAAAAAAACTCCTTGAATCTTTCAATTTAGGAGGCAAGATTTGGTCACTCGTGGTCTTGCATTCCTCCAGATCCTCTAGCTTCCTTTTTCTTGATAAAATTTCTTTCAAGGGAAAGTCGACTTCAAACTTGTTAAATACCTCCAAAATCTCATGAATTGTTCTTTTTCCTTAGGCTGCTTCAGTCGCTGTGGATGAGGAATAGGTGGCACATATGACTTAACAGGAGGTGTCCTCACTTAAGTGTTCTTTTCTACATCCTCGAAATTAACATTGACCATTCTTTTGCTCAATTGCCCCCACACTTATTACCTTGACACGTTCTATTAGGTTGTTTTTCATGTTACTTGGCAAGGAACTATTGGGCCTCTAAGATTTCTCCTTTACATGTTGTCTAACCTAATATTCCAAATTTCTAAGGGAGGCCTAACGATTTTGTAATATGGAATCTGTTCATTCATGTAGTCTTGTGTGGATTTCACCAAACTACTAATGAGGTCCTCTAGTGATGATTTCTTTCCTAGTTGCGAAAGAGGTTGCTATTGATGCTAGGGCTAAAATCTAAGGGGAAAGTTTTGAGGATTTTAATTCTTCCAGGGGAAGTTTAGGTCACTTCTCCATCCTAGGTTGTATGTATTTGAGTAGGGATTGTTTTGCAGCTTTAATTATTAACATAATTTATCTGCTTGAATTTGACTATGGTCCCACTCGAGCTCCCATGAGATGGGGTCTCACACACATATCATAGACTTGCGTAACTGAAGCAGATGAAGGAGCATAAGAACTCATAGTTATATTATTGATCTTCTTAGAGAGTTGCTCCACTTTTGTAGCAAGGGCGATGATTGCACCTACACCACACATGCCCACTGCCTTCTTTATATTAGGTCTTCCTATTAGCCATTGGTACACATTTGAGATCATTTCCTCTATGAGGTCTCATGTGTCTTTTGGCATTTTGTTCATCAAATCTCCTCTAGACGCTGCATCCAACGTAGTTCTTAATTATTGTTCAATACCACTATAGAATATTTGTACTTGCATCCATAAAGGGTATCCATAATGTGGGCATTTCCTCAGCAACTCCTTAAATTTCTCCCACATCTCTAGAAACATCTCTGACTTCTACTACTTAAAAGTTCCAATCTCCAACCTAAGCTATGCTTTCTTGGTAGGCGGAAAGTATTTTGCCAGAAATCTATTCACCATGTCTTACCAAGTGGTGATGCTTCCTGGTCGCAATCCTTGTAACCACTACCTAGCTTTGTCCCACAAGGAGAATGGAAATTGTCTCAACTTCACCACATTATTAGACATGTTATTGAACTTCATCGTACCACATAGTTCCAAAAAGCTTGCGAAGTGCAGATTGGCATTCTCATGCAGTGCTCCCCATATTCACTTGTGGTCGAACAATCCCTGTCTTATTCTGACTCATCACCGGCTAAAAGTAGTCTCTAATAGGCCTGTGGTTTGGTGTTACCAATTGTGGGCGTGGTTGATTATTCTATGGAGGTGGTTGCTGGTTATTCTATTCTTCCATGGCTAACTCTTTCTGCTCTTGGCACTGCAAGGCTCTTCTCCAATAGGTTGTGCATTCTATTTCTGGATTGAAGTCCTCTAAATTAGAACTCTGGCTCCTGTGCATGAAAGAGTTCACCAACCTCAATATAAACCAACACTAAATATGCAATCAAATAAAAACTAAAAGAAAACGGAAACAATAAAATTGAAAAGAACAAAATTGGCCTAATCTAGCAAACATTGAGAGTGTTCAATAGCACTCATCACCCTTCACTGACAACAGCGCTAAAACATGAGATGTGTGGTACTATGGAAGTACATATACTATCTCCATAGGAAAGGGGTTGTGTCTATTAATATAATCGAGTGTTTATTAGTTAAGCCAAATTATTTAGCCAAAATAAAACTAAAAAGCAATGAAAGAAATAGAACCTATAGTATCTAGAAAGTGCTCATGGAAGGAACAAACACTGGAACAACTAACAATGATTAGGAGATTTAGTCCCTTGTGATGTGATTGATTCATAATGTTGAATTTCTTGCATCAATTATCAATTTAATTACTTTGTCATGGATTATTAATCCAAAAGCCTTTAGGATATCTTACCATACTCTCCGAAAGCTTTGACTTAAGATGTTAGTGGGTTCTCTCTAGCCTAATCGAGTCAAATTATGAATTTTGTGATTAATAATATGTGCTCACATTCATATTATAATTTCACTTCTATTATTCATATAAGATTATTGTTTACAATTGAATATCTAACACGTAGGTTTCACTCCAGTTATTCCACACATAGTCACAGATAAATTAAAGGGTTGATCAAGTCCTCTAATTACTATTCAAAATAACTATAAATAACAAATGCAAAGATAATTAATCAAAACCAAAATAGTCATTCATTCATCCATCAAAATCACAAGGTCCCAAAAAATAGTTTAGCAACTCATGAATTTAGCAAAACAAACCAAAACTAAATTAATCATATCTAAAATCATCTTAAAACCATGAAAAATAAAAAAAAGTCTTAGCCTAAGAGATGGTCGAATAAGATTTCTTCTAACTTTTGCGTAGTTGTTTCCAAGAGAATTTGATTTCTTCCCAATCAACTTGAGAGCCACCCTAATCCTATTTTTCACATCCCTAGATGATGGTTTTCACGTGGAATGGTGTCTTTTCATATGTGGGGTTCAGTAAAGGAGGAAAAGACAAGTTTTCCCATAAAAAATCACGTTAGTTGCAATGTCTCACAACATCCCGCACATGCACCATCTAAACTCATGAGTGCATTGCTAATTCTCACACATGACTAACTCTTTCACGTCAACACCTATTGCTCACAATCCTGCTTTGCAATTGTGAATGCTTGCCTCGCATTCTCATGCCTTGATCTCATGAATGTAGCAATCAACCATGGAAATTTCAAAACATCTTGTATTTCTTTCCCGTGATTTCACTCCAAGCCCTCATGGTCGCAAATGTAGTTGTTGCGATCACAACCCTTACTGTGGCAATGCGTTTTGCAATTTTGTCTTGCAATTATGGATCCATCCTTCGCACTTGCAATCTCCTTCCTTGCACACGCGACCTACACATTCCAAAACTTGATTTAAGTTTATGAATTATTCCAAGCTCAATTAATTTCCCACAAAAACACTTAAAACTCTAGAAGAACGTCAAAAATAGTATTTTAAGGCATTCTCAATTGATTCCTTTGCAATTAGCACATGTAATGGCTAGGAAACTAATAGAAAGCATTGATAATGAAGAGATAAAATAATGTAAATCCCAGGGTTATAAAAGGACACCTGTTAAAAAAAGGTACTCTCAAAATAAAGAAAAAGACATCCTATGGATGTAGGCATTTTTTGAAAAGCCACATATATTTCGTGTTCGTCTTTGCTTTGCTTTCTTCTACATTCATATTCGAGTGTATGACTTGAGACTAACTAAATTTATTCCCCATGATCTCTATACACATACCACATCATTTTTCAATATTTTTGTAATGATTAACCTCACTATGATAAATAATTTGTTATATAACCATAGTGAACAATACATTACCTATAATTTGCAACAATAGTGACAATGTTACTATATATATGTACATTAATGACAAAATAATAGTGAGAAAATATAAAATTATGTTGTCACTATATATATTATCTCACCACCTAAGTGAGTAGCTGTCTCTTATCTTAACCTACCCCATTTGACTACACAGGTTAGGTCCCAACATGGTTCATCTCATCGCCTTGTATGCTTATAGCTAGTGAGGTACTCATCCCTTTCATCTAAGTTGCAATGGCTTGTGTATGCAGGCATTCTTTTTTCGAACCATATATATCTTGTGTTCATCTCAACTTTGCTTTCTTTTCAATTTATATTTAAATTTGTGCCTTATGACCATCCAAATTTATACCCCTTGATCACTAGACACATTACGGTGTGCCATCTATAGAAATTGAGAAAGCCATTTAATTGTTCTCGTAGAAAAGAATTAAGGCAAGGAGCAAAGCTAAACCCTGAGGGTAAAGGCTGGGAAGAGCTTAGAGGTTTAAAAAGCTAGCTTTCTTAGGCACTAGAAGAGGACCTCAACCTTATGCAAACTATCTCACATTTTCTGAAGAAGTATTGAATTAGGCATTGGCAAAGAACTTTCAAAATGCCAACTTAGCATAAAATAATAAGTCCTCGAACCCCTCTGAACAACTTTTTAAGTTTAGACACAAGGCCCTACTCCACTAGTATTTAAATGGAGTAAAATATCAAGTTTTCCTAACTACATTAGAAGGGACAGCACAAATGTAGTTCAACCCCCTCCCTTCAAGAATTATACATAGTTTTAAGGATTTGCTTCCCTTTTTTTATGCCAATTCACTAGTAGTAGGGGATGTGAGAGGACACTATTGTCCTTTTTCGATACAAGGTAAGGTGATGAGGCTTTCTCAGAATATGTAAGGCAGTTTACTCAAAGCGCTTTGGATAAGCTTTATGCCACTTAAGAGGCTCTAACTGACGCATTTGTATAGGATTTAAGGATGGACAGTTTTTCAATTCATAGATAAGAATGTCACCTAAAACTTTAACGAATATTGAACTCTTAAGAAAAAAAATACATCAATATGGAGGAGGCTAGTTGGGAGAGAGTAGATGAGAAATATAAATCAACATTTGAAAAAAACACCAAGATAAGACGAGGCACACAGTGATCCTTTAATAGACAAAAGAAACAAAGATTATGAAAACCATCAAAATGGCATCTTGCTCGAAGTGAACCATAAGCATATCATGAACACTTACTAAACTAATATGTTCCATTGGCCATCAGCATTTATTATCGAAGTATGTGGAAAGCTGAAGAGGAAAATTGGAGCCCTAATCTAAACGAATTTGTTGTGGAAAAGATAAATAACCCCTTCAAGATAAAGAAAAGGAAAGGGTACAGGAAAAGCCACATACTCAATAGGATTAACCTAAAAGAGGGTACATAAATACGATCTTTAGGGGATAAGAAAGTGGAACTTCTAACCTTTCCAAGTAGGTATTTGTGTGCCCCATTGTAGAAGGTGAAAAAAGACTTAAAATAGATGCCTTCCTACAGTCTAGATTGTTAATAAGCTTTAGTGAGGAGACATCATGCTGTTGTAGTAAACACATCAATTATGCTAACTTTGACATCTTTGGTGTTTAGTTGATACAAGAAGCTCAATAGATGTCCCATCCACCAAAGATTATTACCAGATGGGCTTGGAGGATCAAGATTTAGAACTTAGGATGTAATTTTTGTATGGATTTTCTAGGGAGATGATGTGTTTGAAAGAAAGGATTTCCTTAGGGGAAATAGTGTTACCTGAACCTGATTTATCTAGATCTATGTTGTAGACTTTGTGTGTACATATAATGTCATCTTTGGGAGGCCTACCTTAACAGCCTTTCAAATTGTTACATTTCCCATTCACATGGCCATCAATTTTCCACTTTTGTTGGGAAAATAGGGGTTGTCAAAGGGTGATCAGCCCACCTCCCATTAAAGCTACATTAATTTAGTAAAACATTTTAAGCCTAAAAATGCTCCTAATACTTCTAAGCCTAATAATGGGAGTATGGAACCATCAAAGGAGATTTTAAGCATCAAGTTAAAGTCAAGTCTACTTGAGACTATGACTTGAATTGAAACAAAGTTACTTGAGACTTTGAAGGGCGACTTAGTTTAGTTTTTGAGAAAAAAACAATCGTCTTTACATTTTTTGTAAATGATTTGGCTGGGTTAGACCTATCCATTGGTAAACATAAATCCAATATATGAACCAATAAATCAAAAGTTAAGATCATTCAATCCTTAAAAAATTAGAATTATAGAGAAGGAGGTGGCTAAGCTCATGGAGGTTAGTTTGTTCAAAGAAACCCAATTCCCTAAGTAGCTTGCTATTGTAGTTATTGTTCTAAAGTTTGGAGGGAAGTGAAGGACATGCATCAATTTTGGAGAGCTAAACAAGGCCTATACAAAGGATTGCAACCTTCTTCCCTGAATAGATCAATTAGTGGGTGGCACGATGGAGATAGAGTTTCGTTCTATAATGGTTGGCTTTTTAGGTTACCATCAGGTGCCCTTAGCTACAGAAAACAAGAGTTAACATGGCTAAGAATGCTAAAATACTACCAAAGGATTGTCATCTCCTCTCATAAGAAAATAGTCCAAAGAAAGCTAAAGAAGGGAGACTTAGTTTTTAGAAGGGCTGACTTGCTTAAAAATGTTGGAACCTAGATCTTGCTAAAGAGGGGGGCGGGTCCTTACATTGTCATGGAAGAAATGCTAAGAGAAGCTTACAAGCCAAAAGATATCAAATTGGGCATCTTGAACAAATTGTAAAATGCTAAGGCATTACAACAATTTTTGTTTAAGCTTTTTCCACTATTGTGATAATGGTGTGAGTTAGTTATTAGTGTTGGATGTTGTTATGATTGCTCAATTCATTGTTTATTAGACAAGGATGGATGAATACAAAATCACTTCCTCCTATTCCAACATAATGTTTTTAAATAGTGAATGAGGGATGCAAAAGAAGGGGTGGAAAACATTCCATGGACCTAACATCCTCACCCAAAGGGGAGATGTGGGAGGGAACTCTAATTGCCTTCCTTAAAGAGGTTGAAGATAGGGTTAGCGCATTAAAAGTCTGGGCCTACATCCCTTCCAGGTCACTAGCAACTTCCACAACCATTTGATGGCCTTAAAGAGGTTTGGAAGGATAGGAGCTGAGTTTGAGGTAAGAGGGGCCACTTTTGGAAAGGGACGGGTAACCTATGAGAGGATCATGCATCTCATCAATGTAGACTTATTTAGATCCCTTTAAGGTGCCATGGAATCTATGTTAGACCTATCAACTATGAATCCCCTTTTATTCATCTTATCCTAATAGTAAACAAAGCTATTTTTGAAGGCGTATATCACTCATTCCCTCAATAGAGACCCAAACTCCTTTGATTCTTGAACTCAATAAGTTGGGAGGCTTAATACAACAAAACTAGGGTAACTACAAGTAGCAAAGTGGTAGGTCTCTTCAAGGAGTTGAGCAGTGACCTGTAAAGATCTTGCAGTTGTTGTTTGGCTTATTTTAACTCCTACATCAGCTCCCTATGGCGATCCAACAAAGCCTAAGTGTCTTCCCTGTCCCTCCTTTCAATATACTCTTTCTGTTAAAAGGTAACAACATAGTTAACTTAAAGGGTTTGTGTTTGATCTACTCTTTGCATCTTGTCTGCCATGAGAATTAGGTTCTAAAAAATCACAATGAATCATGTGGTTTAAAAATGGAAGTTGAAGAAAAATGTGTTAAGCACTGACCATGACTTGATGTCTAGTGAGTTTATTCAGAAGCTTGTCATCGAAGAGGTCAAAGGGCAAGTCACAATCATGGGTGGTGACTGACCCGCAAATGAATTCACAAACAAGGTAAGGGTCTTGGCCAACCAATGCCCCTGCCATAAAGAAAGAGATAGGCACACGAACAAATGTGAGTGTCAATGGTACCTTTATAGCTTAGGATGTACTGGTACATTAACATTCCTAAACTCTTTTAGAAGGATTGTATATTTTGGTACTGTAAGCTTTAGGGATTCCATGTGGTGGAGGTGAGCTAACACCCGCTAGCATAGTTAAAGCAGTTGAAGTATCTAAAGTTTAAGAAGCACAGGTAGGAATAGGACTTACTAGGGTTGAGGACTCCACGTGTCCAGAAGCCTTTATCTTCCTTTTTTCTATAAGCCTTTCAGGTGTGGATTCAAATGAGTGCTCCTTTAAAAGATAATCTACAAGGATTCATTAACAAGAACGGTTAATTACATTACCATAGTTAAGGGGATATAACAGTAACCACAAAACAATACCTATATCTTTGGCCTATTCCTCTCCCTTTGTGGTCAACCTTTAATGGAATAAGACATGCTACTCCCCAAGAAAGGCTAATTGAAGAATATTACTACTTATAAAGGTGGAGGGTTTGTTTGTTTCTAAAGGGGTAAGTTCTTTCTGCTGCTTAGGCATGGGAGAAAGCTCATTCTCCCAAGTGGTGGGAAACTCGTATTATTGCCCTCAACAGTGAAGGAAGAAGAACTCTTCCTTCTAGCACTTTTTGGTGGAGGGTAGGCCCTTTTAAAGCAAGTACCGCTCCTTACAGTACAATAAAAAATTTCAATTTCAAATGACCTAAGAACAAAAGTGTAATAAAAAATTCAAAATAGAGTGCTATCTCAAGTTCTCAACAGAGAAAGAGAAAGCTAGCTAGTAGCCCAAAAGAGTTGGAGGAGTAGCTTGGAAAATGCATATCTTAAGATGTTTGGCAACATCGGAGAAGATGGGATTGAGGAGGAAAGACAAACCAAGCTTGAGATGGTGGATGAAAGTAGTGGTGCACGTTGGGGGTGGTTTGTAAGGGTGATTGGTGCCATCAAGGATTATAGTTTCATGGTCTTCAAGGATCATGTCGGATGGCCTTCGACAACATTTTAAGCTTATTGGTGATTAAAGTGTAGAAGGGAGTGTAAGTGTCATCTGATGAGGAAGAAGCCATTTTCCTATAAGGTTAAGAAATTTTAGCAAATTCTAACAAAGTAAAGAACACTTGAATGGGAGAGTTTATCAATTGAAGGAGTTTCAAGAGCATGAATGAATGAGGAAACTGAATGCCTTATATAAAAGAGAATGCCAGATATTCAAATGCACATACATGACCACATTCTAACCTAGGGAGGTGATCACCATGTTGGTGGAGAATGGCAAAGCTTCTCAAGAAAGCTAAAAGTCGCCTTAAAATTGGTGCCATAAAAAAATCTCGCACCCAATCTACCTGGGTGGGGAATGACTGAGTAGGAAAATGTTGCCAGTTGGTGCCTAGCCAGTTGAGGACAGGGAAGGCTGGTTGCAACGAAAAAAATCTTGCATCTAGTATGCCTGGGTGATGAATGGCTAAGTGAGAAACTGATACAAGCTGATGCCCAACTAGTAAGGGTCATGGAAGGGCGGTTGCAATGCAAAAAAAATCTTGCACCCTGTCTACCTTGGTGGCCAACGGTTGAGTAAGAAAATGTCGCAAGCTTGGTGCTTCGCCAATCAAGGTCAGGGAATGGCAGTTACGAAAGAAAAAAAATATCATACCCAGTCCACCTGGGCAGCGAATAGTTGAGTAAAAAATGCTAATTAGAGTCAGCAAAGCGTAGTTGCAATACAAAAAATTTCTGATTAAGAAAAATGTTAACAAGTTGACGCCAGCCAGTTAGGGCCAAGAAAGGATTGTTGCAATGGAAGAAAAATCTCGCACCCAGTCTGCCTGGGTGACAAATTGCTGACAAGGTAAATATTGTAAACTGATCTTGGTCGGTCAGAGTGAGGAAAAAAATCGAGAGCAATGTGGAAAAGCCTTGCGCCCACTCTATTCGGGTGGCAAATAACTTGGAAAGAAAACATTGTAAGCAAATGACTAGTCAATTTAGGGTGATTACAAAGTAAAGCTATTACACACAAGTTAAATCTCCAACCATCCAAGATGGCTAAGGGCACCCTAATAACGTATGAGTTGCTCCTCAATTAATATATACAAGCGTGCCAGACAATGTTACTTAAGTCTAACCTCAAAAAATTAGCAGAATGGTTCGTTGGTCCAAGTATTAGTGTGGCTAAGAAATCTACCCCTTATCCTATTTTTCTGAAGTGAATTAATGCCTTCACATTGACAGACAAGTTATCAATCACAAGTAAAAAAGAATTAGCCAATTATTCTAATGTAGCACTAAAACGAAAATAATAATTGCAACCTGAAGATTACTGAATGAGATTTATTCTGACAAAAAAGTGCAGTACAACAATAAAAATACATGCCTTCACCTAAACAATATAACCACTTTACGTTACTTACCAGCAAGAAAATCTGAAGGTGATTAATATTGCATTTGAAAAAGTACGATTCGTCACCAACATACCTAGAATGCCAAAGCTCTATGCATACTTGATCATACTTCATAACCAACTTTAATATATATAATTATCACCAACATATCTAGATCATACTCTGGCATAAAACCCATACCTTCCCCCAAGTGTCTATGTTGTACCATTTAAACCATATACCAAAGGTTGTCTTTCACGTTTTCTTCCTGTTTTCCAAAAATTTCTCATAAATTAATTTTGCAAACCATAAAAATTTCACTTCATCCAAACTATATAATTATTTTTGCTTGATTATAGGTTTTTGGAGAGAGATCGATACATACACAATATATATATACATGTCAGGATCTGAGGCTTGTCGATACCCATCGCACTTAAACCGTAAATTTTTGGCCTTTTGCCCATGAAAACCCTAGAACAACTTTCATTTGCTTTCATTGGTGGCCAAAAGTTGTATTTTAGCACTTTTTGTTGCATTAAGTGTAAAAGAAATATTTCTTGGTGAGTTTCTGGTGGTTTTAATTGTACATTTGCACGTGTGACGAGTTGCCTTAAAGGAATGACCAGCAGTGACAGCTTTCTCAAGGGGGGAATAAAATAGAGCAACTACAGTGAGGCGTTTCCTCAAGGATAAAACAAAAAAATGAAGAGTAAATTAATTCATAACTAATTCATTGTTGAAATTTTAAATTGAACTTAAATGCAAACAATTTATTTTATACTAAAATATATTTATTATGAATTTATATTCAATATTTTGAATTAAAATTTTTAATTGAAAATTATAATTTTAAAAATAAAAGTTACCTACAAATTATTTAAATTCAAATATTTTTACATAAATATGTGTGTATATATGTAATAGACTTTTTGTTATAGTAAATTTACTCTAAACACTTATTTGTTTTGTACAATGTTTTAATTTTACTCAAGCAAGTTGATTCTAAATATCTTACCCAAAAATGATAGAAAATATCAAAAGCAAAAATAGTTTAATATCATTCTTTTTTAATGAATGTTGTTATACCTATGAGATATTACTTTTGTATGCTTTCACTGTTGAATTGTAGAGTTTAAAAAAAATTATTGTCACCCACGAGTGTTGCAATGGGTGTTGAGAATATAATACATAACAAAATGAGAATATAAAAGTAAGACACAAAATGGATAACACAATTCGAAACAATAACTCCTACATCTATAAGGTCTTACCTAGTAAATGCTTCTACTAAGTGAAAACAATGGTAGAGAGATAGCCACAAAATCTCTCACTTAACTCACTACCCCAAATCCTAGAATTTCTAACTTGTTGAGAAAACACTTTACCCGGCAGTATTTACTTAGCCCACATTAGGGTCAACAATTCATCATAATAAGCTCCCTTGAGATTTTTCTAACCTACTCTTTACTCATTCAACACTTCAAACCAAGACTCATTTGGCATAAGAGATAAAAGACGACACAAATAGGAAACGCAGATTATTTTATTCTACTCTCTTGGTTCCTCTACATTAACTTCAAGGTTCCCTAACCTCTTTATGGGACTACACCATTACTTCCAAATCAAAGTCTGACATAACAAGACTAGACTCTTGTTACATCCTTATCAATGCCTCTTCAAGTCTTTAAGGATTCATTGGTTGCGATCTCTACATAATTTTAACTTCTTTGGATGCTCTAACAAGTGTTTTAGTCATCTTAAGTTATCAAGTTAAGATTCTTCAAGTATATGTTTTGTTGTAAATAATGTGCCGACACATAGCCAACTTGCTAACAATTTCTCCCTTTGGCACATTGAAACATAATACTTATATCCTAACTTGTTCTCTACAATTGATTAACAAAAAGTATTAACTAATTTCAAATGATGCACTTTTTATTCATTTGGCTAGATACTTAATACATTGTCTAAGTCTTAGTACATTCTAATCAATTATAAGGCAAATGATTTTACAAGAAAATTGCTATTCTTAACAGTCAATCAAAACAACTCTTGAACAATAGCTAGTGGGAGTAAAGTCTTCTAATTCCTACAAACTTCATTAGTCTTCAATAGCAACAATGCTTCAATCTTAACCAACATCCACAAAACTAGCAAAGTAGTAACAAAAATCAACAATAACAAGCAAAATTGACAGGTAAAATTAACACATTCACCACACATTTTCCACTTAAACACATTGATTTGACATTGAAATTTAGCATTTTACCATTCCTCACCTTCACTCTTTGCTCATATTTCTCTCCCTTTGTACCACAAATTTGCCAAAGGGCAAGCAAATGTACCATGGCCTTTTTGCTCATGCATGGCTAGAGAGCTAGGTGTGTCCATCTCAGGTGGTATATCTTTCTCAATCCTCTAAAGTGTAGCTCAAAAGTTGTCAACTTACAATTCAACTTGTCGTCATTGTGCTTGAAGAGTAGCAACTGCTCATCCAGCCATCTTTCGATGCCTGCTAAATTGTTGATCACATATAGAATCTTCCTTTCTAACTCCTCAGTATAAACTTTAAGTTCTACCACATGTTGTTGTCCCAAGTCATCTACCTTGCCTAGCTTCTTTCAGTGGTACAATACATTCACCATTCATATAGACTCTTTCTCTTTGAGCTACACTTTCACATTTTTCCTTTGAATTAATTTTGAAATTAGTCAAGGATGGGGAGCATATCCAACTAAATCTAACTCCTCACAGTTAACTATGACTTGAAAAATTAATTGCCTTAGTTAATAGGTTGTTTCATGCCCAATTTGTATAATAGCGTTGCCAGGCTTGTTGTCACTAATATTGCATTCATAGTTACTAACAATTTGTTGTACCTAGCTTATACAGCAAGAAATATTTCAGTGATAAAGTAGAGAATAACAAAGTTAAAACTTATGGAAATTTCTCCAACTTATATCTAGTTAACACACATGCCATCTCATCATAGTCAACTTCATGTCCTATGGGGTATACCGAATCAAACTTTGTGGTCTTCCATTTTAGGATCTTATTGATAACACTTAGAGACAATGTCACTAATTTTCCTCTAATATACACATTATGAAACCACCTAGAACTTTCAATAGTGACTTTACTCATCAAATTAGCATGGAGTTCATACACTAAGTTAGGAAAAATACTTCAAATTTTGTTACTGCCTTAATAAACCTAATATCTTCCAATACATCAAGAAATTCCTTTCCAGCAAAAGTCTTTAGCACAATAATTTTCAATAGTATAATGTTGATGTTCAACATGCCTATATCTCTCTTTGCTTTCTTGAGAATAAAACTCTACCGAATGGGCTTGATTAATGTTTAGTTCTCCAACATTGCTTTCCTCATCAGTTTCTCTCCGTGCCATCTATTATTTCATGGGCTAGGTTCTCAATCAGAGCTTTCTACTAGTCTCTCACATGTTCATTTTCTTCTTCTTGGGTTTAGTAGTGACCGTGACTTCCACTAATGATGATTAATTTAACCCTAGTGTTAACTTTGCAGTTGCAACATTTTCTTGCTCTCCTTGGCCTAGAATTGGTCTTGAGTCTTTCGAAGTTTATGGTTTTTCCAAAACAAGTTCAAGTGCAATATCAACCTCCATGGCGACTTCAAGTGGTGCTTCTTCTACCAATTATCCTTCCTCAGTTGTAACATCAATGGGTTTGAAGGTAAGTTCCTTGATTCTACCTTGTTTATTACTTTTTGCTTTTTAGCTTACCTTTTCTTGGTGGTTTTTCTACCCTTAACCATCAGTTTTAGGCTCAGCTTCTTTAATGATGCCTCTAGTGGTACTTCCTCTATCACATGTTAGACAAGAATTGTAGGGAACACTTTTTGCAATGGTTCTACTTCCATGGGTTCTTAGATTGAGGGTGCCTCAAGTAGTTGAGTGACTTCAATGATCTTAGATGGCTAAGCTACGGTGGCAATAGGCACAATACCTCTAGTTTTTCTTCTTACTGAGGGGTTTCCTCTCAAAATTTTTATATTGCAACAAATTTTTTATCAAAATAAAAAAAAAAAGTATCAAGGGAGTGATTTAGTCAATTATGGTGGAGAATGTTTCTTAATGGCAATCTAAATGATGGCTACAGCATGAATTCAAAAATCAAAATTTTATAGAAATAGGGGAAATGAATAAGTAGTCTTGAAAATTGTACCATCTTTACTGTTCACCTAAAAACTTCTACTCCTTTCATTATATCCCACAACACTATCAGTACACTAGGCGCAAGCTTAGCTCACGCCTAAATTGTTCAAACCTTGTAGCATTCAAGCCTTCAGTGAAGATATCTACTAGTTGTTTATCTATTGCAACATGATTGATAACAATCTCCTTCTTTTCAACTAACTCACGAATAAAATGATGTCTGATATTAATGTGTTTAGTTCATGAGTGTTGAACTAGATTTTTGGACAAATTAATTGCACTATTATCATCACACAATACAGTCACATCTTCCCTAATTACTCCATAATCCACTAACATTAGATGCATCTAGATTAATTGTGCAAAATAACTTTCTACTACAATGTATTCAATTTTTGTAGTTGAAAGAGATTGAATTCTATTCTATACCAAAATACCACATTATTGCTAACAAAGAAACAATCACTAGTTGTTTATGACTGTTAAATGACTCTCCTTTAGGTTGGCTTGGTATCCTGCATGTGGTCCCACACTAAAGCTTATGTTTGGTCTACGAGCTGTCAGATAAAGTAAACTTCAAATCATGCTCCTATATAGACTCCTATCTATAGATTTGTCATATTCATCCTTGTGAAGCTTTGTAGACATAAGTAGTGGTGTTGCAACATGCTTGAAACTTTCAAGTCTAAATTTCTTAACCAAGTTCTTTACATACTTTGTTTGTAAGAGAAATTTTCATTATCCATTTGTTTAACTTATAAACTTAGAAAATATTTCAACTCACCTACCATACTTCTGTAAAATTCATGTTGCATGCTTAAGATAAATCTCTTTAACATTTGAGGGAATAATGATCCAAACACAATATCATCTACATACACTTCTGTGACAAGAATATCAGTGTTTTGTCATTTTACGAACAAGATTATATCTACTCCCCCTCGAATATAGCCTTGTTGGACTAACAATTTTGCCAACCAATCATACCAAGCATGTGGTACTTGCTTTAAATCATATAGTGCCTTCTTCAATTTATGTACATGATTTAGATAATGTGGATCAAAAAATCCTTTAGGTTCTTTTACATAAACTTCTTTCAAAAATGCATTCAAAAATGTACTTTTAACATCCATTTGAAATACCTTGAAGTTTAGAGAATATGCCCTAGCTAACAACAATCTTATGGACATGTTACCAGTGCAAAAATTTCATCAAAATTGATACCTTCAACTTGAGTGTAGCCTTATGCGACCAGTCGCACCTAGTTTCCTGAAATTGCACCACTTTCATCTGTTTTATTCTTGCAAATCCATTTAGTTCCAATGATGTTTGCTTTACGTGGCCTTTCAACCAATGTTTACACATTATTTCTTTAAAATTGATTGAGCTCCTCTTGTATTACCATCACCCATTAGTCATCCTTAAGTGCTTATTCCACATTCTTTGGCTTAACTATGGAGAAAAAAAATAAAATTAACCAACTAACTCATAATAATTTACCTTTAATACCTCTCTTATTTTCATTAATCATTTAGGTCTCCAATGATGGCTTCCAAGGGATGGTTTTTATGAATCCTTAATGCAGGCTCGCATTCAGAGTATGCTTTTTCTGGTCATATTGCATCAATTGTTGTAACATCCTACTCTATGTTTTGTTCATTGTTGCTAACAAGTTAATCATCTTGATCATCATCTTGCTTTCAATTTCGTTAGGTGATTAATTCTTCAAATTCTTCACTCTCATCATCAGTTACCACGTTCATGGTTTCCATGACTTTCATGCTTTAAGGTTGTACACTCCTTACTCATATTAAAGTATCCTAAGAAGAATTTTTTATCATTTCTGTTAGAAAATTTTTTAGAATTATCTCAATCTCTTAAAATATGACACTTAGTCACAAGCACATGCAAGTAAGATGCATTAGACTTTCTACTTTTCATCTCATAAGGTCTTTTCAACAAGATGTTGCAAATATATACCCAATTTGTTAGGAAGTTACACCAATAGCTTTAGCCCACCATTTCATGTTTATTGTCTTTGCACTTAACATGACTCTAGCGATTTGCTGGAATGTTCAATTCTTTCACTCCTTCACTTCATTTTGTTGCGGTGTTTTAGAGGATGAGTATTCATGTCAGACACCATATTAGGAATGCTAATCACTAAAGTGCTAGTTCTCAAACTCTTTACCATGGTTTGTTCAAATTCTTACAATTCCTCTAGTATGTTTTCCTTTTTTAGTCTCCAATTAAGTGCATAGCTTTTTGAAAGCTTAAAAGGTCTCTGATTTCTTTTTTAAAAAATCTACCCAAGTAAATCGTAAGTAATTATTAACACAAATAAAGATGTACCTTTTTCCTTCAATGCTAGCAACTTCTATTGGTTCCATTAAGTTCATATGATGTAGCCCTAAGATTCTTCAAGTGCTCTACTTTAAGGGTGCTTTATGTGATGTCCTTCTCACTTTTCTTAATTGATATGGTCTATAAACATTTGATTTTGTCTCTGTTAATTTTAGCAATCCTCAAACAACTCCTGTGTTTGACAGTTTCAACAAATCTTGATAGTTGATGTGTCCAAGTCTTTCGTGCCATTTGTCACATTCCCTAGTGCTAAACTTTAAATAGATTATGGTGCTACTCATAGTATAGCAGTTATCACCTAACCTATTGCCAACGAGCACACAAGATTAGCTTTAAGTATGAAAACATGTAAGATGCTTCTCAACCTCGACATTTCATCAATATTGAGAGTGCCCTTTCCTAGCATATGATATTTTTGTCCACCACCGAACGTCACATGTCCACCAAAAATGTTTTTATAATTGGATACTCTCCTTATCACCTTATCACTTGTTATATATTTGGAACAACAACTATCAAGATACCATATTTCTCTTGAACATGCTCTTAGTGAGGAATAGGATACAAGATTTTTCATTTCTAACTTTCAAACCCAAACTTGTCAAACTAGTTTGTTGTTCCTTCCAATGTTGCCAACATGATTTTTAGCTTGTCCTCCATATATCATTTATTTGACTAGTGAGCAACAACAATTCATTTGATGTCCTAGTTTCCTACAAAAATTGCAAAGAAAATTACCATTCTAGTTCCTCCTTCTACTGAATTGATTCCTTCTTGTCTTCTTGTTGAAAGCAATTGGATTAACAACAAGAATAGTTTCCTTGAAAATTTTGATTTTTTTCTTCTTTGAACTTCCAGCTATCGTGACCTAAGTGTAAACCTATTCCCCGTATGATTTGATATCAACTTTCCTATGAACACAAATCTTCCAACTTGGCTTTTCTCATATTTAATTTTTTTCAAGGTTTAATCAACCTCTTTGTATCCTTCATCAAGGTTCTTACATTTGAATCTCAATTTGAACATTCTTCATTTAAGCATGCATTCAATTCTTTAAGACATTTTACCCACTCTTTTACTGCATGATTTTTTGTTTGTAAGATTGTCAACTTATCATAAACCAATTGATAAGTAGAGTAAAGTTCATCAATAATATCATTGTTATAATCATCAGATGTTGAAACGTAGGTCATAACGTTCTTTTATTTTACACTCATCAAATTAAAGGCAACTTAATTGCTTATATGATTGATCTCATGATCAAACTCTTCTAATCTATACTCTTTGCAGAGTTTATGGACTTGCCTTGTTTCTTGAGTGTATTGGCACATTCTGCCCGAATGTAACCCTTCCCTTGTACTCATGACACTACACACTCTTTGTCTTAAGTTCACCCATTTCATGTTTTTGAACTTTTTTCTTTTGATTTGTAAAATGGTTTTTATACGTGTTACCGAATTTTTTTATTGAAGTTTGGATTCTTTTTTGTCAACAACTTTTTTAGCTTCTTTGTCAAGTAAGCTATGTCATCATCACTGTTGCAACAATCATCATCATATTCATCATTACTTTATTTTTCACTACAAAAGACAAACTCCTCCTTCTTAAGTACGTTTAGGTTCATCTCATAGGTCTAAAATTAACCCATAATCTCATCCAAATGCAAAATATCCACATTTCATGCTTCCTCTATTGTAGCTCCCTTAAGGGTAAACCTTTCGAGCAAGGATCTTAAAGACATGCTCCTTTTCTTTCTTAGATACATTTAGGTTCATTTCATAAGTATGAATTGAACCCATAACCTCAGCTAAACACAAAATTTCCACACTTCATTCTTCCTCTTTTATAGCTCCCTTGAGGATAAACATTTCGGGCAAGGATCCCAAAGACTTTTGGACTAGTTTTGCCTCAAAATATTTCTTGCCTTATTAATAGGCTTGATTAGCATTGTGGCTCAACCTGCCACAACTCAGCTATGGTTTCACTTTTGCCAATGCTTAATGTTTTAAACTATTTTGCCAACATCTAGAGCCTGAAAAACCTAACAGCACTAGTTCTTTGATTTATATTTTTGAGGATATCTCGAGCCTTCTTAGCAGTTTCACATATTGATATGAGTTTAATTGCTCTTCATCTACACTTGTAAATATCACACTAATGGCTTTAGAATTACTTAGTGATCTTCATTAGTCTAGGACTTCACATCCTTTAGAATTTCAATTCCTTCATTAGTCATAATGTTAGGAGGATGCTAACTATGCTCAAGGGCATACCATACTTTTCATTTTGACATTTTATAAACACCTTCATTTTTGTTTTCCAATAATGGTAATTGGATACATCAAGGAACAAAGGTTGTGTTACGGTTACTTCTTTTTTAGTACTCATTTTTCAATCTTTCGAGATCTCACCTACTTTAACCTAAGTAAATTTGGTGAACTGGGCTCTAGTACCTCTAGCTAGGTTAGGCTAATTTTTAAAAACACATTTATAAGTGTTGTAATGAGTGTTCAGAACACAATACAGAACAAAGCAAGAATGTAAAGGGAAGACACGGAATCGATAACACAGTGCAATGCAACAACTCCTACGTCAATGGGGCCTTGCTCAGTAAAACTCAGATTATTTGACTCTAACTCTCTTGGTTTCTTTCCATTGCCTTTTGAGGTTCCTCAGCCTTTTACTTATAGGACTATATCATTACTCTAAATCAAAGTCGGTTTTCAAGTGTTGATTATCCAGCATTTAAATTTTTTGGCAATTTCTTCTCTCTAGTTTGAGATTGTCGACAATAGTCCGGAATAACAAGGCTAAACTCTTGTTCCATCCTTAACAATGCCTATTCAAGTCTTTGGAATTCTTTAGCTGCAATCTCCAAATAATTTCAACTTCTGTGGATGGTTTGACAAGTGTTTCATTCATCATAAGAATTTTATCTAGTTTGGATTCTTCAAGTATATGTTTCGTTGTGAACAATGTGTCAAGACATAGTCAATATACCACTAACTATTAATAATTATAAAACGATGTTATTGTCAATATCATATAACTAGTAATTATGCACACTCAATGTGGGTGAAGATTAAATAAAAAACTAACTCAGTAGAATAAAATTCTAAAGTAATCTAAGATAGATAATGCTCAAATATCAAAATTATGTTATACTAAGTTTAATATAAATGCAAAGAGTTTAAACCAAAATTTTTTATTTAAATGCAAATATAAAATTGCATTAAATTTAACATTTTACTTCTTCATTGTATAATATGTGTGAAAAAGATAAATAAATTTAGTACATAAGATTGCTAACTCTTCATCAAATTTGAAAAGAAACATGATAAGTTGTTAGTTTTTAGTTCTTAGTATATAGGGTACTTATAGAATTGAAACAAACAATTAAAGTGTATCGTTGGCTAGATATTAACACTTCAAGGATTGTTACTATGAGTTGTTTAGCCTTTAAAATATGGTATAGAAGTCAACAATTTCATTAAATTATTGTCAGCATTAATTTTTCGAAAAACTTTATTGTCTCCAACACTACACTTGGCATAAATTTTAACGAGACAAAGGGACAATCTCAACCTTGTAGGGTTCATGATGTCAATGAGAAAATAAGAATGCTATGAAAAACATATAAATTTAAGAAGATACAAAAATCTCAACTTTATGTGATCGTTTAATAAAATTAAAGACTAGAGAGAAGTGTAAAAGGGAAATGATGAATGGTTTGGGAGAAAATATGAAAAATTAATTTTTCTCCAATAATTTCCTTATCTTTTTGTAAGGAAAATAAATTTTTTCAAACATACAACCAAACAATTAAAATTATTTTAGCTAATATTTTCATTTGTTTTGTCACCAAAATTTATACAACAGGTATAGTGTAAATACATATATGCTTTGAGATATGATATCACAACTTATATTTAGTTTTCTTATAGTGTGTTGGAAAATTTTATGAGAGACACAAATGTTAGTGTAAATGGAAGAAAATTCAATTACAAGAATACTTGTACAATATATGCAAAACTTCCACTATAATAATAAAATTACATTTTTACCATGACAATAATTTTAGGAGGATTATGACTCTTTTGAATGATTATATAAATATTTACTTTAAGACTTTGTTAGAGGATTATCGCTCAAATACATTCAGTTGTACTTAACTAAAGTCTGGCCAAAATACAATCTCTCTCTAGAAATATCTCTTAGAGGATTATAGTTGAACTTCCTCATTTCAAAATCTAAGAGAGTGGATGTTAACCATTGTGGAAAACATTTTGAAATGGCATGTTTTAGCATGGTATTGGGATGGTTGTAGAATGGCTCTATAGTGAAACTTAGTTCGTTTGGGCACATCATTAGGACGAATTAAGGATAGATCTGGGATTTATTTAAGATAGACCTGGGATGCGATTTTGTTTATATATATCCATACACATATATATATTTATATGCCTAGTTTCTTAATATTTTATACATAAAATACACTTACATATCCACCAGAAATTGCAAGAAATAATAATTTTAGCAATTTACTAAATAAGTGAAAAGGAATAAATATCTATATGTTATACATTTTTAATAATTTGTTTTACAATAATCTTTTGAACAAGAGACTATTAAGAAATGGAATCTACTCATTAGTTTCAAGCCTTTGATCACCACTATCATCATCCTCACTCTCGTCATCATCGCCAAGGAAGTCCAAGGAGATGCCAAGCTACACTTGAATGGCGTTCATAATATGTCCAACTTGGACTTTGTCTTTTTCAACTCTTTCCTATAGTCATTGAACTCTCCATTTATGGTCTTAAGCTCATTTTAAGTGTGTTGCAACTCATCTATCACTTTGCCGAGCTCTCTCACTTGTAAGATGATGAGGAGGAAAAACCTCGAAGCAGCTACTGATATGCTCTTGCCTCTGATCTCATTCCTAACAGTCTGCCTTTTTTGAATCCACTGAGAGTAGTGAGGACCATATTATTGTTGCCACTAGAGCTTAAAGCTTCATTAACTTTTTGGGAATACCAATCCTGGCCCATGGCTCCTGGACTTGTTGCATGTTCAACAATTCCTATACAAAACAAATTCATTAATAGTATTTAACCCCTATACTAGACAATTTAATTTAAGAGATAGGTAGCACATACCTTGTCTCTCTATGCTTAAGGACCTGCCCACTCTCCAACTGCACTTTCTAAACTCTTGAGTTCAACTCAAGAGGTGTCAAAAATCTACTTAAACTTGATTCCTAGGTAATAATAAAAAAAATCAAATGTCTCATTTCTTAAAAAGAGATATTTCTGGATGAGTTTAGAATTAAGGAGAACTTATGAGGTAATCATTATGCGCACTAATAGATATGTAACCACCTCAATAAACAGTGGAAGCCGAGGCTTCATTAGCTAAACGGTTGTTTCTATTTTTATTGTTAATAGCTCTAAAGGTATCCTCAACCACTTTGCCTATATTTTGTTCCACCCCTCTTGTGGAACCTAATCAACCTTCTTCCCAAATGCTTTTTTCAAGCAGAAGTTCTTTGAGTCAGTTATGCCACAATTTTCTTAAATGCCGTCTCAGTGGTAATATTGTCAACTAGACTCCATGTACATTGCTCCTTTCATTACAAAGTAGAAAAAAGTATATTGGACATGCAACTATAGTGACAAGTTAAACATGAACAAGTGCAATTGTAAACAACACGATACCATAAATTTTACAAACCACAACTACTTCGTGTCATGGGGCACATTAGTGTACCGAGTCCACGATCTATGGTACTACCCAATGATAGATTTAATATACTTAACCACCTCATTCTGTGTACTAAATATTACTTAAAAGTGTTGTCAGTAAGGCAAGATGCAGTATGTATGTTATAACCTAGAAGTCAATTGTACAAGGTGTGATGTGAATTAGATCCTTGACCTGCCACTGCCATGGGAGGCTGTGTTCATGGCTGGAGTGGAATCATGGTCCCTTCCCTCATGCTCGATGAAGCAAGCGGCCAGCTCATGTGTTGTGTTAAAGAGGATAAGATATTTGTTTTGTTGGAGATGGTATCCTCGTCAAATGACGAGGGCCTATGGAGGCGACCTTGTGGGGGTATTCCCTACATTCTTATGCCCATCCTCCCCCTTTGTATTTAGATCTAAAAATTGTTGCCCGTATCATGCATAAAACTATAAAATATATAAATTTATAAGTAAATCCAAGCACAATTCAAGCCACCAAGTACATGCCAAAGTCACAGACCCTATTCAAACTTGTACGCACAAGAAAAAAAGGTACCCTTTAACATGCAACTCCTTCAACCAATTGTGATGACAAACAAACCCAACCACACCTCACATAAAATCTAAGCTAGCTCCAATGTCTTGACATATAATCATTTTGCCTTCTAAAGAGTATTTAGATCTATTGAACAACATAAATATCACATAGTCATTCAGGTAAATCATTAAGCATATAGCACACAAGATTATACAAAATCCTCCTTAACATTCCAAAAGATCTCAACACCCTCATAACATGCATCCTCCAACAAATTTAAGAACAACACACCATCTCGTAAATAACTAAAATAGGTTTCACATGTTATTAAGACATTGCACCACACCTAACAGTGAAGTCAACCATTACATATGATTGTGAAGCATAAAATGAGAACAAGACTCAAAACACAATAGACAATACAAAAATCAAGCCTCAATAATCACCCAAATATAACCCATGTTAATTAGCCCTAGAAACTATGAAATGGAATTGCCAAAAGTCGTTAAAAAAAATCTAACAACAAATGAAAAATAGAGTCCTCAAGGAATTGAAGAACTTAGCGTTGGCTTTTGTTAGAGATTTTGACAGTTGCAATTCGAGATAAACACGTAGTTGCTGCAAGTGTCCCTTGCTTTTCATAGTGGTTGACGATAAAATGGGAAACAAGTTAAGCATTATTGTTTTTAAGAAAAGTTGGGATAGATTAGAGATGGCCATAACCTAAAGTCATCACTATACATGAAATTTTTAAATTAAATGGAGATCATTAACCTCGACATCATGACAACAACTGTGATGAAAAATATAGAAAGTTCTCATTGTCCTCGATGTCATGATGACCAAAACGACAACATGGGTGACAACAAATGGAATTGTTTTCTAGATTTGTCATCACCCTCATTGTCACGACAACATGAATGACAACAAATCCAGAAGGCTTCTAAATTTGTTGTCATTTGTGTCATCATAACAACAAGGGCAATGACAAATGAAAATGTGTTTTTGGATTAGTTTTTGCCCTCGTTATCATGACAACTAAAACAAAAAAAAATCTAGAAAGAAAGTCCATTTGTCATTGCTGTGGTCATCAAAATGACCATGATGACGAAGTTGACTTTTCCAAATGCCTCAATGTTGCATTCATTATCACGATGTCAAGCTTGACGTACATAAAAAAGGTGACGTCTAAGATGAGGAAAGCTAAGAAAACACATAAATGCAAGTAGACAACACACATACTTAAACATAAGGCACCATCACCCTATAGAGATGACATTCATAGCAAAGTTTTACTATTCAAAGCTGAAAAATCTAAGGTGCATGTGCTTAAACCTTGAATCTACTATATAATGTTAAGACTTGTGTTACAATATTATTCAATAATTTGTGTTTCAAAGGAATTGTTGTTGAAGGCATTGCAATTTAATGATGCAATGTCTCAATGTTTTATTTGTTCAATGTGTTTAGCCCATTCAAGTCTACCATCATTAGATTAGTTTATTATATTGTTGGAGGATTTTGTTGGATAATGCACGTTATGGGGGATTTAACGATGTTTGAAATGTTGAGAAGGATTTTGGTAAAGTTTGTCTGCTATGTACTCATTAAATTATCTAAATGAATATTTGTTGTTTAATACATCTAGTGATTGATTATAAGCTAAAAAATAATGTGATTGTGTGTGAAGACATTGTTGGTGATGCTTGTTTGAATCTCATTCGCAAGCAAGCATGGCGTAGTTCTATATGATAAGGAGCCAAAAGACCTCATATAATGCCATGGCATGTATGAAGCTTCCTTATCTTATAGGGATATTCCTTTTTATTTTTTGTTATTAGCTGGTCTAAATTTAATGAATCTGGCTTTGCTTTTAAGATGTTGTTTAAACATTCAACATTACCAGTTTTAGTGTAGAAAATGCTTGCAAATCATGGAAAGGAAGTGTAAGCTTAGGAAAAAGTTTGATGCATGTCACTACACACAAAACCATGAAGCATATGCACATGCTTGAACATCTTACACACCCAACACTTAGTGCAAGTGGACATGACACACTTAAGGTTGGAAAGGCTTACACTATCAGGTATATAATGAATTGATGCTTTCATTGTTGGTTAAGTAGCTATAGGTAACTTCATATTATAGAATTTAGTTGACCCTCCTACACAATGTTGTATGTTTACAACAATGGTTAGGACAAAGCAAACCATCTCATCATACAATTAAGGTAAAAATGTGAATGTAGAAGTGGAGCACTAGCATGTGGAGGCTATAAGACACTAGTCTCTTGTGCTAGAGCATGGGCCAGCAGATGCAATGAGATGCAGTGATTAGGTCACACCAATTATCATTGGACCCACATGAAACTACGATGATGGACCTATGCCTCCTACTCCCGCCTTACCAAGAAATCTAGCTGAGTTATGGACCATGCGCTACTCTCAATTCAATACTGCATCTCCATTAGGTGAAGTTTCGAAATAACTAATTTTTTACCCCGATATATCGTATATGAGGATTTCGTCATGGCTAGTCCACTTAAAATAATTGCTACGGAACCCCTTTCTAAACAAGTGTACCCTCACTTTATCTGGGTCCAAAAGTTTTCCATTCTTATTCCGAGAGCATGGACATTTGATCTTACTTTTATCTATGTACTTGTACTACACACTAGCCCAATCTACAAACTCATTCACACCATTTTCAAACTTTGCCTCAAATTCTTGAGACCTATTTGATTCTTAGTGTACATCCATGACTAGATTTCCCTTAACAGTTTTTGTTTTATCTACAACACCCTAGCATAATAACGTCACAACCCTCAATAATGCAATGTTTCAAAAACAGTCTAATAAATGGAGCACATAACATGTACATGCGAAGTCAGATGAATAGTGTGTGTGTGTGTGTACATATATGTATGTATGTATGTATGTATGTATAACAACACATTAATTCAACAATACAATATCACACTACATATATATAACTAAATCGTCACTAATTTACAATTGCACAATATATTTAATTGTAAATAAGTATTCCGTGCAATATTTATACCAAATAGCAAAATAAATAAGATTTTACCATTTCATAATATATATATATATATAATTAAATTTGACTATGTATTCCCCACAACATTTTCAACACAACACGAGCACTCTTCATCCCTAAATATGGTATTTACAATTGCACAACAAATTAAGTTGAGATTAGAGGGTTTATATGCTTTGGGATATATCAAACAAACAAAATAACATAAAAATAAGTTGAAACGACCCAAAAATCCAAAATGAATTAACAATAAGCATCATACCTAAGTGGGACAAGTCTTTGAAGTAGGAAAATGGTGCTACTTTGGAAGAGAGGATCGTTTTACTGTTCACATGAATGTAACGTCAAGGTTTTAAAGGTATTCACAAATTGAGATGGCCAAATATGCATCCTAAAATTGACCCAGATTATGACAGCAAAAGAAAATTATCATAGATTAAGATGCCCCACACATCTGCGACCCTATATCTAAGACGATAGAAAATAAGCATCCCAGATTAAGATGGTTAACATAGGTCGCAGCAAAGTTTAAGACAACATTTGACAACCAAAGGTAGGTCATACCAAATTTGAGACAACTTTCAGTAACCCATTGTAAATTCTACAACTAGATTTTTCCATCTCAAATATATCCATCATAGAATCTGCAATGGTTATGATTACATACGATCCGTCGCAGTTAAAGACTACTACAGTTCTGGGATGGCTTAGGTGACAAATTATTTACAACTCTATAATGTTGTCCTAGAGTTGTCCCCAACCTGTCTTAAATTGTGATGGCCTTTTACCCATTCCTGGATACGTCCTTATCTAGCTACATTTTTGTAATGGGCTGAGATTATTTCAATCTAATGGTTAAGAATACTTGTCACCAAGATGTACCAACTTTCATGCTACTTTATAAATTTAGACATATTTGTAAGCCAAATTGATTTCACCTAACCACCTCTAAGTAAAGGGACTTCTTTCAATCAGGCTTAGATTTCTTTTAGATGGACCATAACACCATTTTCTCCAAATGAGTAGCAACATAGCAAGTTGGGCTCTATCACCATGCCCAAAAGGTTCAATTAGACTTTAAAGTTGATTCCATGGAAGCTTCAAATCTCACAAAAGGCCCACTAAATTTGATGAGCATGAATTAAAGGTACTTTTGGAAAGACCATCTAATTAAAAGGGCGCCCAACAAAAATGTACGCAAAAAGAAGAAAAAAGTGAGGCCCAATGTAGTGAGAAAGGCTTAGCTAAAGGCTAAACATGAAAAAAATTCATACTTGAGGAGGGAACTATTAAGAGAGCAACTATGAGTTTAAAAAAGGAATCATCTCCCACATTAGAAGAAAAAAGAAATATGAGTTGTATGTAAGTGGATGCATGACCATTACCTATAACTTTAAAGTTTTGAATTAATACATAATATCAAATTCACTTATGTATGTGATCATGCACAGTGCTCTTAATTTGGTTGTGTTGGGGTGTGCAGAGGACCATTTCTTAGCAAACATCATTGGCTTGCATGTGAACATCTAGATAATTGGGACTAGCACTATATTTTAACGCAAAATAAAGTTGTGCATAAAACAAAGTTATGCATAATGAATCATGGATCCACGTATTACAACTTATATTTTTTCGTCCAATGTGGGACAAGATTCTTTTCAACTGATACGTCCTCTCTCAAGAATTTCCCTCTCAAGTATGTGTTTTCTTCATATTAGGCCTATTGTTCTACCTTCATCACTACATTGGGCCTCATTTTTATTTTTATTTTTTTTTGTTTTTTAGGCTTACTTTTGTTGGAATCTCCCTTAATTAAATGATCTTACCAAGAGTACTTTCAATTCTTGCTCATTAAATTCTAGGAACCTTCAATGAACCTTCCATGAGATAAACTAAACAAACACTCCTTTTATGTTCATCAATTTCATGGGCTTTTCATAGAAATTGGGACATCAAATCTAGCACTCTTTCACACTCATCAATTTCTTAGGCTTTCCATGGGAACTAGGTCTTTCATGGGATCAACTAGGCAAAGCATCACCCATCACTTCCGTAGATCCTCCATGAGATTTAAGGCTTCCATAGGATCAACAACAATGCCAATCACTTCTTTCTACAGTCCCAGAGATCAATCAAATACCATTGCCATACTCAATCTCAACCAAATTATTGGATTTGAAACCAATTGTTAGGGTGCATGGTGTGCCCATTTTTAAAGCAACCATCATGGACTTACATGTGAATATGTAAATGAGTAGATCTGACACTATATTTTGACTCCAAACCTTAAAATTATGGGTAATTTGCTATTCATCTACTAATCTACAACTCATTTCCTCCTCTTCCAACGTGCCTACAAGCGTTTTTTACACTCGTTTTTGCACTCTCAACACAGTGACGGTGGTTCTTGGAGGCCAGTGTTGTTAGCATTAGCATCAATTCTACCACTTCACTTGTAGAAAGACACACCATGGGCATCAGGTGTCCCTTGTTCGGCAGTGAAAACACTGTTTTGGGGGGGCACGCGTGTTTTATCAGACCCCTTTTCTACCTCAAAAACCATTTTTCGCGTGTAAATAAATAAATGAAGTTCGCGTTGTTATAAACTTTGTACGTATGTGTGTGCATGTGTATAAGAGTTGTACTTATCACGGAAAACTAGGAAACACAGAACATGACAGCCAACTGTGTGAAATAGTTGATGCGGATTTCCATGGCAATGTAGTCACGGGCCTGCATTCATGTGGCCATTGGTCGATCTTGTGACCAAAGTATCTAATCCAGCACATCTGACATGCTAAAAGTTAGCCACCCCCCACTTGCGAGTCCAGCACAATTCTCGCTAATGCCTACTTTATTACTGTCCAACAGTAAATTAATTACACGTTAAAAAAATTTTGAGGCATTTGTTGTTCAGCTTTATCGTTTTTAAGGCTTTGTTTATGCCGACTGTTTACGATTAAGAATTTAGACTTGTGATCTCGTGTGGGAAGACAATATAAGAGAAAACGGGTTTTTCGCAATTATTTGGGCCTTAGTTTGATTTCATTAAAAAAAAAAGTAGGAAAATATTTTGAAGAGAAAAAATTTTCAATTGTTTAGAGACGATGAATTATAGTAAAATATTTTATTATATTTACTAGAATAATTTAATTGTTGAAAAATATTTAATTCTTCTTTCACGTTCCCTAGCTACTTTTGTGGTATCAAATTTATAGGAATTTTAGAAATTAATTCACTTAAGACTGTTTTTTATAGAGGAATTTGGATTAGAAGAAAACTTTAATTTTGCGGATAAAAATATATTTCAAATAATTTAAGGATAAATTCACAATAATGTTAAAAATATTTTAAAATGGATGCTAAAGGATTTGAGGTTCGTTATTATATTTTGAAATATCGGTAAGAGCCAAACTAAATGTACCTTCTTATAACAGATCTGAACTCCTTGAAACAAAATCCTCCCATATTCCAAAATCATACACCGTCCAATTTCCCAACCCTGCTTGATTCACGTCTCTATTGAATGCTTTACCAACATGCTCTACATTCCACAACTATAAAAACCCTCCCACCGAATCTTCAACAGTCCCCAATATAAGAACAAGAAAAAGTTGCCCACCAATGGATACAAAGAAATTCTCCTCCTCTCTTCTCTTTCTCTTTATTAACCTCATGTTCTTTGCCCTAGTAAGTAGCTGCTACGTTGGTTGTCACAATCCAATCCCAAAACCACATCCGAACCCGAAGGGGAGCTGCCCAAGAGATGCCCTAAAGCTAGGCGTATGTGCTAAGCTCCTAAATGGGAGCATTGGGGCACAAATTGGAACCCCACCAGACCACCCTTGCTGCTCAGCTCTTGGTGGGCTGTTGGATCTTGAAGCTGCTGTTTGCCTTTGCACTGCATTGAAAGCCAATATTCTTGGCATTAACTTAAACATTCCTATCTCGTTGAGCTTGCTCATTAACACTTGTGGGAAGACCCTCCCCAAGGATTTTATCTGTGCCTAGGAAATATTATTGTCCTCACACCATCCCCTACGCCTTAAAATTTTCGTTCAGTGTCTTGTGTCTTTTGTTTGTCCTGGGTTACTATGATGAAGTTGCTGTTATGTTGAGCGTTATTTGACAATGTAACTGTATCGTGATCCACATGTATTCTTCAGTTGAAAGTCCATGTTGTTTTAGCTCACATTTTAGCTTTCATAAATCTTTCTACTACTAAAATAACTATGGCTACGTTGTTTCCATATTATAAACTCCAAAAGCACGTATTCAATTATTATACTTTTTAAATTTTTTTCTTTTTCTCTCTCTTACTTTTACATAATTTTCAACACAAAAACATTTAAAACACATACTAAAATTTGTAAATAAACAAAGCCTATGCTACTATATGTGTGTGTGTGATCCTAAGCTCGAGATTAAAGTGCATGACAATCCCTTGTGTATGTTCATTGATACATATTGCAAATATACGCAAATCATGTCTTATCAGCTTTTCTCAAAAGTAGAATCAAACAAATTAATGAACCAAGAAATAATATATTAACATATATTTTTTATACTTGTATAAACATATATTTTTTATACTTGTATAAGATAAAAGCGTAGATAAGAAAAAGAAAACAGAAACAGCTGTATTATCACAAGGATATACAACATAAAAATAAGAACATGTAACAAGAGAAGACTTAAAATTCTCCGTTAATGTCACAACACTTTTTTCCGCATGAATTAGACGTTTATATGTATGTATGTTTGTAGGTATGTTTGTATGTACGTTTGTAATATGAATTACACACACACATATATTTAATTGAAAAAGTCTTGTTAGTTAAATCTGTATGCACTTGGTGTGATAGTAGGAGGAAAGAGAAAATTGCAACTAAAGGTGGCAATTTTTAACAACCCAAACCAAACACAAAATTAATGAATTTGCTTTAAACTTTTTGCCAGGTCGAATTGGATTGAATCTATGAACTTAAAAAGAAAAATGAGTCAATTGCAAGTTATCTTTGGTTGACTCGCGGCCTACGAACCCGGCCGTAAATATATTTAAAATAATTCAATACTTATTTATGTTAATAGAAAAGAAAAACTAATTAAATAAAGTTAAATGGTAAAGGAGAAAATATTTAAAAATTCAAACCTTAATGTTAATTAATCTAAACCCAAAAAACCTCACTTTCTTGTTCTAACATAGTGGCATTAACTCTTGCATTGTCACTCGTTTGTACTCTACATCTCTTCCTACTTACTCCACACCCTCAATCTTCACCTTACATTTGCATTCAATTTAAGGCAAATTGGATTTTGAAAGGCTTGGTTTGGATTGCCTCTTTATTACATCATTTGAAACAAACCCCTTCCGACTCACGCATTCAAATTTTAAGTTGAAAGGTTTTGTTTGGATTACTTCTTTGTATATCCTTTTTAAATTAACACTGTTATAAAATATTCTCACAATTTTATTTTTGGACACAAAAAATATTCAACTTTCTACTCTTATACCATTGTCTTGAACTTTGATGACAGAACGATAGATTTGCTATTAAAAATTAAACATCATTCATAATACTCAATCATCATAATATAAAAATAATTTTCTTTTTGATTGAAGGGTTAGCAAGTTAGATTTTGTTAAGCCCCGAAATTGACAAATTCAATTCAAGTCAAATTTTCTGATCGATGAAAATAAACAAATATAGTTCAAATTAGTAGATTAGGTATAAAATCTGTGTCTCAACCCAACCCGTTATCACCCTAAGCAACACTAAATTGCAAAATGAGGATGGCAATTACTCACGAGAAAAATAAAATATACTAAAGATGATATGTGTGTGTGTGTGTGTATACTATTATTATGCAAATAATTTTTTTGTTGCATAATATAAAATGACTCAATTACCCTTACTTCAATTTTTTTTTATTTTCTTATCTTTTTTTTCTTCCTTTTCATCTAACTTATTCGGTTTTCTACCAAACTTTCTCTTGTCAAATCATTGTGATCATTCTTTTATTTCTTATGATTAAAAATATTTTAAATTCTTTTAATATAAAATCTTTTATTTTTTATAAAAATTTACTCACCTATTGAGTATGCCATTATTACTTGAAATATGTAAAGTGTTAGCCGAATTTTACCGTATATTGAGAATAAAATGGCTGTAGTAAACGTGATTCTAAGTGTCCCTATTTATGCAACACGCAGATTAACAAACAACGAAAACACCTCATGCAGAAATAACCAAGTTGAAATTCATACCATGTTTAGATCTTTGATCTTCAGGTAGAATTCTTTGAGCATTAACCCTTTTTTGAATTACCTTTTACTCTAAAATTCAAAATCTTAGTATGAAAACACCCGAATGCTATCGCACAGACTCTCTCTCTCCGGGTGTTGGCCCATGGAAAAGGTTTTGTGTAAACCGGCCTGATTGGATTACCTTTGTTGATGTCAATCCTCTGTTGCTCTCTAAGATACGTATATTACAAAATTTGATCGTCTCAGAAGAGAAACAGTCGATACCTATAGTCTTACCCTACTCCTACCTAGGAATCAAGAAGAGTGAGTGTTGTTGGAAATCAAGCCGAAAGCTCAATAGAGGCCCATATTCATATTATTGAAGTATTACTGTCTAACACCATCCACTACACAAAATGGGCCCAATTACATTGGAGAAAAGGTTAGCTCAATTCTTGAGAGTTTTGGGGTTCAAAAATCAAAGAGCTCTGCAATTATTCAATTTGTAGTACGTTCATGGGCTTAGGCCTGTCCAGCCGCGTACGGCATGAAGATGGTGTGGGACTAAATATATTTAAAACAATTTACATTCAACTGCATTTTCTACTCTCAAATATGTTGCAAAATATTTTAAAGCATTTTGGAAAACGCGATATATGCACATTATGCGACACACTTATATATTTAATAACGTGACCTGCATATATTATTAATTGAAGTGTGAAACAAAACACAATATGTAAACCGTACTTGTTTAAAGATCTTTGCACAAACCTAAACTCAGTCTAAATGTTTAAGCTGTCATTTTGGGTCCTATGAAATAAATGTGGGTGGTCATTTTAGGAAATCGCACCAAAGTCTATCTTAAGGAATCTAAACTGACATAAGCAATTAAATATGAAGGTATCCACAGATTGGCCCAGTCCAAACCTGTTTTGCATTAGTAGAAGTTCAATTTTCAAGATAGAGATCTGTTGACTACAAACGTGTTGTTAGATGTTTGGTTTTCATAACCTAGATTTATTGATTTTAAAAGTGTATGGTTAGATGCTCGATTTTCATAATCTGGATCATTCCATAAAGAAAAAAGCAAATGAGAACAACCTACTTTTCTTGCCCACAAGTAATGAAGAAAAGAGAAAACAAAAATACATTTTAAGAAATATTTTAGTAAAACACTATTGCATTTTCCTAACATTTTTATTTTGAAATATATTTCTTACTATTTTTTTTTCCTTTTTTTTGAACATTTTTTCATAAAACAAAACTGAGCTTAATGGTGAACTCGAAAGCAATTTTTCTTTTTTCAAATGAAAACTTTACTGTTACGAAAAATTGCGTAGGGGCAAATCTCTAGGAACAACAATGGATATGAATATTACACTTAATATAATTAAGTGAACAGGATGGTGTTTTGATAATAATTCTACGTTGAAAATAAGAATTCAGCATACAAAAACAAATTGAATCAGTAATGAATTATGGAAAAGCAAAAAAGAAAAACATTTAGATTTCCATAATTCAACTCAGTCGCGTTTATGGTTTTGAACATGATTTCACCAACAGTTCTCAAATTTAAATCAACTTGTGTGTAAAATTCCGAACATCTCAACAACATAGAGTGACAAAATCAATTTATGAACATTCATTTTTCATCAAACCCCCCGAATTCTGTTTACTTCTTCGTTGTTAAAGAATAACTACTAAAATTGTGTTTGGTTCTTAAGATTTAGAGAAAAAAGAAAAGAAAATATAAGAAAAATGGTTTTAGATGTTTGGGTAAGAAGAAAAACTTTATGAGAAGAAAATTAGTGGGAAATTATATTTTAATGAAGGAAAATTCATTTTCCTCATAAAAAAGTCGAGAAAATAAAAGAAAAATTATTTTAACTCTTATTTTTCCTCCAAAAATTTCACCAATTTTATTTCTTTTATTTATGTATTCAATATTTTTTCTCAAATTATAAAAAAAAATTAATTTTTTGTTTTTGTTTGATTTTATTTTTTCTTAATTTTGCTTTTGCTTAACGAAATCCTTTCAACCAACCACTATTATATTTTTTAATTTTCTAATTTTTTTCTTTTTATTATCATTTTTCTTCTCATTCTAAATTTTTAAAACCAAGACTGTTGTCAATGCAATTGCATTCAGATAGAGGAAGATTTGACCCCACCCATTTTGTCGTACTCCCAAACCCAAATTCTCTGCCAGACTGACAACATGCAATTTTATCGTTTAGCTCTATATACAAGATTACATTGGAAGACAAGAGAACGTGAACACAACTGAAAATTGGGGAACAAAGACCAATAATTCATGTGATTTGAAGTGTCATGAGCAGAGTATATCAATCATGCTTGAGCAGAGTATATCAATCATGCTTGATCTTATGCATGATGTCAACTTGACAATGAAATATCAAATTTCAACCACTTCTATTTCATTTCAGCCGTTGTGCCCTTTTTTTCTTCCTAATTGTCTCTTATAGTCTTTGGAGATGTTTATTAAGGACTTTGAAATAATTAGTGTTCTATGACGATGATGTAGAGCTGTGTTTCGTGTTTGGTTGAAGAAATTTTCTGTTGTGGTTAGGTTTTTCTGTTGGACAGTCACCTCGTAATTTAATTTAGCTAATATACCCTTTCGCTGTTTAAAAAACTATCTCTTTTTTTAATGATCACGTCTAGGTTTTGCACCAAGTGTCTCATTTGAAATGGAGCTAGCTAGATTTTATTGGTGGATCGTCACTTAGGAATTTAATTTAATATATAGCCTTCACTCAAAAGAAAAAAAATTCATTCTTTCATGATCACGCCTAAGGAGTGGTATCTAGGCTTTTTCAACAATGAATAGTCTGTAGTTCTTACTTTGGAAAATAGTAAATAAGAGAAATGGTTCTTCGATAATCATGTTTGGGTTCTGTAGAACAACAATCAAATTTAAAGTTAAGGTAAAGAAGGAAGAATTAAAGTTCATAAGTCCAATTCAATGCACCCAGTTTTGAATTGGGATTGGTTTCGAGAATAATTCTTGGCCTTCGATACGTACGAATTTGATCCAATACGACTTCATCTAAACGCAATATGATTAATATATTATTTGAATTATCAAATTATTAGGGAATGATTAGTCTAATTATATATTAAAATACATTTAGTTTTATATATTTGAATTATTTTTTTCACTCGAATACGTTACTCCTGTGATTGTTGTTGTGCTCAATCAATCATTGGTATTTGAATATTTTTCTTCAATTATTTCGAAAAGAAAATTATATCGACGACGTGTCATTTGTTACACAGCACTAGGAGGTTGGAATGATTGTACTATAATATAAAAGTTAGGCAAAAATTATCTGTCATTCAAATTAATGAATAGTTTTAAACAGTTCGCAAAACTTCATTTTTAATATTTTTGTCTTTTGAACTTCAGTCGTTGTTTGGTAATTTGTTATTTCATTCATGTCTATTTTCTTCGGAATTCAACAAAAGCTTTAGCCCAAATTGGATGAAAATTGATGCTTACCAATTTAGGTTGAACTTAAAGGGAACATTTCGTTCGTATTTAAACAAAAATTGACGTGAGATGAGAAAGCATAAAAAAAAATGAATCTTTAATTGCAAAATAAATGAATAGACGATAAAACTTTTCTATAAGCACATATGACAATATCTTTTTCCATAAGTTATACTACGACGTTGAATTTTATTCTAAGAACCAATCTAATACATTTTACTTGATATACTATATTATCAAATTTGTAAGGCACAAATTAGATATTATTTTATATTCAATAATTAAATCAATACACTGTTGTGTTAGTAAACAAATTAATATTTATATTTACCGACCCAATAAATTCTTAAGCAATTTTTAGTTACACATATGCAATAAGGGTTTGAAAACAATATTTCAAAAGATTTGTTGTTACCGACGTTTTTAAAGCCAAACCGGTGTTCAAATCGAAAAACTTACTAGATCACTGGGTTACTAATCCGATCGGTTGAAAAAATCGATTATTTTAATTATATCATATTATATATATTACTATAAAAATAATTTACAAAATAAATATAATCCAATATAACAATAGACTGTAAAATGAGTTTTAAATGTAATGTTAAAAATTAAATGATTCAACTAAAATAAAAATTTATTACACAAATTCAAAAACATATTAAATTCAAAATGATTAAAAGTATAAAATTCAAAAAATAGTTTTGAAAAATAAATTGATTAATTAATATGACCAATTTTAATTTTAAGATACAATAATTAAAATTTTAAAATATTGATTAGAAAAATCAAAGGATAAAAATTACTAAAAACAAAAGTCAAAATAAAAATTGTATATTTAACTAATATTGAGGAGTTGTAAATTTAAGAAATTTTGAAAAAAGTGTGAAAAATTTTTTTGTAATTTTTTTCAAAAAAAATTGCTAAAATTTTCTTTTTTTAAATTTTTTAGATAAAACTGGTTTGACCAATTTTTTAGCCTATTTTTTACCGGTTTTAACTGGTTCACATCAATTTTGACCGGTTCTCACAAGTTATATGCATTTCTGGTTTTTATACTTTAACCGGACCAAAAAACCAATCGGTTTTCAGTTGAACCAGTTGAACTGGCCGGTCCGATCTAATTTTTAAAACAATGGTTGTTACACCTATTATGATATATTAGTTAACCGACATCTTAATAATTTTATACTTAGAGGGTGTTTAGCTGAGTTTATTTTTAACATACATATTTTTGCAACTTATAGACTTATACTTCTTTTTTTTAAAATAAGCTCATAAAGTATTTGGATAAAACATGTTATAAGATTTTATTGAAATTTATAATTATAATTAATTATAATTTTTTGGTATGATAATGATAAAAATAAATTAAATATTATTAATACAATGCAATAGAAAATATTTATATCATTTTTAATATAAGTGAAGATGTTTAAAAATAAGTTGAGAAAATCTAACTAATTTTTAAGTAGATTATAGGCTTCTAATATCTTATTTTGAGAGTTTATAAATTTTTATATAAAAAAATTTATTAAACACTTTTAAGAGCTTATAAACTTCTAAATATCTTATAAGATGGTTTTAGCCAAACATTCTCTTAGTTTTTATTATACCACGCATTTCTTATTTTGTAAAAATAAATGTGCGATTTGATGAATAAAATAATGTATTTACCACATAAGGAACAAGACTTTTACCATTGAGTTTATCCTTACTTCGTTGACTAACACGAAAAGTTATTCTTATCATCAAACTAGTGCACGCGGGAATAATACAAGCCTTAATTAGGTCAAATATATCGATCACTAACTCAATTATTTGAGAGGCTTTCGAGTGAATTATGAAACTAGGAAAAGGTTGTTCTGATGCTCAATCATGATAAAGGACAAATGCTATTGACATTACATATTACAGACTCGCCATATGAACAATTAAGGATTCTGTCGATCACTCGTGAATTATGAACCAAGTTGGCCTTTCATCAAACGTTGCGTGCATAAGTTATACTTTAATTGAAAACCATATTTCTCCTCGGAAATATGCACATCAAAAACATAATTTTTAAATTCACCCAATTAGTTCAGATAAATTCTTCAAATATAAATGCAACCGACGTTAACGCAAGCCAGTCTGATGGTCAACTTATTTAATTAGAAGTTGTTTGTTTGCAAAATAGCGAAGAGGGTTCAAAATATATATATGATACTCTAAATTATCTTTTCTCTTATATGCAGAAACACACACAAATCCATATTCGAAGTTCAATATTTTATCCCTATTTAAATTAAATAACCGTGTGTATGTAAATATAAATACGTAAACTAAATGAAGTATGGCGTATATACTATAAAAAAAATTATCATTATCCTTCCATGAAATCACAACGTGCAAATATTATGTGCGTGTGTATGTGTGTAAATATATTAACAAAAAAAATTACTAATATGATATAATATGTGTGTGTGTGTGTGTGTATAAATGTATTAACAAAAAAGTTACTAATCTGATATAATTTAAAATCTATCATATTTTTTACGTCATAAACTAATGAAACATAAAATTTCATAAATATTATGTTCTTTATAATAATATATCAAAAACACACAGTTAAAACCCTCAAATATAACTATAAAACATAGACTATTTTGTTAGCGTTTTGCCGGATGCTAGAGTAGTAATTCATGTTGACTATTGTTATATTGTCCAATAATTCAAATAGTAAGATAACAAAAACAATATTTAATGAATCCAATATGTATTTTCTCGTGCGTTGGTAGTAAATTTGATATAAATATGTTTCTTATAAATAAACAAAGTCTGTGATTTGAGCGAGGACCTCTTATCTGTAATATTGTTGAAAAATTAAAATACGAAAAAAAATTACGTTTAGGTTGTTTTGAACCTTGGATTTCATAAAGTGAGATATTTCCTAGCAATAAAGATGTTTTTGTTCTATTTTCTTCACCATTTTCTTAACCAAAAAACCCTATTACTAATTAATATCTAATATTCCTAACAAATAGAATTAGGCTTCTTCAATAACATATCATGTCGTTTTTAAAATTCAAAAGCATTATTCAGTTGAGTCAAATATCATTTTGACCATGATTACATGTTGATAATAATTCTTTGCACTCAACTTTCTTTACAATTTCTAATCCCTTAATAATGTTATATAATACACTTAAATTGATCAAAAGAATTAAAAACCAAGTAAACAGACTGTGGATAATACATAAAATATTTATTGCAAACATGAATATATTTTGCGTTGTTTTGTTATAATATATGCATGTGTGTGTATATGTATTTATATACACACTATTTAGAATGCACGATACCCCTTTTTGGTCCTTTATCATATTTTCTAAAATACTCTATTTAATAAACTCAATTATAACAACTGTCCTCTATTTTTCAATAAATAAATAATTAAAATAGAGGATTTATCTATAAGAACACACCGTCTCTTCAGTCAAAATATGTATACTATGCATAATAACTATTTTAGCCATTTCGCAAATTTTCTGGAAAACCCAATTAATAAATTTGATACCTCTGCTCTCTAATGTACAAAAATAAATAAAATAGTGGATTTTTTGGGAATATATATATATGCCTATATCCTCTCTTCATTTATAAATAATAATCTTAAGATTATATTGAATATTTTAGGTATGTTTCTAATTTGTTATTTTCTTTAAAAAGCTTGATCAGTAACATAAAAAATATATTTCATTTTAATAAACTATTTATAAAAGGGCAATTGCTTATATATATTAAATGACAAACTATTGTATTGATGCCTGGTTTAAGGATTTTACTAAGGAAAACAGAATCCTAGAATTATTTGGGTTCAAAAATTTCAATAGTAAAAATATTAAAAGAGAAAAAAAGGAAATGCAAAATTTAAGATAGTATAAATAGAATAGGGAATAAAAAAGATGTGAGGACAGGAGACAATGAATATTTTATACAAGAAAATATAGTTAGATTTTATTTATTTATTTTTTTTGTCATCTTCTTAATCTTTTTACTAGAAAAAATTTCTCAAAGTATGACATATTTTCTTTCTAATTTTCTTTTTTAATACTTTTGGTCAGTTTAATAATTAATAATTTTAATAAATCAAGCTATTTGATTTTCATCTGATTAAATTAGAAACTGCTTGGAATTTAATCTAATTTAATCAAGTTTGATCTCAAATTTTGAAATTTTTGGAGCCATTGTTTGACTAGATATCAAATTTGAATTCAAGTTCGATAAAATTGAGCAAAGTCAAATTTGGGTAATTGTTAAATTCAAATTGCAGTTTAAACTCCATTCATATTCCATCAATTTAGTTCACTGAAAAATGGAAGAAAGGAAAAAAAATGAAAAGTATAATTTGAGGAGAAAAGTGCTCAAGAAAATGTGGAGAAAGATTTTCTATATTAAAAGATATTGTAGAATATTTTATAAGTTCCCAAAAGAAACCAAACGGCTCTCTCTCCAGAAACGAATAGAGCCTTAATAATCAGACAACTGATTTTAATTTTAAGTTTTTTATCTTTTTTCACCAAAATTCTTCACCGAATATACTGTAAAATTTTATTTTATCAGCAACTACAGGAATCAAACTAGTCATCAGTAACTAATGATATAAGCAACCAACAACAACTATTAGTATTAAATAAAGCTGTATATTTTCATGGAACCTAAGCACGAAATATTATATTTTAAAATTTTCAATTTAGCCATTGAATTAGGTTGTTTGACCTTGTTATTAGTACTAAAAAAATGAGAGAATAATAAATAAATAAATAATGACCGACAAACTCCAGCCCCCGGGGAAATGAGCGAAAGTTGTCTCTTTCTCAAGCGACCAGATGTGAGTAAAAGATCAATAATTTGTTTATTTCCACCTAACTTAACTGAATTTTCCGTAATTAAAAAGATCACTTACACATACCCACTTTATTTTTTAATAAATTATATAATATTAGCAGAACAATTTATTACATTTAAATATTAATTAACGATGAGTTTAAGAAATTGATTAACTAGTTCACAATAGAGTTAATAATACATATTAACATAGTTGTAATAATTAATTGATATACTGATATCCAATGAGCCCCAAGTCATAAATTTAACAGTGAAAGTAAGCTTGACATGCGGTTGAATTCATACCCAACAAAAGAGTATTATACTAAATTAAGTCACTTTGGTGAAAAGGTATTTAATTACACTATTATTTACATTCAAAGTAAAATGAAAATAGGCAGTGTAGCCTTTTTAAATGTAAGTGTTTGAACACTATTTAATTAGACTTTCTAAATACTATTTTTAGATTTAACATTCAATTAGCCTTTAGTTTAACACTATGTTTGGTTAGAATAAATTATTGTTAAATTAATTGAATTTTAGATTTAAGATTGTATTTGGTTTGATTTCTATTTAAATTTTCAGATTTATGCAAAGAAAATGTTTGATTAGAAATTAAATTTATATTTTCAAATTTAATTTAATTCTATGTTTGGTATAAACTTTTAAATTTTAAGATATCTATACAATTTTTTCCATATAATATGATCTCATAATGTTTATAATTTTTAGTATTTATAGAAATATTATTATATTTTTATATGTTGAAGATATGAATATACTGCTTTAGTGAGTAAATATGCTTAAATTAATTTAATAATTTAATAGTTGTACTTTATTATTTTTCTCTTATATATGAATTAATCAAAAATTTGTTTTATGCTTTACAGCTTGATATGCATGTGTTACAATGCTCCACAAAAATTATACATGCTTCGTAATTTGTTTTAACAATTTTAAAATATATTTAATTTAATAGATTAAAAATAATTTAAATTTATTATAAATATCTATTTACTATATGTATTATATATTAGAGTGTAATAAATCTATTTGGTTTGAGTGTGGACAGACAGTACTTGGTTGATTTTGAGACTTAAGGGCACATTTGGTGTTTAGAGTCAAGCAACATTTGCTTGGTTTAAAATTTTTAAAGTATATACGCAACTTTTATTATATAATAAAAGACATATATGTTAATTATGTGTGTGTGCTTTTGGTATATATAAAAAATATTGTCATATTTATACATGTTAAATATGTGAATATGCTGTTTTAGTGGAAAAATATTCTTGAGTTAATTTAATAATGAAAAATTATTGTCGCAATTGATATTTTTTTGTATTATTTGTTGTATAATATGCATGTTTGAATTGATCAAAGTTTAAGCAGGTTGCTTTACCATTTGATAAATATGATGTTTGACATGTTTGAATTAATCAGAAATTTATTTTTTATTTTACTTTTCATATGTGTGTGTCTGTGTGTGTGTGTACTTTTCAAAAAAATTATATATGCCTTGTACATTATTTTCATGATTTAAAAATATTTTTTTAATCTAATATATAAAAAGATATGTAGAGGTTATTTTAAATATTTATTTGCGTATTACATATTATTATTAATAAATTTATTTGAGTAAGCATGATGCATATAATGAATACATAAAGTTTATTCAAATATATTTATATATATATATATAAGTTTTATATATCGTTTTATAATAATTAAATTATTTATTGAATAGTTTGAGTTAATAGAAGTACAATTAGTAATTTAATAGGTTGCTTTATTCTTTGTTACATATGTATAAATTAATCAAAAATTTGTTTTTTATTGTATAATTTTCATATGTATGTGAGTATTTTTCACAAAAATTATATCCACCTTGTACTTTATCGTAACAATTTGAAAATATTTTTTAATTTAACATATAAAAATATGTAGAGGTTATTGTAAATATCTATTTATATATTACATATTATTTTATAACAATCAAATTATCTTTAAAATCTTATTTACCTTCAAAAAATATTATTAATAAATTTATTTGAGTAAGCACGATGCATATAATGAATATATGGAGTTTATATTAAAGATATATATAAGTTTTATATATCGTTTTATAATAATTAAATTATCCGTTGAATACTTTGGGTTAATCAGAAGTATAGTTAATTGATTGAAACTTCAAATACATAATTACATAATTTATGGAATTGGTAATATTTTTCTTTGTGACTTATTTTTATAGAGATATATCAACTGGTGGAAATTATATGCAAATCGTGCTTTATTGAGGTGGCACTATTTTGCAAGATGTAAATTCTATTAGATACAATCAAGAGTCACGTGCATTGGATACTATCTCCCATGACACGAATTTAATGAAACTTTTCACAAAATTGTACCAATTAAATGATGTTGATAATAATCAGTTTAAATTGAGAGTTTACACGTCATTTTTGTTAAACTATAGACATAGGTCAGAGAGAACTATTGTAATTGACCTGAATACCAATGACATCCCACATTTCATTTCTAAATCCTATAAATGGATTCCATTTCTTGAAGCTATATTTTGAGTTCGATGAAACGCTACATCTTCCAACAAATGAGCAGTTAAATGAGTCACCTCAAGTTACAAAAGGTTTAGCACATATAGGGGTTCACAAAAGTCTCAGAGGGCAGAATTTTGATAAAGAGCCTTCATATGTAGTTTCGCAATTAGATGATACATTGGATTAGGAGGATAATTTTGAGACAGAATGCATGATGAAATGTTAGGGGCATATGGTAATAGTTTTGGACAAGTTTGAAGTGGCACAATGTACCGCTAGATGGTGAAAGAGAGGAAAATGATGACAAGGGGCCTACACATATGAGTACACTAGAACCAACACAGGAATGAATTAGCTTAAGATATGTTGGTACATCTAGTCAATTTTATATGCAATTGAATTTAGGTTTTGTGCAACCTACATACCCATCCATTGAATTTTTGCAAAGCATTCCTAATGACTATGATCAAGATTCTCAGGATATTCCTCCTAGTACAGGGAGCCGACTTTATGAAAAGGAAAGTGGGGAACTACTCGTGGGTACAAACTTCAATGATAAGAATTCTGTAATTTTTGCCTTTAAAGAATACTCATTCACCATTGTGCAGTATGAATATAAAGTGGCAATGAGCACACCAGTATTGTGGAGGGTGAAATGCAAGTAAGATGAATAAGGCTGCAAGTGGGGTTTAAGGGCTATTTTTAAGCCAAAGTTGGGTTTCTAGAAAATTACAAAATGTGAAGAACTACACACTTGCTTCTCAAATGCGATATTAATGGATCATAGAAATTTAGACAAGAACACCATAGCTTGATTGCCTTTGGGCATGGCTCGCCAAAATCCATCATACAAGATAACATTTATTATTCAAACAGTAAAGGACAATCATAGGTTTGAAGTTAGCAATGCTAAGGTATGGCATGGTTTAAGGTGAGCTGTTGAGATAATATATGACAAGTGAAAGAGTTTAGTTCAGAAGGTACTTGCGTATATGACTACCCTACAGAAGTACAACCTTAGAACCATTATAGAGTGGCGCTACATTGAGAGTAGTGTCGAAGTCGATACACATTAGGGTACGTCTTTTAGGCCTTCAAACCATATTTAGATGGGTACCAATACTGCCACAATGTAATTAGTATAGGTGGGACACACTTATGTTTGAGGTACAAGCATAAAATATTGATTGTTGTGACACGGATGCGAACCATAAGGTGTTACCATTAGCTTTTGTTATTATGGATGAAGAGAGTATAGAGTCATGGCAATAGTTTTTGTAGTTGATCAGCTATTATGTCATGCGTGATCCTATCTTATCTTTAATTGTCATGCAAGCTTGCTCGCAACAATAAAAAAGATTCCTGCCTTTCAAAAATCACATAGGGCACATGCTTATTATTTAACGCATCGTTACTCGAATTTCAGTACATTCAGGAGTCAAGCTCTAAAAGACTTATGTTGGAAGGAGGGGCCTAAGCACGAGCTACTAAAATTAAATAAATAAATGGAAGAGATACACAGAATCAATTATATCATATGGAATTAACTGATGGTGATCAACGAAGCGAAGTGGACATTACTACATGATAAAGGATTGTGAAAAGGGATCTTGACAACCAATATTTCAGAATCTCTTAATGGAGTTTTGAAAGGTGCAAAATGACTCGAATAACCTCAATTGTTCAACTTACATTTGATCATATTATTGGGTTGTTTTTAGATAAACTCACAAAGGCGACAAACGTGAAGGTAGAGGGCTATGCTTGGCCAATGTGGCTTGCAAACAGGTACCTAATTTTAGAGTGGAAGTCCATTAGGCATACATTGCAATTGATTGACAACCATGTGCTTTTCACTGATATATGAGCAATGTACCACGGTGGTCGTCGTGGAACAAATTATGTTGTTTGTTTTACGCAGCATAAGTACAGTTGTGGCAAATAGACTTTGAGTGGGATTCCATGCTCTCATGCTATCTTTGTGTGTCATCAATATCGTGTTAACCCAAAAGAGCTTACAATTAATACATGAATGGAGACTTACTATGGCGAATTTTAAACAGCATAGCTCGAAGACTATTAGAATCCTGCACCATTTTAGTTGGTGCACAATGCAGACCATCAACGAGTTCGATACAGAGGGTGGAATTGAACAACTCGCTATAGAAATAAGATGGATCATTAGCATGTACTAACTAGGTAGGCTTTTAAACATGCAGAGGCAGAGAGTTTGCGTAGGAGAGTCTAAATAATCAAAAGTATTACGCTTGTATTTTAATATGTTGTTTAGTACAATAAAGATATTTAGTTAAAAATTTTATGGGTGCATAATTTTTTTCCTTAATAGAAATGACCAAATACTTATTTTAAAGAAAAACATTTACTTATTGTGTTCAAAGAAATTTTTATTTTCTATTTTTTTAATTTTTTGATATGTGAATCAATTTACATAAGTAATAAATATATTGTCTAGTAATATATATATATATATATATATTTGATTGACATATATTTTCTGTCATTTTTTTTATATAAGCTAACACTTGTTTTTTACTAAAATTATAGGATGTTAACAGACACATTAACTCACCCTGATTCGATTGACAGTTCAATATTGTGCCTACAGAAGAATCACTGCTTGAAAGATGTTTGGGCCAGCTCTCTTGATAGGTGTCTTACTCCATAGGTCCTTGATAGTTACTGGCTGCATTTTGAAGATGTGGACCTTAGAGTGTTTCATGTTCTTCACCACATTAGCTTATATGACATATACAGATGCGATGTGTTGTAGTTGAATCAGCACTTGATCACAATGTTAGTTGAGAGGTGGTGGAGATAGATATACACATTTTACCTTATGCCTGAAAAGGCCACCGTTATGCTAAAGGACGTGGCACTGATATGGCATCTACTGGTGGAGGGCAACCCATCAGAAGACAGTCCCGACTAACATGTGCATATTGGATGTAGATTTACATAGGGGCATTAGGTTGGAAACCTAAAGATCAGGATTTTAAAAGTTACAGTCTTTCCCTTGTACAAATCTCGCGGCACATGAACTTGCACCCATTACATATAGATAGTACACAACTAGATATATAATAATGGGCATGTGACTTCATTTTACTATTATTTAGAGGCATCTTGTTTCCTGACTCGTCCAACAATCGGATTAGGTTGCTCTACATTAACCTAATTAGTGTTGATAAACACAATTGGGTTAGTGTAGTTTTAGCATGTCTATAGTGAAATCTCTACAGTGTTTGCTAGAGAGGGCAATCATCCATTTCTGGCCCATTGCCCTTTCTATAGGTACCTTTAGCATACCTTATATTCCTATAATACAATTTTGATTCTAAGTATAAACTAAATTATGATTGTAATTCCATTGTCAATGATACAAATATAGGCATGATCTCAAATACCAAGACTTACACCATTGATTGTAGGGCACCATTTTGACTTAGGTCCACACACTTTACTTAATGGTGGCAAGCTTTCGGCAGCACCGTATGGTGCTACACATGTTTTTGACAAATTTTTATTAATCTTTTAATCACTCTATATAGAATCTATAATTGTTACTTTCACATTTGCTTTTCTTAATAAATATACAAATAGTTCTATGTATAAAGCAGATGACTGAAACCAATAGCCACAACGTATGAATTTTTTGAGAGATTTTGGATTCCGAAGTATACACCCAGGTTCGTTAGTTCAATATTATATCATATTGCCAATAGAATATTTAATTGAAATAATCATTGTAATGGCTTTGTTGAAAACAATGTGTAATTTAATTGGTAGCATATGCTTCTAAGTGATATACTATCTTACAAGCGAGGTATGCGTACCATATATGGACATACTCAAGTCCACTTATCCTATATGATACTGTGGAGATGCACCAGTCAGGTCAAGTTCTACGACAATTTATAATGGTGTAGAATATTTCACCTACCCCTTGATTCAATGAGGATCACTTACATAGTATTAACTATTGTGGAGGGAGTTTAACAAAAGATTGGATGATGTATCATCAGCCATGGGTGGATCATGGGTGAAGCCTAGTAGTGGTTGTGTGGAAACAGATACACCACCACCATGTATCACAAGTAATGAATGGGTATATTGATTCATATTATCAGATCACTCGCCATACGATTTCTCTACCAACTGCCTTCGTAAAGTTTGGATTTCAACCCGGAGATGGTAACTAATTGATTACGTGGTATGTAATTTCAAATAATATTTTTTATATACTTAATTTATATGTATTTGATAATCAAAATTTAGTGTGTACTGAAACATGTATCCATTTTATGTTCATGAGTTGAAGCAATTATTTATAGACGACGATACCGATCGTTGTGCATAGGTTCTAGAGCATGGTCGTGTGAGGTACACTAGAAAATTGCATGCATATGGTGAGATGGATATTACTCCTATGACACAGGTATGTCTATAGAGATGCACTTGTCAACCAGAAGGCCTAGGGTCGAGTAGGGAAGTAGACACCGCTCTGTATGTCATAGTGTAGCCTCTTCAAACCTTGATAGACCATCCACTTTGATATACAATGCAGCACAAGTCCCTTACATGCTCATTGCATTGCAGTAGTATGACGATGTGTACATACCTACTCAACGAAATCCATCTATACAGAGTTCATACTCATCATAGGTGATGTAAGGTCCTTACTATTCAAAAAATAGTGTTTGGACGTCCATGTAGTACTTTGGAACACTAGAGGATTATAAACATACTTTTCATACGTCACCTGTTTTATAGAACAACTACTAGATGCACAAGGATGTGCAGCAAGATGATACATTGGAGCAATCTACTGCATTGTTACATAATGACATGTCACAGCCTGTGGATGATGCTGACTTGAGATCTCGCAGAAATTGACGCGCTCCCAGGTGTCACTTTGAAACATAGGAGATTTGTGTAGGATTATATTATATTTTATATTTATATGTCTATTAGATACTATTTGGATAAATATGTTTGTCGGAATGATTTTCAGATTATCATATTTTATTATTCATTACTCTCGTATGCCTACATGTAAAATAGAAGTAGAATAATATACATATAATCAAAAATATACACACTAATTGTAATTAAAACCTACACTAATTACTTAAAAATAGATAATAATATTAAACATAATTATAATTAACATAAAAAAATTTCTCTTAATTTACTTTCTCTAACAAAACTTTTTATTAAATCTATATTATTATATATTATTTGAATAAAGATATTTTTACGTAATACAAAATTTTGTAAACAAAATTTCAAACCCAGTTACTTCATAAGAAACATTTTCCCGATACTTGGCTTACATTTACAGAAATGACTGAATTAAATTCTTTTTTATGATTTTTAGATTTGTAAATGATTTAAAATTGACACATTTTGACAAAAGAAAAAAAAATAGGTATAAATTGTTAGAAAACCCTTCCAAACTTCCATTATTATATTTTCTTTTTGCACCTTCTTCCATGAACTTTAATTAAGCACATATTTTTGTTTCAGTTTTATTATTTTTATTTTAGCTTTAATTTATTCAATTATATCAATTCTAATTCATTCTATCAAGATTTCTTCCTCTTTTATTATTTATAAACAAGATAAAATTTATATTTAATTTTTTTACTTTATTTGTATTTACATCTATTGAGTGCGATTCAATTTTAATTTAATAATTTTTTTCTGTTTTTTAAGTTTCCTTCTTTATATGTTATTTTATACATAATATATCAAAATTAAAGAGCAACGAACCAACCATTTCTATGAACTCGATCATGTCTTCCAATTTCATTAATTTCATTTGTCTGTAATGCATGAAAAAATGCCAAGGGCATGTTTGTTTGACTTATAGATGGTACACATGGAAATTAGTTTAATATTTTATTTGCTTTTTTCAATTCCCTGATTTTGAATTACAAAATTGGGTTAGATTTTTAAGCTCTTGTAGAATTGGTACGTTTAAAAAAATGAAACCCTTCATTATCTAGGTACTATTAAAAAACCCTTAATTATCTGGGTATTGTAGATATAACATATATCACATATATTATAAAATAGAAAGGCAGCCTATTGACAGAACTTATGCTATTTTGATCAAATTCTTCATTTTAGAATTTTGAGAGGTTTTATTCAAACTTATTTCATAAGATCAATTTTATCTGTAATTAATTCAAATTCGAAAATTTCAAAGTTAGGAAGGAAAAGATTTTATATTTAATATACCATAACAAATAGGGTTTTTTTTTATAAATAGCCTAAAAAAATTTTATGAAAATACTCCAATTGTGAAATTGTTTTGAAAATAGCCCATTTCCATGATTTCATTTCACGGAATAGAGATAGAGCATTTCTGTGATTTCATATCATGGAAATACCATTTTCGTGATATGAAATCACGAAAATGGCATTTTTCGTCATTTCCTATCACGGATGTTTTTACGGCACTTACTTAAATTTTAAATTATTTTTATGTTTAAATAAGTAAATAATTTAAATAATTTAATTTTATATTTTTTATATTTTTAAATAATTTAAATTTTATATTTTATGAATTTGAGTATAATTATTATTATACATAGAGAACAAAATAAAAAAATTAATGATAACAATTTAAGAAAATTTAATTTTTATTTGGAAATTAAAATTAATACAAAAAATAGAATTAATCACTACACAATTATAAGAAAAATGCACATTTGAATAATTATGTTTTAATATTGTTATCTATTTTTAAACAACTAATATAAATTTTAATTATAATCATATGTACATTACTAATTTATAATTAATTACACCGGAATAGTAGATAATAATATTAAATGTCACAAATATGTGCAAGTAATGAATAATGAAATATGATAATTTGAAAATTATTCAAACAAATATATTTATCTAAATAACTTCTAATAAAATGTTAATATAAAGTACAATATAATTCTATTTAAATGTCCTATTTCCTCCAGTGCCACATCTAGGAGTGTGTCGATCTCTATGAGGTCTTGAGGTAAAATCATCATCCTCGTACTGTAACGTGTCGTCATGTAATGGCACAGTAAAATGGTCAAATGTATTGTCTTGTTGCACGTCCACATACAACTGGTAGCTACTCTATTGAATAGGTGATGCATGAAAAGTACGTCAATAATTCTCCAAAGCCCCAAAATACTACATGGATGGATCTAGTGACTAATAAAGAGCTTGCATCACCTGCACTGAGTGTGGACTATGTATGGTTGGATTAGGTGAAGCAGGTATATAAATATCGTCATACTGTTGTGGTGCAGCAGGCGTGTAAGAAACATGTGTTGCATCATAAGCAGAAGTAGATGGGCCTACATTAAGGTCCAAAGGGGCTGTAGTACGAGATACAGAATGACGTCTCTGTGCTACTCTACCCTAGGCCTACTTGTGGATGGGTGCATCTCTGCAGACACCCCGTGTATCGTAAGGGTGACATCCACTTCAGTATAGGCACGCAATCTCCTAGCCTGTCCTGCACGACTGTGTGACAGAACACATGTACAATGATTGACATCGCCATTAATTAAAAATTACGCCAACTCATGGAATTAAAAATAGATAAGTGTTTCAATAAATCTTAAATTTTTATTGTTATATACACAGAAGTAGACAATAAATATTATTTGTGATTACGTACCACATAATCAATTCATTACCCATCTCCAGGTTGAAATCCAGACTCTACGAAGGTGGTCGGAGAAATAATCGTGCTGCGAGTGATCCAATAATATCAATCAATGTATCCACTCACTACTTGGGGCATATGGCTGTGGTGTCTTTGTCTATGTACAACCACTGCTAAACTCTACTAATGATCCACGTATGCCTGAAAATATACCACCCAATCTCTCACCAAACCCCCTCTGCGACAATCAATAGTGTGTAAGCGATCCTCATCGAGTTGGGGAGTAGGTGGAATGTCCTGCTCCATCATAAACTGCCGTAAAACTTGCTTTGACTAGTGCATCTCCACAATATTATGGAGGATAAGTGGACCTGAGTACATCCACATATGATGCCCAGATCTCATTGGCAATGTAGTATATTACTTAGGAGCATATGGTCGCCAGTTAAACTACACATTGTTTACAACAAACATCTTATCATGATTTTTTCAATCAAACATTGTACTACTAATATAACATAATGTATCTCCTAATAACAAACCTATGTGTGTGCCTTAGAATCTAAAATCTATCTAACAATTCGTATGTTATGGCTACCAATCTCAGTCATCTGCCTCTATGCACAAGACTATCTGTATATTTATGAAGACAAAGCAAAGGGAAAAGAAACATATTATATATTTCTAGAGCGAATAATTAAAAAATTAATAAAAGTATGTCAAAATTATACGTAGCACCATATAGCGCCCCCGAAAGCACTTCACCATCAGGTAGAGTAAGTAGACCTAGGTTAGAATGCTGACTATAATCTAGGGTGCAAGTCCTGGTATTTGAAACCATGCTCATATTTGCATCATTAGTAATATAATTACTATCAAAATCTAATTCATACTTGGAATCAAAATTCTATTATGTGAATATAAGGTGTGTAAAACATACCTGTAAAAGAAGCAATAGGTCAGAAATGGACGAGCACCCTTTCTGGCAAGCAACACAAAGGTTCCTGTACAGGCATGCCAAAATTGTATTACCCCAACTGTATCTGTTGGCACTATCCAAATCAATGATCAAGTTAAGATAGAGCAACCTAACTCGATCATTGGAGGAGTTAGGGAACAAACTACTACATAATAGTAATAAAATAAAATCACAAGCCACAAGCCCACTGTTGTACATCTAGTTGTGTACTATCTACATGCAATGGGTGCAACTTTATGTACTGTGTGATTTGTGCAAAAGGAAGGCTGTAACCTTTGAAATCCTGATCTCTCGGTACCTAAGCTAATGACCATATAGCAAATTTGCATCCACTATGCACATGTCAGCTGAGGCTCTGTGCTAATGACTAGGTCGTCCTCCACCGATACATGTCATATTTATGCCACGTCTTGTAGCGTAACGGTGACATCCCCGAGCACGAAATGAAATGTGTGTGTTTCTCGACGCTATCTCTCAACTATCGCCGTAATCAAGTGGCAATCTAACTGCAACGCACCATATCTGTATATGTCGTACAAGTCGACATGGTGAAGTATATGAAGCATTCTAAGATCTACGTCCTTAAAGCGCAGCTAGTAACTATCAGATACCTGTGGGGTAAGACATCTATCGAGGGTGCTAGCCCAAACATCCTCCAAGCAGTGATTTTCCTGTTGACGCAACACTAAGTTGTCAATCGGACCACTGTGAGCGAAGGTATCTACTGATATCCTATAAAAAAACCTAAAAGTTGGTGTTACTTTAAAAATACATTTTTGAATATTTCAAGTGAATTAAATAAAACAAAAATGACAGAAAATATATAATCAAAAATAAAAATATTCGAAATTATTGGCTACCCTGTAATTTCAAATACATAAATATTTATGTGACACTCACCCATAAGTGAAAAGTGATTAAATTAATTGCTTGTGCATGCGAACAAAAATATAAATATATTGAGACATTTATATTAAATAGAAGTTAAATAAGTATTTAATCAGTTATTTACAGAAAAATTACATACCCATACATTTTCAACTAAACATATATATTTTAGTGAACAGCATATTAAAATATGTGACATTACTACTGATTATCCAAATTCTCCTACGTGAACTTTTTGCATCTGCATGTCTAATAGCCTGCCTCGCACGTGCTTGCCCACAATCCATCTCATTCGTAATGCGAGTCGTTTGGTCCTGCCCTCTGCATCGAACTTGTTGACATTCTGCATTATGCACTAACTAAAATGGTGCAGGGTCTTAATAGTCTTCGGGCCACATTGTTTGAAATTCACCATAGTAAGTCTCCATCTATGCATTAATTAAGTAATGGGTGCAGACAAGCTCTTTCGAGTTTACACGATATCGACGGCACACATAGATAGCACGAGAGCAAGGAATCCCACTCAAAGTCTATTTGCCACAATTGCACTTGTACCACATGAGACAAACAACATAATTAGTGCCACGATGTTTACCACAGTACACAGTTCGAACGTTAGCGGAAAGCACACGCTTGTCAATCAATTGAGATGTGTACCTAATAGACTCCCTCTCTACATTTCGATATTTGTTTGTAGGACACGTTGGCCAATCACAACTCTCTGCCTTCATGTTAGTTGCCTTCATAAGTCTATCTAAAAAGAACCCAAAAACATAATCAAATGTAAGCTAAACAATTGGAAACTGCCTTGCACCTTTCAAAACTCCATTAAGAGACTCTGAAATATTTGTTGTCAAGATCCCTCTACACCTTCCTCCATCATATACTAACACCCACTTCACTTGGTTAATTGCCAAAGTTAGTTCCATGCATTAGGATTGATTCTGTGTATCTTTTCCATGCACCTATTGAACTTTGATAGTTCGTGCTCAGACTCCGCCTTCCAACATAGATCTTTTAGAGGTTGACTCCTAAATGCCTTGTTGAAGTTCAAGCAAATATGTCTCAAACAATAGACATATGTCCCACGTGGTTCTTGGAAGGCAGGAACCTTTTCCACAGCTACGAGTAAGTCTGCATGACAATCAGAAATAAGACAGGTATGCTCCCTATCACACACAACAAAACGACTGATCAAATCTAAAAACCAGTGCCATAATTGTGTACTCTCCTCATTCACAATAGCAAAAGCTAATAGTAATACTTTGTGGTTTGCATCCAGGCCACAGAGATCAACATTTTATGCTTGTACTTCGAATACAAGTATGTCCCATTCACACTAATTACGTTGCAGCAGTGTTGGTACCCATCAAGACACGGTTTAAAGGCCTAAAAAACATAACATTATGTGTATTGACTCTTAGCGCACCTCTCAATGTGGCGCCACTCCATAATAGTTCCATAGTTATACTTTTGCAAGGCTGCCATATATGCGGATAATTTCTGAACTGAACTCTCCCATGTGCCATACACCATCTCAACTGTCAATCTTAAACCATGTCACGCCTTAGTATAACTAACTTCAAACCCATACTTGTCCTTTACTGTCTAAATGATAAATTTGATCTCATACAATGGGTTTTGGCAAAGGATACCCAAAAGTAATCGAGCTATGATGTTCTCGTCTAGGTTTCTGTGGTCCATTGATATCATGCTCAAGAAGCAAGTGTGTGGACCTTCATACTTTGTAATTTGCCAAAAACCAAACTTTGGCTTCAGAATAGCCCTTAAACCCCACTTACAGCCTTCTTCATCTTGTTTGCATTTCACCTTCCACAAAACTGACATGCTCTTTACCACTTTGTATTCACGCTGTGCAATACTGATTCTTTAACGACTAAAATTACATGATTTTTATCATTGAAGCTTATACCTGTGAGCAAATCTCCACTGTCCTCCTCATAAAATTTGCCCTATGTAGTAGGAGGAATATCCTAAGAATCTTGGTTGCAATCAGCAAAAATGGTTTGCAAAACTCAGTGGATAGGTACGTATGTTGCCCAAACCTAAATCTGCCTGCATATAAGGTTGAATTGATGTGTCAACGTACCCTTGGCTAATTTGTTCCTCTGTTGGTTCCATTGTACTCACATATGCAAGTCTTTCGTCATCATCCTCCTTTGTGTCATCATCTGACAGTATATCTGTGCCACCCAAATCTTATCCAAACTTATCGCCATATGCCCCTAACACATCATCATTATGCAGTTGTCTCTAGGTCATCCTCCTCATTTAATGTATTATCTAATTGCAGAGCCACATGTGAAGGTTCATCGTCATAATTATGCTCTTTCAGACTTTCGTGAACCCTCATCTGTGACAAACTTTCCATGATGCGTGGTAGCTTGCTTAACTGCTCATTTGTGGGGCACGAGCGAAAAGCATAATCTGCTTGAGGATATAAGGACTCATGGAACTCTAAAAATAGCTCAAAAAAAATGGAATTCATTAATAGGATTTAGGAAGAAATGTAGCTTGTCGTTGGTGTTCAAGTTAATTACATTAGCTCTGTTATATCTATATCTATATCTTAATACAAATAGCGTGTAAACTCTCAATTCAAATATATTATTTTCAACACCATTCAATTGATACAATCTTGCGAAAAGCTACATTAAGTTCGTCAAATATATCTATATATTCTATAACAAAATATGTGTATATACCTTATATAATCAAACTCTGTATGACTTTAAAAAGCAAACGCGATCTTAAATCTCAATTCCGATCAATTGCTGTCCATCCACATTTAAACCATATAAATGTATTACACTCTAACATATAATATATCATACGTAAATAGATATTTAAAATAAACTCTAATTATTTGTTATATATTTAATTAAATATATATTAAAATTATTAAAATAAATTACAAAGTTTGTATAATTTTTGTATAGTATATACATATCAATCTGTCAAATATAAAACAAATTATTAATTATATTGTTAAACTATTAAATTGTTAAATTAATTCAAATACATTTCTTCACTAAAATAACATACTCACCATTCTCAATATATACGAATATTATAACATTTAAAAAAATATTAAAAATATAAACATATAATAAAAAATTTGAAATTATATTATATAACAAAAACTTAATACATGCTTTAGAATATATTACGTAATTTTTCAAGTTGTAAACCAAACGCGACTTTAAGTAAAATTTGAAAATGTAAATTTAATTTCTAACCAAATATTTTCATGCTCCCTAATTTTAAAATTTAAATTAATATCACATCAAATACAACTTTAAATAGTAAATTTAATCAATTAAGCAATAATTTATTTTGACTAAATATAATTTTAAATTATTAAATAATTGAATTATTTTTTAATTTAAGTTCAAATTTGTGTATAAGAAAAATTGTCAAATAATATCTAAACATTTATATACTAAACACAGTTCTAAACATATAATTTAAGAACATAAATAAAATTATGCGTCTTAACTATAAATATTATTTTATAAATTTATGAAAATAAAAAAATAAAGAGAGTAAATAAATGAAAGAAAGAAACCGATCAATTATTGCTGCAAATTGAAGAATGCCGGTGTTATTGATGTATTCAAAGACTGCAAATTTATCAAATTAAACACAATATTAAACATGTAATTTACATACATAAATAAAATTATGTAGTTTAACTATGAAAATTAAATTATGAATTTACAAAAATAAAAAAGGGATTAAATAATTTAAAGAAACATACCGATTAATTCTTTCTATAAATTGAAGAATAATGATTACTTATTTAAAAAAACAAATTGATGATTATTATGGGAAGAAGGATTTCTAGAGGAGTAAAAAGGATTTTTGAAGAAGTTAATTGGAGAAATTGAGAGAAAGATGAGAAGAAATCGACTGAGGTGAGGAAGAAAAGAAAGCAGATAGAAAGAAAGATGAGAAGAAATCAACAGGTAAGGTGAGAAAGAAAGATGGTCGGGCAAGAATAAGAAGGAAGAAGAAATGTAATGGGAGGAGAATAAATGCAACGGTGAAAGTGGCAAACTGACAATTCCACGATTTGAGATCACGCAAATGTGATTCCGTTAACTTGAATCGCGGAATTGATTTTTTTTAATTAAAAAACCAATTCCGTAATTCAAAATCATAGAATTACCTCGATTTGGGTGATTTTCATGATTCAGAATCACAGAATTTAAATTTAAAATTTTTTTTTAGTTCTGTGATTCTGAATCATAGAAATTACCTAATTTTGTGATTTCAAATTAAGGAATTGGTTTAATTTCACCAATACTTCACCAATTAGGTTATTTTAACAAATCTATTTTTTTTTTAGATTATTCTGACAAAAAATCCTAACAAATATGTCTAAGTGCATTAATTAGCTTTGGTTACCATCAATTTTTTAAACTAACTGTACATGCACATGAATAATCATATGTCATATATCTATATATTATATTATTTGTATTTCTTATTATACCATATATGTCTAGTCTGTTCATTAATAAGAAATATACATATTCGACCAAATTCATAATTTTTAGAATTTTGAGAGTCGTTATTGCTTTAAAATTGTTTCAAAGAATTACTCTTAACCTTTATGAATCCATATTAGGAAACTCTAAAATTTAGGAAGGAAAATATTTTATATTTAATTTATCATAACAAATTTGAGGATTAATTAATTTTGGTTGCTATCAGGCTATTATTTTTTAAAATTAACTTTCTTAAATTATATGCGCCTTATTAATCATGTATCATATATCTATGTAAGATATTATTTGAAGATCATAGACATCTATTGTTTGTGTGACATTGGCATCACAATGAGGTGGCAGTAACATGGTGCCAACGTAACACATGAGTTGGCAATGATGTAGCTCTAATACATTTTTTTAAGATTAGTTGTAATCTTCTATGCCATTTGGAAAGAATTTAATGTAATTTTTTTTTTATTTTTAGGGTTTGGTTGTAATTTAGTTAAATATTAATATATGGATAAAAATCAAGTTTTTTGATTTAGATTATCTGATAAGAATGTACGATTTCATCCATATCATATTTGTTGGTAACAAAGTCCGCATAACTTGGAAAGAATCTTACTTAGGATGGAAAGTCAAATTAGTGTTAGAACACTCTATACACAAACTACACAAGAAGAAATACAGTTTTGATTTGGCTCAAATTTTTTTGATATTCTTATCTTCAAATAGATGGAATTTGTTAACTTTTGAAAATTATAAAGGTTAGAGACTTCAAAAGATGTCTTAGACCTTTCAGACTTCATGAATTGAGTGTATTTGAATGAGTACATTGTTCTTTTATGGTGAAGATTGTCAAATTGCGTGAGAAAAAAATGAGCAAGTAAGAGAAGAGTGAAACATGTCCTATACCACTTAGATAGGACCAATGTGTGCTGTTTAAGTGTGCACCTAGGCATTGTGGGATTCCTTAAATTGTTTGAGAAGTTGAGGTCAATAGGAAATGACAATGTATAGTGTTTCCCTTGTAAGTTGATTGTATTCTAAGTAAAATTTAACAAAGTGGAATCCTTTACTTAGGCTAGTACCTTCCAGATGTAGAAAAGAAGCCTTTGAAATGCATCAACAATCTCCTTGTTCATGTTCTTTATTTTTTGTCTTTATTATGCCTAGTTCCAACATAGCTCTTCTTAAAAACACGTGATATTGCAACTCTTAATCAAAACTATCAAGTGGTATCAAAGCCACATCAACTTTTTTGACTTGATTTTCAAGCAGGTAAGATCCTAAAACTTCTGATTAAATCATGGATATAAATAAGTGAGCCTTAGTTACTCATCTACCATTGCTTGATGGCCAAACTACCTAGACTAGAAAGCCCAGGCAAGGGAACTAATCAAATCTATTGATGAGAAGACCTAGTGTTCAATCAGTAGTAGATGGACTTCACCCACCTAGATTGTTGATGGAAAAAATTGTATCAAAGGATGTCAAGAACTAGATTGTCAATGAAGAATGAGCTATATTGGGTAATTTAAAAGCTATCAATACCAACTTCATAGAAGTAGATGAGGAGAATTTTAGGATAATATCAACCTATCAATCAATTAAAGAAGCATGGGACATCTTAGAGAACGTACACAAAGGAACGAATAATGTATATATGTTTAACCTCTAAATGCTTGCCTCCTAATTTAAGAACCTTAGACTGGAAGAAGAAAATATAGCCATGTTCAATGGGAGATTAAGGGATGGAGCTAATCAAGTGTATCAATTGGAGAAATGATATTCAAAACTAAAGTTGGTACACAAAACATTAAGGTGCCTATAGAGAGATTTTTAGCTAAAGCAATTGCCATTGAAGAAGTAAGAGGCATGACAACATGAGACTAGACGAGTTGATGGGCTCTCTATAGACGTACAAGATGAATTTACTTCAAACTAAGTGGGAAAAGGATTTAGCTCTCTAAAATAAATAAAGTTGCCAAGGCAGTGTGTGTTGCAATGCCAAGGATGAAGTCATTCTTGTTGCTTAAGGACTCAAAAGATTACTAAAGAAAGAGAAGTAGGGAACCTAAAGTAAGGCTACCTACAAACCTAAACGGCCTAGGGATGATCATTTGGACAAGAACAAAGGAGAAATGAGGGCTGAACAAAAAGGGATTCAGTTCTATAAGGGTGGTGATTTTAGACATTTCATTGCTAAATGTACAAATACTATAAAAAGCCAAGGCATGCCAATGATGACTAAGTGGAGTGAGGATGACTCTGGGCAATCTAAGGAAGAGGAACTTACGTCCACACATGTGGCATTTAACACCATGGAAAGAAGGAATCCTACCTTCGTAACCTATGTTGTGACACCAGTAGAATTTAAGAATAATAGTGACTATGAGCTTACATAAGAATGACTAATGTTTGCCAATAATTATTAGCATGAAATGATGCAAGACCTAAAAAAAGACGAGGGGTAGAGGTAGAAAATGAGCAATTACAAGAAGTAGAAAATGAGCAATTACAAGAAGATCATGCCATAACCATCTCCAAAGCACGGGTTGCTAAAACAACACTAAAGAAGTTAAATTTAGGGAAGGTCGAACTCGAAGACATTTTTAGCATGGGAAAAAATATCAAAAGACCACCATGGAGTTGACTTCTCCAACAATTTGGAAAATGGCTTGGAGGAAAATTGAAAGATAAAATTTGTACAAGAATCATCAACTAATGTTTCAACACTATTTCATCAAGTAAAGCCTTCACAACAGAAAGATCACACCAGTACATTTGTGTCAGTTGACCAAACTAATGTCAAGAAGAAGAGAACAATTTATGTTCGAGTTTTAGTTCAACAAGCTCCTTTTCCTAACAGTGCCAAGGAAGTCAAATTATACTTGCACACCTACCTCAATACATCAAACTATACTACTTGCTTAGGTGATGTTAGCACATCTAAGAAAAAGTGGGCCTCCTAAAAAAACTTATGTTTGTGACCTAGACATCTCCTTTCTACTTGTTTTATCTTCTTTAAAAATTTATGAATGGGAAATAGGATTGTACTAAATTTCAAAGCAGGTTGAAAGATATAAGAAGAATCTCCGTAAAGATAGTTGATTTGAGATGCTTTGTTTCTTATACATCACTAAAGGTGTTCTACCACCAAATGTACATTGATAGTACATGTTCCAAATGCGTGGCTGGAGACAAAGGAAATCCAATTGACTACAAGTCTTGCAAAGGTGGATTGATCACCAACGAAGATGATTAGAAGAGGAGAGTGGTTGGAAAGGTACACTAAGTTTAGATGGTTGACCACCCTTTAAGAATGTACTTCTTGTCAAAGGATTAAATGTAAATCTAATTAGCATTAGTTAACTATGCAACTACAACCTCCTTGTTAGATTCACAAAGGGCCAATTTAGTGTTTACAATGATGATGATTGACTTGTGTTAAAAGGAACTAGATCATTCAATAACTACTATTTATTGGATGATATTGCAACTTGCTTTAAAACTAGAACCAGTGATAACATGATTTGGCATAGACACATCGGGCATATAAACTATCGTGGCATTGCTAAATTCTCAAGATTTGGAGCAGTTAAAGGATTTCCAAGCATAGCTGGTTAGTCACAACATGTGAAGCATGTCAACATGGAAAACTACATATGAAGATTCACCAGGTGTTGCAACACCTACTCACATTTAGAATCATAAAGTTGTTGCACATGAACATTATTGGAGTAATTGATATTACAATTATAGGTGGAAAATGCTATATTTATGCGTGTATGGATGACTACTTAAGATATACATAGGTGAAATTTCTCATGGAGAAAGGTGGTGTCTCTGTTGCTTTCAAGAAGTTATACTTGCAGTGTTTAGTTGAAAAAGGGAATGGGAGATCCAAAGGTTGTAAGAATTTGGAGCAATCATAGAGACTTGAAAAGTACTTGTTGAAGGAAAGATATGTGAGAGGGGAAGCTAACTGAACTTTGTTCATTTAGCATGCCAACACCAGAATTCTAAATGCATAAATCTATATGAAAGACATTATGTTCGAGTCCACCTCAAAGCATCTTATTGATCATTTTGTTAAGTTGATGGAAAGGAAGTTGGAAATGGGCATGGTCGACGAACTAAATTACTTCTTAAGGTTACAGGTAAAATAGGTTGATAATGGAACATTTGTCTCTCAAAGTAAGTATGTCAAGAACCTAGTGAAGCATTTCAATTTTGAGTCATCTCGACATGTTGCAACACTAACGTCAATCAACACAAAACTTACCTAGGATGATGCTGGAGTAACAGTGTATGCAAGTCTATATCGCAGCATGATCGAAAGGCTCCTGTACTTGACTGTAAGCTATCTAAATATATGTTGGAGTGTTGGCATGTGTGCCAAGTTCCAGTCAAACCTTAAAGAGAGCCATTTAAGTATTGTAAAAAGAATTATCTGTTATATAAGTGGCATAAAGGAACTTGGAATTTAGTATCCAGGAAGGTCCAATTTAGACTTGATTGGATTTAGTGTTGCTAATTGGATGCGATTTGTTGATGACCACAAAAGCATAACTAAAGAAGGTTTTTACACAGGTGATAATCTGATATTGTGGTTCAGCAAAAAGTAAAGTTCGATCTCCTTATCTGTGGTGAAAGTAGAGTATATTATCTTAGGTGCATGTTGTCCCCAACTTTTGTAAATAAAACAAGTGATATTAGATTATAGAATTCAATAAAGTATTATAGTGATTAAGTGTGATAATCAAAGTGCAATCAACGTTTCCATGTGTAAAATTTTCAACCACTGTCTTTTTTGAAAATTTTACGTAAATGTTGTTCTTTGCAAATACTTTTATTATGTGAATAGTCAATATAAGACAGATGATCATTTAATGGGTAACTCAACGGTCACCACTTTTAGCTAATGTCCTTGTATAGATAATCTGCAAAGGAGGCCAAACATGGAGTTAGTAGAATCAAGGACAATGACTTAATTTACAATACTGTAGCTTCATCGACATTTTCGTTACTTGTTGGGACAACTTTGAATGTAATAGTTAGGAAGTTTTACCACTTCATTTAGGATTTTGGACAATATAATGGATGTATAGTGTTTTCCTTTGGAATTATTATGTATATTATTATTGGTTTAGTTTGCTATGATACATGTTAGCTTTATTATTTGTTGAGGTGGGTCATGAATACTTGTGTCATGGCCTAAGTGTGGGGGCGTGACACGAGGAACACATTGCCTATTTTAAGAAGTTGAGAGGTTGAATTCGATAAGTGATCAATAATCCAGCCAGCATGGCACATCACTTGGATGAGCAGTTTGCTGACATTACAAATACAACGTCGCAATGTTGAGTTGTAGGTTTCCAATGTGAGGACAACACATAGGAAGCTTGATAAAACTCCACCAGAAGTGAACACTCCTTCCTTGCCAGCTTCGAAGGAAGTTGGACCCTCAAGAGGTTGAATCAGATGAATGTCTATGCTATGTTTACTTGCCCTTTAACAAATTGTTGGTACAAAGGGGGAGAAAAAGGTACTAGAATTGCTAAATTTACATGTTTTGGTGGTGACTATTGCCAAATACTTGAAATCTGCTGCTAGAGATGGTTTCTTGCTAATTGGTGCTTGTTTTGCCACTTTTTTAACTGTGTTGTTGATTTTGTTTTATTGTGTATCGAGAACATTAGTTTCTTTTTATGTTTATAATCATTTGGTGTGTAACTAACATTATTCTTGAACGATTGTACTTGATACTCAGATGATGTAAATGGCCAAGTGGTTGAATAAATGCAGTTCATTTTAAATGTCTTATTGATCAATTGTTTGAAAATAAGTTAGAAACATTTGTTTTGTGTTATAATGTACCAAAAGGAGAGATTGTTAGCTTGTGAGCTGAATTGTCAGCACATTGTTCACAACAAGAAGGCTGATTAAGTTTCCCTAACTTATCAAATTTTTTGTAAGTGATGTGTTGGTTAAAAACTTGATTAATATTTGATGAGATTGCTTGAAGAAATTTAGTTAAGACACCCTCAAAACTAGAAGTTTGCATAGATAAGAACCATGAAGAGTCTTGATTGACGTTGTTGGATAGTTGTTGACAATCACGCAACTACGAAGAAAAATTCATCTAAATTTGGACTATGGATAGTTGGGTGTTGATTGATTAGACACATGTATCATTTGGACTTTCGCACTCAACATTATATAAATAATATTGGAGACTTGAAAAAAGCATCAAAAGAAAAAGAGAGAGAGAAGCAAGAGAGGCTAAAAGGATTCTAAGTTTTAACTCAAGTAGTTGTGTCATTTAACCCATGTGCTAAAGTGTTATTTTTATTATTTGAGTGAGTTAGTAAACAGTGTAAGAGATACAATCTCTTCAAAGGAATTCATTACAATGGAATATTGAGCTTATAGTAGTTTAACACGATCAGGTCTTTATTGAAAATGTATTATTAACAAGTCAGGAATTATGGAATTGGAAAACTAGATTTGATGAAAGATTTTGTGATTCAAACTTTATCAATTTTGCTCAATAAAAGCGTTTTTATTAGACAATGCCTCATAGACAAAAGAGGTCTTACTTCAAATTGTGTTACTAATTTTGCACCTCACTTCATTTATTTCTTTATGCTACATGGTTTTATGTGTTATTAACATCAATCCAATATCAGTGGATGTGTTGTTGACTTCAACCCAACTTACAAATTCAAATGCTCTTAGGTGCTAGTGTGTGAGTAGGTGGCATGCTTGAGTTAAAAAATTTTTTTTAAAAAAAGTAATATGAAATTTATTAACATGTACATTTATTATTTTTTATGTGTAATTATGAAAATTATATTGTAATTAATATATTCATAAGTATTATGTCTAAAAAATGTTTCAATTCTGATTCAAATATATAAATTTATCATAATTCAATAAAATGCAAAACAAATAAGTGAGAATTAAAATGCAATATACTTATTTTGTAAATTTAAAACTAATATTTTTGAAATCCAAGTTACAGCGAGTTTATTAATTTTTTTTGACTAACCATTTTTATTTACTAAATGGTTAATTAATAATTATAAAAAGTTCATTGTATTTCTTTGCATATATGAAATACAATCATGAATTTTTTTTGTTAATTTCTCTTTATATTTTATTCGATTACTTTTTTTAATTTATGAAAATTTTCATTTTATTAAAATGTCTATTATCAAAAGGATTTATATACAAATTGTTATAAAAAAATATGAATTATTTATGCATTGTAAGAGTTACAGTGATATATTATAATAGTACAATGCAAAATTAAATTTTGTTGGCTTTTATGGACAATTTGTAACGGATAAAACCACCAGCACATGTGACCAACTTTGTCCTACTTATTTCTTTATCTGTATTCTGCAATGAAATCATATGGAGTGTTTTTGCATAGCCTAATGTAGCCTACATAGACAGGTGGCCGTGTTCCCCGTTCTCTCACTATCTGTCCAATCACAATACAATTATGTGGCAATCAATCTTGGGGCTCATTTTAAGTTGTACACGGTTGTCTATAGAAGATCCTAATTGATTCTTACTATTATATGGATTTGACTTTCTATATATATATTTTCGCTTATCATTACCCCCAATGATTGAGTATTATATTAGCAAGTAAGAATGAAGCTTTTGTAATTTCAAATGATAAGAATTTCGATTTTAGGTTATTTTTCATGGATAGGTATATACAATTATCCCTGAAGAGCAGTTTATTTAGCCTTGAAGTATAAATATTTTCAATTATTAAAATTTAGACATTTGATTAAGATGGTTACCGAAGCATTAGACTCACATTGATAATAAATAAAACTTGTCGTAAGAAACCAAGTGTATTTTCATATCATGCTATATAATTTTCTTTTTTGGGCTACGCTTTATTACTCTAGAAAATTTATAGTCCTTTCGTGTTGGTTTTCTTAGAATTTGAATAAAGTAGCTAATTTCATTTAATGGGCACCGGCCTTTGTTGGTTTTTCACCGAGTCTAATAAAAAATTATGGCTATATTAGTTTTGTTTCTATCCTAAAAAAATCTAAATATTTTAATTATTATATTTTTTAAATTTTATTTCTTTATTTCTTTTTTTGATATAATTTTTGAGAAAAAATACACTTGAAAACATACTCTTGAAAACATAACGTATGTTTGTTTTGTTTCTATTTTTTCATGTGGGTTTACAAATATTTTTTTTTCTCAAAAATTGTGTACCTATGTTTGTTTTTGTATTTTATGTTGGTTTTCAAGTATATTTATTTTAAAAATTTTGTAAATATAAGAGAGAATTAAATAAAAATTTTAAAAATTGAAATGTATGCTCTATGAATGTAAAAATAAAAACAAACCTAGCGTATGATAAGATGATGAAGTATAAATCTTGAGACATTCAAATGATAAAGTGTTAAAAATAAGTAAACCATAAAATGTAAAAATACACCTGATTCGGATGGAAAATTATTTTTCTCAAAATATTTAATACTTAGAAAATATAATTGGGATACGGGCTCATCATACATAAGCTAACTGCAGCACACTAGTTGGAATTTTATATATCACATTATTTGCTTATTGACAATGTTAACAAACAAAATATTAAATGAATCACAATTATGGATCCCTTTTGTGGGCCCAACCAGTAAAAATAAAATAGTCAAAATAGAATCAATATAAAATTTTCTGAGAGTACGTGTTCCACACTTTTTTTTTTGAATTATTGGCACGGAGTCAACACCAACTTCTATTCCACTCTCTCGAACAAATTATTGCATAATGGTCAATTCTGAAATAATTGATCTAATTAATAATGTTCTCGTCTTTATATAAGATTGATTAGATCTAATAAACCAAGTTATATAAAATTGAATTACTGATAAAAAAAAAAAAGTTGTACAATTTAATTGAATTTTCCTAGTGTTTTCCATTTTTTCATTGAACTAAAACGTTATTTGAAAAGGGACTTCTTTTGCCTCAAAAAACCGAAAAAGGGGACTTTTTTGGTTATATACAGTTTTATTTGAAAGTGAGGGGCTGTTGCCACCAAAGTACCTGACCCCCCTGTGACCCATTGTCTAATTATAGTTCAGCTTTTGCGAATAAGTCACGAGATGCTTACGTGCAAGGGCAACAAACGGCACAGCCACCTCTCGTGGGTTCCTTCCTTTAGTTATGATGCGTGAGTCATAGCTGCCGGCATGTGGGACACTTGTTCGGGTATCCTCGTGCTGTCCACTTGGCGACTAATTCCCGGCGGGGCCCAAAGCCTAGCAATACAACTAAAACCACTTACCTGTCTTAAAAGAGCCTGCAAATAATTGCAACTATAACTTCTTACCTGTCTTAAAACACCGCACTTCATGTATTCTACACTGACCTGTAATTTGATACATGTATAGATACCTTGTGAGAAGCGTCACAAACTCTAATTCAATCTGTTGGGTTAAATATGACAATCTAATTGAATCTAATCTTTTCAATAAAATTTAGGAAGTCAATTGAACATAGAACAATATTCAAAGATGACATGAAGAATTATCCACAGGCCATAATTCAAACTATTGAGTCGAACATGAAAGCTAAACTGAACAAGAGATTAACATACAAGATGACACACTAGGTGAACTATTGTATTAACTAAAAGCGAGAACAACATCCAGAGATGACGCATTAGAGAGAACTATCAATAAGCTAAATACCATATCGTAATCCAAAGCTTTAAATCACTACGCTTATGAATCATTAATTATTAATTATGTAGTGTCTCTATTTCCATCGGTTTTCCTATGTGAAATAATTTATACATGACCTTTATGTGGCATGTTACTTTATTATTCTTGTTACACATATTTTTAGAAACCACACTAGCCTCCATGTGAGAAAATTCTCGACGCAGCGAAAAGAAAAAGGAAATGGGAAATGAAGAAGACAAAATGCACAACAGAGAGTGAAATTGGCTTCTCAATTTTCCAAGAGGCCAAAATTACAGAGTGCCACCCAAAGGGGCCTTACTTATACTAATAACTCAACTAACCAAAGTTAATCTTAAAAAAACATAATTAAACTACTTAAACACTATACTTAAGCAAAAAAGAAACCAAAAATTTAACTGTCTACATAGATGGCACTAAGTTATGAATGCCAACTACTCGATGCCCCTTTAGTTGCAGAATCAGCTTCTAGGTCACCACAATTAAGTTGCCACAACATCTTCCAGTCCACTATTAAGTTGTCATTGCACTTTCCAAGTTCAATACCCCCTCCTCCCTCAATATGAGAGTGAGCAAATGTAACTCCCATCTTTCTCAAATGTGCTCTAAGAACCTATGAGGGCAATGCTTTTGTAAACAAGTCAACTACTTAAGTTTGTGTGCTAGTGTGTTTCGTAGCTATAATCTTTGCTTGCAGTAAGTCCCGCACTAAGTGGCAATTCAATTCAATGTGTTTCATTTGCTCACAAAAAACTGGATTTGATACTATGTGGAGGGCCATTTGGTTATTACAATAGATGCTTATAGGCCGATCAGCCTCCACCTCCAAAGCTTGTAGTAGGTACTTAATTCAGATTACTTCTGTGCATAGAGAAGCCATGGCTCGATACTCGACTTCAGTTAAAGATTTTTTGACACAAGTGATTACTTCTTTGATCTCCAAGACAATAAGGAATGTCTTAGCATAACACAATATCCTGTAATAGATCTCCTCATGTCAAGGCAAGAGCCCTTCACAAAATGCCCTTAACTGATATTCCCTTTTTGCAAATATAAACAAGCTCTGCTACTTGGCTCCTTTTAAGTACTACAACACATTGTACCTTGCTACCATATGCTTATTGGTCGATTTCTCCACAAATTCACTTAGGATTTGCATACAATATGATATGTCTAGCTTGGTTATTGTAAGATACAACAACCTTCCAATTAAACTTCTATAACAATTAGCATCTGTCAAAGGAATTTTATCACACTTGTTGATCTTCAGATTCTAGTCCATGGGCACTTTTGTTAGCTTGCATCCTAACATGCAATTATCCTTTAGTATATCCAATGTGTATTTCTTCTAATTCAAGTTTATTCCATCTTTCCTGTTAATTTAATCATTTCAATTCCCAAGAAATAAGTGAGTTCACCAAGGTCTTTGATTTTGAAAGTTTTATTTAGATACTCCTTCACTTTCTCAATCACCAATGCCTTGTTATAGTCAAAATGATGTCATCCACATACACAAGGAGTGTAGTAAATGATCCATCCTTCTTCATTCTGAACAAGTTGTAATCAGCTTTGTGTTGAATAAATCCAAGCTTTATGATTATTGCACAAAAGGTTGTGTTCCACTACTTGGAAGCTTATTTCAGCTTATAAGTGCTCTTTTTCAACTTACAAACTCGATGGTGTTATCCTTTGTCATATCCAATTAACCTTTTCATATGAATTTCCTCCAACTCACTATGTAAGAATGCATTGTTTATTTCCAGTTGCTACAAGTTCTAACCTTTGCTCATTGCTGTAGCTAGTAATATCCTCATTATGGTAAGCTGGGCTATTGGTGAGAACGTTTCCTGATAGTCTATCCCCTCTTCTTGTGTGTATCCTTTAGCAACAAGTCTAACCTTGTGTCTATCTATTGTTCCATCAGGTTTGTACTTTACTTTAAATACATATTTACATCCAATGGGCTTCTTTCTAGGTGGCAAGTCTGTCACAATCCACATTTCATTCTCTTCTAATATAGCTAGCTCCTTCCTAATAGCTTCATACCACTCCAGGTGCTATGTAGCCTACTCATAACTTTGTGGTTCAAAACAAGGCAAGTCAGCAGAGGAATTTGTATCAGAATTTAAATTCCTTGCTGAATAGTATTATAAGGCTAACAAAGGATATTTAGTTCTTGGTAGTTTGATGTGCTTCCAGTTCTAATTTGTTGGCAGAGTGGTATGAGACACTAATTGATAGAGATAATCATCTAGGTACTTTGGAGCACTCCTTAGTCTAGTTGTCCTCATAGGTTGGAAAGTAGGTGTTCCTTCCTTATGACCTTTAGGCTCAATAGATTCATGGTTAATCTGTTTAGTGGTTTAAAGTTTTTGTGTATCAACATAAGGGTTTACTGGTGACTGCAGAGGGTCTTCAGTTCCTTCAATGTGATGTCCAGTCTGTGGTGAGTCATTGTGCAATTTAAGGAAATCCTGACCATTATGACAAAAACCTTGTTGAGCTAAATTATGAAAAACTTGTCTAAAATTCTAACTCCAGCAGCTTCCTTCTCTTTGTCAAGAAATAGGAACACGAACTCATTGAAAACAAAATCCCTTGAGATAAAGACAAAATTGGTTTCTAGATCTAAAAATTTGTAATCTTTTATACCAAATGGATAACCAATAAACACACACTTCTTACTCCTTAAATCAAATTTCTTCCTATTAGATTGGAGAGAAGCGGCATAGCATAAACAACCAAACACTCTTATATGATTATATTCTAGTTTGGACCTAAAAAGGAGTTCAAAGGGTGTCTTATTCCTTAAAAGAGGAGTAGGCAATTTATTAATGGTGTATACAGCTGTAAGAATACATTTATTCTAATACTTGAGAGGTATGTGTGACTGAAACATTAAAGCTATTGCTACATAAAGCATGTGCTGATGTTTTCTTTCCACTATTACATTTTGTTACAAGGTTTCCATACTAGACCTTTGATGAAATATGCCTTTCTCATGATAGATGGTCCTCAGACAAAATTTTATGCCTTGGTCACTTCCAATCACTTTAATATTGAATTCAAATTGATTCCTAACTAAATTGTTGAAATTTTGATGGGAGAAAGGGGTATCCGATTTACTTTTGAGCAAGTACACCCATGTAGCCTTTGAGAAGTCATCAACAATTATTAGAAATATTTATTGCCATCATGAGCAATTTGGTTACACGGATCCCATAGATCATAATGTATGATCTCAAATGATTTAGAAGCAACATGTGAACTTCTTGGAAAGGGAAGCCTATGTTGCTAAGCCGAAGGATATACATCACAAATGTTCTTATTATTATTATTATTATCACGAGAATGTTTGTTACTTGATCACAAATCAACTTGAGTTTTTCATTTGAAAGATGTCTTAATCTATTATGCTAAAGCTGATAAAATGTACACGTATGTGCAAGCAAAATATTAGGTAAGTAAGCACTGGTTGAGTGCCCCTCAACACTGGTCACTAGTTGAAGTTATAAAGACTATTCTTTACCTCACCTCTGCTAAGTGTTGTCTATGTGGCTAAATCTTGAACAACACATTGATTAGGTAAAAACATCAAATAACATTTTATGTCAATGGTTAACCTCTTGACAGATATAAGATTATAGGAAAACATGGGCACATACAGCACATCATAGAGAGTGAGATTATCAGTGAGTCTTACATTTCCTAAGTGAGATGTTAAAGTGCTTGAACCATCGGGTAACCTTACCAAACATTTTTACTTCATATATTTATCATCAAACAAGGATATATCACATATCATGTGATTTGTGACACTAGTATCTAGTTTCCAAGCATTCTCATTTTTGTTTAAGATCTCAAATTCTAGGATATTAGGATCAGATTTCTTACTTGAGGCATTGAGGCAGCTAGTAGCAACACCTTTCGTCACAACACTAGACTCCTCTGCTCTTGTATCATGTGGATCCTGCCATCTCCTTGTCACTAAGCAATGCTACCAACTACCACAATTGAGCCTTGCTAATTGTTACCTTTTCTTCAACTTCCTGGGCATCAACTACTATAGTTTGCTTAGCATAGCTAGTTCTTGGTGACTTTTGATAAAGTTTATGACTTGGTGGATAGCCTTTAAGCTTATAGCACATGTCCGCCATGTGATCATTCATTTGACAGTAAACACACTATAGAACTTTAGCATTCTCTGCCTTAAAACATTTCTTTATGCTGTGGCCAAGGATTTTACAATGGGTACATAACAGCCTCTCCTTTCTCCTTGATTTCCTAAAGTTGTTGCTAAACCTTTGTACTTCCATTGCCATCAGTTCAATATCACCGTTTTCACCAACCAGTATGTGGTTTCTTTCCTACTATTGGACAATACCAAAGACTTTATTAACTAAAAGGAGTGGCTCTATCATAAGGATTTGATCTCTTGCCTGGTAGTAAGTATCGCTTAGCCCCATGAGAAATTACATTACGCAATATCTTTGATAGCTTTCACTTATAACATGAGCTAACCACAACTGCAATGTGGCATTTCATCATATGCCTATAATTCATCACAAATTACCTTCAATTTGCCATAATATGTGAGGATACTATCACACCTTATTTCACATTAGTTAGGCTTCTTTTAAGCTAGTAAATTCGTGCGGCATTACATTGTGACATTCTCTTATATAACTCCTCGCACAGTTGTCGTGCATCATCAACAAAGATTAGACTATTTTTAATAGATGGAGAAATCAAATTCAATAGCTAAGACACAATCAAGTCATTGCATCATTCCCAAAGTTCCATCATAGGATCATCTAACCTAGTAGGTTTGGAAAGTTGATCTATGATGAATCCAATTTTATTTTTGGCTCTAAGTGCTCTTTTCACAATTCTTGACTAGCTAACGTAGTTATTGGTGGTCAGGAGCTCGTTTACGAGGGGAAGCATAGGATTATCCCCATTTTCGATCCTGTAGGGATTAAGTGGATCCAACAAATTCAAATAGTTGATTTTAGGTAAGTTCATATTTACAACAAACGATGCTTCCGTGGCTACAATGTGCCGATTCCAATTTAACTCAGTCTTCAATTGTAATTTAGAAACCTGACACTGATGCCATTTTAGAAACTATGCTAGCTACATGTGAGAAAGTTCTTAGACATAGCAAGAAGACAAAGGAAAAGGGGAATGAAGAAGACAAAATGCACGATAGAGAGTGAAGTTGTCTTTTCGATTTTCCAAGAGGCAAAAATTACATAGTACAACCTAAAGAGGCCCTATTTATACTACTAACTTAACTAACCAAAGTTAATCTTTTAAAAAAAACATAATGAAGCTACTTAAACACTATACTTAAACAAAGAAAACAAACTGACAATTTAACTATCTACACAGCTAGCACTATGAATGCTAACTGCCTAATGCCCCCTTAGTTGTTGAATCAACTTCTAGGCCCCACTATGAAGTTGCCACAACATCTTCTAGTCCACTGTTGAGTTGTCATTGCACTTTCCAAGTTTAACACATATCAACACATGATTCTCGAGACTGTATTTAGAGGATGTTTGGTGAAGCTTATTTTTTTTAACTAGTAAAATTATATAACTTATAAGATATTTTTAAAACTTATAAGTTTATAAGTCTTATTTTAAAAATAAGTTAATAAAATATTTAGTATGATCATCTTATAAGATTTTGTTAAAATTTATAATTATAGTTAATTATAATTTTTTAGTATATTAATGATAAAAAATAAATTATATATTGCCAACATGATGTAGCTGGAGATATTTATACCATTTTTAATATATATAATAAAGTAACTTATAAGATATTTGAAATAAGTTAGAAAAAGTTATTTATTTTTAAGGAGCTTATAATCTCCAAACATTTTATTTTGGAAGATTAAAAGCTCCTTTATGTTAAAATTTATTAAACACTTTTTAAGAATTTATAAACTTACCCAAACACCCTCTTAATATTGCCTCCTTTTTTTTGTTCTGTGTTCATACATAGACAATATTACATAAGTCTGAAGAGTGTACATTACGAGTTTCTAGTATCTTTACATACATTGACATTATTCATCTCACTATTTCATCATCAACCATACGTTCAAAGACAAGTTATTATGACATTAAGAAGCAATTCGGGTAAAACTAATAAGTTTCTCAAAATATTTTATGAAATATTTTAACGTTTATAATCAGTTCTTTAAATGTATTTGATTAAAGTATTACAAAAATAATTTATAAATTTAAATAGTAAAATATTTGTAGTTTCTAACCTCTTTAAAAATAATTACGCTTGATTCTGCTTATTTTAAAACAACTTATACCCAAAAAGAGTTTATATGATAAAAATTTCTTTAGTCACGTTGTCTAAACTGATAAAAGTAGCACACCATCTGTGTGTAATTTTTTTTATAAATAATGTAATTATAGTATTTTAAGTAATATAAATAAAATGATTTAAAAATTAAAAGTATAAAAATATTCACAATAAAAAATAAAAATATCAAAAGAATATTTTGAAATGATAGAAAATTCGAGATAAAGCATAAATTAAAATGACAAGTTAAAGGAGAAGAGCGAAAGAAAGTAATAGGAGAAATAAATAATTTAAAATTAGAGTAATTATGTAATTTTACATATAGATGAAATTGTGCTCATTTTTATCATTGTTATAAGTAAGAAAGATCACTATTCATAACTATAAATTTCATCGATATTTTATAAATTGTTGGTAATGTTTCATCTGAACACTTGAAAAGCCTGTTTTTAAAATAGAACACTACCATCCCACCATTATTTTGCGGGACAACAGTATTAATTCTATAATGTTTTAATTTATTAGAATTATCACTATGGTTTGGAGTAGACAACTTAAACTATTATTATTTTAATTGTCCCTCTTCACTAAAATTATTTTCCACATCTCTTTCATTCATTTGAAGCAAATGTACATCAATTATTAGCATATGAGATTGGCGCACGCCACATTGCTTATAATGGCATGATAGTATTTTCATGAGTGGAGAGGGACCCCTAAATGGTACACACAGTAAAGTTGAACACTTTATATATGTGTTTATATTTATAAAAAAACTATAATTTTATTGATTATACTTAAATGTAAAAGTATTATATTTCTAATAGTTTAATAATAAAACAAAATGACTTAATTATATATTTTAAAAAAATACAAAGAAAAAAATAAAGGTAATTAAAAGGATCAAGATAAAAAGGAACTAAATTTTTGTTGGAAATAGAGAAAAATTAAAATAAAAGTAATTGAGATAAAAAAAACTAAAATTATTTTAATTCATTCTTATTTAAGACTAAATTTTTTTATTAAATTGTAATTTATTAATAGGAAGAATTTATGGAATTTATTAAAATGACTAAAGTTAGTTACTAGAGATTAAAAATCATTAGACATAAGTAGTATATATAATTAGTTACGAAAAACATTTTAGAAAAACTTTAAATAATACTAACAATTTTATTAATTATAATAAATATAAAATTACTATATTTTAGTAGCTCACTAATAAAACAAACCTAATTAATTATGTATATTTTTGAAAAGAATCAAAGAAAAAAAAATTAGAGGTGAGAAAAATTAAAAAATAGAATTTAAAATAATAGTAATGAAGTGCAAAAAGAAAAAATTAAAGTGTTTTAATTCATTTATATTTAAGACCAAAATTAATTATTAAATAATGTAGGTAGATTTATTAAAAGGGATATATTACAGAATTTATTAAAATGAATAAAGCTAGTTATTAAAGATGTTTTAGGAAAATATCTAAAATACCAAATAAGATTTTAGGAATATTATAATAGTATAGATTTTCCACCACATACATACATACATACATATATACATATATATATATATACACTATATTAAAGATATAAATCCACCTTGTTCTACAATGTAAAATGATTCAATTAGTCTTATTTTAAATTCTTTTATTTCTTTGGTTTTTATTTCTCTATTTTCTTTTGATTTATGTTAATTGCATTTTTTCAAAAAGTTTCTTAATTATTTAATCTTTTTTCTTTTTTATTTTAAATAATGCTAGTAATTATAAATTTAAATTATTTTATTTTAATTATTTAAAATAAAATAATCTTATAATTTATAAATAATTTTATATGTATAAAATGTCTGATTTTTATTAGTATATAATTCTTCAAAAGTTCATTAACGTTCATTTGGTAATCCTGTTTGTTTGACGTTCACTCGTTCAAGTTCTTGTTTGACCGTGAAATTATTCTCGTGACGCGAACCACTGCTAACAAATATTTTTGTGTGGCAGCTGAACATCCATCGTTCCCTAAGGGGGTGTTTGGTTCATTTTGTTTTTGTTTTCTTAAGATTTAAGCGATCGCTCTTCGTCCTTTTATTTTATTTTATCAATTTTTATTTAAAAATAAAAAATCATATTTGAATTAATTGATGTGTTAGTATTATTTATTACTAGTAAATTGGTACATTCTATGTGAATGCTTAATTCAAAAAGACAATTTTATTAAATGTTAATTTCAAATAATAGTACTCAAATTTAAAAATTAAATAAAACTTTCTATACGAATGAAAAAGAAAGAAAATAGTTATTAAAGGGATCAAAGATTAAAAACAAAAAAATTGAAAAATAATAGAGGATAGTAATTTAGGTAATTTATATCATGAAATTTGTAGGAGTTACACATTTAAGACATTAAATGTTTTATTAAAAAAAGAAAAAGAAAAAGAAAAAAATAATTATTAAGAAGATAAAAATTAAAAGCAAAAGGAAGAAGAGGAGAATAGAATAAAAATAAGGATACTTTAAAAATTTAACATTTTGATACTCAAAGATAATTAATATAGAGATCCGGCACCTTATATATGGTATAGATTTGTGATTATATTTTAATATACTTTTTATTTGAATGAAAATTGATTGTTGTATGTCTCAAAAATGTAGTAGTAAAGTCTACCATTATTATTTGTGAAGTTAACAATTGAAAGATACACATACATACATACATACATACATATATATATATACATACATACATACATATATATATATATATATATTTATGCGTCAATATAGGTAATACAATGTTTGAAGTAATCGATTGTTGAATTCACCCTCAATTGAAAACAGCACAAACCAACACACTTTCAGATTCCCTTATTTCCAAATGAATGAGAACATGAAAATGTAAAATGAGAATGAAACCAAACACGGCTTTGAAGAATTTATTGCCACCACATTATGTAATTATTATTCTTTTGAAATTGATAGAATGATCGCCTATTAATTATTGTTCTATAAAATGTATTTTATGCTTATAGAAAATTATGTTGAAGAAAAAGCAAAATTAAAAAAAGGAAATTTGATTTGAAGGACAGAGAAAGTAGAAAAAGATATAAAAATATATTAATAGAGTAAAAAACGGAAATAATATAAACCAATGATTGATTAGGAGAAGAATATTCTAATCAATAATTTTTAACAACAAAAAAATCGCTTAATTCTAGAACCTCGCATCTATCGTGGATAATATTATAGATTATTATATCTGAAATATAGGTTAGAACCACTAAATCGTGTGAAGGCAAACGCAACCAATCGTGTCTGTTACTCGTGTTTTTATAATTGCGCTTTTTCGTTTTGCTGGTAAAGTCATAATTTCGTCGGCATACGCGTGGGTTGAGTTGGATCAAAGTTGTCTTTCTCAGTTGTTTTGATTCCCATTTTCTTTCGGTAAAGTGGTTAGCAATGAATTGGTGACTTATTGATGGTGAACTTACAGGTCATAAAAGATATAAAATTAAATAAAAACTATAGGATTAAATTTGTCCAAATTGAATTAAATTATAGAGCAGTAGTTCGCTTATTCTTATTTTTTTTATATATAAAGCAGTATATAAACCGTTAACTAAAATTTACATTGTCCTTGCTAGATCTAGTTAGTTTGAGTATTGGACGTGATATATTTGGCATTCAACTATTAATATTTGTTCAAAATTAATTGTGGCATTTAAATTGACCATATTACAAAAAGTACAAATTGACGAGCATATGAATATGATATAAATATAAAAGAATGATTTGAGAACAACGATACAGCTTATCTTAAATGCATAATACATTCATTTGGATAGAAAAGATTGTTATAAATATTTATCAAGGACAAAAATCCCTCTCTTTCTTTTATTTAAATAGTTTTGTTACAATAACTTGTCGATTAGTTGGATTTTCTTATGGCACCTTTTAATATTTTAATAATTATGCTTACAAATATTTCGAAAAATAAGAATTTATATACTAAATGTGAGAATTTAGCCAAAAAAAAAAAAAATGAAAAGGACTATTCATTTTTTTGAGAATATTTGAAAAGCTAATGAAATTAGTCATACTTTTCAATTGAATCATGTTCTCAATATGAAAATAGTTAAGAATCCACTTTAATTGATTGAAAATTATGACATGATAGATTTGAAGATATGAAAATTCTATGATACATGGAAATCCATTATACCATATGTGTAGTAACATATGTTATTATAGTAATTTAACTTATTTAAACACCACCCATAAAAGGATTCTAGGTTCTCAATTTGCGTGGATTTTTCAGATTGAATGCTAATTTATTGAGCATTTTTTTATGGTAAATGTTTACAACGATTATTGTCATAATGCATAAAGATTTTGAATTGACTTACCTTATCTCTTAAGATTCAGTAAGAGTTTGACTATTTCAAGTAAATTAAAGTTCAAATCTTCAGCTAAGTTTTCTTATAGATTACTTCGACTGCTAGAGTCTACAAATATAGATAACATAGACGAGCAAAATTAAAGAAAAACATTGAGTGAATTTGAGAAATTTTTAACAAACTATTTTTGAGAGAAGACATCTTTATTGGTAGATGCTTTGATCGATTTCGTCCATAAAATACCATCCAACCACCATATTGATTGATTATTCGTAGGCTAGTGTCAATTATTTGAGTTGAGGGCAAAAAGTAGCTTTGTTATGGCAAAGGCAATAAGATCTTATTGTCAGGTCAGACAAAAATGCATCAACAAAGTTAAGGTGAAAGTAATTTGGGAAATGTGAGTTCAATTTAAGGGGGCTAACTTCTATAATTTATAACACTTTTGGACATGGTCTCACAGACGTAAATTCAATTTAGTTAGAAGCTAACTTTTGCAATTTTTAACACTTGGTATGGTTAGACAATTTTTGAACGCGGTTTAAGAAAGTTTATCTTCAAATTCCGTAAACAATTTTTGGTATTTGGTTTTTCACTTTCTGATTGCTTCTGTTGGTAGCATATACCCGCCGGAACTGGACAACATAATTCAAAATTCACAATTACCAAATTGGATGTAACAGAAGTAAAAATAATAAAATTTGAAAATGCTAACAAAATGTTCAATTTAAAGAATTGAGTTGGATAAAATATTTTATTTGAACTCATTACATGATCTCTTTAAAAAATAGAGGCGGGTTCATATAAAATTATTAACATATTATATATATAGCCCCCCTTAATAATTGTACAAAAATAATCGTTCAAAACAATTTATCTCATAAATAAAAAGATCGCATTCGGTTTCGGTGATATGACAACGTTCTAAAATTATTACCTTGAATAACAATTATCCTATTTGTTGGTTGGACTATTTATCTGATTTTTTTTTAAAAAACTATTTTCAACAGACTTTTATTTTATTATAACTTTTTGTTTTTTTAAAAAATCTAATTAATTCAAATGAAATAATTTATTTAGTTCAGCCATTTAAAAATAATCAAAGCCGAACGTAGCCTAAGATAATGGAGTAATTCGGCATTTTTTCCCATTTACAATATAAAAAAGAATTAATAAAAGATTATGATATAGAGTACTTGGCAGATTGCTAATAAAGTCGTACTCATCTATTCTAGCTTATAGGCGTGAAAGATGATGTTTGTAATGATTTGGAAAATCTTTTACTATAACATATTTATCATTTACCTCTCTTTTGTTTTCTTCTGTTTCCTATTTTCTGTTTTTAAGTAAAAGAAAATGTAGGAATACGGTAATATTAGCAAAATTGCTTTCATAGCATCAAACTTCAAAAAAAATAGCGACTATGTTTATTTTTAAATTATAAATTAAAAAAACATATTATTTATTATATTTTTAAATTTTATCTCTTTTTTCTTTATTTTTATATAATTTTTTAAATAAAAGTATTTAAAAATATAAACCAAAATTTGATAACAACCACAGCCGCTAATTTAAGTCTATAACTTCCATGACCGATGCAATTGCGTTTTGTAGCCCTGCCGATAAAAGGGTCACGTGCAACACGTGGTTACTAACTCATTGTTTGTTTCCTTGCAAATATTTAATTTTAGTCTCACACAGAACGATGCCCTCACATGTTTGATCCATTCTTTTATAATAAATAAACAAATAAAAATTACAAACGACAAAGAGGAAAATCATGCGCAGAACATGCAACAATAAAAACTTTTTCTTCAATTTATTTTTTTTAATTAAAATTATTTGGATAGTTTTGTTTTGCATGCCAATTAATTTTTATTCGGGTAATAACTATAAATTCAACAAGTTATGAAATAATAATTACTATTACATAGTTTTTGTGGATGATATATTAACTATAAATTAAATAATATAGTAACACATATAAATTGAGGTGGCATTTGGTATGCATATTGAATTGGGATTGGGATTTGGATTTGGAATCATTTACCTTGGGTTTGGAATAGAATCATTCAATTCAATATATCTGCTTGATTCAATGTATCATTATTATAATTGATATTTGGTTCATTGGTTCTTTTAGAATGAGATGTGAGAAATTTTCAAATTTACTCTTAACCTATAAAAAGTTAAAAATAAACAATTAAGAATAAAAATTGAATGTGTAAATTATTTAAAAATTTATGTTTTTGTTAGTTATAATATGTTACAAAATTTTATTATTTTAAATAATAAAAATAAAAATATTTAAAATTAAATAATATTAGAAAATTAAAATGAATATAAAAAATGAATTGAAAGAAAAAAGAAAATATCAAAAAAATTAAAAATGTACATGAATTTAAAATGGAGAAAAAAATTTTAAAAAATTGGTTAGTGTAATAGTGTAAATTGTTTGGATGAAAAAAGGATAGAAAACAATAAAAAAGAAGAAGAAGAAAAAAACATAATACATTAAAAAAGGAGGACAAAAACAAAAAAAGATTTTTAAAAATAAGGTTAATTTGGTAATTTTACATTTGGGTAAGTGAAAAATAAGCATCATCTTTAATTATATATACTAGAAAATTTGACACCCTCTATGTGTGAGTAAAATTATTTATGTATTATAAAGTTATTGTATTTTAAACAATAAAAATACAAAAATAAGAAATATAAGAAAATGAAAAAAAGATGAAAATAAATTGAAGGAGAAAATATCGAAAGAAAGTATAAATAAACATAAATTAAAAGAAAAGAGAGACACAAAGGACAGAAGAGAACAAAAGAATTTAAAATAAGGATAAGTGTGTAGTTTTATATTGTACAATTAATAGAGTAAATATGTAATTTTACATTGTAGAATCAAATAGGTCCAAATGTTATAACTCTCGTGTTTTGTTCACATACTCAATATCCATATTGTGATTTCAACGTGTAACCTCATGCCAATATGAATTTCCCATATGTTCATCAAATTAACTAACATGTAAGCCTATAAAATTCATGTTCACATGCCTATAATATGCGAATATCAATTTTCCAAGAAGGTATACTGGAATAATATGGTTTGGGACAGAAATTACCTCAAGTTTCTGGAGTTGAAAATTTCTTTCTCTTCCCCTTCTATAGTTGTCGTCCAGAGCTTTGGGAGGGCAAGAATTCTGTTTGATTTGTGTTATCATTAGCCCCTATTTATACTTTAGGTTAATACTGGGGTGAAGGGCTTGTCCAATTACAGATTAAAATTCCCTGCAATATTTCTACCTAGACCAGCCTTAATCATGCCCGATTTTGTCTACAATCATCTTCCAACCCTTCCTCAATTAACCAAGATTCTTGCAAGCCTTATATGGTAAGTTAGAATGAACTCCAGCATTTTTTTTAAACAGAAAATCCGGTTATTACAATCATTCTTTAATTGTATTTCACTGTATTAGGTTTAGATAAATGGATTTATTTTTAAAAATTTTCTAATAATAGCATTGCCTAAGTTTTTGTACTTTATATAATAAAATATTTTTAAAATTAGAAAGAATAAATGAGAAATTAAAAGTCTATTGTACTAAGATATATTTGATAAATTGAGTTATAATTTTGAAATAGTAATTTTTATCAACAAACATTTTCACATAATTATAGTGTTTTTTTAGTGTTCCCTAAATACACACACATATATATATACACACATTATATATATATATATATATATATTCCTTAGACATTATTTTTAGTTTTAAAAGTTATTAAATGTGCCTATTCGTGAATTAATATAACGTCTTTCATAAAGAATTAAAAAATTCAAAAAAAAAACATGAAATGCATTTATAAATAGTTCAAACAATAAAAAAATTTTAATTTATTAAAAGACTCAAAATTTGGATAATTAGAATTAAACTTTACTTGGTCAAAATTGGTCCTTAATGAATAGTTCATCTAATAGAAAATATTTGTTTATTAAAAAACTTAAAATTCTAGAAATTAGAATTAAGATTAGGTGGCCAAAATTGGTGGAACTCCTTCTTGCAATTAAATAGATATAGATATAGATTGGACTAAAATTAAACATTTGAAGCATTGAAAACAAAACGTCTGACAATTATAGATTGATATGGTGAAAGGTTTTTTTTTTTTTTTTTCGTATTTTAAAGTTGTTAGATATTAGTTTATCCAAATACCTTGACACATTATGTTCAGAAACTTTAAAGCTCTAAGTATGTGCATGTTTATAAAAAATTGTGTAATTTTATTAATCAAACTAAAATATAAATTATTATAATTTTTAATAGTTCAATGATAAAATAAAAATATTTAATTATATATTTTTAAAAAGATACTAAGAAGAAAAATTAGAGGTAATAAAAAAGATGAGGGAAGAATAAACTTAAAATTAAAAAAAGAGAGAAAAGAAAATTAAAATTTGTTTAGATTTAAGACTAAAATTAGTTACCAAATCATGTAAATATACCTTGAGATGAGTATTTTAAGAAATTTACTAAAATGACTAATGTGAGTCAATATAGGAGATAATATAAATGATATAGATAATTAGTTATGAAGGATATTTTAAGAGCGTAGTAAGAAGACCAAATAAGATATCAGCAATAATATGACAGTATAGATAAGATTTAAAAGTTTGTAAGGATGACAAATATTTTATAATATCATAAGAATAAACTTACGCAAACACCCTCTTTTCTATTTATTAGGTTTATTTCAAAATACTGAAACGACTAAATAACAATAAGATGGAGTTTTGGCACCAAAATCATCGACTGTCCATAGCAAAAAGCCTTTGCTTAATTCTGGTACTTAAATTTACTTCAGGCCTGGCGTCACTAAATTGACATTTGACTTCATATGTCTTTATATGCTACACAAAACATTGTTGCAAGAAAGCAAAAAATATTTAACTAAAGTGAATATGAAAATTTTCATTTTATCTTTCCATCGTAATTAAATTATTTATAGCAAAAGCAACCTTTTCTTTTAGTTCATATGCTGATGTAATGGGTCTAATTAAATATTTGCTACAATTTATCTAGACCATATAAGTGAAAGGAAATGTATTTATCTATTTTTTATGTGTAACATCACGTTAAAAACTTACAAATTAGTAAGTTGATTTCGTTTTTATTAACACCATAATTAACAAACAATAATTGAGACATGTGAAAAAGAAACTGCGATTTGACTTTTAATATGGAAAGGTAGTAATATATATATATGTTTTTATCACTCTTTGATTTTTCTCTCCTTCTAACTTCTTTATTTTCATGCCTCTTTTATTCCTTTTGAAAATATTTAAATTTTTTTAGCTTTTAAATAATTTTATTCGAATTATATTATAAGTACTTGTAACCTAACTCAGGAAATCTTTTTGGCACAATATTATTTCGTTAAGTCATATCTCGAAAATATGGTCCATTCAAATAGATAGGAAGCTTCCATATATATGGAGATGAAAAGGATTTATATAAAGTAAGAAAATTGGCTGCACATGATTCTCCTTCCATTAATGCGATGAATTGTGAAGAGCCGGTTACCAAAGCAGCAACCGATAGACATTGACAGGGTGTAACCATTCTGCGCTCTTTCTTAAGCAGCTTATCTCTCTAAGAATGTCCATAAATTGCGTCGGTGTACCAAATCGTGGACTCACAAATTTCACAATTATTCAACTAATTCACGATAAATACAAACAAAATTATTATGTGACCGATAATTGTCCTGCCGAGGTGCCTATAAAAGGCAGTCTTTGTCCACTCGAACTTCATTACCTGCCAGAGAGCTTAAAGTCTCTCTGTATTCACACTCTTTCTCCCTTTGCTAAATTACAATCCAAACAAACCTTCATTATCTGTCTTTGTCATTACATATAATATTTCGCGGGCCAAAAGTCCAAGCCCAGTCAAATGGCGACGCTCCCCGAAACCAAGCAACAGGTGGAAACTCTCCCGGATGCCTGGGACTACGAGGGCCACGCCGCCTCCAGATCCTCCACCGGCGGATGGTCCAGCGCCGCCATGATTCTAGGTCCCTTAAAACTTGCTCGTTAATGGTCGCCGATGCCGTCTCAACCGTGTAATTGCTGATATCGTTTGCTTGTTGTTTTGTGGATTTTGTGTGATCAGGGGTTGAGGTGTGTGAGAGGCTGACCACGCTGGGAATAGCGGTGAATCTCGTGACATACTTGACGGGCACCATGCATTTGGGCAATGCCAGCTCCGCGAATACCGTGACCAACTTTATGGGCACTTCCTTTCTGCTGTGTTTGCTTGGAGGTTTCATTGCCGACACCTTCTTGGGAAGGTGATTCGGGTTTTGCAGCTTATGGAGGCATATTTTTTTCTTAATTTGTGGAGATTCGATTGCTGAACCCTTTGGTTTTCCTCGTATTTTCTGCAGGTATTTGACCATCGCCATCTTCACCACGGTTCAAGCAGCGGTAAGCACCCCTGAATTCGCTCAAATGTCTTTTCGAGGAGCTTTTTCTTAAGTTCTCTGTCGTTTGTTTTTCTGAATCGTGAAGAAGAAAATTGAAAGTGTTTATTTAGATTAAAAAATAGAGACTTATCAACGTAAAAAAAGGTAAGAAATCAATAAGCTGTCTTCCTGGTTGAGAATTGTATAATGTTGCCCTTCAAATTCTTAACTGGTCTGGGAATCTTACTCAGGGCATGACGATCTTGACAATATCAACAGTAATTCCAAGCCTCCAGCCGCCAAAATGCCAGCCCGGCAGCGAGTCCTGCGTGCCGGCGAGCTCCAAACAGCTGATGGTCCTCTTCCTAGCTCTCTACCTCACCGCCCTTGGCACCGGCGGCCTCAAGTCCAGCGTCTCCGGTTTCGGCTCTGACCAGTTCGACGATTCCAACAAGAAGGAAAGGAAGCAGATGATCAGGTTCTTCAACTGGTTCTTCTTCTTCATCAGCATCGGATCGCTCGCAGCGGTCACGATTCTCGTGTACATACAGGACAATCTCGGGAGAGAATGGGGATACGGGATCTGCGCCTGCGCCATTGTAGTTGGCTTGCTGGTGTTCCTGTTCGGCACCAAAAGGTACCGTTTCAAGAAGCTCGTGGGCAGCCCTCTGACGCAGATCGCCTCCGTTTTAGTGGCGGCATGGCGGAAGAGGCACCTCGACCCGCCGTCGGATTCTTCTCTTTTTTTTGACGTCGATGATGTTGTTGGGGATGAAGAGAAGAAGAAGAAGCCGAAATTACCTCACAGCAAGGATTTCCGGTCAGTTTGCTATACCTATAGCTTCTTTAACTGTTTTAACTGTCTGCCTGTGAGCTACGGTCGCTTACTTTCATGGCTTATGCTAACTTCGTCCGAAACGTCAACATCTATGGCTTACTTTGTACCGTCTGTTACGGAAAAAAATATTATTAGGGTATTTGGCACTAAATAACTTTTTCTTATTGAGCTTCTCACACAACACTTGATGATTGGTAGAGCGGTTGAATCACAACCTCAACTTTGAAACTTTTAAAAAAAAATAATGAACTATATATTTGATTTATAATTATTTTTGTGTATTTATATGTGTATGTAGAAGTATGTATATGTTAGCGCATTTGTATATTTGTAAGAAAATACAGTTAATTGACAAACACGGGACAAAATTCCAAGTTTAATGAGGGGTGAATACTACTAATGTAATGCAAAATCTCCTGTGAAAGAATGGGTTTTGTAGTATATACTGGCTACTTTCAATAATTCGTGTGGGTCTTCGAAACTACTAATGATTAAGAGGGTATTTGGATAAGCTTTTAAAGAGTGTATAGTAAATTTATTTAAAATAAAATATTTAGAACTTATAAACTTTTTAAAAATAAATTAACTTTTTTTAATTTATTTTCATGTATCTTCTAGGTTATTTCTTTATATAAACTATAAAATACATAAATATCTTAAATTACAGTATATTAACGATATTTAATTTATATTTATTATTATTATTATATTAAAAAAATCATAATGAATAATAATTATAAATTTCTATAAAATTTTATAAAATGTTTCTATCCAAATACTTTATTAATTTATTTTAAAAATAAAATATATAAATTTATAAACTTTAAAAATATTTTATAAATTATATAATTTTATAAACTATTTAAAATAAACTCACCCAAACATCCATCCTGTAAGTGGACGGTAACAGTGACCCTTTTGGAGTTGAGTGATGCATTATTTACAAAAAATTGATTTTGAATTATGTTGGGACTTTGAATCAACCGTGAGACGTAGTGAACTTGAGGCCACGTGGGGTGAAAGCTGGAAACTTATCACAAAACTTTTGTCCATTTTTTGATAACTAAGTAACAACCATAAAAGGTGTAGTGGAATCTGATTGGTCCCCAGAGTCATTTGTGACAAGGAAATCTGTGAGCCCTACACGCATGCTTGACTGTCATTTAAGTATTTAATATATTCATGTTGAAGAAGTTGATAATCAACATCAAATCAAACAAGCTTTCGTCGAAATTCTCTAATTAGTTACTCCGCTACATGAGTAAATTCATTAAGTTGCTTCCTTTCACTATTTGGTCCCCACGAGATTCTGTCTTTTCATCATGTCGTGATTTCAATAAACTAATCTTTTTATTCATTTAAATATAGTCTTGGGCTGTTGAGACTGTCATATGTCTCTGCTCACAACGTGCAAGTTCACATAGTAAAAATTTTATCAGTATATACATACTTATGTAGCCCGACCGTCGGTCTTCAGAATCTCGTGTATATATACGAAGGACTGATAGGGCTTGATGGCACCAAAGGGTCAGTTCACGTGGGCTCTTCGTTTCTCGCTTCGAATTTCACTAACAAAACCAAATCTTTCAAATGGATAACACCTTCACATAGAGATGCACGAATTTGATTCTTTATCCACTCTGTCAAATTATTAGATAACGAAGAATAATTAGCACACCCGTCTGTAACCATTTGTTTGTCGTGCTCCTCGTCCCATTCTTTAACCTATAATTCAATTTAGATTGAGAGTCGGTTGAAGATGAATTATGTTGATTAATTTGTGCGTGGGCGTTGTCTTTTTCCCAGGTCATTGGACAAGGCAGCTATCAAGGACTCTAACGCATACATCCCTAGAGTCAATAAATGGTATCTCTCGACTCTGACAGACGTAGAAGAAGTCAAGTTGGTGATCAGAATGCTTCCAACATGGGCCACTACGGTCATGTTCTGGACTGTCTACGCACAGATGACCACATTCTCGGTTTCACAAGCCACCACAATGGACCGCCACATCGGCAAATCATTCAAAATCCCTGCTGCCTCCCTCACAGTTTTCTTCGTCTCCAGCATCCTCCTCACTGTCCCCGTATACGATCGTATCATAGTTCCAATTTGCAGGAAGATCTCGAAGAATCCATACGGTCTCACCCCACTTCAACGTATAGGCGTTGGCCTAGTCTTGTCGGTCATAGCCATGGCATCAGCAGCGCTCACCGAGATCAAGAGATTACGGGTAGCGCAATCGAACGGTCTGACAGACGACCCGGCGGCGGTCGTGCCCATGAGTGTGTTCTGGCTCGTCCCACAGTTCCTTCTGGTGGGGTCCGGCGAGGCCTTTACCTACATTGGGCAGCTTGATTTCTTCCTGAGAGAATGCCCCAGGGGAATGAAAACCATGAGCACGGGGTTGTTTCTCAGTACTCTGTCGCTAGGGTTTTTCCTGAGCTCCATTTTGGTGAGCATAGTGCACAAGGTGACTGGCCAGAAGAACTCCTGGTTGGCCGACAACCTTAACAAAGGAAAGCTTTATGACTTCTACTGGCTCTTGGCGTTTTTGAGCATCTTGAACTTGGTAGTGTTTCTGGTGAGTGCAAGGTGGTACGTGTACAGGGACAACAGGCTTGCCGAGGAGGGGATTGAGCTCGAAGAAAAAGATCCCGCTTCCCATTGAACAAAATTTTGCACCACTATTCAATACTTCAGTCACTCTCGTAAGGTTAAAAGAAAAAGAGTCATAGACAAGAATAAGAATTTGACTCTTTATCTCCCTTCTTTCTGTTTAGAATTTGAACCCTTTTGGGCCTTTAGTTACATGGATAGCTAAAATAATGAAGTTTGGCTATTTCAAATTGGCAGCAATGTTTGTATATATGAATAAACATTTGCTATTGAATCACGAATGCAAGTTTCACTTGCTTTACCAACTACTACGTTCAGGTATCTAATTAACAAGATGATGATATGTCTGCAAAACATATCCAAGTAGAATTCATTCACGCCCAATGTTTGCATTAGTTACTTGAATTGTTCCGACTAAGCCAACGGTTTGAATCCATTTTAAATAACAGTTTGAGGGAATTACAATATCGGAGTAATGAAAATGACTTCAGCCCATGTCAATTCTTGGCCTCTCACACATCATTGATGGTGTGGACTCCCGCGCAAGGGATCCACGCCATTTATCGTGGCTTAGGAGCTGGAACATCCGAATCAGACAAGAATCACCAATTACATAACGACAGAAATAGCAAGGAAGCCACTTGGTTCAATAACTTCAAATTCCGTTGGTAGCCCATGTATTTTGAGATTGAAAACGATGATAGAAATCTTATGGACCTAAACTCAACAATTTTGGAATACTATGTCCACAAATTTCCTTCCTTCCGTGAGTCTCTCCCGCTTTCATCAAAGTCCGTTACTTTTTTTAAAGGCTCATAAACATTCATTAATTCAAACGAGCGAAATATTACTATTTGCCATTTATCGTTGATCTGAACATGTAACCGATTTAAATGAAGATATTGTGAATTTCGGGTGGATAAAAATGATTTTAACTAGCTTGGAATACCCCCGGCAACCCTTCCAGTTAGATACACAAAGAGAAAAAAGAAGAAAAATAACGATGCATTTACAAAATAACTTTTTCGTGGAAACACGCGCATCTGTAAGATATTAATAAAAAATAAAACTTTCAAAATTTATTTATTTTTATCAATTTCTCGTGCCTTGTCCACTCTAATTCTCCAATTTTCAGAATTTTCAATATTTTTGTCTCAATTTCCACGTATTGAAACTTCAATTTGAAAAGGCATATTTCAGATCGTTATATAATTTTACTGAAATGAAAAATGCATATCTTCGTAAAATTTTTACTTGCATAAACTTTTTGTTCTGAAAACTAATTTTCAAAATGGAATATCGGTTAAATTGAAGTCATGAGCTCCTTTATAAACTGTAAAATGCTAAATCGGAGGTGGAAGACCAACAATTTCAAAGAGACATCTATGAAAAATTAACAAATAACCTATTTTTTACTGAAACAAAAAACCCACAGATTTATAGACTAAGATTGACTCCATGACAAGCAACCAATAACCTACACTACTAGAAATGAATTAGATTGGAATGGGCGTTTGGGATGGCTAAAAACTGTTTCAAATTTAAGATGACTTTAAAATGGTGCAGGGATAATAAAAAATTCGTCATAGTTTTGCTCTAATCAAAGTAAAAAAAAAAAAAAAGAAAAAACCATATTAAATCTGTTCCAAATATTTAGTTAGTTGAAAAAGTCATCTCAAAATCCTTCCAACTAGAGACAAAATCAAAACCTATTCCAGATTCTAAGACAGGAATGCATGCTCATTATATTTTGAGATGACTTTTTGAGGCCATCTCAAATTTGCCATTGGCTGTTTCAAACTCTAGGACGTCCACATTTGGCTATCCTTGAGTTTGGAACAACCTCTTCTAGCTGTCCTAGATTTGGGGGATTTACATAACTATCCCAAGTTTTAGAATGGGTGGTATGACATCCCAATTTTGGGACGGGTGATGGTTACGGCTAGCCATCCTTGATTTGAGACATGTAAATAGGCTGTTCTATACTTTGGGACAAATTTTTGTCATGCTAGAGTTGTTTCATATTAGAAAATATCAAAAAAAAAAAAAAAAACAAAACAAAAAAAACAAAAAAACAAACCCAACCCTTGTTTTCTATTCATTCTCCAACTGCAAAAAAAACAAGTGGGATTACTTTTAACTCTTTTAAAACTTGACATATTTGCAAGGTATGCATTATTCCACGTGTTGGCAAGACATGTACATAAATATGTGCGGGTAAATGTGATTTTAGTAAAAGATATACCTCAATTTTTTGAATCTTGTTTTGGGTTATTGGATTGGACATTATGTGCACGTACTCAAGGAAGAATAAATTGTTCCTTTGTAAATGGGTGCACTTTATGGCCCTTGTGCTAGGGTTGTTTGGTTATAGAATGATACTTGTTAAGTGCAATTGAATGCATTTACGTATTTACTAATCAGTTGAGAAAAATATAATGAGCAATGCTTGGGAGTTATGATCATTCCCAAAAAAATATTTATTTCTTTGTAGTTGGTATCTTTGTAGAAAAATCATATCCAGTAGTTTATTTTGTAGTGTTTAGGTGTAGTACTTAAGTTTTTCAAGCAAAATGCTTCAAATTGTTAGATCATAGATATATAATAAGAATTTGCTAGGATGTAGAGATTTGGTGACATAATTTGAAAATGGAGTTAACAAATTTGTAGGACGGGCCACAAATCATATTATCCACATAGATTGAAGCAAAATTCGATGTCCCTATTCTTAGAGTAAGTGTACGTGATATGTCTTCTAATGCCAATAGTTAATGAAGAACATTAGAAGACATTGTAGTTGTATAGGTATCTTTTCACAATAATTAATACAATGTTAATTTATTTGTATCGATGTTCTAACAAGTTTGATCATGCACGTAAATCTTGAAAGGTATAACATATCTAACATTTGTCTATATGATCAAGTTAAGATGCTTTATTTATAAAGGGTTACGAATATAGACATAAGCCTATTTTAGTATGCAAATACTAAAATCAATTCATGAGTCACAAATACTCTAAAGGATATTAGAAAGCTAGTATGATTTGCACACCTAAGGTAAGTTTCATACCGCTTGATATGAGATACTAAGAATATATGTGTGTGGATACATTATTAGGGAATGAGTATTTAGACAATGACTTGCATAATAAAGTAAACACAGGAATTTACTCTCAGCTATCAATATTTTACTTTGTGATTGTCTTAAGTGCGCGTGTACCTTAGGCTTGAGATGACATGATTGTCTTGTGTTCATGACAGTCAATGTGTCACTAGAGCATTAAGAACTAATATATATCTTAATATGGAATAAGCTCATGAGCCAAACATGTCATTACCCAAATACGTATGGAGACATGTTTGTATTTAATAAGGGATTTGTTTCCTTGAGAGTAAATAAAACATTTATCTTACATAGTTGGCATCCATGAGATGAAAGTCCGTAGCTAAGGTAGTGTGTAATCAGAAAATTTTTTTTGATAGAAGTATTAGTTTCATGAGGTAATATCAAATGGTTATACGATTGACTTTGTGAATTTGACTAAATAATTAATTTTTACTCAATTGGGACGAAGTAAGATAAAATACTTATAACGCATGGTATTCATGATCAAAGGGTTTATTGTGATTCATTTCATTTCATCTTAATTTGACTATCATCTGGCCATAGGTTAAGTGTTACTTATATCTTTAAGTTATGTTCGTTATCAATTAAGGATGAATCTAGAGAATCATACATAAAATGTCAGAACACATGATGAGAGTTAAATTGGTGGGTTGTAAATGAGGTTCGAGAAGACTCACGAAATAATTTATTTAGTTGCAATTAAATTGAACTAAATAAATTGTCATGCTATTTGTTAATGATAAGATCATTAATTAGAAATACAATAGAGTCTTTAATTTAATTAATGGAGATGAATTAAATTAAAGAAATTAGACATAAATAAGCTTTAATTATTAGTGAGAATTGACAATTAAGGAAGACATCTGGGTTGCAAATTATTAATGAGATTAAAATAAATGATCCATGGGTTAAGATTTAATTAAAAGTTCATGTATAAGGGTCTGTGGAGCCCTTGTCTAGTAACTCCGGAGTCCTAACTACATATGTGCGTTTAGAATAGTTCAAGACACACAACAATTTAGCAAAAATTCGTATACCCTCCAAGTAAGAAAAGAAAAACACTTTAGTAAAGAAAATCACTGTGCCCACCCTCTACTTTTTTCCTGTTAAGAAAACCTTCTAGCCTATGTGTTTGTGCAAGAACCTTGCGAAGGGGCTTTGGCAAAGTATAGAATACTCAAGAATCATAAGTGCACCTTTTGGGAAATTTTTCAAAGACGTATAATCTTATGCTTTTATGTTCATGCAATATCTTATGTGTTTAACTAGAACGGATGGAGTTTGTTGCGTTACGTTCCATTGCATGTTTACTATATTTTTATTTGTTAATGATAGCTAATAATGAAACAAAGAACAAAAATTCTCTCCAATTTCCACAAAATCAAAAATTAATACCATGAATGTTGGACTCACTTAAAACAAAGAAACGATCTTTAAAACAATGACGCTAGAAAACCAGAAATTTGCAAATAATCTGCCCATTTTCAGTCAGAACCCGTCGGCGGAATCAAGTAGGTCTTTCAACTAATCTCACCAAAAACATCTAGGCAGTCATCCCACTTTTGTTGCTTCCGAGCTTCCCAGTATCCACGCACAAGACGGAAGGCTCCTTCATCACCTCGTCGGAACCAATTATGTTCTTGCAATTTCCTTCACTATAATGGAAAGGCTGTGTGAATACTCTATGTCATCATCTTCTTTTCATTGCCATCCGTAACTAACGAGTCCTCAGCATTTTAATAGAAGAAATATCTTCTTTACAGCATTTTCTTTCCTTATCAACAATAATGATGCCTAAAGCCTATCTTTGGCATGGCCAATTCCATCTCCCTTTGTAAGATACATGCGGTTATCCCACTTTCCAAATAATTAATCAACTTTTTTGCCCTTGTTATCGTCAACAAATCCATGAACCTGTCCAATTAGTGTGTTCTTTATAACATTCATTCATAGAATTTAAAAATTGTGCTCAGAAGTATTGCTTAAGTGTATCCCTTGATTGAATTCAGAGACAGCAATAAGGAATTATGGTTAATTTACCTGATGAGGATTGCGCTCTAGGACAGACTGCTCCTTGAACTGGAGTTGGCACAAGTACCGGTGATTACCTCGTATATGTATTGTTCCATGGTGATCACAATATATATTACCAAGTATTAAATTATAGATGCTTGTTGTGACCTGTGAAAGAAACAAATAACTTCATATAGTGCTTCAAACGGATTTAATATTCAGTCAGCGGCTAAAATGCTAGTTCGTCTTCTTGACATGGGATCTGTGGCCCTTGCTCCATTGGAAGATCTCTCCATCATCAAACTCCAATAAAAGTGTTCCAACAGGATGAAGTTGAATAGATCTTCCAAAATTTTGATTTGTGGTTAGATTCATCGCAAAATTTCTATCCTCTACTTTCACTCTGACAGGCAATGATTGTGGGTGATGACTGACCTATCTCAAGAAGATGACAATAGAAATGTGTGCTTTAAACAAGCCAAAGACTGCTTTCAAGGACTGGGCAGAGAGTGAGCCATGGAAACAATTGTGCTATTGAAGATCAATAATCCCTCGAGAATAAGAAAATCTATGCTATATTAGAAAGTATGAATGTTTTTGCTAATTGTGAAAAGACATGCATATTTTTCATTAAATATTCATATTTATTATAGCAAATAAGGTTAATTAGGTAAAAATCTCTTTTTTAGCAGTAGGAAACTAATAGAACTTTAAATTAATATATATCTTTTATTAGTGGAAGATAGATAGAACTACAACATATCTAAATTACTTGAGCTGTTATTTTTGAACTATGTAATGTATAAATCTTTTAGTACGTACTAGAAAACAAATAGAATTTTAAAATATTTATAAAGCAATTAAATTAAATTAAGAAAATAAACAAAATTCTAATTTGTTTAAACTAAATATGAAGCTAAATTCAAAACGAACTGCATTATAATTGCATAATCGAATTTTTTGAAGCAACTTCAAATCAGTTGGAGAACATTGATTTCATAACTTTATCACCTAATAAATAGAAAATAAATGAAATACCATAAAAAATTTTTGAAGATAGATATCATATAAATTAAATAAATTTCGAAAGATAAAAAAAATAGCAACATAAACAAAGTGGTAATAATGAGCTAAATATTTATATGAATAAATACATTTCATATATGAAAAAATCACAAGCAACATATTATAAAATATCTCGAATGAGTAAAACTTTAACCATCAAATTTATAAAATGTGTAATAAATCATTGTATGTTATTATTTTATTTCATAGTTAATGGTATTTAATACAATTATATAATGAAAATATACCATGAAAATAGAGTTACAACAACATGCTAAAATTCTAAATAAATAAATAAATAAATTAAATATACAGGATATCAATATACTTTTGAAAAATCATATGCTATAAAATATTTAAAATAAATGAATTTATAACAATCAACATTATCAAATATGTTGTTATTGTGTAATTTTATTTTTAATAAAATAACAATAAATTTATTGGAAAACATTAGTGTCGGGACTATGTCTCCTAACTAACAAAAAATAAAACAATGCATTGAAAATTTATAAATATAAATATCAAATAAATTAAAATGTGAATGACAAACAAAAAACAAAGTAAATAAAGCTACAATAATGAGTTAAAATTTTGATTAAATAAGCCATTTTTTATATTTTATAAAATGTTTAAAACTAACTGTTAGTTATGTGATGGACTAAAACTATAAATAAAAATACATTACTTATATAAAGAGTACTATTCTTATGAGAATATATTATAAAATACCTAAATTGAGTCAATCTTTGACTACTAGGTAGCAAGAAAATGACATTACAATAATGTGCTAAAATTTTAAATAAATAAATTACATATAAAAATTAAAATTCTTAAGAGAAACAATATCTTATAAAATAATTAAAACTAATGAGCTTATGAATATCAACTATATTGGATGCGTTCGCAATATTTTATAAATTATTATTTATATTTTGAAATTAATAATCTGTAACACAATACCATAAAAATAACAATAACAAGAATATTAGCTTTAGATTCTAAAGATAATAACTACTATTTGATTAAAACTTATCAGTAGAGTTATGCTAATATAATAATATTATTAAAATATTATATAAATTTTCAATACGAGAAAAAAAATTACAGGCTAAAAAAGCAGCTATTTGAAAAGATTAGTTAAAGAAATTGTAAAAAATATTTTAATTAATAAGAAATTATATAGGCCGTTAATCTTAATATATAATAGATATATTCCAATAAATAATATATATAAAATATAAACTGCAATGTAATCAGAACATTGTTACAAAATAAAATAAAAATTAGAATAATAAATAAATAGATATTGTAATAATATATGATGATATATAAACGGGCAAATTGATTCTATACTCTATTGTAATTATAAACTGACTTAGCAAGCATAATATATAACAAATAAATAGTTAAAGATTGTGTTCAAAAAATAAAAATAAAAATCTAAAAAGGCATCTTCCTTAGAGAAATGAACTAAAGTTAAAAAATAGTGAACAGATATCATTTAATAAACGCAAAGTCCTTTAAATAAAATGCTACAATTTTTGTCTAATTAAAATTGTTTATAAAATATATAGGACAATTATATTCATAATAATAATAATTTTTATATAAATACCATGGTTATAATAACTTAAATGATGAAGACAAGTAGTCTTTAGTAAAAATATTAAATAAAACAATTCTGAGATAATCTTTTTGTATAAATTAAGAAATCAAAGGCAAAAAGAAATATAAAATTAAATTAAGTCATGCATAGACAAACTACTGTATTAAAAATTTTGAATGTTTATATGTAAGAAGGTGATAAAATGATAAATTAAAGAAATTAATTCAAATAATCCAGACATAAATAATCATGTTTAAAATTTATACAAAACAAATAGAATTCAATATGAATACTTTAATTTTTTGGACTTCACACAATATAAACTAAATTATTTTAATATAAATATAATTTTTTATTTTTGATAAATCTATTTAAACGATTAAAACAATTTAGTATATAGTGTATCAATTTAAAAATAAAATATATTGGTAAATAAAATTAAGAAAAGGAAATCATAATGCTGAAAATAAGTGCATTATATGATCTTTTTTTTTTTTTTTTGCAAAGAGTTAAAAGAAGAATATTGATTTTTAAATTAAATTTACTTATGAAACTCAATTATTTTTATCTTAATATAGTGTTTTTTTTTATATATTTATTAATTTTTTTTACATTGTATAGATTATATTTCTTATGCTAAGGTAGGGCATATCATGCAATGAGTATGATATACATATTCATATTAAATTCGATATGTTAAATGATAAAAAATAGTTTTAATTCAATCCATTTCACTAAAATATTGCATAAGCTTATTAGAAATAAAGCTACAAATTCTTATAGAATGATTATAAAAATTTTTATCTTTAAAAAAATATAATGAAGTTTGTATATTGTGTTGTAATATCAAAAGTTTAAATTAAAAAATAATTAGATGGATATGAATTTATTTTAATCAAATATCATCAATTTGATTATTATATTCAAACTGTAAATTTTATAAACATAAATGTACATTAAAATGAAAGAAATATTAGATTCTATAAATATTTCAATTATCTCATTTTTGTGGAACTGTTTCATTATAAATATAAATACATTTTCCTAATTCCTTTGTATAAATCAAAAATCAAATTACATTTCATTATTAATAATCTAACTTTACTAAATGAATTTAAGATGAAATATATGATCAAATAATCTTTTTATCATTAAAAACTTAATTATAAAAATTTAAATTTATATGCGATTTCTAATCATTATGTTTACTCAATCAAAAGATACTACTAATAATTAATTTATTATGAAAACTCTTAATGCTGAAATTTAAAATTTAATTTTTTATTAGCTTTTGTTTAACTTATTGAATTATTTTTAAAAGTAAGACAATAATATTATTTATCATATGATAAACATAAGGGAGTCAATAAATTTCTCAGTTTAAAAAATAGCTCTATTATTTAAATAAAAATTGGCATGAATGAAAATTAAAATGGCATAATTACTATAATTATATATCATTTATCCTTACCATATATATTATACATGCAAAACATGAAACTTTTTCTAGTATGTCAAAAATTGTGATACTGTACAATGTAAGTTGAGACTTCCCAGAACGACAGATCTTTCAACAATCAACAGTTCATTACAAGGAGCACATTTTTGAGTGCTTCCAGCGTGCTAACATCAGTTAAATGTATATAACACGATAGCAAGTCGCAGGAATATAGCTTTAAGGAGAGATTTCTCCATTGTGAATGAAGCAGCATTTTAGAACACTAAAAAGAGTTTGTGTAGTAGTGCAGCTGGCAAAGAGAATCATACTTTGGATGAGCATTTGATTCCTATAATGGAGGATGCTTTGCATAGGCACCTTTTCAGAGAAGAAGCCAATTCCTTTATCAAGATAATCAGCTTCATATGTTTCACCAAATAAAGGATTGAAGGGTTTGCAGTGGCGGCCTTCAGGTGAAGCACATCCAGAAACAGCTTATGCAGCAACATTGAAAATCCTCACAAGCCTGTTCCTCGTGAATAACAGATTCTACTTAAATTAGAATACCAGGTTTTGATAAATAATTCACATTCTAGCTCATATAACGAATATCAGCTGGTCATTTTACACTGAGTTGAACAACAATGCTCTTCCTCTCTCTTTTGTAAATATACTTTGGTAGAGAAAAAAAATAAGTACATAAAACCAGTATTTGGTTTCCTCTTTGTATGGGTTTTGATGGGGGCAAAAATGGCAAAAATTTAGGACTGGTGCGGGGGAGGGAGACAGAGAGAGAGAGAATTGTTTATGAAGGTTGGTACATTTAGCGTGTATACTTAGATATCTAGAAAAAGGGGTACCAAACATAGTGCAAATATCTTAGTGAATCCAAACCTGTTAACTTTATGGTGGGAAACAGTTTATCTAATGCATTAGTAATGAACAAAGTAAATACTAAAAGAACCATACATAGTTCAAAGAAGTTCAAAATGTAGAAAACTTGACTAAAATAATTTATGCAAGGATCATGGCATTGGTTTGGGGGAAATATCATTTGTAGCAGTTGGTAAATTTAACATCTATTTCCTAGAATGTAGAATGCAGTCTGATAACATGCGTAGAGAGATTTCAGGTCATTATCAGCAGAACCGAAACCAAGTTAAGAAGTTAAATCTTTTAATAAAAAGTTTCCCTACAATGGACAAAAAATAATATGCAAGAAGTAGAGAAGAAATGGGAGCAAAGCATAAGATGCTTTGCAATTCGTTTAGTGGTTCGTAGATTCATTTTAAAGCTAAAATTTCAAAAGAAAAGTGGTGCAAGAACTAAACAGATCATACCACTTTGCCATGCTCGAAAGCCTGAAACAAAAGAGAAACTCTAGGTCTTCGAAACACTTCTACAAAGAAGAGATTGACTCGTTAAAATATACAGGTAAACAAACTCTTGCCAAAATTGCGAGTTACTTTACGATTAATGTTGTAAGTTATGCTAAAATAATTGTTACTACAAACTCGCACACAGTGGAAAAGTAAAAGAGACCCTAGGAATATGCTTATGCAGTTTGAAGATAACATTCCTATATCAATGAGACCACGCTAAAAAATTTTCACTAACAAATAATCCAACAAATGTTAGGACAATTGGTCTAAACTACTATAAAAACACTTGCTAACCTAATCTCTCTTTGGAATCAACTTTTTAATGTGTTCCGAATGCAATAAGTCCCCTTACCTTCACTTTGTCAAGATTATCTCTTAACTCTAACTTCTAGCATTGATGGGTGAGTCTTCCTCTTCCAATAATGGTTTTTTCACTTGATCACTTTGGTGGTTTGGATGGACTAATGAAAACTTTTGCAAATCATTCGACCTCTTTGATTATTCCTTTTTAAAGATGTAGACAATGAAAAAACACTTTAAATTCATGAAGAATAATCACTCGTGCACAAATTCCTTATGCAAAACAAATAGTTCTCTCCATAGTGTATGATTTCTCTCAATGAAATACCTATGTCTTTCTTGTCTATCTTAAACATCCATCCTTAATAGCCTCTAAAGATGAAAACAAAAATCTAAGAAATCCAACTGAATATCTTCAAGATACCTAAATATGTTGCTTTTCTTGTTAGGATATCTGGTGCAACATATTCGAGATTTCTTTCATTCCTTGATTCTTGATAGATAGCAATATTTTCCAGTTGAAATGATCTTCAAATCATCTGAAAATCCTCCCTTACATGACTGGATTGGATTGGATAAGAATAAGTTAACATAAGGTTAACTGGAAGATCTTCCATATCTTTGTAGATAAAGTAAGTCAACTATATTCTATCCAATTAATTATAATCTTATCAAATCAATACAAATTTGCTAAGTCAACAATATATCAACATAATTTAGAAAGGGATAAATCTGATAAAATCAGCTTAATAAATTTGACAAATTATGTGGTAGATTCTGTTAGAATATTTATTAGGTCATGTTACTAAAATTTTAGAATTTTCATAATAGTTTGATCTGTCATATTAGTGCTACATTGGAGTTTGTGTTAGGAATAATGACAACACCTTACTCCATAGACACATGACACTAACATTTTTCCTCTTTGTCATTATAAGGTATAACATGAATGCAAGATATGAAAGCTAAATACCAAATAAGAAAACAAAGTAATAACAATTAGCCCATAATAATTCAACCACAATTTTTTGTAGAAAAAATTTATTGTGTTACATATTATAACATGTTTTAAAATTGATAGAAATCTAGTTACAACATGTACTATTATTAGATAGAATTTGCAAAACTATTAAGACGACCTTGAAAACAAAAAATAAATCCAAGATAAACGGTATTAGAGAGAATGAAAGTGAATGGATAGGAACATGGATTAGATGGTATTAGAGCAAGGTAAAGCTGCTTTTGCATTAGTAGATATTAATGGCAACAAATAGCAAGTAGCAGCAGCAGGTCTAAAAGCAATCAGATTCGAAATGTTCATCCTCCAAACTCCCCCTTAAGTGAACTGCCCTCTATGGACCAACAAATGATGGACTAGCTTTAGCAACATTAGTAGTACTCTCCCTTTGGGCCCCAAAATGACAAGAAACTTAAAGGAACGTTGTCATCATCTTCACCTTTAGACTTAGTTCGTGATGGACTGGGAGTACAAAAGCTTGGTATGGTGCTAGAAGAGTTTGTATGGAAATCATGTGTTCCAACAAATGTTGGAACAGAAGGTAGGAGAAAGCACATAATTGCTATTTTCTCATCAAGCTTATACCTTTTCTCTTACAGCATCATAATTTAAAATTCTAAATCGTGAGATAATGTAACCAGAGCATCTAGGGTAGCTTCAACATCGTTGGGCCCTAAGGTAGACTTGAGTGTAGGATTTAATACTTCAGCAATTACAACCTCTTTAAGTCATTGATTTTTCTAGTTTTGAAAAGTTTTGAAGTGAACTTGTGATGGACAAGGAATGGATAGCTCATTCTGTTGGTTAGAGAAGCCTTGGTTGTCCAAAAGGACAGTGATTAGTCTAGGGTGAGACAAATATTCACTTACAGTTCTTTCCTTAGCATGTGATATAACATCATCAAATATCGAGACATGTACCCAAATAGAAAAACAAGATACTAGTATCTTTCACAACTAATGAAGTATTGATGATGGATAGAACATTGTAATTTACTAAACAAAACAACAAATGGTACATAATCATTTGAAATGCAGGTAGCAGAGTTCTTTTTGGCCTTTCTTGTAATACCCCAAAATTTTGGGGCTATGCTAGCAATATATTTACAAATATTATTGGTAATATTGTTGAATGATTCAATTAGTAAATTCTTAATTTTATTTATTTAATTTTGTATAAAATATGTGGGGTAAAACTTATGGTATGTAAGGAAGGGAATACGGCCATATACATGTAAGGCAGCATTACTAAATATTTAGAGATTGGAGGAGACTTGCTATCATGATGAATAGAGCTGAAATTGGGGAGAATTAAGGCTAAATCTTGGCTTAAAAATTTGCAAAATAGGTGTAAAATACTTAAGGAAGTATTAAGTGTGTTCGGGAGGAAGTATATGCAAATATACATGAATCAAATTGTACCAAAATTAGGAAGCATAGCAATAAATAATTACTATAATTGCATGGAGTTCCAAATAGGAGATTAATGGTAGATTGAAAGCTGATTTATTTGTAAAATTATTTTTTATCTTCGTGTGAATACTTGAGTGAATTTTAGGTATGGAAAAAGAGATGCACCTATTATGGCCACCAATCTTACCAAATATGAATGATAATTAAGGGGGAGTTTACCGAGCTTAGAAGAGCCAAAAATAGTAAATTTTAAGATAGAAATTCATAGGAAATTCTGTAGCAAAAGATAATGACTATATAAGAGAGTTGAGAGCCTTTAAAATACTAGAATTTGACTTGTCTCCAAGCACTCTTTGAAAACCTAGTATAAATAGATTGTTAGGTGAATGAACAATCATTTTCTCACCCTTGGATACTCAACGACCATCTTAAATAGGAGTTGAAATTTTTCTAGCACCGAGTGCGATAATTTGGGGTAATTTATTAGCTCAAATCCTATGACTTTCATGCACACACCTATGAATTATACTCTTATGTCCTAGGCACATGAAATGTGGATTACATATGCATTAGTTCATGTATATGTGCATGAATTTGTGGGTTATACACAGTAATTTTGATGAAAAATGTGATATAGGCAACAAGTTATTTTTGGGAAATCCTTGAGTTTCTTTTGGAAATTTGGATAAATTATAAAGTTGGGATTTTGTTCATGTTTAAAACTTATTAAAGGTACCTAAAAATCTATAAAACATGTATAAACATTGAAAAAGAGGATTAAAATTCCATAGAACATAAAAAACGAGCCAAACAGGCCCAATGTGCAAATGGGCACATGGCGTGCACCCGACAGGTTGCTAGTGCATGCTGTAGGGGACTTTACATGCGCGCACCCAACCATTGGCTAGTAGTGTGGTTATGGACAGATTGCTTGTAGGTGTGAGTGGTCTCAGCTACAAGACTTGAATGCAGGGACATTCAAAACATTTGTGTCGTGACTGTGGATCCATTTTTTGTTGTCGTGAGTGATGTTTCCCAAGTGTGGGACCTAAAAAATTAATAAAATATTATTTTCACATAATTAAGGCTTATTAATCCAATCTTGAGGATAAAATAAGTTTAAAAATACTGTTCAAGGCTTAACAAGATATAAGGAATAATATTTGAATAACCCTTAATGTGGAGACCTATTCAATAGGTAATCGAGAGCCTAAAAGGGTAATAAATTGAACACATAGGATATACATGAAAACACCTAAAGCAATAGGATTCCATTTGAAATTGAATATTAAATGAGAAATTATTTAATTGAATAGGAAGTTGTGAATTGATATTTGGTGAGCTAGTTGATTAATAAGATTAGCATTAGGTAAGTAGTTACTCTTTACCAACTTTTATTAAATGCTTTCAAACTATTTTTATGTTCCAACTGAATTTTACAATGCATTTAAAAATTATTTTTGAATATTATTTTGTTTATGAAAGTGTATTTTGTCAAGTAAATTTTTCTGCAAAATTGAAGTTATCTATTGTTTTCTTGAAATTTTGAATGTGAGTTATTTGAGAAATGAAATTGTTTTTAAGTTGAATACTTTGAAATTTAATCCATGTAATAAATATAAAAGCCTCTCGTGTGATACTGATGATAGAGTGGAATGAGTTATGCCCTGCCAACCAGGTAATAGATTGGTGCCCGACTAGTTGGATAAAAGTATTGGGGATGGCAGCGAGCGAAGCCGATATGTGACCTTACTCATTTGGAGTATAGATAGGGATACCTTCTAGATAGAGTTGAGGTCTTGGGGCCGCCATGGAATAGTCGATTGCATGTAATTTCTTTAGTTAAGAGTGTTGACTAAGGCCTTTATTTATGGAAATAAATACACGAAGTACGTGTCACTGCGAGCAGGCTAAGAAAAAAGAACATGTGAACTATATGGTGTTGAGATGGATAGGAATATTTGTGAAATGTTACGATATTTGTGAACTATTTTCAAATGTGAATTACATTGTCTGTGTTGAAATTATGTTTGTACAAATTATTATTTTTTGCTTACATCTCATTGAAAAATAAAAAGTCTACAAGTTCTATTTACTAGGCGACTCATCACTCAATATTCGAATGCTATTTCTTGTAGAGAACACCAACAAGGACAAACTATCATAGGCTGGTAGAATAGAGAGAGAAGATCTTTAACTAGTTTACTTATTTCCATTGTTTTCATTAGGAAATCAGATCTGATTGATGTAATAGTCAAGACATTTTATCTCTCAATGCAAAATAGTGTTGAGTTTATTATTTTGGATATAACATTATTTCCTTGTGCACTTTTATTGACATTTAATGGATTAGTTTGCTCGATATCTATTGGCTTTGGTATTTGCTGAGATTGCTTTTGGGTATTTTTGTGTCTTGATCCTAGATCTAGGGTATGACAATTCTAGAATGCGACCCCCAATTATAATACTTACTACTTCATTGAGGTTGGGAGTGATGTCATGTGGATAAATAGCAGAGAAATATAGATTGGCTAGTCCAGGCACTTGATTAATCCTTTCTTGTAAAAACGCCACAACTTGACCTCTAACATACACATGATAATGGAAAGTGGAATAATAATAAATGATTGACCTGGTGAGGTTGCAATAAGACTCATGGACCATATATTGATTATATGTGACAATTGATGTTGCAAGATTGGTTAGCCCATGCTGATTCAGCATTGGTGTAAACCCAATATCCATAAATATTTATTAGTACACTTTCCTTTTTGCCACAAAGGACCTACAACTTAATATTTCCACTTCCTTTTGGCCCTTGCGTTGTAGAACTTGAATGACGCAAAGCAATCAACAAAAATTTGAATATGAATTTTGAAGGGTAGTACATACCTTCTTTTGTAACTTCGAACGACTGAGTTTGTTGTAAGGAAAGTTGGATCACTGTCTAAAATAGAATCTTAGGAATCAAGTAGGATATGAAAAGATGTGATTCTGATTTGATTTTTAGCAACTCCAACTCATTAGGTAATTATGGAAATATTGATTTTTCAAAATTTTCAAAAAAAGAAATAATTCAAATCTCTCCTTGCCACACCAGCATCTTTTACCACTAGAAAATAAACAAAGATATGTCCAAAACTAAATATATACAAAAAGGGAAGCGAACCAAAAAGTGCCAGTATCAGTGAAATAAGCATACGAGTATAGTTCTCCATGGTGTCTTGAATCGTGTGCATCAAGAGCTTTAGAAAACAAGTTAGCATATTGAAGGTATGTTGGAACATATTCTACCTCTACCACAATGACTTTCTTCTCAACTAATTCATGGATAAAGTGATGATGTCGATGTGCTCAATCCTCAAGTGCTACACAAGATTTTTGGAAATGTTAACGGCACTCATATTATCATATAATACCTCGAGCACGTCTTGTTCCAATCTATAATCCATCATCATCTACTTCATCCACAACAATTGTGAACAACAACTTCCTACAACGCTATACTCCATTTTAGTAGTTGATAAAGAGATGTAGTTTTGTTTTTTGTTGCAATGGGACACGATGTTTCCCATGAAGAAGCAACCTCTAGTTGTGTTCTTCTTGTCATCAGCACTACTTATCCAATCTACATCACAGTAGCCCAACAAATCAAATAGCTGATTATTAGCTTCATTGCAAGTAAGTGGGATTCCTTGGGTATTGTTCAGCATTGTGCACATGCAACAACCTTGTAGTAGATATCAAGCCTACTAGCAGTCAAATAGAGAAGTCCTCCGATCATTCCTTGGTAGATATTTGGATTTACTGACTTCCCTACATCATCCCTGGTCAACTTATTGTTCGTGGTAAGTGGTGTTCTAACATGTCATACTTTTTCCAATCCAAACTCTTTCATAAAGTTCCTTGCATACTTGGACTGTGATGTAAATATTCCATCTTTGAAATGTTGAACTTGAAATCTTAGAAAGTACTTAAGTTCACTCAGCATGCTCTTCTTGAGCTCATTTTGCATGCAAGATGCAAAATCATTAAGTGGATTAAGTGAAGTAGATTTGAAAACTATAGCATGTATTTAGATTTGATCCACGATTATGTCTTTGATCATTCTTAACAATAAGGTCTTGTTTGCTCTCCCTCGTTGGTAGCCATGTTATGACAAATACTAGGACAATCTCTCATACCAACCCTGAGGAGCCTACTTTAAATAACATAACACCTTTTTTGTTTACACACATGGTTTGGAAGATGTGGATCTTCAAATCCCTTTAGCAGCTCAATGTAAACCTCCATAATGAAAGAACTAAGAAGGTGCTCTTGAAGTCCATTTAGTATACCTTAAAATCCAAACAAGAAGCCACGAATAGTAGCATTTTTCTTTGATATGCCTTCCAATAGGTGTAAAAGTCTCACTAAAGTCTACTCCTTCTACCTAGGTGTAGCCTTATACCACAAGTCTAGCTTTGCTCTTGGAAATGTTGCCACATTCGGCAGTCATGTTCTTGTATACCCATTTAGTTTTGGTTATTGTAACTCATTTAGGACTCCCACCAGTGTTGTACATCATTTTTCTAGTCAACTCCTCCTACATGGCTACAACCCAAAATTAACTGTTCAAGGCTTCATTAATGTTTTGTGTTCAATAGAAGACGTAAAGCACAAATATCCTAAAAACTCCCAATAATTAGTTTAAGGAACATTTCTTGTTTTCCTTCCTGTTAGTGATATACCTTCTAATGCAAAATTATCAAAGAGGGATGCTGGAGGGATATTGGTAGTAAATGTTGTTTTTCATTAATTAATAAAATATTGAAGTTTACTTTATTAATATTATAGTAGTGTTTTCTTCACCCATGTAAATCTCAAATAGCGTAAAGTGTTGTATGTGCCCATGTAATTGAGTTAAAATGCCTTATTCGTAAAAGATAATAAAAATGGATACAAGGTAATCTTAATACACAATCACTAAATTAGTTTGCAAGTTATAAACTCTTTAAATGATATTTTTACACACTTTTTATTTGTACAATGAGTGTCATGTTGTTTAAAATGAGATATTGAGAAGACGTGTGTGGATAGATCATTGGAGGAGTATTTGAATGCTGACTTGAGGAATGAAGCAAGCACTTGGAGTTCACTCTTTACTGACAATATGATGCTTCGTGATCATGTTAAGTGTGCATAGGCCTTAAACTTGAGATAACATGGTTGTCGTGCGCACATGATGCTCAGCATGTTATTAGGACATTAAGTACTAATATCTATCTTAGTATAAGACAGGGTGTTAAGCTGAAGGTGTTGTTGCTTGGATGTGTATGGAGACAAGTGTGTGATCAATAAGAGATCTGTCTCCTTGTAAATAAGTTAGGCATTTGCTCCACGTGATTAATGTTCTATGATAATATGTGATTGGAAGGGAGTTTCTGGTTGAAGTGTTAAGCTCATAAGGTAACATTGATTTGGTCACATGATTGAGTCAGTGAGTTTGACTAAATATATAGTTTTTGCTTAATTGGAAAAACGTAAAACAAGAGGCCTATGTTGCATGGCATTCACAATTGGAAGGCCTCATATAATCCATTTACTTTACATTAGATGAACTACGATATAGGCCACAAGCTAAGTGTTACCTAGATTCTTCGAGCTATGCTTAGTACCAACTAAGAATGAACCTAGAAAGTCCATAATTATCCATGTTATTTTTATCTTATATTGTATTGCATGTTTGAGATATGTGTATGTAAAATGGTTAATGTACAAAGTGAAAGAATAATACATGGACTGAAAACTTAATCAATATTAAGTTGTAATGACAAAATTGTTTCACTAGGGCCCTCACTAAGCTTAAAGCTCTAGGTATTTTCTTAGCATGTGATATCTTCACATTCATGGAGTCATATTGCAAAGGCGTATTTAGGGCTTCGAGTGCATTTCATGCGACATTCAAAAGATACTTCACCTTTAGAACCGAAAGGCTCACGGGTGGGGTTACAAATTTGGCAACTTGTCACTCTATAGGTGTGAGTTGAATGGACCCACAATGCTAAGAAATATATGTTTTGTCAAACCATGGGCTAAAGTAAAAGATTAGATTGCGTATGAGATGCATTGGCAAGAGTTGCTACTTATTGGTCCTATCGTGCCAAGAACTATATGTATGATGTATACTATGTCTAATTAAGACTCCAATTACCAGCTAGGAATTTTTTTCCCATTAGAATTTGTGTTTCCTACTTGAGGGAGTGTGGCATTCAAAAAATCTAGTGGAAGACTATATGAATTAAAGTACATAATTATTCGGTAACAACAATAACAATTAAACTAGTAATCTTGCTTATTTTCTATTGTTATATTATTGATATAGGTGTTAAAGCCAAGCTAGAGTACCCAAGAATTCATAAAGGTCTAATGACATGAGCCGAACCCAAAAGACTTAGAGAAGCCTTTTCGATGCTCGTGACGGGGTTTAAGAGTGCTCCTGGATGTTCGGAAGACCTTAGGAAGGAAAAAGAACATCTGTGGATTCATTTGGCCTAAAACAAGAATGAAACAAACTTTAGAGTAGTCTTAAGATTGATCTTAGCCCTGCCCCAATTGATCCTATCAGTGTTGACCGATCCCATATGCCAACGATTGCCAGTGTTTCAAATCAACCAAGCTCTATTTTTATGGTAGTGTCAGATGCGATCAATCAGTTATTACATGATTGATAAGATTTCCTCCTACTGATATTCTATTTTTATGATCTAGGTGGTTTGATCGACACCTGGATCGATCTAACTTTTGGATAGAGCAAGTTTTTGCTAGGAAATTGCCGTTTTGTGCTATTTTTATTTTTAGAATTCCTTTACATGATTTTTAGGGCTTAGAGGCTAGCTAGACACTATAAGAAGGGGCTTTGGTTATTTTGTTAAGAACTTTTGACTCTTTGGCTTTGCAATACAACTATTTTTCTCTCTTAGAATTTTAAGTAACTCAAGTTCCTACAAAATCCAAATCAAATTATTCCAAGTCGTTTTTTGTTAATTAGTGATGTATCAACTAACTAAGCATGCTAGTTGTGGTCAGCCTTCATCTGAATTTTATGTCAATCGTTGTGTCTTTGGTCATTTCTACATAGTTCATGTAACCAGGCCACGATTAGGTTCTAGCATATGACAAATCTATCTTGAGCACTTCTACACACGCATCTATTGGCACTAGAGCTAATTGTTTTAGATTCTAATTTGGACATTGATCTAGGTATTGTTCCTATCCTTGTTCTTTTTGTGTTTTCTTATCCTATTTTCTTCCACCGTTAAGTTCTAGCATTATGAATTCTTTTCATGTTTGAATTCTTTTGAATTGATGCTAGCACTGTTTTCCACTTGTTTATTGATTTGGAAGAGAGAGAGAGAGAGAGAGAGAGAGAGAGAGAGAGAAGAGTTATTGGAAATTTGGAACAAAAAAAAGAAAACAAAAAAGGTGAGAAAGTTGTGATCTTTGGTGAAATTTTGCATAAAATTGTTCCTTCATTGACCAAAGACGTTGAAAAATCAAAAAGTTGGAATTGGTAGCAAATTAATTGAGTTGAATTGTGCTAGTTGTGAAAATTTAAAACATGATCTTGTATCATTCTATGCATTGCCCAGGTCAATTGCTAGCCTTTTGATTGATCGCATCCTATTTAGGTTGATTGCACCCCTATTTTTATGCCAGATCATTTCATTTTGCACCCTAGGTCTATTACTGGCCCTTGTTTCATTAGGATCAATCCAATTGTGCTCGGATTGACTTGGCATGTTGTTTTTTACCCTGAATTGATCTATTTGCATCTAGATTGATCTTGAAGCCCAAGTTTTCACCTTTTCACACACTTACAAACCATTAGTGGTACCTTGCTTGAATTTTTGAGAACTCTTAGAAGTTTATAAGGAAAATATTAGAATTGAGCTAGAAAGAACATTGTTTAAGTGAATAATAGTGTGAATATGAGTGAGAGGCAAAATTAGAGTGAATTACATGTTGTGAGGTTAGAGGACATATGCATACACTTTACTTTCATATTCTCTTTGTATTATACAATTATATAGGACTCTAAAGAATATGCTATTAGAGATAACACTTTCACTTTAAAGTAGCTTATAGCAATGCTAGTTAGCATTAATTGGCATTTAGAGAACTTGGAAGCATCATAGGCATCCACATGGGGGAGTTCAACACCTCGAGAGAAGTCAGAGCCTAGGAGAGGATAGTCTATGCAACAGCCTTAATGTGGAAGGTATGTTAGTGATGATGATTTTTGTTATCTTGAAGACTTTGAGGATTTTTATATCCTTACGACGTTGAATGGGCATAAACAAGAAGAAGATGATGAAATCCCAAAGGGGGTAAAGCTCACTGTATTAGCTTCTTAAGGAAAATCATATCCAAATTCCTACTTGGAGTGGGAGAGATAAGTTGAGTTAGTTTTTTTATAGTCACTGCTATACTAAAGCATAAAAGGTAAAGTTGGTTGTAGTTAAATTTACCGATTACGCAACTATTTGGTGTGATCAGGTTTGTACTAGCTGTAGGTAAATGGTGAGTGTCCTGTTGATACTTGGCATAATTTGAAAGTGTTGATGAGAAAGAGATTTGTGCCTAGTCATCATCATAGGGACTTACATCATAAATTACAGACACTAATGCAAGAAAACAAGAGTGTAGAGGATTACTTCAAGAACATGGAGATGACCTTACTGAGACTAGATATAGCTAAAGGACAATTTATGGGTGGATTGAATAGAGGAATTGTAGATATGCTTGAGTTGCATCATATATAGAAGTGGAGGGCTTGGTGGAGAGAGCCATCAAACTCGATAAGTAGCTTAAGGGAAGGGATAAATAGTAGCAGCTGCTGAATGTAGCTATCGGCCATTTGCTACGTGTGAGGAGAAGCAACCAACCACACCTAGTAGAGCCACCAAGTTGAAGCTCACATTGAAAGCTGAAACACCTAAGGTACTAAATTAAAACCCTAGCACTTCTAATAGGCCTAATTGGGATATCATGTGTTATAAATGCCAAGTGTGAGGGCATATTGCTCCTCAATGCCTGAATAAGAGAATTATGGTTTTGACAGATAAAGGTGAGATAGTGACTAATGAAGAGGACAATAGTGGTGATGAGATGCTGCATTTGAAGGAAGTGTCATTTGAAGAAGATGAGGAGTTTACAAGAAGACAAATAATGTGAGTTTAGTAGGAATGTGTACATTTAATACATAGGTGAAGGAAGAAGGATTTGAGGAGTAGCAAGAAAATATATTCCATACAAAATGTTGCATAAAAGGTAAAACATGTAGACTTATTATAGATGGTGGGAGTTGTACAAATGTTGCTTATACTATGTTAGTGGAGAGACTTGCACCACCACTTAAAATCTTGTGTGCCCATTTAAGTTATAGTGGCTGAATAATAGTGGTGAGGTGAACGTGACAAAGCAAGTTTTGGTGGTGTTTGAGATTGGTAAATATAAGGTTGAGGTGTTATATGTGTAGTGCTTATGCGAGCTAGCTATATTTTGCTAGGGAGACCTAGGTAGTTTGATAAGAATGTCACATTCCATGGTAAGCAAAACAAGTACATTTTCTATCATAACAACTAGAAGATTATTTTGGTACCACTCCAAAGTAAGTGCAAGACGATCGAAAACATTTGTAGCAGTAGGATAAATTAGAGTTAAAGAAAAAGAAGAAGAAAAAAGAGAGTGAGAGGGAGCACAAGGTGGATGACTAGAAAAGAAAAAAGAGAGGAGAAAAGGAGGACGAAGAATGCATGCAAGTGAGGATGAGAGATGTGAGGATATCTTTAGGAAGTGAGAAGAGTGACATGCTACTCCTGTACAAAGAATCTTACTTTTTATTAGAAGATTTCACATCTTCCCTCCTTAAGATTGTTGTGTTTGTTTTGTAGTATTTCTAGGATGTACTGTCGGAAGAATCACCCAATGGATTATTGCTGATTAAGGGGATTGAGCATCAGATTGATTTTGTGCTATGAGCAGCCATCCTAAATTGACCGAAATATTGAACAAATTGGGAAGAAACCAAGGAGATCTAAAGGCAAGTGGAGAAGTTAATTAGCAAAGGATGGGTGCGAGAGAGTATGAGCTATTATGCAATCCCTATGCAACTTGTGCCAAAGAAAGATGGATCATGAAGGATGTGCTTAGATTGTAGAGCTATGATGCTATAACAATAATTATCACCATCATATTCTTAGGTCCGATGATATGCTAGATTAATTATAAGGTGTTACTATGTTTTCACAAATTGATCTTAAAAGTGGTTATCTTCATATACATATGAAAGGAGGTGATTGTAAAATGGCTTTCAAGGCTAAGTATGGTTTATATGAATGGTAAGTTATGCTATTTGGATTAACCAATGCACTGGGTACTTTTATAGGACTTATGAATCAGGTTTACGTGCTCTCATAGGACAATTTATGGTGGTGTATGATATTCTTATTTATAGTAAATACATTGATGAGCATGCTAAACACTTAGAAATGTATTAAGGCCCTGCAGATAGAACAATTATATGCTACTCCTAAGAAATGTACTCTTTGTATGGATCTTGCATATTTCTTGGCTTTTTTTGTAGTTGCACAGGATATCCATGTGGATGAGAATAAAGTGAAGGCCATACGAGACTAGCCAACCCCCTCAATAATATTTAAGGAAAGAAGTTTTCATGGATTTGTGAGTTTCTATAAGAGATTTGTGCAAGATTTTAGCACATTCACTGCATTGTTAACCGTAATCATATGTAGTAAAAAGCCTTCAAGATACTTAAGGATAAGCTTATCCATACTCTAGTATTATCTTTACCTAATTTTAACAAGACTTTTAAGCTTAAATGTGATGCGTTAGGTGTAGGTATTGGGGTAGCGCTTGTGTAGGAAAAAGCCAATCGCGTGCTTTAGTGAGAAGTTAAATGGTGAAAAGTTGAACTATATGACTATGACAAGGAGATGTAAGCATTGGTGAGAGCTTTTGAGAGATGCAAGCATTATTTGCGACTCAAGGAATTCGTCATTTATACAGATCGTGAGTCCTTGATACATCTCAAGAGCAAAGGTAAGTTGAGTTGTAGGCATATAAAATGGGTATTCATTATTGATACTTTCCTTATGTGATTAAATACAAAATGGCATAAAAAATGTGGTAGCTGATGCATTTTCTGTGAGATGTTTAGTGCTTACTATAGTAAATGCCATATTGTTGGAATTTGGGCATGTTGAGGGATTGTATAAAAATGATGAGGATTTTGGGCGTATAAATGCAATGACTAACAATGGGGTACATGAAAAGTATTATCAACATCATGGATATTTGTTTTGCATAGATAAGTTGTGTGTTCCTTATGAGAATTTCTAATTAGAGAGATTCATGATGGAGTCCTAATGAGATATTATGGTGTCACCAAAACACTTTCTATATTGTAGAAGTATTTCTATTGGCCACATTTACGAAGGGTTGTAGAAAAGATTGTTGATGGATGTATCAAGTGCAAGGAGGCTAAATCGACAGTCTAACCACGTGGGTTTAATAGTCCACTTCTAGTTCTAAATATACCTTGGATGGATATCTCAATAGATTTTATGTTAGGATTACCATGCACTTGAATTGGTAAGCATAGCATATTTGTAGCTGTTGATAAATTTTTAGAATGTCACACTTCATTGCATGTAATTAAAGTGATGATGCTATGTACATAGCAAATTTGTTCTTTAAAGAGGTAGTTAGATTGCATGGAGTGCCAAAAGCAAAAGTGTCTAACAAGGATGTGATTTTTTTTTGATATTTTTGGAAGACATTGTCATTTGAGTTGGGTACTAAATTATTATTTTCTACCACGAGTCATTTGCAAACTGATGGTTAGATTGTAATAGAAAATACGAGACTAATTGCCTTACTATGTACTATGATTAAGAAGAATATAAAGACACGGGATGGTGCCACATGTTGAATTTGCCTATAATCGAAGTCTACACTTCACCACACACCCATTAGATTTACTATCATTACCATGTAATGAGTAAATTAACATAGATGGGAGCGTAAAGCAAAGTTTATAGAGCAACTACATGAATGAGTGCATTAGAATATCAAAAGAAGGAATGGGCAATATGCATATCAAGCTAATAAAGGTCATAAAAGATTGTCTTTGAGCTTGGAGATTAGGATTGAGTTTATACGTGGAAGGAAAGGTTTTTGGAGAAAAGGAAATCGAAGTTGATGCTAAGAGGTGGTGCAGTTCAAAGTTGTGGAGCGTATCAACGATAATGCCTATAAATTGTAGTTGGAATGTGAGTATGATATAAGTGCTACTTTCAATATATTTGATTTGAGTTTTTTTGCAATGAAAGGTATTTGGAATTGAGGTCAATTCCTTCTGAAGAGGAGGGAGATGATGTGGGCATCAAAGCCAAGCTAGAGTATCCAAGGGTTTTTGGTGGTCCAATGACACAAGCCAAAGCTAAAATACTTAGAAAAGCCATGTTGGTGCACATGAAGAGTTTACTATGCTTCCAGATATTTGGAAGGCCTTAGGGAGGAAAAGGAACATCCATGGATTCATTTGGTGTGAAACGATTGGTAGGCCTATTACCCGATTATTGAACTTAATTAAGAGTGACACGGTCAATTGAAGTGTGACATGATCGGCAGGCCTATTACCCGACAAGTAGCAAATCTATCATCTAGTGATCCAGATTGATCCAACTTTCAGATGGAGTAGATATTTACAAGGAAATTGTCTTAATTCATGCAATTTTCATTTTTGGCATTCCGTTACACAATTTTATGGGTTTAGAAGCTACGTAGACACTATAGCAAGAGGCTTTGGTTATTTTGTTAAGAAATTTTAACTCTATGGCTTTACAATACAACTATTTTTCTTTCATTTAAATTTGAGTGATTTAAATTCACATGAAATTCAAATAGAATTATTTCAAGTTGTTCTTGGTTATTTTGTGACGTATCAACTAATTAGGTGTGTTAGTTGTAGTTGTCCTTCATCTAAATTCTATGTCAATCACTATATCTTAGGTTATTTCTACATGGTTCATGCAAACAAGCTATTGTTAGATTCTGACCTATGCCAAATCTATCTTAAATGCTTCCACACACCCGTTTATTATTCTTGAATGATGATATTTGCTCTCATTATAATTGTTGAGACCATCATGTTGATTGGAACTAAAATAGCCAATTAGATTTGAGGTTTGAGAAATGTTCTCATTCTTCTAGGAATCGGTAGGATCTTAAAAGTTGTCATTCCAAGCATTGGGAATGATATTGCCCATGAGATGTTTAGTCCCTCAATTAGTGAGCCTAAGAAGGGAAAAACTAAAGGATGGAAACCTTCTGTTGCAAAGGTTAGCGAAATGGTTCCAAAGAATTTTCGATGCAACAAAGACGGCATTGAAGGAAGAGTTATGTTGGCTACCTATATTGCTTGAAAGATGGCACTAGGGATGAAGAACTTTCTAAAGCATCTAGTTCAATTGGTGTGTTCTCTATATCTAGGATCTTAGATTCAGATGCTTCCTCTCACATTTTTACTTCAAATTAAGATTTAGTTAAGAGTAGATCTCTTGAGAAGCGAGATGTGGAGATTAAGGTCCATAGTGGGGAAAATATTACAAACATTGAGATTGACACTACTTTGATTAAGTTATCATTTGATCATATTTTGGGCCTAAGAGATTGTTTCTTGTTACCAAATAGGTTGAAGAATATTTAAGTGCCAAATTTATTATTGTAATAAAATTGATTGCAATTGTATCATTGGTACATGGCCTGTATTACTTGAGTTTGAATAATAAACCTATAGTGAATGCCATGAGAAAGTAATGTGCTAGGGATGGGTTATATCTCAAGAAATTGTGGTATCTTAGACTCGACTATGCTAGATTACCTATTTAGAGAAAGATGGGCTTATTGGACCATTGAGAGAAGAACCCTATCTAACTTACAAACCTTATATCTTAGGCAACATGGCTATATGATGTGTGTGTTGAAGCATGGAAGATAGATCAATAGCATATGCAAAAACCCAACGATAACCTAGTTATGCGAACCATGTAGAAGTGATCCAAACACAAAGATTAACAAAGAATTCAAATGAAAGACGGACACAACTAATACGCTAGGTTAGTTGATATGTCACAAATTAACTAAGAATGACTTGGAACAATTTGATTTGGAATTTCATAAGAAATTGAGTTGCTAAAATTTCTAGAAAAAGAAAATATGTATTGCAAAAGTTAAGAGTCAAAAGATTGTTCACAAAATAACTAGGGCCCTATTTATAGTTTTTTGAGAGCCTTTAAAACCATAAAAATTCGTGTATTTACTTGACAAAATTAAAATAACATGAAAAAGGTAAAAATCCTAGCTAAATTTGGCTTCTCCCATAAGTTAGATCAATGTGGTTGCTTGGCGATTGATCTATTGAGCATAGGATCAATTCGATTGTTGATTTGGACCAACTGGATCATAAAAATGGAATGCTGATGGGTGGCAAGATTTATGATTATTTCAAGTGTGATTGATTGTGTGGAGTGTGATCGTAAAAACAGAACTCCTTTGGCTTAGCTCGCTGACAATCATTGGAACGTTGGCTTAATAGGGCTCACTTGGGATCAATCTTGTTAGAGTTAAGATTGATCTTAAGACTACATTCAAATTTGTCTTGTGCTTGTTTTGCACTAAATGAACCCATAGACATTGCTCTTCTTTCCTAAGGCCTTTCAAATGTCTGAAAGCATCCTTGAACTCCTTCACAAGCATCAACATGGCATCTTTGAGTCTTTTAGCTCTAGCTAACATCATTAGAACTCTTGACATTCTTATGTACTCTAGATTAGCTTTGATTCCTGTGTTATCCCTCTTCTTTTGATAAGAAAATGCCCTCAATTTTGACTCCTTTTCATCCCTCACACTAAAAAGACTTAAATTACCAACATTGATGTAGCACTAATCCTAAACTCGCTTGGCAACTAGAACTTGTAGGAATTGTCATTTATGTAATCAACAACGAGTCATCAACCATTTCCTCTTCGCATTAGCTTGGATTTTCTTTGATCCGAAAATCTTTCTTTGTGCATGTTAACCTAAACCTAATCTTTAGGTTCAAAGATATTTTTCTTATGACCTTTGTTAGCTTACAACACATATTGTTCATTCTTCTTTTCAATATTTTGATGCATGTGCTCATGCAGTTGCTTCAAAAAACTCACCTTACACTCTCCATTTGTGCCAACTTGCTTATTATGTGGCAATGGCAGTAAATCAAGTGGAGTTAGTGGATTAAATCCATAATCAACGTTAAATGGTAATGTGTGGTAGAGTGTATACTTCTATTAGAAGTAAACTTAACATACGGCAAATACTTCTCAAATGTTTATATGTTCCTCTTAATCAACACATGTAGTAAGGTAATAAGTTTCCTATTTACTACTTCTATTAGACCATTATTTTTGGATGACTCGTGGAAGAAAATAATAATTCCGTACCTTACACCACAATGTTTTCCAAAATAGCTCAAAAATTTTACATCCCTATTAGATGCTATTTTTTTGGCACTCAATCCAATCTATCTCTTTAAAGAACAAATTAGTTATATGCATAGTATCATCAATTTTATTGCATGCAATAAAGTGCGCCATTTTAGAAAACCTATCAACAAGCACAAATGCACTGTCATTACCTATTTGAATAGGCAGTAATCCCAACACAAAATCCATGGAGATATTAGTCCCTGACATATTCGACACAGGCAACAATGTGTATAACTCGTGTGGTTGGACTCTCAACTTAGCATCTTAACACTTGTTATATTTATTGGTGATCCTCTCCGCATCCCTCCACAAGTGCGGTGAATAAAATGTTCCTACAACATAGCAAATGTCATGATAACACCATAGTGTCCCATTAGGTCTCTATCAAGAGCCTCTCAGATTAGTAATTCTAGTAAGGAACATCTTGAAGTACATAATCTATTTATGTAAAATAAATATCCATCATGCTAACAATACTTGTAATCTTCTTCATTACTAGTCAATTCATATATTTGCCCAAAATCCTTATCATTCTCATACAATCCCCTAACATGCACAAATCTTTACAACCTAGAATTCTATGTAGTAAGCAATGAATATCTCTTAGACAATGCATCCCCTGCTACATTTTTAATGCCCCTTTTGTATTTAATCACATAAGGGAATGTATTTATAAAGGATACCCATTTTATATGCGGATGACTTAACTTACCTTAGCTTTTGAGATGCCTCAAGGACTTGCGATCCATATGTTTAACGAACTCATTGGACCACAAATAATGCTACCATGTTTCCAAGGCACTTACCAACGTATACATCTCCTTGTCATACATTAGATAATTCAACTTTATGCCATTTAATTTCTCGTTGAATTATGCAATGAGCCTTTTCTCCTACATAAGTACTACTTCAACACCAATAGCTGATGCATCAAATTCAAGCTCAAAAGTCTTAGAAAAATCAAGAAATATAATATCGGTGTATGAGTAAGCTTATCCTTAAGGAACTCGAATGTCCTCTATTAAGCCTCTCCCCATTGGAACTCCTCATTTTTCTTGATGATTATGGTTAATAGAGCTGCAATTGAGCTAAATTCACTCACAAATCTCTTATACAAACTCACAAGCCCATGAAAAATTCTTACCTCGAATACATTCGTGAGGGTCAACCACTCTATTGTCACCTTCACTTTATTCTCATCAACCTAGAAACATTATGCACTGACAAGTGATCCACACAAAATCTACACTTCTTAAGATTTGCATACAATCCTTCTTTATGTAAAGCCTCAAACACATTCTTAAGGTGTTTAGCATGCTGTTCCACAAATTTGCTAGACATAAAGATATCATCTAAGTACACCACTATGGATTTACCTATGAAAGCACATAAGATATGATTCATAAGACTTACAAATCATATCTTATGTCTTTCATAGGTCTTATGAAAGAAAATAGTAGTGCATTGTCAATCCAAATGCAATAACTAACCATTCATACAATCCATATCTTGTTTTAAAAGCCATTTTCCATTCATCTCCCTCTTTCATGAGTAATTAATGATAGCCACTCCTAAGATCCATTTGTGAAAATGCACTAGCACTTTGTAACTCATCAAGCATATAATCTAACCTAGGAATAAGATGACAATATTTTACCATTTTAGCATTCACCACTCTACAATCCACGCATATCCTATGTGATCCATTTTTCTTTGGCACAAATAGCACTAGAATGACTCATAGACTCATATTTTCTCAGACCTATCCTTTTCTAATCAATTTCTATAGTTGCCATTAGATCTCCTTAGTCCGTTTCAGGTTTGTTCAATAGGCCAGCTGATTCAAAATGGCAGCTCCTTGCATAAAGTTGAATTATTCAATCCTTTTAATTGTGGCAATCCACTAGATAATTCCTCCAATAGTACTTCTTAAAAATCTTGCAAAACAGACATAAAGATCTTAGGGAGGAAGAATGTGACCTTTTTAGATAAAAAGTATGATTCCTGATTCATGAGCAGCACAACTTTTTTCTCATTTTTTACTACAATCTTCACATCTCTCGCTCTTTTTAGCATGCACTGTTTTCCCTCATTTTCTTTCTTCTCTTTTTCTTTCCTTCCCCTTTTTTCCCACTTGTCCACGCTCATGCTCTCTTTCACTCTTTTTTTTGTTCTTCCTTCTCTAGTTCTAACTCATACTATTGTTGCAAATAGTTTTGATCTTCTTGCACTTCCTTCAGGGTGAGGGGTACTAAGGTAACCTTCTAGCCATTGCAATAGAAGACGCACCTATTCGACTTGCTATGTTATGTAACATCTTTATATCAAATTTCTAGGGTCTCCCAATAGAATCTAGCTAGCCTACATAGGCAATACATCATATAACACCTTATCTTTGTACTTACCAACCTCAAACACCACTAAACTTGCTTCATCATCTTCACCTCTCTATTGTTTTTTAGCCAATGCAACATGTATGGACATGCATGATCCCTAAGTGGTAGTGCAAATCTCTCTTCCGATATACTACTATCAACATTCGTACAACTTCCACTATCTATGATAAGGCTAAAGGTCATACCTTTTACCTTGTATCTCGTGTGGAAGATGTGCTCTTGTTGTTCCTCAAATCCCTCTTCTTTAACTTGCATAATCAACATACACATCACCACCAAGCTCACATTACCTGTTTCCTTGTAACTCCTTCAATTTTTTTGGTTGAGTCCTTTTCCAATGGCAGTATCTCATCTCTACTATTGTCTTCTTCATCAGTCATTACCTCACCTTTGTCTATAAATAGTACAGTTCTCCTATTTAGGCACTAAGTAGAGATATACCCTCTCCCTTACCATATAAAACATATAATATCTCTATTACATGTATTAGAATTGTTGGGGGTTTGGTTTTGTACCTTAGATCTCTCAACCTTTAGTGTAACCTTTGATTTAATAGCTCCACTGGTTGTAGCTAGTTGCTTTTCCTCATGCCGAGTCAATGACTATGTGGTTGCGTGTTATGCTACTATCATCTACCCCTCCTTTTGAGTTGCTTCTAAACTTTGATAGCTTCCTCTACTAAGTCCTCCATCTCTACATATTGTTGCAGCTCAAGCACATCCACAATTTCTCTATTCATGCTACCCATAAACCTAGCCATGGTTACTTTTTAATCTCAACTACATCTGCTCTCATTAGTGCCATCTCCATATCTTTAAAATGATTTTCTATGCTTCTATTTCCTTTTGTTAATGTCTACATTGTATGATGTAAGTCCCTATTATAATAACTTAGTACAAACGTTTTCCTCTTTAATACTTTTAAAATCATGCCAAGTATCAATGTGATGCTTACTATTCTTCCTACGCCTAGGACATACTTGATCCCACCATGCAATTACATAATTGGTAAATTCGATCATGACTAACTATACCTTTTGTGCCTCAATGTAATGGTGGTCATTGAAAACTAACTCTACATGTGTCCCACTCTAAGTAGGCATCTCGGTCAGATTTACCTTAGAAAGCTAGTAGATAAGCATGAACCCATTTGGAACCATATCATCGTCATCCCTTCTACACGTACTTCACCTCATGGGACTACAAAAATCTTTAAATTCATTAGGATAACCAAAGCCATCATCACTAGCGTACCTTTCTCTATGAGGTCGGATAGATTGTCCTGTCCTAGGCACCAATTCCTTTCGAGATGTTGGGCTCCCTCGCGTGGATGCTTGTGATTTCTTTAAGTTCTTTAAACGTTGGTTAATGCTAGCCAGCATATTTGTGAGTAGCTTTATATTAAAGTTGTTATCGCCATTAACTGATTCTCCAAACATCTTATAAGGTATGTATTGTAAAGAGAAAGTAAGAAAAGTGAAGTGTGTGCAGTTGTCCTCCCACCTTGTAAGATGTAAGTCACTTGAATTTTACCTACTGTTCATGTATCACAAAATTTACCACTTAATTAATGCTCTTACCAACTCAATTTCTATGTTTGCCTCATAAAGTTCCAAAGTTATTGAAAATTCAAGCACGTAACCCAAAACAATGTGAAAGTGTATGAAATGGTGAGGATTAGGGGTTTGGGATGAATCTAGATACTAATGGATCAATTTTAGGGCAAAAAATGACACATTAGGTTGACAGGTGCAATTGGATCTATCTTGGGCTAAAAGATAAGCAACCAATCGATTTAGGAACTGGAAAATTGATATATTGCAAGAAATAAGGACATGATCCACTTAGGGATAGGCATGATTGATTAGATTACTTTTGATTGACCTTGGCAGTACACGGCAGGATGTGTAATCAATCTGGAATGATGTCGCAATCGAACCTACATTAGATTTTCATGAACAAGATAATTTAAATGCTACCAAATCACTCCCAAACCAATTCTTTGATTTTTCCAATGTTCTTTGTCAATCAAAGAGCACTTCGATGCAAATTTTCAACTAAAAATCACAACTTTCTCGCCTTTTTCTCTATCCAATATTTTGCATTGTTTTTTCACTACACAACCTTTTTTTTTTCACCAAATCACAACCAAACCAGAAAAATTTTTTGATAAAGAAAATTAATTGTGAATTTTTTGACTATGAAGAAGGGAAAAGAAGATAGGATAAGAAGAATACAAAAAGAACAAAGATTGGACTGGAACTTAGATCAGTGTCAGATTAGAATTTGAAATAGTTGGCTTCGATACCAACTAATGTGTACGTGGAAGCATTCAAGATAGATTGCTGGCATATGTTGGAACCTAATGGCAACTTGCATGGGAGAACTACGTAAAAGTGATCCAAACACAACAATTAACAAAGAATTTAGATGAAAGATAGCCAAAACTAATATGCTAGGTTAGTTGATATGTCACGAATTAACCAAGGGGATGACTTGGAATAATTCGATTTGGAATTTTACATGAAATTGAGTAACTTAAATTTCTAGGAAAAGAAAATATGTATTGCAAAAGTCAAGAGCCACAAGAGTGTTCATAAAATAACCAAGACCCTATTTATAGTTTTTTTGAGAGTGTTCAAAACCCTAAAAATTGTGTATTTCTTGCCAAAATTGAAGAAACAGATAAACTTAAAAATCCTAGCTAAATTTGGCTTCTCTTATAAATTGGATTGATTTGCTGAGCATAATATCAATCTGGGTGTCGATCTAGACCATCCAGATCATAAAAAAATAATGCTAGCGGGTGGCAGGATTTATGATAGCATCATATGCAATCGATCATGTGGTGTGAGATCATAAAAATAGAAGTGCCTCGATTTGGCTTGTTTCCAATCGTTATAGCATGGGTTTGATTGGGCTCCCTTGGGATTGATCTTTTAAAGGTTGAGATCAATCCAAAGACCACATCCAAGCTTGTTGTGTGCTCAATTCACACCAAATAAACCCATGGACATTCCTTTTCCTTTTTAAGGCCTTTTAAATGTCTGAAAGAATCCTTGAACTCTTTCACAAGAATCAATATGGCTTCTTTGAGTGTTTCAACTGTAGCTTGCATCATTAGACATCCTAAAATTCTTAGGTACTCTAGCTTAGCTTTGATGCTCATGTCAAAGAGTCCATTTGATAGGCATGTTGAGAGAGCCACATTAATATTAAAGTTAGTCCACACAGATGTTTGTAGGACATTTAATAAATGAAAAGAGAAGGATTTCACTACTTCATAACCTTTACCAATGATTTCTCTAGGTATTGGTACATGTCCTTCATAAAGTACAAGCATTAATCATTTAAAAAATTCAAAGACTTAAAGGTTGGAGTAGAGAAACAAACTGGGAAGCATGTAATGACAATGTGATTGGATCGTAGAGGTGAATACATAAGTGTTGTGTTTGTGGAATTCCTTAAGGAAAATGGCATTAAATCACAACTCACGCTACCAGTGACTACACAATTGAATGGTATAGCTAAGTATAGGAATTAAACTTTGTTGGATATAGGTCAATCTATAATAAGCTTCACCAATTTATCCATTTTTTATGGGGACACACCCTTTTAACTATCACTCATGTGTTGAATAGAATTCCCTCGAAGTGTATTTGTTCAACCCCACATGAGATGTGGAGTAGGAGGACGTTGAGAATAAAGCATTTTAGGATTTGGAGATGGCTGACTTACTTTAAGAAGAGTAAAATAGACAAGTTAGAGGCTGATGCCGTTATGGGTTGCTATGTGGGGTATCCTAAGAATTTTATGGGATACAAGTTCTATCTTTTTGTTGGCTAGGTGATTGTTTTTGGTTATCAAGCATGCTTCCTTAAGGAAGAGCTAATTCACGAAGGTGGTGCTATTAGCATCATTGTGCTCAGGAAAGTTGAGAATAATAGACAAGGCAAGGAATCCCTACGACAACATCCTATTCAAGCGACACCTTTTATAATGTAGGCAGTGGGATGATTGAGTATAGTTTCTCATGCACAAAAGAGGTATGCCTTTGTCTTAGAGACTAGACAAAAGTTGTTCATTGTGGGAGAGAAAGATCATGGGGATGATCCTTCTATATACGATCAAGTAATGATAGATAAAGACTTTACCAAGTGGCAGGAGGCTATGCAAATGAAGATGGATTCAATGCATTTAAATCAAGTTTAGACCTTAATGGATCCATGCTAGGGAATAGTTCCCATTGGATGCAAGTGGGCTATGCCGTTTAGTATGAGATATTGATAATACATATGTGGATACATTATTGAAGAATAAATATTTGAATACTGACTTGAGATAGACATATGAAGTTCACTCTTTTCTATCAATATCTTACTTTGTGATTCTCTTTTACAATGAAAATTGGCATTAAATTAATGATATTAGTATTGGCATGTTGAAAAATAAATAAAGATAGAAATAATGGTTGTTCACTTAGACACAGTAATCCCATTCCCTAACAAATCTTTCAACAAAGACGCACACACACACCAAATTTGATTAGGAATCACCAATTGGTTTGTGTAGAAGCATACTCCTGTTTAGTTTTAACAATTAAATGATTTTAATCTTCTGTTACTCGTTAAATTGATGTGGACATATTCAACCCTTTTTTGAAGAAATTAATGAGTTGTGGAAAAAGGTTTATTGCTTGGTTTTTGTTAATTGAAGCAGTAATGCTTCGATTTGTATGTGTTCATACTTGCACCAAACAAACAGGTTTAGACATTTTATATATTTGGTTGGCTTTTTGAAATAAATGTCTGAATTGATGACTAGGCTAATTTATAGTAACTTCACAACTAAATAAGTATGAGGAATAAACTACTACTATATGATTTACAAGGCTCAAATAAATTAATCTTGTTGCCCTTTGCAAATAAATGTTAATAAATAACTCACAGTAACTTCTATTAATAAGCTATTGCCGTACATGACCTTTTGTAAGGCTGTCATTAGGCCATTGATAGTGAGAGTGTATTGAATCATATTAGAAACAAGAAAGGGCTGCAGCAGTTGAACTATGCCTTCACATTTCTTGCTTGATGGTAGAGGTTGCTCTAAGGGGGAATGGCAATCAGATTCCTTGTTCTTTGGAGCCTAAAAGGATGTTGTATGAAAGGGTGTGATGTCAGCTATGTCCTGGAACCATCAATCTTAACAACTCATCCAGATGAGGCAGTTCAGCCTTGCCTATTGAGATTGCTAGTAGGGATCAGATCAATTTTTTTTTCCTCCTGTTTTGGCTAATTGTTTGTATCTTTTTTGCATGTGTTTTTTGGTTAGTTTTCCTGAGTTAGTTAGGGGGTTGAGTGTAGATAATTCCAGAGGAAATTGCACATATAAAGGCCTTGTGGCTTGATAGGAAATCAATGTCATAGTAACACTACCCAGTGAGAGCAGCATTGAAAATACCCTGCATTCCTCAACTCTCTTCCGACTTCTTTGCTTCCTTTACATTGCCTTCGGAGTGTTTGGAGGAAGATCTGTGTGGCTTTTATATGGTATTAGAGCAAGTTTGAAGCTAAGAAGCAGTTGATCACTATAATGGCCCAAGCACCATCTTCAATTGGCAATCAACCAAACATGCCCATAGAGAGGCTGTTCAACTTTTCTAATCCTACTAATCCTTTTAGGAAAGACAGTGGAGATAGCCCCATGGTGGCTCTGGTCCTTGAGCTGCTGACAACAGAAAACTATGTGGTATGGGCAAGAAGTATGAGAAGAGCCCTTTGAGCAAAGAACAAGTTGGGATTTGTTACTGGACAAATCGGAAAACCTGTTGTAGATGATGCTACATTGGTGGAAGCATGGGAAAGGTGCAATGATATGGTAATCTCCTAAACCTTGAACTCTATTTCACCACCTCTCAATAGTAGTTATTTTTTATGGATAGTGCATGTGATTTGTGGAATGAGATCAATGAAAGGATGTCACAACAAAATGGACCTAGGATATACCAGTGGAAGAAGGTACTGAGCTAGTTGATGCAGGGAGATGACACTGTTATTATGTATTATGGAAAACTCAATGGAATATGGGTTGAACTAGCATTGTATGATGTTATGCTAGAATGTCCCTGTGGTCAATTGAAGGCACTAGTGGACAAACATCAAAGAGAATGTGTGATGCAATTACTAATGGGATTGAATGATTCTTACAATAGCATTAGAAATCAAATCTTGATGCTAGATCTTTGCCACCAGTTAACAAGATTTTTTCCATAGTTCAACAACAAGAGAAGCAGCATCAAATTGTCTCAAATATGCAAGGGATGGAGGCACAGGTCTTTGTAGCATGGGGAAACAAGGTTATTCCAAAGTAGAAGGAAGAAGAGATAAATCCTACTACACACATTGCAAGATCACAAGTCACACATTCCAAAACTGCTTTAAGGTAGGAAATGCTAAGCCTCCCATATGTGGACAATGCAATATGAAAGGACACATTGTTGAGAAATGCTACAAACTAAGGGGATACCCACTGGGGCATAGACTATACCAAAAGGGAATGAAAAGTGCAAATGCTGTCCTGGCACCTTAAGGAGTGGTTGAGCAACCAGTATGACACACTGATGAGGAAGGAGAAGGAATGACCTTGACTAAGGCTGAATATCATAAGTTGATGGCACTCCTTAGTGTTGGCAAGACAGCAGCAACAAGAATAGGTGATGTAAGCTAAACTTCAAACCAAAACACTCCACTAGCTAACACAGTCACTATTGAATCCCCGACTCATCTAAGGTAACACTCCATCCACCTTTGAATACATTTTTTTTTACAGATGAAGGTCTGTTTCAATCTTGGATTTTTGACACAGGGACGACATATTACCTAATTTGCCACCCTGCCTTCTTTACTTCTATCACAGCCACCACCTCTATCCCTATCAAACTATCAAATGGTTCTTATGTAACTGCAACACATATAGGGAAAGTAAAGTTAACTCAGTCCCTTACCTTAGACAAGGTACTTTGTGTTCCATCTTTTGCACTAAGCCTGATTTTAATAAAAAAATTAGCACAAGATCATCCATGCTGCCTTATCTTTTCTTCTTCTACTTACTATGTGCAGGACTTTGTTTCTTAGACAACAATTGGGAGAGGTGAGGCTCAAGATAGCTTGTAAATGTTTGTTAGGAATGGGGGTGAATTCTGATCAGCTTAAGAGAGATTTGCCAGAACTCTGGTAGAAGACCCTACCTAAATCCAACTCAGCTATAAGTTTAGATAATAGTAGTGTCTTTTGGCACTATAGACTTAGTTATATGTCAAGTAGAAAGCTAAATCTCATCAATAACTCCCTTGTAAAACCATTCACAAAGGAAATGAATGCTTTCATTTATCCTGTCTGTCTTGCAAAACTACACAAGAAGCTTTGCAATCATAGCACTCATAAGACCTCATTTCTGTTTGAAATGTTGCATTGTGATCTATGAGAACCTCTTAATAAGGAAGGATATGAAGGAAGTAGATTCTTCTTAACCATAATTGATGACCATACTAGTACAACTTGGGTTTACCTGTTAAAGACAAAGGTAAAAATAAGACACTACTTAAAGTTTTCCATCAGTTGTGCAGAACTAATTTGGAAGAATCAAATCGTTAGAATAGATAATCATATAGAATTCACTCTAAAAGATTTTTACCAAAATGAAGGAATAATACACCAAAGAAATGTGTAGAAACCCCTCAGCAAAATTTGAGTAATTAAGAGAAAACCCTCAGCAAAATTGAGTAATTGAGAGAAAACACCAACACTTATTAAATGTAGCCAAGTCCCTAAGATTTCAGGCTGATCTGCCCTTAGAGTAATGGTTTGAATGTATCTTGACAAAAATAGAACCCTTATTAGAGCCTTAGGTAACAAGACACCCTATGAAATGTTATTTGGAATCCAACCTTCGTACCAACACATGAAAACTTTTGGTTATTTGTGTTATGCCTCCACCTTAGCTCAGGGAAGGAAGAAATTTGATGTTAGAGTAAGAGAATGTATTTTTCTAGGGTATCCATATGCTATAAAGGTATATAAGTTGTTGGAAGTAAAAACTAACAATGTCTTCATTTCAAGGGATGTGACCTTTTATGAGAACATTTTTCCTTTTAAACTACACAACTAAAACAAAGAAACCTCAAGCTTTGCTCCAACATAGCCTCATGATTTTCATATTATCCATAACTTTTTGCCATTGCACCAACTAGCCACTCAACACTTTCAATGATGAAACCCCAACATCCAACACCAAACATATTCCTCTTAAAATTTTGATAGGCTGATCTTAGAATACCAAGATAATACTCAGCTAAACACAACGTCTTCCACTCATGAAAGTCTGCCAGTTCCCGTCTCACCTGTCAACCAAGCTCCTAATGTCCTAAGAAGATCCACTAGAGTCTGGAATGCCCTTACATATCTCAAGAAATATCATTGTCAACAAGCCTCCTTTTCTCCACCAATCCCGACAGAACTAGGTGAACAACACTTCAAGAAGCCTCCTAAGTATCCACTTGAAACCTTCCTGAGTTGTAACAATTTCCTTCCACATCACCAAGCTTTCTTAGTTGCTATTTCCTCATATGAGGAGCCTAAGACTTATGATGAAGCTTTCAGGAATCTAAATTAGCAACAGGTAATGTAGGTCTGATCAAGACATTGGAGGACAACAACACATGGACACTAACTGAGCTACTAGTTGGAAAGAAAGCCATCGGGTGAAAGTTTATGTACAAAATCAAGTATAAAGCTGATAGAACTATAAAGAGGTACAAGACTAGATTGGTGGGCAAAGATCTTACACAAATAGAAGGAGTAGACTACCAAGAGACCTTCTTTCCAGTGGTGAAGATAACAATAATAAGGTGCCTAGTTGTAGTAGTTGCTATGAAGGGATGGTTTCTACATCAATTGGATGTAAACAAGGAGGGATACACATCAACCAGAGGAATACACACTGGACATTCTGGCAGATAGTGGGTTGCTTAGAGGAAAGCCTAATATCAAGCTCAACAAGGAGGGAGGCAAGCCAATGACTGATCCAATCATTTATAGACGGTTGGTAGGAAGACTACTATATCTAAGTATTATAAGACCAGATATTTGCTATGGTGTCCAGGTTTTAAGTCAATTTATGCAACAACTAATAGACTTACACATGAGGGTAGCTCATAGGGTGTTGCACTATATCAAAATAACACTAGGACAGGGATTATTCCTACCATCTAAGAATGAGTTGAATCTCAAGGCCTCCTGTAACTTAGATTGGGGCTCTTATCCAAACACTAGAAGACCAGTCACAGGGTATTGCATTTTCTTGGGAAGCTCTCCAGTATCTTAGAAGACAAAGAAGCAGTCTGCTATACCAAGATCATCGGATGAAGCAGAGTATAGAGCTATGTCCTCAACATGTTCAGAACTGACTTGGATAAGGTATATCATCAAAGCTTTTGGGGGTCATACGGCTGAATTACATTGTGACAACAAGGCTACACTTCACATTGTAGCGAATACAGTTTTCCATGAACAAAGTAAATACATAGAAATAGATTGTCACATTGTCAGGGATCAACTACAAGAGGGTCTAATCAAAACATATCATGTGCCAACGAAGGAACAAGTTGTTAATGTGATGACCAAACCTTTGGCTACAAACCTATTTAACAAGCATTTATGCAAGATGGGAATGGTGAACTTTCAATCTCCATCTTGAGGGATTATAAACAAGAAAGGGCTGTAACAGTCGAACTATGCCTTCACATTTTCTGCTTGATGGTAGATGTTGCTCAAAGGGGGAATGGTGATTAGAGTCCTTGTTCTTTAGAGCCTAAAAGGATGTTCTTTGAAAGGGTGTGTTGTTAGCTATCTCCTGGAACTGTCCATCTTGACAAGTCATCTAGATGAGGCAGTTCAGCAACCTACCTATTGAGACTGCCAGTAGGGATCAAATCACATTTTTTTTCTTCCTATTTTGGCTAAATGTTTGTATCTTTTCTACACGTGTTTTTTGGTTAGTTTTTCTAAGTTAGAGGGTTGAGTGTAGATGATTCCAGAACAAATTGCACATTTTTGTATCTTGTGGCTCGATAGGAAATCAATGTAACAGTAACACCGCCCAGTGAGAGTATTATTGAAAATACCCCGCATTCCTCAACTTTCTTCCAACTTCTTTGCTTCTTTTGCATTGACTTTTTAGTGTTTAGAGGATGATCTGTGTGACTTTTACATTTACTCTATCAAATAAAAAAGTATTATCATTAAGCAAAAGAAATAGAAAATGTAAAATGAGCTATTCCCATATGATTGTATTTTTCAATTTGACATTTTTGCTTCATTGAATATGGTTATGTCATTGTTTAATTCTTTAGGAAAATATGAGACAAAAGTTTTAAGAAAAATAGTGGAAGAATTTTTGTGTGAACAAGGTAGTCGAGAGGAAAAATCAATTTACTTTGAATTGGTCAGCATCACCATGCTACGAGGATGGTTATAGTCTCATTCCTGGGTACTTTATCTTATTTATTAATTTCTTTTTTGCTTGACTCCATTTGTGTATGATGAGGGATTTTCTATAATTGTGTGCTTACTTTGCATGATGGATTTAGTTTGAAATTTTGGGATGTGCTTTACCAAATTCCTTGTTTTCCTTCTAGACAGGGGGTTGGTTAGGAGGATTAATTTGATGAAAGAAGTTTTGGGTTCAATTTTTTGTCTAGGTCTTTTGGCTAGTTGATCATTGGTTAAGTAGGAGGAAAAAAATGAGAGAAATTAGTTAGGTATTTATCGTGTCAGCACATTCATATTATTTGAACTAACAACATGAACGCACTTGGAAATTTAAAGGAAGGGAAAAGGGTCTTGGGATTTTCCTTGATGTTCTTTCCTTCTAATTCATTATTTCTATGAATTTAATGAGTATAAGCATTAGTATTTATGAGTTTTAACCAGTGGTGTCATTTCCCAGGCACGTTCCCTTCAGACATAGGAATGCAAAGATGTTAATGACCAAAGAAATCCATCCACATGGCAAATGATGGTTCACGGCACCAGCAGCAGTAGATGGCCTCTCTTATGGAGGGACAAACCATATTGTTCACACTGTAAGGTCTTGGGACATAGCCTTAAATCTTGCTTCAATGTGGGAAATGCTGAAGTTCCTACATGCTCACATTGTCACATGAAGGGACATTTGAAAGAAAAATGCTATAAGCTTGTTGAATATCCACCAGGGCACAAATTGCACCAAAAGGGAAGCAAGGCAGCATTCTATAGCCACTTGTCTGAGGCTGCTCAGTAGGGACAAGGCAATGCCTATTGTGGTGGAGATGATAAAATGACCTTGACCAAGTCCCCAAATGAAGAATTGATGGGTATTCTTGCAGTTGGAAGAGGAGCAGCCATTAAGAATGATAATGACAACCAACCTTCTCCATCTCCTACAGCTAGCACTGTTGTTAGCAATTGCTTACTCAATCTTCAAGTTGTCTAAATATGGCTGGTAACCACTCCACTTTGACCATATCAAACCAAGTCCTTACTCAAAGTCCAAATCACTCCTGCATAGTGGACACTAGGGCAATAGATCACATGATTTATGACCCTAGCTGGTTTTTCACTACTCCTTTTAAAACTTCCAGACATATCAGACTCCTTAATGGTTTGCAAACTATTGCTACTCATATAGGGACAGTGAAGTTCAATGAAAATCTCATTCTGCATGATGTGCTCTATGTTCCATCCTTTTTAGTCAATCTTTTGTTAGTTAGGAAAGTAACATAATCTTCTTCTACCTGCTTCGTTTTCACCTCTTCTATTTATTTCTTGTAGGACCTAACTTATTAGGCCATGATTGGCTGGGTGAGGTTAAAGATGGCTTGTACAGAATACAAAAGAGCCAGCCATTAGACAATAAACTCTATGTAGGTTTCACACAACCACTGAAACCACATTTAGCTTCATCTTTTGAATTCTGTAATGCTGCTAATTCTGACTTTACTGATAACATATGGCATTATTGCCTTGGTCATCCTTTGAGGAAAGTTTTACAACTCATTGATGATGAATTTGTTAAATCTAAACCTTCTGCCGAATGGATAGAAGATACTTTCAGAGCTGTCAGAAAGAAAAATAAAAACAACTAGCTAGCTAATAATGCCTCCATGACATATCAAGGTGGTTCGTATCCATTTGCATACATTGTGACTATCTCATAAGTTATCTAAAACTCCTTGATCCTAATAAAGTATTTGTTTCATTTTTGTGTGGTCAAAACATTGTTGGTGGTTGATTATTTGAAATTAGAACACAAGAGTTAAGTTAAGTAGACCACCAATGCCTCTTAAGTTGTACTTAAGAGTTTAAAAAAATGCTATTAGGGAGTGATCCAATCTTTGTGCCTAGAGAGATGGGGTATGCCATCAAATCAAAAACTATTATTTCATTTTCATACTAGGTTAAACATGAGGACATAATTTCTTTCTTTTTTTTAGGAGATATTTTCCAAGATGTGAAAGGATTACGAGGGATGAAGAATCCCCCACCTATGAAAGTAGAGCACCTTTATCCTCGAGTAGCTTCAACAACATAGTCATTATAGCCCTGAGAGGATTTAAGAAGGTAAGGATGCCAGGGATGGGCTCTGAGCCACAATCCTATAGGGAGTTGCTACGATGTTCTTCATCTAACTCATCTTCATGTAAAAAGTCTTTTGAGCTTGCTAAAGTGAAAGACAATTTGCAATAGATACGAGCACTAAAGCAAAGCCGAAAGGGTATAGAAAGGAACTAGAAAAGACACAAACCAAGCTTAATTGAATGATGAACACCATTGGTGAAAAGCTTGGCATCTCCCTAGACTTCGCTATTGATGAGGATGAAGAGGATGAAGAGGATGATAGCAGTAGGGACGAGAGGCTTCAAGATGATGAGTAGGTTACATTATTCAACAAGCATCTATACCCAATTTATAATTAATTTTGAACATAATTTTGAATGTATAACTTTTTTATGACTTAATTAGCTATAATTTGTGCTTGAATTTTCTTTATTATGTCTTTTTGTGTTAGCACAAAGTGTGAATCTCAATTTTACAAGAAAATTTCAAAAAAGGAAAAAAAATTCCTAGATAATAAAAACTGTCCCTCACCACTGCCAAATGTCATCCCTAGTCCGTCCCTATGTTATGACAAATTTTTTGTTAAATCTATCTCAAAACTCATCTCTAATACATCATAAAATATATCTTAAATTTGTCTCAAAAGAGAGTCTCCAAACCGTCCCATCATAGTTGTCTAAAATCTGTCACGAAAAATTCCATCACAAGTCTATTTCTAATTAGCTCGGTCTCCAAACTATCTCCAAGTATTCCCATCCCAAATCCATGCCAAATTTGTCATCTAAATCCATTTTGATTGATCTATATCAAAATCACCACAAACTCGCCGTCTCAAATCCATCTCTAATTTTGAGATGGCATCACGCCTTTCTCAAATGTCGAAGGTTAGGCAAGTGGCCATCTTAAAATTAGTGATGGTATAACAGAAGGCCATCTCTAAGATGCTACAACATGGTTTATTGGAAAGGCTTACTAGTCTTCTCAAAAGCCATCACAAACAAAGTCCATGACAACTTTTTGGGCCTTGCAGATGGGAAATGCCTATCCCTACCCAAATAAAATCTAGTAGTATTAAAGGGTTGAAGACACAAACTTTGAGCCCTAGAATTTGTGCACCCTCCAAGTAATAAAGAAAGCAATCCCTAGCCACCCTTTTTAACTCTCTTTTGTCAAAATTCCTCCTAGACCAAAAGTATTTAAAGCTTGACAAAAGAGTTTCGTGCAAGGGTAAGAAGAGCACAAAAGCATTCTAATTGTGTTGAAAATCTAGAGATAAGGTTTGAGGGCCATGATTCGCAGGATCACACACGAAAGGCTTAGAAACGTTCACAAGGTATAATTTTTATCCATCCTCTTGTTTAACTAACATCATAGATGTTTGGCAACAAATACAGATGGGGTTTGTTTTGTTATATTTCACTGTATGTGCATGATAATTTTATGTGCTAAAATTTTAATTTTACAACCAAACCTAATGAAATCTAATAGAAGAAAGGAATAATAAAGAGAGAAATATCAACTTATAGGGTGTCGTGGATCCCCAAAGTCATAATCAAACCACTCTAGGCTATGAGTATCATATCGGGCTACAAACATTAAATATAGTACTTCTTGGGAGGCAACCCAAGCTATTTTTCATTGCGTTCAATTCTTCTATTTTGTTTTGCGTTGTGTGGGTATTATCTATATTTTTTTCTTGGTGTAGGATTTTAGGAAAAATGAAGAAGACAAGTGTGCATGTAAAAGCCTAAAGAAGGAGAAGAGGCACACACCCGACCAAGTTGTCTTGTTCTTTGTTGCCTTATTTTCTTGTGATAATATGATTGATTTGGGTAGTAAGGCTAAGTGCGGAGATGAGCAAAATATAGAGAACTTTTGAATGAGAATATTGTTATCATTGCATGTGATATGAGTGCTAAAATTCTTTTGCATGCAATTGTTTGAATTATAGGAGCATATTGATGACATAAACATGCCACGAACTAAGTGGCCACTATACTTAATGATAAATTTCTTGAGAGGAATTTGTGTAGCTTTGTTCTTATTGTTTTTGAGATTAGCATGCTAGGCTTAGTATTAAAGGTATGATTCCTATTTGATTGAACTCGCACTCTTGATTTTTTATTATTACTGTTTGAGAAGTTCTAGCTCAAGATGAGATTATTGAATTAGTGATATAAGCCTTGCCTTAGGTATTGATGAATTCTTTAACGAATGAGAAAAATTAATTGGGAAAAAAAAGAGAGTGAGGACTTAGAAAAAAATTGAATGAAAAATCTCAGAAAATATTATATATGAGCATGTGAAAAATTAATTTAATTCACTATTGGAGCAACTGAGTAACTAGAATTGTTCAAAGGCCCCTGTTCATTCCTACATAAAAAGTTTGCCCAAATATAAGTATGCGAAGCATCGTAAGTTAGTTATGAATTAAGTAGCTAGGGGTGCACAGTGGCCTTTGTTTATCTTTGTATAAAGAGACTCCCAACTATTTTAAAAAGGATTTAAAGCTCACAAGATAAGATGGAAAAAAAGATGTGAGGAAGAAAGATAAAAAGAGAAAATAATTATTAGCCCACACAAATCCTCTAGTTAGAATTAATGTTGATTGAACTTGTTTGAAAGAGAGTGAATCAAATTTGATTGTCTTAGAATTGCTATAAAATTATCAAAGGGTTAAAGTGATTAGGAGTTGAAGAGTGCTATACACACACAGGGACTCGTGTTGTAGACATGTAGGTGGAAAGTACTATAATCATGAACGATGTTGAACCTAGCAACTAGTTCATATTTGATTCTGAAATTAAAAAGAGTGGCTAAGTCCATGATTTTGTACATCAATAAATTAATTGGAAGAGAGAGTTTTTGCTTAAGGACAAGTAAATAAGTATGAGTGGGAGTGTAATAACATGTGAATTTATAGCTTATTTGTACCCATTAGGTGTTTAAGTTATGCAATCATATGAGTTAAAATAGAGAAAATATCTTATCATGCAAGAAAAATATTAAATATGATGATTTGGATGTGAATAGTGTAGCTGTAGAGTTAAGTATTCATTTTAGATATTTTCAACACTTAAAATGCAAATTCATGTTTGTAGGGCAATGTCGCAACTGCAAAAGGGAGAGTTGTGATCGCTAAATGTGGTGGTGCAACCACAAGAGTCAACCATGAAGCATTCTGAAATTTCTACAATTGTTGGTTGCAGTGGCGAGGATGAGGGTTGCAAGTGTAGGAAGGCTTGTTACAGTCACGAAATGAGACAGCAAAGCACAATGGAAATTCTACAGTTGAGAGGCATGATCGCAATATGGAAGTTTGCAACCCAAGTTGGTTTGGTGTGAGTGTGAGACTGAGAAGCAAGATTAATGTAATTACCACACCTGAGTTTGCAGACGTAAGAAAAGGTGGCACGACTGTGGAGCAAGTCATTGCAACTATGAAAGACTATGCAATAAATGATTTAGTTACATTCTTGCATGATTCTTAAGGGCTTTTTGTTCTGTTTCACATTTACACAAACCCCAAGCACCCTCCATATATATATATACATGTTCTACACAGCTCAATAAAGATCATAGGCTAGTTTTTATCTTCCAAACACTTAGAAAATTGATGAACACATGATTGAAGTGTTGAAGGCATAGGAATACACGCCAAAGCTTGAAGTGTGTTCCTCACTCACACAATGTAGAATTTCAAAAATAAGTTTTTCCAACATTTTCCATTGCTTTTATGCTGTTGTCGATGATGAACAACTTAATTAGGATTTTGATTAAATTTAAGATGAGTTTCTAAATTCTTTTCTAGTCCTCCTATGTTTGTGATTAGTAAAATATGAATGCATGAGTTATTGATTAATTTTCCTTACATAGTTTATTCGTGGTTGTTGAATTGAATAGTAATTATAGGACTTGATCAACCCTATAATTAATATATGGCTGTGCAAGGAATAATGGAAGTAAAACTTTCATGCTAGACTTCATTAGTGAACACAAAATTTCTGAGAATAATAGCAGTGAAACCATAAAGTTAGTGCGGGGTAATATAGTTAATCATAACACTTGAATACTTGACTCAATTTAGTTAGGGAAAACCTATGAGAATCTTGAGTCAAAACTGTAGGAGAGTTTTGAAGAATATCCTATAAATTTAAGGATTAACAATTTATAACTAGTGCAACTGAACTGATAATTAACACATCTAGAATACATAAGAAATCGATACAACACAAGTGGCAAGATACTTCAGCTATTCGTACTTCATCCTTTGATTTCATGTTGCTATTTTCAAAATGCGCATTTTTATTTATTTATTTTTATCTTCATTCTATTCATCTAGCCTAACTAATAAAATCTTAGTTAAATCAATAGACATTTCATCCCTCCTCGTAAGATGATTTCTCTACTCATCATGGTACCAGTCTTATTATAAATTTAATTTTGGCATGGTGACAACCTCACGTCAACTCACATGTTATATCATTTTGTAGGACATTCACCTCTACTTGCCCAGCTAGCATGCAACCTATGGACTTCTGTGTTTTTTCTTACTTAGGACAAATAGCCCACGAACTACTCTAAGTTGAGATATCTTCACAAAATTTTGTTAGTCAGTGTGATCTGACTTCTGGTACCACAACTCTACGTCATTTATCTCAACTTTTTTGAGTCTTCCAATAAATAGCAATTATGTGCTAATCTTTTTCCTTTCATGATGCTTGAGTCACATTCAAACATGTAACACTCCACCTTGTTGAATCTAACATCTAAGTTTCTGTTACATAACTGGTTAATGCTTATAAGGTTTTTTTTATGGTTCTCTACATGTACAACATTCTTTAATTTCGACAGGCCTTCAACATTGAGTGTACCCTTTCTAATGGCCTTGCTTTTTGTCCATCAACAAAACTAACTTTTCCGTCCAAGCAAGATTTATAGTTATCGAAGGATGTTTTGTTCCCAATAATGTAGCATGTGCAACCACTATCAAATTACTAGCTATCACAAGAGGTGGCATGTAGTGAGGTGTTGACCTTAAGGCACTTCTTTTCAACTTTTTAGACCCAAGCACATCTATAAAAGGTCTACTTGGTAGGGACCTAACTTTTTTCCTTCAAGTGCTTCAATAAGCTATAACATGAAGAAATTCAGTAACTACTAAAATAACAATAAGTACAAATAGGGCCTTTTGTTGCCTTTTAGCCAACTATTCATGCTTTGTTTTATTCTAGCTATGTTGAAACATTTGCAAGAACAAGTTGATGGCCTGTTGGAATGTTTTCTATGATATGTTCCATCTCCTTCATGAACTGCATTTCTTTACTTTCTGAACTGCTTAAATTGGGTTGTCTAGTGTATCTAAAGTTGTGATGATCTCTAGAGAGCTTGCTAAGTCCTCTAATGTTACCTTTCTAGTATTCAGCTTGCTTAGACCTGTAGCAAATTATTCTACACATTTTATAACTTTGGCAGGATATCTCTATATTGTGTAAATCCTCTGGCAAAGTAGTGTGGGATGCAATGCTTCATCTTTCTCCTTCTGTACAACCTTAATCTCCATCTTCAATTTTTCATTACTATAGAGGGTGGCTAACAACTTCTACACCAGTATTTTATTCAAACTCAGTAATTCATCATAGGTAATCTCATCATCACTACAGCTATAATGAAAAACATCAAATGTTACAAGGGACAATATAACATCAGATAAAACATTATTGTTATTTTTCATTGAGATTAAGTTGTACACCATGTGATTGCTAGTGTGATCATCATCTTCCTCATAGCTCACTTTAGACCCATCATCGCTCAACACGGTTGGCAAGGATTTTCCCTACTTTTTTTAAGTGTTTGCACTCTTTAACTGGATGTCGTCTTAATTGTCGCATTCCCTACACTTTATATCTTTTCCAACACTTGGGACTTTAGGTTTCTACTTATTCCTTTGATTCTTGACAAAATGTTCCTTTTTCCCTTTATTGTTATTGGAAATGTCAGAATTTGTCTTACATCTTCTCAACTTCTTGGCAAGTCTCCTAGTCAAATGAGAAATCTCCTCCTCTCCTTCATTGAAATCCTCATCCTGATCATCATGGTGGCAGTTGGTGGTTGATGACGGCAGCATAATTTCTTTCTCCTTTTTAGCCTATATGAAGTTAATTTTGGATGCCTACAGTATGCCCATCAATTCGTCCAACTACATCAATCTAGCATCTCATGCCTCTTCAATGGCAACTACTTTCGAGGAAAATCTTTTTGGTAGGAACCTTAATGTCTTTCTCACTAACTTCATTTCTAAGTATTTCTTCCTTAGTTGGTAAGCTTGATTGGCTATATCTCTCAACTTCATGTTAAATGTAGCTACTATTTCATTGTTATTCATTTAAAGGTTTTCAAATTAGGTTATCAAGATTTGTAGTTTAGACATGCACACTAAACTTGTGACTTCATGCACATTTTGCGAACTCTCCCATGCCTCATTTGCCATATCAAATGTTACCACAAGTTTGAATTGCCCTTCATTAACACCTATAATAATGGCATTTATACCACAAGAATTTCTAAGTGCTGCTTTCTACTTATACAGGCTCCATAACTTAGTGTCATTTTAGACAACTTGGCTATCTACTTTAGGTGACTAGGCTTTGATGCCACTTGTTTGTTGTTTGTTTATTATTGTTGTAAGTTATGTGTAATAATGTGTTACCACAAACTCATACATAAAGTTGAAAAATAAGAATAGACACTAAGAATTTTTTTCACGTAGTTTAAAGATAAGCATGCTATATCTATAGGGCCACACCTAAAAATATTCAACTAAAAATGATATAACAAGTGTTAGCACAACTAGTCCAAACCAATACAAAAAATACTCGCCTTAGCCAAACTTCCTTTGGTATCAACTTGCCGACGCATTTCTAATTTAACTCTCTTAGGTACCAAGTCTCCTTGCCTCTGCTTTACAGAAGCTTCCCCTTAGATCCAACTATTAGCTTCAATCAATCAGCAAGTCATCTCTCCTAAGGGTGTTTTCTACGATTGATCACTAACTAGTTTTGTAGTGGATAAAAGAAACTAAGCAACACATTTAGCCTCTTTGCAATTTTTCTTCTCAAGGTTGTGAACGATGAAAAACACGTGAACTCTTGACAGAAAAGTCACTCAAACATAAGTTATTAGCCTTGAAGGTTGGAAACAAACTCCTTTGAAACCTGGCCGAAAATCTTCAATGCCAAAAACTATTGCTTTCCATGTTAGAACATTTGTTGCAACATTTTTCAGATTCCTTCCACTCTTGATTTTTGGTAGCTTATCAATCTTCCCTTATGGAAATGAACTGACAATATTCTGCAAATCATTTCTTGTGTAGCCAGATTAGACTGGATACACATAGTTAAGACATGGTGTGCTTTAGGATTTTTCAATATCTTTTTAGATAAAGTAAGTCAACCATATCAAATCTAATTAGTTACAATCTCATCAGACCAAGTTAATTTGCTTAAGTTAACAATACAAAATCTTGCTTAGGAAGGAATAAATTTGGTTAATTCACCTTAACAAATCAATCATATTTTGTGATAAAAATGTTACAACATTTGTTAAGACAAATTACTAAAGGATGTAGAATTTCCATAAGTAATTTGATCTACTATATTAGCACCACATCAAAGGTTGTGCCACAAATAATGGCAATTGATCAACCGTAGCAAACGTGTCACATATGTGGCACTTTCTCCCCATGATATTAATGGCATCAATGACGAGATAGGTTAGAGCTTCTTTCTTCCAACAATGGTACAAAGGACTCTTGGTCAACACTGCTTAAGAGGATTTCAAATTTTTAAAGGATTAATTGATATGTATATGGCAATAAATCCTAGACTAATGCGAATAAGAAAGAGCTAAATTTGTTAGCTAGTGAATCTATAGGCAATCCCTTTCCATGGACCTAGCTAGATAGAATGGTTTAGAACTTTGAATAATCAAGTGATTTGGAATCCATTGAAATCCCAAAGATCCCACTAGCCTAAAATCTTAGATCAAATGGGAGTCATAGTCTCCCAACATGAAAGGAAAGCTCTACGAATCCTTAACAGCCATCCTTAGCTCAAAAACGAAGATATCCTAAAGAAAGGGTAGGTATTTGGTACTAGAAGCCATTTTGGATGATCCCAACTAAATAAACTTTTAGGTCTAAAAGGAATGACATCCCCAGCTTAGTGAAAGTGCCGCTTGACAAGTCAAGCCCTTCAACATAAGCCTTATATTGCACAATATTACTTTGCATAGAAAGACCTCCAAAAGGAAAGGGGTAATTTCAGCTACCTGAAACACTAAGGAAAAGAAATCAAGTTCCCACCACTTGATTCCAATACATTCTCATGAGCTAAAACTGCTGGGAACTCACTAAATACATCCCACCTTCTCCACATGGGTGAATACTTTGATGCTTTCTTATCAAGTGGCATCCATTACTTACTTTAGAATGGTATAAGGGTAAGAGGCTCCTTAATAGTTCAGCATCTCAAATCCCTTGTCTGATCATCTACCTCCTCTTTGTTTTTCTATTTGCAACAAAATAGGATTAACTTTCTTGTGCACAAATTAGATTATTACAGAATCAATGTGGATGCATGTAATAAGGTGGGATGATTGGCTTTATTATGGCAAGAGAATCTATCGTCTCACTTTAGAGTCTATTTAGGTACAATATTAATGTCACCATTAAAGATGATTGCTCTCGAGAATGACATCCTTTTGTCACAATGGATGTGCCATATTTGATGCTATAATGAATTATTTCAATAGTATTTAAGTGCATACAATACTCAATCTAAACTATCTATAGCACCTTTGAATTTGCACACCATGGACTCACTACACAACTTAATTCACAATGAACCTACCATTGCATGATCCTTGTAATTCACAAACTTTCTACACCAAAAAGACCACAATCCTCATGAGACCTAATATCTCAATCCCTTGTGAATTACAAAGTAAACAAAACCATGCAACCATGGCCACAAGGAAAATTAATGAGTTTTAAAATAAGAATTGGACCCGTGCGAAGATGCTCATGAAAACACAATGATTCCTATTACAATCACAATGCTATTTAACAAGTTTGAACATTATATATCATCAATCCCTATAGAATTTACATTACACCTCTGTTGTGACATTTTGTTAAAAAAGTTACATGCTTAGTGCTTCGTAGTCAAAAATTCCAAAACAATTTGGCAAATCATGCTCCCAAATCTACAATCCGAACATGTTCATTTCATATTCCACTCAAACCCATCACAATTGCCAAAAGGTAAACAAAAAATAAATGAAATAAACACATTCTTGCATCATATTGTCAATGCCAAAATTACCCATCCACGAACTCACTTTGAATGAAATAAATATCAACATTACATGTCAACACATGAAATCGGTACCCAGACATCCTTCTAGCATGATTAAACCATATCAATGAGGCACATATGGGGAGACATGTCAACAATCATTTGTGGAAAATGAAAATTACCCGAATAAACCAAATTCAAATTAATTTGAATGAAATAGATCCACCATTAATTGTAAACAAGATGAAACTAAAAAATTAATGCACAACTTACTTCAAATTTTTTTATTGATGGAGTGTTCTTGCAGTGAGTTGGAGTACGTGGATGTGAAGGAAGAAAATGAGTTACTCAACCACGCTTTGGACCCTTTTATTGTCACTCGCCAACTATGTCATTGTGACGACGAAGAAGGCACTTTGAATTTGAAGCTTGCATCATCCCTAAAACCATGACGAAAGGGAAGGATGCCACTGTCTATATAGTCATCGTTCCATGTCATTGTGACTATTAGAACAACCTTGCAGACAAAGAGTTGGGTATGATAGCTTCGTCATGATGACATAGTCAACCCAAAGTCCTTCATTGCCAAGCCTATAATCACAACAAGAATGGCAATGGCACTTAAAAAAATTAAAAGTTAGGCTTCTAATTGGGGCCGCTTTTTCAAACCCATCTCAAAGCTATGCCTAATTGGAATAAAAAATTTTCCCACTTCCCTCTAGCTTCATTTCAACTTCATTAATGCCTTATCCAATCTCTCCTGTGCTCATAAATTTTTCCCGTCCACTGGTCAGTCCTCACCATTTTTTATTCGAAAAGCGCCAATCCCTCCTCAACAACGCCAACAACCTCTATTTCTCTATTGTCACAAGGTAAAGTTACCAATAAAGAGTTTTTCTCTTTCATCCTTCCAAACATGAAACTTCTATTTCAAAGCCAAATATCTTGACATGTTGAAGAATTTCTAGTTTACTATGTCATTTTCCATGAAAATAGTATAGTGCTTTTGTGGGATTCAACTATATGCTCAATATCGTTCCAAATTTGCAGAAAATACATTGTATAGTCACCTATTGGTTTCAAATTTGTGCTTAATAGTCAAACTAAAATATGGGGTTTCTCTATGAGTAGGTTTATGTGTTTGTTTTGTGGATGGAAGCAAAATATTGGAACTTATTGGTATTTTCTTCTTGATTGGTGTTTATTGTCTTACCCGGTTGATTTGATTTCCCCTTGGGAATTTTTTGTTTAATACTAAAATAGAGCTTTAATTTCCTTGATTTTAGAGTTATTTTGGGTTCTAATTTATGATTAACTAGACATGGAGCTTTTATTTCTATGTGTATGCTCAATACTCAAACCCAAAACAATATGTCAGTTTTCGTTATGCGATTCAACCTTATGCTAAATATTAGGTTAGATTAGGAGTATGTCTACTTAAAACGTTAAATACAAAATGCTCAAATAGGGAATGTAATTACATTGTTCAGTGAATCCATATATTCTCAAATGTTTTGACCCAACATGTTAGTCAATTAGAAAGGCATTCGGGCTTTCGTGCTTAGTTATTTTCATTAGGGAGAAAAATAAGTTTGCTATGCATCGCAACTTACAACATTTACACGTAACATGTTTTATTGTAGTTTGTTGGGAACTTTAAATACATGATATCATTGCATTTAGAGTTGCACATTGTTCAAGTTTTGAACATGTACAAACAACTTACAAATGTAATTTCTTCATTCAAAATTCATTTTTGAGGATGACGCATAGAGTATACTCTAGAGGGGGATATCAAAGTAAGGGTCTTTCCTGCAACATAGACCCACTAGGAGAGATCACCAACAACTCCACATTAGCACAGCAATCTAACAAAAATCCATCTTTATCAGGCTATAGGAAGGTACCAATAGTTCCAACTACTTCAGAGGCCAATATTAGTGAACACAATCACAAGGGCATGTGTGGAACCAGACAATGAACTCCACAAATGTTTTAGTAAGTTTCCATGTTTTTTCCTAGTTGACAAATTAAACTACAAATATGTCTATTTTCGTACAATTCAAACACTACAATTCAAACACCTAAGTTGATTAAATTGCAATTCTAGGAAGGAAGTCACTAATTGCTTCAAGGATATCATAACTAAAAATTACAAGGCTTATGGATTTGTTTCAATGAGTTGCCGTTAAAGGAATAACAAGATTATTTTCAATTATTCAAGGTATATTATTACTTTTCATCATACAAGTTAGTACAAAGGTACACATAATGTTTAGATATATTATTTCCCTCACTTCATGCCAATGTCTCATTTTGGACAGAACGAGTATACATGGGGCTTCTCATACAACATATGGATGTAGTGGGCCTTCAAAAAAAGGCCTGATTGGATTGCACAAGAGAGTTGGGATCAAATGTTCACCAAGTGGGCTGAAGAACCATATCAAACAATGTGCAACAAAAATTAGGCCAACCAACATCAAACAATGCCTTTGCCTCCAAGGGGTAAGCATAAAATTGGTATGAGATCATAAAAAAATGTGGCATACAATGTGGACATATTCAATAACTTTTTCCTGTCTCAAATTTGTAGGAGATGATGGAAAAAATCCAATAAGACCTTAATGCCAAGGGCCCCATGAGACTAGAACTAGAGGGCGTGCTTGCATCTAGCTCTACAAGTAGCAATATAAGGGTAGTCAATTTGCTTGGCAGCTTCATAAAGGTCCAATGTCACGCATGGGCTCGAAGGCTATGTCATTCAAGCAATTGTTCTGGGGATCTTCTAATTCCACACCTTCCACTAATCCCGAGCTTTGAGAGATGTAGGAGTGTTTAGAGCATATGTAGCAAGAATTGGCACAAATGCAAACAGAGCTAAACAAATTTAAGAGACTTGCTACTAGACATTTGAGTATTCCCTTATTGGACAATAATGAAGGCCAGGATGATGGCGAGGACTTAGATAAGCTCTATACAAATGGATAGATTTGATGGTTGCCCACAGTAAGGTGTTGTCTCGTGATGCTTGTGTGCTATTGTACTAAGAAGAATCATTTCCATTTGATTTTCCCATTGACTTCTAACTTTGTTTGTCAATTGTTATCTATGTATACATGGTTATAATTACTATAATATTTGAGAACAAGTTTATTTCACACTAATCGATGTAAAAAATGGGCAAGAACAATATACTGAATGTAATATGAAAAATTGCTAAAATTTTCAATCCTAAAGCTATCGTAAAACCAACACAAATTAGTTCCAAGGATAGGTAAAGTTGTGCCAAACAACTATCCCAAAGCCATATCAAAACACACAATCACAAAGCCACACCAAAACACCATTCCGAAGTCGTGCCAAAACATCATTCCCAAGCCCATCCTTTGTTAATCAACTCTTCTACTTTCCTTTGAATTTCCTTTGTCTCCTCGGCATTTGGTCCAATACATAGGTTTGTTTGGAATGGCTACACCCAGCATACAGTCTATTTTGTGCTCAATCTCTTGAGCAGGTGGTAATCTACTTTGTAGGTTCTCCATCAATACATTCCTATAATCTTACCAAATAGACAATACAATCTTAGGGAAGGATGATGTGTTCTCTTTAGATAAGAAATAGGTATCTTTACACATGAGTTACATCACTCTCCTCTCACTTCCCATACCTCACATCCTTCATAGTGGCTAAATACACTTCTTTGTCTCTTTCTCTTTCCTCTCTTTTCTTTTCACTTCCTTGCAACTATCATCTCTCTTTTCACTCTCCTTTTCTTTTTCTTCTTTTCTAATTGTTTTTAAAAATACTTTTGGTCTTCATGAACTTCCTTTGACATAAGTTGCACCAACATTGTCTTCTTGTTGTGATAGTAAAACACATACCTATTAGTCTTACCATCGAATGCTACTCTCTTATCATATTTCCATGGTCTACCCGATAAAATATTACTAGCTTGCATGGGAACACATTATATAAAAGCTCATCTTTATATTTCCCATGTTAAAAACTACAAGTACTCGTTTTGTTACTTTGATTTCTCCACAATTGTTCAACCACTACAATTTGTATTACCTAGCATGATCCCTCAAATGTAAAGATAGCCTCTCCACTAACATCAAGCTAGAAACTTCATACAACTTCCACCATTAATTATAAGACTACAGATCTTACCTTTAACTTAGCACCATGTGTGAAAAATGTCTTTCTCTACTCTTCATACTCTTTCTCTTTTTCTTGAGTGTTTCAGGTGCACATGACCACCAAATTAAAGTCTCCCGCTCCAGTCAATACATGATCATCATCCAAAGATTCCTTCTCTAATAGTGGCATTTCCTCTTCACTACTACCTTTCTCATTCATAACTATCTCACTTCTATCTATTAATACCACGGTTCATTTATTTGAGCATTGTGAAGCGATCTGCCCTCTACCTTTCCACCTAAAACACATGATATCGTGGTTTTATGTAGTAGAAGACTTACGATTAGATGGAGTTTGCACCTTCAGTGCTTCCATCTTTAGTTCTACCTTTGAGTTAGCCTTCCTAACTAATGGCGCCTTTCCTTCTCCTCTAGGAAAAGTCCTAGAAGAGGTACTTGGTTGTATTTCATTTCTACTCCTCCCCTAGAGTTGCTTCTCCACTTTGATGGCTCTTTCCACCAAGTCCTCCAACTTGACATAATGATGCAACTTAAGAACATCTGTTATATATCAATTCAACCCACCTATAAATCTTACCATGGTGGCTTCTATACCGTCCACAATATGAACACTTATTAATTCCATTCCAATGTCTTTGTTTTAGTACTCTATACTCCTACTCCCTTGTGTCAAAGTTTGTAATTTTTTGTGCAAGTCCCTATGGAATTGGCTAGGAGGAATAAATCTTTTCCGCATCACTGCCTTCAATTCATCCCAAGTGTGCTAATCGCCAATTCTCCTCCTACTAGTATACAATTGATCCTACCATATTATAATATGATCTTTAAACTCAACAACCACAAGTTTTACCTTTTGAGCCTTTGCATGAAGGTGGCAATCAAACTCCAACTTTACTCGCCTCTCCTATTTTAAGTATGCAGTAGAGTCTAACCATCCTTGGAAAGTTGGAATGGTGAGCTTTGCACTTTTTAAGATTTTCTTTTCTTCATACCTACATCTCGACTATGTCTTAGGGCTACCATGTTCTTCAAATTCATTAGAAAAATTAAAGTTATCATCACTAGCGTACCTTCGCCTCTAGGCTTAATGTGTAAATCTATTTCTCTTACCCATTGACTCCTCTTACCTCAAGGTACTAAACTACCTTGTGTAGAAGTATGGAATGCCTCCAAGTTCTCCAATCTCTAGTTCATATTGGCCAAGGTGTCTATCAATTACTTCATATTGAAGGTATTATCATCCATACTTGATTCTCTAGACATCTTGAAATATGTAATATATCGAGGAAGATAGGAAACGTATAGTGTATACAAGTGTCTTCTCACCTCACAAGATGTAATTCACTCATTTTTTAGATTTCCCTTATATGTCACTCAATACACTTAGGTAATAGACTCACAAGCTCAATTCTTGTGTCTACCTCATAAAATTTTAATTATTCCTTAAAATCTCAAGTGATGTATCCTCCAAAAGCATGGAAGTATGTGAAATGGAGGAAATTTTAAAGTATAGAATCAACCTAGACACAAAAGGATCAGCCCAAGAATGAAAAAAAGGTTGGCGGATTGATCAAAGAGCAATGAGATTAATCTTGGGATAAAAAAGACTCACGCAATTGATCATAAATCAATAGGATTGATCTCAAGCTGAATAAATGGGCATGATCAATTGAAAACAAAGAGCAAACTATTAGATTGGGCATAGTGGAATTGCTCCAATGCAATTAAGAGCTGTGATTGATTCAACGTAATGTGTAATCAATCACTACTAGGTTTTCCAACAAAAAAAATTGAGATTTTCAATCTAAAGTCCAAATTTTTTCAAATTTTCAACCTCTAATCTCAATTAAGTTTTCTTATATTGCTTTTTTTTTTCACACAATAACTAGTCTTTCTTTTTTTCACCCTATTTTTTTCGCTTTATGAAATATTCAACAACTCAAACAATCAATAAATGAAAATAGCTAACTCAACTTGTTGGAAACACTAGAGCAATCAAGTAACAATTTTTTTTTGTAATTTAGGAAGATGATAGAGAAGAAGAAGAAAGGAGGAAAGTAGGTAAAGGTATGAAAGAATGAAAGTGCTACCTGGATTGGTAATTAGGTCAAAATCTGATATAGTTGGCTCTAATTTCAACTACCACATACATGGAAGTGTGAAAAAGGATTGATGGCATAAGCGTGAACCAGACAAGGTCTTACCTATGTGAACCATGTAGAAATGACCCAAAATGTAACGAACTCGAAGAACTCTTTCAGAAGATGACCACAACTAACACGTTAATTTATTTATACGTCACGAATCATTCAATTTGGATGATGGGTTTCACAATAAATTAAGAACACTTAAATTTTTAGGAAAAGGAGAATCATTTTATTCTTAATTACAAAATATCAAAAGTTGTTTAAGAATAATCTAAGGACCCTTTTTGTAGTGTTAAGGTCTCATAAAAATGTCTAAAAATTGTCCAAAACTAACTAGGAAAAGTCTACAAAAAATATGGTTAAGAATTCCATCTAAACAAGGAAAACTTAAGCTCTAATCCACCATTACAATTGATCTAGTTCCTTAGAAATCAATTTTGTGAGGTCAGGATTGATTGCAATGTCCATCTCAATTCCTCAATTGTATTTCCAATGGGTTGGAAAGTTTTTACCATTACGATCATACTGCATGCGACTGATCGCCCTACACGTGATTGATAATGATTTTGATCTGAGGCTCTATGTCATCATTCCATGAACACTGGATCGTATTTCCAAAAGCTCCTACTACATCTTGACGACCCATTTATCCCTTGGATCTAGCTGAAGTTCGTGGGATCAATCTATCCTCCTTCAAGATTGATCCCAATGCTATCCAAAAGCTATTTTCTTTCTTGTTTTGCACTAAGTTGGTCCATAGATGCTTCTCAAGCTATTTGACCATTTCCACACATGCAAAATGCTCTTGAAAGTCCCTCACGGGTGTTGCCATAGCCTCTTTGAGCTTCTTAGCCTTAGAATATATCATGAGACAACTAAAAAATCTTAAATACACTTGCTTCGATTGGACACTCCTGATGATATTGCCACCCCTTTCAATTCAAATATTTTTTCCTTATTAAATTGTCATAATTTCATGAAATTTTTTTCAATTATTCAAATTGTTTATGTTTTAATTTTTTTGTTACGTTAAGTTGGATATTTTATATCCTTTGGTATATTTATTTCCAAATATTACTAACATAGCTTTTAAATGAAGCAACTATATTTAATGTTTGTTCTCAAAGACAATATTAAATTAACATCATGGTGTTATAGATCAACAGATATTTTGATGGATGAAGTACGAACATGAAACATAGTTGCTTAAAAAATCAATTTCATCAAATCCACATTAATCTCAAATGACAAACATTTTGTTGCATTGATTGAGGTTTGATAGATCAATCTCAAGCGGTCCAAGAGAAGATGGGCTTTCTAAAATTTTTACTCAAAGCCCATATGATTGCTCCTATGCAATCCAAAAGCATTGTGAATTATTTGAGCGTTAAAAGTGATTAAATTTATTGTTGATAGAGGTTATAATTACTCATGCAATAGTGCAAGATCGTACGACTAGTCATTTGAATCATACATGCTTGCCCTTCTGTTGTGATAGTTCCCATAGAAATTGTGCAATAGATCACATGTGCACATAATTGCCTGCACAAATTTTTATCTTCTAGTATAGATAAACTCAAATTCTTTTTCAAATTAAAATTTATGAGTACAATCTAGGCTGAGTTCTTCTACTTAGTTTAGATATGATTTAAGATTGCTTTATTCCCTTATGGATTGAACTCTTAATCTATAAAAATGGCATCTTAAGACTATCATAATTAATTCTTTTTATATTAATTTTAAATTTCGATAGTTTTCTCTTGATTTACATGCAAATTCTTGTGAATTTCACATAAAAATTCATTAATTACATGTGTTTTTGGGTTTTAGATGTGCTTCAAAATCTAAACACTTTGTTCATGCAACAATTCCATTCTATTCATTAACACTTCTACCCTTATTGGTGCAAATAGAGTGGGTTTTAATGTTCCTAAATAACAGCTAATGGAAAAATACATTATGTTTAGACAACAAAGTTGTCTAGATGGTGAAGAACTGCAATTTTTTATGGAAGTTGAAGAAGGTTTTGCACCTATACAAGAACAAAATGAAATACATAATTCATTCGATGTTCATATTAAATATTCTTTTGAGAAATGATCCTTTAATATTATTTTTGCTATAATCATGCAATATTTGGAAAAGACCAAGATCACTTATATACACCTAAAATTAGTGCCACTAATTGAGTTTTTTTTACTCAATGACTACTATGATATGTCAACAAATCTACTACAACATGAATTTTATCTGATCCCACACAGCAAATACAAGAAAGGTTTAAGCACAGAAGCCTTCCAACTATTCAACTATGCCAAGCTAGAGACTGACTCGAATGCTAATGGATCTACAACTCAGCTGATCAATTTAAGAGTTAACTTAGTCTACAATGTAGCTAGAGGTGGTTACAAGTTAGTAAATTAATTGCCAGATAGATCCTTAGTGTATGGGAGTATGTATCCATGGCATGACTATGCCATAAGTTGAATTCTAAATAAAAGTAGTTCTATCCTTCTACTAGTTTTTGTTCATATTTCTTATTCCTTTGCTTCTTCTTTTCTATAGCTTTGATCATGAATTCAACATCTTTGGGAGAGTCCAATCTAATATGGAACTACAACTAAACTTGATCAAATAGGCTCCACTGCATTCATTCTCTTCTATGCCTAATTCTCCATAACATCATCACCTAAATCCTTCATTAGCTCTTTTGTTGATTGAATCATCTTTAAGATCCATCAATCCTCCAAACCACCAATCTTCTTTAATTCACTTACTAAAGAATCCTAACTCTCCATTCTATGTCCATCCAAGCAATAATTATGGAACTCTCATTGCACAACCTAAGAAGACTAGAACAAATTTCCACATTTGGAGTCGTTCCTTCACACTTGGACAATCCATCAGCAACAAGGTAGGTTTCATCAATGGCACCATTCAAGAACTAGCCATTAATGATCTCATTTATCCTACTTAGAAGACATGTAATGACCTGATTGTTACATGGCTGCTAAGGTCGACAAGTCCTTCATTGGCAGCCACAATCTTCTACATGAAAAAGGTATCACAAATTTGGAAAGTGTTGTCCACGCAAATTTCTCTCTCATATGACAATCGGGTATGCAGGATTCAAAAGGAGCTACATAATGTTATGTAGGGTTTTAAGAGTGTAGATGAGTACGAAACTGAGTTAGTTACTATATGCAAAGAGCTAAGGGAGTACGGCCAAATCCACATTGCAAGTGTGGGGAATGTAACATGGATAGCTTCAAGTTCTTTGTTAAAATGTAAAAGAAGGACAGAGTCTGTAAGTTCCTCAATGGATTAGATGACATATACTCATCCAACAAGTCACAATTGCAAACAAAGGCCTTTTCCCACCTTGGAAGAGGCCTATAATGCAATAGCAATGAAAGAGGCACTGACGTTAAAGGAAAGGGTTGAAGGTATAGTCTTGAATGATTCAGAAACAATGGCTTCTATCATAGAAAGAAAAGAGAAAAGGCAGGAAGTTGTGTGCTCACATTGTTGGAAAAAAGGCCACAAAAGGGAAAAGTGCTATAAGCTAGTTAGAGTTCCACCTAACTTCAAGTGCACGAAGGGAAGAAACAAGCAATCTCAGGCGGCTACTAATCAAGTGAACCTGTAGATTGAAGGTTAGTATGGAAAGATCACCTTAGATGGGATCTTCTTGTCATAAAAGTAGTTGAAGAAGTTGATGAACATGTTGAGTCGCCAAGAGAATTCTCAATTTGATGTGGAAAGTGAGCAAAATGAAACTGGACAGGCTATTGAACATGGTAGGGCTGAGCAACTCACCAACTATTCTAACTTTGGAAGTATAAGCCCATCCATTTGTGACCTCTCTTCATTGTCACTTGAACCCTTAGCCATCAGTAGCCTTTATAAGCATTATACATGCCTTGCTCACGGTTCTGATCACAGCACACATTACCAAAATAGCTCACATAAGAATTCTTCACCAGTCCAATTGGAATAGATCATTGACACTAGTACATCTAACCATATGTGTAGTTCTCTTGAGTTATTTGCCACTTATAATCCTATGACAAATTGTTCTGTTAGTCTTCCAAACAAAACTACGGTCCCAATTGCCCACATAGGTTCTGTGGTCATAACAAAAAGCCTCACACTTAGAGATGTGTTGCTTGTGTCATCCTTTAACTTCAACCTATTGTCTACCAATACATTTTAAAAATCATTCAATTGTTGCCTCATCTTTAATTCTAGTTCATGTTATATCTAGGGCCTCTCACCATAGAGGAAAATTGAAATATCTAAACAAACTTAAGGGTTATACATCATCAGGCAAAAGGCATGAAGCATCACCTCTGACCCTAAATCCAATTCTGTAATCTTTGCTAGCACAAATCCTAGCCTTAGTAAATTTGATCTATGGCACTATATATTAGGGAACACTTCTCATCTTGTAGTTGAAAAGATACATTCCACTTATCCCAATGTTATTGTAATGAAAGATAAGAATTGTGGAATTTGTCATCAAGGAAGGCAAAAGAAACTACCTTTTCCTTCTCGTGAAGTAAATACTAACAAACCTTTTGATCATCTTCCCATTGATACATAGGGTCCCTACTTAGTTTGTTCACTAGGTGGACATCAATACTTCTTCACAATTGTTGATGACTACTCACGTTGCACTTGGACATACCTTATGAGGAACAAAAAGGAGGTCCAACAAAAAATCCCAGCCTTTCATAAACTAGTTCTTACACAATTCGTCACAGAAATTAAAGCCTTTAGGAGTGACAACGCCCATGAACTCAAATTGACATCCTTCTTCATTGAAAATGGTATCATCCATCAACTCTTATGTGTAGACACCTCAGAAAAATTCAATTGTAAAGAGAAAACACAAACACATTCTTAATGCTACAAGGTCCTTGCTGATCTAGGCCTGTATGCCTAAAGCCCTTTAGGGTGATGCTATACTATTTGTTGCCCACTTGATCAAAAGAATGCCCTCTAAAGCTCTAAACTTTAAGACTCTTAAAATTTTATTTGCAAACCACTTGAATATCAGCATCTTAGAGTGTTTGGATGCCTTATGTACTCTCTAACACTAAAGAAGGGCCACACTAAGTTTGACCATAAGGCTAAAAGATGTGTCTTCGTAGGTTATCCTAGTGGCATGAAAGCATACAAACTCTATGACCTGACTATTCATGAAATCCTTTACTTAAGAGATGTAATTTTCTATGAATATGTGTTTCCCTTTCCTAAAAATTTCACCAAGTCACTTAATGCACCAGATTAGTGTCACAATCTCCCTTGTTTCCTTGAACCTCCTAGTCATGAAATTCCCTTTGATTTTATTCCATTGCAGCATGGTCAAACTAATGAGGTTGGTGACATTAACTCACCACATAACACATAACACCATATGAGCTATGATCATGAGCATGTGAACAACTATTAAACCTCTCTTGACACACAACCAGCACTAACTGAGCCTAGGAAAGCAAGTAGGATATGAAGAATTTCATAGTATTTGGAAGTCTATCAGCACAACCTAAAATAACCAAACCAACTAAGCACTCAACATGTAATAGCCAATCACCTAAACACCATCAAAGTGCCACCTAATTTCACATGTTTTCTATCAGCCCTAAGCAGTATGCAAGAGCCTAGTTTCTATGAGAAGCCTGCTAGCTAACCACATTAAAGAGGCAATGTTGGAAGAGTTAAGAGCATTGGAAGAGAACCATGCATGGGATGTGGTTGAGATGCCAAGAGGATAGCATGTTGTGGGATGTAAATGGGTATTCAAAACCAAGTTGAGATCAGATGGAGGGGTTGAAAGATAAAAAGCTATTTTGGTTGCAAAAGGATGTAGTTAAGTGGAAGACTTCGATTATAGTGAAACCTTCAGCCCTGTAGTGAAGCAAACAATAGTCGGACTGTTTTTGTCTTTGGCTACACTGAATAGCTAAAAGTTGCAATGATTAGACATATACAATGCATTTCTAAATGGTAATTTAGAGGAAGATGTATACATGAGCCTCCCTAAGGATTATCAAATCAAGGGGGAGATCTCCAATTTAGAGAAGAATTTAGTGTGCAAGTTGAGGAAGTCATTATATGGCCTAAAGTAAGCTTCAGGACAATGGAATGTCAAGCTACCTGAAACACCTATTGAGTATGGATTTTAGCAATCCAGATTAGATCATTCACTATTTCTCAAGAAGACAGAAGAAGAAAATAGGATGGCCTTCCTTGTCTATGTTGATGATGTGTTGATTAGGGGGAATGTTCACAATGAGGTAGTGGATGTGATGAACTTCATTGGATACAGATTTAAGCTGAGAGATTTGGGAGCACTAAGGTACTTCCTTGGTGTAGAGATAGCTAGATCAGAAGGAAGAGTGGTGATGTGTCAAAGGAAGTATGCCTTAGACTTGTTAAGTGCATATGGTAATGCTAGGGGCCAAACGAATGTCCACTCCAATGAATTTAGGACAGACGCTAAGCAAATAAGACAATGATCGACTCAGTGATCCAACATTCTACAGAAAGCTTGTTGGAAAGCTCATATACCTGACATTCACAAGGCTTGAGAAAAGTTGTGCAGTGAATGTGTTATCACAATTAAAGTCTAAGCCAGCAAATAGTCATCTCAAGACTGCCTATAGGGTGCTAAAGTACTTGAAGGGCTATCTAGGCAGAGGGCTACTCCTAAAGAGCTCAGGGAAAATGATGCTGCAAGCCTTCTCGGATAGTAATTGGGGCTCATATTGTGACACTAAAAGGTCAGTTTAGGCTTTTGTGTATTGCTTGGTGGTTCTTTAATTAGTTGGAAGCCCTAAAAGTAAAGTGTAGTGGCTAGAAGTACTACAGAAGCTAAATACAGGGCACTAACATCTTGTATATGTGAGGTGATGTGTCGAAAGAGTTTAGAGTGGATCACAAAGCAGCAGGTTCCTATATTTTGTGACAGCCTTAGTGCAGAGCAGATAAGCAAAAATCCCACATTCCATGAGAGAACAAAACATTTTGATTTGACTTGCATTTTGTAAGGGAAAAAGTGCATAGCAAGGTGGGGGAAATCAATCATGTAAAAAGCTATAATCAGTTAGCAAACATACTAACCAAGCCTTTATGCTTTGGACTCTTCGATAAGCTAATTGACAAGATGAGTTTCGAAAGCATCCACACTCATCTTGAGAAAGAGTATCAGATCACACGTAGTAAATGCAAGAAAGATTCAAGTTGAGAAGCCTTCCTGCTATTTTGTTGTGCCAAGCTGGAGATTGACTCGGATGCTAATGAATCTACAGCCCAGCTGATGATCAGTTTAGGAGTTAGGTTAGTTAGTCCAGAGTGTAGCTAGAGGTGGTTAGAAGTTAGTAGATTAACTGCAAGGTGGTTCCTTAGTATATGTAAGTATATATCCAATGAAACAGTTACTATGCCATAAGTTGAATTCTGGACAAGAGCAGTTCCATCCTTCTACTGTTCTGCTGTTCATCTTTCCTATTCCTTTGCTTCTTCTTTTCTGCGTGTTTGGGAGTGTCCAATCTGATAAATTTCCCTTACCCATTGATGATTGTGGTGCAACAATGGAGTTTCGTGCGGTGATTCTATTTCTACTGCACCTGTTTAGAATATAATTGCATGGAGTAATGCTCATGTAAAAATCATGGTTGCAAAGCACACGAGTGACTCAGGCAGACCTCCTGATGTTGTGATACATGGAGCTTCATCCAATGCTCCGACGAATCGCGAAAGACACGCCCGGAATCTCGAGATAAAAGTTACTAGAAAAATACTGCGTTTGTACCATTATTTTGTTGTATTTTTTATGCTTCATTGCAGCCCAATCATAACAATAATTCATCGGCACCTTGCTTTTCAAGGTAAGGTGATTGTGTGGAACAGACCTGCTTCAAAAGTTATTCTCATCAAAGTTATATGGATCTCGGAAGAGTTTACATTATGTCATATCAATGTAGAGTTTGATAGATAGATAGCGACCAATACGAGAGAAAATGGGCTTTTTGAAATATCGATTCAATCTAAAAGATCGATCTTACACAATTCAAAACCGTCACCGTAGATCTGAGAGTTAATTGATCTTACATAGTTGACAGGTGTCGTAATTTCTCAAGTAAGAAATTGCTCATGGAATTACGATTGCACATAAGAATTTTACATAATATTTTAATTTGATTCTAATTCTTTCTCAAATTAGTATTTCTTTCTATAATTTAGACTAGATTCTTCTGTTTAATTTGGATAGGATTAAATTTTTTTGAGTTGGATTGATTCGGATTCCAACTCATTAATTAGACTCTTTATCTATAAAAGGGCATCTTAAAAATATGAGAATCCTTCATGATTTACATTTAAACATGTGCATGTTCTATATAAAAAATTCATATCTTGTTGGCGTACTTGGGTTCTTAAGGTTCTTAATTTACTTCGATTTTCACTATATTTTTGGGATTTATTCCCGCAACAATTCCTTTCTGTTCATTTGCAGTTCCACTCATCATAAAAACTGCATACATTTCTAATATTCCAAACTGAAAAACTATATGGTGAAGGTGGTTCAAATTAATAAATGAATAAAGCATCCTTCTGCACAATATTTAACAATATAACTCATCTTTTGTAGTTAAACTAAAAATTTTCAAAACATGATGATCGTTCTAAAAATGTCAATCCACTTAGCAAAATAGCCAATATTTGTTAATTAATTAACCTACTTACTAGATATAAACTTTAAATAAATCTTTTCTTTTTCTTTTTCCTTGTTTTCGGTAAAGGAAATAAATATCTTAAAATTTGAAATACTGTAGCAAACTTGTTAAACAATGAAGTAAAAGATAAAATAAACAACATGCAATTTTGTGGACTGAATAATTACTTTTAAAGATGTATTTTTCAAAAATATGAATTGATTATAACAATAAAATTTATTTTATTCCCTTGATTAAAATAACATGAAATTAAATCAAACAAGATAAAAATTCAAGTTTGTAACTTGAAGTGTGTTTAGAATCTATTTTTGAGGGTAAGAAATTGTTTGTCTTTTTTATAAAACTTATGAATAATGTAAAAACAATAAGTTTGCATATTCAATTGTGTTTACGTGCAAATAATAATATATAATGATTGAATTGTGTTATAATATATGAAATTATTTTAATAAATAATAATAATAATAATAACAACAACAGCAATAATAATAATATGTTTTCAAGGTTCTAATACACATTAATGTGATTGTATATTTATAGAAATAATTGTTTGATTTAAATATAAATAATGATTAAATTTTAAATAACTATGCACACACACATGAGGGAGAGACGGAAAATGTATTTGAAATATTGCATTCTTGAAATCTTTTATACATTTTAAGATAAAAATACTTTAAAAAAAATATATCATCCAACATCTAGACAATCTTTTTCCATAAAAAAAAAAAATTGAAAGGTACATTCTTCCAATTATTAGCAATATATACTATGGGCTTCCCACATGTTAAATAAAATAAAAGTGAAACATTAAAATAATTATTATAAAAAACTATTTTGAATTCTTGAATATCCCACTTCTACATTTACAAATGTGTTGACCATCCTGTCAAAAGCCACATCAGCAGAACACTTGGAACACCTCACTACAAGTCTGCACTAGTGGCTCGTGAGGTGGCGGTTTGTGCTATAGTTTTTCTTAGTTTTTGTTGAAGGGAATATTTATTGTTTTAGAATGTAGTTTTTTTTTGTTACAAGTAGTTATATGTGTTAGCTCTAGAAGGCTCTTTAACTAATAGCATAAATAAGTTCCATAGTTGAGCAATGCAATGTAACAGTGACCTTGATCACATATGCTTGCTATTGAAACTTTCATATCAATTCTACTTCTCTAATTTTCTTCACTAAACCATGCATTAAACCTATACTTGACATGGTATCAGAGCTATCAAGAAATGATGCAACTCTCTAATCAACCCTAAACTATGGCAGAAGCATCATCATCTATAGGAAACGGCCAACAACATCTAGCAGCAGACAATTCCTCAACTTAGCTATTCCTTCCAACTCCTTTCAAATTGACAGTGGAGATAATCCCATGATTGCATTAGTTTCAAACCTCTCACTACTACGAACTATGTGATATGAGCAAGAAGCATGAAAAGGACACTTAGAACAAAGACCAAGTTGAGTTTTGTCAATGGGCCCAGATCAAAAAACAACCTGCATCAAAGGCTATCTTTTGGAAGCATGAGAAAGGTACAATGATATGGTAATTTCTTGGATTATTAATTATATGACTTTATCTGTTAAATCTAGTTTACTCTTTGTGGATGATGCATACAAGCTTTGGAGTGAGTTAAATGAAAGGATGTTTCAGTATAATGGTCCTAGGATCTACTAATCAAAGAAAGCAGTAGGCACTTTAGTGCAGGGTAATGATCAAGTGGTGACATAATATGAGACTAAAGGGGATATGGGATGAACTCTCAATATATGCTAAAGTTCCTGAATGTACATGTGGACAACTAAAGACCATAACCGAGAGACATCAAAGAGATTCAGTGATGTATTTTCTGATGGGCTTAAATAAAATTTGTACATATGTGAGGGATCAGATTCTAATGTTGGATCCAATGCTTCCCATTAACAAAGTGTTTTCCATGGTGTAGCAACAAGAAAAATAGCACTAGATCATTAGTGCAATACAGGGTTCAAACTTCATGGCTATGGTAATGCAAAAAGGCCCCTTAAACTTAAAGACTAACAACAAGAAGGAATGGTTGTTTTGCTCTCATTGCAAAATCCCAGGACACTCACCTGAGAATTGCTTCAAAACAGGGAATACAAAGGTGCCTATATGCTCACACTACAATATAAAAGGCCATGTTGTGGACACATGTTACAAACTAAGCTACCCACCAGACATAAGCTACACTAAAAGAATAAAGGAACTATTGCAGCCAATGTGGTTCAAGTTCCTTTACACCAAGAAGAGAACTTGGGAATGGATGATGCAGGGATGACACTCAACAGGACTTAATATAATGTGTTGATGGCTATCCTTGCCAACAAAAAGACAACAACCTCGAAGCTTGATGAAAAGGATCTAGTCACTGTTACAACAAACACTGCAACTTTGATAACGACCTCCCAAGGTACTAACCCCTTGAATATGAATGGTAATTATACATTCTTAACAAGTTTGAATAGGAACTCAAGGCATCTAATCAAGCAAACATGGGTGATTGACATTAGGGTAACAAATCGCATGATTTGTCAACCTAGCCTGTTTTCATCAGTTACAGCCCTTATATTCAAGCCAATCGAACTTCCAAATGGTTCCAATACATATGCTACTCACATAGGAATAGTAAAACTATATGTGATGCCCTTACTTTGCATAATGTTTTATGTGTGGCTCCACTTGCAATCAATCTATTAATAAGAAAACTAACCCAGTCCTTCCCTTGTTGCTTTCTATTCCTCTCTTCCTTTTATGTTGTGTAGGAATTTGCATCTTAGACTACAATTCGGAAGTCTAAGGTGAGAGACAACTTGTACAAATTTGTCAAGGAAGGGAAAGGTTCTCAACTGATTTTTGCAAACCTATCTAATACCAATAAGCAAGCTCATTCCACAACCTTTACTACAATAACCTTTAAGCCCCATGATGATTTGTGACATTCTTGCCTTAGACACCCCTTTGATAGAGTTCTAGAGCTAGTAGACATTCTATTGTAACTATGAATACATCCAAATCTAATAAAATACCTTGTTTAATCTGTCCACTTGCCAAGATACACAAGAAGTCATCAGCATTCATAAAACATCACATCTTTTTGAATTGTTGCATTGTGGTTTATGGGGACCCTTCTCAAAGGTAGCATATGATTGGGAGTAACCATAGTGGAAGACTATAATAGAAAAACTTAGGTTTATTTTCTTAAAACCAAATATAAAACAAAACAATGCATGATGTCATTTCATAACTTGGTGCAGACTCAATTTAAAACTAAAATTAAGATCATAAGCACTAACAGTGGGAATGAATTTACACTCAAGGATTTTACAAAAACAAAGGGATTATACATCAAAGGACTGGTGTAGAAAGGCCTCAGTAAAATGGCATTGCAAAAAGAAAACACCAACACCTCTTGAATGTGGCTAGAGCCCATAGTTTCAATCTAACTTGCCACTAAAATTCTGAAATGATTGTGTTTTGATAGCCACTTACTTGATAAAGGTATTTGGTTTCCTATGCTATGCCTCCACACTTAGTCAGGGAAGAAAGAAATTTGATCCTAAAAGTAAACAATTCATCTTTTTAAGATATCCATATGGTGGTTAAAGGATACAAAGGAGTTCGATTGAGAACTAACAATGTATTCACTTCAAGGGATGTGACATTCTATGAAGATATCCTCCCATTCAAATTTGAGAACTTCTCCACTAACATATCCTGTCCTACAACAAAATCTATAACACCCTTTCTTCCAAATATTGATCCTATACCAGTATCATTTAATACATGTGAGATAGCCATCAATCCCTTAACATCATCCCTGCAAGAGGAAAATGGTCCAATCCTAGAGAATTCTTTGGATCAAAGGCCTTATTCCAATTTTAAACCAAGCCAGAACCCTAAACCAAATAAATCTATTGTTGTTTCCTTAAATGAGCAACCAACTGATAACTTGAGAAGGTCTTGCAAAGTTAAAAGGGCTCCTAAATACCTTGAATACTATTCTTACTAGCTAGCCTCCTCATCCTCACTAATTGTAAGCAAACAAGATCATACAAATCCTAAAAGTCCTACTGATCATCCATTGGAAACCTATTTATCCTACTAAAGATTCCTTCTTCATCATCAAGCTTACCTAGATGCTATTTCTGAGCATAAGGAGCCAACAAGTTATGATGAAGCCTCAAAAGACTAGATATGGCAAGAATCAATGAAAATTGAACTAGAAACACTGGAACAAAATAAGACATAGATCCTCATAGAATTGCTAGTTGGAAAGCAACTAATAGGTTGCATGTACATGTATAAGATCAAGTACAAATCTGATAGTACTATGGATAGGTACAAGGCAAGATTGGTAACCAAGGAATTCATACAAAAGGAAAGAGTAGATTACCAAGAAACTTTTTCTCCAATGAGAAAATTAACAACCATCAGATGCATATTAGCTGTGGTTGCATTAAAAGGGTAGAAACTACATCAATTTAATGTCAATAATGCATTCTTACAGGGAGATATTGTTGAGGAAGTCTATATTGTAAAACCTCCAGGATACATTAAAGGGAACCTGATCAAGTATGCAAATTCAAGAAAAGCTTGTGTAGCTTGACACAATCCTCAAGATAATAGTATGCAACGCCATCCAATACTCTAATAAACTTTAGATTTTAGCAATGCAAGGCTAACTATAGTCTATTTATCCTAAAAGAAGATGATTCTTGTATTGTCTTGTTAGTGTATGTGGATGATATCATCATAGGTGGTAGCTCAGAGGCAACAATCACAAAGGTAAAGGAATTCTTGAATGAGAAGTTCAAGATTAAGGACTCGGGATACCTGAAATATTTTTTTGGGAATAGAAATAGCTCAAGGTGCTGGTCGTATATATATATCAACCAAAGAAAGTATTTCTTAGATATTCTTACAGATAGTGGACTATAGGGAGATAGACCAAGCAATATTAAATAGGTCCAGAAATGGTACCCTCTTATATATCCAAGACTTCCCCTCTGACTTGCACTTTAAACTAGTTCTACCCGTAATAAGAATGAGAGGTGTTAAGCTTTTTATCATCCAATGTGATAGAGTGTCAAACTGATTAAGGATACTAGAAAGCCATTGGGTAATGTCTCCATTTGTAGAAGAATGGTTGCAAGATTGCCTTATCTAGCCACTACTAGACCTCATATAGCATATAGTGTGCAATAACTAAGTCAATACATGAAAGAACCCTCAGATTCACACATGGAGGCAACATATATAGTGCTACACTACTTCAAGGCCATCCGAAGACTAAGACTTCTACTATCATCAAAGAATGATCTCAAGTTAAAGCTTTTCGTGACTCAGATTAGGGAGCATGTTTGGATAGTTGTCAATCAATATCAAGGTATTGCAAATTCCTTGGGAAGTCCTTAGTATCATGGTAATCCAAGAAACATACCATAGTCTCAAGGTCATCAATAGGAGTACCATGCAATGGTAGCAACTTGTGGAGAACTTAGTTAAGATACATTCTCATTGCATTGGATGAGAATCATTCAAACCCAGCCATGTCATATTGCTATTGTGATAATTAGGCAACAATACACATAGCTACAAACCTCAAATTTCTTGAAAGAAATAAACACATTGAGATAGATTGCCATATAGTCAAAGATCAATTGCAAAAAGGCCTCATCAGTTTCATCATATGTCCCTTAAGAACCAACTAGCTAATGTCATAACAAAACCATGGGAGTTCAATTATTCAGAAGTCATTTGGACAAGATGAGTATAGTAGACCACCACACTCCATATTGAAGGGGGCTGTCAAGAGCCACATCAACAGAATACTTGGAACGCCTCACTACAGGTCTGCACCAGTGGCTCTTGACGGGGCAGTCTATACTGTAGTTTGTTTAATTTCTGTTAAAGTGAATATTTATTGTTTTAGAATGTTTCTTTTTTTTTTTTTTTTTTTTGTTACAAGTTGCTGTATGTGTTAGTTCTAGAAGGCTCTTTAGCTGATATCATAAATAAACTCCACGGCTGAGCCATACAATGTTATAGTAACCTTATTCACATAAGCCTCTGCTGAAACTTTCATACCAAGTCCGCTTCTGATCTCGGATTTTCTTCACCAAGCCATGCATTAAACCCATACTTGACACATCTGAACCACCACATGCTATCAATAATGTTGCTATCTCATGAAAGTGGGAAACATGTGATGGTGCCTATGTATATTTCTTTCCTTCATAATTTATGTTGTCATTGCATTAAAAAATTTGAAGAAAAAACCCTTTCTATCTATTATGAGATAATTCCACATTTTGATTAATGCTGCTCCCATGTGGATGGTATATGCTATCTTCTTTCAAAAGCAATAGTTTATTTGAACATGAATTTAATTATATTTTCAGTAGAAGGACAGCAGTTTTATTTAAACATAAATTTAGGTACATTACTAGCATAATGATAATCGATACAATCTTCATTCAAATAATGGATTGATTCATTTAATTATAAAATGATAAAGTAAAAAAATTAAAAAATATCAATTAACAAATTTTAAGTGTTAATGATTAAAATTTATAAAATAAATAAATGCATATCTATATAAGATTGAATCACACCCATAATTTTATAATTAGAAAAAATGGCACACTTTAAGCGCATGTAAATTTATTTATAGTTTATAAAATTATTTTATATTAAATAATAAAATCATTAAAATGAAAGATATAAAGAATATATAAAATAAGAAAAGAAAAGATAGAAAATTCTAAAAATGAAGATAATTGAGTAATTTTGTAATGTGCAATCAAAAAGCCATTCTTCCACAAAATTATAGTGCAATATAGATATAGATAAATAAAAATTTTGAAAAAGATGGAAAATTTTGAGAGAAAATTAAATTAAAATAATAAGTCAAAAAATAGAAAAAAGATAGAAAAATAAAACAATAAGGTTGGTTATGCTATTTTACTATTTGCAACTAAAAAGACTTACTTCCATACTATAATATAGCGTAGTAAAGATATAGATTAAAAATATGAAGAACCTTCAAATGCAAAATAAAGAAAATAACTTGAAAACAGAGAATATTTGAGAGAATGATAAATAAAATAAAAATTTAAAAGAAAAGGAAAAAACTTTAGGATAGGTATATAATTTTATAATGTACAACCAAGAAGTCTTACTTAGATAATAACATAGTGTATAGTGTAGTACAGATATAGAATAGATTAAAAGTATAAAGAATATTTATAATAAGATAATAAGGAAGGATAAAAAGAATTTTAGAAGTGGTAAAATTTAAGAAATAAATAAATAAAATAATAAGTTAAAAGGAGAAAAATATAACTGAAGATAATTATGTAATTTCACAATACCCAACTAGAAGGTCTTACTTTCATAATAAGTATAAAAGTATAAATACAAAGTAAAAAGGTTATGGTATATTAGTAATTAATTAAGAGTAATAGTACAAATTTACTAAGTGCGATTAATCTTATAAAATCGCAATTTGCAACTAAATTAACCTAACTCATAATAACATAAAGTATACATAAACAAACGCAAAATTCAAGTTGAAACTGCAAACACGTAAAGACGCATATGGACTTTAGTATAAAAATTAACGCTTGAATTGGATAAGATGAATAAAAAAGTGAGTACTTTTGAATTTAAATATTATTTAATAGCTGCGTGTCTCCAAAGTTGTCTCCCAAAGTAAATATTAAACAAATATTAAGTGTTGTTCAAACTGAAAGAATCTAAAATAGGACATGAGGTTGTCATTTTACGAGGAATTTTACATTTATGCGTTTATAGCATTTGTTTAGACTTCCAATAAACAGTAGAACAGATTTCTGTAACTAAAACCTTGGGAAAGAAACAATTTATAGTCGCACAGAACGAAATGTGTGGTAGAAAAAAGCAGCAAATGAAGTAAATGCAGATAAATCATTTCTTTTTCGTGTTTAAGAGTTTGGTGTTTGGTCAGTTTCAAACATCATGATGACTTCTATACCGTTGAATGTCCCTTATCTTGGCTTCGTCGCCTGCATTTTCTTCCAAATTTAGACCGTTTATTAAGTTTGTTGCAGTAATTAATTTTGCAAAAACAAATAAAATAAATATTTCATGTTTTGTGTTTTACAAATTCGATTGTTAGCTTGTTGAATAACGAAACTGCCCTAATAAGCTATTGAAATAATGGGGTTGGGACGACAAATCTGCCTCTTCCAACGTAATTAAGAGCAATTATGTGTAAGGAAATCACGTAGGAACCATACAATGCAAATTTTAGAAGCAATATATTTTTCAAGAATTCAATTTTTGCCCCCCTACATTTTTATTCTCAAACATATATTTATGATATGATTAAATTCAAACAGTCACCTATATTCCACACTATTGTTTAGCGTCTATCTTGAACTATTACAAATTAAACCTACACTATAGAACTCAACAACAAATGCGCAAAGCAGCCATTGATATGTCTATATATATATAAACCCGCACACAAGTAACACGCGAACCTGTTTTCAAGAGTGAATGACCAAACAAAGTTAATAAAGGAAGAAAAATATTAAAAAATATAAATTTCTTTTACATTAAATGTTATGGCAATCTTTCAAATAAGTAAATCTTGAATGACGTAAAGTTTTGAATATGACCATGTGATTGTGTTAAGAGTTTTATTTATAGTAGTTATGAATATGAATACAAACCAGTGTCGGTACACAATCATTAAAATATATTTGCGAGTCACAAAAATATTGGAGATCCATACAACTTACACACCATATGTTTCTACAGTGTGTCATACTATTTAATATGAGATATTGAGAATACATGTGTATGAATACATTATTTGAGAATAAGTATTCGAACACTGACTCAAAAACTGAATCAGACACATGGAGTCCACTCTCTGCTATCAATGTTTTGTTTTGTGATCATATTAAGTGTGTGTGGGCCTTAAAGTTAAAACAAAATGATTGCCTTTTCCACACAACAATTAATATGTTATTTAGGCTTTAAAGACCAACTTCTACCTTAGTATAAGAAAGTATCATGAGCCCCACATACCATTGTTAGGGTACATATAGAGGCATCTGTGAGTTTAATAAAGGATTTATCTCATTGTATGCAGTTAATATTTCATAAGACAGAAATTCTTGGCCAAAATATTGTGTAATTAGAAAAGAGTTTCTCATAAAATATTAGTTTTATAGGGCAATTTTCATTTGTGTTATGACCAAGCTAATGAATTAGATTAAATCCATGGCTCTTGCTCGATTAAGGTTAAGCAAGATAAAATTTCTATAATGTATTGCATTCGCAATTGAGATGGTTCATGTGAACTATATATTTCATATTAATTAGGCTATAATACAAGCCGTAGGTTAAGCACTACCCATATCCTTCGAGTTATGGTTGCTGCCAATTAACTAACTTAGAAAGTCAAACATAAAAGGTTAGAACGAAAAACACATAGGTTGGGAGTGATTAAACAATGTGAACTCTTGCCAATATCAACAATGGGAATAGTCCTGTATGAACTTTGTACGGGCTAACCACCTCCTTAGGATACTGGTGTTTTGAGGATGAATCAGACCTCATGAAAATTTGTATCAGAGCCTACCCAATGCATTGGTGCCCAAATGGGGACTCCTTGTGATCAACTTGGAGGATGGGTCAGGCACAAGTATAATCTCATGAGTAGCAACTCAGAGAGGGGGTTTGGCACATGCATTCACACTTGAGAGGGGCAAACACCTAGGGGATTACTTTTCACGCATGAAGACATACATAAGTTTTAAGTAGGGGAGAGAACCCTACCAACATCAACCTTAGAAACGATCTTACGCAAACTCTGTATGGCTCAACCACCTTGTTGGAATACTGGTATTTTAAGGATGGATTAAACCCCTTGACATTTTTAGTATCACTTGAGAATTTTCATGAAAAAATTAATTTGATTGCAATTAGATTAGACTAAATAAATTTTTCATTGTGTTTGTTAATAATAAGATTGTTACTTAGAAGTATAGTAGGAGTTCAATTTAATTAATGGGATTAATTAAATTAAAGTACAAAATATATTTGGAATTATTAGGTTCCCATCATAGTTTTTAATAATGTGATATTAACTAGATTCAAGATGAAACTTTAGTTAGATAAATGAGATTAATTAAATTAAAGGATATCATTCCAATGGGGCTTAGTTATTAATGAGATTAATATTAAACGTTGGAAGCTTTAATTACTAACGGGATTAATAATTAAATAATCTCTAGGCTAAAAATAATTAAAAGGTGCATGTAGAGAGCTTATAATGTTCATGTCATGTATATCCTAGGTTCTATACATGAAACAAGAATCATACAAAGTGTAACATAATATGTTTTGGAAATAAATAGATCTTGAAGAATTCCAAATCATAATACTATCAAAAAAGTTCTTTAGCAACCCCCTTGATTCAATTTTGTATGCTAAGGTCCCTTTACCCAAAAGAATTTTGAATTGGAGCCTTACAAAAAATGTTTGCAAAGGTGTAGGAGGTGATTATTTGCTGTCTAATCATGTGAACAAATTGAAGATCAGAGTTTGAGTGCCACAATTTAAGAATCATGCATTCTGTTACACCCCAATTTTGGAACATAACACGGTAGATCTACAAGCAATCTCAGTGGATACCAAAACTAATAGATATCATTGCAACTAAATTATTAAGTGTCATATAACACCCAAAGAAAATCATTTTAACATTGTCTAGAAGTAGAAACAAAATAACTCAACTATTACATCAAAAATGTCGTATTTGCTAGAGCAAATAAAAATCAAGATCTTTATTTCCCTATTCTACAATCCCCATACCAGTTTGTCCTCAATAGCATGCTTTGCAAGAATAGCATTTTGAAAATTTGAACGACAAGTCACTTAATAAATAGATTCATCTGCCTTTCTTATTTTCACAAGATATGAGCAAAAAAAATTACATAAAGCATTGTAAAACAAATATAAGTAAATCATAATAATACACAGCAATTCATAATCATTCATTAACCACATGTTCATACGCCTGCTCATGGAGTGTGTACTTTGTGTCCTATTTTTACTTATTTAGGCCTTAGTCTACAATCCCGACTAAAGAGGATCATGCGAATTATCAGTTGCACCAACTGTGAGCCCCAATACTTCAACTCGAATAGGGCGGTATCTACTTACCTAGTATTAATTCACTCATCTCGAGGTTCACCAGTTTCAGTCTCCTGACCCCTAACTCAATCAGAACAATCCCTAATTTTAATTTCCAAGACATCAATAACTTAGTCTTTACGTGCTATTAGTGCAATCCTAGTATCTTAGATTATAAGTTAGCTCTTGTCCTACAGGTTTTGTGCTAATTCTTACTAATTTTAGGATAAATTCTTACATTGGCAGGATTTTTCTAGCTTAGTTCTCATATTCAGACTTTCCAATATTCTATAAGGCTTTGACCCAAATATTTTAATGTATTTTGGCATTTAAAATGATGACATTATGCATTAATTACATTGACCCAAATATTTTAATGTATTTTGGCATTTAAAATGATGACATTATGCATTAATTACATTGAAACTCAATTCCATCCGCTTTCCAGGTCTTGTGCCCATAAAATCAATGCTTGCAACCAGGAAAAATAGATTCACAACCACGACACGAAGTCCAAGATGTTTTAAATGTCCTCACATTCAAACCTCACAATCATGAGCCACACAATCATGAGCCAAGGATTCGCACCCACAAGTGGCCCGTCTAAGACCGCGCCTCTAGTCAAGTGTTGGGTGCACAATGCCTACCTACCTACATGTCAAGTTCCCTGTAGTGCATGCTAGTTGCCCATTGGATGCGAGCTATGTCCTTGCCTGCATGTTGAGCCTGTTTGGCTTGTTTTTCATATTCAACACAATTTTAATTCTTTTCTATATTTATACATGTTTTATATGTTTTGGAGGCCCTTTTAATAAGTTCTAAATAGAAAAATCGCAACTACATAATTATCCAAAATTTCCAAAAGAAACATATGGATTTTTCAAAATTAATTCGTTCACCTATATCACATTTTTCATCAAATTTTCCATGCATAACCTACAAATTCACCCACATAAACATGAACTAACACTTGTGTAACCTATAAAAATCTATATTTCATGTACCTAGAACATAAGACTATAATTCTTAGGTGAATGTATGAAAGCCATAGAATTTGGATTAGAAAATTACCTTGGATTTACATGTTTCATGCCGAGAAATTCCTCCTCCTATTCTAAATGGTCATTGACTATTTTAGGTGTGATAGAGTGATTTTTCTCTGGCTTTGTAACCTGTTCATACTGGGGTTACTTGAGCTTCTAAGAGATCAAACTCTAGAATTTTAGGAGCATCAAATTCCCATATGTTAATTTTTTTGTTCTGCAGATTTTTAGCTATGAATTTCCAGCTTAATTTTCCTATTTTAGCTTTCCCAAGCATGGTGAACACCCCATTAATTATCTAGAATATATGACAAAATTTGATTAACATAGTGTGTGCATGTCTCCTTTCCATACTTGTTTTTCATTACAAAATTTTTTAAATAAATGGATAAATATTTTATTAAGTACTCCACAAAACTCACAAAAATATTTCCATTAGTAATCTAATGCCCCAAATTTCTAATTTTAGGACTTCTATGGTAGGTTAAATTCCTATTCTATTTATTGATCCCCATTAGGAGATTTAACTAATTTACTTGTGTACATATCTCCTTTGTCACTTATTTATCTCAACCACCATAATTCTACAAGAAAATTAATAAATAATTAAACAATTAAATAATTAAATTATCCACCTATAACTTTACTAATAATATTGTTATTATTTCTAGTGCCAAAAAAGTTTTGGATATTACATTTTGCTCTCTTAACAAAAAATTTTGTCATCAAAACTTGAACTATCCTATTCCAAAAGTAGGTGAGGGTGTTGCCTTTCATATCTTCCTTTAACTCACGAGTTGTTTTTCGTTCAATGTGATTTGACCACTAGGTCTTTATATACAATTCAACATTGGTCCAAAGAACATTTTTCTTTCTGTCTTCTGCTTGTATCGAGACTCCTCGTAACTTAATGTATCTTATTCTCCAATTAATGCATAAGCCCACAAGGCATTACTCCTACTAGCCCAAATTTCCTTCATTGTACTTAGCATAATGTTGTTCCTCCCCTAGGGGCTTGTAGCACTATCTACAATGTTTTCTCATGCATTCGCTTTCTCAAGAAGTAACCTAAAATGACATTTCTAAACTTCACTACCATTGTCCAAGTATGACCTAAATTTTCAATTTACATGATTCATGGAAGTCATAAGCACTGGTTAACCCAATTAATAGCACTATAAAATTCATAATACCTTATTGACTTTTGATCTTTACTCGTCAATACTTAATTCTCAAATCAATCTTAGGGAATAACCTAGCCCCCATGGATTGGTTGAGTAGATCATTTATTCTAGGCAAGGGATATCTATTCTTAATCAAATCTTACTTGAGTTTTTCATCTCTCGTACTCAACCTGAAGCTGCTAACTTTCTTTTCACATGAATCGGGTAAGGCCTCACCATGTTTCCTTGTGCCACTTTAATTTCTCTACCTTTGCACTACCAGCGCCTTAACCCTTATCAAGGTCATACTTACCAAATGATTACCATAACATCCCCTTCTTGTCTTAGGCTCACTTGATTAGGTCTAGGGTGACCTAAGGGTGACTTTTAATACCTCTCCTAGCTTGTGCATTTTAGTAGAGGGTTGCTTATAACTACTAATAGATAATTTCCAAAGTGTGAAATTTTAGAATATTTCCCTACTATTATTTGTGGCTTTGACTCAATCTGTCGATCTCCACCATTTTTAGCGATCTGGTGTCGTTGGGGAAGAGGTGTTTTGGAAACACCCTTCCAAATCTATCCTATTTTATAGGTTCTTGTTATAATGGTGCTGGTGAAATTCTCTCCCACTAAAGAGCCGCTTCGCCTATAGGAAAAGGCACACTAACTTTGGCTATACTTTGGTAGAAATCTCCATGATTTCAAGATCACCTTTCAATTCCTTTAACTATTTCTATACTCCTTAGAGTTATGTAACCTATCAAACGAGGGCACATGGACTCTCGTCTAAGTTTTCCAATAAACCTTAAAGGTCGTAAGGCATAAGTTCATTCTAAATCTTTGCTTAAGGTCAAAAATCTAAGCTTATTCCATTTCTTTAAGCATCGCACAAACTTGAAATCAAGAACTTGGATTTGTCTAAATCTCCGACATTATATAACCCTGAGCTAAAACTTAGGCTCAGACTAACCTTCTGATTAATTATTGTACAATGTTGAGAGAAAACGTTATATTTTATTCACACATATAAACACCTATTTATACACATGTTTGTGATGCTATTTTTGGATATATGATTACTCACAACTAATACATATCAATCATAATATTCTACCATGTCACTCAAATATTTTATGTCATATCCTATGAGATTATCTACTCTATTGCTACATATAAATTCCATTCATTTCATAACACTCGCCCTCAAATTGGACCATAGATATTAGTCATGCCTAACTTGTTATAGATATAGCTAAATCGTGTTCCATTAAGACCTTTAGCAAAGATATTTTCAAGTTACTTTCTGGTCTTATCATATCTTATGCAAATCAAGTTTTGTTAGAGTTTCTTGCAAATGAAATGAGGATCAATCTCAATATGCTGTGTTTGCTTATGAAAGATTAGGTTGGATGAGATGTTGAGAGCTACCTGGTTATCACACCACAACTTTGTTGGCATCTATACTTTAATACCAACTTTAGTTAGAAGTTGATGTATCCATAGTATCTCACTAGTTGATTGAGTCATAGCTCTATATTCAGATTGTACACTAGATCTGGACATAACTTTTTGCCTCTTTTCTTCCATGAATCTGGATTTCCTCTGGCCACAACACAATAACTAGTGGTAGATCTTCTATTAATCTAAGAACCTGCCTAATCCATATCTAAAAAACACCTAATGTATGTCCATGATTTCTATATAGTATCCATAGACCTAGATAGCCTTTCAAATAACATAGGATTTACTCAAAGGCAAACCAACGCTGGATAGTAGGAGCAAACATGAAATGGCTTACAATACTAACAAAGTATGCAATATCCAAATAAGTCACTGTGAGATAGTTAACTTTTCCAACCAATGTTCGATATTTCTCTAGATGCTCAAATAGTTCTCCTTCCCCTGTGAATTGTCAATTTAGGATCATCAGGGTACTACACAGCTTCGCTCCTAGCTTTCTTATTTCAGCTAATGGGTCAAGCACATACTACCATTGGGATAGAATAATACCCTTTTTGTCCCTTGCAACCTTAATTTGCAAAAAGTACCTTAGAATACTGAGATCATTAACTTGGAATTTTCTATGAAGGCAAGATTTCAAGACTAATATTCCCATTGCATCACTTTCGATAATGACAATGTCATCCACATATTGTAGTTTTCTTGTAAAAGACCAAATGATCAAATTTACATTTCTGCATTCCAAAGTTTTCAATTTCCCAAACTAGGCACAAGGGCTTCGTTTCAAAGCATATAAGGATTTACAAAGGTGACAAACCTTCCCATACTCCCCTTGACCAACAAAGCCAAGTGGTTGCTCTAATACACTTCTTCGTGAAGGGCCCTATGAAAGAAGGCATTTTTGAAATCTAGTTGAAAAGATGGCTAATAATGAGTAGCAGCCATAGAGATTAGGAGACATAATGATTTCATTTTGGCTACAAGAAAGAAAGTCTCAAAATAGTCAACACCAATAAGTCTGAGCATATCCTTTGGCCATTAGATAAGCCTTAAGATAGGCAACAAATCCATCGGAGCTGAACTTAATCGCAAATACCCATTTGCAATTGATGAGCTTCTTTACTGTAGAAAAAGATACTAAATACCAAGTGCCATTAGCATCTAAAGCATTCAACTCTTCAATCATAGCCTTATGCCAAGTAGGGTGAGATATGGCTTTAGTGACAATTTTAGATACAACGATGGAATAAAGATAAGCAATAAAAGAACAAGAGGTATAGGTCAACCTATTGTAAATGACAAAGGATGATATAGGATAAGTAAATTGATGTTTACCTTTGTGAATGGAGATTGGTAGATCATGGTCCAAGATAGCCAGATCACACATCCAAGAAGAAATTGGTTCTTGACCTAAATTAAGGGCATTTCGATTCCTGGTATACACGTGTTGGAAAGATGATGCTATAGTATGTGGTGATGGGAAAGCTCCTTGTGTTTGATATGTTATATGGTAAGCTAAAGAATCATCGTCCTCTTGCTTGTCTATTGTTGAAGTTAGGGAAGGGAAAAATAGTAAGTGTTCCATAAATGTAACATTAATAGAAACATGTATTTATTAAGATTAGGACTATAGCATCGATATCTTTTTTGTAAACAAAAGTATCTCAAGTAGACACACTTTAAGGATTTAGAATCTAATTCAATAACTTGAGGTCAAACATCCTAAACAGAACATGTTCTATCAAATATTTACGGTTCCATAAGAAATAATGTTTTAGTAGGTAGGAGAATAGAATAAGGTATCTTACCATCAAAAGGCATGCAATTGATTAAGAAACAGGCAGTAGTGACTACATCAACCTAAAAGTGTTTGGGTACATGTGCTTGGAATAAAAGTACTCTTGCTGTTTTGAGGAGGTGTCTATTTTTCCATACATCAACACCATTTTAGAAGGGGATGTCCACACATGAAGATTGATGAAGAATGCCATTTTAGGTCATGTATTTTTGGAGTATATTAGAGAAGTCATCGTTCCTATTATTGCTCATAATGTTGGCACAAAAACATTGAACTTTTTTTAATTTTAGCACAAAATGCACAGAAATGAGTCAATAACTGTAAAAAAAATTTCATAAAATAAACCTAAGTCATTCATGAAAAACCATCAACATATATGATGAACCCTAAACATCTACGTACACTAATTCGAAAGGAGAATTGACTCTATTATTGACTCGAGGAACATAAGACGAAATTGTGATGCTTTGCAAGTTGACATGACTCACAATCTAATAGATAGAAAATTAAAGGAGAATCTTGAGAGGCTTAACACTAATTGCAAGGTAATAGAAGGACTAAGATTTACAATGCTAGATCCCTCAACAGATGAGGTGGGTCCGTTAGCTAATGTAACGTTAGATGGAGTTTTATGAAGACAAAATGTGGAAAAGAGGTTGGTATTACCTATCATATGGTCTGTGGCACTAGAGTCAATGATCTAATTTGAAGAGAAGGAGATAAGATGTGTTCAAGTTACCTAAATCAACCATGGTGGTGATCGAGTGAGATGAATTCTTTAGTACTTCTTGGTGCTAGGTGAATTTAGCATACTCATCTATTGAGAGAGTAATAAAGTCCTTCGGTGTAGGTTGTGGAGTAGCATGTATCACTACAACATTTGTCGACTGCAACTTTTAATTTCTATCTTTCAACTTTTGATAATTTTTTTTTGTATATCCTAGTTCATGGTAGTATTACCAGAGCACTCCCCCTAAATCCTAACTTTGATTAATAGTGTTGCTCGAGCCTCCTCTATAGGTAGGTCTCCAAGGAGGTTTCCTTATTCCACTTCGTCAACTGACAAATGCACTGGGTTCTTGAATGATTAATTTAGAGGAGATACCAGTATCTATGCGAACTACTCTGGCAAAAACTTTAGGCAATGAAGCGATAACTGTACTAGATAGAATTTGCAACTTGGCCACATCAAATTGTGAGTTTAGTCCTACTAAAAAACTCACCAAAGCAATTTGTTCTTACTATGCTTGGTGTACTTTAATGTTACCACTAAAGAGGAGTATCATAATGGGTTTTTCATATATTTTCTTAAAGTTCATGAAATACGCTTAGAGGGATTGATTCCATTGCTCAACTTGATAAAATTCCTTACACTAATTATAAATCTATGAAATATTTCCTTTTCCAGAGTATAAGAACTCCAAAACATTCCATCAACTCCTTGACATACCTACAATGATTAACCACACTTATAACCTCATCGTCAATAGAATTTTTAATATGCAGGAACAAATGCGAGTCAACTTGCAACCATTCTTGGTGAGTATTATTGGTAGGAGGATCATCAATAAGATGATTATCCTTTGATATACTTCACAAATATATCCTAATGGTTTTGCTCCTATCAAGATAATTAGAACTTATCCATTTAGTATTTGTACTCTTGGATATCATCGGAATGATATTTGTCACAACAAACTATTTCTCATCACTTGCTATCATACTTTAAACAAATACTCAAAGCAATTTAATTATCCAAACAAATCAAACCAAAATTGAATATTCACTAGAATCCAAATAATGAAGTAATTTGAAAATAGAGGAGCCATAGCCCAAACTCAAAAATAATGGCACCAATAGGTCAAGGACAATCAGGCAACTCTAACAAGACTGGCTGGAATAGGTTCTCGCAATGTAATGCGGCTTACGCACTAACACATGTATGTAGCGGCCAACTACAGTTGTGGCCTGTGTACCTCACACATGTGGATTCTAGCCATGGCTCTTGGAGGAATGATCGATCTAAGGGTGGCAAACTCAGCTTTGTGGCAATGACAAAAATCTCAACTCCTATTGTGAGAAACGTGCTTCGAACAAGAGGTCTCTTCAATTGGAAACCAAGCACAGTTTCAGTGGATTCTAACACTAGTAGTGGTGGATACTCCCTCCAAAAGGCCACGATGATGGTGGATGAACAAGACTATTGAGTGTTTTCTAGAGATAGCTTTGGAACCATGTAAAAGGTTGGGGGAAAATGTTATATTTTATTCACTAATATTGGCACTTATTTACAAACATGTTTGTGATCCTATTTTAGAATGTAGGATCAATTACAATTAATATATATCAATTATAATATTATAACATATCACTCAAATATTCTATGTCGTATCCTATGAGATTATCTATCCTATTTTTATGTGTACATTCCATACATTTCATAACAATCATTGTATACGAAATCATACCCTTCAGACATCACACTTTATGCCTCAATGATTCTAATACCTATAATCAAAGTGTACTTTTCTGACTTGTTAGCTCCCTTTATCTATGCCCAAATGGCCAATTAAGTAAGTGTCTGATAAATATAGTTGTTCATTTATACCTTAGTGGTTTAAGTTTCCTATGGTTAAGATCCAAATCCAAATATTCTATGTCTAGATTCAAAGCTTAGACTCAACCTAAATATTGGATGTCATTCATGCTTAAGGGAAATTCAGACTCAGTCTAATTCCCAAACGTCATATTCACTAAGAGTTGAAATCTAGGCTCAAATTGATTTTTTTTTAAGGCAGAGAACTTAAGCTCAATCTAACTTTCAAATGTCATACAACTTAGGGTCAAAACATAGGCTTAGCCTAACTCTTTAATTAATATCTTACGTGCACAAGAAATTGCAGCTTCCAGACCTCATGCTTTATGCTCTCATAATTTTAGTCCATATGGTCTATGACCCTATTCTAGTGCCTTACATGCCTAAGATGGTAGCCCATGCTTTGATAAGTGTCTTATACATCTAAGGTTGAAGCCTAGGCTCTAGCTAATTCTCGTCCAAGGTCAAGAACCCTATGCTTAATCAAAATTTTAAGTTTCATGCACATTTAAGGTTGAGAACTGACGTTCTGTCTAATCCTCTAATTAGTATCCCATTTTTGTATGAAATTCCAACCTTTAGAGCTCAAGATTTATGATTCTAGGATTGTTATCTACGCTCTGTCCATGATTTACATCACAAGCTTAGACTAATTCATTCACTAACCAACTAATATCTCAAACATACATCCAATGATAACCTAATATCTAAATGACTTATACGTCTGTACTAATTATCAATATCGGGTTCAAGAGCCTTAAGTGTCTAGGTTTAGATTTGTACCTCGTATACACTTAAAGTCATGATAGTCAAGCCTTACATGTTAGACCCTAATGGTATAAGTTTTATGGTCAAAGTCTAAGTTTAGATCGCCTATGTCCTTGAGATCAAGCCTAAGCTCTAATACCACTTATGTCATACCCCAATTTCAAAGCATAATATAGCAATATCTATAAACAACCTCAATGAATATCAAAGTCAACATATATTATAGCAACTAAATCATTAAGTGTCATATGACACCTAAAGGAAATAATTTTAACACTGTATGGTAGTGGAAACAAAATAAACTAACTATTACATCAAAAATGTTTTATTCACTAGTGACAATAAAATCAAGGTCTTCATTTCCCTATTCTATCATCCCCGTGCGAATTCATCCTCATTGACATCCTCTACAAGAATAACATTTGAGAAAATGAGTGATGAGTTGCCTAATAAGTGAATTCACTTGCCTTTTTTTGTTCTCATAGGATATTAGCAAAACAATTTACATAGAGCATTTTTGTAAAACAAATATCAGTAAATCACAATATTACACAACTATTCAGAATCATTTATTAAGCACATGTTCATTCACCCACTCATGGAATATATATTTCGTGGGCTATTTTCCATTGATCAGGGCTAAATCTACACTCCCAACAATGGATGGCCATGTGAATTATTTGCTACACCTACCATGGTCCCAGTTGTTCAACCCTGACTAAACAATATCCCAATCTATACTTCAAATTTATAGGGCTATATATCAGTTTCACTCACTATTAGTCTCAATGCTTCTACCCCAGTTAGGGTTGGAACTTGTTCCTACACTATTGTCAATATCACACAAGAGCGGCATACTTTATCATTCCTCATGCATATTTGATTTCAAAATAATCAGTTCAAAACAAGTCACCTTGCAAGTGACTCACATCCAAGGTTTTTTAAAAAGTAAATATTTCATATCAAAATCGTACTTTCATAAACAAGAATAATATTTGGAAATAATTTTAAACACATAGCAAAATTTCAATTGTAACATAAAAACAAATTTGAAAAAGCATTTCTTAAAATTTGGCAGTGTATCCACTTACCTCACTTACCTAGTATTAATTCACTCATCCCAAGGTTTACTGATTTCAGTCTCCTAAGCCCCAACTCAATCAGAACAATTCCCAATTTTAATTTACAAAACAATAGTTATTTAGTCTCTACATGTTATTGATGTAATCCTAATATCTAGGATTATGAGTTAGCTCTTGTCCTGCAAGTTTTGTGCCAATTCTTATTAGTCTAAGGATAAAATTCTTCCATTAACAGGATTTTTCTAGCTTAGTTCTCAAATTCAGTGTTCTTAGTATTCTATAAGGCTTTGACCCAAATATTTTAACGTGTTTTGGGCATTAAAAATGATAAAATTAGGGATTTATTACATTGAAATCAATTTTATCTGCTTTCTAGGTCTTGCGCCTACAAAATTGTCACTCATGACCATGAAAAATAGATCCGCAGCTGCGACACGAAGCGCAAGATGTTCTAAATGTCCCTACATTTAGACCTCGTGACCGCAAGCCGTGGCTTCACACACGTAAGTGTGCTATTGGTTGCCCATTGGTTGCTTCGTGTGCACTTACCAACGTGTCAAGTCCCCTACAACGTAGGCCAATCGCCCGTCAAGAGCACACCATGTGCCAACTAGCACATCGGGTCCTCTACAGCACGCCACTCGCCCATTGGGTGCACGCACCATGAGCCTCCCTACGTGTCGAGCCAGTTCGACTCATTTTTCGTGTTCTACACAATTTTAATCATCCTTTTCAACATTTATGCATGTTTTAAAAGTATTGGGGTCCCTTTCATTGGGTTCTAAAAATAAAAATCCCAACTTTCTAATTTATCCAAAATTTCTTAAAGAAACATAAGGATTTCTTAAAAATTAACTCATTCACCTATATCACGTTTTTCATCAAACTTTCTACAAATAACCTACAAACTCACCCACATTTAACATGGACTGACACATGCGTAACCTATAAAAATTCATATTTCATGTGCCTAGAATATAAAAATGTAATTCTTGAAAGTATACATGAAAGCTACAGAATTTAGGCTATAAAATTATCTTAGATTCTACGTATTTAGTGTCGAGAAGTTCCTCCCCCTATTCTGAATGGCTGCCAACTATTTTAGGAGTGGAGTAATTTTTCTCACTCCCTAACCTAATTATACCAGGGTTACTTGATTATCTGAGAGAAATCAAACTCTAGTATTTTAAGAGCATCGAATTCCTATATGTTAATAATTTTTCTGTAGATGTTTAGCTACAAATTTCCAACTTAATTTTCCTATTTTTAGTTTTCGCAAGCATGGCAAACTCCCGCTTAATTATTTTATACATATGGCAAGATTTGATTGACAGAGTGTGTGCATATCTCCTTTTCAAACTTGTTTTTCATTACTTAATTAATGCACATGAAAATTCTTAAATAAATGGGTAAATATTTAATTAGTTCCTCCACAAAAGTCACAAAAATATTTTCATTATTATTCTAATGTCCCAGGTTTCTAATTTTAGGACTCCTATGCCATGGTAAATTCCTTTTCTATTTATTTATCACATTCGGAAGATTTAGCTAATTCCCCTCTACACATATTTCCTGCCTCACTTATTTATCTCAACCATCATAGTTTTACACGAAAATTAATAAAAAATTAGACAATTAAATAATTAAATTTTCCACCCATAACTTTACTAATAATATTGCTATTATTTCAAGTTCCCCAAATTTTTTTGGTTATTACTCAATGGCTCAAGTTGATATACAATTTCAAAATGTATAGCTTACATACTTTTAGGCACTCTTCAGTTGATATGTGTTATTAGAGAAAATAAAACAGGCTTGGTATATTATTTCGTTATATTTATTTTGTTATTTTATGCTCTTAAATTTTTAAATTTCTACAAACCGTAGCCAACAATAAAAAATTAACGTATAGTATATCTGCAGAAATTATTGCTCTTCAAAATGTATCGACAAAACTTCGCCATGTGTACAGGCATATTGAGAGTAACAAAAAGAAATTAATTCATATATATATATACACGCACATACCTGTGCTGTATTTGCATAGATGTGATAGAATGATGCTTAGGCCCCTATCAGGAGAAAACTAAAATTGAGGACAACTAGCATCAAAGTTCTAGGGCTTGCCAAAAACTTTATGTAGAACCCACGAGTTATTGCCCCGGCGGTGTGGAAATTAGCATTTTCATTCTAAAAATAAACATAGATAAAGTGGGATGAACAGATTAAGGACATTCAAAAGGCCAAAAGAAAATGATAAAAATATGAGAGTGGAATTAAAGCACGCCCACGCCAAAGATATATGTAGTCCAAGACTCCATTCTGTAGGCGTGAAGCAAAGGCTGGCAATGCCCCCACATTCACATTCTTACCCCACCCCGAAAGTCCCCACAAACCGCCAAAATTGCTTTGTCAACCGAAGCACTACTCCAACATAACAATTACAGTACAATTAAACAGCACGAAAGCTTTATGTATTTATAAAATTTTTAATCAACCAACTGTCCATTGCTAGAAAGAAAATCCTTAAAAATAAAGCAACTATTACTTACTGCTAAAATTTGTGCACTCTACATACGTATAAATTTTTATGTAAATTATAAAATTAATGTATTTCAAATAATAGAAATACCATTATTTAGAATGAAAGGTATAATAATGTTCAAAATAAAAAAAATAATGATACAAAAGAATTTAAAAAGAAAAAAAAATTTATGAGAATGCATATAAAAATAAGAAGTTAAAAAGAAAATAATAGAAAACAAAAGAATTTAAAATAAATGCAATTGTGCTATTTATATTTTGTAATAAAAGAGTCTTATTTCAATGATAACATAGTCATGCAGTACAAAAAGGTAATGGTGTGTTAGTAACTATAATTGAACATGTGTGGTCCTTTAATTAATGTAATAGAGTAAATTTGTCTACTAAGACATAATGTAGTAAATTTATGATATACAACCAAATGAGATCCTAATTCTAAAAAATATTGAATAGATTGAGATGCCAAAATTAGCTTAATCTCCATAAAAAAAAAAAATTCATCGATTTATCTAATTTGATGTGAAGATTTGATAAGGATATGCATCCGACGTTCAAAAAATTAGTTTTGCTATAAATTTAGAGTGATGCAAATGGTTTGGGTGTGTTTTCCACCTAAATTAAAAGTATTGTAAAAGAATCAAACACCCACACACACTCTATATATGAGTTCTTGTGAGCAATACTTTGTAAAAAAAAGTGTCCACGTCAGTTATAGATAGGGACTAAAGGGGTGTTTAGTTGGGACACTTAACAAGAGTGCTTGTTGTAGTATGTCCGACGAATTGAGATTATGAGGGAACTAAGCTAAGACTAATTATTTGACAATGTGTCTTGTGTAAAAGTTTGGTCGTAATCTTGTTCAACTATGACAGTGGATTTAATTTCCTGGATGAGTGTCCATAAGTGTCGGAGAGGTGGGTTCAAAATGCACATGAGCATATTGTGTCTGAATTTATTGCTATTTTATCTCTTTTGTGTGAGTGGATGTGTTAAAAAATTACAACACAAATTATAACGTGGTGTTACAACGTCAAATAACACATCGTCTGAGTGGCATTAAAATATCTAACTCAACGATCAATTACGATTATTCTTTTCTTTTAATATGATGAAATAAAGTAAATAGAAAATGACAAACACGTCAATACTTGGATATATTTATATATAATAAATAATGGTAGTAAAAGAGTTTATCAATAACTTGGGGAGGATCAGAGTTTTTCTTTTATATCTTACAATTTGTTTTGTATAAAAATTTTGTTGAGGAAAAAAATACTTACACGAAGAAAAGGAAAATCAAAGAAATTCAGCCTCAAACTTCTTTAGTTTAAAAATATTAACAATTAAGCTCAAAAGAATACAAATTTCAGATTTGTTAGCTTGTTTAAAACAATAAGAAAGAAAAGATGAAAAGAAGGAATGCGATTAATGTTTTAATATTAAGAGAAAAAGTAGTTTTATTTTCTCTCTCTTTACTTTTATTTTGAGAAAAATGATGTTCTCTCAAAAACACTACAGTCCTCTTTGAACCTTATTATCTTTAACTACAAAAGAATTAAATTATTTTACTTAAGATTTTTGTTTTTCTCAAACAAAATTTTTATAACAAAAGAGTTTTATTAAAATGAAGACAAACACATGAAGCATTGACTAATTATCATCTTAAACTTTATTTATTTTGTTCAAGACGTAATCTATTACTATATAAGATGTGGGAGGCGCACATAAAAACTGTATTTGATCTTAATTGTGGTTGGATGTCCCTACTTCATTTATTTTTACATTTTTTTTTTCTTTTTCATCTCATCCTTCCTAAATAAAATTTAATTTACAATAATTCTTCTTTTTTGCTTTCTTACCAAAACCTTTTTTTCTCTTTCCATCTATTTTTATTACGTAAATTTCTAATACTTTTTAAATTTTTAATATTTTTTACTTTCAAATTCTATTAGATACACAATAATCTATGTTTTGTTATCACTAGTACATAATTCTTACTAGATAATAATTACCAAATAAAATGTATAGATTAAAATATTTATATAAACAATTATATATATATATATATATATGATAATCGTATTTTAAATTTTACTTATACACGCATAAAGTGTGCATTGATTTATTGATTGAGATACTTTTAACTTACAAGCAAACAAATACATTCTTATAATCTGCACCCGTGATATGTCGCATTCCGGCTAAAATATACTGAAAGCGCCCGTAATATTAACTTCATCCAATATTTCCTCCAAAAACGCTGATGTGTCGTTCAAAAAATTTTACTAATACAAAAACGCCCTTCAATTCATTAAATGTGTTTGTCCCCAAGTATGGCAACGTCCAAACTCCCTCCGTCTCTTTCTCCCCACAAAAATGGACCACATTATTATATTTTACCTTTTATATATATTTATTTGAATGTCTATATATTTATAATAATTCTAGAATATCTAGAAGCTTTGTAAATTCCAGAAATTTTTTTTTGTATTAAAAGTTTAAATGATTGTATTACTTTATATTTTGCTTGGGGGAAAAAACCAAACAAATTGTGCTAGATAGTGCTACTTAATTAGATGTATGCATAAAATTTTATTAACGTTATAAATCAAAGATGTAGTAATTTACTAAAATTACAGACTCAATTGCACTGCAATAATCGTTCATTTAAAATATGTGGCATGCTTTGAGCTATTTGTTAAGCTATATATATACACACATGTCATTTTACAAGAAAATAATTATAATATACATGATTGTACATGGATAAATCCCCACAACTCGTTAACGAAGTACTTATATTAAATATATAAATAAAACATTTTTTCTACTTTATTCTTGTCAGCCTCCTATAAATTTAAATTCCTCACTTGATTATTAGTCCAATGACTACTAAATAAGCATATATTATACAACTTATATATAAACACATATGTATCTATCCCATGCATTAAGAAAATAAGAAAATTAGTTACATAATATGTCATTATTAAAATAATTTTTAATTCTTCTTATTTTCTTTTTATTTTACTCATGGAAATTTTATTTATTTCATTCACTTTTCTCAATTTTCAATTATTCAATTTTTTATTTTTTCAAATTCTTTCATTCTTTTATCAATCTATGAATTTATGAATATTATAAATTTATTTTCATTTATATGCATAAGTACAAAGTGTCTCTCTAATTTAATTCATTTCATTTTTTTCTCTTTTCTTAATTTATTTTCATCTCTGTTATCTAAATAATATAAATTATTATTTATTTATATAATTAATTTTAATTTATTATTTTTTAAAGGAATTCAGTCTCTTTTTTCACAACTGCGGTGAAAATTAGTGAGGCGTGTCGTTGCTACGTTTTGAAGTATGGGAGTAAGGGCCATTTATGTGGCATTATAGGAGGGCAAGGTGTGATTAATTCTAAATTAAAAAGTCAAAATTCTGGAGTGTAAAGTCTATTAACCCTAAATTCTAACAGAGTAATCTGCCTACGGTTTTTGAACACTACCAAATGCGACCTAACAGTTAAAGTCCAAGAGCTTGAGGTTTACCAATTACCTATAAAGTACCGATAGAGACAGAGAGCCCACCCCACGCAGTTGATTTTCAAGATATAAATGAACTCAATGGTAGTAGTTTGACGTGAACTTTGAAGAGCATCTGAAAACCTCAAGCTGAATGTTTTCTTCATGACCACTGACAGGAATCACAAATGTCAATGTTGTCTACTTTAAGTGAAACAATTTAAGCTTTTCCTACTGGGTTAGATAAATAGAATGGGGGATGGGAAAAAGAAGCTCTTTTTTACAACTACTAGGTAGCTCCACCGCGTGTTGTCTTCCATAGTTTAAATTTCGGCGCTTTTGAGAGATGAGTGACATATCGCTATGCTTTTGCCAGTTTCCATTCCCTTTCTATTCTTATTATTTTCTCAAACTTCAATAAACGATTACTACCCCCCCCCCCCCCGCCCCCGACTCTAGTTACAATTTTTTACTCGGAGAGATGAGATAGAAACACGAGATCAGTCACCCATGATGCTGGACATATTTTGGAAAATGGCAAATACACACACACACACACGCCCACGCATTCGTATATATGACACCCAAATAAAGTTAAAATTATTTAAGGGACAAAATAGGGCCATTTTACGATAGTTTGATTGGTGACTGTGTATTGTACTGATGGTGTTCCATTTTTATTTTTTTTAAATATCATCTCCGCTTAATCTTATAAGCCCATGTTCACTTCATCATCTATTCTCAATTTATTATTAAGTTATTCTATGAATATTAATCACATATTTTTTTAATAGATAAAATTACATGATATATAACAAATACACGCTAAAATAATTAAAATGATAATTCTATACAAATATAATAAAATAATTCTAAAGGGTTTTTATCTTATGACTAAAAGTGAACATGGAAAGATTGAGTCAAGAATTTCACTCTATGGATAATTTGTTCTATTTGAAACATGTAGGGAATGTCGAATGACCAAATTAATTTAAAAGCTGAAATTGAATTGTTAAAAATTTGATCCATTTATTTAATATGTGCAGCATGCTACTCACATGCAAACAATATTCTTTGTGAACTTTCACATCCCTCTCACAATAGTGCGGCAACAAAAGTCAAATCATGACCTCTTCTTTGATTTTGGTCGCATATTTTATTTATTTAGCATATGTATAAGGAGTTTTACTCTTCCGTGAATATCCCCCTCAATCTAATAACGATAGAGTTATCATTTTTGTGATTATTTTCTTCTTCTCTTTCTTTTACTTCTTTTTATAATTATAATTTTTTTCCTTAAGTACAAAGCAAATATTTAAATAAACAAAAATATACTAAAAATAAAATAAATTGAATAAAATTTTAACTATTCTATATTATGTTAAGTTAATCTATCTATGCTATATTTTAAGAGCTTGACTCTTACATGGTTACATATACACTCTTCTTGATTTTCAAAATGACAAAGTTATCTTTCTTGGTTATTATTTTTATTTTTTTCTTTCATTTTTTTTAATTATAATATTTTTGCATAAGTATAAAATAAATATTTAAGTAAACTAATACGTATGACAAACAAAATAAATTAAATAGTTATATATTATTTCATATTATATAAATTTAATAACACAGGAGCCATAAGAAAAGAATAATAAACATATTGGGACAATTTAAAGTTTATGTACGAGTGCAAGTTACATGTGTCTATCTGAATGTTAAGGCCTTCACTAATTGGTTAAGAGTGTAATGTTATAGTGTCTAATAAGCCCAGCAGGCAATGCCTTGACGATGTTCCAAATTTGTGAGTAATTGATAGATAGTAGAAGTGGCAGATGAATTGATTTTTGGCATTGTCTAAACTCTTCGTTTGAAGCCTCAGTCCTACCAACATTTAAAAATGAAGCAATTGTTATTTGCTTTTCCCGTAAGAAACAAGGTTGGAATGTCAAGGACGCATTCAAGTAGTTAGAATTAAGAGCAAAAAGAAGCTAATTTGGAACTTGAATAAATCCCCACCAACCAAACATTTAGAGGAATTAATGCTGACTTGTTCATTATTGTTGAGACGAGACGGCCGACAAGACATGAGATGGCGATAATCTTTTTCTTATCTGTATTTTCATAAATGAGAGCAAGTGTGGCTACTTAAATGCCAAAATAATGTGAATTCAGGAGTTTGTTGGGCCCAAGCACGATGAGTTAAATGCATCCCACAGCGGGGTAGTTTTCTTGATTCATTTTTGAGTTGAAGTCAAATTAATAAACACAGCTGTTTGGATGCAAATTTTTATCGCGTTGGTATTTTGTAATTTATCATTGGTTTAAATTGGAAAACTGGAAAACGTGTTGTATCTAAAAAACAAATTGCTTGATTTGTTGCAGCTGCGAGGTGTCACGCTGGATAAAGAATTTTTTGTTGTCAAATATATAAGAAATATAAAATTATATCTCTGTCAACAACTGCAAGTTTTGAATTATAGCTATAAATATTGAATCATGTTAGAAACAAGATAGGACTACACCAATCGAACTATGCCTTCACATTTCTTGCTTGATGGTAAATATTGCTCAAAGGGGGAATGGCGATCAGAGTCCTTGTTCTTTGGAGTTGAAAGGATGTTGGAGTTGAAAGGATGTTGTATGGAAGGGTGTGATGTCAACTATCTCCTGAAACCGTTCATCTTGACAAATCATCCAAATGAGGCAGTTCAACAGCATGCCTATTGAGACTACCAGCACGGATCAGATCACATTTTTTCTTCTTGTTTGGGTAACTGTTTGTATCTTTTCTGCACGTGTTTTTTGGTTAGTTTTTATGGGTTAGTTAGGGACTTGAGTGTAGATGATTCCAAAGAAAATTGCACATTTAAAGGCCTTGTGGCTTGATAGGAAATGAATGTAACAGCAACATTGCCCCGTGAGAGCAACATTGAAAATACCCCTCATTCCTTAACTCTCTTCCAACTTCTTTGCTTCTTCTGCATTGCCTTTCGAGTGTTTGGAGGAAGATCTGTGTAACTTTTACATGGTATCATAGCAAGTTTGAAGCTAGGAAGGAGTTGTTCGTCGTAATGGCCCAAGCATCATCCTCAATTGACAATCAACCAAACATTCTTGTAGACAAGCTGTTCAACTTTTTTGATCTTACTAATCCTTTTAGAATAGACAGTGGAGACAACCCCATGGTGGCTTTAGTCCCTGAGCTACTGACAATCGAAAATTATGTGGCATGGGCAAGAAGTATGAGAGGAGCTCTTAGAGCAAAGAACAAGTTGGGATTTGTCATTAGACAAATTAGAAAACCTATTGCAGATGATGTTGCACTGGTGGACACATGGGAAATGTGCAAATGATATGGTAATCTCCTGGACCTTGAACTTTATTCACCACCTCTCAGGAGTAGTTTATTGTTTGTGGATAGTGCCTGTAATTTGTGAAATGAGATCAATGAAAGAATGTCACAACATATTGGACTAAGGATATACCAGTTGAAGAAGGCATTAAGCCAGTTGATGCAAAGAGATGACATGGTTATTATGTATTATGGAAAACTCAAGGGAATCTAAGATGAACTAGCATTGTATGATGTTATGCCCGAATGTACCTATGGTCAATTGAAGGCGCTAGTGGACAGACATCAAAGAGAATGTGTGATATAATTTCTAGTAGGATTGAATTATTCTTACAGCAGCATTAGAGATCAAATCCTGATGTTGGATCCTGCCACCAGTTAACAAGATTTTTTCCACGGTTCAACAACAAGAGAGTTAGCATCAAATTGTCTCAAACATGTAAGGGGCGGAGGCACAGGTCTTTGCAGCATAAGGAAACCAAGGTTCTTCCAGAGTAGAAGGAAGAAAAGATAAATCCTACTACACACATTACAAGATCATAGGTCACACATTCCAAAACTACTTTAAGGTAGGAAATGCTAAGCCTCCTATATGTGCACATTGCAATATGAAAGGATACCTTGTTGAGAAATGCTACAAACTAAGGGGATACCCACTAGGGCGTAGACTGTACCAAAAGGGAATGAAAAGTGCAAATGCTATCCTGACACCTCAAGGAGTGGCTGAGCAACTAGTAGGACACACTGATGAGGAAGGAGAAGGAATGACCTTAACTAAGGCTGAATATCGTAAGTTGATGGCAATCCTTAGTTTTGGCAAGACAGCAGCAACAAGAATAGGTGATGCAAGCCAAACCTCAAACCAAAACACCCCACTAGCTAACACAGTCACTGTTGAACCCCCTACTCACCTAGCTAAGTCAAGCAACATGGCAGGTAACACTCCATCCACCTCTACACACGTTTTTTTCTACGGATGAAAGTCTATTTTGATCTTCGATTTTTGGCACAAGGGCGACAAAACTCTTGATTTGCCACCCTACCTTCTTTACTTCCATCACAGCCACCAACTCTATCCCTATCAAACTGTCAAATGGTTCTTATGTAACTGCAGCATATATCGGGGAAGTAAAGTTAACTCAGTCCCTACCTTAGACAACGTACTTTATGTTCCATCTTTTGCACTAAACTTGATTTTAGTAAATAAATTTGCACAAAATCATCCATGTTGTCTTGTCTTTTCTTCTTTTACTTGCTATGTGCAGGACCTTGTTTCTTGAACCGCAATTGGGAGGGGTGAAGCTCAAGATAGCCTGTATAAGTTCGTTGGAAATAGGGTGCATTCTAATCAACTTAAGAGAGATTTACTAGAACTCTAGTAGAAGACCCTACTTAAATCCAACTCAGTTGTAAGTTCAGATAATAATAGTGTCCTTTGGCGTTATGAACTTGGTCATATGTCAAGTAGAAAGTTAAATTTGATTAATAACTCTCTTGTAAAACCGTTCACAAAGGAAACAAATGCTTTCATTTGTCCTGTATGTCCTCTTGCAAAATTGCACAAAAAGCCTTTCAATCACAACACTCATAAGACCACATTTCCTTTTAAAATGTTGCATTGTGATTTATGGGGACCTCTTAATGAAGAAGGATATGAAGGAAGTTGATTCTTCTTAACCATAGTTGATGACCATACTAGGACAACTTGGGTTTACTTGCTAAAGACAGAGGCAGAAATAAGACACTACCTAAAAGTTTTCCATCAGCTGGTGCAGAACCAATTTGGAAGAAAGATTATAATCATTAGAGCAAATAATGGTATAGAATTCATCCTAAAGATTTTTAGCAAAATGAAGGAATAATACACCAAAGAATATGTGTAGAAACCCCTCAGCAAAATAGAGAAGTTGAGAGAAAACACCAACATTTATTAAATGTAGCCAGGTCCTTAAGATTTCAGGCTGATGTGCCCTTAAAGTATTGGCTTGAATGCATCTTAACAGCACCCTAAATAATAAATAGAACCTCTACTGTAGTCTTAAGTAAGAAGATGCCCTATGAGATGTTATTTGGAATCCAATCTTCATACCAACATATGAAAACTTTTGTAGTTGTTTGTGTTATGCCTCCACCTTAACTAAGGGAAGGAAGAAATTTGATGTTAGAGCAAGAGAATGTATTTTTCTAGGATATCCATATGCTATAAAGGGATATAAGTTGCTAGAAGTAAAAACTAACAATGTCTTCATTTCACAGGATGTGACCTTTCATGAGAACACTTTTCCTTTTAAACAACAGAACTAAAACAAAGAAACCTCAAGCTTTGCTCCAACACAACCTTATGATTTTTCGTATCATCCACAACTTTCTACCTTTGCACAAAACATCCACTCAACACCCTTCAATGATGAAAACCCCAACATCCATCACCAAACACAATCCTCTCAAAATTCTGATAGGCGGATCTCAAAAGACCAAGATAGTACTCAACCAAACACAATGTCTTCCACTCATAAAAGTCTGCCAGTTCCTGTCTCACCTGTCAACCAAGCTCTTAATATCCTAACTAGAGTCTGGAATGCCCCTAAATATCTCAAGGAATATCATTGTCAGCAAGCCTCCTCTTCTCCACCATTCTCGGCAGAATCAGGTGAACAACACTTCAAGAAGCCTCCTAAGTATCTACTTGAAACCTTCCTGAGTTATAACAATTTCCTTCTACATTACCAAGCTTTCTTAGCTAATATTTCATCACATGAGGAGCCTAAGACTTATGATGAAGCTTCTAAGAATCCAAATTGGCAACAGGCAATGCAGGTTGAGATAAAGGCATTGGAGGACAACAACACATGGACACTAACTGAGTTGCCGGCTGGAAAGAAAGCCGTCAGGTGTAAATTTGTGTACAAATTCAAGTATAAGGCTGATGAAACTATAGAGAGGTATAAGGCCAGATTGGTGACCAAAGGTTTCACACAAATAGATGGGGTAGACTACCAAGAGACCTTCTCTCCAATGGTGAAGATAACAACAATAAGGTGCTTGCTTGTAGTGGCTACCATGAAGGGATGATTTTTACATCAATTGGATGTAAATAATGCATTTTTACATGGAGACTTGGAGGAAGAAATATACATGAGCAAGCCGCCAAGATACAACCAAGAGGAGCCAATCAAAGTATGCAAGCTAAACAAAAGTCTATATGAATTGAAATAGGCATCAAGACAATGCCACCCTCTCACAGGCCCTGGTCAATTTTGGTTTTGAACAATGTAGATCTAACTATAGTCTATTCACCATGAAAAGAAAGGCCTCCTTTACTATTTTATTGGTGTATGTAGATGATATCATTGTTAGAGATGATTCAGAGATAGCAATAAAGGAGATAAGAGACTTCCTTAATCAAAAGTTCAAGATTAAAGACTTGGGATGTCTAAAGTATTTCTTGGGCATAGAAGTAGCAAGAAATGAGGATGGAATTCACATCAACTAGAGAAAATATACACTAGACATTCTAGCAGACAGTGGGTTGCTTGGAGAAAAGCCTAAGAGGACCCTTATAGAAAGCAACATTAAGCTCAGTAAGGAGGGGGGAAACCCAATGACTGATCCAATCATCTATAGATAGTTGACAGGAAGACTACTATATTTAAGTATTATAAGAATGGATATTTGCTTTGGTGTCCAGGTCTTAAGTCAATTTATGCAACAACCAACTTACACATAAGGGTAGCCTATAGGGTGTTACACTACATTAAAGCAACACTAGGACAAGGATTATTCCTACCATCCAAGAATGAATTAAATCTCAGAGCCTACTGTGACTCGAATTGCTTTGGTGTCCAGGTCTTAAGTCAATTTATACAACAACCAACTAACTTACACATGAGGGCAACCTATAGGGTGTTACACTACATTAAAGCAATACTAGGATAGGGATTATTACTACCATCCAAGAATGAGTTAAATCTCAAAGCCTACTGTGACTTAGATTGGGGCTCTTGTCCAAACCCTAAAAGATCAGTCAAAGGATATTGCATTTTCTTGGGAAGCTCTCCAGTATCCTAGAAGACAAAGAAACAGTCTGTTGTATCAAGATCATCGGCTGAAGCAGAGTATAGAGCTACGTCCTCAACATGTTCAAAATTGACTAGGATAAGGTATATCCTCAAAGCTTTGGGGGTCATGCATGACTAGGCAACTGAATTACATTGTGACAACAAGGTTGCACTTCACATTACAGCAAATCCAGTTTTCCATAAACAAAGTAAATGCATAGAAATGGATTGTCACATTGTGAGGGATCAACTACAACTGGGTTTAATCAAAATATATCATGTGCCAACAAAGGAACAAGTTGCTAATGTGATGACCAAACCTATGGCTACAGACCTATTTAACTAGCATTTATGCAAGATGGGAATGGTGAAGTTTCATTCTACATCTTGAGGGGGGCTACTGAATCATATTAGAAATAAGAAAGGGGTGCAGCATTAGAATTATGCCTTCACATTTCCTGCTTGATGGTAGATGTTGCTCAAAGGGGGAATGGCGATTAGAGTCCTTATTCTTTGGAGCCAGAAATGATGGTATATGGAAGGGTGTGATGTCAGCTATCTCTAGAACAGTCCATCTTGACAAATCATCCAGGTGAGGTGGTTCAGTAGCTTGCCTATTGAGATTGCTAGCAAGGACCATATCACATTTTTTCTTCTTGTTTTGGCAAACTATTTGTATCTTTTCTGCACGTGTTTTTGGTTAGTTTTTCTAAATTAGTTAGGGGCTTGAGTGTGGATGATTCCAAAGAAAATTGCACACATAAAGGCCTTATGGCTTGATAGGAAATGAATATAACAGCAACACTACCCAGTTAGAGCAGCATTGAAAATACCTTGCATTCCTCAACTCTCTTCCAACTTCTTTGCTTCTTCTGCATTGCCTTCCGAGTGTTTGGAGGAAGATATGTGTGACTTTTACAATAAATAAAGTGATTGATTTTTTACATGCTTTGCTGTATAATTGAGCAATTAAGGTATGATCACGGCTTGTTTTATTTTTAATCGTTTCCATTTGAGCCAAGGAAACGATCATTATTTTATGGAAGATATGCAACTATACATAAATACATACATACTTATATATATATATATATATATATATACATGTGCTCATTTTGTTTACGAAATATATACATTTATCATGTACGCATTTATTTAAATTTATTGCACATATACGTTGTAATTAAAAATTAGCTACTTACATTTTTTTGACATAGCAGGATATGACAGCACTCATTATTTATCACATATAATCACCTATAAATTATATGTAATTTAGCATTTAGGCATATTTATGTCCAATTGCAAAATCATTTTATATTTTTATGATTCATTTCAGTATTCATTTGATTTTATATATTAACATGATATCCATTAAAAGTTTGATCCTTAAATTAATATCCTTAAAGCGAGGATTGCTACATATAAATTTACAGATATACTATTTTCAACTTAATAATGACAATTTTTTTTTCTATATTATTTCACTTCCTGGCTATAACATTTCTTGGATAAATGTTAAAATAAAAATTTAAATAGACAATTACATATTACAAACACAAGAAACTAAATAATTATTTTTAATTTAATATTATATATAATTTTGAAGTACACATATAGAGTGTACCAAAATTACTAGTTCTTTAGCATGTTTTTGTATTTTATATCTTTTATTTTATACGAAATGATATCATCACAAAAAGAAAAAAAAAATGAAGACTATGTACTCACTTAGAAGTAATAATTTTACATTCTTTATAATTTTCCAATTAAATCTAAATAATATACATAACAATATTGTCTCCAAAGACAATAAAAGAATAAATAGATTTATCGAGGGTTTTTTAATTTTATATTCTTTTTTTATTTTACAAAATATTCAGTTTAATTTGATATTTATGGAATGTACCATTCTAAAATTTTAAACAATGAATTCAAAATATGGAAAAACAAAGAAAGCCAACATGGACATGACATAATGTCCAAATGACAGAATGCCCATCTAACGCTCTACCGTTAAGCATGGCCCTCATTCTATCATTTGAAACGATCAAATGCAGCCTTAATAAGGTAGACTACACCATTTCAAATGAAAATCCTCCCTACCCATAGACACATCCCCCTAGCAGCCATCCTTAGTCTGCAAAGGCCTTTCCCATTCCCCTTTCCCTCAAGATGTGGCAACTCCTCTCCCATCAAATTTCTTCACACGGTTAAAAGCCCCTCCCTCTTTCTTCAACAAGTCCTCCGAATTTCCTCTCACACAGAAGTAGAGAAGGAAAGTTCTCCTCTTCACATGCATAAGCAAAGAAACAAGAGTTCCCCAGGTCCAAATCCACTTTATTGAGTATCTCTCAATTCAAGTATGTAATTTAAATTTTTTACCAAAATTTATTCATTTCTATAAATATTTGACTGTATAGGTTTTAAAATTTATTATAAAATTTTAATAATTAGTTTTAAAAATGACCAATTTGGGAAGATTTTTGGGAATGACTCATTCCATCCTTTGGAAGGACAAAATTGTTCAAATCTAGAAAAAGTTGGACTGAAGACACATGTTGAGAAATTAGAAACTTCAGGGTCAAATTTTGCAATTCATAGAATATGTGAGGATCATGTAAAAATATTGAAAAGTTTATGGTAGAATTCACAAATTTTGAAAATTTTAAGGCAGAATTCACAATTATTGAAAAGTTTAAGATAGTTTTCATAATTATTGAAAAGTTAAGGATACAAATTACAATAATAAAATTTTTATGGTATCATTTACAAAAATTAAAAGTTTAGGATAGAATTCACAAATATTGAAAAGTTTAGGGTATATTTCATAATTATTAAAAAGTTTAGGGTATGAATTACAATAATTAAAATTTTAGAATAAAATTTACAAATATTGAAAACTTTGTGGTAGAATTCACAATTATTAAAAATTTTAGGATAGAATTTATAATTATCGAAAAATTTAGGGTAGAATTTTCAATTTTGAAAAATTTTTAGGGCGAAATTTTCAAATATAGTAAAGTTTATTGTAGAAATTTCAATAATGAAATGTTTTTGTTCTTATTTTGTGTATTTTTCATTCCTCATATTATATACTATGTACATGTCGCAATATGTGTTTTTGCAATTTACTAGTACACTGTATCTTGTTGATTGTGCATTACATTTGTTAGTTAGTTTAATATCATTTATTGTTGTAAGATTCTGATTTAATATATTGTATTATGGAAAATGTAATTGTATATTTTCGTAGTATTGACATGGGTTCTATTTTGTGAACATTTTATAAGTCCATTACATTGTGTTACATTTGTTTGTTGGGCAAATTTTATGTATTGTTGTAAATTTTTGATTTAATATCTTGCATTATGGGAAATGTAATTTTATATTTTCATAGTATTAACATAAGTTCAGTTTTGTAAACATTTTATTAGTGCGTTACATTTTGTTGATTGTGTTATTTGTTGAGAAAATTTCATGTATTTTTGTAAAATTTTGATTTGATATATTACATTAGGGTAAATGCAATTTTATACTTTCGTATTGTTGACATAAATTCTATTTTGTGAACATTATTAGTGTAGTCATGTCATTTGAAAGCAAAATATAGATTGTTTTATACTAGAGAGGTGTTATCTTACAAAATTCAACTTTTGTGAGTTATAGTGATGGTCCATCAATAGTGACCGTCATGTCGCCTAACATTAACTTTAATCAATTCATAGCTACTATATATCAAATGTTTAGATTTGATAATACTAAGGTTTCACTTAAAATTTACACCTATTACATATTGAGGGATCAATTTGAAAGTTAGAGGTTAGTAGTATTTCTTGTAGAGGGTGAGGTAAATTTTAACTTTCTACTAAACTCAAGAAATCAATTGAACTACCTAGAGTTATACATACAAACAGAGCCCAAACACTTTGATGATCAGTCTACTTATGCCTTATGAGTATGGAACATGGGTATGTCATTTCATCAAATTTTCTCAATTGGCAATGACTTAACTAGTGGGCTAGGAGTTATTGAGGTACTATCTTAGTTTGGTATTCATGATTCAACCAAGGTGGCAAATTTGAACATTGAACCTTATTTGTATGTTAAGTAATTGTGTGTGCTGGCACTATTTGTGGAGCTAACATAAGGTGAGCTGTCACATGATGTGTAGACATATAGTAACCAGTCATATGAGTTGACCCAGTTAGAGCAATAGGCGGATGAGGACACGAGTTTAGAGTATGCAGACAAGCATGGCTACTAGATAAAACAAGCTACGTTTGAGGGAGAGGGTGCTGAAGGTAGTGCTTCCAACGAGAATAGCAACCACGATGCAGTTGACATTGTAGTAATGGAGAAGGTGTTGGTGTAATCTAGAGTAAGTCCCTTAGTCATCTCCTAAGCGCTTGTTAGATTAGTGCCATTTACTAATGTTTCAATCTTCCCATCAATGCCATATGTTGGTGTGTCTATGTACCCATCGGCGTCATTCTTCACACAAGTGAGTAAGGAGATTTATTTAAATAGTTACAGTATCTTGAGGGTTAGAGGAGGATTGTACTATGATGAACATTATGCCGACCTTTGCAGCAATATGATTTTTAAGTCTAAGGAATACGTACTGGTAGCAGTGAAAGACTACTCTATTAGGTTTGCCTATAGGGAGTATTCGATAGTGAAGAGTATATTGATTGTATGGAAGCTTGTGAGCCACCATGCCATTGATGAACAACCTTAGCAATGACATTTAACCGTGTTATACAATCAATAGTTAGGATTGTGCAAAATTACTAAGTATGGGTTTACACACACCTATGTAATGAAGGAGCTATCGATGGACCATGTAAATTTGGACAAGAATATGGCCACGTCACTCCTAAATGGGATGGTCTGCCATGACTTTGCCTATCTAATTAAATGTGTTTTTCCAATAGTAAAAGGTAAGTATGGTTTTGAGATAAAGTATGATAAGGTATGACACTAGTTAAAACATATGGTGGAGAAAGTATATGATACGTGGGAGGATTTCGTAAAGAAATTGCTTGCCTATATGTCCACATTACAAAGGTGGAATTTCGAGACAGTGGTGGAGTAGCGATACAAGGACACCAACACACTCACGACTAAGACATTACTCTATGTATTTTGGACATTCAAACCATGCATAGACAACTATACTCATTACCGATAGGATATCAGTGTTCGTAGGACTCATCTGTACATCAAATATAACCATAAATTGTTGATTATCATGGCTATTGATGCTAACTAATAGGTGTTGTCTCTTAAATTTGCATTTATGGAGGAAAGAGAGTTCTAAGTTGTGGCATCATTTTTTGCAAATGATTGTTACACATGTGATGAAAGGTCGATCGAAAACTTGTCTTATGGCCAACTGCTATTCACAATTGCTATCAGTGGTGGATATGTTTGATGGGTTCAAACCTCTCGCCCATTGAGATGCCCATCGATTCTACTTGAGGCATGTATGCGTGGACCTGTTGAAAAAATTTAAGAATTACTACTATAAAGACTTGTATTGATATGCAGGGAGGCAGCATCAAGTGTTCAAGTTTAAACAAATGATAGAGCACATAAAGACCCCAAAGCCACACGTGCATGATTGGATATCATAGATTGATACCACGAAGTGGACTTTCATGTACAATGGAGGCTTACGTTGTAGGATATTGACAATGAAAATTTTAGAATCTAACAAATGGAGTAATCAAGAAAAACAAATGGATATTTTTTTGTGCAACAATATGGCTGACATTTGATTATTTTTTAGCATTTTTTAATGAGCGGAATGCAAAGGCACAGGAAATGGCTTTAGAAGGGAATTAGTCAACGTAGCCTAGCAAGATCTAGGTAGATGCAGAGGCTAAATCAGTCAAACAAATATCCAGCCATTTGATAGGCATGAGGAATCAGCTCAAGTCGTCACTACAAGCACTTGAGGTTGTGGATATGGGAATATCTAAATTTTGTATATCAAAAACCAGCACTGCACTTGTTGTAAGTGGACACTACGTGCTATTCCTTATTCCCATGTCATACAAGTTTGCAAGAAATGGGGGTTGAGACTAAAGATGCTTGTCAAGCCTTACTTCTCCACCACAACTTATGTTAACCTTTACATGAGGTAGTTTTACCTAATTTTTAGGCTGAGGTTTGTTAGGAGCAGCTACAGTTTGAACTTGTTCACAACTCCCATCAATGATTCATTAGGCGTAGAGGGTGTGGCCCAAATATAAGAATTTCGAAGAAGGTTGATTGGCTGAAGCCTTAACCACAAAGAGAAGCCGAATAGGAGGCCAGTCATCAACTTGAGAATATGCAATCATCCTCCTAACAGCCATGACAATGATAGTACTTTGACCATTAGTCATTACTACACTCTTGTCTGAGACTGTCAACATTTGTAACTTCTATTTTTAGTAATGAAATGTTATGTGCTCTCTCGTTACATTTGATGAATACTATATCTTGTTAAATGGTTACATTTATACTATTATTACTGGATTCAAGTACAAACCGTAATAATGTTGCAAATGTTAACTTTACACCAATAAAACTCCAATTCCTAACATTCTAGAACCCTAATCATGCTCAAATCCTAGATAATTATACCAATAAAACCTTAATTTCCAACACTTAAAAACCCTAATCATGCTCAAACCTTAGATAATTATCTTAACAAAACCTTAATTAGTAATGCCTAAAAACCTTATTTCCTAATACTTAAAAACTTTAAAATCATACTATTTCATGTTGCAAGATAAAGCCTGGGCCAACTGATCGTACTTTGCTATACAATTAATGCAATCATAGATCAAGTCAAGTGTGAGATAAAGAGTTGCACATGGCTATTTGTCCTCACCGTCTTGACAGTGCTTTATTGAAGCTCTATCTATTAGATCATAGAGTTATAGCCATTCTTCATCAAATTGGATTATATGGAATCTATAGGTACAATCATCTTTAAATGGATTGGTATTTTGTAACTATTTTAGTTGAGAGATAACATTTAGAGACCCACACCTTCCACTTTGTGTTAGGAAATGCTACAGTCACTCTTTAGGATGTGGTATTAATATGAAAAATGCCTATTGATGGCCAGCTAGTGAAAGGGGTTGATGTCTATCGGATTAAACTAGTGGCAAGCATACGTCCAGCATTACTTAGGTTTCAGCCCAGTGGTGAGATGGTTTAAAGGTTCCAACCTTTCCATTGCTGATCTATACAACCATTTAAAGGTGAACCCATTATATCCACAAAGCACTCCTGAGTAGATTGTATAGTACGCATGGGGCTATGCATTAATGTTGTTGGTATACACGTTGATGCCTAATCCCTCAAGGAACAGATTCAAGCTACGTTCTATTAGCCCCTCAAGGACTTGGATCATGCACATAAGTACAATTGGGGCACTGTTGTATTGGTACAGCTATACAAACAGCTCTATGCCTCATTATTGCAAAGACATTAGACTATCTAGAGAAGTCAAGTTGATATAGGAAAACCCAATACCTAATACATTTTGAGTTCAATCACATAGTACATCTTTTTATTAATGATATTCAATCCACGTTTGGTATAGATATAAGCGTGGTTCAAAATGTCAGGCCTATGCCCCCACTTAGGCTGTGAGTAATGGGACACGCAGCTAATGTAGCTACTTGAGAGCCAACTTCTTCCAGCAACCCCATTCAGTACATGATATAATGATTTATGTATAAGAGTACTGATTTATGCATTGCAGCATAATTTTATAACATAATTTTATGTATTGTAATGATTTTTTTTTTTATCATAAGTTCACTGCTTACAGCCATGTGTTGTATAAGATAACCACCCACTTTGTGCATATCATTCGTGATATTTTAGACTCTAAGGCACAGACTTAAGTTTTCATTACTACATCAACATATGCTCTAATTAATGTTATATGCAATACAATTATAGTAGTGCGGTCTTTGCTATATGCAATTCATATGGCAACTCCATGATGAGTTGGACTTTGCCTAATTGTCTGAGAAAAGGTTGCATGCTAGGTTGATATACTTAGGTCCTCTTATCTTTTACGAGATAGTTATGCATCACTACTCTAAAAGAGTAGTTTGATAGTTCAGGCCAGTGTAGTCTATACTGGGGCACCTTAACAGGCATCTTTATGTATTGCACCATGTCAACATCGCATCGATTAATGATTGAGTGAAAACAAGCATTAGGCCTGCGAGCATCATGTATATGTGTAGCAGTGGTGAGATCTATCTCAAGTGCATTATTTTGTTGCACATCCATACGACTGGCCCTGCATTGAGAAAGGGTATATGGAATAGTACTAGTGGGTCGCACAGCATATCTTTAGTCCCTGCAACACTATGTTCATAGGGGATACCAACTTGAAAACACTGGAGTCTTAGTACACTTGGTATGCAATCCTCAACCTCCTTACATTATGTCTACATCTACCTCGTTAAATCGCATAATGTAGTATAATGATGAATGATTGTCTACATTTCATTGCAAGTCTTGCAGAAAAAGAAAATGTGCTAAAGAGGGTACTATGCGGCGATTTTTGGATAGATTAAAACCATTACCTCCCAGCAACTAATTGATATTTCCAATCATACACCCAGAAGTCACCTTGTCATTCTAACATGCCCAGGTCATCTCATCCACCTTTTCATCTGAACATGCTCAGACCTTCCTTATACACTTCATCATTCAAAGATGTGCCCGAAAAAAGACCATCAACAAGCATTCAATCCAGAGAAAACTACTACATACCGGCACCATCGAACATTAACATGTAGTTCTTATACATGCTACTGGAATTAGATTCATCTCAGTCACAGTATCGCTACATGCTGCCAGATTTACAGTTGGGATTAGGATATACATCCTTCATATAGTACGGTGCTTCTTGTCAGTATCCTATGTCTCTTATACGATTCCCTAATATTTTCTCGTTATCGACATCGTATTATATGGGAAGGTCGCACAGCCATGCTAGTGGCCCATACTCATTCACATTATGAGGGCACTAGTCTTGACTATAATGATTAGCTGGAACCATAGAGACAGGATCTATAACGACGTTGGAGGCCATGTTGTCATACATGGCCATAGGGGTGCGGTGCCAAAGGCCATTTATAGTGTTAGACGTTTTTTGCACATTTTGTACAGTTTGTTATTTTTTTCATTACTTGTATGTGCTGATGATATGTTTAAATGAAATTAATTATTTTTACATTTTTCTATCATTTTGTTATGTAATTTCTTAATTATGGGCTTGTTTCTTAGGTAATTCTGTAATTTTCTTATACATAGCTTAAAATTATAAAAATAATAACATTTTAAATAAAACATTAACACAAATTGGCACATTTTAATCTATAATAAAATGTTACTATAATCTCAAACATCACAACAACAATATAGAAACTTTAATATTCTTCCTACGAAAACCTAATGAATACATATATGCATATAAATACTGAATTTTCCTTCTAACAAAAGCCTAATCAATGTACAAATTATAATATTTTCTCACAAAATGATTATCACAAAATCATATGTTATCCCTCAAGTTCGAGACCATGATACGACAGTACCGTAAACAAACTCAGTATATACCAAAGCCACTTGTATCAAAGCAATCAAAACCAATAATTGAATCTATAATAATTCAAAGAAAAATAGTGTAACATCCATCATATTATCCAAATTTCCACATGCAGCAGAAATAAAATCATCCTATCTATTACAATCATAAGTAGTCTTTAAGAAATGTGACGAAAATAAAAAATCAACATCTTACGTTGACATCTTCATAAAGGCATTGCCAGATCAAACTTTGAAGGCTCACCCTGACAAGATCGGAGTTGTTTGTTCATTACTCCCATTTCCAGGGGTGTTGAATGAGTCAATCAGACTTGATGGCGTGGACATGCACACTGCATTTCTGATTTTATTAACCTTGATGGACTTTTTATTGTGTTTAATTAGCAGGTTAGTTTTGGGCATATATATTGACGCTCGTGTTTGTCCGGTATAAATTTTGGACTCACTTTTCCACCGAAAGGTTGATATTTTCAGCCAAAAGGAAAAATTCTTCCCATAGTGCCTCTGCTTCATTTTCGATCGATTAGCCTGTGTTGCTTCATAAAATTTGTGCGAAACTTTGTAATAGTTTCCGATGAAATGAAATGATGATGATTGAATTAATTGAACAATCGTCAAAATTAAGCTTCAAACTCGCAGTAAAACAGATGCTGTGGGAAAAGCTCCACCGGCTATGTATTATTCACAGCGAAATACAACAAATTACCTTTTGATCAGCCATTAATATTTTGACAGCAATCATGCAAACCGAAAGAAGAAAAAGGAAGAAGAAGAAGGAAAGAACAAACGACTCATGTTGGATGTATCATCATTGCCAAACAATCCCACCAAAATCTTCAGTGGTTTAAATTTGAGATGCTAAATTGGTTGGTCCAGCAATGATTTTCGCCATAATTGTTGTCTTTGTCTTCACCTTCCTCGTTTCGTAATCATTGATGAAGTCTCGTATTCTTCCGGAGCGTATTAATGGAAATTTGTTCTTTTGTTTCATCTCCTTCCCAATGCCCCAGCAGAGGAAACAAATTCTTATCAACCCATTCGCAAGGGTATTTATGTAATCTCACACACATGTGGAGCTACCGATATCTCTACCATCATGTTTGATCTCATTTAATATCGCGTCTCACCACGCCTCTCTATCAAATAAGCCTCCTCCCACTTGGTTCACACACAAATACACACACTGATTGTCAGTACCAAACGCAACGCATTTCTGTACAGATATATTTATACGTTGAGTGAGAGAGCGGGAGAGATCCTTAAAAGGGTTGAAGGGTCCCTGGAATTAAGTGGCCTCGATATGACGACTGGATGGATGAAGACAATGCAATGCAAGTCAAAAGTGATGGACGACGTCGTTCGCCACCACCACCGTCGCCGCCACTCAAACCCTAAGAGCTACAGCCATCCGTTGTCAAACTCTTCCAGCTGCAAAAGCAGCGTTCAGAGTCTCAAAGACGTAGTTGAAACCAGCGGTAGACAGTCCAGACCCAACAAGGAAAAGCCACCGAAGCCGCATCCTGTTTCAAGAAAATCCGAACCCGGTCCGAAACTTCCGGCGACTATCAGGACCCGCTTCACGGGCGCGGCCGGGTCGTTGTTTCCGTCCCTCGCCGAGCTTCCCGAAGGCCACCCATCGCGCAACGTGGTCGAAATAATATTCCGCTCCAGCTGGGGAGAGAAGGATTTCTCGGGTCAGGTCGAAATGGTGTTCAAGGTCCAGAACTTGACCTGGACTGTGAGCCGGTTCGAGGAGTATCGTGAAGCCGTCAAAGCAAGGGCGAGGGGGGGTGGCGGTGCGGACCACGCGCGGTGCGTTGCGGACGGGAATGAGGTAATGAGGTTTTACTGCCTCGGAGCCACGACTGGCGGCGGGCCTGATGAGACTAGCGGCGGCGCGTGGGGGTTTCACGGCAGCAAGGGCGCGGCTGTGTGCACATTTTCCTGGAGCGGTGTGGCGCACGAGAACGCTGGTGGTGGCAGAGGGCGGAGGGCGATGCTGGTTTGCCGGGTCATAGCGGGTCAGGTTTGCGAGAAATATGGGTTCGACCCGTTCGTTGAAGGGAGAATCGGGCATGACTCGGTGAATGGGGAGAAAGGAGAATTGTTGGTGTTCGACGCACGTGCCTTATTGCCCTGTTTTCTTATCATCTACAACAAATTGTAGAAGTAAATGGGAATTTTAATCGAGACATAGGGCATTTATCAAGCCCAATTTTCTTCTATTTTATCATTTCTTTAAATCCTTGCTTCTTGTAATATCTCCTTCTGGATAGGTTGCTGATTAATTTCTGGGTTGCAATTACAGAAAACTTGGGTTGATAAATGTTGATAAAAAAAGAAAAAAAAACAGAGAAAGGGAAGCCCCATTTGTCTTTCCGTAATTTTCAGAGATTGTGTATTATTATATGCTGCAAATAGAGAACCAAATTATGGTTTTGGAATATTTTCAGCCTATGTACTGTTCAACGGCATATGATCCAGAATACATATAATCGCGAAAGACATGACTAAACTTTAGAGTGTGGTTGCAAGAGAAAAACACGTTCAAAGCTGATCTTATTAAATAAGCAACAGTTACTGGTTAATTGTCTATGGAATATTCAAAGGGCAACAAAAACTAGACGGCTATGCAGAAATTTGGCACTTGGTTATTCATTTTCTCTTCCGTCGATATGACCAAAACGCCATTTATTTAACACTGATGTACAGATAATGTTCACTTCGAAAGGCAAGCAATGACAAATAGGGCAGTTAAACTTGCCTAACTGTATTTAATTAGTTTGCATTTGAACTGGCATTCTGTGTCGGTCTAGGAAAGGAAAACATGTCTCAATTTCAATGATGCATACGCATTCCTAATAGACTTCATGTACTTGTTTATTGTGACAAACGTGTAACACTGACACGTGAGATATGGAGGGCACCCACAGTATAACAACTCAGAAATCATCAATCATATTCATAAGCTTTTGACCCTCTTAAGAGTTCTGTTTTCAACTGACTACATCAAAATCCTCTAATGTTGCAAGAGGACACGTAATGAATCAAGATTGTTAAATTGCATGAGCTACGGTTTGCCTGATGACTAAGTTTTACTTATTCATGTACAATTTTTTTAACGGAGTCTACTTAAATAAGATTTATAATAAACTTTTACCCTGAAACAATGCTAAGGAAAGAGACAAAAAAAAAAAAAAAAAAAAGAAGATGAAGAAGAGGAGGAAAAGAAGACCCACGAAACATAAACTACCAACAGTTGTGCTAATTTAAGGAAATATAGCTTTAAAGTAAAGCAAATAACAATTTTGGCGATGAAGCGTTTAACGAAGATTTATAGTAACGCAGCTTGATACACAAAATACGATTTTGCGCTGTCGCATAAAAACTAGATCTGGTAATCTGGTTAGGCTTCTGACAACATGGGCCACGGCGTTTGGTGCCACTAAGATTGCTAGACATTTCACCACATCAACATTGAAATCTTACCTTATCTCTTTCTTTAATTTTATTTTTTACTTTATTTTTATTTTTATTTTATTATACATATATGTCTTTATGTATATTGACGGAGGTCTTTTCTAAAATGAGAGAATCTCTCTCTCTCTCTCTCTCTCTCACACACACACACACACGCACGCACACGCGCGCGCACACACACTATTGTAGCAATCAATTATATCTATTATTGCATTAAAATTTTTAAAAATTAACTAATTACGTTAGCACTTTCATAGAAAGCGCAAAAAATAGAAAAAAAAAAAAAGGATATAGATACACTTATTCATGTGGGGAAATTTATTATTTTCAAATAAAACAAAACATTAAATTTTATTTATTTTTGCACACAAAAATTTTATTTGATAGGTGCGTCGCCAGTGGTCATCATTTCATCTGCAGAGTTAGTAGCAAAGTACCATAATTGACCACACCATGGATATGTTTCGAAGAAATGAAAATAATGTTTTATATGAAAATTGTAAAATAAGAAAAAAATTCAAATTATATATATTTTCTATATAATAATAATAATTTATAAATTTATAAAATTGTAAATGTAAATGAAAAAATTATAGCAGTAAATATTAATTTAATTGTAAAAAACGTATGATGCTAATCATAGCCCACACAAATTTTGAATTTGGGCATTCAAGCTATTCAAATATTAGTATTGGCGGCATTCAATTGTATCATGCCCACCAACACCATACAACGTACAATTAACCATAGCTATTGTTGGAGGGATGATTGTGAGTCAATAATCCCAACTTTCACTGAAAGGCATTTTATCTGCTAAGAAACGCACCTCATGATCAATTCACTGGTCTATCATCATGGTTAGTGGAGAAAAAGAAAGAAAGAAAGAACCAAAGAAATGGTTTCACAATTAGTTTATAAATGATGGGACAGAAAAGGAAAATTTAATTTAATTAAAGGACAAAACAAAAATTTTAATTTATTTTTATTTTATTTTGAAAGTATAATTCGTTGTGTTTGGTTTTATTTTTCTACTTAAAATACACACTTAATCATTATACTTTTTAAATTTTTTTCTCTATTCTTTTTTACTTTTACACAGTTTTCCAAAATATACTTACAAAAACACTCAAAAATCAAAAAAAACATAGGTGTGTAGGACGAAATTCTTGCAATTGAATTTCTATTAACAGGATTTTCGTGCAAGTACAATTGTAATTTGAATCAAATGAATTTTATACAGACTTTGTTCTCTATGTTGTCATCTAATTCTTTTGTGATTGATCTAATGCTGATTTTCGAGCTTGAGACCCTAATTTCGAATCGAACGTTGAATTTGAAGACTGTTGACGAAGAACACCTTGAATTTGGAGATGAACTCTTTGAACTTGATGAAGAATGCCTTAAATGTTCTTGAGTATCCTTGAGAGAATTTTGTGTCTCCTCCTTCTTGCTCTTCCTTGTTGTCTCTTGTTGTATCTTATCCATTCAATTAACGCTGATCTTCGAGTTTGACGCCCTGATTTCGGATCAAACGTTGAATTTGAAGACCGTTTACGAAAAATACCTTGAATTTGGAGATGAACTATTTGAACTTGATGAATAACGTCTTAAATGTTCTTGAATGCCTTTGAGAGAATTTGTGTCTTCTCTTTCTTTCTCCTCCTTGCTTGTTCTTCCTTGCTGCTTTAGCTCTTGTTGTTGTCCTCTGTTGTGCTTCGTTCTTCCTTGTCCTTGCTTTGTTGTTGTCTCCTTCCTTCTTTCTTCTTCTTTTTTTTTTTTTTTTTTTGTTTGTAGAGGCCGCCCCTATTTATTGGGATAGGAGAAGCTTGCCTGTCATATTTAGTGAGTGACGTGGCACAATCTGATTGGCTGGGAATATTTGATTTGGCATTACTTCCTTTAATTAGATGATTGCAAATTAATTATTGAATCAATAATATTCTCCTTCCAAACTTACTAGAGTTAACACATGGCGTGACAAGATCGACCCACTTGTTGCAATTTAAATAGACGATGCTATTTATAAAATATTAATTTATTTATTATCCAATCTTAGAAATTATGTTTATTTTAATTCCTAAAATATAAACAATTAAATAAATTAATCATTTAATTACAGTAAAATACTATGTTGCGACATTTGATTAGATAAATATTTTAATTGTCTATAAATGCCTCCTTGATACTTGTCTATTGAGAATTTGATTTCGGCGTGACTAGCCTCGAAGTTCCCTTTTTTTTTGCCCCGGAAAAGCCAGCCTATTTTATTTATTATTTTTATTATTTTTTTCCTTTTGGAACCAAGAAAGCCGGCCCATTTTTTGTTTTCCTTCTTCGTATTATTATTTTTATATTTTTTTATTTTTTTCTTCTTCTTCTGCAAATGGAACGGATCGCCAATTTCTTTCTCCCCAGATCTTTTACACTCTTTCCTTCCCATTGGAGATCACAATCCCTAGGAATCTTGCCCATTTGATTGGTGGATTTCCAATTTGGAGGAGCATGATCGGGTTATAAAATGGAGAAACTTTCGATCGTGTCACCACCCCCGTGTGCGATTGATTCGCCGGTGATCCCCAAAACCTGCAACACCAGGTGTGGTCTGAAGTTGTCAACCAGGATACCGCATAAGTACAGGAAGAAATACTACCCGATTACGGTCATGCCTGTCCTCGTCATTCTCGAGCTCCGCCCCGTCGCCGTTACTTCGCGTACAACCCAGCGTGCACTGGGCAATCGATGGTGCATGGCGCTACGTCGTGGATGTAGAGGTAGCGCTGCGACTGTGCACGGCTGGACGTCGTTACCCGGCGTCCTTGCTTTCATCACAGAGCACAGGGTGGGTAAACGGCGGTGTGCGGCGCTAGGTCGTAGCTGGACAGGTGTTGCTACGACTACGCACTACTAGACATCGTTACCTCGCGTCGTCACTTTGCGTCGTTACTTCGATTGCCGAGCTCGTGTCGAGCAGATGATAGTGTTCCGTGCTGCGTCGTGGCTGGTCACGCGATGGTGCTGGAGTCAGGGCCGAGGGAGACGAGAGAGAGGGAGACTGTGTCTGTATGGGGCTTTGTTTAGGTGTTAAAAAATAATGGGAGAAGGGCATGTTTGGCTGGTTTATTGGGAAAATGAGGGCTAAGGCCGCATTTGGGGTTTTTTTTTTTTAGGAATAAATTATTGGTATGTTTTCTTGAAACTCAGGCCTTGAAATTTGGTAAGCTTTGAGCTTAGACCTTTAACTCTTGGATTTGGGTTCGGACCCATTGGACTTTGAATTCTTGGATTTCGGTTTGGACCTATTAGGCTTTGAACTCACAGGCTTGGGTTTGGACCTGTTTGGGCTCTGGACTCACAGGTTCAGGTTTGGACCCATTGGACTCTAGACTCACAGACTTGAATTTGGACCTGTTTGGTCTCTGGACTCACAGACTTGATCTTTAGCCCACGTGTATCGGGTAGGCTTAAACTTTTCGATCTTTGAGCACCAGGCTTGATCTTTAACCCACATGTACTGGGTAGGCTTGAACTTTTAGGCCTTCGAGTACTAGGCTTGATCTTTAGCCCACGTGTACCGGCTAGGTTTGAATTTTTGGGCCTTCGAGTATCAAGCTTGATTTTAGCCCACGTGTACCGACTAGGCTTGAACTTTTGGGCATTCAAGTACCAGGCTTGAATTTAGCCCACATGGTACTAGTAGGTTTGAACTTTTGGGCCTTCGAGTACCAGACTTGATCTTTAGCCCACGTGTAATGAGTAGGCTTGAACTTTTGGGCCTTCGAGTACCAGGCTTGATTTTAGCCCACGTGTACTGAGTAAGCTTGAATTTTTGGGCCTTCGAGTATCAAGGCTTGATCTTTAGCCCACATGTACCGGGTAGGCTGGAACTTTTGGGCTTTTGAGTACCAGGCTTGGTTTTAGCCCAAACGTACCGAGTAGGCTTGAACTTTTGGGCTTTCAAGTACCAAGCTTGATGTCAGACCACATGTACTGGGTAGGCTTGAACTTTTGGGCCTTCGAGTACTAAATTGATCTTAGCCCACATGTACGGTTTGAACTTTTGGCATTCTAGTACCAGGCTTGCCCATTGTGTCTAAGGTTTGAACTTTTGGACCTTCGAGTACCAGCCTTAATTTTAGCCCACGTGTACTGGCTAGGCTTGAACTTTTGGGTCTGCAAATACCAAGCTTAATTTTAGCCCACATGTACCGGCTAAGTTTGAACTTTTGGGCCTTCGAGTACCAGGCTTGATTTTAACTCACGTGTATCGAGTAGGCTGGAACTTTTGAGCCTTCGAGTACTAGACTTGATTTTAGTCCACGTGTATCGACTAAGCTTGAACTTTTGGGCCTTCGAGTACCAGGCTTGATTTTAACTCACGTGTATCGGGTAGGCTTGAACTTTTGAGCCTTCAAGTACTAGACTTGATCTTAGCCCCACGTGTATCGACTAAGCTTGAACTTTTGGGCCTTCGAGTATCAGGCTTAATCTATGGCCCGTGCGTATCGAGTACGCTTGAACTTTTGGGCCTTGGAGTACCAGGCTTGGTTTTAGCCCACGCATACCAAGTAGTCTTGAACTTTTGGGCATTCGAGTACTAGGCTTAATCTTTAGCCCACGTGTAGCGACTAGGCTCGAACTTTTGGACCTTCGAGTACTAGGCTTGATTTTAGCCAACGCGTACTGGCTAGGCTTAAACTTTTGAGCCTGTGAGTACCAATCTTGATCTTAACCCACGTGTACTAGCTAGGCTTAAACTTTTTTAGAGGGGTGTAAAGAAGCATCTCCTCCTATGGCAGTTTCGGTGTTCGAGGCAGACAAGTTCCTTCGAAGTTACGAGAGGGAGTTTCTTTGTAAGCTGTAGATGAGTCTTCACGAGAGGTTAGCGGGCACCTCACTTAACTCCATTTCTTCCCTTAAGGACGAGATCATGTTAGTCCTTAAGTCCATGAAGCATTTTGAACATGCAAACGTTTCATGCATAGAGGAGTTCTTGGAACTTGTTTGCTAAAGCCACGACATACGATGAAGTAAGATCTGCTACATCCGAGGCACTCACTAAGGAGGCCCTTACCCGTCAGTTGAGAGATACTGATAGCAGGCTCAAGGAGGCTTTAGATGAGAAAGCCAAGGGGGCCAAAGAAGTCGAGCACTCTGAGGCTGAATTGAAGAGTGTGGAGGAACAGCTTAAGCTTCTGACAAAATGTCAAGTGGAGCTGTCTTCGTCCCTTGTGCAGTAGAGGGAGTTCTTGCGAAAGGCAGCAGCTAAGGTTGGAGAGATGCGTGGGGAGATAGTTATTATACGATTTATGGAGCCTTCAGACGAGGGAGCTATAGGGGCCTTGCGTGTTGCCGAGGAGGAGTTGGTGATCGCTAAGAATGAGCTGGAGGGTTTGAACCATTTCACTTAGCTTTTGTTAGGATTTTTTTTTTTTTTTAACCTTGACGTCACTCCTTTTGTTAACTCCTGGTTTTGTTAATAAAATGTGATCTTTCACTCCATTGTTTGCTCTTTTTTTTTTTTTTTGCAAATGCCCCCACTTTTTTTTTTTTTTTGCAAATGCCCCCATAGTGGTCACTAGGATATAATCCATTAAAATTTATGACTGAACTTAGAGGATGTCTAATCTACCTACGTACCTAAAAATGGGATAAAATCATAACATAGCTCAGATTTCTTAAACTTGCAAAAAGTAAAAGCCGTTCACAGTTTATACTCTTGTAGGCCAGGAGTGACTTACAGTTTAAACTCATGTGATAAGGAGGATTTCATTTAACAATTTTGATAGTTTAAACTCATATCAAGGAGTGTAGTAACTTGAAATTTGATCAGACAATTTATACTCGTATAACTTGAATTTTAATCACACAGTTTATACTCGTATCAAGGAGTTTTTTTTTAAGGATAATAATTTTTTAAGAATTTTCCATTGATCGGACCAATCCTTACACCATATTGATCAACGAGTTTGTAGGCACCATTTGGATAAACCTCTCGAACGACGTATGGTCCGTCCCACTTAGAGGTGAACTTGTTTCCAGTGCGATGAGTGATGATGATGGGCCTCCTCACGACGAGTACTAATTCCCCAACTTGGATGGACCGAGCCCGCACCCTTTTGTTGAAGGCTTTTAATAAGCAGGCTTGATAGTACTCGAGCCTTTGTTGTGCATCAAGTCTCTTTCATCTAGTGCCTCCAATTCCTCAAGACGTAATCGGACATTGTCTTCCTCAGTCAATCCCTCTTGCATGGCAATCCGAAGTAATGGATGCTGCTCCAAAGGGACAACAGTTTCAACCCCATACACCAGCACATAAGGAGTTGCTTGCGTAGGTGTCCTGAAAGTGGTTCGGTAGGCCCATAATGCTTTCCCAATTCTTTCATGCCAATCCTTTTTTGTCTTTGACACCACCTTCTTCAACAGGTTGCACAAAGTCTTGTTGAGGGCTTTAGAGAGACCGTTGGCCGGAGCATGGTATATCGAGGATTTCCTTGAACCCAAACCTTTGACATAATTTGTCAATGGTGCTATTAACAAATGGCTTCCCATTGTCAATGATGATGTATCGAGGCACTCTATATCTACAGATAATGTTGGTACAGATAAAGTCAGCAACACTTTTCTTCTTCACCTCCTTGAGAGGAATTACCTCTACCCATTTTGAGTAGTCGGTAGCAACCAAGATGTAAAGGTGACCAGCTGATGACTTTGTCATAGGTCCAATGACATCCAATCCCCAAGCGTCGAACAACCATGAAGCTACTATTGGATGTAATGGCTCAAGTGGTTGATGAATGAAGTTAGCGTGGTATTGACATGCTTAGCACCTTTGGGCGAATTCCATGCAGTCTTTCATCATTGTCGGCCAGTAGTATCCCATCCTTTTAATCTGGAAGTGAAGTTTTGGTTCAGATTGATGGGCACCACTGATCCTAGAGTGTGCTTCCTCCATAGCTTGAATGGTTTCATCATCACCCAGACAGCGTAGGAATACTCTATCAAATGAGCATCTGTACAAGACGCCCTTAAAGTAGATGAAGCGGGCTGCTCGACGTCAAATATCGACCTTTTGACATGGATCATCTGGCAACTTCTCGTATTTTAAGTAGTCTACAAATGGTTGGTACCAATCTTCTTTTTCCACGTTGAGGACTTCCACGGAGTAATTTTCCCCTTCTTCCTCATCCTCAAGTGTTAGGGGCATTACCCATCTTTTGCATATAGGGATGTGACATTCGGCATCAGGTAAGGACAAAGCGGAGGTGAGCTTAGCCAATGCATTTGCCTGCTTGTTTTCGCTTCTTGGTACATGCTAAATTGTAGCACATCCAAGCCATCCCATAAATGTATTGGCATAGTTGTAGTACATAAGCAATTCAGGCTTCTTGACTTCACATTCTCCCTGCAACTAGTTGATCACCAATTTGGAATCACCATAGACCTGGAGGTGGAGTTGTTTGATGTCCACAGCTATCTCGACCACATTATTGGAGCAGTTTTCAGTGAGGGTAAATGAGTGTGGCAGGACTTCACTTTCTGATGTCACAAACACTACTCCTGCACTGGCTCCGCCTCTATGGGAGGCTCCATCGAAGTACATTTTTCATGGAAGAGTAATTTCGACAATCAGAGCATCTTCGTCTAGCAGGTCGTTAGACAAATCCCATTCGGTTGGGATAGGATGATCTGCTAGAAAGTCGGCCAATGCTTGTCCTTTTACTGCCTTTTGTGGTACATACACAATTTCAAAATTGTTGAAATTGTAGGTACCATCTTGCAAGCCTGTCTGATAGAATAGACTTTGTCATGACATACTTTAATAGGTTAGCCTTGGACACCAAGTAAATTGTATGAGCTTGGAAGTAGTGCCTTAATTTTTGAATAGCGAAGACAAACACCAAACATATTTTTTCAATCGGCAAGTACTTGAGCTCGTTTGGTGTCATCATCCTGCTTAAGTAGTAAAGGGTACTCTCCTTCTTTTCACCATTTTCTTGGGCCAACAGGGCCCTCACTAAGCATTCTTACATAGCGATATACAAGATCAAAGGACGGTCAGGTACCGAAGCTACCAACATTGGGGGTTTTGTCAAGTAGAACTTGATATTTTAGAAGGCCTTCCTACAGTGTTCATCTCATTTGAATGGAACACCCTTCTTCATAAGCCTACTGAATGGTTGACAGCAACCTACGAGATTTGAAATGAAACTCCAAATATACGCCAATTTTCCTTGTAGGCTTTTGAGCTCATGGATATTTTGAGGCTCTGGCTCTTCAAGATGGCATCAATCTTTGCGTACTCAATCTCGATACCCAATGGCAGACGATGAAGCCTGAGAACTTTCCAGAAGCAACCCCGAAGGCGCATTTAAAGGGGTTCATCTTCAACTGGTACTTCATGAGGCGTTCAAAGACCTTCCTAAGATCGTCGAGGTGGTCGAGCTTCTTCTTTGACTTGACCACAAGATCGTTTATGTAGCATTCGACATTCTTGTGGAGCATATCATTGAAGATCTTCTACATGGCCCCTCGGTACATAGCTCCTGCATTTTGAGGCTGAAAGGCATCACTTTATAGTAGTATATGCCCTTAGGTGTGCAAAAGGCGGTTAATTCCTCATCCTCTGGTGCCATGCGAATTTGGTTGTACTCGAATGATCCGTCCATGAATGAAAGAGCCTCGTGCCCCATAGTAACATCGATCATAAGCTCGGTGATGGGTAGAGGAAAATCATCTCTTGGGCATGCCTCGTTAAGATTTCTGAAGTCAACGCATACCCAGATTTGTCCATTCTTCTTCATAACCGGGACAATACTGGAGATCCACGTGGGGTATTTAACTTCCTAGATGAATCTAGCCTTGATTAGTTTATTGACCTCTACTTCAATTTGGGGAAGTAATTCTGGTCGGAATCGGCGTTGTGCTTGTTTAACGGGCTAAATTCCTTTTTTTACGGACAATTGATGAATGACCACTTTTAGGTCTAAACCTGACATTTCCCTGTATGACCAAGCGAATACATCTTTGAACTCTTTGAGAAGCCTCATATACATATTAACTTCTTCATTTGTCAGTAGAGAGCTAAGGTAAATGGGTCGGGGGGTCGTTGTTATCGCTCAGGTTCACTTCTTTCAATTCACCTATTGTGGACTTAGTTCCTGCCTCCATTCAGCATCTTCTTCGATGACTTGTCCTTTTTCGCATAGTGTAATATGGTTGGACGAGCCCACACTTTTCTTATCATCATCCTCGGCTACTTGAGCTATAGTGAAGATGACTGTTTGGAATCTAACTTTAAGGACTCTATCGCAAGATACCACTAAATTTGTTTGTCTCTGCATATGGGAAGGAATCAAGCTTTAAAGCTTTTCATCCTGTTTTGGCGTCTTTTGATGCCCCCTTTTGCCTTCCAACACTTTTTTTTTTTTGGGTGGGCTAAGCCTTTTGAAGAATGACACCCGTGCTGGCTTGCCCTCGACCCTTGAAGAGCGGTCAACCTTTGTGACATTATTAGTGGAAGCTTTTTTTATGGCATTGTGGACAAGGCCTTTGGGCTGTTCATACCCCAGCCCTGCTCGCGGAGTTTGACTTGAGGATTTTTGAGAAAGTTTCCCAATGGCAATTGCTCTTGCGGGTTGTATCCAGCCTTGATGAGGAGTTTATATACCTTAGGACCGAAGCCTTTCGCAGTCTTCAACTCTCGAGCCTCTGGGCATTCCCTCATAACTTCTTTAGGTTGTGGGGCAGGAGCTTCACTGTTAATTTGGGTCAGCGGTAGGGTCAGACCTTTAAGAGTATCGTCCATTACCGGGCTTTTGCCTTGGCAGCTTTTGGGATGCGCCTTGCTGACCTTGTTTTTCTTTACTAGACCCTTTTCTCGCTTCTCTTGGTTTTGGGAGCTACTAGTTTCAAGAGCTCCGACCTTATTTAAGTAATACGGTATCGGCAAAGTGAAATTCAGCTTTGGTGAAGGGTTTGCAATCTCCCAACACTTTCTTCACAACACCGTTGCGACAATATTTGAAACATTGATGCCAGGTAGAAGGGACTACTCCATTCTTATGAAACCATGGCCGTCGGAGGAGTAAGTTATATAACGTCTTTGCATCTATGACATGGAATAGGACAGTTGACTCCATATCATCTATGAAAGCTCCATCCTCATAGTGCCCAAAGCTCTCTGCCCCCCTTGGTTGAATCCTTGAATCATCAGGCGGCTATTTGAAAGTTCAGTGGTCGGGATCCCCAATTCTCTTAATGTCTTCAGGGACAATATATTGACTGCAGAGCCACCGTCAACCAAGATTCTATTAATCCTTTACTCGTGGACATAGCCTGTCACAAACAATGGCCTATTATGCGGTTGAGACCTTAGCATCAAATCCTTATCCGTGAAGACCATTGCAGTCGTAATGTCTTCAACGGGCTCTTGGCTTTTCTCTCGGAAGCAACCAACTTTATTAGGGGATTTGCTTGTCTCATCAACTCCATTCGTTTGGTCGTCAAGGGTGATGGTGTTAACATTGGCACTATCATCCTCTAAAGTGATTTTTCCTTGGCAGGCTAATTCTATGACTTTGTCCTTGAATACAAAACAGTTATGGATGGGATGCCCAACCAAGCAGTGGTACTTGCAGTACTTGGGATCATCAATATTCTCGGCTTCCGCGAGCCGTTTCATATCCAGTAGGTTGATGAGTTTGGCCTTTAGTAAGTCATCGAAAATCCCAAGGACGTCTGTGTCCAAGAAGGAATATGACTTGGCCCGCATCTCCTTCAAGGTCAACCTCTTTGGCGGTGGAACCTCTTTCTTTTTAGCATGTCTTTCTTTTGTCACTGGTTTAGCAGGCTTTACCTTGACCACCATTGACTACTTAGCTGGTGCTTTAACCACCATTGACTCATTGAGTGGTGCCTTAGTGGCAAGTTTGCCAGAGAAGGGCTTGCCCCCCTTTTGCTTCTCCTTAGCTTTCTGGGAGTCTTGTGTGGGTGAACCATAGACTCTGCTGGCCGCCTTGCTCAACTCTATATCGTGGGCACGAGTGGCCAATTCTTCAAAAGTTTTGGGTTGGATCCCTTGTAGGATGTAATTCAACCCCCAGCGCATTCCTTGAATGCACATTTCAATGCCTAAGGCCTCTAAAAACCTATCCTTGCTGTTCAGGCTCTTATTCCTCCAATGATTGATATATCTAATGACAGGCTCATCCTTTCACTGACGGGTGTTAATAAGGTCAATCATACTAATCGTTCGCCTAGTACTGTAGAAGCGGTTGAGAAATTCTTGTTCTAATTGCTCCAACTGTCGATAGATTTTAGCTCCAAGTTAGTGTATCAGTCAAAGGCATTTCCTTTTAGAAACCGGACAAATTGCTTGACAAGGAGGTCACCGTAAGTTCCAGTGTCATTGCAAGTCTCAATATGCTACTTTAGATTTCCCATTCCATCAAATTGTTGGAACCTTAGGGGTTGATAACCTACTGGCATTTTTAGGCCATCAATCCGAGCCGTGTAAGGCTTTGTATAAGTTAGGGACGATTTAGTGGTCCTTTCAAGTTTGCTTTTAATGGCCCCTTTAATGAAATCTTTTAGTTGATCGAGGGGGACGGAGCCATCTGCAGAAGGTTGCAGCTCTTCAATAGTAGGCCTTTTTCCTTTGTCTGGTTGCTTGGATGTCTCAACTTCATCATGAACTTCTTGAGGCTTTTTCAACCCTACTAGTCTCAGCAGGTTTCGCCTTCTCTGTTAACTTAGAAATTTTGGAGTCTTGTTCTTACACATACTTGGCAAGACCCTAAATCAATTTAGTCAATGCAGCGACTTGGTTCTCTAGACTTGAGGTACCAGTCATCATTGCTGGAGTAGTGTTGAAGCTGGGTGAGGTAACTAGGCGAGGGCCGGAGGGAAATGAACTATTCTTATTGTATTTGCTCCCTTTGCCTGAGTAATGTGGTTCATCAGCAGCTTCGAGGATGGCAACTGGCTCAGAGTAAGTCTACTGCCTTGCTCGTCTCCTAGTGACAATACCCTTTACAGGAGTAGCTCCAGAGGCATTTGAGGCGGTAGTTTTACATGACTTTGCTTTGTCTCCGGCCATTTGAGATTTTTGAATTAGCTGTTTTTGTTGAGAGAAGAGATGAGAGGTAGAGAGGTTCCATTGAGCGTGACAGAAACTGTAGGACAAAATTCTTGGAGTTTGATTTTTATTAACAAGAATTTCGTACAAGTACAATTGTAGCTCGAATCAAATGAATTTTGTGCAGACTCTGTTCTCTATGTTAGTCCTCTAATTCTTCCTTCGAAGCTGTGGTTTTAATTTGGAGTATCTTCAAGGAAAGGGCTTGTGCTTGATCTTCCTTGAAATTTGTTAATTTCTTCAATTAACGCTGATCTTTGAGTTTGCCACCTTAATTTCAGATCGAACGTTGAATTTGAATACCGTTGACGAAGAACGCCTTGAATTTGGATATGAACTCTTCAAACTTGACAAAGAACACCTTAAATGTTTTTGAGTATCATTGAGAGAATTTTGTGTCTCCTCCTTCTTCCTCTTCCTTATTGTCTCTTGTTGTATCTTGTCCCTTTAATTAATGCTGATCTTCGAGTTTGGCGCCCTGATTTCGGATCAAACGTTGAATTTGAAAACTGTTGACGAAGAACACCTTGAATTTGGAGATGAACTCTTTGAACTTGATGAAGAACGCCTTGAATATTCTTGAATGCCCTTGAAAGAATTTGTGTCTTCTCTTTCTTTCTCCTCCTTGCTTGTTCTTCCTTGTTGCTTTGGCTCTTGTTCCCTGTTGTGCTTCCTTCTTCCTTGTCCTTGGCTTGTCGTTGTCTCCTTCCTCCTTTCTTCTTCTTTTTTTTTATTTTTTTATTTGTAGAGGCCACCCCTATTTATAGGGATGGAAGAAGCTTGCCTGCCATATTTAGTGAGTGACGTGGCACAGTCTGATTGGTCAGGAATATTTGATTTGACATTGCTTACTTTAATTGGATGATTATAAATTAATTATTGAATTAATAATATTCTCTTTTCAAACTTACTAGAGTTAACACGTGGCATGATATGATTGGCCCACTTGTCGCAATTTAAGTGGGCGATGCTAATTATAAAATATTAATTTATTTATTATTCAATTTTAGGAATTATGTTTATTTTAATTCCTAAAATATAAGCAATTGAATAAATTAATCATTTAATTATAGTAAAATACCACGTTGCGACATTTGATTGGACAAATATTTTAATTGTCTACAAGGTGTTATATTTTATAATTCAAAATTAATATTAAATAAAATTATAAATTTATTATATGTTTTCAAACAATTGTGCAAAAATATTGATTAAAATATAAAAATAGGAAATATTAATAAAAATATTAATATGTCTTATTTTTAAAAAGAAATTCATATAAAGAAAATTTAAAGTATATAAAAATATTAATAAAAATTTTAAAATAGAAATAGTTTTTTGGTTTTTTTGTTTTTTAAATTTAACTTTTTGCTGTGTATTTTTTTTCCTGTCATGAATTATATATATAGAACTAACACTTTTATAGTAAAATAAGTTTTAATTTAATTTAATTTAACATTTTACATGAGAAAATGTATTGATAAAAATTATTTTGAATAAATAAAATATTAATATTATCAAAAATAAAATAATGCTTTTAAATCAATTTGAAATTATTGATACTTTCTAAAATTAAGAGAAAATATTAATTTGAGTAAAATTTATTACTTAATCAATTTCTGCTATACGTCTATGTAAAATGATTTTTAAAATGAAATTTTATAAATTGGGTTTTTTCTCAAATTGATTAAAAATAATAATTAAAATACAAAAAAGATTTTTCGGATTGAGGTTTCTAAAATACTTTTAAGAAATTTTTTCATTTTTAATCCATATTTTTCTTAAATTAATTTTCTCATTATATGTTCTTGGGGAATAAATTTTTTGTTAGTTTTGGAAAATTAACAGAAATTTTGAAAAACATTTTGAGTGATCAGCAAATGTTATTAAACCTAATTCGTTGAGACAAAACTAGAAACTATGAAAAAAATTAAATGAAAACATATGAATTTTATTTTTTTTGTTGTCTTCCTGAATATTAGTTTAATTTTTATTTAGTTAAAAGCAATCTTAAATAAGATAATAAATTTATTTTACTTTTGAAAATACAATTCCCAAACTATCAATTAAAAGGAAAGATACACAAAAATGTTAAACAAAATAAAATATAGATAAAAAATTTAAAAAGAAGAAAACTTAAAAATATAAATATATAAAAAATAATTTTAACAAATATATTTTATCTATAATAAATTATTTCATTTTTGGTTTCAAAAGAAGTCGCATGCCAGTTGATAGGATATTCTTGTGGGACCAATATTTTCAGAGCTTGAGAACGAACTGGAGAAGTGGAGAGAGAGCAAATCGAAATGGAATTCATATTTTCTTGTCATATTTCAGAATCCCAATTGTGAACTGATTTTGAAAAACATAGATTGTTACCCTACATATTGCTAACCTTTGGTTTACTTCTATCTCTTAAAAGAACCACAATTTTCGGGTTTATACACTATGGTAACTCATTAACAGTAAGAAGATCCCCAAAACACTGGGAAATGCCATGCCGAGCGATCTTTGAGTCACTCCAGTCAAGAATCGTGTGCTAAAATATGTACACCCAAGTTGGCGGATCAACACGGTGGCTATATTTGATTCCCTTTCTTAATATTTACACAATCCAGCCAAAATATTACCACCATGTATGAAACACTATATTTCAATTCTCAATATCTTACATTCAAACATCTAATATAACAAAGACTTAGTTCAAATTAAAATTTAAATTCAAATTATTTTTTTCTTACGTATATAAATGACTAATTATTTTTTAATTATTAGATTTATTTATTATCAAATCAATATCAATACATGCACTCAAATTTATATATATTTATACTCTATAAATTAATCGTTATTCTCACGTACCGTTGCATCATCTAATTATTACTATTATATATTTTATATATTTATAAATAAACAAATTTAAATAATAATACTATCTATCAAATCAAACCTTCTTTTAAAGCATATATTCATTCTAACACATCTCTTACCAAATATTATTCATCACCAAAACACCCATTCCAAACACGTACTTGGAAAGTTGCATTTAAATAAACAAATACTATGATCAAAACTCTAAGCACAAACAAATTGCATTTTAACATGCGAAAAAGCATAATTAAATCTTGCTCATGGACATGACCAATAAAAGTTCATAGAAGGAGAAAAAAAAAAATCAATAGTGCAGTCCCTTGCTTGGAAAAAGAACCTATCAAGAATAGTCATCTTCTGCCTACACGACCGTATCTTGACCTCCTTCTCACTGGTGGAGAGCAGTCGACTTTGTTATTATTCTTGGATTTGTATTTCCTGTATTCTCTTGATCCAACAGCTAGTTCCATGATCTTTATATCTTCAAATATCTCCTGCCTAGACAGGGATGCCAGACTAGGTAGAATCTCCCTCCGGAAATCTTTCATTCTTCTCCCACGTTTCACCTTTATGCTGCGACTCTTTTCATCCCACCCAGTTACTTCAAATGCAGTCGATGAAACACAATACTCGTCTGGACTGCAATCTGGTTGTTTTAGCACAAGCGATTCATATGATTCAGACGAACTCTGAGGCACTTCCACCTCAGCATCAAAGCTTTCCTCTCTTTTTTCGGGTGCGGTGACACAATCCTGATTTCTGGCTGAACATTCCAATAAAAAGTATATTAGAGACACGGCTCCTTTTCTAACCGCAATGTCAACTTCTGCCAATTCTTCTTCCTTTTGATTTGGAGACTGAGCCTTCATTTCTCCAGATGGCACCACATTCAGATGAACTACAGAAGAGTGAATGTGTCGGAATGTGCAAGGTGACAAGTTAGAATTTGACATGTCAATTCCACATTTCGCTGTCTTAGGGTTGCTCGATACATCATCGGAGGTCAAATCAGACTTGCATGAGACAGGAGATCTATTGCTGGCTCGGGCCTCAGGTGGTTCTTGACTCGAGTAATATGAACGCATTTTGTCTCGTACACTCTTCTTAGCATTTGTTTCAAGCATTGATATCTTCTGACAGGTTTTATCAGGGAAACCCATTTCAAATTCAGCAATTTTCGGCCTATAGTTTCTGGAACAGCTGACAAGATCTTTACTCTCTGAAGGAAATCCACAAATGGAACCAACATCCACAGGGCCCAATATACTTCCAAAAATATGTTCCCCGGCATTTTTGCTTGGCGAAGTTGTCAAAGTTGAATTCACTATATCTTGTTGATCCCATGTAGAAGGTTCATTTGAGCAATTGTTAATTGGTATTCTCCAGTCAAGAACAGTCGAAAAAGTGCCTTTACCATATTCACCACCACCAAGTGATTCATCAGAAGAGCTCACCTTTGGTGAATTGGGCATCCAGTAATCAATTGAGTGAAAGGAGGATTCATCCATAGGAACCTTATTAAGGTCCAGTTGCTCCACATCATGAGAAGTGAATAGCTTTTTTTTGGAGATGATTTCATGGCATTGTTTGACTCCTGCACAAGTGTTCAACTACAACTTAGAATAGAAAAGTGGAGAACTAAATGAATGCTCAAAAAGGTCTCAGCCATTGAGATTTGCCGCATAAGCTAGTATTACCTTTGTTAAAGTGTTTCCATTCCGGAAGGTCAGGTCTGCCGTCCGTGAGGGAGGGGGATTCTGCAATCCCATCAAAAGCATCATATTTCTGACTTCTTAAATAGCAACTGGAATCAAACTCATGATTAGCCCCAGAATCAGTGACACAAATGGCATACCCAGGTGCAGCGTGGGCAAATAGATCAACACAAGTTGATTCTTGTGAGACAACAGCTTGTTGGGAATGAGAACAAATAATCTTATCATTGCAAATTCGTTTTTTCCAAGTGTTTGAATTTGATCTCCGAGAGAGCTCAATGTTCTCCACAGATAACACTTTGTCATTGAAGGCAGCATACCTCATTTTCAAAGAAACTCCTGGGGCAATACAGCCATAACTTTCAGACAAAAGGTCATCGCCATCATGAGTGTAGTAGTGATTGGCTGGAAGTTCAAGATCTAGATGTCTTCGCTGCCGTTTTGAGATACCACTATGCTCTTGCAGGCAATGGTTATTCATAGATCTTGAAGAGCACATCTAATAAACATGAAATACAGGCATTACAAGATTGAGCAGATAGATCAGCATTCCAAATCCTAAAACTCAAGCTCTTTCTTCTCTTTCCCAATTATACTTTAAACATGTGTGAGTGTGTGTGTGATATTTATCAATCACAATTTTGCCCTTCTAAAGCCAAACCTCAATGCTTCTTCTCTCCACCCACACCCCCCCCCCCCCCCCCCCCCACACAAAAAAAAAAAAAAAAAAAAAAAAAACAAAAAGGAAAAGAAAAGGAAAAAACAAATTTGTTTATATCAGGAAAAATATATAAAGAATGGAAATACCAGCAGGGAAAAATAAAATGCAGATGATTCTTAGTATACCAACAAAAAACTAAGCAAGCTACTTAAGCTTATTACAATACGAACCTCACCCAATGGTTCACATTTCATTTGCTTTGATAAGGGACCAACAGAAAAATGTGAGCTTTCTCCACCGCTTACCTTTGAGTCCAGCTCCTGCATCAAAATCTTTTGAAATTGATACAATCGATGAAGTTCAAGGACCTGAAAATTAAATCCGGAGCAGAGGTCAAAGTAAGAACAGCAGAAAGCCAGAAACTTCTCAAGAATTATTGGAATTAAACAATATTATAGCCATAAGACTCAATATACTGATTACTGCATCAGGGTATATCAAACTTCAGCAAGACTCAACAAAAAACACCTGGTCCCTGAAAATCTCCTCCTGATTGAGCATGGTCTGTGTTATAAATTTTAGCAAAGAATCATCATATCCCAGCTCTAAATTTAGTCCACAATCACCAGCTATCAACATCCTGTCTTCAGCCCTTTGTTCAATCTGCGTCCTCATGCTTCCAAATAGTAAATCTATATTAAAAATTTTAGCTATGTAATATTCGGTTGTTGCACATAGCTTGATATACAGAAACCACTAACAGCAAAATGGAATTAAACATACAAGTGGGGGAGTTTACAATGAGTATTAATCAAAATTCTAATGTTATTTGCATATGAGCAAATCTTGTAGGAAGAGACCAGAGCCTATGCAGTGTAGTCATATTCATAAGACATAACAGAAGACAACTTCCAGACCATGTCTTTACCGAGAAGAAGATTTGGTTAGGGGGAAGAAATATAAAATACTTCTAATATCTTAGTTCGTCGTGAGGAATTGCAGTTATATCTAAAAAAATGACCTCGGTGGTGATGGCAGAATGATAGTTCCAGTGTCCAATGTTCAACTTGAAGTCACTAAATTTATGATAAACCGAAAACATCGCAGCTAGTAACAAGTCATGTCATACAAATTCTGGGACCACGAATAGTTTGGAAGATGATCTGCTTCCTTTAGTACGTTTGAAATGCAATTATTGAGTGCAGTAATTTGCTGAGTTGATTTCTTTCGGTGCAATTCAACAGGTTTATTGCAAATCACCAAAGGCTAAAAGCGGCCAAAACTGTCATCAAGAAGACTATTTCCTTTTCTTCCTTTTAATTTTTTTTTCTCTGTGTCTTCATTCCGTCCTAAATTCCAAATTCTTGTTCTGGGAATCCTACAGCTATTACTACAGTACTGTTAAAATGGATATCTCAGCTGGCCAAACAGTTCTTAGTTGTCACAGACAGCAACAAAAAGCGTTGCACAAAGACGATAAAGATATCCAGACAGCTGATGCCTCGACACTTTTTACTTTTTATTCTCCTTCCTTTTTCTTTGACTGCCCAACTATTTTTGCTAAATCAAAGCTTCTTTCTTCACCCATTACTAGTGATTAATAAATGGGCAAATAAAAGAAAAGGACAAAAATGGACATGCAGGTTGAGCAAGACCGTGTTTGGCTGAAACACAAAAATATGCTCAGTTTCAATGCCTATTTTCCCGTGATATTTTCTTGGCATATGAAAGATCGATGCAAACAGATTTTATCCAACCGAACGTTAAAGCATGAACTGGATTTCATTTTTTTTTTCCACTCATTTTCGGATCATGAAACAATAACTAACATGTAAATAAATTTAACCCTTTTATACACGCACAAAAAGATTTTACAATATCAGAGAGAGAGAGACCGCTAACCTGCAGGGAGAAGCGATCAAGAAAGAGAAGTCCTTAGAAACAGCGGAGGACAGAAACTTTCGCTATCTGGGAATCAGAGATTACCCCAAACACACCGTATGTATGTAGGGATCCTAAACAATAGTAATAAATGCTCCACCCTCATACACACACCACGCATGTCGAGCGAGCGAGCGAGAGAGAGAGAGAGAGAGAGTGAGAGTGAAAAGAAGGTGGAAGGAATCGAATCCGAAAGACTGCAAAGAACCGACGGAGGTGAGTGGGGAACGAGAGAAAGGAAGAGAGAAAATCTTCTCTCATTTTCTGTGTCGTAACGCGCGTCCGTTTGGAAGAGAGAAATTCTTCTCTCATTTTCTGTGTCGTAACGTGCGTCCGTTTTTGCCGTGATTTCCCAGTCTCTCTGTTATATATCTACCCTCTGCTTCTGGGATTCTCTCTCTTTCTCTCTCTAAAACCAAAATTCTTTACTTGCTGCTGAAAATTGTGTTTCGTTTGATTTCTGGACTGGGCCAAGTCAGATGATAGTTACGGGTCCAAAAGATCAAAAGTGCTTATAATTAACTCGGAGACTGGGATTCTTATCTCTTAATTTACATTTTTGCCCAAGAAATTTAACCATTTTTGGTCGTTGCTCATTTATCAAAATTGAGCGAATAAAAAAGTATTAAACTTCATAAAATGAGATTTTTGGTCGTTTTTCACTTTCTAGTTAATTGCGTCATAACTAATATGAACCACATTTTTATTGAAATTAATTTGAATATTTTAAATATTCATTGCACATTGGTTTTGGCTAACATGCCTGCTTGACATGACAACGAGTGGTACTGTTAAGACCGACCTAATCAAGCCAAGAAAGGTACAGAAAGCGAAGCACTGTAATAAATCAATCTATATCTTTTTTTTTCCACGTGGGATGGTTTATGCGCACAATTGGTGATATTACCAAGAAATTTGCTGTGTGTCACTTTTCATTTTTTATTATGTGTTTAGAAAAATTGAGATAGAAAAATAAAAATTAAAAGTGCTTTGATGTGTAAATTTGAAAACAAATACTACTTGAAATTTTTATAATTTCAAAAAACTATGTTATGTAAGAAAAAGGATAAATTAATTATGTCTATATATAATCAAGCATGTCAATCAAATACCTTCCAATTTTATTTGACAACATTGTCATAGAAGTGCATAAATCAACTATAACTTAATCAAATGATAAAATAATAATCAAAGGGTGTAGACAACAAGTGCTTATGCACATAAGTAAGGGATATTTACATTTTTTATTCGAAAAAGTTTATTTGTTCCTACTTGTCTTTGCATGTAAATTTTGTTGATAGAAAGCTTGGTATGAAAACTTAGTAATATTGCATAATAAATAATAATGATAATGATAATAATAAAATGATATGATAATATAAAATGTTCTTCGAGTGTAAATATGCAAAAATATGAGTGTATGCATATGTATATCTATATATATGTATGTATGTATGTATGATGTATACTAATTTAATAGTAAATAAATGTAGCATTCAAATTTTAAATATTTGTGTATATATGTAAGAACAAAATTGAACTTGAATTTCAATAAAAATTTTGTATCGAATTTGTAAACTACAACGGAATTATAGGTAGTGTTGCAACAATAATAACTCAAGCACAAACACACCCCAACAACAAAAACGAAGAAAGGAGCATCAAATTTGTTAACATAATTTGGAGCTCTACTCTAATGTCTGCAGACTCAAAGCCAGTCCAATTCTACTATCATAATCAAAGTATAGTAAAAGATAAGGTGAACAAATTTGATAACTCTTTATACAAACCCTACATATTCTCTCAAGGTAGGCGATCTGTTGATAGCATAAAAACATCCCTATTTTGTATTTAACCTAACTACCCTTAAGCTCAACTATCAAACATTCAACTGGTTTGTATATCACAAGGTTGTTCATACTCTCAAAGGCTCATAAATATAAGCAAAATTCTATCTTTCTCAGGGCTAGAGGACTGGAGTCTTTCTTGATTTATTTTTTACACCTTGGGATGACCAAGTATTTATAGTTATGGTATGCACATTCCCAATTCCTCGTGCTTCTAAAATCCTCAATTAATCTCAGTTAGGTTTGGTTGCCGATAAGCTTGCTGAACATTGTCTCCCTAGGGTAGAAGTATTAAATAGATTGAACATGGTTGTCTTGTCCATCGTGCACCAAATATGCCTACAACTAGACTTCCAATTGTACAAAAATTTGTCTAGTCCTCAAAGTTTGTCTGATCCAGGTTTATGAATCCAATTAAACACCAAGCATCAAGAGTCCATGGTTGTGTTGAATTTTGCATGGAAGTATTTATATACATATGTGCCAACACAAATGCAGTAATAATCTCTCCCTTTAACTCCTTTGTAGCACAACACACACACACACACACCCCAAGCACCCAAATTAAAATAAGCACGAAAGCAAAGATCTAGTAAATCGCATAAGGTGTCGTTCACAGTAACAATTTATCAACAATAACCATTACAATGATATCCAGAGTGTTGGGGCCATTATTACAACATTATCCATAGCACAGAGAACTGTTCAATAGTACAACTTAAAGAAAATTGAATGGACAGAAATAAAACTACCCCTCATTGTAGCTTCAATTTCATCCCTTCTAGCCACTTCAGGGGTTGGTTGGGTGTTGTTCTCCCTTTGTGCCACACATTTGCTAAAGGGACGGCAAATAAGCAAGAGCTCTCAAGTTAGTTAGTTGAAGGGTCAACTTAGACGACTATTTTAGCTCTCAAATTAGTTAGTTGGAGGGTCAGTTATGGACAGATATGAAATAGAGGAAGTAGTAGGATTGTCAATGGGATGATCTCTAAGATTATCAATCGAGTTAGCTTTAGGAATAAGAGCATCAACCTAGTCTAGATTTTCATCTTCATCAATAACCTCTTGTACCTAATTAGGCATAATAGGTGCACAATAGTAATATTTGCAGTCATTCCAAAGTTAGGCGGGTTGCTAGGCCCAAAAATGTTAGGGGCATCTTTAACGCGATCCGAAACATTAGCTCCAATTTCAACAGGCTCTTCTTCTGGTAGAGTCACTCCCATGGTTGCCAATGTTACACATAAGATTGCAATAATGATGTCAATATTTTAAACATGAGCCTAAAGGTTATTGAATGGATTCTGCAAAATCTATCTTACACCAAGTTAAGACTACACAACATTTAGTAACTACTATCTAGTTAGAGAGGGAGGTGTTATAGATAAAGAACTGGTTCCAGCATTAGAGGTCAAATCATCAATTTTGCTAACTCTATCTAGCTTAGGCCTCCATAACATCATTTTCAGACTCTAAATATGATCATCCTTTATGACTCGTAGCTTCTTTTTCTTGGTAGTATAGATCTTGATAATTAGGTCATAGCATTCTCTCTCTTAGCAAAATGAACAATATTATGATAGATCAAATATTCTAGGTTCACTAAATTCTCATTGACTAGGGCATAAAGTAGGGCTACTATCTCACAAGTAATCAATGTTAAATTAGCAATGAGCAGCTAATTACACATGCCAAGTTTTTAAAGGAGAAAATATTTCAAGTTAAGTAAAGAAGACTTTAAGGCATTTGACTTAAGACCCTTGTTTATCCTCCCACTAGTCAACACATTAGGTATCCTATTGTAATCTATTGATTTGGCTCATATGGGGCATCCAAATCACAGTCAGGCCAATCTAATGTTTGATTGATCACATTCAGTGTAAATCTAATAACCTCCCACTAACATGCACCTAATGATACCAACTACAGTTAAGGACATCAATCTGTTTAGACGTGTTCGCTTAAAATTCATACACTATGGGAGTACTAAAGTGATCATAGGCTTTTACCAACACAAGCAGTCCATATTGTCTTAATAAATTCATAACCTCAACTCTATTAAACAATTGCCCATCAATAGATTGTTCTAATATGAAGTCAAAAATAAGAGACATACCTATGATATTGGTGCACCCTTTCAGACTAGAAAAATAGTCCCTAAAACTTAGCTAATTTGACCATCTTAGACTTTTTGACTGGAGAGGTTGAGTCAGTAGCCACCTTTTCCTTACTTTTATCTGTTTTTGCTTAAGTTGGTGATGGTGACTTTGGAATGTCATCAACAGTTTTTTCTTTCCCCTTCTTCAATTTCTTAACAACTGGAGGTGGTCTTTTTGTTACTTTTTCTTTTCCCTTAGATGGTCATGTCTTAGCCACCTTTTTAAAAGACCCTCCTTGAACAAGGCTTTTGGACCACTTGGTCTTAGCAACCTTTTCCATTACCTTTTTTTTTCCCTTTTTCTTTCAATTGAGTTACATGAGCATCATCAACCTTAGTTTTTACTTTGTTTAGTATAACCTTCTTCCTCTTTTCTTTTTCTGAGAAGTCCTTTCACTAGCCTTTCAATTTTTTTCTAAGCATCTCCTTTAATGGCACATCATTAGCACCCTTCAAAGATCCTTCTGTTATTTTAGGAGTTGTTTTAACTTTGGCCTTCGACTTGTGGATTTTCTGGGTGGTCTTCCTCGCAAGTTTAAAAGTAGGAGAATCAACATTATTTCTTACTACCTTCTTTCTCACTGAACTTAGAGGTGGGATTGTTGGCCCTGGGCTTCAAGTCCTCATAATATCTCTTTTAGATTTGTTCAATACATTGGTCAGTTTGAGATGGTGGCTCCTAGCACAAAGTTAATTTTATGCTTGATTCCTTTCATCAACGGCAGTGCAATACGTAATTCCTTCAATAGTGCATCTTGGAAAGCATGCAAAACAAATACTACAATCTTGGGAAGGAAAGATGTGACCGATTTTGATAAAAGGTAATCTTGGGAAGGAAACATGTGACCTATTTTGATAAAAGGTAAGATTCTTTATACATAAGTAGCATAACTTTTTTCTCACTTTCTATAGCTATCCTCACATCTCTCACTCTTGCTAGTATGCACTTTTTCCCATCCCTTTCTTTCCTCTCCTTTCTCTTTCCCACTCATCCCACCTCATGCTCTTTTTTTAGTCTCTTTTTCTTTTTCTTTCTTCTAACTCGTACTGCTACTACAAATAGTGTTGATCTTCTTGTACGTCCTTTAGGATAAGTCACATTATGGTAACCTTTTAGCCGTTGTGATAGAAAACGTACCAGCTCAACTTGCCATTGAATATAGCATTTTTATCAAACTACTAAGGTTTCCCTGGTAGAATATGGCTAGCCTGCATAGGCACGACATTACATAGCACTTCGTCTTTGTGCTTGCTAATCTCAAGTATCACTAAAACTTGCTTTGTTACCTTCACCTCACTACTATTATTCAACCAATGTAACTTATATGGATGTACATAGTCCCCAAGCTGTAGTGTAAGTCTCTCTACCGACATAGTACATCTTGCATTTTATCCTACATCTTTTGTGGAATATATTTTCTCGTTGCTTCTCAAATCCCTCTTTTTTAACTTTCGTATTCAAAGTTCACATTACCACCAAAATCACATTACCCTTCTTCTTGTAGATTTCCCCATATTCTTCGAATGTTACCTCCTCTAAATGTGGTATTTCATCTTCATTACTATCTTCTTCATTAGTCACTATTTCACCTTTATCTGTCTACACCATAGTTTTTCTAATTGGGCATTGAGTAGCAATATGCCATCTCCTGTAGCATTTAAAACACATAATATCTTGATTACGTATATTAGAAGTATTAAGGGTCTGATTTGGTACCTTAAATATCTCAGTCTTCAGTGTGACTTTAGGTTTAGTAGATCCACTAGATGTGACTGATTGCTTCTCCTCACATCAAGCAAATGGGCATGCAGCTGTATGTGATGGTTGTTGTAGTTTATCTCTTTTTTTGAGCTGCTTCTCAAATTTGATGGCTTACTCCACCAAGTCCTCCATATCCACATAATGATGCAGCTCAAGCACATCTATAATATTTTTATTTAGGCCACTGATAAACTTAGTCATGGTTGCTTATCTATCCTCAACTATATCTGCCTTCATTAATGTCATCTCCATGTCTTTAAAATAATTCTCTATGTGTTTATTTTCTTGCATTAATATTTGTAACCTACAATGCAAGTCCCTATGATAATGATTCAATATAAATCTCTTATTCATCAATACTTTTAGGTCATGCCAAGTATCAATGCGACACTCATTGTTCCTCTTACGATTAGTACAAACTTAATCCCACCATACAATAGCCCAATCAGTAAATTTGAGCAAAAACTAACTCGACTCATCTCTCCCACTTCAAGTAGGTACCTAGGTCAGATTTTCTACGAAAAGCCAATATGGTAAGCTTTAGCTCCTTTGGAACCTCATCATCTTCTTCTCATCTACATCTACTTGACATCCTAGGACTGCCAAAAGTGTTAAATTCATTAGTATAACCGAAGTCATAATCATTAACATACCTTCCCTTACAAGTCTGTTGCATAAGCTGTGCTCTTCTATGCATCAACTTATCTTGAGGTGCTGGACTCCCTTGTGCATATGCTTGTGATGCCTTAAAGTTCTCCAAGCATCAATTAACGCTAGTTAGCATATTTGTGAGTTAGTCAATGTTGAAGATATTATTTCTAACAACTAATTCTCCAGGCATATTGTAAGATATGTAATACAAGGTGAAAATAGGGAATGTGAGGTGTGTGTATGTGTGTAGGTGTCCTTTCACCTCACAAGATGTAATTCACTTTAATTTTACCTACCACTCGTGTACACACCATTTACTGCTCAATTACTGCTTTTACCAACTTAATTCCTATGTCCACCTTACAAAATTTTAGAGGTTCTTGAAAATTCAAGCACGTACCCCTAAATGATATGTAAATGTGCGAAAGAGTGACTAGGTGTTTGGATTCAATTTGGATACTAATGGATTAATTTAGGGGTGAAAAATGACATGATGGGTCCATCTGGGCACCATCAATTTGGTCTTAGGCTAAAAGCCAGGCAGATGATCAATCCAGAAACAAGCAGATCAATCTCGCTCCAAAATAACATGTGATTGACCTGGGGACAAGTGCAATCTATCTAATTACTCACGATCAACTTAGGCAGCACACAGTAAAACACAAGATTGATCTAGATTAGCAGTGTGATGATTCCTACTTTGGATTTTCTCGAAGAGCATGATCCAAACTCTACTAAATCACTTCCAAACCATTTTTGTTATTTTTCAATTTTCTTTATCAATCAATGAGTACTTTATGTAAATTTCCAACTATAGATGACCACTTTTTCACATTTTTGCATGACTTTTTGAATTTTATAAAAAAATTGAGTCACTCAAGTTTTTAGGAAGAGAAATATATATATTGCAAAGGTCAAGAGTTATAAAAGATCGTTCATAAAATAACCAAGGTCTTATTTATAGCTTTTAGAGAGCCTTTAAACCTTAAAAATTGAATACTTAATTCCCAAAAATAAAGAAATATGAAAAGGTAAATATCCTAGCTAAATTTGACTTCTCCCTCAAACTGGATTTGTTGGGAGATCAATCTGCTGAATCTTCAATTGATTTGGATGTTAATCTAGCCATTTGGATTGTAAAAGTAGAACTTTGCTAGTAGATAGGACTTACGATAGCGTCATGGGCGATTGATCATGTGGCGCACGATCATAAAAACAAAATCGTCCTAATTTGACATATTGCAACCTTTGGGATACTAGCTCAATCAAGTTGCTTGAGATTAATTTGTTAGAGTTAGGATCAATCCAAAGACTACATTCAAGCTTGTTTATTAACAAATGAATCCACAGGTATTCCTCGTTTTTCTTTTTTCTTTTTATGCTTTCCAAACGTCCAAAAGCATTTTTGAACTTCTTTATGATCAACATGACTTCTTTGAGTCTTCTGACTTTAACTCATATAATTGGACCTAAAAAAATTTCTCAAGTACTTAGGTTGGACCTTAACACTCTCATTACATATATGCACAGAGATCTGAGTGTTGATCAATGCTACGTAAATTGTAATACTTGTTCATAAGACAAATTCAATATACGTATTTGTACCATCTTCATACAATTTGGGTAATATAGACGTGTTGTGTGTGTTTTACAATATATGAGTCCCAAATGGCTAATATGGGACGTGTGTTATAAAATTACAGCTTTCATAAATAAACCAAAGACTTATGTGGCGACAAGCAAATCCTGACACGAGACAGGTGTTCACAGTTCAATATATCAACCAAATTGAAGTAAAATCAAAATTTTGATACGTATTAAATATCAAACTGAAATTTCAATCGGTATTCGCTATAATAATTTTTAAAATTTTGGTTTTTGATTTAATTTCGATATTTAGATTTGGTATATCGTACCAAATCAAATATCAAATTTTATTTTTATTTTTTAATATTTATAATATTTTTACTTATTTTTTTTTTCTAAAATTTCTTTGATTTGTGATTTAATATTCTAATTTTTATATTTAATTTTAAAAAAATTTATACTATTATCTTGTACAAACAAAAAATATTTTATTATAATAGATATATTTTTAATTCGAAAAATCTAAACTAAATAATAAAATATTAAAAGAAAAATACTTAATATTTATTTATAAGCTATATAATTAAAATTTATAATTTTAAATATAAAATTATTTATTTTAAAAAATTTTTAAATTAAAATTCAGTATACTAAAATATCTAATTAAATATATAAAAAAATTGATAAATTATCGAATTGAATAAAAAATTTTAAAATTTCGATATTTCGAAAATTTCGAAAATTTGATTCGGTTCGGATAAAACCGAATGTGCGCCGCAGTTACCATACAATGCAAAAATGCCAAAAGCTGGCAGGATATAAATCTACTGAATAATCCTGGCATGTCAACGACATAAAATAGCTAATACAAATTATAAAAACCAGGAAGCCGCAAATGACAATTCCAATCCCAAGCCCGACGGCGGGGTTCCCCCTTCCCGCAACGCCTTCATTTGCCTCCAGAACCGTCGCTGTCATCGGCGCCGGTGCCGCCGGCCTCTGCGCTGCCCTGGAACTTCGGCGAGAAGGGCACAAAGTGGTTGTTTACGAAGGGGAGGCCCAGATAGGGGGGACTTGGGCATACACCCACGAAACAGAGACTGATCCGATGGGACAGGACCCGAAGCGGAAAATCATCCCTACCAGTCTCTACGCGTCGCTCCGCACCAACCTGCCTCGAGAAGTGATGGGCTTCAGGGTGTACCCCTTTGCGACAAGCACGAAACCTGGGAGGGATTCGAGGAGGTTCCCGGGTCATCAGGAGGTGTTGGAGTATTTGAGAGATTTTGCCGAAGAATTTCGCCTGGGTGATCTAGTGAGGTTCGGGCGAGAGGTTTGGCATGTGGAGTTGGAGGAGGATGGGAAATGGGTGGTAAGATCAAGAAAGAAAAACGGTGGCGGTGAGGATGGCGATGACGAGGTCTATGATGCTGTGGTAGTCTCTAATGGGCATTACACCGAGCCCCGAATCGCAGAGATACCTGGTAAGGTCTAAATAAAGGATGGTAGATGTTTGAGCATTATGCATTTAAAGGTGATTGTTAAGTAACTATTGACATGATTTTGTGAGATGTATATGTAATAAAATCCTTAATAAGATTCTTATTGCAGAGAAGTTTTTTTACTCTTGTGATTTGATAAGTTCTTATAGGGGGAATAGTAGTTTCGTTGCACCTGCCTCTTGTTAAGTTGGTTTTTTTTTTTTTATCAAGGTCACGTAGATAGCAGTGTTTAAGTGGATTATATTCCGGGTATGTGTTTTGCATAATCATTAGCTGAAAAAGTACAAGCATTTTACATTTTCACGATTTCTGCTTCAATTTTAATGTCAAGAAGAAATGAGCAAATGGATTAGATTTGTAAATATTAGGAGACATGTTTAGAATTTAGTGTCTTGAATCCTCTTGTCGATTGTGGTGTGCTTTGCTTCGTAGCTTCAAGTTACTACATTGATGATTTAATTGGCATTATACGTATGCATGCTGTTATGCTTTTCTGGATGCATTGCAAATTGTTGTCAATTTTTTAAAGTAATTCTTAGTTATGTTACTAATGCTCTTTATATGATTCAAGGCTCTCCATGACTTGAGAGACTGAGGTTCAAGGTATAAAGAAATGTTTTTGGTGGCATGAGAAATATATACTGCAATTACTATCATGCATGTTCTTTTCTCTTCTAGCAGTTAAAATTCCTTTGTCTCCTCTTAAAATATTGTTTAGTTTGTACAGATTATTGTGTATCGCATTTATTTTTTCAGCAGAATAAGCTTTGATATTTCATTATTGGCTTCCATTTATTTTCTTGTTTTGAAAGCACTCTCACTTTTGATGTCTAGAAAACTGTTAGGTATCTAAGTACACTTTGTCATTTATCCATCCTTCTAAAGTACTCCAACCACGTTCAGGGATTGATGTGTGGCCAGGGAAGCAGATTCATAGCCACAACTATCGTGTTCCTGATCCCTTTTGTGATCAAGTATGTATCAGGGGCATTATTTTCTTTACTAAAAGATTGCATTTCTGCATCATGTTTGATAGCAGCCTTAGAGTATGAAGAATGTTGGTATCACTCTAGGCATGGACACCTACCTGCAAAATTTCTGCCTCGACAGGAGGATTTTTTCTGAAGCCAACCTGAAAATATGGCTACAACTTACACAGAGTGAAAAAGTTGCATAAATTTAGCAAAAATATGTGATAACTTGCAAGCCCATTTCCATTTTTGAAAATTTGTTTTAGCACAAAAAACTTAGCAATTTTTTCTCTTCGTTTACTCTTTGCTGCTTAATGCAAAATATTTTTCATTATGATCCTTTATTGCTTGAAGTAAATGTAACTGTCATGGAAAATTTAAGCACAACTATTGAAAGGCACTCCCCACATTCAAACTCCACCTAATGGCTATATTTATGAAAGCCATCATTTTCTTTTTACTATAGGAATGAATTCAAGCCTTCAATTAATCTGAATTCAAGAGTCATCATTAAAAAGAAGTCCAGAATTTGCTTCGCTATAAACTGCTAATGGACAATGCAAAGTCTATATGTCTCCCTATATTTTTTATCTTCTCTTTCTTCTTTTCTTTCATTTCAGCTGGCCTTTGTCTGTATAATATCACTTTCCACATCTCGTCAATATGAAAATGGGGGTTACACTTGAAGTGAAGCAATTTGTTTTTGTGATTATGTCTAGAGTACATACTTTGCTTCATGTTCAGTTGGAAAAAAAATAGACAAACTTAAAACTTATGTTTCACTGCCATTCAGATGTTTAAGCTCACTGATGTACATCCCCTGTGAGATTTTGTTCAACTGATATGAGGAGTGTGAAAGATTGTAAGTGGGAACTTAATTCCGAAATTGAAGAAGAGCATTCAGCTGTGATGATACTTGATAAGATATTGTACGATTATCCAATGTGTTGCTCTTTTGGGGTTCTTAGTGTTTCCAGTTTTTGCAGATTGTGGTTGTAATTGGTAATTCTGCAAGTTCTGATGATATCTCCAGAGATATTGCTAAAGTTGCCAAAGAAGTCCACATTGCATCTAGATCAGTCGAAATTGATCTTCTTGGAAAATTGCCTGGCCATGACAAAATTTGGCTGCATTCCATGGTAAGGTTGATTGTCACAAATTAACATTAAGAATTGACGCAGCATTCATAATTGATTAGATAATGCCCACATTGCAATATTTGCAGATAAACAGTGTTCGCAGAGATGGTACGGTGACTTTTCTAGATAATACTGAAGTCTGTGCTGATGTTATCATTCACTGCACTGGGTGGGTACTGAATAGTTCTTTGCCGTCTGTTGTAGAGATTGTTGTCATTTGGGTTGGGAGTCTCTGCAGTCCTACAGAGAGCAGTTGCCTGAATTTGCCTCATAATCTGCACAAGATTCAGGCCACTGGTCTTTGTAGCACAGCTTGTACTTCTGATCCTGGAGACTACAGTTAGTCCAAACCCAAAATTTAATCTTATGTTCTCAGCATATTCCTAGACTAGTCTAAATGGGAAAAAATGGAGTTTGATTAACCTTTTCTTCTTTTTGTAGTTATAAATACCACTTCCCTTTTCTTGAAACTAGTGGCATGGTGACTGTGGAGGATAATCGTGTGGGTCCTCTTTATAAGCACATTTTTCCTCCAACTCTGGCTCCTTGGCTTTCATTTGTTGGCTTGCCATGGAAGGTTTGATTACTTTTTCCATGATGCGCCGTTTTTCCATAGTCTATACATTGTCAATTTATGTGACAGACACTAAGAAAGGCCTGTGGATTAATCGTTTCTAGGTTGTACCGTTTCCTTTGTTTGAATCCCAAAGCAAGTGGATAGCTGGAGTTTTATCTGGTCGAATTCCTCTCCCATCAACACAAGAAATGATAAGCGACACAGAAGCCTTTTACTTATCTCTGGATCAATCTGGTATTCCGAAGCGGTATTCTCATAAATTGGGGGACGATCAGGTAAATGTTCACTGGCCTATCACAGTAAAAAACAATTTCTTTGTGTTTTTATTCCAAATTACTTGAAGTGAAATATTAATCTTGTTATATTTTCTATCTAGTCTTTTATTCCCACACATTGGATTTGAATCCTCAACCTCCCGCTTCTGGTCAAGGGCCTGTTTGATTTCTTTTAGTTAGCGTTGATTAAAAAGAGTTCCTTTGTAATAACCTGTTAGCTTTTAATACTTAACACCTGTATTAAATGTAGTTGCTGACATTACTTGTGATTGAATTGGTTGAATGTTTGTGGTTGAACAGTTGCTTCAGATGCTCTCTCTCTCTCTCTTTCTTTTTAATATTCTTGTGCTTTGACTCCAATTAACGGAGAGACTTAAACAGTCAATTGCGAAGGCTAGACCAAAATGATTTTTGAAAGACCATTTCTCTGGTTGTAGAAGTTGGCTTAGATGTCCTATTGTAAGTAGATGTCACCAGAGGTTAACATGATCCTGTACCTTATTCAAAAAGTAGATTTCAAGATTTAGTCTTTGAATGGTTGATCCTGTTAAGCAGGAATGGGAAAATGGGAAAGACGTATTTCATGAAGTATAAATTTTATTCCACTGTTGGCATCCAGCTTCTTCCGAGTTTGTTGTCTGAAACTCTTGAATGAAGTCCCGTCACACAAAAACAATAGTTATGCTTATTTAAAATGTGTATTTTTTTTAGAAAGTACATAAAAATAAGAGAGATTTTAAAAGTGTAATAATTGCAGTGTATGTTTTTTGAGTGAAAAACTAAAAACAAACATAGCCAATGCTTACATCCTCTTTACTCTTATTTTATTTTATTTTTTTCCAAAACTCAGTAACACTTGTTGATGCATCGATTGTTTTCTGCAGTTTGAGTACAATGATTGGCTGGCTGCCAGTTGTGGTTCTCCTCCGACAGAAGAATGGAGAAAGCAAATGTATTTTGTGACTGGTCATAGGAAGAGGCGCATGCCCGAGACACACCGTGACCAGTGGGAAGACGAAGATCTGATCTCGCTGGCTCATGAGGACTTCAAACAATACAACATTTTGGAGTCCTCTCGGGTATAGCCGCGCCTTCAAATTTTCCAACAAACTGTTTACCAATCTTGCCATTTGGGGTTCATGTCCTAGTTTTCTTACCGAATATTTATAGAGATGGATATGCAACTTCCTATGACTCTTGTTTGCCTGAAAAAAGTTGAATCTCAGGAGATTGATTGAAATGCTTATTGCAGTACGGAATAAAATGGCCCCATTTGTTGGCAAGAGACATATGAGATGTTTGTGTGCCTTTGACCATACTGGTGGAATGCACAATCGACTTCCTTTACTCTTTATTCTAATATATAATTTTGTTTTTATAGTATGAAGGATTGTGTCTTTAGCCACATCATTAAACTTTAATATGTTGTGTTAGTTGTTTAGAAAAATATTAGTCCTATAAAAACATGACTAACATAGTTAATATTTGCCCAAAATGAAATATTGAAATAACATAAATTTAAGTAATATAGATGTAAGGTTATCATCGCAACTTTTAAGTGATTTATCATACTTTTAAGTTATTTCAGCATTTTTATAATTTTGTCTTTGTCTGAAAAATATCTGATTTATGCATTAGCTATCCAACTTTTACAGTTTGTACCAAAAAAAATATTGATTGAATGGCTAAAAATATGTTTAATTTCTTATCGAAACCTAGGGGGCTTGTAAGCATTGTAATTTAAATCCGATGGTAAATCCATTTGATCCTTTCTACTGCAGGCTACGTATCAAATATTCATGTTCAATTAAACATTTAAATTGCCTCCTTTATTTCAAAAATAATTAAATTGGCAATAATATTTTATTGGCTTTACCACCCTCTTTTAGTTTATATAAATTTTTCGCCCCTATAGAAGTAAAATATAATCAATTTGATTGAAATTTTACCCATCCTAAAATAATCTAAATAAATAACTACACACACACACACACACACACATACATGCATATATGTACATGTATGTATTTATTTTTGCATAAGCTTAAATTTATGCACCCAATATTTGTAAGAATTCCTAAGCTTAGATTTATATATTATGTCTATTGAAAATAAACATGTAAAAATATTTCAAAAATATAGAAAAAGATCTATATTCAAATATATGTATAATTTTGTCTTTGAAATTTATTTCAGATGTAAAACCAACTGGATAAGGTTTTATCTTCGTTTTGTAAAATTCTAACAAAATTGCACAACTATTAGTAACATGTGAATATCAGCCGATTAAATAAATGCATTAATTCTTTGACTGAAAAATATAGAAGTAAAAGAAAGAATAAATACAAACTTTAAATAAATATTTTTGTCTTATTTAATATAGAAAATCTGTTCATTTTATTTTGGTAGTATGATATTTGTTGAATAATTTTAGTTGGTTTAATCTTATATATAATGAAATAATCAATATTTTTTAGTTGTAAAATAATTTCTTGGCATTTCATTGGGCATTCCACTCGTAAGTAGTTAGCATAACGTTTCCTCTGCAAATGCCGAGTGATTCCCCTCTTAAGGTTTTATGGCTTTGGTCTGAAATTCTCATTGATCACCAAGGGTGTCGTTCTTTATAAATGCGACAATCGTTAAATTAAAGGATAATTATTCAATTTTGTTAGACTTAATGTAAGTCGAATGAGAATGTTTTTATGCAACAAAGGTCAAATTTTTTAATCATAAATAATTATTTCTTTACTTTATACAATTACATCATATGATAAAATACATTACATCAAATGTAGCATCTTATATATCATTTAGTAACCTTTTATCCAAGATTTTTCCCTGTTGGAATGTGTTTTTTATTAACCAATTCAAAGCCCACCCAAACCTTGCCAAACGCCAGCTTAGCTCACATTTGGTCTAATTACAAAAGATTATATAGCTGAAATGACTAAAACAACATATAATAAAATTTATAAATATTATCTCAAATATATACATAGCTCAAGTTACCATAGGTTTGAAAATACAACAATGCTAAATGCAACAATATGCAAAATCTATCATTAAAACAAAACTTCTTAAGTCATTCCTTTCCCTTATGATAGGTTCAAACTCTCATAGGGAAAACAATTTTTAAACATCTAATGAATCTCATTGATGTCCATTTGTTAATAAATCAATTTAATGCGATTAAAAGATTACCTTGATATATTATTGAACACATGTAGTACACACATTTGAACAAACAATCAACTAAAAACAAATCAAGCTCGTAAACTCATGGAGTGAATATTGTTGGGCATTGATAGAAGTCATCTCAATACGCGTCTTTATTAATCTGCCTTAACTCCACAGCAAAATACATGTCTCTCAATCCTACAAATCATATCCCTAGATGGCCACATTACCTCATAAGTAGTATTCAAGAAATTATTCATTCAAACATATCACATATCTACAAGCCTAAGAACACCCATGCCCAGAATTTGATCAATCAAACCCTAACCTAATTTGAAGAACTCTAACTTTCACATGGCATGGGCCTAATTCTTTCCAGCAGGATAAAGTCTGCAATTGAGCTTAGAAGCATTCACAAGTAGTACCAATATCACGATGTTTTTCCTAATATGATAAATTATACAATCGGATTTACAAATATACACAAATATCATTTATCTGTAACCAACAATGATATATAACTTAATAACAAATTTCGAATGCCAATTAACCCATATTTTCTTCAAAAATGCATTGCCTACACTCAAGATTGATCAAATACACGACCATGTTTACAAATGCTGTAATGTAGACAAAACTTTACTCAAATAGTCGTTAAAATAAGAGTTAAAACTAATACACATACTTCTCAGTTCTACTAGACTGTTAATTATCAACCAAATTGTAACTTGCTGCCATCTGAAATTATTCAACACTTGTAGATTTCATTTTTACTCTAACCTCTAATTTATTTTGTCTCTTTTATAAAATTTTTATACATTTTAATATACAAATAATTTAATTGTTATTACTTAAATTCTACAAAATATAATAATTTTGTTTTTATTATAATTAATAAAGCATACATAGATAGTGCAATTTTTAAGAGTATCCATTACTATATGTAATGGCTGAGGGCGTTAGAGAACCACTTTTGTAGAAAAAAGTGAAATTACAAAAATGGGCTAATTGTTTATTAATTAAGTAAAAGATGTTATAAAAGAAAAATGGTTACATAAAACTGCTTAAAGAAAGTTGTCTTATAAATTTAAAACTGTTAAACTTCAACATGGAAGAATCTTGTTACCAAAACAGTTTTTTTAATCCCCTCTAATATTGGACTCTATCACTTTCAATATACTTCTCATTTGGTATTCGGCTGGCAACATTTTTTTTTCTACTAATTTTCTGGTATAGTATTTTTATCTATAAATTTAAATTTGTAATGGTGTCATTTGTATTTAAATTTTTGTTGCAATGTTTTAAATTCATTGTAATGATCTAATTATTTTTGCACATGCAAGTGTACTACTACTAGTAGTTTAAAGAATGAATGAGTTGCCCAAGGCCGATTACTCTGAACAGGTTCCAAAAGTGGAAACTTACGTTTCGCTCCCCCTTTTCTAATACGATATCATGAATATTTTGTGGATTAAATTTTGAAAAATTTAATATTTTGCTTCATAAGCGTTTAATTCATTTAAGAATATTTTATAACTTAAGAAACATTTAATTTATTATTTATCGGAAAGAATCCTAAATATACCAAGTTAATTATTCACACGAGATTCCACTTACAATGCTATTAAAATAAATAAATTCTATAAATCATATGCGATGGTCAATCCGTCTTTAAAATTACTTGGCGTAATTCCAAGCTAAGTACAAGCATTAGAAGGAAAAAAATTTTGGTTTCATATTAAATAGGGTATTCATATTTTAGAGATAATTACAATGCTCGCCTAAGAGGTTAGGGTTAATCAGACAAGACCTCTTCATTTTTGAGAAATTACAGATATTTCTCCTACACTGACCTTATTGATCGATTTGGAGTTAATTTGTGCAAAATGACCAGTTTGTCCATAGCAAAAGAATACAAAAAAATAAAAAGGTAGAAAATATTTTCATTTTAAAATGATATTTTTAGCCATCTTATATTCTAAAACTAAATGTAAAATGTAAAATATATATGGATTTACTTTTTCTAATAGTAGGAAATTTACATTATTTAAAAATGTAAAAATATAAAATAAAAGTTCATAATATTTTCTAAATACACTCTCTAAAATTATAATAAGTTACTAAATTATAAAAAAATAAAATATGAAAAGAATTTAAGATTTTTAATTTTTTCTAAAAAGAAAAATAATTTTATAATTTTCTAAATGGTATATAGCTTAAAACTTTTAACTATTAAACAATGATAATTTTTTCTACTTTACATTTTTTGAAAAATAATTTTTTGAAAATTTAAATTTCAAATTTCGTATTTTATATTATTGAATGTCTTACATTTGTTTTGAAAATATTTACATATACCTTTTATATATTTTTTCTTATATATTATAATATATGAATATTTATTTTTATAATTCTTATAAACTTCTTTAATTTTTCGTACATTTAAGAAAATATATTATAATAATTTTATAGGAAGATATTAGGAATTAATATTTTAAAATTTTATTCAAATTAAAATTTTAATTTATGACATATATATGATGAAATATACATATATTTATTTATTAGAGAAATCTTTGGAATAAATAATAATTTCTGAGCTTTATACTTTTTAGAAAATAAAAATATTTATTTTTTATTTTAGCACATTTGAAATTTATTTTTAATTATACATTAGAAAATATTTTATTATATATTTTTATTGTTTTATTTTCTTCTTTTTTAAAAATATGATTTTAAATTTTTATTTTTATATATTTTTGTGGAATTGTTTAGATATATTATAACTATTTTTGGTTTATAGGTTAGGAAATAAAAATATTTGTATTAATATTTTTTTGTAAAATTTAAGCTTTAAAAATTTTTTTCAAAGGTATATTATAATATTGTTCTTTGTGGATATTTTGAACTAATCTTTGTAAATTTATATTTATATTTTATAAATTATAATTTATAGAGTATAATATTTTATATTTTTCAGATAATATAGTTGGAAAATTTTATAAATTTTGAATTTTATATTCTTTTTTTTTTGAAAATAGAAGTCTTTATATTTGATTTTTTAGGAAATATAAAAATTTTATATTTATATTTCTTTCAATTTATTTATTACAAGTTATAAAATAAATTTTCTATGCTCCTTATAGAAAAACGAAAGAAATATTTTTATTTATAATTTATATTTTATTAAATATTTTGGTATTTTATAATTTTAAATATATATTATACTTTTTATGGCACGTACAAACCTCAAACATACATTTATAGCCATTACAATTACATTCTTCGTATGAGGCTAACATGTAATAGCCTTCTGATTAGACACAATAGTCAACCATTGGAGAAGTCAATCAATGGATAAAGATGGATTTTCATTTATTGTTTTGGATGACATAATCATTTTTCAGTAATCCACTTACCAGTTGAACTAAGTTGTTAGCCTGTAATATACTTGAAGGGATGTCTTTATAATTTTCCCAACGCGAGGTCTTGTGTAATTAGTCGTAACCTCAGCATAAGTTGCTTTAATTATCATTAATGTTAACTTTTCTTGTTGTTCCATTCACATATAGAATGAGAGCAAGACTTGATTCAAGATTCAACTTGTAAAAAATTTATTTCTAATATATTTTGAGAAAAGCAACTTTTATATTTGAATTAAGAAATACAATCATCAAGAACGTAAGCATAGATGCTAGGAGCTATAATTCTCTCAATATCGCCTTGGACTGTTAGTTTAGCAAGGGTGTTTGATGATTCATTACACTCCTGATATGCGAACTTGAATGAAAATTTTTGCAACTTGTTTGGTAGAGACTTTATCCATTCTGTAAGAGCCCTAAGATCCAAAAATCTTCTTCGGGATCGTTCAAATTGGAAATAACTTGCATGTTGTTGCCTTCACAGACAACATAGCCCTATCCCATTTGTAGTGAAAGTTCAACTACCATCTTAGCAGCAAGGAGTTCAGTGTGTTCTACAATAGTGCATAAAGCGAAGTATTTACTCTGTCATTGTAAACATGTGCCATTGTGATCCCCACCAATGATGCCCGCTCTTACCTTGGGTTGATGCAGTATAAATGCTCCATCAAAGATGATCTTCACAATCCAAGTGGGGGTTCGTGCTGTCTGTCATCTCTTCTAATTGAAAAGCTGAGCAGTATACTCTATTTCAACAAGAAATTCCCCAAGAAAATTGGTCGCGAACTTGACAAATTGTGCTAGATTATGGATTGGGTTGTTCTTGGCCACCACATTTCTATTTTCCCACATCAACCACAAAGAATAACGCATCGTTCGAAGAGTATTCATAGCAATTTGAAGTGAAGCAATTGGACGAACAAGGGACCGGCTTTGTTGAAATATTTCAAGCACCCACACCTATCAAGAAAAGAATGATCTAGTACAAAGTGGACGTAATCTTCATTTACCTGCTTCTAAGAGCAGGCATGGGGTAATTGTTATCCATTATAGCAAGCCAGGAGAAGGCATAAGTGGAAAGTAGGCATGTCCACCGTTCTAGAACTATCAATTCCAGTTCCTAAAAAATGAAGAACTATAACTAAACATTGTACAATGGTTCTGGTCTTAATTTTGGAACTAATGTTTTCGATTCTATTTTTAGTTCTTCAATATTTCTGCTTTTAACTTTGGAACCAATGATTCTACTTATGGTTCTTTAGCAGTTTTGGTTCCAGTTTTTCAAAGGTTTAGTTTTATACAATTATATTTTATTATTTGTTCTATTAATGTGACAAAATGTTTAATACTTTTAATAGTGTAATGATAGGCTAAATTATTATCTGTGACATACTGCTTTCAATATTTTCATGGATTTGTATGCTTATTTAGTAGCACAGTGCTATATTATTGGGATAGAAGTCATGGTAGTAGTTTTTGAACCCATAAATTGCTAGTCGCAAGATAAAGCCGATATTTAGGTTAGGATATGCTATGTTTTTGGGTAGTAAGTCGTTGACTCTGATTCAGTTCTTTGTTCATCTTCCTATATAAAATTCATTGATTGTACTCGTAGTGTAAGGTCCCTGAGTCAACGCTGGATGGTATCAGAGCCATAATTTGTTGAAACTGGCAGATCACAGATACATAAATCTAATGGACATTTTTAAGAATTCTAATATTAAGAATGTCGAAAGGGAAGAATATGACGTACCTAAGAATTTAGATTTCTTGAATAAATGGACAATTCCTAGAATATAGCCTAGAACCGTATATCAATATTGAACCTTTGAGAATATAAGTCTCAAGAATGTAGTAAAAACCGTAGAAAAATCTATTCCTATGAATTGAGCACAAAATTACTAAATAAAGATGAAATAGAAAAGTATGCTTTAAATTATAAATTTATGCATATAGGATTAATTCAAATAGTTTTGAAGCCATGAACTTTAAATGGCCTCCCAGTTCTTAGAGATGCCAGAAATCTCAATTGAGACAATCCTTAATGGGAATAATTCAATCTAGTTTGGCCTATGGTCCAGTTTATTTCAATGTTAAGCCAAATTTACAATTACCACTTAGTGATAAAAATATATTAGAAGCAGTCACATTATATGTTAAAACATAGGGGTATAATTACATGCCAGGAACAGAAACAATTTGTATCTGTTATAAAATATATTTTAAAGTTTTGAATACTTTAAAATCCAAATTGTAAAATAATGGATAATCCAAGAAAGACTATAATGATAGAATCAAATCTTACAAAATTCCAAATCACAACCAGAAGAATGATAAAATGGGAAGAAATTGAATTACCAAAGGCTTGGAAATTAGAAAAGGTTATGCCTAGTCAACCAAAAATAGAATCTAAGATGTCAGAAATAGATCAAACACCTGAAGGGAATATTTTCCTAGAATTCAAAAAACTAATAAAAATGATGAATAGATCATATTCATCACACTCTCTAATCTCCCTTATCAACAAAATACCGACAAAATTAGGAAGAGCTTCAACTTCTCAAATAAGAGATGGTAAATTAAAAGAAAAAAATTGAATCAAATGATGAAGATAGTCTATCTCTGACCAAAATAGAACAAATTAGATTCTTAGAAAATATGATTTCTATAGGAATAAAGAAAGATGAGGAAATAACTCCTTCAGAAATGAGTTTTAAGATTTAATGGATTTTTAGCCATAGATCATAGAGAGATTAAGAATTTCCAATGAAATTCAACCTTCCACATTGGAAGCCATTCTGAGGAAGGCAAGTCGAACAACCAAATGATTTAGGAGTTCATACCCGGAAATATCCGATTCATTTTTCCAATGAAATTCAACCTTCCACATTGGAAGCCATTTAGAGAATGGTATTTTAAAAATTTTTCAACACTAGAAATTATGTATATAGTTTATAAACACCTAGAAAATATTCAACAAAGAAAATTCTTTATAAAATAGTTTTTAAAAACATATGTTGAACTTGCTATACAGGTAATTGAAAGATCATGGCATTTAGTTGATGGAAAAATACAGACTTCTATCTTTCTGCCAACAGAACCTTTTATAATAACAAATGAATCATCTAGTAAAATTATTGAAGTAAATGCCTTTATGAAATTGTTAGAAAATGAGACAATACTAATTTCATTAAAACATATAAATATGATAATAAAGCAAGGAAATTATACTAATACTTATTTAAACATAATTGGAGAAAATCTAACAAATCTCAATAATAAGATAACAGAAATAAACTCTAAAATAAATGAGATAACCAAAACCAAGGGAAAAACAGGCATAATTGATAAGCAACTAGGACTGCAACCCCCTCCTAATATAGAAGGATTTCCAGTTGAACCAATATTTCAACTAGAAAAGATATTAGAAGAAAAATTAAGGGAAATAAGTTTAAAAACCATTGATAATGAGTTAGACAAAGACCAGATTAATAAAATGAAGGATATTCTAACAAATTTGCTAATAAACCAATACAAAGAATGTATTATTATCCTAGACCAACCCCTTAAGATATTTTATATGAGGAAGATGAATATATCCAAAGAAATAGCTATGATGGTAGAACCATTTATGAATGGAATATAGATGGTTTTACAGACTACCAAATATACAATACTATACAAAGAATGCTTATGTACTCAACAATTTGTAAACAACAAAACAATACTGATAAAAGAATAACTCAAATGATAATAGCAGGATTCACAGGTCAATTGAAAGGATTGTGGGATAATTTTCTCACTCAAGAACAAAAGGATCAAACATTAAATAATATAAAACAAGAAAATGATCAAATATTTGAGAATGCAGTCTACACACTAGCTATTACTATTTGTGAACATTTCATAGGAAGATATTCAAATAATCATGATAAAATTAAGACCCTTCTTCAAAATTATAGATGTCTTGCACTCACATCATTTAGATGTTATAAAGATGTATTTTTAAGTAGAGTCCTGGAACTCCTAGAAGCTAATAGTAACCATTGAAAGTCAAAATTTATAGATGGGTTACCAACATTATTTGCTAAAAGAATAAAGAAAAGTCTTAACAAGAACTTAGACAATAATATTGATTATACGAACTACACTTATGGTGAGTTAATTGGACAATGTATCCAAGAGGGATTAGCCTTATGTAATGAAATAAAATCAAACAAACAATTAAGAAAATATAATATCACTGAAAAGGCCCAATTAGGACAATTTTGTGAACAATTCGCCATAGACATGTCTAGAGATAATAATACAAACAGAAGAAATTATAAACCTCATAAACAAGAATATTATCATAAATATAAGATAATAGCTCATAAGAAAAAATTAAAAAAGTAAAGAAGAAATAATTTAAGGAAAGATTGGAAACCTCAAAAAAAATGGAAATCATTTGCTGTAAATGTAAAAGAAAAGGACATTATGGTAATAGATGTAATTTAAGAAAAAAAATAAATTCTTTAAAAATAGAAGAAGAAGTAAAAAGACCAAATAATAAAAATTATTGATGAAGAAACTCCGGAAGCTGAATCATGGAACAAGACAACCAAGAAATATAAAAAGTGAAGATATACACTTAGAATTTGAGTCAGAATCTTCAATGTGTCAATGCAAAGAGATAAAATCCGACAATGACTCTAAAAATTCTGAAAAAGAATATTATAAATTACTTTCTCAATTCCAAAATATAGAACTCAATGTCATAACCAATCAGGATATAGAAAAGATAATAGAAATTATTAATAAAGCTCCTAATAAAGAAAAAGAAAGAGAGGGTAATAATAACCCAAAATTAAAAATCAAAGAAGAACCCTATAGTTTTACTGAAGTTATCCAACAATTGAAGGATAGAAAGACTAACGAGGAACCAATTACAGTTAAACATTTAAGAAATGAGATAGAAGTAATAAAAAAAGAAATAAAAGAATTAAGATTAGAACACCAAATTATAAAAGAGAAATTAAATTAGAGTAACATTCCTTCAATGACAACAGAAATACTAGATTTAATAAATTATGAAATTAATCAGAATTACCTTAATAATTTAAAGATAATTACATCACAAAAATGGCATATCAAAATTGATCTTTTAATAAATTCAGAATATAGAATAAAAAACCTTACTGTCCTTATAGATACAAGTGCAGATTTGAACTGTATTAGAAAAGGAATAGTTCCTACCCAATATTTTGAAAAAACAAGTCATAATATTTCTTCTGCTTTAGGATTGATAGTTAAATATAAACTCACAAATGCAAAAATATGCTACAATAAGAATTGCATTCCAAATGAATTTCTACTAGTTAGAAATATTACCAATGAAGTAATTCTTGGTACTCCTTCTATACAAAAAATTTTACCAATACGCAGAATTACTAACAAAAGATTAATGGGAACCTTTGAAAATGAACAAATAGAGTTTGATTTTAGACCAGATCCAAGAGACAGATTCTGAATATAATCCAAGAGATAATACAAGCCAAGAGCAATTAGATCAATTTCTTAAAGTATGAAATAGGAATTAAGAATATTTCGGACTTGCTTAACATTAAGAAATTACAAGATAAGATAAAAAGAATAGAAAACCAATTTTCCTTAGAAATTTGCAATGAATTGCCAAATGTTTTTTGGAATAAAGAAACATATTGTTTCTTTACCATACGAAGAAAATTTTTCAGAAAAAGATATTCCTACAAAAGCTAGGCCTTGTCACATGAATTCAGAATACTGAATTTGTGTAAAGAAGAAATAAACTCTCTTAAAGAAAAGAAATTAATAAGAAATTCTTACTCACTTAGAGCTGCACAGCCTTTTATGTTAATAAACACTTAGAAATTGAAAGAGGAAGACCTAGATTAGTAATAAATTGTAAACCATTAAATAAGGTCTTAAAATAGGTAAGATATTCTATTCCGAATAAGAAAGATTTACTTGATAGACTTCACAGTGCTTTGGTATTTTCCAAATTTGACTTAAAGTCAGGATATTGGTAGATTTAAATAAATGAACAAGATAGATATAAAACTGCCTTCATTGTCCTAATAGGACACTATGAATGAAATATAATGTCCTTTGGATTGAAGAATGCTTCGTCTGAATTTCAGCATATTATAGATAATATATTCATGCCATACAATAATTTTATTATTGTTTATATTGATGATATTCTTGTATTCTCACCAAATATAGAAGAACATTTTAAGCATCTTGAAATGTTTAGAAAAATAGTTATCCAGAATGGTTTAGTAATTTCTAAATAAAAAATGGAACTAGTTAAACTAGAAATAAGATTTTTAGGACATAATATAGGATATGGAAAAATAATTCCAATAGAAAGGGGCATAAATTTTGCTGAAAAATTTTCTAATGAAATCATTGATAAAAATCAATTACAAAGATTTTTAGGAAGACTAAATTATGTTTTTGAATATTATAGAAATTTAGCAGAAGATATTGCGATTTTATATGACGGATTAAAAAGAATCCTCCTCCTTGGAGTGAAAAACATAAGGAAGCTGTAATAAAAATAAAAAGGAAAGTAAAATCACTCGTTTGATGTTAGTCAATCCTAAATGAGATAAAATTACAGAAACTGATGTTTCAGAAATTGGTGACGGAGGAATTTTAAAACAAAAATCTCCTAATAATAACAACGAATATTTAGTAAGATTTTATTTTGGAAAATGAAATAATAGCTAGAAGAATTATGCTACAATTGCAAAAGAAATACTTGCCACAGTAAAATGTGTTTTAAAATTTCAAGAGGATTTATATGATAAAAAATTTATAATTAGAACAAATTGTCAAGTAGTTAAATATATGTTCAATAAAGATTTCAAACATAATGTTTCCAAATAAATGTTTGCAAGATGGCAAGCAAATCTTACTCCATTTAATTTTGATATCTAATACATTAAAGGAATTAATAATTCTTTACCGATTTTTTATTCAGGGAATATATTAATTAAATCTCTATTTCAGGTATGTACCCTTTCAGGGGAAGACCTCCCTCTAATTATAGAGGAAGAGGAGGAAGATCTAAGGGAAATGAACCCTCTAGAATTATTGCTCAATTTGCAATACGAAGCTAGTAGGAATGCAGAAAAATATCTCCGCGGATGAATCACATCCCGCATATGAAAAAATAAAGCAATTAATTGAGAAAAATAGTAATGAGACTGCTTCATCAAAAGCACAATCATATGCCAATACTCTCGAAAGTACAGATGGAATTGAACAATATTAGAAATCCAGTTATAAAGAGGAAATATGTCTTTTGGAAAATTAAGATAAACAATGGATGGAAAATCCTTGGTACTTAAGACAAAAGTATCTAGATCACTTCATGGCTCCTATTCCAAATGGGAAAGATCGAATTTATTATGAGAATATTCTCATACTCACAGAATCTTATGAAATTGAGCATTTCAAAGCAAATAATAGCCTTCAGATTGTTTATAGTAAGATCTATATTAAGAAGATAATTTCTTCAAAAGAATGGGGGATCTCAACCCACAGCTACAAAGATTTCTCTCTAAGAAGATCAACTATGTTCCAATTTAATTATTGAGACTATATTGATACTTTCAATAAAGCGTTTTGGTATGAGAATGACAAAAGAAAACATTCTTGGTGGATTAAATTTAATCCTGAAATTTTTACAAAAATGAGATTTCCAAATTAGATATTCAAGTGGTGGCAAAATCATGGTGCCACAATTGAAATTTTACCAGATTCTTACAAGGGACTGCTTATAGAATGGGTAAATAATACCCCATATATCTCAACGTACTCAAAAGAGTATATGAAAGGAACATCAATGCTATTCTTTTTCATGCAATTTGATTTGGAAATGGGGAATTACAGTTGGAATAAACCAATCCAACATTCCATGTTTAAAGAGAAAATTCTATTCAAAATTCTGGCAAAAAATTGCTTAAGACAGACAAGGAGATAGATGCTCCATTTGGTCAAGAATTGGAAGACATAATCACAAAGACAATCCAAGAAGACAAGAAAATTAGGCCCAGAAAGAGGAGCAATCTTCTCCATTCTCAGAAGTTCTCCATAAAATCAAAAGGACACAGCCACGGCAGAATAAGGAAGAAATGGTGGCAGCATACATAAATGAAATGAAGAAAGGCTTCATGCAACATTTTAAAGATGATGTAGAAACATAATCAAATACGTCAAAATCAACAAGAGAAAATACATTTGAATGTTTGACAGGAGAATCCTAAGACCTAAACGAGATGGAAATCACCACAGAAGAATTTTGGAAAAGTCTAAAAAAAACAATGATGGAAAAAGTAAGAAGAAAGAAAGAAAAAGAAAAAATATCTAGATAATGATTCCAAAAAAAGCAGAAAAAGACAAAAAAAGAAATCGGTGGAAATCACCTTGGCAAGTGGAAGAAATCACCCAGACATGACTCCAGATTTTCAGGGAATTTGCCCTTTACTTTTATAAATTTTGTCGGCCTATAATTAAAGGCCCCTGTAGGTATAGGTACTTGAGTGCTATCAATCAGTTATGTTGTCTTTTTTTACTTGTTCACAAATACAAATGTGTCCTGAACTTGTGCTTGATGTAATTAAATTGTATTTCTCACTAAATGGTGTTTGTCTTTAATTTTTTTTCAATAGTTGGAATTGTGTGGAACGAAGATGACAAAATAGCCGTATAGAAAAACTTTAAGAAGAAATCATCAAAGTGTTAAGAAAGCACTTGCATTGGCCTAAGGCATCTTGGACAAGATGTAATAGGATATATGGGAGGAATGTTGACTAAATGGGCTCGAAACACCTACCCAGCTATCTGTGAAAAAAATAGATCCAACCGACTAGCTAAAGTTGCCTCTACTTCTATAATATGTTCTGGTAGCTCCATATCCATGGCTACACATAGCAAAAGGATGGTAAGTTCATTATGTAATATGATACCACTAATTGACTTATATGCAATCATTTTTGGAATTGATTCTTGTAAGTTTTTCCATCACTTTTGGTGCATAGGTGGCATTAATGGGCAAGCCACCAACTACTTTTGAGTTATTTTCTGAGGTTAGGAAAACTACATCTAGGGAATGGGCCAGTCCCCATGCCCAAACACAAGTGGTAACTTCGTTCATGTTCTCATTTGCATTAGAGAATTTGGTAGTGCATATTATATAAATTTATGTGAGGCTAACACATATTGATGCAAGAGATGATATAAAATACGTGAGAACACCAAAACACTGATGGCCTAGGCACACCTAACTCACTTAGAGGAATTGGTACTAGTCCTAGAAGCAGCAAAATGGTGTCGTTGGCACTTGGTGGTTTCAAGAAAGAAAGACTACTAAGTATGGGATTAGAAGCTAAGTGTTACTATCATTTCTCTTTAAGATCTCATTCATACACCTCTTCACCTTTTCCAAAGCTATGCACATGGTGGAGAAACTGCAATTAACAGAGGAAAAATTGGAGGCAACTGAGCAAAAGTGGAAGAGAAGCAATGGAGAGGTTGCAAGGTAATGAAACAAAGTTAGGCCAAATTATGACTTGGGATAACGGGACATACGAATAGGATGATGAGGTAAGACTAAGGGAAAATGTAAAGAAGGATACCTAAAGCTATGCATGAATCAATCTTTTTCAAAATTGTAGATGTCTCTATGGCAAATGAGGTATTGATGACGTTAAGGTTGTCATATATCATGGATAATCCACTATAGTAAGGATTAAGTTGGAAATACTTACTCGGGAGTTCCAAAATATCCACATGAATTAGAACAAGATTTTTTGACAAAGGTAGAAGAAGTAGTCAACCAAATGTGGTTGTATGTAGAGCTGTTTTTGAGCACACTATCATGACAAAGGAATTGCGTGGCTTTACTCTTAAATTTGATCATCTAGTGGCAACTATTCAAGAATCAAAGGATTTGGTAATCTATTCCTTTGATGAGTTGATAGCATCCTTGCAACCCCACGAATAAATGATCAATAAAGTGGAAAACGAAGTGGAAGAAAAAGCATTTCAAGCAAATAGAGAAGGATCCAATGAGAAGGACTAAGATGAAAGACATTGAAGAGGCAAAGGACGCTATAAAGGTAAGAATAACTATCGTAGTAAAGGAGGTGGTAGAAATTTGGATCAAAACCTAAAAAGAACGTCTAATGCTTTAATTGTATAAAGTATAGAAATGTGAAAGCCAATTGTTGGTACAAAAACAAGCAAGCTAACAATGTGGAAGAGATAAGGGAACAGGCTAGCTATTTGTGACCTATGATAAAAAGAAACAAGAAAAAGGCAAAGAATTGATGGCTACACAAATAAGCTAAAGTAAATTTATATTTCTCTATGATGATATTCTTAATGATAATGTATGTTGGAGTTTGGACAAAAGGGGAGAAAACTCACAACCTGAATAGCAAATTTGCGTCAAATATAGAAAAATGATTGAAGAACTTGAGCACGAAATGCAATGTTTGAGAAAACAACTTGTACTTGAAAAAGTGACACGTATGAAAATACAGGAAAAAGTGTTAACTATTAAGGTGAGTTCAAAATGACAATGAAAGAGATAATTGGATTATGTGTCAGGCAACATGATCATCCTAAGGTAGGAAAGGATAACGTTGAAATATTGCAACCACCAGATGTATTTTCTAATAATTTGCAAGGTTAAAATTTAGATTGTGTACATTTAAGCTTTAATAGTTTTGGACCAGGTACCATGGCATATGTGCAAGAAAAAAGCAACTTTTGAAAAGGCTCATGAAGTGGATGATACGAAATTAGTTGGAAATATTAAAATTAAAAATTTTGAGGAATATGCCAATATTCTCTCAAAATTATTTTGAATGATGGTTTGTATTATAAAGTTGATAAAAATACAAATTTTGAGTGTTACATTGCATGGAAAGCGTAAGAAAAGTGCAAGTGGAGGGAAATTGATAGCAATCAAGTTCAACTTTAGAAGGAAGAGTCCACCAAATTTTTTGGAAGCTAGAGATTGGCATACAGATGCATGTTAACTTTGAGAGCATTGATTGGAAAATAAAATTTTGAGTCAAGGGAAGTGTTGGAGATGATTCAGACTTGGGAATAATTTGATAAGAAAGAACTTGAAAACAAGACTTACAATAAAAAATTGGAACTTGGAGATGAAAAGCAACTTGAGAATCAAGAGTTACCATAGATAATTAATTACCATAATTAAGTAATTTAATGCATTAAAGTATTTTCTAAATTATGCAAAATTGTTGGCTATAAATAAAGGTATTGTGTAGGGAATTTATTCAAGAGAGCAAGAGAAGAGTAGTGATGACAATAGATAGGCATAGCCAAAGAAACTGGGCAGCCGCCTTTCCCTTTCCTTCGTAATAGTGTTAGACTTTGTTTGATTGTTCACTTTATGCAATAAATTGAGATCTTTTGGCTTCAATTCTTTTCTTGGTCTAATTTCAGCCATTTTTTCATATTTTGCATCTAAAATTCAACACTCTCCTTGTGAGACAAGATTAAGAATGACTAGGTTCATACCAAAAATCCATGAACCACCCTGCAACTCTCTTTTTTGATCAATAGTATGATAGAAATTAAGGTTGAAGTGATCATGACCAATTTAAGAAAAATCCACACCTTTAAGTAGATTCAAGAAAGATATCATTGATCACAGTGAAATTAATTTGTGGTGAGATAGAACCATCCTGTTAAACAAGAAGCAGCAAGTGAGACAACATCAGCTATGCAAACTAGAAGAAGTTCAAGATAGACAGACTAGCTACAGTAGAGTGTTACTGTTCCATTGCATGATTTCTAATCTGGACTTAGTTGAGGGCTGATGTGTCACTGATTGTATAATTATGTGTCTTAGCTGTCATCTGGTGTAATTTAGTGGTTAGATTTGGTAGATGCTAGAAGTTATGGTTAGTAGAAGTTACCTTGGTCGTTTTCCTTTGGCTTAGTAGGTTGACAGACTGTTAAAAGTCTCTTTTTATTAGCTATTCAATTGCAATTGAGACTTGAGCAATTCTGAATGATGATAATGGAGTTCACAGCTTTTCCTTGATATCTCATTGTCATTTCTGATATGCTATTAGAGCTAAGGTTGGTTTGAGATATCTTTTTTCCTTCTACACTAGTCTTTCTTGATCAATTCCTTTGGCTGACATGGCTTCTTCATTATCAAACTCCATTTGATAGAATGCTCAACCTCACAACCTATTACCACTTGAAGATCCTAAGTCACCCTACTTCATACATCCTGTGGACAATCACAATACAATCATGGCATAGCCTGAACTCACAGGACAAAACTATGCTACATGGAGCATATCTTTCACTTTGGCCTTGTCAATCAGAAATAAACTGGGCTTTGTGAATGGTGAGATTAGAGAGCCTTCCAGAGATGATCCCTACATCATGCTTAGAGTAGATATAATGATTTGGTCATTGCATGGATATTAAAATTTGTGGCTCCATCATTAGCTTCAACTGTGTTTTATATTAGATATGCACATCAAATTTGGGAGGTACTGTCAAGGTGATTCTCACAACTTGATGATAATTGGGTGTGCAAGTTACAAAGTGAGCTTCAGATTTTAAATTAAGGAGGAAGGTCTGTAGATGCATATTATATGGAGTTAATGACCATTTGGGAGGAATTAAGGTTGTATAGACCTTCACCTCACTATAGTTGTGAGAATTGTAATCAACCTTATTTTCAGAAGTTTGTGGAATTGTAGGAGAAGGACAAGGTGTACCATTTCTTGAATGAATGAGTTATAGCTTTTTGACAAATAGGTCTCAGTTGTTGAGATAGAAACCATTTCCTTCACTAGATGAGACTTACAATGCCATAGTGGTTGAAGAGGCATAAAGGGTAGCCAGGATTTCAAATAGTTCATGGAATGATGCTTCAGCTTTGATATCTCTTGCTGATAAGAAAGAAAGAAACAAGCTGATGTGTTCTCACTGTGGGAAAAAGGGGCATATGAAAGAAAGATGGTACAGAATAATTAGCTTTCCTCCCAATTTCAAGTTCAGTAAATACAAAGGTTGAATGATGCAACTAGTGGGAAATCAAGCTTCTGTATTGTTTGAGTCTAGACAGGGAAATGGAATTGGATGTGATTCTGGAGGAATCACCTTATCATCTAAATGACTAAAGGAGCTCATAGAGCTACTGGATTTGAATGAAAGTAGCCAGCTTAATATGGGCTCAACACAGAAAATGCTTGATCAAGCTAATGTGCAGAAAGATTCTTGTCAGTCCATATCTTCAAAGTTTGTAGGTGAATTCCTTGTACTGAGTCGAATACCCCTTTTCAAGATACCCTTGGTGCTTTTGAACACTACTCGTTTACTTCACTTACCTTACCAACAAAAGGAAATGACCATAAAGATTTCATGCCACATAGATGGATTATAGATACAGGTGCTTTAGATCATATGAATGGATGTCTTGACCTGTTTGACTCTTTCCTTCTTGTTTCAAATACCTTTGTTTATCTACCAAACAACAAAAAAGTTCTTGTCACTCATGTAGGTAGAGTTAAAATATCAGATTCCTTAATCATAGACAAAGTCTTGTTTATTCCTTACTTTAAGTTAAATCTGCTTTTTGTCATAAAACTCACTCAAACTCATGATTGTTGTTTCAAATTTGATTCAAATTTGTGCTCCATCTAAGGCCTATCACCATAGATGAGGATTGGAGTTGCTAAACAGTGTAATGGTATTTATATATTGGAACAAAGGAGGTCCAAACACATAACTCAACCAGACTGCACTAGTAGAACATTTTTATCCATGCGTCTACCCTAGAGGCATTTGATTTTTGGCACTTTAGGCTTAGGCTAGGCCATGTTTCTCATAGTTTAGTTGAAAAATTACATGATTCCCATCCTAGCATCACTACCCTTCTTGAAAAAGTTTGTGAAATTTGTCCCTAGGCAAAGCAAAAGGGGCTACCTTTTCCTATACATGAAAATCTAGTATGAGACCCTTTGAACTTGTTCATATTGATACTTGGGGACCTTATTCCATCCCTGCTTTTGATGGTTATCAATTCTTCTTAACAATTGTTGATGATTTGACTAGATGCATATGGACATATTTGATGAAACACAAGAATAATGTGCACCAAATTATTCCTTTATTTTGTAAAGTAATCAGCAATTAGTTTAATTACAAAGTTAAAATTGTGAGAACTGATACTAAACTTGAGCTAAATCAAGCTAACTTGTTCAATAACCTTAGAATCGTACACCAATATTCTTGTATTGAAAGTCTACAAGAAAAATACCGTTGTGGAAAGGAAGCATCAACACATTCTCTGTGTGGCTAGAGCCCTTATGTTTCAAGCTTCAATGCCTCTTAAATTTTGGGGTGATGTAGTCCTGTCAGTCACTCACATCATTAATAGTGTCCCTTCTAAAGTTCTTAGTTTCAAAACTCCTTTTGAGGTGCTATTTGGAAAGTCTCCTAGCTATGACCACTTAAAGGTTTTTGGTTCACTTGCCTTTTGTTCCACACTAAAAAGGGGTGGATCAAAGTTTGATTCTAGAGCAAACAAATGTGTGTTCATAGGCTATTCAAATGGACTCAAAGGTTACAAGTTATATGATCTAACCTCACACAAAGTCATTATTTCTAGAAATGTCATATTCTTTAAACACATCTTTCCTTTTGATGGTCAACACAAAAGGTTCTTAAATGTCCCTAGCACTGTCCTATTGTTTCCTACCTTTGTAGATATCCATCAGAAATCTATAAATAATGATCTGAATGCATTAGTGTCTAATCCTGAGACAGAGGCATAGAATTCTCACTAAGAATCCCTTCCATTTGTTAAACAACCTAAAAACTCTTCACACTAGCAACCGCCTCAAGAACCCTTCCCTTTTGTTGAACAGCCACCTCTTAGAAGGTCAACCAGAACTAGAAACCTACCAAAATACCTCAGCATACATCATTACAACTTAATAGGATCAGCAGGCCACATCAACTAATCGCCCTATCTCTAACTATCTCACAAATAGCTACTTGTCCAAAGAATACACTTGTTTCTTAGCCAAACTTCATGAAGCATAGGAGCCTAAGTCATTTGTTGTTGTTGTGGGGATGCCACATTGGAAGCAGGCCATATCGAGGAACTGGAAGCTTTAGGAGCAAATAGAATATAGAATGTTGTTGAGATTCCAAAGGGGAAGCATGTCATAAGGTGCAGATGGGTATATAAAACGAAGTTAAGAGCTGATGGTTTAGTAGAAAGGCACAAAGCTAGGCTGGTGGCAATGGGTTATAGCCAAGTGGAAGGATTTGATTTCCATGAAACATTCAGTCCGGTTGTCAAGTAGGCAACAATTAGAGTATTTTTCTCTTTGGCAACTATCAAAAAATGGAAGTTATAGCAACTAGATGTATATAATGCCTTCCTAAATGAAGAGTTGGATGAGGATGTGTTTATGCAATTATCGCAGGAATACTAGCTGATAAAATAGAAATTCTATAGTGAAGGAAAAGTTTGCAAATTAAATAAAGCACTGTATGATTTAAAACAAGATTCCAAACAGTGAAACGAGAAGTTTGTGAGCATTCTTGGAGGGTATGGTTTTGGGCAATCAAAATCAGATTACTTTTTATTCACCAAGAAGTTGTAGAAGAAAACGATCCTTACACTACTACTGTATGTGGATGATTTGGTCATTGGATGTGAAGATCAAAAAGAAATAGACGAAGTAGTGGAGCTTTTACAATCCAAGTTGAAGGTAAGAGACTTGGGAGTCATTTTCTTGGAATAGAAATAGCAAATTCAAGAGAAGGGATCATCATGTGTTAAAGAAAGTATGCATTAGACCTTCTGGAAAAATACGGGATGTTGGGGGGCAAGAACAGTGAGCACTCCTATGGAGATGAATCACAAACTCAGCAGACAAGACAAACACCTTTTGGAGAATGTGGCACAATACAAGGAGTTGATAGGGAAATTGATCTATCTAACCTTCACATGGCCGGATATTTGTTATGCAGTTCAATTCTTATCACAATTCATAAACATGCTAGAGAAGAGTTACCTAGGAAAAGGCATTTTTTGACCAGAAGCAGTGACATAAACCTGATGGCCTTCTTTGACAGCGACTGGGCAAGGTGTCTTGATACAAGAAGGTCATTATTAGGTTATTGTGTGTTTATTGATAGAAATCTTGTGAGTTGGAAATCCAAGAAGTAGAGTGTAGTTGCAAGGAGTTCTACTAAGGCAGAATATAAGGCCTTGGTATCCTGCACTTGTGAAGTTATATGGATATGAAATCTGTTGAAAGACTTCGGAGAAAAGGGAAATGATTCATCAGTCACTTTCTATGACAATCAGAGTGCTTTATAGATTGCCTGAAACCCCACTTACCATGAGCAAATGAAGCACTTTGATCTTGACATACATTTTGTCAGAGAAAAGTTGAAGGAAGGAGCTACTAAAGTTGAGTATATGAGCACCAAGGACTAGGTTGCAGACTTGTTAACAAAGGCCTTGACTACAAGGCAATTTAACAAACTGCTCGACAAAATGAGTTTGAAAAACATCCACACTCATTTTGAGGGGGTGTGTTAAACAAGAAGCAGCAAGTGGGAAAGCATCAACTATGCAAACTAGAAGAAGTTCAAGACAGACTGGCTGTAGTAGAGTGTTACTGTTCCATTGTATGATTTTTGATCTGGACTTAGTTGAGGGCTGATGTGTTGCTGATTGTATAATTATGTGTCTTAGCTGTCATCTAGAACAATTTGGCGCTTAGATTTGGTAGTTGCTAGAAGTTATGGTTAGTAGAAGTTACCTTGGCAGTTTTCCTATGGCTTAGCAAGTTGACAGACTGTTAAACGTCTCTTTTTATTGGCTGTTCAGTTGCAATTGAGACTTGAGCAATTCTGAATGATGATAATCGAGTTCACAACTTTTCCTTGATATCTCATTGTCATTTCTGACACCTCCCTATAGTAAAGAATTTATAATTGGGTCTTTCAGTATGTCATACGTTCAGAGGTATAACCTCCCCCGCTTCTTACTCTATTAGGGAAATCAGACATCCTAAATTTCAGAAATCTAACATTTGTATTGTCTGCAATAATGGGATTTTATTAAGTGAAGTGATTTGAGGTATTGAACAATGAAAATAGGAAATCACCTGTAACAATACCCCTAATTTGTCACGAAAAGCAACATTAGTAGAATATCATCGAAAGTCCCCTAGCTACTTCAAATTTAATACAATTACAGCTATTTATATAATGTGCAAATGTATAAATAAATGTTATTGCATAAGATTATGTTTTTGTCGAAAATTTAGACAAAATTAACCACCAAAACATGAAGATAAGAAATTCATTTATATCTATCCACTGGCACTCATCTCAATCCACCACTGCCAGCCCCACTCATACACTCAACCACGTTAGGAATATCTCAGAAATGATTCAAGGCCAAATCGGAGGATACAAAATGAATTATTTAAGCAATTATTTTAGAATATGAAAAATTTAGAAAAGTAGCTTAAAACAAAGTGTCATTTACTATTTGGTCATGCTTATATATGTCTCCTGGATGGACATCTTGAAATAAATGAGTTTCGATTTCCGCTCTCTATTTTTTCCATCCCTTGATTGATTTTCTCACCCCCTTTTTTATACTGTTCATTACAAACATGGCGTAAGAACAATTTGATCATTGGACCATTTAAACAAGCCACGACAGATGGTACTCAACGGGTCCAACATGTTCTAAAAAAGTAGAGATTCTCTTGGCACAAAAAAACAGCATTAAGACAAGCTGGAAGGAAACACCTCAAAATCTTTCGGAGAACGTTTTTGTTACACACACAAAATTGTGTTCCCCCATCTCTACTTCAAAAAAGAAAAAAAAAAAAAAAGCAAGTGATACTGTGACAATTGCAAAGAGTTATTCATTAGCTACAATTATACAATAAGAACTACTTATTTTCGGTAAAGGTCTTTCATCCACGGCAAAAGAAGGGATCAAGCTCTAACTCTCAAAATCAAAGAAGTCACGTAGTAGATTTTGAAAGATCAGGTTCTCAACATGCATTTCCTTCTTTTCAAATGACAGAGCTTACTAAATTTAATAGGGATGACCCAAGAGTTCGGGTGAAATGGTGCGGTAAATACTTCTAGAATTATATCTAATATCTCTGAAGATTTCAAAATATCGCACGAAGCAGTCCATTTAGAAGTACAAGCAAAATTATGGTGACAAGGGTTTACGAAGGGGAGAAAAAAAATGGAATTACATGGGAACGTATAGTTTGTTAAAGCTGTCCTTGAAATGTTTGATGGTTCGGATACAGAATTGCTAGAAGGAGAATTTAATAGGTTACAACAAGAAGGATCGATCTCTACTTTTTTCAAGATATTTGATGAGCTGAAGTCATGCATGTTGATTTTCAGAAGGGAATTCCCATTGGAGTTTAAACTCACTCTAAACCCCATAAAATGATGATATAACGAACTTTAACACAACACACAAAGATCATTTCCACCCACCTTTACCTATATATAAGCCAACCACTAGCTAATCTAGAAAACTTTTGATGGCCAACAAATGAGATTAGGAGCCCATGTTACAATTGCCACAAGATACATTCTCCTGGTTATAGATTCAAGCAAATGCAGCTCCATCTGATAACTCTTAAAAATAGTCATTTAATCCTAATTTTTGAGTTTCACGTAGATAAAGTAATGAAGGATAACGACATATAGATCAATCGGTATAAGGAGAAAGAAAAAGGAATAAAAATTAACGTTATTGATAGATATTTTAAGCCTCTACAAAGTTAGTCATTAAAACTTTTTATAATTCTTTTATTTTTGATATAAGTCTGTCGCTAATTATCTGTTAACCAGAATACAGTTCTGGTTGCTGGAAACTTAAGAAAAATTATTGTTGTGACAAAATCGAAAATTATTTTCATTTAATATATACATATAGAGAGCGAGAGAGAGAGAGAGAGAGAGACGTATATATGGTAACAATTACTTTATGTCTATCACTGTCCTTTTTATTTTTTGTTGTTCATGGAACTTAAAATGTGCAGAAAAAGGCAAGGAGCACGAGTTTTCCAAATTCTAATAGAACAACCGTTCAAATAGGATTTCACAATATCCTATTACAAACTCCAACAAAATCCCAGCATAACTAAATTTTAACTGAAACTGCACAATGCTTTATTAATATGAAAAGAATCATCAAGCACTCACCATAAGAAAATAGTCAAATTAGAACGACATTTTGAAATGACTTTTCTAAAAAAGTCTTTAAAATTGAATTTGGAACAATTTTGGAATGATATTTTTATCGTTCCAAAATGCAACATTCTAAATTTTTAGAAATGGCTTTAACAAACTGTTCTAAAAACTTGGAACGGTTTATAAAAACTATTCCAATATTTGAAACGGTGAAAATAAGCCATTCCAATGTTTTGCCACGGTTATAATAAACTGTTTCAAATACAATCTTGAGTTATTATGGTTGGAGTGGCTTCTGAATGGCTTTGAAATGAAACTTTGGAATTGCCTTTTTTCGGAATAGTTTACGAACAGTTTTAATACGAAAATGTTGAAACGGTTTTGGCAAGGAAGAAATCGGGGACGGCTTTAGCATGGCATATTCGAAATGGAATTGGAACGGGTTTTTTTTTTTTTGCACTTGTTGGAATGGCATTTTGGGATAGGGTTCAATTGGAATGGATTTGGCGTAGTTTAGTGTAGAGCATATTTGACACAGGGTAATGGATTAGGCACGGAAATGTTTTAGAATAGATTTAGCACGAAAGTAATTTGTAACTGATTTAGCACAATTTAATTTGGATTGGATTTGGCACGGCTATTTTAGAACGACTTTTGCACAACTAATTTGTGACAGATTTGGAATGGAATTTTTGTCAAGGTATTGGAATAGATTAAGAACATTTTTGCACAAATTTGGAACGTTTTTTGCATTTTTTGGCAAAAATACAACATTATTTATTAATATTAGTTAGGAATTCCTAAATAATAATTGTTATAAATATTTTTCCATCTCTATTTTGCATAAGCTAAAATATAGAAACATACGACCATTATGTTAACCGCTACCACAAACAAAAGAATCCAAAAATCATTCTAAAAATATCACATGTATTGAAACAATAATATGAAATAGGGAAGAATAAGATATTAATTGGCATGGTACACTACTCATTCGTGTCAAATCTCTCATCATCATCATTTGTATTTTTATTTAGGGACCGTGATGGCTTGCTGAGAGTGAAAGCTTGAGGATAGTTTGCATTAACTCACATCTGTAATTGATTCAATTGTGCCCCATTTCGCTCAAGCGTCTCCTTTGCACTTTTTCATTTCTCCTCAGCAATTTGCAATTTTTCTTCTATTTGAAATAGTTTTTACTTTATGTTGCACAACTCTAGAGTAGGTGAGAAGGATTGTGAGGTGAATCCTCTACAGAAATTGTGAAAGTTCTTAACCACTGATGCTATTCCAGGCAATTGGCCTTTCTTAAAGCTACCAAGAGTCGTGGCCACAGTATTACTACTAGATAAACTGTAAGATGATCCCCTTGTGTGGTCAGGTCATCAGTGTCCATGGCATTAACTTTATCAAGTGCTTTTGTGATATTCTCCTATATAATAATTTATTAATATAAATGAAGAGAATAAATTTGACCTACATTAATGCATACTATGTAAAAGAGAAAATACTGAGTTACTACTTGTGTCTGTGCACGAGGGCCTACCCAATCTCCAAATATAGTCTTTAAAACCTTAGAGTACAATTTTAATAGATTTGGCCACCTGCCTAGTTACCTTCAATGAAAATATACTATATGATTTTAAATAATGAAATCCTATGAAATATCATGTAGTGGAAAATATCCATTGACATTTTAAAGTGAAAAACTAACGATTCAGTCGCTATGAGCAGTGATGAAAATTGAAGCGCCTGACATCGCATTAGCTAGTCGGTTGTTCTTATTTTTCTCATAAGCCTCAGCAAATAAATCATGTGCCCACTCATTCTTCATCTCTTCCCAATTCTCTTGAGATATCTATTTAGTTTTCTCTTTGAAACTCTTACATGATGCAATTGCTTCCTTAAGAGCTCAAAAACTTCATTCTTGAACTTCTTCCCAATTGTAGTTGTATCTACAGGGTTCTATGTAAATTCTGCCTGTTGTAGTTAATATTTTATACACAATTACATGTGAAGGCCACTTCATGTATGCATAACAAAAAATAGATAATTGATAATATATAATCATAATTCATCTAATTCATCCAATAAGGATAATGCAAACACTACAGTAACATTTAACCACTGCTAAAAAGCAACCAAAAAGGTATATGGCAATCAATCAATCAATCATACTATTGAATTTGTTCAAATAATATATATAACAACACTAATGACATATCCAACCAAGTATGTAAAGAAGGATTCATTAATTAATTACACATCTACAGCAGAACCCATATGAGACCAAATACAAGTGCCAATCAATTTTGGAAAAATACACTAACATGGCATAAGCTATATACATAATTTCTAAACTTATGCAATATACAAAAGCCTCATAGTGCTTGTTTACTAACCTTAAATAGGTAAAACTAAAACTTCTTGGTGTCGAGCTCGACATCTTTAAATCAAACTCAAAATCTATTGTAGTGGTCAAATACAACCTCCCTTATATAATCTGTTACCTTCTTATATGTATTATGAAAACCATATTATGATATGATAAAACTTTTGTAACATACACTGATAACTATAAATTAAATATATTTACATATTGGAATGTCGACGAGGTTATGTGTATAAAGCCCCTTGTCCATCCAATGAGATGGTTCCAATGGTTGCGTACTTGGGGTTGCTTCTACAACAAGGTGTTCTTGTTGGATACCGAAGGCTAATGGCTTGTGAGATTGAAAAGGGCTAAGAAGACTATTATATGGTGAAAACTGTGTTGGTGAGGGGGTTTTGTTTTAGAGTCTTTTGAAATAGGTCTCAATAGAGGCAAGTTACTCCGACTTATGTCGAGCCTTCTAATAGAAGAATGTGACCTTTGTTCACGGCTCCTAGAGTAAGCACCATGTGTCATCCTCCAAAAATTAAACGAGTAAGTAATAGTTTCAAATTATGTAAAAACTTATACTTGAGAACACAATTACTTTAATGTATACACATTAGAACCTTTGTTTATCAATTTCTACAAAGTACAAAATATAGTCAAATATGACAATATTTTCAATTGGTCTAAACCATGTTTCTTAATTAAAGATTTAATATACAACATACATGTTTGTAGTAGAATAAGCATTATCTAAGAGCCCTACAAAAAATTGAGTTGAAATGAACATTTGCAACAATAAGTAAGTACAACATCAAACAAAAATTATACCATAAGAAAAAGTGAGCAACATACATGTGCAGGAAATGCATTGTAACTTGTCCAAATATCAACATAACATTTCATACCACTCTCTCCATGTGCTATTTGGCATAAAAATAAAATTTATACCACTTAGACATTTCATCAAACACATATTATGCAAAATTTATGTTGTGAATATGTTGTAATTAAATTAAAGCAAAATCAAACATTACTTACAACATAATCAATAACAAAACTTGTTCAACTATCAAAGTTTAAACATTACACCAAATTATCACTAAACTAAGGTAATCATTTCACACATCAAAATCAAATGAACAAAAATCACAGTCTAAGTATCTCATGTCAAGGCTTAGAATTGCCATAATGATTAACTGAATGACTTGTATATCTATGAAAAAAATGTTATTCAAGACTCAAACATTTGTAATGATAAAAAGAAACATTACCTTGAAACACCAGTGAATTTCTATAGTGATTTAAGCAGACTATCTTCACATGAACTAAATATTAGCAAGATTTAGCCTAGATGAGTTGAAGATTTCCACCAATTCGGTTTAGGGTGGTTTTGCACTAAAGATAATTTTAGAAAGTAAAATTGAGCTAAATGAGTGAAGGGAGTATTTGTAGGGAGATATATTAAAAATTTTGGAATGGCTTTGTAAAAAAATACCATTCCAAACAAAAAAAAAAAGTAATGTTGCCACCGTTGTTGTGACAATGAAGATGATGATGAAAAAAATTTAAGCGCCAAGTTGCCATTATGATGGACAAAAGACGGCCCAATATTTAGCCATCATTGCTCGATCACTACAACAACAATGAGAATGGTGGCTCTAGAAACTTCTGGAGTCGTCATCCTCATATGCCATCACAATGATCAACGACGATGGCCAGGTAGTCACAATAGAAGATGATAGCTCTAGAACATTTTAGAGATACCATAGTTAGTGGTCACCTTGGGGTCCACAACTGCCATATAGTACAGTGTTGTTGCCATAAAAGGATGCCATTGCACCCCTTGTCATGACAGTAAAAAAGATAAGATGCCATCACAACCAATCGTTACAATAGTGTCTTAAAAGAGTTAATATATATGCCACGTACCTCTAAATTCTCTCATCCTTCCCCCAACTATCCTTCAGCTCTTGTAGTTGACTAACATTTTGTACGGATAAGCAAATTTATTAGAAAAACAAACTCAACTTAGTTAATGTATTCTACACAGATCCTGGCAATAGCTCTCTAAATGCAATGAGAAGTAGGCACTCCATAAACACATGTGTATCGTGGGTCTTCATACCATGTAATTTTAGTTCCATCATGTCAATGCACTAATCGAGGTTTGAATCATACCCATTTGGAAATTTTAGTTGCATAAGCCATTGACATGTCATGTATTTCTGATCTCGACTAAGAGTGAATACCGCCTTGGGCTTAGGCCCATTACTTTCTAGTAAAACTAAATCTTTACCCAATCACTGCTCTTACTCATCTTTTTACGGCCATTTAGGGTGTCTTTCGTCTTTCCTTTACTATCGATTACTGTGTTAAACATGTTGTCAAATACATTATTCTCAACATGCATGACATCAAGATTGTACCGCAACATATTATCCTTCCAATAAGGTAGGTCCCACAATATGCTTCTCTTTGTCTACTTATGCTCAATACTATAACCAACTACTGTTGATATTGGATCATTAATAGCCTGAGAAAGGCCACGTACCTGGTCCCCTACACATGTACTTAACATAATAGAAGATGAGGTGCAGTACTCTGCATGTCCTTTTATAAAATTTTTCTTATTCCTTTTGTAAGGGTAATCGAAGGAAAGAAATCAACGGTAATAATCAAAATAACTTAACTTCCTACTATGTTGAAGGTAGGAAGCTCTAGTATATTCCATACATATTAGACATCCCATCATCCCAACACAACTCTATCCAAAAATCATAGAGTACGCAGGCAAGTCATGAATGATTCACAATAAAACAGTCCTCATATTAAAGGTACTATGCTATGATATATCATATGTTGGAACTCCTTCATACCACAACATGATAAGTTCAGCAACCAAAGGTTGTAAGTAAACATCTATAAGTCTTTTAGGATTTGATAGACCAGGAATCACTAATGATAGAAATATGTATGCATTCTCCATATACAAACCTGATGGAAGATTATATAGTGTCACAATGACAGGCCAAGAAGAATATATCTTCCCATATAATCCATGTGATGCAACCCATCTGCACATAAACATAGCCTTACATTGTGTTGCTTAGCAACAAACTCAGAATGCCTGTTACTAAAACTTTTCCAAGCTACCCCATCTGAAGATTGACATGTGGTTCCCTCGTCAGTTATGTGTACTGCATGCCAAATCGTCTGGTCTATTGTCATTTTGTATTCACACAATCTCTTCAAGTAGGGAGTTAAAGGCAAATAATGTAAGTAAGCAAATGGTACCTTTTTCTAGAATTTTGGTTGCCAGACTTGGTCTTGTACCTAAGTACACCATAAAATTTGTAGTTATGAAAATTACTATCAGATTTCTAACATAACATGTATCTAGCCGAACAACAATCTATCTTTTGTATAGAGAGCCCCCTATCTCTTGTAAGTCATTTCGTATTGTAATAGTTTTCCGACATTTGATGGTCACGAGATAGGATCTCACCAATCAAACTGTATACATCATTGAAACAAGTTTTTGGCATGCTATGGTCTACTTTTATATTCACCATTCATACTATAGCTATTAGTTGAGATGAATTTTCACATCCCTTATATAATAGTTCATCTGTTGCATGTAACACATCCAAGAATCTATTTGTCAGCCCATGAACATCACCTGCTTCAACATCCTCTATGCCATCGACTTTCTCATCACCATCACACATTTGTTTTGAACATCTACCAGTTGCTTTCCACACATATGAGATCTCATGTTGCCTTTGTGCATCATACAACATCTTCTAATCCCATGAAATACTCTAATAATTGCTTTCTCATAGGTTGTATCCATTCACCATGACGATTGACTCAAATGGACCACTGCTATTCAAGTGCTTGTTTCATCATGACTAGTATAATTGACATAATTCTTTAGAAAGCCTTTTCTTAGCACATGTAATTTAACTTTTTCAGGTTCCAAAAACCTGCTACTCTTGCTTTGACAACATAGGCACCTAATTTTAGAACAATTCATACAACTTTATTGTTGTCTTGCCCATTCAACAAAATCAAGCACACAATTGCCAAACTCCTCAACTAAGCCTCGACAACCAAGGAGATTTTTGTTGTACATCTATGCCTTAATATCTTTTAACATGTGCACTATAAATTTAAATACATATAAAAGTTTAAATTACAAATCAATAACTTGAGCACACACAACAAAAGAAAGGGAAAAAACTTCCCCACAACATCCTCATCATCCAATTAAAAAAATACTATACACAAATAGTCCCAACTTACTACTCCATATCTATACACAAATTAATAGGATACTCACAATAAACTAAGTTACTAAAGCATTAAAAATCTACACGAAGAATAACATTAACCATATATGTCAAAAATTCAACATTAATTAGCAAAGATATCTCCAAAATTAGCAACATACCTTGGTCAATCTCTAAAAAAGCTTCAAGAACTATTGGGAATGGCCTCAAGTCGTTTTAGAGTGGCGAAATGTGTAAAATGCATCTGATGAGCCCTAAGGGTAAATATATATAAATTTGCAATATTGGAACAGCTTTGGAATAGCATAAAAAACCATTCCAAATTTCAAATTTGAAATAGCATTACATGATCTTTCCAAAGTTCCAAATTTGAAATTTGAAAAGTCAATAAAATGTTGTTCCAAATTTGGAATGGAATTTTGGAACAAAATTGGGACAGTATTAAATTTTCAACAAATTTGCTGTAATGCAAGAATCAGGTCCCAATTTTGTATCAAAATTGGTCCAGACTATGACGGGTTTTTGGAACAATATTAAAATCCATTCTAAAGTTAGAATGGCATTGGAAAAGTTGTTCGAATTTTGGAACAATTTTTGTTGCCATTCCCAAAACTGGAGTGGACAATCAAAAGTTGTTCCAAAATTTGAAATGGTAACCAAAAAACTTTCTAAAATTGGAATGACGTTTACAATGCCGTTCCAACTTTGGAACGGTATTATGGTACTACTTCGCTATTGATCACCTAGGAGTATTTAGGCTTGCAAGGTGGTCCTTACTAATTCACATGGGATTCTACGTGTTTGTTCAAACTTTGGAATGGGTTGTAATACTGTTCTAAATTTGAAACAGACTTGGAAAAGTTGAGAAACAAGTTCCAATTAAAAATGGATTTGGAACGGAATTATTGAATAGTAACATTTACATTCTACTTTTATGCCAAAAGTGTGCCAGATAGGCACGATCTTTTGAAATAGCTGAAAAGTTGTTCTAATCTAATAGAGTTCTAGTAGTGATTGTAACTCTTGTGATTTGTGAACTAATCCAAAATTTTTGCTACACTTTCCTACCCATAATTTTCTATATTATATGCATGTACTCTTACTTGTGAGTGGTTAAAATTTGTTGCTATATTATTCATTTTTTTTCTATGTTTATGTCAATTGTCCATTAATCTAGGAACGAAATGGCGACTCCCACGTCATTCTTATTCTTACAATTAGTATGATTAGATATGAGAGAATCACGATTTCATTAAGAATTAGTATTTCAAAAAATAAGGAATATCCATTCCTCCCCACGTCAATAGGTTTACTTATTCCCATATTATTGGGACTGGCCAATATTTAATACTACTAAAATAATTTTATTAATTTTTATATTTACAAGATTTATATTAGCAAATATTATGCATTATTAATATATAAATTAAATATACAAAATGCCATATGTGAAATATATATATATATATATATATTACACAAGTACGCCATAAATTAACAACTTTTTATTACTTCACTTTTTCTATTTCTTTTTATTTTTTATAATTATAATTCTTACATAATTATTAAGAATAAATATTAAATAAAATATCTAAATAATAATTATTATTAATTTTATATTAAATAACTTTAAGCACATGAGTGGGGTGTGCCAAAATTACTGGTCAATTGCTATATATTAAGAATATAGGGCACTTTTTTGTTGTAAAAATGTATTTACAAAAGTAGCTTCTTCGTTTAATCTATTCCTTTAATATGAATTAAAACAAATAAAGATTATTTTGTAAAAGTACAGTTTTTGATGGTGCAAAATTTTTCTTGTATTCAAACTTCTTTCCCACATCTTCTAACTTCTTTGAGAACTTATTACTCAAAATTAAATTTTTTTAATAACTTTTTTAATTGTAACTTCTTTGTTTCTCCTTTTCGTTTATGAATCTTCTTTTATTGTTGTATTTATTAAGTGTATTATATATTAATTTTTCTACATATCGATAGACACTACCAAAATGCTGTTGGATAGGAACATCCATCTACAAAGGCTTAGTCCAAAAAAGCCATCACAAATCAATTTATGATGGTTTTTGGGGCAACTCAGGAACTGTTCTAAATAACAATGACATAGATTTTTTTGCGACAATTAGTAGAAATACCATCCCAAAATCTAATATGGTAGTAGTTAGTTGTCTCAGGAAATTGTGACGGTTAGAGAAAGCCATCATAAAATTTGAGATGGTTTCGACAAACCATCTTGAATAACGGCAATGGTGAATTTGAACATATTTTAAAAATGGGATGGTTTTGAGGTGGCTATTATACAGACGGTTTTGAAATGGTTATTTTAGGAATGATTTTGGAACATTATTTTTGGGACTGATTTGAGATGGTAGATTTGGCATAGCAAAATATGGCATGGCTTTGGGATGAGTATTTCTGGGATGATTTTGCAATTGTATGTTTTGGGATGGTTTTGAGGTGGAAGCAAGTTTTATGGCATGTCCTTGGGATGGATTAGGGACAGATTTGGAATGGATTTTAGGTGGATTTAGGACGGATTTCAAAAGGGTTTTAATTTTATATATAATTTTTTCGTATTTTATTAGTCAAAAACATTCATAAGTGTCCCTCAAATGTAATGAAACACTGCAAGAAATAATAATTTTAGAAAATTGCTATATTCATGAATAGGAAAAATATCAATATATTATACATTTGATATAATTTTGTTTTACAATCAAAATGCAATGGGTAGCTATTAACAAATGCAACTTACTCATCAATGACAAGCCTCTCATTATTACTGACACCATCCTTGCTATCGTCATCTTTCTGAAGAGAGTCTAGGGAGATGCCAAGCTGTGTAGAAATGGCATTCATAATATAATTTAGCTTGGACTGTATCTTTTCAACTCATTCTTGTAGTCATTCAACTTCCTTTTAGTGTTGTTGAGCTCAT